>OY977939.1:12146709-17084209 GCA_963854355.1 Epinotia brunnichana | reverse complement strand
CTGATGTTTTATATCACATATTTTGCAGACATAGGTATATATGCAGCAATATGAGTATGACGGTGATCGCCTAGCTCGTGCGGACCTGTACGGTGTGATTGATACTTTGTACGTACGTTTCCGCAACATTTCCTAGTGGCGATCAGAGTTGAAGATGCTGCTATGAGTACGCATGGTCGCTTTCATAATTAAGAGCTGTCTCACTCTAAGCAGTCTCGTTTCGTGGTACAGCAGGTTAGTGGGGTAACGAAACGGCTTTCTAAGTATAACCTAAATAACCGCTCGCTGCGCACGTTACAACAGGATCATGTGGCTCTTGGCTGCACAACCCCAAACCGCCACTCCGTACTTTAGGACCGAATGTCCTAAAGCGTTTTAATAGTACTAATCGAGAAATCTCAATGGGCATAGGTATATCGACATCTTTTTTATCGATATCAAATCCCTAGAACGTGCCCCGAGTTAGCACAGCACGGCTATCACAAGACGGCACGCGAGCTCTCTCGATTTTTCTCGCACTATACCTCTCTTTCTACGTTTTCTAATAAGAGAGAGAAGGATAGTGCGAGAAAAATCGAGAGAGCTCGCTTGCCGTCTTGTGATAGCCGTGCTATCATATAGTGTATTAAGTAAGTGCTTTAACACTAGGCTATAGGCATTACTCGCAACTATTGCCTTCTTAATTCCCACTAAGTACCTATGAGCACTTTGCCAATATACGTGCGGTGCGTGCGGTTTCACGTGCGGTGAAAGGTTATTTTGTTATAAAACCAGAATCATTAAGAAGGTTCACATTTCTAAAATCCTGCAGAGTTTGGCTAGACCTTTAACGCTCTCAGTACTTAGTTAACATGCGGTTTCAGATCCTTCACGAACAGTTGGCCTAAAAACAATTCTTACCACTCTTAGAATAATAACGCATAGAAACGCAGTTCACGCGCAACGGTGAGGCCACTAAAACTCGGCCATAAATGGCCCAGTACGCCGATCGGTGGAACAAAATTGGTGAGTTTGTGTGCGTATTGGCGCGTGTGAATACGAGTTGATCACAACTAGATGAATCCATTTTATGCCTCACGCTTGGCGCGCCGCGCCGCCCGTATGAAACTATCCTTCTATGCGTTATTATTCTAAGTTACCACATTGTACCTAAACGTATTGGGAATTTAACTTAATGTGTTGTCCAAGAAGTGACTTTAAAGTTTTTTACAGGTCAACCAACTTATTGTTGAAAAAGTGTCACAGTAGGTAAAGTAGGCCGCCAGAGTTGCGTATCGACCGCACGCGCCGCTGACACAGCACCCGCTCTGGGGTATTCTTCGCAACACCAACTTTTAATACCAGCAACTGGCTTAACTAGAACCACTGTAAGCCTGAGCTCCAAGTAAATAGGCATTGTTGACACGAGTCCCTGTATCAAGTTATACGGGGTGAGTGGGGAAGTGAGTTGAGAGAGGTTGCGAATAGCATAGCTGCTTCGAGGACGCCGCCAAAGTGTGTACTTAGCGACGGCTTTTAATAGACGCCTAAAAGATACGTTACTGCTATGGACCTACTAGGGCTAACTATTTTTTGACAAATTCGTCGGCTCGTCTGGCCGGCGCATGCAGTGCGACCGGCAAATCTGCAATAGTAAACTAACTTAAGTATTTACCGTTTTCTATGTGACGACTGATGAGTAACACTAAATGGAACAAAAAAAATCATCCGTAAAGTGTAGTCCAATTGGCTTGAAGTTTTAATGTAGGTACTATATGTTGATCCGATGACAATGCAATAAAAAATACCGTCAAAAAAAGCTAACAATCTCGAGCAGGTATATGCAGGGTGTCCGGTAAATAATGGACAACCTTCTAACCACGAATAGGGCACCTTATACTGGTCCAGAAAATCGACTTTCAGGTTTAGTAAAAGTCTCCTGGTTTTCGAAATATTCGCACTTTTCGAAGAGCGAATTGTACCAAAACAAGGTGTTTAAAAGTGAACATTTATAGCAACATCTTTATTTGTAAAGATGTAAATGGCATGTGTTATAGCATTTTAGAATCAGTATTAGATAAACTATTTTTTAGGAAGTTGGCCACTCTGGTCCTCATACATAATCGGTCTGGCCACCATAAAACTCTAATACACGTTCAATAGTATTAGAGTTTTATGGTGGCCAGACCGATTTCTGTTTAATTAGGTCTTAATTAATAGAATCATATTTTTCTTTCAAATGTTTTACAAGTTTGATTGCTTGTGCTGAAAAAAAAATGTACGAGGACCAGAGTGGCCAACTTCCTAAAAAATAGTTTATCTAATACTGATTCTAAAATGGTATAACACATGCCATTTACATCTTTACAAATAAAGATGTTACTATAAATGTTCACTTTTAAACACCTTGTTTTGGTACAATTCGCTCTTCGAAAAGTGCGAATATCTCGAAAACCAGGGGACTTTTACTAAACCTCAAAGTCGATTTTCTGGACCAGTATAAGGTGCCCTATTCGTGGTTAGAAGGTTGTCCATTATTTACCGGACACCCTGTATATACATATACTATACCTATAGCATTTATGTAGCAGAATGGGCAACGAGCATGCGAGTCCCCTGGAGTTGCAAGCTTCCACAGGCTACAGTAACCACTTACCATCAGGCGGGGCCCGTAACTTCGCTTTTTTGCCCCCGACGAGGTATAAAAAAAAAGTTAGATTTAGTGCTTCAATTGAAGAACGCCACCATCACAACTAGGTATTACCTATATAATCTGTGCCATGCGGCCGTGTCGCAGCTGTATGCTCAATGGGCATACACTGCCATACTGTGCACGCGTGCTGATCGCAGAGAATATTACGTTTTTTCCCAAAATGCCTGATATGATGCGCGTTTTTTGTCAAATAAGCGTGTAGGTATACAAGTGTGTGTGTTTTAGATGTGTGCGTGCTTTGTCTTGTCAATTACTTGGGCGTTGTGTGGGTTAATGTACTTGCGAGCTTGCGACAGGCTCACTCTATACAAATCGGCCGCCATGTCCGATCTCCTTATATTCATACATCTGTGGCATCACGCTACTATCAATATAATATTAATATGGAATTTATGGAGGACGACATTTATTTCTATTCACTATTTACATGTTATTGGTTCAGCTCCATAGCTAGTTCTGTTTATTACCATATTTACGAAGGTGAAAATTAATAAATCAGCAGCGCACGTGGGAGCGGAGGGCTGTTGAAGTTTTTTCATCCGGAATGAAGTGATAACCGCTAATGACACCCTTGAGCTGCCGAGTCATCCGCCATACTCGAGAGATGAATTAAATTATATCGCATTTTAATTATCCTGTTATCTAAGGCCTGTGCGCTTTCAGATAAAATGGAAGGGGAGAACTCATTTAGGTATAACAGCTTAACTTTATAGGTAGGTGATACATGACATAGCTAAAACCACCCGCATAGCGCATAGGGAACCTGTTATTAGTGGCAGTCATTATAATTTAGAATTTACGTAGGTACTTAGGTACTAATATCGGCTAATATTTTAAAGAGCCATATAAATGCGCCTGGACTCAAGCTAATAGCAATCACTGCAACGGAGTTTCTGTCAGTGTAGATACCTTATACCTTACATAGGTATAAGGTATCTAGTATCTACCTCCTACTTACGTACTCATTAACTTATTGGTATAAATCTGAAGCATAATGCCGGAGCTCACCAGGTGGCGTGTGTTCTTGGCACACAGGCTGTCCAGTCTTACGGGCGCGCGTGACGACCCATGCTAAGCGCATGTTTGCCATGTAAATTAGCTGACCACCGCCGTCCATTTTTTAAACCACAACAAATATTGTCGCCCATGTTTGCTTTGTCCTGTTTTCACTCACAGCGGGCGTGCTTATCAAACTCTCTTTTTAATTTCCACCGTTCTTTAACTTATGATGCACGTTTCGTTTATTGTAATTGTTCGAGGTTTTGTGCCATGTCAATGGTTTTCGCAAATTTTACGTTTATATTTTTGCTCGTAGAATTATTATTTGTGGACCCATTCTGGATAGCGAATTTTTATATGAGCTGACGATATATACAACGTGGAATTTTAAGATAAACGGACGCTAGGTATTAATGCTCTACAAAATTCCAGCAAAATAAGTACTTGGGTAAGTCACATTTTTGGAAGTCAGACGTAGTTTTAAACGGAGCTGATTCACACTTTGTGGCTGTGCTACATAAGCTAATTCACATCATCACTGCATTGCCAATTTATGCCAAACAGCATCACGTCACCAGCTGTCGCGAGACCGTTATTTCCACGCAGCTCCGAGCAGAGGGCGCGGCGCCCAGGGCTAGGGGTCCGCGCATCACCATACAAATGGCACATTAGCGCCGCCGGCCCGCGCCGGACGCACCTTATCTGCTCTCAACTATATTTGCTCGCCCCGGATTACCAGAGATTTACCACGGTCACCGCGTTAACAGCCGATTAGCCGTCCTCTACAAAGAGGACTCGAATTTAACGCCCTGTGCAGAGCCCTTACATTTTTAAACGGGCGTTGAAATTTTAATAAGTACCTACCTAACCTGATATGTTTTTCAAGCTTGTGACTAGGTATTCAAGGTTCAAAAACTGCAGATATATGTAAACATTCTCTTAATTTAGAATCCCACAAAATAAAGAATGACCCTTCGCTAGTTTAAATGTGAGCGAAATAATAGGGTGTAGCGCAACAATTGGAAGGAAAATAGTTATACGGAGACGGCGGTGCGATAACGCGGCCTAGTTAGCTATAAATCAGAGGCTGTCGATGCGGGACCGGCCTGTCCTCCCATTGCAGCTCGCGGGTTGATTTGTCGCGTCCACCGCCTCGAATACGAAATATGACCAGTGGCGTCGGCGCCGCTCACAAGTCAACTATGTCGAAGCAACAAATGTTCACATAATTCAACAAGGTTTCAACGCACATGAAATTAACTACCTAAGGTTGGATGGTTATGCCTACCTAAACCATTGCAGTGCACTGCATGTAATGGGAAATAATGTCTACTAACACTTTAGATATAAGATGAAATTTACCTACTAACCCTGACATGTATTTTAATTTTATATGGTCTGTGTATAGTATTTAAGTGTATGATCCAAGTTGGTTGAATAAATAAATGAATTATTATTATAAGCACTTGCGTTGAAGCTTGTTAGATTCTTTTTCGTGGATCTTCCATTCCTTAAGGTATCGGCATCAACAGTCTGTATGACTCTCATAATCTTATGCTAAGGAAAGGCAACAGAAGTAAAACGCGACCATTAAAGTCATTGGCCTTATAAGTTTACTTTCAAGTTTCATACATAGGGAATGGAAAACATATTCGGAACTAAGTTTGTAGGGAGACAAGACAGAGCCACAAAAAAACTATAATACTTACTAGCCATAAACCGAATCCACTGATCACTGAAGTACCCACTTAAGTACTTCACTGCAAATAGCAATAGCTCTGTAGCAATAGCGCTATAGGATTTACGTAGCTACGTCTGACAACAATAAGAAATCGACGGCTAATCCATTTAGTAAGCATGACATTATCCTTAGATCGCAGATGATGTATAGGTACTTAAGTACTGGTAAATTGATGTCAATGGAGCATAGAACACTCGATAGCCTTCCGTGGCCCGGACGAGCACTGACCCTTACTCAACTGTACGGTGTTAACTGTGACCTAATTTTAGATTAATACGCTTACGGAAACCTCACTAAGCAGGTTCAAATAGCTGGGGGTCGGCCGCCTCAGTAATACTCGTACGGTTCAATGCTAGCGTACAAACGAGCTAATAGCTCCTGATGTTTATTTTACTTTCATCTGCATTAAGCAAGTTTGGCGACTAAGTAGATTTATAGTTTCCGCCCCGTTCATTATCCGTATTGAGAAGAACGGGACGCGCGGCATAAATCTGAATGGAGCGCAGTAAATAGCCGATCGCCCCCGAACTTTGCGACTTTGACGCAAGTTTACAAAGTTTTTCCGGAACAAGTTCTCAATGAGCGTCTGATACAGATAGCTAATCTTTAACAGATAAGTACATAAAATCTATGAATAGTATTGCGTTTCTTCAAGGGTTTCGGTTCTGTTTTGTCGAACACCAGCAGGTCGATCACGTAACGCATTGTACATACGAGGGTCATTGACAGATTTAGGTTCGCGTCTCTTCGGTGGACATTGCCAAAGTTAAGGGCTATAAAGCCTAATTTTTGGTTGAACTCTGAATCCGCATAAACGGCGTTGCCCCTTCTATAGTTCTATGTGATAAAAACATATTATATGTATACGTAAGCCCTTAACTATTGACCACCGGAAAGATGATTTTTGTTTTGGTGACTGACAATAACCCACGAACGTCGGGTATGTCTAAATGTCACTTTTTATATGGAAAATTTACAGTTAAATTGTACTGACGCGACGTGCGTTCGGAACGTTACGTGATTACCACCCAGAAATATATTTTAATAGTTCAAAATATTTTCAAATAAAATGGTTCTAGTTACGTACGTTAACCTTACGAATACTTTTCTACAAGTAGGTAAGTAGGTAAACATACTTACGAGCCCGCTAACGTGCTCACTAGCGCCACTGGTAAACAATTGTGATTATTCGAATCTAACGATAGATATTTAAAAATACAGTGGGTAGTGGCCTCCTTTTTAACCGACTTCAAAAATGGAGGAGGTTATAATGTTCCACTGTATGTATTTTTTTTAATGTATGTTCGCCGATTTCTCCTTCAATTGTAGACCGATTTCCAAAATTCTTTTTTTATTCGAATGAGTATATCCTGAGTTGGTCCCATTGTCACTTAGTCAGGATCTGATGATGGGATCCCAGGGAAATTGAGGGCAACCCTCAAATTTTATAGGCATGCGTGTAGTGCTTTCGGTATTTTCTAATATTATAACTCGTGTATTTACCCTCGGAAATCGTAATTTTGGTGAAGTGGAACTGATGATGAAGACCACAGATGACTTATGGAACTCCTCAAATATGTAAAGTACGTCAAAGATTCTGACACGATTCCGTTGAAGTAGCAACCTAATGAAGTGTTAATTCTGAGATCCTTGAGGAATCGACGGAACTCCTCAAATATTATCAGCCCACATATAGCGACTTCGGTTTTTTCTGTAATAATCAACGCATTTGCTCTCGGAAAGCAGTTCATGTGGCAAATTGGAAAGGAAATGTGGAAATTTTCATGTACCATGTGGCTTGGCGAAGTACTGAATTTAAGTCGGTTTAAACTTTGTTTTTAAAGTAAATTATTTATATATCTATCGTTAAATTTAAATCATCACAATTATTTACCAGTGGCGCTAGTTAACACGATAACGGGCTCTTACTTATAATACAATTCTGACTCCTCCATCCTATTCAAAGGTAATAAATAACGCTATCATGTGACTTTATATGGTTACGGATTACCTATATTGCTTCCATTGACCAACTTATTCGTCCACGGTCCATACCACATGAATAAAAAAGAATTATAGCGGAAACCATAACCCTAGCGAACAAATCTCCGCAGTCTAAATATTCAGTTTATCCCTTCGTCGGAATATTTGGATGTAGTTAAGAAAAACAACAGCGTCATAACTCTCGTACCGGTTGATCAGATACCAGCGTAATGGCAGTAATGGATCCTGGTCAGCGGCCCGCATGCAAATAAATCTGCGGCCCGATGCAATGATGTGTGGAAAATGGGGCTCACCCCTTGCCCTGCAAACTGCCCATGCCCGCGCCGCGCGGACTCGCTGCCGTGCGCAATAAAATAAATTAAACAATTCCCTTCTAATGCTTCTTGACAATTGACAAAACCCTTTTACTGTTTCATGGGCTAGTTATTATTATAGTAGGTAGCGATAACAATAAACGATCCTATGAATATAAAAATTGTACCATATGTAATAATTTAAAACAATAACATTATATTAATATCTACAATGAACACCTGTTAGTTATATTGTTCAAAGTAGTTTTTTTGCAGAATGTACTAAGTAGAAAAAAAATTAAATCGAAACATAACGCTAACAAAAATTTACTTTAATTAGTTAGTACCCATATTTTTTATACTATGTTAGTGTTAAACAAGTATACTGCTTGCCTCGGTGGAAGTAATTTCCCAGCTGCTCCAAAATATGAGCGAAATGATGCTGTGCCTTACTTAACTAGCCCTCCTAAAAAAATGTGCATAATTATGTCAAATTACAGCTTTGTAGTTACTGAAGTCTTTTATCTAAATTGCAAGGTACCAAGCGGCATGGCAATAATATAGGAGTTCATTGCTGAATACGGACCCATAAAAAAATGCATGACACGTAAACCTTCAACCACGAATTTAAGACTCAAACAGGCTGCTGGGTGATATGCGCTATCGAAGCGCTATAAGTATATCTTCCTTCTCATCTTAACGCTATCCCGGTTGCATCCTGAAAAAGCTCTGGGTCGGCTTGCTACCCAATCCCAAGAATTGCCATAGGCACAATTTTTTTGCGGAAGTAACTGCTAGACCTACCAGCTCAGAAGGGAAACTAGACTTCATTCAGATTAGGCTGTTGTCTAGAGAATACGAAGTATGGAAATATATGTACATTCTGTTAAAAGTTCTCAAGCCGCCAGAAGTCTCTAACTCGGATTAAGGGCTGCTGTCGTAGACAACAGCCATGACAGGTGTTCCAGAACACGGAACCGCTCAGTTAGTAATTATTCAAAGTGGTCATCCATCCAAGAACTGACCTCGGCCGAACGATGCTTGAAAATATAACAAATGCAAACGTCAATATTAAGAAAAAAGTTAATTAAAAATGCTTAAAACTGTGATGTCCCCAACAAATCCCTTGGGATATTTATAATTTCAGGAGCGCAAGGAAACACAACCGTATCGAATATTAATGTAGGAGAACACCGGACATCCAGACAAAAGGACATACGAAAGCATTTTGAAACAAAGAACTTCGTTCGGTTCGCTCACTTGTTCAAAACGAATAAATCATCAAGCTAGTGCTCTAAAGAATTCCGTATCATTGTCATTAGCCATTAGCGTCAAGTCACAGGCCTATCCAACTGGCATTTTTTTGTCATCTCCACTTATAATAATCTCCACTTATAATAAATCTCTAAATTAAAAAAAGAATCAGCCAGTTTGAAACTAAGCTTTGCGCGGTTCGAATGTTCTCAGCATCCCATGAACGGAAAAATATGAAACATTTTATATAGGTACATTATTATTCTAGCTGCAACTTAGGATAGTTTTTATCCGACTGCGACAGTTAATTAATTTTCCAAAATATACGACTTCATTTAATTTTTCATTTATTTTTATTGAAATCAAACGCTGCTCCAACTGTCAGCTATAAGAAACGTCAAATTTTCGTCAAAATGGCGGAATTGCTTTGCCTTTCACTTATTAATAACTAGCTGTTGCCCGCGACTTCGTCCGCGTAGAACTTTTTATCGTCTTAGAAAATGATTTCTCTCAATACAAAATTTGAACCCCCTTTTAGGGGATAATTAAAATAAAAGTTGATGTTCATTTTCTAGTTTGTGAACAAACAGTCTAAAACCAAAGTTAAAAATCTCATACTTTAAAAATGCCTTGAAATACTCAAACTTTGAACCAATTTTAACACTCTTAGGGGATGAATTTGGAAAAACTCTGAAATCAGTTTTGTAGTCTTTTAACGTACAGAATAAGACCGAAGTTAAAAATCTCTTACTCACACTTTAAAATTTTATTGCTTGCCATTTAAAATTTGATCCCCCTTTTAAACCCCCTTAGAGGTTGAATTTTTCTAATCGCTGAAAGAACTTTTTTCGTAAACTTTTAAGTCTCTAACTCAAAAAAAGTGTTGCCCATACAAAGCTTTCTTAACCCCCTTAGGGGTGGAATTTTCTAAAACTCTGAAAGTACTTTATTATTAATTTTAATAAGTAACATTTTGAATAGTTTTAAGTCTAGTAAAAAAAAAAGTTTTTCCCACACAACACTGGCTACCCTTCTTAAGGATCTTAAGGATCCCCTTAGGGATGGAGTTTTCTAAAACGCTGAAAGTTCTTTTTTAGTATTCTAATAAGTAATCTTTTTGCAAAGTTTTAAGTCTAACTCAAAAAAAAGTGTTGCCCATGCAAAGCTTGCTCTCCTTTTTAACCCTATTAGGGGTGGAATTTTCTAAAACGATTTGTGTTCTTTTTTTGTATTTTAATAAGTAATCTATCTACAAAGTTTCAAGTCTCTAACTCAAAAACATAAACTTTCCCTGATAAAAACTTTGCACCCCTTTTTATCCCCCTTAGGGATAGATTTTTTCAAAACGCTGAAAGTCTTTTTTTTTGTATTTTTATAAGTAATCTTTCTACAAAGTTTTAAGTGTCTAGCTCAGAAAAAGTGTTCCCCATACAAACCTGGCACCCTTTTTTAACCCCCTTAGGGAATGATTTTTGTAAAACGCCGAATGTAGTATTTTTCATGTTCTAATAAATAATTTTTCGTCAAAATTTTAAGTCTCTATTAAAAAAAAAATGTTTTTCCCATACAAACTTTGCACCCTATTTTACCCCCTTAGGGGTGAAATTTTCCAAAACGCTGAAAGTACTTTCTTTATATTTAAATAATCTTTCTACAAAGTTTTAGGACTCTTTCTAAAAAAAATAGTTTCCCACATACAAATTTTGCACCCCTATTTTAGCCCCCTATTTTTAGGGGTAGAATTTTCTAAAACGCTGAAAGTACTTAATTTGTATTCTGATGACTAATCTTTCTACAAAGTTTTAAGTCTCTATTTAAAAAAAATATTGTTTCCCCCATACAAAATTTGCACCCCTATTTACCCCCTTAGGGGTAGATTTTTTTTAAAACACTGAATCTAGGTACTTTATTTGTATTCTAATGAATAATTTCTCTACAAAGTTTTAAGTCTCTATTTAAAAAAAAGTAGTTTTTCCCATACAAACTTTGCACTCTATTTTACCCCTTTAGGGGTAGAATTTTCTAAAACCCTGAAAGTTCTTTATTTGTATTCTAATGACTGATCTTTCTACAAAGTTTTAAGTCTCTATTTAAAAAAAAAATGTTTCCCCCATACAAACCTTGCACCCCTATTTTACCCCCGTAGGGGTGGAATTTTCCAAAACGCTGAAAGTGTTTCATTTGTATTCTAATAACTAATTTTTCTACAAAGTTTAAGTCTATAGCTCAAAAAAAAAAGGTTCTCCCATACAAACTTTGCACCCCCATTTTACCCCCTTAGGGGTAGAATTTTCAAAAATCCCTTTTTATCCCTAGCCCACGTTATAAAAGCAACATACTGAGCAAAAATCAACTCTCTAAGATTAGTAGTTTCGGCTGTGCGTTGATGAGTGAGTGAGTGAGTGAATAAGTCAGTCAGGACATAGGCATTTATTATGTACTAGCTGTTGCCCGCGACTTCGTCCGCGTAGAACTTTTTATCGTCTTAGAAAATGATTTCTCTCAATACAAAATTTGAACCCTCTTTTAGGGGATAATTAAAAAAAAAGTTGATGTTCATTTTCTAGTTTGTGAACAAACAGTCTAAAACCAAAGTTAAAAATCTCATACTTTAAAAATGCCTTGAAATACTCAAACTTTGAACCAATTTTAACACTCTTAGGGGATGAATTTGGAAAAACTCTGAAATCAGTTTTGTAGTCTTTTAACGTACAGAATAAGACCGAAGTTAAAAATCTCTTACTCACACTTTAAAATTTTATTGCTCGCCATTTAAAATTTGAACCCCCTTTTAAACCCCCTTAGAGGTTGAATTTTTCTAATCGCTGAAAGAACTTTTTTCGTAAACTTTTAAGTCTCTAGCTCAAAAAAAGTGTTGCCCATACAAAGCTTTCTTAACCCCCTTAGGGGTGGAATTTTCTAAAACTCTGAAAGTACTTTATTATTAATTTTAATAAGTAACATTTTGAATAGTTTTAAGTCTAGTAAAAAAAAAAGTTTTTCCCACACAACACTGGCTACCCTTCTTAAGGATCTTAAGGATCCCCTTAGGGATGGAGTTTTCTAAAACGCTGAAAGTTCTTTTTTAGTGATCTAATAAGTAATCTTTTTGCAAAGTTTTAAGTCTAACTAAAAAAAAAGTGTTGCCCATGCAAAGCTTGCTCTCCTTATTAACCCTATTAGGGGTGGAATTTTCTAAAACGATTTGTGTTCTTTTTTTGTATTTTAATAAGTAATCTTTCTACAAAGTTTCAAGTCTCTAACTCAAAAACATAAACTTTCCCTGATAAAAACTTTGCACCCCTTTTTATCCCCCTTAGGGATAGATTTTTTCAAAACGCTGAGTCTTTTTTTTTGTATTTTTATAAGTAATCTTTCTACAAAGTTTTAAGTGTCTAGCTCAGAACAAGTGTTCTCCATACAAACCTTGCACCCTTTTTTAACCCCCTTAGGGAATGATTTTTGTAAAACGCCGAATGTAGTATTATTCATGTTCTAATAAGTAATTTTTCGTCAAAATTTTAAGTCTCTATTAAAAAAATATATGTTTTTCCCGTACAAACTTTGCACCCTATTTTACCCCCTTAGGGGTGAAATTTTCCAAAACGCTGAAAGTACTTTCTTTGTATTTAAATAATCTTTCTACAAAGTTTTAGGACTCTAGCTAAAAAAAATAGTTTCCCACATACAAACTTTGCACCCCTATTTTAGCCCCCTATTTTTAGGGGTAGAATTTTCTAAAACGCTGAAAGTACTTAATTTGTATTCTGATGACTAATCTTTCTACAAAGTTTTAAGTCTCTATTTAAAAAAAATATTGTTTCCCCCATACAAAATTTGCAACCCTATTTTACCCCCTTAGGGGTAGATTTTTTTAAAACACTGAATCTAGATACTTTATTTGTATTCTAATGAATAATTTCTCTACAAAGTTTTAAGTCTCTATTTAAAAAAGAGTAGTTTTTCCCATACAAACTTTGCACTCTATTTTACCCCTTTAGGGGTAGAATTTTCTAAAACCCTGAAAGTTCTTTATTTGTATTCTAATGACTGATCTTTCTACAAAGTTTTAAGTCTCTATTTAAAAAAAAATGTTTCCCCCATACAATTCAATTCATTTATTTATTCAGATTACAAAGATCCATTATTTGTTAGTAGTATCCTTAAAAAGACTATGTTAGTACATACACTATAAATATAAATAAACAAAAACTAAAAAATTAAGCTTTGCACAGCTCACTTCACTGAGTACGGCGCATGTAGCCGACTACAATGAAGCAAGTAGGGACAGTCCAATCTGTCCCCTATCATCCTTAAGATGTTGTTGTACAAACCTTGCACCCCTATTTTACATCCGTAGGGGTGGAATTTTCCAAAACGCTGAAAGTGTTTCATTTGTATTCTAATAACTATTTTTTCTACAAAGTTTAAGTCTATAGCTCAAAAAAAAAAAGGTTCTCCCATACAAATTTTGCACCCCCATTTTACCCCCTTAGGGGTAGAATTTTCAAAAATCCCTTTTTATCCCTAGCCCACGTTATAAAAGCAACATACTGTGCAAAAATCAACTCTCTAAGATTAGTAGTTTCGGCTGTGCGTTGATGAGTGAGTGAGTGAGTGATTGAGTGAATAAGTCAGTCAGGACATAGGCATTTATTATGTACTAGCTGTTGCCCGCGACTTCGTCCGCGTAGAACTTTTTATCGTCTTAGAAAATGATTTCTCTCAATACAAAATTTGAACCCTCTTTTAGGGGATAATTAAAAAAAAAGTTGATGTTCATTTTCTAGTTTGTGAACAAACAGTCTAAAACCAAAGTTAAAAATCTCATACTTTAAAAATGCCTTGAAATACTCAAACTTTGAACCAATTTTAACACTCTTAGGGGATGAATTTGGAAAAACTCTGAAATCAGTTTTGTAGTCTTTTAACGTACAGAATAAGACCGAAGTTAAAAATCTCTTACTCACACTTTAAAATTTTATTGCTCGCCAGTTAAAATTTGAACCCCCTTTTAAACCCCCTTAGAGGTTGAATTTTTCTAATCGCTGAAAGAGCTTTTTTCGTAAACTTTTAAGTCTCTAGCTCAAAAAAAGTGTTGCCCATACAAAGCTTTCTTAACCCCCTTAGGGGTGGAATTTTCTAAAACTCTGAAAGTACTTTATTATTAATTTTAATAAGTAACATTTTGAATAGTTTTAAGTCTAGTAAAAAAAAAAGTTTTTCCCACACAACACTGGCTACCCTTCTTAAGGATCTTAAGGATCCCCTTAGGGATGGAGTTTTCTAAAACGCTGAAAGTTCTTTTTTAGTATTCTAATAAGTAATCTTTTTGCAAAGTTTTAAGTCTAACTCAAAAAAAAGTGTTGCCCATGCAAAGCTTGCTCTCCTTTTTAACCCTATTAGGGGTGGAATTTTCTAAAACGATTTGTGTTCTTTTTTTGTATTTTAATAAGTAATCTTTCTACAAAGTTTCAAG
Organism: Epinotia brunnichana; assembly: GCA_963854355.1. NCBI lineage: Eukaryota > Metazoa > Arthropoda > Insecta > Lepidoptera > Tortricidae > Epinotia > Epinotia brunnichana. The sequence goes on along the minus strand of OY977939.1, from coordinate 17,069,747 downwards.
TCTCTAACTCAAAAACATAAACTTTCCCTGATAAAAACTTTGCACCCCTTTTTATCCCCCTTAGGGATAGATTTTTTCAAAACGCTGAAAGTCTTTTTTTTTGTATTTTTATAAGTAATCTTTCTACAAAGTTTTAAGTGTCTAGCTCAGAAAAAGTGTTCCCTATACAAACCTTGCACCCTTTTTTAACCCCCTTAGGGAATGATTTTTGTAAAACGCCGAATGTAGTATTTTTCATGTTCTAATAAGTAATTTTTCGTCAAAATTTTAAGTCTCTATTAAAAAAAATATGTTTTTCCCATACAAACTTTGCACCCTATTTTACCCCCTTAGGGGTGAAATTTTCTAAAACGCTGAAAGTACTTTCTTTGTATTTAAATAATCTTTCTACAAAGTTTTAGGACTCTAGCTAAAAAAAATAGTTTCCCACATACAAACTTTGCACCCCTATTTTAGCCCCCTATTTTAGGGGTAGAATTTTCTAAAACGCTGAAAGTTCTTAATTTGTATTCTGATGACTAATCTTTCTACAAAGTTTTAAGTCTCTATTTAAAAAAAATATTGTTTCCCCCATACAAAATTTGCACCCCTATTTTACCCCCTTAGGGGTAGATTTTTTTAAAACACTGAATCTAGGTACTTAATTTGTATTCTAATGAATAATTTCTCTACAAAGGTTTAAGTCTCTATTTTAAAAAAAGTAGTTTTTCCCATACAAACTTTGCACTCTATTTTACCCCTTTAGGGGTAGAATTTTCTAAAACCCTGAAAGTCCTTTATTTGTATTCTAATGACTGATCTTTCTACAAAGTTTTAAGTCTCTATTAAAAAAAAAATGTTCCCCCATACAAACCTTGCTCCCCTATTTTACCCCCGTAGGGGTGGAATTTTCCAAAACGCTGAAAGTGTTTCATTTGTATTCTAATAACTAATTTTTCTACAAAGTTTAAGTCTATAGCTCAAAAAAAAAGGTTCTCCCATACAAACTTTGCACCCCCATTTTACCCCCTTAGGGGTAGAATTTTCAAAAATCCCTTTTTATCCCTAGCCCACGTTATAAAAGCAACATACTGTGCAAAAATCAACTTTCTAAGATTAGTAGTTTCGGCTGTGCGTTGATGAGTGAGTGATTGAGTGAATAAGTCAGTCAGGACATAGGCATTTATTATGTACTAGCTGTTGCCCGCGACTTCGTCCGCGTAGAACTTTTTATCGTCTTAGAAAATGATTTCTCTCAATACAAAATTTGAACCCTCTTTTAGGGGATAATTAAAAAAAAAGTTGATGTTCATTTTCTAGTTTGTGAACAAACAGTCTAAAACCAAAGTTAAAAATCTCATACTTTAAAAATGCCTTGAAATACTAAAACTTTGAACCAATTTTAACACTCTTAGGGGATGAATTTGGAAAAACTCTGAAATCAGTTATGTAGTATTTTAACGTACAGAATAAGACCGAAGTTAAAAATCTCTTACTCACACTTTAAAATTTTATTGCTCGCCATTTAAAATTTGAACCCCCTTTTAAACCCCCTTAGAGGTTGAATTTTTCTAATCGCTGAAAGAACTTTTTTCGTAAACTTTTAAGTCTCTAGCTCAAAAAAAGTGTTGCCCATACAAAGCTTTCTTAACCCCCTTAGGGGTGGAATTTTCTAAAACTCTGAAAGTACTTTATTATTAATTTTAATAAGTAACATTTTGAATAGTTTTAAGTCTAGTAAAAAAAAAAGTTTTTCCCACACAACACTGGCTACCCTTCTTAAGGATCTTAAGGATCCCCTTAGGGATGGAGTTTTCTAAAACGCTGAAAGTTCTTTTTTAGTATTCTAATAAGTAATCTTTTTGCAAAGTTTTAAGTCTAACTCAAAAAAAAGTGTTGCCCATGCAAAGCTTGCTCTCCTTTTTAACCCTATTAGGGGTGGAATTTTCTAAAACGATTTGTGTTCTTTTTTTGTATTTTAATAAGTAATCTTTCTACAAAGTTTCAAGTCTCTAACTCAAAAACATAAACTTTCCCTGATAAAAACTTTGCACCCCTTTTTATCCCCCTTAGGGATAGATTTTTTCAAAACGCTGAAAGTCTTTTTTTTTGTATTTTTATAAGTAATCTTTCTACAAAGTTTTAAGTGTCTAGCTCAGAAAAAGTGTTCCCCATACAAACCTTGCACCCTTTTTTAACCCCCTTAGGGAATGATTTTTGTAAAACGCCGAATGTAGTATTTTTCATGTTCTAATAAGTAATTTTTCGTCAAAATTTTAAGTCTCTATTAAAAAAAAAAATGTTTTTCCCATACAAACTTTGCACCCTATTTTACCCCCTTAGGGGTGAAATTTTCCAAAACGCTGAAAGTACTTTCTTTGTATTTAAATAATCTTTCTACAAAGTTTTAGGACTCTAGCTAAAAAAATAGTTTCCCACATACAAACTTTGCACCCCTATTTTAGCCCCCTATTTTTAGGGGTAGAATTTTCTAAAACGCTGAAAGTACTTAATTTGTATTCTGATGACTAATCTTTCTACAAAGTTTTAAGTCTCTATTTAAAAAAAATATTGTTTCCCCCATACAAAATTTGCACCCCTATTTTACCCCCTTAGGGGTAGATTTTTTTAAAACACTGAATCTAGGTACTTTATTTGTATTCTAATGAATAATTTCTCTACAAAGTTTTAAGTCTCTATTTAAAAAAAAGTAGTTTTTCCCATACAAACTTTGCACTCTATTTTACCCCTTTAGGGGTAGAATTTTCTAAAACCCTGAAAGTTCTTTATTTGTATTCTAATGACTGATCTTTCTACAAAGTTTTAAGTCTCTATTTAAAAAAAAATGTTTCCCCCATACAAACCTTGCACCCCTATTGTACCCCCGTAGGGGTTGGAATTTTCCAAAACGCTGAAAGTGTTTCATTTGTATTCTAATAACTAATTTTTCTACAAAGTTTAAGTCTATAGCTCAAAAAAAAAAGGTTCTCCCATACAAACTTTGCACCCCCATTTTACCCCCTTAGGGGTAGATCAAAAATCCCTTTTTATCCCTAGCCCACGTTATAAAAGCAACATACTGTGCAAAAATCAACTCTCTAAGATTAGTAGTTTCGGCTGTGCGTTGATGAGTGAGTGAGTGATTGAGTGAATAAGTCAGTCAGGACATAGGCATTTATTATGTACTAGCTGTTGCCCGCGACTTCGTCCGCGTAGAACTTTTTATCGTCTTAGAAAATGATTTCTCTCAATACAAAATTTGAACCCTCTTTTAGGGGATAATTAAAAAAAAAGTTGATGTTCATTTTCTAGTTTGTGAACAAACAGTCTAAAACCAAAGTTAAAAATCTCATACTTTAAAAATGCCTTGAAATACTCAAACTTTGAACCAATTTTAACACTCTTAGGGGATGAATTTGGAAAAACTCTGAAATCAGTTTTGTAGTCTTTTAACGTACAGAATAAGACCGAAGTTAAAAATCTCTTACTCACACTTTAAAATTTTATTGCTCGCCATTTAAAATTTGAACCCCCTTTTAAACCCCCTTAGAGGTTGAATTTTTCTAATCGCTGAAAGAACTTTTTTCGTAAACTTTTAAGTCTCTAGCTCAAAAAAAGTGTTGCCCATACAAAGCTTTCTTAACCCCCTTAGGGGTGGAATTTTCTAAAACTCTGAAAGTACTTTAATATTAATTTTAATAAGTAACATTTTGAATAGTTTTAAGTCTAGTAAAAAAAAAAGTTTTTCCCACACAACACTGGCTACCCTTCTTAAGGATCTTAAGGATCCCCTTAGGAATGGAGTTTTCTAAAACGCTGAAAGTTCTTTTTTAGTATTCTAATAAGTAATCTTTTTGCAAAGTTTTAAGTCTAACTCAAAAACTTAAATGCAAAGCTTGCTCTCCTTTTTAACCCTATTAGATGTGGAATTTTCTAAAACGATTTGTGTTTTTTTTTTGTATTTTAATAAGTAATCTTTCTACAAAGTTTCAAGTCTCTAACTCAAAAACATAAACTTTCCCTGATAAAAACTTTGCACCCCTTTTTATCCCCCTTAGGGATAGATTTTTTCAAAACGCTGAAAGTCTTTTTTTTGTATTTTTATAAGTAATCTTTCTACAAAGTTTTAAGTGTCTAGCTCAGAAAAAGTGTTCCCCATACAAACCTTGCACCCTTTTTTAACCCCCTTAGGGAATGATTTTTGTAAAACGCCGAATGTAGTATTTTTCATGTTCTAATAAGTAATTTTTCGTCAAAATTTTAAGTCTCTATTAAAAAAAAAAATGTTATTCCCATACAAACTTTGCACCCTATTTTACCCCCTTAGGGGTGAAATTTTCCAAAACGCTGAAAGTACTTTCTTTGTATTTAAATAATCTTTCTACAAAGTTTTAGGACTCTAGCTAAAAAAAATAGTTTCCCACATACAAACTTTGCACCCCTATTTTAGCCCCCTATTTTTAGGGGTAGAATTTTCTAAAACGCTGAAAGTACTTAATTTGTATTCTGATGACTAATCTTTCTACAAAGTTTTAAGTCTCTATTTAAAAAAAATATTGTTTCCCCCATATAACATTTGCACCCCTATTTTACCCCCTTAGGGGTAGATTTTTTTAAAACACTGAATCTAGGTATTTTATTTGTATTCTAATGAATAATTTCTCTACAAAGTTTTAAGTCTCTATTTTTAAAAAAAAGTAGTTTTTCCCATACAAACTTTGCACTCTATTTTACCCCTTTAGGGGTAGAATTTTCTAAAACCCTGAAAGTTCTTTATTTATAATCTAATGACTGATCTTTCTACAAAGTTTTAAGTCTCTATTTAAAAAAAAATGTTTCCCCCATACAAACCTTGCACCCCTATTTTACCCCCGTAGGGGTGGAATTTTCCAAAACGCTGAAAGTGTTTCATTTGTATTCTAATAACTAATTTTTCTACAAAGTTTAAGTCTATAGCTCAAAAAAAAAAGGTTCTCCCATACAAACTTTGCACCCCCATTGTACCCCCTTAGGGGTAGAATTTTCAAAAATCCCTTTTTATCCGTAGCCCACGTTATAAAAGCAACATACTGTGCAAAAATCAACTCTCTAAGATTAGTAGTTTCGGCTGTGCGTTGATGAGTGAGTGAGTGAGTGAGTGAGTGAATAAGTCAGTCAGGACATAGGCATTTATTATGTATAAATAGATAGAAGATAATGAAACTCCCATTCAAATATCTCAAAAAATTATGAAGCTACATCCGTTTTAATGTCGCTTGTTAGAGTGAGAAAACGATGAGGGACTGTGACGTCAATATACTCGAGCGTCATAGTAAAAAACAATCGTTTCATATGAAGGTGCGTTTTGCGGAAAAGGGACAGAACATACCCCCTCTTAAAACTTTGGAGTCTTATAACTTAATCATTACCTATATAAACTCTTGCTTTGTTTTTTTCTCCATTTGACTATATTTATTTTAAATTCTTTTTCGAGAAAATACATTATGATTATTTACCATATTTTCGATTCCTGAGCTATAACCACGAACTTCGGAATTCGAAAATATTCGGGTATCTCTATCTCTATCGCACTAACCATACTCGAGTGACAGGGATGCAAATATATGAACATTGAGTATCGGTTTTCGAGGTAGCGCCGCAGGTACTTTGGCTGAATGCGCCGAGCGCGTGCCATTGTCATTCAAAAAAAAACAAATTCGTGTTAATTATATTGTTCAAATTTGTTGATTTCATTTATTGAAATTACGACATAAAACGACATTTGCGCATATAAGTTCTCATATCAGAATCGAATATTTTTTTATGGTTTATATTTTAGCATTTGTCTCGTAAAGGTCTATCGTAGACGGGATTTAAATTATTAATAAGTGAAAGGCAAAGCAATTCCGCCATTTTGACGAAAATTTGACGGTTCTTATAGCTGACAGTTGGAGCAGCGTTTGATTTCAATAAAAATAAATGAAAAATTAAATGAAGTCGTATATTTCGGAAAATTAATTAACTGTCGTAGTCGGATAAAAACTATCCTAAGTTGCAGCTAGAATAATAATGTACCTATATAAAATGTTTCATATTTTTCCGTTCATGGGATGCTGAGAACATTCGAACCGCGCAAAGCTTAGTTTCAAACTGGCTGATTCTTTTTTTAATTTAGAGATTTATTATAAGTGGAGATAAATAGATAGAAGATAATGAAACTCCCATTCAAATATCTCAAAAAATTATGAAGCTACATCCGTTTTAATGTCGCTTGTTAGAGTGAGAAAACGATGAGGGACTGTGACGTCAATATACTCGAGCGTCATAGTAAAAAACAATCGTTTCATATGAAGGTGCGTTTTGCGGAAAAGGGACAGAACATACCCCCTCTTAAAACTTTGGACTCTTATAACTTAATAATCATTACCTATATAACCTCTTGCTTTGTTTTTTTCTCCATTTGACTATATTTATTTTAAATTCTTTTTCGAGAAAATACATTATGATTATTTACCATATTTTCGATTCCTGAGCTATAACCACGAACTTCGGAATTCGAAAATATTCGGGTATCTCTATCTCTATCGCACTAACCATACTCGAGTGACAGGGATGCAAATATATGAACATTGAGTATCGGTTTTCGTGGTAGCGCCGCAGGTACTTTGGCTGAATGCGCCGAGCGCGTGCCATTGTCATTCAAAAAAAACAAATTCGTGTTAATTATATTGTTCATATTTGTTGATTTCATTTATTGAAATTACGACATAAAACGACATTTGCGCATATAAGTTCTCATATCAGAATCGAATATTTTTTTATGGTTTATATTTTAGCATTTGTCTCGTAAAGGTCTATCGTAGACGGGATTTAAATTATTAATAAGTGAAAGGCAAAGCAATTCCGCCATTTTGACGAAAATTTGACGGTTCTTATAGCTGACAGTTGGAGCAGCGTTTGATTTCAATAGAAATAAATGAAAAATTAAATGAAGTCGTATATTTCGGAAAATTAATTAACTGTCGCAGTCGGATAAAAACTATCCTAAGTTGCAGCTAGAATAATAATGTACCTATATAAAATGTTTCATATTTTTCCGTTCATGGGATGCTGAGAACATTCGAACCGCGCAAAGCTTAGTTTCAAACTGGCTGATTCTTTTTTTAATTTAGAGATTTATTATAAGTGGAGATAAATAGATAGAAGATAATGAAACTCCCATTCAAATATCTCAAAAAATTATGAAGCTACATCCGTTTTAATGTCGCTTGTTAGAGTGAGAAAACGATGAGGGACTGTGACGTCAATATACTCGAGCGTCATAGTAAAAAACAATCGTTTCATATGAAGGTGCGTTTTGCGGATAAGGGGCAGAACATACCCCCTCTTAAAACTTTGGACTCTTATAACTTAATCATTACCTATATAACCTCTTGCTTTGTTTTTTTCTCCATTTGACTATATTTATTTTAAATTCTTTTTCGAGAAAATACATTATTATTATTTACCATTTTTTCGATTCCTGAGCTATAACCACGAACTTCGGAATTCGAAAATATTCGGGTATCTCTATCTCTATCGCACTAACCATACTCGAGTGACAGGGATGCAAATATATGAACATTGAGTATCGGTTTTCGTGGTAGCGCCGTAGGTACTTTGGCTGAATGCGCCGAGCGCGTGCCATTGTCATTCAAAAAAAACAAATTCGTGTTAATTATATTGTTCAAATTTGTTGATTTCATTTATTGAAATTACGACATAAAACGACATTTGCGCATATAAGTTCTCATATCAGAATCGAATATTTTTTTATGGTTTATATTTTAGCATTTGTCTCGTAAAGGTCTATCGTAGACGGGATTTAAATTATTAATAAGTGAAAGGCAAAGCAATTCCGCCATTTTGACGAAAATTTGACGGTTCTTATAGCTGACAGTTGGAGCAGCGTTTGATTTCAATAAAAATAAATGAAAAATTAAATGAAGTCGTATATTTCGGAAAATTAATTAACTGTCGCAGTCGGATAAAAACTATCCTAAGTTGCAGCTAGAATAATAATGTACCTATATAAAATGTTTCATATTTTTCCGTTCATGGGATGCTGAGAACATTCGAACCGCGCAAAGCTTAGTTTCAAACTGGCTGATTCTTTTTTTAATTTAGAGATTTATTATAAGTGGAGATTTAAATCCCTTCTACGATAGACCTTTACGAGACAAATGCTAAAATATAAACCATAAAAAAATATTCGATTCTGATATGAGAACTTATATGCGCAAATGTCGTTTTATGTCGTAATTTCAATAAATGAAATCAACAAATTTGAACAATATAATTAACACGAATTTGTTTTTTTTGAATGGCAATGGCACGCGCTCGGCGCATTCAGCCAAAGTACCTGCGGCGCTACCACGAAAACCGATACTCAATGTTCATATATTTGCATCCCTGTCACTCGAGTGTGGTTAGTGCGATAGAGATAGAGATACCCGAATATTTTCGTATTCCGAAGTTCGTGGTTATAGCTCAGGAATCGAAAATATGGTAAATAATCATAATGTATTTTCTCGAAAAAGAATTTAAAATAAATATAGTCAAATGGAGAAAAAAACAAAGCAAGAGGTTATATAGGTAATGATTAAGTTATAAGAGTCCAAAGTTTTAAGAGGGGGTATGTTCTGTCCCTTTTCCGCAAAACGCACCTTCATATGAAACGATTGTTTTTTACTATGACGCTCGAGTATACTGACGTCACAGTCCCTCATCGTTTTCTCACTCTAACAAGCGACATTAAAACGGATGTAGCTTCATAATTTTTTGAGATATTTGAATGGGAGTTTCATTATCTTCTATCTATTTATACATAATAAATGCCTATGTCCTGACTGACTTATTCACTCACTCACTCACTCACTCACTCATCAACGCACAGCCGAAACTACTAATCTTAGAGAGTTGATTTTTGCACAGTATGTTGCTTTTATAACGTGGGCTAGGGATAAAAGGGAATTTTTAAAAATTCTACCCCTAAGGGGGTAAAGTAGGGTTGCAAAGTTTGTATGGGAGAACCTTTTTTTTTGAGCTATAGACTTAAACTTTGTAGAAAAATTAGTTTTTAGAATACAAATGAAACACTTTGAGCGTTTTGGAAAATTCCACCCCTACGGGGGTAAAATAGGGGTGCAAGGTTTGTATGGGGGAAACAATTTTTTTTTAAATAGAGACTTAAAACTTTGTAGAAAGATCAGTCATTAGAATACAAATAAAGAACTTTCAGGGTTTTAGAAAATTCTACCCCTAAAGGGGTAAAATAGAGTGCAAAGTTTGTATGGGAATAAACTACTTTTTTTTAAATAGAGACTTAAAACTTTGTAGAGAAATTATTCATTAGAATACAAATAAAGTGCCTAGATTCAGTGTTTTAAAAAAATCTACCCCTAAGGGGGTAAAATAGGGGTGCAAATGTTGTATGGGGGAAACAATATTTTTTTTTAATAGAGACTTAAAACTTTGTAGAAAGATTAGTCATCAGAATACAAATTAAGTACTTTCAGCGTTTTAGAAAATTCTACCCGTAAAAATAGGGGGCTAAAATAGGGGTGCAAAGTTTGTATGTGGGAAACTATTTTTTTTAGCTAGAGCTTAAAACTTTGTAGAAAGATTATTTAAATACAAAGAAAGTACTTTCAGCGTTTTGGAAAAATTCACCCCTAAGGGGGTAAAAAAGGGTGCAAAGATTGTATGGGAAAAACATATTTTTTTTTAATAGAGACTTAAAATTTTGTCGAAAAATTACTTATTAGAACATGAAAAATACTACATTCGGCGTTTTACAAAAATCATTCCCTAAGGGGGTTAAAAAGGGTGCAAGGTTTGTATGGGGAACACTTTTTCTGAGCTAGACACTTAAAACTTTGTAGAAAGATTACTTATAAAAATACAAAAAAAAGACTTTCAGCGTTTTGAAAAAATCTATCCCTAAGGGGGATAAAAAGGGGTGCAAAGTTTTTATCAGGGAAAGTTTATGTTTTTGAGTTAGAGACTTGAAACTTTGTAGAAAGATTACTTATTCAAATACAAAAAAAGAACACAAATCGTTTTGGAAAATTCCACCCCTAATAGGGTTAAAAAGGAGAGCAAGCTTTGCATGGGCAACACTTTTTTTGAGTTAGACTTACAACTTTGCAAAAATATTACTTATTAGAATACTAAAAAAGAACTTTCATCGTTTTAGAAAACTCCATCCCTAAGGGGATCCTTAAGATCCTTAAGAAGGGTAGCCAGTGTTGTGTGGGAAAAACTTTTTTTTTTACTAGACTTAAAACTATTCGAAATGTTACTTATTAAAATTAATAATAAAGTACTTTCAGAGTTTTAGAAAATTCCAACCCTAAGGGGGTTAAGAAAGCTTTGTATGGGCAACACTTTTTTTGAGCTAGAGACTTAAAAGTTTACGAAAAAAGTTCTTTCAGCGATTAGAAAAATTCAACCTCTAAGGGGGTTTAAAAGGGGGTTCAAATTTTAAATGGCGAGCAATAAAATTTTAAAGTGTGAGTAAGAGATTTTTAACTTCGGTCTTATTCTGTACGTTAAAAGACTACAAAACTGATTTCAGAGTTTTTCCAAATTCATCCCCTAAGAGTGTTAAAATTGGTTCAAAGTTTGAGTATTTCAAGGCATTTTTAAAGTATGAGATTTTTAACTTTGGTTTTAGACTGTTTGTTCACAAACTAGAAAATGAACATCAACGTTTTTTTTTAATTATCCCCTAAAATAGGGTTCAAATATTGTATTGAGAGAAATAATTTTCTAAGACGATAAAAAGTTCTACGCGGACGAAGTCGCGGGCAACAGCTAGTTGGTAAATAACCTTCCTAACTTAGTATGTAGGTCTAAGTTGTCAGGATTATCGCCACACCGAACATGGCACTTTTTTTAATTTGACCAAAATGACAAAAGAAGTAAAATAATTGAAGAATATGTCTTTTACTTTAATCATCGCTTTCTGAGATTTAGATTGGCGTTTTTTAACCTTCGTAAAAACGAAAATATTTTCATGTGATGTTTATTTGACGTATGTACACTTTTGGCTAAAAAAATGTACAGCTAACGTCATCACGAAGGCTCTGGCAGATCAAGGCAGAGGAGTCTACAGGTCGCATTTCTCAATCGATTGTCGTGTATTATTGTGAGCAGGTTTCGATAATGCTATCAATTGTTTTGTCGATTCAGTTAGTTTTTCGTTTAAAGACGGGCTCTTGATGTATATACCTCGCAGGGCCTCTAGTCCTGGTATTTATTTATTTATCAGAAACAAGGTCACTTGATTACAAACATGATATCACTTCGACTTATGAGTTCAATAATTCTGAAAATATTTATTTATGATACAAACAATAAGATATCAAATAACAAGTACTAAACTAAATTAAAAATAAAATTGAACTAAACTAAATATACTATTCAATCACTTAGATACATAGGTAGGTAGGTAAAGGCAATTGTTTGTATTTTAAGAAATAAATGTTATTGTAATGTATTAGTAAAAGTTATCAAGCCCAAATTACAACAAAACTGCAAAGAAATCGGAAAAACCGTCTACTTCGCAAATTATTGTTTTTTGCAGCTGGACTCATCTTTACTTACCTGCTGTTGTTTTTATCAGGGAAGTGGATAGCGATAAAAGTCAGAGCAAATGGCAGTCAATAAAATAAATAGCGATGGCAGGGTGTTCTGTAAATAAGTCGGTGCCCTGGCGGCTCGGGGCGACGATCGCCTTTTTTATTGGCGCCTCGATTGCTCTCGAAACAACGAGTGTGAGCGGCGGCGCATATTGCACTGCTTCGCTGACGCGACAGATTATACGCGAAGATTAGAAACGGAATCCAGGCATTGTCTGCTGAAACACTCCAACTGTCCCAAATATTAAATTCACCGCAACATCTTCGAGGCACACTTGAAACGTCGCTTTTGTTTACTCGCCAATAATAGGGTTTCCACTTAGTCTTGTTTCATTTATATGTATGACGGCGTAACCCTCTCGAGCGCACTCACTGTCAATACTTATAAAATTGCGTTGGGACAGAATAATAAAGTATTCAGTGCGTATCGCGAGGCTGTGTCGAGATAGATGTATTAATTTGTAAGAATTTGTCGTCGGACCCTCGCCCCTGCAGCATTCCAATCACGCACAACAAGTTCCGTAATTGCACCTAATAATATCTTTAAATAGACCGCGGAGTAAACCAAGACACATTATTAAGGTAATCCCTTTTGTCTGTTGAACAGGATTTTCATTAGGTGCTCTACTTATCGAATTTGGGTGTTGGAGTTTTTTAGGGACCACATTTTACTATAAGATTGGTATTTACAGGGTACCAGGGGCCCTATTAATAATTAAAAATATGATGTCCCAGGCATGTCATAGGGATATCTCCACATCATGTCTCCGTATTTCAAAATTTAAATAACGTTATAGGTATATATACCGGAAACAAAAGCAAGTCCTTGGGACATGTTTTTCAGTCAATGAAAACGAATGGGTTCGCTGCCCAGTTTGATACAGATTTAAAAACCATGATTAGTCATCCAATTTCTTTAAGTCATAAAAAATAAGAAACAGTTTAATAGTTACCTATTGATAACAATATTAAGAACGTACCGCTTTATAGCTTAAGAACCAGCTATTATATATTATGATAAAAACGGTCCTAAGCCGCCGCGCTCTATTAGTTTTTTGTGATTGTAGTTTTACTGCGTCTCATCCCATGCGCCGATGGCGTTATTAGGGCTGATATTCTCAATGCTTACGGTCACGGGAGAACCAATATAAGTCTACCCTCTGGTTACGCAATGTTGTCACGAATATCGAGGTCAAGTTAGAATAGGAACCAGTGGCGTGATGGCTACAGGTTGCGAATGGCACGGTAGGGCTCCGTGACGGTCCCGCGGGGCTCGTCAGCCGGACAAAGCTAATCCAATCACGGGCCTCGACGGCTGCACACGCCTTCGCATTACGACCACTGCCTTTATGGCCCACGTCAATGAAGACAATACTGAAGAAACACAAATTTTGCTGAATTGTGAACACTTGTCCAATTTGTTTTAGTGTGACATAAAATAGGCTAATATTAGATACTTCGTCGTCCATAGTCAGTTAACGTGATTTTTTGTAAACTGTAACGCACAGTGCATATACTCGTACTATTGTACGAGTATAATGATGTACTTACAAAATACGAGTATTAACCGAATTATACCAGGGACTCTATATTGATATTAAAATCAAGTTTAAATTGCTCATTAAAATGTTTGTTAGGTACATGGGAATAGGAGCGAGAGCGCCATTTCTAATCCAATTAATATTCAACTTCAATTTGCTCGAAATAGAACCCCATGGTTTTGCTAATAACTGGCCCGATTTTGACGAGCTTCACTAAAAAACAAACACTTAAACTGAACTTTGTACAAAATATTATTATATTAATGTGAACACGTATTCCAAAAGTAAACCCAAAATCCAATCGTAGAATGACGATGCTACGCGCTACGGCGTAGAGCCGTAGCGCCGGTAGACGGTGTTACCTAATTTACCTAAGACTCTTACCGCTATCTGCTGCGCCCGCGCTGTGATTATGCTAATGTTCTAATGTAATGCTCTTATCACGACTGTCTTACCGACAGACAGGATACAATGCCAGTGAAAATGTACTACTGAATTAAATATTAATTAACAAGCTTGGTGCAATTACCAACGCTGTAACGAATGGACATTGAATAAGAAACGTGGAAGTACCTACATGTGGAAAAGGGTACCTACCTAGTGTTTTATTGCATTAATAATGCAAATTGGTCTTCTATAAAAATAAATATATACTGAGGTAAAAATAATGTAAAATTGAGGTCGCCTTCGTAAATTTAATTCTGTCATATTTTGAAGATAATATTTCTGACGATCGCTCGTCCGAAAAGCTACGCAATTAGCTGCTAGTGCTGCTATTAGTGTTTTTTTTTTTCATTTTTCTATTGCATCATTCAATAAATTATTGAGGTTTAAATACGTATATTGGTTAGTGCGATTACACTCTCGCTCATTTGGTTAAGCGCTAGAAAGAGCTCACAAACCAATACGATTACTTAAATATAATGTTAATTCGTCAGTTGATTTATAAGATTGAATATGATTATTTCGGCACGGAACGGAACACTGGTTTTTAAGTATGCAGCTCGGTCACTCTCCAGATTTGTGACTGAGTCTAATTGATGTGTCTCCATATTAAATGTTCGTAAAACGTCGCGTTAATTAGACTCAACCTTTTATTATTTAGTGCAAATTGGATCTTTATTGCTGTTGTGGTTGTTAGTCTTTGCGTTTTTCCTTCGGTTCTATCTAACTGACTTTTACTGGCAATTTTTCTTCAACTGACAAAATAGCAGCTATAGAGATTTAACTGTTACCCATTAGTCACGTCACAGTCACGTCCAAGTCTGCGGATCGCTACCGAATAGTGCGGTAGGTGTACTGCTGGCCCGTGGAGCCCTAATGGGCCGAGGGGACCCATAAGTCAGCGCGGTCATCCGATAGCGGGAATCAATGACCGCCCCGCTATGATACATGGGATTAACCACCGTTTATAGTTTCTGCGGCCGACGAATTAATATTGCGGAAATATTTCATATCAATTTTTACGACCGCGTACGTTACATTAGTAAATTAATGGAGGCAAATTTATTCCGCTTTGAGATAGGATTCATTAGGAATCTGTGCACACTAGCGCTAAAATTATGTTTGACGTTAGAGAAAAGTGTGGAGTTTAGTGCAAAATGGGATACAATAGAATATTTGTCGGACAGGTGTCAGGAGCATTGTTCGTTCAGGGGCTGAGCTAAGGGTCCGCTGGCGGGGGCTTGTTAGCGCGAACGTGCCGCGGCGCCGCCGGTAAACACGTGGGTAGATAACAATCTATTTGGATTGCCTCTATATTTCATTTTTCCCCGAGTTCCCCGCGCTAACTAGATAGAGGAGCTTCACACGGGGCATAAAGGAAATACGGGCCGTTTCTTTTGTGAATTGATTCAATGTTTGCCATAAAGAAACATACGGTGTTTGTTAAATTAACTTGACACAAGATATCTTTATTTTTCAGTAAATATCATTGCACGTACATTTTGAAAGATTTTTTTTTCGAGTCGTAGTTACGATTGGTCATGTCATGCCATCAAATGAAATAGTAAATCGTTATATAAATTCTTCGCGAGAAAAACTTAACGAGCCTAATTATGAAGCTACGGTAGCCTAGTGGTTCAGGCATAAGGCTGTCAAGCGGCGGTAGTTTTCCCTCTGGGTTGGAAGGGCAGATGGCAGTCGCTTTCATAAAACTACTGCCTGATGCCAAATCTTGGGATTAGGTGTCAAAGCGGACCCCGGGCTCCTTTAGGGGCACAACCGGGAATAACGCTAGGACGATGATGAGACGAGTCTGTGTGGTGTGAGAATAGAGTTTGACCGTCACGCCTCTGTGCACTGTTATACGTGGTTGAAGTGGAGAGCAGTGTGAATTACGGTTAGTTAGGTATTGTTGACAGTGCGGTCAGCCGATGACTTGTGCACACAGAGTGGTAAGGCAATCACGGACACCGGTCGCTACGCAGCCTGCATACCGTACAGATTGGAAGGAACTACGAATATAAGATTCAATCTAGATGGAGGTACATATATTGAGTAATGCTTTATCTAGTATGTATTTAAGTGAATATTTTCCCCATATTTTTAAAAATTTGCTTTCAATCCGCTCTGCAATTCGAAATACGGTAGGTACCTATTTGTGCGGTCAAATGTCGATTTTAGGTCACAACGCACTTGTAGTTCAATATGATATTTCAAAATATATGTAAGTAGGTATGTAAATACAAAAAGGACTAAACGATAAACCAACTATAATACGAAAATTATCCATATAACAAGGATCAGAATATGTAGGTACCTACTTGGTTCAAACAGCTGTCAACTAATATTTAAGATGTTATGAGTTAACACTTTCACTGCCAGGAATCCGCCTAACGGGCGCCTACGCCGCAGGCGCTTTCCGCTACTCAGCGGGAAAACCACGGGATGAGCTACGAGCGTAGCGCGTACCGATTATTGCCAGTGAAAGTGTTAAAAGTAAGGTTATAATATATATGGAAAGCATTTACTTTGTTCAAGAGTTTGAACGGTTAACTCTGTTCACGTAATGGCCGGAAAATCGTCTCATCCAGAGTACCATAGACAACATTCTGTAGTATCTATGCATGAAACAAGGCGAAGGGCGGCGCTGCGCGCCACAGATACCCGGTGAAGGAGTTTTATTATTTTTAAAGTGCGCGCTCGTTTGCACGTGAATGGGCCACTTAACCACGGAGACTGGCTCGATGCGCCGCGCGACTCTACTAACTGCATTCAAGTTTCGAAAAATAATAGTTCCGCCACGGTCTTTCCCTGTTTCCAGAGTAAACTCTTTGTCAAGGGACAGAGACTATAAAGCTGTAATAGCTTAACAACGAAACCGATCGCGTCGTTAACGATTTCATAAAATGGACACGGGTTTATGTGTTGGGTGATACGCTGGCGGCCAATCGGCAGCTTGATGGCAGGCGCGGGGTGCAGTACTGCCGTCTAAGGTGAAAAGGTAGTAAGAATGTATGAGGTTTACACAGCGTTACTATGTTTTCGATTCGGATGTGCAGTAGGCTCCAGTAACTGGCAGGCAGAGGATCGCCGTAAGGCCGGAAACGTGACTGGAGCCCGGGATGTGCAGCCGCGAGTTTGCGCCGGTATCCATATTCACACGTCATTAGAAACAAAATGCGAAGTTTGAAAATATAACTAAATGGGTAATAATATTTATCGTATAAGTAGAGGAGTGGAGGTACATTGATGAATAGAAAAATAATAAAACAAATCAAATTTAATCAAACAATTAAACTAAACTAAAACTAATTGAGGTCCCCCCGATCGGGCCCCTGCGGGTGGGTCCCCATTTGGCTGGCTGCGTCCCCCCTCTAGATTGCTATACTGATTCGTTGAGTGAGGAACGAGCCAGCTCTATGGTCCCCAGTGGTCTGGACGAGCTTTTGACTCAGCGTCCTTACCAGGTGGTGGGCATCTGGACTCCACGGCCTGAGAGTCTCGACTGCAAAGGCAGTTAACACATGCTGGTCTGTAAGACCAATTTTTAGTATTTGCGGCGTTTTACTGCCTCAGCCGCTGCTGCCGCCCCGCCTGCTCTCAGCGAGGTTGCGGCAAGACGTGATGGCGGGAGGGTATCCACGCATGTTACGTCCCAGATTAGTGGCCGTCCAAATCGCCTAGGTACGGGGGTCATGCCGTCGGGCCGCTTGCCTTCGTCACGCTCGAGACCGGAGGGCTCCAACATGGCCGGCACGTTAACGCTGACAAGGGCCCGGCGGATGACATCGTTGTCGTGTGTCGGCCAGCATCTCTTTCTACACGAGAGACCGTGGTGGCCCAGATGGTCCACGACGGACGACGCATGCACGCATGGACGACGGTGGACTCCGCACGGGCATCGATGGGACATCACAATTTGAGCACCATTTCGCAGGCCAACAGTCAGCCTATATGTGTTGCAGTCTAGTAGTGTGGAAGGGAGTGCATCTAACCAAGACCCAGACTCCCTCTCCAAAACGGCTACTCTAGGTGGTAGGGATGCACTTGTTTGCATATTGGATTGTCCCAAATTCTGTGCAAAGATTTCTTGACCGGGATGTTTTCGCTCGGCCAGACCGTTTTCCAGGCGATTTCTGCCTACGACAACTACGCTACCTCGAAATCACGGAGTGATGGCTCTAGGATTTTGCTGACGAGGGGAAGCGTACTGTGTGCCGAGGACAGAAATGCTGGCAGGGCAACACTGGATATTTGGCTGATGCCGAGTCCTCCGAATCTAATGGGAAGGGTGGCGTGTAAAAATTGCTGGTCGTTAATTTTGAAATTTATAATTTTTTCTAGTTGTTTGTGCAGTACATTGTCTATTGTTTCACAAATAAATATTTGTGAATCTCCATGAAGTCAGTAAATTTAGGGACCAGAGGTGTAATCACGTAACGTTCCTAACGCGCGTCGGTACAATTTAACTGTCAATTTTCTTTATAAAAAGTGACATTTAGACCTGCCCGACGTTCGTACAATGCGTTACGTAATCAACCTACAGGAGGCAGAATCGTAGGATACGGGTACTTGGAGATTGGACTGGATGTGAGGGTTGCAAAAAAAAGCACTATATAAGCCTCAGCCGGAATGGCAATTGCAGGCTTCGTATTATAATTAAACGGACTCGCAAGCTCATCCGCTTAAACAAATACTCAGCCTGTAATCGCTTCCTTCCCGGCCACGGCAATAATGTACTATTGACTACCATCGGGTACTTTGTTCATGGGCTGTTTGCCTGTTTCCTTACAAAGCGGAAAACCCATGATATCGGCTACGTACGATGTTTGGCAGTGAATGTAGTTTATAGCTAAATCAAAATTGTTATTCAGTTACAACTTATTGTATACAGAAACCCAAAAATAAGAAAAAACATCTGCACGGAGCCACAGGTTCAGTGGATACGCGCACCCATAAAAAATAGAACTGAAAAACGCTGCCTCTTTGAATATCGCGCTTGTCAAATTTACTACAGCCCTATCTTTACTATCAATGGGTTATTGTGCAACCCTCGTCTTTCCTCTCACTTTTATTTTATTATTATTGAGGTAAAATATGGGTAGAAACTATTTTAACTTCCAAATATCACTCTAAAACTTGTGATAAATAGACGTATACCTCTAGTATCTCTATAAAAGAGTAAGAACTTTGCGATAATCACCATAATTGAAGTCAATTGAAGTCAAGCTCTTCGTGTTCCACAAAAAAAACCTTGTACCTTAACGGAACAATACAACAACAACTGTCCTCAGTTTGGCGGAACATATTTTGTAAAACTAGCGTTTAAGTTTTTGTGAGATAAATAAATAGAAATAAAAATAATACTTTACCTGTACAGGTAATAATCCTAATAACGGAAAACGGCCCCATGTTCACCTAGATTCTAAATATCTGTGAAAAATCTGTTGAGTTCGGATGAGAGGTTTCGAAAATTACATGTACCTAATGTAAATATCCAAATTCACAAACGTTACATATTTATGATATTGGTAGGTATGGGTTTACTATTAAAACTAACATGTATATTTTCACATTTATCTAATCTGACTGCAATTTTAAAATGTAACTAAGTAGTTATAAAAAAACCCCTACAATTAACTTTAACTAAACGAGTCTTCATGGCACAATAATAACAATGACAGTTCCGTATTACGGTTTAATTCGTATTTATGAACCGTTTAGACGCGCGGCCGCGGAACCACTAATTTGCAACCCTCCGCGGTGTGTGAACGCATTTGATTCTTATTCATGGGGCTCGCCCCCGCGACCTAACGATTTGATAATGTATTCACTTGATAAAGTCGCAGTAAACGTATTACAGCCAGTACTAAAACTACTTGATTGCCGATACAATTGTACAAGTGTTAGTGTACGCTTACCAGCAGAGTAAGGCCGCGTTTTGGCGACATGTTGCGCGACAGGACGCACCCACTAAGAAGGGTAAAATAGGAGTGCAAAGAAATCTGTATGATTGGAAATCTTTTTTTTTTGAGCTAAGTAGATACTTTAAACTTTGTAGAAATATTATATATTAGAATAAAAATAAAATACTTACAGCGTTTTGGAAAATTCCGCCCCTAAGGGGATAACATAGGGGTGCAAGGTTTGTATGGGGAACACTTTTTTTTGAGCTAAAGACTTGAAACTTTGTAGAAAGATAACTTTTTAAAATACAACAAAAATAATTTCAGCGTTTCGGATAATTCCACCCCTAAGGGGGTTTTAACCCCTTTTTAAAGGGGGCAAGCTTTTTTACGTTGAACACTTTGTTTGAGCTAGAGAATTAAAAGTTAGTAGAAAGATTACTTATTAAAATACAAAAAAGTGCTTTCAGCGTTTAGAAAAATTCAACCCCTAAAGAGTTAAAAGGGGGTTCAAAGTTTACATGAATAGCAATAATTTTTTAAAGTAAGACATTTGTTACTGCGGTTTTATCCTGTATGTTAAAAGACTACAAAACTAATTTCAGAGTTTTTTCGATTTCATCCTCTTAGAGTGTTAAAAGGGGGTTTAAAGTTTGTGTAGAGAACAAGAAATGTTTAAAGTAAGTATGAGATTTGTAACTTCGGTTTTATACCGTTTGTTTAAAAACTAGAAAATGAATTTCAACGGTTTTTTAAAGGCTATAGCCGTGCTTCTATACAAAATTTGCCTTTCTGTCAAATGTTCTAGTAATTTAATTTTTGGAAACTCCTTGTAGGCAAAGATCTGTTCCCCAAAGAAGAGCCATGTACACTTGTCAGTTTTCGTAATATGGCGGTTTGTTTTTTTTCACTTTTTAATTTTTTTCTTGAATTCGGTCTTTGCGATTAATTTTATTTTTTGGTAAACTATGCTACATAATAAAACCCATCACTACAAAAAATATTGTCTGAAACTTTAGTACAAATATATGTCAAAATAATGTATACTATAATTTGATTTTTTTTTTTGGTGTTCTGGTGTAGCGGCACCTACTAATTATAGTTTCCATTATTTTGACATATATTTGTACTAAAGTTTCAGGCAATATTTTTTGTAGTGATGGTTTTTATTATGTAGTATACCAAAAAATCAAATTAATCGCAAAGACCGAATTCAAGAAAAAAATTAAAAAGTGAAAAAAAAAACAAACCGCCATATTACGAAAACTGACAAGTGTACATGGCTCTTCTTTAGGGAACAGACCTTTGCCTACAAGGAGTATCAAAAAATGAAATTACTAGAACATTTGACAGAAAGGCAAATTTTGTATAGAAACACGGCTATAGCCTTTACCCCTTAAAGGAAACAAGAGGGTTAAAATTTTGTATGGAGAGCAATCATTTTTCTAAGACGATAAAAAGCTCTACGTGGATGAAGTCACGGGTTACAGCTAGTTTTAAAGATATACTCGTTCGCATCTTATTTATCGATGGTGGAAGTTCGGGCCTTTCTTGCGAACAACATCCGATGAAAGACGACTTTACATCGCAGCTACCTACAGGTTAAGTTTATTGTTTATTGCACATAACAATTTATTGGCATTATATTCTTCTCGCTAGATATGCGGAAGTATAAATAGTCTCAGAACCCTTTGACACCTACTTGTAGAATAAATTAATATCAACCTTAGTCTACTTAATCGTCAAGGTTTCTTGATTAAGAGCCCTTTATTTTAGTTACTTTCGTGCTGTTCATGTACTGTTCATTGTACTTATATTGCGATAAAGGTACTTCGCGGCCGTGGCATTAAAAAACCAATTACAGCGAGTCTAAATCGCACCGCTCCCGCCTATTTGTCAGACTCCAAAGGGATAAAAAGTATATTCTAAATTTAATTTCACGGAATTTAAAAATTGGGGGGACAGTCAGAAATATTTTTTTTTTATAGAGCGCCGGTTTTGAAGTTTATTAATCGGGTGACTGGTGCGACGACGAACGGAGAAGAGGGGCAGGCAACCCTCCGTGATTTCTAAATGCCTTAGGTACATTAATGTTACCTAAGCAGTTGCTCAAATCTCTTAAATCTCTCCTAAGTAATAAGTTTTCTAGTTATTAATTGTCAACAAATATTTATAAGAGTGATCAATTCAAATCTTAGATGAAAAAAGAGTTGGCTCAGATATTTTGGAGTTAACATGAGATTTTTTTACTAATATTGCATAAGTATGCCTTCAAAAACGATACGTAAGCTTCGGTAGCCTAGTGGTTCATCATGCGGCTGTCAAGCTGCGGTCGTGGGTTCTCGTAGGTCTAGTTTTCCCTCTGGGTTGGAACAGGAAGGTCAGGTGGCAGTCGCTTTCTTAAAACTAGTGCCTATGCGAAATCTTGGGATTAAGTGTCAAAGCGGACCCCAAGCTCGTTTAGGGCACAACCGGGAATAACGCTAGGAGGAAGATTGCATAAATGCCTTTGCCACTCCCACGACTAAGAGGAATCTAACGACAACTCTCATGTTAATTTAAATCCATCTATTAGACATTTAAGCTGCAAAGTGGGCCAAAGAAACAGACATAGTACCTGCATACATTTAAACACTTGAAAAACATAACCCTCTTTCTGCCGCAGTAGAGTAAAAATGCTATATCGGCGCTGAGTGTCGACCCGTTAAATATTCTGCCGGATTCATATTCAGGGACTTGTTAACTATTTAATGGAAAAATTAATGATTTTGGTCAAAATACATGGCCAGCCGGTGTTTAACTTAAAATTATAAGTCAGGTACTTAGTGATAAAATTGAAGCAACATGTCAGGGGCGGGTGGGCTTTAGTTGCAAGTCGCCCTAATACAATAACGGAACAAACTGCGCTATAAAATATCACCAGTGAATAAATCAGATGCGTGCGAGACCCCTCCGCCGAACCACGATTTATGATCATGGAATATCATGTTAGAGATAAAATATTAATTGTTACATATAAAATAGACAGGTTTGTACAAACAAGTCGTATTTTATAATTGGTTTCCGTCTATCTGTTGATGGAACTATGTCATTTTATTAAGATCGATTGACGATTGTTTCCATCATCGAGATTTATTGTTTTCTTAAACTAATGAAATGTTTTTTTTTTCGTAGCTTGTAGTAAAGTTATGTTGCGTAGTCGGGAAAACTCTCCTAGTAACGCACTGATTAAATGTGTAATCTATCGAGCTTATCTCAAATAAAAAAAGAACGGACAATTGCGAGTCTGACTCGCCCACCGAGGGTTCCGTACAAAATTACAAATGTATAGTTTTCTGATTTTTCGCTGTACTTGTAGTATATAAGACGATATTACTTGCTACATTTCATAGGTCAACAGAAAGTATACCCTATAAATTTTGGTTATAATTAACTTATGGTTTTAATTTCAACTTGATACCTCCACGCGTTCCCGAGAGACAGACAGACGGACAAAAAAGTGATCCTCTAAGAGTTCAGTTTTTTCCTTTTGAGGTACGGAACTCTAATAAACTGTTCTAAACGTTTGACTCTTTCACTGCGCTATTCCGTTCGTAGCCCTTGCGCAGTGAAATCCAATCTGAAATATACATTGCGCATTTGAATTTGTTTTAAATGTGTTTCGTTCGCTTTAAACAACACCACTTCTTGGTTCATTAGCAAAAAGCTGCTCCAGTGAAGTGCCAAAAATCGTGCACGCACCCATTCACAATAAGTAGTAATAGGATTACCAATAGAGGGTTCCCTAACTAAGAAACTCACGCTATAGTTGATGAACAAAATGCGAGGCGTGACCCGCGTGACGTGACCAGCGACGGTGTTCGAGGCACACTATGGCTAAGGGTGGAGCCAAGGGAAAAAGATAATGGCCAAAACAACCGTGGCTTGAAATACCATTTATTTTAATGGTAATAGCGTCAGTTTGAAAAAAAAAACATTTATTTCAGAAAACGGGTTCCATATTTTGATTATTTTGTTAGTAACAATTGCCTTAAAATACTATGTTAGACACATGAAATAGATAATAATAAAAAAAACACTAAAACTAACTAACAGGGCTCCTCCCGCGCTTCATCTATCCCCATGAACGTGCCGATCTATGAAGCGCGACAGGATGCCAGAGGCTAAGCCTCTCTGCGACCATCTGCAGGATACTGTTGCCACTCCCCCGCACACGTCTTATAATGCATCTTAGTTTAGCTTTTATTTTTTTCACAGAGAATAGGCAAGCATTTGAAATTTGAATACAATCTCACCGGTGTTATGTGGCAAGAAGGTTGACCATGTCTCGATTTGAAAAGCAATAAGTAGGTCAACACGTCTGCTCGAATTGTCATGTATCTTCTGTGAACAGACCGTGCCTTGAGGTTTTTATTAAATCCTAGTTTTTATCATATCCCTGCGAGGGATGCATAGGACCACCATAGGACTCTATCCACTGACGCGTTACTGAAGTATTGAAAAATGACATATTATGTACTTGTATGCAAATTGTATTGGTAGCACGTTCACGCTCACTATCGCAAGCGGGAGTGTACCAGTAACCACAATTCCAACCTAAAGTCAATAGGTCAGTGACGTTTTACAAAATGTTGTTCCTTTAGGAATATGAATTGAAAACCGAGACTTGAGTCACTTATTTTCAGGGACTGTGTCACGCGGGTAGTACCGAAAAAAAGTACGCCCCTGCCATCGCTTCCGCTATCTCCGAAGCGCCAGCCTTGCGTGCACCCTCGCACTGATTGAGCCGCGACAAGTTAAACGATTTGAAACAATTTAATAGAGATCAAAAATTCACGAACCCGCAACGCCCGCACTACCGTTTGAAGTGTTTCCTCTCTAAAGGGATTATCGAAGAGCGGAAACTTAGGGTGGAATATTTTATGGCTTTTGTGGATTTTCTTTCATATTTTTCCGTTTTACCGATACAAATGGGACTAATAGATTTAACACTTAATTAACTGCAACGCGGAACTTTTTATTTAATTGAGAATTCACGGAAAGGCTTTATTGGAATTCGTAACCAGATACCTACCTACTACAAGAGATAGGTACAATGTTGTGTGGGTTTTGGCACTGTGAACTTAGGTATGTAATTAAATTAAATTAAAATGTGTAAGTGTGGTGTGTGTTATACCTAATATTCTAGACTAGATTTAATTAAAGTATGACAGGCATTAGGTATGCTATGTGTTTAAGAAATGCAAAAAAATTTAATACTACCTGTAGAAAAATAACACCATTGTAAACGAAATTTAGAACCTTTGTTTTAGAAAAAATGAAATGAGTAAAAATGAAAATGGTTTATTTCATAAACGGCGTTACAAAATGACAACAGGGTTGGGTCTTCCTAGTAGGTAAAAAATACCTGTGTCAGGAAAACCCTACATGTCGAATGAAAAAATTAACCCATAATAACTTGTTCTTCTTTGAGTTTTTTTACTTGTACTTAGGTAGGTACTTATGTATATGTTACAGTACAACTATGAAGCACCTATCATGGCCGGAAGAATGAACACCAGAATAGAAAAAGTAGATTGGGAAAATGTTCAATCTTACCTATAGGAACGGGACAGAATACTTTACTTTCCCTGAAAATTATTTCCTATTTTTTTTTGCCAATGCATAATAACATCGACTCGTAACTTAACTTTCATTTGACAAATCTCGTACAATATGTGGGTTCATACGTTACTTTTATCGACGGAATAACGGGGGCTTTAGCTTTACATTATTGCAGTCCCTGATCGAGTTCACGTCTCTACTCCACTTCTTCGCTCGAAGGCTATCAACGTAAATATCTGCAGATTTCAAGCGGCTTCCTGGCACATGGTAGCAATCGAACTTGGCGTTTAAATATGCATCTTACGTGTCAGGACCTAAGGTGTACATTTTGATGAGTCGGTGTGAGTAGGACTTTGTCGTAGGAGGAAATCGGGCGATGTGCGATTGCGTTATGATAGGATCAGGGTTCAGCAGAGCGTGGCCCGGCGGCGCTGCGAGCGACTCCTCCGACCGCGTACTGTATGACGTTAATGTTCGCTCTAAACGCGGCATCCACTTTTACATTGTTTTAGAATTGGAAATTCTATTACCTATCTGAAAAATTGTACTCGATAGTTCATTGTTTCATTAGTTATATCTACCTATCCTTTTTTTTTTGTTATTTTTGGCAACTGCCTGCCTACCCTACATATGCCTACATGTGTATGTACGTTGCATGGTTTGGGTGTAATTTACACTTTTCCAAGCGCGGCCGCGGCATTTATGATGACGTCATTACAGGGGAGATCGACTCCTGAAGGCCCATTTACATTATACAACTTTCTTGCACATTCCATACAATAAAATTGAAGCAATAAAAAATTGCTCAGTCTAAACCTAACGTGTTATTCTTGCATATTGAAAGCAATTTGGATTCAATTCTGGAATAGGTGTAAACTGAGGCACCTATAAAACCTATAATCTTTTCTGTTTAGCCCTGTGGTTGACTGGTAGAGGATGCCTTAAGGCATTAAGTCTGCCTTTTGTGCTTTTTGTTTCGTGCAATAAAGTTTAAAAAAATTAAAAATTATTTGTTTTATCTACACTCAGAGGCAGTGAAAGCGGGTCACTTTGTAGAGGAATATCCATGGAAAGTGACCCGTTTTCATTGCCTCTGAGTGTAGTTTAAATACCTTTAGAAATTAATTTCAATCCGAAATAACTGGATTGTTCTTACAATCTACCAAACAGCTCTGAACATTTGTTTTTTTTACAAATCTTATTTTCCCTCGAACATACCTATACCGTACCTACACAATTATCAAAGGCGCACCTAAATTATGTTAAAATAATAAATAAGTACTAACTATTGATATTATTATTATTTTAATTTGTGGGCCTTAATAAGCCGCTCCGACAGGCAAGTGATCTATTGTGGCAGCCCTTGCTTTAGAGTTCACCGTTAAGGCCTGTTGCCTCCAGGAAATTTCAGGTTCTTTGGGCGGTGATATGTTGTAACTCTTCTGGCTGCACGATGTGCCGCCCTAGGTAGGTACTTCTTTTGTGCTCTAACTATGGGATTAGCAGTAAATGGTGATGTCATAAAGTGCGATAAGTTGGGCTTGTTGGTACTCTATAGCACGATCATGCGCTGTACTGACAGTTTTTTTAGTCAATTCCGTTTTACGAAATTAAAAAAGAAATATAAAAAAAAGCGGCTGAGTGCGAGTCGGACTCGCCCATGAAGGGTTCCGTAAAATAAATTGCGGTTTACGATTTATGTTATGACGTATTAAAAAAACTACTTACTTACTAGATCTCGTTCAAACCAATTTTCGGTGGAAGTTTGCATGGTAATTGTACATCACATCATATATTTTTTTAGGGTTCCGTACTCAAAGAGTAAAACGGGACCCTATTACTAAGACTCCGCTGTCCGTCCGTCCGTCCGTCCGTCCGTCCTTCTGTCTGTCACCAGGCTGTATCTCACTGACACCGTGATAGTTCCAGCTGAAATTTTCACAGATGATGTATTTCTGTTGCCGCTATAACAACAAATACTAAAACACAGAATAAAATAGTTTTTTTTATAGATAATGGTACGGAACCCTTCGTGCGCAAGTCCGACTCGCACTTGACCGATTTTTTTTAGTTTTATCTTTCTCTTATTTTAGAAGTTACAGGGGGGGGGGGGCACACACATTTTACTACTTTGCAAGTGTCTCTCACGCAAAATATTCAGTTTAGAAAAAAAACATAATAGAAACCTCAATATAATTACCACACGTAGGGTTAAGTAGATGAAAAAAAAAATTTGAACCCCCAAAATTTATTGTTTTTTTTTCTATTTTTGTGTGAAAATCTTAATGCAGTTCATAGAATAGTTCCTTACCAAGTTTCAACAGTACAGTTCTTATAGTTTCGGAAAAAAGTGGCTGCGACATACGGATGGACAGACAGACAGACATACATGACGAATCCATAAGGGTTCCGGTTTTTGCTATTTGGCTACGGAACCCTAAAAACCGGACAAGTACGAGTCGGACTCGCGCACGAAGGGTTCCGTACCATTATCAAAAAAAAATTGGTATTTATTTTATTTTGTTCTTAGTATTTGTTGTTATAGCGGCAACAGAAATACATACTCGTAATATGTGAAAATTTCAACTCTCTAGCTATCACGGTTCTTGAGACACAGCCTGGTGACAGACAGACGGACGGACGGACAGCGAAGTCTATTAATAGGGTCCCGTTTTACTCTGTACGGAACCCTAAAAAGGCAGTTTCGCGAGGTCTACAGCTCACAGAACTACTAGTATTAGGTAGTTTTGATTATATTTAGACCCACCTGTACCGTGCAGGCAGGCTTTACCAGTCGGGATTACAGCTCGTATAATGGAGCAGAACGCATCTTCCCCAATCGGCTCATCCGATAAACACAACCGACCGGAACGCAGTCCCCCACGCACATCAATCGCACTATCGATTTTATAAACTTATAGCATCAATTTCAATCTAAAATCAAAACAATTTTTTCCCGGTGAAAAAAATGATGACGCGTAGCAATACATATTCAAGTTGACAGATTTACACCGACGTAGGTAGGCATCCCGTAAACGTATTTTATACGAGTTCTTAGTGTTCCACAGATCCACGAGTTCTTAGTGTTCCACAGATCCTCTTCAGTTCTAAGTATTTAAAAGCACATTTTAACAATCAAAACAAAAAATACAAGGTTCATGTTATTTTCAATTATTATTTTCGTAACTTTTAGGGTTTCATACCTCTGAACTGAATAATGGGTCCAAATGTTAAAGTGAGACAACTCTACCATGTGTAGTATCGAATTAAAGGGCTTCGTTAGCGACATTATTAGCACGAGCTAAACCAGATCTTTAATTATTTTTTTCTACCCCTGTGCCGTTATCTGTCATTTATATAGGCTGTAGCTCAAATACAATGACACCACTAATAAGTCGTCGCAAAACTCTATGCTCTATGGCCCAAAAACGCACTGTTTAGCGTACTTTTTTGGTTCATACATTTTTCATAAAAGCACTGTTTAACTTTTTTTTAATCGGCCGCTATATTGCAGTGGTGCCAACTTCATAAACAAATATTTCGAAATAAAAGTATTTATTTACGATTTAACATTTGTATATTATAAATTATTTACTACAATAATAATAAATCGTCATCTATTGTGTGTTAAATTACATGTTTTATAAATTCTTGGTATTATTTATAAAAACAAACAGTTCAAATTCGGTCCGGCTCCGGATTTGGTTTGGTTCGGATGGCAAGTGCAAACAAATTAAAAACAAAACAAACCATAAGCAAGAGCTGTCACATTTCCGATTTTCCACCAAAATACAGTTCAAAATGAAAAGACGAAAGATGATAAACTATTAGTCCTAAACTATTAAGATTTTATTCGTGTTTGTGAAGACAAAAGTGTACGTTCCTTTTAAAATGATCGAAGAAATTAATAACTGCACTCCTGAAGAAATTGCGTGAGTAGCAAAAGTACGAATAGAAAACTTGCTGCCTGAAAAGTTTAATTATTCTGTAGTCTGCTATTTATTTAAAATTTGTCGTAGAAAAAGTATGCAACGGTGTATAACTGGTCTAAAAACGCTCGTGGCGTCTTAAATTGCGATGCTCGCCAAGGCTCGCATCGCAACCCACGCCAATCGCCTTTTAAGACCCTTCTTATACAACAGTTGCATAAAATACTATTACAATTAAGATGAAATGCACAAAAAAACCCGCGTTTATCTCCGAAGTACAAAGCGAAACATACAGCCAAGATAAATGTCCGGCTCGCACTTGACCGTTTACTTTTACTTACACAATTTACGAGTACTTAGCACCCGGTCATTACAATAGGGGTGTACACTAAATAAAATAACAAATAATGATGATTTTTCTCGAACAAGGATTAAAAATATTGTCAAATGGAGAAAAAAGTATACAGGGGATTAAATAATCCCAAAGTTATAAGTGTCCAATATATTCTTCATATGACGACCGCTTTAGCCTAGTTGGTAGTGACCCTGCCTACGAAGCAAGAGGTCCTGGGTTCGAATCCCGGTAAGGGCATTTATTTGTGTAATGAGCACGAATATTTGTTCGTGAGTCATGGATGTTTTCTATGTATTTAAGTATTTATTTCTCTATATAAGTATCTATATCGTCGTCTAGTACCCATAGTACAAGCTTAGCTTAGTTTGGGACTAGGTTGATTTGTGTAAGATTGTCCGCAAATATTTATTTATTTATTTTTATTTATTTACTATGACCCTCGTGGATCGTGACGTAACGATCCACGAACGTTGTCTCTCTAACAAGCAATATTAAAACGGTTGTAGCTTCGTAAATTTTTGAGATACTTAGGTAGGTTAGGTTAGGTATGTGATTGGAATTTTCGTCACCAGGCATATTTATTTGCTTTCTTTATTTTTTTTGAGTCTACACCCTTAATATGCTGATTTATATGTACTGTACTGATACTATAAACTATATAGGTATACTTACTTACTTTGTTTTCTGTTAGCACAGTAAATACCTGCCTACTGTTTTTTCCGGTTTAAGGAGCTTGTTTAGGTAGGTACAAAATATGCATTTTAAAAATTGTTTTTGGTTTATATTTAAGACATATCTCAGATAGATAATAATTGTAATAGGGCATTTTTAAAAATTCGTGTACCCAATTAGCGTGAGTTGTTAAATAAAAATTAACTCAGTGTCAGTTTTGTAACGAAAGTTAAGCATACAAATGATGTCAAACTGAACTTTTTTCGCATTTAAATAAGGTCTATATGCATATGATTTATATATTGAAAAGAAAAAGTAAATTTTTATACAAACTAAATACTTAATTGTCGTTACAAAACTGACACTGAGTAAATTTTTGTTTAGCAAATTATGCTAATTGGGTGCACGAATTATTGAAAATGCCCACTAGTTAAATAAAATTTTGGTTTAAAGACATAACAAGAGCAACACATACTCGTAGGTAACGTGTCCTACTTTGTACTACAGGATGCAAGATAAAGTGACAATATAGAATTACATCGGGTTATAAAATTACATGCTACAAAACAATACTAATACCATGAATCGGTACACCGCTCGGGCGAGTGTCGCATAGCCCTGCCGAGTCAGCGTTTCGCCAGGTTTCCTGTTGCACGAGGCAGCTGCCTGTATTGTCTCTTTTATTTTGTTTTGCAATTATAACTGCGAATTTGATTATAGAATGGTTTTATTTTTATTACTTACTAATTGTATGTACCTACCTACAGCTTTGATACTGATGTTTCATGTATATCATGTACATGTATTTATCTATGGAATAAGGAATGATACCTACCTATTTACTGCAAGTAGTCAATTTCAGTATCAGAACGAACACTAAATATTTGTAAAGTTTTCAAAAGCTTAGGTTTTTTAAAATACTTGGCTGTATCGTGTAGGTAGGTACGTGACTCGAACACAACTATTTATATGACACCCATATACTTGTGTTCGAGTCACGTACATACAAACTGCTGTACTTATAAAATATAGGTACTTACTTATACTTTAAGTATCGAAATGTTGTTGAGGAATGGATGTTATTCGTAACCGCCGGAGTAAAATAATCCCCCGGATTAATTTGCAAGGTCCATCCTGATTAAATTTCAAGAAAATCCATCAAAGACTGTATCGATGTGCTATTCGTACGTCTTTGAAGGAGCCCAATCCTTTTCATCCTCCTGAGATGCTATGAAGGACCGCAGGGGATTATATTATATTTTTACAGTACAACGCAAACACAATCATGACTAATCGGATCTCGGCAAATGGCCGGTCATTTGGAGGAACGACGGGACTGGGGAATGTTCTAGTGACTATCTAAAGTATTGAGATAATAGGTGCGGGGGAGCCAGGGGTCGTGAGGAATAATGTAAGTGTCCTGGCGACATTTGCGCCGAACTGCCGACCTCCTCTTACTTATGCGGTTTTTAATATTTTTATTGTAATGGCGCCGGTCACTTCAGGACAGTGAAACTTTAGAGAGGGTATACTCTCAATTATATTTACAGTTTTAAAATGTAAACAATCCGTTGAATCATAGTCAATTTAAATTCACATTGCATACCCTACTTTTCGGAACTTATGTACAATACATACCTACTCGTATCCTAATTCTTAAACCGTCAAATCTTTGGAGTCGAGTTCACTTCACTGGTAAATTTTGCTAAATAAGTATTTAACCGTTCATGGATCACATCAGGACAGCTGTGTCATTTAGAGTAACGAAACATTGGAAAATCTAATAAAAATACGGATAGGAACTATTGAATAACGTAAATTCTTATCAGTAGTGTCCAACACGATTCTCCACACTTTTTGGTATTTTTCTAATGTCCGAGGTAAAGGTTGTAGAAAACGTGTAAAAAACAGCTGCGGCGTCCCCGACACCCTCGCGGTCACCATTATTGTTCTGCCTTTCTCATCGAAAAGGACGAATATGCAGTTTACTCGAGTGCATATACGGCCTTTCAAAGAGCTCAGTATTGGCGGCAGGAGCCGTAAAACTGCCCATAAAATACGCGTCGCGTCGCCCTGGACGCGCCGATACATATCTCCGCACTTATTGAAACTTCTGTTTCCTCCAAATAAATAATTTCGCTTTTAAGAAGGCTATTTCTGCGGGTGCTAGCAGGAAGCGATACGGCATGAATGATAGCTCCAAATCTGGAAGGCAACAATCTGATTCGGCATTTTTGTTAGAGTTCCAAATAATAATATATTATCCTCTCAGATTACAAACCATGACTACTTACGTAGCCCTCTACATTATAATGCCATTAATTTTAACAAAGGCGATACACATGAAGTTCGTTTAACTTTTACCGATACCACGACTAGGCGTCCAGTTTTGCTTCTCCATAAATGTATGATCATTTACTTGCTACGGCGTACCGTAGCTCTATGGATTTACAATTAAGTAATTACAGGCTCAGAAAAAATGGTCACGGTGAATAAAATTTGATCGTGTACGAGTATAGGTAAACTGAATAGAAATAGTAAAATATCTCCTAAATTTTTCACTGGTCAAATGTAATATATGAGCTGAAATAAAATCTGTCAGTGACCATTTATGGCGGAGGACTCCTGTTATTAAAATGTAGCAGAACGTCAGAGGCGAGGGCGGGCGGCGCTTTGTCACAAGAATATAAGTTACAGTAGGTCCACTAAATACAACGCACGTTTATAATTTACATTACACATATACTGTACTCGTAGTTGCTCGTCCACTTGCGATCAGCGATAAAACAAATTAGGTAATACTATCGTATTGTATTTAATTTTATGTTTTGTATAGCTTTTGTATATTAGACTAAACGGAATAGACAAAAAATACAATCGGAATCGGAATAGTAAATAAAATTAGAGAAATATAGTTACACATACGGAGTACAATAAACAAAAGTCATATTTAATGTGGTAAACTATTATATTGTTAATGGCTTACGTGCATGTAACGAGAGCTACATATACTCGCTCGGTTATGAGGAGTTTTACATGCGTGAACACGCCGCTATATTCGTTCGGTCTTGTAAAATTAGGGTTTATGTTAGCTCTGTAATGCTAATTTTACGCGCTACACTAATTGTTTAGGTCAAAAAGTATTGCATTATAATACAAAACCCTGTGTCTTTTTTAAGCGACTTTAAAAAAGGAGGAAGTTCTCAATTCAGTAGAATCTCTTATTTTTTCTGTATGTTCCCCGATTAGAATAGAATAGAATAGAAAAGCTTTATTCAACATCACATTACACGAAATTATAATTAAAGATACATGTGAACCTTAAGATTAGAATTGAAATATAAATTTAAAATTAATGTTACAGTTATGGTGTGTGTGTGTGATGTTAAAAAAAAGAGCTTGCCTCAGCATAATGTTACAGTGAGGCCACTGCAACGCTGGTTTTCAGGTAGACCCTGGTAACTATATCCATTTTGAATTGCTCGCTGTTTGTCGGGAACGAAATGTATCAGTTATTGTGTATGCGTGTGTATGTGTGTATGTGTTTGACTTGACTTGGAATACGAAGTGCGTGATGATATTGTTCAATAGGAATGAAATTTGAGTAATAATATTGTAAGTATGTTTGAATGTTCATTATAATACGCAAAGACGCCTCGATTTGGATTTTTTTTGTTTGAAAGGCAATCATTTCCGGTTGGTTCCATGATATCAGGTCTGTTGTGGGATCTTAGAGAAAACGAGGGAACTCTTCAAATTTTATAGGCACACTTGAATTTAAGCGGAGTACTTATTTAAAGTCGGTTTAAAGTACATTATTATTATTTACGATGACTAGGTAGCTCTTTGCGTGATTAAGTTGTCTGAATAGCGACTCATATATTATACTAGCTGTTGCCTGCGACTTCGTCCGCGTATAACATGTTATCGTCTAAATGTTTGTTTAAGGAATAAGATTACGTATGAGATTGAGATATAAATATGGGAAGCTGTAATACAGCAAACGGTAGGTCATGACGATCAAACTGATAGCTGGCAGGTGTGAGAGACGATGTGAGTAGGAGTACGAGAGTTGCGAGCGAAGCGAGACACCGGCCAACAGAGAGAGATGGAAAAGGACTTGCTGCGAACCAAAACTGAATGATAGAATTCCTTCTAAGCCGTTTTACGTAAAATTTCCACTAGGGCGTTGCGTTCGTAATTTCAGCCTACTGTAGTGTACCGCTCGCTGTGTAGACAAGACGCCGCCGCCGGCTGCGGCCGCGCCGCGATCTGATTTATGCCTGGACCAGCAGTATTTTATTCCACGGGCGCCTCAACTAAACTATAAGTTTCCGTTCGGCAGGCCAGGGGCAGCCCTGTAAATATTGTCTCCGCTCACTGCATCAATGCCGATTCTATATTTATTGCGCTTCTTTGTAAGATAATTTGGTAATGGATCGGGGTCATTTGATTCTTATTTTTCGTGTTGTTCTATCCAGTCACGGTCGCTACTAATCTGATCAGGAAGAAATTGCCTTCATCTGTCTAACTAATTTAATTGCTCTTAAAAACAAAACTTGTGATATTACACTTATTAGGTACCTACTCACTCTATGTACATGTTAATTATAAAAATCTATGGGTTTTTTGTGTTGTTATGTTCGCACTTTGACGAGTATCAAGCAGTTAAATATCTATGTAAAAAGCGGACGTCCGTTTACTGGCACACTATACTTTTTAGTGTTGCATATAATTAAATACTTCCAAGTAAAGCTTGGTAAATAAAGTGGCACCTTAAATTTGGTATTCTTTAAACTTATTCGTAATGGGGCGGCAAAAGTGACACGGCACAGAACGAAGGCAATTTGTCCGTCATCCAGGGCTGTAGGTACTGGAGGCGACAAGCCAGAAGGGTATTTGACACCCTTACCTTTGTTAAAATTTAAAAGACATAATATGCATCACTGTTACTCGCTAGTCAAATACTATGTACAACGCGCAGAACATTTTCAATGATTTTAAATGTTCTCGAATTTTCTTTTGAGTTCTTCATGAAATTTTTATGTAAGTTACCCCCTACCCCCTTAAAGTAAAACTTCAAAACTTCCAAAATAAAAGGTTTTGCTACGACGAATCATGCATGATTCCTCGTCGATGCATTGTTAGATTTGTTAGCCATGACGATATGAACGTACTTAATAACAGCTTTAAAATACAATATCAATATTATCCACATTTTCGTCTCCAACTTCCAGAAATCGTTAGTAAATTCTTATCACGCAAGCACTAGATCGACTCACATACACGCCCTACGAGCAATCAGATGTCCCCGAGCGGCCGTAGATATAGGTGGCGGTAATGGCTCCTAATGAGTCGTCACTGTCGTCGCTAACACCGCCCCCGGACCGGCGTTCACGCATGACTGACAGTCTGACAGATAATGTTTAATTTGTTACAGTTGTTTTATGAGACATTTGTCATTCATTTTAATTTAAGAAGTTTGCATCCGCGGGTGCAAATACTAGATCAGTATTCGCACCTTCGAAATCCACACCAAGTAAGTAATGACTGAGGACTCACGCCGCACCATTGGGTTCACCTGGGTACCTAATCCTAAACGACAAATTGGTCAATGAAAATAAATGTCCAAATATGATCTGATGACAAATTTGTCCAAAGCATATGTCTCATGGAGGATTTCTGTGGACGTCAAGCGTTTTAAAAAGAACACCGATCGACCGGATTGGAAGGTAAATGACACTAGGGCGTTTTTCAAAAAAAGTGTACAAAACTTTTTTTTTTTCAGAATTTGATTTTTTTGGTTTTTCTTACTCAGAATCGTTGATACTATCGATCCTCATACAAGAACAAGAGTGTCCCAGATTTTACCATGTAAGTTTTTTCTTCCAGTGCGTCACGATCACGACCATATGAATAAAACAGTACTGCATACAAAAATGTGACGATCTGGAATGGAATATTTAGGACACTTTTTTTCTTGTATGAGGATCGATAGTATCAAAGATTCTGAGTAAGAAAAAAAAATGAATTCTGAAAAAAAAATTGTTACGTACACTTTTTTTGAAAAACGCTCACTAAACGATTAGATTGAATAAATCGTCCTGTATTAGGTACATTTTCAGCCTTGTTTCTTTCGTCTTTACAACAATTACACAACATCCGGTGTATTAGGGGAAGGGCAGAAGCCGTTTGCGAGTCATTACCCGGTCAATGAATTACGCTAAGTCCAATTACGTGATTGGATTAGCACCGCCGGTGACGGCTCAACGCCTGCCTACGTAACTAGTACCTATAAATAAATAAATAAATATTACCGGACAATCTTACACAAATCAACCTAGGCCCACGGTAAGCTCAGTCAGGCTTGTATTGTGGGTACAAGGCGATGATATTATTATATACTAGCTGTTGCCCGCGACTTCGTCCTCGTAGAACTTGTTACCACCTTAGAAACAATATTGCAAACCAACGTCTACCATCTTAAGGGCTGATTTCCGAGGCAAAAACTATTCTATATCCTTCGAAGGGTCTCAAATTATCTCTATACCAAATTTCATCTAGGTACCTACATGGGTTTTATCCAAACTTTCACCCCCTATTTCATCCCCTTAGGAAATGATTTTCGGAATAAAAACTATCTAATGTCATTCTTCGGGACTCAAACTACCTTTATACCAAATTTCATCTAAACAGGATCCATCCAAATTTCACCCCCCAGTTCACCCCCTTAGGGAGTGATTTCCGTAATTAAAACTATCCTTTGTCCTTTCCCAGGACTCAAACTATCTCTATACCAAATTGTATTAAAATGGGTTCCATCCGAATGTTCACCCCTAATTTCATCCCCTTACCTATAATATCTACACCAAATATCATCAAAATAGATTACATCCAAATTTTCACCCCCCCCCCCCCTTTTCACCCCCTTAGGGGATGATTTCCGGGATCAAACCTATTATATGTCCTTCCCCGGGACTCAAACGATTTATATACCAAATTTCATCTAAATCGGTGCAGCGGTTTAAGTAGCTCCGTACAAATTTCCACCCCCAATTTCAGCCCCTCAGATATAAAAACTACCCTATGTCCTTCCTCGGGGCTCAAACTATCTGTATACCAAATTTCATCTAAATCGGTTCAGCGGTTTAGGCGTGAAGAGGTAACAGACAGACAGACAGACACACTTTCGCATTTATAATATTAGTATGGAAGTATGGATTATTAGTATGGATAGTATGGATTCTTTACGCTTGTCATCCAAATAGAGGTGTAGCTGTAGACTCACTTCAAAAGAAAGAAGAAACGAAAAACTCATTCAAATATCTCAAAAAATTACGAAGCTACAACCGTTTTAATGTCGCTTGTTAGAGTGAGAAAACGATCAGGGACCGTGACGTCACGATCCTCAAGCGTCATAGTAAAAAACAATCGTTTCATTATAAAGGTGCGTTTTGCGGAAAAGAGACGCAACAAACCCCCTCTTAAAACTTTAGACACGTAAATATAACTTAGTGATTACCTATATAGCCTCTTGCGTTGTTTTTTTTCAAAATAATACAACATCATGATTATTTTGTTTAGTGTCTACATCCCTATTTTCGATAAGATAAGATAAAATAAGGTATCTTTATTGTCAGAACTGTGTACATTTAGTTGTTTTGGGTAAAATAAAGTCCATACCTTGCCCATTTCGGACGTACAATATTAAACTTAAAGCTAGTCAAATATACTAAAACAATAACAACAATAGTATTTCCAAATAATTTGAACCATATTTACACATAAAATATTAATTTAGATCTATCCGACATCCGTATTTTCTTTTAAACCACGAACATCGGAATTCGAAAATATTCGGGTATCTCTATCTCTAGCACACTAACAAATGACAGGAATGCAGATATACGAACTTCGAGTTTCGGTTTTCGTGGTTTGGCTGAATACGCAAAGAGCGCGCGCGCGTGCCATTCAAAAAAACCAAGTTTATATTGTTCGAATTTATTGATACATTTGTTGAAATTACGCCTTAATTCGACATTTGCGCATATAAGTTCGCATATCAAAATCGATTAATTTTATATTTGCTTTTGGTACCTATGTGTCTCGTCAAGGTATATCGTAGACGGGATTAAAATTATTAATAGGCGAAAGAAAGGCAAAGCATTCCGCCATTTTGTCCGTAGTATTTCTTATTAGTCTGTGATGTTGACGTTTCTTTTAGCTGACAGATGTGGCGGCGGTATACTTTAAGAATAATAAATGAAAAATAAAGTCGTATATTACGGAAAATTAATTAATTGTCGCAGTCGGATAAAAACTATCCTAAGTTGCAGCTAGAATAATAATGAACCTACATATATAAAATGTTTCATATTTTTCCGTTCATGGGATGCTGAGAACATTCGTAACACACAAAGCTTAGTTTCAAACTGGCTGATTCTTTAAATTAGAGATTTATTATAAGTGGAGAAGATAATAGATACATATATATAGATACTTATATACATATATAACTTCCATAACTCAGGAACAAATATTCGTGATAAATACACAAATAAATGCCCTGACCGGGATTCGAACCCGGGACCCCCAGCTTCGTAGGCAGAGTCACTACCCACTGGGCTACGGAGGCCGTTAAACCCTATAGATCATATAGTCCTTTAAATAGGTCTATATATAGGCAGAACTAAACAAAATTAGCAAGGCTTAGTTTTGCAAGCCGCGCGTGGCAATCGCTTCATGCCCGCAAACGGGGAAAATGAGTAAAACGTCTGCTTGGCCCCCGTGGCGACCGCCAACACGCCCCTCCGACCGAGCGACCTTGGTCGGCACCGACCGCTGTAGTATGAAATTTTGCTGCAAACAACTGTCTACACGGTCGGTGCGGACCAAGGTCGCTCGGTCGGAGTGTTGGCGACCGTCTAGCAGGGGCATTAGGATCAGAAGAGGTGGAATTATGTAAACTCGTAGCAATGCAGGTAGGTACCTGCGCTCTTTATCTTAAACTACGGTTTCAATGTCAGGGAAACATGGTAAAAGTGCAACCCGCAAGAGTCAACTTGAGACATCGCTTGTTCGTATCCTATACTATTAAACGAGCAATGTTTGTATATATATCTATTTGCAATCACGTTCTCGGAAACAGCTCTAACGATTTTGATGAAATTTGGAATATAGGCGTTTACGGGGGCGAGAAACCGATCTAGCTAGGTCTCATGTGCGGGAAAATTCTATGTCTCCGTATTTTCTCCATTTTCATCCGAGCAGAGCTCGGTATAGGGACTGACGTTAGTACGCGCTCGAGTTTCAAGTTAACTCTTGCGGGATATATAAGTAGCAGTTTTAATAGATTTAAAAATCACAGCGCTTAACCTACGAAATATACCTAACGCTGTGGTTATGATACTGACTCTAGCATAGTACTCTGGTTTAGTTTTCTACTCTTTGGTACTGTATTTAATTGTTGATGTGATTTTTTTTACAAAATTACATCATCGTGCGAGTCTATCAAATGTTCCTTCAACGTAGAAGCAGAACGCAAACGATTAAGAGGAATCAAGGTTAAGCGTTCGTGAATTAGTGAAACAAGGGTTCAATCAGGCTGCGGTCAGACGGAGGGACGCGTCGCGGGGCATGCCTCGGCGCAAAACAATCGCGGACTAATGATCCCGTGAAACAAACCCTATTCACACACTATGCACGTAGGTTAACACATTTTGTCTGATTCAATTTGCGAAATTAATGGTTAATTTTGACAAATGCTGTGTAGGTACTTATTCACTTTTGACTGTTTTGCAATGTTCTACTAATGGAAAACAAGTGAAAGTCGGTGCTTTCTGCCCTGATGGATGGATATACACCTAACTCCATAAGCAGGCCTCGTACACAAAATGTTACTTACCCGATTGTGGATTTAATTTATTGTACTTATTTAATGGCTCTAGACATTGAAATAGTATTTTTCACAATCGTGTTATAATAGAGAGCTTTTTAGTCGAGTACCGTGTTTAGGCCACGAAGCTTGCTGAGTGGCCTAAGTAAGGTACGAGATTAAAAAGCTTGACTATAACACTATTGTGAACAATACTTTTTGTACGAGTTCATTAAAATTAATTTTCTACGAGTCAACTGAACTAATTAAACAAACTCGATACTGTTGAAACGAAGTGCAGCCTATCGCTCGTACGCTCGTTGATATCTTAAAATACATCAACGAGTAAACTCAATAATCAAAGCGATTCTATTGGTCCAATTCATTACAGTTCGGTAAAGCAGCCACGTGATTGGTCGAATTTATTTTAGTTCTATTTAAAAAAAAAATCGGTTGTCTAGAGCGTATCGAAACAGTTATTTCGGTTGTTTAGGAAGTAACAGAGTATTCAACGATGAAAATAGTGACGTTGCAGTATTCTCTATGAAATCTTAATACACATATTTTAATCGTCGAGTACAAAAAACTATGTAAGAGCCAAATATTTTGTAATCTCCTCTTCCTTATGATCCTACAGACCTACACAGACTGAAAGCAGGTAACTGACACTAAGTAGTGACGTTATAATAAAAAAACCGGTCAAGTGCGAGTCTGTCTCGCGCACCGAGGGTTCCGCACAAAATTTCACCACGCTTTATTAAGAAAAAATCCCCCGGCGTCCATGCATGTATAGTGGGAGTTCATCTCCAAAAAAATATGGGAAACAAAAAAAAAGAAAAAAATATATACTAAGAAAAAATCTCAGCAATACCATAGCAATACTGCCTGAGTCCAGTTACCAGTATGTCGACTCACTCACAGACGCAGGACTGATCATCTGATCATCCGAAACACGAACAACCACAGGTCGATAATTGAGGGTTAGTCTTCGAGAGTCTCACACCAAGGAAAGCGCTAAAGGATACACAATTTCTTTCATAAAAAAAATACGCTAGATAGAGGTCTCGTTATACTTTTTCGGTAATATTTACGTAAATATTAATTATATATATTATTTTTTTTACATTTTTCGCTCGGTAAACTTCGGAGAATGGTATTTTTTTCAACATTTTCCTTTGTAAACCAAAATTTTACCACTATAGAAAAAAAAACTGTTTTAGAATGTGCCATTCAAGCCCTTTCAAATGATGCCCCACTTGGCCTACTAACTAGACTTTTAATTTTTTTCCACCCTATTATCCGTCCTATTTTATAGAAATCTCCACTTATAATAAATCTCTAAATTAAAAAAAGAATCAGCCAGTTTGAAACTAAGCTTTGCGCGGTTCGAATGTTCTCAGCATCCCATGAACGGAAAAATATGAAACATTTTATATAGGTACATTATTATTCTAGCTGCAACTAAGGATAGTTTTTATCCGACTGCGACAGTTAATTAATTTTCCGAAATATACGACTTCATTTAATTATTCATTTATTTTTATTGAAATCAAACGCTGCTCCAACTGTCAGCTATAAGAACCGTAAAATTTTCGTCAAAATGGCGGAATTGCTTTGCCTTTCACTTATTAATAATTTAAATCCCGTCTACGATAGACCTTTACGAGACAAATGCTAAAATATAAACCATAAAAAAATATTCGATTCTGATATGAGAACTTATATGCGCAAATGTCGTTTTATGTCGTAATTTCAATAAATGAAATCAACAAATTTGAACAATATAATTAACACGAATTTGTTTTTTTTGAATGACAATGGCACGCGCTCGGCGCATTCAGCCAAAGTACCTGCGGAGCTACCACGAAAACCGATACTCAATGTTCATATATTTGCATCCCTGTCACTCGAG
Organism: Epinotia brunnichana; assembly: GCA_963854355.1. Classification (NCBI taxonomy): domain Eukaryota; kingdom Metazoa; phylum Arthropoda; class Insecta; order Lepidoptera; family Tortricidae; genus Epinotia; species Epinotia brunnichana. The sequence continues at coordinate 17,027,868 of OY977939.1, read as the reverse complement.
TATGGTTAGTGCGATAGAGATAGAGATACCTACCCAAATATTTTCGAATTCCGAAGTTCGTGGTTATAGCTCAGGAATCGAAAATATGGTAAATAATCATAATGTATTTTCTCGAAAAAGAATTTAAAATAAATATAGTCAAATGGAGAAAAAAACAAAGCAAGAGGTTATATAGGTAATGATTAAGTTATAAGAGTCCAAAGTTTTAAGAGGGGGTATGTTCTGTCCCTTTTCCGCAAAACGCACCTTCATATGAAACGATTGTTTTTTACTATGACGCTCGAGTATATTGACGTCACAGTCCCTCATCGTTTTCTCACTCTAACAAGCGACATTAAAACGGATGTAGCTTCATAATTTTTTGAGATATTTGAATGGGAGTTTCATTATCTTCTATCTATTTATCTCCACTTATAATAAATCTCTAAATTAAAAAAAGAATCAGCCAGTTTGAAACTAAGCTTTGCGCGGTTCGAATGTTCTCAGCATCCCATGAACGGAAAAATATGAAACATTTTATATAGGTACATTATTATTCTAGCTGCAACTTGGATAGTTTTTATCCGACTGCGACAGTTAATTAATTTTCCGAAATATACGACTTCATTTAATTTTTCATTTATTTTTATTGAAATCAAACGCTGCTCCTACTGTCAGCTATGAGAACCGTCAAATTTTCGTCAAAATGGCGGAATTGCTTTGCCTTTCACTTATTAATAATTTAAATCCCGTCTACGATAGACCTTTACGAGACAAATGCTAAAATATAAACCATAAAAAAATATTCGATTCTGATATGAGAACTTATATGCGCAAATGTCGTTTTATGTCGTAATTTCAATAAATGAAATCAACAAATTTGAACAATATAATTAACACGAATTTGTTTTTTTTGAATGACAATGGCACGCGCTCGGCGCATTCAGCCAAAGTACCTGCGGCGCTACCACGAAAACCGATACTCAATGTTCATATATTTGCATCCCTGTCACTCGAGTATGGTTAGTGCGATAGAGATAGAGATACCCGAATATTTTCGAATTCCGAAGTTCGTGGTTATAGCTCAGGAATCGAAAATATGGTAAATAATCATTATGTATTTTCTCGAAAAATAATTTAAAATAAATATACCTAGTCAAATGGAGAAAAAAACAAAGCAAGAGGTTATATAGGTAATGATTAAGTTATAAGAGTCCAAAGTTTTAAGAGGGGGTATGTTCTGTCCCTTTTCCGCAAAACGCACCTTCATATGAAACGATTGTTTTTTACTATGACGCTCGAGTATATTGACGTCACAGTCCCTCATCGTTTTCTCACTCTAACAAGCGACATTAAAACGGATGTAGCTTCATAATTTTTTGAGATATTTGAATGGGAGTTTCATTATCTTCTATCTATTTATCTCCACTTATAATAAATCTCTAAATTAAAAAAAGAATCAGCCAGTTTGAAACTAAGCTTTGCGCGGTTCGAATGTTCTCAGCATCCCATGAACGGAAAAATATGAAACATTTTATATAGGTACATTATTATTCTAGCTGCAACTTAGGATAGTTTTTATCCGACTGCAACAGTTAATTAATTTTCCGAAATATACGACTTCATTTAATTTTTCATTTATTTTTATTGAAATCAAACGCTGCTCCAACTGTCAGCTATAAGAACCGTCAAATTTTCGTCAAAATGGCGGAATTGCTTTGCCTTTCACTTATTAATAATTTAAATGCCGTCTACGATAGACCTTTACGAGACAAATGCTAAAATATAAACCATAAAAAAATATTCGATTCTGATATGAGAACTTATATGCGCAAATGTCGTTTTATGTCGTAATTTCAATAAATGAAATCAACAAATTTGAACAATATAATTAACACGAATTTGTTTTTTTTGAATGACAATGGCACGCGCTCGGCGCATTCAGCCAAAGTTACCACGAAAACCGATACTCAATGTTCATATATTTGCATCCCTGTCACTCGAGCATGGTTAGTGCGATAGAGATAGAGATACCCGAATATTTTCGAATTCCGAAGTTCGTGGTTATAGCTCAGGAATCGAAAATATGGTAAATAATCATAATGTATTTTCTCGAAAAAGAATTTAAAATAAATATAGTCAAATGGAGAAAAAAACAAAGCAAGAGGTTATATAGGTAATGATTAAGTTATAAGAGTCCAAAGTTTTAAGAGGGGGTATGTTCTGTCCCTTTTCCGCAAAACGCACCTTCATATGAAACGATTGTTTTTTACTATGACGCTCGAGTATATTGACGTCACAGTCCCTCATCGTTTTCTCACTCTAACAAGCGACATTAAAACGGATGTAGCTTCATAATTTTTTGAGATATTTGAATGGGAGTTTCATTATCTTCTATCTATTTATCTCCACTTATAATAAATCTCTAAATTAAAAAAAGAATCAGCCAGTTTGAAACTAAGCTTTGCGCGGTTCGAATGTTCTCAGCATCCCATGAACGGAAAAATATGAAACATTTTATATAGGTACATTATTATTCTAGCTGCAACTTAGGATAGTTTTTATCCGACTGCAACAGTTAATTAATTTTCCGAAATATACGACTTCATTTAATTTTTCATTTATTTTTATTGAAATCAAACGCTGCTCCAACTGTCAGCTATAAGAACCGTCAAATTTTCGTCAAAATGGCGGAATTGCTTTGCCTTTCACTTATTAATAATTTAAATGCCGTCTACGATAGACCTTTACGAGACAAATGCTAAAATATAAACCATAAAAAAATATTCGATTCTGATATGAGAACTTATATGCGCAAATGTCGTTTTATGTCGTAATTTCAATAAATGAAATCAACAAATTTGAACAATATAATTAACACGAATTTGTTTTTTTTGAATGACAATGGCACGCGCTCGGCGCATTCAGCCAAAGTACCTGCGGCGCTACCACGAAAACCGATACTGTCACTCGAGTATGGTTAGTGCGATAGAGATAGAGATACCCAAATATTTTCAAATTCCGAAGTTCGTGGTTATAGCTCAGGAATCGAAAATATGGTAAATAATCATAATGTATTTTCTCGAAAAAGAATTTAAAATAAATATAGTCAAATGGAGAAAAAAACAAAGCAAGAGGTTATATAGGTAATGATTAAGTTATAGGAGTCCAAAGTTTTAAGAGGGGGTATGTTCTGTCCCTTTTCCGCAAAACGCACCTTCATATGAAACGATTGTTTTTTACTATGACGCTCGAGTATACTGACGTCACAGTCCCTCATCGTTTTCTCACTCTAACAAGCGACATTAAAACGGATGTAGCTTCATAATTTTTTGAGATATTTGAATGGGAGTTTCATTATCTTCTATCTATTTATACATAATAAATGCCTATGTCCTGACTGACTTATTCACTCACTCACTCACTCACTCACTCATCAACGCACAGCCGAAACTACTAATCTTAGAGAGTTGATTTTTGCACAGTATGTTGCTTTTATAACGTGGGCTAGGGATAAAAAGGGATTTTTGAAAATTCTACCCCTAAGGGGGTAAAATGAGGGTGCAAAGTTTGTATGGGAGAACCTTTTTTTTTTGAGCTATAGACTTAAACTTTGTAGAAAAATTAGTTATTAGAATACAAATGAAACACTTTCAGCGTTTTGGAAAATTCCACCCCTACGGGGGTAAAATAGGGGTGCAAGGTTTGTATGGGGGAAACATTTTTTTTTAAATAGAGACTTAAAACTTTGTAGAAAGATCAGTCATTAGAATACAAATAAAGAACTTTCAGGGTTTTAGAAAATTCTACCCCTAAAGGGGTAAAATAGAGTGCAAAGTTTGTATGGGAAAAAGTACTTTTTTTTAAGAGTGCTCTTCAAAAAAGCGCTCGCTCAGAATTCGGTATTTTGACACGCGTAGTGCGTTTGTGTGTGTAAATACTACTACCACCCACACAAACGTACCTAACCCCCACATGCACAGCGAGATCGCACCAGCCGCGGGTGCCGTCCCTTTCTAGCTATATGTAAGTGCGATCGGGATAGAACTAACCGCGGAGCTTGCCGATGCAAATAGCTGTATAGCGCACCGTTGGAATTCACTCCGTGACCGATATTGATACTTGCACTAAAAAGTGGTAAGTATTACTTCGCTAACATGATGTTCTAGAACATCATGTTAGCGAAGTTAGATAACTTGAATAAAGTAAGTATTTGATTTTTGAGCACAAGTTTTCTGTTTGTATTAAAATACTATGATATGACAAAGTATATTTAGTTTCATTTTTTTAGTATAAAATAAACTAACGAGTTTTAAAGTTGTCAGTAATAAGAATAATAATTTGTTTTACGGATATTAATAGTTTGCATGTTATCTGAGTCTTATTTATATATAGTAATGTAATGAAATTATACCAGTAGACCCACTACTAGGAAATTACTGGGTACTTACGTATTCATTTCTTGAAGAATTTTTTTTTGTTATGGACAGTAAAAAAAAACTGCCCTTCATAGAAATTGCTATGTCCGTGTCTTACCAAAGGAACTGAAAATTATAAATTATACAAACACAGCTTTTTATCTAGAATGCAATTAATTAATGCGTGATTTTATTCAAAAGCCTAAAACCTCAGATGATAAAAAGGAATAGATATGAAACAGGGGCTTGGCGCGTGTCGGTGCGACATGGCCAAATGGGCATGTCACTGCCCACCGCATGTTACTCGCAATTTGCCGTGAATCTGAAATGTTATTCCACGTTTACTCAAAATGCCGAATTGTAGCGTGGTTACATGCAAAAATAGGAATGAAACTAAAACCTACATGAATGGTGGTGTCACGCACCACATGTGAGTATTAGTATTTTCACTTAAGTCAGTAAAAACTAATATTTTAATAAATAAACGCAACGCCGCATCATTTCTCGGGATCGAACTAACATATCGAACGAAAAAGCATATTTTTGTTCTATGCGTTGTACATTGATCGTTCAATACAGTAAACCACGGCGCAATGTATTAAACCACTATGGATACGGACGACGCTTGAATTTTTTAGTGGTACGGCCGGTGCTTGGCGTCGCAAACTAGAGCGGTGCCAAAGTGCAGTTACAATTTACGCGTAAATATTTTTTTTTTTTTTTTTTATACTAGTTATTTTATTTCGACTACTTTCGCTGTTTTATTTTATTTAATTACTTGTTTTGGTTGGGTGCCTATCTTAAAGGTAACTAATAATATTAAAAGGCACAAAATGTTTACGGTACCTACTAATAAGATTTTCACTAAGTTGCAGTATGAACGGTAAATAGACATATTAAAATTGTATATACAAGTATATAATTTAGTTGCAAATGGCTTCAGAACAACTTAAAATGTGATATTATTACCAATAATTTTTTTTAAATGAGTATTTTTTACTTTTATTTCAAATGTGATAATTGAAGAAGAAATCTCGGTTTCTTATTACAGTTTTCCAAAGAATCCGATTAGGTTCTAAAAAAATGGATAGATGCTACTGGCAGAGGTCCTTACTGGTTTCCTGTACAGAGAAGAGTTAATATGTTCGTAACATTTTCAAGAAAAATGTTTCCAACCACTTAATAAGAGCCGTACACTTTTCGAATATTTGACACCTCGCTTGCTTGAAACCTAGGTGTAAAATGTATGGTAACACATCTTCGCACATCTTTGGTGGATACTCGCCCTTAGCCTTAAATCTCGTAATATGAATAATTGACATATTATTTCGCGCCAAAATGCGAGTCGGATCGGCCTGGTACCTACAGGTCAAAAATATCGATGTGACCAGAGTTTTAAATGTATGTGAACACGAACTTATAAAAAGCCGTTTATGTTACTCTGTAGGTATTCGTCAATATTTTTTACTTTTGCGATTTTTGGTAAGTTAACAACACGTGTTATTTAAACTTGTAGCTAGAAGTTTAAATACCACCACATAAACTTACCATGTTGTTGAAGTTGTTACCCATCAATATCATAACATAATATTAATTTTAATATCAATGTCGATAAAACATAATTTTAACGTTTGTCGCCCCCCTAGTGTAGTGCGTTTAAGCCAATCACAGCCCTTGTTTGCATGTTGCCGTAGACTCACTGGCAACGCCCGAGTCTTTGTTTTTACACGGTTCAATGTGTGTGCCTGTGGGCGCTGCGGTGGGAGAAAACTGGGGACATCGGTTTTGGTTGAAATTAAGCAGTACGGCACTTCTCCCTTTTTTTATGTTCTGAGCCTAAAACCTATGTCACTTATTAGGATTCCGTACTCAAAGAGTAAAACGGGACCCTATTACTAAGACTCCGCTGTCCGTCTGTCTGTCTGAATGTCTGTCTGTCCTTCTGTCACCAGGCTGTATCTCATGAACCGTGATAGATAGAGATTTTCATAGATGATGTATTTCTGTTGTCGCTATTTATAAAAAAAAATACTAAATTAAAAACAGAATACATCTTTTTATTTTTATTTTAGTTTTTATTTGTTTCTTTTTCTTTTACAATCTTACACAAATCGACCTTGCCCCAAACTAAGCAAAGCTTGTACTATGGGTACTAGACGACGATAAACATACTTATATAGATAAATAAATACTTAAATACATATAAAACATCCATGACTCAGGAACAAAAATTTGTGGTCATCACACAAATAAATGCCCTTACCGGGATTCGAACCCGGGACCTCCAGCTTCGTAGGCAGAGTCACTTCCAAGTTACTAACTAGGCTACAGGGGGCTCCTATACAACAAACGTGATTTTAGATATAGATATTTTGGCGTTTTTAGATATAGATAATGGTACGGAACCCTTCGTGTGCGAGTCCGACTCGCACTTGGCCGGTTTTTTTTAACATTTATTTCGAAATAAAGAGTGATACTCGGAAATGTCGAAGGGAAGGTCAATCGTCGAATCCGACTCGGCTGGGCAGCATTCGGGAAGCTACGGCACATCTTTTCGTCCAATATTCCGCAGTGTCTCAAGACGAGAGTCTTTGACCAGTGTGCGTTGCCAGTGATGACATATGGCACGGAAACGTGGTCGCTTACTATAGGCCTCATAAGAAGGCTCAAAGTCACTCAAAGGGCAATGGAGAGGGCTATGCTGGGAGTTTCTCTGCGCGATCGCATCAGAAATGAGGCTATCCGCAGCAGAACCAAGGTAACCGATATATCCCTCCGAATTGCTAAACTTAAGTGGCAGTGGGCGGGGCACATTGCACGTAGAACCGATGGCCGTTGGGGTGGAAAGGTTCTTGAGGGCAACCACGTACCGGAAGGCGCAGTGTGGGTAGGCCCCCCGCAAGGTGGACTGATGACCTGGTAAAGGTCGCGGGAGTCCGCTGGATGCGGGTGGCGCAGGAACGGCCATTGTGGCACTCTTTGGGGGTGGCCTATGTCCAGCAGTGGACGTCTTTCGGCTGATATGATGATGATGATGATGATGACTCGGAAATGTAATAAAACCACGTAAAAATCTCCCTTTCCAGTGTAAACCCCCGGTGTGTGTTATTATTATATATAAACGAAAATAATAACTAAATGCAAGGTAGGATCGTGCTCTACTTAAAAAACGCCATATAAGCTTATTTTTTAAAAAGTTTTTTATTCATCTTGTTATCTCCACTTATAATAAATCTCTAAATTAAAAAAAGAATCAGCCAGTTTGAAACTAAGCTTTGCGCGGTTCGAATGTTCTCAGCATCCCATGAACGGAAAAATATGAAACATTTTATATAGGTACATTATTATTCTAGCTGCAACTTAGGATAGTTTTTATCCGACTGCGACAGTTAATTAATTTTCCGAAATATACGACTTCATTTAATTTTTCATTTATTTTTATTGAAATCAAACGCTGCTCCAACTGTCAGCTATAAGAACCGTCAAATTTTCGTCAAAATGGCGGAATTGCTTTGCCTTTCACTTATTAATAATTTAAATCCCGTCTACGATAGACCTTTACGAGACAAATGCTTAAATATAAACCATAAAAAAATATTCGATTCTGATATGAGAACTTATATGCGCAAATGTCGTTTTATGTCGTAATTTCAATAAATGAAATCAACAAATTTGAACAATATAATTAACACGAATTTGTTTTTTTTGAATGACAATGGCACGCGCTCGGCGCATTCAGCCAAAGTACCTGCGGCGCTACCACGAAAACCGATACTCAATGTTCATATATTTGCATCCCTGTCACTCGAGTATGGTTAGTGCGATAGAGATACCCGAATATTTTCGAATTCCGAAGTTCGTGGTTATAGCTCAGGAATCGAAAATATGGTAAATAATCATAATGTATTTTCTCGAAAAAGAATTTAAAATAAATATAGTCAAATGGAGAAAAAAACAAAGCAAGAGGTTATATAGGTAATGATTAAGTTATAAGAGTCCAAAGTTTTAAGAGGGAGTATGTTCTGTCCCTTTTCCGCAAAACGCACCTTCATATGAAACGATTGTTTTTTACTATGACGCTCGAGTATATTGACGTCACAGTCCCTCATCGTTTTCTCACTCTAACAAGCGACATTAAAACGGATGTAGCTTCATAATTTTTTGAGATATTTGAATGGGAGTTTCATTATTTTCTATCTATTTATACATAATAAATGCCTATGTCCTGACTGACTTATTCACTCAATCACTCACTCACTCACTCATCAACGCACAGCCGAAACTAGGTACTAATCTTAGAGAGTTGATTTTTGCACAGTATGTTGCTTTTATAACGTGGGCTAGGGATAAAAAGGGATTTTTGAAAATTCTACCCCTAAGGGGGTAAAATGGGGGTGCAAACTTTGTATGGGAAAACCTTTTTTTTTTTGAGCTATAGACTTAAACTTTGTAGAAAAATTAGTTATTAGAATACAAATGAAACACTTTCAGCGTTTTGGAAAATTCCACCCCTACGGGGGTAAAATAGGGGTGCAAGGTTTGTATGGGGGAAACATTTTTTTTTTAAATAGAGACTTAAAACTTTGTAGAAAGATCAGTCATTAGAATACAAATAAAGAACTTTCAGGGTTTTAGAAAATTCTACCCCTAAAGGGGTAAAATAGAGTGCAAAGTTTGTATGGGAAACACTACTTTTTTTTAAATAGAGACTTAAAACTTTGTAGAGAAATTATTCATTAGAATACAAATAAAGTACCTAGATTCAGTGTTTTAAAAAAATCTACCCCTAAGGGGGTAAAATAGGGGTGCAAATTTTGTATGGGGGAAACAATATTTTTTTTAAATAGAGACTTAAAACTTTGTAGAAAGATTAGTCATCAGAATACAAATTAAGTACTTTCAGCGTTTTAGAAAATTCTACCCCTAAAAATAGGGGGCTAAAATAGGGGTGCAAAGTTTGTATGTGGGAAACTATTTTTTTTAGCTAGAGTCCTAAAACTTTGTAGAAAGATTATTTAAATACAAAGAAAGTACTTTCAGCGTTTTGGAAAATTTCACCCCTAAGGGGGTAAAATAGGGTGCAAAGTTTGTATGGGAAAAACATATATTTTTTTAATAGAGACTTAAAATTTTGACGAAAAATTACTTATTAGAACATGAAAAATACTACATTCGGCGTTTTACAAAAATCATTCCCTAAGGGGGTTAAAAAAGGGTGCAAGGTTTGTATGGGGAACACTTTTTCTGAGCTAGACACTTAAAACTTTGTAGAAAGATTACTTATAAAAATACAAAAAAAAGACTTTCAGCGTTTTGAAAAAATCTATCCCTAAGGGGGATAAAAAGGGGTGCAAAGTTTTTATCAGGGAAAGTTTATGTTTTTGAGTTAGAGACTTGAAACTTTGTAGAAAGATTACTTATTAAAATACAAAAAAAGAACACAAATCGTTTTAGAAAATTCCACCCCTAATAGGGTTAAAAAGGAGAGCAAGCTTTGCATGGGCAACACTTTTTTTTGAGTTAGACTTAAAACTTTGCAAAAAGATTACTTATTAGAATACTAAAAAAGAACTTTCAGCGTTTTAGAAAACTCCATCCCTAAGGGGATCCTTAAGATCCTTAAGAAGGGTAGCCAGTATTGTGTGGGAAAAACTTTTTTTTTACTAGACTTAAAACTATTCAAAATGTTACTTATTAAAATTAATAATAAAGTACTTTCAGAGTTTTAGAAAATTCCACCCCTAAGGGGGTTAAGAAAGCTTTGTATGGGCAACACTTTTTTTGAGCTAGAGACTTAAAAGTTTACGAAAAAAGTTCTTTCAGCGATTAGAAAAATTCAACCTCTAAGGGGGTTTAAAAGGGGGTTCAAATTTTAAATGGCGAGCAATAACATTTTAAAGTGTGAGTAAGAGATTTTTAACTTCGGTCTTATTCTGTACGTTAAAAGACTACAAAACTGATTTCAGAGTTTTTCCAAATTCATCCCCTAAGAGTGTTAAAATTGGTTCAAAGTTTGAGTATTTCAAGGCATTTTTAAAGTAGGTATGAGATTTTTAACTTTGGTTTTAGACTGTTTGTTCACAAACTAGAAAATGAACATCAACTTTTTTTTAATTATCCCCTAAAAGAGGGTTCAAATTTTGTATTGAGAGAAATCATTTTCTTAGACGATAAAAAGTTCTACGCGGACGAAGTCGCGGGCAACAGCTAGTTTTCAATAACCCTGCATATTATGTCGCTGGTTCGTGGGTACTTGTACAGACAAATCACACAAACCCAAACAAGATAAGTCTATCTATTTTAGTTTAGGAGTTCCCATGACCACCTTCCATCATCAGATCCTGGAAATCATCCATCACCAAAGTGTTTACCAAGACAAAACAGATGAGCCCAAACTAGATGGGTTTATCTAGTTTAGTTTAGGAGTTCCATGACCACCTTCCAGCTCCATCATCAGACTCTGGAAATCATCCAGCATCCAAGTCTTGCCGTGCCATGACCAAATAAATGAGCCAAAATTCGATGGCTTTATCTTGTTGAGTTTAGGAGTTGCTATGGCCACCTTCCGACTCCATCATCAGACCAGCTCTATGATATTATGGCATTGTCACCGAAGATACTTAATATAAGAAGATAATAGTACCTAATTTGAAGATTTCGCCCAAATTAACATACATACATACATACTAACTAATCATAATGGCCGTTGGGGCGGGGAGGTTCTCGAGAGGCGACTACGTACCGGAAACTGCAGCGGACCCTCCACAAGGTGGACCTTAGTAACAAGTAAATAAATTAAATCTATCAAGTATCACGATCACTCGTACAATAATAATTGACTATAGAACGCGTAGTTTAGACAAAAGGATCCAACCCACAAGACATCACCATTGAAATGTATGACTTTTGTTTTAGGTAGAAGGTTCAATTTTAAATGTTACGTATACTGGGGGTTTGAGCCTTTTCGCTACACTACGTCTTATCTGGCAGCTATGCAATTCATAACTTGTCTCGATTAGCCTCACGAATGTATCCCCAGTATAGTTTGACCTCGAGGTTGGTAACAACTATGCCTAGTCGGAGATCAAAATAATATTATTTTATCTGAAGAGTGGCCAGTTAGCTTCGTGAATAGCCACAAATAAACACAGTACACGTCTGTCTCGGAGGGCTATTCAGCCGGTACTGAGATATATTCCCGCGCGACGGTAAATTTATACTAGTTTTGAATAATTATTTATAAATATAAATTTTGACTAAAGTTATATTTTTTGGACTGGATCTTGTTGGTACAAGCATACACTTCAATGTTGTGTAAGATTCAATACACAAATAATTCAACAATAATGAGAAAATCCTTGAGTTTTCAGTAAGATTTTGTTGACAAATATGGTGTAATTGAGAACAGTTTACATATATATACGTGCAGAATAAGGAAAATTCGAGGCGGCTAGGCGCAATGGCAACATATTATGCTAGTGAAAATAGAATAAAACAAGTAGGTTCTCATATAACATCATAGAGTATTAGGGGCTCAAACTTATGACTCTGCGCTCTCTTCAGAAAACTACTGTCGGTAATCGGGTATTTTCGGTTAAAGTATTCAGTAATTCGTAAATTAGAGGCGGCTAGGACCAATATGAGGAGTTTACCTATGCAAATAAGTAATTAGGATCTAGAAAAAGCTCTCCGTTTCTTAGAATTACAACGTCAAAAATCCGTCATTCTCGCTTATTCCTGACCAAAAAACGAGCGCCCTCTTAAATAGAGACTTAAAACTTTGTAGAGAAATTATTCATTAGAATACAAATAAAGTACCTAGATTCAGTGTTTTAAAAAAATCTACCCCTAAGGGGGTAAAATAGGGGTGCAAATTTTGTATGGGGGAAACAATATTTTTTTTAAATAGAGACTTAAAACTTTGTAGAAAGATTAGTCATCAGAATACAAATTAAGTACATTCAGCGTTTTAGAAAATTCTACCCCTAAAGATAGGGGGCTAAAATAGGGGTGCAAAGTTTGTATGTGGGAAACTATTTTTTTTAGCTAGAGTCCTAAAACTTTGTAGAAAGATTATTTAAATACAAAGAAAGTACTTTCAGCGTTTTGAAAAAATTCACCCCTAAGGAGGTAAAATAGGGTGCAAAGTTTGTATGGGGAAAACATTTTTTTTTTTAATAGAAACTTAAAATTTTGACGAAAAATTACTTATTAGAACATGAAAAATACTACATTCGGCGTTTTACAAAAATCATTCCCTAAGGGGGTTAAAAAAGGGTGCAAGGTTTGTATGGGGAACACTTTTTCTGAGCTAGACACTTAAAACTTTGTAGAAAGATTACTTATAAAAATACAAAAAAAAGACTTTCAGCGTTTTGAAAAAATCTATCCCTAAGGGGGATAAAAAGGGGTGCAAAGTTTTTATCAGGGAAAGTTTATGTTTTTGAGTTAGAGACTTGAAACTTTGTAGAAAGATTACTTATTCAAATACAAAAAAAGAACACAAATCGTTTTAGAAAATTCCACCCCTAATAGGGTTAAAAAGGAGAGCAAGCTTTGCATGGGCAACACTTTTTTTTGAGTTAGACTTAAAACTTTGCAAAAAGATTACTTATTAGAATACTAAAAATGAACTTTCAGCGTTTTAGAAAACTCCATCCCTAAGGGGATCCTTAAGATCCTTAAGAAGGGTAGCCAGTGTTGTGTGGGAAAAACTTTTTTTTTTACTAGACTTAAAACTATTCAAAATGTTACTTATTAAAATTAATAATAAAGTACTTTCAGAGTTTTAGAAAATTCCACCCCTAAGGGGGTTAAGAAAGCTTTGTATGGGCAACACTTTTTTTGAGCTAGAGACTTAAAAGTTTACGAAAAAAGTTCTTTCAGCGATTAGAAAAATTCAACCTCTAAGGGGGTTTAAAAGGGGGTTCAAATTTTAAATGGCGAGCAATAAAATTTTAAAGTGTGAGTAAGAGATTTTTAACTTCGGTCTTATTCTGTACGTTAAAAGACTACAAAACTGATTTCAGAGTTTTTCCAAATTCATCCCCTAAGAGTGTTAAAATTGGTTCAAAGTTTGAGTATTTCAAGGCATTTTTAAAGTATGAGATTTTTAACTTTGGTTTTAGACTGTTTGTTCACAAACTAGAAAATGAACATCAACTTTTATTTATTTTTCCCCTAAAAGAGGGTTCAAATTTTGTATTGAGAGAAATCATTTTCTAAGACGATAAAAAGTTCTACGCGGATGAAGTCGCGGGCAACAGCTAGTACATAATAAATGCCTATGTCCTGACTGACTTATTCACTCACTCAATCACTCATCAACGCACAGCCGAAACTACTAATCTTAGAGAGTTGATTTTTGCACAGTATGTTGCTTTTATAACGTGGGCTAGGGATAAAAAGGGATTTTTGAAAATTCTACCCCTAAGGGGGTAAAATGGGGGTGCAAAGTTTGTATGGGAGAACCTTTTTTTTTGAGCTATAGACTTAAACTTTGTAGAAAAATTAGTTATTAGAATACAAATGAAACACTTTCAGCGTTTTGGAAAATTCCACCCCTACGGGGGTAAAATAGGGGTGCAAGGTTTGTATGGGGGAAACATTTTTTTTTTTAAATAGAGACTTAAAACTTTGTAGAAAGATCAGTCATTAGAATACAAATAAAGAACTTTCAGGGTTTTAGAAAATTCTACCCCTAAAGGGGTAAAATAGAGTGCAAAATTTGTATGGGAAAAACTACTTTTTTTTAAATAGAGACTTAAAACTTTGTAGAGAAATTATTCATTAGAATACAAATAAAGTACCTAGATTCAGTGTTTTAAAAAAATCTACCCCTAAGGGGGTAAAATAGGGGTGCAAATTTTGTATGGGGGAAACAATATTTTTTTTAAATAGAGACTTAAAACTTTGTAGAAAGATTAGTCATCAGAATACAAATTAAGTACTTTCAGCGTTTTAGAAAATTCTACCCCTAAAAATAGGGGTGCAAAGTTTGTATGTGGGAAACAATTTTTTTTAGCTAGAGTCCTAAAACTTTGTAGAAAGATTATTTAAATACAAAGAAAGTACTTTCAGCGTTTTGGAAAATTTCACCCCTAAGGGGGTAAAATAGGGTGCAAAGTTTGTATGGGAAAAACATATATTTTTTTAATAGAGACTTAAAATTTTGACGAAAAATTACTTATTAGAACATGAAAAATACTACATTCGGCGTTTTACAAAAATCATTCCCTAAGGGGGTTAAAAAAGGGTGCAAGGTTTGTATGGGGAACACTTTTTCTGAGCTAGACACTTAAAACTTTGTAGAAAGATTACTTATAAAAATACAAAAAAAAAGACTTTCAGCGTTTTGAAAAAATCTATCCCTAAGGGGGATAAAAAGGGGTGCAAAGTTTTTATCAGGGAAAGTTTATGTTTTTGAGTTAGAGACTTGAAACTTTGTAGAAAGATTACTTATTAAAATACAAAAAAAGAACACAAATCGTTTTAGAAAATTCCACCCCTAATAGGGTTAAAAAGGAGAGCAAGCTTTGCATGGGCAACACTTTTTTTTGAGTTAGACTTAAAACTTTGCAAAAAGATTACTTATTAGGATACTAAAAAAGAACTTTCAGCGTTTTAGAAAACTCCATCCCTAAGGGGATCCTTAAGATCCTTAAGAAGGGTAGCCAGTGTTGTGTGGGAAAAACTTTTTTTTTTACTAGACTTACAACTATTCAAAATGTTACTTATTAAAATTAATAATAAAGTACTTTCAGAGTTTTAGAAAATTCCACCCCTAAGGGGGTTAAGAAAGCTTTGTATGGGCAACACTTTTTTTGAGCTAGAGACTTAAAAGTTTACGAAAAAAGTTCTTTCAGCGATTAGAAAAATTCAACCTCTAAGGGGGTTTAAAAGGGAGTTCAAATTTTAAATGGCGAGCAATAAAATTTTAAAGTGTGAGTAAGAGATTTTTAACTTCGGTCTTATTCTGTACGTTAAAAGACTACAAAACTGATTTCAGAGTTTTTCCAAATTCATCCCCTAAGAGTGTTAAAATTGGTTCAAAGTTTGAGTATTTCAAGGCATTTTTAAAGTATGAGATTTTTAACTTTGGTTTTAGACTGTTTGTTCACAAACTAGAAAATGAACATCAACTTTTTTTTTAATTATCCCCTAAGAGAGGGTTCAAATTTTGTATTGAGAGAAATCATTTTCTAAGACGATAAAAAGTTCTACGCGGACGAAGTCGCGGGCAACAGCTAGTTAAAAATATATCTTTAAATTTTTAATTTTCCATATACGTGGATAAGCTTTCATTACAACTAACTATTCAAAATTTCAAATTGAGAGCATTAAGTAGTTCCTGAGATATCTCACTTTGTGACAGACAGACAGACGAACGGTGTCGGCATAAAGGGGTTCCGTTTTTACCTTTTTGGTTCAGAACCATAAAAATAAAATAATGAAAATTAAAATGATTTATTCGGTTATACAGCCTGTATGTTATCAAATTTTAACCATACGTAGCTTTTAGTACTATGAATCGATATTGTAAGAAAATTGTAAGTTACTACCAAATCGTAAAAAAATTTTGAAAATTTATCGAGCAGCAATGTAATGCTTACACTCATTTGACACATGGAAGAAGCGGGTTACTTGTGACAGTTGTGACGTCACATCAGTAAGACAATGTAGTGATTACATTGCGTGCTGAATTATTATAAAAGGAAAAAAAAGTTTGTAGTTCAGAAAAAAAATCTTGCAATATCGGATCATAGCCTAAACACCTACCTCTGGTTACAATTTGAGGTAATATTAAAAAATACACGCTGTAGGTTTATTTATTAATCGTATAGCGGTTACACACTGGTACATATATGTATTCGTATCGATGTCGCTGATAGAGTTCCAGTGTGAGCTGCGAGGTTCAGAAGGAACAGTGCAGCCGCCGAGTTTGTGCTGTAGGTTTGAAATCCTACAAACAAAGTCCTTTTTAACTTATTTAACAAATTAGACCGTAAACCTGTGCGTGTATTATCAAATAACTTTATTACCTAAGTACTTAGATTTTGAATGCTGTGATTTTGCGTGACTCTTCATCGCATTATGACAAGTATGTATTTAGGTAGTAGGTATACAGTAGGTACCTACAGGTCAGTTTTGTTAGAAAAATCGTGAAATTTCTCCGAAATACCTCCATTTCGTGTGAGCAGATCTTTTCATCTTACAAATATTGAAACCCTCTATTTTGAAAATATTTCATGAAGTATTAAAAGACTAACTTAAAAATGCGGAAAAGGCCAAAGTTAATAAATATAGGGGTATCGGCGTTGAATACTGCTTTGTTCCTTTCGGCGTCGAGACCCTTGGTCCATGGGGTCTCAGCGCACTCAACCTATTCAAAGAGCTCGCCAAAAAATTAGCCGACACCACCGGGGACCGAAGAGCTGGCAGCTTCCTCGCTCAACGCATCAGTATTGCGATACAGCGGGGAAATGCTGTCATCATCTTAGGCACCATGCCGCGGGGAGACCCCTTAGTTTAGTAATAAGTAGTTTTGTTTAGTTTTATTTATTCTTTTTTTCTGGTTTTTAAGTAGTATTTGTTGTAATAACATTTTGTGATTTTACTTAAAAATAACATGAAAGTAATATATAATTGCTGGTTAGGTACCTACTGCATACGGCCTCTTATATACCTACCTGGGTAGTTATTTAATAGGTATTCTGAATTATAAAAGTAAATAAGTAGACAATACATTTTATTGAGGTGGGAACTTAATATAGCCGTTAATAAAACTGGTTATACCTATTCATTTTCTATTTAATTATTTTTTAAGCCCAGGGTATCGGGTGTTTGTAAAACGTGCAAACGGCTTCGTATTTAATAATACATTTTATTAAAATCGGCATCATTTGCATTTTCCAATCGGTAACATTCAGTAACTGCTGTGTCTGCAGTGAAATATTGCAATATTTTAAACAAATTGCAAAACATGATTGTGTTATGTAGGTAAATGTGTCTCTTCGGTTATTCACCTTTACGTTTAATTGAAATACCTTATAAAGTAAACAACTTACTTAAATAACCGATTCAAAATAGGCAGGAGGTTTGGGGGGCCGTCTACCTTTAAAATACTACAAAAGGTCCTATGACAATCATGTGACATGGTGAGATAGGCATTCCCGTAGCGTTGGACAACAGCGGCGCTATATATTATCTATAATTTACTTTCAAAACAAAGTTTTAACCGACTTCAATTCAGTACTCCGCCAAGCCACATGAACATTTCCACATTTTTTTTTCCAATTTACCACATGAACTGATTTCCGAGAGCAGATGCGTTGATTTTTAGACCAATAAACCAAATCGCTGTATGTGGGCCGATAATATTTGAGGACTTCCGTCGATTCCTCAAGGATCTCAGAATTACCTTTGGCACTTCATTGTTTGCTATTTCAACGGAATCATATCAGAATCTGTGACGTACTTATATAGTTTGAAGTACATCATTGAGAAGTTCCACAAGCCATCTGTGGTCTTCTTCATCAATTCCACCATCACCAAATTTATGATTTCCGGGTGTAAATACACGAGATATAATAGAAAATACCGAAATTACTACACGCGTGCCTAATATATTTGAGGAGTTCCCTCAATTCCTCATGGTTCCCATCATCCAACTGGGGTTTTGAAAACAATGGGACCAATATGGAAGCATATACTTTCAATTAAAAAAAAAATTGCACGAATCGGTTCATAAATGACGGAGTTCTGAGGTAACAAACATAAAAAAAAAAAAAAAAAAAAAATATACATCCGAATTGAGAACCTCCTTCATTTTTTTTGAAGTCGGTTAAACATTTTGTGACTTGGCAATCACACTTACATAGTTTTAGGTACCTATGCAAAAAATAGTAAATGCAGTAAAGTTGTGTGATTCCCAAGCCAAGTTGCAGAATTTTATTTAGCAAGCAAATAAAAACAGAGCCAAGTCTTTATTTGCTTGCTAAATAAAATTCTGCAACTTGGCTGCTTTATAAAATATCTCACCACTTTTTACTGTGAAAGAGTTTCGAGACTTGGCCTATTTTTGTTGCTTGGAATGTTTTTTATGGGGTTTTCATTTTCTCAGTACTTGATCTCCTATGAACCAGAGCAGTTGCATCACAATGCTTGCAATTAGATAGGTACTACGGGAAGTGTATGGGAGGTGCAAATTTTGGTATCGGATGAATTCACTTAGCACTTAGCATACTCGAATACGTAAAGCTAAGTTAATTTAGCCCGGTAGCCATCCACCACCCCCTGGAGGGTAGGCAGGGGGGGGGGAGTCCTTAGATTTTTGCACGATTTTTGCAAACTGATTTTGATATGTTCGTCAATATTTTCCTTTTTTTCTATGAAACTATACATTGAATGTCTCAAAGATGATTTCCTCATGCCCGATTCATCAGAAAATGATACCACACTCGAGGTGTTACGTAAATAGAAGCTGATATGATTTTTTTTCTGAAGCGCTTTGGCCTGTAACTTTAAATGCCGCCCCTGCCTATTACCCTCCAGGGGGTGGCGGATGGCTACCGGGCTAAATTAGCTTAACTTTACGTAAATTCAATAAATAAATAAATATTTGCGGACAATCTTACACAAATCAACCTAGTCCCAAACTAAGCAAAGCTTGTACTATGGGTACTAGACGACGATATAAATAGATACTTATATAGAGAAATAAATACTTAAATACATAGAAAACATCCATGACTCAGGAACAAATATTCGTACTCATCACACAAATAAATGCCCTTACCGGGATTCGAACCCAGGACCTCTTGCTTCGTAGGCAGGGTCACTACCAACTAGGCTAAAGCAGTCGTCTGTAATTACATCTGTGGCAAGTGAATTCATCCTATACCAAAATGTGTAGGTACCTTATGCCACTACTTCCCGTACTATTAATAAACACGCATCAGGTACAAAAGCTGTTTAATACGAGGTAAGTAGTTATAGGTTATAGGTTGTACGCGGGCTGGGTTTCCGCAACTCGACGTCATAAATGCGCCTATTTTGCGTAGGGGTTTTGGCACTACTGTTATTCGTGCCAACCCAGTTCCACCAGGAAGCCTAGCAGACCCTTTACGTTGCCGACGGCCTCCGGTAGTGACCCCGGTGTTCCGAGGTACTTTGCCCTGTAGTCCGCCACTCCAGGACATGTCAGGATGACGTGGGCGGCTGTCTCGTCCTCTTCCATGCAGGCTCTGCAGAGAGGACTGTCTGTAACACCTAAAGTAAAAAGGTGTTTGTTTAGTAGTGCATGACCAGTTATAGCTCCTGTCAGAAGACGGAGTGCCGGCCTCTTTAGCTGCTTTAGCTTCCTTGACAATCCGGGGTTGATTGTCGGGAGGGCCTCCCTGGTTTGCCTGCAGGTTCCTAGGGTGTTCCAATGTTTTTGGTGTTCTACCTTGGTGTTTAGTCGCAGTGTGCTCCGCAGCCATGCAGAGGGTAGAGGAATTGTGGGTTCCGGTCCTACAGCTCTTGACTCTGAACCCTCTCTAGCCAGTGCATCCGCTGCATCGTTACCGCGTGAATTACTGTGCCCTTTGATCCATTGCAGGGTTATGTCGCAATTGTCGCTGTTATTACATACCTCTGATAGGATTTTGTGGCACTCGTGTATCAGCCCAGAAGTTGTTGCGTGACCTTGCAGGGCTTGCAGTACGGATCGACTATCGGAAAGTATGCGGATGGGATATCCCCTTACCTCCCTGGAGGCGATTGCGTGAGCAGCCATTATTATGCCCATACACTCTGCCTGGAAGATGGTGTTGTGGGTCCCTAATGGTGTCGAAATGCGTATGTTTAGGTCCTCCGAGAATACTCCTGATCCGGTGCCTGACCTTGTCTTGGACCCGTCCGTGAAGATTCTTAGCTCTCTGGGGTTAAGTCCTTCCTGGGGGGTTTCGTATAGTTCAACTTTGTACTTTTTGTAAAAGACGAACTGTCTGGGAATGATGTCTGAAGTTGCCTCTATAAGGGGCTCCCTACCTACAGCCTCGTAGAGTATTTCGGTGTGTGGAACCCTGGGCGGTCTCCAGAGATGTTGTCTTTTGAGCCTTATGGCTGCTGCCAGAGCCTCTTGCCTGATGAAAATGTGAAGCGGCGGAATGTCCATGATGGCTTCCAGGGCTGCAGTCGGTGTAGTCCTCATGCAGCCACTAGCCGCCATGCAGGCCAGTCTCTGGAGGCGTTGTAGTTTAGCTTCGATCGTGGTTAGCGTGGTACGAGGCCACCACACTATGGCACCGTAGCTTACTATTGGTCGGATTACTGTCTGGTACAGCCATAGAGTGATCTTGGGGTTTAGTCCCCAGGTCCTACCTATCATTCTACGGCACTGCCAGAAGACGACTGTAGCTTTTTGGATTTTATTGTCTAGATGACTGCTCCAATTAAGTTTGGCATCGAGTATTACACCTAAGTACTTTACCTCTGTTGACAATTGGAGTTCTGTATTGAACAGTCTGGGCAGGCGGTAGGTCCCCAGATTCCGTTTGTTGGTGAACATTACCAGCTCGGTCTTCCTTGGGTTGACTGTTAGTTCATTGTCATTGCACCAGCGTTCCACTATGGCGAGTGCGGAGCGGGTGACGTCGCACACTGTACCTGCATGTATGCCGCTGGTGAGTATCGTTATGTCGTCAGCATACCCGATGGTGTAGTGATGACTGTTGTTTAGCTTGGTGATTAGGTCGTTAACCACCATGTTCCAGAGTAGTGGTGAGAGGACGCCTCCCTGGGGGCATCCCTTCGCTACTTGTGCTTGTTTTGTTTGGTCTTCCCCGAGCCTAATGACCCTTTGACTTAACATGTTGTGTATCCATTTAATCATAACCGCATTCACTCCATGCCTTCCCAGTGCTGCGGTTATGCTGGTGAATTTAGTCTTGTCGAAGGCTCCCTCGATGTCAATGAAGGTGCCTAAACACATAGTCTTGTTTTTGATCGCGACTTCGGCCTTGGTAACCACTGCGTGAAGCGCGGATTCTGTTGATTTACCTGAACTGTAGGCATGTTGATTCTGATGCAGGGGCATCCGCACTAGCGCCCTCTCTCTCAGATGTCTGTCACACAGCCTTTCCAACGTCTTCACCAAGAAGGAGGTTAGGCTTATTGGTCTAAAGGATTTGGGGTCCGTGTAATCTCCTTTACCTGGTTTTGGTATGAAGATAACCTTGACTTCTCTCCACTGCCTGGGCACAAACGTGTGTGCCAAGCAGGCACTCAGGATGATGGTGAGCCTGTGTGTTAGCGCCCTCCCGCCCCATTTCAGTAGGGCGGGGAAAATTCCATAATAGAATCCTGAGCGTAGCGAGGGATTCTAACGTAGGATCCTCAGCGTAGTGAGGGATTCAAGTGTTAACGCCCAAGACGAAAATAATTTTGCTCCTGAGTGACACATGTAACTTTTCACACCGACTATGAGGAAAACATTTACAAAAAAAATAAAACAAAAAACTACAAAAAAAAGAACAAAATAAGAAAAAACAACAAAAACAAAACAACAAAAAACTAAAAAAAAGAAACCAAAACAAAACCAAAAAATAAACGAAACAAATAAAACACAAAATAAAATAAAAAAACAAAACAAGACCAAAAACTTAAACGAAACAAAAAAAGAAAATAACAAAAACACCTAAAAAAATTACAAAAAAAAGATTGAAAAAAAATACAAAGAATAAAAAAAATACAGATAACAAAAAAATACAAAAACGAACAAAAATACAAAAAAAAAGAAAAAAACCAAAACAAAAACAAAAAAAACAAAAAAAAACGAAAAAAAGTGAACAAAAACAAACGAAACTAAAGAACGAAACAAAAAACAAACGAAACTAAAAAACTAATAAACAAAAAAAACCAACAAAAAAAACGGCAAAAAAATCAAAGAAACAAGCAACAAAAAAAAACTAAAACAAAAGAAAACAAAAAAACAAGCAAAAAAACAACAACAAAAAACTGAAAAAAAGAACAAAAACAATTGAAACAAACGTAACAAAAAAAAACCAAAAATCAAAACAAAACAAAAAACAAAAAAAAAACAAAAAACTAACAAAAATGCAAAAAACTAACAAAAAAACAAAAAAAAAACAACAAAAACTGAAACAAACAAATAAAAACAAAAACAAATAAGATAAAAAACAAAAACAAACAAACGAAAAAAATTACATTGCACGTAGAACCGATGGCCGTTGGGGCGGAAAGGTTCTCGAGTGGCGACCACGTATCGGAAGGCGCGGCGTGGGTAGGCCCCCCCACAAGGTGGACTGATGACCTGGTAAAGGTCGCGGGAGTCCACTGTGTGCGGGTGGCGCAGGACCGGTCATTTTGGCACTCTTTGGGGGAGGCCTATGTCCAGCAGTGGACGTCTTTCGGCTGATATGATGATGATGATATATATACGTTTGTCGATTACGATGAAATTACCATCGATTATTTTATCAAGATTCTATTGGCACATTGCGTAAATGCTACAAGCAAATGAATAAATTAAAAAAGTAGCTTGAACAGAAAAGTAGCATTTTGCTCCCTCTCGTCGGGGACCAAAACTTACTTTTCTGAATGAGAGGTGTGAAAAAAGATTCTGACGTCGTGTGTAACCACTGTTACGTAAGTAAGGTAAACGTCCCTGCCCTTGACGGTGCACTAGTGAATGACATGGCATGGGGCACTTTATGTCAAAGCAATATTGGGTTCAATTCGTACCAAGAGAATTTTTCTTCATTCGAATTTAAGCCATGTCACTATGACATAAAGTGCCCATGTCTGTCAAAGTGTCATGTCCACACCGCACCGTCGGTGAATAGGACCTTTACCGTATACGTTTTTCAGTATTCTATTACACCTGCGTCCATTTCAACTACAACTGCATTGAGAATTCTAATCTGGCCCCGTAGCATGGATGGCGTTATCACGCGATAAGTGACAGGATAAGCGCGTCGTCTCGATCTATCTCGGACGGCAGCTCTATCCTGTCATTTATCGCGTGATAACGTGATAACGCCATCCATGCTACGGGGCCTGAGAGTGATACAAGATTTTCGAATATTCCGATATGTTTGTAATTTTAATGAGCCTGCGCGAACGAATATTGTTTCGCGTTTTTATAAAATTGTCATAGACATAGAACAACAACATCCAATATTGATTAATCTAATCCCTTCGAAATGGCACATCGTGCATAATAAAGCCAATGAGCTAGAGGTACAGTCGCGGAATGAAAACGTTGACCAGTTTTCAAATAAATTCATTTGACGCGTTGCAAGCACATGTCACCTTTTTAAAGTGTGTAACAGACGAGAGTGTTGTATTGCAAATTATGTTTAACTGTTTGACAACAAAGCTTAAATTTCCTTAGACGAATGTTCCTTGAATATTGATAGTTGAACCTTTTTATTAGTTTGATCTTGCCATTACGTTGTGTCAAGTTTGATAAATCTAATGATTAATTCCTCATCTCTTATAATGATTAAAACTATAAATGTGAGTAACAGTTCCTGTCAATGTCATCATTACTTATTTCTTGTATTCGTATTTTTTTTTACTCGCCTTTCCAAAATTCAAAGTGGTCAATTCTCATAGTAGACGTATATGTAGGCCATGACTGTAGTGAAATGACATTCATTATGACGGAATGTGTCTGGCACTCGGTCGATAAAGCAGATAGATACTGATAACTTATACTGAGCAAGCAAAAACAGGTCTTAAGGTGGTCAACTTTTTCATTCCGCGACTGTACCTACTCATTCAACTGAGTTGCGAGTTTACGAATCTCTCTTTCGATTTTTCACGTGGTAAATCGCTGGAGCCGTTTTAGAGAAGAGAACCCATTTTCAAACAAATAAATACACACATTTGGAATTGGTATTCTTTGATGGCTGTGTATAGGTATGTATCAAAGAACTTTGTCGCAAAGCGTCGCGAAAATGTCGCAAAAAGGTCAACTATATAATCATTGATTTCTTTAGTTGACTATACTAGGAAATAAATAGATGGTATTATTATAACGTTTCATCTGATTTCATACATTTTTTCATTTCAACCCTCGATGTTTTTGTAGTTTATTCAGTTGCTTAATTATTATTTTCTCATAAATCGATACCATTGACGTAGGTAGGAGGCTAGGCAGAAATTAGGACAAAACCTGACGTGACAAACGGCCGGTGCAGCTTCCGGTACGAGCAAGAGGCGGCCTCAGCTCTTGCGTCAACTCTGCCAACTAGGTAACATCGAATCAGAGAATTCAATGGGTATAAAACTGACCGGCGACCTTTGACACTGATCTTAATAATTTCTTGATGATAATGATGATGCATATCGAAGTATTTGGTGGTCATAATCGTAGTGTTGTCGTCAGTGTTAGTCTAATCGTAATCCTAGTTTAATAGGATAAAGTTCCGTTCTAGTTTCTCTGTTTTTGACGTAGTTACCAGCAAGTATGCATTACCCAAAAGTTTAATACAGAGTTGGTCTGTATTAATCTTACTACCTTGTATACCTAATGATATAAGTACTTCAAAACCAAACATGTCCCAGTGTTTTAATTTTTTTAGTAACCAGTTATTTAATTAATTGTTTGTAGTTTGATTACCAAATTACCTACTAACCTTAATATAGATTTAAATGCGTTATCAACATAAGCACACACCCTTATTTTATAGTACATTACTTACCTAGGGCGGTTAAACAAAGAATGTCTCAGATCGCAGGTATTTTATTATAAATATGCGCTCTGAGGCTTTCTTTATTACCGCCCGTGGTGAGTACAACATTTTACGTCTCTATCTGGCCAGGAAGTGGGGTTTACCGCACGCATAGCGTGCGGTAATTCCTACTTTATGGCCAGGTATGACGTAAAATATATTAAGCAACAAATTTCGAGACAGAGATCAATCGTCGAGTCCGACTCGGCTGGGCAGCGTTCGGGAAGCTACGGCACATCTTTTCGTCCAATATTCCGCAGTGTCTCAAGACGAGAGTCTTTGACCAGTGTGTGTTGCAAGTGATGACATATGGCACTGAAACGTGGTCGCTTACAATGGGCCTCATAAGAAGGCTCAAAGTCAACCAAAGGGCAATGGAGAGGGCTATGTTGGGAGTTTATCTGCGTGATCGCATCAGAAATGAGGCTATCCACAGCAGAACCAAGGTAACCGATATAGCCCTCCGAATCGCTAAACTTAAGTGGCAGTGGGCGGGGCACATTGCACGTAGAACCGATGGCCGTTGGGGCGGAAAGGTTCTCGAGTGGCGACCACGTACCGGAAGGTGAGGCGTGGGTGATGACCTGGTAAAGGTCGCGGGAGTCCGCTGGATGCGGGTGGCGCAGGACCGGTCATTTTGGCACTCTTTGGGGGAGACCTATGTCCAGCAGTAGACGTCTTTCAGCTGACACAAAACACAGATCTCAAAAATAAGGATAACAGATGTATGATGTGAAAAGGTTCATACATACCGGTTCATATGTACCTATTTGGGCATTTTTTTTTCAAAGTGTAGCATTTTTTTTGAATAGGCTTCCTTTCATTACTTACGAGGGCTACTTTACCATACAATTTGGCTTTCCGCAGGTGGACCGGCAAAAATCGAGGGTCGGCAGCCAGAAATACCAAGAAAATGTGGTAAATTTAATGCTAAATACAATACAATACAATACAATTATTTATTGACTAGCTGTTGCCCGCGACTTCGTCCGCGTAGAACTTTTTATCGTCTTAGAAAATGATTTCTCTCAATACAAAATTTGAACCCTCTTTTAGGGGATAATTAAAAAAAAAGTTGATGTTCATTTTCTAGTTTGTGAACAAACAGTCTAAAACCAAAGTTAAAAATCTCATACTTTAAAAATGCCTTGAAATACTCAAACTTTGAACCAATTTTAACACTCTTAGGGGATGAATTTGGAAAAACTCTGAAATCAGTTTTGTAGTCTTTTAACGTACAGAATAAGACCGAAGTTAAAAATCTCTTACTCACACTTTAAAATTTTATTGCTCGCCATTTAAAATTTGAACCCCCTATTAAACCCCCTTAGAGGTTGAATTTTTCTAATCGCTGAAAGAACTTTTTTCGTAAACTTTTAAGTCCCTAGCTCAAAAAAAGTGTTGCCCATACAAAGCTTTCTTAACCCCCTTAGGGGTGGAATTTTCTAAAACTCTGAAAGTACTTTATTATTAATTTTAATAAGTAACATTTTGAATAGTTTTAAGTCTAGTAAAAAAAAAAGTTTTTCCCACACAACACTGGCTACCCTTCTTAAGGATCTTAAGGATCCCCTTAGGGATGGAGTTTTCTAAAACGCTGAAAGTTCTTTTTTAGTATTCTAATAAGTAATCTTTTTGCAAAGTTTTAAGTCTAACTCAAAAAAAAGTGTTGCCCATGCAAAGCTTGCTCTCCTTTTTAACCCTATTAGGGGTGGAATTTTCTAAAACGATTTGTGTTCTTTTTTTGTATTTTAATAAGTAATCTTTCTACAAAGTTTCAAGTCTCTAACTCAAAAACATAAACTTTCCCTGATAAAAACTTTGCACCCCTTTTTATCCCCCTTAGGGATAGATTTTTTCAAAACGCTGAAAGTCTTTTTTTTTGTATTTTTATAAGTAATCTTTCTACAAAGTTTTAAGTGTCTAGCTCAGAAAAAGTGTTCCCCATACAAACCTTGCACCCTTTTTTAACCCCCTTAGGGAATGATTTTTGTAAAACGCCGAATGTAGTATTTTTCATGTTCTAATAAGTAATTTTTCGTCAAAATTTTAAGTCTCTATTAAAAAAATATATGTTTTTCCCATACAAACTTTGCACCCTATTTTACCCCCTTAGGGGTGAAATTTTCCAAAACGCTGAAAGTACTTTCTTTGTATTTAAATAATCTTTCTACAAAGTTTTAGGACTCTAGCTAAAAAAAATAGTTTCCCACATACAAACTTTGCACCCCTATTTTAGCCCCATATTTTTAGGGGTAGAATTTTCTAAAACGCTGAAAGTACTTAATTTGTATTCTGATGACTAATCTTTCTACAAAGTTTTAAGTCTCTATTTAAAAAAAATATTGTTTCCCCCATACAAAATTTGCACCCCTATTTTACCCCCTTAGGGGTAGATTTTTTTAAAACACTGAATCTAGGTACTTTATTTGTATTCTAATGAATAATTTCTCTACAAAGTTTTAAGTCTCTATTTAAAAAAAAGTAGTTTTTCCCATACAAACTTTGCACTCTATTTTACCCCTTTAGGGGTAGAATTTTCTTAAACCCTGAAAGTTCTTTATTTGTATTCTAATGACTGATCTTTCTACAAAGTTTTAAGTCTCTATTTAAAAAAAAAATGTTTCCCCCATACAAACCTTGCACCCCTATTTTACCCCCGTAGGGGTGGAATTTTCCAAAACGCTGAAAGTGTTTCATTTGTATTCTAATAACTAATTTTTCTACAAAGTTTAAGTCTATAGCTCAAAAAAAAAAGGTTCTCCCATACAAACTTTGCACCCCCATTTTACCCCCTTAGGGGTAGAATTTTCAAAAATCCCTTTTTATCCCTAGCCCACGTTATAAAAGCAACATACTGTGCAAAAATCAACTCTCTAAGATTAGTAGTTTCGGCTGTGCGTTGATGAGTGAGTGAGTGAGTGATTGAGTGACTAAGTCAGTCAGGACATAGGCATTTATTATGTATAAATAGATAGAAGATAATGAAACTCCCATTCAAATATCTCAAAAAATTATGAAGCTACATCCGTTTTAATGTAGCTTGTTAGAGTGAGAAAACGATGAGGGACTGTGACGTCAATATACTCGAGCGTCATAGTAAAAAACAATCGTTTCATATGAAGGTGCGTTTTGCGGAAAAGGGACAGAACATACCCCCTATTAAAACTTTGGACTCTTATAACTTAATCATTACCTATATAACCTCTTGCTTTGTTTTTTTCTCCATTTGACTATATTTATTTTAAATTCTTTTTCGAGAAAATACATTATGATTATTTACCATATTTTCGATTCCTGAGCTATAACCACGAACTTCGGAATTCGAAAATATTCGGGTATCTCTATCTCTATCGCACTAACTATACTCGAGTGACAGGGATGCAAATATATGAACATTGAGTATCGGTTTTCGTGGTAGCGCCGCAGGTACTTTGGCTGAATGCGCCGAGCGCGTGCCATTGTCATTCAAAAAAAACAAATTCGTGTTAATTATATTGTTCAAATTTGTTGATTTCATTTATTGAAATTACGACATAAAACGACATTTGCGCATATAAGTTCTCATATCAGAATCGAATATTTTTTTATGGTTTATATTTTAGCATTTGTCTCGTAAAGGTCTATCGTAGACGGGATTTAAATTATTAATAAGTGAAAGGCAAAGCAATTCCGCCATTTTGACGAAAATTTGACGGTTCTTATAGCTGACAGTTGGAGCAGCGTTTGATTTCAATAAAAATAAATGAAAAATTAAATGAAGTCGTATATTTCGGAAAATTAATTAACTGTCGCAGTCGGATAAAAACTATCCTAAGTTGCAGCTAGAATAATAATGTACCTATATAAAATGTTTCATATTTTTCCGTTCATGGGATGCTGAGAACATTCGAACCGCGCAAAGCTTAGTTTCAAACTGGCTGATTCTTTTTTTAATTTAGAGATTTATTATAAGTGGAGATAACATAAGTTACAGGTCACTTGGCATGTTCAAAACACTTTATTTTAAACTTATCAAATTCAGATTTGACTTAAATACATAAATAAATACATAAATATATATATATAGGTTTTTTGGGTTTTTATACGATTTAGATATATTATTGACGTTTTTACGACGTTACAAGTACAATTTTTCAACGTATTTCGTATTTGTAATTTTGTAGGGTGTCAAAGGCACTGGAGACGCCAAAAACATCAAGGTACAAGAAAAATAAAAAATGCCCATTTTCATTACTTAGTGTGAAAACAATTACAAAATTCAATGTAACGTAAACCCAAGAAGTTAAATACATTAGCAAAAATATGAATGATATGCTAACCACTCCTTGAGTTAATAAGTGCCATAACGATTAATGACTATGGTACCTACATTGTAACACAATTAACCACGTGTCGTAATCTCAAAAACAATACCCCGGTTCAACAGAAGCGGCGGGTCGTGTTCACGAAAACAACATGTCGGCGCATCGAGTTGCACAAGCCCAAGGTCTCTAACGCCAATGGAATCCTTTTATTCTTACATTCGTAACTTGACACCTGCTACAAATCAACTGCAGTGTTTAAAAGGAAGTCTATCACACTAGTCACTCACAGGCAGGTACTTGTATGAGCTATATTATGTTATGACGCTGTGAATGTTTTCAGCGAAAGGTACGAAAGAGTCTCTAGAGCTCCCCAGTACCTACATAATATTAATTCCCTTTTAACAAGAAATAACGACATAAGTCAGTTCCATTCCATTTATTCGAGAGTGACATTTAGACCACGCACGAACTAACAGATAACCCGAACCCACCATATGGTGTGTGTTAGGGTTGTTTGAGGAATCTTTCATTAATTTTTTGCCAAATTTGCAGAACCTTAACGCTAATTACTCGGTGTCTACAAAAAAATTTGGTACAACACACTGAAAAGTTGTTTTGTTTGGGTGTCGTCCTATCTCTCAGTATATTTTTATATGCACGTACATTTTTTGGGTGTCGTCCTATCTCTCAGTATATTTTTATCTATCCAAATATCATAAACCCTCCATGATGCGTTCAAGAACCGCACATTATGACCACCATAACAATAGACTGTTTTGTTTCTTATCTGTGAAAATGTTATTATTGCTAAATAATAACATCGATTTCGATAATATTATTTCATTCAAATTTCGAACATCTCTGAAAAACAAAGAAATTTAATTTGACCTCTATTCTAATATCAGTCGAGATGTCGTTTAATTCGAAATGAATTGTCAATTTGCATACACATTTGACGAATGTCGCACGTAAGTAAGATATCGAACGATATGACAGTTGAGGTCGACTCTAGTTTGTCTCTGAATTTAAAAAAAAAACTATGACAGTTGCCGGTTGCAGATGCCGGTCATAATATGCGGCTCCTGAATGCATCATGGAGGCTTATGATATGTGGATAGAAAAAGTAGTGTATGTAACTGCACATAATTAGGCATTAAAACACTCGTGTGATGTTATTATGAAACTCGCCTGCGGCTCGTTTCATAAACCGTAACATTACGACACTCGTGTACTTATGTTTATATCCCGATTAAGACACGTTGGCACCTTGCAGCAAGGAGTATGTATGGACTCGGCGCATTCTTAAATTGACCGGGTTATACAGGTTTGTTTTTAATTCTCGGCAAATGGATTCTTACTCGACTAAACAAATTAAATCCTTCTTGTGAATTAATTGATTATTTCTTCTTGGATATGATATAGAAACGTTTCATTTAGTAAAACTATTTACTTTTGATAACATGTTACATGAATTTATATTGAACACGAAAATATTTATTTTATTTTGTATTGGCTGTTTAGAGATTTCATCTAAGCCTCGCTGCGGGCGCAATGCGCGAACTTCACGAAAAAAAAAATAGTTGCGCGCCATTATAAGTAATTTCACAAATATTAGTAAACATTGATGATGCGTGTTTGGTTATTATTAAAAATGTTGACTCGTGGTGAATAGAAGAGTGATAAATAGAATTGATGCCACTGTACATTCTTGGAGATATACAAATGTATGTGAGTAAAACCCTGTTGTCATCAATAACTAAAGGAAACAACTTAGGAGCCTGTAACATTTTCATTTTATGAATAGGATTTTTTCCTCGCAAATGTGTTGAAAAACGTCGTATGACACGCGTGAGCTTTGATAATTACATCCTCGGCTCTATTATCAGTATTATCACGCTCACCTGCGGTTCGCGTGACAATTCCGCCTCTGATGTAATGATCAACATAACTCACTTGTATCACAATGTACTATTCTGATATTTAGAGCATTTGCATTTCATAGTTATAGCACATTTTAACCTATATCAGTTATAGGGACCTTTAGAAGGCATATAAACCTTCCTTTTTTGAAGCATTGTAAAAAATTACAGAAGTAAAATGCCGCCCCGACCAACCACATAACGATGATTTAGCTTCCTCAGTGAAAAGTCACCACATTTTGGTCAGCTGCAGCCATCAATATACCTACTTACACAGCGTTAACAATTGTCTACATATAAAAGGTAGAAAAAACCTATGGGCCCTTCAGGGCAACCACGTGGGAATGGGAATTATTGTAGCTACGCATATTTAGTGCTACCTTCCTGTATAAATTAATTATTAAAATTGAAGCTAATTACTGTTCACGGCTTAACGACACTGTTAGATTTAACGAAATGTATTTTCTTTTAAATAATAAAAATAAAAAAAATATTATGGGACAATCTTACACAAATCAACCTAGGCCCACGGTAAGCTCAGTAAGGCTTGTGTTGTGGGTACTAGGCGATGATATATATAAATATAAATATATTTTAAATATAAATGTAATAAATAAAAAATAAAAAAGCCGTTAAGATGTTTATATAATTAAAAGAAACATAATTTTACTTCCCATAAGCATTCACAGATTCTATGAAAAGCTTACCTGAACCGGGAATCTAACCAAAATTTTTTTTAATAAACACTCATTATATCCTTATGTTTCAGTTTACCTGCTTTCTTTCGTGAAGAAAGTGTTCACTGTGGACCATATTACTGATGACAGTGATGACCATATATTTTTCAGGTTACATTTACTACCCATATACCAAATACTCACAATACTTACGAGTAGACAGAAAAGAGCTCGATGTTAACCATTCAAGGCAGGTGGCGCTCTAACAGCACGCGACGGTTCGTTTGCCCACAATTGCGTTTGCTCCCCGCGGCGAGCGGCTTGACGCTCACTTCCACACATCAAGGATATCCAATATGGAGAGAATAAGAATTCAACGCTTGCAACGGTTCTAGAAACTAAGATACGCCATCGAGTCATCATGACTGTTACTTAGGAGTTAGGACGAAAGTATAATCTGCTAGCAAAACGGGATTTCGTAATTCATTCAAGGGTAAATACATTGCATTTTGAGATGGCAGCTCGACAGGAATGCCCATGCATTATGATATTTATGATATGTCTATCACAGATTGAAGATACGAATTTGTGATCTATTTGATTGAAGAGAAATTTAAACTGTATGCAAATAAAGCCGCTTCCATGTTATTTTCCGATCTCTGTGCCTTTGATGCGTCTCCCGCGACGCGTTAAACAAGAGCCGAAAGCGCGGCGCGGCGCGAGGACGCTTGAGGGCGGCATAATTCACTTAAATCACGCATCCAACAGCCTCACAACTTTACCTCAACCAGCCGACATGATCGCCCTCATTCATTCTTTATCAATTAAGAATCGGTGACCGCCGAGTACCTCGATATCCAAGTCATTTATACAATGCAATAAGGTATACATATTGAATCTGGGTTAACGCTTGTGACTTGGCAATTCGACAGAACCACCAAATAAACCTTTTCAAATGAAATGCCGTAACAATGGACTTATTCTTATAGAATTGAGATGGCAGAGCTTAATCCAAAAAATCCCGCAAATAAATTTCCAATGACACGGGAAATAAATGACATATTCGGTTTGCTCAAATCCTTAAAACGTCATCCAGATATCCATTACATGTCTATTAAATCTTACGACATATATTTGTGGGGCTCAGTCAGCAGCGCTCCCCTCGCAAACACGGCGGCGATTACGAGCTCGGCCGACCGAAGTAAACGAATATAAAACACATGCGGGAAGACGAATGCAAAATGTACTCGTCAAGATTTTGCATAGGTAAACAGTAGGACGCCCTTACACGCGGCGCGGCGCGGTGCCACGATGTGGTGCCACGCGTCGCTGGGTGTACGCATTATCCCGCGCAACACGATCAAGTGGAATCCTGATTTTGAAATGGGCACCGTCAAAATTAGATTTGAGGCGTAGTTTGTAACGAAAAATCTCTTGATATGTTGTCAAATCACGAAAAACACAAGAGAACATGCATATCTTGTCTGATATAGGTAGCTAAGAATTATCCTTACGAATGGCTATCATTATTTTTACACAACCAGTAGATGTAGAAAACAATTATCACCTAAAAGAACAATAATTTTCCTGCTTTGGCTGATAGATAATCCTATACCAAGGACAATATATAATCCTTATATATTGTATATATAATCCTTATATCCTAATATATTGTCCTTGCCTATACTATTAAACAAGCAATATTTGTATATATATATATATATTTGCAATCGCGTTCTCGGAAACGGCTCTAAGGATTTCGATGAAATTTGGAATGTAGGGTTTTAAGGGGGCGAGAAATCGATCTAGATAGGTCTCATATCCGGGAAAATTAGTTTTCTCCGTATTATCTCCATTTTCATTTTCGCCCAGGGACTGAACTATTATTTACACTGCAATAGTGCAAACATATATTTGACGTCGACTGTACAGTCTGCATCATTAATATGTATACACATTTCATAAACATGTTTACACTTTTCGAGCTTATCTCTAAGCAATAAGGTCCTAGAATCTCCTAGAATGTATACAAGTTTATGATGCTTACTGTACCTATCCGTTTGCTGGAAATGATGGCATCTTCTTCTTTTACCAAGCCCGGCCTTTGCCATGGTCCACTTTCCTGGCGTTTTCCTCCACTTACTTAGTACGATCCTGAGCGAGCGAGCTCCTTTGTGAGTCCGTTTTCACTCATAGCGGCCTTCACGAGATTTCGGGAAATTTCTGCAATGGAATAGGTACCATAAAGCACTTTTGCCTCCAAAACCGAATTACCCCGGAAAATCTGACAAAAATAGACACGTTTTTAATCGACTTCAAAAAAAAGGAGGAGGTTCTCAATTCGGATGTATTATTATAATTTTTTTTTTTATGTTTGTTACCTCAGAACTCCGTCATTTATGAACCGATTCCTACAATTCTTTTTTTAATTGAAAGTATATGCTTCCAGATTGGTTCCATTGTTTCCAAAACCCCAGTTGGATGATGGGAACCATGAGGAATTGAGGGAACTCCTCAAATATATTAGGCACGCGTGTAGTAATTTCGGTATTTTCTATTATAACTCGTGTATTTACACCCGGAAATCATAAATTTGGTGAAGTGGAAGTGATGATGAAGACCAAAAATG
This sequence comes from Epinotia brunnichana, assembly GCA_963854355.1. Taxonomy (NCBI): domain Eukaryota; kingdom Metazoa; phylum Arthropoda; class Insecta; order Lepidoptera; family Tortricidae; genus Epinotia; species Epinotia brunnichana. Next base: position 16,993,195 of record OY977939.1, on the reverse strand, counting down.
GCTTGTGGAACTTCTCAATGGTGTACTTTTAACTATATACGTACGTCACAGATTCTGATATGATTCCGTTGAAATAGCAAACAATGAAGTGCCAAAGGTATAATTCTGAGATCCTTAAGGAATCGACGGAAGTCCTCAAATACGTATTATCGGCCCACATACAGTGATTTGGTTTATTGGTCTGAAAATCAACGCATTTGCTCTCGGAAATCAGTTCATGTGGTAAATTGGAAAAAAAAATTTGGAAATGTTCATGTGGCTTGGCGGAGTACTGAATTGAAGTCGGTTAAAACTTTGTTTTGAAAGTAAATTATATGTGATTATGGTTATTATCAGTTGTGGCACATGAAAAAAATGTATTATTGTCTCTGCAAATGTGTATCAACTGAAATGCCAAAAATATCTCTCAATTAACCATATACGAGTAAAAGGCTGCTCACATACTGGCGCGGCCTGGCCGCGGCGGACAATAGAAAACTTGTCATTAGCTGTCAAATTTACTATGGTCCGCCACCGCGGGCCGCACCAGTGTGATGCAGGCTTATACCTTATCGCTAAAAGTTCATACGAAACACCTACGCAGTAAGTGATTGAGCCATTTCAGGACATGGTCAGTGCTTAGCTTATCATCGCTGACGCTCGCTAAGGCGAAGAGAAAGTCGGCTTAGCCGGCATTCTGCTACTTTGTTTATGACAACACTTCCCTTGAACTCCGATAAGAACGGCTCAATTGCACTGATTACAAGTTGAGGTGGTTAACCTATATCAGTTGCAGGAAAATCACAAATACCTACATTAACATTACTAAGTAAGATACACGTGTAAATACGCGATAGTCAATTTCCTCGCGTTCAGTAAAGTTGAAAAGGCCATCATTGGGTCATGGACATGAAGTATATTTGTATCTATCAAAGATAACATAGTATCAATTTAATATAATCTAGAAGTAACCTAAGAAGGTTTATGCGAATCGCTACTTTGATTGGTACATAACGGACTGGATGAAATTAAATTGATCTGGGCTGTCCATCTATTCTGCGACAAATATTTCTATTCATATTGAATCTATGCATGGGACCGTGCATGGGACCAAGTGTGCCCTTGTTGCTAGACAGTTCGTTTGCAATTTCAATTATATTTTAGTGGTCCGCGAATGACACTGAGATTATTATCTAAATTTGACAAGAAACTCCTACACAGCAGCTGCCCGAATCTAATAAAATTAGGTATTGCTCGTGTACTGTGTATATGTACAGGTACTAGGTACATCAAAAGTTCTATTCCGACGGAAGTCTCCATATAAGGTAGTCATTGATAGGATATCGAGGGGCATATGTATACCGACAAGGATGTGGGAAATCTCTTCGAATCTCGTGGAAACCGTTCCCTATAAATCACACGATGTGTATCATTGTTGTGCTTTGTGTCCAAGCCAAAATATGCGGGTGGTCGCTAGAACCGACCAAGATTCAGAGCGTGATCTTGTCAACAACACCACGTGGAGTTCAAATCTAGCGAAAACCTGACCTACAAAGCTAATTTGAAGGACACCGAGAAAAGGAGAGTGACCTGACGTAGCAGCATCTAAAGTGATGAGTCGCGCGTGGCCGGAGCGGGCTCGCCGCCCAGCTCAAGTAACGACCTATCGATTGGCAATAGTGCCTAGTTAGCAATCCGCTCCGCGCCCCGCCCGCCCGCGCAGGCCCGCTATTCACATCGTTTACCAATAACCCATCTTAGGCGGACCAATATAAAGCCGACCTCCGAATACGCATACTTGTTAACAATTTGGGAGCCAAGTTAATACTAGGGACGAGTGAAGCGAGCCAAGATGTATTGTGAATCGTATAGTAGCGCCGGCCGCCGCCGCGCGCTCCAGCTTATGGAGAGAAAAGGTATCTGTCGTATACAAACTCAGTGCTGCAACTTTCGATACACAAACGCATGCTTTAGAACTGAATGTTTAGGCAGTACATACATAAGTACTACCTAACTGTACCTAATGTTAACTTGTGTGTGTGGTTATTTGAAATTGAATATAATTACAAATATATATGTAAATGTATGGTTGGTACCATACATTTAAGTGCACGTGGTAGTTAAGTATATGTACTCATATTCATATTCACATTCATTTATTGCGATCATGTTCATTGTCCATACAGTAGATCTTAAGATAGGTTATACAGTAGGTACATGATACCCTGTTAGGGCATTGCAATGTTCTTACGTACTAACATGCTAACAACATAATTTAGTTTTATTTATAAAAGAACACAGTATTGAAAAATAGAAGTATATCATAATAATATTAAAATTTAAAATTTAATTAATTGTTTATGTCATGTTATAAAAGATTGAGTTGAGATTAAAATATAATAATGATAATGGATAATAGCGATATTATCACATACCTTCAAATTGTGAAATGTGGTTAGTACGATACTTTATCTAGTGATTGGTCATTCAAAAATTCATCAATTGTATAATAGGCCTTGTCAAGAAGTAATTTCTTCAGTTTGTTTTTAAATATCTTATCGTTCAACTCCTGTTTGAGTGCTCCGGGTTCAATATTTATTGGTTGTACTTTGTACTTGTGATTTCATTTTGAGTTTTGGCTTATGGATTTTCTTGTTTTTTCGCTCGAGGGTCAAGCGATTGGTTTGTCAAAGTTCACAGTGACTGAAAGGTCCAAAATAACTAGACTCCCTGAGGAACGATGACGTCGAGCCCAGTGCTGAATTATGAATTCTCAAGAATGGAATTAAGAATGGAATCATGTCATGTTATCATTGATGTCAATACATGGGTCATTTTTAGGGTTCCGTACTCAAAGAGTAAATCGGGACCCTATTACTAAGACTCCGCTGTCCGTCTGTCTGTAAGTCTGTCTGTCTGTCTGTATGTCTGTCTGTCTGTCCGTCTTGTCACCAGGCTGTTTCTCATGAACCGTGATAATTAAACAGTTGAAATTTTCACAGACGGTGTATTTCTGTTGCCGCTATAACAAAAAATAGGTACCTACTTAAAAACAGAATAAAATAAATATGCAAGGGGGCTCCCATACAATAAACCTGATTTTTTTGCTCGTTTTTGGTCGATATTGATAACGGCAACAGGTACGAGTAGACGCTTGAAATATTCACTGAATATTTAGTTGTACATTCACTTTCAAAATAAATCATCAAATTAAAATAAAACAAATATTTAAGTGGGGGGGGCTCCCATACAACAAACGTGATTTTTTTGCCGTTTTTATAGATACCTAACGGAACTCTTCGTGCGTGAGTCCGACTCGCACTTGGCCGGTTTTTTTATAGCACGACGGTGGTAAACAAGCATACGTCCTGCCAGATGGCAACCAGAAACCATAGCCTATGGACGCCTGCGACTCCAGAGAAATCATAAGTGTGTTGCCGACTTTTTTTCGATTAAAGGATTCGTTGTGTCGATCATCATCATCATCATCAGCCAAAGACAGACAAATGCAGGTCCCTGCCCCTCAGCACAGCGCGTCCTCTGGAGCACTGGCAGTGGCGACCTTACGCACCACCTGGAACACGACTGCACATACCAAGAAACCAAGTAGTGGTTTATAATGGCTACGGTCTTCTTTTGGAGTTGCTCCAATCATATGCTAATAATAATAAAATAAAATAAACCATTTATTACAGACATCTAAGGCACATAGTAACAAATACCTTAAGGACTAACATACATACAATCATCATCATCATCATATCAGCCGAAAGACGTCCACTGCTGGACCCTCCCCCAAAGAGTGCCACAATGACCGGTTGTGCGCCGCCCGCATCCCAATACAATCATCATCAACATCATCATCATATCAGCCGAAAGATGTCCACTGCTGGACCCTCCCCCAAAGAGTGCCACAATGACCGGTTGTGCGCCGCCCGCATCCCAATACAATCATCATCAACATCATCATCATATCAGCCGAAAGACGTCCACTGCTGGACCCTCCCCCAAAGAGTGCCACAATGACCGGTTGTGCGCCGCCCGCATCCAGCTGGCTCCCGCGATACATACAATAGAATTATAAAATTAAAAACTAATTATTTAGGGGACATAACAGCGTGGCTCCGCTAAATACCTACCTATAACAGTAATCCAACAAATCCTTGATCGGAAGCTATGTCGGGAACCATCAATAAAAGGCTTTAGGGTGGGTTGCACCAAAACGTCTCTGTAATCGTAAGTGGTGTTCGTTAAAATCTGAATGTATGAAAAGTTTGACAAGTTTATATGGAATAACAGCTGCCGGCTCCATATTTAACGTTGATTGGTCGGTAATCGTAAGTTGGTGCAACTCGCCCTTAGTCTCCTTACCTACTAGCCATAGGCACCTTCCTCGCTGGTAAGAAAATATAAGTAAGAAAATATACCTAAGTAGGTATGATCAATTGGTCATTGATCAGTCATTATCATCATTTGGTTAGGCATAACAACTTTGCTATTACTAATCGAACGAGCGAGCGAAGCGAACGAAGTTCTATGATTCAGCTTGGGCCGAAAATCGTTTGTCTGTCCGGCCGGCGCGGCGTCCAGTGTCCGGTATCCGGTGTCTATCCCGCTGTTCTCCTCTACAAATGTGAATTTTTGTGAGCAGGTTCGTTAATTATACAGAGTGGGCCCTATAACAGGAGCAAAAAATTAAACGGTAGATTAATAAGCTTGTAAACAATTATTTCCAAGTGGATGTGTGTGTGTGTGTGGAAAAAAAAAATGTTTTTCTTCAAAGTAAGTTTACTCGTATTTTTTTACTCTTCTGGAGTGCCGTAAGTAACTTTTTAGTTTAAAAACAAAACAAATGAAATGAAAATATTATTAGGTACTCATTACATGATGTTACCTCAAAATCTGCATTGACTGCTGTGCTATGATCTCATGGTGCCAAGATACATTACTTACTTGGAGGTCATAACATTAGATAAAAATTTCTCCGAATCCAAAAAAATAAAAAATAATGGGACAGAAATGGGACGCAAATGCTCTAAGGAAGCGTCCTTTTGAATATTTGCTCCTGTTACAGGGCCCACCCCGTATAGTTTTTTTGACGAGTCTCTTTCGAAAAAATAAATAAATAAATATGTACAGGCTCACAAGTTCATATAGTGGATAAATGAAGACATAGGTAGGTACCTAATATGCATATGTACCGATGAATATATATTTAGCCTCCTAACAAGTCAGCTAACAAAAATACAGAATTAGGCTAACGAAGCTATACCAGTTTACAATTTACATCTAGCACTCAGATCGTCACGTTCAAAACACGTGCCGATGATATGTCGGTAGGCAGAGAAAAAGGGCTGATGGCGTAGAGTGCTCGCCGCGAGTTGCTGAGCCAGCGTGCCGCGCGGTCGATACTCCCGCACTGGGTCGCCCAATAAAGAACTTACCTTGCTCACTTTTACTATATATTCTCATAATAAGTATAAGTTAAAATTTATAAAAAGTACCAGGCGTAAAACTTGTAAATTTAGCGTATAATTTGTAATTATCACATAACATATAAGTAATTTTATGGCGATATAAATTTATCTGGCTGATATAAATGACGTGCTAAAAAATAATATCAAACTGCGATGCCTTTTGTTTCAAAACCTAATTTTGAGAAAAATCTGGGCCATTCATAATACTCGTATTATTATGTTTACCTATCAGTTTTATCAGTCTTTCGCTTGATCGTATATAGGTTTGTATGCTCAAATATTCGGTGTACCTGAATCAATTCCTCTAAGCAATTAATTATTGGTACCTTTTAGGCTTCTAATAGGCAGACTCTAAATTTATTATTACTCCAAAAGAAAGAAGGCAAAAAATGTCCCTAGTGACGAAAATCCCATTCAGATATCTCTAAAAATTACGAAGCTACAACCGTTTTAATATTGCTTGTTAAGGTGGTTCGATTGCCATACAAAACGTTATTTGACATTCGTAGGCTAACGGCGTGATATTTTAAGAAACTTATGTAACAAACTTTCATAAATTGGCTTCCCATTTGCGCCAAATTTCCCCTTTCCTAGAATAAACTTGTATAAACTAGATTAATTTGAGAAATTGGTTTGTCACGTGATATTTTGGGAAAACTATTTTTCTCAAATTAATCTAGTTTATACAAGTTTATTCTAGGAAAGGGGGAATTTGGCGCAAATGGGAAGCCAATTGATGAAAGTTTGTTACATACGTTTCTTAAAATATCACGCCGTTAGCCTGCGAATGTCAAATAACGCTTTGTATGGCAATCGAACCACCTTAAAGAGACAAAACGCTAGGGGATCGTGACGTCACGATCCACGAGCATAATAGTATATGACAATCGTTACATATGTAGGTGCGTTTTGCGGAAAAGGTACCTACTTACCCTCATAAAACTTTGGACAATTATAACTTTGTAATTATTTAATGATGCTTTAGTTTTTTCTCCATTTGACAATATTTTAATCCTTTTTCGAGAAAACTTATCATTATTGGATGATTTATTTGGTTTCTACACCCCTATTGTGGTTGTGTTTATTTGTTTATACTTGACCTACACGTTATGTAGCGGAAATAGCAAACGAATATTGTTCCAATCTTGCGGAATGTCATGAAGGAATATTGTTCCCCGTCATGAAATTCCGCAAAGTTACCACCTGACCCAATCAGCTATATATGTATAAAGGCAAGTAGGTACTAGGGCAACAGCTGAGCACAGCGGTTGCTGACGAGGTCTGACGAGGCCTGACGGGGCCTGACGCCGCATACGGCCCGCCGCCAGCGCTGCAGGGTCGCGCGCCGGTCGATACCCGACGAGTATCACTTGTTTTGTCTATTCACTACTAAGTATGTACTTACATTTTATAATAATCAATCCTAACTTCGCAGGTCTGGTGTGTGTGTTTGTATTAGACATTTTGTAGGATTTGCCAACTTATTGAGCTAATCTATCAATTATGGGTAGGTAATCTAACCTAATGCCTAACCCCCAACCTAGTCACAGTCACAGGTGGTAGAAAGTGACCCGGCTACCTGATACGGTAGTCAGCTATTACGAATATAGTGATAAGCAGTTCCCAACCAGCAGCGACAGGGTTATCATGACGTGGCGGGAGATTTTGGGGGCCAGGTCAGACCTACCTTTAAAATACCACAAAAGGCTCTACGGGCCTACGATATCCTTATGACATTGCGAGACAAATGCCGCCATCAAATAGGCAAACGGCGCCGTTGGATAAGAGCAGGCCCCGTAGCATGGATGGGCCTTATCACGCGATTCTGACGAGATAGCAATTGCGGAAACCGGCCTTTGTATCTCCCTACGAATAAACTCAAATAAAGAAGTACCCAGGTATATAGGCGGCTAGTGTTCACCGACAACAGCCAACCTCTTAAATTATGATAAGTTTTAAGGTAATTTTGAATTCTTATTGAATGATATTAGAGCTATACATTTAAAAGTTTGACAATGTAACCCTAAATGGTAGAACATTAAATTTAAAAATTAATAATCAATCCCATAAAGCAACTCATAAAAATCCTAGTCTACGTCTCATTACTTGAATTTTCCTTCAACAAACGCTACATAAACAAAGCTAAGCACTTGCTCGGGAAATGGAAAGTAGTGAAGAGTGACGTCACCGGTGGCAACCGACCTTGCCACTAGAAAAATGTGCCGCGTCGCGCTGTCTCATCACAACGCCACCACCGGCCTCGGCCATCCACCCTGCCTACCCGCGGTAACTCTTTACTCATTTTATTTAGTTGAGGGTACCTACTAAGTATGTGATTGTGGGTAGTATTTAACTAAATAGAATTTGCAAACATGTTGTAGGTACAGTCACCGGCATCAATACATATATGATGAATCAAAGCCGCAAAAATATCTGACACGCTCTTACGGCTCTAGGAATAGAGTTGTCATCAGATATTTTTGCGGCCTTTGTTCCATCATATATTTATGCCGGTGACTGTACCTAGTAACTTTACTAATTGGACTAAATTACCTCAGTAGTGTGAGGTGAAGTGAACTGTTTCTATTCACCTCACACTATTATTTATTTAGGCATTTTAGCGGTTTATCGAATAAGCTAAACCGCTAAATGCCAAAAATTTAATGGTGCTAAATTGAATACCTATACCTATGCTCTTAGCTTAGCGAATCACGAATACCTTTACCTAGGTAACATTACCTACTACTAAATAAAAAACCAAACACTACAGTTACCAAAAATAACAAAATAAACTCTGGTCGTTTCACAAAGCAAAACTACTTGATAGTCTTGTTGCAAAGCTAAATTATTATTATTATATTTATATGTCTTTCCCGCTCACGGGACAATGATGTCCCGGACCTTTGGGAGGCATGCGTGGGGCTAGGTACCTACAAAGTACCAACTGAGCCAACACGTTGAGGCCCTTTTGTCAATTTATTGAAATGCAAGGAGTACACCGAGTGGATGCTGTCCCTGCCCGAGTCATGGGACGCACACAGAGACAGCACTCGCTGGGGTGTATAGGGACTATTGCTGGTTGATGAAATCTAAATAAAACGGGTTATTGGTTGAAACATCGGAAGCCTGCCTAATAAAACTGTCTCACTTTTTATCTCTGGCAGACGGTGACTCGCCCACTTATTATTATAATTATTATAATTATTATTATTTTACAAAAAACCTATTTCCACCGCATTATATAGGTAGTTCACAATGCGTATTTAAAATAATGTAGGTATTAAGGTTTGTTTTAAAATCATCCTGAAAAAGTCATGGCTTCAGAGAAAAACGGCTTTTAGGACCAATGAAGATTCGGGCAAACGATACAGTTGGGAAATGCAATTTAGTGATTCAGATAGGTAACAAGCCCTATTCTGTAACTTGTTTTAAGCTCACCTCAACGCTCACCCACAATTATACCTTGACACCTCGATGCGTATTAATTAAGCGTAGGTAGAGGTCTAGTTTCGTAACGGGTGACCGGCGGGGTGAGCCGCATTAACGCGTAGCGAATAACAGACCAGGTACTTATGTACCCTATGACTTACCCTGACTTCTTAAATGTTTGATGATTTTGATATCTCTTGCTTGTCAATCTTTACGACGTTTATATTTGAATACTACATAGTATTAAACAAAGTCGCTTCGCGCTGTCTGTCTGTCCCTATGTATGCTTAGATCTTTAAAACTACGCAACGGATTTTGATGCGGTTTTTTTAATAGATAGAGTGATTCAAGAGGAAGGTTTATATGTATAATACACGCATGTTATTATTATTTGCATACGTAGGTATAAATCCGTGCGAAGCCGTGGCGGGTCGCTAGTAAAGAATAAATATCACAGTTAATCAATTTATTATTCTAAGATAGTCCCATATAAGGTATAATATTCCCAAAGCACTCAAAGATTCCGTATAGAATTACCATAAATCGCTGGTCAGTATACTGCAGTCGAATAGCGTTGTAGGAGTAATTGTGCCATATATTATTATGATGTACGCCTACAAATGGCCCATTACGATGCCGGCCCGCAGTAACAATGGCCATAATTCTCGTTGACTTCATTAACAGGCCTCCATTTGCATGACAGCCTGGACCTATGTACAGCTATGATTCATATTAAAACGAACGGGGACAGGAAGAGCACGAATCTGACTGCATCAAGACCAATTTAAATCTGCACCTTCTTTACGAAGTACCACGCGAAATTAAACTTTACTCCCACACACTTACAGAGCTTGCGAAATATTTTGAAAGCAGACGTAAGTAAGTTAAGGTTCCGGCGCGGGTAGGCGGCGCTATCGTCGTCTCTCTCTGGCGGGGCGTGGCGAACAGGGACACGCCTCTCGCTCCCGTCGCGCCGTGCGCTCCGCTTCAACGACCTGTCTGTGGACCTTTGGTACTTGTGTACTATAATAACACTACATCCTACGCCTAAAACCACCCTAATATTCATAAAGGAATCATTGGAATCAATCTAGCTAACGATAAAATTATACAGAGGTAAAGCACGTGAGTTTGCAATGGCTTATCTAGATCAAATTCAGAATTTCACATCACAAAAAATCCTGTTTTTGGATATCAATAAAAACATATCATAGGACATAGGTATACAGGTATATAACTTAATGCATAATTGATACACATTTTCAAAGTTTTCCCTAAATATAATTAAGGTTTTAGTAGAATTACCTACTGTTTTCGAAATATTACCTAGGTCTTTCTGATTTTCTAAACTTTGTCAAAATATAACAAATTTCTTAAAAAAAAACAGCCCGTATCATTTTGTTTTGTCACGAAGGATCTCAGCTTTTTTATAGGTACCTAAGTACCTACTTACTTATACTTATTATTATTCTGATTTCCTCTTAGGATAGCTTTTTGCACGTAGAACCGATGGCCGCAAGAGCGGAAAGGTTCTCGAGTGGCGACCACGTACCGGAAGGCGCGGCGTGGGTAGGCCCCCCACAAGGTGGACTGATGACCTGGAAGGTCGCGGGAGTCCGCTGGATGCGGGTGGCGCAGGACCGGTCATTTTGGCACTCTTTGGGGGAGGCCTATGTCCAGCAGTGGACGTCTTTCGGCTGATATGATGATGATGATGATGATAGCTTTTTATCCGACTGTGACAATTAATTAATTCTCCGAAATGATTAGATTAGATTAGATTATTTATTTCATGATAAAAAATTACATTACATGTTTAATGTTTAACCTATTTCAATTTTTAATTTCTTTTTTTTGAAATGTATAGCTGCCATATCTGTAGGCTCTCAGGGAGGTCAAAGTGGCGGGATTGCTATCACTACCCAATATTAATAATTTCGATCCGGTGTAGGCATCTAAACCTACCTTAACGAAACGCATACCAAATATATAAACGTTAAGTAACATTAAATCCAACGAAAGAGCGTATATTATCGAAATTCAGTACCTACTCGGACCTACTTACACATATCCTGCTTTATAAAATACTGGATACCATTGAGGTATAATGTACTAACGTTAGTACATTATACCTCAATGGATATTACCCGCGGTTTTGCTGTTGTCTGTTTAAAAATACAGGTCACACATTATGTTGAATATAATCTCCTGGCCTGGATGATCTAACTAAGCGTTTAACTCTTTTTCGGGGTTTCGGCGAATAAATAATTGCATTACGAAACAGCCACTGCACTGCATGTGTTAATTGAGAAAGCAAGATGGTGGTCCAGTGGGTGGTGGTGTCGTCCTGGACGCTTCCGACGGGCTGGAAGCCTTTGCTTAGTACTGAGGAGCAGAAGGCTAAGGCCGTCAGCAAGTGCGTCGCCACCACCCAATGGTTGGTGCAGGTTAGATCAACCGCGAAAGCGGGAAGGAGCAGTTTCCGCGCGAGTTAGAACGAACGGTAGGTTAGGTACGTTATGTTATGAGCTACGTCAGAGCGAGGTGTGCGGTGCCGCGGCGGGCTCGCGTTCTGCCCGCGCTTGATATGACCTATCTTAGCACAGATCTTTTCGTGCAATCTAATTTGAGCGGGCCCGAGCGGAAATTGCTCCGTCCAGCTTCTACGGCCAATCTGACTTGGTCTGAGAAAGATGGTGGTGCGAGCGGTTATCGCGAGTCCAAGGAACCAGGAGGATATAAGTAAGTAGTTAGGTAGGCGGGATGCGCAAATGCACGTAAAAATGTATTAGTACATAGGTACCTACCTACACAAGAAGAATGGCATCCGTTCAGTCTACTAACACAAGCATTGAATTACATTCGAGTAGGTGGTTTGATTCGTCGTAACGTAAGGATTTAGATACACCAGTGTGTAAGGTAACATGTGATAGTGTGAGTTTTTTAATGCATTATACGAATATGTACACTGAACTGAACCAGCAGAAATGTAAGTACATTGACTGAGACTCAATTGAATTAGTTACCTACGGTCCTACGCCATCGGATGGGTAGTATCCATCAATATTTTGAGTACCTATATAGTTAAGTACCTACTTAACCCTGCTTAGGTAAAGATAAAGATCCGTGCCAAAGATTTGAACCTATTGTTTTATATCTCAAAGTCATCATTTGATTGAAAATTTATGAGATCCGCGTAGATACGATTATTTTTAATAGATTTTATTTGTAATGTTATTTACAATGTTTTAATAGGCACCTGAACTCTAATTAGATCAGGCCGATGCTCATTATTTCTTATAGATTGAATCATTCGACATACCTACTCGTATTTACCGTCTACATGCATTACGTCATGTCAAAAATGTATCTCTTCCCTAGCTTCTGTTTTCTTAACTAGTTTAAAATTTAATAATAATGACGCTCCCGCTCTCGCTTGATGACTGAGGATGAATGTCAATCTTGTATGAACTAATACTAGATTAGACTATGCTTGTGTTTGATTGAATCGATAAAAATAATAGCGTTTGCTGCACCTTGCTCCCATTGTGTTTGCAACCTAAAAGTTACGCGACATTGTATGTTTCCTGTTTACTTAAACGTAATTCTATACCTAGCGATATTATAACATACTCACCATGGGCCCTGTCCAGTAGGTATGATTTTTTTCCCAAGCTATTTTCATAGTAGGTCATCTGCCCATAATTATGGCAAATATTGGGTTACCTACCTGTATATCCAGATTTTTAAATTTGACCAATTGCATATCACGCTACTAGTGACTCTGACTAGTGAGTTAACACTTTATTAACACATTCACTGCCAATGATTTCGTAGCGCTACGCTCGTAGCCGATGACATGGGAAAACCCGTATGTAGAGGAAAGCGCCTATGAGCAGAGAGGCGATATTCGAGCACTCAAAATTTGTCAAGATTATTTTCAATCAATAATTAGGTACCGGTTATTAAAATTTATTCGCAAATTCGTACAAAATGATGTTAACACAATTGAAAGTTGTATTTGTAGTAATAATATGCAGAGTGGAAAAAATCTATGGGACCTGAAGGGAAACCACCTTAAATCGTTAAGATGTTTGCCTATAAAAAGGAAACATTATTTTAATTTCCCTAAGACGAATAACTGCATTCACAGATTTTATGAAAATATTACCTGAACCGGGAATCGAACCAACTAAAAATGTGCTAAGTATCGAAAGGATTTAAGGTAGTTTCCCTGCAGGGGCCATAGATTATTTCCACCCTGTATATTTAATTGCATTTTCAGTGTATGCTACCTCGTTACATAACAAAAAAGTCTCTGCTCTCATCTCCTTTGCTACTGACACAGATGGAGTCCGGACTAAACAATCAGTACTTTTACGTTAATAAAATTAGAACCAATAATTTAAATTAATCTATTTTAAATCTATTTATCATGATGTATATGAAGTCCCCAACCCGCACTGGGCCAGCGGGGGGACTTGCCCGTTCCCTCTCAACAATGAGAGGTGGCCTATGCCTAGCGGTGGAATGGAACATAGGTATATAGGCTAATTTGTTTATTTAATTTATTTATTATGATCGCACACTAGCTAATCAATAAATTAAATTAAAAATCATTTATTTCGGACGTTGAATCCATAATTTATTAGTAACAATATTAATTAAAAATAAGCATCTATTCAATGCATGATATATATTTAACTTTTAAATTAATTATCAGTACAAAATAAGTGGGATCGAAATCGTAAATCCTAATAATAAGTTAACTTATTTACTTTCTAGTGATAGAATTGAAAATGTTTCAAATGTTCTATCACACGTATTTCAAAAAATATGATTTCACTAGAGCGCCCACCTAAAGGTTTCCTTGCAATAAAAGTATTGATACATTTTTTTTTACAAAATATTTGCGTTGTCGCAGACATTATTGAAATAACAATAGAGGTACGCCATCAGGTGGGTAGTCTCCGTCAATGTGTAAAGTTAAGCAAAATAGTTTGCGGGTAGGTTACCCGTTACTCACTAACCTAACCCGACGGCAAACAGTGCTGGATAAGCGTGAATGTTATTTAAATAACTAAATTACTAACATAGAGGGATTCCATGTCCTCGGATGTGTAATAATCTCCACTTATAATAAATCTCTAAATTAAAAAAAGAATCAGCCAGTTTGAAACTAAGCTTTGCGCGGTTCGAATGTTCTCAGCATCCCATGAACGGAAAAATATGAAACATTTTATATAGGTACATTATTATTCTAGCTGCAACTTAGGATAGTTTTTATCCGACTGCGACAGTTAATTCATTTTCCGAAATATACGACTTCATTTAATTTTTCATTTATTTTTATTGAAATCAAACGCTGCTCCAACTGTCAGCTATAAGAACCGTCAAATTTTCGTCAAAATGGCGGAATTGCTTTGCCTTTCACTTATTAATAATTTAAATCCCGTCTACGATAGACCTTTACGAGACAAATGCTAAAATATAAACCATAAAAAAATATTCGATTCTGATATGAGAACTTATATGCGCAAATGTCGTTTTATGTCGTAATTTCAATAAATGAAATCAACAAATTTGAACAATATAATTAACACGAATTTGTTTTTTTTGAATGACAATGGCACGCGCTCGGCGCATTCAGCCAAAGTACCTGCGGCGCTACCACGAAAACCGATACTCAATGTTCATATATTTGCATCCCTGTCACTCGAGTATGGTTAGTGCGATAGATATAGAGATACCCGAATATTTTCGAATTCCGAAGTTCGTGGTTATAGCTCAGGAATCGAAAATATGGTAAATAATCATAATGTATTTTCTCGAAAAAGAATTTAAAATAAATATAGTCAAATGGAGAAAAAAACAAAGCAAGAGGTTATATAGGTAATGATTAAGTTATAAGAATCCAAAGTTTTACGAGGGGGTATGTTCTGTCCCTTTTCCGCAAAACGCACCTTCATATGAAACGATTGTTTTTTACTATGACGCTCGAGTATATTGACGTCACAGTCCCTCATCGTTTTCTCACTCTAACAAGCGACATTAAAACGGATGTAGCTTCATAATTTTTTGAGATATTTGAATGGGAGTTTCATTATCTTCCATCTATTTATACTTAATAAATGCCTATGTCCTGACTGACTTAATCACTCAATCACTCACTCACTCACTCATCATCGCGCAGCCGAAACTACTAATCTTAGAGAGTTGATTTTTGCACAGTATGTTGCTTTTATAACGTGGGCTAGGGATAAAAAGGGATTTTTGAAAATTCTACCCCTAAGGGGGTAAAATGGGGGTGCAAAGTTTGTATGGGAGAACCTTTTTTTTTGAGCTATAGACTTAAACTTTGTAGAAAAATTAGTTATTAGAATACAAATGAAACACTTTCAGCGTTTTGGAAAATTCCACCCCTACGGGGGTAAAATAGGGGTGCAAGGTTTGTATGGGGGAAACATTTTTTTTTTAAATAGAGACTTAAAACTTTGTAGAAAGATTAGTCATTAGAATACAAATAAAAGAACTTTCAGGGTTTTAGAAAATTCTACCCCTAAAGGGGTAAAATAGAGTGCAAAGTTTGTATGGGAAAAACTACTTTTTTTTAAATAGAGACTTAAAACTTTGTAGAGAAATTATTCATTAGAATACAAATAAAGTACCTAGATTCAGTGTTTTAAAAAAATCTACCCCTAAGGGGGTAAAATAGGGGTGCACATTTTGTAAGGGGGAAACAATATTTTTTTTTAAATAGAGACTTAAAACTTTTTAGAAAGATTAGTCATCAGAATACAAATTAAGTACTTTCAGCGTTTTAGAAAATTCTACCCCTAAAAATAGGGGGCTAAAATAGGGGTGCAAAGTTTGTATGTGGGAAACAATTTTTTTTAGCTAGAGTCCTAAAACTTTGTAGAAAGATTATTTAAATACAAAGAAAGTACTTTCAGCGTTTTGAAAAATTTCACCCCTAAGGGGGTAAAATAGGGTGCAAAGTTTGTATGGGAAAAACATATTTTTTTTTAATAGAGACTTAAAATTTTGACGAAAAATTACTTATTAGAACATGAAAAATACTACATTCGGCGTTTTACAAAAATCATTCCCTAAGGGGGTTAAAAAAGGGTGCAAGGTTTGTATGGGGAACACTTTTTCTGAGCTAGACACTTAAAACTTTGTTGAAAAATTACTTATAAAAATACAAAAAAAAAGACTTTCAGCGTTTTGAAAAAATCTATCCCTAAGGGGGATAAAAAGGGGTGCAAAGTTTTTATCAAGGAAAGTTTATGTTTTTGAGTTAGAGACTTGAAACTTTGTAGAAAGATTACTTATTAAAATACAAAAAAAGAACACAAATCGTTTTAGAAAATTCCACCCCTAATAGGGTTAAAAAGGAGAGCAAGCTTTGCATGGGCAACACTTTTTTTTGAGTTAGACTTAAAACTTTGCAAAAAGATTACTTATTAGAATACTAAAAAAGAACTTTCAGCGTTTTAGAAAACTCCATCCCTAAGGGGATCCTTAAGATCCTTAAGAAGGGTAGCCAGTGTTGTGTGGGAAAAACTCTTTTTTTACTAGACTTAAAACTATTCAAAATGTTACTTATTAAAATTAATAATAAAGTACTTTCAGAGTTTTAGAAAATTCCACCCCTAAGGGGGTTAAGAAAGCTTTGTATGGGCAACACTTTTTTTGAGCTAGAGACTTAAAAGTTTATGAAAAAAGTTCTTTCAGCGATTAGAAAAATTCAACCTCTAAGGGGGTTTAAAAGGGGGTTCAAATTTTAAATGGCGAGCAATAAAATTTTAAAGTGTGAGTAAGAGATTTTTAACTTCGGTCTTATTCTGTACGTTAAAAGACTACAAAACTGATTTCAGAGTTTTTCCAAATTCATCCCCTAAGAGTGTTAAAATTGGTTCAAAGTTTGAGTATTTCAAGGCATTTTTAAAGTATGAGATTTTTAACTTTGGTTTTAGACTGTTTGTTCACAAACTAGAAAATGAACATCAACTTTTTTTTTAATTATCCCCTAAAAGAGGGTTCAAATTTTGTATTGAGAGAAATCATTTTCTAAGACGATAAAAAGTTCTACGCGGACGAAGTCGCGGGCAACAGCTAGTAGGTAATATGTCCCAGAATCATCTTTGTTCGGGGGCATTAAGCTAGTTTACCTACCTTGTTCATACCAATAAAGTTCACAATTTTTTTATCCACGATCTAACTATTTAGGGTTGATATGAAATGCCAAGTCAGTTTTATTTTAAATGGGTACCTAACTACCTATTCATGGAGATGAACTCTAATTATGAAGTTAATTATTATATTTTTATTGTTCCGTACCAAAACTCCAACGGAACAATTATTTTCTAAATAAGTATTAAGTATTACAGAGAACCGTATACCGTATCGTGGCTACCTTCAGCAAACATTAATACAATCGTGCTTACTTATTCTCATAAATAATGCCTATCGACCGCTTTCAAATCGACCTGAATTTTTCGCATCGAACTCTTGGGCAATCGTTGATGAGTGATGACGTTAGAAACAAAACAACTGACCAATTGTTGACATGTATTTAAACGAATCTTTTTAATTTGAGTACAGTCGGTGCCAAGCATATTACCCTTATTAGATTTAAACAAGGCGAAACATATATATGGCTGGCATTGTTGCAAGTTCGTTAATAGAAGATTTATGGAAGCTTTTAATTTACCTATCGTAAATTAAATAACTATAGCGATATAGGATATACATAGCTATGGTATATATAGCGCGGGGGGCGTATAACTAGTATTATACAGGATGTTTATATTCATTTGCTTTAACTTCAACACAGTCTGAATAATATATAGATATTATTCAAACGGGCAGTGAGGGAAAATCCGAAACTATAAGAGATACGGAAATTTGCTCCATCAGATCCATTTCCGTACATCAAACTATGAAATTCTGCATTTTTCTGTGATTGTAGATACAGGGTTCCTTAGCAACAAGTGTTCCTAACATCCAGCACTATTAATTTACTCAAAAAAAAGAAGTCTGATTTTTAGACAGATTTGACCGGGTTCGATTCCCGGCCGTAATAGGATGCAGTTTTTATTTTTTCTAAAATCGTTCTCGTGACTCATAAGCGCAAATTTCTGTCTCTTATAGTTTCGGATTTTCTCTCACTGCCCCGATTGAATAATATCTACATCCTGTATTTATTTATAATATTTAATCTTGAGGCCTACAATATGCTCGGGGGAATCCAATAATTTTAACAGCGTGTTCCTGCTAGTTCATCATCATCATCATCCTAGCGTTATTCCCGGTTGTGGCCTAAAGGAGTTCGGGGTCCGCTTTGACACCTAATCCTGCTAGTTCAAATTCTAATTATTTGGATTCCTCCCGATCACGTTGTATACCTACTTATTAATATTATAAAGAGGAAAAGTCTGTGAGATTGTAGCTTTGTTAACTACTCATCTGATTTAATTTTTATTTCACTAGTTTAATGAATAGACCCTCCGGGTGGACATACCTAGGCTAGATACTTCATCCCAATGCTTGGCTTGCGTTTTTTGTAATACCTAAGCGGGCGGAGCCACAGGGGCAGCTAGTCTAATGTAAAACTACATTGACGTAGGTACTCTATACCCTATGATGACCACAACACAACACGTTGGTCACATTTCATTACAAATTTACGGCGAATATGGCTATTTTATAATTGCTACCAGGGGAGAGTGATTGTTTTACTACGAGTAAGTGCATAATTATTTAGGTACTATGTAGGCCTACCTATACGTATACTTATTACTTATACATGTTGCTGGCATGGAGACCTTTAAAATTACTTTTGTAACAATTAGGTTTATTTATTATTCAATATCAGGTGGAAGTACCTACTCACTTCAATTTTATTAGATAGATGGAACGCCGAAATAACAAAAATAAGTAAGTGCCTAATTCCCTGCAGGACGAATTGGTAAGAATCAGAAAATGCGAGTAAACAAGAACAGGAAATAGGTAAACCAGAATAATGAATGTAATCGTATGGCTGTGTTTATGGACTGGCGACGCGTGCCGCGACGCGAGACGCATGCTGTCAGGCGAGTATGGTAGCACTAGAGCCTAACATAAATACTCCTAAGCAACGTTGCATGTTTGTATTTGAGCGATTTCTGACGCAAGCGTCGCCTGTCCATCAGCCTTTAAGTATTATAGGTCTTCTACTTAACTTCTACTTAAATCATCAAAGAAAGGAAAGGAAAAATAAAATAAAAAAATATTTTACACGAATATTTTATTAGGAAAACACAGATCCTATGTTAATATTCGTCATTTACAATTACATATAATCTATGTACAATTATTATTCGATTATCAGTTTTTGAGTCACATAATATAACCTATGTATAATTTTAGTAATACATATCATTTAACGAAGCTATGCATATCTTACGACACAACCATACATTTAACACGGTGTATCGGTAACTCCTGGTTACATTGTCCCACCTTTATAAAAAAAAACTATAGAAAACTGGAACTGATATTAATTAAATTTCAAACTTAACAAAAGCACGAGGATTGTTGGCTCCGACAGTGTGGGGCGCGGGCAGATCGAGGCGATGAGCACCGGACACCGCGGGCCGCGGGCCCTCAGTAGCGCTGCCAGGAGCACGAGGAGGCGCCGGGCCGCGGCGCCGCGCCCTGCCGTCACAGCTCCGAGAAGAACTCGGGCGAGGAGTGCGGCGTGGGCGGTGCGTGGTGTGGCACCGCGTGCTCGCGCCCCACCAGCGCCAGCCGCTGCTTGAGCACGTCCCGCTCGTGCGTCACGCGCGCCACCTGCAGCTGCAGCACGTGCAGCTCGTCCTGCAGCGACCGGTTCGTCAGCTCCAGCTCCTGCCGCTGCATCAGCCTCTTGCTGCGGCAATTCTGCGCGTATCCACGGTTCTTCAGAGTGCGCCGTTTCTGTTTCAAACGTGACACATCTTCCCGCGGGTACCCGTGTAATCTCTTATTTAGCTCCCGCACGCTCAGACTCATAAGCATGTCGTCACTGAGCAGATCGTCGCCGCAGGACGAGGGCTGATAAGATGTGTGCTGGCTCGCACGCGGCGACATAGCCGAGCACGAGCTCGGCGGCCGCAGCGCGACCTGTTGCACGTGATGCTCCTCGCGCCACTCGCGTCTGTCCCACTCTTCGAAACTGCCACACGGTACTGTACGCATGTCGAGAGGCTCCCGCATGTGTGGAAGCCACAGCACGTCGTCGACGAGGGCCGCGCGACACGGGCTGCGGCCGATGGGGGCAGGCGGCGTCTCGGGAGGCGTGCTGGGGTCGACGGCGATGGCCACGTGCGGTGGCGGGTAGGGCCCCGCGTCGGGCCAAGGTCGGCAGGCGCGCGCGCATGCCGGGGGAGTCTCGACGAGATCGTGCCACCCGGTGCGCAGGGGTTCGCGTTTAACGAGCTGGTGATCCTCGAGATGATCCAGCTCGAAGTTCTGAACATACTCGTCGGCGAGGTGTTCGTCGTTGGGGTCGCGGTGCGGTTGCGGCGGTAATGTTTGCATGGCGCCTGCCTGTGAGCAGTCTACGAGCGCGTGCTCCACCATGGGGCAGTGCGTGGTCCGCGCCGGCCGGGATCCAACTGCCGCGCGGCTCAGGGCGGCGCGAGACTCCGCCCTCCTACCCAATGACGTTTAGCGACGCGCGCATATACTTGCAGCCGACATACGCGAACATTACTTCTCGAACACCACACCAACATAATATAATCACAACATGACACACATTTTATGAATATAGTTGTCGTACCTAAACAAAAACATTTCATTCCTGGAGATACTAGATAGAAAGGCAAAATTACTCGCTTTTTTCTATCTGGCATCGAGATTCATTCTACGTGACATTTTATTACCTATAGTTCATTTTACTTAATTAATGGTTATATATCTCCACTTATAATAAATCTCTAAATTAAAAAAAGAATCAGCCAGTTTGAAACTAAGCTTTGCGCGGTTCGAATGTTCTCAGCATCCCATGAACGGAAAAATATGAAACATTTTATATAGGTACATTATTATTCTAGCTGCAACTTAGGATAGTTTTTATCCGACTGCGACAGTTAATTAATTTTCCGAAATATACGACTTCATTTAATTTTTCATTTATTTTTATTGAGATCAAACGCTGCTCCAACTGTCAGCTATAAGAACCGTCAAATTTTCGTCAAAATGGCGGAATTGCTTTGCCTTTCACTTATTAATAATTTAAATCCCGTCTACGATAGACCTTTACGAGACAAATGCTAAAATATAAACCATAAAAAAATATTCGATTCTGATATGAGAACTTATATGCGCAAATGTCGTTTTATGTCGTAATTTCAATAAATGAAATCAACAAATTTGAACAATATAATTAACACGAATTTGTTTTTTTTGAATGACAATGGCACGCGCTCGGCGCATTCAGCCAAAGTACCTGCGGACGAAAACCGATACTCAATGTTCATATATTTGCATCCCTGTCACTCGAGTATGGTTAGTGCGATAGAGATAGAGATACCCGAATATTTTCGAATTCCGAAGTTCGTGGTTATAGCTCAGGAATCGAAAATATGGTAAATAATCATAATGTATTTTCTCGAAAAAGAATTTAAAATAAATATAGTCAAATGGAGAAAAAAACAAAGCAAGAGGTTATATAGGTAATGATTAAGTTATAAGAGTCCAAAGTTTTAAGAGGGGGTATGTTCTGTCCCTTTTCCGCAAAACGCACCTTCATATTGAAACGATTGTTTTTTACTATGACGCTCGAGTATATTGACGTCACAGTCCCTCATCGTTTTCTCACTCTAACAAGCGACATTAAAACGGATGTAGCTTCATAATTTTTTGAGATATTTGAATGGGAGTTTCATTATCTTCTATCTATTTATACATAATAAATGCCTATGTCCTGACTGACTTATTCACTCACTCACTCACTCACTCACTCATCAACGCACAGCCGAAACTACTAATCTTAGAGAGTTGATTTTTGCACAGTATGTTGCTTTTATAACGTGGGCTAGGGATAAAAAGGGATTTTTGAAAATTCTACCCCTAAGGGGGTAAAATGGGGGTGCAAAGTTTGTATGGGAGAACCTTTTTTTTTTGAGCTATAGACTTAAACTTTGTAGAAAAGTAGTTATTAGAATACAAATGAAACACTTTCAGCGTTTTGGAAAATTCCACCCCTACGGGGGTAAAATAGGGGTGCAAGGTTTGTATGGGGGAAACATTTTTTTTTAAATAGAGACTTAAAACTTTGTAGAAAGATCAGTCATTAGAATACAAATAAAGAACTTTCAGGGTTTTAGAAAATTCTACCCCTAAAGGGGTAAAATAGAGTGCAAAGTTTGTATGGGAAAAACTACTTTTTTTAAAATAGAGACTTAAAACTTTGTAGAGAAATTATTCATTAGAATACAAATAAAGTACCTAGATTCAGTGTTTTAAAAAAATCTACCCCTAAGGGGGTAAAATAGGGGTGCAAATTTTGTATGGGGGAAACAATATTTTTTTTAAATAGAGACTTAAAACTTTGTAGAAAGATTAGTCATCAGAATACAAATTAAGTACTTTCAGCGTTTTAGAAAATTCTACCCCTAAAAATAGGGGGCTAAAATAGGGGTGCAAAGTTTGTATGTGGGAAACTATTTTTTTTAGCTAGAGTCCTAAAACTTTGTAGAAAGATTATTTAAATACAAAGAAAGTACTTTCAGCGTTTTGGAAAATTTCACCCCTAAGGGGGTAAAATAGGGTGCAAAGTTTGTATGGGAAAAACATATTTTTTTTTAATAGAGACTTAAAATTTGGACGAAAAATTACTTATTAGAACATGAAAAATACTACAT
Organism: Epinotia brunnichana; assembly: GCA_963854355.1. Taxonomy (NCBI): domain Eukaryota; kingdom Metazoa; phylum Arthropoda; class Insecta; order Lepidoptera; family Tortricidae; genus Epinotia; species Epinotia brunnichana. Next base: position 16,970,415 of record OY977939.1, on the reverse strand, counting down.
TCGGCGTTTTACAAAAATCATTCCCTAAGGGGGTTAAAAAAGGGTGCAAGGTTTGTATGGGGAACACTTTTTCTGAGCTAGACACTTAAAACTTTGTAGAAAGATTACTTATAAAAATACAAAAAAAAAGACTTTCAGCGTTTTGAAAAAATCTATCCCTAAGGGGGATAAAAAGGGGTGCAAAGTTTTTATCAGGGAAAGTTTATGTTTTTGAGTTAGAGACTTGAAACTTTGTAGAAAGATTACTTATTAAAATACAAAAAAAGAACACAAATCGTTTTAGAAAATTCCACCCCTAATAGGGTTAAAAAGGAGAGCAAGCTTTGCATGGGCAACACTTTTTTTTGAGTTAGACTTAAAACTTTGCAAAAAGATTACTTATTAGAATACTAAAAAAGAACTTTCAGCGTTTTAGAAAACTCCATCCCTAAGGAGATCCTTAAGATCCTTAAGAAGGGTAGCCAGTGTTGTGTGGGAAAAACTTTTTTTTTTTACTAGACTTAAAACTATTCAAAATGTTACTTATTAAAATTAATAATAAAGTACTTTCAGAGTTTTAGAAAATTCCACCCCTAAGGGGGTTAAGAAAGCTTTGTATGGGCAACACTTTTTTTGAGCTGGAGACTTAAAAGTTTACGAAAAAAGTTCTTCTAAGGGGGTTTAAAAGGGGGTTCAAATTTTAAATGGCGAGCAATAAAATTTTAAAGTGTGAGTAAGAGATTTTTAACTTCGGTCTTATTCTGTACGTTAAAAGACTACAAAACTGATTTCAGAGTTTTTCCAAATTCATCCCCTAAGAGTGTTAAAATTGGTTCAAAGTTTGAGTATTTCAAGGCATTTTTAAAGTATGAGATTTTTAACTTTGGTTTTAGACTGTTTGTTCACAAACTAGAAAATGAACATCAACTTTTTTTTTAATTATCCCCTAAAAGAGGGTTCAAATTTTGTATCGAGAGAAATCATTTTCTAAGACGATAAAAAGTTCTACGCGGACGAAGTCGCGGGCAACAGCTAGTATACAAATAAAAATGTAGATCCCTAGAGCTTCGTAGCACTGCTACGAAACAAGTTTCAACGGTAAGGGGCTAGTTAATTCAACATTACTGTTTCATTTCTTTTTGAAGCACGGAACCCAATTAAATACAATTAATAAACTGTTCATAATGTACTTAAATAACATGTTAGACTTATGTATGCAACCTATATCAGATCTTGTAAAGTAAACAAGAATAGTTTACAACTTACGTACCGATAAACTGATGTAGGTATGTAATATACCTACAATGAAATTTCGGTTTCAATTAATGCCTATAGGGTTTTATTCATTTTTAATATAATCGTTTATAAATGTACGGACTTGGTTTTGCATAATCAAAAGCATTCATTTAATTTTCTCAAAATGATAAATAGCGGTTGGTGCGGCGAAGAGGCCAACTTCGGAACAAAATGATTTCACGCGCTGGCGATCGCCGAGGGGTTAACATTCAGATTAATCCCGAATTACATTTAATCACCGACCCGTTTAACCCTTCCTTGTTATACGCAAATAAGCGAAACGGTGCGCTTTTTATTGCTAAAACAATGGTTAAGACATCGTTTGAAAGAAAGCAGAAATCACGAATGCTGAATTGATTTAATGACGTAGACATGAGCATATTGATATTTTACTGTAGATATCAATAATTGATTTAAACTTAAACTGATGCAAGTACTTAGGTATAACTTAGTTTTCCAAGAGACGTTAATAAGTACAAATTGAAACTAAACGCAAACGCGTTCGAAAACGTATTGTATCGATAAAACTTATACTAGAGCTACAGATGTCAGTTGAAAAGGAACAGTAGAAGGTACTCGCATACCTATTACTAGAAGCTGATTAGAGCGATCAAGCCCGTGACAAAATACCGTATCTTCATAGGAAATTCACGGCACTTAAATCTTTCTTATACGGAAAGGCTGTTTTTCAGTGATAACAATACAATACAAATACTCTTTATTGCACATCTCAAAACATGAATCACACACAGGACATAAAAACTAAACACTTTTTCGTTTCATATACTTACCTACTCAGTAGGTCATTGTTTATCTAAGTAGCAGGTTGAAAGTGATGCGTTTCGAACCTAGGAGCTAAAAAGTAATAAAAATAAAACTGGTCAAGTGTGAGTCTATCTCGCGCACCGAGGGTTCCGTATAAACTTTCATACAACATAGCGATCTTTCCCTTTCAATTGATTCTGGAAAAATCTTAACAACGCATACATACCTAAATATATCGGTGCATTTTGAACTAACTTGCGCGACCCAGGAAAGGCCGTAGCAGGATAAGGTTAGAAAATATGCCCTTTTTAACCGACTTCAAAAAAAGGAGGAGGTTCTCAATTCGGATGTATTATTTTTTCTTTTTTTTAATGTTTGTTACCTCAGAACTCCATCATTTCGTACAATTCTTTTTTTAATTAAAAGTATATGCTTCCAGATTGGTCCCATTGTTTCCAAAGCCCCAGTTGGATGATGGGAACCATGAGGAATTGAGGGAACTCTTCAAATATATTAGGCACGCGTGTAGTAATTTCGATATTTTCTAGTATAACTCGTATACTTACACCCGGAAATCATAAATTTGGTGAAGTGGAAGTGATGATGAAGACCACAGATGGCTTGTGGAACTTCTCAATGAATGTACTTCAAACTATATAAGTACGTCACAGATTCTGATATGATTCCGTTGAAATAGCAAACAATGAAGTGCCAAAGGTAATTTTGAGATCCTTGAGGAATTGACGGAAGTCCTCAAATATTATCGGCCCACATTACAGCGATTTGGTTTATTGGTCTAAAAATCAACGCATTTGCTCTCGGAAATCAGTTCATGTGGTAAATGGGAAAAAAAATTGCAAATGTTCATGTGGCTTGGCGGAGAACTGAATTGAAGTCGGTTAAAACTTTGTTTTGAAATTAAATTATAAGTAAATTATGTAATTAAAAGCTGTTTTTTTTCTATAATTACTTACATCTAGTAGTACAATTGTGCAAGTTCTGTTAAAAAAAATTAAGTGGTGGAAAATTAACTGGAAAAAATAAAATCCGAATTTATGAAAAATTATATTTTTCTAAAAGTACCTATTGAACTTTATCATACTATCTTTATTTCATTTAAGTAAACTTAAAAGTATATATTTTCTAAAAAAAAATTGAGTCTCCATCTTTAACATTTCTGTATAAAACACGTAAGTCAAAATTTCAAAAATATTTTTTTTTTGAAGGTTTGAACCCGTGACCATAAGTGGCATTCCTAAAAAAACCTTATTTAATGATCTGTCAGTCATATTAGTTTCACAGCTAAAATCGAAAAGCAACTGTGTCAAAATGAAAAAAAATATGTTGGTTGGATTTTGTTACATTTACACAACACAACACGTCATCGGGAGCTCTAACGACCTTAGGTACACTAAGGGCCTGCATGGCCACATGTCTGCGGTGCTGCGCCGCAACGCAAAGTTTTGCGGCACGCGCGCCAAAAAACCCGCGTTTATCGGTACTAAACGCGGGATTCTGCGGCGCGCCGCCGCAAAATTATGCGTTCCGGCGCCACACCGCAGACATGTGGCCAGCCAACTACCTGCACGGCTATCACAAGACGGCCGCGACATACTCTCGAGCTCTCTCGCGCTATCCGTCTCTTTCTAAATGGTCTAATAAGACAGAGACGGATAGCGCGAGAAAGCTCGAGAGTATGTCGCGGCCGTCTTGTGATAAGCCGTGCAGGAACACAAAAACACATACCTACCAACAGAGCAAGTAAATATTATGGCTACGGTCTTCTGTAAGCGGAGGGGTACATAAGTAGATACTTCCTCCACTTGCGTGATGTGCCTTTTGCGGAACCGCGGATTTTAATTAATTATTATTATTATTACTATTGCCAAGACAACCTTCCTTCACCTTCATATCATTCTTGATCATAAAATAAAACAAAGCGCATCTTAAAAATGTCTGTGTAGGTCCAAGTCGTCGTCATAAGAGGGGTTATAATGTCTTATTTGAAAGGATATCGATATCGAACCTATATAATTTCCGTCCGAGACCTTTAAGAGTGGAAATTTTGAGATTTTGAGTCTGTCACGCGACTATGGCGTATGTGGGCATTTTTTTTTCAAAGTGTACCATTTTATTACGTGGACAATGGAACCAGGAGGAATTGAGGGAGCTCCTCTAATATATAGGGCACTCGTTTCTATCGCTTCTAGACTTCTAAATAAGTCTAGGTATACCCAGTCAAAAACCAAATTTTAACTGATTTGATTTGTAGAAATTATCTCAATCAAAACTACTTAATAAATACCTATGCTAAGTATGTATGACTGACAGATTTAAAACGGAAAAAAAATGATTACTACTACTACTACCTAATCTACTTAGTAGAGTATTAAATAACTTTTTTATGTTAATATGGAGAAAAAAACGATTTTCTTTGGAGTTTATGTTTAGTGATTGATGATTGTAGTTGCAAATTTGTATTGTGAGTATAAAGAAACTCGATTCTACAATCGACTAAACCCTATGAGGGATTTAGTTGGGAAGGGTGAATTGTTTTTTTTATCATCTACTTAATTATACTAGCTAGAATTTGCTTTCCTCATATACCTATTCAAAACAATAAAAAAGCGGCCAAGTGCGTGTCGGACCACGCACAACGAAGGGTTCCGTGCCTACTTACTACACAAACTAGTGGATCATTACGACTAGTGGATCTCCCCAAACTGTGAACGTCTTGACTAATTTGATAAAATATTGTTGTCTTATTCATTCGCATAACAAATTTCGTACCGAACCGGGTATCACCGAACAAATATACAATAGGTATACAAAACCATACATTCATACGAATGTCGGATTGTCCCTGTAGACTCGGAGGACTTCGCTCGTCCGTACAATAATGTGCTAAACGAGGATCAGCATTATGATATAAATATTAACCTTACGCTTAAGCCATATTATTTATATGCTTAATAGTCACAAGGAATTTGTCAGCGTCGTGATATTAAATCAGTAAATTCGCTGCACAGGTCAGGTTGGTTAGGTCTTACTGTGTTCTTCCTCGCGTGGTAACAGAAAAGCTGTAAGTTTATCCAGCATTTTGCAGAAATATATCTAAACGACTTGAACGAAGAAAGTCTTCGTAAACATCTCCAAAAACTATAAAGTCCGTTAGTGTAAAGTACGTTTCGAAGGCGCATTTGGGAGACCTATAATATGCAAATAACCTTGTATATTTAAGAGAAACTGCTTCAACATGTCCGGCTATGTTGCTTGCTTGGTCATAATAATTTTCAGGACAATGTCCAAGACTTGTTTTTGCCCATGCTAAGACTCCATATCCTGTATTCGAAGGTGCTTGTTTAGAAGTTGTTCTTACTGCTTCTACAAAACCAGGTAACTTAAAGGAGTCAACACAGCTACTCTAAGTTTCTACTATAAAATAGACTTCACAAACAGAGAAATATAAATTATCTTCTTATCAAATATATTGCCGACGTAGGTAGATCGTTAATAAATCTTTTCTTACCTACAAACTACTTATTTAATCTGTTTGTTTATTATTGGGCAGTTTCAGTATTAGTTTAAGTAACAAACCAAGAATAGGAAGATTTGGATGCGAAGATGGCTGGGGAACATTAGATTCCTTTTCTTTTTTATGATATTATTATATATATATGTATGTTGTATTATTTAACGTAATAAACTATTAGTCAGTCTTTCTAAAAAATAAAAAACTGTTCACTATTTTCATGCGACATGAAAATAAAGAACTTCGAGCTGGTTAACAACAATTAATGATTAGAGGTCAAAATGCCAGTTTCAAAATTGAGTCGTCCAGCATAATTATGTTGTAAGTTGATCTTCGATTTCAAACCGTTCCTGCGGGTATATACAAAACGATTTCTCAATATTGATCGTTCCCCGTTTTTCTGCAGCAAATTGTTTTTATTCTTCGTAAATTTTTAAGAAAATTATAACAAAACAAACTTTTAGCTGCGACCTCGTCCGCTTATACCTGTTAATAGCCTTAAACATATTTTATGATAAACGCCTAAACAAAATCTAAGAGCAAATATATGTTATTACTGCTAAGTATTAGACATGAGCATGACACAACCGGCACAGGTGCCGTATCAATTATCGCAATTAATTAAATAATACCTCTTACTATCCCTTTAAGAGATGACTTCCACGATGAAAAAAAACTATCCTATGTCCTTCTCAGGCTCTCAAAACTACCACCATACCTAATTTCATTGAAAAGGTACAACAGACAGAGTTAACTTTCGCATTTATAATATGATATTAATTATGGATATGGATGTATGTACTGTAATACGCCACTGATAATCAGTATGCTTGTAATAGTCGTAATTATGCATCTCAGTGAACGACATTATATTAAAAAGGTCGTATCGTCATACAAACCTTACGGCACTTACATCCTTTTCTATAGGGAAATCAGTTTTTCAGCAATTACTCGAAAACCTTCAAACCGATTTTTTTCAAAACACTTTTCGGTGAAAGTATTTAATAAGCACTATGTCCACGATTTTTTTTAAATTTTTTACTTCCGCCGTTCGAAAGTTAGAGGGGGGGGGGACAGAATTTTCGTGCCTTTCGTGGCGATTATCTCTGAGTATGTTCACATAATCAAAGAAAGTGCTGAGTAACCTTATAGTCATTTTAAAAGACCTATCGTTTTATGTGCAAAAAATTTTTTTCACGTGCAGTTACAAGTATGGAGTACCCCCGTAAAAAAATCTTTTAGTAATTTAATTGCATAACTATATAGCGGCTATCAAAATACACCTTTACTCCCAATTTCATTCAAATACAACTTATAGTTTTCGAGTAAAATGCCTGTGACATACGGACAGACGGACAGACGGACATGACGAAACTATAAGGGTTCCGTTTTTGCCATTTTGGCTACGGAACCCTAAAAAACGACTTGACAGATTGATGGTTATTTTTAAGTTTGTTCTTTTTTATCAAGTTAATATGCGATTATATTATAATTAATTCCCTACATCTACACCCCCAAAAGCTGGTAACTTGCGTACGTGTGTACAGTTACGAATTATTTATAATAGTGCAATACAAATATAACAGATAAAAAACTTGCTTATTTAATTAAATTTGAACAAATTTGAACTGATTTTATAAAAAGACTCAGGACTCGAGAAAACTCGAGAAATTGGCCTCGAGAATTCTCGAAATTCGAGAAATCAAAAATGTCGAGAAATCAGAAACCCTACCCACAATCCACACACAGTGATATATATGGTTTTCGTTTGTAATAATTAACGTATTTATTCTCGGAAAGTAGGTACAGTTCATGTGGTAAAGTGGAAAGGCAATGTGGAAATGTTCATGTGGCTTGGCGGAGTACTAAATTGAAGTCGGTTAAAATTTTGTTTTTAAAGTAAATTCACACTCTACCGTCAAAATGAAAAAACGTGACGTGACGTGGCGTGGATCAGTGACTTTATGTACCTAGTAGTTCAACCACGCAACAGTTCCAGTATATGCAAATGATTCAATCAGTTGAGTGGTGGCAGTGGCACCCATAGCTATAGATAGCTAGGCGGTGCTGGCTGACGCAGCGCAGCCGACACTGTTTGCGCACCACAGTCAACATTGTTAGCGATCCGGCCCGCACGGCAAATGTTATTACATGATTATTTAACCCTTTCCCGACACGTAACTTCTGTTTGACCTCGCTTTGTTAATTGCCCACTTTGCAGGGAGATTGTGCAGATCCCGTGAACGTCCATTATTTTAGATTTCGCTTAGTTAATAATTCATTTTAATAATTTTATATGGCGTGGTAGGTAGGTGCTAGGAGCCTGCTAGGCGCAGGGCGTTCTGTTCATAGTCGCTTTCCTCTCTAAAACGATTTTACGCATTTTTTTCGTGACTGCCCGTTGTGACATTTAAAATGTTAGTTTCACCGAATAATTAATAGTATTTTAACATGACATTTAAATTAGATTCGTATGTGCGATTACGTAGTTAGTTGGATTTCACGTCAGTCATTAGTGTTATTACTCATTCACTGGTAAAGCTACCCTCGTAGCGCTTCACCGTAGACCGTAACAGCATAATTTCCATATGTAGCGAAAATTGCCCGTGGTGTTCTGACGCATGTGTGTTGTGATACTTGTGATAAGCACTGAATGGGCTAAAACACTGTACTTAAGGTCAGTGTCGGCAAGTCCGTCTATAAGGCAAGCCCGTCTACATGCCATAACTCTTGTATTGTATACGCACGCCACCTATAACTCGGTCAGTAAAGCGGTGTTTCGTCCTATTAGTTCTTTTCTCTAACAAAAATGTCGCTATGACGAAAACTATGGTCGCAACTCAACTGTCAACTTAATTCGTGTTTCGAACTGCATAAGTGAGTGCAACGTGGTCCAGAAAATAAATCGTAAAAAATATTAAATATTGCAGTATTTGTTATTGAGGTGAGTAATTTAGCAGTTTAATATCCACTTTTCTTGCCTAACGCTTTTAATCTAGCCAAAACGCAATATTTTTGTAGTTTTTGGTTTCGAAATATCAAACCTTAAAATGTGTCTAGTTGGAAAGTACGTCTGAAACGTTCAAGGGAAGCCCGTCATGTGCCGGTCTTGCCTTAAACCAGATCTAGCCAACCTTTTGCGTTGAAATATTCTCATTACAAATATCTTCTCGTTAAATTAGATACTTACACGTAAAACTTTTTTTAAATTACTTAAACATATTCACTATTGTTTTTTGTGTACTACGCTACGCTACAGTACTGGCGATAACCTTTGTGTATCGTATCGTAGCTCGATACAAACTTTTACCCACCATTTCCCCTTTAGGAGTTGATTTCCGGTTTAAAAATATCCCATAGGATACAACATATCCTTCCCCGAAACTATCTCTATACCACATTTTATCTAAATGGCCAGCCATGCAGCGGTTGTATACTAGCTCCATACAAATGTTCACCCCCCATTTCACCCCCTTACGAGATGATTTCCGGGATAAAAACTATCCTATGTTTTTTCCCGGAACTGTAACTATCTCTAAACCAAATTTCATCTAAATGGGTTTCATTAAAATATTCACCCCCATTTCACTCCCTTAGGGGATCATTTTTGGGACATAAATTTCATCTCAATGGGTTCCATCCGAATTTTGACCCCCTATTTTACCCCTGGTGGATGATTTCCGGGATTAAATCTATACATCCTTTCCCGGGACTTATCCCCGGTACTCAAACTGTCTTTAATACCAAATTTCATCTAAATTGGTGCAGAGCGGTTCTAGTAGCTCCATACAAATGTTCACCCCCAATTCCCCCCCTTTAAGGCTTATTTCTGAGATACAAACTATTCTATGTCCTTCCCCGGGTTTCAAACTATCTATGTACCAGATTGCATCTAAATGGGTTCCATCCAAATCTTCGCCCCCCATTTCATCCCCTCAGGCGATAATTTACTGGTATAAAAACAATGCATTTTCCTAAATTCCATCTAAATCGGTTCAGCGGTTACAGACAGGCACACTTTCGCATTTATAATATCAGTATGGAAGTATAGATTTGCGTTTATTATATTGATTTATTTAAAAGCCTTTAAGAAAAGGTTTACAACCTCTTCGTCCACGAATATGCCGATCTTGCCTTAAAAACAGAAAAATATGTATAAATTTAAATTGCAACTCTATCTCCCTGAACTGAAAACATAATTTGAAATGGCTTAAAATTACGATACCAACAATGTAATCAACATGCCTATTGACCTTCAAATAGCGCGGCAAGGAGTACTAGACGGCCTTACCTTATACATCACGGGAAGACCGTCTACCCGCCGAGTTTTAAAAAAACCTCATTTTTAGGGTTCCGTAGCCAAATGGCAAAAAACGGAACCCTTATAGATTCGTCATGTCTGTCTGTCTGTCTGTCTGTCCGTCCGTATGTCACAGCCACTTTTTTCCGAAACTATAAGAGCTATACTGTTGAAACTTGGTAAGTAGATGTATTCTGTGAACCGCATTAAGATTTTCACACAAACATTTAAAAAAAACATTAAGGTTTGGGGGTTCCCCATCATTTCCCCATACTCAGAAATGAATTCAAAAAAATTTTTTTCGTCAAACTCATACGTGTCTATGGATAGGTCTTTAAAAATTATATTGAGGTTTCTACTATCATTTTTTTTTAAACTGACGGGTTTGCGCGAGAGACACTTCCAAAGCGGTAAAATGTGTGTCCCCCCCCCCCCCTTGTAACTTCTAAAATAAGAGAATAATAAAACTTATATGATGTACATTACCATGCAAACTTCCACCGAATATTGATTTGAACGAGATCTATCTAGTAAGTAGTTTTTATTTTATTTTACGGAACTTATTTTACAGAACCCTTCATGTGCGAGTCTGACTCGCACTTGGCCGCTTTTTGCATAAGTTTTAGTTATTTTGTCAATTTGTTAAAGCGACATTGTAAAATATAATATGTATCATCCTATAAGTCTAGGCCGTTTATATATAAATAATAACATTGTATAATCCGATCAAACATAACTTTAAATAAAGTATGACACATTGACCTTACTTAGTATAATCGTATAAGACTGTTTTAGGGTTCCGTAGCCAAAATGGTAAAAACGGAACCCTTACAACCCTTAGCTTCGTCATGTCCGTCTGTCCGTACCTACTTATGTTACAGGCATTTTTCTCGAAATCGATAAGGTCAATAGGTAAGGTGTATTTTAATGAAATTTGGAATAAGTATAGGTGAATTTTGTTACCCACCACATAGCTGTGTAAGTTATCAAATGACAAAAAAAGCTCTGTAACTTTCCAACCGAGAAATTGAAAAATATGGATAAAATCATGGACATAGAGATTATTTCCAAAGAAAATTATTTTGATAAGATCGGTTCAAAGGTTTTTGAATTATTGCTGAAAAATGGCCTCCATTAACCAAAAGGATTGTTTTTAAAGTACGGTCTTGGACAAGTTGGACAGTGGTTTTTAATGTGGCTACTATTAGGTACATAGTAGAAGGTACGGAACCCTTCAGTGTGCGTGGTCCAACAGTTTGTTGGTTTCGATACTGTAGGTACCTTACCCAGTGTACCTACCTAAACCCCAGTTTGCAATTTCGAACGATCTGGGGGCCAATTTTTGACTTTCGAGCGCTCAAAAATGTAATAAAAGTACCTAAATACAATTATGGTCTCAAAATTGCAGGCACTTACTTTCTACCGATAGCATTGAATACGAGGTGGTCAATACCACTCGTTTTTCAATATTCTATCGCTATTTCAAAATAGCATTTTATCATTTTTGACAGCTTTTGAGTGAAAGAGTCGAGCGCACGAATGTCAAAAATCGGTCCCCTGCTGCGTGAACGAGCTGTGCGCGTGGTGCTCGAAAAACCTCGAAGTATCTGGGACTATACATCAATTGTTTAAGCTTTCAAAATATATCACCATTCTTCGCCCTGTAAAATCGTTTAGCATTGTCGTAGCTCCACAGGTAAACAATGAGAAAGGAGGTTGTAAAAACTCCCCGGTTCCCAAAGGCGAGACACGTTCGCGCGGTATCGACAGCTCTTCATCAATTGATTCGGCGCCCGGAGTGCCGCGGCCGATGCTCCGCGCCCTCGCTCATAACGAACAATGTCAACAACGAGCGCTGATTTTTAATATAAATGTTTTTGAAAAAATATGTATCTCACGTCGTTAAGTGGCAGAAATAACAAATGAACAACCACAAAATCATTAAACTTTGAAATGGTTGCTCGAGCAGAACTCTGGCTCTTTCAAGGGGGCCATGTCATAACGCTGAGCCAGAAGTAGCGAGGCACGTGGAGAGTTTCCAAAGGGTTTATTTTGATATCTTGGAATGTAAAGACTACATAACCCAGTCTTCCCCCGATGACTGGATAGGTATTAGGTATACCTACCTACTTACCTATTCTGAACGAAAAAAAATTATTCAATTTCTACTAGCATTTATCTCTGAAGATACTTAATTCCATAAATTTGTTCAAGCAAAGTCGATCTCCGGGCGACCTTCGGTGCATCAGATCAGATAGCCGGTCGTCGATCTCTAAACTAACGCGTGCCATCGGTGGTGCCGTGCAGCAGAGTCAGAGGGCCTACCGCGAACGGCATTCGAAGTTTTCCCTCTCTGTCGCACTTAAGTACGAACTCGTAAGTAGGTATGACAGAGAGGGGAAACTTCGAATGCATTTCGCGGTAGGCCCTCAGAGGTTGAGCGTGCGGGGGTAGTGCTGTTCACTAAGTAGGTAGGGCGTCAATCTGACACATAGATTTGGCATTTCAATTAAATTTCATTATGCTTCGCGCACTCATTTTGATACATTGGCTCCGCGACAGTTAAATCAAATTACAATGCGAAAGGTGTCTTGGTCGACCCCTAGTAATAAGTAGGTACCTAGTAGAGCTAACTCGGTGTTAATGATTCAGATTAGGTATCAAAACTACCTACTTATTTAAAATCACTTTAGGGATGCGGTTTCGACTGTGATGGGTTCGACCTCAGAGCATAGAATACTAGAGAGAGGACAAGCCGCCGGCGGCCGCGTCGCAGTTGTAAGCTCAATGGGCATACTCTGCCATACTGTGCACGCGTGCTGATCGCAGAGAATATTACGTTTCTTCCCAAAATGCCTGACATGATGCGCGTATGTATTGTTCAATAAGAGCGTAGGTATACAGGTGTGTGTTTTAGATGTGTGCGTGCTTTGTCTTGTCAATTACTTGGGCTTTGTGTGGGTTAATGTACTTGCGACAGGCGTACTTAATACAAAGCGGCCGGCATGTCCGATCTGCTTATATTCATACCAGGGACCCGCCCGGTATCCCCTTCGAGGGTTTATGAAGGGGTTTTCCGTAAGGCTTTGCTAACCAAAGCCGTAGCTCCGCAATACCCATTCATTTGGCTTTTTAAGCGCTATAAATACGGGTAAGCGGTTCCCTAAACGAATATCAGATACCCTTTCCAAGCGCTTAAAAATACCCTTTCGAAAGGGTTTTCTATCAACGCTCTTGAAGAGGTTTTCATTTCAACGCTCATGCAATTTTTATCCTTTTGCTAATGAAAATAAGAGCAATATTGCAAATTAGACGGTAGAGTCCAGAGGTGTCGGCAGAGGCGCCAAGGCCAAAGCGGACGCCTTTAACAATGCCGCCTACTTACTAAAAATACTTATCACATTGTAATATGGTTTCCTTTTGTATGGCGAAGAGCCGGAACAAGTTGGTGCGCGTGCGACGCATTGTACTATTATTTAGCCATGTTTATATCGCCATATGATTTTGGGATGTTTGATGGTATAGTTGTTATTTTCTAAGCCGTCCGTTCCGCACTAAAGAACGCCGCACTGCAGAACGGACGGCTTAGAAAATAACAACTATAATCATTAACTATAATAGATATTTCGACATGCGATACAAATCACGACGGGTTTTTTTGACCAATTTCCCCTTTTTGTCTAAACTATGTTTATATAGAATATGTATGTCCTTTTTTTGATTTCTTTTTTTTTTAAGTATATATAATTATTTTAAGCATGATACGAATGAACCAACCTACTTAGTCTTTTAATGATTTTAAAAAGTTTATTTTCTTGATGTTTATGCCTATTTTTTAATGTTTACATTTTTGAAGGGTCTTTTATGTTATTTTTATGTTTTTTTTATCTTTTTTTCCTTTTTGTATGTTTTACTTGTCTGTTTTTTCTTTTTTTTGTCATTTTTTGGTTTTTTTTTTGTTTTTTTTTTTGTTTTTTAGTCTTGTTTTTTATAATTTTTAATTTTATTTTTCCTTTTTGTATGTTGTACTTTTCTTTTTTTAATGTTATTTCTTTTTTAGAATGGTTATTGTTTTTTCAATGTTTTTAAAGTTTTTTTAGTGTTTTTTTTTGTTTTTCTCGTTTTTTAAATAATTATTAAATGTTTTTTTTTCTTCTTTTGTGTGTTTTACTGTTCTTTTTTTAATGTTATTTCTTTTTCGAATGTGTTATTGTTTTTTCAATGTTTTTTAACGAGCTATTTTTTTGTTTTTCTCGTTTTTTAATAATATTTCATGTTTTTTTTCCGTTTTTTTGATGTTTTGTCTATTTTTTAATGTCTAAATTTTTGTTTCGTCTTTTTTGTTAGTTTTTAAGTTTTTTCTATCTTATTCCCTTTTTAAATGTCTTTTTTCCCCTTTTTGTATGTTTTACTTTTCTTTTTTTAATGTTTTTTAATTTTTTTTCTTTTTTTTTCTTTTTTCAATGTTTTTTAACGTGTTTTTGTTTTTTTGAATGTTTCAGCTGCTTTTTTTTATTTTTTTCCTTTTTTAAATTATTTTTTTGTGCTTTTGTCGTTTTTGAAAAAAAATCTCTTTCTTTTTTTTTTCTTTTCATTTTTTTTGATTTCAAGAAAAACCTTTTTTTGATGGAGTATTTTTATAATGATTAAAGTTTTGTAGGGTCTTTTATGTTATTTTTCTAGTTTTTTTTCTTTTTCCCTTTTTAAATGTTTTTTCCCCTTTTGTATGTTTTCTTTTTTTAAATGTTTTTTCTCTTATTTCAATGCTTTTTATATTTATTTCCTTTCGCTGTTCTAAATGTTTTTACTGTTACTTTTTTTTTGTTCTCTTTTTTTTCTTTTTTATTGTTTTTTTTTATTTTTAGATTTTTTTATGTAGAATTTTTCTCGCTTTAGTGAGGTGAAAAGGATTCTATTTTTAAAGCTCTCACATTCGCTAGCTCGTGTTTCAATTCCACACAGTTAAATTATAACTGCACCCTTGTATAACAAATAACTAGGTATTTATTATTTCCTCACATCGTTTGAGAAAAGCACTATACAAGCCTCGGCCGGAACAGGGATTGCTGGACTCGTTGTATCCGGCCTCGTCTACGACTCGGCCGTCTACCCCAAACTCGTCCATCAACCCCTTACTTCACGGCCTTTGCAGTAATGTACTATTTTGGTACAAGCTTTTATTGCCGACTGTACTTTTCTGCATACCATCATCAACTACTCATTGAGACGATTCTAACGAACCCAAACTCAATGGGGTTGTGTCGTTTTATTGCGGAGTTCCTATGGCTACCTTCCAGGTCCAGCATCAGATCAGCTCCATGTCATCATAATATTGCATTGTCATGCGATATACATACGCATGCAAAATTTCAGATCAATCGGTTGACAGTTGAATTTCAATTACTAAATTTGACCCAAGAAAGAAAAATAAAACAAACGGGGTGAGCTAAATAAAAGCTTGTAAAAAATACATTTATCTATCTCTCAGGGAACAAGAAAAAACTCTTACAGCTCAGGAGTATTAGGTTTTAAACATAAAATCCTCCATAACTAGCAGAAAATTGGTATACTGACGCTGAATTTGATAATTAAGAACTAGTCTACTCGTAAACTCCTCAGTCCTCCACCGCTTGCGTTCCTAAAATAAAAGGACGTTTTTTTTTTGTTCTGGAACATATTGTGTGTGGTATCAAATGGAAGGGCCGAATCTAATAATATATCACATCATAACATTTCAGTCATTTGTTTTTAATTAAAATAATTTTCAAAACATATTAAGTTTGAGCTCCTCCAAATACGATACAATTGTTCTTTTTTTTATTGTAAAATATACCTCAAATGGTACCTTATATCCTCAATTCCTCATATCTAACCCCGAGAAAGCAATTTCGAAAATATTTACATTTAGTATTATTTTATAATTTTTATTTGTCGTGAGGTAATAATATTAATTATCAAATACAGCTAATTATGAGGGATTCTATGTATTTGGTAAATTTTAATCTAACACTCTTGTACGTCTAGCACAACTTGCTGCTAAGTCGTGTCGCGCGCGGCTCAGCGACTCCTGTCTCACTCGTATTGTGCAAATTAGAACTGAGGCGGGTGGATTCTCTCGACTCGCGTCGCGCTTGTTGTGTCAGTTGTGCTAGCCCCGCTGGGCTATTAATTATTTTCTAGTCAAAATAACGAGTAGAAGTTATTCAAACAAAACTATATAAAAAATACGGCGTTGGCTTCCATAGAACTGAAGTGAAACTATTAATCTATGCCGCTTTAGGCGAGTCGCAAATACCTACCCAGCAGTGCCAGAACCCCCTTTGAGGGTTTTTGAAGGGGTTTTTCGTAAGGCTTTGCTTACCAAAGCCGATGCCCCTCAATACGCATTCATTTGGCTTTTAAAGCGCTACCCTTTCCAAGCGCTTAAAAAAAGCCTTTCGAAAGGGTTTTTTATCATTTAGTGGTAGCCTCGTAAGGGAAACCCCTTCATACGGCTAAGTAAAATGAATGGGCTATTGAACGAACGACTAACCCGTTCAAAGGCTTTTTTCTGGGAAGGGGTGGACGGGTCCCTGATTCATACATCTATGGGTTCGACCCACGTGTGTAATAGCGTTTGAGATAAACTCTCTTTTACATACATATCTATAATATACATAGGTATACAAACGTATCCCTGTAATTTGAAATCTTACTAAAACAACTAAAGTAAATGTATGAAACGATGGCTCACTTTTTAACGCTTCGAACTACGACTCACCGATAATTAGTCTTCTAATCCTGGCATCTTCGAAGTTCGCACATGTTGCATTTTTCGATTGATATAATGTAGTCCCAGTATTACCCATATAATATGGGTAATTGCGCATGTTTCTAACTCCCACGATACAGGCCTAGCCTAGTGTAGGGGTTGCCGATAAATTGTACATAAGTAGTGTTTACTCTTTTTTTGGTCAATAAATATTTTTTACTTTTACTTAAACTAGCGTATATATTGAAATATAATGTAGCAAATGATCTATTGACAATTTTTTCAGCTTTCATTTGATACCCTATATGTGTATGTACGTTTACGTTGCATGGTTTGGGTGTAATTTATACTTTTCCAAGCGAGTCCGCGGCGTTTTTGATGACGTCATTACAGGGGAGACAGACTCCTTAGAGGTTGTCTCCCGGCAGTTTTAGAATACAGGGGACATGCCTAACAACATACTAAAATATGGAGCCAGTATCCGGAAGTGAAGTATTTGTTCGACGGAATCCATAACAACACGCATATAGCGATATTCAACCTCAAAGACGTGAGTGGAGCGTTTCATTATATTTTCTCTCAGTCTCAGACTCACGGGAGTTTTCACTCTAAATATATTATAAATAGATACTTTAAACGCAGCACTATAATAATTAATAGATAATATTGCGCGGATTTACGTCATTTATTATTTTTGCACATCTGACATGACCGAGTCATGACAGATACTTGACACACCGACTTGTAAAAGGTTTCCTACAAAGTGTCATTAAAAATTATGTTGTACAGTCACCGGCATCAATATATGATGGAACAAAGGCCGCAAAAATATCTGATGACGACTCTATTCCTAGAGCCGTTTGAGCGTGTCAGATATTTTTGCGGCCCTTGATTCATCATATATTTATGCCGGTGACTGTACCAATGCCCTCCTAAGCCGAATGCCTATCTCAAAATAATTTGTCATGTCATTTGACATAGATTTTAAATTGCATGTTCCAATGAAATTTCGTTTTGAGATACCTAGCGCCATTTTTGGCTTAGGACCACGAAGTACTTTGTTATATACTGAAATAGAGAACAATCTCTGGGCCTAAAAACGGTAACCCTGTGTTTGATGCGCCATCTAGTATCGTTAGTTGAAATACTCCACTTGAATGTTAAACATACAAAAAGTGCGTTGGTGGCAGGGTTTATACCGACTCACCGACTCCAAATACCGCCGTCTGTACCCCTAGGCTACTGATGTCTTATGACAATACGGCGAATTTCGAAATACCTTGACAGCCTCTAGTTGGCCTCTAGTAAACTTATTATGCTGTCATTACCGCGCACCTAGTACTAAGATTGGCCGCCCTGCTTAGCATACCGAGGTATTTTAAAGCCAATTTTAATTGAAAATATTTATTTATATTTTTCCTGCATAATAAATATACATATACTTGTATGATTCTATTTCATTCATTTTACAATCTTGATTTCATATAAATTGATGCATTAACCAACATGCAAATTATGTTAACACATTATAGAAATACTTAAATTATCCAACTTCTCTTCTTTTATTCGTTATTTTAATATGCAAACTCAGAAAAATTCAATGTAATAAGTAGTAGTTAATAATGCAATATCAGTTATTATCTTAAAGCTAATTAAGAAAATATAGTAACAAAAGTAAAAATTTATGTGATTCAATAATAGTACATTACTTACCTAGGGCGGTTAAACAAAGAATGTCTCAGATCGCAGGTATTTGACGCCCGAGCCGAAGGCAAGGGCGATAAATATGCGCTCTGAGGCTTTCTTTATTACCGCCCGTGGTGAGTACAAAATTTTACGTCTCTATCTGGCCAGGAAGTGGGGTTTTCCGCACGCATAGCGTGCGGTAATTCCAACTTTATGGCCAGGTATGACGTAAATAGTGTATAATTAAATGCTATATAACACAAGAGGCATCTTTCAGCATAAGAATATTGTGAATTAATATTTTGATCCAGCAAATAACACTTCAGACTTAATCTACAATTAATAAGAATACATTTTCTTCGGCATAATCTCAAGTGAACAATAATAATTCAAAAATACAAAAATGTATTTATGCATAAATACCACGTTGCATCAACATATAAAATATTGTCATGAATTTCAGTAAAAAATTGTATTGTTAATCACAAGCGCAAATATAATAAGGCACTAAGCGCGGCGTGTAAACTCAGTCTTATAGATTTACAACGATCCCCAATGCAGTATCTACTAATAATATACAACTAAGCAAGTACCCAGCACCCACCACCTAACCCAGAACCCTTATTGCAAATGTGTAGGTTTTTATCAAAACCAAAAATGGCACTTCATTCGAGCTTCTATCTGTTACTAAAATATCATAACCACTCACACGTCCGGCTCCAAAACCAATATAATTTTTTGGATATTATAGTTGCCTAGGACGTCTGAGTGGCTAATCACACTTTTAGATAAAAAACATACAAAAAATATCTGATTCAAGAAATATTTGGTGCTTGCTAAATTCGGTAAATAACAATTTTATTTTTAAAACTTTTGGCATTTTTGGTATGCATACATATGTATATATTTATGTAATATAAATCTCTTAAAAAATTAATAATGTTAAGATATACTATAGAAACATGTACCGCAATTCTGTAACATGGAGGGATAGTACTATACTTCCGTAGTATATCTAGATGGAATATTTTGCTTTATCCGCATGTTGCATAACACTCGGTATAGTCGGTATATCGTCGGGGATAGTGCAATACCGTGTGCAATAACTAGCACTGGTAAATAGTGCGTATCTACACAACACCCATAGGGCAAATCTGCGTAACTGGCATTGGTTAATACCGCGTATCTAACAAATGTAGCCAAATTAAGATTTGCCGCCAACGTAAAATCTTGATTAGAATATACCAAACGAAAGTCACTATCTTGTAGAACATTCATGATTCAATATTTTCTGTGTAGTAAAAGAAAAAGTATATTTCAAAATAATAATGATACCACGTTTTAAGCTTCTCCTATAAAGTTGTAGATACGCAGTATTTACCAGTGCTAGTTACGCGGATTTGCCCTATGGGTGTTGTGTAGATACGCAGTATTTACCAGTGCTAGTTACGCGGATTTGCCCTATGGGTGTTGTGTAGATACGCAGTATTTACCAGTGCTAGTTACGCGGATTTGCCCTATGGGTGTTGTGTAGATACGCAGTATTTACCAGTTCTAGTTACGCGGTATTGCACTATCCCCAACAATATGTAAGTTGTAATACCTTCTTAAAAATGAAATAATTCTTAAAATGACAAACGTCCATCACGATGACTACCCGTAGTATCTCAAAGTTCGCATTTAATTCGGAACTACCTGGGAATCGGGAAATGCTACTTAGTGCACCTTGCACGAGGACTATTTTCCCAGACACACAAATATTGTGTTTAGTTGTATAGTTCAGTGTTCTGGCTTAAAGTGTTGTAGCGCGTAGTCGTGGTAGTACATCATGATGGCGAGCGGCTGGCCGAGGATGATGGAGCTCCACACGATGAGGTTGCCCCAGCGCGGCCCGCAGCGGACCTCCGCGAACCGGGAGATCACAGACAAGGGCGGCTGCGCCATCATACCCAGGAAAGCCCACACGCGGTACATTTGCAGTGGGACGCTTACCTATAAACAAAACACTGTGTAAGTCTACAAAATATATACCACTAAAATATAATCCAGACAATGGCGGATTTGCCTTGCAAATGGTGGAGAGGAAAATGAAGTTTCCGACCTCGAGCCATGAGTGCGTTTGCAACCATCCTCATTTGAAGGGGCCATTTTTTGGTGTTTTTGAAATAGCACTTTAATTGTTGCTTCTATGGCAAAAGTGTCTATGGCAAGTTTAAAGATGATAAAATTCCTTACATGTTTGTCATACAACATCTATCTGTAAGTCTTACGCGGAAAAAGTAGTGTTTTTCCAAAAAATTTCAAACTAGAAATTTTCGCGCCAAAATTGTACGCTTCGGATTAAAAATATCTAATTTATACAGTGGTAAGAGTGATCTATAATGAGTATTTTTATATGCTGAAACAAGTCTGATTCACCTCATGAGCGTGGGAAAACGGGGGTGAATGTGAAAAAGTAGGCGTCGCCTGCGATGCGACCTCCTTCATAAACTATCCTACATATATATAGTATTATAAATGTGAAAGTTTGGATATCTGGATGTTTGTTACTCAATTGCGCTTAAACGACTGAACCGATTTGGATGAAAGTTTGCACGAAGATTGTTTATAGCCTGGATGAAATATAGCATAGTTTTTATCCCGGGTTTACGCAGACGAAGTCGCGGGTGAAAACTAGTTATTAATAAAAATCCTTATTCATAACCAGTTATGAAATCTTAGTTACGAACGTGGACGAAGGGATAATAGTTATTTATGATACAAGTTCAGAAAGTAGGTGATTTCCGACGAGTGTCATTTTTATACATGGGCGAGTGAAGCGAGTATAATTCGACACGAGTCGGAAATCATCTTTCCGCGCGTGTATTATACAACGTTTTACTATGTCTTTTGCGAGGAAATAAAATAAATATAAATATTCAGTTTAAAATACATACCTAGGTTAAAATTGATTCACCTAGGTTGTCAGGTATCTTTTATCTAGAGCTACATTTAACAACTTCCCTACATATAGCGGCAGTCAAAAATCGACAAATAAACAAATCCGCAATAGCGGACCACCTACTAACCAGTGGATCAAATCATTGGATTGAGTTGCACAAGCCCGAAATCCTCTCTACTGAACGCCACTACTACCCGCGGATGGTACGAGAGGCAATTGAAATCAGGAAACACCCGAAGAACTTCAATAGGGATGATGGTTTCAATTTATCGGCGACTTGGGGACCAGTGATTCAGAAACTGAAATCTCGTATATCTTCGGATCTGTGCGCAGATACTGTACGTGTTGTGTGCCGTGCCCTAGACAATTAACATTAAAAATGGACGAGTAGTGGACTTATTTCGGGTGTACCCTCCATGTTTTTATCGACTTTTGGAGGGTAGTGAAATATTGTTTTGTTGATGTTGTTTTTATAATTTTAAAATGTAACGTGTCTAACATACCTACACACTATGGTTTTATGTTATTTGTAAATAATTGCTAAGTTGCCCAAAGATATTTTATTATTGTATGGTTGTTATGTGACTCTATATTTATATATTATTTTTCTTGTTTTTTGTTCTATGTGTGTGTGTTTTGATGTATACAATTTTTGCATGGTATTTATTGTTTAATAAGGCAAAATAAAGATCAATCAATCAATTGTAAACCCATATCTCTGTTGACAACTTGTTGGGACGACAGTTATCTGCGACCATGACCGGTGCAACCCGTGTCGAAACGTCAGAAATAAAGGTAAATAAATATCGCGTTAGACCCGGATTAAACAGTATTTAAATATGTGTACAAAGCGCGAGAGTTTACAGTGTTATAACATCCCTACATCTTTTGCCGTCAACCTTATTCACTTAAGGTGGTTCGATTGCCATACAAAACGTTATTTGACATTCGCAGGCTAACGACGTGATATTTTAAGAAACTTATGTAACAAACTTTCATGAATTGTCTTCCCATTTGCGCCAAATTCCCCCTTTCCTAGAATAAACTTGTATAAACTAGATTAATTTGAGAAATTGGTTTGGGACGTGATATTTTGGGAAAACTATTTTTCTCAATATAATCTAGTTTATACAAGTTTATTCTAGGAAAGGGGAAATTTGGCGCAAATGGGAAGCCAATTGATGAAAGTTTGTTACATAAGTTTCTTAAAATATCACGCCGTTAGCCTGCGAATGTCAAATAACGCTTTGTATGGCAATCGAACCACCTTAAAACCAAACTATTGTGGTTTTGGAACGCAATTAATTTTGAATAACTCATTATGTTCCACAACAAAAAGACACTGTACCATCGTAGTTGTAAAAAAGCAAACTGCAAAAAAAAACAAACCGAAACTATTGTAACTCAATAATAAATTATTATTTTTGATTGATTTGTCACTTTCAAACGACATTTTTTACAAATTTACACAGAACAACTCCAAAGTAAACAAACAATGGCGGGCTATTTTGTTTTAAAGACATGCGCACTCTACATATGTACTAACTGCGCATGTGCAAATCGCCGCCATGTTCGTAACTATTTACGTATCGTAAAAAGTATAAGCAAGATATGCGTTCAGCCAAACACATTAAGTGAATATATAATAGTAGTTTATGTGACTGTACATAATGAAGGGCATTAAACACGAGTGTGGGTTTATTAAACATGGATGAAAAAGTGAATTTGAAATATTTGTAAAACTTATCTCTAGTAATAAAACCTCTTTGCATAGGGCTGACGACAAACTCAAAAATTAAAAAAAAACTGAAAAGTAAAAAGCACTAGTGCGGTAAAGTGGCCCTTTCCGCACGATCTGGCTGCTTAGAAAACGCTCTTTTCTAGCACATGCATTGTAAAAATTAAAAACAGTGTTTGAGTTTGCTTGCTTCATCAAACACCTCATACCAAACACAGACTCCGTACGTGTGTGTTAAGACAAGTACTGCCTTGAATACGGCCGTCGTGCTCTTCCCAAACCCGTGTGCGATTGTAGGACGAGTTCCTTGAATTCACCACGAGTTTGGAACGCGTATTAGTTTAACAAACCCGTGCGCGTTTCGAGGTAATACTGCCTTCTACTGAACACGCAAATAGAAATACGCGGCCGGGCCAGTCGCAGTGTAGGGTTCCGTAGTGGCCCGTCAGTCACATTATGTGGACGTAACCTTTTTGTTACAGCTTTCTAGTAGTAAGGGTCACTGAGCTGAGTCGCGGACAGTCAGACATGGCGAAACTATAAGGGTTCCTTGTTGACTACGGAACCCTAAAAACGGGATGCTCCGCACATTTCGAGAGCCAGACGTATACGATAGATGAAGTGAAGCTAAATTTTATAAGTGCTGGTCCTCTATTAGCACGCACGCCTATCAGGCTCATGAACGAGTAGAACGCAATAATGAAACTAACCAAATACTCATGGAAGAGCGCCGATATAAGGAACACAGCAGCACTAGCGGTGGTCTTGCTGTAGCCCATCTCCGTGATGGGGATGTACACGTGCCTGACCGCCCACTTGTGCACGGGCAGGTTCCACGTGCGCCAGAACACGCCGATGTTGTTCGCGTTCCACCAGTCGCCGTAGAAGTGCCGGTCCGCGAAGTGCAGCAGCTCGCCCATCAGGTTCAGGAACGAGTAGAACGCAATAATGAAACTAACCAAATACTCATGGAAGAGCGCCGATATAAGGAACACAGCAGCACTAGCGGTGGTCTTGCTGTAGCCCATCTCCGTGATGGGGATGTACACGTGCCTGACCGCCCACTTGTGCACGGGCAGGTTCCACGTGCGCCAGAACACGCCGATGTTGTTCGCGTTCCACCAGTCGCCGTAGAAGTGCCGGTCCGCGAAGTGCAGCAGCTCGCCCATCAGGTTCAGGAACGAGTGGAATGTTAGGTAGAAGAAGCACAACCACATCAGATGGTTTGGCACCTGCAATAACAAAACATTAATTTATTGCGGGAAGCGGAGGCGTTGTGTGTGTATTTGAGGCGCTACCTACTCACTACTCGACTGCAGAAATAGGAAAGGTAATGTTTTCGAGGATTTATTTATATATCTTTGTCATGCTTTGAAGCGGCTACCATACATACTTTAGATTAGTTTAGATATACATACTATAGTAGCAGAAAATATCAAGTCAGGCCTAAGTGGTTTAAAATTGATTCGTAAAATTTTAGACCTACTCCAGTAACTTAATACATCCAGAGTTTGCGTCAAATCCGTTAGTTCAGATTGTTGGCAGACTTGTTTATGATGTTGGCCCAATGAATACCTAATCTAAGTTTGTGACCTCGAGCGCCGAACGCAACTTAGTCAAAAATCTAAAATACCGCGAAAGTTTTTATTATAACCCTACAGGACTAGTTTTTGACAGTACCTTCTCATAACGTTTTTAAAATAGACTAAATTTGCTACAATATTAGACTAGAATTGTCTCTGTAGACCCAATAGTTTCCGAAATAAAGCCTTACAAAGTTTATCATTGTACGAACTCCTGAGAAGGTACTATCAAAAATCAGTCCTCGCGGTACCTATTTTAGAATTTTGACAAAGTTGCGTTCGGCGCTCGAGGTCACAAACTTGGATTATTCATTGGGCCAACATCATAAACAAGTCTGCAAAAAATCAGAACTACCGGATTTGACGCAAACTAGCCCGTACTTTCAGGGGACAAGGTTACTGGATTAACAGGGAAACAAAGATATAAGCAAAGCTAATAAACACTTTTCAAAAGAGTATTTCACGTACAGGTGCAATAGGGAACATTACTGCAATGTTCTGCCGCCAGAGACAGCACTACCACTAACAGTAAACCAGTATAGGAATATAGGGATTCACATACACATGCACAATTGACTGTCAAATGAGTGACAAGGATGCTTGCATAGACAATACCGTAAGTGGGAACGAGATACAATGTCTACGCCAGGGATCGGAACCGGTTAATTGCTAAAACCTCAGTTTACCACAAATCTCGGACTATTTTATACTTCACATGTAGGACTCAGTTGTGTTTTGAGGTAACGAGTGCGTATTATTAGATTGCCCAATTAGAAATGAAATTATTATCAAAAGAACGAAAAAGAACCGTTTTCGTTCCCATACAAA
Organism: Epinotia brunnichana; assembly: GCA_963854355.1. Classification (NCBI taxonomy): domain Eukaryota; kingdom Metazoa; phylum Arthropoda; class Insecta; order Lepidoptera; family Tortricidae; genus Epinotia; species Epinotia brunnichana. Next base: position 16,945,016 of record OY977939.1, on the reverse strand, counting down.
CAATACCGGTTTCCGATCCCTGGTCTACGCTGCTAGTGTCGCCACCTACGAAAAGTTTTGCGTAATGTTCGCTATTAGGAGAGCAATTGAAGATAAGATCACCAAGACTTAGTAACGTATGCGGAGTGAAATTTAGACAAAGTAAATGTAAAATGTGAAAAATAAATTAAAACAAAAATTATGTATAACTGTCATTGTAACGTCTATATGTCTGTCAATCACTTTGGTAAGTTTCGTGAGGATTGGTTCATAAATTTTGTAACTATGGTTAGTCGACAAGAACGACGTCGTGAAACTGTATGTAATTTCTACAGTTCACATCCCCTATGGCCGAAATCGAAGGTGGTGGAACATTTTGTAGAGATGGGTGAGAGTCGAAGCACAATTTATAATATACTCTCGTCCTTTTCCTTGCGGAAAACCACTATTAGAAAACACGGTTCTGGAAACCATAGCAGTTTGAGAAAGTTTTCTGAGCGAGCTCGACTACAGAAAATGACGGCCGGCCGAGTCGCTAAATCGTATAGAGAGCTCGGAAGGAAATTTAGATGTGACGGTAAAACGGTTAAAAAATATCTTAAAGACATGGGCATCTTCAATCGTTCAAGAATAGTTAAGCCCGCCATCTCCGAAAATCATAAACTTACTCGGAAAATGCGGCTACGTCATTTGGTCAAAACAAGTAAAAACTAGCGGTTTTTGCGTTATGGGATTTATGGGTGACGAATCATAAGTCACTTAAAATGGAAATTCGTGGCAAGGTAACTTTTATTTTGAAAACACCAATAGTCCAACGGACGACAACGTGAAATATGTCGAGCATACGAAGTTTCCTAAAAAAGTTTTCTTAAGAAGGATAAAATTGCACCTAAAAAAATGCTTATATCTGTATTTTCGACAGCGATGGACAAAGTACCACAAAACTGCCGTAAATCATTTCGCATTGGAGTAAACTTTTTTTAGCATTGAACGTCGTGAAATATTAAAAAACATTAATATTTTTAAAAATAACAATGTGTTTTTTATTTAATACGACATTGAACTTTGTGCAAATTTCACTCCGCATACGTTAGTATTAGTTTATGGAACTACATAATGTAAATGACTATTTGGACACACTAGTAATCTAAATCGGAAGTATATTGTGTTACTTACAGAAAGTTTCAACAATCTTTCCAACATTTTCACGTAGTCCATCTTGGAGAAAGTGCCAATAGAGTTGATGACGGAAGGAATCATCCATTGCTGGAATAGCGCCAATACGAGGTTCACTCCGAATACCACCTCGAGCAGCCTTTTGATAAGGAAACGTTTACGGATTCTGGAATATACATTTGTAATTTTCAGAAAATGAATATATAAAATAAATGTTTACATACAAGAAATTGTGATACGGTAAAACACCTATTGATTAGCACCCGAAATCCTAGTCATTGGCAACCAATTTGTTTAAGGGCTATCAACACTATTGCGCATTACACTACGAAGGCAGAGGAAGTAGTAGAGTATGTGCGCGTGAAGACCGGATTCATCCTGAGGGTCGTGAGGTTGGAAATGTTGGAATCTGGCCAGTGTGAATTTTAATTCCTTAGTGGTGAGATTTTCACAGATCTATAGATCAAAGGCAAGATAGATGTAAGGCAAATGTAATTATGAGTTGCCTGAATCAAATATCTATACATAAATAAATTGCCAAGAAATAATGTGTATAGTGCCAAATTGCCAATAACTGGAGAGGTGGGACACTCTTAGGGACTAATTACTTTGAAAGACGGTGTCCAATGCTAAGAAGTGTGAGTTACTAAACTAATTTATTAAAAGTTGCAACTCATGTCCACGATTCATCATGACAAAAATCACACATTGCAGTTCAAGTTATGCATTACGCCACAGGGTTCAATTATAAACAAAAAATGCACAAGGTAAAAGTAGGTATCTACAGCTGTTGTACAGCCGACGTCAAACATATGCTTACACTAGCTTCTACCCGCGACTCCGTCCGCGTTATTCTCGTTTATATCGTAGGCGCAAAGAAACTTTCACCACCGTAAAAAAATGGAACCCGCTTAGGGGTGTATTTTTCCAAAACACAAAAAGATTTTTTTGTATTGTGATAAGGAATTTTAATTTTAATTTTGTAGCTCAAAAAAGTTTCACCCGTACAAACTTTGCACCCCTATTTAAGCGGGTTTTCAAAACCCTAAAATTACTTTTCTTGTATTGTAAATATTGTAATACGGAGTCCATACACAAAGTTTCAAGTGTCTCACTTAAAATTTTACTCCATCCCCATACAAACTTTCAACCCCCTTGAGGGTGGAATTTTCAAAAATCTCTTCTTAGTGGGTACTTATGTTATATAAACTACCTACTTATTGTGAAAAAAACAGCTTTTTAGGTTCAACGGTTTGGGCTTGGCGTTGATTTAAGTGATTGAGTCAGTCAGTCAGTCAGTCAGTCAGTCAGGACTTTTACGTTTTTTGCACCGAAAAATGTGTAAGTAATACATATCTCTGACGTCAACTGTACCTAGTTAACTGCTAACGACACACATGATTATCGCTACATATGGACATTAAGCTGCTACGGTGCTGCTAAGCTGCTTCTGCAGAAAAATAACAAGTGACAATAACTTCAATAAATTCAGATCCCGCCGGTAGTATTGATGTGAACTGAATTCCTTCACATGACATGGCCAACCTATTCTTCCAAGTAACTTTCTTTCACTGCGCATGGCTTCATGTTATGGTAAAGCGCTAGACCGAGTTTTTGCTACTCACATGCTACGGGGACTATAGGGACACTCACATGCTACGGGGACTATAGGGACACTCACATGCTACGGGGACTATAGGGACACTCACATGCTACGGGGACTATAGGGACACTCACATGCTACGGGGACTATAGGGACACTCACTTGCTACGGGGCTATAGGGACACTCACATGCTACGGGGACTATAGGGACACTCACATGCTACGGTCTACGGCCTACCACTATCTACGGACGGAACAACGCAGTGAAAGAACTTGGAATTACTGGAAGTGAAAATACAGCAACAAACATTGATTTTTTCCCTAACTTTTACCTTGCGCAACATAAAAACCTACGACTCCCTAACCCATTCCAGGCTATTGACTTCCATATATAAGCCATGCTTCTATGAGCGATTTTCGCTACAAGGCGGGAAAACGCTGCTACGCGCTACGTCGTAGAACACGTAGCGTTGCTAGACTGAACTGAGAAAACTGAGAATAAAACTCCTTTTCCACTGGCTTGCCAAATTTGAACACTATGAAAAAGGAGGTACTTAAGCCAAATTGGCTGTTAGCATATGTATAGGTAATTGGCTTATATAGAAGTATTTCTGACGTCACGCTACCGCTGCGTAGTTACAAGTTCAAGCTCAACAACAAATAAGGACATCAGTGTCAATTAGATCGACATTGAACTTGTCACTAGAGACGGCGCCTTAAATGCCGAACACCTAATATAGCAAGCGTGACTAACCGTGTCGTGCGGGGGAAATTCAACTCATAACACAGGGTGGGCGCGAGCAGGAAGTAAAACAAGTCTTTGAGGTTCAGGTTGTCGGGGTACCTGACGAGGCCGGCGACCGCGAACGCGTTGCCTTTCTCTTCTTCCATGGTTTCTGTAGATCAGTCAAGTGCGAACATGTTATTATATACTATTAGCCCTTTGAACGCCATTGACGTCGAAAGTTGTCGCGAGATTTCGTGTCCGCATCGCCAAGAACGATTACCGAAATATTACAGTGGCTCTATGAGATGTAGAACTCGAGTGCCTGTCTTTAAAAAAGAAAAGAGTCGAGAGGAGAACAGCCGGCCATCACATATGAACGAATTTCGGCCCAAGCTGAGACAGAACTTCGATCGCTTCGGTGGCTCGTTCAGTTATTATGGCTCGATTAACTAGCAGGCAAGATCATGCAGGCAAGTGCATCACGCACTTGTTATTTTATTTAAGGATTAAGTTAATTATTTTAATAAAAAATATTTATCAAGGTGGTTGTTAAAACTGATGTTCACTTGAATTATGGATTCTTAATAAACGTGTTGATCATTACAAACAGTAGATAAATATAAGGCTACCGGGTACCGATTATACAGGGTAGGTCTATCTTGGAATTAATTTAGGGAACGGTTATCATGTGTTGGGACTTTTTTTCTGTTCGTTCTTAAATATAATATCGGTGTGTGACAAACGTCTCGTGTATTGGATACGGCGTTCAAAGGGTTCAGTAGATATGCTGTATTAAGCCACCGCAAACCAAAATTCAAAACAAACTCCACACACCAAGCCTTCACGAATACAACTTTTCGCTAATTTACAAGTGCTCCATAAATAACTGATAACAAACGCCATCTTAACGAACGAGCATCCTACTCCAAGTACTCCAACTAAGGCGGTAGTCTGGACGCCAGCGGACAGCGGGGCGACGAGCGGCTGCCCATACATTGAAGTCGCCCCGCTGCCCGCTGGCGTCCAGTCCGCGGCCTCACGCTAAAGCCTCCTGCCCTGCCTACCAGAGGTACTTATGTTGGAATATCCTATTGAAATTTCAAATTATGTTACCTAGGACCTAAAATGGCTAGGAAAAATATAGAAAAAAATCCCTTGTTAGGGTTCCGTAGCCAAAATGGCAAAAACAGAACCCTTATAGTTTCGTCATGTCCGTCTGTCCGTATGTAACTCGAAAACTGTAAGTTGTATTTGAATGATATTTAGAGTATAGGTGTATTTTGTTGGCCGCTACATAGTTATGTAATTATATTACTAAAAAATCTTTTTTATGGGGGCACTCCATACTTGCAACTGCAAATCAAAAAAAAATGCACACGAAGTCCATATGTGGTACATCAATCGATATGCCTCTCAAAATAACTATAAGGTTACTCAGCATTTTTTTTGATTATGTGAATATACTCGGAGATAATAATAAATACGAAAGTCACAAAAAATGTGCGCCCCCCCCCCCCCCCCCCCCCCCTCTGAACGGTGGAAGTGAAAAATTAAAAAAAAATCATGGACATATTGCTTGTTAAATTCTTTCACCGAAAATTATTTTAAACAAGATAGGTTCTAAGGTTTTCGAGATATTGCCGAAAAACTGCCTACCTTGTGGAAAAGGACGTAAGTGCCGTAAGATTTCTGTGATGATACGACCTTTTTAATAGGCACGGAACCCTTCATTGTGAAATAGAAATATAAATGTTTATTGCATATCACATTACAGACGTGGATGGTATTAATAAGTAGGTATACATGTGACACCCTGCAAGGGCACAGCAATATCAGAGGGCTAACTAATTACAATTATTAATAGTAAATTTATACATTAAAAAGCCTGATAAGAAAAAAGAAAAACACAGCAAGATTTTTAACTTTTAGGCATCATTAAAGTATTCCTTCAAGTTATAAAAAACATCTGTTTGTTAAAAACATTCTCAATTGTTTGTTAAACAGTTTTGGACTTTCCAGATTCTTTATAGCATTAGGAAGGTGATTATAAATTTTGATAGTCATATAATGAGGGCTACTGCAGACTAGTTTTAATTTCGAGAATGGCAGGTTAAGTTGGTTATGGTTACGATCATTTCTTTTAATTTGAGTTGTGTCTTTCGGTGAAAATACATTGATCTGTTTCCTAAAAAACAAAATTGTGCGTGGTTCGACATCCACTTGGCCGGTTTTTTTTTCTTTGTAGTTTTTCACTATGTCCTTTTCAAAGTACCTACATAAAACGCTATTTGTCAGTAAAATTTAAAATAATCGAATTAGGACGAAAATGGAGACAATAATATATCTTCGGCAACGTTGACCGTTTATTGAATGACAGTGAAACTCGTTCGTTTTTTTAAGTTTTAGTTATTATAATATCTGATTTTACTCTATCTTCTTGCCTGCAATTATCTTTTGTGAAGGACATCAGAGACATCCACCTAAATGTACTCTGCATTTTCTAAATCTGCTTAATAATTTGGCCGAATGCCACGCTGCAATGTTTATGTGGTGAAATACATCAATATTATTTTAACATAAACTGAAAATTGATGTGATATCACGCAAAGTTGACGTTTTTTCAATAATATTTCATGACTTTTTACTTTGCCACCATTTTTCACACTTATAGAAAAACAATTGTATTTTACCAAATAGAGTTGATATTATGTGTTCAAGTCCTGACTTTATTAACATTTTATGACGTTTTATGTCTAGTAATTACACAAAAACTAAAAATATATGCATATTTTCCTATGTCCTTTGCACAGTACCTATGTAGTATAGCCAAATTAAACCAATTCTAACATATTTTCGTACTCAGTTACCTACATTTGTCCTTTGCAAAGGACATAAAACATCGTAGCGTAATATTTCAAAAATATTGGTTTACTTCCAGTAAATAGGTGTCTGGTATGTAAAAAGTGAAACTGGACTAAATGAATGTTGACTTACCTTGAATAAAAAATTTACATGCGATCAAAATGACCATTGCAAGGCCTTTGACAAAAAAAAATTTTTTCTGGCGCCATTTTTCAAAAATGGCTGATTGCTTTTGACGTTTATATTTTGTGACGAAGTCTGACACCTAAACAACTAGTTACAGTAGAAACGATGGGGTTGCCATTGAAGAAAAAGCCGGCAGATTTTTTTGTTTCTTATGTCCTACCCAAAGTACAAATGTAGGCAGGAGGATAGACAAATTTAAACTAGTACATTACATAATGAGGAGGCGTGGGCTGCTTCCTCGTGGATTGAACAATACCTACATAACGTTTTGTTGACTAAAGCTATTAGGTACCAATGCAAAAAAAACAAAGGTACAGATGGAACTAAAAATGGCGCTTTATTTTTGTGATCAAATTGTCCATCCTTTATCTACTAATGGTTGTGGTTGTGGTTAAGAGACCTAGCGCTCTCGAACTTGCATACTTGTTAGAACGTGATGGGTGTCTTAATCACGTTGCGAAGTGATAAAAAACCGGCCAAGTGCGAGTCGGAATCGCGCACGAAGGGTTCCGTACCATTATCTATAAAAACGGCAAAAAAAACACTTAAGTTGTGTGGAAGCCACCTTAAATATTTAGTTTATTCAGTTTTTTTTTGTATTTGATGTTATAGCGGCAACAGAAATACAGCATCTGTGAAAATTTCAACTGTCTAACTGTCACGGTTCTTGAGAAGCCTGGTGACAGACGGACAGACGGCCGGACAGCCGAGTCTTAGAAATAGGGTCCCGTTTTACCCTTTGGGTACGGAACCCTAAAAATGGCAACCATCATACGCTGCTTAGTACAGTGCCAGGACCAGTGTGAATTAGAAAACTATATTCATTCATTCACACATACCTATACATTTGCATATACAGATATAATTAGTCGGTACTGAATGTTAAGGAAATAATAAGTTTATATTATTTACACCGTGTCCAATAAGTTCGCATACAGTTTCAAACTCTCATTAAAACAAAGTGTTAATAACAATTGCAATAAAAACTATATTTCATGAAAGATATTCTTATATACAATATTCAGAAAAAATGTTTTGGGATAACTCCGCCTTTAACCTTCATCACCAGCTTCAAACGTTTTTCGAATCCGTCGCACGCGGCACGCACTGCCTCCATCGGCATTTCGTCCCAAATTTGTACGATAACTTTTTTGAAATGCTCCAAATTCTTTATTTTGTAGTTATTAAGTTTCGAGAGCATATATGTCCATACAAAAAAGTCCAGTACATTTAAATCTGGAGAACTCGGGGGCCATTAATTTTTTGGCAAGAAATCCGTTAAATTGGCCTGACACGACGCTTGAACTGCGTTTACCGTGTGGGATGGAGCTCCGTCTTGTTGGAAACAAAAGTAATCGTTTCCATACAACATTTTTAAGTTTGGATTGGTTTGGAGCAACATTTTTTTCCAAAACTTCTGTTTTATAGTAATCAGCATTGATCTTTATCCCTTTGTCGATAAATACCAAAGGAAGTTTACCCCGCTTACAAACTGCTCCCCAAACCATCACTGATGGTGCACTCTGGAATCTTGGCACATTCCTCTGATTATCTTGAATATCTTGGATGTTAGCTGCCCACAAAAGACCATTTTGAACATTGAGAGGTTGCTCTAATACGAAGAGCTTTTCGTCCGAAAAAACGAATTCATCCCCCGCGTGCCAGGAAAGCATAGTGTTTGATCGACCTAATCTTTTTTTCGTTATAGCTTCGGAAATACTTTTCTTTTCTTGTAAGCGTGACACCCGAGGTCTGCTCTCAAAATGTTGTCTACTGATCCTCTTGGAATAACATAATAGTCTGCAGCTAATTTTCGGATCGAACGGTGTTTTTTCCGGCGCAGACGCTCTCTCACGAGTTTCACGACCCTATCCGTTCTTGCTGAACGCGGGCGACCAGATCTCTTTCTGTCTTCTAATGTGGAGGTCTCCTTGTATCTTCTAATTGTAGTTTAAACTAGGTTACGCTTAATTCCAAAAGGTTTCAACGCCGAAAAAATTGCACTCACGCTATCGCCCTTAAGAAATTTTGAGATAATAGGTTCCCGGAATTGCTTCATCATAGATTTAAAGTTAACGACGCTAGATAAATATTTTTGAAATATTGTTATTTGTTCATAACAACATAAACTTCAAATTATAATGACAAAACTGTCTGAAAGTTTTCTATTTTTTTCAAACCAGTGCTAGAAAAAGTGTATTCGAAGTTATTGGACACGGTGTATATAAAGGAGGAAGTATATAAGCAAAGCAAGAAGCAAACAAAGACAAAGTAATGTGCAAAACATATACAGTGCAGAGACAATCTATTCTCAATATTTGACTTACGATCATGTTCCGCGTTAATAAGTTCATCTGTAAATGTAAGAGACAAGTCACAAAAGTATAACACCGTTAAGATTATATCTATTTTGGGCTAGTAATACCTACGGCTGAGTTCAGCCATCGATAAAAAACTGCGTGCCCGTTCACGCAAACATACTTTTGTAAAAATCGCTTCACAAAATAAAGAATAGTACCTAGTTCGTAAGTCCCAATACGCCTACCTCATAACTCTCATGACAAAACGATAAAATGCATGGCAGCAGGTCGAGAAAGTTGTGCTGAGCAAGAATCAGAAGATTATCGCACCTAAAATTGGCCGAAAGTTTGAATAATCCTTCACTTCCGGTCAAAATTGTGAGGGTAGGGTAGGTATATTTTCGTCATGTGACAACAGTACCAGACATGTGGCATCATTTAGCCCGTTAATCGTAGAGAGAGTACACCTAAGTCTGTGAGTCCTGAAATGGCCGGAAGTACTTGGCAGACGGTGCTAAAGTTGGCCACCTTTGACAGCATCTGCCAAGTAGGTACTTCCGGCCATTTCAGGACTGACAGACTTATGTTTACTCTCTCTAGGATTAAAGGGCTAAATGATGCCACGTGTCTGGTGGCGTGATGTAAATATACCTACCCTTACAATTTTCACCGGAAGTGAAATTTTTCAAACTTTCGGCCAATTTTAGGTGCGATTAATCTTCTGATTTTAGTCAGCACAATTTTATCGACCTGCTGCCATGCATTTTATCGTGTTGTCATTAAGCGTAGGCGTATGGGAGTGGGCTTACGAACGTACTTTTACAGCGGCACACATTACGGTACACACGATTTTAACAATGTTTGACAATTATATATAGTCAACGCCAGAAATAAGTAAACAGTTTTTCACCTTACCACTATCGAATAAGGTGCAAGGGCTTACATTTTTACTACAGATATTAAAATTGGGTGTATTTCTGTTAAACTTACTGTAGTTAGGCGCTGATAGGCTCTGTCGTCGCAAAGTGTTCTTGGAAAACTTTCCCTTCGCACCTTTTCGAACCCAATGATTAGTTTGGGCATAACTCCATAATTTCAAAAATAATATTAAATAAATAAAGCACACTGTTGTTGTTCCCACTGAAATAGCACAAAATAATTAGATTGATGATTTAATATTGCAGTGCAATTTAATAGACAAATAAAATAAAAAATATTTACCAACACTGAATTCTTGACCCTTGAACTGTAGTACTGCTACAGGCAAAGTTACCAAAATTATTAAATTTGATGCTTGTAGGATGCTTCCTAGTTTTCCAGAAATTACATCCTGTAAGAAATATTTGTAGTATACTAGTATGGAATTAATTTATGTCAGATATCTGTAAAAGGGTCTATCTAATTCTTCTTGTGGTTTGTATGATGCCTCCCGGATCACTTTTTAGTAGTGTCCGACCGAAGCTTCGGTTTCGGCCAGTTTCAGCCAAAAAATCATATTTCGGCCGTAGCTTCGGTTTCGGCCAAAAAACGGCCGAACCTTTCGGCCGGGCCGGAACTTACGAAATGGTACTTCGGATCGCGTTCGGCTAACTTAGGGTACGCTTGTGCCAACCGGTAATATGGCGTAGCTCGCCGGCCACCAGCTCAGTGAAGTGACGCTTTGTATGCTTGTTCCCATAATTATGGTAACTTGTAGTAAACCTTGTTTTATTTTATACAACCTTCATGAGTTTCAGGTGTTACATTGTTAATATGTGTATAAAAGCGCTTTTACGTCATTTTTTAAACGATTTTAACAAGTCTACAAAAGGTTCGGTTTCTGTTTCGGTCGAAACTAGAGCAGAAGCCGAACCTTCGGTTTCGGCAAAAAAACATGTTTCGGTCAGACACTACTTTTTAGATTAATATTAGGAAGTCTATTACTCTAACTCGTAATAGGTACCGAATTCTACACCGGACTTGAAGACGCAACGGAGCCACCGCCTGTTTCGTCGCCTAAATAATAATTTGTTTTTAATATTATAATTGTATGTATGCTAGTCTTTAAGGTATTTGTAACTATGGGCCTTAGATGCCTGAAATAAATGTTTTATTATTATTATTATAATCATTATTATTTGGGCTTTGGTCGCTTGGGTCCATACTACATTTAACATAACAAATAGCTTACATATTTAAGGTGGTTCGATTGCCATACAAAACGTTATTCGACATTCGCAGGCTAACGGCGTGATATTTTAAGAAACTTGTGTAACAAAATTTCATATGTTGGCTTTCATTTGCGCGAAATTCCCCCTTTCCTGGAATAAACTTGTGTAAACTAGAATAATTTGAGAAATTGGTTTGGGATGTGATATTTTGGGAAAACTATTTTTCTCAAATTATTCCAGTTATACAAGTTTATTATAGGAAAAAATGAATTTCGCGCAAATAGAAAGCCAATGTATGAAAGTTAATTACATAAGTTTCTTAAAATATCAGGCCGTTAGCCTGCGAATGTCAAATATCATTTTGTATGGCAATAGAACCACCTTAATAACAACAAGGACAAGATGATGAAACTAAAATTTAATTTATACTTACCACAGCAATGGCTTTCTCTATCAGCAGACTTGCAACCACAAGCACGACAGAGACTGTAAAATAAAAAAAAATTAATACAGTTGCTCAAAAAGTGGTACTTTTTGTAGCTGCAAATCGTGCGCAAAGTTGTATTTTGCGCACTAGTGCCTTTTACTTTTCCACGTGTATCGAACGACGTTTTTTAATACAGTTGCGAAAAAATAAGAAAAACAACAAGTAAGGAATTTGAAACTTTTATATTATTAATTCTGTAACATCATTGTAATACAGTTGAGAAATAATGAAGTAGTTCAAAAAAATTTTTTTTAATACAGTTCTTACTTGTTGTTTTTCTTCTTTTTTCGCAACTGTATTAAAAAACGTCGTTCAATACATGTACTATATTGGTACTTAATATATAAAGTAAGACTAATACTGAAATAAAACCGTTACCTATTTCATTCTAATATATCACATAATATCAGAAATAAAATTACTACGTGCCAACGCGGAATGGAGCGCAGTATGCTAAATATAATAAAATAAAATAAGGCATACAAAAATACGAAACATCACAAAAGCAACAGACGGTCTGGCACAAGCTCTTGCATTAAAATTGAAGTGGGCCGGACATGTAGCACGCCTTCAAGATCAGAGGTGGACAAAAAGTGTGACAGTATGGAGGGGGCCAGTAGGCAAAAGAAATAAAGGGAGACCTTGCAACAGATGGGAGGATGAAATCAAACACACAGCGGGTCCAAACTGGCTACAAACAGCAAAGTCCAGGGAAGACTGGCTCACTTTGGAGGAGGCCTTTACCTGCAGAGGGGTTCTTGCAGAATAATGAGTGCATCAAAAATAATTATAATATTTTAAACTACCTAATATTCTTTATAAAACTTAACTTACTAACATTAAAAATAACTAACTACTCAACGTTTGATACTAACATAACAATTTCGAAGGAAAATTTACGTGCGATAACTTTTTACAACTTCAAAAGGGGCTTAACGCGACTTCAGTGCTTCGAAGAGTTGACTACGGTTTTCAATGATAAAGCACCATGCCTCCGGACTGTGGAACGCTCGTATTTAGAATTTCAAAGTGGTTGCTCTAGTCTTGGTGATAGACATCGTGAAGGTCGACCAAAAACAGCCGTAACCCAGGAGAACATTGATGCTGTACGGCAACTGATCGTCGAAGATCGCCATGCGACATACCGTGAGATAGAAGCTTCCTTAAGTATTTCAGGGACCAGTGTTCACAGTATTTTGAATGATTACTTAGGCGTAAAAAAGTTGATCTCACGCTGGATACCACATTTACTCAGTGAAGACCAAAAAACGGCTCGCGTTCGATGGTGTCGCAAAACTCTGCGGCAATTCAACCGAGGAAACTCGAAACATGTTTACGACATTATCAGTGGTGACGAATCTTGGATATATGCCTACGATCCCGATTCTAAACAGCAGTCGACTGTTTGGCTGTTCCAAGATGAGCCAAAACCGACCAAAGTAATACGCTCACGGAGCACTTCGAAAAAAATGGTCGCCACGTTTGTGGCGAAAAGTGGGCACGTTGCCACCATCGTGCTCGAGGATCGTAAAACGATTAATGCTGACTGGTATACCACTGTCTGTTTACCAGAAGTCATCGGCGAGTTTCGAAAAAATAACCCAAGACGTCGTATAAGACTGCACCACGATAATGCGAGCTCGCACACCGCCCGGCAAACAATTGCGTTTTCAAAAGAGCAAAACGTCGAAATTCTGGAACACCCGCCGTACAGTCCAGACTTAAGCCCTAACAATTTTTTTACTTTTCCAAAAATCAAGCAACGACTTCGTGGTCAACGGTACCAGACGCCTGAAGAAGCGGTTGAGGCATACAAAACGGCCATTTTGGAGACCCCGACTTTGGACTGGAATAAGTGTTTCGAAAACTGGTTCGATCGAATGAAAAAGTGTATTACATATCACGGTGATTACTTTGAAAAACAATAAATACCATTTAACACTTAAATTGTCTTTAGTTTTTTCCAAACGACAGAACTTAAAAGGCAGCCCTCGTACCAGCACAACTAAAATATGTGAGTACTCAAGGTTAGAGAAGTAAACACTAATGTATATATATGCGTAAATAAAGCCCGGGGGAGCCCCCAAAGTATTATGAGTTAGAGAATGAATACTTACAAATGATTAATACTACAGAAGGAAATTCGTTTTGAGTACCCTCGTTTCGGCCAGTGAGGATAATAAACCATTCTATGGGGTTGACACGGAACCCATACCTGAAATCAAAATCATCATTATTACTCGTATATCAGCTGAAACACCATATCCATATACAGTGCTGTAAGGCCTCCCCCAAGCAGTGCCCAAGTGACCGGTTGCATTATAATTATTTACATTAAATCATATTCAAGTAAAGGAGTTGATGAAGTTCACTGTTTAATTTAATACATTATTGACCCCCATAATTTATTGAACGAAATCTTTAGCATTCAGATTTTAAAAACATATGTGCACCTAATGAACAGACACCATAATATTGATATCATTAGGGTGAGCAATTTTCCAACAATTTGTGTGGTTGTTTTCCGTTTTGTAATTAATGCAATGAAGGTCCATGCATTCAGTTGCCATGCATGTGACAATGCATGACAAATTATTATTTTACTTATAAGTCGTCAGAAGGGTTTTAAAATCTGATAAAAATAGTACATTACTGCAAAGGCCGTGAAGTAAGGGATTGATGGACGAGTTTGGGCTAGACGGCCGAGTCGTAGACGAGGCCGGATACAACGAGTCCAGCAATCCCTGTTCCGGCCGAGGCTTGTATAGTGCTTTTCTCAAACGATGTGAGGAAATAATAAATAGTTATTTGTTATACAAGGGGCAGCTATAATTTAACCGCGAGTGTGGAATTGAAACACGAGCTAGCGAATGTGAGTGGTTTAAAAATAGAATCATTTTCACCTCACTAAAGTGAGAAAGATTCTAGACAAAAAAATCTAAAAAAGAAAAAAAAATTAAAAAAGAATAATATTAAAAAAAACATTACAAAAGAGTAAAACAAAAAGGAAAAAAATATTAAAAAAACAACTAAAAAAACAAAAAAAAACATCTAAAAAAACGCCCAAAAAAATTACAAAAAACAAAAAAAAGGAAAAAAACAAAAAAATGGACAAAAAAAAATAAAAACAAACAAAAAACATTAAAAAAAACAAAAAAAAGGGAAAAAAAACATTACAAAAAGTAAAACAAAAAGGAAAACTTGAAAAAATTAAAAAAAACGAAAAAAAAAACAAAAAACATTAAAAAAAGTAAAACAAAAAGGAAAAATAGATAAAAAAAAACTTAAAAATAACATAAAAGACCCTACAAAAATTTTAACATTAAAAAATAGACAAACATCAAGAAAAGAAAAGATTTTTTTTTAAATCATTAAAAACGAAAACCACACTAAAAAATAAACGAAAAATAACAAAAAATTAAAAAGCTAACAATTTTTTTTTTACAAAAAACTAAAACAATTAAAAAAAGTATTGGTGGTTGGCAGTATGTATTTTTTCCTTTGTCTGTTTAATATCAGTAAGCAAATTTAAAAAGTTAGAGTAGTGGCCAATAATGTTTTTAGTTAGGGTTTTCATAGTAAAAGTAATGTAGGCAGCCATAAACAAGGAACTTCATGTCTTCATTTCGTGACATTAACGCATATATTTCCGAGCATGTTTGAGAAAACCAATTTAAATCGTTTTTTTTTGTTTTTTTTTATTTTATTAATGGCACCATAAGATCGCCTTGTTATATTGAATAAATTGAAGCGCTCACAATCTCAAATTGTAGACGTAGCTCGGAAAGCGACCAAGTTAAAGTGGGACTGGGCTGGTCACGTCTGCCGCAAGCCCGGTGAGTTATGTTATGGACAAAGAGCACCACGAAGTAGAAATCTCAGAACTCGAAAAGAAGATGCGGCAAACCTCGTCAGCGACGGCGAGATGAGTTTAACTACTTTTTAAAGGACTGGCCAGACCAAGCTCAAAACCGCGAGCAGTGGAAGAAGAGGGGCCTTTGCCCAGCAGTGGGACACATCAGGCTATAAATAATAATAATAATAAGTTATCAAGTATAATGTATAAGTATAAATGTGCAGTGGATGAATTATTTACTGCATAAGATGGCGGAACTACGCATCTACACCAAGGGTTACGCTGCCGAACTTGTGGTGACGGTGCGGGGGACGGGGTGCCAAAGTACACTATCGTAGGTACCTAATGCAGAGAGCCCTAAACACAATTAACACGTGGTGCAGGGAATAGTTATTTGTTCAACAAGAGAGCAAAGTAGATTTTTGCTGCGAGTGTTGATGTTGAGTCCCGAGCAAGCGAAAGATTCAAATATAGAATCTTGAGCGTAGTGAGGGACTCAAAGGCACGAGATGCAAATATCTTTGCTCTCGTGTGATACATACAACTTTTCACCTCAGCAGTGAGAACATCGTCACGTTAAAAAATATATCGTTAGGCTTTTACGGAAGGAGAGGAGGGTTATTTCTGAATTTGTAATAGACCCCACACTATGAAATGTCAGTGCTCGATATCAAAATTAAAAAGCTACTTTGACTCACGGAGTGAGCAAAATCGCATTTTGCTCACTGTTTTCACGCAGCAAAATATGCTTGTTCGAGCTGCTGAGGTGAAAAATGAATTATCCGTTAATGCGAACAAGACTGTTGTTGCGCCGTTCACAAACATGAGGAAACTCGACAGTCTGAGAGTGAGACCTCCGTCTATGAACGGCAAAACAATTCCGTTCTATTCCGAGGTCAAATATCTGGGCGTCATACTCGACCAGGCCCCGTAGC
This sequence comes from Epinotia brunnichana, assembly GCA_963854355.1. Classification (NCBI taxonomy): domain Eukaryota; kingdom Metazoa; phylum Arthropoda; class Insecta; order Lepidoptera; family Tortricidae; genus Epinotia; species Epinotia brunnichana. The sequence goes on along the minus strand of OY977939.1, from coordinate 16,928,755 downwards.
ATGGATGGCGTTATCACGCGATAAGTGATAGGATAAGCGCGTCATCTCATTCTATCGAACGGTGTCAGCCAGGGACGGCAGCTCTATCCTATCACTTATCGCGTGATAATCCATGCTACGGGGCCAGAAATTGACTTGGCATCCGCACGTTAACGGAATTTTGCAGAAGGCTCAAGTAGCTCTCACAATCTGCTGTCGTTTAGCGGGTAACAGATGGGGTCTAAAAATAGTTTTCCATAGCTACACGTCCATTGTGAGGCCGATGGTGTCATCTCTGTGACCTGGTATTTGAAAACGACACAGAAAACAATATTACGAGTAGCTAAGCTCAGCAGTCTGCAACGGAAGCCGTCCGTTGCAGACTGCTGAGTATTATCGTTACTGGAGCCATGTCAACCTCTCCAACAGCTGCTCTCGAAGCCGTGCTGAACCTTCCGCCCCTGAACCTCCATCTGGAAATGGAGGCGAAGTCCAGCATGCTCAGAATAGGGACTACAAGGAGAGGGTAATGGCTATACTCAATCTTGGAAATACTCAATGACTCAGTATGCGATATTCCTGTTTTAGGGATCATCGTCACAATGCCCCCAAAACACTGCACGTAGATAAACTATTCTGTGGAACTCCTAAGGAGAGAGGACTGGTTAAATGGCCTCATAGATTGGAAACCAGGCAGCCTTTAGTGGTACACTGATGCCTCCAAATCCGGATTGGAAGTAGGCTGCGGAATATATGGAGAAGTACCCAGGGCAGCGATCATCCTGAACATGGGAAAGCCCGCTTCTATATTCCAGGCAGAGGCCATTCTAGAATGTGCGACAACGAATCTGCAAAGCACCTTCCTTAATCGTACTATTTATATCCACTCGGATAGCCAGGCGGCTCTCTTGGCCCTAACCTATAACGTCACAACGTCAAGGCTGGTCGAGAACTGCCGTAAATTAGTGAATGACCTGGGCGCTAAAAACAAGGTAATCTTAGTTGGGTCCCAGGGCATGCAGTTATCGAGGGAAACGAGAAGGCCGATGAGCTTGCACGAGCGGGGGCGAAGGGGACACACTGCGGACCGCCGTTCTGTGGGATCCCCAAAAGTCTGATCAAGCTCACTCTAAAGACCTATTGGTTATACAAGACCATTCAAGCCTGGAGAACTATCCCAGGACTGAAACATTCCAAGGCGCTTATTAGAGCCTTTAGCAAAAAGGCGTCTTCTGATGCCTTGGCGCTAAGCAGGAACCGTCTACGCAGCTTGTTTGGTAAGGGTGCTTATAGGGCATTGTTGCTTAAATAAGCACATAAGTACAAACGATACGACTCTGTGACACAAGGCAGTGCAGACTCTGCCTTGAAGCAGAGGAGACGCCTACACCCATCCTAACCGATTGCCCTTGCGTTAAGCGCAGCCGTAATTCCTTTCTGGGCAAACACATCATGTGCCCGGAGGAGATCAAATTTCTTCAGGTCAACAGAACCCTGCAATTCTTCAAGTTTGCTTTTGACTTAAAATTGTAGTAAGTGGCGATCACAATAGATCAGCGATGGTCGCAGTTATATAAGGGCTTTCACAGCCCGGAAGCCACTACCAGAATAATAATAATAACAATGTTATTCTTACTTGAGGAAATTTTCAAGGCACAGACGGAGACCACCAATGGAGAGCATGAGAAACCCCCATGTCACCAAGCCAGTAAAGTTATTGAACCCTGAACTCCATGAAAATAGGGAGTCTCTTGGCTTATGGATCCTGAAAAAGAGGAGATTTGTATAAAACCAACTTTATACATAAGTAGTACAATTTATACTATTTATTTAGTAAAACAATATGTGGCAAAGTATAAATAAGTTCAGATTAAATTTAGTGCAGGAAGTTACAATTATTGAATATTAAATACAGCATGTAAGGAGTTGGTTTGGTTGGTTTTTACGGTTCTGAGCCTCTACATCTTAGATAGTCGCTAAATTCATGTGGAAACATAAGGACGATTACAAAATGCGTCGTCCTGATCAAAGGAAAACCGGCTACGACATGAAACCCGTGCTGGAGCGCTACCACGAACTTCGAATCTCGAACTTCGTATATCTCCGTCTCTGTCGCACGAGTACCATAAACCATAAGTGCGACAGAGACGGAGATAAACGAAGTTCGAGATTCGAAGTTCGTGGTAGCGCCGCAGGCCCGATTGACGCGAACGTGTAACTCATTGAGGGTAAAAATAAAATTTATAACATGAGCCCGGAAGTCAAGTAGGCTCCTTCTTATGAGCTGTATGTTATAGTAGTTTATGTGACTGTACACAATGAAGGGCATTAAACACGAGTTTCATAATAACATCACACGAGTGTTTTAATGCCTAATTATGTACAGTTACATACACTGCTTTATCTATCCACATAATCATAAGCCTCCATGATGCATACAGGAGTCAGGAGCCGCATATTAAGACCGGCATGGCGGCGTCGTTTTCTGGCAGCTGTCATCGTTTTTTTTTTAATTCAGAGACAAACTAGAGTCAGCTCTAACTATCATATCGTTCGATATCTTACTTACGTGCGACATTTGTCAAATTTGTATGCAACTTGACAATTAATTTCGAACTAAACGTCATCTCGACTGATATTAGAATAGAGGTCAAATCAAATCTCTTTGTTTTTCAGAGATGTTCGAAATTTAAATGAAATAATATTATCGAAATCGATGTTGTTATTTAGCAATAATAACATTTTCACAGATAAGAAATTTGTTCTAACAAAACAGTCTGTTTTTATGGTAGTCATAATGTGCGGTTCTTGAACGCATCATGGAGGGTTTATGATATTTGGATAGATAAAAAGATTAAAGCAGTTGTTAAAAGACAGTGTTTTGACGTGATGACATCTTATAAATCGATGAACACCGGCAGCACGCACGGAAAAGTATGACTCATTGTCCCGTTCCACCTGATCGGAGCGTTCGGCTTTATTATACAGATACTTACAATATAGATACTTAAAATTATCGTCCATAAACCGACTTTACAGACAACCAATTTTTTTTTCTCAAAAATGGCCCGCAAAGTGAACATAACTCGCTACATATTGGAAAGTAAAGTGTATAGTTGAAGGCCAGATCAAAATTAAAAAATAAAAAACATTGCAGGCCGCCTGGAATGTTACATATGAATTCCTTTATTTGTCGAGTACCAAACTTTTTAAAAAGTAGAAACTGGCATATAAAAGACGGCACAGGTCGTATTCAGCCAAATCAAGTCGTATTTTTCTGTTGCAAACGCGACATTTTTGTATGTGTCATTAAAAGATTGCGTTTTTCGGTGGAAAAATACACTTGCGATTCTGTTTAAAAAATGTCATTTGCAGTATCCTCAATTTGTATTTAATAATAACGCTTGATTTAAATTTAGTCTTTTTTATTCCCCCATTTTTGAGAAAAGCACTATATTAGCCTCAGCCGGAATGGCAATTGCAGGCTTCGTATTATAATTAAACGGACTCGCAAGCTCGTCCGTTTAAACAAAATACTCAGCCTGCAATTGTCTCCTTCCCGGCCACGGCAATAATGTACTATTATAGTGTCGACGAATTCTTTACTTATAGTATAGGACATTAGTATAAAAATAAAATAAATAAAAAATAAAAAAGCCTTTTTATTTCTGGGTATGACAAATTTTACAATAACTTAATCTAGGATTTAAATATTAATTTTTGTAGTAAATCACACCAGAACCCTTAGGAGGTAAAGGCCACTTCCAGAATCTTCCACTTCACTCTGTCTTGGGCCTTCCACATCCAGATGGCCCCTACCACTTTTGTTATATCGTCTGACCAGCGTGCCAGTGGCCATCCTCTTTTCCTCTTACCGATGGGCCCTTTCCAGACTGTTGCTTCAGAGGTCCATCTTCCATCCAGTAGTCTAGCGACATGGCCAGCCCATCTCCATTTTTGTTTTTGGGCCTGGCTTAGTGCGTCTATAACTTTTGTCTTGTCTCTGATTATGGAGTGCCTAATCTTCTGTATTTTTCTAAGTTTTAGCATACTCCGTTCCATTCCTCTCTGGCATGAAACTAACATTCTTTTTGATTTTGATGTGAATTTCCATGTTTGACATGCATAGGTTAAAGTTGGGAGTAAGCACATGTCCATAGTCAAAGTCAAAGTCAAAGTCAAAATCATTTATTCCATTGACATACAATATGCACTAGAATATGTCTTAAAACTAGGCAGGTTTAGGTTTACATTTTATCAATTTGAGATTCATAACATTTTGTAATTTATATTTCAGAGATTAATAGAGAAAGTTTTATATTTTAAATTCTATGTCATAGTACTCATTTATATTATACAGTGCATTCTCAGTTAACATTTGTTTGAGGTATAATTTATATTGAATGTCATTTAGTATGGTAACAGAGTCAGGTAAATGGTTATACAATTTAATGCTTTGGTAAATAAAACATTTTCTAGATTTGGCTAGGCGTACATTTGGAAGGCAGAGTTTATGTCTATTTCGTGTGGGGTAATTATGAATATTACATCTTTTCTTACTGCCGCTCAGGTGCTTGCGAGCATATAATAAGTTTTTATATATAAATAAGGAGTAAAATGTCATTATGCCACCTTCTTTAAAAATATTTCGGCAGGTTTCTCGCGCAGAAACATTATAAATATTTCTGACTGCCCTTTTTTGCAATATAAAAACTCTAGACCCCGTTGCTGCATGACCCCATATCAGCGCTCCGTAAGACATTAGGGAATGAAAGTAGGCGTAATAGAGAGACTTACTAGCTTGGACACCGCACAATTCCCTAATTTTTCGTACAGAGAATGCCGCTCTTGTAAGTTTTTTACACAAATTATCAATATGCGTGTCCCATTTTAGACAGCTGTCTATTGTCAGACCTAAGAATTTTGTCTCCTTAGTATTCAATAGCTGGTTTCCATCGTAGTCTATATCCAAGTTTTCTTTGTTTGATGATGATAATAGACTGTAATTCATAATTTGGGTCTTACTAGCATTTAATTTTAATTTATTAGCAGTAAACCAAGTGTTAATCAAATTCAGGATACATTTAACATTACATATAGTGTCTTCAATTTTGATGTCAGAGGTTACAAGTGTTGTATCATCGGCATATTCTATAATATTACATTTGAGTTGATCGGGGATTACGTATGGGAGATCGTTCGTGTATATTATAAATAATAAAGGCCCTAAAATAGAACCTTGGGGCACGCCTTTAGAAATGTTAACGCATTGTGAGTTTGCCCCATCCACTTGTACAATTTGATTTCTATCATGTAAGTATGAACTAATTAACTTAAGGTTGTTATTTTTAATACCATAAAATGACAACTTATCCAATAGGATATTATGATCTACCATGTCAAAGGCTTTTGACAGATCACAAAATACGCCCATACACTTAAATTTTTTCTCTAGCCCCGTGTGAACATATTTCATAAAAGCTGCTATGGCGTCTTCTGTAGAAAGACCCTTACGGAAACCAAATTGCTCCGAGGAAATTAGGTTGTTTTGTGTGAAAAAGCTACCAAGTCTAGAAAACATTAATCTCTCGAATATCTTACTGAAAGTAGGAAGCACTGATACAGGCCTATAGTTGTCCGTAGCCATTGGATCTCCCTTCTTAAATATCGGAACAAGTTTAGCTTTTTTAAGAGATCCAGGAAACACACCTTGTTCAAAGCATTGATTTATAATGTCAGTAATGATAGGTAGTATAGGTATTATGCTTTGTCTAACAATTTTAGTTGATATGCCCCATAAGTCATAAGTATTCTTAATTTTGAGGCTAGTGCAAACCTTTAATACCTCTTTGATGCATGTCTTTTTCCATTTCAAAGTTTCGGGAGGTGGAACAAGTGTCATCAGGTCTAGAGCGCTTACACCTGAAGTAGGCTCTGAGGAAGAAATTGTTTGTATGGCGGAGAAAAAATCACTGAATATTTCCGCCACATCTCTTGAATCCTGAAATAGCCGGCCCTCGTTAAATAACCGTATATCATCATTTCTAGGTTTACTATAACCTGTCTCATCTTTAATTATGTTCCAGGCAGTTTTAATTTTGTTTGAAGAGCTCTGGATCCTATCTTGAAGCCACTTAGCTTTTGCCATGACACAGACTTTTTTGAATGTTCGTTTGTAATTTCTAAAGTATTGCCTAAAAGATTCATCCTTACTTATGACATACTTGGAGTTCAGTTCAAGCATTTTTTCTTTACTTATCCTTATACCGATGGTAGCCCAGTCATTAAAACATTTTTTTGATGGTACACAAATATTTTTCTGTGGCATGACTCTATTCAGGACCCCTAAGTATGTATTGAAAAATCTTTTGTAGTTGGTTTCAGGATCAGGACCCAAATCAAAAACACTAAATTCATGTAGCAGTTCATCGTTCAGCTGGCAGATTTTAGACTTCGTGATAAGTCTTTTATAAATTTGTCTAGGTTTACATTGCGCCTGTGATTTATGATCCATTTGCACGGTCAAATATTGACCGGTGTGATCAGAGCAAGCTACAGACATATTTTTTATATTGTATGTGTTAAAGTTTGTAAAGATATTATCCAAGCATGAAGACATTCTTGTCTGGAAGTATACTGTCTGTTTAAGCCCATAGGATGACAAAATATCACTCAGCGACTTAGCTCGCTGACAGTTTTCATTAAATTTTACATTAAAATCGCCACACAATACTACACGGAAATTATTTTTAACACATATATCAAGGATTCGTTCAATTATACATAGAAATGATGGAAAATCCCCATTCGGGGGTCTATACGCAACTACTATAGTGCATTTTTGGGAAATTATATCTATCGCACATACCTCTATAGTGCATTCTTCCGATAAGGAACTTATATCTAATCTTTCTTTAAACCTTACAGAATTTTTAACTAGGATTGCCACGCCACCATGGACGTGTCGTGATCTTATAAATTTTGCTCCAAGTTTGTAGCCTTCCACTATTAATTTGGATATATTATAGTCATGCAGCCATATTTCAGATAAGCACATGACTTTTATATGTAGCTCATGCAATGACAGAGATATTGGATATATTTTATTGCCGGCTCCCTGAACATTTTGATGGCCAATGGAAAACTGGTTAGGATCAATATCTGTTAACTTTAAATGAGTATTTTTTCTAAAAAAATACTCGGTGATCCCGGGTTCTTTGTCCTTTCACGAAGCTGCTCAGCGGTAGTACTAGGAATTTCGTTCTCTGTTATAGGTCGTTGATCCTGAGACGGCATGTACAAATATGAAGAACAATCTTTGTTTTCCGTTCTACGACTAGTTTCATTTTCACAACAATCGGTTGATATTATTATATTATTATTATACTGGTGTGTGAATTCATACAGGGAGTTAAAGGTGACCTGGTTACAAAGATACGTCAAAAATACTCTATTTAATTTGTTTCTAGCAGAGAAGTATGCCTTGTTGAACTTGTTGATGTCTAATAGAGTCACTCCATTCGACCTTTCAATTAACTTGTATAATTTGTTGTTAATTTTCCATTTTTTATCATTGACGTTGCAGTTTGCACCATACGGCAGCGTCGTTATTTGAAGCTTGAGTTTTCTTAATTTACACCAGCTTATTGCGTGCTTGACATATTCTAAGCTGTAGTCATTTATGTTTGTAGCAATTATAACGACGTCGTCACCTTCTTTCATTTCTTTGGTCACTTTCGAAATACTGCGCACTATTTCCTTGAGTTCAGCGTTCGGCTTACAGATTGAGAATATAGAGTCATAACGGGACGCAGTATTATTTACATAGTCAGCAAGTGATTTTCCGTATTCGTCACATAATATTAGCATTTTGTGTTTCTTTACACAGTCAATATTGATCCGGTGCAAATTTTCCTCGTGAGCTACTTTTTGTTCCTGACATTCTTCTTCTGGTGGCATTTCCGCATTTACTTGATCTTTTTGAGGCTGGGACACTTTGTCTATGCCATAACTTTCTTTTTGAGCTGAACGGGCAGGTTACTCTTTAAGGTCTCTTTTAAACTCCAAAACTTGTTCCAGGTGTTTTTGATTTTTCTCTCTATCTCATTTTCATTTGATTTGCTATTGAAGCTTATTTGTTTCCCTAGGTAGATGTAATGATCAACATATTATATCTGTTTGGCCTCAATATATATAGGTTCTTTAAAGCTGTTGGACATTATTTTAGTTTTGGCAAAGTTTATTTCCAGCCCTACCTTTTTGCTTTCTTCGTTTAGGGTGGTGCACATGTGTTCCAGGTTAGAGCTGCTGTTTGCGAATATGGCTAGGTCATCAGCAAATCGGAGATGAGACAGGTTCTTTCCTCTGATGTTTATTCCATGGGAGACAGGACATTAGTATAGGGATATTTTAATTATTATTTTTCGTCTATTATAATTATATTGTATTTTATTTTTGACTTGTATTTAATGTTTTGTTTCATTATTGTTCTTGTTCTTCTTATTGATTTGACTTGTGCTGTTCTTATCGCATTAAATGATTTGAATTGAATTGAAAAAGTTGGTACGAGTAGCATTTTTAAGGTAAGTGTCTACATGTCTGCATCGGACGCATCGCACGCAACGGATTTTGTCATGCTTTGTATAGAGACTCATACAACATCGTCGCTGATGCTTTCTTTTCCGATGCGTGCCGATCACGACATATGGATAATGCCGATCAGTGGACGCACCCCGTGCGGTTGCCGCCGCGCCACATCTCCCATCATTTCTTATTATTTTTACTTTGCAAATGGCCTTATAGGCAAATAGTCTCAAGATGAAATCGGAAAAAGATTGAAACAAAGTGGTAAATTTTATCATAATAAAATTCAATGTTTTATTTAATTTATTAGACCACGTCATTACTACATAATAAGCGCACGTTATACTACATAGGTACTGCAGAACATAGGACTGTGAATGCAATCTCGCGATATTTCAGACCTAGCCAAGACTACAAAACCAGACTTGCGAGATTTCGAGAAATACGAGATCTCTCGAGATTGGGTGTTTATCACTGAAAACATATGCAAATGCAATGAATTCCATATAAATGATTATCAACATGTGAAATTAAAAACTAGCGGTTCTGTGCAATGTAACTAATAGAACTCACCAATCTGTCTTTAAATACAATACATTACAAAATCCTGAATTGATAAAAAAAACTATATAATTATCGAATGGGTTGAGAAATGTGACCTATAGAGGAGACCCGCTGGACATCCGGACATATGAAAGCATTTTTGCCCAAGCTGAAATGGAGAACTTCGTTTGCATTGCTTGCTTGTTCAATAAAAACTGTAGTGGTTTAAATTATCCATTCTATTTTAAACCATCACAAGGACTATTTATTGAATAGCTATAGTGATAGTTGCGGCGTCGGCATTCCGATTGCTGCGGATAGTGCAGATGCAGTGAACTTACTGCCTACAAACAGATCCGTTTGATGCAATGTGTGCAATGCCGACATGTGGACACTTACTTTAATGGTCAATGTTACACAGTACCCAATGTGTTAAGATTGATTCATAACTTAATGAAATGTGGATGATATGTAAAATTAAAAAAGTCATGAAACAAGAATTGTTTAAATATAAATATATAAATATTTTTGGGGACAATCTTACACAAATCAACCTAGTCCCAAACTAAGCAAAGCTTGTACTATGGGTACTAGACGATGATATACATACCTACTTATATAGATAAATAAATACTTAAATACATAGAAAACATCCAAACATCAGCAACAAATATTCGTGACGAGCACGAACAAATAAATGCCCTTACCCCTGTTTAAGGATTAATATAGTAGAGTACAAAAACTAGGATCAACTGAGTAACAAACCAGAAACACCCCTGGTTATATCAAAGCTTACGGTTTATCCTGCTGAGATTTCCTTGCTTTGGTTTCTTGTTCTGTAATTTCCTCGGCTCGCGTAACGCTCTGGGCTCGTCTATACCGCAAATCCTTTTCCTCAGATTCTGCAGCCATTCTGATTCTAAAACTTTCCGAAAAGAACTGGTTACTAAGTCAAGGACCTGATACAACTAATACTTTTCTTAATCTATTGTCACTAAAAGCACTATGATGAGGATCCGGTTTAAATGATAAGGCGGGTATTTAGATAAACAGCACTGCAGGAGTTTGGCCGCATGACAACACAGTGGGCAGCTGAAACCCCCTGGGTACTGGACACATTAATCTTAAGCAAATTGAATGACCGGACATGTAACTGAAGACGCTTACCATTAGTCTTATCAAAGGTCAAACAAATGGGTCGATCGGAATGCAAGTATTTAAAGCAAGGTAAATAAGTCCTTTCATTGGTTTACTTTACTATGACAGATATCAAACTAAAATTACATTGACATTACGACTAAAGTTACTACATGAAATAAATCCATGAACGTATCCTATGTCCATGCATTGACTTACTATTATTACGTATAGACTGGCAACCCAGAACATTTTTCTTGACGTTTTCCAATCAGGCCGCCATCTTAAAAATCAAAGAGTATGTGAACGTGCAGTAGATGCGTCATTTTTCTGAGTTTAGATTTAGATATATTGCGCGATTTAATACATTCATATAAAAAAAAACTACTTATTGATTTAAAAACGAATCACATCATCGACATTTGGTATTTGTAATTGTTTTATGGGCATTTTCAATAATTCGTGCACCCAATTAGCGTGAGTTGATAAATAAAAATTAACTCAGTGTCAGTTTTGTAACGAAAGTCAAGCATACAATGGAGCCCAGGCGCTCACCAATTATTTGGCCAATTGTCAAAAAAATTGGTCAAAGTATCCGGAGACCATAGGGCTGGCTCGTTCCTTGCCCAACGGATCGGCATAGCCATACAAAGAGGGAACGCAGCCAGTCTTATGGGAACCCTTCCACAGGGATCCGACCTTGGGGACCTCTTTTGGTTAAATTAATGTTTTTCCTAATTTTAGGTTTATTTAGTTTATTTAAGTTTTTTCTATAGTTATGTATTATAAGTAGTTTTTAACTGTCATATTATGACTAATCTATCATATAGTGTCAAACTGAACTTTTTGCGCATTTAAATAAGGTATATATGCATATGATTTATATATTGAAAAGAAAAAGTAATTTTTTATACAAACTAAATACTTAATTGTCGTTACAAAACTGACACTGAGTTAATTTTTATTTAACAACTTACGCTAATTGGGTGCACGAATTATTAAAAATGCCCCTATAATGGATATCTGTATGCTTCCCGAAATGCACTGTGTTGTTTGTGTTGAAGCAATTGGAAATTAAAATGGATGGCGGCTAATTTTTATTATTCTTATTATTGCCAATGGGTTCATATACGGAGACCATACTCGCTTTGCGGACTTTATTTATATAAGAGAATTGGCCTAGGATTTAAAATATTTAAATGAGTTGAGCTTTAAATCTAAATACTCGTAGCAACTGAACGCTGTCAATTCATAAAAACGATTAAATAAATAAAAAGTTGAGTGGAGTTGAGTTGAGTTGAGTTCATCTGACTGAGTTGAGTTGAGTTCATCTGACTGAGTTGAGTTGAGTTCATCTGACTGAGTTGAGTTGAGTTCATCTTCTTAAGGTTCAAATAGTCAGTTTATTACGTTTAATGTTCCATTAGCACGGCTTATACTTAGCTTATAGGGAGAAAATACTATTAGGATTTTGTCACTTCTACATTTTTTAATCTTTGAAATAATGGCCGACAGTACTGCGCGATCTTATAAATTACAACAAAATTTAATAAATGAATATTATTAAAAATATCCGTGAATTTACCGATGAAAAGTGATTACCGTATTTTTACTATTGTTGTCGTGTTGTTGGTGCAATAGCGTAATGCACAAGAAGGCATTTTTAAAAGTTTTAAGTTAATCTGCTCTCGAAACGCGACCATGCTATGCGAACTTAGAACTTAATGCAAATCCAGTGTCTTATTGAAAACAGTGCCACCTTCTTGATAGCTTGCGAACTCTTTGAAGCTGCAGCGATTGCTAGGCTTAGGATGTCAAGGTATTTCGAAATTCGCCGTGTTGACATTATACATCCATAGCCTAGGGGTTAAGACGGCGGTATTTGGAGTCGATGAGCCAAAGTTCAAACCCTGCGGCCGACGCACTTTTTGTATGTTTTAACAGAAACGTTTTAATATCGCAGAAGAGATGGCGCCTGCTGTACGCAAGCATTAAATGCTTTCTCAATTTGGTCGAGTTGCCTGTCTATCTCAGTATGTATATTGTAGTCTTTGACGAGTTCATGAGCGTATGTTGACATGCGCAAACTTATGCTAGGTGATGTCTACTCTAGTAATATAACTCAATGTGTCCATGAATAAATCATACACTCGCTTCTTTCTAAAACGTAACCACACGATTATGCTCAGTTCAAGTTCAAAGCTATAAGAGCGAGATAGGGAGATCAATGACTTTGGTTTTCTTGCTCAATTTTTTTGTATCGACACCACACACAGAACTGCCATGCATGATCGTATGGGTACGGCTTAATCAATATTTTGGGTTCCGTAGTAGATAGAGGATATAATAGATGACGTCCTAGCGTATACCCAAAAGGGACGATGGTAAATTAGCCTTACTAAATTAAGAAGTATCAGAAGCTAATTCATTCTTGACGTCTAATGTTATTTATAATTTAGTCGTGTTATATCGGTGACGTCATGGTGGTGTCAGTTTCAGTACACATTCAGACAGGTGTGGTGGCAAACAATCTGCTGGCAAACAAAAAATCGGTATACGCGATGAGGGATAGAAAATATGCATAGAGGTAAAATATAATAAAAGGACTCACCCACACAAACACATATAAGTGACAAAGATAACGCAAGACAATAACGCAAGTGGGAACGAGATAGTGTCATATTTTCTGTCCCTCATCGCGTATACAGATTTTTTGTTTGCCACCACGCCTGTCAAAATGTTGTACTGAAACTGACACCACCATAACGTATTATATCGGTGACGTCATGGTGGTGTCAGTTTCAGTACAAATTTTGACAGGTGTGGTGGCAAACAAGCAGAGGGCCTACCGCGAAATGCATTCGAAGTTTCCCCTCTCTGTCATACTTACGAGTTCGTACTTAAGTGCGACAGAGAGGGAAAACTTCAAATCCCGTTCGCGGTAGGCCCTCTGGTGGCAAACAAAAAATCCGTATACGCGATGAGGGACAGAAAATATGACACTGTATCTCGTTCCCACTTGCGGTATTGCCTATGCATACATCTTTGTCACTCATGTGTGTATGTTGGGTGACTCCCTCTATCTATTCTACCTCTATGGCCCAAATATTAGTGTTGCATCTTTTTCCTTCCTACGGCAAATGAAAGAGAGGCAACGACGCAACGCGAACCCCCAAGTGTGGTACGACCATTATTATAAGATGTTTTTTGTAATATATAAATATGAATTAAGGTTAATAATTTATTACGTGTATACGACACACAAAAGTAGCTGCGCATTTCCATGGCTGTATAAAAGTGCTGGTGCCAGAAAAAAAAAACTTTGACTCGTGAAACGATCCCTTGCAGCAAATGCAAATGCCATTTTGACGTACGATACGCTCGAAAGAGCTTTCAAGTCGGTGTGTGTGGTAGTATAGTAAGAGAAGTTAAGAAATGGGAATTGGGAAATAACTTAAATCAAATGAGAACGACATCAGCTAAGAATTGTTATATAAAGGATTAAATCAATCGACTATCACGATGAAGATTTGGACATCTGACCACACTTTCAAGTAACTATGACGCAATCTGTCATTTTTCCATTATCTTGTTTCTGCATTATTTACGTATTGTAATTTTCTGTTACAGCCATCCATGGGAGACTGTTGCTCAAGCAGCATGGCGCAAATATCCCAATCCTATGAATCCAGCCGTCATAGGAACGGATGTCGTGGAGAGGAGGGTGGTTAATGGAGTACTTCACACTCACAGACTTGTCAGCTCCAAGTGGTTTTTTCCCCGATGGGCACAAGCGGTAATCTATTTTTATTATTCACGCTTAGAGCAGGTGATAGTTATTAGCTGCTCCTTTGTTCATATACAAACAATGAACAAATTTATATACATTTGAGAATCTTTAAGTTCTATTCTAATATGCTGTGTTTGGGATAGCTGATTTTAATATTTAATATACTGTGAATGCAAAGCCTATTCTGTAAAGTGATTTTGACCTTTTAATTGGGATTTGATTAACATACATTTGCATTTGAAACATAAGACAACATTCAAAATAACAAGTTATTATGAATATTATTTATTGTTCATTGTATTGTTTTTATTAGACATGGAGAAACATCTTTTAATAATTAATCTTATACTTTTAGCTAATTGGAACGGCTAAAATATGCTATGCCCGTGAATCATCAGAGGTCAATCCCCATCAGAGGCAAATGACGCTGAAAACTAGAAATTTAACATTCTGCCACTACATAGCTGTGGATGAAACAGTGCGGTACACACCACACCCGGCTGATGCTTCCAAAACACTCCTCACTCAGGAAGCAGTTGTTACAGTCCAAGTAAGTGCTCTTATACATATTTTTCGAAGGTAGATTAAATTTTGTGGCAAATTATGTACAGGGTGAAATATAAGAACTATTTAAGTGCCAAATCTAAGTTCTTATAGTAGACAGGAAATATTTAGTACAGTTATAGAATTTCTCATATTGTGCCAAGTATCTGATATGTCATAAATAGATTCATCTATAAATGGTGAACTAGAATTTGGTCAATCTGCATGTTTCAAAATGAGCTACTTTGCCAATGTGTTATGTGGGTTTTTACTAAACCTATGTCATTACCACTACGTTAGATAGTCTGGCCCACAAGGCACCCCAAATAAAATATACCAATAATAATAAAATATAGAATAAATACCCAGAATATAACTGGCTAATCAGATTTATCTTGACGAAACATTAAAAAACTTTATCCTATGTTTAGATGAATAAAGTTAATAAATGTATTTTCTTTCTTCTTTCAAATTGTAAATCGATCATTGGAATATACTTTTGCATGTGAATGTATTCTTAATCTGCTGCTCAAATTCAGCAAAATGCAAGTAAAGTTGACACCCCAGCACTGAGCAATGTATACCATGTGAATTGAATGAGATTCTCTGCTTTCCTCTCACTCACTCCGGATAATGTTTGTTTACACATTCCAATTTGTTTCCTTAGGGTGTTCCACTGAGTAGCTACATGGAAGACCTACTGGCAAATAAAATCTCCCTGAATGCTGGTAAAGGAAGACAAGCCATTGAATGGGTGATAGGCAAACTTGACTCTGAGATAAAGGAACTAGCCAACACAGCCTGCAAAAACACAGACGAGCTGTTGTCACAGACAAAGAAGTCACTTGATGACATTACATCCACTGCACGGAGATCCATGGATGACATATCGTCCAAGGCAAAACGATCGCTCGATGATATTGAAAAATTCACCAAAGCAAATGCTAACCAACGCAGCTGAAAAGAGGAGTGAAACCTCTTTTAGTTCAATTGCAAAACACTCAACAAATGCCTCTTGCTAAATTATTGACATCATTTGTATAGTAATGTGTAATTTATTTTATGAGATGTAGTTTTATGATAGGCGACTACTTTAAATGCATACAGGATTATCAACTGGCTAGTTGAAGTTGTTTGAGTTGGCATAGAGCATTTTGTTCTTGCAACCAACTCATGATGGATTGTGAGAGAAACCACCGTTTGCAAAACAGATATAGATAATTAATGTAAGTCTGTTGTCTGTTGCAATTATTTTTTTAAATGTGGAATTGTTACACCAGTATATGTAAATTGTATGATAATCTGTGTCCTCAAAGATGTGTTATATATCAGTATGCCTATCTGTATGTGTTAGCTTCAGCTTTGTATTCCAGAGGTATTATAAGGCAGATTTTGTCACCAGGCTATTATGGGCACTGTGTCGTATTAACTATACTCTAGTGTGACAAAGAGCAGGTGCTGCAAGCTGTATGATAAACATTGACATTCTGCCGCCTCTACTGTAGATATTAATATTCTTTTATTCCATGTTACAAGGTACAATGGGTAATTCCATTTATCTTGACAAAGGGGCTTGATAGCAATTTTAAATGATATAAAATAAATGTTAGCAAACTGTAAATAATTTATTTAAATGAATGTTTTCTTTTTGTCAAAAGAGTGTTTACACGATGTTTTTTTACTGACTTACAACTATTGTAATGTGATACAATGTAAAGTTAATGCTGATCATTATTATAGATACATTTTGGTTACAATAAATTTGTGAATATTTATTTTTACTATGATTAAACCTTATCCTCCAGCTGTACATTGTGGGCGAAGGTTCAAATTACATAACTTTGGAAGTGGACATCAGTTATTTGAATAGTAGATAGCTGTAGATAAATATTTGGTATGTGACTTATACGCGCAGACGCATACGCGGGTCTCAAGTCACATGTTGAACATACCTACTGCTACTTACTACCTAAAACATTTAATTTCGCAAAAACGTGAGCAAGAACGTGAGGATCTGAGGATAGATAATTATATGTAAACGGACATTATCATGGCATTTATCAATCACCCCTGATAAGATTTCGCATCTGGGAATGGCGCAGAACAGTATTCTCATTGACATTGTATTGACATTGCAAATTTTATGGGGCTTCTAGACGAGCTAACTTTTCCGGAAATGTGTAGCCGGCAAATATGGGCGTCTTGTTCTAGCATGGAAGTAAGAGCACGACGTAGGTAGTTGCCGGCCACACATTTCCGGAAAACTATAGCCCGTCTAGAAGCCCCAGTACGTTATCAGTCACCTCTAACTGACACCACATTGCATTCAACATGTTTTTTATTAAAAGCTTTTATTTATTGACTAGCAGCTTCGCCCACGTATTGAAGAAGGCAGGCAAACCCGCGGGATAAAATACAGCCTACCTATAACCAACCAGAAAGTCCATTCTAGGTACAGTCGCCATCACATACATAGGTACACTATATATATATATATAGGTGTTCAATAATTTCGGCACATGCACCCTAATGCCTTGAAAATAGAGGTGTGTTCCGATGTTTGTGACGTGCTTGTTTGCTCCGATGTATGTGATGGTGACTGTACATGCAGGTGAAAGATTTTTTGAAATCGGATAAGCGGTTCCGGAGATTATTATATACAAAGCCACAATCTCACAGAGCTTTCCTCGTTATAATATCAGTAGGTAGATTAACGGCGCGAGCAAACTAAAGCAGGGATACATATGCTTGTAGCTGGTACACTTGCATAACAGCTCCTTGCACGTGCCACCTATTGTCATGTGTATTCACTAATTAATTGGCATGCCTGTATCTGGCAAGCAATTTGATTTACTGGAATGCAACATGAGGAGGGCGGCGGGGGGCTGCAAAACCGGCACGTGTGAACGTTTGTGACAGCTACAGGCATGCCGGTTTGCGTGTACTTAAAGTTTGAAATTGCAACTTGCAAAATTGAGCCAGTTACTTCTACATGCCGTGAACTAGTACGGTTCCATTTTACAGGCATGTGTGTCTCTGCCTTAAATAAGTAGATTGGGTGTTTAGTTTCAGAAAATATTATTATACTAGTTTCTGCCCGCGAATTTGTCCCCTTGGAACTCGTTTATATCATAGCTATATTCAAACTTTTGCCTCCCATTTCACCCCTTTAGGAGATGATTTTCGGGATAACAACTATCCTATGCCCTTCCTCGAGATTCAAACTATCTACTAACTATTCTGTCTATTTTTAAACTTTCTTTTTTATAACACAACTGTCTTGTGGCTCATTATAATTATATTAATTATAGATAACAGGTGTAACGGATAACTTCATGAGTTCCAAGATACAGGCTCAGCCTTTTTTGGGCCTTACCAGATATCGCTTTCCTATTATGTAACAGTGTCTTTTGTGTAATAAAGTTATTCTTATTCTTTTATCTCCATACCAAATTTCATCTAAATCGGTTCAGCTGTTTAAGCGTGAAGAGATAACAGACAGGTACACACTTCGTCTGCGTGGACCCGGTATAAAAATTATCCTATATTTTAATCCAGGCTATAAAATATCTTAATTCGTGCAAAATTTCATTCAAATCAGTTGAGCCGTTTAAGCGTGATTGAGTAACAAACATCCAAACTTTCGCATTTATAATATTACTAGTTTCCACCCGCGACTTCGTCTGCGTAAACCCGGGATAAAAACTATCCTATATTTTAATCCAGGCTATAAACTATCTTCGTGCAAAATTTCATCCAAATCGGTTCAGCCGTTTATTCGTGATTGAGTAACAAACGTCCAAACTTTCACATTTATAATAGTAGGTATAGGATTATATAGGTAGTAGGATAGGATTCGTATGGATTTTATAAACTACGAATTTTTAGCAATTCAGGTGAGACACAGACAGCAAGACAATACATTGTCGGGTGACAAACCAAAACTCACAAAATGCAGAAAAAATATTCAAGCTATATTCAACTGTGCAGTTCTAATAATAAGGTTGAGCTTTCCTTTAACCTTTCGTATGTCTAAGCACTGGCTACTGAAAATTGACTCTATGACAGATACGAAAAATTCAAAATCCTTCAGCAATATCAGCGTCAAAGCATCCGAATAATATGTGTAATTAGTGAGTTTTTGTTATCAGTTATCACCCTGTGACAACACGTAACATAATATGTCTGTACCTAGTTACTGTACTGTAAGAGTAAAGTAAGTATGTCTACTGTACAGCTTCAAGATGATTGACAGTTGATAAACATAGAATGCTGAGAGAGACCCCTTTTTACAAACTTTCTATTTACTGGCAAAGTGCCTAAGCAGCAAAAGGCCATAATACGAAGAAAAAAAAACTTGCAATGTATGTGAGTAGGTATAGTACCTACGTGCGAAAGTGTAAGAGTAAATCGTGCCATAAAACGCAAACATAAAACTACTTTATATGGAAAGCATAAAGTCGATGTTTGGTTGAGTTCGTTTTGACAGAATTTACTCTTACACTTCCGAATACACTATATCTAATAGAGAACATTACGCAAAACTCTTCGACCTCTTCGTAGGTGGCGACACTAGCAGCGTTGACATTGTATCTCATTCCCACTTGCGGTATTGTCTATGCAAGCATCCTTGTCACTCATTTGACAATCAATTGTGCATGTGTGTGTGAATCCCTATATTTCTATACTGATTTACTATTGGTGGTAGTGCTGCCTCTGGCGGCAGAACATTGCAGTAATGTTCCCTATTTAAGTAACTATGTTTGTTGACCCCGTATATTTGTTTATGGTTGCCTGAGGGCCTACCGCGAACGGCATTCGAAGTTTTCCCTTTCTGTCGCACTTATGTACGAACTCGTAAGTATGACAGAGAGGGGAAACTTCGAATGCCTTTCGCGGTAGGCCTTCCGAGGGCTTTTTCAACTTCTCCTGAACCGAAAATTTGCACACACATTGAGCTTCCGTGACAGTACAACAATGATGGAGTCAGGTGGTGGACAGTGGAACTCTTCTACACCGTCACTAGTAATCCCTTCGTGTTTGGGCTCATTTGGTTGGTATTGACGAGTCCTATACGTTATACATGATGACGAGAGTCTGATGATGGGGTCAGGAGGTGGACCTCTTCAACCGTCACTAGTAATCCCTTCGTGTTTGGGCTCATTTGGTTGGTATTGACGAGTCCTATACGTTATACATGATGACGAGAGTCTGATGATGGGGTCAGGAGGTGGACCTCTTCAACCGTCACTAGTAATCCCTTCGTGTTTGGGCTCATTTGGTTGGTATTGACGAGTCCTATACGTTATACATGATGACGAGAGTCTGATGATGGGGTCAGGAGGTGGACCTCTTCAACCGTCACTAGTAATCCCTTCGTGTTTGGGCTCATTTGGTTGGTATTGACGAGTCCTATACGTTATACATGATGACGAGAGTCTGATGATGGGGTCAGGAGGTGGACCTCTTCAACCGTCACTAGTAATCCCTTCGTGTTTGGGCTCATTTGGTTGGTATTGACGAGTCCTATACGTTATACATGATGACGAGAGTCTGATGATGGGGTCAGGAGGTGGACCTCTTCAACCGTCACTAGTAATCCCTTCGTGTTTGGGCTCTTTTGGTTGGTATTGACGAGTCCTATACGTTATACATGATGACGAGAGTCTGATGATGGGGTCAGGAGGTGGACCTCTTCAACCGTCACTAGTAATCCCTTCGTGTTTGGGCTCTTTTGGTTGGTATTGACGAGTCCTATACGTTATACATGATGACGAGAGTCTGATGATGGGGTCAGGAGGTGGACCTCTTCAACCGTCATTAGTAATCCCTTCGTGTTTGGGCTCATTTGGTTGGTATTGACGAGTCCTATACGTTATACATGGAGACGAGAGTCTGATGATGGAGTCAGAAGGTGGACTTCTTCAACCGTTACTAGTAATCCCCTTGAGTTTGGGCTCATTTGTTCGGTAATGGCCCTTAAGGCGTCGTGGGACAAACACAAGAGGCGTGGCGCGTCGCTTCTACACGTTAATTAAGTTTTCATTCAGTCCACCAGGATCCCCTAGCCTAATCCCCCAGGGGATCGTGGTGAACTCAGGAGTTCATCAGAATCCCCTAATTGTAAAAGTATGTAAAGTTACATTCACAGTGCTGCTGTAATAAACATCTACGGCAAAATAAATGTTTACTAGTACCATTGCGTTGCAAAGGTAGGTTAGGTTCGTTAGGTATCTTCGGGTGCCTGAAGGGCAAACAGACCAGAAATAGGGAGCGGGGCTCCGTCAAAAAACCAGGAGAACATGCATTAATAGGAGGACCTTGGCTTTTTTCCATTTTCATAACCAGAACCATGTATGATCAGATTCATATATGGACTCCTGGTATTTCGACAGTTTTGACGGAGCCCCGCTCCGCGGGGCTCCTAAATCTGGTCTGTTTGCCCTTCGGGCATCTGAAGATACCTAACGAAACTAACCTACCTAACTGGTTTTGCCAGAACTGATTTCGTTTTTTTCATTCCTTAGTATGAATGGGGCTTAACATTATGAATCTGCGTTCAGGGGATTCTGATGAACTCCTGAGTTCACCAGGATCCCCTAGGGGATCCTGGTGGACGCTATGTAAGTATTTAGTTCATAGTCTAGTTTGTTTATATATAAAACCGTGTAACTTAACAGTTTTTTACTTATTTTTTTTGTCTATGTTTCTTACTAATTGCCAGAAAGAAATACACATACACCATTACTATCATTTGTTTTCGTTGTAGGTACAGTCAAAACCAATTTACTCCACTACAAGATATTTAAAACAAACAACACTAATTATTAAATTGTATTCTTTATTTATTTTAATTATCAATCACTATTACAATACAACACATAATAGACTACAAAATCGCAATAGGTATCTACAAAAAAGTATGCATACATTTAAATCCCATGGATCTCATAAGATTGGCTGCAAGCCCCTCTTGTGTGCTATGCCAATCCATTGAGAAAGGAACTGACTAATTATAAGAGTCTGGAATTATGGTGGCATTTGTGAGCTGTCCTAGTGACTTCTCATTCATCAACTTCGTAATATTGATATTCCAGTAATAAAATCATAACATTATTGCGAATATTTTTTCATGTGTTAGTGATTCTTCAGAATGCCGGGTACCAAAGTGGAGCCCAGCCTGTAGGATGCAACCGTGAACCACGTTAGGAAGATGATGAATGATTCCTCAACTGTTTATAATGGAAGGTAAATACAATTTATTGCCTGCAATTATATGTAATTAAGTAGATAAGTTTACCTTATATCTAGTATATCACAATCAATACCTATACATACAAAATCGATAAATGATTGATTAGTCACTGTAAATGCCACGAAAATTCCAGTCTCTGATATATACTCTGATAGTACTCTATAACACAACACCACCATTCACCAACTGCACATAGATATAGGCACAGACAATATGTATGCAACAACAAGCCATCACATCTCTGTACATATTGGAAACGTGCAAATTTGTCCATAAATATCCTAGTCTGTATCCCAAACCGGAAAACTTCAACTCTCATGCACACAACTTACACTGAAAAAAATAAATTTTAGCAAAGTACCTTTTTAGCTCGGTTAAGAAAAAAATGGTTACATATAACCATGATTCATTTAAAACGCGCAATAAAGGTTTGCTAATGGTAAACGAGCAAATACTGCTAAACTTCCTCGGTTATTTTAACACAATACTTATTTATTTCCAAATGATTGTCTCGGTAAATCCAATCCATACCCGATTCGGTTAAAAATGGACAAGTTTACATTGTTATATGCTGACCACAGCCTTGTTTAATTATAGACCTTGAAATACTTGGTTAAAATTTGATAAGTTGTTTTGTTGCAAGTAACCGTGTGAATGGTTAAGAAACAGACAAGTGGCTTAAGTAAATATAAGCCTTTCTTTATCGGTTAAAAATAGACAAGTTGACACTGTTATTTGCTGTCAACTGCGTTATTTCATTTCAGACCTTGCATACTAGGTTAAAATTAGATAAATTGTTTTGTTGCAAATAACTGCGTAAATGACTAAGAAACAAACAAGTGGCTTAAGTAAATATAATCCTTTCTTTATCGGTTAATAATAGACAAGTTTACACTGTTATTTGCTGTCTAATGCGTTATTTAATTCTAAGTCTTACAACACTAGGTTAAAATCTGCTAAGTAGTTTTCCTGCAAATAACCGCGTGCAATATTAAAAAACAAACAAGTTGCTTATTTTTAGTTAAACAAGCACAGCTCGGCAGTTAGCCACCGAGTGAGCTATCACATTTTTACAACAGTTACTTATTTACAATTAAATCAGAAATTGACTAATTTGCCTTTGCAGCCGTTTTGCAGCAAAGTGAGGCGGCCATTATGTAACGGGACTTGAAGCCGTGCGGGTGACTTATCTTGTTGCTCTTGTAAATTTTATTGTACGTATAATATTGTAAGCAGACACTGTCAAGGTCCGACCCTGGAACCCCTCCCGTGCCGCTGGAAGTATAAACAAACCACGGGAACCTCTCCGAAGGCACTCTTGCTTGGGCCGCGTTATGAGCGTTGTGTGCTGTGGTGTGATTTGGGCAATCGTGGTGCTAATTAGTGTTTGTTAGTTTTGTGAAGGCTAAAGAGACATTACAAAAGTTTAGAATAGTGATAGTGTTAGATTATAGACATAGACATCTATTAAATATAACAAGTCTGATTAACAGCAGACTTGTTATATTTAATATAGATGTACCAATGGTTTTTACAAAGAAGATGTTTCATTTACTCTTTTAGCTTATAATATTATAAGTTCTGTTGTGAATTGTGAAGCGCCGGCCATCAATAGACCTCTTGATTTATTCGTCAATGGTAATACTTACCTGTTTTCTCAATTTACCTTATTCGTTTATTTTAATTTACCGTATAGGTATGTGATTGTGATGTTTAAATAAAGCTTATTTCTTTGAATTCAGTTTTCTTTTGTATCTCCTATGATCGGTTGTACAAACCTACACAATTCAACCGATCTACTTGGTAATTCCAGCAAACTACAATTTGGTATAAGTAGCCAAGTTACTCAGTACTGACAATTGTCTCTATTGTGTAGAAGCAACTTGCCTCTACCCCATAGACACAATTGATAGTACTGAGTTACTTGGCTACTTATCTTATACCGATTTGTAGTTAGCTGGAATTTCCAAGTAGATTGGTTGCCCCTACCCAATGGACAAAATTGACAGTACTGAGTAACTGGGTACATACACTCGTTTTAGTTAGCTAGAATTACCAAGTAGATCGGTTGCATTTACCCAATAGACACAATTGACGGTACTGAGTAACTTGGCTACTTATACTCGTTTTAGTTAGCTGGAATTACCAAGTAGATCGGTTGCATTTACCCAATAGACACAATTGACGGTACTGAGTAACTTGGCTACTTATACTCGTTTTAGTTACTTAGCTGGAATTACCAAGTAGATCGGTTGCATTTACCCAATAGGTAGACATAATTGACGGTACTGAGTAACTTGGCTCCTTAAACCGAACTCTCCGGCTGAGGCTGCAAAGTAAAATTGGCTCAATGTAGCCAACTTTGCATTGTTGTGACTAATGTTACTACTATGTTATTAAGAAACAAGTATTTTTAACCAATGATATAGATTACTATTTGTCAAGTAATGTCAGCAAAGTTGACGTATTTGTTTTTAGCAACAAACATTGCAGGTGCTATATTGGCAAACATGCTTAGCTATTTCTAACAGTAATTTGTTTATTTTTAACCCATGCGTTTTTTCAGTGTACGGCATCGCAATAAAATAATTCAAGCAGTTCCCGCCAAACTAACAATGTTCAGTAAAGGCCCTTACGCAATGTCTATTAGAATCTACAATAAAATCCCGCAGCTTATAAGAAACGAAGTTACATATAACACTTTTGTTAATAAACTTAAAACTTACCTCCTAACTGAATGCCCATACTCGCTGCAGGAGTTCATAGGCCATTAAATTTTAACAATTTAATAGATGGTGCAAATGCAATCAAGTAGGTAGGTATGTTGTTATCTAATGTGCAGATTTTATATAAATAAAACCATATGTTGATTTTTTTTAAATATATGTATGTTTAGGTTAGTTTAGTATTTAAACATGTTGCTACACCCTAGTAGGGTCCATGTCTGTACTGATTAATTTTAAGAACATACTGTAAATACCATGGTTGCAGCAAATAAATGAATATGAATATGCATTGAAATTTAAAAATCCTATTTATTATAACATTCAAAATGTGGGTTCCTTTCCTGCCCTTAAGATTATCAAAACATTTTATGGTGCAGAAGGCTCTCATCTGTAGCTCTAGTATAAGTTTTATCGATACTTATACGATTTCGAACGCGTTTGCGTTTAGTATCAAATATCTGGGCGACCGAGCTCTGCTCGGGTGAAAATACGAGTAAGTTTACTTTTTTAATTTTATTTTAAAAGATGTTTATTTTCATTGGTCTTAAAAACTCGCCTTGGAATTGAAAATTATTAAATATAAACCCGCGACTATAAAGGAAACAACTAATACAAAAAGTTATACCAACAAATGGTATTCACAATTTACTTTAAAAACAAATTTTAAACCGAATTCAATTCATTACTTCGCCAAGGAACATACATTAACATTTCCTTCCCACTATACCTACTGCATGAACTTGTTTCCGAGAGCAAATGCGTTGATTATTAAAGAAAACACCCAAGTCGCTATAAGTAGGCCGATAATATTTGAGGAGTTCCGTCGATTCCTCAAGGATCTCAGAATTAGCTTTGGCACTTCATTAGTTGCTACTTAAACGGAATCACAGAATATGTGACGTCTGTAGTCTTCATAATCTTATCTAGGTGAGGGCCCTTTCGGATGCACTTCGACCCAGTGGGATCTTTTGTGCATTTGCCCTCTCCTTTATACCTGCTCCCAGGCTTGCTCCATCATTTCCACAAAACGCATGATGCAGTTCACCAAGAGCACCTTGAATTCCTTTGGTGGCGGGTAGCCGGTACCAAAGTAGTTCATTCTTTGTCTGGCAAGGGCATGGCATTAACACAATAAGTGTTCCATAGTCTCATCCTCCTCGCCACACATTCTACAGTCTAAACTATCCGATAGTCCCATCTTGGCCAAGAGATCCTTGACCCTGAAGTGACCTGTGAACACCCCAGATATAATTCTGAGTTGCTTCCTACTGGATTTCCAGAGTTTTCTGGTCCAGCCCGAGTCCACTCCTTCTATGAAGAGCTTAGAGTGCCTTTAGCCAGCCTCATTCCTCCACTCGTGTTGGTGTTTGGTTTTGGCGTAGGCTTTAAAGGCCGATATTATGGTTCCCTACGAGTCTTCATAATCAGTTCCTCAGTTCAGTTGGTGAAGTGTCACCAAATTTGTTGTTTCCGAGGCTAAATTTATACCTACACGAGTTATAATAGAAAATACCAAAATCTATACACGCGTTTACTTATTCTGTGACGCGTGCTTAATACAATTGAGGACTTCCCTCAATTCCTCATGGATTCCATCATCTAACTGGCTTTTTGAAAATAATGGGACCAATCTGGAAGCAAATACTCGTTCTTTCACTCAAATAAAAAAATACGAATCGGTTCATAAATTATGACGGAGTTCTGAGGTAATCAAACATTAAACATATAAATCCTCCTTTTTTGAAAGTTATTAATAGAGTTATTAAGGAGTAGTGACACTGCTTACGAAGCTGGAGGGTCGCCGGGTTCGAATCCCGGAAAAGGGCAAATGTTTGTGTGATGGACATGAATATTTGTTTCTGAGTCTTGGATGTTTTGTATTCTCAATTATCTCCAAAACGACTTGACCTATTAAGATTTGGATTTCTGTAAGGAGTTTTTAGTGGATAGAAATACCACAGAACCTAGTCATCCCCCGATGATTGGGTACCAGGCTGGTTCGCAGGTTTTCTCCAAGAAAAAAAAGGTATAGGTATGAATTGCTCAGGGTCCAACAAAAAATAAAAATGATGGGGCAGAACTCTCTTGATAGAGTTAGGTGAGTAGATATTGCATTACACAATGCTCTTTAAAAAATAATTCAACATAAAAAAAAACTTGCGACGGATATGATTTTCAAATAATAAAATAGAGATTCTATAAACCATTTTTTTACCTACAAAGGGAAAAATTACAACCAGAAATTATAAATAATAATATTCTTAACTCAGCATTTAGAATCACAAATTCAAAGAAAGGCATTATTAATGCCTGAATTAAGTTTCCGATAATGATGAGCACCATCTAGCGAAGCGTTATTAGCCCAGTGGCGCCTGCGAATCGGAAACAATAACGCAGGTTAAGCAAAGATGGCAGCGCGGTCAGTCCTTGGATGGGTGACCGCCTATTTGAGTGGTTACTAAAATGAGCGCTTCCGTGCTTTGGAAGGCACGCTAAGCAGTTGATCCCGGCTGCTGTCTATGACAGTAGTCGTTAAGCCGAGTTAGAGGCCTTCGGGCGGCTTAAGAATCTCTAACAGTCGAGTTGCCCACTCACTTGACTAATTTAACTTTTTTCAACCTAAATAACCTTATGGAAAAAAGAAGGCACAGTGCTATAAAAAACATGTTTTTAATATCTATTATAATTTAAAAACAAAAAGATATATAAACAATAAAAAAAACGTATGACCATGCTTTTCCCGGCTTTAATACTACGAAAAATCATTCTCTATAAAAAATAAAGCAAAAAGAAACATTCCCTCGCTGGGATTTGAACCCCCGACCAAAGGTGTTGTAAGCCAATGTTATAACCATTCGTCTAATCAAGCGATGACAGCTGCGGTGAAATTACGTACTATATTGCACTAACAAATCTTTATGCGAGAAAATCTCGAGAAAACGAATTTTCTCGGAAACGAGACCTATCTAGATCGATTTCTCGCCCCCGTAACCACATATATTCCAAATTTCATCGAAATCGTTAGAGCCGTTTCCGAGAACGTGATTGCAAATATATATACAAATATTGCTCGTTTAATAGTATAGGATTTGTATGGCAACGCGTAGTTCTTGATAGTTTCCACCAGAGGCGCTGTTCGCGTTGCCATACAAATTGAAACTAAACGCAAACGCGTTCGAAAATGTATATGTATCGATAAAACCTATACTAGAGCCTCTGGTTTACAAAAATACATTTATTGGAAAGTATTTACTTTAATACTTAGTCCCTGGGCGACAGAGCTCTGCTCGGATGAAAATGGAGAAAATACGGAGAACACGGATTTTCCCAGACATGAGACCTATCTAGATCGATTTCTCGCCCCCGTAACCATCTATATTCCAAATTTCGTCGAAATCGTTAGAGCCGTTTCCGAGAATGTGATTGCAAATATTGCTCGTTCAATAGTATAGGAGTCCCTGGGCGACTGAGCTCCGCTCGGATGAAAGTTGTGAAAATACGGAGAAAACGAATTTTCCCAGACATGAGACCTATCTAGATCGATTTCTCGCCCCCGTAAACACCTATATTCTAAATTTCATCGAAATCGTTAGAGCCGTTTCCGAGAACGTGATTGTAAATATATATATATTGTAAATATATACATACATATAGGGTCGTTTCGCCGGTTAGCGACCACTTAGCCGAGTTGCTCACTTTAGATTAGTAAATATATACCAATTTCAATGTACACACATAATAGATGGTATTCGTATAGGCTCTGAGTATAGTCAAGTTTTGAAACCTACAATAAAGTATAGCACTTTCATCCAAAGTTTAGGAAAAAATATGGAATAGGTTTCAAAATAGCGAATTCGCTAGATAGCGACCGCTTTAGTCGGTTTGCGACCACCTGTTAGCTAGTTGGCGACCACTCTTGCAAATAGTGTTTAAGTAGTTAGTAAAACGATGCATCATCATCATCATCATATCAGTCGAAAGACGTCCACTGCTGGACATAGGCCTCCCCCAAAGAGTGCCATAATGACCGGTTCTGCGCAACCCGCATCCATCGGATTGTTGCGATTTTTACCAGGCCATCAGTCAACTTGTGGGGGACCTACCCACGCCGCGCCTTCCGATAAGTGGTCGCCACTCGAGAACCTTTCCGCCTCAACGGCCATCGGTTCTACGTGCAATGTGCCCTGCCAACTGCCACTTAACTTTAGCGGCTTAGGGCTATATCGGTTACTTTGGTTTCTGTTTCTGCTGCGGATAGCCTTATTTCTGATGCGATCACGCAGAAAAACTCCCAGCATAGCCCTCTCCATTGCCCTTTGGGTGACTTTGAGCCTTCTTATGAGGCTTCTTATGATTTATGAAGAGACCACGTTTTAGTGCCATACGTCATTACTGGCAACATGCACTGGTCAAAGACTCTCGTATTCAGACACTGTGGAATATTGGACGAAAAGTTGTGCCATAGCGTAGCTTCCCGAACGCTGCCCAGCCGAGTCGGATTAGACGATTGACCTCTTTCTCAAAGTTGGACCTACCTGACAGGCCTGATACCACTACAAATTGTTACTCTTCTTATCTACTTTACATTGCTTGTCAATGAATAATAGAATCGAAAACGGCGCGCCATCTCGCTCACACCATAGTGCTATTATATATATTGCTATTACAGTCACACATGTCATTCATAGTAGGTATCTAAATGCCACCATTTTACAAGCTTTTATTTAACTTTTAGATTCAATTCTACTTACCTACACTAGCTTCTGCCCACGACTCCATCCGCGTGTCTCGTTTATATCGTAGCTCCATACAAAATTTCAACCCCTATTTCAGCCTCTTAGGGGATTATTTCGGGGATAAAAACTATTCTACGTCTTTTCCCGGGACTCAAACTATCTCCATACCAAATTTCATCAAAATCGGTCCATCGGTTTAAGCGTGAAGAGGTAACAGGCAGACAGACACACTATCGCATTTGTAATATATGTAACCATATCATATAATCGTATAAATTATTTATTTTATAATTAATAATTATATATTATTACTATATTACATCTATGGACATAGCATGGATTGGCGCGGCTTAAATACCGACTCAATTGGCTGGCCAAGCTAAATATCGCGGGTGCCGCAAGAATCCATAAGGAAAGAAAAAGAAAAACGATGTGGTCGCTATCCGACTTTTTTGGTAATTATTTATTTGGGTACAGGACCACCCCATTTTATTTAAATCTATTTTTATAATATACCGAATTTCAATTAAATTATTATAATAGCCAAATAATTTAAGCAATCAAGTAACTAATTTCAGCATAATAATAAAATTAGGTGACGTAACTAAAGTTTTCGCGCCAACTGTCGCATTATTTTTTTTACATATTTACTGCACCT
Source organism: Epinotia brunnichana (assembly GCA_963854355.1). Lineage (NCBI taxonomy): Eukaryota > Metazoa > Arthropoda > Insecta > Lepidoptera > Tortricidae > Epinotia > Epinotia brunnichana. The sequence goes on along the minus strand of OY977939.1, from coordinate 16,898,805 downwards.
CAACACTTTACGGAAGCAATATGTGAAATGAGGTAATTTTTTCTTGCTTTGGATTAAGTTTTGGGTTTTAAATTGTATATATTCTTATTCTAATATTATTCAAGAATAGTTAATAACTAATTATTTTTCTGTTGGGTTTGTAGAAATGTCTCTTTAATTAAAGTGACCTAGTCCGTCAAGTGGTCGCTACGCGTTACCGGCTAAACGACCCTATATATATACAAATATTGCTTGTTTAGTAGTATAGGATAGAATTTCTATGATTTAGAAACTTGATATTCCAAGCACTTCATTCACTACTCTTGCGGGCCTGTAATGAGCTAAAGAAGTATATATATTGGGCAGTGCATTCTGGTATTTCCTGGATGCAATCAGCCTCCACAGTGAACAATGAAAGGTGGCCAAACAAACAATAGTAGCACATAAAAAGCCCTCCGTAATTAAGCTGTGGAATGACTCTTGTACAAGATGATTGTATTGCAAATTCAACTCATGTGCTCCTATGGTTTTTTCTAATATCCCCACAAGTTCAATGTTGATTCTTTAACGTCTCTAAACTACAAAGTCTTTTCACCAGTGATTATTCTCTTCATCATATAACCTCTTTCATAATAATATTGAGAGAGAAATGATTCACTTGAATATATTATAACACTGTAATCAGGTGCTTGTTCCAGAGTTAGTCATACTGCCATTAGGGACATTGCTAGTTACACTCCTAGTGGATGCTGCCAGGTGAGACGCTTTCAGGCGGTCCAGCTCATTGACCCAGGAGCGGACATGCTCCAGCCGATGCCACGCCATCTGGAGCACCTTCTGCGACGCGTAGCCTGAACCCTCATGCGGCTGACCGGTGGAAACTTGCGTCAAATAATTAATTTGATCACTTAACTTGCTCTCAACCTGGCTGAGCGTTCGCAGAAATTGAGAAGTGTTAGTCTCCGCCTGCTTTTGGCTGGATTTCTCCTTGCCTAGCTCGAGAAGAGCTTGAGCTGTAAAATTATCAGACAATGTCAATAAGGAAAACCTACGTATGAATTTGTCAATAATTAAATTTTAAACCAGCAAATGATTACCTGCACACTGTAAACATGTAATGATTTCCTTTTCGATATCATCAAGAACTTGAATTCTTTCCATCGGACCTGCCATCTTTTATTTGTTTGAAGGGAAGTTCCAAAACAGAGTGCTTTATTTAGAGTACAACAAAATAATAATGCTGGAATGCCTGGAATTATCTTCAATCAAAGTAATCAAACAGCAAACTCCACCCACAGAGGCCACAGAGTGATTTGTTTTCACTACGAACGAAGGAAAAGAAAGACCGATTGTATGAACAAAATAGTACTCAGAGACATTGACGCTAGATGGCGCTAAGTCATCAATTTAAGTGTGTTGCACACCTCCCGATTCTATCGAATGGAAAGTGTCGAGCCCACTTTACTGTATTATTTTTTTCCGCTGGTATTATTAATTGATGCCGCTAGCTGGCATCACTGACATTTACATTTCATTCTATGCATAAACAATAATATAATGAAAACACTGCTAAACCGCTGCATCCCCAAGAGACGAATAAAATTTAAAATAAGACCTAATAGACAGTGGTTGACACCTGGAATTAGAAAATCTTGTTTACATAAACGGCAACTAAAAATACTTATTTCGCATTCAGACGACCCAATTTTAATCAAGCACCTGGATATATTCACAAAGACTGAAGAGATGTGTTACTATAGCTAAAAAGATATATAATAATAAAAGGGTAAATTATTCAAGCAATAAAATTAAAACAGTGTGGAAAATTATAGGCGAAAGAACAAAAAAACCTAAATTAAAAATGAAATCCCAGAAAAATATTACACTCAAACTCAACGGAACATTAAAAGACAAACCACGAGTTGTCGCAGATACTTTTAACACCTACTTTTCCTCTGTAGGGATTAATGTTAACAATAGTCATCCGAACGGTCGGCCAGTAATACTATATTCCTATATCCAGAACAGTAATACTATATTCCTACACAGAAATAGACAAGTCTATAAAGGATTTAAAAAATAAAAACAGTTTTGGAATCGATGAAATGCCCCCATCACTCGTAAAAAAATGTTCTAGTGAGTTAATTATACCATTAACCTTCTTAATAAACCAGTCATTCTCAGCAGGAATATTTCCAGATGCCCTTAAAATAGCAGTCATCAAACCAGTCCCGAAAAATAAAAACGTGAGTGACCCTAGCCAATATCGGCCCATAGCCATGTTACCAACATTCTCAAAAGTCTTTGAATCGGTAATGGCCAAACGTTTATCAGCTTTTTGCGATACATATAAAATTTTTGATAATAGCCAATATGGTTTTAGAATACAAAGAGGTACAATATTAACAATTCACAAACTTGTACACGAAGTAATTGGTATAATTGACCGCATAAACTACGCATTTGGACTACTGCTCGATATGAGCAAAGCATATGACCGAGTCAACCATAACATCCTCCTTAATAAGCTGTACGGTATAGGAGTACGCGGCGCAGCCCTCGACTGGTTCAAATCATACCTCAACAATAGAGTACAACTTGTGGAATTAGATTACTATGATAAATAAAAAAAAAAAAAAAAAGAGCAATACATCTACGAAAATACATTCACAAATAAGACAAGTTACATGTTCTATTCCACAGGGAAGCGTGCTAGGTTGCATCCTATTTTTAATTTACGTAAACGACTTACCAAAGATTATAAATTCAGATTAAATTAAATGCTTTATATACGCCGACGACAACTCCATAGTCTTCTCGAGTCAAAAAGAAACCGATTTTGTACTAAATATGAACTCAATACTTGATATCCTTTTAAAGTGGCTTGAGGACCATAACCTGCAGTTAAACTTAAAAAAGACAAATTTAATTCAATTCAGACCCTATCAGAGACTCCCTTTAGATGTTGATTACACATATTCAGGCCATACGTTTCAACTTATTAACAATTGCAGTCTACTTGGAATTAATATCGACGAAAACATTAATTGGAAGTCGCATATTGAAAAAATCTGTACAAAGCTGTCTCGTTTTACGTATGCCTTACGAAATATAAGGAAAACCATAAATTTTAAAACTGCAGTTAGTGCGTATTATGCGTTCACCCAGACCTGGCTGCAATATGGGATAATTTTATGGGGCAATAGTACAGACCTACCGGATTTATTCGTATTACAGAAACGGTGCATAAGAATTCTCACAAATATTAAAAATAATGAAACATGCAAACCCCACTTTAAAAGATTAAGCATTTTAACATTACCCTCTCTCTATATTTTGGAAACTTGTAAATTTGTACGGAACCATCAACATTTATACACTCAAGCCAAAGACCGTCACACTTGCACCCTAAATCTAAGACATAGAGATAAAATAGCCCTCCCAACAAGTAACTTACAAATGAGAAATAAAAGTCCCCATATGACAACAATACGCATTTACAACAGCCTACCTAAAGAAATAGCTGATGAGGTCAAATATACTAAATTTGTTCAAAAGTTAAAATCATATTTAATAGAAAACAGTTTTTATTCACTGAAAGATTTTTTCAATGTAAATAGTTACCATAGATAATCTTCGCAAATGTTATCCTAGATATTGATACCTACCTACATGTAAATCTTAGTTTATGTACTATAATTTTTAATTTGTAATGTGTACCTACGTTTTGAGACGAAGGATTTGCAATACCCTTACAGGGTGTCATGTTGTAGTATATAGAATACTATAGACTGTAAGATATTATATGAGTGCAATAAAGTATTCTTATTCTTAAACTTTATTCCCAATTGTATTGTTCTATAATAATCAATATTTAGGCCTGCATCACACTGGCGCGGCCTGCGGTGGCTGACCATAGTAAATTTGACAGCTAATGACAAGTTTTCTATTGTCCGCCGCCAGCCATATGGCCAGACCGCGCCAGTGTGTGACACGCTTTAAGGATTTTTCAAAACACTTTACTCATGCAAATTTTATAAAACTGAACGTAATACTGGTTTTTGTTTTAACTGTCAATAGGGGACATTACTCAAAACTCTTCGTAGGTGGCGACACTAGCAGCGTTGACATTGTATCTCGTTCCCACTTGCGGTATTGTCTATGGAAGTATCCATGTCACTCATTTGACAAACAATTGTGCATGTGTGTATGAATCCCTATATTCCTATACTGCACGGCTATCACTACTGACAAATTATGATGAAATCCTATAATCTGTAGATCCCATTATTGTCGGCAGATATGAACATGCTCTAATCTAAATCTCATTTAAAAAAAAAGGAACTGTCAGAAATAAATTCGACAGTAAAAAGCAAGGCAAAGTGCTTCCTAACAATCCTAACCTATCTGATTATTTATTTTGACTCTGTTCTTTATTATAATAAATTATACCAATAGGTTTATTCAAGTTTACGATTATCAGTACGAGCCCTAAGTTAAGTGACATTTATTTATGCACAATAAAGGAAATTGAAGTAACTAATAAAAATGCAAGTGCCATTTCACGCATACAATAATAATCGACGTTATACACCGCCAAATCATTTACAATGGCGTCCAAACTTTGCTCCTCGAGGCCCTCCATCAAGGTTTAGAGCCCCAGCGCCACATTGGAGGCAGCCCTCGCCACATGAATACACAAATGAGTTTTGGTGTGAAACATGTGACAGAGGCTTTCAGACGCCAGATATTCTTGAAAAACACAAACAACAGCATCAGGTGACACTTTTTATTTAGTTTTTTGCACATAAGCATTTAACTCACTATCTAGACTACCTCAATTCTAATAACAAACCTGTTTCCAGAAATGCAACATAGATGGTTGTCAGTTTATTGCTCATCCCAAAGTAATAACAAAGCATATTCAAATGCAACATGCATCAGGTCTGTATAAGAAAATTGCAAAACTTCAAGATCCTGAGGAAATCAGAAAATGGAGAGAAGAAAGGAAAAAGAGATACCCTACAAAAGAAAATGTAGAAAAGGCAGCTGCAGCCATTAAAGAAAAAATAGACAGAGGCGAAAAAATGGGGCTGAAAAATAAAAGACATGAGAAAAACCTTCATGCAGATTCAGGTAAAATATAATTAAATTTTATTTATAAATAATGGGCCACCTTGAAGGTCTTTTTAAAATTTATTGGATAACTAGCTGACCCCGCACAACTTCATGTCACCTAACACTGAGAAAAAGATTGTTTTTTTCGGTTTTTAGGGTTTCATACTCAAAAAGTAAAACGGGACCCTATTACTAAGACTTCGCTGTCCGTCTGTCTGTCACCAGGCTGTATCCCAAGAACTGTGATAGCTAGAGAGTTGAAATTTTCACAGATTATGTATTTCTGTTGCCGCTATAACAACAAATACTAAAAACAAAACAAAATATTTTTTTAAGGGGGGCTCCCATACAACAAACGTGATTTTTTTGCCGTTTTTATAGATAATGGTACGTAACGGGCCCTTCGTGCGTGAGTCCAACTCACACTTGGCCGGTTTTTATAGTTATTATCAGTGATCGGATTAGGTAGTGCCATTTCGTGGGACTTCGGTGCGTAAGCTTAGTATGAATATAGCTTTTAACCCTTTACATATTAGATTGTTTGGCGGACTACACTTATACTTGCTTTTTGCTACAATTTATTGATAGTAAGCAAGTTAATCTGTTATTTAAATTGTAAAATATCTTCGCAAAGAATATTTAAAACAGTAACAAAGCTATCATGATGTAGCGACGAATCTTTTTTAAGACTTTATCATACTATTGATGTTGTCATTGGCAAAATATCTCATATCGTTGGGGATAGTGCAATACCGCGTAACTAGCATTGGTAAATACTGCGTATATACAACTTTACAGGAGAAGCTTACAACGTTGTATCTTTATTTTACAAAGTTCTATTATTATGTAATAATGATACTTGAGCAATTATTATCTTTGTTCAATTCACACAATGCAACTGATCAAGTAGAAGGAAGTAAAGTTATATGAAATAAAACTCTTTAAATTCATTTTTCATTTTTAGTTTTGATGAGATATAATAATAGAACTTTGTATGATATTCTTCAATGTGAATAACATTAGCAGTTTAGGGCCATATCTACTTTCGAAGGGCCTGTGGCGGGCTGGATTAAACTCCTTTGCGGGCCGCTGTACTTTGCCCATCTCTGGTCTATTCCAAGAATTGATGAAAGATTTTTTTATCCAGTGTGTAGAGGCAGAAATTACAGCCTGCTTACTTTATCCCATTATAATATCAATTAGGAAATACCCTATATTCAGTTTTGAGACGATTTTAATATTATGTTTGACTTATATTATATTACAGGTATTGATGGCAAAAAAAAGCCTTTCAACAATCGCCATAGCATTACTAATAATGAGCAGAATGCTTATGGCAAGAGAAGGAAGACATGTCGTAAACCTATGGTCAAAAAATTACCAGAAGCGGAAGATACAAGAAAACTAAGACCTTTTCAAGGTATTCAGGAATTAATGATGGATACAGATGAGCCACAGGGTGAACCTGAGTATGGCTTTACCATTGTGGATGAGGACGAGCTAGAAAATGAGAGCATCACTTCTAAAGCTACTTCAGGGCCTGTTTGCCTTGCTCTGTCCTCCTTAATGTGTAATTATGGATCTTCTGATGAAGATGAAAGTAACAATGCTCCAATTAATGTCCCTAGTACTTCCACAGCTATAAATGAATCAAAAGAAATAACTACAGTCACTGTGAGCAAGGAGCTTCCAGAGATAAAAAGTGAAGAAAAAAACAAAACATCACAAAAAAGAACTGATAGTGATGATGACAGTGGACCTGAGGAGGTAAAAGTGACCAAACAAATAACAAATGATTCTGAAAAAAGAGAAATAAAACCATTTATAAATAAAACGAAACCAAAAGGCAAGATCCCTCAGAAGCCAGTTTTTAAAAGATCTAAACCCAAATTGCCATCTACTTTGTTACAAAAATTGTTATTTAAGGAAATGAAACATGAACGTAATGTAGTATTGCAATGTATAAGATATATAATAAGAAACAATTACTTTGACAAATCTGTATGTTAATAAACAAATAAATAGAATAATTCATTGCATTATTCTTCTAAATAATCATTGAACTTACACCTTAAGATGTCATGAAGTCACCAATTATAAATAATGGTGAGTCCGTTGTGCTGGATTTCTCGGATTATCCGCGCTAGTGGTTTTTAAACACCAACCATGTTTTTTAACAATATTTGCTTGCCTGACTGGAGGATGACATTAATTTCAAAGAAAAGGCGTAAACTTTGGCGCAACGAACTCTGCTAAGGCCCATTAACGTGCTCACTAGCGCCACTGTTAAATAACTGTGATTATTTAAATTTAACGACAGATATTTATGCAAGTAGGCCGCTATCTACTGTATTTTGTATTTAAATACCTTGTGAATACAGCACGGCTATCACAAGACGGCGCGCGAGCTCTCTCGATTTTTCTCGCACTATCCGTCTCTCTCTTATTAGAACACTTAGAAAGAGAGGTATGGAGCGAGAAAAATCGAGAGAGCTCGCGGGCCGTCTTGTGATAGCCATGCTGCAAACTAGTTTTTATGTTGCTGGATTCGTCGATTTATGAACTCAAAAGAAAAACGGCATAGGTTTAACTTTGGTCGCATAGATTGACGAAACTACACTATATGGTGTTTCTATTGACCAGTAGATGGCGTTAAAATTAACGAGGGTGCTGGCATCTCGTGGTGAAAAGGAAAACTACACCGTTTTGCTATTGAACAATAGATGGCGTTAAAATTAACAAGGGTGCTGCCATCTAGTAGCCGAGCTAGAGGTTCACTAGCGACAACAAGTAGTGTAAAACATGTATGAATATTGGTGTAAAACGTAGGGCTATTGGTCAGCAGACCCTAGCACACTAGGTTTTATCACTACGGCGATTTTACGGCGAAAATGTACTGAAACGTCACGTAAAACGTGACATAAAACGAAATTAAATTTAAATAATCACAATTATTTACCAGTGGCGCTAGTGTGCACGTGAACGGGCTAAGAAAATTGGAGCACTATACATATACCTTGGCGTGAAATGGGATTTCCAGCCTCGTATCCCTATCCGGCCTCACTATACCCTGAGAACTTTACTAGCTAGGGCTAGCTTAGCTTAACGGGCTGTGCTTAAAAAAATCATAACTTTGACATTTCAATTTTATTTCAGGCTTTCAGGTTAACGTTAACCATCATCCATGTTCGATTTTTTTAACAGACTTCAAAAAAGGAGGAGGTTATTGTTCAACCTTTTCGCAATGAGACATGATATTGTTGTTGTGTAAATACCAGGGCGGCCAATCTTAGTACTAGGTGGACGGTAATGACAGCATAATAAGTTTACTAAATAAAGAAGGACATTAAGTATAGGGGCCTACTATGAATATCTGGTGATTTCCAATTTAGTCACATAATAATTCATAGATGTAAAATGCAAATAATAGATGGAAGCACGCGGCACCTAATAAAAATCGGAAAATAATTAATTGTGCTAATAATATCAATAAATAATTTCAAAACTAAAATACTTGTGTAATTTAGTAATTTTAACTATATTGTGACGACGGCGGGGTCAATAATGGCCTTGTTTCTATGGTGATGAAACGCGCCGTCTAGGTATTTCGAAATTCATCGTAGTGTCAAAAGACATCAGTAGCCTAATAGGGGTACAGACTGCGGTATTTTGGAGTCGATGAGCCTCGGTTCAAATCCTTCGCACTTTTTGTATGTTTTAACATTCAAGTGGAGTCTTCAAATAAAAATATCAGATGGCGCATCAAATGTCATCAATTACAGGGTTACCGTTTTTAGGCCCAGAGATTGTTGTCTATTTCAGTATATAACAAACAATAGTTATTTGTCATACAAGGGGGGAAAGTTGTATTTTACCTGCGAGTGTTTCAACACACGAGACGTAAAATAACTTTTCACCCGTGTATAACACAAATCTTTTCACCTCACTACAGCAAGAAAAATAGGAAAAAGGGTAAAAAAAAAGTAAAATAGTGTAAAAAAAGTAAAAAAAAAATATGTCATAAAATATACCTACAAAAAACAAAAATAAACATTTAACATTCTACGTCTACTTTCTTCACATGTGGATAAAAATCGATTTTCTCAATAGTTAACAAACATACAAAAAGGCCTTTCCGAGCTAGTGAGGTGAAAAGTACTTTGTGGTAAATACTTCAATCCTACTTGGTCCATTATGTGAAGCTTTATCAAACTTTTTTTTTTTCAAATTGGGAGTGGACATGTAAGAGATGCAACGGATAGTGGTTCGGTCGGATACCCGCTATCCGGCCGAAAGTAAAGCCGGGTCCGCTGCACCAATGTTTTCCATGTTTTTAAACATCTACCATGTTTTCCGTCAGTTTCAGTTTCAAATAGGGTATTGTTTTGATTGGCAAAACATGTTTGACGTTTAAAAACGTCGAAAACATGGCGCAGCGGACGCGGCTTAACATGCATAAAATAAAGTAAATTCGACCGTGCGTTTGCGCTATGCTCCGTGCAAGTTGCGTGGTGTTAAAATTGATAACGTCGTGTTGCTAAATGGATAGTAAACCATCACGTGATTGTAATAAAGTATAAATTACAAAATATATTTCGAATCATAAAAAGATATAACCTTTAAAACTTTAACCTTGGAAAGTTTAGAAAAAAAAGTTTATTTATTTATTGTCCAAGAGTAAATTTTAAAGGTACCAATAGAATCCTTACGCTTTTATAGAAACAAATTTTCACCTCACTTGCTCGGAAAGGACTTTTTGTATGTTTGATATCTATTGAGAAAATCGCTTTTTATCCGCATGTGAAGAAAGTAGACGTAGAACGTTATGAGTACTATGACGTAGCACGTTAAATGTTTATTTTTGGTTTTTTGTATATTTTATGACATATATTTTTTAAACTTTTTTTTTTTATTTTTTTAACTTTTTTTTTTTACATTTTTTTTACCCTATTTCTTATTTTCCTCGCTGTAGTGAGGTGAAAAGATTTGTGTTATACACGGGTGAAAAGTTATTTTACGTCTCGTGTGTTGAAACACTCGCTACGCTCAGGATTCTATTTTTGAACCACTCGCTTCGCTCGTGGTCAATCATAGAATCCTTTCGCTAGCTCGTGTTTCAAATGAACACTCGCAGGTAAAATACAACTTTCCCCCCTTGTATAACAAATAACTATTGTATGACAACTATGGACCTAAACGCAGTATTTCGCGCGCTAAGGGGGTAAAATAGGGTGCAAAGTTTGTATGGGAAAAACATTTTTTTTTTAATAGAGACTTAAAATTTTGACGAAAAATTACTTATTAGAACATGAAAAATACTACATTCGGCGTTTTACAAAAATCATTCCCTAAGGGGGTTAAAAAAGGGTGCAAGGTTTGTATGGGGAACACTTTTTCTGAGCTAGACACTTAAAACTTTGTAGAAAGATTACTTATAAAAATACAAAAAAAAGACTTTCAGCGTTTTGAAAAAATCTATCCCTAAGGGGGATAAAAAGGGGTGCAAAGTTTTTATCAGGGAAAGTTTATGTTTTTGAGTTAGAGACTTGAAACTTTGTAGAAAGATTACTTATTAAAATACAAAAAAAGAACACAAATCGTTTTAGAAAATTCCACCCCTAATAGGGTTAAAAAGGATGCTCAAGCTTTGCATGGGCAACACTTTTTTTTGAGTTAGACTTAAAACTTTGCAAAAAGATTACTTATTAGAATACTAAAAACGAACTTTCAGCGTTTTAGAAAACTCCATCCCTAAGGGGATCCTTAAGATCCTTAAGAAGGGTAGCCAGTGTTGTGTGGGAAAAACTTTTTTTTTTACTAGACTTAAAACTATTCAAAATGTTACTTATTAAAATTAATAATAAAGTACTTTCAGAGTTTTAGAAAATTCCACCCCTAAGGGGGTTAAGAAAGCTTTGTATGGGCAACACTTTTTTTGAGCTAGAGGCTTAAAAGTTTACGAAAAAAGTTCTTTCAGCGATTACAAAAATTCAACCTCTAAGGGGGTTTAAAAGGGGGTTCAAATTTTAAATGGCGAGCAATAAAATTTTAAAGTGTGAGTAAGAGATTTTTAACTTCGGTCTTATTCTGTACGTTAAAAGACTACAAAACTGATTTCAGAGTTTTTCCAAATTCATCCCCTAAGAGTGTTAAAATTGGTTCAAAGTTTGAGTATTTCAAGGCATTTTTAAAGTATGAGATTTTTTACTTTGGTTTTAGACTGTTTGTTCACAAACTAGAAAATGAACATCAACTTTTTTTTTAATTATCCCCTAAAAGAGGGTTCAAATTTTGTATTGAGAGAAATCATTTTCTAAGACGATAAAAAGTTCTACGCGGACGAAGTCGCGGGCAACAGCTAGTCTATATATAAAAGATGAGTCATTTGAAGACACCTACAGAAAAAAACCGGCCAAGTGCGAGTTGGACTCGCGCACGAAGGGTTCCGTACCATTATCTATAAAAACGGCAAAAAAATCACCTTTGTTGTATGGGAGCCCCCCTTAAAAAATATTTTATTTTGTTTTTAGTATTTGTTGTTATAGCGGCAACAGAAATATATAATATGTGAAAATTTCAACTCTCTAGCTATCACGGTTCTTGAGATACAGCCTGGTGACAGACAGACGGACGGACGGACGGACAGCGAAGTCTTAGTAATAGGGTCCCGTTTTACTCTTTGAGTACGGAAGCCTAAAACAGTACGGATTGACAGCAAAAAGTATAATGATTATATTAATGGGAACAAAAATATAAATGCCTATGTCCTGACTGACTCACTCACTCATCAACTCACAGCCGAAACTACTGGGCCTAGAGAGTTGAAATTTACACCAGAACTACCTTTTACAACGTAGGCAACGGATAAGAAGTAATTTTCGGAAATCATCCCCTAAAGGGGTTAAATAGGGGTGCAAAGTTTGTATGGGGGAAACTTGATTTTTTGAGCTAGAGACTTAAACCTTTGTATAACGATTACTTATTAGAATACAAATAAAGTACTTTCAACGTTTAGGAAAATTCTGCCCCTAAGGGGGTTAGAAAGGGGTGTAAATTTTGTACGGGAGAAACTTTATTTTTTAGACAAGCGACTTAAAACTTTGTATTACTTATTATAATACAAAATAAAGTACTTTTAGCGTTTTGAAAAATTTCACCCCTAAAGGGTTGCAAAATTTGTATGAGCGAAACTCCTTTTTGAGATAGAAGCTTAAAAGTTTTAGAAATATTACTTATTACGATACAAATAAAGTATTTTTAGCGTTTTGGAAAATTCCACGCCTGAGTGGATGAAAAAGGGGTGCAATGTTGGTAAAGGTGATTTTTTGGAGCTAGAATCTCAAAACTTTTTAGAAAGATTAAATAATAAAAAAAATAAAAGATATGAGATTTGTAACTTCGATCTTAGCCTGTTTAGACTACCAAAATTATTTCAGCGTTTTATTGAAATTCTTCCCCCAAAGGGGATTATAAGGGCATTCAAAGTTTGTATGGAGAGCAAGACATTTTTAAAGTAAGAGATTTGTAACTTCGGTTTTAGACAAAACAAACATGCTAAAATACTACAAAACTTATTTCAGCGTTTTTTTTAATTCATCGCCTAAGAAGGTTAAAACAGGGTTCGAAGTTTGTATAATATAGACCAGTGTCATGGGAACTTTTGGGCCACCAACGACCCGGGGCGGTCCTTTTTGTTAGTTGATAGTTTGATACTTTAATTCTAATGTAAGTGAATTGTAAATATTTTTAGATATTAAAATTTACCCCTTCATATAGAGCAAGACATTTTTAAAGTAAGAAATTTGTAACTACGGTTTCAGCCTGTTTATTATGAGGGTTCAAAGGGGGTTCTAAGTGTGTATAAAGAGCAAGCCATTTTGAAAGTAAGAGATTTGTAACTTCGTTTTTAGACTGTTTACTAAAAGACTAGGCACAACACTAATTTCAATGTTTTTTTTTAATTTATTCCTTACACAAACTTTTAGACGATGACATGTTATACGCGGACGAAGTCGCGGGCAACAGCTAGTATGAAATAAAACTCTTTAAATTAATTCTACTTTAAATTCATTTTACTTAAGAAGAATCATCAAAACCACTCTCCAAATTTTTAATTTTGATGAGATATAATAATAGAACTTTGTATGATATTCTTCAATGTGAATAACATTAGCAGTTTAGGGCCATATCTACTTTCGAAGGGCCTGTGGCGGGCTGGATTAAACTCCTTTGCGGGCCGCTGTACTTTGCCCATCTGTGGTCTATTCCAAGAATTGATGAAAGATTTTTTTATCCAGTGTGTAGAGGCAGAAATTACATCCTGCTTATTTTATCCCCTTACAATATCAATTAGGAAATACCCTATATTCAGTTTTGAGACGATTTTAATATTATGTTTGACTTATATTATATTACAGGTATTGATGGCAAAAAAAAGCCTTTCAACAATCGCCATAGCATTACTAATAATGAGCAGAATGCTTATGGCAAGAGAAGGAAGACATGTCGTAAACCTATGGTCAAAAAATTACCAGAAGCGGAAGATACAAGAAAACTAAGACCTTTTCAAGGTATTCAGGAATTAATGATGGATACAGATGAGCCACAGGGTGAACCTGAGTATGGCTTTACCATTGTGGATGAGGACGAGCTAGAAAATGAGAGCATCACTTCTAAAGCTACTTCAGGGCCTGTTTGCCTTGCTCTGTCCTCCTTAATGTGTAATTATGGATCTTCTGATGAAGATGAAAGTAACAATGCTCCAATTAATGTCCCTAGTACTTCCACAGCTATAAATGAATCAAAAGAAATAACTACAGTCACTGTGAGCAAGGAGCTTCCAGAGATAAAAAGTGAAGAAAAAAACAAAACATCACAAAAAAGAACTGATAGTGATGATGACAGTGGACCTGAGGAGGTAAAAGTGACCAAACAAATAACAAATGATTCTGAAAAAAGAGAAATAAAACCATTTATAAATAAAACGAAACCAAAAGGCAAGATCCCTCAGAAGCCAGTTTTTAAAAGATCTAAACCCAAATTGCCATCTACTTTGTTACAAAAATTGTTATTTAAGGAAATGAAACATGAACGTAATGTAGTATTGCAATGTATAAGATATATAATAAGAAACAATTACTTTGACAAATCTGTATGTTAATAAACAAATAAATAGAATAATTCATTGCATTATTCTTCTAAATAATCATTGAACTTACACCTTAAGATGTCATGAAGTCACCAATTATAAATAATGGTGATTCCGTTGTGCTGGATTTCTCGGATTATCCGCGCTAGTGGTTTTTAAACACCAACCATGTTTTTTAACAATATTTGCTTGCCTGACTGGAGGATGACATTAATTTCAAAAAAAAGGCGTAAACTTTGGCGCAACGAACTCTGCTAAGGCCCATTAACGTGCTCACTAGCGCCACTGTTAAATAACTGTGATTATTTAAATTTAACGACAGATATTTATGCAAGTAGGCCGCTATCTACTGTATTTTGTATTTAAATACCTTGTGAATACAGCACGGCTATCACAAGACGGCGCGCGAGCTCTCTCGATTTTTCTCGCACTATCCGTCTCTCTCTTATTAGAACACTTAGAAAGAGAGGTATGGAGCGAGAAAAATCGAGAGAGCTCGCGGGCCGTCTTGTGATAGCCATGCTGCAAACTAGTTTTTATGTTGCTGGATTCGTCGATTTATGAACTCAAAAGAAAAACGGCATAGGTTTAACTTTGGTCGCATAGATTGACGAAACTACACTATATGGTTTTTCTATTGACCAGTAGATGGCGTTAAAATTAACGAGGGTGCTGGCATCTCGTGGTGAAAAGGAAAACTACACCGTTTTGCTATTGAACAATAGATGGCGTTAAAATTAACAAGGGTGCTGCCATCTAGTAGCCGAGCTAGAGGTTCACTAGCGACAACAAGTAGTGTAAAACATGTATGAATATTGGTGTAAAACGTAGGGCTATTGGTCAGCAGACCCTAGCACACTAGGTTTTATCACTACGGCGATTTTACGGCGAAAATGTACTGAAACGTCACGTAAAACGTGACATAAAACGAAATTAAATTTAAATAATCACAATTATTTACCAGTGGCGCTAGTGTGCACGTGAACGGGCTAAGAAAATTGGAGCACTATACATATACCTTGGCGTGAAATGGGATTTCCAGCCTCGTATCCCTATCCGGCCTCACTATACCCTGAGAACTTTACTAGCTAGGGCTAGCTTAGCTTAACGGGCTGTGCTTAAAAAAATCATAACTTTGATATTTCAATTTTATTTCAGGCTTTCATGTTAACGTTAACCATCATCCATGTTCGATTTTTTTAACAGACTTCAAAAAAGGAGGAGGTTATTGTTCAACCTTTTCGCAATGAGACATGATATTGTTGTTGTGTAAATACCAGGGCGGCCAATCTTAGTACTAGGTGGACGGTAATGACAGCATAATAAGTTTACTAAATAAAGAAGGACATTAAGTATAGGGGCCTACTATGAATATCTGGTGATTTCCAATTTAGTCACATAATAATTCATAGATGTAAAATGCAAATAATAGATGGAAGCACGCGGCACCTAATAAAAATCGGAAAATAATTAATTGTGCTAATAATATCAATAAATAATTTCAAAACTAAAATACTTGTGTAATTTAGTAATTTTAACTATATTGTGACGACGGCGGGGTCAATAATGGCCTTGTTTCTATGGTGATGAAACGCGCCGTCTAGGTATTTCGAAATTCATCGTAGTGTCAAAAGACATCAGTAGCCTAATAGGATAGTACAGACTGCGGTATTTTGGAGTCGATGAGCCCCGGTTCAAATCCTTCGCACTTTTTGTATGTTTTAACATTCAAGTGGAGTCTTCAAATAAAAATATCAGATGGCGCATCAAATGTCATCAATTACAAGGTTACCGTTTTTAGGCCCAGAGATTGTTGTCTATTTCAGTATATAACAAACAATAGTTATTTGTCATACAAGGGGGGAAAGTTGTATTTTACCTGCGAGTGTTTCAACACACGAGACGTAAAATAACTTTTCACCCGTGTATAACACAAATCTTTTCACCTCACTACAGCAAGAAAAATAGGAAAAAGGGTAAAAAAAAAGTAAAATAGTGTAAAAAAAGTTAAAAAAAAATATGTCATAAAATATACCTACAAAAAACAAAAATAAACATTTAACGTTCTACGTCTACTTTCTTCACATGTGGATAAAAAGCGATTTTCTCAATAGTTAACAAACATACAAAAAGGCCTTTCCGAGCTAGTGAGGTGAAAAGTACTTTGTGGTAAATACTTCAATCCTACTTGGTCCATTATGTGAAGCTTTATCAAACTTTTTTTTTTTCAAATTGGGAGTGGACATGTAAGAGATGCAACGGATAGTGGTTCGGCCGGATACCCGCTATCCGGCCGAAAGTAAAGCCGGGTCCGCTGCACCAATGTTTTCCATGTTTTTAAACATCTAACATGTTTTCCGTCAGTTTCAGTTTCAAATAGGGTATTGTTTTGATTGGCAAAACATGTTTGACGTTTAAAAACGTCGAAAACATGGCGCAGCGGACGCGGCTTAACATGCATAAAATAAAGTAAATTCGACCGTGCGTTTGCGCTATGCTCCGTGCAAGTTGCGTGGTGTTAAAATTGATAACGTCGTGTTGCTAAATGGATAGTAAACCATCACGTGATTGTAATAAAGTATAAATTACAAAATATATTTCGAATCATAAAAAGATATAACCTTTAAAACTTTAACCTTGGAAAGTTTAGAAAAAAAAGTTTATTTATTTATTGTCCAAGAGTAAATTTTAAAGGTACCAATAGAATCCTTACGCTTTTATAGAAACAAATTTTCACCTCACTTGCTCGGAAAGGACTTTTTGTATGTTTGATATCTATTGAGAAAATCGCTTTTTATCCGCATGTGAAGAAAGTAGACGTAGAACGTTATGAGTACTATGACGTAGCACGTTAAATGTTTATTTTTGGTTTTTTGTATATTTTATGACATATTTTTTTTTTTTTTTTTTTTAATTTTTTTTTTTACATTTTTTTTACCCTATTTCTTATTTTCCTCGCTGTAGTGAGGTGAAAAGATTTGTGTTATACACGGGTGAAAAGTTATTTTACGTCTCGTGTGTTGAAACACTGGCTACGCTCAGGATTCTATTTTTGAACCACTCGCTTCGCTCGTGGTCAATCATAGAATCCTTTCGCTAGCTCGTGTTTCAAATGAACACTCGCAGGTAAAATACAACTTTCCCCCCTTGTATAACAAATAACTATTGTATGACAACTATGGACCTAAACGCAGTATTTCGCGACCGAAACAGCAATTAACAATTAACGGCAATAAACGGCCTCCGTAGCCCAGTGGGTAGTGACTCTGCCTACGAAGCTGGAGGTCCCGGGTTCGAATCCCGGTCAGGGCATTTATCACGAATATTTGTTCCTGAGTTATGGATGTTATATATGTATATAAGTATCTTTATGTATTTATCTATTATATATATCATCGCCTAGTACCCACAACACAAGCCTTACTGAGCTTACCGGGCCTAGGTTGATTTGTGTAAGATTGTCCCATAATATAATTTACTTCATTTCCATGCAATGGTTAGTACAAATTGCACGGTGTGACGTCATACTTAGGCACTTGTCCCACCGCCGGCGAGTAGCGAGTACTCTCATAGTAATTCGTACTCGCTTAGCGTTTCGGCTGCTGTCAGCGAGGTCCGTCTTTAACTCGAGGTAAGTTCGTTTAATTCCTAATTATGCAATATGCATCGCTGTGCAATCTTGAAATGATAATTATTAACTTGTAGTTGGGTATTAATGTCCTTTTAAATGTAGTTGCTTCCATACAAACATTTGTTCATCTACAAAAACTGGTTCGAATGGCATCGTAATAGTACATTACTTACCTAGGGCGGTTAATAAACAAAGAATGTCTCAGATCGCAGGTATTTGACGCCCGAGCCGAAGGCAAGGGCGATAAATATGCGCTCTGAGGCTTTCTTTATTACCGCCCGTGGTGAGCACAAAATTTTACGTCTCTATCTGGCCAGGAAGTGGGGATTTCCGCACGCATAGCGTGCGGTAATTCCTACTTTATGGTCAGGTATGACGTAAACAAATTTAAGCTCACCAGCCCATTGGTTACTCACTGAAGGCAGGCTTTGATAGAAAATGCGCAAATTTTAGTTTTTAACATAATTTTGCGATTACTGTCATTACATTTTTCAAAAAGTAGCCGAAAAATCCTCGCGTGATTTGTGCACAAGCCCTTACCTATGTTCTGTGTTAAAATACTATCCGGTATCCGGCCGGATACCTCGGCACTATTCGGCCGGATATCCGTTGCATCTCTAGTGGACATTGAAATAATAGATTGCATGTAGTCATATTTTTTATTATAAATGCACAATGGCTTATGATTGTGCAGCGGCAGCCGGGGTGGTAGTGGCGGCGGCTTCCTCCCTGATGCGGTCCTTCTTGAGGGTGCCCATGAACGCAGCCTTGTCGGCCGGGGTCTGGAAGCGACCGTGACCAAACTTGGAAGCCGTGTCGATGAACTTCAGGTTGATCTTCTCGAGGGCGGCCCTCTTCGTGTGCACGCGCAGGGACTGGATGAACAAACAAGATTAACTATAAGTTTGCATAGATGATAGAGTTTATATGGATTATAGGATTACAGAGGCAAAGTGTCGCGACGCAGTTACGGGAAATAATTGTGCCTCCTGTAACAGTAGTGGTAAATAATGTAGACAAAAATGTTAATTAACAATCAATAAATTGGCATTGCCACTGCAGTCCTACAACTAGAGTTTGTGAAATTTCACCCGATATATATATGAACATGTATGCGACTTTATATGGATGTAACAATGGGCTGAATGAACGGGACAAAATGATCCGACAGCCCGCCTGTTTCCTGCCAGGCATCCCCTCACAACATCAACATGCATGGAACAGATAAAAGGCCGAAACGCACTGACAGCGGTGGTATCGGTTGTAATGTTCGAACTAATACGAAAGGGTGGCGGTATTCTGTGCGGATCCTTAAATATTAGCACGAACATTACAACCGGTACCGCCTCCGCGCCGCTCCGCCACCGCTGTCAGTGCGTTTCCAGCGCTCTCCGATCTATTCAACCGAATTTAACATATGTAAAACATTACAACTTAGCTTCTATAAGCTATTTCCTCAAGATTCTGCCTACATTATTTGCAAGACAAAGACGGAGCCACAACTGCAAAAAAGGTACTGGTAGTACATGTGCTCTTTAGTAGCATTCTCAATTATTTTGTATGCAAATAGCATGCTACTTACTAGTAACTTTCCAGATACACAATCACATGCTATTTGCTCGAAATTAGCATGCTTTCATGCCACTATAGAGCATGTGTAACCCTTAATATGAAGTATAAACAATCCTTACCTTTCTGAGGGTGATGACACGCTTCTTGGGTCCCATGCAGCAGCCCTTAAGCATGACAAAGTCATTATTGACCTCACCATAGTGGGGGAAGCCTCCCATGGGGGTGATGGACTTCTCGGACAAGTCATACTCAGTGCAGGCATTGTTTTTCACAACCTTGCCATCCTTAGTGTGGATACCTGTCAAAATGTTAAACATTATGGACTTTGTATGGAATTCTCTAGCTAGGGGAACCGTGTAGGAACAATAACATCAGTCCGCCCTAGTATAATCTTCACTTGAGATTCAGGTTCTAACCGTATTTTAGCGTGTAAGTTGGATCATCATTTGTTTAACTACTACATGCAAATCTTGGGTAATTATAAATTTCAGGCTAGCTGTTAAAATTGACAGTTTCTATTCTTTCTTTTTCACTATGTTTGACGCGAAATAGCGTGGTTTTCTCTACACACTTCGCCGTGTACTTCGTACGTGTCTATGAAGAGCCACGCAGTTGATAACGAAAATTAATGTACCTTGACCAATACGGTAGATTTTCTTGTTCATTTCAGTGCGATGGTGGTATCCCTTCTGACCGGCACGGGCGACCGTGAAGGACACTCTTGAAGGATGCCACGCTCCGATACAGGCAACCTTGCGCAGACCTTTGTGCGTCTTGCGGGGCAGCTTCTTTGTGTGCCAACGAGAAGTGACACCTGAGAATATTATTGATTGTATGATTAGATACCTAAATGCATACATACTATGGGTAAATTTTGAAATATACAGTCATAGCCAGATAATTAAGAACACGATTTTTTTTCCCATACAGTTGCATACAAATATGATTTTTTTTATTTGATGATAATTTAAAATGTGTTTGATTAGATTTGTTTCTGATTATACAGATGTAACCGTGTTTAAACAGTATTTTATATAGTGCACATACAGCTTCTGTAAAATTTAGACTTTATAAAATACAGACGATCTAATATTGTTCCTAATTACAGTATGAACTAGTAAAAACTGGCCATTTGACCATCCGTATTTTTTTAAGCACAACTTTTATATATAAACTAAATTAAATCTTATTTATACACAGATACCTCCATATACTCAGAAATAAAATTGGCCAAACACATAAATTATCATCAAAGGGTCTAGCAGGACCTAAGAACACTGTATGCGTAATATCAGCCTTCGATCTTCTTTTGTTTCAGACTTATTCACGAAAATGTCAAAAAATCAAGGTAATTTTGAAACTGATATTTTAGCTAAACCAAGCAAGCGAGAGTAACCAAATAAATTCAGAATTAAGGAGCATAAAATGCGGTTCATAATGCATATTTTTAGACATTCATATCCTTGAACTAGGTTGAAAAAAATCCCTTGTGGGGGCCACTCTTGTTAGCTTAGCCTGCTAGACCCTTTGAAAAGTCATATTTGTATGCAACTGTATGGGGGAAAAAATCGTGTTCTTAATTATCTGGCCATGACTGTACATAAAAACTAGTTAAGGCACTGGTCCCACCGCGAGCGAGTAACTATGAGCTATCAGCTATTTTCTTGCTCAAGAACCAAACATAATCGCTTTCGTGTAAATAAAAGAGAGTTATATATTTATAGTTCATAAGCTGGCTGTTAACACCGCCGGTGATGAACTATAAATTTATTTTCTCAAAAATGGCCCACAAAGTGGACATAACTCGCTACATATTGGAAGGTAAAGTGTATAGTTTAAGGCCAGATCAAAATTAAAAAATAAAAAACATTGCAGGCCGCCTGGAATGTTACATATGAATTCCTTTATTTGTCGAGAACCAAACTTTTTAAAAAGTAGAAACTGGCATATAAAAGACGGCACAGGTCGTATTCAGCCAAATCAAGTCGTATTTTTCTGTTGCAAACGCGACATTTTCGCATGTGTCATTTTTTTTTTTTTTTTTATTGAGAAACAGTCTTAAAAAACACAAGTAACTTAGCTATGGCTATGTGAGTAATGCTATAATAGACCTATAGTTTCATAAATGTTTAAAAAGTTACAAGTTATATTAAAAATTGGAAAATATGTTTAATATAAGACCAAATGTCATAAATATATATATATATATATATATATATATATATATATACATATATGTGTTGCAAATACACTTATGACAGTTAAGTACATTTACAACTTAGGTACAACCATTATACAATGAAAAAAAAAAAAAAAAAAAAGAAAGAAAAAGTTAATGAAAGTGTCATAAAAATATTGCGTTTTTCGGTGGAAAAATACACTTTCGATTCTGTTTAAAAAAATATTATGACGTTTAATTTTATGAAATTTGTAGTATCCTCAATTTTTATTTAATAATAACGCTTGATTTTAATTTAGTCTTTTTTATTCCCCCATTTTTGAGAAAAGCACTATATTAGCCTCAGCCGGAATGGCAATTGCAGGCTTCATATTAAATTTAAACAAAATACTCCGCCTGCAATTGCCTCCTTCCCGGCCACGGCAATAATGTACTATTACACTTGAGCTATTATCTTTTGTTAGTTTCTTGGGCGAGTAATCGCCGATAGCTGTCTGTAGCCGGCGGTGGGACCAGTGCCTAAAAATATGACAAATATTTCCAAGATGGTTTTAATTAATTAGAGCTCATTAATCCTTAGAAATGCAGCAGAGATGGTGGAAGAGCAGCATTTCAGCCAGCAAGTCATTAACTCATGACCTGCTAGTTTTTTTTATAATATAAAGTAGAAGCAAAAAACCCACCTTTGTATCCCTTGCCCTTGGTGACACCGATGCAGTCAATCATCTCATCTTTAGCAAACACAGAGTCGATGGGGATGGGCTTTTCTAGGTGTTCCCTAGCCCATTTGACCTTGTCCTCAACAGTGCCTCCATTAATCTGGATCTCCATGATGTGGGCTTTCTTTTGACGCTGCTTCAGCAGCTTCATCTGGGTGTGGGCGATGAGCCTCACCACAGTGCAGTAACGGATCATCTTTTTGAAGTCCTTCTCAATTGACTTGCGGCCCAGCTCATCTTGCCACCTCTTGCTAGACTTGGTGAAAGCCTTCTTCTTGCACTTATACCTGATTGAAGCACACAGTAAAGCAGCTGCTGTAAGAGAAACCGAGCAGCCTCATCGTTGAGCGGAGACCACTTGGTAGCAATATGCCACAGGGCATATTTTGGTTGACTCTCATCCAGCGATAGGAGAGCTGATTTATGTAGGATTAGTAATGAGAATAAATTTAAAATATTAACTATAGCCAATACAACTAAACACTATAGGTACTTAATAAAAATAAATCATAGAGTGAAATTATCGCCAGAATATAACCAAAAATTATCATCCTAAATTGTGACATGGTATTTAACAACCTAAAAGTGAAATAAAATTTTACAGGTCATCATGAAATTGACTTGTTAGAATTCTGTAAGCTTTCTTGTAAGGAATTAATAAATAAATTTCTCTAGTGGTTTTAAGTTCTTACCAGTTCTTGTAGAAGCGACGACGACAGTCCTCGGACATGTGCTCGGCCCACACGGTGAGCAGCGCGCGGAGGCCGTGGGGGGTCTCAATGTAGCCGACGGCACCCACAGCCACCATGGGAGGAGTCTCGATGATGGTCACTGCCTCTACGATCTCTTTCTTGTTGATCTCTAAAAGATAAAACCAAGTAATGTGAACATTTGCATTTATAAGCTAAGAAAGCGCATGGCAAAAACGAAAACCAACACTGTAAATTGCGAAATAATAACTTACTTGATCCAGGACGGTCAGGTTCACGGACCACGTGGGTCATACCGGCCTTGTAGCCGATGAAGGCGGTAAGATGCACTGGTTTGCTGGGATCATCCCTAGGGAAAGCCTTGACCTTGCCACGATGACGACGGGACCTCTTCTTGGGGTAGAATCCCATCGACCCATGACGGGGTGCTGAAAACTTCCTGTGTGACTGAAAATAATAAAATAACAATTGGATAGTAAAACTTACGACGGTAAGGATTAATTAATGTGATTAATTGGAGCATCAGTCCGCCCTAGTATAATCTTCACAAAAGATTCAGGTTCTAACCGTATTTAAAAGCGTAAATGTTGGATCATCATATGCTAAATAAGAACAAGTTAATCTGTGAAATAACTATTACACACCATAGTTTTCTTAACACTAGTTACTAAATAAATCTTATAATTAATTTAGAAAACTGATTGCTACGATTATTAATGATAAAATACGAGAACACTCACCATGTCGAGAGACTGTCACAACGAAAATGGCCGAGTGTAGGGTTAGGGGTTAGGGTTCTGACATTTCGATTTTATTTTGACATTAGCGTAGCGTGTGGTGAAACTGTTCCAAACGTCATTAAAACCGTTAGTAGTGCTGTTACAAAGTAGTAGACGAGAAGTGAGTTATTTATTTATGCGAAATTGTCGAATTTTATGACAAAAGAAAAGATAAATACAACGATACTTTAATAGGAATTAAAATATGAATGTCACTGCATAATACAAAAAAAAATAACAAGTTTCATTCGCATTGATTCGGATCACAGATTACAGAGAAAGGCAGATAGGCCCTAATAAATTGAACATTTTCTAAACATCCGAACTCTTCTCACTTTTGTACTGAACAACGAGTAAGAAAGGGCTAGAAACACCTAATCTGCCAGGGGGGTTAGCATGCTAATTTTTACGTCGGATTATGTGGTCACACAACTGTCAGTTCCCATACGTTTTTGACGTTTGTGTTACTATAAAACCGTGGATAAAATTAGCATGCTAGCTACACAGGTCTTCATACGTCATTGTCTCTGCTGCTGCTCACTCGCTTGAAATTTAGTGCAGCGAAAAATATTTTCTTACAAGTTATCGATATCGATATTTACTGTTAATAATATATTCGTAATAATATATGCGATACTCGTAACGTAAGTAAATTGCATCTCCATCTATACTATGCTAAAATTCATAAGTATGGTACTTACCAAATTAAAAACTAATTCCATTAAGTACTACGAAAATAATAAACTGCATTCAAGATTAAGATATTCGCTACAAATTAATTTACGCAAATACATAGGTAGTCAGACAAGTTACTTTTTAACCCTAGCCATTTTGTGGATTTTTAGTGGAACTAATTAATTTTAACCAATATCAAAAAATGAGGAGGTTGGCAATTCGTCGGAATCTTTTATTTTTTATGTATGTATTCCGATTATCCCAAGACGCGTGGACCAATTTGGAAAATTATTTTTTTGTTAGAAAGGGTATCCTTTCTCAGTGGTTCATCTTATGATGGGATCTTGTAGAAAACGAGGGAAATCTTCAAATTGTATAGACATACTTTTAATAGTCACTCGGGCATTTGCTTTCGGAAAGGAGATGTTCCTGTGCCTTGGTGAAGTATTGAATTGAAGTCGGTTAAAACTTTTTGTTGCTAAAGTAAGTTATAATTGCAACCAGTGTAGCGCAACTAGGAACAAAAAGATGAATGACGTCCAACTGCTCAAATTCAGCTTAAAATCTGACAAGTTCTGACAAGTGACAAGTTTCTATCTGTGCTTTTGCTATGGCGGACTCATGCTATCTCCTTCTTCCGTTCTTTCTCTGTCTGTCATTTTGTCATGGTGACTTTGGCCGGTTACCATGGATATTATAACTTCACGAGAAAACATGTGTGTGTCAAACAAACAATGCTTTTGACGAAATAAAATTCATAATTATCTTAAAATAAAACACGTTAGTATTAATAACGAAATATCAAGCGCCAATATTGATTTACTTATGAAAAATAACGGTTGGTACTTGAATAAAACCTACAAGTGCGAGGTTTCTTAGTTCGAGAAGAATTCATTGCGACCCGCAAAGATATGTGTACAGAATGGTGAATTTTGAAATAAGTGTGAAATAAACTGTATGAAATATTTGTTCTCCTTTTATTATTTCATACCTAAATCGGATAAGTTTTAGATTTTGTAAAGCAATTTTCTGTTCATGCAGTGGGCCCAACGACGTAATCATAATTTATCGATATCGATAACGTTGGGTTCTAATATTATCGATATCGATAACGTTAAGTACTACAACCCTACTATCTTCGTTCGTTAGGTTGGTAAGTCTACTTCCGTACTAGCGTTTATTTTTATTGGCATTGTGGTATTTCAAACTAGCTAAAGTTCGAATGAGTTGTCATGTCAAAACCAAATGACAATGTCACTGTCATCCAAAACCTTGTTCGAAGTCCCGTCTCTTATTTATATTCTCTTTGATTGCAACGATAAACACATTAAAAGTCATCGAGTATCACTAATGTAAACAATGAGAAAAGTCAAAGCCTGGTATTAAATACCTACGCAATTTGAAAACATTTAAATTAATCAATTTTTGTCGAAGCTTATTTTCCGGAAATCTGAACTTAACAGTTAACTACGTCAAAATATTTTGTCTTAACGCCTGCATAAATAATTCATGTCGATAAAATGTCGATGTATAAATTTGAATTTAGTAACAACACTACCCGTGTTTACGACAATAGGGAACTTGCATCTTAATATTTTATTACGAAAAACAAAAGTATAATCCAGCATTAAAACAACTGTAGCATTAAACTTTGTTATGATTTATTTTTCTGATGTTATGCGCGCCGGCCACCCCCCGAAAACGCTCTATATTAAACGGGCTTATGCTATGACGTCACAGCATAGCCTTTACTATGGAGTAAGTCATTAATTTGCGATTATCTCCACAAAATTTACGTTTAAGTCTATACTTGTCATACAAAATATCATTTCTAATTTAATATTCTATGTAACTGTTACGTTATTTTATCGAAAAAATAAAAAAATAATTTTCGTCATTTTAACGTTACGTAAAACTAATAATATCTCTACGTATATCCGCATCGATTGAGTGCAATTTATTCGAAATTGAAGTCTCATGCAAGTTCCCCATTGTATTTTTATAAAAAATCTTAATAAGATCGACTTTTAACCATGTAAAAAGTACTTGTTTCATAGTATCCAGTATCTGCAGTAATCCCATACTATTATATATTATTGCGTAATGTACGTGAAATATTTGAGAAATAAACAAAAGATTCCTACCGATGAAAACTGGTTTTTTCTCCGGCCTTCTTTGCTAATCTATAGTAACTTCAACAGTACGGAGCTACACAAGACATTTTGCCCCTATATATAAATGATATCGTACACTTTCCACACAAATATATAGTTTTAAAACACAGTTTTCATATAAGCTAAGATTTGACGTTGACTGACTTTGACGTGTTGGTAGTTTTGTTTACTTTTTTTAACGGCTCGGTGGGCAGTATTTGGAGACAGCTCGTTAAAGCCTCATAATAACTTACTTATCGTCTCATTCTAACTCATATCAGCTGTCCATATAAGAAGTGACAGAGACAACTGTATGAAACGTGGTCTTGCTTAATACTGCGGGTCTGTCATATAGGCAGAATATATAGAGGGAGTCACCCACATATACACACATGAGTGACAAAGATGTACCTATGCATAGGCAATATAGTGGGAACGAGATACAGTGTCATATTTTCTGTCCCTCATCGCGTATACGGATTTTTCGCTTGCCTGTCAAAATTTGTACTGAAACTGAGGGCCTACCGCGAACAGCATTCGAAGTTTTCCCTCTCTGTCGCACTTACGTACGAACTCGTAAGTATGACAGAGAGGGGAAACTTCGAATGCGTTTCGCGGTAGGCCCTCAGCATTGACGTAACATAAAATAAATAGAATCACAATGTTGAACAAAAACGTCAAGAAATGTGCCCCAAAATGACAGCTCAAGCTATATATCAGTAGTTGCTAATAGCGTTAACTTATAACTTGCATCAAGATATACATATGTTTCATAAAAAAAAGAACTCAGTTTACTAGAATTTAAGCACCCTATTAGCAAATCAACATCAACAGATAAAATACTTTTTAGTTTATTGAGATTTTATCACAATGTGAACTTAACTGCTCACGTCAAAACGGAACGAATGAATGGAGTCGCGTTATAGAATTATTTTAATAATGTTTTTATGTAGGTATTTAAACAGATTATTTACATTTATTAAATACAAGAAACATTGAACAAAATAGATCTTAGGTAACAAATAGTACCTAACTAGGTCTTACATAAACATTGAAAATTAAACAAAAAAATATATTTTAAGCTTAACAGAAAGACCAATATCACAAATAAATCCGTTTTCTTTATTTTACAAGTGGGGAATAAACAGATTCAAATTTCCAAATGATGTGTTGATACTGTTGATATTGGATTATACAATTATATTATAGTAAATTAATGCTATTTTGCCATTTGCCTGGCAAATTATTGCATACAATTGAAATTAAAATATGTACCTAATGGAGAAATGGACAACGTTCATGCATGACAGGTGTGGCAGTTTTAGTAGTCTGTGTTCAATCCATTTTTTGTCGTATATCCGAAGCAGGAAAATAAGTCGAACAAACGACGCGCGAATAGAATAGAATCGAAAGTTCTTTATTGTTTTTCTTTACGGTGTTACAATCATGTCCGCTAAATGGGTGTGTCCTTAATATTATATGTTTTAAAGCTCTTTCATTTTATGTCGTGTAGCAAATTTACAGCTCTCGAAGAGTGTTACATAATGATGATCCACTTAACTTTTTATTTTAAAGTCATTTGGTTTAAATAAATCGTCTCGACTGTCACGTGCTATGACTGCAGCCCATTTTGCACGTCGCTGAGGATTTCTTGGAAATTTTAAAAAGAAAACCATAAAATAACGTAGGTAACGACGTCATAAAAAGTATTTAATACCGACTCCTTAGATTTATGTTCCGCGACGTATGTCATTTGAACCAATGATGTAATATAAAATATACGTAGATATGTTATAAGCGGTCCAAAAGTGGCACACTAAAACTTGGTCAAGTCACACAGCTTGCCATAGTTTTGCGTCGTCAATGGAAACTAATGCTGTCAGAATTTGGTGGCCATTTTTAAACACGGAATTTCGTATAGACAACATATCTTCCTATTTTTATATTACATCATTGATTTGAACTAACAAAACTAATTATTTAAAACATTTTTAAAACTATTCAATTACTTACAACGAGTTTACACAAAATTCGTTTCGTTATCAAAATAACTAACTTAAAGAAATATATCCCATCTTATTTTCTTGTTTTTTGTTGGTTTTTACGCAGTTTTTGACTGAACATTTAGACATATCTGACAACCAACAAGAGCCGTTCAGAGGGCCTACCGCGCAACGCATTCGAAGTTTCCCCTCTCTGTCATACTTACGAGTTCGTGTGCCTTCGAATGCCTTTCGCGGTAGGCCCTCTGATTGTGTATCTAGTTACACATACTAAATCATACGATATGATATACTACGACTAAATTATAAATGACATTAGACGTCAAGAGTGTATTAGCTTCTGATACTTCTTAATTTAGTATGGTTAATTTACCATCGTCCCTTTTGGGTATACGCTAGGACGCCATCTATATATCCTCTATCTACGGGGTCTGTTTTCCGTCAGGTTCGGCAAACAAATAGGGTTTTGTTTTGATTGGCAAAACATGTTTGACGTTTAAAAACCACGAAAACATGGCGCAGCGGACGCGGCGGACAATCAAACATATTTGACAAATTTTACATTTTGTTTGTACATTTTCATCAAACATCAGCGCACACGTACAAACACGTTTGTCAAACATGACTTCTGCGGCGCTACCACGAAAATCGAAATTCATATAGATGCATCCCTGTCACTCGAGTAGAGTAAGTGCGATAGAGATCGAGATACCCGAATTTCGAAATTCGTGGTCATAGTCCAAAGCGGCGATCGCGCGAAAATGGCGAGTTTGTTTGACAAACATGACCGTACACCTTCAAACATTATGCCAAATTATGCCATTACGCCATGTTTTCGTGGTTTTTAAACGTCAAAAATGTTTTGCCAATTCAAAACAATACCCTATTTGTTTGACGAAACTGACGGAAAACATGTTAGATGTTTGCAAACACCGAAAACACGGCGCAGCGGACCCGGCTTCAAATAAACAGCCAAACACGTAGTTTGTTTGACAAACTGACAAAATTATTTGAACGTCTGCGGTCTACTATACGTCTGTGATTCGGATCCGGAAGATCTGACACCTGTCATATATTTTTAATGACATTTGTGACGATTTAAAACAACAAAAAATATTACTTATTATTATAGTTATTATTTGGATTTGGATGATAAATGATATTAGGCTTTTGGAACTCGCACTAGTAGCTTTGTTACGTTTTGTAAGTTAAATTGAAAAGGTTCTGTTATACTCCACATCATATCCGACGAACATTCATTGAAATACATAAATCACAGTTTTTGGTGTTGTTTGATCACGATATTCAAGATCACACAATAATTCCACAATGAATAACTCTGCTGCCAAAGTGAGTTTTATTTATTAATTAATTCTTGTTTATGACTCCTGTTGGTATCGATTTGGTCATAAAATTAGCTTTTTTTTTTCTTAGGTGGGTGAAATATTCACTGAAGCTGGAGCTGCATTTAATAAGTTGGCAGAAATGACAATGATGTTGCACCCCATGGCTGAAAATACCTCAAGGTATGTTCCTTCACTCTTCCTGTCCTACATGATCCATGTGGGGACATGACATCGAAGGGGTAAAGTCTGTGATAAACGTGAAATGTCACTAGGTATAAAATCTCACTAGCTTTAACTATTTAAACGATCTTTTAAATAT
Source organism: Epinotia brunnichana (assembly GCA_963854355.1). Classification (NCBI taxonomy): domain Eukaryota; kingdom Metazoa; phylum Arthropoda; class Insecta; order Lepidoptera; family Tortricidae; genus Epinotia; species Epinotia brunnichana. The sequence goes on along the minus strand of OY977939.1, from coordinate 16,868,474 downwards.
GATATACAGAAGACAGTTACACTTATAGCAGGAAAAGCAAGGGAAGGATAGAAATTAAAACACTTTCTCTCAGAACCCTATCTCTAGTAGTGCATTAAAGTAGAATTGTTTACATTTAATAGCAACATGATCCCTATTTTATATTACATTGTATACTTCTATGTTTCTAGTGCTCCAGCAAAAACCCCAGTGAAAAGAAAAGCAGCAGACGAGAGACCAGTTTTATCGGGGAACACACCTCAACCAATTCACAATGTTCACACAGCACCTATATCACAGCAGGTTCGTACTTTTGATATTCTAATAACATATTAAGTGCGTGTATTTTGGTTTTATGGATGGTGTGCATTATACGGGGAATTTGAAAAAAAATGGCAGATTAAGGTTAACTAAAGTGATGTTTAAGTCACGTCTAACCTGTCGGTTTTGTTACTGTCCGTTTAAGGGTGCAAAAATAATGAATATGCCTGCACTTTTTAAAGTATGCATATTTTGCACTGAATGTGTTACAACTAAATGTGTGTGATTTGGGTTTTTAAGCTGGTTATGATTATTGTGTTGTTATTATCTACAAATGTAGGATAAGACAACTATAGGATCAGGATTGGGTACAATTTTACAGGATTTCATAATAGAACATTACATAACAGCTGAATACAAAGAATCATGATATTTTAAAAATACATTTCTCATTTAGTTTCAAATTAATCATAAATTTAAGAGTTAGACTCTTGTCCATGTAGCTCCCTCCATCTGACTCTACCTACTACCTAGGGCCGCCTCCTTGACCTCTTTATGCAATGTGACTGCTACTTTTTCTTTTATTTGTTTCATGTAACTTATCCTTGGTCTTCCCCTTCTTTGCTTGCCTTCTACTTTTCCTTCCATGATGTTATTAATAAAAGCGTCATGTTGTATAAGGTGACCAATCATTTTCCCTCTCCTATTCTCTATCGTTTTTATCAGTTTCCTATCAAATAAATAAGTGTGAATAAAAAGAAATCCTTAATTATGAATGAAAACTTAACTAATTGGGAATACTAATTCATTTTTAAAAAATCGCTTATGTGTCAAATATAGAAAAAATATAACATCTGCATGACAGTAATTATTGACACAAGAAGGCAGGTTACTTTTTCATTCTAATTCCGTATTTTTTTTAGAGATACTAACCTATCTTTCTATGTCCTGTCCTGAATGACTAGTGGACTCTGCTTATCAGGGATATTGCTACTAGAATGGAAATTTGTTTGGCTTTTTGTATTTAAGTGTCATACAATCTGGTGAAATTTACTTTTTTGCCATGACGTTTCAGGTGACGCTGAACATGTTAAATGCTCATGAATCAGAAATGGATGGAGATGGCCTCAATAATGCAGTGAAATTGGAGTTTGAGTCAAGCACTGAGGAAGTTAATACTTAAGCACAATGTTTATAATAAGAAGAGACAACTTTCAGATTTAAGTGGTCATCCTATTAGGGCTCAGTTTTATAAAAATCTGTTAGATCTAATATTAGATTAAGTTCCAGTAACCGAGTACATATATTGATATTACTAACAACAGATCTTTATGTAACCAGTAGCTCGTTTCACAAAGCTACAAGTAAACATTTTACAAGGCTAAATAGGCAACATAGGTCAAATGGCCAGTCATTATTCGTCAAGCACCTCTGTGTTGCCAATTTAGGGGATTCAGACCGGAATAGCAGCGGCTGGCAGCAGCAGGCTCGCGTCACTGCGACCAGCCGCGCGCCTCCTCGCGTTGCCGACTTTTATCGACATACTTAAAGACCAGTATCATTTGAAAAGGTCGTGTGGCTGCCTGCAGCACCGCGAGTGGCCGCGGGTACAACTGCCGACAAGACGCGCGGCGCCGCGCGACCTTTTCGATCTTTTCAAGCGATACTTCTGAATTGGCCCTTAGACTTGTAGTTTCATGAAATGGGCCTCAGGCCTAAGTGTCTTGAGTAACAATGGTAAAACTTACTTACTTACTTGTAGTATTGCAGTTTCAATTCAAGTAATGTTAATGATAATTAAAATAAGTATTTGATTTTATTTTTCAATGGAGCTGCTGAAATAGTGGTACTCAGATAACCATGTTTAAAATGTAACATAGGTGTCAAAGACTAGCTTATCAAATATGTTTCTGCAGTTTGCAATATTGGTGTCCAATATTTGACCAAATTTACTTCATGATGCCTTTTATTGTCTGAAGTATCAAATGTGATGAAGACATACAATTTCTTTGATGAAATGTACATAGAAAAGTAAAAATATATAATTGGAATACAACCCTTATTGTGTCATGTGTTTTCTTAGTATTAAATAAGGTTTATTATTAATTAGATCATTCTTTTTATTGTTACCTTGGTCAACCTTTTATTTGGAAAAAATGAAGAAAACAATATTTTTAAGTTTTATTTCCACAAGTCTTTATTATAATGAAAACTTAAAATCTTTCTATTCCAAGATGGGTTTAAGGAACCACAAACTTTAGTATGTGTGTTTTCAGTGACCTTGTTTTCTATCACTAACTCCACATCACTCCTGATTTGTAATGAATCATATAAAGGGAAAGTACTGCTGGATTTTTTCAATCTTCTTTGAGCATTTCTGTAACATTTCCATGGTTGTGGCTCTATGATTATTGATCTAGAAATGCTCTTGATGAAGCTTATGAAATCCAGTAAACCATCGTCTCCATGATTTAAATGTATCCACATAGTCACAGAAAAGCAGAATGTGACATCAAACTTCGTCTTCTGATAGCCATTCAAATACTCTTGTATTGATTTTTGGTCACCATCAGACATAATATTGCCAGTCATAAATTTCATATTAGGGATTCGATTTGACTCAAGTGCTCTTTTAATAAGTGTGGGGTCTATGTCAACTGCTAGCATATGTATGTCATTATCGGGGTAAACTGTTTTCAAATATTCATACAGTTCTTTAGAAAGTTCTCCTGTGTTGCATCCAATGTCCAAGCACACGAATGGTTCATGAGCAGTATGCGTAGGGAACATTTCTTTGCTGAGGTTGTTAGTCCTGTGCTCTACATTATGAAATGAGTAATAGTTGATGAAGTTGCCCAATTTCACAGCACCAGGATCATTACCCAGATGATTTAGATCTTCACTTGTCATGGTAACTAAATTGTTTGGACACTAGTACTTATAAGCTGAAAAAGTATTCCCTCCGCAACAGTGTATTATTGGTAAACTTTTTCAGAGTCTTCTAAGTTCTAACTTGCTAGCACGTAGCACGTAGTGTTTCGAAAACAGAAAAGCAAATCCTTGATATTATTGGCAAATATTTCTAGATTAAACTTTTCCAGTTACTCTAAGAAAAGCTCGAGAAAAGAGAAAGTTTAATTTTTAAATGAGGTTCAATTCATAAATAAATTCACATTGACATTGTTTGACGCGCTGGATGACGTGCGCAGTGTTGCCAGGGCCCTTGAGTCGTAAGTTACGTTTCGTTTCATGAAATGTTACATTTTTGCTGCATAAGTTACATTATATATTTTTCTTTTATTAACGTGTGTGGGGTCGGGTTTCGTAGGCAAATTGATATCAGCAATAAAAAAAAAAACAATAATGACTCATTTCTCTTTGTTGTGTATTAAATTGATGGGATCTATACCACAATGAATGATTTGTCAGCTCCAATTTATCAGAATTTGACTAATTGCTATCGTCTGGAGGCATGTTGCGCTGCTGCGGCGCTACCACGAACTTCAAATCTCAAACTTCGTATATCTCCGTCTCTATCGCACTTGTGGTTAATGGTACTCGAGCGACAGAGACGGAGATATACGAAGTTCGAGATTCGAAGTTCGTGCTAGCGCCGCTGATCCAACTGTCAAACGAGTTGTACTGACAAATTGTGTGCACATTACAACCTACACAATTTGACCATGGAAATAATTTAAGATCAGCCAAGTTTTCTGTCAGATAATTTGGAAGTAAACTATTTAATATATTATTTAATAATTTTTAATTAGTCTTTTCACAAATTTTACACTTATTTATTGAATAGTTTGTATTTTAAAGGTGTTTTTGTGCTATAAAAACGCCTTTAACAGTCGATTTGAGCCACGCTTTGATATCTTTATATGTTTTTATCATCTTACTGCGAATAGCTTTATCGTGGGGAAAATAAGTATCACAATCATGACACAGTGCTTTGTTATGGCAATATTATTTTTACTAAATGCTATGCCTAAATTGCGTCAATTTGTCAGAAATTGGATACGACAAATCAGAAGTGATAATTGTATGGTTTGTAGAGCCCATGAGAACTGGTGAATCTCTTTCTTCCAGCCCAGCTAGCACACTAATCGGACATATATTTACGTTCTGACGTATAACTTTACGATTGTGCCCATTTTTACGTTACTTAGCTAACATGGTAATCACGCAGCATATATTTATGCCATAGCGTAAAATATACGTAGCAAAATTATTACATTCATTTCATTCGTTCAATAGTAGTCTATGGTTAGAAGCCTATTATAATACTACCTAATTAAAGAGTAATGATAAGCACTGCACAGTTTACTAAACAGTTGTTCTCCTGTATTAAGTTGTGTTATAATATTTTTTTGTTTTTATTTACGTTACTCCCACCCCACTAAAAGTTTTACGTAGTGGTTTTAAGTAATTTAGCGAGTACCAAAACACATGTTAGTTTATAATTGAATCAATAATATTTGTAAATTTGTGTAATATACTTTATTACAACACAAGGAAAAAATCATAATCATTGCGTTATTTATACTAATTTATAGTTAGTAACCATGATCTAGCTAAAATTAAAAATGCTAGATCATTGTTTCAGGAGACGATAGGAGTTTTGAGACTGAAACCGTATGTGTCGTGACAGAAATCGGTGAAATCCTGCGAAAATTATATTGTTTTCATAGTGTTAAAATTTATCCGGGGTCTCGAGTGACCTACATAAAATTTCGTCCGTCAACGGCTCATATCGTCAAGTTTTATGTGCCAAAATCAAGAGCATGTTAGCATTTGACGTAAAACAAATAGTTTTATGTGCAAGACATATAAATGGTCACATTTTACGTAAATGATGGTATAGCATGTTAGCTCATGACGGTAAAATTTTATACGTCGGTTGTGGACATAAAACATGTGCATAAAAGTCGTCATTTTGCTAGTGTGCTAGCCGGGCTGGGCTCCATAAATTTTCGTTCTTTCCTTATTAATATTTTTTTTCTGAAATTATAAAACATTGACAATTTAATAGGCGTACTGAGACAAAAAACAACAAATATAGTTAAAATATAATATTGCTAATTGGAGACATCAAAAAACATCGAATCCACCGACCTGGCACATTGTAATGTAATATTCGTAGGGGTTTAAATCACACTATAATCTCTTTCAAATTGGAAGAGTTCAGTAACAGCTGTCATCTGAGTACAGTTTATGCCATCTATGACGTTTGATGACGTAAACTATACTGAGATGACAGGTGTCTCCTGGCTCTTCCAATCTGAAATACATTATAATCAAAAATCGATAATTTATTTCCGTAAAGTATATATATATATATATGAGGTGTTTTGTGAATGAAACGACCGGTGCGTTTGGCAGCTGTTTAATCACTGACTAGGGGTGGGGGCGCGGCGCGTATGCGCAGATACACTCCATCTCTCCCCCTTTAGTTTGTTAACCTACAACAATAGATAATAATTAAATAGGTAGGTAGGTACTTACACTTTATAATTTATTTTCCTAAGTTTAGGTCTTAATAAGTAACGTTCACGAATTGGAGGATCTGAGTTATCTGATTCTGGCGCCATGTTATCTCCGTCAGACCGGGCTTCATACCCTTGTTCATTAGATGGTTCCTCAGCCGGAGCCTCCGTGCCTGGGGGCGCTGGAGTCGGGAGCAACTGGGGTGGAGGTGACGTACTTGCGGCCTCTTTATCCCCTCCCGAATTAACTGATGCGGAAATAACATCACCAGAATACTTCCTTAACTGGTCTAAATGCCTTACACATGTCACGTTGTAATCATTTACAAACACTTCAAACATTCGATTTCCTTTTGTTTGTGTAATTGTGCCTAGTACCCATTTTTCTTTTCTTGCGACAAACCATTTTATCCAAACATAATCACCTTTTTTTACTAGCCTATTTTTGGGTAGTTCATGAGAATCATGAGTTTTATTAATTGAATTTGTATTCGTTTTGGGTAGTACCATATCCAATCTACCATGTAACTTACGACCGAATATCAATTCAGCCGGCGACGATCCTGTCGAGCAATGGACCGTGTTTCGGTAGGTGAAAAGAAATTCAAATAACTTGTCTGTTATCTCACTTACATTATAATTTTCTTTAATTATACATTTAATCATTTTTTTGCAATTTTTTACTGAATTTTCGGCTTGTCCATTGCTAGACGGGTGATAGATAGGGCTATTTATGACATGGATTCCATTCGATTGACAAAAAGTTTTAAATTCAAAAGAGCTTATCTTGGGATCGTTATCTGATACAATCGTGAACGGTAATCCGAACACCGCAAACAACGGTCTAAGTTTTTCTATCAACGCTCGAGTGGAGGTACCGTGGTCCATTAAAATGCATTCCAGCCATTTACTGTAAGCATCTACCACTATGAGGTAATCGCGCTGACCTATCGTCATGTAGTCAATGTGCAACCGCTGCCAGGCGCCGGCGGGGCGCGGCCATGGCGCGGGGGGCGCGCGCGGGGGAGCCGCACGAGTAGCGGCGCAAGCGCTGCAGCTACCCAGCGTTCGATATCGCCGTCGATTCCCGGCCACCACATTCTACTTCTAGCGTTACATTTCGTTTTTACTATACCTAAATGAGTTGAATGCAGTTCTTCGAACATGTTCCTTCTATATACCTCTGGAATAATTATTCTTAGCCCCCTAAATAGGCAACCGTTCTCGACTTCTAGATCCGCTTTGCAACGAAAGTATGGCAATATTGATGTGCATGTTAACTTGCGTGGCCAACCATTTTCCATGTACTTGATTAATGTTTGAAGTACCGGGTCGCGTGCTGTCGCCGCCTTTATATCCTTATTCGTGACCACAGCTGAACTAATGTCCAGGAATTTCAGAAATGAATGATCATTTTCTATAACATCATTGATTCTACTGCTGATCGGAGAACGAGAGAAAAAATCTGCAACAACGTTATCCTCACCTTTAATGTACTGCACCGTATAATTATATGCGGATAGTAAAATCGCGTATCTCTGCAGCCGCGATGCCGTTGTAACAGAAATCCCTACTTTATTTCCAAGTATCGATAAAAGGGGCCGATGGTCCGTTTTTAACAAAAATGGTTCCTGTCTACCATATAGGTACATGTGGAACCGCTTTACTCCGAAAACAATAGCCGTCGCCTCCTTTTGTATCTGGCTATAGTTTTTTTCACTAGCTGATAGCGATCGCGACGCAAAGGCCAAAGGTCGCTCGACACCGTCGGCGCCACATTGCGCCAAAACCGCGCCAAGCCCGCCCGGCCCGGCATCAACCGAAAGAATCAACTGTGCCTGCGGGTCAAAATGCGCCAAAACGTGCTCCGACGCCAACTCGGATTTCATTTTATCGAAGGCGCGCTGCTGACTCACTCCCCATTCAAAATCTACCCCCTTCTTTAATAAATCGTTTATGGGTTTTAAAATTGAAGATGTATTTGGGACGAAATTCCTATAATAGTTAACAACCCCTGTAAATCGTTTTACCTCACTAACATTCGCTGGTGCTGGGGCATTAATTATGGCTTCTACTTTACTTGGACACGTCTTTAAACCACTTTTGTCTATTACGTAACCCAAATAGGTTATACTATTTTGAAAAAATACGCATTTCGCTTTCTGCAACCTCAGCCCCGCATTACTAAGCCTAGACAACACTTCACGCAATCTGCTTAGATGTACGTCTCTTGTTGGCCCCGTGACGCATACGTCATCGAGCCAACAGCTGACTCCCTCTATACCTATCAATAATGTTTCCATGGCACGCTGACAAATTGCTGGCCCATTGGCTATCCCATACAAAAGACGCGTATATTTGAATAGGCCTTTATGAGTGGAAATCGTTGTCAATTCCTGAGAAGACTCTGAGAGTTCAAACTGATTGTAGGCATTACTAAGGTCCAATTTAGAGTAATGCTCACCCCCTCCTATTTTAGCAAAGACTTCCTCTATACGAGGAAGTGGATATTTATCAACTTTAAGATCCCTATTTAACGTTACGGAGAAATCGCCAGCAATTTTTACTTTCCCATTTTCCTTTAACACGGGTACAATTGGGGTACCGTATTTACCACCACCACCACCACCACCACCACCACCACCACCACCACCACCACCGACATGATTTTTACCCTACGTCAGCTTCAGGAAAAATGCAGAGAGCAGAACACCCCCCTGCTGGCTGCTTTTGTGGACTTAAACAAAGCTTTTGACACCGTGAGCAGAGAAGGACTGTATACGATACTGCAAAGTATCGGATGCCCTCCAAAACTTTTAAAGCTCATTAAGCTCTTCCATCTTGACATGAAAGGTTCTGTTGTTTTCAACGGGAACACTTCAGCCCCTTTTGAAATGCGCAGAGGAGTAAGGCAGGGTTGTGTATTGGCGCCCACATTATTTGGCATTTTTTTCTCCGTACTCATGAAAGTTGCCTTCGGCGAAACCACTCAGGGCATTCACCTTCATACCAGGTCTGATGGTAGGCTGTTCAATATATCGCTCTTAAAATCCAAAAAATATCGCGAAGATTTTTATGTTGACAGTTTACTGTTTGCCGATGATGCTGCTTTCGTTGCAACTTCGTCGGAGGAGCTTCAGGGTATGGTAGAGAAGTTCAATGCGGCGTGTAAGCAATTTTCTATGTCGGTAAATGTTAAGAAGACAGTTATAATGGCTCAAGGCGTAGATCGGAGCGCAACTGTACTGTTGGATGATTCGCCTCTGGAAGTGGTTGACAATTTCTGTTACCTAGGATCGACCGTCTCAAATAATCTTTCACTTGATGTTGAGATCAACACCCGCATCGGCAAGGCATCCACGATGTTCGGGAAGCTCAGTACAAGGGTATGGGAAAATAAACATCTAACTGTAAATACAAAGATGATCGTGTATCAGACATGCATCTTATCCATACTCTTGTACGGAGCCGAAACCTGGACGTCGTATGCCAAACAGGAACGGAAATTGAACAACTTCCATATGCGCTGTCTTCGACGCATTTTAAACATATCGTGGAAGGATCGAGTCACAAACGAGAGGGTGCTTAGCATCGCGCGTTTACCTAGCATTGCTGCCGTTCTGAAACAGAGACGCTTACGTTGGCTAGGACACGTGCAAAGGATGGAGCCTTCTCGTTTGCCACGAAAAACTCTCCTGAGTGAAATAGCACACGCTAAACGATCGGTCGGGCGACCTATGTTGCGTTTTAAGGACAGTGCTAAACGGGACATGGTGTCCTTTAGGATCGACCCCTCAACTTGGGAAGAACATTCCCGAGATCGAGACCATTGGAGGGAGACCCTACGTAATGGAGTGGTGGAACACGATAAAGCTTGGTTCGATCTCTTATCCTATAGACGCGAATTAAGACACCAACGCGCTGCTCTTCCTCTTTCATCTCCGGGCAGGACATTTACTTGCCAATTATGTGGTCGTGGCTGTCGCTCCCGTATCGGCCTGACGAGCCACGTACGTAAGTCGCAACTCTAATATGGACGCTGTTTAAATCATCTTTTTATAGATGTATAAGGCCGATGATGATCGTACGTGGTTTAAAATACTTAGGCTGAGCCCCGTCTTTTAAATGTAAATCGACTTGAAATTTGTTAAATTTCCCTAGTTCGTCCTGGAAAAGATTCGAATATTCGTTTATTAGCCTCTGTACCTCACTCGAATTTTGATTCAAACAAGTAATACTGTTGTTAGCAGTGGTGAGATATACACCAAATTCGGTCATAAAATCCCGCCCTAATAATGGTGGCCCTCCATTTCCAACAACATAAATGTTAATTGGTTTAGTTTGGTCCGAATAACTGACATGACAAATAAAATAGCCTAACGGCGAAATTTTATGACCCGTATACAGACACATTTTTAAATTACCCTCTTTTAGTTTTATGTTTGAGAAATGTTTCGCATAATATTCCTGAGAAATAACTGTAACCCCTGAGCCTGAATCGATTTCCATTTCTAACTGTATGTCGTTCAATTTAACAGTAGTCATAATTGGAGCATAATTAACTGACCTTAAGTTGTAAAGTTCGCACTCCTCACAATTATGCGAGTCCCCAGCGGGCACGTCCGCCGGAACCTCCGATACCATTTCGATGTTATGGACATGAGTTGAACCTTTACTGGTGCACACTTTCGACAGGTGACCTACTACACCGCACGCACGGCATTTATATTTTTTATATCTGCACTTATCCGCATTATGGCTTTTTAGCCCGCACACAGCACAACGTTGAGGATACCCTGCGCCGGCGCCGGCGCCGCCAGCGCGCCCCACTGCACCGACGCGGTACATCGGCTCCTCTTTCATCTGCACGTGCTGCTCCCGCACCTGTCGCGCGCAAGCAGCCTGCTGTGCTATTTCAACCGCTTTCGCAAATGACAGGGTTTTCGCATCTTGCTCAAAAAGACGATCTTTCTCGGGGCCAGCACTCAACCCGAGCACAAATTTATCCGTAATGAGCTTCTCGAGTGACGATTCGAATGCACAGTGGACCGCGAGTCCCCTGACGCGAGCCGCCCACTCCTCGACGCTTTCTCCCGCTGCCCTTCTTGCTTCGTAAAATTTTGCCCTATCGGCAAAAATACAACGTTTCGGTTTGAAATGGCCGTCAAACACTGCAATCAACTGCACGTACGTTATCGTTTCCAATTTTTCTGGATGAACTAAATTATTTGCAAGCCGGTAAGTCTCGTCCGCTAGATGTGTCAGCAACAAGGCGCACTTCTGGTCTTCCTTAATTCCACTATTCAACTTTAGAAACTGGACCAATCGACTGTAATAAATATCCCAGTCCTGTGATCTATGATCGAACACTCCAAGAACACCTAAAACATTCGTAGCCGACATCATGAATATCACACACTACCGTTACTGCAAATTAATCGCGATCCTCGTCCGCCAATGAGGTGTTTTGTGAATGAAACGACCGGTGCGTTTGGCAGCTGTTTAATCACTGACTAGGGGTGGGGGCGCGGCGCGTATGCGCAGATACACTCCAATATAACTTATATTACTTGTAAGAAGCGATTTAGGAGGTTCGTAATCAATTGCACTTTTGATATATTGCTTGATAAATGGCCGAAGTATATTAGCGTTCCAAAGTTTTCTTACTTCAGCACTTGGTACCTAAATTTTTTGACAAAGCGGTGTCATACTAACACCTATTTTACTTTACTTACTTTGAAATTGAAATATCTTCGTAAAATCTCCGTTATGTTGGCTCGTAAAAAGAAGTTTATTTAACATTTTATGCTTATTTTAGCATGTTCTATATGATACATTAATAAAAATGAGGTGTTACATTGACATTAATTTCACGATACCGAATTTTTTTAAGTCCCAGAACCGTTTAAAATGACTGAAATTTGAACCCAAATATCTCGGTAAATATTGATCTGAGAGAAAAAAATTAAAGAATAAAACATAGTTCATTTTACGCATTTTTTAAGATAAAAAAAGAAAATAATACAAAAATGTAAATTAAAAAATATAGGTATATTAAAAAAATTCTAAGTCCAAAAAGTTCCAAACTATCGTGATACGTACGAGTGCCTATCTTAAATGTATTATAAGTACCTATTGATAATGATACGATAATATGAACGAGCACCGTTTAGGTGTTTGAATAAGTTTAATACGTTTTTATTGACCATTCCAAAGTCAAAGTTCCGTTAAAGATTTAGGTTATTATTGTCAAGGCTCGAAGAGCCGATGCTATGTCCATTTGTCGACCAAAACTTTAACGCTAAACTTACTTACCAAACAATAAAAGTAAACACACCAGGCCCCGTAGCATGGATCACGCGATAAGTGATAGGATAAGCGCATCGTCTCGTTCTATCGAACGGTGTCAGCCAGGGACGGATGCTCTATCCTGTCACTTGTCGCGTGATAAGGCCATCCATGCTACGGGGCCTGAACTTCACTCACGTACTTTTGTCACAGTTCGAAAAACACCGAACAAAACAAATCACAATCAGCCATGTTTGCTTATTTTCTTTAGTGAAACGAAACCGCAAAAGCGCGAACTCGCGAAGCATAGTGGAAACGCGCTCAAGCAAAATCAAGTTCTAATTCATCGGGGATACGTTTCATTTTGCCATGGCGCGTTCCATTCAGAGTCATCTCTTGAGTGTGATAAACGTGCCAGTTTTAGGTGCGTTCGTAAACTGTTCGCAATAAAATTCTAGTAAGTAGTACTACAAAACTCGTTGTTCTCAAAAATAACGAAAATTGCCTTTAATTTAAAAATTACTTACATGTTACGCGAGGGGGTCAAAAGTTACGAAAAATGTAAGAAATGTAACCTTCTGGCAACACTACGTGCGTGACGCATATGGTGAGGGAGGACATTCGAATATCATGTTTAGACTAGCAAGAAATTGCATGCAAGTTTCGTTTCATTGTAGGTAACCGAGGTACACCGAGTTCTTCAATCCATCAAATCAAAGCGGCCGAATACACGATGATTAAATACTGATGATCCACCATAGCTGTCTCTTTCTATTGTATGTTGTAGAAAGAGACAGCTATGGTGGAACATCAGTATTTAAATATTATCACTTCACGAGAAAACATGTGTGTGTCAAACAAACAATGCTTTTGACGAAATGAAATTATTAATTATCTTAAAATAAAACACGTAAGTACCCATAACGAAATATCAAGCGCCAATATCGATTTACTTATGAAAAACAACGGTTGGTACTTGGATAAAACCTAGAAGCGGGAGGTTTCTTAGTACGAGAAGAATTAATTGCGACCCGCGAAGATGTGTACAGATTGGTGAATTTTTGTAAATATACTATGATTTGGAAATAAGTGTGAAATAAACTGTATGAAATATTTGTTCTCCTTTTATTATTTCATACCTAAATCGGATTAGTGGCAGATTTTGTAAAGCAATTTTCTGTTCATGCAGAGGGCCCAACGACGTCCCTAATCTTAATTTATCGATATCGATAACGTTAAGTACTACAACCCTACTATCGTCCTCGTTCGTTAGGTTGGTAAGTATACTTCCGCATTGGACGTTAATTTTTATTTGTATTGTAGTATTTCAAAACAGCTAAAGTATGAATGAGTTGTCATGTCAAAATCAAATGACAATGTCACTGTCATCCAAAACCTTGTTCGAAATCCCGTCTCTTATTTATATTCTCTTTGATTCAACTGTCAAACGAGTTGAATTGAGAAATTGCATTCACATTTGGTCCAAAGAGAATATATAATAAGAGACGGGACTTCGAACAATAATTAATAATTTCATTAATAATTTCATTTCGTCAAAAGCATTGTTTGTTTGACACACACATGTTTTCTCGTGAAGTTATAATATCCATGGTAACCGGCCAAAGTCACCATGACAAAATGACAGAAAGAGAAAGTATGGAAGTAGGAGATAGCATGAGTCCGCCATAGCAAAAGCACAGATAGAAAACTTGTCACTTGTCAGAACTTGTCAGATTTGATCTGGATTTGAGCAGTTGGACGCACGGTGTTTTCAGTGCCTTATAAAGCCTATTTTGACGTTTATACGTCAAAATAGTGGCGAGTTTGAGGAGACCTATCGTAGTTCTGTTTCGACGTCTGCAGGTGGCAGTCCAAAGCGGAAGCGGAAACAGGCCTGCCTAAGTATGACATTCAGGAATAAATCCATTTTACGTAGTTTGATTATAACTGAGACTACATTTCCACGTTAGTATATTCGTTATACAATTGATTCTCCTTAAAAAACTTACTACTTATAGATACTTTGTTATTAAAACAGAACATTAAATTTACGGTTAGAACATTTTACATGAAATGGAACGTAAACTTTCCGTCTAGTCTATGCTTCCGTCATTCACGTCACGTCATTGTCAGACTGTCACCGTTACTCTGAAAATGATTTCATAATTGCCTTTATTTATTATTTATCGTTTATTATCGTGTGCTACGGGTGCGCTGATCACTTGGACCTGCTGTTTTCTCATTTGGACCTTGATTTGCTTATTGACGATTGTAAGTCAATAATATTGTACCAAACTAGTAATAGGATACCAAACTTATGTACCTACTGCTTGAATAACTGTTTTATGTTCGTAATTGACTGTGATTCCTCGAATAAAATATATTATAACTCATAAATTGTCTTTATTATTTTAAATTTATTCGTTAAGCAGGAATTGGCATATTATACATCAATATGTATGCATGTAGGTACAGGTAAAGTGTATATGTGTGTGTGAGTATCTCCGTTCACGCACACATGCGTACACTTGACGCACACATATGAACTTTCTAGAGCTAACTCTTGGGCTGTTGAAGTCGGATAAAAACTAGATGACGCGCGGCATGCAAAACCTTGACTGACGTCTCTATCTCTATATTATTCATACAGTAGACGGCAAACTTCGTGCGCAAATGACCTTGCCTGCGCAAAGGCGAATTGTACGTGCAAGCTGCCCCCCCACTTCCCCTCATTTGCGCACGAAGTTTGCCGTCTACTGTAGTACTCTTTGGTTGGACGTCTTTTTGTTTCTAGTTGCGCTACACTGCTGAGGGCCTACCGCGAAAAGCATTCGAAGTTTTAAAATATGACAGAGAGGGAAAACTTCGAATGCTTTTCGCGGTAGGTACATCGGAAAAAAATTAGAAATGATTAAAACAAAGTGGCCAGAATCCATTGGAACACTTCTGTTTCTACCTAACTAGGCATTAAACCTTGCGGAGATTTCCGTCAAGATTTAGTACCTAAATTGTACCCTTACATTTATTATTTTTAGATTTTTTGGACACGCCTTTAAAAAAATACACATACGTTTTGCATATAGGTATTCAGCATTGGCAAGAATGCTTACCAGCCACTCAAAAGTAGGCATGAAAAATAACGATATTAGTCTGTAACATTTAACAATATTTATTATTTAAATTCGCATGGTTCACAGTACAGTCGACTGCAAAGATAAGCATGTTTTTTAATGTTACAAATATATGTATGTATATCTTATTACTATGGTAGTATAGTCTATGTATACATATTTTTGTAACATCGTATGGATACATCTCTTTGTAGTCGACGTACCTATTGTGTTTAAGTGATTTCCACCATACTTACCTACATCTAGGTAGTATAAAATAAAACTGGGTAATAAATGAACAATCGCCTGCAAGCATAATTTTAGTACTTGCTAGTTTCCTGATTCGTTACACCTACAATAAACTTACAAATCGTATACCTACCTATAGTGAAAAACTGAATCCACGAACGGAAGAGCACTAAATCAATCGTGCGAAACTGCATGACGTTCTGCACAGGAACGAGCCAGTGCGCATGCGATCGAGAACAGTTAACGTTACGGCTTTTGTGCACTGCCATGAAGCCGTGATTATCATGATGGCTCGAAAATCTCGATATATCCAGCCCAAAGACATTTCCATATGTTTCACGCTGTCGTTCTGATTGGTAAGTTAGCTTGGCACATGTGGAAGCAACGAGTGAGACACATCGAAAATAGTAAATTTTGTACAAAACCGTTATGTTTGTTAGTTTACTGAACGAAACTGCCTGCCGTATGCAAATACTGGTGGTTTACATGGTACATCGGGGTCTCATTGGCGAAACACGAGCCTATTGAAATGAAATCAAATTTACACAATGGGGAATGGATGAAAATTTTAGAAGTGCCTGATTTTTTTTTGGTGTTAGGAATAACCTTCCTTAACACCAGAAAAAAATTGCAGACTTTTCAGGTGCGTCAATTATTTTTGAAAAATATGAACAGTTTCCTCAGTTACGTTTTGGGTTTAGGACGGCGAATGAGACATTTTCCTTGATTCGTCTCAAATATTACAAAAAAAATCTTAAAAATCCGTTATAAACTGACACTGTCAATGATATTGACAGCTGTAGCATCTATATCTGTCATTGCCAGGGTCAGATATTCAAAATATTTTTTGTAATATGAGACGAATCAAGGAAAGTTTCTCATTCGCCGTCCTAAACCCTAAACGTAAGCGAGGAAACTGTTTATATTTTTCAAAAATAAATGACGCACCTGAAAAGTCTGCAATTTTTTTCTGGTGTTAAGGAAGGCTATTCCTAACACCAAAAAAAAAATCAGGCACTTCTAAAATTTTCATCCATTCCCCATTGTTCATGGACTTTTAATTTCAATCAAATACGCTGCGGAAAATAGACTCCCAGTTTTGAACGTATATCTTTGTAAGCAAAAATAAACGATCTACTCGTAAATATCTAAAGAGGATAAACAGACAGACATTTACAAGAAAAAGTAAAAGTAAGTATGGTAAGAAGACAAATATCTCTAAAATATATTAAATACTAGCTGTTGCCCGCGACTTCGTCCGCGTAGAACTTTTTATCGTCTTAGAAAATGATTTCCCTCAATACAAAAATTGAACCCTCTTTTAGGGGATAATTAAAAAAAAAGTTGATGTTCATTTTCTAGTTTGTGAACAAGTCTAAAACCAAAGTTAAAAATCTCATACTTTAAAAATGCCTTGAAATACTCAAACTTTGAACCAATTTTAACACTCTTAGGGGATGAATTTGGAAAAACTCTGAAATCAGTTTTGTAGTCTTTTAACGTACAGAATAAGACCGAAGTTAAAAATCTCTTACTCACACTTTAAAATTTTATTGCTCGCCATTTAAAATTTGAACCCCCTTTTAAACCCCCTTAGAGGTTTAATTTTTCTAATCGCTGAAAGAACTTTTTTCGTAAACTTTTAAGTCTCTAGCTCAAAAAAAGTGTTGCCCATACAAAGCTTTCTTAACCCCCTTAGGGGTAGAATTTTCTAAAACTCTGAAAGTACTTTATTATTAATTTTAATAAGTAACATTTTGAATAGTTTTAAGTCTAGTAAAAAAAAAAGTTTTTCCCACACAACACTTCTTAAGGATCTTAAGGATCCCCTTAGGGATGGAGTTTTCTAAAACGCTGAAAGTTCTTTTTTAGTATTCTAATAAGTAATATTTTTGCAAAGTTTTAAGTCTAACTCAAAAAAAAGTGTTGCCCATGCAAAGCTTGCTCTCCTTTTTAACCCTATTAGGGGTGGAATTTTCTAAAACGATTTGTGTTCTTTTTTTGTATTTTAATAAGTAATCTTTCTACAAAGTTTCAAGTCTCTAACTCAAAAACATAAACTTTCCCTGATAAAACTTTGCACCCCTTTTTATCCCCCTTAGGGATAGATTTTTTCAAAACGCTGAAAGTCTTTTTTTTTGTATTTTTATAAGTAATCTTTCTACAAAGTTTTAAGTGTCTAGCTCAGAAAAAGTGTTCCCCATACAAACCTTGCACCCTTTTTTAACCCACTTAGGGAATGATTTTTGTGTAACGCCGAATGTAGTATTTTTCATGTTCTAATAAGTAATTTTTCGTCAAAATTTTAAGTCTCTATTAAAAAAAAAAATGTTTTTCCCATACAAACTTTGCACCCTATTTTACCCCCTTAGGGGTGAAATTTTCCAAAACGCTGAAAGTACTTTCTTTGTATTTAAATAATCTTTCTACAAAGTTTTAGGACTCTAGCTAAAAAAAATAGTTTCCCACATACAAACTTTGCACCCCTATTTTAGCCCCCTATTTTTAGGGGTAGAATTTTCTAAAACGCTGAAAGTACTTAATTTGTATTCTGATGACTAATCTTTCTACAAATTTTTAAGTCTCTATTTAAAAAAAATATTGTTTCCCCCATACAAAATTTGCACCCCTATTTTACCCCCTTAGGGGTAGATTTTTTTAAAACACTGAATCTAAGTACTTTATTTGTATTCTAATGAATAATTTCTCTACAAAGTTTTAAGTCTCTATTTAAAAAAAAAGTAGTTTTTCCCATACAAACTTTGCACTCTATTTTACCCCTTTAGGGGTAGAATTTTCTAAAACCCTGAAAGGTCTTTATTTGTATTCTAATGACTGATCTTTCTACAAAGTTTTAAGACTCTATTTAAAAAAAAAATGTTTCCCCCATACAAACCTTGCACCCCTATTTTACCCCCGTAGGGGTGGAAATTTCCAAAACGCTGAAAGTGTTTCATTTGTATTCTAATAACTAATTTTTCTACTAAGTTTAAGTCTATAGCTCAAAAAAAAAAGGTTCTCCCATACAAACTTTGCACCCCCATTTTACCCCCTTAGGGGTAGAATTTTCAAAAATCCCTTTTTATCCCTAGCTCACATTATAAAAGCAACATACTGTGCAAAAATCAACTCTCTAAGATTAGTATAGTTTCGGCTGTGCGTTGATGAGTGAGTGAGTGAGTGATTGAGTGAATAAGTCAGTCAGGACATAGGCATTTATTATGTATAAATAGATAGAAGATAATGAAACTCCCATTCAAATATCTCAAAAAATTATGAAGCTACATCCGTTTTAATGTCGCTTGTTAGAGTGAGAAAACGATGAGGGACTGTGACGTCAATATACTCGAGCGTCATAGTAAAAAACAATCGTTTCATATGAAGGTGCGTTTTGCGGAAAAGGGACAGAACATACCCCCTCTTAAAACTTTGGACTCTTATAACTTAATCATTACCTATATAACCTCTTGCTTTGTTTTTTTCTCCATTTGACTATATTTATTTTAAATTCTTTTTCGAGAAAATACATTATGATTATTTACCATATTTTCGATTCCTGAGCTATAACCACGAACTTCGGAATTTGAAAATATTCGGGTATCTCTATCTCTATCGCACTAACCATACTCGAGTTACAGGGATGCAAATATATGAACATTGAGTATCGGTTTTCGTGGTAGCGCCGCAGGTACTTTGGCTGAATGCGCCGAGCGCGTGCCATTGTCATTCAAAAAAAACAAATTCGTGTTAATTATATTGTTCAAATTTGTTGATTTCATTTATTGAAATTACGACATAAAACGACATTTGCGCATATAAGTTCTCATATCAGAATCGAATATTTTTTTATGGTTTATATTTTAGCATTTGTCTCGTAAAGGTCTATCGTAGACGGGATTTAAATTATTAATAAGTGAAAGGCAAAGCAATTCCGCCATTTTGACGAAAATTTGACGGTTCTTATAGCTGACAGTTGGAGCTGCGTTTGATTTCAATAAAAATAAATGAAAAATTAAATGAAGTCGTATATTTCGGAAAATTAATTAACTGTCGCAGTCGGATAAAAACTATCCTAAGTTGCAGCTAGAATAATAATGTACCTATATAAAATGTTTCATATTTTTCCGTTCATGGGATGCTGAGAACATTCGAACCGCGCAAAGCTTAGTTTTAAACTGGCTGATTCTTTTTTTAATTTAGAGATTTATTATAAGTGGAGATAAGTCATATAATAAGATTTTTTTGGTATAGCGTAAAATAATTTAAGTTATGCCTACACCTAAATCACAACATGTGGAAGAGCGGTGTTCTTCTTAGCACAAGTATATTATATACTAAAAAAGAGGCACCAGCACAGATACTTGTATACTAATACGGAAATATTTTATTTTGATTTTAGATTTTTTTTGATGTTGTAGCAATCCAATTTTACAAATAAAATAAATAAAAAATTACACCCGGTTGAATTTTTACAAATAATAAGCTTATGTCTTTCCCATGCTTAAGAGGAATCTCGCTATACCTCACATGTTACAATCCATCAAGCCGTTTGGACTGTGTCGTCCGTGAAATTCTTATCCAAATACAAACTCGTACATACGCTCGAAAAACATAACCCGCCTACTGAGGCAGTCGAGTAAAAATAAAAAAAATACAAATAACTCAACATTCAAATTTTCATAATTTGAATGTTCAGTTTTTATTTGTTTTTAATTGTAAAGGGTTGGCTTTATAAGAACAAAATTGCGTAGCTTTTGTTTTTGATATATGAATCCTCATATTATTATTCTGCAACCATCTCTGTTAAATTCGTCTGTCTGATAAATTGATAATGACATGTTTACTTACTTTTCATTCAAAGCTAGTCAGCCTTCACTTTTTATTATATATAGGTATGGCTACCCTTACCTGAAACTACTGCCATCAAGCGTTTTCGACTAACTATGTCTGTGCGCCCCCGTTCGTAGCGCTACTAGTAGTCCGTAGCAAGTACATTTCCGTAGGTATGTGGCGAAATCTCTGCGTAGCTCTTTACCGCGATATTTGACGACCGGTTACCCTAAATAGTGGGTAGTGACGCTGCCTATGAAGCTGAAGGTCCTGGGTTCGAGTCCCGGTAAGGGCTAATATGTGTGTGATGAGCATGAATATTTGTTTTCATATCTCATGCTCTGAAAGTGGGTCGTTGTTGTTCTAAAAAGTGTGCTGAAAGTGATACATTTCCGCTAGTGCAGAAAAGTAGTGTATTCCAATTAGTCCTCGCCTTATAAGCATTATGCGGAAACTATTCTAATAAAATATCAATAGGTACTTAGGTACCCCGCCACTGACGAAGGGAAATAATTTAATTCTTACTAGTTCAGGGAATTTATTTTATCAAATATATAAAATAAGTTGGTTTATGTTGTAAATTCATTACTTTTATTTTAGCTAAAATATTCACTAGGCTCTATGAGGTGGTAACAAATGAAATAATACACCCACAAACCTTTTTAACTTAAAGTTGTGCATGTGAGCTAAGGCAGAGACGCATACAGCCACTGTTCAACTAATACAAATAATATGAAAATGAGAGCGAGAAAGAGATATCTCTTTCTCGCTTTTATTTATGGGTACGAAGGTCGCGGTGCGGTGCGGTAGTCTGTTACGGCTTTAAACGAAGGCGATGTTTTTAGAATAGGAAATGATATGCTGTTTAAGACACCGATTAATTCACCGCAAACGCGAGTAAAAAAAGTTGACTTGCATTATGGTGCTTGAAAAAAGTTACGCAACACTGTTAAAGGGCGGGGAAGCAAAACTAGCGCGAACTTTTGGAGGTATTGTAAGACGAATTTAATATAAATTAATTTTCGCGATTAAAATCCAGTCCATCCAGTGATTTTGAAACCGACTTAACGCCTGATGAAAGGTCGCGGGCGCGGGTCGGGCGCGGGCCCGCGCAAGTTGTAAAATATTGAAACTACACTTCAAACACACATTGAACGCGGGCCACAGAATAAGTAATAGTACAAGTACAGAAGTTGCACTCCCTAGCAAAAACGGCGTTTAGGCATAAGACACGTGCCTACTCTCTCCTTCTCTGTCTATCGTATAACTTGTATTCATTCACGCACGGCACGTGAAGCGCTAGGGCTGTCACGCCAAGAAAACAGCAATGAGGGCCAAAATTTGTGATTGAGAAAGAAGTTTATTAAAATTTAGTTTGTACCTACACATTACAAGCCCCCATAGTAGGTACATATACCTATATACGAGCGTTTTTCGACGACGTAAGCATTTTTCCCTGTCACACTTGCCTGCTGGCAAAAAAGTGATGAAGCCCTGCACCGACTTACCTATATGTATATGTATGTATTGTTGTATTTTGTTATAAGCACGTTCTCATTTAATTAAAATAGGACAGGACAACCATTATACCTAACTAAGTAAAATACATTTTCAAACCCGTGCTTCATTTTGAAGAAAATTACTGTAGGTATCCCGTTATAAGTAAGTAAGTACTTAACCAGCCGGTTCGTATTGTAACATGTATTAATGTATTGTTGTTGTACATTGTAGGTATCTTGCAACTTCATAATATTAAGTACCTAAGTTATACTAAATAAGTACCTACTTATTAAATAAATAATTAAAAAAGAAACTTACCGTTCACAATTTGTCGGCAGGTAAAAAAAAGATAAACCATTGTTCCTTTGGGTATTTAAACATCCATATACAGAACACCAGCGGCTGTTATTAGTTTTCATCGTGGCCATCGAACTCCGTAAAAACTAACAGAACAATTAATAATAAGTACGCGCGGTTCGTCGCGTTCAAGTCGGCGGCGGCGGGGGATCACGGCACGACGCACATGTGCTCGCTCGAGCGGCGCCGGCTTACGACTGACTGGCTCCTCGAGGTTTCGCGAGCGCTAGGTATCTAACGCGACGCGCTCCACCCACTGCAAGCCCCTTGCGCGGGCCCGCGGGCCTGCGGCGGGCCCGCGTTCAATGTGTGTAGGGTTTGCAATATTCGTCCTTTTTTAGTATTCGAATAATATGAATAGTAAATTTTCCGTTATTTGAATATTCGAATATTTCGAATAATTTCGAATATTTCCGATATTGAACCAAAATAATAAATTACACTGTGTTAAAATATAAAACAACCTGAAAATCATTATAAATACACATTTGTTAAATTTAACAGTAACAAATATGTAGTATAAAATAACCTAAACATATCTGTATTTATTAAAGTAAAGGTAGCATAGTGTCACTCAGGCACGCAATTCTAACATAAAAGGACGTTATCGTATTACAAAAAAATTACCATCCACTTAACTACGGCCACTGCAGGCATACATAGGTAGGTATAGGAATACTTAGGTGAATTTAAGTTCTCAACTTTTATAACGTTACTATTATAGGAACAAGCTCACAGTCAAATACAATACAGAACGTTTTGCGAAAGCCGCGCATAACCAATGTTTTTTTCTGAGTTAGTTTCGGATATATTAGGTATTTAATTTGGCATTTAACATTAGTTTGCTGTGAGGTGATGAAAATATCAATATATAAGGTTGCGGGAGTCCGCTGGATGCGGGTGGCGCAGGACCGGTCATTGTGGCACTCTTTGGGGGAGACCTATGTCCAGCAGTGGACGTCTTTCGGCTGATATGATGATGAGGTGATGAAATTATCGTGACTGTGAGAAAATCCATAGACTTTTTACAAAGGATGATAAGGTACGAGTACACACAGCTAGTTTAATTCAGTTGGTAAATAAGAAAGATACCTACTTACTTTCAGAACAGCCGAAGCTTTCATGCTGTCAACAATTAGGCTGAGCTCCACCAGAGCTGTGCGAAGTAGTGGAGAGGTTTGCGAGAAAAAAATCCACCGATAGGAAGAACTGAAGAAGAGAATAAGAATGCTATTGGTGGCTGATTTCCTCGTAAACCACTCCGTTGCCTCACACAGCATAACCGTAAGATAGACTTCGGAAAGGGTCTTAGCGATGATGGTTGCTGCGAAATTGTCTTACCATTTGATTTTTCAAGAGCCTTTTACTCTCCAAATCATGTGTGTCATGTCATCATGTATGAATTTGTAAACCTGTCGTCTTTTGACGCATCGAACCCAGGATTGCGAGGACAACCAATCGTTTAATCATGCTTGGCAATTGGTGTAGCACCACGGTGCTCAATTCAATCTTAGTATAAAATCTTATTCACTGATTTTGTTACGAATTTTGCCTGCAAAATATGTGATTTTTATTTAAAATATGGTTATACGAGTACAATGACAAAACAATAATTTTTAATATTATTCGAAGTATTAATTTTATTCGAATATTAAACCTTGCGTTATTCGAATAATTTTCATGGCAAATATTCGAATAATATGAATATTCGAATATTTATATTATTCAATGTTTTTCAATGATTTACAACTTGCGCGGGCCCGCGCCCGACCCGCGCCCGCGACCGGTGTGCGGAGGCCTTTAATCAGAACAGAAGCGCGCCCGTCGTGGAAGGCCTTTTACCGCTAAAGAAAGATTTATGAAATCATATAACTACCGATTTTATAAAATGGCGGTCTGGAGTTAAATATTTCTTGGAAAGTGCGATGCTAACTTATTTTAGTGATTTATCTAAGAAATTTAAACTATCAACGCTGTGGAGTATCAATACTTAAAAGCAGTTTAAGCACCAAACATGATGTGAATTTAAAGAAATACAGTAAGCTGACATCGTTTCTAAAAAGGCAGTAGTCCGCATGGCTTTAAAAGCAAAAAGTCCAAGATTTTGACTGCAAATGAAATAGAAACCTTCTTAAAATGAAGCTCCTGATGATGTTTATTTGGCAAAAAAAGGTAATAAAAAATCATATAACCTATATATTCTGAATGTACTTAACTAAATTTCTAAAGAAATCGTAATAAATAGTTTTTGACAAATACCTACGTACCTACCTAATTTATAAATAAATATGTCTTAAGGTGGTTCGATTGCCATACAAAGCGTTATTTGACATTCGCAGGCTAACGGCGTGATATTTTAAGAAACTTATGTAACAAACTTTCATCAATTTGCTTCCCATTTGCGCCAAATGCCCCCTTTCCTAGAATAAACTTGTATAAACTAGATTAATTTGAGAAAAATAGTTTTCCCAAAATATCACGTGACAAACCAATTTCTCAAATTAATCTAGTTTATACAAGTTTATTCTAGGAAAGGGGGAATTTGGCGCAAATGGGAAGCCAATTTATGAAAGTTTGTTACATAAGTTTCTTAAAATATCACGCCGTTAGCCTACGAATGTCAAATAACGTTTTGTATGGCAATCGAACCACCTTAATTAACCATAATTGTTTTCAGGTGGCGCTAATATTTGGTATAAGGTACCGTCGCCTAATAACCTTATTTTCAAAGCCTTGTAAATTCATTACAGTTTGGATTAATAAAGAAAAGCCATTTATAAGACTGCGAATGATTTATTTAACAAACCAAATATTAAAAAAAACTTTAATGTTATTTGCGTTAGAAGAGAAAAAAACCTATTTCAAAAAAATGTTGCTAGTGGGCCATCTTAGGCACCCGGTCGCCTAATAAGGCCCGTTATAAATTATTTAAATCAATCGTTTAATTAATGTTTAAACATTACTATCGTCTAGAACTAGTTGTAAAATTTTTTTTTTTATTTAATTGATTTAATAAAATATTGAACTTATCCCAAAATTATAGTTGTGGGCCATCTTAGGACTATGAAAATGAAAAATTGCTATAATACGACAACTTTTTAAATTAGAAAAAAAAACATGTGTGAGATTCTTTTTATCAGTCTGTATTATATTTATAAATTGGTTCTTTATTTTGACATTTTTAGGGTTCCGTAGCCATTACAAATTTGTGAACAGATAGATAAATATATACAGAAAGGTAAGATGGACAAAGCATATACCACAATAAAGGATGACTCACGCTAGAACGGGCCGAGTCCGGCCCGGGCCGTTTTCTATGGCACGGCCGCGCAAAAACGCCGTCGTTTTTCTCAGAAAACGGCTCGGGCCGGACACGGCCCGTTCTGGCGTGAGTCATCCTTAAGGATGTTAGAAAAAAAGCACACTACAAAGAGTACAACTATTCTAAATGAACAAGGGAACATACTTATAAATAATAGAGATATTTTAGATAGATGGACACGATACATTGAACAACTTTACAAGGGACATGGTTTGGATGAGAACGACATAGAAGAGGCATATTTAGTTGATGAAAATGAAAAGGGTCCAGCTATTTTGAAAGAAGAGTTTGACAAAGCCTTGATGAGTATCCATAACGGTTAAGCTGCAGGGGACGATGGAATTTATATCGAAATGATAAAATACGTGTGTGAACCTGTGAACCGATGAAGCAGGAAATTTTTGAAATTATTCAGAACATCTATGCCACAGGTCAAGCTAACTTACTAAGTAAAACAGTAGCATTACCTAAAAAACTTAATACACTTAAATGTGAAGAACATCAAACGTTAAGCCTTATTTCACAAGCATCCAAAATAATTATCAAAATTATTCAAAATAGACTACGACCAATAGCTGAGAACTGTCTTGGACCTGATAAATATGGCTTCCGACAAAATAAAGGGACCAGAGAAGCCATTTTAGCCCTTAGATTAATTATTGACAGACGATTGGAGCTCGATTTGGACACACATAAAGCTTTTATTGATCTAGAGAAGGCTTTTGACAAAGTAGACTGGAAAAAAATGATGCGTATTCTGCGTGAAGTTGGAGTCGATTACAGGGATAGAAAAATTATATACGAACTCTACAGAAACCAGGAAACCATCATAGAAGTAGGCGAAGAAAAGGGGAAGGCAAAGATCAGGCAAGGTGTGAGACAGGGTTGTCCACTCTCACCTCTTATATTCAATATCTTCATAGAGCGGGCCATACAGATAGCAATAGATTCAGACTTGGGGGGTGTTAAAATAAATGGAAACAAAGTACAATTCATTAGATTTGCAGACGACATCACGTTACAGCAATTAGTATTAAAACTGGATGAAATTTTCAATCAAACCGGACTTAAAATTAACTGCAACAAAACCAAAATTCTCACCATCTCTAAACACACAACAGTATACAGAAACCCAATCGTAATCAGAGATACGACAATAGAGCAAGTTCAGAAATTTAAATATTTGGGAAGTATCATTACCAGTGACTCTAGGTACACCCCTGACATCATACAGAGGATTGCTATGGCCAAAAAGGCATTTAATAACAAAAAGCATCTCTTAAAAGCACGCATATCAAAAACAGCTAAAAAGCGACTGATTAAAGTTTACATTTGGAGCATTGCTTTATATGGGAGCGAGTCGTGGACGCTAACCCAGAGAGACAGAGAACGACTGGAGGCCTTCGAAATGTGGAGCTGGCGAAGGATGGAAAGGATTAGCTGGACAGAGAGAAAGACAAACGAAGAAGTTTTAAGGATGGTAGATGAGTAAAGATGTTTGCTAGGATGTATAAGAAATAGGAGAGGCATGATGGTGGGTCACCTGATACGGCACGACAGTTTCTTCCTAAACATCCTGGAGGGTAAAACTGAAGGCAAGAGAGGCAGAGGAAGGCCTAGGCTAACATATTCTAGCCAAATAAAACATAACGCTGATGTCGAGTCATATGAGGAAGTTAAGAGGCTGGCAATGGACAGAGAAAAGTGGCGGTTACTCCACCGACAAGAGCAAGGCTCTTAAGTAATGATGATGAATCAAATGGCAAAAAACGGAACTCTTATAGATTCGTCATGTCTGTCTGTCTGTCTG
Organism: Epinotia brunnichana; assembly: GCA_963854355.1. Taxonomy (NCBI): domain Eukaryota; kingdom Metazoa; phylum Arthropoda; class Insecta; order Lepidoptera; family Tortricidae; genus Epinotia; species Epinotia brunnichana. Next base: position 16,841,282 of record OY977939.1, on the reverse strand, counting down.
TCTGTCTGTATGTCTGTCCGTCCGTATGTCACAGCCACTTTTTTCCGAAACTATAAGAGCTATACTGTTGCAACTTGGTAAGTAGATGTATTCTGTGAACCGCATTAAGATTTTCACACAAAACTCGAAAAAAAACATAAAAATTTGGTGGTCCCCATACTCAGAACTGAAACTCAAAAAAATTTTTTTCGTCAAACCCATACTCCGTGTCTATGGATCTATGGATAGGTCTTCAAAAATGTTATTGAGGTTTCTATGATCATTTTTTTCTAAACTGAATAGTTTGCGCCAGAGACACTTCCAAAGTGGTAAAATAAGTGAATAATAAAACTAAAAAAAATATATGGTGTACAACCATGCAAACTTCCACCGAAAATTGGTTTGAACGAGATCTAGTAAGTAGTTTTTTTTTAATACGTCATAAATCGTAAACCGCAATTTATTTTTCAACACATTTGCTCGTAACGTGCCTCTTATTGTGCCGCTTTTGGGCTCATAATCCTGGGTATTAAACACGCGTGTTTAATAACATTACGACACTCGTGTAGCTATGTTTATATGCCGATTAAGACACGTTAGCACCTTGCAGCAAGGTGTATGTATGGATTCGGCGCATTCTTAAATTGACCGGGTTATACAGGTTTGTTTTTAATTCTCGGCAAATGGATTCTTACTCGGCTAAACAAAATTAAGTCCTTCTTGTGGATTAATTGATTATTTCTTGTTGGATATGATATAGAAACGTTTAATTTAGTAAAACTATTTACTTTTGATAACATTTTACATGAATTTATATTGAATAAGAAAATATTTATTTTATTTTGTATTGGCTGTTTAGAGATTTCATCTAAGCCTCGCTGCGGGCGCACTGCGCGAACTTCACGAAAAAAAATTGTTGCGCGCCATTATATTATAGGTAATTTCACAAATATTTGTAAACATTGATGATGCGTGTTTGGTTATTGTTAAAAATGTTGACTCGTAGTGAATAGAAAAGTGATAAATAGATTTGACGCCACTGTACATTCTTGGAGATGTACAAATATGTGAGTAAAAACCTGTTGTCTTCAATAACTAAAGGAAACAACTTAGGAGCCTGTAACATATTCATTTTATGAAAAGGATTTTTTCCTCGCAAATGTGTTGAAAAACGTCGTATGACACGCGTGAGCTTTGATAATTACATCCTCGGCTCTATTATCACGCTCACCTGCGGTTCGCGTGACAATTCCGCCTCTGATGTAATGATCAACATACCTCACTTGTATCATAATGTACTATTACGGAACCCTTCATGTACGAGTCCGACTCGCACTTATGGCCGCTTTTTTTTTCTAAACTGAATAGTTTGCGCGAGAGACACTTCCAAAGTGGTAAAATGTGTGCCCCCTCCTGTAACTTCTAAAATAAGATAATGATAAATCAAAAAAAAATATATGATGCACATTACCATGCAAACTTCCAACGAAAATTGGTTTGAACGAGATCTAGTAAGTAGTTTTTTTTAATACGTCATAAATCGTAAAAAGCAATTTATTAAACGGAACCCTTCATGTGCGAGTCCGGCTCGAACTTGGCCGCTTTTTTTTTCATACTTTTAGTTAGGGATACATATTATATAGTGGGCCTTATTAGGAGACTCTTACTTCAGGTCAATTTAGTGTCGTAAAAATACGTAAATAAATTTAAAATAACAGTATTTACCTATAATTGGATGTTAAACAGATTAAACACCTAATTTCACTAAAAATACTGACTAAATTTACGTTATTTTTAAAATTTTTGGATGATATGTAAAGGTTGGAAAATAATAAAACGTGCAATATTTTAACACAACACAGCAAACTGTAATTTTTATACAAAATGGCAGCACACTTGAGTAAAAACTTAAATGCACGTTTGTTTGTGATCATAAACGCAAGTGCTCACGAAATTTGAAGTAGTTTGGAAAACCATAACTGTAAGTTTTTAAGGCTTCTTAGGAACCGGGCCATCCTTGGTGCACCTACCTTATAATGTAAATATTCCAGACAAAAAATTACATTTACATATGCATTGCTCTAATTGTTCCATTAATTTCAAGTAATTGTATATTTTGAAAAAACATATTTTTAAATTTTCCTTCTGCGTTTTTTTTACTTTCCTCGTATTCGATATGAAAAGTAGAGTGTTTAACTTGGGTGAAAGTCATCCATTTCTGACTCGAACCATTGGCGCTCGATCGAATATCTCGTCAGAAATGGGTGCATTTCAGCCCTTGGTTAACAATCTACTATTCTGAGTCTTGGATGTTTTCTATGTATTTAAGTCGTCTAATATATCGTACCCATAACACAAGCCTTATTGAGCTTACTATGGGACTAGTTCGATTTGTGTAATATTGTCGCTTAATATTTATTTATATGAGTTTATAGACAAAAAATAAGTGATTGTAATGGCAGGATAATTTGACAGATTACTTTATTGGCAGGATTAGAAATATTATGCAGGCGTCTGAAGGGGCGTTTTAACTCTTTGGACACCATTCTTCTCGAATGATTTTTCCATAACAGATGTTTGAATATGAGATCCAAAGTTGAAAGTATCAAGGTGACTTTGACAGCGTACGCCATACCTATCAGCTATAGTCGTTCTTGACGCCGTGTACTCGCTAACTATTGTGATTAAGGCTGCAATTATTAGCCTTGTTTCGATGGTGTATGATTCACGTGTGTATGATGAGATGACGGTGTTTTGAGATGTCATTGATTGAATTGTCTATAATTTTAGGTACGGGCCAACGACAGATCACGTTACGGTACTGCGGCAATAAGGTCATATAGGATCTATGATGTTCAAGCACGTAGATATTATTTATAGTTCACTTTTGCAGTAGGTACCTACGCCGAGAGCCAACAGTTAGGTTCATCTACCACATCTGTTAGATCAGAGGTTAATTATATATCGTTTTAATCTGACGTTCCTCATATTTTTCCTTGCATTACACTCGCTCGAGCCTGCAATGAAACTGTGTCTGACGAGGCCTGCGTTTAGTTTGACGGAGTTTTAAAGGCCTCCACACACCGGTCGCCCGCGGCGGGCCCGCGCACGCGACCGGTGTGTGGAGGCCTTAAGGGCGATAAACATCGTGGTTAGAGTAACAGAAAGGTACCTATCTAATTCAAACAGTGGGTATAATATTTGTTCATAATTACTTCTCGAAGTTGATGAGTCACGACGTTGACGACAATGGCTGATGTAACGTATGGTACAGGCGAAGGCACAAGACCACGAGGCAGGTTCCTCATCTCGATAAAAACTTTTTTATGATATTCTTTCTGTAGACGTTTACTGTTTAATTCTCTTAAAAAGCAAAAACCGTCCAATTTATTATGGTATAGTGGTAGGTATAGTGAAGTATTTTCGGAACAGTTACTTTCTAAGTTAGCATAATATTAAGTATCAAGATTAGGACGTCATACTTATTTAAGACGTGTGACACATTTAGACAATGATATTACTATTGTCATATAAAACGTTTAATTCAAAACTCAGCCTCATCTTCTAATACAGTCGATATTGTTCAACCTCGAAATTTCGGGGAGTTTGATGAAATTTGGTACGAATGTTCGTTGGAAGCCCTGTTTTCGTCTCCCAAAAGTCCCCGGGTCAGGACCTTGTAGAACGGCCGCTATCGCTATCTTGGGAAATGTACTCCATTCGTAAGAAATTCAGGTTTTGTTCGAAAACTACGTAACTACTCTATAAAAACATGGTCTACAGAAACATTAAAGCTGAATAAATTCTGCTCAAGCCTTGACGAGAAAACGTATCTTCGTGGAGAAAAATGCAGTGAGATTTTCCCTCAATGTCCTTCCAGGGAAGATTCTCTGAATTTGGAGCTCGGGAGAATTTTCAATCCACATTGATTTACACGATAGGATATGAACTACATTAAAAATAACATTTTACCCGACTACGGCTTAACCCAAAATAATGGTAATGGATTAAATTTCTCGTTAAGTATAGTGATAGTTTGCTATCACATCCAGGTCAAGATGCTCGATGAAATCCAACAAATTAGGTGGTGTTAGATTTCTCTTAATGCTGACAATGTGTTGGCGCACATCGAGTTTAAAAAGAACAATATGGTGGGCGATAGTGGACACCAAATCTGAATTCACAACTTTGCTTCTAGCACTTAATTTATAGGGCGGATTTCAATAAACATGATATCAGTAGATGGGTCTGTAACACGCCAATGTTATACACTATACATTTAAAATTATTGATGCGGGGCGTATTACTGAAACTTCATAATGTGATGGTCAAAACATATTTTAGGGCAAAAATGGGGCAAAATGCAAGTGACAGTAGTCAAGTTCACTACACACACTCACCGAAACCTCTGTTTACATGTCTTTAAATTTGAACTTTAGGGACCATAGGGGTTGACCGCTATCTTGAAATGTATACTTCGTTTGATCTTCCCTATATTTACCTAGTTAATCATCATCAATATTATTATTCAGGGGCGAACACGGAAATCCATGATGTGACTATCAACGACATGAATTTCTTTGGCTAATTAAAGATGAAAATGGACATACGCTGCTCGTGCTCACACAATTAAGTATTACACAGCTCATCATTGATGATATAGGTAATAACGTTTCTTACGGAAACCTGAATAAGTATAGCTTAACGACAGTGCGTTAGTATTAATGGGTGAATCCGCCGACACGGTTCGGTTCCCTATGGCTTTTACTTTCAGTTTGACGATAACAGATACAGTTCCTTATACGTATTAACGTTTGGAACGCGGGCTTACTTATGTACATATGTAGGAACGTCCTCGGGCGGCCGCGCGCCGCCGCCGCGGGCACGCGCCGCGCCTCGTACCGGAAATCCACCTTGCACCCTGCGTAAGCGCATGCTACAGGAATCACTGGTATGTGCGTAGAAATTAAACTGAATCAGTCGGCTATTAGTGAAACGGGAGATTGAATGCTCCTTATAGTGCACGCCATCTTACCTGTGTATAATTATATTTTTCACACACATTTGAACGTGGACTACTACACGCGCAGCAGCTGCCAATAGATATACGTCTTACTTTTTGCCAAGCATTCTATCGGAGAAATTCACTTGGAAAATATTTCTCGATCATTTTCAAGTTCAGTTACGTAAGTACGCGTGCGGGAGAATTGGTGCAGAATGGCGGATGTTTGGTGGTGCTCGACGGCGAAGTGGCGCGCGGTTATAAGCTCGCACCCGCTCCTTCCACTGTCAGTTGCCGACAGACCACCCTCGCAGTCGCTGATTTGTTAGTTATTAGTGCAGTGTGTGAACATACATCAAATTAACAAAATGTGTTCCGTTTTTCGGATAGCCGTCGTGTCAGTTATCTGTGTGGTCGTCGCCTCTGGCCACGTGCACGGGCCCCGCAGATCCCGCCGGATGGATGCTGAGGATTATGCACAGAACGAAATCGACAGTGGAAGAGCCGAGGAGAGCTCATGGTGGCCTTCGGCAGAATTCGCTGTTTTGCAGAAAGTGTATGACGACTGCAGTGCGCAAAAGCACCTGACGACGTGCTTGAAGGGCAAAGCCCTGAGCGCTCTCACACGGGCCGTGGAGCAGGTGAACAGTGAACCAAGTGGTCGAGATCGTGTGATGTGCTATAAGAGTGTGTTGTAATGTTTTGTTGTATGTACAGGAGAGCGTACAGCTCGCCGACGGGCTGACCTTGGTGAAGCAGGCGGACGCTCCCGCTGCAGTCGCGGAGCCGCGCTTCTTCCCTGGCATGTCCACGGAAGACAAGCTCGACATGGCTCTGCGCACTAAATTCGAGCAATTAATGAACTCGCATACCATCTCAATGGATCTGGCTTCGGAGGGTAGAGGCAGAGGCGAGTACAATATACATTAAGCGTCGCTCAGATAGATTTTCTTTCAAATACTGCTTTTCTTATATGAATGTTTTATTTGCAATTCAGGCAAGAAAGTGCTCCCTTACCTGCTCCTCGGTATCTTCACCACTGTAAGCGTGGTGGGAGGCATCGCCCTCAAGACCCTGGCCGCCATCGCAGGCAAGGCGCTCATCGCCAGCAAGGTCGCGCTCACGATCGCCGGTATCATCGCCCTGAAGAAACTCTTCAGCCACGACGGCGCTCCCGGCGAGACGACCTTCCAAGTGCATGCTGATGGACATCATAGGTAAATTATACATATAATATATTATAGGCACATCTATTACTTAACATAAGTGATTAAATCTAAATGTAAAAGGATTGTGGGTTAGGGCAAACTTATCAGTTTTTGGAACTTTGGTAACAATTTGAAACAGTATCTCTTAGAGAAAACAACAACATACCACATTAGCAGATAGTCTAACACTGCTACATAGTTTTTAATTAGAAACTGTTAGCGGACTTTACTTTCCTTTCACTGAAATCGTGTGTTTTGTTTAGTAAAATGTTTTTAATTCTTTATATTTCAATTCTAGTCTTTAATTCGAAGGCGGAATCTGTATGTGGTGAGGCCAGCGACAGCAAGCGTGGCGGACCCGTACCGGTACTACGCGGAGCAGACGACGCCAGCGGCCGCCAGCGCGTAGCCCGCCTCACCCTGCCTGACCCGCCGCGCCTTCGCTCACACAAATAACCTCAAACCAAAGTACCGTCCATGCTATGGACATCCGACTTAGACGATTGGTCGTCCGCTCTCGTTGTCAAATCTATGTCAATAAATTATTTAGTGTAATTTATTTATTTGTGACTACGGTTGTACGTTTAAAGTTAAATAATTGCAGAAGTGATGTAAGAGATAATAAAAAAACATGACACTGAATATGGTTTCATTTTCCGGAGAGTCTGATGCAACTAGAATGATGTCTTGAATACATTTTATAAGAACTGATGAATTACTCAATATCACACGCTTTATAGCTCAGTTATCTGAAATAACAAAATGGGAAAATCATCTTGTTAGGTGGGTTAGCTGTGTAGCAGCATGCAGCGATGTCAGATAAGCATGCTTTGATAGACACGATAACACAACCGTATCTACAGATATGAGGGGTTCACTTGCCAGCGTATTAATTAAAACGTTGTTAACGTTAGTTACAATTATGCATTTAGTGCAAAAACCTACAAATGATGCCATTTATTCCACCCGCAACGATATTGCCGTATTATACTTAAGTAATAAAGTAACGTTGGTGGGCCAGTTGTATTTCTTGGTTTACGTTGCCAATTTATAAATAAATTAATTCGGCGGTTGTTCCGGGATAGGTAGGCACATCCCATAGTTTTAAATACGTGGTACTTAATTGATTGCATTTGCCCGCTTTCTTTATACGCTCTAGTGGAGAAGAGTCCGAGAAATGTGTCGAGATTTTCCGTTAATGTGGGTGCACTGGCTACGAACGTGGAAAGTAGAAAGTTTTAATCGATTCACTGCACATGCACGCATACTGGTGAAGCACGTAGCTTGTTATGATCTTTTCTGCCTTATTGCGTATCGAGGTAATGCAATGTATTGCTTTTCACGGCAGGTTAGCTCTTGATTTTGCTTATTCAATGCGAAGGTTACAACGCTCTGCTTTTTCTTTAGTAGGGTCTGGGTAGGGTGGGTGCAGTTGTTAGTAGTAACAAAACAAGTAGTTAGGAACGCTGCCTAATTACAAATGAATAGATGAGTGGACTAGTGAGCTATTTTCCAGCGAGGAGAGCACTGCAGGCAGCGGTGTGACGCGGCGCGGCGTTTGTTCGGCTGCGGAAGGTCAGCTCGTTGATTAGTCTAGTGCCGGTAAAGGCCGACCACAGAGCGCGTTTGTGCGCCCGGACTGCTGTTTATAATGCAGATATGTGTTTGCCCAATCGCTGCACGCTACGCTGGCTATATGGCATCGTTAATGTGGCTGGCGTCTCTTTGCATACGCAAATATAGGGCGGGCGGTCCAGCGCTGATTAAGCGGTGCGCTGGCGGCCTGTGTACAGCGGCGTATACAGTTTACTTCCCATTTTGTTACTCTTGAAATTTAGGTGTTAGGTTATTTTATCATCATCATTCTGGAAAAAAACTTTGTGGAATAATTCAACTCTGCTTTGGAGTACCTGAGTAGAATTTTATCGAATCGTGTTTACATCGCACAACTTATCATCGTTGATTCACTGGCGTACTATAAGTGGGCGCATCTAATGTAAGCAACATTAATCATTAATCAAGGCAGATATATTGAGGTCCGGCATTACGCCAATGCAGCTAGTCGTGACAGGCTTGCTCCCCAGAGACCTCAGCACCTGTCTGGGCCGCCCGTCAGCTAATATAAGCTACTACTTAGCTCTGGGTGTCACTTACAAACTGCAGGCTTCAATACTCTATGTCCATCCGCGTCTCGAATTAGGCCAACCGCCGCTTGATTGACTCGAGATTACTGATAGATGAGCGCTAATAGCAGCGCTGCTCATGCTATTAACCTAATTATTATTTACATTATGTATGTCTATAACATCCAAAGCAGCCGTTATAATTATGAGATTAAATATATTCGGGAACTGTACTTTAAGGTGACATTGTGAGAATATTATTTATGTACGATTATCTATCGACGATATGATCTCATAATATTGAATAGATATGTTACATGCAAGCAAGCCGGGTGGCACGTGAAGTGAGGCAGGATATGAGGCTGCGGGCGTCACTCGTAGCGTAGATCGAAGTTACTTTACGGGCGAATGGTCAAAGTATCCGACATAAACCTATTTTGTTCTCTTCTTATATTGGATGTACGCTCCCTTCTTCGCCCGCCTCTCCGCCGTCCGCTGTCCTTTGGAACAGGGCTGGACCAACTTGTATATTGAATTATGTGTATTTGTATATATGTACCACGGTTTTTCAATAAAGCACAATTTAAAAATATATTGCTATGTTGTAAAGTTGAAGTTAAACCAACATTTCATGCACAATATACCGCTCTACATACAATTTATTTGTTCGCTAGCAAAAAGAGACTACTAATACTACATAATATATATATATATATATATATATATATATATATATATATATATAATAAACATATTAAAAAGCATTTTTGTACTCGTCGATTAAAATCAGTGTATTAAGATTTCATAGATAAATAATACTGCAACGTCACTCTTTTCATAGTTGTAGTCCATGTTACTGTAGAAGAAATAGTTAACTGTTTCGATACGCACCAGACAACCGAAAAAAAATTGAAAATAGAACTAAAATAAATTCGACCAATCACGTGGCTGCTTTACCGAACTGTAATGAATTGGACCAATAGAATCGCTTTGATTATTGATGTCGTACGCTCGTTGATGTCTTTTTAGATATCAACGAGCGTACGAGCGATAGGCTGCGCTTCGTTTCAACAGTATCGAGTTTGTTTAATTAGTTCAGTTGACTCGTAGAAAATTAATTTTAATGAACTCGTACAAAAAAGTATTGTTCACAATAGTGTTATAATCAAGCTTTTTAACCTCGTACCTTACTTAGGCCACTCAGCAAGCTTCGTGGCCTAAACACGGTACTCGCCTAAAATGCTCTCTATTATAACACGATTGTGAAAAATACTATTTCATCCACATAAAATGTTTCATGAGTTAGTCGGGTATTTTCCCCGGTCATGTAAAAGTTGTAGTTTTCCAAGCCCAATACGCAATCACTATTAGCCATGGTAGATATTCTAAGCCCACAATGGTATAATAGACGCGGTACCATAAACCTTCTAATTATTGCATATTGGCTTTCTAATTGAGTTTTAAATAAATCCCGAGGTACGGCGGAGAGTAGCAACCCTGTAGCTGCGGGGCGGGTCTCTGCGAGGAAGTTTTGCCGGGAATTATGTTGGTACGTGCCAAAGCCATTATTGCTCGAGAAAAGTTCATCAATTTCATTTCTAGCCCAGCACACGCCCCGACCCGCTCCCACCTTCCACACATGACTGGTACACACGACCTTATTTCATCATATATTTTAACATCACAAAGGAACTTCCTAATTGAATATGTCGGCATATTACAGGGAATTGAAAGGTTTCGATTGTACTTTAAAGGTCGGCTCGGTACGTGGGTTTTATATAACCATACCAGTATTTTATTTATAAACACAAGCTCTATCGTAGAACAATATTTAGTACTCTACACTTAAATACATAACTATGTAGATTCTCGAAGACTAATAAAATCGTCACTTCAATCTTCAATGATGTTCTTCGTTCTTAGTTAAATTTTTACCGTTTGGAATTTTCGTGAAAATGAGTTGTTTAGTAACCATTTTTTACATTATAACGTAACAATTTTCTTGTCGGAAAAATACTATTAGGTATATCATAATCTACAAGATATGAGAAATAACAAAGCTTTCGTAGAAATCCATTTTAACAAGAGAAAGTAGAGAAAATAAATACTTAAGTGAACCCTATTATTTCACTTGTAACCATTTTACTGCTCCATTTCTTATTAGAAATAGATGAAAATTTTATAATCTTCTTCATAAAGTAATGAACAACAACTTTATTTTCTTACTTACTTAAATTTCTTCTCGTTTTCTGAAATATTCGGAAAAACATGATATCCGCGCTTTCGAACACGCACTTCCATCTCGCTCACGCGTATGCTCAGTGAGAGGGAGAGAAGACCATGAACGTGCGGAGTCTTAAGGATAAAACCGAAATTATATCTAAATTAAAATGATATATCAATCAATAGAAAAGCTAACGTTTTTGCTTAGTTTGTAAGGTGGCGTTGGGACCAAGTTTAGCACTCAATAGCATGATGTGATTTAAGATAAGGATTTAATAATTGTGTAATGTAATGACATAATCTGATTAATCTCTGATAAAACATGTCTAGCAATAAACTCGACGTGCGGATTCTGGAATAAGTATGCTACTGAGGAGAAATTTTGTTTGCTTATAAACTTCTAAAGGTGTACTTACCTACTACCCTGAAATGCGAAGAATGATTATCAACCCTTCTGGGTATCCTGATATTTCTGATTATCGGTTTCTACCGATAATCAGAAATATCAGGATACGTAATCCAACAGTGCAACCCTCGGGTTGGCCTAACAATACCCATTACTTGCAGCTATAAATAGCAACACTAATGTCGAAGCAGAGACGGCTGCACATGCCGTATGACACGACAGCATTATAAATCCTTCGCACCGAGTGGCGTGTACGGGCACATGACATATCGAATGCCAGCACAAATGGAAACAGTCTTTATTGTAATCAAGAGAAACCGGGCATTCGCTACGAATAGTGTTAGTGAAACCAGTGACTCAGATTGCTGTTCGTGGATGATTTTAATGCAAGGCATTTGTCTTGGTAGAAATTACCGTTAGCTTTTCGCTGAAGGAAAACATCGTGAGGAAACCGGTCTAATCCCAATAAGCTCTAGTTTTTCCTCTGGGTTGGAAAGACAGATGGCAGTCGCTTTCGTTAAATCTAGTGCCTATGCCAAATCTTGGGATTAGGTGTCAAAGCGGACCCCGGGCTCCTTTAGGGCACAACCGAGAATAACGCTAGGAGGATGATGATTTGTCTTGGCAGAAGAAATTGTGAAGATAAAATATGTTAACATTATCTTATCCAATATTCGTGGTTTTTCGTGGGTTTGGGACACTTTGTTAGACTCAACATTGGTTAATTAACCACGGCTGGTATTGCACTTATAAAATCTGAGGTGTCTCCGTCATGTCCCCTGGGCTGTTATTCTGTACGAGCTCATACGCCTCAACCCACGCGTCACGCCTATAACGAAACTAGACCTCTTAATACCTACGCTTAGTTACCACGAATCTCAGCGTCAAGATATATTTGTGGGTGAGCGTTGAGGTGAGCTTAAAACAAGTTACAGAATAGCGGGGCTGTACCATGTTTTTATTATTCACATTTTGAAATACTGAAAGATGGCGCCCTAGTGAGTTTAGTCGACATGACAAATTTTATCACTGTTGAATAAATTGAATTTTGCAAAGTACGCAAACACACGACCCGGCTTAAATTGGTCAAACTACACTTAGTCCATTTTTTAGGACCAAATTAATTGAAAATTCCTAAACTATGAAAAGCGCTCATTTAGTGTTTGATAAATTTATTTATTCTTAAAGTAAACGAGCGAAAAAACCCGTTTTCCTTTTCATTACAAATTCAATGAAGTGCTTTGCTTTGTGTATGATTGCAATAGAAAAGTGCAACTGAATGAAAGTCACCGCACGCGCAGTCTGAAATGAAATTATTGCAATCATTTGTGCATTTCGAATCGATGATAGTAAACTTCACTTTCTAATGCTCACATGAAGCACGGAAATTTCACGTGTCTACCGCATGCCGGCAAAGATTTGACATGCAAGATATTTTACACTTGACAACGTAGCCTGCTGCTGATAAAATTTTGTATTCTTGTACCTAATGTTGATATTTTTAATATGTCCTATTAAATAGTAGATACTACTAACTAGGGTCTAAAATAAGTCATACTAAATACTGGATGGTTATTAAACTTTCACCATATTTTTACTTTTTGCTAGAATTATATTGAATGAAGTATTGACAATTGAAGTAGGTACTAATTAAAAACAGAGTTTAAAGTATTACAGTCACATATTCATACTCAATATTATCTTTGGTTTCCGCGAATATTACATTAAATAAAACGATTTAAATTGATTATGATACAGGATATTCATATATTTTTTCATCAACCCGCTTGATCACGACTGCTGCAAAGGGCTCGAGACGTCGGGAAAATTAGTTCAAATCGTTTTATTTAATAATACCCGTCAAAAAGTAAGCCCTGGCGTTCAATGCTGGTTATGATGATTACCTAAAGGGAATTAACTTGCAAATCATTGGGAGGTTAGTTAGTTAGTTAGTTATACTGGGCGTTTTCCGCAAGTCGACATCCATTGTGCCTATTTTGCGTGAAACGGCGGTGTGGCGCTACTCTAACCACCCCAGCTCGTCTAAAAAGTTGGTGAGTGCCTTGGTGTTGCTGACTGCGTCCCGTAGTGTGTTTGGAGAACCTAGGTGCTTCATTTTGTATACTTCTACCTGCTTGCAGTCCAGTAGTATATGTTTAGTCGTTTCTTCTGCCTCCATGCACGCTCTGCACATGGGGCTGTCTGTGATACCTAAGTTATAGAGGTGTCTGTTCAAGGTGTTGTGTCCTGTTATTATACCCACTATCTTGCGCAGTTGGTTTCTATGTGTCCTTAGTAGTGTGGTTGTGAGTTTGTAGTCGCGTTTCGACAGAATCTCTTTGGTCTGTCTGCATGTGTCTATCTCCTCCCAGTATCTTTGGTGTAGGTCTTTAGTGTGTTGGTCCAGTTGATTGTATATGTAGCTTTGTGGCAGGGAGGAATCATTGGGAGGAATAGGGCGCGTATTTTGTATGGAGGCACGATGTAAACGACTTCTTACTAGGATCACAGATCAAAGAATACAAGTCTAGGATATATAAATTGAACTCGAAATCGATTTGAAAGTGAAGCAGTACGATAATGATGTTCAATGGCCTGTCCTAACGGTGTGGTGGTCGCGTATCAATTTTCTAAACGCGTGCGCAATAACCAGAGCGGGGGGCGGGCCGCGCGTGCTCGTGCGCTTGCTGGACAGGAACTCTTCTCGTCTCAGGCTCGCCCATCTGGAACACGTGTTTGATCTTAACGATAAAATCAATATTTAAAAGTAATTATAATTACTTATACAGGGTGGGCCCTGTAACTGGAGCAAAAAATTAAACGGTAGATTATTAAGCTTGTGAACAATTATTTCGAAGTGGTTTTATGCGAAAAAAAAATATTTTTTTTGAAAAAAAAAAATCTTTAAAATAAGTTTACTTGTATTTTTTTACTCTTCTGGAGTGCTATGAGTAACTTTTTGTTTTAAAAACACAAAAAAAAAAGAAAAAAAAATGAAAAAATCACAAAACTATCTGTTGAACACAAAAATGCAATAACTATTATGACTCATTACATGATGTTACCTCAAAATCTGTTTTGACTGCCGTGATATGATCTCGTGGTGCCAAGATACATTACTTGGAGGTCATAACTTTAGATCAAAATTTCTCCGTAACCAAACATTTTGAAAGTGAATGATACACAAGGGGTTACTGCAAATGCTCTAAGGAAGCCTCCTTTTGAATATTTGCTCGTGTTACAGGGCCCACCCTGTATATCATTCCGTTTGCACGCAATATTTTATTCTAAGGGCATCAAGTATGATCAAATAGTGACTCTGTGAGCTGTAGAACTTGCGAGTCTAATTGAATAAGTAAAAAAAAAACCGGCCAAGTGCGAGTCCGACTTTATTATATTGTAACTAAAAATTTACAGTTTTCGCAATTTTTCCTTTATCTGTGCTATAAGACGTTGCTTCGTACCAAATTTCCAGATTCTGAGTTCACGGGAAGTACCCTGTAGGTTTTGATTCATTATCGAGTTTCGAAAATTTTTGGCATAAAAACGGCTGTATCTTTTGATTTGTTGGCTTAGAAGTTTGTTTTTTTCACAGCTCCAAGGGACAGTAGTGTTGAGTATTTGATATAAATTTCAGCTTGATACCTTCCACGCGTTCCTGAGAAAAAGGGTCTTGATAGACGGACGGACGGACAACAAAGTGGTTCCGCTTTTTCTTTTCGAGGTGCGGAACCCTAAAAAGTACTGAAAACTTAATCGACAAAAAATAACCATATAATTATCGAAACTGTTCACAAAATTTCACAAGAATCGGTTGAGCAATGCGTCCTGTAGAGGAGAGCAGCCGGACATACGAAAGTATTTTCGCCCAAGCTGAAACGGAGAACTTCGTTCGCTTCGCTCGCTCGTTCAATTATGTTGTCCTACGTTGGCAACGTACGACACGTACGTACGTTGGTAGGTACTACGTTGGTACGTTGGTAGAATGCTTACTATAACCGAAAACGCGAGCCGAAGGAGATGTACTTAAGCTTAGTGTGTCGCTTTCTAAAAAAGGTGAGCATATTGAGCGTACTTCTCAGGACTCATTCTTTATTTTCCTGTATATCTACGGATGAATTCCTTTTTATAAGCCAAAGCAGCAATCTCACCAAAAACATGAAAAAAACAAGTTCCCATGATACCTAAATTACTGGTATCCGATAATGGATATATTTATGTGTACTTTATCAGATGTATTCCTTTTACTTGTGATATATTATGTAATAGCAACTTCCGTTAATTCGAACTTCACAGGCAATTGATAAATTAATGTCAACATTAACCATTATTTAAAAAATGGCACATTTAAAATCATAATAATGTGCACTGCCATACTCACAGAGTATGACATATCATCTCCACTTATAATAAATCTCTAAATTAAAAAAAGAATCAGCCAGTTTGAAACTAAGCTTTGCGCGGTTCGAATGTTCTCAGCATCCCATGAACGGAAAAATATGAAACATTTTATATAGGTACATTATTATTCTAGCTGCAACTTAGGATAGTTTTTATCTGACTGCGACAGTTAATTAATTTTCCGAAATATACGACTTCATTTAATTTTTCATTTATTTTTATTGAAATCAAACGCTGCTCCAACTGTCAGCTATAAGAACCGTCAAATTTTCGTCAAAATGGCGGAATTGCTTTGCTTTTCACTTAATAATTTAAATCCCGTCTACGATAGACCTTTACGAGACAAATGCTAAAATATAAACCATAAAAAAATATTCGATTCTGATATGAGAACTTATATGCGCAAATGTCGTTTTATGTCGTAATTTCAATAAATGAAATCAACAAATTTGAACAATATAATTAACACGAATTTGTTTTTTTTTGAATGACAATGGCACGCGCTCGGCGCATTCAGCCAAAGTACCTGCGGCGCTACCACGAAAACCGATACTCAATGTTCATATATTTGCATCCCTGTCACTCGAGTATGGTTAGTGCGATAGAGATAGAGATACCCGAATATTTTCGAATTCCGAAGTTCGTGGTTATAGCTCAGGAATCGAAAATATGGTAAATAATCATAATGTATTTTCTCGAAAAAGAATTTAAAATAAATATAGTCAAATGGAGAAAAAAACAAAGCAAGAGGTTATATAGGTAATGATTAAGTTATAAGAGTCCAAAGTTTTAAGAGGGGGTATGTTCTGTCCCTTTTCCGCAAAACGCACCTTCATATGAAACGATTGTTTTTTACTATGACGCTCGAGTATATTGACGTCACAGTCCCTCATCGTTTTCTCACTCTAACAAGCGACATTAAAACGGATGTAGCTTCATAATTTTTTGAGATATTTGAATGGGAGTTTCATTATCTTCTATCTATTTATACATAATAAATGCCTATGTCCTGACTGACTTATTCACTCAATCACTCACTCACTCACTCATCAACGCACAGCCGAAACTACTAATCTTAGAGAGTTAATTTTTGCACAATATGTTGCTTTTATAACGTGGGCTAGGGATAAAAAGGGATTTTTGAAAATTCTACCCCTAAGGGGGTAAAATGGGGGTGCAAAGTTTGTATGGGAGAACCTTTTTTTTTTGAGCTATAGACTTAAACTTTGTAGAAAAATTAGTTATTAGAATACAAATGAAACACTTTCAGCGTTTTGGAAAATTCCACCCCTACGGGGGTAAAATAGGGGTGCAAGGTTTGTATGGGGGAAACATTTTTTTTTAAAATAGAGACTTAAAACTTTGTAGAAAGATCAGTCATTAGAATACAAATAAAGAACTTTCAGGGTTTTAGAAAATTCTACCCCTAAAGGGGTAAAATAGAGTGCAAAGTTTGTATGGGAAAAACTACTTTTTTTTAAATAGAGACTTAAAACTTTGTAGAGAAATTATTCATTAGAATACAAATAAAGTACCTAGATTCAGTGTTTTAAAAAAATCTACCCCTAAGGGGGTAAAATAGGGGTGCAAATTTTGTATGGGGGAAACAATATTATTTTTTAAATAGAGACTTAAAACTTTGTAGAAAGATTAGTCATCAGAATACAAATTAAGTACTTTCAGCGTTTTAGAAAATTCTACCCCTAAAAATAGGGGGCTAAAATAGGGGTGCAAAGTTTGTATGTGGGAAACTATTTTTTTTAGCTCGAGTCCTAAAACTTTGTAGAAAGATTATTTAAATACAAAGAAAGTACTTTCAGCGTTTTGGAAAATTTCACCCCTAAGGGGGTAAAATAGGGTGCAAAGTTTGTATGGGAAAAACATATTTTTTTTAATAGAGACTTAAAATTTTGACGAAAAATTACTTATTAGAACATGAAAAATACTACATTCGGCGTTTTACAAAAATCATTCCCTAAGGGGGTTAAAAAAGGGTGCAAGGTTTGTATGGGGAACACTTTTTCTGAGCTAGACACTTAAAACTTTGTAGAAAGATTACTTATAAAAATACAAAAAAAAAGACTTTCAGCGTTTTGAAAAAATCTATCCCTAAGGGGGATAAAAAGGGGTGCAAAGTTTTTATCAGGGAAAGTTTATGTTTTTGAGTTAGAGACTTGAAACTTTGTAGAAAGATTACTTATTAAAATACAAAAAAAGAACACAAATTGTTTTAGAAAATTCCACCCCTAATAGGGTTAAAAAGGAGAGCAAGCTTTGCATGGGCAACACTTTTTTTTGAGTTAGACATAAAACTTTGCAAAAAGATTACTTATTAGAATACTAAAAAAGAACTTTCAGCGTTTTAGAAAACTCCATCCCTAAGGGGATCCTTAAGATCCTTAAGAAGGGTAGCCAGTGTTGTGTGGGAAAAACTTTTTTTTTTACTAGACTTAAAACTATTCAAAATGTTACTTATTAAAATTAATAATAAAGTACTTTCAGAGTTTGAGAAAATTCCACCCCTAAGGGGGTTAAGAAAGCTTTGTATGGGCAACACTTTTTTTGAGCTAGAGACTTAAAAGTTTACGAAAAAAGTTCTTTCAGCGATTAGAAAAATTCAACCTCTAAGGGGGTTCAAATTTTAAATGGCGAGCAATAAAATTTTAAAGTGTGAGTAAGAGATTATTAACTTCGGTCTTATTCTGTACGTTAAAAGACTACAAAACTGATTTCAGAGTTTTCCAAATTCATCCCCTAAGAGTGTTAAAATTGGTTCAAAGTTTGAGTATTTCAAGGCATTTTTAAAGTATGAGATTTTTAACTTTGGTTTTAGACTGTTTGTTCACAAACTAGAAAATGAACATCAACTTTTTTTTTAATTATCCCCTAAAAGAGGGTTCAAATTTTGTATTGAGAGAAATCATTTTCTAAGACGATAAAAAGTTCTACGCGGACGAAGTCGCGGGCAACAGCTAGTTATAATAATAAAATTGCACTGATATACCATGCCACTATAGATATGCCATGCACATACACATTGATATACCATGCCACTATAGATATACGTTTCAATGACAAATATGATTTCTTTGAAATAAATAAATTCATAAAGCGCTTCACGAAAACATACAACATCAGAGAAAATATTTTTGCCAAATAAATATTTCTTGTCTTTAGTGGATCTATTAGCTTTTAACATATAACCAAATATATGTAATAGCCAAACATGTTGGCAGACCCAAAATGTTGATAAGGTCTTAAAACCAAATTTAAACTAAATTGTAAGACAGCGGAAATACGTCTGAGTATTAATATTTTTTATCAGAATATTCAGGGTTTTTCCAGCTAGGACCTAGAAATATGCTTAATTTTAGACAATGATGACACTCAAGTTTTATGTATTACTGAACATTGGTTTAGACAAGAAAATATGATTTTTGATTTTATACATTTTTAATTAGTTCTTAGCTTCTTAATGCCAAGAAAACTAGATGTGTTAGATTTTGTTTGCCTAATGTCAGACCGGCGGATGCTAGTATGTTTTAAATAATGAGTGTTTAGAAATAGTAGATGAAGCAATATTCTTCTTTTTAACATTAGACAGGAGAAATATTTATAATATGTGTATTGAAATATACAACCGTACATATAGGTACCTAATGACATAAAATGAAGACAAGGACATATTTTAAGCATAGATTGACTGACTGGTTATTAGACAATTGTTAATATAGTTTAAAGGAGTTCTTTGATAGCAATAGGATATTTTGACTAAGTATTATTATTTTGACATAATTATATTATTTTGAAACATAAAAGTACTACAAGATAAGATAACAACATCATAAATAAAATAAACAAACAAGCTAATAATTATAAACTTAATTATGACATTGTTTTATTATTGTGTCGTGTAATTTTAACTTTTTGTAATTTTAACCTATGTAATGAAACTAGACATTTGCATGCCTGTATGTGGGCTGAATACACTGTGCAGTGAAATCTTACTAACATCTACATTATATACTTACCTACTGTATTCTGGCAAATAAATGATATTGATTGATTTGATTTCACAAATTCTACAATGGGGTGCCGCTATAGCCGTGTTGGCGCGTCATAAAGTTCAGGCGTAGTATGCTATCAGAAAAATTTGACTACTGACCAATGTTGAAACAGCTCGCCTATACGAGAGGTTCAAAGCAGAGGTTGCAAAAGATGGTGTAGAAGATTTTTTTTTATCACGTACGGACAGACAGCCAGACAGACAGACCGACAGACAGACAGAGGGACGGACAGCGGAGTCTTTGTAATAGGGTCCCGTTTTACCCTTTGGGTAAGGAACCCTAAAAATGGTTACACGAGATATCTCGGGACAACTTTTGGCAGCTACAAATCCTCGAAATTTTTGGTCCTTTTTTGGTTTCTTAATTATTTTATTTCTTAATTATTAAATTAAAGAACAAAACATTTTACGTCTAATGTGTACCAAAACTTAACAATTCGGTTCAGCGACATAGTAGAAAACCATGGTCGAAAACGAAGTTTTCCCCAACATTCTAATTAGTTGAAGATAATGGTTTTTAAGCGTCTGCGTTTGAATTTTGAATTTACTGTTTTTAACGCCTCAATTGTAGGAATTTACAGAGTTGAGAGTTATTTCAGCATTAGTATCATCACAACTGGTGATCGAAGAGCTGGTAGGTACGAAAACGAGCGAAGCGAGGAGGAGTGTTAGGTAGAACTGCGACCTTTAAAGTTTTCGTGAAAAAGTTTTTCGTGATAAAGTCTATTCGTGGTAAAGTTTTTCGTGATAAAGTATTCGTGATAAAGTCGTTCGTGATATAGTTTTTCGTGCTAAAATACTAGCGCCCTCACTGTTGAGTTTATTTCGGCGTTCCTTCTTCACAGTGGTCTTCTTTTAAAAAAAAAACTTTGGTAGAATTTGACTTGAATTTGCCATTGCGGCCTTCTTGCAGAATAAAATTCATTAATTTCATTCATTATTTCATTTATCTATCCAAATATCATAAACCCTCCATGATGCGTTCAAGAACCGCACATTATGACCACCATAAAAATAAAATGTTTTGTTAGAACAAATTTCTTATCTGTGAAGATGTTATTATTGCTAAATAATAACATCGCTTTCGATAATATTATTTCATTCAAATTTCGAACATCTCTGAAAAACAAAGAAATTTGATTTGACCTCTAATCTAATGTTAGTCTAGATGACATTTAGTTCGAAATGAATTGTCAATTTGCATACAAATGTGACAAATGTCGCACGTAAGTAAGATATCGAAGGATATGATAGTTGGATCGGACTCTAGTTTGTCTCTGAATTAAAAAAAAAAACTATGACAGCTGCAAGAAAACAACGCCGCGATGCCGGTCATAATATGCGGCTCCTGAATGCATCATGGAGGCTTATGATATGTGAATAGATAAAGTAGTGTATGTAACTGTACATAATTAGCAGAGCCCGGATTTTTCACGGCAAAACAAAACACTATCGTAATCTAGCCAGTGATAGAATAGTATTTTTCACAATCGTCTTATAATAGAGAGCTTTTTAGTCGATTACCGTGTTTAGGCCACGAAGCTTGCTGAGTGGCCTAAGTAAGGTACGAGATTAAAAAGCTTGATTATAACACTATTGTGAACAATACTTTTTGTACGAGTTCATTAAAATTAATTTTCTACGAGTCAACTGAACTAATTTAACAAACTCGATACTGTTGAAACGAAGTGCAGCCTATCGCTCGTACGCTCGTTGATATCTTAAAAGACATCAACGAGCGTACGACATCAACGAGTAAACTTAATAATCAAAGCGATTCTATTGGTCCAATTCATAACAGTTCGGTAAAGCAGCCACGTGATTGGTCGAATTTATTTTAGTTCTATTATCAAAATTTTTTCGTTTGTTTGGAGCGTATCGAAACAGTTATTTCGATTGTTTCGACAGTAACATGGACTACAACTATGAAAAGAGTGACGTTGCAGTATTCTCTATGAAATCGTAATACACAGATTTTAATCGACGAGTACAAAAACATTATTTTATCGATATCGAGTATTATTAGGTATATAAGGCCTGTACCGTAAAGTATTTTTACAAATATTTTTGGTGATATTTCATTTATTTTCCTTAGATTTTAGGTGTATATACAACAAAATAATTTGTTACACTATAAATTTTGCGAAGCACTGAGTTGAGCTTAAACTGCACGCCAGGGCTATATTTTTTATTTCAAATGATCATTGATGGTGGTGAAATAAGGATCAGTAATTCTTCATCATGTTGGTATCTAAAATTCACCATCCTGTTCAAGATTAATGCAGTTACGAGGATTTGCGTACATCGATGCCCTCAGTTTTTCTGAGAATTTTAGTTTGTATGAAAACATGGGTTACCTACTTTCAACTTCAACTGATTTTGAGATAAGAATATTTTTGCGACCACTATCTAGATTTTAGGCTTATAGAATTGCTAATGTAATAGGTACGTCCCGATTCTTGTTGTGATACATTTTCATTGTTTTTTTTTGTAATACAATACACCTGTTTCAGACAAAGCGAATTCTTCGCAAAAAAAATATTCTGTTTCTGCTTGCAAACGGGTCTATTGTACACAGATATGAATAAAACCCTTTTTTTTTACATCAAACGTCAGCTAAAGCTTGCCTTCGTAACATATTTATTACCAAGCAATTATGTGTAGTTCAATCACAGTTTTCTTTTATTTATATGTGTATATGTAAAAATACTTTTCGGTACAGGCCTTAGGTATAAAAATAACATGCCAATATTTTGACTTTATTGACAATTTACAGTGTGCAAAACAACCTTTTTATATTTTTTTATAAAAAACTAGAAGTAATAGCCTCTTCAATAGACCAATTGCCATGTTCGACTTTGTCCATTGCGGAATCCTTCCTCATTCTGGATACTGTTCGTTGCTACGTAAATTGGAGTAAACTT
The DNA here is from genome assembly GCA_963854355.1 of Epinotia brunnichana. NCBI lineage: Eukaryota > Metazoa > Arthropoda > Insecta > Lepidoptera > Tortricidae > Epinotia > Epinotia brunnichana. The sequence goes on along the minus strand of OY977939.1, from coordinate 16,818,950 downwards.
TTACCCGTTATACGCAAATTTGAAGTTGCAGCTCGAACCAAATTCTGATTATGAAAATTTAAGAGAAATATCTGAAAATATTACACAAACTGAAAATTACTTTTATAAGTTTGCTCCATTGACGTCAAGTGAAGTTGAACGTACATTTATACGTGAATGGCTTTATAGTGATAAACGAAACTGTTTACTCCCAGAGAATGTTAAGAAACCGGCCAAGTGCGAGTTGGACTCGCGCACGAAGGGTTCCGTACGATTATCTATAAAAACGGCAAAAAAAACACGTTTGTTGTATGGGAGCCCCCTTAAAAAAATATTTTATTTTGTTTTTAGTATTTGTTGTTATAGCGGCAACAGAAATACATAATCTGTGAAAATTTCAACTCTCTAGCTATCACGGTTCTTGAGATACAGCCTGGTGACAGACAGACGGACGGACGGACGGACGGACAGCGAAGTCTTAGTAATAGGGTCCCGTTTTACTCTTTGAGTACGGAACCCTAAAACTAATAATCATCTACTCCTATCACTATTACACAAATAAAATGCCATGTGCTGCTGTGTATTCTGACGTGGGTTACGAAGAAGAAATTGCATCTGTTTCTAATATATAATTTCATACAAACTTCACGTAATTTTTTTATTAAATATTTATTTTATTTGGTGATGTTTTTTTTTTCTACCACACAATTATTGATATCGATAAAATAATGTTTCAACCACTGGCTCGATTATGATAGTGCTTTGTTTTGCCGCGAAACATCCGGGCTCTGATAATTAGGCATTAAAACACTCGTGTGATGTTATTATGAAACTCGCCTTCGGCTCGTTTCATAAACCCACACTCCTGTTATTTATAAACTAAACTACTATTATAACCTAAAAACAAATCGTGGTGCCCTATTATGACGGGTTTAGACTTTAGACCAAGTGGGCTAAAGTACAAGATTGCTTGTTGCAAGCTTGTTCGTTAATGGGATTTAGATTCTCCATTTAGTAGTTAACTTTCACGTCAATGAGTATGTAGTACAGTCGCCATCACATACATAGGTACACTATAGGTGTTCAAAAATATCGGCACATGCACCCTAATGCCTTGAAAATAGAGGTGTGTTCCGATGTTTGTGACGTGCTTGTTTGCTCCGATGTATGTGATGGCGACTGTTACTTATTTGCTCGTGGTCATCCTACTGACATGGCAATGGGCGGGAGACACACTAAGAAAGTCTCTTTCGGCTCGTTTTTCAAGTTATCTGTGATTAATTTAAAAACAGCTGTGTGACTTGCAATATACAGAGTGTATTATTCAAAGGGGACAGTGAGGGATAATCCGAAACTATAAGAGATACAAAAAATTGCTCTTAGGAGTCACGAGACCGATTCTAGAAAAAATAAAAACTGCATTCAAAAATTTTCAAAAAGTTCTCATACACGGCTGGAAATCGAACCTGGTCAAATCTGTCCAAAATTCAGAGTTCGTTTTTTTGCGTAAGCTAGTTTTTAGCTACGTCCATCATTTGGAGAGGTTTGAATTTGCCGATGTCAGTTTGTTTGTAACACAAGCCTTATTGAGCTTACTATGGGGCTAGTTTAATTTGTGTAAGATTGTTCCCTAATATTTTCTGGGGGCACGGCAGTGCCCCCGCCAAGTCAAGCAAATCAAAGAGCCACGGCCGTACCATCCTTTTCTCGATTTATTTATTTATGTCCGCCTATTGAATTAACTCTGTGAAGTAGGTATCAGGTTTTCTATACAGCTAATGTGATTAGGCACGTAGGTTCGGACCCTGCGCTAATAAGCACTCGTATCAGTCATAGGTTCCTGTCATCGATTTAAGAATCGTTGCGTTGACTGGGGTACATACTTATAAAAATAGGTGCGCATGTAGTTATCACTTGCTAAATGTCAATTATTTAAAAATAACAATGATACTGATACTGACGTCTATGTTGGTTGTAAAACATGTTATATTGTGCGCCGTGGGGAGCAGCAATTAGCCGTGCTCTGGTCAGGTGGTCGAGCTCGCGACTGCACCGAGCACCGACCCGACAAGACCTCCCTCGCAGCCAACAAACCTTGACTGATGCTTCTGCACACAACATAACCCTTAATACCTAGCCCGAAAGTCTACATTACGTAGAATTAGGTCAAACGTAACGTTGTCGGAGCTATACACCCCCGGCCGTTAGCCGGGCCGTCATTATGTGTCATTAGTTTTGCGACACTGACCAAATGACTGGTCTGCGATATCGAATGACTCATTCTATCCGTGATTAGTCTCCGTGGTTTTCTCAATGTTCATGTATAAAAGTAATTTGAACTATCTCGTTACGTTAATAAGAGCGCCGACTGAAGTGAAAGAAAGGTGGCGTGACTGAAGCAAAGTTTTTTCGCGTCGTTCCTATATACTTCCTTTACTGGTACGAACAAAGTACCAATTTTATACGCGTGTATATTTATAATTAGGTACAATGCATACAGGTAAGGTGAAAACCTGGATACTTTAAACAATTTAGTATAATACGAGAGGAGACCGACGACCCTAAATGGTTTTTTTGTACTCGTCGATTAAAATCTGTGTATTAAGATTTCATAGAGAATACTGCAACGTCACTCTTTTCATAGTTGTAGTCCATGTTACTGTCGAAACAATCGAAATAATTATTTTGATACGCTCCAGACAGCCGAAAAAAATTTGAAAATAGAACTAAAATAAATTCGACCAATCACGTGGCTGCTTTACCGAACTATAATGAATTGGACCAATAGAATCGCTTTGATTATTGAGTTTACTCGTTGATGACGTACGCTCGTTGATGTCTTTTAAGATATCAACGAGCGTACGAGCGATAGGCTGCACTTCGTTTCAGCAGTATCGAGTTTGTTTAATTAGTTCAGTTGACTCGTAGAATATTAATTTTTTGTACTCGACGATTAAAATATGTGTATTAAGATTTCATAGAGAATACTGCAACGTCACTCTTTTCATAGTTGTAGTCCATGTTACTGTCGAAACAATCGAAATAACTACTTTTCGATACGCTCCAGACAACTAAAATAAATTCGACCAATCACGTGGCTGCTTTACTGAACTGTAATGAATTGGACCAATAGAATCGCTTTGATGTCGTACGCTCGTTGATGTCTTTTAAGATATCAACAAGCGTACGAGCGATGAGCTGCACTTCGTTTCAACAGTATCGAGTTTGTTTAATTAGTTCAGTTGACTCGTAGAAAATTAATTTTAATGAACTCGTACAAAAAGTATTGTTCACAATAGTGTTATAATCAAGCTTTTTAATCTCGTACCTTATTTAGGCCACTCAGCAAGCTTCGTGGCCTAAACTCGGTACTCGACTAAAAAGCTCTCTATTATAACACGATTGTGAAAAATACTATTAATGAACTCGTACAAAAAGTATTGTTCACAATAGTGTTATAATCAAGCTTTTTAATCTCGTACCTTACTTAGGCCACTCAGCAATCTTCGTGGCCTAAACACGGGACTCGACTAAAAAGCTCTCTATTATATACACGATTGTGAAAAATACTATTTTTGACATTTAGCTCCATTACGTCAAATTCAAATTATAAACAAATCGAAACTTATTTAAATAGATCTGTTACTTATTCGAAAACTGATTTCTTATACCTTCTCAGTCATTTCACCAATTGAACTATGATATTGGAAGGAGAAGTTCGGCCTAAGTTCGTATTAAAGGGAAATAATGGTTGAAATATTAATTTGGAACCGTTTCACGGACTACGATTATATTACATTACATTGACTTTATGTCTAATATCACGACTATCGAGAATCGTTAGGTGAACAAGACTGCTATAGATGAGCATTTCCTGGATTCAGGACTAAACCACTGGTGAAATAAACGCGAAATTGTTGAAATAATAGTATATTACTGCAGAGGCCGGGAAAAGTCATTTCGTGGATGAGTATGGTTTTGAAGGACGAGGCATAGCCGAGTCCTTCAATAGATACGAATCCACGTAATGACATTCCTGCCGAGGCCTGTATACTGCTTTTCTCCAAATATGCGAGGAAATAAAACAAAATCTTAAAAGGTTATATTTATTTCGCACATGTTTATATAACAATCTACCTACAATCTAAACAAATTCAACACTTTAATAGTAATAAAAATAAACCTTATGTCAGGAGTTTTAATTGAATGTTATATAATATTTAAGTCAGTTATACAATATTATGTTTACCTTTATTGCTAGGAAAATCTCATCTGGAGCTTCATTTAAGAATATTGTGATATCCTCATTGGTAAGAATCTTCGATTTCTTGCTTTTGAAACCGGATGATTTCCGTTTCAAAAATGACAATAAGTTCGCGTAGTTCTTAATGTTTATATTATATTTTAGTTGTATAGTACTTTTCAGCATTGAGTACATTGCCCACAGAGTAGAAGGTTTTTTATCTTTTGCAAGTTCGTTAAAATACGCCAAAATAACATTTTCCGACAACGAACTGGTATTTTTCTTCTTTCGCCAGGAATTGAAATTTGCGAACGTTCTTAAATATTTTTCTTCGGATTTAGGCGGAAGCAAGTTAGCTCTCGCCAACTTTGCCTCTGCTGCTAATTCTGGTGGTGTACCCATTGGGATATCTTCGTCACTATTTGTAGAACTCATTTTATTTTCGTAAAAATAACACGGCAGAAAATCTTTGACAAAATGAATTCCAGTTTCCCGCCTAATTTTTTTTTAAGGATATTAAAGTTTAAAGTATTGGGTCCGAATTGTATATTTGATTCCACATAAAACATAGCAATGAAAATAAATAAAAGAAAACTTATAGTATTAGTAAATATAAATATAGGCATTATTACATTTAGTTAAATCGACAATCCCTAAACGCATTAGACATTTAAAAAAACTATACATTTGTTACAAAATATTTATCAGTCCGAGAAAATAATTAAGTCTAAAAAAACTGTCTTATGATTTGGACACAATTATTATTCTATCTATGTCGGTTTTTGTACGTGACTATTGGACAATTGGCTGTATGGTGAATTTGTAGTCTTGCATGAAATTAAAAGTAAGTAACCTGCACAATAATATTTACTTCCCGGGCATGTCCGGGAAGTATTTCCATTTTTTTTAATTTATTATCTCATCAATGCATATAACGATAAACTTCGAGGTGTGTTTTTACTCCATTAATGGAAACATTTCCGAGTAAGTTGGAGAAAAAATAATAAAAAGTGAGTAGGTATTATATTTCCGGTTTTCCTTCTCAGTCCGTGCATTCTACAGCCCCGGCCCCCCGGTGAGATTCAATCTTAGACACACAAAAAATATTATGTATGTATGTAAATACGTTATTGTACACAATACATTGGTAAAAATACAGACAAAATAGTTTAAGTTGGTACAAAGACGAAATTAACTGTGTAAGGGATCACTTCCAGTTATAATTTGAGCGATTGAGACGAGGTCAGGAACTAAAAGATAGACAAACTATGTCTATGCTAAAGCAATTTGATACTGTAGTATGTACTGTGCTGTGTGTGTAGTTTTATATGTAGTAGCTTGTAAGCTAGTACAAATAAAATAATAATATTATACAGATAGGTACTATAAATAAATATATATATCTATATATATAAATAAATAAATATATCTACACAATATACGGTCAGCTGCAGAGAAAAGGTATCCCCCTTGCATACAAACTTTGTATGCAATTTGTATGCAAGGGGGATACCTTTTCTCTCAGTATCAAACAGTATCCAACTAAATCACAAGTCATTGGAGAGCCACAACTTTTTCAGCTTTTCCTTGAGTGAAGCCACATACTAGGACCGTCTAAAGGACAACGGCAAGCCGTTCCACAACTTCACAGCACGCACCGAGAATGACTTAGAAAATGTGCGCGTCTTATTTAGACGATATTGCAATGGTGACGTTAGCGCTCGACTTCAAACGGTGACAGCTGCCGTCAGCCATATAAGTAAAATTTTAAGATAAATACGGAGGGAAAGCAGGATTGAAGAGTACGTTAAAAAGTAAAGACAGGATGTGCACTTCTCTGCGCCGACGGATCGGTAACCAACCGAGCTGAGAACGGAATTCGGAGATGTGGTCGTATTTGCACCTAATACAGACATTTTGTAATCGCTCAAGCTTTCCAAGCAGTTCCTCTTTGAGACCTAAGAATGCAATGTCACCATAGTCCAAAAGTGGAAGCAAAAGAGATTGGGCAAGGGTCACCTTAGTATGGAATGGAAGAGAATTTTGCAAACACCTTAGGGAGTGCAGGAAGGCAAACTAATCTTTCGACTTACCTCAGCAATATGAGGACACCAAGAGAGCGTCTGGTCCATGGTGATACCCAGATTCCTGACGGTGGAGGTGAAGAGGATAACAGTCTCTCCAAGAATTACATCCGGAATGACCAATTCCGAGAGTTTATTTACATAGTAAGGACTACCAATGACAATTGCTTGCGATTTCTTAGCATTGACTTTCAGACCGTATTTACACGCCCATTGTCGTATACGTTCTAAATCGCTATTAATTTGACAAATTAACGATGGATACTCCTCAATACTAGCCGCTGCATAGACCTGTAGATCATCCGCATAGAGATGATAAGAGGAACTAAGGGACTCGGTAATACCGTTAGTAAAAATAGAAAATAGAAGCGGCGAAAGCACCCCTCTCTGCGGGACACCAGCAAAAAGTTCGCACCATTCAGCCCCATCTTGTTATCGATCCTTACGCGCTGGTGCCTGCCAAAGAGGTAGTCAGGAAACTATAAAAGAGAACTTTGAGAGGCAATGAGTGTGTGGAGTATGCCAAGAAGTATATCAAAGTCCACTGTATTGAACGCACTACTAAAGTCAAGAAGGACTAGGACAGTGAGCTTTTTGCATTCAATATTAAGACGAATGTCGTCGGTGACTTTAACTAAAGCAGTGACGGTGCTATGCCCGGGACGGAATCCCGATTGGAATATTAACTGCTTGATTCAAGAAATAAATTTGAAAGACCGCCAATATTTGGAATGAACCAGATAAATATCCTCTTGAATTACAGAATATTATAATTATAATTATTGTTTTAGTTACAGAATATTTTATTCTGTGAATCAGTGTCAGAAAGACAGTCCGGGAAAAACTTTTCTCATTTTATCTGTAAATGTCTTTGTAGACGACTGTACGTAAACGTATGTGCGTTGATGTTTTATAATAAGACAAAATAAAACAGTAACGTTTATGACTGCTTTTATGTTTTAATAAAATCATGTCATTCGATCCTTTCCCATTGATCGTGTGGTTGTCTATGCGTGCCCAATACGCAATAGTAACATCAATAAGCATTTCTCTAATAATTAGTTAAGTATCGCCTTTCAAATAGCAGAAAATCAATAATGTCAGAAGACCAACGTCGGCCAACGGTCACCGGAATCTTTATGTGTTCAGCGAGCGATCCACCACCCTAATTATACCATAAATTTCACTTACAGGATCAATGAGATGTTATTGGAAATTTCCCATTAGCTCTTCCATTGCTATTGGGGATACATTACTCGCGATAGGTTAATGAAATTAGTTTTGGAAACATTTGTTCCTTGGGTTTAGAATTTTCAACGATCTATTTTTAATGATATAGTAGTCTTGGCTGAGACTCTGGATGACTTGAGTACTATGCTCCATGACCTCAGTAAATCCTCCGAGCGAGTTGGTCTAAGGATGAACATGGATAAGACGAAGATCATGTCAAATGTTCATGTAGTACCAACTTCTATTTCAATCGGTCACTTTACGCTCCAAGTTGTAGACGATTATGTATACCTAGGACAGACTGTCCAGTTAGGTAGGTAGCTCCAACTTTGAAAAAGAGGTCAATCGTCGGATCCGGCTCGGCTGGCTGACCTGGCAGGGCAGCGTTCGGGAAGCAGCGGCACATCTTTTCGTCCAATATTCCGCAGTGTCTCAAGACGAGATTCTTAGACCAGTGTGTGTTGCCAGTGATGATGTATGGCACCGAAACATGGTCGCCATAGTAACCTGTGGGCCTCATAAAAAGGCTCAAAGTCACCCAAAGGGCAATATTATTATTTATTATTTCTCGAAAGGACACATAAAATGGTTACATAATAAATGCACTGCCAAACTGCATGACAGTTTGTTGGCAGTTCGTGTACATGGAATGGGCTATGCTGGGAGTTTCTCTGCGTGGTCGCATCAGAAATGAGGCTATCCGCAGGAGAACCAAGGTAACCGATAGCCCCCCGACTCGCTAAACTTAAGTGGCAGTGGGCGAGGCACATTGCACGTAGAACCAATGGCCGATGAGGCCGAAAGGTTCTCTAGTGGCGACCACGTACCGGAAAGCGCAGCGTGGGTAGACCCCCCACCAGGTGGACTGATGACCTGGTAAAGGCCTTGGTAAAGGGAGTACACTGGATGCGGGTGCCGGTCATTGTGGCACTCTTTGGGGGAGGTCTATATTCAGCAGTGGACGTCTTTTGGCTGATAAGATGATGATGATAACAAGTTCATTTTCATAATATGTATGCCTAATTTTCGTCACCAAACTCACACTGAGTTAATTAGGGTTCCGTACCAAAAAGGTAAAAAACCGGCCAAGTGCGAGTTGGACTCGCGCACGAAGGGTTCCGTACCATTATCTATAAAAACGGTAAAAAAAATCACGTTTGTTGTATGGGAGCCTCCTGTAGCCTAGTTGGTAGTGACCCTGCCTACGAAGCCGGAGGTCCCGGGTTCGAATCCCATGATTTATTTTTGTAGTGAGCACAAATATTTGTTCCTGAGTCATGGATGTTTTCTATGTATTTAAGTACCTATTTAATTATATATATAAGTATGTTTATCGCGTCTAGTGCCCATAGTACAAGCTTTGCTTAGTTTGGGACTAAGCCGATTTGTGTAAGATTGTAAAAGAAAAAAAAAAATGATTTATTCTGTTTTTTAGTATTTGTTGTTATAGCGGCAACAGAAATACAGCATCTGTGAAAATTTCAACTGTCTAACTATCACTGTTGTTGAGATACAGCCTGGTGACAGACGGACAGACAGACATACAGACAGACGAGACGGGTAGCGGAGTCTTAGTAATAGGGTCCCGTTTTACTCTTTGAGTACGAAACCCTAAAAAGGAACCCTTATGGTGCGACTCTGTCCGTCTGTCTGTCTATCCGTCTGTCACAACGTTAAATATCACAGGAACTAATTAAGCTATCAATTTGAAATTTGGACATATTGATTATTTAATTTAATTGTATATACATTATTATTGTAAAAGTTGTCCTGCTATTGTGAATTAATTTAAGTAAACCTGACCTGTAATTTATATTACCAATAAAATGAATATGAATATGAATATGAACAACTGTTATGGTACATTGTGATACAAGTGAGCTATGTTGATAATTACATCAGCGGCGGAATTATCACGCGAACCGCAAGTGAGCGTGATAAGGGAGCCGAGGATGTAATTATTAAAGCTCACGCGTTTCAGCAATGTTTACAAATATTTGTGAAATTAGCTTTAATGGCGCGCAACTATTTTTTTTCGTGAAGTTCGTGCAGTGCGCGCACAGATGTTAAAGTGAGGCTTAGATGAAATCTCTAAACAGCCAATACAAAATAAAATGAATATTTTCGTATTCAATAGAAATTGAAAATGTTAACCATAAAAACATTCCATGTAAAAAATAGGCCAAGTCTCGAAACTTTTCCACTGTAAAAAGTGGTGAGATATTTCGTAAAGCCAAGTCAGGCATTCTTATTAATCTTTTTGTACTCGTCGGTTAAAATCTGTGTATTAAGATTTCATAGAGAATACTGCAACGTCACTCTTTTCATAGTTGTAGTCCATGTTACTGTCGAAACAATCGAAATAACTCTTTCGATACGCTCCAGACAACCGAAAAAAAATTGAAAATAGTACTAAAATAAATTCGACCAATCACGTGGCTGCTTTACCGAACTGTAATGAATTGGACCAATAGAATCGCTTTGATTATTGAGTTTACTCGTTGATGTCGTACGCTCGTTGATGTCTTTTAAGATATCAACGAGCGTACGAACGATAGGCTGCACTTCGTTTCAACAGTATCGAGTTTGTTTAATTAGTTCAGTTGACTCGTAGAAAATTAATTTTAATGAACTCGTACAAAAAGTATTGTTCACAATAGTGTTATAATCAAGCTTTTTAATCTCGTACCTTACTTAGGCCACTCAGCAAGCTTCGTGGCCTAAACACGGTACTCGACTAAAAAGCTCTCTATTATAACACGATTGTGAAAAATAATATTATTTGCTTGCTAAATAAAATTCTGCAACTTGGGAATCAACGCTACTTTACTGCATTTACTAATTTTTGTATAGGTACCTAAAACTATGTCAGGGTGATTGCCAAGTCACAAAATTTTATTTAGCAAGCAAATAAAGATTAATAAGAATCTACGAAACTTGGCTCTACGAAATATCTCACCACTTTTAACTGTGGGATAGTTTCGAGACTCGGCCTATTTTTTACATGGAATGTTTTTTATGGGATCTTTTTTCTTTTTGTAGACTTTGTATGGGAATGTTGTTTTACCAACCGCAAATAACGTTTGTATAGTTTTGCAGGAACGAACTGCAAAAGTACCTTTGTAATGGCATGTATTTGTTATTACTTATGCAGTTTATATAATATCTCTGAAACGTGACTGAAATTGCAATATTTTTAGGTTTTAGGGTTCCGTCGCCAAATGGCAAAAAACGGAACCCTTATGAATGGGTCATTGTCAGATTTAGGTTCGCGTCTCTTCGGTGGACATTGCCATAGTTAAGGGCTATAAAGCCTAATTTTTGGTTGAACTCTAAATCCGCATAAACGGCGTTGCCCCTTCTATAATTCCATGTGATAAAAATATATTATATATAAACATAAGCCCTTAACTATTGACCACCGGAAAGATTATTTTTGTTTTTGTGACTGACAATGACCCGAATTCGTCATGTCTGTCTGTCTGTCTGTCTGTCTGTCCGTCCGTATGTCACAGCCACTTTTTTCCGAAACTATAAGAACTATATTGTTGAAACTTGGTAGGTAGATGTATTCTGTGAACCGCATTAAGATTTTCACACAAAAATAGAAATAAAAACAATGAGTTTTGGGGGTTCCCCATACTCAGAACTGAAACTCAAAAATGTTTTTTTCATCAAACTCATATACGTATCTATGGATAGGTTTTCAAAAATGATATTGAGGTTTCTATTATCATTTTTTTCTAAACTGAATAGTATGCGCGAGAGACACTTCCAAAGTTGTAAAATGTGTGCCCCCCCCCTGTAACTTCTAAAATAACTAATGATAAAACTAAAAAAAATATATGATGTACATTACCATGCAAAATTCCACCGAAAATTGGTTTCAACGAGATCTAGTAAGTATATTTTTTTTAATACGTCATAAAATTCATAAATCGTAACCGGCAATTTATTTTACGGGACCCTTCATGTGCGAGTCCGACTCGCACTTGGCCGCTTTTTTTATGAACAGATAGGCTAAAAACTAATTAGGTACGTTTGAAATTTGGAGCTTGTGGGTCTGCTAGACGTACCTTAGAATTATGTTGATCATAATCTCCACTTATAAAAAATCTCTAAATTAAAAAAAGAATCAGCCAGTTTGAAACTAAGCTTTGTGTTGTTACGAATGTTCTCAGCATCCCACGAACGGAAAAAATATATGAAACATTTTATATAGGTACAGTCAACCAATTTGATTCCTAGGCCACTATATAACTTTGTCGCATTAACTACTAGATAATTACAACGTCAGTGCGGGTCAAACGATTATCAACTTTCCGATCACAACATGAAATAAACGTAAAGAGTTTATAAACGTTTTAGCTCCATGACATGAACAGAAAAAGAAGTAATGACAGACAGTGACAATTCAAGTTAAACTTCTGTCGTCAATTTGGATAATAATGTCAGTGGATAATAATAAAGAATAATTAAATTAATTTGGTGTCAACCAAATCAAAACTGTCTTTGGCAAAGGCCCCTGAGGCTGCCACTTCACTTATAACTAACTAACTAAATTAATTTGGGTGAATTGGCTAATATGCCTCCTCGATCAAAGGCAACAGATTATCTGGATATTTTGGAAGAAGTCATGCTACGAACTGTGCGAAATTTCTATCCTCAAGATGAGGTGCCTACAGTATATTTCGTCCATGATAACTTTCCTATACACAAGGCAAGAATTGTCACAAATTGGTTGAATCACTGTTATTCCATGGCCTGCTAAGTCACCCGACCTAAACCCTATTGAGAATTTGTGGGGCCTAATGTGCCAAATGTGGCAAAACGAAAATGAGAGGTTGCTCTAACAGAACATTGTCAACAAGTTTGGGAGTCATTGCGACCGTCAGACATTTGCACGGCGTTAGTTGGGTCAATGCAGTTACGACTTCTAAACGTGATACAAAGCGAGGGTGCATTTACTCGTTATTAAAGTTTATTAAAGTTATTGTGTTTTAATTCAATTGTTATGTTAGCTATTAAAGCATTTGTATACCTAATCCTGCCTGTGTTTATTAATATATTTTTTTCTTGATATTTTTTATGCTTCTACAAAAACGTCATAGAGACTGAGTAATTAATCCAGGAAAATATTCTAGAAAATATATATTCTTATCTTCCGAATCGAGGATGCTTCTTATCAAAAAATCGTCACTAGACTGCCGTGGCCCTTTTCAGTAAAGTTTAAACAGAAAAGTATTTTAATTTTTATCCCGATATCTAATATAAAAAGTTATTAATAAGCAAACTCCTTTCCTATTGATTATCGTTGACATATGTTCGCAAAGGTAGAGATGTCATCATGGCATGCACGCAACAATCAATGTAGACATAGACATAGACATAGAAGTCATAGAAGATACTTAAACAAATTGATTCATTACGACATGGTTCTATAGTGGCCTAGGAATCAAATTGGTTGACTGTACATTATTATTCTAGCTGTAACTTAGGATAGTTTTTATCCGACTGCGACAATTAATTAATTATCCGAAATATACGACTTCATTTAATTTTTCATTTATTATTCTTAAAGTATATCGCCACCACATCTGTCAGCTTTATGAAACGTCAAAATGGCGGAATTGCTTTTCCTTAACGCATTCACTGCCACCGACGCGTATGTGCGTTCCAGTGACTTTCACCGTGTGCCATCGACGCACAGACGCGTTCGTAATTACGTAAAGTGCATTACATAAAGTACATTTTAAAAAGTGTGGCACCTGGCGAATGCCCAGGAAAAGGAGGTGGCAGTGAATGCGTTAATCTCACCTATTAATAATTTAAATCCCGTCTCCGATAGACCTTCACGAAACACATACCAAGAGGACATAAGAAATTAATCGATTCTTATATGAGAACTTATGTGCGCAAATGTCGTATTAAGGCGTAATTTCAATAAATGTATCAACAAATTCGAACAATATTACTAATATAAGTAACACAAATGTTTTTCTTTTTAATGGCACGCGCGCGCTCTCTTTGCGCATTCAGCCAAACCACGAAAAACAAAACTCGAAGTTAGTATATCTGCATTCCTCTCACTCGAGTAATGTTAGTGCGATAGAGATACCCGAATATTTTCGAATTCTGAAGTTCGTGGTTTAAAAGAAAATACGGATTTCGGATAGGTCGACACTAAATAAAATAATCACAATGTTATATTTTCTCTAAAAAGGACTTAAAATGAAGTCAAATGGAGAAAAAAACAACGCAAGAGGTTCATCATCATCATCATCATATCAGCCGAAAGACGTCCACTGCTGGACATAGACCTCCCCCAAAGAGTGCCACAATGGCCGTAATTTTTTGAGATATTTGAACGGGTTTTTCGTTTCTTCTTTCTTTTGAAATAATAATAAATTTTAAGTCTACTCCCCTATTTGGAAGACAAGTGGAAAGAGTACCTAATCTATATATTAAAGATGAGTCATTTGAAGAAATAGATACCTACAGGAAAAAAAGGACTCGCACATGAAGGGTTCCGTTAAATAAATTGCTTTTTGCGATTTATGACGTATTAAAAAAAAACTACTTACTAGATCTCGTTCAAACCAATTTTCGTTGAAAGTTTGCATGGTAATGTACATCATATATTTTTTTTAGATTTATCATTCTCTTATTTTAGAAGTTACAGGGGGGGGGGGGGGACACATTTTACCACTTTGGAAGTGTCTCTCGCGCAAACTATTCAGTTTAGAAAAAAATGATGTTGGAAACCTCAATATCATTTTTGAAGACCTATCCATAGATCCCCACACGTATGGGATTGATGAACAAAAAATTTTGAGTTTCAGTTCTTAGTATGGGGAACCCCAAAATTTATTGTTTTTTTTATATTTTTGTGTGAAAATCTTAATGCGGTTTACAGAATACATCTACTTACTAAGTTTCAACAGTATAGCTCTTATAGTTTCGGAAAAAAGTGGCTGTGACATACGGACGGACAGACAGACAGGCAGACAGACAGACAGACATGACAAATCTATAAGGGTTCCGTTTTTTGCCATTTGGCTACGGAAACCTAAAAACAGTACGGATTGACAGCAAAAAGTATAATAATTATATTTATGGGGACAAAAATCAACAATTTATGGGGACAAGGAGTGAGTGAGTCAGTCAGGACATATTAAGCATATGTCCCATCTATGTCCTGACTGACTCACTCACTCATCAACTCACAGCCGAAACTACTGGGCCTAGAGAAATTTAATTTACACCAGAACTACCTTCTACAACGTAGGCAACGGATAAGAATTTATTTTCAGAAATCATACCCCTAAAGAAGTTAAATAGGGGTGCAAATTTTGTATGGGGGAAACTTTATTTTTTGAGCAAGAGACTTAAAACTTTGTAGAAAGATTACTTATTATAATACAAATAAAGTACTTTCAGCGTTTTGAAAAATTCACCCCTAAGGGGGTTAAAAAGGGTTGCAAAGTTTGTATGAGGGAAACTCCTTTTTGAGATAGAAGCTTAAAAGTTTTTAGAAAGATTACTTATTACGATATAAATAAAGTATTTAGCGTTTTGGAAAATTCCACCCCTAAGGGGATGAAAAAGGGGTGCAATGTTGGTAAAGGGGATTTTTTGGAGCTAGAATCTCAAAACTTTTTAGAAAGATTACATAATAAAAGAAAATAAAGATATGAGATTTGTAACTTCGATCTTAGCCGGTTTAGACTACCAAAATTATTTCAGCGTTTTTTGAAATTCTTCCCCCAAAGGGGATTATAAAGGCATTCAAAGTTTGTATGGAGAGCAAGACATTTTTAAAGTAAGGGATTTGTAACTTCGGTTTTAGACAAAACAAACATGCTAAAATACTACAAAATTTATTTCAGCGTTTTTTTTAATTCATCGCCTAAGAAGGTTAAAACGGGGTTCGAAGTTTGTATAATATAGAGCAGGACATTTTTAAAGTAAGAAATTTGTAACTACGGTTTCAGCCTGTTTACTATGAGGGTTCAAAGGGGGTTCTAAGTGTGTATGTATAGAGAGCAAGACATTTTGAAAGTAAGAGATTTGTAGCTTCGGTTTTAGACTGTTTACTAAAAGACTAGGCACAGTCGACGCCAAAAATATGTTTACAGTTCTCGCCTTATTACAATGGAATAAGGTGCAAAAGTGTAAACATATTTTGGCGTCGACTGCACAAAACTAATTTCAATGTTTTTTTTTAATTCATTCCTTAAACAAACTTTTAGACGATAACATGTTATACGCGGACGAAGTCGCGGGCAACAGCTAGTCAGTATATAAGTGAGTGAGTATGTCAGTGACAAAACTAACGAACTTTAACGGACAATAGTTCTTAAACTAAAAGTTCAAATTGAATGTTATTGACAATAAGTATACGTAAGATGTAAGCCATATTATGCCCTACATGTTACTGAAAATTCAGGGTTCTAGCTTTAGCCAGCACGAAATTACAGGATGTTGAAAATGGCTTGAATGGCTTCGAGAAAAGGATGGTACGGCCGCGCCTCTTTGCTTTGCTCGACTTGGCGGGGGCACTGCCGTGCCCCCAGATCAAAAGTAAATAGTTTTACTAAATTACTCGTTTCTATATCATATCCAAGAAATAATCAATTCATTTGTGTAGTCGAGTAAGAATCCATTTGCCGAGAATAAAAAAAAAACCTGTATAACCCGGTCAATTTAAGAATGCGCCGTGTCCATACAAACCTGCAAGGTGCCAACGTGTCTTAATCGGGATATAACCATAACACACGAGTGCCGTAATGTTACAAAACACGCGTGTTTAATACCCAGGACAGGCGCGGCTCACTCGCGATTTGTGTTTATCGCTACAAGTACATGCCGGTCGCCCCTTCGGAGGGGTCTATTCAGTGGCTGCCACGTGTTGGTACAGGACGCTCGCACGGGTCGCAGCGCGTTGCATGCGATAGAACGGGATGGCCACATTTAGGCACGTTTGGCGTACCTAAACTGGGAATTTGTTAACAGAGAACCTTCTGTACTATTACTTATTCTGTGCCCAGGATTATAAAATAAAAGCGGCACAATAAGAGGCACGTTACGAGCAATTGTGTTGAAAAGAAGGTTAAGACACGTGTATTGAAAATTAAAAATTTAAATATACGTTTATATTTTCTGTGTAAATGACGAATCTGAGGGGGGTTAACAATTCAAAGTCTAGTGGGGTATCATATAAAAGGGCTTGAGTCGCGTTATAAAAAGCTATCGCTGATAAACAAACACACGTACTAGGTTGTAACAGTTGTAAGTTGTTAGTAGGTACCAAAATGCAGATGGCGCTTTGCAAGTTGCAACGGTAACTTCTGCTATGAGCTGTTTAAGATTGTTCAAGAATGAATGGGGTCCTGACATGACGGGTATGGTGTATGAAAGTTCGTACGGAACCCTCGGTGCGCGAGTCAGACTCGTACTTGACCGGTGTTTTTTTGTTTAACAAAAATTTAACATGAAAATGCCCCTATGGAGGGTTAACTTATGGTTTCTGAATCCGTAGAGAAGTAGATACCTACAGAGAAATTACGACTTGTGTGTAGGCAAAATCCAGTACGTTGGAATGTGCTTGCTTCACGTGAGCACATTGTAGTGGTAAAAGATAAGTATTTTGAAACAAATTCACTATTAAAATACATTCTTTTTTTACTTAGCATTACTGGAACGCTAAAAATTTTTTTGTACTCGTCGATTAAAATCTGTGTATTAAGATTTCATAGAGAATACTGCAACGTCACTCTTTTCATAGTTGTAGTCTATGTTACTGTCGAAACAATCGAAATAACTGTTTCGATACGTTCTAGACAACCGAAAAAAATTTGAAAATAGAACTAAAATAAATTCGACCAATCACGTGGCTGCTTTACCGAACTGTAATGAATTGGACCAATAGAATCGCTTTGATTATTGAGTTTACTCGTTGATGTCTTTTAAGATATCAACGAGCGTACGAGCGATAGGCTGCACTTCGTTTCAACAGTATCGAGTTTGTTTAATTAGTTCAGTTGACTCGTAGAAAATTAATTTTAATGAACTCGTACAAAAAGTATTGTTCACAATAGTGTTATAATCAAGCTTTTTAATCTCGTACCTTACTTAGGCCTTATAAATTTTATTTTTTAGATAATGTTTAAATAAATGTCAAAAACAAAACAAACTTCCAAAAATGACAAAATACAAAAATAGGATGTAGTACGATTTCATTCATACAAGTAATTAAAGCAATCCTGTAAAAACATTGAAACAAGGAAGGAATAATTTTATTTGTAGTTCGTTTTTGGCATGAAGTACCAAAAGCTAATAATTTGAATTTTATATATGTAGTAGGTCTATAGATGGGCAATTTATGAAATAAAAACTGTAGGTGCCGCTACACCAGAACACCAAAAAAAAAACTAATTATAGTTTCCATTATTTTGACATATATTTGTACTAAAGTTTCAGGCAATATTTTTTGTATTGATGGTTTTTATTATGTAGTATAGTTTACCAAGTGGGCCCTACGGTCATGGAGACCGGAACGCAAGGGGATCACGCCTCATCCAGTTTGCTTTTGGACAAAATATGCAAATTGCAAACAGTTATTTTTTCAAAAAAATCCACCGGAGATGGACCTGGATGTCCCCAAATTCCCAAACTAGAAACGAAATAGACTATGTTATTACATCCAATTGCCAAATCATCAAAAACGTCGAAACCATTAACAGTATTAAATTTAGCTCCGATCACAGACCACTCCGTGCGAAACTAGTGTTCAGTAACCAAATTTATCGCCAACAACTCATTTCAAAAAGCAAAATACAAAAACATAACAAAGAGGCACTTATAGTTCAGAAACATGAATTTAATATAGAAATAAATAACTACTTTGATGCGTTGGACCATTACAATGAATATAATGTAGATGACCAATATGGACATATTATCAGTAGTATTAGAAAAGCCAGCAGTAAAATAAAATCAATAAAACGAAAATATAAGAAATTAAGCGAAAACACAATAAAACTCCTAGAAGACAGACACGCATTAAACTTAGCAAAGGGTAGTGCAGAATATAGAACAATAGATATACAGGTAAAACGGAGCATTCGGGCAGACATTAGAAATTATAAAACGAAATTAGTCGAAATAGCATTAACAAAAAACAAATCCCTTAAGACCGCCAAAGAAGGTGCATCAATAGGGCAAAGCTGGATAACAAGCTTAAGGGACAGTAATGGAGCCAAACAGGGAGATAGAAATAAAATACTGAACGTAGCTACAGAGTATTATCGCGCTCTTTACTCTAACCCCCTCCAGAGTAATGATCAACTAACCGGAGACGAGAGTTTCAGCGCCATCCCACCAATAACAGAACACGAAGTGTACCTAGCACTTCAAAAAATGAAGTACAACAAGAGTTCTGGTGAGGATGACGTTACAACTGAAGCTTTAAGAGTGGGAGGGCCTTCACTAATTCCCCACATAAGCAGACTATTTAATAAAATCATAGAGACTTATACCTTCCCAGATAAAATGTGCCATTCAAACATAATACTGCTACACAAAAAAGGGGACAAGGCTGATATAGGAAACTATCGCCCTATCAGCCTTGTATCTCATTTGTACAAACTATTTATTAAAATTATAGAAAGTCGCATTTCGGGCCAACTTGATCTTCACCAGCCACCCGAACAAGCAGGATTCCGCCCTGGCCTGTCCACCACCGACCACTTACATGCTCTGAACCAAGTGATTGAAAAATGTCAGGAACATAATATCCCCATTTACCTGGCCTTTGTCGATTACTCGAAAGCTTTCGACAGTATATCGCACCAGTCCATCTTTGCAGCTCTACAACAGCATGAAATAGCACCAAACTACATTCAACTCATAAAAACTATTTACAAAAACAGTACAGCCGCCATAAAACTTCAATCTTCTGGTCAGTCTTTCGAAGTACAAAGAGGAGTCAAACAAGGAGATCCGCTCTCGCCGAAGCTATTCACTAGCACTTTAGAATACGTGTTCCACAAACTTACGCCACGTTGGGAAGAGAAGGGGTTAGTCGTCGGGGAAAGAAGGTTGACCAATCTTCGTTTCGCCGACGACATCGTCTTGTTTTCTTCAACCGCTTCCGAGCTTTGTCATATGCTTGACGATCTCAGCACCGCAAGCCTCGAGGTTGGCCTAAAGATGAACATGTCAAAGACCAAAGTCATGACCAATAGCACAGAACGTAGGGTAGAGATAAACGGAGAACATATAGCATATG
The DNA here is from genome assembly GCA_963854355.1 of Epinotia brunnichana. Taxonomy (NCBI): domain Eukaryota; kingdom Metazoa; phylum Arthropoda; class Insecta; order Lepidoptera; family Tortricidae; genus Epinotia; species Epinotia brunnichana. The sequence continues at coordinate 16,799,122 of OY977939.1, read as the reverse complement.
TCCATGAGTATCTTTATTTGGGCCAATTAGTCTCTTTCCAGGCGCGACAAGAGAAAGAGGTCGATAGACGGACCGAAAACGCCTGGAGGAGCTATTGGTCCATGAAACACCTAATGAAGGGCGACCTACCTCTGTCACTTAAACGTAGGCTCATGGACATGTGCATACTTCCAGTTCTCACCTACGGTGCACAGACTTGGTCTTTGACGGAAGCGCAGAAGTCCAAACTTGGGGTTTGCCAGCGAGCTATGGAGCGCAGCATATTAGGTGTAAAGCTAATGGACCACATCCGGAACACCACGCTGCGCTCCAAAACCCAAATAGAAGATGTAGCTCGGAAGGCAGCCAAGTTAAAGTGGGACTGGGCTGGTCACGTCTACCGCATGCCGAATGAGCTGTGGGCCAAAGGGACCACGGAGTGGAAGCCCCAACACTCAAAACGGAGACGCGGTAGACCTCGTCGGCGATGGCGGGATAACTTGGACTCCTTTTTAAAAGACTGGCCAGTTATTGCTCAAGACCGCGATGAATGGAAGGGGAGAGGGGAGGCCTTTGCTCAGCAGTGGGACATAACGGGCTCGATATAATAATAGTTTACCAAAAAATCAAATTAATCGCAAAGACCGAATTCAAGATATAAATTAAAAAGTGAAAAAAAACAAACCGCCATATTACGAAAACTGACAAGTGTACATGGCTCTTCTTTGGGGAACAGACCTTTGCCTACAAGGAGTATCTAAAAATGAAATTACTAGAACATTTGACAGAAAGGAAAATTTTGTTTAGAAACACGGCTATAGCCTTTCATCTTACATCTTCTCACATGTTAGAATACATTATTTCCCATTACATGCAGTGCACTGCAATGGTTTAGGTAGGCACCATCCAACCTGCCTGCAAACATTACCAGATCTTTTTAACCACCGACGCAAAAAGAGGGGTTTTATAAGTTTGACGTGTCTGTGTGTGGCATTGTAGCTCCTAAACCAATGGACCGATTTGAAAACGGTTTTTTTATCCAAAAGCTGACGTGATCAAGATGGTTCTTAGCTACGTTTCAACAAAATCGGTTCAGCAACAATTTGAAATGAAAATATCAGGGGGTTTTCAACTTTTCTAAGTTGTTAATGGGGAATGGATGACAATTTTAGAAGTGCCTGATTCGTTTTTTGGTGATAGGAATAACCTTCCTTAGCACCAGAAAAAAGTTGCAGATTTTTCAGATGGTTGCATCTGAAACCGAAAAAAATCCGTCCTAAACCCAAAACCCAAGTGAGGAAACAGATTATATTTTTCAAAAATAATTGACGCAGCTGCAACTTTTTTCTGGTGCTTAGGAAGGTTATTCCTATCACCAAAAAAATAATCAGGCATTTCTAAAATTTTCATCCATTCCCCATTATTTATTGAAACTTTAGAATCCTATTGGTAACTTTTCATTTACTCCAGGAAAATAACAATATATATATTTTGGATTTTTAGAAGTCTCTTGTTTTTTTGTATGTAATTTACATTTGATTGTTATAATGTGATAATTTGTTAACTACCCATATAATGCCATTTTGTTACAGTAATTTGCGCATGCATATTTAATCCTAATTGAAACAGTCGTGCAATCATCCAATGGCGAATTAGCTTATACATTACAAGACGGAGCTTCGCTAAGAATGCTACGCCGTAGCTCGCGGTAAACTTGGACCTCAGTTTGCTGTTTCGTTGCAATCGTTCTGACTCATTAGTGCGAAAAACGAGCACACAAAATACATTGAACTGCGATTGGGATATAACACAACAAACATAAATGGATCTCCAACTCTTCTAGGTAGTGAAAATGGTTTAAAGCACACGGGCGCAGTATGTGCGTCATACGCACTGAAAGGTAACTGCTCGAGTCATAGTAGTTTAAGCATTATAAAAAAATGTCTACTAGTGTTGTAGTTTACAAACATCAACGAGGCCTTCCTGTACGTAACTACTTACTGAACGTATTTATGTCCGTATACTGTTGGTATGTGTAGTTGAGTACGCACACATAACTGACGGTAAACTTTTGCCGCATTAACTAATGGTCATTTAGCTGTATTGTTGTGGTAGGTACGATTCATATCAAACTGCGAGTAAATTAGATAAAAATCCAGAATCAGTTTTAAACGTTATCCCAGCCCGAACAGCAGAGCAATGTAAAGTGTATCTGAAAGAAAGCGTTTCATTCCCGGCGGAATATAATCGCCCGGTCGTAATTTATATTGTCTGCTGCAGAGGCGAGTCCCGCTGCACATTCATTTATTTTATGTGCCATTTACAATTGTCGGTCGATGGTCAAGGGAGCGGGCGACCGAGGCTGAGGGCCGAGGAGGCTGCAGGGAGACCGGACGACGTTGCCTTCGCATTATAAAACGGTGCGGTCATCTGCGAACGCCGTAATGGTATTTGTAATAGCCGGGCCGCATGAATTGTGACGGACGGCGAGCACATGGGTCTGATGATTTATTTATAAGATTAATTTAGACCGCACCGACACCGGACGCCTGGACCGGAACGCTCCAGTAAACTGTTTCCTTGACGTAAATAAATAGAATAATTTTGGAGGGATTTTTGGGAATGTATAAACTAATAATTTGGAATATGGTGTGGCAAGTGAACATAAGTTCCATTTTCATAAATATAGGCACTAACAAGTAAATTCACATATGTATGTGCATTTACTTGTTAGTGCCTATATTGCTGCTTCGCTGAACTTATAGTTATTCCTATTTTTGAGGACCTTGCATGTTTTTTTCACTTCTTATTCCTAAATGATTATGATTTGTGATAAGTAGTTAGCTCCGTCCTTATTTTTATTTAATCTTGTCTGTGTCAGTCGTTGCATTTTTTGCATGAAATTCGAAGCGGCGGCGGCGGCCAAGAGGCTGAGTGGTTCTGTATTCTTTTGTTTTTTAATTAGATATAACGGCGCGGGTGGGGTGGTGCGCCCCCCTGCCAAGTTCTGATGGAGGTGCTTTCTTGTTAAAGGCAACTGGCGCTCGCCTCCTACGTGCCTCGGCCATTCATTTCGTAGAAACTTATAACCTGACCCGCGTACTTATGAGCGTCGCCAATAAATATAGCAATGACCGGAGGCGAGCGCGGGCATCCCTGTCGGGGCTACCCGGGCGCGGGTGTAGAAGCGGGACGGCGAGGCATTGTTAGCTAAATATCTAGGTGGTCAGTTGGGCGGGCGTGTGGGGGTCCGGGCAGCTAGAAGACGGGCCGGTGGGGGCGGACGTGCCGGGCCCGGCGCCGGCCGATGTATTGAGCGCGTATTGCAGACGCGGTCACGCGCTGCAATATTGCGTTCGCTCTGCGATATTGCCCCTCGGTAACTCAATTTGATAAATTGTGCAAACTTCTCTTGCGCTCCGCTGCTATGAGCTCGGTGGATATTATGTGGTGGGTACTGCAAATACGACGTACCTACTCTACCTACTTTACTCCATAAGGTGACCACGTGGCCATGCATGCCTGAAGTTAGCTTAAGTATGATACCTACTTAAATGCCTACTAAAGAAATGTAATTGTATATATACGAAGTATAGTTAAGATATCAGGCTTGATTTCATCTCCGCTTCATACACAAGTATTACGCCAACTATTAATGGACTACGCAACAAGTAGGGTCATTTCGCCGGTTACGCGACCACCTTCGGTTAGCGACCACTTGAAGAACATGTTTTTTTCAATTGAAGATAACATCAATTCTACAGAGCCTATTGAAACAGTCAGCCGTATGCCTTATTGTTTATAGTTATGGAATAGGAATTTACAAATAAAACGAGAAAATATGCTTTCAGTTCACCAAGTCAGCTAAGTGGTCGCTATCCGGCACATGAAATTAGGTGGTCGCCAACCGGCGAAATTACCCTATAAATTGTATTTATCTAATGTACAGATATGGATATATTGAATGTAAGTTTCTGTGGCTTCTTAACTAATTCATTTAAGGCGACGTGAGCTCCAAAAACTGATTTTTAAAAAATCGTAGCTCTTGTTTGGATTATATTACGGCTGCCCTAAATTTAATTAGCAATCTTGAGGCCTTTCTCGAGGGGAATCAGCTATTCGAATCCTGAGTTTTTGACTTTCGCTCGACAGAAAAAAATCACGAACATAGGTCTAAAATACACTTAAAAAAATCATAACAAATTATGCACAACAGCTAAACATATTAAAATTGGTTTTAAAAATCGGCAATGTCATGTTTGAGGGAAATCAGCTATTACTTTTTTAATTATAAAAAGGCACAAAAATTTAAAATTAAAAAACATGATATCCGCGCTTCCAAACACGCACTTCCATCTCGCTCACGCTTATGCTCAGTGAGAGGGAGAGAAGACCACGAACCTACGTCCCCTTAAGATCATAAAATAAAATGTAATTGTAAGGAGACAAACTATGTCGGTATGAATTCAAAATCATATAAAATAAAGTGTATAGCGTTATGGTGTGCGTAGTTCTCAACAAATTAGAGGTACGGTGCAAATTAGACAAAGCGCGTGAATTTGTGGAGCTCTTAAAACTCGTGCAGTAAACTGAGATTACTTTGATCGAGGGTTGCCTTTGATCAAACCAGTTTTATTCCTTCATTATTGTGACATGTGACAGTGAATATATTAGTAGGTAGTATCTGGATATTTACTTGCTTAAATCTACTTAATCCCATAAAAAACATTCCATGTAAAAAGTAGGCCAAGTCTCGGAACTCTTCCACAGTAAAAAGCGGTGAGATATTTTGTAAAATTCTGCAACTTGGGAATCACACAACTTTGCTGCATTTACTAATTTTTGAATACCTAAAACTATGTAAGTGTGATTGCCAAGTCACAAAATTGTATTCAAATAGCACCGCGCTAACCAAAGTGGCCCCATTTTTTCCTAATGCCGTGGTTTTCCCGCTAAGTAGCGGAACGCGCCAACGAACAAGGCGCCCTTAGTCGAGTCCCTGGTAGTGATAGTGATAAAATACTAACAAATAGAATTATTTAGAATGCTGAAAGAACTTCTCTAATTTACTTTACAAAAGTTGGTACTAAAACAAAATACTGATAGGTAATTAGGTTAACTACTGAATTCATATTAATCCAGGGTTTTGCCCTGAAGCATCTACGCAAAGTTCAGTTATTGGGTCCGCGAGGATTCTTTTGAGCTCAGCGTGGGCGCGCGGCGCGGTGCGGCGCGGCGCGGCGCTCACAGCGAGCGCGGCTTCAGCAGGAAAATGATTTATATTGTTTGTGGAGCGGGCGCGAGGTTTCTCAAGCAGATCCAGTCCACTGCAGATATGGGCGAGTATTATATTGATCCGGCTCGGGCGGCGGTCGGCATTTCCTACCGCTCATACTCGGCAAGCGGGGTGCGGGCGGCCGACATATTTATTGAGGCCCGAGGGCGCGATGCGGGAACACACGAACATAAAACTTATTATAACGAGCCAGCTCTTACGGTGCACAGACCTTTAATAAGGGCGCGCGGGGCGAGGCGGCCGCCTCCTCCAATCCTGGCTCGATATGATATTATATCAGCCATATCGGCCAATCGCAGCGCGTTATGATATTGTAGGCGGGCGGACGCGACTGCAAGCAGCAGTTTTTCCTCGTTGGGCGGGCGGTTTTATGATATTCTGTTATGATTGTGTTATATTAATAGGGCGCTCGGAGGGTGCATCCTCCAATCCACGATTATTTACGAGAAGCTTGTTTGAGTTATGATTTAAAAGACAGATACCTCATAATCATAACTATGTCATTCATTTGGGTTGAGGTGTTTTGGGACACGCTTGCAGATAATTATCGCTTTTATTAATAATAGGCAATTCATTAAACAATTATAAGTTACATTTAAAACTTATGCTTACCACGATATATTAGTTTATGTGTATTAGTTTACTTTAATTCTAAATGTGCATTATATTATTTTGAGTACAGATTCCATAGAAGGGGCTACATGTGTTTAGCCAGACCCCGCGAATATGATGTTACGTGTCATCGTCTGCAAGCGTGCAATATCGCATTTTCCATTTCCACGAACGGGGCGTAGAGCGTTTGATTTTATTTTCGCCGATTTTGCAGAATCGTGACCTGAAACGAAGATAAGGATTTGTTGCGCAGTTTTCATCTCTGCCTTCAGTTGTGCGAGAAATGGTTAGATGCCAACCAAATTCACCTTTGATTATTTAAAGATATCATGAGTAAGTACCTGTTTTGGTCTTGTACCTACAGTTTGGGGGTATTTACGAATTATCATTAAGTAATTACTTAAGCACTAACATTATATGGACCATGAGTCTGAAATAAATAAATAAATTAAATAAAAATTCATATTGCATTTAAAATATGTTAAGACCTACGCATTTGATGTACTTATGCTTTATCTTAATATTTAACGGATAAGCAAAACATAGCTTGTAACACAATAAGATGACTCAAAACCTATACGTCAAAAACGCTTTCAGGGGACCGATTTTTGACTTTCGAGCGCTCGAATCTTTCACTCGGAAACGGACAAAAATTACGAAATGCTCTTTTGAAATAGCGATAGAAAATTTAAAAACGATTGGTATTGACCACTCGTATTTAATTATATCGGTAGAAAATTAGTGCCTGCAATTTTGACACTATAATCGTATTTAGTTTTATTTAATTTTCGAGCGCTCGAAAGTGGAATTGGCCCCCTTGTATATCAGCTTTTTTTTGACAAGGTTGGTGTTTACTTGCATATTTAGTTACGCGGTGGAACTTATTTAAACGTCTGTTTTAACTTAGGTAGGCCAAGAAAGTGGTCGACCAGTTTTGACAAAAGTTTCTGTGAGATCTGATTGTCGCTAAGGTTACGGTCATAATAGTATTGCAAGTGGAAATGGACCATGTTGTTTCATGGCGTTCAAATGAACCTCAACCGTAGGGTGGTAGACCACTTTTTTGGCTGACTGTACGTACACCGAATGTTTCATCATATCATATCAGCCGAAAGACGTCCACTGCTGGAAATTGGCCTCTCCCAAAGAGTGTTGCCGAATGTTTAAATAAAAAAAGTGACCATTTTCTGTTGAAAGAATGGAATATTCATTAAAAATAATAATGTAAGTGAAGTAAGTACCTACCTACTTACATTAATTGAGTAGGTACCTACGCGAATGTTTCACTTTATAAAATCGAGGTTTGAAGTCAAGCTACAGATAACTCGCGAGTGCTTTTGACAGGCTTATCACATAAATCGTTAAACTTTACATGTTTCATTTCTCCGAATGTATTTTGGGGACATAAAACGTATTGAATTAAACGGAGTCCGAGTTCAGCAAATGAGTTGCTAATAAAAGGATAATAAACAAGCGCCTTTGTAACAAACTATAACAGATCGGTAATTGCTTCCACGATGCCTCCTCGCGTTATTACGCCTTTTACGACGCCGTATGGGGTGAATAAAACATTTTTACGGCCGGCCATGGGTGTTATTATATATACCTATACGGTATACGTACGCGCAGCAAATGGCCGCAGGTAATAAAGTATCTATATGGAATTTACTTATTTATTATTTATATACGGCCAGCGTGTAATACATGTTAATGCAACGTAAGCAGGCACTTTCTCTACACCTATAACTGCCTATCTAGTGTTTCTATATATTATCTTTAATATCTACAATTAACAATATGTACTTATTCGTTACCTGTAAGTGCATGAAATCTGAACTTAGTTTCATTGCAGTTATATCGTTGCGTATCAAATTACATTAATTCTAATTGCCTGTTCCCGAATTCACGTATAATATGGTCGTAATAATCGTTAATTCTAATTATTATTTTTAGTAAACTTCACAGTACAAAAGAATAGAGTAAAAGTCAGAAATGGTACGTAGAAACCCGACCCCTTCGAGTAGACGCCGCTCAGCCGAAACAGGCGGCACATGACTCCGGTCACTCAAATAGATTGCGTCATAGCGTAATGCCGTCCCAGAGCGCAAAACAATTATCGAGACAAAATGAATAAAATATCCACGGTCCTCTGCCGCGTGCGCCCGTTTCATCTGAGGCGACTTTTTCTTTGTCATCCACCGTACACATGTAACATTCGGTAACGATACAATACTTACGTAGACATATATTTTTATTTTTTACTCTAGGGACACTTTTTCGACCCTCGTCCGAGCGGCCTCTTTGAAAAGTGGACATCGGAACGCGAGGGAAGGCGCCCCCGAGGACACGACAGAAAATGCGTTGTAAACATTGCGACTACATTCAATTTCCCGTCATTTTTCAAACTGATAAATAATTCTGTCATCGAACGCTCGGACAGGGGTCGCTATGAAGTGATTGTCGACGGAAGGACGCCGTAAAAAATAGCGGCCGATGAGGCTCGCAAGTCCTCGGCTCGCACCCGCGCAAACATGTGTGCGATAAATTTCTTTTTATTATCAGATATCGAGGGACTACGGAATCGAATAAAGCGCTCATATTTAATTCATAAGGTACCGGCCCATATAGCACTACGCACAACTTTGTTATTTAAGAGATACCTTTGGAATCATCGCTGACCCTTTCTTTGCACGTGTACCTACGATATTATTTTATAGACGGGACTTCCTACTCAAGATATAGGTTTTTGATACTATATAACTTATCAAAATGCCATCAATGCTCCATCTATCGTCATGTCAAATTACATCTACATGCTTAAGTGCTACGTATTGATCATTACTACATACAATTTTGTATGCTGTCTGTGTCACTCAAGTCAGTAGGTACAGTCAAATGAGTGCTTCCTGATTGGCGCGGGATGCGCGGCGGTACGAATTGGAATATAATAACTACTCATCATTTTAATACATGAAATAAAAATAAACTTAGTGAGTAAAAAATTTCGTGTTCGTAAAGTATACAAGTCTTTTTCGGGTCAATGTATCAATTCAATTCAATTTATTTTACATAAAGACATGGTGTACAAAAGTTATCCATTATTATAACAAATTACCTAATTAAATTTTGAATCTACCCTTTCCAGGCCCCGTATCACGCGACAAGTGACAGGATAGAGCATCCGTCCCTGGCTGACATCACCGTTCGATAGAACGAGACGACGCGCTTATCCTATCACTTATCGCGTGATATGATAAGCGCGTCCATGTGATCCATGCTACGGGGCCAGCTCTTGAAAAAAACATTGATGTCAAAGGCTTATTACAAGGTAAAGGACTATCTAACTGACAGATATGCATGGCCCAAACCAGAGCCCAAAATAGTTTAATCATTCATCATTTAATTGTCATTGTATCACGCCTAGGGAAGAAAAACATAATGTGAATATTAACTAAATCTTTGGGAATGTTTAGTTACTTGTAGGAACTGTGTCTCCTACAAGTAAACATTCCCAAAGATTTAGTTAATATTCCCATAATGTTTTTTTTCTTCTTTGTGTTCATATTCAGGTTAACTTATTTTAATTAGGTTAAGTACTATCATTGTAATAAGCTTTTTTTTGGCAAAAGAAATACTGACTGTTGAGTTTGTTTCGGCGTTTCTTCTTAACAGTGGTCTTCTTTTTCAGAAACGCTTGTAGAATTTTGACTTATAAAAGTGCCATTGCAGCATACCTGCGGAATAAAATTCATTTATTTCATTTATTATCATTATCATCATCATCGAAACAGCCCAAAGACTTCCACTACAGGACATAGGCCTTCAAATATATACTGCGCAAATGTAATACTGACAGTATACCGCCTAGTAAGTAAATCTGGTCTACATCAGTAACCTCCCTGTAAAGTACAAAATACCGCATGCATACTGATTTTGTCCCACCAATTGTTGTTGTTATGACAAGTTGGCCATAGTCAGCAAGTCTCAAGGCGCAAATTGTAATTACACTTATTCGTTTTTTTTCTTAATTAGCAATTGCCAGGTGCGTGCTGTTCCACTAGACCAACTATTTAATAAATTCAATTGAATTCAATTCAAGACATTTATTTCGACCAACTGGGATCATAGATAAAGTTATATCTAAGATCATAAATAAAGGGTGGGCCAATTTTTTTTGTACTTTTGAAACTTTGATGTAAATAAAACCATGAAAGTTAATTTCCTGATCAATTAACTTTTGTGTTTAACATCTAATGCAATTAATTTTTTGAAAATGACATCTCGTCACTCTTGCAAACGAATACGCAGATTTTGGGAAACTCGCTGACACATGCTGCGAGGGATCTCAGCTATCTCATCGCGGATGTTTTGCTTGAGTTTGGATATTGACTTCGGTTTTTTAACTTAAAACTCGACTTTATAAATATCCTTGCACGAAAAATTCGGAGGGAGTGAGATCCGGGCTTCCTCCTAAATAGGCGGCGAACTGTTACATACAAATTGTTGCTTTTATAAAACTGTTTTACACAAAAAGCTCGTTGTTGATCAGTAAAACGCTTCATCTTCTATCTATCTATACATACATATAATAAAGCAGGTCGAAAGCCTGTACATGAATAGATTCGAAAAAAAATCGGCTAGGGATACTTAGAATCGACAACAGAACACGTTCCAACAGTTTTTGGGATTTTTGTCTGTTTGTCTGTTTATCTGTTTGTCTGTTTATGTGACCGCGCATCACGTGAAAACGGCTGAACCGATTTAGATGAAATTTGGTATAGAGATAGTTTGAGGTCTAGAAAGGACATAAAATAGTTTTTATCCCAGAAATCATCCTCTAAGGGGATGAAATTGGGGGTGGAAATTTGTATGGATCCCACTTAAAACACTGCACCGATTTCGATTAAATTTGGTATATAAATAGGTTGAGTCTCGAGGAAGGACAAAGGATAGGTTTGATCCCGGAAATCATCCCCTAAGGGGGTGATATGGGGGGTGAAAATTTGGATCTAACCCATTTTGATGTAATTTGGTTTAGAGATAGTTCAAGTCCTGGGAAAGGACATTACCATCCCCTAAGGGGGTAAAATTAGGGGTGAAAATTTGGATGGAACCCATTTGAATACAATTTGGTATGGAGATAGTTTGAGACCCGGAGAATACAACGGATAGTTTTAATCCCGAAAATCATTCCCTAAGGGGATGAAATAGGGGGTGAAAATTTGGATAAAACCCATGTAGATGAAATTTGGTATAGAGATAGTAGGAGTCCCAGGGAAGGACAATGCATAGTTTTTATCCCGAAAATCATTTCCTGAGGGGGTGAAATAAGGGGTAAAAATTTGGGTGGAAACCATTTAGATGAAATTTGGTATAGAGATAGTTACGGTCCTGGGGAAGGACAAAGTATACATTTTATTCCGGAAATCATCCCCTAAGGGAGTGAAATGGGTGTAAAAATTTGGATGTAACGCATTTAGATGAAATTTGGTTAAGAGATAGTTATTTTTATTTATCGTATGGCGGTTACACACTGGTACATATATGTATTCGTATCGATGTCGCTGATAGGGTTCCAGTGTGCGCTGCGAGGTTCAGAAGGAACAGTGCAGCTGTTTGAGTCCTGGGAAAGGATATAGGATAATTTTTATTCCGGAAATCATCTCCTGAGGTGGTGAAATTAGGGGTGAACACTTGGATGAAATTATATTTAGATTAAATTCGGTATGGAGATAGTTTGAGCCGCGGGGAAGGACAGCGGATGGCTTTTATTCCTAAATAAAAATTCCTAAAAGAATCCCCTAAGGGGATGAAATAGGGGATGAAACTTAGGATGGAATACATTTACGGTATAGCGATAGTTGGAGTCCTGGGGAAGGACATAGGTTAGTGTTATCCCGAAAATTATCCCCTAAGGGGGTGAAAATTTGGATGTAACCTATTAAGATGAAATTTTGGCATAGAGATAGTTTGAAAGGACAAATGATAGGTAGTTTTTTCAAAGGGGGTGAATAGAGGGTGAAAATTTGGATGGAACCAATTTAGATGAAATTTGGTATAGATATAGTTTGAGCCGCGGGCAAGGAAAGCGGATGGCGTTTATCCCTTAAGTAATCCCCTAAGGGGATGTAATAGGGGGTGAAGATTTAAATGGAACCCATTTAGATGAAATTTGGTATAGATATAGTTTGAGCTGCGGAGAAGGACAACGGATAGCTTTTATCCCGAAAATAATCCCCTATTTCATCGGGGGTGAAAATTTGGGTGGACCCTATTTAGTTGAAATTTCGTATAGAGATAGCTGGAGTCCTGGGAAGGACACTGCATACTTTTTATCCCGAAAATCATCTCCTGAGAGGATGAAATGAGGGGTAAAGATTTGAATGGAACCCATTTGAATGAAATCTGGTACAGAGATAGTTTGAGTCCCGGGGAAGGACATAGAATAGTTTGAATCCCAGAAATCAGCCTTTAAGGGGGGAAAATTGGGGGTGAACATTTGTATGTAGCTACTAGAACGGCTGCACCGATTTAAATGAAATTTGGTATAGAGACAGTTTGATTCCCGGGGATTATGTCGGGACATTAGATAGATTTTATCCCGGAAATCATCACCTAGGGATGAAATAAGGAATTCAAATTCGGATGGATGGAACGCATCAAGATGAAATTTGGTATAGAGATAGATTTTGTCCCGAAAATCATCCCCTAAGGGGGTGAAATGGGGTATGAATATTTGGATGAAACCCATTTAGATGAAATTTGGTTTCGAGATAGTTTGAGTTCCGGGACAGGACATGGGATGGTTGTTATCCCTAAAATCATCTCTTAAGGGGTTGAAATGGGAGGTGAACATTTGTATGGAGCTACTATACAACCGCTGCACCCGTTTAGATAAAATTGTCTCGGGGAAGCACATAGGTAGGACAGTTTTTATCCCAGAAATCAATCCCTAAAGGGGAAATGGAGGGTGAAAGTTTGTATTGAGCTACGATATAAACGAGTTCTACGCGGACGAAGTCGCGGGCAGAAGCTAGTTGCAAATAAAACTGCATAAAGCAATGTCAAATTTCCCTCCACTCAAAATTATATAATTTATTATTATACAAGATATTCAGTGTTGCCATTTACAAAAATGTATGGCCCACCATGTATATATTGTCCATAATTGTTTACCTAAATGTCCGGTGAATGTACAGTGCATTTCCAACGTCCAGTTTAGGACGAGGCAAGACACAGGCTGGGGTCACTCGCGGTATTAAATAACTCTCCGACAGCTAAATGAGGAGGGGACGCGAATAACATCCCGGATTTGTAGCCACCGCCCGCGCCGGCTACCAAACAATAAAGAAAATTACGATACCGACTACCGACCCATTGCACCTTTTGTTTATTGAGGTTGCGTTTGTAATAAACGCAGTTAAAAGTTCTAAAAATCAAATTATTTGTTACAATAATATTTAGATCTGTGACAGTTAAGTTAAAATTATTTTCACTTAGTTTTTTGTAAAAAAAAAAAAAAAAAAATTTAACACCTCTGTGCTAACTTCCTATACCATAAGCTAGTATATCTGAACTTTTGTACAGTCGCCATCACATACATAGGTACACTATAGGTGTTCAAAAATATCGGCACATGCACCCTAATGCCTTGAAAATAGAGGTGTGTTCCGATGTTTGTGACGTGCTTGTTTGCTCCGATGTATGTGATGGCGACTGTACTTACATGTTTGCTTTACGTACAATGTTACTTTGTTTGCAAACGCAGTAGTTCACCCTTAAAATTTGGAAGCCAAACTACAACTCGCGCATAAATGCTCAGAAACAAAAAGGAGCAGAATGATACACGTCTTTCTGGCAAGTAAATAATAAACTAAATCACATAACGTACGTATTCGTATTGGCGAGGCTTTTGTGTCATAACAAAAGATTTGAACAAAACACGAGGCGGCGATCGCAACATTCGCAACACGGCTGATAGAGCTCAGTTTATATTTTATTCATACATTGTATTGTTGGAATATCAATTGGCTCGCCCGGCGGTAGGTAAAGGGTACATTTCCAATCCGCACGGGATTCACTTAGATTTGAAGGAAAATAGATTTCGATTTCCAAAGCTGCGACAAAGCAATCCGATATATTTTTCAGACAGATATTGCTTGCGATTTCTTTTGAGCTCTGTAATATAAGGGAGGGGATTTATAAAATAAGCGCTGTATGTTTCCTTTCCCATTTTGGGTACGACGATTTTGAAGGGTTAGAACTACTTTAATGCTTTTTAAGGTAGTGTATTTTACGTCAGAACTCGCTGCTCGTACTCTTTGAGATAAATAATGAAAATAACCTGCTGTAATTGGCCCGAAAATATATATTCTAATAGTCGTATTTGCTTGTATGTTGTTTTTTTTCCTGTTGACTTATAGGTCATTGATTTCTGAGGGCATTGTTCGATCTCTCAACGAGACAAAACCTGTGCGACGAAGAATACTAAACTTATCGATGTTATCGTATTCGACTTGTTTCAGCAAAATTTTATATCTCTATGTATATTTACCATATATCCACTTATAATAAATCTCTAAATTAAAAAAAGAATCAGCCAGTTTGAAACTAAGCTTTGCGTGGTACGAATGTTCTCAGCATCCCATGAACGGAAAAATATGAAACATTTTATATAGGTACATTATTATTCTAGCTGCAACTTAGGATAGTTTTTATCCGACTGCGACAATTAATTAATTTTCCGAAATATACGACTTCATTTAATTTTTCATTTATTTTTATTGAAATCAAACGCTGCTCCAACTGTCAGCTATAAGAAACGTCAAATTTTCGTCAAAATGGCGGAATTGCTTTGCCTTTCACTTATTAATAATTTAAATCCCGTCTACGATAGACCTTTACGAGACAAATGCTAAAATATAAACCATAAAAAAATATTCGATTCTGATATGAGAACTTATATGCGCAAATGTCGTTTTATGTCGTAATTTCAATAAATGAAATCAACAAATTTGAACAATATAATTAACACGAATTTGTTTTTTTTGAATGGCAATGGCACGCGCTCGGCGCATTCAGCCAAAGTACCTGCGGCGCTACCACGAAAACCGATACTCAATGTTCATATATTTGCATCCCTGTCACTCGAGTGTGGTTAGTGCGATAGAGATAGAGATACCCGAATATTTTCGAATTCCGAAGTTCGTGGTTATAGCTCAGGAATCGAAAATATGGTAAATAATCATAATGTATTTTCTCGAAAAAGAATTTAAAATAAATATAGTCAAATGGAGAAAAAAACAAAGCAAGAGGTTATATAGGTAATGATTAAGTTATAAGAGTCCAAAGTTTTAAGAGGGGGTATGTTCTGTCCCTTTTCCGCAAAACGCACCTTCATATGAAACGATTGTTTTTTACTATGACGCTCGAGTATATTGACGTCACAGTCCCTCATCGTTTTCTCACTCTAACAAGCGACATTAAAACGGATGTAGCTTCATAATTTTTTGAGATATTTGAATGGGAGTTTCATTATCTTCTATCTATTTATACATAATAAATGCCTATGTCCTGACTGACTTATTCACTCACTCACTCACTCACTCACTCATCAACGCACAGCCGAAACTACTAATCTTAGAGAGTTGATTTTTGCACAGTATGTTGCTTTTATAACGTGGGCTAGGGATAAAAAGGGATTTTTAAAAATTCTACCCCTAAGGGGGTAAAATAGGGGAGCAAAGTTTGTATGGGAGAACCTTTTTTTTTTGAGCTATAGACTTAAACTTTGTAGAAAAATTAGTTATTAGAATACAAATGAAACACTTTCAGCGTTTTGGAAAATTCCACCCCTACGGGGGTAAAATAGGGGTGCAAGGTTTGTATGGGGGAAACATTTTTTTTTTAAATAGAGACTTAAAACTTTTTAGAAAGATCAGTCATTAGAATACAAATAAAGAACTTTCAGGGTTTTAGAAAATTCTAACCCTAAAGGGGTAAAATAGAGTGCAAAGTTTGTATGGGAAAAACTACTTTTTTTTAAATAGAGACTTAAAACTTTGTAGAGAAATTATTCATTAGAATACAAATAAAGTACCTAGATTCAGTGTTTTAAAAAAATCTACCCCTAAGGGGGTAAAATAGGGGTGCAAGGTTTGTATGGGGGAAACAATTTTTTTTTAAATAGAGACTTAAAACTTTGTAGAAAGATCAGTCATTAGAATACAAATAAAGAACTTTCAGGGTTTTAGAAAATTCTAACCCTAAAGGGGTAAAATAGAGTGCAAAGTTTGTATGGGAAAAACTACTCTTTTTTAAATAGAGACTTAAAACTTTGTAGAGAAATTATTCATTAGAATACAAATAAAGTACCTAGATTCAGTGTTTTAAAAAAATCTACCCCTAAGGGGGTAAAATAGGGGTGCAAATTTTGTATGGGGGAAACAATTTTTTTTTTAAATAGAGACTTAAAACTTTGTAGAAAGATTAGTCATCAGAATACAAATTAAGTACTTTCAGCATTTTAGAAAATTCTACCCGTAAAAATAGGGGTGCAAAGTTTGTATGTAGGAAACTATTTTTTTTAGCTAGAGTCCTAAAACTTTGTAGAAAGATTATTTAAATACAAAGAAAGTACTTTCAGCGTTTTGGAAAATTTCACCCCTAAGGGGGTAAAATAGGGTGCAAAGTTTGTATGGGAAAAACATATTTTTTTTTAATAGAGACTTAAAATTTTGTCGAAAAATTACTTATTAGAACATGAAAAATACTACATTCGGCGTTTTACAAAAATCATTCCCTAAGGGGGTAAAAAAGGGTGCAAGGTTTGTATGGGGAACACTTTTTCTGAGCTAGACACTTAAAACTTTGTAGAAAGATTATTTATAAAAATACAAAAAAAAAACTTTCAGCGTTTTGAAAAAATCTATCCCTAAGGGGGATAAAAAGGGGTGCAAAGGTTTTATCAGGGAAAGTTTATGTTTTTGAGTTATTATATTGGAAAATTCCACCCCTAATAGGGTTAAAAAGGAGAGCAAGCTTTGCATGGGCAACACTTTGTTTGAGTTAGACTTAAAACTTTGCAAAAAGATTACTTATTAGAATACTAAAAAAGAACTTTCATCGTTTTAGAAAACTCCATCCCTAAGGGGATCCTTAAGATCCTTAAGAAGGGTAGCCAGTGTTGTGTGGGAAAAA
Organism: Epinotia brunnichana; assembly: GCA_963854355.1. Lineage (NCBI taxonomy): Eukaryota > Metazoa > Arthropoda > Insecta > Lepidoptera > Tortricidae > Epinotia > Epinotia brunnichana. The sequence goes on along the minus strand of OY977939.1, from coordinate 16,782,036 downwards.
CTTTTTTTTTACTAGACTTAAAACTATTCGAAATGTTACTTATTAAAATTAATAATAAAGTACTTTCAGAGTTTTAGAAAATTCCACCCCTAAGGGGGTTAAGAAAGCTTTGTATGGGCAACACTTTTTTTGAGCTAGAGACTTAAAAGTTTACGAAAAAAGTTCTTTCAGCGATTAGAAAAATTCAACCTCTAAGGGGGTTTAAAAGGGGATTCAAATTTTAAATGGCGAGCAATAAAATTTTAAAGTGTGAGTAAGAGATTTTTAACTTCGGTCTTATTCTGTACGTTAAAAGACTACAAAACTGATTTCAGAGGTTTTCCAAATTCATCCCCTAAGAGTGTTAAAATTGGTTCAAAGTTTGAGTATTTCAAGGCATTTTTAATATATGAGATTTTTAACTTTGGTTTTAGACTGTTTGTTCACAAACTAGAAAATGAACATCAACGTTTTTTTTTAATCATCCCCTAAAAGAGGGTTCAAATTTTGTATTGAGAGAAATCATTTTCTAAGACGATAAAAAGTTCTACGCGGACGAAGTCACGGGCAACAGCTAGTTTTATATAAAAGTCTATCTCAATATCTCTCTCTTATTATCAGCGTTAGTCCCTGTTTTCTTGTTTGTACGCCAGCTGGTATTTTGGGACCCCTTAATGTAACTATTAATTATTGCCCATCCCCAATAAGCTCTTTAATTTTTTTTATAGTGTAATTGGTACATCGCTGATAACATCACCGCTTTTTCATGTTATGCCATGAGCTGTCAATAAAACAAATAGTGATAGTGTATGGATACGAGTGCATCCATTGCTCTTGTTTTACTTCATATCCAGGGGCTCTATTCTCGCACAATCGAATTGAAATTGTATATGAAATTTATTGGTTACGAGTAAGTGGTTGGTGGTAGTTCTCCCTTACGCGTAATAAGTACAAGCGGGATCTTCCGACACAAGCATCTCTATGCTTACTGGAAGTTTCCAACCTTGCCTTTGTTTCAACATTTGTAAATAACCCAATAAACTATTTTTAATTTTAATTTTTTCATTTTTCAAGAGCGGGAGACGCTTAATAAATAGATCGATGATGAACTGAATATAAATGGAATCGTAGCAGAGATTAGGCCCAAGTAGAGCCACAAAATGTAATAGCATTGACATAGCATATACTAATAAATCTGAAAGATGTTCTGTTACCTGTATGTGGTTTATTTTTTAGATTTTTACCTAGTTGTACTCAATTCGATTTACATTTATATATTATGTTGTATGTTGGTAATAGTATAACTATATAGTATAATATGGTAATATGTGTCATGTAGTCTGATTTAAATACATTGATAACAATTTACTTTCAAAACAACGTTTTAACCGACTTCAATTCAGTACTCCGCCAAGCCACATGAACATTTCCGCATTTTTTTTCCAATTTACCACATGAACTGATTTCCGAGAACAAATGCGTTGATTTTTAGACCAATAAACCAAATCGCTGTATGTGGGCCGATAATATTTGAGGACTTCCGTCGATTCCTCAAGGATCTCAGAACTACTTTTGGCACTTCATTGTTTGCTAGTGTTGACTGCGGCAATTTTATAGGTTAGTAGTGGTTGATAGTATTTTATTTGCTTTAGTATTGCAGTTAATTTATACTTGTTCATATAGATTCTTACTTGATGTTAGTGTCACGTAAACGAAATATAATGCCTTTCATTATCTTGTGAAATTAATATATACTACAAAAGGGGTAAACAACATTTCAGCTTGGTGTTTACCTTTGCTTATACCCAAAAGGTCGATGTCATTAAAAACCTAGACGGATCGTTTCCTCTTTTTAATTTTGGCAGGCAGACAATGCACTAAAGGAAAACATTAAAGGGGAGACCGACCCCTTTTAGAAGTGATTAATTTATTACGTTCTTTGTTTCTGTTTTGATTTTGGTACGTAGACAATATTTAACAGAAGCACTTGACTTAAGGTATAACAGACTAAATAATATTTGGCGATTAGGATCACATCATAAAGTTGTCACAACGCAACGACAAAACAGTTAATTATACCACTACATACCTACATAGTATAAAACACGGTCGCTTCCCGCTGTCTGTCCCTATGTATGCTTAGATCTTTAAAACTACGTAACGGATTTTGATGCGGTTTCTTTTAATATATAGAGTGATTCAAGAGAAAGGTTTATTTATATAATACATACCCGTGCAAAGCCGGGGCGAATCGCTAGTTTACATATTATTTAACGTCCATTATGTTTAACCACTGACGAGGGCGGTGTTATTAGTTCAAAATTTGGAACTGTGTGTCTGACGGTGGCATTGTATCTCCCAAACGAATGAGCTGATTTGAGTGCAGTTTTTTTAAACAAAAGTCTTGTCTGTGATATTGATATGGTTCTAAGCAATATTTTATATATCATAAATATACCTACATTTTTAGTTTTTAATGAATAGGTGTAATTATAGGTGTTACAAATACAATAGACAATGTGATTTAAGAAGTTCTTTTGGTTCAGCTAGGGCGCAATCAGGCATTCTTTGTAGTCAACTCCAAGGGCCATATGTTATGGTTATCTGCATTTTTAATTCAATTGGCTATATGGTACATACGTTGAGATTCGTAGAAAATGTCAACACAATCGCAGGAAGTCACACAATTTTGTGAATGCGATTGTCTCGACATTTCATTCTTTAACATAGAAAACCACGTCAACAGCCGTAGGATGAACCTGAAACGGAAATGACTTCGTAATTACTAAGTATAGCTTACATAATTACTAGATACCAGCTCCGTGTGAAGACATGTCATGATGAGATCGTTGCTTAACCCTTACACCACTAATCACACATGCGTCAGCGAGCTACGTGCGATTTTCGCTACATAAGGACACTAACCCATTCACGGCCACGCTACGCTCGTAGCGCTACGCCGTAGTCCGTAGCAGCTTAAACTACATATATGTAGCGTAAAGCGCCCGTAGCAGCATGACGCATGTGTGTCGTCATTGGCCGTGAATGGGTTAAGCTGCTACAGACTACGACGTAGCGCTACGAGCGTAGCTTAGCAGTGAATGAGTTAACGATGAATCAATGTGTCCTGTGCCTATTCGGTGGTTCCTAATCAGCGGTAGGACGAATGATGGCTGATCGCTGATGACCGTTGGTCGATAACAGCTTTATCATTGTTATTTGTGAAATAAATTGTTGAATTACTTAGTATACTAAGTAATTCAACTGCGACCGAGTTTCCGAGTTTATTTCTCTACATATGTTTAGCGTAGAGACGCTTTACATATATAGGTATAGAGTGTATACTCGCGGTGGATTCAGGTGGCGGGGTTGAGAATGGTAATGCATTTACTTATTGATGTTTATTTTCAGTTGAAATCGAGATTGCTTTTAAAAGTCGGGGTCTAAAAGCTCCACCATAAGTTATGTATCAAACCCGTAAAAGTATCACTTGTGCAATATAAAAGTTAACGACACAAGAAAACGCGTTTTCCACAACATTAAAGATAACAACAATACGGGGGCGAGCGAGTATAGAGCCTCCCGCGAGGGTGGCGGGCGGGGGTCGAGAAAAATTCAATATTAATATGAAGGAGGTGTGAGGGAGAGACAGTCGCCGTCTCTCTCGCGCGGCCAATGGCGAGCGCTGCCGCCGTTGGGATATGATGAATTTATGGATGTAATAAAAGCGAGGTGCGCGATTGGAGGAGCGGTCAGGGAGAGAGCTTATTTTCTTTATTTTCATATTTGGACGGTCGGTCTTGAGACATCGATGGCACTTCAGTCATTTCTACTATGGACTTATGAAGTGATCCCCTTTTATGTATCAACGCTTAGGTGATGTTACTTGTTCCTGAAATCGGAAATCTCGGTTTGGTAGAATTGGCAGCCGGTAGTGGGTCGCAAGAGGGGCACTTGTGGTACAAAGGCTCGTCGGTAGCAGTTGATTGAGGCGTGAGTCCCGCCGGCCGCCGCCGGGTTTCTTTCTTGATTTGTTACTCGAGTGGCCGAAAACGATGCTTCAATTTGCATCAGCCTTTAGAGACGCTTGATGCTCCTTGCTGCTCAATTGTTAAGCCAGTGGCTGGGTTGAGAATGGTTTAGCATACTCAAGTTGTAAGCTAACTAGGGGTAAATATATTCTGTAGTTTATTTTATGGCTTGGGCTTAAATTAAACTGGTTGTATTTATCCCACCTATTAAAATTCATACGTCATAATATGATATGTGATACAAACTTTTTATATTATACAAATCTTAGATACAGGTAATCATTACAAAAATGTTACCTGAAAAAATTATAAGTACCTACTGAAGGGTAATCACGTATTCAAATGCGCGTTAGTACAATTTAGCTGTCATTTTTACATACAAAAACTGACATTTAGATCTACCTAACGTAGTAGTAACGTAACATAGTTACAATGTATTACGTGATTGACCTGCTGATTTTTCACTAGTTATAGGTACGAATTACGATACGAAACAAAGGAGCAAATAAATATACAGGAATCAAAATACTACGCTGTCGCATGTGAGAAACGACACGTAAGGCGCTTATTCAACGACTCGCTTTATCTGAAGGGAATTGATACCGTCAATATAATGCGTCGGATAGAAATAGCGTTCAAAAGGCAAAATCCTGACAGCGGCAAAGACAACGCAGACAAAATAAATAGGGGGGCGGCAGCGTGCGGCGAGCCAGCGAGGCGTAAGTATTGGGGATCTGCCGTGAGCGCGCAGTTTTGAAGTCCAATTATATCGCAGCATCGCGAGACAGGTGTCACGGCCGGAGGCGAGATCCGCGCCCGCGCCGCTCGCGGCGACGCCAGCAGCCGCCGCCGCAGCATCGTGACAGATCTGCTGCCAACATATCGACGAGCTATGTGCAGACTCGGGTCTGTTTGCTTTTCTGTGAGTTCAACCGACTTACCATTCAATTTGCCAACAATACACGATTATTGACGGATCTCCGTGCCTTCTTATTACGTTTGAAAATTATGTTTTTTACATAGTAAAACAAGACCATTAGGCAAGTGTCGTTGGCAATCTTCGTTGTTATAGGAAACGCGAAATACAAGTGACGGTAGTGTAGTGTCTGCAAGGGTCATAGACAGAAGATATGTTAGCTCTAAACAACTGATAGTATTGTACGTACAAGGGACTTCAATAATATTAATAATTGACCAATAGCTCATTGCCGACAGATACGACTGCCCAATGTTGGCGCATTGGATCGGTCAAATTAAATCGGTCGCAAAATTTAGATCTAAGTAACTATAGAGGCTAATACTAGGTTAAGAGTATACTAACAATATATGGATGTACAAAAAAAATGCCTGAAATAAATAAATCTATTCTATTTTATAATATACTACAGGCAATATATTTACATTACAATAAGATCTTCGACGGTATAATTATGAAAGTGTCTAATTGCTTACTCAAACTTAAATTACTTCAGATTGTTTCGCGATGAAAAGGGGAACGGTAAAATTGTTGAAGGCATTTGATTTATTGCAGAAAATATACACAAATGATTGCGGCGGAACGTGCTGATTATTACGAATATTTTCACGTTGACCAAAAAAAAACGTTCCGCGAAAACCGGCTGTGTGACATGGGCGGGCGGACAAACAGGTTACTTTGACTATGTAACGAATTTAATTTTTCCTGTTGATAATTCTAAATATAGAGATATAGTAATGCAATATTAGATATTATACGTCTGACTTTTCACAAACATAAAGTACATACCATTGTTAAAAACCATAGAGAATAGAAGAGGCAAGATGTTTGGACACTTGTTTATGGCACGATGACTACACGAAAACTATAATAGAAGGGAAAATAGAGGGAAAGAGGAAGAGAGGGAGACCAAGAACTTCTTTTATGGAACAGATCAAGGAAAAAGTAGACGGCGTGTCGTATCAAGATGTCAAGAAGAAAGCTGAGAATAAGAGAGAAATGGAAATTGCTCCACCGACAAGAACTTAGCTCTTAAATGTATAATGATGATGATGAAAGTACATACCTAAGTAATTTATGGCACAACAACATCAAAGGTCGTCCTCAGATGTACACTTAATAACATTTTCTTGAACATCTGTTCAATATCCCAAAGCAAACAGTATGGATGGTCCACGTAAACACAAACACATCACTGTAGCAGTGTACTAGCGTACAAAAGCAGAAGTTTTCTCCGCAGCGAGATTCCTTTTTCTTTGTTTGGTGTATTTATTGTAAATCCACTCATACCAGCCGCCGCCCGAACGTTAAAAGTATTTCAACATAACTTTTAGCTCGAGCACCTTTGTATGTGTACGCTCAGAAACATTCTCTTCGAATTCATGTTATGTCTCGGTAATTTGCTTTTCAGTTACGTACTATATAAACCAACTTTGGTAATTTAGAAGCTTACTGGATACTGGAGCAACCTGACGGGATTCGCATGTAATTTCCTCGAGTTTCACACTGGAAATGGGCTTATTATAACATTTATACTTACTGTATGTAAGGATGCATAATAAGGAGTCTATTTTTTTTTATAATTACTGATCAAGTTATTAAGTCTGTTTTTTTAACGAAGACGTTTGAAATTCTGTGTATGACGAGTAGTTAGAGGATCACATGATCAATCATTTACTGGTTCAGATCTGAAATATTGACGTGATTTTTCTCTTTACGTATGCACATCCCGCAGCAGTACAATGGTTCCGCTACAATTTAGTTCCAATTCACATGCGGTCCATTTTAGCAAGTGTAATAGCGGGCAGCAGCGTCCTGCGACATCCTGCCGTCCTGGTAATATGATTTGCTCTCGGCAACGAAGCCATGCCCTGACGTTCCAGCGAACCTAATAAACCAAAACGATTTGTTCTCTTTGTATCTCGAAACTTACAGGGTTTTTTTGGTAATACGAATAAATATCGGTTCTTGTGAAAAGAAGTTATATATAGACATAGGGTAGTATTTAAGCTCTTCAAAAGTTTAACAATGTGATTTGACTGATTTAAAATTACATAGAAATCAAGGGGCTAGCCGCTAGAGAATAGTATGAGTAGATAAGTATTATGATAGCATTTTGTTACACAATAACATAAAGGCCCATTAGAGTCCGATGCGGCCACGGGAAGTGCTACAGAAGACGTGTAGTGGGCAGGGGGCGGTGGAGGTCCAGTCTTGGAGATACTTATGAGGGTGTCGCCTCCCTCGCCCCCCGGCGCCGGACGACTTGCTTATTCTATCAAGCGTGGCCACACATGCAGCCGCGTGTGTACGGGCGCGCGCGCACACCGACGCATGGCATTATACGGCCGGCCACCACTCCACTATGTCAATACAATACTCTTCGGCTGGACTTAGATTATTTAGAAAGCACTTGTAACGCTCATATAAGAAGCGCCACGGAAGACGGAATCCACGTTACAATGGCCGGTACGTGTCGGAGCGGGCTAAGGCGGGATACGCAAGGAGATTAAGATCCTAAAAAAACATAGCCAAGGCGCGGATATAATATTCTCACCGCAATTGACTTAGATGCCGGAAGAGCTTCGGTTTCATTCAGTTGTTGTTGAATTTAACCAACAGCATAACTAGTGTATAGTTATATTTTCAGCGTCCTTTTTCCTTCCGAAATGTCTTTTGTCGAGATATCAGATCTTGTAATAAATCAATTTCTGTAGGTCTAATCGCGGACTGCACCCGGAAACTTCATTTAGGACGAAGAAACAAAAATACCAAAGTTCAATATTACTGTGAGAATACATGCATAAGTAGAAAGTCACTCCGATTGATTCCTCGCAGACATAATTCTAGTCCCATAAGTACCTTTGATAACTACGGCCTCGAAATCGGGGAACTATTATGGAAATTCTAAACTGACCTTTCAGATTCAGTGAAACAAAGCTAAACTGATTTTGTAGCTCCACGTACATCGAGACAGACGGGTAACAAATGAATTTATTAGTGTACGTGGAAGCAACTTTAGTACAAATACGCTTCTGGTAATGCCTGATTGATTGCTTGGAACATATTTAGTCGCTTAGTATACGTTTACTAAGATTACTCCGATTGCTATAGAATACGTTTAATCTAGTTCCATGGGTTACAATATTTACATCTCAAATTTTATGGTATCACTACATAGTATAAAACAAAGTCGCTTCCAGCTGACTGTCTGTCCCTATGTATGCATAGATCTTTAAAACTACGCAACGGATTTTGATGCGGTTTTTTTAATAGATAGAGTGATTCAAGAGGGCATGTATTATACATATAAAACCGTGCAAAGCCGGAGCGGGTCGATAGTTAAATATATCACAGCGCATTATTGTAAATATCAACGAAAATTGGTACACTTAGCAAAAAAAAATTTTTACAAACTGCATCCATTTTCATTGTACTATAAGATTCCATGCTGAGGCTATCTTAACCCATTGCTAAGAAAGATCGTTGTAACCCAACTACTTATTATTTGCGTCAATCAACTTTTTCTTGTTGTTATTCTGTCCCGGTAAGCCAAGAGACAACAGTAACAGACTTTCTTGGAAAAAAAAACTATAAACTGGACTCCTATCATGCTAAGGAGATGACCCACCATGGAATGGGTTTACCAATATAACAAAAACACGTGTTTAGTGGATTTAAACCCCATAAAATAAAAGTTGTAAAGAGTGACCCAGGAGACGTAACCATGGCAACGAGCAATAAGAAATAGTTGATTGACCCATTTATATTTTTATTAGTATAAACAGTATAAAATAAAGTGTTGTCAAATGCATTAAACTTGAAAGGAAAAGAGCATTACAGTCACATTAAGTGCTACGGAGAGCGTGTGACTACGCCGTTGGACGCGGATTATCGGCTACGCGGCTACGCCGTAGAACCCCGAGCGTGCGCGCGTAGCATTAGCACGCCTGAAGATTTCCTATTAAGTATAGCCTTGGTTTCATAATATAATGATGAAAATAAGGACAGGATTCAATATTTTATATGAATACGCAATATTTAGTATTATAAAGAAAATAATATTTTTATTACATATGTATCACATGAAACATTGTAAGTATTTTGAGTTGTATTAGCTTGGAAGAAACGAGAAGAATAAAATATTAAAAAGAGGGCAATAAGTGGTGTAAAAAGCCATTAAGTTGATTAATCTTGTAACATGTGATCATCAAACTGGGCCAATAGGTAATAGATGTCTAACTAAGCGTTCTTGTTCAGCAGTCTAGTATTAATGAGGCCTTAAATCCATAAGTGTCAAAGTTTACCGAAGGCTGCGCCTGTGGGAGTGCATGTGACGTACGCGCGCGGCTGTGTGCGTGCGGAGACACCGCTTCATGTGTGGGTACTTTCATAAATCTGTTCGGAGATATATGAGAGCGCAATTTCCGGTATCCGGCCATTAGCGCCGAGCTTTTATAAGCTTAAAGCTTAGGTTAAAGATTTTCTGGGTAGTTTAATGCGAATCTTGTAATAGGTAACATAAATTTTGTATAAAGTATGTGATTGCATATTAGGAGTCGATTCGGAAACTTTTAATGTGTGTAACTTGCCCTAATGAGTTTTTCTATTACGTACCTACGATGTTCGTGTCGCGTGGCGTGTGAATATATCGGTTCCTGACTCTTATTTATGATTTTGGATCCCTATACTATTGTGCTAGATCCTGATAAACTTTGTCATCAATATATTGGATTTTAAATAATATATAATAAAGGCTGTATGGGTATTTCAGCTAAGGACGTACAGCAGGGAATAATCAGACATGAGCAGCCGGCTGAAGAGGGCGGATAAGTGGGGACGGGGGAACGACTTATTATTTTTATCGACCGTAAAAAGGTGCCGGACCTCTGCAGACCCTTCCAGAAGGCTCTCGAGTGATTCCAATTATTTACGGATATTTTGTTCTGAATCCTGAAAAATACTGGGCAAAAGGGTACGCTCCGTACTTAGCCCTCGCTTGATTAGTACTCGCTTACGTTCAAGTGTTTTAATGGTCTTCCTTTAGCCGTTTATCTTGTCAGGTATATTTATAGGTGGATTTACAAGCTGTTTAGAGTTTAGTATTAATTAATTTAATTTAAAATGTAAGAAGAGTTCGACATAGCTAAATGTTACGGCATCGTGGAGGATTATTTCTCGACGTATGCTTAGGTATTTTATAGGAATAAGTCAAAATATTTACATAACTAGTGTTATCAGTAATCATTGCAAATACTACGTGGACGTTATTTTTCGAAATACTTGAGTTTCCAGAACTAATTGGTGGCATGTACAATTGGTTTCCTTACCATACACCTAAAGTTGCAAAGTTTGAAAAAAATATAGTAACAAACGCTGACATTTGTTAAGTGTATTTAGTGTGATGTCGCTGCGACAGCCGCGGCAGCTGCAGCGTGCACGGCCTGCTTAATAATGCAGCGATCATATGCACGCACACCCTTCCTCGCTCTAATGTGTCATCCTATATCTACCGGTTATAACCCAGAGGGGCTTTTCTAGGTCACTAGATTGTTACTATTTAATTATTTATTATAATTACCAAGGCAACCAAAGTATAAAAATAACTAATCTCTAGCCAAATTTAAATCGTGTCAATTAAAGCGACAAATCAATTTCCCCCAAATCGAATGTCAATAAGTAGGGACGCTTGTTAAACGACGCCGTAAAATAAAACTTTCCGTGGGGCGCAAAGTTCCGAACAAAAAGAATATTTACATTAATTCTCTTCATTATGTTTTGAAGAATAATCATGGCCACCGTCTCCCATTCCACTCTCCCAATGGAGTTTTTATTTGAATTTTTTTCGCCGCTCCCCGAGTTAGCCGTCGCTACAAAAGGAAGTTTTTATTAGCATCTTAATGATTTTACGGCGAGTCCCCAGTTACAACAGCCTTTATGTTGTCAGATTTTCTTAAGCATTTTTAGCTACTTTTTTTGCATCTTACATTATTAAAGTTTTCATTCCGTCGCTTAATGAAGCTCATTTCTTCTGTTCGTCCGGGCCTTGATTGCCTTTGTTTTGCATAAAATGCAAGATTTCTATAGATTTCTTTCTACTGGATTGAGTAAGTTCGAGACGAGTCGAAATTTGTTCTCGGAAAAGAGAATTAATTGGTTTTTCTCTGCAACTTAAGTAGGAACCAAAGTTTACGTTTAGTTGATGGACTGTGTGAAATGCCGGATCCCTGGCACGAGTATAAAGCCGCGTGCAAGTTATGATACGCGAGCGTGTGCAGGCGAGGCGTCGCGCCGGCGTCGCGCCGGCCTCGCGCCGCAGCGTGTCTCGTCCGGTCGTGCGGTAATTACATTCATCTCTGCTCCAGACTGATTTATGCCGCAGCTGGTGTGCCTTCAACCTCTTACTTTTCCGGTTCCGTCTTACGCACCACAAAATAATAATTGTCCGGAAAATCGTCGGAGGCTGTATGTAATGTTATGAGAGGAAGGTCGCTCGTTTTCCTCGGGCCGCAATCGAGTCCGAGATCTTGCTTTCTTTTTAATTTCCCTGCGGCCTCCTAATGAGGTCCCGGCGGCGGCGGCGGCTGCCGTTATCTATGATATTCTTGAGGTTGATGCTTATTGTGCGTGTCACTGATGGCTTCCCTTTTTATTATCCTCTCGAACACAATTCAGCGGCCGCCCAAATGAGTTCTTCTCGTTTGCTTTGCTTTCTTTATTTCTCTAGGCGGCAGTTTGTCTCGTGTCACGGGTTCTTTTAATTTCAAATGGCCACAAATTGTGGTGGGCTTGCGATCCGTACTTAATGCCAGTAATTTTGCCTTACAATTAGGTCGAAGTTAATGCATATTTAGTTTTATCATTCCCCTTGTAAAACGTTGATAAATCCCACGACTCCGCCTCTACTTATCTATTAAAATGAGAGATTATTGTCGGCTCACGCGATACGCCCAATATTTCGGTGTTGTTTTCACTGGATTGTCCAATATTGTCACAATCTGTACGGGAGGGCAATTAGAGACGTGTTGCGCGTGGCGGGCGCGTGGCTCGGCTCGGGCTCCTTAGCCCTCTCTGTTTGTACGGCGCGCACGGCGGCCTGACGCGACCCATGATATGTTTAAACTAGAATCATTTGACACACTCCCTGCGTGTCACAATATGCACCGTAAATAAACAGTAGGTAAAACTAAACCAAAAGCAACGTTTAAGGTCGTGACAAGCATTGAAATTTAAGTCGACAGATGTCCCTGTTACAGCGACACGATTCTCAAAGACATTACTGAATTAATAATTAGAATTGCGTCTGAAAAAATTGGGTATAAATTTAATCTCCCCGGTGGAATTTAAAAATCGCCTTTTTGTAGGAGATTATACCTTACGACAACCATAAAAGAAAACAGGGGGGGCCCACGATAATGCGACGAGTCTTAGGAATTTTTATTCCGTTCAAATCTCTCCTGACATACCTATATTTTGCGAGATCGCTTGGAGATTTTAATACCCGATTTTATTTAAATTCGTTTAGGCGGCGCGGGTGACTGCGCCCCCAGACATTTATCGCGAGGGCGTGATTGTATTTATAAGCAGTACGAATCTCACACTGCAACCTTTCATAATACGAACTCTTCATCGTATGTACCTACTTTAAGGGCTTCCATTTATATTTCAGGCGCCGTTGCACTCACGAAACCTGTTTGCGATTGGCTACATCGACAGTTATATTCATTACTAGCCGTCAAAATAAACTATTTTTAATAAATATGTTAGAGACCGTATGATCCCCTCAGTGTTTTTGCGTGTTTTTTAGCTCATCAATCTTTCACTTTAGTCATGACAACATTTGTCCGACAAAACATAAAAGATGATTATTGATTGATTACCTACGTATTAGGGGACAAGATTTTTTTGTGTCTGTGTGATTTTTAATAAACGTAGCTATTAACATTACGTGGTGGCACCAGTAATGAACCAGAGCCAATAATGGGCACTCTTTTTCTTTAACCGTTGAAAATAAAAACATTTTTTTATTTTATTTGGCAACACTGAACCGTAGTCAGGGTCTATCCTACTTTCACCCAGCACAATATCATTGAGATCGGTCGCTTTGTTTAAAGGTGGTGAATAAAAATGAAGAAGAAGTCGGTTCTTCCGTGAACAAATCAAGATTTCTTAAGCGAATCCTTAAGAAAGTGAGTGTAAAGTTTTGCCGATTATTTAATCACTATAAAAGCTATTTAAATATCAGTTTATTTTAAGAATTGCTATAAATATCTTTCCAAATGTTGGACTTGAACAATTTGAGTTTTGGTTAATTTTGTCGAAATAGATAGTGTTCATCATTGGTTCCGCTGAAGTTACGTTCCTCCAATAATCGACAGTTATCTCCACTTATAATAATCTCCACTTATAATAAATCTCTAAATTAAAAAAAGAATCAGCCAGTTTGAAACTAAGCTTTCTGTGGTACGAATGTTCTCAGCATCCCATGGACGGAAAAATATGAAACATTTTATATAGGTAGATTATTATTCCAGCTGCAACTTAGGATAGTTTTTATCCGACTGCGACAATTAATGTATTTTCCGTAATATACGACTTCATTTAATTTTTCATTTATTATTCTTAAAGTATACCGCCGCCACATCTGTCAGCTAAAATAAACGTCAAAATCACAGACTAATAAGAAATACTACGGACAAAATGGCGGAATTTCTTTGCCTTTCTTTCGCCTATTAATAATTTTAATCCCGTCTACGATATACATTGACGAGACACATAGGTATCAAAAGCAAATATAAAATTAATCGATTGTGATATGCTAACTTATATGCGCAAATGTCGAATTAAGGCGTAATTTCCACAAATGTAACAACAAATTCGAACAATATAAACTTGGTTTTTTTGAATGGCACGCGCGCGCGCTCTTTGCGTATTCAGCCAAACAGCGAAAACCGAAACTCGAAGTTCGTATATCTGCATTCCTGTCATTTGTTAGTGCGATAGAGATAGAGATACCCGAATATTTTCGAATTCCGAAGTTCGTGGTTTAAAAGAAAATATGGATGTCGGATAGATCTAAATTAATATTTTATGTGTGAATATGGTTAAAATTATTTGGAAATACTATTGTTGTTATTGTTTTAGTATATTTGACTAGCTTTAAGTTTAATATTGTACGTCCGAAATGGGCAAGCTGTTGGACTTTATTTTACCCAAAACAACTAAATGTACACAGTTCTGACAATAAAGAAATCTTATTTTATCTTATCTTATCGAAAATAGGGATGTAGACACTAAACAAAATAATCATAATGTTGTATTATCTCGAAAAAAAACAACGCAAGAGGCTATACTCGTATAGGTAATCACTAAGTTATGACTGTTATAAGTGTATAAAGTTTGAAGAGGGGGTTTGTTGCGTCTCTTTTCCGCAAAACGCACCTTTATAATGAAACGATTGTTTTTTACTATGAAGCTCGAGGATCGTGACGTCACGGTCCCTGATCGTTTTCTCACTCTAACAAGCGACATTAAAACGGTTGTAGCTTCGTAATTTTTTGAGATATTTGAATGAGTTTTTCGTTTCTTCTTTCTTTTGAAGTGAGTCTACAGCTACACCTCTATTTGGAAGACAAGCGGAAAGAACCCATACTATCCATACTAATAATCCATACTTCCATATTAATATTATAAATGCGAAAGTGTGTCTGTCTGTCTGTTACCTCTTCACGCCTAAACCGCTGAACCGATTTAGATAAAATTTGGTATACAGATAGTTTGAGCTCCGGGGAAGGACAAAGGGTAGTTTTTATATCTGAGGGGCTGAAATTGAGGGTGGAAATTTGTATGGAGCTACTTAAACAGCTGCCCCGATTTAGATGAAGTTTGGTATATAAATAGTTTGAGTCCCGGGGAAGGACATATAATAGGTTTTATCCCGGAAATCATCCCCGAAGGGGGTGAAAAAGGGGGGGGGGGGGGGGGGGGGTGAAAATTTGGATGTCATCTATTTTGATGAAATTTGGTGTAGATATAGGTTAAGTCCTAGGAAAGGACATGGGATAGTTTTTACCACAGAAATCATCCCCTAAGGGGGTGAAATTAGGGGTGAAAATTCGGATGGAACCCATTTTAATAAAATTTGGTAAAGAGATAGCTTGAGTCCTGGGAAAGGACATAGGATAGTTTTAATTCCGGAAATCACTCCCTAAGGGGGTGAAATGGGGGTGAAAATTTGGATGAATCCCGTTTAGATGAAATTTGGTATAAAGGTCGTTTGAGTCCCGAAGAATGATATTAGATCGTTTTTATCCCGAAAATCATTCCCTAAGAGTATGAAATAGGGGGTGAAAGTTTGGATAAAATCCATGTACCTAGATGAAATTTGGTATAGAGATAATTTGAGACCCTTCGAAGGATATAGAATAGTTTTTGCCTCGGAAATGATCCCTTAAGATGGTAAGTAGAAGTTTGTTTGCATTATATTTTCTAAGTATAAGTTCTACGCGGACGAAGTCGCGGACAACAGCTAGTCGATAATAATTATTTTAACTGTACGTTATAACAAAAGGCGCATCCATTCGCCCGAGCGCGGGTGACTGTATACGGGCCAAAAGCTTTAAGATAGAGCGAGACTGCAAACATTATATTATCTGTCTCGCTCTGTCTTATATCGTGTCGGGCGCTCAGACATCTGGCTCGTCGAGTGACGAATCCACGAATCTTTATTTATTTAAACTTTATTGCCCAATACAAAAATTTAGTTCAATAGGGAACATTACTGCAATATTCTGCCGCCAAAGGCAGCACTACCACTAATAGTAAACCAGTATAGGAATATAGAGATTCACACACACATGCAGAATTGATTGTCAAATGAGTGACAAGGATGCTTGCATAGACAATACCGCAAGTGGGAACGAGATACAATGTCAACGCTGCTAGTGTCGTCATCTGCGAAGAGTTTTGCGTAATGTTCCCTGTTGGCGGACTTAATACCATTAGGCATTCTCTACGTAGTAGCTAGGACAATGCCGCTCCCGCATAAGGCTACATAGCCGTTTTAAAAAATACTCTACTATGCGTTCGAGGAGCGCTGCTTGAATCGTCTAATAAAAACGTAGAGGCCAATGGTGAGCTAGGCTACACACACACACACAATGGGCGGTGGTATGAGATGAAAGTACGTCTTTCATCTTTTAACGCATAATTGCGTCCTGTATGATGGGCCATGATGGTCCATGGTGTTTCGTGGCCATAATAACCACCCAACTTATTTTTTTAAGTACCTGTTTCAACGCGGCATGACTCATTATGCCTAGCAATGTACAAGTTGCAGCACATTCCCAAAACGCGCAAACATTCTCAAGAATGTTCTCAGAACCAGACTGCAACATGAAACTCATCATTTAAAAATATTTATGTGCTTACAATAAAAATTAAATGAACCTAATTTAAAAATAATAATAATAATAAGCCCGCGGGGGCAGCTTGTGGCGAGCTGACGGTGAGTGGCGACACCGCGGACCCCTAATCCTAATTTGATCTGGTCCTCGCCTCTGTGCTTGCCTTAACCGGCCGGCCAGAGTGGAGTCGCAAGAGCGGAACCTATGCTCCAGGTTGGAAGTGTAAAATGTCATAACGCCGGCGGCCCTTGAACGGAACACCGGGATCTGACGCACCGCAGACTCACCTCTCCACAACCTCACAGCCGCTCAGACGTGTTGCTCCATTGTCGCACTGTGCGTGTGACTGTTTTGTGGGGCCCACTTAGCGAGTTGGCGAGTCACCGCCTGCCTTTATACAATTTTGAGACTGATTGTCACGGCAGGTGTCCGCTAGTCTCCTTTCATAACCCATTATCCAGTCCATCCAACACTCAACTCAATAGCCCATGACCTTAATTTCCATCGCAGTCACAGTGCTGCAAAGTGCTGCAATAGTCTTTGCACCTGGCGGGGACCATCACCGGTTGTATCATGTTGTGCGGTCGGAGATGGTACCCGCCATGTGTATCCCTCGCTTTAGATTATTTTTGTCTTAAAGGGCCTCTGCGCTGTTGGCTTCGGCCCCACGCATGCCTTCCAAAAGTCCGGGACCCCATGACAAAATAATAATAATAAGCCTGCAGGGCAGCTTGTGGCGAGCTGTTGGGGAGTAACGACCCCACGGACCCGAGTGCTCCCGAGAGTCGGTCATGGCCTCCGTCTCCGGCGTGTCTTCGTCGGTCGGAGTGGAACCCCAAGGGGGGCCCGCAGGACTCTCAGCTCTGGCTTGCCTTCATTGGCCGTCCAGAGAGGAGTCGTCAGAGCTACATGCTCCAAGGGTGAAAGTGTTAAAGGGCATAACGCCGCGAGTAACTTCGGAGAAAGCGCAGCACCACCTCTCGACACCCCTGAGCCGCTCACCCGGTGTTGCTCCTGGCCGTCTTTACGACGGCATTTTCAGGGGCCCATCTAATGAGCGGCTAGTCACCGCCTGCCTCGATAACGTTGTGGATAACATTGTTATGGCAGGTGTCCGGACCACTTTGTAATAACCCAATTTTATTGTCCACCCAAATGTCATCACCATAGACCCAATTCTCTTTTCCATTTTCCTACAATAGCTCCAACGCCTGCTGGGACCGGTTCACGGGTATCTACCGATGTACCCGTGAATGGGTTCTAGCAGGTGTACTACATCAGATTAAACTTCGTCTCTAAAGGGCCTCTACGTGTTGGATCTATATCCCCACGCACGGAGATACATAATAATAATAATCTTAAGTGTTTAAACCTAACATTACATTTCAATATTATTAATAATAAGAAACATGTGTTCAGGTTTGTGACAAATTAACAGGGGGTGAGCCTCTGTCTCCCAAACTAGGCTTGCGCCTGTGACTCGGGAGTCAGTGATTCCTCCGGTGTCTAAGCTCACAAGATGGACAAATAATAGCAGCAATTCAAATTAAGTACTTAAGAATAAGAAAAAGAAACACAAGAAAAAAAAATGATGACAAATGCTAAAAATATAAAAATATAAGCCAGCGAGCACCATAATAAATGAATGAAATTAATATGAATAAAATGAATCTAAATAGAGTATGTAAGTCTATGTATGTATGTATATGTAATCTGTATGTGTGTGAGCACTAGGGTGTGTGTGAGACAGAGTGTATGAATTTTAATCGTAATCAGTTTGCATGAGAGAACTATAATGACAGTGCAGTGAGTGTCAGTTATTCTAGGCAGGACAATAAGCTTTCTGTTTCCTGATATGTCAGTCGAGATAGGAATGCATTGAGTTTTGCTTTACAATTGAACGTGTTTAAGGGGTAGATGTTTATTTTTTTATTGATTTTATTATAAATGCGAGCACTCATTGAGTTGTACTGTCGGCTAGCAAATACCGTCTGCCGGGGTACTACCGGACAGACCGTCTGTTTATTTCGTTTGTTAAGCGTTTTGGCACATAGAGGGAGATGACGATGTCTGCGAAAAATAGCACGGAGGATATATAGTTGTCTAACAGTCAGGACCCTACACTCCGCGTAAAGTTGAGCAGTCGGATATCTATAAGGTTTCACCATTGCGACTCTTAGCACTGCTCTTTGCGCTCGCTCCAGCATAAGCATGAACGTTTTACCAGCTGCTCTCCAGAGCGGTAAACAGTATGTGAGTAGGGATTGGCATAACGATCTGTACACCATCAGTAGGGTTTTAGAGTCCGCTGAATGACGGAGTTGTTTAAAAACGAACATTAGTTTTCTGACCCGGGATATCACAGAAAGTATGTGAGTATGCCAGTCCAGTTTCTGATCAAGCGTGACTCCTAGATATTTTATGTTAGCGGTTAAGGCAAGGGAGGGGCGGGATATTTAGTATTCTGTACATGTTTTAGTATGATATATTATATACATTTTTTTTATTAGCCTATATTGTGTTTCACTGCTGGGCAAATGCCTTTTTTTCGCCACTTGTCTCGGTCCAGTGCTAGTGTTTGCCAATCTGTACAAAATGTGTCAAGGTCGTCCCGCCATCGCCTTTTCGGTCTGCCTCTACTTCGGAAGGCATCTTGTGGGGTCCATTCGGTGGCTAATTTGGCCCATCGTTCCGCGTGCATTCGGCAGACATGTCCATTATATACATAGAGTTAATTATTTTTTTCATCATCATCATATCAGCCGAAAGACGTCCACTGCTGGCCATAGGCCTCCCCCAAAGAGTTCCAAAGTGACCAGTCCTGCGCCACCCGCATCCAGCGGATACCCGCGACCTCAGTCCACCTTGTGGGAGGCCTACCAACGCCGCGCCTTCCGGTATGTGGTCGCCACTCGAGAACCTTTCCGCCCCAATGGCCATCAGTTCTACGTAATAACGTACGTTATTTTGTTCACCAGTCATAAATTGCTAATTGTGCAGAATTTATTCAGCATTAATGTTGCTGTAGACCATGTTTTCATAGAGCACGTACTTTTCGAACAAAACCTGAATTTCTTACGAATGGAGTATATTTTCCAAGATGGCGGCCGTTCTACAAGGTCCTGACCAGAGGACTTTTGGGAGACGAAAACAGGGCTTCCAACGAAAATTCGTAACAAATTTCATCAAACTCCCCGGGATTTTGAGGTTGAACAATATTAATTGTATTATTCAGAGAAAGTTGCAAAATAGAATATGTCTAGCATCAGTATTATGATGTAGCTTATGGTGAAAAATTACGCAAAATTAAAACCAGAGGGTGCAACAATTAACTAGTCGTAGCGACATCTATCATGAAACACTGGAATTAAACCCTCATCACACGGCATGCATGTTACAAATAAGACGATATTTTCACAAGATTGTTATTGGCATACAATGGCCGAACGGTAGCTTCTTTTGCATAAATTTCAGAGCAACAGTCCCGGGTTCGATTTTTGGTGATCGCAGCCTTTTTGTTTTATATTTTTTAGTTTTGAAAAATATTCCCTATGATTTAAATACTACAGGATACGTGTTCATTGTGCTACCTTATTTATATAAGTTATAGTTGTCAATTATCATAATGCATGAAAAATTAAAATTAAAAATTGTTTATTTTGGTTTAAACATACCTAGTTAGTTACTTATAACAAAGGCAAGTTTGGAGTTTCCTTTTAAGCATGACATTATGCTTGTGTCAGGAGACACCGCTCTTCCAGTAAAAAAAATGGTAATATTTAGTAAACCAAATAATAATTTGGGATATTAAGTAAATACTAAAATTTTACATAATAGGTACTACCTAATAATAGGATTTTACAATTGAAACATAACAGGATAAGGAAAAATTAATTATAACACTAAAGAAATATGTATATATATATATCTATATGTATATTGAGTATTCAGATAAGTTCTCGTTCTCGAGAACATTCTCAGAAGTTACCAGTAATTTCTCATATAATTAGAATGTTGAGCAACTTTGAGAACTTCTCGTCGGTGTATTGCTAATTATGCCGCTTTCAATTGAAATAATATAAAAAACATTAAAAACATCAAAATCGATCACAGTCTTAAAAGTATTATACTTATATTGAAAATGTATAAAAATGTAAATGATAGACTTAGACACATAGATATTTATTCAGTTAACAATACAAGATTGTGAATTTCTTACAGCTAACAATATAATATATCTAATAACTACGCTCTAATATCTAATAACTACACTCTATCAAATATTTCTTCAACACTATAAAAGCACCCTCTTAATAAAAAATTTAAATTTTAACGCATTTCACATATTTGCTAATGTTTCTGATCCAAGTTGTGACTGAAATTTGTTTATAATAATTACTCGGTACCTTACAGGAAAATACACCTAAAATACTTTCATTTTGAATTTACAAGTTTTGTTTCACGATCTCTTCTTATCCTGTCCCGTAAAATAAGCCAAAATAAAAAGGACCTATACCATATCATTGTCCATAACTGGAGATTTGACATATTTTTGCTTATTAGAATTTTTCTATTAATCTATGTCGCTTCAATTATTAAAAACCTAATTTCATTTCTTACGGATATATGTTATAGTTTTTACTCATAATTAGGTAGGTATTGTTCAAAGTACAAACATTATTATTTTATTGTTAAGTGTCCAATATTGGCGCCATCACGTTAACGGCATTTTATACAATTTTATCTGACCTTTATATTGATATCTAATAGGCAACGACCCGACAAAGACAACGAGACAGTATACAATTAACACATTCACGGCCACGCTAATCTCGTAGCGCTACGCCGTAGTCCGTAGCAGGTTAAACCTCGTATGTAGCGAAAAGCGCTCGTAGCGGTCTGACGCATATGTGTCGTCGTGGGCACTGAATGGGGTGACCAGACGCGCAAATACAGGGTGTTCCCGGGAATTTCCGTTAACTACGGCATATTGCAGATTACATTCACAGAAACAAATTAGCATAATTATTACTTGAGAAAAAAAAAGAAAACATTTTGTTTTTCCGATTTTTGTACAATTTTATTTAATGTAGCATTAACGGTTATTGTCTTATTGTACAAGGGTCTTGAAACACATGAAATGAAAAATATGTATGAAAAAAATATGTAATATCGAACGAACTCACTTTGTAAACCTTCTTGTAGTGTATAGGAACCTTACAAAATTTAAAATTTTAAGAGCCATTTACACCGGTTAAATCTACAAAACTGATAAAATTAAACATTGAATATCTTGATAACAGTAAGAGTTAAGATACTACTTTCTTGGAGAAATTAACTTTATTTGGTCTAAACGATGTCCCCCTGCAATTAACGGAAATTGTCATGAACACGTTGTATAAAAAAACTACACGTTATAATACTTAATGGCACGTTATTAAGTATACCTAAGCTATTCGACCGGGCACAAGCTTTCATGAAAAAAGCAATGCTGAAAATAAAGCATTGTTTTGCTTTTCCGTTTGGCTTTTTAACGTCGTATACGTTCACAAATATTCGTGATACGACAAGGTACTCAAAGTAGTCTTAACATTTTTTTAGTGAAAATAACATTACCGCAGTACCATCATTCACTTAGCGCGACGTGTCATACCTACCGAGTGCAGCCCAGGCCACGCCGCCCGGCGCTCGCGGCGCCCGCGGCGCCCGCGCTAGCTCGTTGCACCCGCGGTGATCATTCTTCATTTGCTGCCTCCTGTCTCGATCATCCACTTGACCGCAGATGCGATTTCCTATAACATACATATAGCTTGTCATTTTGAGAAATCCTTGTAGGTATTCTTGATATTTAAGAGACTATGATGCTTCAGAAAGGATCTGTTCAGCCTAGTTTTAAGGATTTGATTTTGATCTATTCAGGGACCGAAGCCACATAATATTTTTATGTTCTTTATTAAACGGTGAGTCTAAATGTTTAACTACGTTTTTTAACCGACTTCAAAAAAAGGAGGAGGTTCTTAATTCGGATGTTTTTTTTTTTTTTTTTATGTTTGTTACCTCATAACTCCGTCATTTATGAACCGATTCGTACAATTCTTTTTTTAAATGAAAGTATATGCTTCCAGATTGGTCCCATTGTTTCCAAAACCCCAGTTGGATGATGGGAACCATGAGGAATTGAGGGAACTCCTCAAATATATTAGGCACGCGTGTAGTAATTTCGGTATTTTCTATTATAACTCGTGTATTTACACCCGGAAATCATAAATTTGGTAAAGTGGAAGTGACGATGAAGACCACAGAAGGCTTGTGGAACTTCTCAATGATGTACTTCAAGCTATATAAGTACGTCACATATTCTGATTTGATTCCGTTGAAATAGCAAACAATGAAGTGCCAAAGGTAATTCTGAAATCCTTGAGGAATCGACGGAAGTCCTCAAATATTATCGGCCCACATACAGCGATTTGGTTTATTGGTCTAAAAATCAACGCATTTGTTCTCGGAAATCAGTTCATATGGTAAATTGGAAAAAAAATGTGGAAATGTTCATGTGGCTTGGCGGAGTACTGAATTGAAGTCGGTTAAAACTTTGTTTTGAAAGTAAATTATCGATGGTATTTTTGTACATGTATTTAGTTATAAATGCAATATATATTATATATACAATAGCAAACCCTAGATAACTAAGCTAAGGTTCACAATACCGTACTACGTCAGCACTGATTTGCATGGTCAACTTGTATTGTAAGTAACACTCATTGAGTCATTCGCTCATGAGGCTCTAGACTTATTTAAGTGCCGTTTCACAGGGCTGTTATTCTTAACGCACTTATGTGCCTCACCCCACCCGCCACGCCTAACGAAACTAGATATCTTCCTACGCTTAGTTACTACGCATCGCGTCAAGATATATTTGTGGGTGAGCGTTGAAGTGAGCTTAAAACAAGTTACAGAATAGCGGGGCTGGAGTCAGTCGAATGAAATTGAAATGGTGGTATTTTATACTTGACAAGTATAAATTATGAATCAATTATTACGTTTTCAGGCATTTTATATTAATGTATGTATCATTCTTAATATACTTACACCATTTATATATAATACTTATATACCTACGTACGTATACCCTGAGGCACTGAATACTGTCTCACTGTGCAATTACCTGCTTTAAAGATGGAAAGAAGGTCCAAAAATGTAATTGTACGACAATACATTTCCACGAGCGTTTCCTTAATGGCATAGTCCTTCAGAAAAATGATGGTAATTTTTCGACCAGTTTTTCCATCACAATGAATTTCACCGCCAAAATTTTCCTCGCCATTTGTTCCCATCGCGTAAGATCTTTTCGTATGAGGCGAGTTCTCTTTTAATATATGTGCCCGGAATACCGTGGCCATAATTTACGCCGACCTCTGGCGGACCGGACATAACCATCCTCGATTTGCTATAATATCGGTCGTGTGTCCCTGTCGGGTGGACGGGCTTACGGCGAGTGAGAGCGGGCGGGCGGCGCGGCCGCGGGGTGGCGGATACGTGCCGCGTATAATAAGCATTTCATGCACGGGGCGCGGGCGCGGGGTCCGAGGTTACGTACCTATTTCCCGTAAGTCGTGTACCTAACCGGACCGTACATTACGAGCCGAGGGTCAGCGCGCCGCCCGCCGTCTCAGTCCCGCTTCGGCCCAGGAATGAGCCCGAGTATAATTTCGGGTGATATATCGTAGACGCTTAGGCTGCGTCCATGAAAATTGTCCTATCTTCATGCTACAAGATGGGTCTCATTTAGTTGGAAAATAGGAGCTCGCCTCCTCCATGACCTGACTACTAACGTATTTTATTTACCTACCTACGTTGTATATGTGTAGGTAAGTATTACCGATAGCAGTCGTTCTAGCGTTGAATTCATCTTCTATCTGTACGATTTATACACGAGGAGGCCGTAAAACGGAACAATAAAAACCCAAAACAGCAATAAATTTCGTGCAATAGACGCAAAGGTTTCGAGCGCGCCTTATCAATTCTTTCCACGCATGGGACTCGATCGACCAATAAACTTATGACGACATTTAAGCAAAACACAACAGAAACCTATTTTGTAACAATTTTATGTAGACTCATAAGTATTGTTTCAGGAGATATGCATAGGTGTGCATATAATTATTGTTTCAGGAGCGCTCTCACAGGTAATGAATTTGTTAGAAGTAAACAGTTAAAGAGGTGGCGCTGTTTACAAGCATTCAACACTTAGACAGTGGACAACTGTACGAGGGTCGCAGGTAGGCAAAACAAATAGTGGACAAGTCCTCTGTGCCTCCACGGGGGAAGGTCATCTTAGAGGACAAGGGAATGCGGCGGTGTGTAGGTTCGCCGCAAGGTGTTATTTATGCATTAGTAATGAATGCCAGCTAATTGAAACCGAACTATGATGTGACCACTCCTGCTTATTATAAATGCAACACCTCTTCCAACTGTGTCTGGTACGCAGATACTAGCTTTTGCCCGCGACTTTGTCCGTCTAAACTCCCAAGTGCCATAGCAAATTCTATTCCTAATTTCAACAGTTTGGGCGTATGATTTTCGTAATAAAAAGTTACAATTATGTTAAATTAACCAAGGCACTGGTATACTATTTTGAACATATTCAATGTTTAGTTTTAATCTGACACAGTTTTGGTATTAAGAGTATAATAATAATAATAAAAATTCCATAATTTTAAATATTGGAGAGCAAGTTGTACTAAGAATTTAAACCTAGTTTAAATATTGAATTGATAGATCTCGTATGAATCTAACATGATTAAAGTTTTAAGTAAGTAGATTTAAGTTTTAAAATAATGCCACTTGCCCTTGATTGTCTTGTCTGCCTATTACAGATAAACATTAAAATATGAGACTCTTTACCCTTTTTACTATAAAGTACCTAATTTACTAAAATACCAAAATAAAAATATAATATGGAAATTATGTGTACCGCCATGAACTGAAAGAAATACTTGTAAGATACGCAGTAAAAGAAAGTAGTGTGCCCATCGTAGTGTGGAGGAGTATAGAGCTGTTAATAATTGGAGAGTGCGGTCCGGCGCAGTCACAGAGGCGATTCATTATCGTTACGGTCTGGGCCCGACGGAGATCTACGATATAGCTCCCTGATTGACCCCGCATTAAAAATTACATACAAACAGATAGAGGAAGCGGACGCTAATAACGTAGTTGTGCTTTCTTTGTTTCCATTCCTTGCCCTCGCCGATCAAACATGTATAAGGTACCCGATCAATGGCATTGCGGCGATTCATAACGTAATCGGAGCAAATTGAACGCACGACTGTCTCGCTAGTATTAAATGGCTCCTTTGATTCGTTAGGTTAATTTCAAAGGGGCTCGAGGCCGATGTCGCAGTGGTCGCCGGAGGGTCGAATAAATATGTCCCAAAGAGTTAAGTGGGAGAGAAGTGCGGAGCGGAGACCGCGTCCGACGTTTGCTCTTCCACTCGTGTTGTTGCACCACTTATTACACACAAAGTTCTGTTAAAGTTTTCTCCAACACTCGAGCGCGAGTTTAATTTACTCGATAGTGTAAATAAAGCGGGCGGTGTGGGAAGTTTCGCGGCGGAGGCCCCGCGCCGGCGACACCCGCGCGGTCGAGTGATAATAACGTCCCGCCGCCTGGGACTTCCTTATTAATCGAGAACGACAAATTTTAACGACAAGAATTAATGAATCTCGTTACACGGGTTAATCCCTTGCTCGTAAAGCGCTGGTGGCAGTTAAGGTGTGCGAGCGAAGGGGCTCGCGGCCCGCACACTACATATCTACGCACCACGTCTCTAAATACCGACACAGGACACGTATCAATATTAGGTACTACACTTCCTGATTACAAGAAAATATTTGTATTTATAGAGGACAGTCTTCTCTTCAGGCGCTTGTTACTTACACAACAAAGGACCGATAAGTATTCATAAGTAGAACCTACATTCTAGTGTTTCGTTTAAATTTTTTCCGTTATCCCAGTGGTTAGGTATTACAAATAAATATTTATTAGCATAAATGTATATTTTTTGCGATTTGTATACTTGCTTTTTAATTATACAATGGCTGAAGAAATTATTATTACCATCAATAACTGAAAAAATAAATTGCATTGGTGCTGTAAAATGGTCTTCACGTCTAAGAATCATATTTATAAAAACCTAGAGTTTTCATTACATTAGGTTATATTACGGAAAAATGTCGTATCCAATTGAGTATTAAAGCGGTGAGATGAAACGAGTGCGGACGACAACTTGACTGAGGGAATCCGAGATATATCGCCCAGTTAACGAGCATGTGCGAATGGAACTTTATTGTAATTGCCTTTTGTAAGATCGGGACAGGGTCATTACAGACCGTCCTCTCAGACCGACCTCTTGTTTTGCAAAACTTTCCCGCGTAGACGTCTGCTTGCGGGTATAATAACTACTTACGGAAAATTTAGTTTAAGTTTCTCAAAATATATACGCATGCATTTGACGCTGTGTGGTAATATAGAAAAGTTAATTGTACACGTCGTTTGTAATTGCATATTAGTTAATCAATTAGGACTAGCGGGAGCGTACAACTTTCTTATGGTAGAACGTGTCATTATCATTACTGTTTCTGTACAGAAACAGTAATGAGTGGTTGGTTGATATTGGATCGTATCAGCGGCAGCGGCGGGCGCGAGTAATGCGCGTGTTCGTATTCATCAGGTGAGCAGGCGGCACATTAGGGCGCCAAGGCGGCCTCAAAGCCAGAAGACTGATTATGTCTATCCGCAATTTCTCTCCGGCCCTATTCTCGCGAGCGAAAACTAGCGAGTTTTCCACCGCGCTATTAAGCGGTCGCTTTTGCATTTATCCTTATAATGGAAAATGTGCTACTAATTAATTTAAAGCGAAACTCATTTATGTTGAAATGCGTGTCTATTAAGCGATGATGGGATGAGCGCTTCTTGGGTCTACTCTTACACGCTGTGAGTCGTGTAATTGTTACTGGATAAGTGGATTTAACTAGCAATGCTTCGTGCTGTCTTTGTTTCGGTTACCTTTGAATTTGTTGCTGAAACATAAATAGTTGTACTGAAAATTATACGCAGTCCAGTTACAAGCCCTCACCCCATTAAGTAGAGGCGAGCTCATTCTCGGTAAGACTAATCAAATAACAGTCTCCCCATCGGCCCCTGCCTCCCCGCCTCGCGGCCAGCGGTCATCTCTCTTATCGATTGTGGTGGAATTCGTGCACCGAATGCGATATTTCCCAGCAAACGCTACACATTCTAAGATACAATCGAAGGAGGAAATAATATTGGATTGTACTGGAAAATGTATTTGTGGCGTTTTAGGAGTGCTTTGTACTTCCGACTCGTATCTATTGACAAAAGATTCACCCCATAATTCGCAGATAATGGAGTTTCAATCGTGAGCGCCTGTTAGTAACTTCATTTCTTCGCTTCCAGCATTTAGTAATTAGGTTCATAAGGCGTTAGGCGTGTGTAAGAATGGTAGAAAACTTGCAGTTTATTTATACAGACAATAACGAGACACTAACTAGTCTAGTAATAGTAAGATTCAATAAAAAAAGTATAAAAGTTCATCGATACTAGTAGTTCATCGGTGCGTAAAAGAAAAACTAAAGCTAATGTGTTAGTGGTGGTTGCCATGGTTTCAACAAGAAACAAAAAAGTAAGTACCTATTTTATTATTACTTCTGTTGAACCTTGTGCTACATTATTTAATTTAATGGATATTTAAGAAGCCTACCTGTTAATAACCATATTCAATTCCATTCCAATTATAGTTATTTTATACGTTGTTGAATCACCATATACCATCATCAAGGATTATTTTGTAATACACGAGGTAGGTACACTCTACATTTCCTTATTCTGACGTTCTATTACTAGGTCCATAACATATTTAGCGCGCACTAAATAAAGTTTTTTTTAAATATATACCGTGCGAAAAATAACAACCTAAAGGTCTGATAACACTTTGGACGTCGCGTCGACTTAACTGGGTAATTAAACCCAGTTAATTTCGGATTGATGTCTGTCTAAATAGATATAGTAAGTTAGACAGATAGGTCCGATAATCCAGGATGCCTATTGCAATGTATGCAAGTGAGGAACATAAATGCAGAATAGACTCACTGCTATACAGATGCCGGCACTGCGCTGCGGACCGTACGTCGGTTCACTGGACTGTGAAAATGATTTTGATTTGACCCTTTGAAGGGTGCCTCTACCGCAAAATTACATTTCTATCTGTGAATTTGCCTCTGCATGTATGCCGTAATTGGAAGGAGAGATCCCATAATATTTTTATAGACGTAGGTATATGTATCTCCTTTATGAATAAAACGGAGCTCAATGTTTTGCGTATTTAGGGCGCTTCGGAGGCTCTTTATCTGAAAATGTGGCGACACAGAAGAAAATTTTATTCTGAGATCTCGTCTTACTGCTGATGTATTCAACAGAATATTCCCATATGTGCGTAATTCTGCGGAATGGCAAAAAAGGTCTGTTTGAGGGGTGAAATATGTAAATTTATTGTCTTGGGCGGCCCCGGCGCGCGGCGCCCCCGTCATACACCGACACGTAGGATAAAGGAAATGTTAATGCCTGCCAATTTATGTGCTTTTCTATGATTTTGCTGAATCGGGTCGGCGTTTTCCCCTTTATGGCTTAGAGGAGAGCATTTTGTTTATAAATTGGAGTCTTTTCAGTTGCTCTTTGAATTACCGTAGGTCTTCGAAGAAGAATAAATAACCGGTAATCTTCTGTTTTGCAGAATTGGTGTAAATTGTAATTATTAGGATGTTGATTGGAAACCCTGTATATCTATCTATCTTTATATATAAACGTAAAAGTCCTGACTGATTCACTCACTCACTCACTTAAATCAACGCCCTGCCCAAACCGTTGAACCTAGATTTTTTTTTCACAATAGGTAGTTTATTTATATAACGTTACTTACCTACGTTATATAATCCCACTAAGAAGGGATTTTGACAATTCTTGCCTCAAGGGAGTAAAAAGGGGGTTAAAAGTTTGTATTGGGAGGAAGTCAAATTTTAAGTGAGAGACTTGAAACTTTGTGTATGGACTCCTTATTACAATACAAGAAAAGTAATTTAAGGGTTTTGGAAAAACCCATCCCTAAGCGGGTTAGATACGGGTGCAAAGTTTGGGCTCTGAAACTCTTTTTTTTTGAGCTACAAAATTAAAACTTTATGATTAGATTGACTGATAGTTTGAGTCCAGGGATAGGACATTTTTATCCCGGAAATCACCCCCAAAAGGGGTGAAATGGGGGGTGAAAGTTTGTATCGTGGGCCCAATCTATACTCCAGGCAAAATACGGTTTCGAAAAACAATAATTTATGATGGCGTTTTTTTTCTTTATTTCATTTTAAAACGTTATTCTAAGACGCTTTATTCAGGAATCTAACAAACTTTCCACCCGGAAGTAATTATATAGATTTAAATGGAGCATGAATTGTCTTTTTTTGTATTATTTATCTTGAATATTATAGAGCAAATGTAAATGAACCAAAATTAAGATAAAACCATTTATTCATATTTTTTCTGACTTTTCAGAAGCTAGTTAAGTTATTGATTGTTGTGTAAGTTTGCCTGAAATTTTGTTGGATGTTGTGGCTAGGTAACTATTTCATTTCCACTTCTAATAAATCTCTTAATTAAAAAAAAAGAATCAGCCAGTATGAAACTAAGCTTTGTTCTGTCACGAATGATCTCAGCATCCCATGAACGGAAGAATATGAAAAAAAACTTTATAGTTACATTATTATTCTAGCTGTCACATAAAATAGTTTTTATACGACTTCGACAGCTAATACATACATACATATATGTACCAGTGTGTAACCGACATACGATAAATAAATAAGTTATACATTTTCCGAAACATTTGACCTCATTGAATATTTATTTTCTTTTTCTTGAGGTGAATCGCCGTCATCGCTATCAGCTTTCAGCGACGTCAAAATGGTGGGCTTGAAGAAGAAGAAGAAGAAAGAAGAAGAAAGCTTTTCCTTTAACTATTAATAATTTCGATCCGGTCTACGATAGACCTTCACGAAACGCATACCAAATGATAAAGCATAAAAAATAATCGATTCTGATATGAGAAATTATGGCGTAATTTCAATAAATGTATCGACAAATTCGAACAATAAAACGCAAATTTGTTATTTTTTTAATGGCATCGCGCTCTTTGCGCTTTCAGCCAAAATACAAGGAACGGGATTAAAAGAAAATACGGATAGATCGAACATTTTGGAAGACAAGAGAATGACCAGGAAAGGGTAGCATAATATAAATTAAAGTTTGATATTGTTTAAAGATAAAATTGTATACATACAAGGCTTTAAATACAGAGTATTTTAGTAATCTTCACCAATAATACATCTCTTAATTAAAAAAAGAATCAGCCAGTTTGAAACTAAGCTTTGTGCTGTCACGTATGTTCTCAGCATCCCATGAACGGAAAAATATGAAACATTTTTTATAGTTACATTATTATTCTAGCTGTAACATAGGATAGTTTTAATCCGACAATTAATTAATTTCCGAAATATACGACTTCATTTAATTTTTAATTTCTTTTTATGGAAATCAAACGCTGCTACAACTGTCAGCTCAGCTATAAGAAACGTCTAAATGGCGGAATTTCTTTGCCTTTTACTTATTAATAATTTAATTCCCGTCTACGATAGACCTTTACGAAACACATGCCAAACGCTAAAGCATACAAAAATATTTGATTCTGATATGAAAACTTATATGCGCAAATGTCGTATTAAGGCGTTATTTCAATAAATGTATCAACAAATTCGAACAATATAACAGTAACAAGAATTTGTTTTTTTGAATGGCAATGGCACACGCGCTCTTTGCGCGTTCTGCCAAAGTACCTGCGGCGCTACCACGAAAACCGAAACTTGAAGTTCGTATATCTGCAACCCTGTCACTCGAGTATTGTTAGTGCGATAGAGATAGAGATACCTGAATATTTTCGAATTCCGAAGTTCGTGGTTATAGCTCAGGAATCGAAAATAAAAATAGTCAAATGGAGAAAAAAACAACGCAAATCACTAAGTTATAAGTGGCCACAGTTTTAAGAGGGGGTATGTTCTATCCCTTTTCCGCAAAACGCACCTTCATATGAAACGATTGTTTTTTACAATGACGCTCGAGGATCTTGACGTCACAGTCCCCGATCGATTTGTCACTCTAACAAGCGACAGTAAAACGGTTGTAGCTTCATAATTTTTTGAGATATTTGAATGGGATTTTCGTCATCCATATATATGAAAACATTGTAGAAAGATTACTTATTAAAATACAAATAAAGGTCTTTCAGCGTTTTGGAAAATTTCAGCCCTAAGGGGGTAAAATAGGGGTTCAAAGTTTGTATGGGGAAAACTTTTTTTTTGAGCTAGAGACTTAAAAGTTTGTAAAAATATTACATATTAGAACACAAATTAAGTACTTCCAGCGTTTTGGAAAATTCTGCCCCTAAGAGGGTAAAAAAGGGTTGCAAAGTTTGTATGAGGGAAACTCTTTTTTGAGATAGAAGCTTTAAAGTTTGTAAAAAGATTTCTTATTAGAATACAAATAAAGTTCCTTCAGCGTTTTGGAAAATTCTGCCCCTAAGGGGGTTCAAAAGGGGTGCAATTTTTGTATGGGGGAAACTTTATTTTTTTAGCAAGAGACTCAAATCTTTGTAGAAATATTACTTATTAGAGTACAAATAAAGTTCTTTCAGCGTTTTGGAAAATACCTGGAAAAGGGTTGCAAAGTTTACATGGGGAAACTCTTTTTTGAGATAGAAGCTTAAAAGTTTGTAGAAAGATTACTTATTGAAATAAAAAAAAGTACTGCCAGCGTTTTGGAAAATTCCACTCCTTAAAGGGTCAAAAAGGGGTGCATGGTTCTTATGGGAAACACTTTTTTTGAGCTAGAGACTTGATAGTTTGTAGAAAAAATACTTATTACAATAAAAAAACTTAGCGTTTCTTTTCAATGTTTCCCCGAAAAGCGTTAATAGGGTGTTCAAAGTTTGTATGGAGATCAAGACATTTTTAAGGTAAGGGATTTGTAATTTCAGTTTTCGACTGTTTGCTAAAAGACTACAAAACTTATATCAGCGTTTTTTTAATTCATCGCCTAAGAAGGTTAAAAGGGACTTCGAAGTTTGCATAGAGAACAAGACATTTTAAAGTAAGAAATTTGTAACTACGGTTTCAGACTGTGTATTATGTGGGTTGTGGGTTCAAATGGGGTTCTAAGTTTGTATAGAGAGCAAGACATTTTGAAAGTAAGAGATTTGTAACTTCGGTTTTAGACTGTTTACTAAAAGACTACAAAACTAATTTCAATGTTTTTAAAAAATCATTCCTTAAACAAACATTTAGACGATAACATGTTCTACGCGGACGAAGTCGCGTGCAACAGCTAGTTTTTATAATAACTTTGTTTTTCGCAGCCAGATGGCGCTGCCCGACGCAAGCGCAGCGGATGCGTACAGTTTTAACTTAAGGCCGTGTCGGCGTAGCAGAGAACGTGGCACTCAAATGGTCTCGCCGGAAGACCAGCGCTGGCTCGTGAGCCAGCACTATGCTGAGGCGGGACCATTTCGCTGCAAACAGATAGTTTTTTAGTACTTAAGTCTTTAAATAATTGTTATGTGTTATATTTTGTGTCTGTCTGGTTGTAACGAATAAATAATGTTCTTTCTTTCTTTCTTTTGCTTTATATACAGGAGTGAAGGAATAAATACAGGAAAAGGAACTGTAAGGCTTGACAGAATAGAGTATAATATTATAATATATGGTAGGAACATATGTGACGTTCCACTAAAGGTACCTATATTTCGAAGATATTGAATGTTTCCTAAAATGGGGTATACTTTTTTAGGGTTCCGTACTCAAAGAGTAAAACGGGACCCTATTACTAAGACTCCGCTGTCCGTCTGTCTTTCTGTCTCTCTGTCTGTATGTCTGTCTGTCTGTCTGTCCGTCTGTCACCAGGATGTATCTCAACAATCGTGACAGTTAGACAGTTTGAATTTTCACAGATGATGTATTTCTGTTGCCGCTATAACAACAAATTCTAAATAATAGAATATAAATAAATGTTTTTTTAAATATATTTTTTCTTTTCTTTTTTTTTTACAATCTTACCTACACAAATCGGCTTAGTCCCAAACTAAGCAAAGCTTGTTCTATGGGTACTACTTAGACGACGATAAACATACTTATATAGATAAATAAATACTTAAATACTACATAGAAAACATCCATGACTCAGGAACAAATATTTGTGCTCATCACACAAATAAATGCCCTTACAGGATTCGAACCCGGGACCTCCGGCTTCGTAGACAGGGTCACTACTAAGGCTATAGGAGGCGAATAAAAACGGCGAAAAAATCACGTTTGTTGTATGGAAATACAACAAACGTGATTTTTTCGCCTTTTTGTAGGGTTCCGTAGCCAAATGGCAAAAAACGGAACCCTTATAAATTCGTCATGTCTGTCTGTCTGTCCGTCCGTATGTCACAGCCACTTTTTCCCGAAACTATAAGAGCTATACAGTTAAAACTTGGTAAGTAGATGTATTCTGTAAACCGCATTAAGATTTTCACACAAAAATCGAAAAAAAAACATTAAGTTTTAGGGGTTACACAGAACTGAAACTCAAAAAATGTTTTTTCATCAAACCCATGCGTGTGGGATAGGTCTTTAAAAATGATAATTATTAATGTTTCTAATATAATTTTTTTCTAAACTGAATAGTTTACGCGAGAGACACTTCCAAAGTGGTAAAATGTGTGTCCCCCCCCTGTAACTTCTAAAATAAGAGAATGATAAAACTAAAAAAAATATATGATGTACAATTACCATGCAAACTTCCACCGAAAATTGGTTTGAACGAGATCTAGTAAGTAGTTTTTTTTAATACGTCATAAATCCGACTCGCACTTGGCTGCTTTTTATAGATAATGGTACGGAACCCTTCGTGCGCGAGTCCGACTCGCACTTGGCCGGTTTTTTTAATCGTTATTTTGAAAACTATAAGATGTAACATTTTGTTGACGTAGCTTTATTTTTAATATATGGAAATTACAATTTCATTAATTTAGTCCTACGGTTTAATAGGAACGGTACCTTACGGCCGTGTAATAAGAAAATATGCAAAATAATACTGAAAAAAGCTTTTTGTGTTATAGATACAATCCATACTAATATTATATATAAATGCGAAAGTAACTCTGCCTATCTGTTACTGTTTCATGCTTAAACCGCTGAACCGATTGAGATTATAGAGATACTTTGAATTCCGGGGAAGGACAAAATATAGCTTTTATCTGGAAATTCATCACCTAAGGGGGTAAAGGGGGGGGGGGGGGGGGGGGGAAGTAACGATTTAAACGAGCTCCGCGCGAAGTCGCGGGCAAAAGCTAGTTGATGATATATCCATTTCATATGAAAAATCAGCTACCTGCTTATTAAAAACTAGCTGTTGCCCACGACTTCGTCCGCGTATAACATGTCATCGTCTAAAAGTTTGCTTAAGGAATAAAAAAAAAAAACATTGAAATTAGTTTTGTGCCTAGTCTTTTAGTAAACAGTCTAAAACCGAAGTTACAAATCTCTTACTTTCAAAATGGCTTGCTCTTTATACACACTTAGAACCCCCTTTTTAATCTTTCTAATAAGGTTTTGAGATTCTAGCTCCAAAAAATCCCCTTTACCAACATTGCACCCCTTTTTATCCCCTTAGGCGTGAAATTTTCCAAAACGCTAAAAATACTTTATTTGTTTCGTATTATTTGTATCGTAATAAGTAATATTTCTAAAAACTTTTAAGCTTCTATCTCAAAAAGGAGTTTCGCTCATACAAACTTTGCAACCCTTTAGGGGTGAAATTTTTCAAAACGCTAAAAGTACTTTATTTGTATTATAATAAGTAATCTTTCTACAAAGTTTTAAGTCGCTTGTCTAAAAAATAAAGTTTCCCCCATACAAACTTTGCACCCCTATTTAACCCCTTTAGGGGTATGATTTCCGAAAATTACTTCTTATCCGTTGCCTACGTTGTAAAAGGTAGTTCTGGTGTAAATTTCAACTCTCTAGGCCCAGTAGTTTCGGCTGTGAGTTGATGAGTGAGTGAGTGAGTGAGTCAGTCAGGACATAGGCATTTATATTTTTGTTCCCATAAATATAATTATCATACTTTTTGCAGTCAATCCGTACTGTTTTTTAGGCTTCCGTACTCAAAGAGTAAAACGGGACCCTATTACTAAGACCTCGCTGTCCGTCCGTCCGTCCGTCCGTCCGTCTGTCACCAGGCTGTATCTCAAGAACCGTGATAGCTAGAAAGTTGAAATTTTCATGTTATTTCTGTTGCCGCTATAACAACAAATACTAAAAACAAAATAAAATATTTCTTTAAGGGGGGCTCCCATACAACAAAGGTGATTTTTTTGCCGTTTTTATAGATAATGGTACGGAACCCTTCGTGCGCGAGTCCAACTCGCACTTGGCCGGTTTTTTTCTGTAGGTATCTATTTCTTCAAATGACTCATCTTCAATATATAGATTAGGTACTCTTTCCGCTTGTCTTCCAAATAGGGGAGTAGACTCAAAATTTATTATTACTTCAAAAGAAAGAAGAAACGAAAAACCCGTTCAAATATCTCAAAAAATTACGAAGCTACAACCGTTTTAATATCGCTTATTAGAGTGAGAAAACGATCGGGACCGTAACGTCACGATCCTCGAGCGTCATAGTACTCATAGTAAAAAAACAATCATTTCATATGAAGGTGCGTTTTGCGGAAAAGGGACAGAACATACCCCCTCTTAAAACTTATAACTTAGTGACTACTTAAATAACCTCTTGCGTTGTTTTTTTCTCCATTTGAATTCATTTTAAGTCCTTTTTCGAGAAAATACCTACAACATTGTGATTATTTTATTTAGTGTCTATAGGTACAGTGTTTACATCGCTATTTTCGATCTATCCGACATCCGTATTTTCCTTTAAACCACGAACTTCAGAATTCGAAATATTCGGGTATCTCTATCTCTATCGCACGAACTTTTAGTATGTTGTTAGACATGCTATGCGCACCGCAAAACTGCAAAGAGACAGTCTCTAAAGTGTCTAGGTAATTAGTAATGAAATAATCTTCATTGCCACGGAGGCTTTTTGAAAAGTGGGGGTTTGACCTGAACCATGTAATATATATAAAAATGTGTTATATCATGTAAAAGATAAACAAATATGCTATACTTCTTGCCAACATGAGGATTCCATATATCCTTAAATCTAAGAGGTATATGCAAAATAGTAGACAAGAAAAGTGAAAGGTCGGGGCGTTTTGAAAAGTCAAAATTAAACCCAAACTATGTACTTTCTGAATGCAAATGTGATATTATATGATAGCTAATAAATTATGCTATAACTCGTTTTAACATTAAAATTCAATATACGTTTCAGAGCAATTTAAATTCCCAAAAATCGAATGTTAGTAGGCTTTTCACTTTTCTTGTACGTTGTATAGTTTGGGTGTAATTTACACTTTTCCAAGCGCGGCCGCGGCGTTTTTGATGACGTCATTACAGGGAAATTCGACTCCTTAGAGATTATCTACCGGCAGTTTTGGAGTCCATGGGACATGCCTAACAACATACTAAAATATGGAGCTGGTCTCCGAAAGTGAAGTATTAGTTCGACGGAATCCCCTAACAACACGCACTATTCAGTGATCGAATAGAAGTCCCCACGGAAAGCCATATTCGGGACATTTTTAGGGTTCCGTAGTCGACTAGGAAACCTTATAGTTTCGCTTTGTCTGTCCGTCCGTCCGCGGATAATCTCAGTAACCGTTAGCACCAGAAAGCTGAATTTGGTACTAATATGTATATCAATCACGCCGACAAAGTAGTAAACAAAAAGTGTTTTATTTTATTTTATTAGGGTACCTCCCCTATACGTAACGTGGGGAGTGTTTATTTTTTTAATTTCAACCCTTACGTGTGATATATTGTTGGATAGGTATTTAAAAATTAATAGAGGTTTGCTAAAATCATTTTTTGATAATGTTAATATTTTCGGAGATAATCACTCTAGAAGTAAAAAAAAATGTGTCCCGGGCCCTCTAACTTTTGAACCATAAGTTTTAAAAATATGAAAAAAATCTCAAAAGTAGAACTTTATAAAAACTTTCTAGGAAAATTATTTTGAACTTGATAGGTTGAATAGTTTTTGAAAAAAATATTTCACACATTTACTGTGATGGACGAAAAACTACGGAGCCCTACACTGAGCGTGGCCCGACTCGCTCTTGGCCGGTTTTTTTAAACTATTAATGCCGCTTTTATTATATCGAGGTCGGATCTTCACCGAGTTTTCATAGTTCTATTCGCAAAACTATGGTGAACGACGTCCCAGTGGTCGACACCGGCCCAATACTTGACACCTTCTATCCTAATTTATAGCAATAGAGGTGAACAATAGGATCTCCAATTTAAATTATTTGAATTAAGGTTTCAAACATTGGAGCGTTTACCTCATCGCTTCATTGAAAACTAGTTAAGGCAGGTTAATCGCATTGTGACCTGCTTACGAGTACGACTTATTATCTTTATAATTGACTAAATTGCGGGTAGGTACCATTGACACATTAATAAATCTAAACAACAGCCGGCAATCAAAGCAGCGACACGTCACGGTCGGTTAACAACAGCGACAAACATCCAATATGATTCCCCCTGCGATATGCGACTAATACACAAAGGCCAAATGTGCCATAATACCAGCATAATTTAATGTTTTGCTCACCATATTGTATTTTATTTATGAGTTATGCCCTGTTGAGTATCTCGTCTCCCTTTCTGGCAACCGGGTGGTCAGTGATGGCATCCTTGTTTGTCCCGCGGAGGGTGCTCATCGCGGCTGTATGAACGGATGGTTAAATAGTACGAGTTAACTTACACCGCATCCGCTACGCGTCATTTAGGGGTGCTATGGATGGCTTCATGCAACAGTCTGCAATCGACTTTAAATATTTTACCATTGTTGTAACTATTTGTCTTTGTCCATCAACCTACATACCTAAGTAGACAATGTAAAAAAAATGTTAATAATTTATGTTGCAACTATTAATTAACACCTTTCAATAGACTAGTTCCGTGATGTTAAAAATGAAAACGTAGTGTTATTTAATAGATAGTACCCTCAGAGCATAGTATACTAGAGAGAGGACAAGCCGCCGGCGGCCGTGTCGCAGCTGTATGCTCAATGGGCATACACTGCCATACTGTGCACGCGTGCTGATCGCAGAGAATATTACGTTTTTTCCCAAAATGCCTGATATGATGCGTGTTTATTGTCAAATAAGCGTGTAGGTATACAAGTGTGTGTGTTTTAGATGTGTGCGTGCTTTGTCTTGTCAATTACTTGGGTGTTGTGTGGGTTAATGTACTTGCGACAGGCTCACTCTATACAAATCGGCCACCATGTCCGATCTCCTTATATTCATACATCTGTGATAGTACCTAAACCGTAAAATTATTGTAATAAAGTACAAATTACCAAATATAATAAAAATCAAAGAAAGAGTTGTATAGTCCAAGAGTAAATTTAAATTGCTGTTTCGGTAGCAAAATACTGCGTTTAGGTCCATAGTCTAATGGTAGCTAATAGAATCCTTACGCTTTTATAGAAACAAAATTGTATGACAACTATGGACCTAACCGCAGTATTTTGCTACCGAAACAGCATTTTACTTGATTTTCCTTACAGCGATTAATGCAAATATCAAACTGTGACGTAAAACTTTTATGTCAATTAGTATGAAGCGTTTCGGCTGACGCCAGCGAAATCAGTCTTTGTTCCAATTTTTTGGGTATTTATGTTCTTTAATTGTAGTTGCTCCCATACAAACATTTGTTCCTCTCCAAAAACTGGTTAAAAGGCATCGTAAAAAAATGGGCCTATTACTTTTGGAGAAATTGTATTTATTTTAGTAAGTTTGTACCAGTTTATTTTGTGTCATTTGTAGTTCAATGTGCCAAAATAGTAGTATTCCAAACATAAGTAGGTAATATAAGTATGTCTAATAGGGATACGATAAATGTTTATTTTAGCCTTTTGAACGCCATTATTGACGTACTAAACTCAAGTGTCACTGACACGCCAACCTTTTTTCCATAAGAGAGTTACTATGAACCTTATATGAAAGACACAAGGTTGTTTTGACAACGGACGTCATAACACTTAGAGGGCATACCACGTAGGGGTCAGTGTATTTCTCATCTGAAAATTGATTACTTATACACAATCTTCTTTTAGTTCTAAGCCCCATGTATGTAAAGTGTAAAGTTGTATGTTAAGTGGAACTATTGTATATTTGTGTAATACAGATTATGTTATCTTTTTGGCGTGGAATTTATTATTGATTGTACATGAATAATCATTGTTCTCAATTTTCTACTATTTTCACGCAGTCGAAGTGAAAAGTGGAGTGTATAACTCTGGTCAAGTTCACCCTTGAACGATTTTAACTCACTTCTTTCAGGAAAATAACTATCTCGTGGTAATATGGCTTATTTTAGCCCCTAGTCATACAATCTACTATTTTATTAAATAAAGCATAAGGATCCTATTGGTAATTTTAAAATTACTACCGGAAAATAACAAAAAAAAACTAACATTTTTGTTATTCCATATCTTCTTATGTTTTTGATTATATTCTGTAATTTACAATTTATTGCAATCATTATGAGCGTTATTATCCAAATGGCAATACTACGTTATCAGTTTTGACATGAGGAATCTACCCTATTAATGCTAAGCTATCTGCAAATTTCCTTTTCGATGATACAAAAACACAAAGTATTCTGTCAAATGCTTCTAGTTATAAAGAACCAGCTGTAGAAAACTGCGTGAGCTGTGAAAAAAATTATCTTGACTACTAGCAAACAGTGATTCAATTATTTTTGTATGCATTAAATGACATATTTTATAGTATTTAATGCATTACACCATCCTCAAATGGCAGAGTGGGTCCGAAAAGACTTAACTCAAACTTAACTAGTATCAAAGAGACACCTTTTAACAATAGGATTGTGCGAACAATTTTTCAGATGCGCACTCGTTTAATTTAGGAGGGGTTAGTCTGTCGATATTTAAATTTTTAAACGTCGACGTCGCCAGACAGGGACCTGGACTCGAGAGGAAACCAATTTGTTTGCACACATTTAACGGGCAACACTGTCATTCA
This sequence comes from Epinotia brunnichana, assembly GCA_963854355.1. Classification (NCBI taxonomy): domain Eukaryota; kingdom Metazoa; phylum Arthropoda; class Insecta; order Lepidoptera; family Tortricidae; genus Epinotia; species Epinotia brunnichana. Next base: position 16,741,308 of record OY977939.1, on the reverse strand, counting down.
TGGAATATGGATATGGTACGGCATGCATGTTTAGCGTATTTACAATTCATTTACACTTGATCCTGCTGTCAGAAGATACTTTATTAAGTGGCGGCAGTTGCATTTTTTTTGCTGACGCTGCACCGGTATTGTAGTCTAGGCAATGAACTGACAGCTTGTATGGAAAAAATGACAAATTTGGCAATACTTTATAATAGCAGATTTTTTCTATGTAGTGGATATAATTATTATCAATTAAATAGTTACCTAGCGACAAAATCCAACAAAATTTCAGACATAAAATAATGATAACTTAACTAGCTTCGGCAAAGTCAGCAAAAATATAAATAAATGGTTTTATCTTTATTTTGATTCATTTATATTTGCTCTATAATATTCAAGATAAATACCTAATTAAAAAAAAAGCATGCTTTATTTAAATCTATATAAATACTTCCGGATAGAAAGCTTGTTGGATTCTTGAATAAAATATATTAGAATAATGTTTTAAAATGAAATAAAGAAAAAAAACACTATTATAAATTAATGTTTTTCAAAACCGTATTTTGCTTGGAGAATTGTCTGTGAAACTAGCGGTCCTGGGATTTGTGCAATTGACATAAGCAATGTTCCCGAGTCTTGAATGTTTTCAAAGTATATTATTACGCATTTATTTACCGATATAATATCTTTCCTAAATGTGAACATGCTGAAAATTGTACAGGTATAGTGAAAAAAACTTTTGCCAGCCTGTGGGATAGCTAAAATTCAATCTTATCAAAGTTATTAAGAGTTTGAAATTGGAAAAAAAACTCACTTTTATCTGTAGGTATTCTATTCTTCATATCATGTTTAAGTAAAATTATCACAATACATATTTTGCCTATTTTATTTCATTGTGTAGGTGTATACTTACTACCTACTGGCTAATAAATTGCTGACTCCAACACCTTGATATTTTAGGATTCCAACTTCTATCATTGAAAAAAACATTAGAAATGTGAAGGAAAATAATGAAAAAATCATCAATTCATAACCAAAACTATATACCTACCACTAGAAATATACAATGCAACGAAACTGTCGTAACTAAACAAAATGTTATTATTCAATATACTGTAGAGAAAGAAAAAAAAGCAATAAAACAATATTAAACGCAAGCAAAAATTAACGGTGCGCCACCCTTCCAATTCGTGAACAAAGTGTGGTTGACAAGTACAACAGATGACGTACAAGCAAACTGTCTGTTTGTTGGTATCATTTCCATAATAAAATTCATAAATGTGACAAAACGACAAATTAGCGGCGCGTGCGACCCGCGGGGGGTGCGCAGCCGCGCAAGGGGTTCTCCGCACCAGTTTTATGTTCAAGATTTTGGTGCTACCTTCCTTATTTACTCTTGAAATTATTTATAGAGGTGAAAAAAAGATATAACTAGGATGGATAAAACTAAATTAATTACTTTTGTGGGTTTGGACTTACTACGACGAGCCGTTTTATGCGAATTGACTTTCACATTAAAATAAAGATAAATCCATATTCCATTGTTAAACAGAACAAAAAGGTAAAAGCATATATAATGTTAATGATGTAGTATTAGGTAAAACATTGAATTGCTAGATGTGTACCTACCCTGTATCTGCAGTACCCTAAATCGCAGCATCGCGTCGTGCCACGCGGCGGTAGCATCAGGGGTTTTAATGCAAATTGTGGCATTAGCGTTATGGCGATCACTATCTGCCAGTATGCAGCGCCGGATTTATACACCATGATTTACTGCATCATATAAGTAGATCCTATGATCCCTATCATATATCATTCTTCCTCTATATATAGTCAATGTACCGACTTCGTCTTATATTCGCTTTCATCACCACACCATCGCTAACTCAATTTATGTAACAAATATCAACAATGTTTCCGCATAAATAAATAATTAAGGAAGTTGGTAAATAAGCGTGGCGGCCTCATTTATTATTCTTTATAAGGAAACAAAGGCGAGGGTTAGTCGTAATAAGGCGCCGCCACCTCGCCGGCTTATCTTTATTGCCTCCAACCCACGTAGAATAATAAATCGTTTTCATCAAAAACAAATACTCGACAGTTTTTGCTGGAGTCGAGCGAGCGGGTGGCAGGGTGGCAATTTTCCACCCCCATAATACAATATTTTCCGACATTTTCCACGGGAATACAGCTCGGAATCGCTCGCTCGCAGCAGGCAGGTTCCTTAATGTGTATTTTTCGTCCAATCAGAGAGCGGCGAGAGTCTCGATATTACCTCAACTGTCACACATAAAGTGGAAAATATGGTCGACCGATGTGGGGGCGCGTTCGGATCGCGCGGCAGCACAAGGCGCCGCGGCCGGCGCGGGCGGGCGGCTGCTTGCCAGTCGGCGCGCGTACTCTCGCCGCCTCAACAAACCTTCCCAACAGGTTTATAGCTTTTCTTTCAGCTCCTCTCAGGTACGGCCGTATCATAACAGGGAATAGCGGTGCGTGATGTGAACCCGTGATAAAATAAATGTCGAGATAGGCTTATGTATTGTACTGTTTATCTTAATAATGGCCGCTCGGAGAAAACTCTCGATTAAACTTTGGCTTTTTTATTTAGGTGGAAGCATTTGAGATAAAAGCGTTCAGGATGCAATCTGTTTAGACCTACCGTATATCTTTCTACTGGAAGGGTGTTCAATATTAATTTGCGGAACAACAATTGCATGTAACCTCCCGTTTTCATTATAGCTTAAGTATATTTAAATATACAGTGATATTTATATAATGGCCGCATGATAGGTATACGCTAGGACCAGAGTAAATAGAATGCCCCAATCTGAAAATATGATAAGCGCGGGTGCGCCCACCGCGCCGCCCCGCTCGCAATTGCCAGACCCGGATATAAATCGCGATTCATTTCTCATCGTAACTTTTTGTCGGTTCTTATCTGTTAGACTTCACTTTTCATCATCCGAGGGGATTTATGTAATGCCTAGTCATTTCTCGGCGTCGAGCGCGGCTTATCGGCGAAGCGCGAGCTCGCTTGATTGATGAGCGTGCAAAAATAAATGTTCAGTTAAATTATTCGATAAGTTGGAAACGTAAGTTAAACGGGAATTATCTATGTCTTGCCCCTGAAGATTTCACGGTTGTAACTTCTATGTCGGTGGGAGTGATTGATTGATCGAAGTGGTTAGGTGGGCCTGTGAAGGGGCGGAAGATGATTTTTTTTAATCTAATGCAATCGTCCAAAGCTTTTTGATTTCGAAGATGTTTCGAAATCCTAAATGCACTTCACTTCTTTGATACCTGGGTGGATTTTTGAAGTAACTTTTTTAAGTGTCACAAGTCAGGTATATAAATATCAGTCACAAAAATACTTCTAATATATTTTTTACACGTTGATGACATAAAAATATGGTAAGGAATAACATAATTTTAAACATAGTTACAAACAAAACCTAGAAAAAAAATATCTTAATGTTTAACCCGTGAAACGTCTATCCTGTACTATTAAACGAGCAATATTTGTATATATATATATGTATGTATGTATATATATATATTTGCAATCACGTTCTCGGAAACGGCTCTAACGATTTCGATGAAATTTGGAATATAGGTGGTTACGGGGGCGAGAAATCGATCTAAATAGGTCTCATGTCCGGGAAAATTCGTTTTCTCCGTACTTTCTCCATTTTCATCCGAGCGGAGCTCGGTCGCCCAGGGACTTGAGTTAGTGCTTAATTGTTTGAAGGAATCCGCGAATGTGACATGCCTCACAGAGCTGCTGCGCGCTCCCGTGAAGCGCGCTAGTCGCTCGGGTCTAGGGCGCTTCACGGGAGCGCGCAGCAGCTCTGTGAGGCATGTCACATTCGCGGATTCCTTTAATAGTACATTACTTACCTAGGGCGGTTAAAGAAATAATGTCTCAGATCGCAGGTATTTGACGCCCGAGCCGAAGGCAAGGGCGATAAATATGCGCTCTGAGGCTTTCTTTATTACCGCCCGTGGTGAGTACAAAATTTTACGTCTCTATCTGGCCAGAATTCCTACTTTATGGCCAGGTATGACGTAAACAATTAAGCACAACATTACTTCTGAACCACTTATATAACAGCACTGTACATCATCATTAACAAGATAATTTAATGACGCATTACAACGCATATTATTTAGTATAAATAATCTTATCTTATATATTAAACGAGCAATATATTATATTATATACTATTAAACAAGCAATATTTGTATATATATATACAAATATTGCTTGTTTAATAGTATATAATATAATATATTGCTCGTTTAATATATAAGATAAGATTATTTATACTCATCGAAATGATGAATGACATCGCTGTATTTCTGCCCATCGAAATGACGGACACGCCTTGGAGATGACTGTTAAATATTGAATTGTCACAAATTGAAGATTTTATTACTACTGTTCATGTTATATTTTATACTTAGAAACATAACATTCCATTTAAATTCTCATATTTTTCTATAGAACCGTCATTCGCTGATGTGAGCGTCATTTCGATGGCGCAAGTAATTTTAGTCGTTTTTTGCTATTAAACTATTGACTTTTAACTAACCTTATATACCTTTCAAATGCAAAGTTGTTTAATATCCCGTAGAAATTGAAATTGTAAATGTTATAATCCCTTGAACAAATCGCATTTTTCTAATACAGCCGTCATGTCGCTGTCATAAGCGTCATTTCGATGGTGCGAATAATTTCAATATCTCTTTGCTACTTAACTATAGAGTTTTAACTGGTGCCTTATGCACCTTTCAAATCCAAATTAAAAAGTGTTTCGTAATTCATAGTTACTTTGGGCAAAACCAAAAAAATATATATACCATCGAAATGACGCAAAAATATAATTTAAAGAATTCACCCACCTGTAAATTGTGGTAATATTATGATCGCAACAATGTTTGTTTTAAGTTTTATGATTGATGTATGTGTAACTATTCTCTCTGCAGAAAAGGTAAAGCTTTTATTATTCGACCTGGATGTGTGTCACTGGATTGATTTCTACCCTATCATAACTATATCTATAGTGCTGTGGCGTCCGATCTCGTTGTCTGTCAGCTACATGAAAGTTTTAGCCATCATTCGATTACTACATGTGCAATTACCATTTGGACTTGACCAAGCTCATTAATCCTGCAAGAGGGACAGCAGGGTAAAATTAAGTTTGAAGCTAATGCCATAATTGAGGCAATCCGCTCCCCTCGATGATCTACGAGGTCCCGCCACATTTACATCTTTCCTACATTCTCCGCGATTGCTGTCATGTACGACGCCATTTAAGGGGTCGATGGAGGTGATCTTTCATTTTATGAATCGTCGGTTAAATGTCCAAGTCCCGCTTGCACATTTTAGATGTCTATAATAAATCTATGAGTCAAATAAAATTCTCTTTTTTTACGACGATGGTCATTATGAAATCGAACCACTGCAGGTAAGGTAGGCGAGTTTCAATGTAGAGGTCGTGAGTTCGGAGCCCGGCTCGTACAGTCGACTAATTTATTAACGTTAAGGCAATAAAGCCTTGTATATACATATATTTGTAACTTTGGCCCTATTGGCTCTTTGCAGTCGACTGTACCATTAGGTTAAAAAAAAACTTATGTACGAAATGATATTTTATATTTAACAGTAGCTTTTCGGTGAATGAAAACATCGTGAGGAAACCGGTCTACTTTTGGGTTGGAAGGCAGATGACAGTCGTTTTCGTAAAACTAGTACCTACGTCAAATCTTGGGATTAGGTGCCAAAGCAGAACTCGGACTTCTTTAGGGTAGGTAATACAACCGGCAAAAACGCTAGGAGGATGATGTGGATGATGATGATAAATATTTTATCGAACATATGCAGTAAACCAAGCTCAAAATAAATAAACTAATATCGAAAATTCGTAACGCTAAGTATCGTACACGTGATGTTAACATCTAAAGTGGTGTCCATGTGCCTAAAGTTCGGTGGTGGCAATCACCTCGTGTAAAAACTACACGGTATGGGAAATAGCCGAACTTGTGTTCTAGATACTTAAATTGCATACGGGTTGCAGCCGGGCCACTTAAAAAGAACATTGTGGCTAATCTCTAGCGACACATATACTAACGAAGTTTAATTGTGAGCGCTGCGGTGCTGTGCGGCGGCACCGGCCGCCCCGAGCAAAACAGATTACAGTCTTAGCGCGCTCACCTTCGATTCCTGTGCCTTTCCACCCACACATATTCGTTTCCAATCAATCCGACCACACATATTTGTATGTAGACAACGTGCTCATGTTTTTATTGCAGACTGCATCGAATGACGGCCGCAAACATTGCATCCGCCTCCCTCCCGGCTGGCGTCGGAAAAGCCTTTTATTTTTAATTTCGATTTTGATTTTTTCCGAGCGTACCGAGCCGTTCTAGTTTTTTTATTTGTTTCATTTCATAGCGCAGGGTGGGTGCGCGACAGATCGGAATTTCAGATATGTACAATTTAAAATCGTGTAAGTACGGTCAGCGTGCGGCACTGGGGCCGGCGCTGGAGCGCTCTCCGCTAGACTGACGCCTGTCGACTTGTTTTCTTTTCTTTTTTGCGAATTCTATTTTCATTTGATTGCATTTGAATTTCCGCCGCCAATATCCGCTAACTAAACACGATTAATGCGGAGCGGAGATGGACAGGCGGGCGGAGCCGCCGTGATGCTGCCGGTTTTTTGTCGTTTTATATTAGAAGCCAGCTAATTTATTGCAAACTGCGCTCCGGGAGTCCTCTTACAATGTTTAAGGTGCTGCGAGAAATACCTACCAATAGGGAATACAAAATGTGTTTATATTTCTTACCTGATAGGAATCTATCGAGACGCAATAATACGCTGGATGAGATTCGTCTAGTAAGTTTTGCGTTCGAAGTTCGAAGTCCTTGCACATAATACATAACTTTCAATCAGACAATAGTGCGTAAATTGGGCCAGACACTGAATGCGTGTGACGATATGCGTCTGAATTTCAGGAAGTTGTATCGTATTGGGTCGACCCGTTATCAAGCATAATAGTTTTCTATTAGGTACCTAATACTTCTTTTGAAATAAAAGCTTTGTTGTGCTTATAGCAAGATTGCTTTTGTAATTTCACGTTTAAGGGATATACATGACGGATAAAGTGAATAGTCAATTTATAATGCGGGGACAAGTCGGCATGAATCGATCAGGACCGTTATTGGCAAACTTCTCCACGACACGGCCCTTGATTAAAAGTATGCAAATTTTATTACATCCTGCGGGGGACCCACGCCCCATCGTTTACTTACGACACTTTGTAAAATTCTATTATGATCAATGATCAGTGTTGGACTTGCACACACTGATTGTTAGATTTGTTTCTTTACACCCACATCGTGTTAGAAACTTACATTTAAATATTATACCTAAACCGTAATGGTTCGTCAGGTAGGTGAATCGGGAACAGAATATAACGTGACAAGCAAGTTAACTCTGATGCGCTGACGTCACATGTGCTTTCTGTTTCGGTCGCTTTGAGTAAAGTAAATGATGAGGTCTCAGGTATACCTTTCAGTTTGGTATAATCCGAGTCGAGTAACTTTGTGTTTTGCTCATAACGTAGGTAGAACGGGTCTTCATGGATCTCTGCTTACCTATAAACATTTAAAATTAGCTTTTGTCCTGTGGTGTTTTTAATCTGGGACGTGTACATAGATTAGGTTAGTAACTACGAGAGGTATAGAGACAAAAAAGTAATCATCAGCTGACCAATTGCTAATTACTGTATTTCTGGCAGTTTAAGTAATTTTGACCAAACTTGAAGAGATTTTGTTCAGTACCATTATGTCGTATAATCTAATCACTTTATTCCCGTTTGGTGGAAACGAGCCTGGGTGTTACGGCCACATATCTGTGTAGGCACTTAATATGCTTCAGCGATTATAGGTTCAGCGAAGTGAAGCGAACATAGTTTTTGAAACAATATAATGCGTCTGTTTATAATAATACGGTTTCAAAAAAATACGAATAGTAACCTTGAGGCTTTTCTTCTGCAGGGAAATCAGTGATTCGAAACACGATTAAGCAATTTTCGCTCGATAGAAAAAAATCACGAACATAGGTCTAAAACATATTAAAATTCACTTAAAACATTCGTAGCAAATTATGCACAATAGCTAAACATATTAACATTGGTTCTAAAAATCGGCAATATCATGTTTGAGGGAACTTAGTGATTACTTTTTTATTTATTTAAACGCACAAAAAATTAAAATTAAAAAACATGATATCCGCGCTTCCAAACACGCACTTCCATCTCGCTCACGCTTATGCTCAGCGAGAGGGAGAGAAGACCATGATACTATAGCGCCTTATGTGATTTCAAGAGCATGATAAGTAGGTACTATTCATTTGCCATTGACATGACGTCTCCTGCCGCCTCACACTTCCTCCTCAAAGCGTTTATGAATTTTAGATCTATACTAAAATTAATATGAACTATGCATAATACCTAGTACAAATATCACTATTAAAATCGCACCTTTTCGTGGTTTTAAGAGACCTATTTTAAAAAAAATGTGCCCAGAACCAACGTTATATAACACATAAAATAAAGTACCTATACTAATGATATCTTTGACCCACATATTCATATAAATATAACTTTTACTTAGGTGAACGACACACTCAAACAACGTGACGCAGGTCGATCGATGCAGAGTCGTTTTTGCAATAAATAATTCGTAGCTTCGTGTACTAGAGTGGGGTTTTGTTTATGTCAAATTGTAATTTATTGGTTACTCCGCTCGACTTGGATATTACAATGGGAGGAACGCCCCTCCACCCCCCACGGGCCGTTCGATGAAAATTTTATATCGCCGTGTCGTCGTTACGTCGTTCTGCTTTTTTCTTGTCCATGACCAGCTAAAGCGATCTTTTGATTAAATTAAGGGGATGAACAGGGTATTTTTATACTGATTGATAGGTTGACACAGCGTTTCGAGGAACATTGCCGGAATTTATATTAGGTGCAGCGATTGGAAGTAAATTTAACTTAACGTATAATTTATACAGCAAATAAAAATTAGCTTTCGGCCATCAATCAGCCAAATGCCCTTCTCTTCGGCTTTGTCACGTTGTTGATTGATTTTGGATTCATCAATACGTCACATGTGTAGTTTATCGTGTTCAATCGATATCTAATTAATTACCTATGTAATTGGATTGAAAACATTATGTCTCATTTTGCCGTAGGTACTTTTAAATCCAGGTAATGATTAACGTAGGTACCTACGTATTGCACTCGTATACGAAGATATTTTCTTGTAATATGAGACGGATCAAGGAAAGTGTCTCATTCGCCGTCCTAAACCCAAAAAGTAAGTTGGATTAGATTAGATTATTTTTTAGATAATATTATTTATTTCATGATATCATGATATAAAATTACATTACAAATTTGCTTACATGTCAAAAAAATAACAATATTTATCACAATCGTAAAAAACAAAGAAAAAATAAAGATGTAATATTAAATTAATACAATGTCAACAAATTTACTCAATAGCGAGTAAATATAATAATAAAACAAAATCAAAAGACCAAATATGTCAACCACTAGGTATCGTCATTCAATTTACAATATAATGTAATGTGTATTAGAACATAGGTGATATTTAATGTCAAATCATATTAAAACAAATGTAAATAGGTAAAAATAATAATTTAACATGTCAAATCAAGATCCATATACTCTTTAACTGAGTATAATGGATTTTCCAATAAAAGGTATTTCAGGCGACGTCTAAATGCTTTGTCAGATGGTTCCAGTCTAAGATCAGCGGGTAGTCGCTCGTATTAGGTAGGCCCAATAACACGCGGGTTCTTTTCTGCAGTGAGGTAACAGTTTATATTTTTCAAAAATAATTGACGCAGCTGAAAAGTCTTCAACTTTTTTCTGGTGCTAGAAGGTTATTCCTATCACCAAAAAAAAAATCAGGTACTTCTAAAATTTTCATCCATTTCCTAATAGCCTTGCAACACTGTTTTAAACAAAAGTACGTGAGAAATTCATGAACAATAGAAATTCACTGGGCATCTGCCTTAATGTCTATAATTTAAGTGAGTAATATAATAGGCGACCAACTTGCATTGATACCTACCCAAATATTTGACCCGGGGTTGTGACCCCCGACACCCCTGCTATGAAGCGAGTGCAAAAATGCTTCCCCAACGAACCCTAATCATTATAAATCTGCCACGAATTTTAGGCACAAATAGAAATTTTTACACAACATCCTACCATTGATTGAGTAAGTAAAAGTGTGTTTAAGTTGTAATTTATTTCAAAATAAATTGATAGCAGTTGCATTTGATACCATTTGCATTACAAAAAAAAACCGGTCAAGTACCAGTCTGACTCGCGCACCGAGGGTTCCGTACAAACTTTCATACACCATACCCGTCATGTCAGGACCCCATTCATTCTTGAACAATCTTAAACAGCTCATAGTAGAAGTTACCGTTGCAAAGCGCCTTCTGCATTTTGGTACTAACAACTTACAACCTAGTATGTTTGTTTATCAGCGATCAGTTTTTATCACAAGTACCGATTTCGATTATTTATTTTTATTTGAAAGAAGGGACTTTAACGATAATCTGATAGGAATTTGAAGACATAAAATTTCATACATAAGTAAATTACAAATTTAATAAAGAAATTATTTTTGATAAGATAGAGATATCGTTTTACTTTTCCTGTATTATTTATGTTACTCTTAATCATATGTAATTATTTCAGAATTTTCGCTTTGTAAACTTCGGAGATAAGGAGGGGGAAATGGTATTTTTTTCTACATATTCCTTAATAAATTAAAATTTAACCAATGTAGAACAAAATAAAAATGGTTTTAGAAATTGCAACTCAAGCCCTTTCATACCCCACTTGATCTATTTACTAGACTTTGATTTTTTAACCTCCCTCATATTCGTCATTTAAACAGAAAATAAAAATGTATATTTAATTTTTTCATTTTTCATACATGTGTCTTAACCCTTTTAACAGTTGTTCCCAATTTCAAATTGATAGCTTAAGTAGTTCCTGAGATATTTAACGTTGTGACAGACGGACGGACGGACATACGGACAGAGTCGCACCATAAGGGTTCCTTTTTTACCTTTTTGGTACGGAACCCTAAAAAGGATTAGAAATGAATACTACTTACCTATATATTATTTACGGCAGGCGGATACTCGTAGGTGTCATGGAAGGCTGTCTGAGAGAAGTTAGCGAAGCGGGCGTCGTCGAACTACGGCCGGAATTTGTCGACTTAAACCAATTTCACTCTAACTCGTCCAACAAACAACTTATAATAGAGTAACTTTGCAGATTACGTAATCTATTTTTGGGCAAATAACACCTGGAATAGAAGCTAGGAATTTGGGGAAGGAATTTAGTTACGTGCGATTTTCTGCATGGAGTGATGTGTGAATAAGTGTCTACTAGGTACTAAATTTAAATACAGTTGACAAAACTTGTTAGTTTTGTATTGTTACGCTGGTTACTTCGTACTGAAGTTTTGTTAAACATTTTGTTAATGTACCTACCTATACATTCAAACGAAATAATTAAGGTTTTATATTTTAAGTTAGGTAACAATGTTCGAAGAGTAGTGGTTACTTTTATACGAAGTGACCTGTAGGTCCTCGGGTTGATAAGCAGTAAATTGCTTTTCTTTCCATTTCTTAAATAAACACCCACCCCGATGCCCGGTACGAGGTGCAGTGCCGGGGCCAGAGGCTTCCTTCGCGTCTCGACGACACAATATTCTTTACGATTCCTAAAACAAAAGTTTAATTAACTTAGCGACTCCTTAAAAAAGAAAGAAGCATTATGATCTAATTATTGTACAAACAATAAAAATACGCAAACGAGTGTATTATGCAATTAGACACTTCTCCCCTGATCGTTAAAAGGGAAATTTAAATGGAATTTTTATGTCCAGCAATTAAGGATAACGTCGGCGTACTAGACATTTTTGTAATTACAAAAATAAGATTCTTGAAATGTAGCGTGAAAAAGAATTGGGGCGAATTTAGCGGAAAATAGCATGAATTCTGAAGAAGCCAATGAAAAAATTAAATTCTTTTAAATTTAGTAGTACAGAGAGACAATAACTTGAGAATCATAACATTTACTATATATATCATCACTGAAGAAAAAAGGAAACAATTTTTTTTGTGAGTGATTAACATTGGTGAGTATAGGGTCCTACTCACTCGTTACACCGTGAAAAATTACTATCAAATTAAATATTCTACAAAATCGTTTATTATTTTACAGCTCAGCAACCTAATCGTATATTTTATCGAACGCACGGCAGGACGTTTCAACATTATCAATTGCCATTTTCACTTAAAAATATATAGGTGTAGTACCTACCAGGACGACTCTTGAATTTATTGTGTACAGTATATATATATACAAAAACGCATATATAATTATATATTTTGATATATAGGCGATTAATATGATTTACCATTTATTATGATTTATGACATTAAGTTCTAAACCAGGGGGCCGATTATTTACTTTCCAGTGCTCGGAAATTAAACAAAAGTAAATACGATTGTAGTGTCAAAATTGTAGGCACTTACTTTCTACCGATATAATTAAATACGAGTAGTCAACACCACTCGTTATTACATTTTCTATCGGCCTTTCAAATAGATTTTCGTCATTTTTGTCAGTTTTCGAGTGAAAGAGTCGAGCGCTCGAAAGTCAAAAAGCGGCCAAGTGCGAGTCGGACTCGCACATGAAGGGTTCCGTTAAATAAATTGCAGTTTACGATTTATGACGTATTAAAAAAAAACTACTTACCAGATCTCGTTCAAACCAATTTTCGGTGGAAGTTTGCATGGTAATGTACATCATATATTTTTTTGAGTTTCATCATTCTCTTATTTTAGAAGTTACAGGGGGGGGGGGACACATTTTACCACTTTGGAAGTGTCTCTCGCGCAAACTATTCAGTTTAGAAAAAAATGATCTTAGAAACCTTAACATCATTTTTGAAGACCTATCCAATGATTGCCCACACGTATGGGTTTGATGAAAAAAAAAATTTTGAGTTTCAGTTTTGTGTATGGGGACCCCTAAAACTTTATGTTTTTTTTCGATTTTTGTGTAAAAATGTTAATGCGGTTCACAAAATACATCTACATACCAAGTTTCAACAGTATAGCTCTTATAGTTTCGGAAAAAAATGGCTGTGACATACGGACGGACAGACAGACAGACGGACATGACAAATCTATAAGGGTTCCGTTTTTTGCCATTTGGCTACGGAACCCTAAAAATGGGTACCCATACCCATATTATGACGTTAAATGACTAAGGTTAGCTGGAGGAGATCATACAGTTTGATGTGTTCTAACGGTCGTACGAAAAGTTAATTACGAAATCAACTAGCTTACAGTTACACTGACTTCAAAAAAAGATATTGTCAATTCGATTGTAATTCCTGAAGGTGGCCATATTGCAGAATTTCAATGTAACGTTCCGACTACTTTTATGTTATAAAAGAAAGTTACTATACCTACATCCAACGACAGCACCCCCAAATCTTCACCGATTAACATACCATAAAGTGTATGACAGTCACGATTACTTGATTAGGCCAGCCCAATGAACGAATGTCAAATACTTAGTAATGTTTGGTGTCTGGTATACGCTTAGCGCACATGTCGGCGGCTTGAGGGGCTCTGGGTAGTCAGCAGACAGCGGGTAGCGCCGAGGTAGTGCACATGAAGATGGAGCACGGTTAAGAAGCCCGAGGGAGCCGCGGATTTATCGCCGCCGCTGACGAGCGCCCGCGCCGCCCGCCTCGCTGATTTATACCGCGCAATCTCACAAAACTTACTTCACATTTAAATTTTCAAACTGTCTAAGCCGCTCTTAACGTCTACCATGTTATCTCATTCGATCGACTATAAATTTTATGAGCTCCCTCCGCTTCCTATGGTCATTAAACATTCAATACTTGTACAATTGGTGTCTCTGTCCTATTCATAAGGTAAATATCGGACACTTAACTATTCTTTAACAAATGTTTTAAAAGCAGTTAGGTATATAAAAATATGCGTCCGGGGTTAGTCACTTTACACGATATCCTAATGGATATCGTGTAAAGTGACTTACGGTTATTCCACTGGGATTTCCAAAATGAGCAAATACTCCGCGCCTGTTATGAATATATAATCTAAATTTGGAATTCTCCGAGTGTGAGGCCGATGTTTGTCGCCACAACTGTCTCGAACAAACATTTTGCCTCGGTACCACGATACTTCGACACTCCGCGTTCGTTCGCCACCCGCTCCACGCAGGGTACATTCCAGGCGATAACTCCACTTAGATTAAATCTTTGCGACAATCTTGGTACGGAGACCATCGGCACAACCCCTCTCATAATTTAGTTTGAAACTTTTTAATTAGCTTTATATTTGTGTTTGCAGATTGAGACTTCGCCTCTCAGTTTGTCATTCGGGTGGCTGTGGTTCAAAAGTTATATTATTAATAATGCTGTCTTTTGAAGGGTTTAATGTACAGCTATAACACCGTAGGAAAGTTTTAATCCTGAAATGTTAGAGTGGTTTCACGTTTCGTGAAATGAAAACTCATTGCAAGGGAATGAGGTAAAAGTATCTACCTTAACCACTTATTTTTAGGGATGTCTGTCTATCTGTCTGTTTGTCTGTCAATACCTTTTTTCTCAGAAAAGAGTGTAGGTATATATATAGTAGAAATTAAAATCAATTACTCAGGTCTGCAATCTCTTCTGGAGCTGTGAAATAATTAACAACTTAGAAAAGTTGAAAAGCCCCCGACATTTTCATTTCAAAGTTCAATATCTCAAAAACGGCTGAACTGATTTTGTTGAAACGTAGTTAAGAACCATCTCGATCACGTCAACTTTCGGTCAAAAAAAACAGCATTAAATCGGTTCATTCGTTTAGCGGCTACGATGCCACAGACACAGCCCCTCTTTTCGCAATTGCTTCGCAGTTTCGCATTTTTTTTGTTCGCAAATAAAATAACAAGTGGAGGAGAAAGTCTGAAAACCGTTAAATTGTAATTACATCACAAATAATACGGTCCTTATACAAGGAATGGTGGGCCCAAATGTTAAAGAGAGGCGAATTCATTAGCACCATATTAGCACAAGCTAAACAGATTTTTTATTATTTTTACCACGAATATTTTTTTTGAGACCATTTTTCGCGGAAAGCTCTGCTATACGAGTGTCTTCGAGGCATACAGACAAAACCCTCGATGCGCAAGTACGACTCACTCATGGTGACCGTTTATTTTAACAGTGTCTATTCGACCAAACGAGAATAGATTTGATTCCAAGATTAGTTAGTAACTAATGCAATTTTGACCTTTTACATCAGATTTAATCTTTACTCCTGTTTGGTCGAACCTGGCCTTAGACAGGTTATTTAGAATAAGATCTAAGATTTAATAGATTTTGTCATATTCCCCAATAATTTTACTTTCATATTATTTTAATGATACATTTTTAATTATTCTTTTAATTTTAAATGTTATTATTGGAGCAATTTGAGGTTTAAGTTAGGTGTGCTACAATTTGTCTCCATTGTAAAAGTTACATACCTACCCATGCTAGATATTTTTTACAAACAGTCGGGTTTACATATTTCTTTTGATTTTCACTTGTTTCTAAATGAACTAGCTGCCCGCACGGCTTCGCCCGCGTAGCTAACCCGCGGGATAAAATTTAACCTATAACCATCCAGAAAGTCCATTCTGACACGAAGGTGAATGAATTTTTGAAATCGGATAAATGGTTCCGGAGATTACCCAAAACATACAAACTTACAAAGCTACAATCTCACAGACTTTTCCTGTATGTAATATTAGTGAAGATAATGAATAACTGGACAAATAAATCATATACGAGGTTACATTCATTTGAAATTGGCCTTAAGTAGGGCATACCTATATGTATTGTAATAATATTAACTGTCGAACTAATGGTATTATTTAACCCATTCAGTGCCCATGACGACACATATGCGTCAGAGCGCTACGAGCACTTTTCGCTACATACGAGGTTTAACCTGCTACGGACTACGGCGTAGCGCTACGAGATTAGCGTGGCCGTGAATGTGTTAAGGACTTGTTTTATTCCGACTCTGGAGTCGGGAAAGCTGTAGCTAAGGCGCATTCATTCTCATTTTCATTTTCAATGCAATTCAATGATTGGCAAAAATATAATAATTCTCGAAATTGCCAAATTTCTCCAACACAGCTATAAATAGTAGAAAAGCAGATATTAATATTGTTCAAAAGACGACCTTAGATCGTTCACATATATCGAATACCTTCTCATTCTGACTAGTCGAAAGGCACCAAAAGCACAGATTGCGTGAGTGAAAAGGTAAACATTTTTTTTTCCAAATGTTAGCCTCAATGAGGAATAATTTACTCAAAATTACCTTTTAAAGGAGCGTTACTGGTGTTAACATAATAATATTATATTAAGTTATTTTAGTACAATCGCATAGGCGCGGTGTAACATTTTTAAATGAGCGTTTACACGATGTTATAAAAACACATCTATACGTATGCGTTCCCCTCGAGTTGACAATCGTGTGGTTACGGTTGTTCGTATAGTAGTAGTGTCTACATGACTTGAATTCTATCAGAGCAAAAGTAAACTAAATTTTGCCTGCCGGCACCCGCTACCTGCCGCTTTGTTACAGACGTGCCTAAATGTGATTTAAGACGACCAACACAAATATTGAATGCTTCTTACTCTGGTTGAACTATCCAATTAGACTAGGCCTGGACTGTGTTCAAACTGAATAGTAACGAAGTCTTGTTGGATTTACCCGGCCCTAAAATAAATAGGTGTTTCTAATTGTAAGTTTTGGGCGTAAGGGGTGCGGCTAATTACTTACATTGACGGCCATTTGGTCTGGTGTGGCCGCTTGCTTAACTACACGCAGTTCCATAGTTTAAAAGCGAAACGGAATATTCATTTTGAACCAAATACCACATGTATTAGATCTGTGTAATTGGAGATTTCAATGTAGACCTTAATATACTTGGTATAGGTACTATAACTTTACACAATTTATGATGGGTCGTGAGTTGAGAACACTTTAGGAAATATAACAATGATATAGTGTCAGAAGTATAACGTGGCAATGATGGAATATAAGATATAACAGAGAGGTAAGTATATTTATGTTGTGTAAAAATGGCCAGGCTTACGCAACTCATAGATGACACGTGAAAGCAGGACTGTATGCTCATTTCTGGGAGCAAAACAGAGACGAGTATTGACCATTGATTGACACAAGTATTGAGTGTTGATTTGTGTATAGTCAATCGACCAAGTTTTAGTAATCAGGGCCAAGTTTTAAAAGTCAGAATAAAATTATACCACTTGGTATAATTCGTAAATGACAAATTTTTTGCTCTCTTCTCGGCAAAAAGTCTAAAATACCTTGGCCTCTGCCAACTTAGAGTGGTTTCCTTACGGCTTTAGGCAAGCGGTCGCCATCCGTTCAATGGACATTCCCGCTCCCGCCTGAGCTGACGTTTCATAACTTTAATTATATTCTTTACTGCACCACGAACAAAGAGAAAAATAATAATGCTAACAACAGGTGGTCTTATCCATCAAAAGCTATATCTTCCCTACCTTTTTAACTTTCTTAATATTCTAATTATATTATATTCGGTCTACCTGAAACCGTTAAAAGAATATTACTACTAGACTGAAACAGTATCATCAGTATTAAAAGTAGGTATCATCTGCCATAAAAGGGGACAGCAATGACAAATTGTGACAGTTGTGTGTAAATGATTTGCCGGGGTTGTTTGTCGCGGGATATCATGCCCTGCCTTCACGCACTAGCGGGCTGTTTGCACACGCGCGAACATCACCCCAGAAGATGCATCCACCAATAACATCGACATATGTAATACATATGCCATTGAATCTAAACATATTTGCATTGATACTGATCTCATTTTCAGTAGGAGGTAGTGGAATTTAGGCGTCAATGAATAGGTAAAGGCATAGTCAAAAAAATATTTATATCGATATTTCTACCGATATTTTTTTATAGTTACCACGACAGTGGCAAACTAGCATATGGTATATGGCTTCCCTGGTGGGAAGCAGACACCGTAGCATAGACCCCCCGTTGTCTGTTCCAGCTTTGGATGTAAAGTCATGTCAAGCTTGTGCGTCGAATTCTAGCTGCGAGTTTGCTAAGGCTGCTTACAAAACGACTGGTCGACGGTAGAAAGAACATCGGCAAGGATGGCTTCATTATGATGAACAGGAAGTAGTAGTCTCCCTGCCGCAACCTGTGTGGTACTGCATCGGCTGGTTCACTAAAGCCGGCGGTCCCGGCAACATAGTTATACTTGACGTATAACTGTCTATGAAAGCTGAACAGATCATTGAGTAGTTGCGTTTGGAGACCTACTTCACAATGAGGATCGGTTGGAGTCCCAACACAACAAAGTGAGTGTAAATTCATTTGTGGTCAGAGTGCTAACAGAATATTTGGCCGAAGGGTGTACTTTTCCAGCGTTTCGAGGCCGGTTATTTGATCCCCAGAAAATGCGCCGCGCGTCGCCGTCTTAACGTGTTATTGTGTTATTTAAGTTTTATAGGTATATCGATATGTAGATTATGTAAGATATTTGTAAATATGGGCCTCGTTACCTGATGCAATAATAGTACATTATGATACAAGTGAGGTAAGTTGATCATTACATCAGAGGCGGAATTGTCACGCGAACCGCAGGTGAGCGTGATAATAGAGCCGAGGATGTAATTATCAAAGCTCACGCGTGTCATACGACGTTTTTCAACACATTTGCAAGGAAAAATCCTTTTCATAAAATGAACATGTTACAGGCTCCTAAGTTGTTTCCTTTAGTTATTGATGACAACAGGTTTTTACTCACATATTTGTACATCTCCAAGAATGTACAGTGGCGTCAAATCTATTTATCACTTTTCTATTCACTACGAGTCAACATTTTTAACAATAACCAAACACGCATCATCAATGTTTACAAATATTTGTGAAATTACCTATAATGGCGCGCAACTATTTTTTTTCGTGAAGTTCGCGCAGTGCGCCCGCAGCGAGGCTTAGATGAAATCTCTAAACAGCCAATACAAAATAAAATAAATATTTTCTTATCTCCACTTATAATAAATCTCTAAATTAAAAAAAGAATCAGCCAGTTTGAAACTAAGCTTTGCGCGGTTCGAATGTTCTCAACATCCCATGAACGGAAAAATATGAAACATTTTATATAGGTACATTATTATTCTAGCTGCAACTTAGAATAGTTTTTATCCGACTGCGACAGTTAATTAATTTTCCGAAATATACGACTTCATTTAATTTTTCATTTATTTTTATTGAAATCAAACGCTGCTCCAACTGTCAGCTATAAGAACCGTCAAATTTTCGTCAAAATGGCGGAATTGCTTTGCCTTTCACTTATTAATAATTTAAATCCCGTCTACGATAGACCTTTACGAGACAAATGCTAAAATATAAACCATAAAAAAATATTCGATTCTGATATGAGAACTTATATGCGCAAATGTCGTTTTATGTCGTAATTTCAATAAATGAAATCAACAAATTTGAACAATATAATTAACACGAATTTGTTTTTTTTGAATGACAATGGCACGCGCTCGGCGCATTCAGCCTAAGTATCTGCGGCGCTACCACGAAAACCGATACTCAATGTTCATATATTTGCATCCCTGTCACTCGAGTATGGTTAGTGCGATAGAGATAGAGATACCCGAATATTTTCGAATTCCAAAGGTTATAGCTCAGGAATCGAAAATATGGTAAATAATCATAATGTATTTTCTCGAAAAAGAATTTAAAATAAATATAGTCAAATGGAGAAAAAAACAAAGCAAGAGGTTATATAGGTAATGATTAAGTTATAAGAGTCCAAAGTTTTAAGAGGGGGTATGTTCTGTCCCTTTTCCGCATAACGCACCTTCATATGAAACGATTGTTTTTTACTATGACGCTCGAGTATATTGACGTCACAGTCCCTCATCGTTTTCTCACTCTAACAAGCGACATTAAAACGGATGTAGCTTCATAATTTTTTGAGATATTTGAATGGGAGTTTCATTATCTTCTATCTATTTATACATAATAAATGCCTATGTCCTGACTGACTTATTCAATCAATCACTCACTCACTCACTCATCAACGCACAGCCGAAACTACTAATCTTAGAGAGTTGATTTTTGCACAGTATGTTGCTTTTATAACGTGGGCTAGGGATAAAAAGGGATTTTTGAAAATTCTACCCCTAAGGGGGTAAAATGGGGGTGCAAAGTTTGTATGGGAGAACCTTTTTTTTTTGAGCTATAGACTTAAACTTTGTAGAAAAATTAGTTATTAGAATACAAATGAAACACTTTCAGCGTTTTGGAAAATTCCACCCCTACGGGGGTAAAATAGGGGTGCAAGGTTTGTATGGGGGAAACATTTTTTTTAAAATAGAGACTTAAAACTTTGTAGAAAGATCAGTCATTAGAATACAAATAAAGAACTTTCAGGGTTTTAGAAAATTCTACCCCTAAAGGGGTAAAATAGAGTGCAAAGTTTGTATGGGAAAAACTACTTTTTTTTAAATAGAGACTTAAAACTTTGTAGAGAAATTATTCATTAGAATACAAATAAAGTACCAAGATTCAGTGTTTTAAAAAAATCTACCCCTAAGGGGGTAAAATAGGGGTGCAAATTTTGTATGGGGGAAACAATATTTTTTTTAAATAGAGACTTAAAACTTTGTAGAAAGATTAGTCATCAGAATACAAATTAAGTACTTTCAGCGTTTTAGAAAATTCTACCCCTAAAAATAGGGGGCTAAAATAGGGGTGCAAAGTTTGTATGTGGGAAACTATTTTTTTTAGCTAGAGTCCTAAAACTTTGTAGAAAGATTATTTAAATACAAAGAAAGTACTTTCAGCGTTTTGGAAAATTTCACCCCTAAGGGAATAAAATAGGGTGCAAAGTTTGTATGGGAAAAACATATTTTTTTTTAATAGAGACTTAAAATTTTTACGAAAAATTACTTATTAGAACATGAAAAATACTACATTCGGCGTTTTACAAAAATCATTCTCTAAGGGGGTTAAAAAAGGGTACAAGGTTTGTATGGGGAACACTTTTTCTGAGCTAGACACTTAAAACTTTGTAGAAAGATTACTTATAAAAATACAAAAAAAATAGTTTTTCAGCGTTTTGAAAAAATCTATCCCCAAGGGGGATAAAAAGGGGTGCAAAGTTTTTATCAGGGAAAGTTTATGTTTTTGAGTTAGAGACTTGAAACTTTGTAGAAAGATTACTTATTAAAATATAAAAAAAGAACACAAATCGTTTTAGAAAATTCCACCCCTAATAGGGTTAAAAAGGAGAGCAAGCTTTGCATGGGCAACACTTTTTTTTGAGTTAGACTTAAAACTTTGCAAAAAGATTACTTATTAGAATACTAAAAAAGAACTTTCAGCGTTTTAGAAAACTCCATCCCTAAGGGGATCCTTAAGATCCTTAAGAAGCCAGTGTTGTGTGGGAAAAACTTTTTTTTTACTAGACTTAAAACTATTCAAAATGTTACTTATTAAAACTAATAATAAAGTACTTTCAGAGTTTTAGAAAATTCCACCCCTAAGGGGGTTAAGAAAGCTTTGTATGGGCAACACTTTTTTTGAGCTAGAGACTTAAAAGTTTACGAAAAAAGTTCTTTCAGCGATTAGAAAAATTCAACCTCTAAGGGGGTTTAAAAGGGGGTTCAAATTTTAAATGGCGAGCAATAAAATTTTAAAGTGTGAGTAAGAGATTTTTAACTTCGGTCTTATTCTGTACGTTAAAAGACTACAAAACTGATTTCAGAGTTTTTCCAAATTCATCCCCTAAGAGTGTTAAAATTGGTTCAAAGTTTGAGTATTTCAAGGCATTTTTAAAGTATGAGATTTTTAACTTTGGTTTTAGACTGTTTGTTCACAAACTAGAAAATGAACATCAACTTTTTTTTTAATTATCCCCTAAAAGAGGGTTCAAATTTTGTATTGAGAGAAATCATTTTCTAAGACGATAAAAAGTTCTACGCGGACGAAGTCGCGGGCAACAGCTAGTTCAATATAAATTCATGTAAAATGTTATGAAAAGTAAATAGTTTTACCAAATGAAACGTTTCTATATCATATCCAACAAGAAATAATCAATTAATCCACAAGAAGGATTTAATTTGTTTAGTCGAGTAAGAATCCATTTGCCGAGAATTAAAAACAAACCTGTATAACCCGGTCAATTTAGACCGACACCTAGAGACAAATGCAGCACCGTTATTAGAAAGAGACTGCCCACCTCTTTCTAATTGGAACACCTAGAAAATACGGATAGTCTATCTCGCCGCGAGACAGCTCGGGCGCCTTCTTCTGCTGTCCGTGCAGGACCCTCACTCACTCTCTCTCACTCCACATAGGATTATAGTTATAAATGTAATGTTCAGTATAACACATTAATTGCGTACACCTTGGCCACAGGCGTCAATGAAAACCCTCGTGACGTGACACGACCACAGCCGGTGATTTTAGCGTGATGACAGTTCGTCCATTATTTATTTATTTTTATTTTTAAGCGTCATATTTTACAAGTCTGAATTTATTAGCGTTCTGCCTGTGAACATATTAATTGACTTCTACACGTAGTACTATTCTTATTCTGTGATACTCCTACTGTGCTAAACAAATCTTATTTCCTTCCTATTTAATAAACTGTGTCACAAATGCGTCAAATAGTACCCACCGGCTTGCCTAAAATTTGTTTTTATGCGAGCCTATGGTTATATACTCTAAACTCTTTCATAACTTTTATGTTCCGGGTTGCCCATCGAAAATGTTCACGCGCCGCCACTGCTACCTAAGTAAGTATATGTAGTTATAATAGTATTTTTCACAATCGTGTTATAATAGAGAGCTTTTTAGTCGAGTACCGTGTTTAGGCCACGAAGCTTGCTGAGTGGCCTAAGTAAGTTACGAGATTAAAAAGCTTGATTATAACACTATTGTGAACAATACTTTTTGTACGAGTTCATGAAAATTAATTTTCTACGAGTCAACTGAACTAATTAAACAAACTCGATACTGTTGAAACGAAGTGCAGCTCATCGCTCGTTGATATCTTAAAAGACATCAACGAGCGTACGACATCAAAGCGATTCTATTGGTCCAATTCATTACAGTTCAGTAAAGCAGCCACGTGATTGGTCGAATTTATTTTAGTTGTCTGGAGCGTATCGAAAAGTAGTTATTTCGATTGTTTCGACAGTAACATGGACTACAACTATGAAAAGAGTGACGTTGCAGTATTCTCTATGAAATCTTAATACACATATTTTAATCGTCGAGTACAAAATAGTACATTATGATACAAGTGTGCTAAGTTGGTCATTACACTCGAGTCGGTTTTTAAGCCTGAGCCGAAGGCGAAGGCTTAATGGAGACGAGAAGTGTAATGACCAATGCTCACGTGTTTCATACGACGTTTTTCAACACATTTGCGAGGAAAAAATAAATAAAAATAAAAAATTAAAATGTTAAAAGATATGTAATGAAAAGGCACTAGTGCGATAATGTAATGTAAAAGTCACGGCATGGGTAATATTCTGCATTATTTTGCTAATATTTAAAAAGATATGTAATGAAAAGGCACTAGTGCGATAACGTAATGTAAAAGGCACGGCATGGGTAATATTCTGCATTATCAGTGTAAATACGCTGTAATAAGACCTACTTTACGAGCAGGTGTGTTGAAAAGAATATTATTATGTAGTGTACTCTTACGTTAGTCGGGTAAAATATGTTGTTACGTCACATATATTTTTTTGGATGATTATACATTTTCCAAGAATGTAGTGTACTCTTACGTTAGTCGGGTAAAATATGTTGTTACGTCACATATATTTTTTTGGATGATTATACATTTTCCAAGAATGTTAGATACTTGGTTTGCGATGAAAAATGAACGCGATGAACAAAGAGGAGCATTCCAGAAAAATTCTGTCGCTAGGCTAGGTGCATTAAGAACTCACATAGCCATAATTCAGGACACAAGCAAGTAAGTATTGGATGAAATTAATCGAAGTTCGGATTACGGCAGCCACGGGGCTTTAATCTGCTCCAACGGTATCTGGGCGCGGACTTGTTATCTGTTTAATGTCTGGTAAACAACGGGATCAAGGGATAAGAGCGTCCTTTCTTACGGAGCTGGCCCTGCGGCGTTGGATTAGTGCGCTTTCCATCGGCGCAGATTGCTGCTCGTGCCCTAACAATTAGTCCGTCTGCTGATGTTTCAAGGTATTCTTATGTGATCAGAGTTTAATCACGTAGGGCATTCAAGAAGGCATCTCATAGGCCGCGTTTACGCACAAGCTTACTAAAATTTCGAGTGACACGACGCGCGCGCTCCTCAGGCGCTAGGTACGTCTGGAAATCTATTGCGCCTGACAAGCTCTTGCGTCGTTGCGCGCAAAATCACACCTGTAATTAAACGCGGCCTTAAAAAAACCCCCGTTAACAACATACCATAAAGTGCGCTGAAAATCAACATTGTCGAATTTACTCTACTTCAGTGTCTCTTAC
Source organism: Epinotia brunnichana (assembly GCA_963854355.1). Classification (NCBI taxonomy): domain Eukaryota; kingdom Metazoa; phylum Arthropoda; class Insecta; order Lepidoptera; family Tortricidae; genus Epinotia; species Epinotia brunnichana. The sequence continues at coordinate 16,716,574 of OY977939.1, read as the reverse complement.
AATATAACTATTCCACAATGATATTATAGCTACCACTATTGTAGCCGAAGCAATGAGTGATCGCATAATCAAAAGCTAACGGTAGCCTAGTGGTTTAGGCATGCAGCTGTCAAGCGGCGGTTGGGGGTTCGAATCCCAGCTCGAACCAATTAGTTATTCGGAACTTATTAATGAGTGATCACATACTGTCTGTCAAATGTGTACTTCATTTTAATGACCTACAACGTGACTAAGAATGACGTATGAATGTCATTTTTGAAGACAGAGTTTCTGAAATGGTTAAGCCCGCATCACACTGGCGCGGCCTGCGGTGGCGGACCATAGTAAATTTGACAGCTAATGACAAGTTTACTATTGACCGCCGCGGCCAGGCCGCGTCAGTCTGTGAGAGGCCTTAAAGGTATGAGGTGTTTACAATTTATGGTCACAAAGGTTCAGAATCACATTGCATATTGATTGGAATTGTTGTAGTCAACAAAACTTTACAATTACCTATATGTATTGAAAAAAGGTAACTATTAACGAATTTTTAAGTAAATTGCATTATTTAGGTTCATCAGCGCACACTGCAGCACTGCACTGCTGCTGCTGTGCACTGTATATACCACTGTAATAAGTTTTTTTTCTGTCTAGGACCTATGGTAAAATGGTAAACTTAGGGTGTAATTATAAACTGGACAGTATATGTATATAGGTACATATATTATATATATGTAGGATAGGAACTTTAAATTCACTTTAAAGTTATGGAGTTTGTAATTGTCCACAGAGCAATAACGGCACACGCACCCGACCATCAGCGCTGGCTTAAGACTCCATGCAAATTCAATTTCGTGCTCAAGCAATCCCACACGTAAGGCCAACCGAACATATTATTGCTGGATTTATCTTTATTGCAGCCGTAGAACACTCGAACTAACTTCGACTGTCGAACTTGCGCCATTAGTGAAGACACCGAGATACAGGATTGTTTTGGTAGGTCGGAGTTGTAAGTCTTATAGCTTTTAGTACCAGCGTAGGGCTGGATAGCTTAATCTAAGGTAATACTTTTAGAATTATAGTCAAAGACTATTAACGTCTGCGGCTTCGACTAGCACGATTGATTGGCACTATTAAATTTTTAATTATTACCTTAGCTACAAGTCGATACCTACATGTTACATCATGACCATGTTATTAGGCACTTGTTCGCTGGAAGAGATCCCTTAATTACCTACTTTAATCTTATACCTATATCATGTTTATGTTTTAACCTTGTTGTGTACAATAGAGTGCTTACATACCACTTATACAATTACAATGCAATCCGTTAGTTTTCTTTCAAAGTGAGTAACTGTCTAACATAGCTCGGGTATTACACAGCAATTCAAGTTACCCGAAGCTTACTATCGACTTCCTACTTATGAAATGTAGTTTGTACAAAAAGTTGCCTGTGTATAGCGATGATATTGTCAACGTGGAATTCAATTTAGAATAAAATAGCCGGACAAAAAGTTCATGAGCGAGTGCGTCTGTCGAGTGGTCTGTGTTATGACATAATGCGCGCAATAGCCACCATAATGCCGGCTCGCACAAAAAGACGCCTTTTACCGAACGTAGACGTCACGGGCTAATCCAGCCGTAAAATGTCCCAAATCGCTACAAAAAAGCCACCGACAAAAGTGTTGTTGTATAAACGTAAAATGAAATTTAATAAACATCGAACAATAGGGCGGATTGGAGATGTTTTTGGGATGATCAAGATAGTGAATGGGAGATAAGCTCGCAAAAGGTTTGCTGGCTGCGCACATGTTTGATGTCACCACTCATCGGCCGAGCGTGAACGATTTAAGAGCAAAATTGCACGAATGTTAGCGGCATCTGTTAACTGTTCGGCTCAAATAAATACTTTTAATTTCGCAGATGGAATGTCATCGAGCAACGCATTTTTAATAGAAAACTTCTATTAAGGAATGTACTTGAAGGTCCTACCTAGGTTATTATAAACCTTAAAAAGTTTAAGTGCTCAAAGATTTCAAAGGTAAAAACGCGATTATCTTCAGAATAATTAATTCCGTTAAAATCGCGCAATCATCCCAGAAGTGTATTAGGAGATAAGTATCAAACGTTTCTATTTAACTTCTCTCCGAAGCGGAAATTCCCCGAGCGCCATATTGAAATGTTTATAATTAAATTACATAAAGACGAAGAAAATTAATTTCACTGTGCGAAGTGGCGAGCGCGCCTCGCCCGCCTCGCTCGCGCACAAAAGCCTCGCTCAAAGGCGCCCGCGCTGCCATCGCTCACTGAATTTAATTTTCAAGATGTTTTTGGAAATTACAGAGGAGTTGAATAATCACGTTATAACTTAACGGTATTAAATTTTATACGTTAAAGTGTTAATATTTCATTTTCAAGTTCAATTTAATTAATTCCAAAGTTAGAGTGCGAAGGGATAAACTTGGCATTAAGACCGACGATGTATCTAATGATATCGTTAGGTACCTACTTGCAACTCGTGACATAACAATTTTCAGATATACTTTACGTCTCTGTTATGCCCCAACTACCAACCTCTCTAATAAAGTATGAAAGAAAACATATGTCAATCAATATTTTGTCTTCCGCCTATCCCTTATGGCAATTTTGTTTCCCGTGTTGTTTTCATTGTCCGTCTCCCCAAGCCGACCAAGATGTTTCATTTGTTATTTCTGCAAAGTGAATAACTTTACAAAGAATTTATTCAATTCAATTTTATTTATTTGTCAGAATACAGTAGTTCAAATTGTCTTAGGTATAATATCATGCATTCAGTATGCATGCATGCGCACAAATATTTGATTGGTTATACCTAGCTAATTTTAAATAATAGTTTTTTAATGTCATGTATATACTTAGGGTTAGATAATTATGAATATTATGTCAAACTTGTTTATCCTTTAAATAATCCTTAATACTATAAAAAACATTTCTCCATCAACCATTTTGTCAAATTACATTCAAAGTTATTTCCTGATAACATTCTTAATTCGTCTGGTAATTGATTGAAATTGACTAAATATACACATATTGTATACATTTCAGCAATATACATACCTATGTCATTAGGTGCACTTTGTGTTATCGTAAATAAAAGTAATAAAAAAGATTGAAGGGAATTCTCAATGCGTGCAGTACCTATATTGATTAGAACAAGTAGAACAACAGAATATAACTCGAAGATAAATCGAAAGATAATAGTCACATCTCAGTAGTGAATATCCTAAGAACAGTCATCGTTTCCGGCATCCGGTGTAGTGCAAATCTTCCCAGTCTCTGAGCTCGGCGGCGCTACGCGCGACGAAACAAATTGATGTACCTTCCCAAATAATTATTAATGCCTCATGAAATTTAATTGGAAAAGTTGAATTTGTATCGCGCTCACGGCGTAGGTGAGCGATTCGAGCGCGCCCTGCGACTGTTTACGAGATAATTAATCTCAAAGTATTTACGGCTTTAATCGAGGCACTCTGCCCTGATGGGGAGCGAATAACTCTCGTATGTAATAACGTCGACTGCTATGTCAATATGTGCGGTTTAGTCGATACATATATTTTGTAGCTGTGTATTGAGAGTAGGTATCTACATGAGTTCGACTATAGACGTTACACAACGGTTATATAAGTGTAATCATATTTGAAATTATATCATTTCATATATTTTATTTGATATATATTTCTTTTTCTTTGCACACCTACAAAATAATACCTACCTACCTGTTTCGCAAATATTTCATCCACATAATAGCATAGCAATAGACACGTAACGTACCGAATATTACCATTGTTTGAGATTTGACATGAATTGAACTAATCTAAAGTATGTAGAATATACTAAACCTAAATAAAAACCGTGCAAATATCTAGCGTACACATACTACAAATAGTACAAATTAAAAAATACGCTACTCTTAAGTTCAGTGTTGTTCATCTACCCGACAAGAGATGGCGCCACAGGTACGCTTTGTAAGCTGTGTATTTGGCTAGTTTTAGTTCCCATTTTCGCCACAGTTTTGCAGCGCCTTGCTACACTGTGAGTAAGTCACCCAGGAATAATGATATTTATGATATAACAATAATATTCACCAGTTTTATATTGATGCTGTGAATATTACCTTGAAAAGTTGTTCTTGAAAAGAAAGGAAATTATCCTGGCGCCTCTTCGTACGCGTATCAGGCTTGGTTTGGCGTGGCATAGCGCATGGGCCGTTTAAGCTAATTAACAATAGATCGAATCCGACTGCAGCAACAATGAAAAACGAAGAATAAATGTCAATTTCACAAACGACGAGGAGGGTTCGGCTTTAAATCGAATTCCGTTTAATAATAGTGCCGCGTTAGAGTTGAATGCACTCTTGATAGTGCGATAGTTTATTTATTGTATCCAAGACATTGTAGATAGCTTTCGTTTACTTGTTTACATTGTTTCATGTGGCAGTGCGCTTCAGTTTCTGGTTCTCAGGTAGGTATCAGTTTGGAAGGACGGATGTAGGTACCTACATAGTTTATACATCGTAATTTAATTACAGATACACCTTTAAGGATATTTACGAAAAAACTTAGCAAACATTTAAATAAGTGCATTCGCCGAAGACGACATGGGTAATTAACATATTTACCTTATTCCATGAATCAATAAGGCAAGTTGTTACTTTAGTTAGGTAGGTACTCACGCCGTAGGTTCACCTAACAGATAAGAACTAACGAATAACGTAATCTCTATCGGGATGTGAAAAACTGCCACCCTGTTGTCTCCCATTTTATAAGTGGCCACAAAATAAACCTTGACTATTTAGCCCCGGAAGAGTCGGATGAGGCCCCTTGCCCGCCTTGCGATTAAGATCTACTCAGTGAATTCGTTCATTTAAAGCACAAAATGAGCTAGAATAGGCGAAATGTGGAAAAAAGCGACAGCTGCAGCACAGGGCTTTCTTTTTTCGTCTTTATTGGTGCCTTTTAAGCTTGCAGGTATTTGATTTTGGTTCATGTAAGGGAATTCCAGTGAATTGTCAAACGAATCTTAATTAACTATCAATTCAATTCTTAAAGTTAACAAAGACTCTACGTAGTCGTAGCCATTCCAAATGTGCGCCAGCTCAGATGTATTAAGATAAAGTAACATTAAAGTTAACAGGGTCTAGTAGAAGGAGAATAATTATCAGGGTCGGGCGGGTGTCCGCGTGTCCGTCCGAGTATGAGGAACGGCGCCCCCTCGCGCTGACCGCGGCCTCCCGTTGCCCGGCAACCGCGCTGCCTTCTCATCATAACCAGATAATTCAGCTTTGGTAAGGGCTACACGTATGCATCCTTTGTTTGTCAAGGAATTTTCGACATTTTGCGAGTATACCTACAAACTCGTAGGTAAGTATGTACCTACTTTTAAGTATTTACGTTATTAAATGTGTTTGCCAACCTTTATAAAAAGTAAACTCGCGTATAGCAGAAAACGTTCTGACATCATGACAATAAGTAATTAAGGGATATATCCTTATTCTATAAAAAAAAACAAATTACCTGGGAGCACGACATATTTGCTCTGCTACCTCGTTTAAGTAAAGTACATTTTATTTGCGACTGCGCTTAGTACGTTATGTAATAACCCTCCGCCTGCTGACAAGGTTAAAATCATAAAGCAAAATTCATAAGTTAACTTGCGTGAAAAAAGTTCAGTAACATAACAAACACGTAATTCCATGATAATCTTGTAAATCATGATACAATTTTCATACCACCCCTAAGATTTACATTAACTTATTCAATCTACAAAATAACTACATATAGTACATAGGTACCTAAATCATTTACATGCAACATTTTTTAACGTGTCTTTCGCTCATAATACCTATATGATTTGTACATTTGAGTGAGGCAGACAAGTAAACGGCTAAAAGCACGTTGTTTCTAAACATTTTGAAACCTATTAAATTCTTCTATGATTGAGCCAATTAGACCTTTTGTCTCCGCAGTCTGTAAAAAATAATTAATTAATTAGTTAATTTTGCAAATGATTAAAATGAGCTCACGTTACCAAATTGTATTCAGACTAACCCGACTATAGACAATTAAAATAATAGTATGACTACCAAATGAGATGGTGGTGACAGAGAGAGACATATCTCATTTGTTATTTTTGTCATCGTTTCATCTTTTCTTGTTTGCCACAATCCGGTCGATTCGAGGTTGTTCTAAACATTTTCCCATTAAAATTAAGTACTTGGGTTGTTTAATGGTAAGCCGTGGGCCTTTTCAAAACAAAATCTCAATTTAACTGCACTTTCGTCTTTTACAGGCGCACGCGTATATCTGGCGCGGCCTGCGGTGGCGGTCAGTTGTATACTATGATAATCAAGGCCGCTTGTGTTTGAATCGTTGATAGGATTATCCTAGTGTACAAATAACACGCCGCCACCGCGGCTGCCACCGCAGGCCGCGCCAGTTTATGACAGGCTTTAAGGGGGTCTATGTAATTCTTCTTCTTAAAAATCTGGTATGTACTATAAACAGCCTCGCAAAGTTAATTAAACAGGATTTGTCAGTTTGGTGCCCAGGCTTAATGTGCATATCATGATAAGCACAGGGCTATCATGATATACACATTAAGTCTGGGTTTTACACTGTGGTAGCCAAAATTAGATAAAAATGAAAAGCAAATACTACCGGGATACATTTGCCAAAAGCCTAAATATGTTTACGAACGTAGTCCTTTCTCTTGAGCATTTAACCCTCCATTTAAGTTAAACCAAGTTGAATTTTTAATAAATTTCAATGAGATGTCAATCGTATGTTTTATTTTGCATAGGGCTTATCGTGCGGAGGGCTACGGAGTACATTTCGGTGTTCGTCATTTGTTTGTTTCGCCCTTCCGCGCCCTGCACCTTCACTATGCACTTATTGCCTGACAGAATATCAAAATAAATGATATTTCAATTGCGTGCATTATAATCAGCGAATGGCAAGTGTATTTGTATGTTATGTGTATTTTCGATTGTTGTAAAGTCTTGCTTGCTGCAACCTCCTAGAAAAATGTAAGAAATTTGTAGATACTAGTAGTTGTTGAGAAATTCTACTCAAGTCTTCATTGGTTTTGTGACTGTATTACGAATGACGTATTAAAAATACCGTAAACAGTGTCGGTTTTACCTTTTGTTGTAACTCCCATATGCAAATGCATCGCAATTGTGATGGCATGGATTTAATTTTAGGATATTCCATAATTATCATCGATTGATTACCTAAGTAGGTACGTTTACGTTATGGCCGTTCGGCATTGCCGCAGTTCACGGAATCTCTTTTCAAAATCATTTACGTAAACAAAACAATAACTTACTAATTATCGTGCGTTATTTAAAGGGCATCAGATTTACAACCTTAAAAAGGGTAATAGATGCATGTCTTGTCTGCTATTGTCTATGGTCGGGTAATCGCTTCCGTGAGAGCCGGGCCGGGGACGGCGGGCGACCAGCGGGCTGATCGGCCGATCTGACTGCGATTTGTATGCCAGCCACTGGCCGCGGCCGCCACCCTGTAAGTTCTCACGCCATCTTCATTTTATCTAATTATTATTTTATTTTTTCACCCATTTCAAATGTTACGAACACACAGTTATTCGAATGGTCGTAAATTTTAGTGCGGTACTAGACCTTGAATACAAATTAGAAGAACATTCGTTAGTTACTTTACTTTAACTAACGATAACACGTTTGTTGTAATATAATTGTGTATTTGAGTTTTTTTCAACTGTCTTTAAAAATATCGATTTTGTTTGTGATTTGATCTCTTGATATCTTTAAAGATAGCTTAGTGCATTTTTATTTGGATGATTCTACGGAATATTCCGAAGCTATTAGTGTTCGTAGAAAAATATACCTACCTACATAAGGGTATGTAGGTAGGTATATTTTTCTACGTTGCGAATTTTTTCTTTTATTAGATAAAGTTTATGTCTATAAAATTATTTGTATTAACTTTGTATGATTTTGAAACTACGTGAAAAAAATAAATAAATTAGGCGTTACTTTGCGAAATTCCATCATAAGTTACCAGAACAATATTTTTATGCTATTCCGCTAAATAATATTGTTTGTGTTTGTGTTAGCGTAGTAGCAAAATACTATTGATCGAGTAAAAAATAATCACTTATCAGCGCGAAAAGGTCAAAAAATCAAGTTGAATTAACCTAATAGGAACTTACTTCAACCCTTGACGGACACGAGAGGTGTTATAGTCGCTTCGCGTGTTTGTCTGACGAATATTAACCGAGATTAACCGAACATCTGACTTGTATTCCGAGTTAAAATCACCTCGGAATACAAGTCAGATGATCGGTCATGCAGTCCCAAAAACCCGCAATTTTATAGATAATCAGTTCAATTTGAAACGCTCAATAATGACTTTAAATGTTTAAATAAAAAAAATAATAATATATATTACGGGACAATCTTACACAAATCAACTGTACGTTCCTTTACGACCGTACTGTCAATATGTCAATATGTATGTCAGTTGTATGTCAGAGAATGCAGGATATGATGCAGGAATAATGTCATAATAAACTAACACACGTTTGGTGTTAATGAATGTCTTTAATGCACTGAAAATATAATAAGTTACTAATCTAGGTTACGCATGTCACCCAATTCGACTGTAAAGGCAATAGTATATACTAAATGCGATACGATGTACGATAGCTAGCTTGTACATACTGCCACTTACAAAGAAAAACACAAAAGGCAAAATACCAATTACCTGTGGTGTAACTAGCAAAACATTAAATTGTATCTTAACCCAGTAATAAAATGTGAAAATGTATACACTTGTCAAAAATATCATTCTAATCCTAATTCTTTAAAACTAACTTTCCTTCGCGGTTGAGGCGACATTGGAATGTCTGTATTGGGTGCAGTTTGCTGCTGTACATTCGTTCTCCCAGGGCAGTCTGGCGCAACCGCTGATAGTACTTCTTGCAGTGGTGTGTCGGGTTGAACAAGTTTCAACTGGGAGCGACGTTTCAATTTGCAAATAATAAGTGTCATAATAGCTAGTGAAACGGTGCCCAGTATGACGTAGATCACGATGTAATGGGTGTTGTCATTTCTAGGAAGTTGTTCCAAGTTTTGATCGTTCATAGCCTTTATTTTCTGGCTTATGTCCAAAAATTCATAGTTATGATCTTCTGTCAACAGCTTGATCTCTTCAGGCAATGACGTCTTAATGACGTCATTGATAGGAGATATTTTTGGAGTCTCCAAGTATGAGTTCTGTATAAATATTTGACTCTTGTAGTCATGTTGCGAGTGTATGGCAAACGACTTTCCTCTCACAGAACATCCTGATGGTATTACGACCAGGCCAGTTCCGATCAATTGTTGTGTAGTGACGCCGTTAGGACAAATCACTCGTATCGGGTGCTCGCTGCAATAAGTAAATAGCCATGTATCACGAGCATGCAACTTGATCCATCTGTTAGCGCATTCCTTCACGGCCGCTTGGCAATACGGTTTATTATTGTCATTTATCATTAATTGCATATCACATATAGATTCGCCGACTTTCATTGTATATACAGGATGGTTTAATGGGCATAACATGTGGTTATTTTTGTGAGAAATGCACGCCAATATGTCAGTTTCCGTCATTGGAATTACGGTATCTTTCTTCACGTTGATTCCTATGTATTTGGTGCCAGTTGATGTGTAGATCGTGCTGTTTCCATTTTTTCGAGGTATGCCGATAATCTCGTCTAACTCGAACTGATTGCGGTTTAGCAGCGGTAACCGTACTTCCATTATTAAAAATTTTTGCGTCACTCTGGCTTGAACATGTAGTAGTAGTCCGTATAAATCTCCAATATTGTCAACAGGTACGGTGAGATCACCCTGTAGGTGTCCCGATATCAATTCTAATTGTTGTTGTATTTGTTCTGGAGGTAATAAATGCACATTGAGTCGGCCGTGATAAATGTCAGTTATGGTGTCAAGTACAGTATCCTGAATTCTTCTTAGATTAGCGATGATGACGTTCGCGGCCACCATGGATGATAGTACCGAGAATGAGTTTAGTATGCGTAAACTGGTTGTCTGTGCTTGGTTGATGTCTTCCGTTAGGTTATGGAGAGTTCTAGCAATCGATGTAAATTGACCTTTCATAATAAATTCATTTCGTTTCAGAATGTTGTTATGTGCTTCTAATATGGAGGTTTGATTTTTGTATAAGTTGAATATGTGGTCTTCTCGTTTTGCAATGGTTTCGATGTCTTTCTCATATTTTTCTGCAAATTTGTCATCCAAAACGCCAAATAACATGTTAGCTACATAACCAACTCCGTTGATTACACCTCTTCGCTGTCGGTTAATATTATGATGCATTGTCAGCAAGTTGTTGTAGTGGCGAAGTTCATTCAACTCGTGTTCGAATTGTGCAATGACTGGGGCACATGTGTAGTCATCGTTGCATTTTTTCTTTATGAGTTCGGTATAGTTTTCTATTGCACATATGCTATCCCAATAAGTTGTCATATTGTAGAATGCAACCATCTTCCACTCGTCCTGTATGATCGAAATGTCCGAAATTTTGACAAAATATAGCGTGCTGTTATTTTGCATTTTGTCAATATGTAGTTAGTATCTGGGTCGCCGCTGGTACCACACATGTCATAAGTAGTAGCAACATGGATGTCATAAAACTTTGTTTATTTCTTCGTGCGCGTCTTTGTACCTTCTGGGGCTCGGTGTCAGGTTTCGTGTGAATATTACTTGAGATGCTTTTGTCCGGTTTTTGTATAGGTAATGGGGCTAATTTGATTACTGGTCGTTGAATTAGCTTTCCTTTTGTTCGTAATGTCACGACCCGGATATAACCATCTTTGCCGGGATGTGTTTCTGCTACACGTCCCATCGCCCATTTTGCAGGCGGTAGGTTGTCCTCTTTGATTAGAACGATGTCATCCCTTTCCAGGTTTTTCGTTGGTTGTTGCCACTTGTGTCTCAGCTGCAGATGATGCAAGTATTCCGATGACCACCTCTTCCAGAAGCTTTGAAGCATCTTTTCTGTCAATTGCCATCTTGTTCTCCCGCACTTTGTGTCATTGCCATTTGTAGGTAACGATAACATTGGACCCCTAACCAAGAAATGTCCGGGTGATAGGTAGTCGGTTTCTGAACTATCTGTCAACGCGTAAAGTGGTCTAGAGTTTAAGCACGCCTCTATTTGAGTCAAGAGCGTAGTGAACTCTTCGAAGGTCAGTTTTTGATCTCCTAAAACACGCTTAAGATGATGCTTGGTGCTTTTAACCGCAGCCTCCCAGATGCCTCCTCCACTAGGCCAGGAAGGAGCACTGAAATGCCAAGTCACGCCCATCTCAGCGATGTCATCCAACAAATCTTTGTTTATAATTTGCATGATTTCAGCCTTTTCCTGTTTCAGTACCCGTGCGGCTCCGATGAAATTTGATCCGTTATCACTGTAAACATGCAAGGGTACTCCTCTCCTGGCACACATCCTCTTGAATGCAGCGACAAATGATGGCGTGGTCAGGTCCGATGCAAGTTCGAGGTGAATGGCCTTAGTAGCGAAGCATACGAAGACTGCAATGTACCCACGAGTTGTTTTTATTCCTCTCCCCTTATTAGCTTTCAGCTCTACTTGTCCAGTGAAGTCAATTCCCGTATGTGTAAAGGGCCTGGACGGAGTCACTCGTGGTTCTGGCAAATCTCCCATCAATTGTTTTCTTGTGTTCGTATTGTACCGGAAGCATTTCACGCATTGGCTGACGTATTTCTTAACCATGCGTGTTCCACTTAGCACCCAAAATCTTTGTCGAAGGGCAACTAAGGTCAGGGGGGCAGTGCCATGTAGCGTCTGCATGTGAGCTTGGCTGATGCTTAAATCCGTCAATCTCGAATGTTTGGGTAAGATGATGGGATGTTTAGCGTTTTCTGTCAGGTGTGCATGTTGAAGTCGTCCCCCGACTCTCAATACTCCTTCTTCATCTAAATAAGGGCGTAAGTTCAGCAGGGTGCTCTTTGCGTTGACCGTACCTTTCTGCTGAATGTCATGAATATCTTTTGCAAATTCTTGCCCTTGCACTGCTTTCGAAATCACGTTATATGCATTGTCAATTTCTTTTGTTGTCAAGTAATTTGTGGCCATTGGCTTGTATTGCACAATGCCTAAAGTGTCAAGTTGGCGTCTAGCCGTCTGCGCATACGTCGCACTGCGGTGGCGTAGGTTTGTTATGAAACGTGATACATAACAGGTGATTCGCACTATGCGAGATAATGAGCTGTATTTTTGCAGCAAATCTTCGATGACCGATGATGTGATGAGAACTGCATATGTCAATGGATTTGGCTTTAGTTTTAGCTCACATTCGGGTAGCTTGAGCTTGTCAACGTTGTCAGGAATTTCATGTTTTATAAAACTCGGACCGTCCCACCATAACGAGTGAGATATCAATTGAGTTGTAGATAAGCCTCGCGTTGCGCAATCAGCGGCGTTGTTTTGCGAGCTTACATGCCTCCAACATTTAGAGGGCATAATGTCTATAATTTGTGCTATACGGTTTGCCACGAATGTCTTCCAGCGAGTCGGATTTCCTTGTAGCCAGCCCATTACTATTAATGAGTCAGTCCAGCCGTAAATGGGTATGTTATTATGCGGCAAAGCTTTAAGGACCTTTGACATTAGTTTTGACAGTAAGACTGCGCTGGATAACTCCAGTCGGGGCAAGGTCAAGGCTTTCTTTTTCGGTGACAGTTTGGTCTTTGCAGCAACCATTCGTGTGATGACGTCACCCTTGTCATTTGTTGATGTAAGATATATGACGCATGCATATACCTTCTCGGACGCATCGCAAAATCCGTGGACAGTCATAGTCTTAGTGGTGTCTCCAATCCATCGGGGTATATTTAATTTGTCAATGTTATGCAAGTCGTCCCGAATCTTCAGCCATTCTTGTTTGGTGTCATGCGGCACTTCCTGGTCCCATTCGATGCCAGTGAGAAAAACTTTTTGAAATAATAGTTTAGCTCTGATAGTGACAGGCGATATCCATCCAAGGGGGTCAAAGATCTTGGAAATTTCAGATAGTAGTATCCGTTTTGTCATTTTATTAGTTTTCCGTTGTTTGTCAGCGTATTGAAATATAAAAGTGTCAGTAACAGGGTTCCATTGCAATCCGAGCGCCTTTGTAGGTGTCATATTTTTAATGTCAACAATGCATTGATTTATTTGGTTTGGTGATAAATCAGATAATAGTTGTGGCCTGTTGCTAGCCCACTTTCTTAGGTTCATCCCCGCGCTTCGGAGCATATCAATTAGTTGATGCTGCGTTTCTCGTGCCTGTTCAATGGTATTGCATCCACTTAGCAGATCATCAACATAGAAAACTTTTTGCAGGACCTTGGCGCCTAAAGGATATTTGTCAGCTTCATCGACTGCTAGTTGTGCCATTGTCCTCAATGCAAGGAAGGGCGCTGCTTTGGTTCCGTATGATAAGGTGCAGAGCTTATATTCCTTCAGGAAATCTTGTGGGTGACTTCTCCACACGATCTTTTGCAGGTGTTGTTGATCTTCTTGAATAAGAATACATCTGTACATTTTTTCACAGTCGGCAGTGAATACAATCTCATAGGTCCTCCATCTCAGTAGGAGGTCCTGAATGTCTTGTTGCAGTTTAGGTCCGCATTCCATCAGGTCGTTCAGGCTGTATCCTGAGGAGTTGCTTGAAGATGCATTGAAGACGACCCTTAATTTGGTTGTGGTCGAATCAGCTTTTTGGATACCATGGTGGGGTAGAAAGCATGAAGGATCCTCATTTGTTCGGCACTCTTCCATGTGACCCAACTCTTGGTATTCCTCCATAAATTTCTGGTAACTGTCACGTAATTTGCAGTTTTTCGTCAAGCGTTGTTCGAGGTGATTAAATTGTGCCAGTGCCTTAGATTTCGACTGACCTAATTTTGCTTCGAATCCTTCTTTCATAGGTAGACGCACCTCGTATTTCCCGTCAGGCAACCGTCGCGTAGTAGCGGTGTACAGTTGCTCGCAGAATTTGTCATCTTGTGTTGCAGTAGTTTCCTCGCTGATTTCCTCCATCTCCCAGTAGTTGGCAATATCTTGGACGTTATTTACAATGACGTTACAGTTGAGGGACAGGTTAACGTTCCCCGATATTATCCAACCAAGCTGAGTCTGCTGGGCAATAGGTTGCCGATCTGTTCCTCTGACGAGCCCGCTCATTATAATGTCAGCGTAAACCTTCGCATCTAGTAAAATGTCAATCGGTTTCGAAATGTTAAAATCTGGGTCAGCGAGTTGCAGATGCTGAATATGTGCAAATTTTGGTTTGTCAAATGAGTTGCTGGGTAAGCTGTTTATTAGCTTTGGCATAACTAGAGCATGGGTAGTGAAAATGTAGTCACTATGAATCGATTGACATTTTAGTTGAACCTTCCCCTTGATCTTTTTGATGCTTTCGCCGATGCCAGTTACGGATCCATTCAGTGGGCGACGGGGCAGTCCCAGCCGCTGTGCAGCGTTTTCAGTAATCAAGGAAATTTGTGACCCTTGATCCAATAAACAACGAAGTGTCACATACGTGTTGTCATTTGCTCTAACACGCGCTAGTACAGTTGTCAATAAAATTTCGCCATTGTAACTTGTAACGTGATTTGCTGACGGTTCCCAATTGTACTGCTGACGCGATTGTTGCTTAGGTACGAACGGCGGCCTCGATTCCTGCGTTTCGTGTTCATTTACCGCGTCATGCAATAGTGTGTTATGTTTTCCATGACAAATTTTGCACGTCTTTGTGGAATTACACACATTGCGTTCGTGTACATAAAGACAGTTTTTGCACATCCCGTGTTTTGTAACTGTTTTTAATTTGATGTCCGGTGACATAGATTCAAATTTCTTGCATTGGTATATTGCATGATTTACATTGCACAATACACAAAGTGCATTACTCATGTAGTTGAATGAACTCGGCTTTTTGTATGATGTCCTTTGTGGCGCATAAGAAGCCGTATCCTTCGGTCTGACTGTCAGTTGTTTGGGTGCTGATGACCCTGCAGGCTCTCGTTCTCTCTTGCTTACAGGCTCCAATGCAATGAATTTTGTCTCTAAGAATGCAGTAAAATCTTCCAGTGTAGGCAAGTCCCGCGGTGCTTTGCGAGACTCCTTGTAGTCGCTCAATGTCAATGAATCCAATTTTTCCGTCAGAAGGTGAACTAGTAGTGGATCCCAGGTAGTCGTATCGATGCCAAGGTTATGTATGGCATGCACGCACTCCATTGTAGTGTCATGCAGTTTCTTTATGTCATGCGACGATTGTTTATTCATCGTTGGTTGATTTAAAAATATTTCTATCTGCCGAGAAAACAGTAAATGGTGGTTGTTGTAGCGATGGTACAAGAGATCCCATGCGGTAAGATAATTCTCAGCGGTAACAGTCAGATGCTGGACGAGACGTAGCGCTTCTCCTTTTAATTTTCCCTTTAAATGCTGCATTTTTTGCGCTTTAGACACCAGGGGGTTGTCGTGAATTGCAGATTTGTACAAATCTAGGAATGTCGGCCATTGTGAGTAATCACCGTAAAAGTTTGGAAGCTCCATTTGCGGAGTAGATTTGTACAGATGAGTTGTTGCAGATATTTTTTGATTCAGAGCTTTCTTTGTCAACCGATATTTTTTCTCGTACACCGAATATCTCTCCTCATAATCTTTATCTGAGCCCAGAAGCAGGTTGTCAATTTTCAAATGCAAGGTGTCAATACGTTCCCAGCGAGTTTGCAAGTTACGAAGTTCATCTTCTAATTCCCATTTTTCGTTTATATTGTCAACATCAATATAACTTAACAGCCTCTGCAGTGCTCTAAAATTGGCTTTTTGTTCGTTAAAAAACTCGTTAAGTTTGCTTGTCTGTTGCTGTTCAGCCTCTTTCGCTTTAGAGGTGGACGGTTCACCAAAACGATAGTTCGAAAGACTCGTACGAACCTTGTCAGTAAGATTCCTCATTTGTTGAAAGACGTTTTCCACAAAATATTCGCCAGTCTGGACAGGTGCCCCACGAAGCTTCAAGTTGTTCTTCTCGAATTCTTCCCATAACGTTGGAGACGCTTGAAGCCTTGTCCGCAAATACTCCTCGGTTTTTCTGGCATCGGAATCTTTCTTGAAATTAGCTTCCACGCGCTGAATAGATTCTACGATCTCCCTCTGTCGTTGCACCACAGGCTCGTAGTCATCCATGATGTCTCTTCACTTGTAAGTAGTACAACAAGTATAGAAATGTCACAAAATTGCACAATAGAATGTCACTGTCAATGATAGCAGAATGTCAATCCAAATGTTTGTCACGGTAACTAGCATCCAGGAACTTCCAGTGCGACGGCGCGTGTACTCAGCTTAGCTGGTGAGACCCGCTTGTGGGAGGCCACCCAAGTTGAAACGCAAATCACACTAAACACTGAAACTGAACACTAATAAGTTCGAAGGACCATATGTACGATCCTGTACGACCGTACTGTCAATATGTCAATATGTATGTCAGTTGTATGTCAGAGAATGCAGGATATGATGCAGGAATAATGTCATAATAAACTAACACACGTTTGGTGTTAATGAATGTCTTTAATGCACTGAAAATATAATAAGTTACTAATCTAGGTTACGCATGTCACCCAATTCGACTGTAAAGGCAATAGTATACTAAATGCGATACGATGTACGATAGCTAGCTTGTACATCAACCTAGGCCCACGGTAAGCTCAGTTTGGCTTGTGTTGTGGGTACTAGGCGATGATATATATAATAGATACATACATATAGATACTTATATACATACATAACATCCATAACTCAGGAACAAATATTCGTGATAAATACACAAATAAATGCCCTGACCGGGATTCGAACCCGGGACCTCCAGCTTCGTAGGCAGAGTCACTACCCACTGGGCTACGGAGGCCGTTAAAATGAGGCATTTCACTTAGTTTTCAAGATTCGAAATTCACGCACTTATTATTTACTTGTGATAAACTACAATAGTCAGTAACATTCTGGCTTATCTCCACTTATAATAAATCTCTAAATTAAAAAAAGAATCAGCCAGTTTGAAACTAAGCTTTGCGCGGTTCGAATGTTCTCAGCATCCCATGAACGGAAAAATATGAAACATTTTATATAGGTACATTATTATTCTAGCTGCAACTTAGGATAGTTTTTATCCGACTGCGACAGTTAATTAATTTTCCGAAATATACGACTTCATTTAATTTTTCATTTATTTTTATTGAAATCAAACGCTGCTCCAACTGTCAGCTATAAGAACCGTCAAATTTTCGTCAAAATGGCGGAATTGCTTTGCCTTTCACTTATTAATAATTTAAATCCCGTCTACGATAGACCTTTACGAGACAAATGCTAAAATATAAACCATAAAAAAATATTCGATTCTGATATGAGAACTTATATGCGCAAATGTCGTTTTATGTCGTAATTTCAATAAATGAAATCAACAAATTTGAACAATATAATTAACACGAATTTGTTTTTTTTGAATGACAATGGCACGCGCTCGGCGCATTCAGCCAAAGTACCTGCGGCGCTACCACGAAAACCGATACTTAATGTTCATATATTTGCATCCCTGTCACTCGAGTGTGGTTAGTGCGATAGAGATAGAGATACCCGAATATTTTCGAATTCCGAAGTTCGTGGTTATAGCTCAGGAATCGAAAATATGGTAAATAATCATAATGTATTTTCTCGAAAAAGAATTTAAAATAAATATAGTCAAATGGAGAAAAAAACAAAGCAAGAGGTTATATAGGTAATGATTAAGTTATAAGAGTCCAAAGTTTTAAGAGGGGGTATGTTCTGTCCCTTTTCCGCAAAACGCACCTTCATATGAAACGATTGTTGTTTTCTCACTCTAACAAGCGACATTAAAACGGATGTAGCTTCATAATTTTTTGAGATATTTGAATGGGAGTTTCATTATCTTCTATCTATTTATCTCCACTTATAATAAATCTCTAAATTAAAAAAAGAATCAGCCAGTTTGAAACTAAGCTTTGCGCGGTTCGAATGTTCTCAGCATCCCATGAACGGAAAAATATGAAACATTTTATATAGGTACATTATTATTCTAGCTGCAACTTAGAATAGTTTTTATCCGACTGCGACAGTTAATTAATTTTCCGAAATATACGACTTCATTTAATTTTTCATTTATTTTTATTGAAATCAAACGCTGCTCCAACTGTCAGCTATAAGAACCGTCAAATTTTCGTCAAAATGGCGGAATTGCTTTGCCTTTCACTTATTAATAATTTAAATCCCGTCTACGATAGACCTTTACGAGACAAATGCTAAAATATAAACCATAAAAAAATATTCGATTCTGATATGAGAACTTATATGCGCAAATGTCGTTTTATGTCGTAATTTCAATAAATGAAATCAACAAATTTGAACAATATAATTAACACGAATTTGTTTTTTTTGAATGACAATGGCACGCGCTCGGCGCATTCAGCCAAAGTACCTGCGGCGCTACCACGAAAACCGATACTCAATGTTCATATATTTGCATCCCTGTCACTCGAGTATGGTTAGTGCGATAGAGATAGAGATACCCGAATATTTTCGAATTCCGAAGTTCGTGGTTTTAGCTCAGGAATCGAAAATATGGTAAATAATCATAATGTATTTTCTCGAAAAAGAATTTAAAATAAATATAGTCAAATGGAGAAAAAAACAAAGCAAGAGGTTATATAGGTAATGATTAAGTTATAAGAGTCCAAAGTTTTAAGAGGGGGTATGTTCTGTCCCTTTTCCGCAAAACGCACCTTCATATGAAACGATTGTTTTTTACTATGACGCTCGAGTATATTGACGTCACAGTCCCTCATCGTTTTCTCACTCTAACAAGCGACATTAAAACGGATGTAGCTTCATAATTTTTTGAGATATTTGAATGGGAGTTTCATTATCTTCTATCTATTTATCTCCACTTATAATAAATCTCTAAATTAAAAAAAGAATCAGCCAGTTTGAAACTAAGCTTTGCGCGGTTCGAATGTTCTCAGCATCCCATGAACGGAAAAATATGAAACATTTTATATAGGTACATTATTATTCTAGCTGCAACTTAGGATAGTTTTTATCCGACTGCGACCGTTAATTAATTTTCCGAAATATACGACTTCATTTAATTTTTCATTTATTTTTATTGAAATCAAACGCTGCTCCAACTGTCAGCTATAAGAACCGTCAAATTTTCGTCAAAATGGCGGAATTGCTTTGCCTTTCACTTATTAATAATTTAAATCCCGTCTACGATAGACCTTTACGAGACAAAAGCTAAAATATAAACCATTAAAAAATATTCGATTCTGATATGAGAACTTATATGCGCAAATGTCGTTTTATGTCGTAATTTCAATAAATGAAATCAACAAATTTGAACAATATAATTAACACGAATTTGTTTTTTTTGAATGACAATGGCACGCGCTCGGCGCATTCAGCCAAAGTACCTGCGGCGCTACCACGAAAACCGATACTCAATGTTCATATATTTGCATCCCTGTCACTCGAGTATGGTTAGTGCGATAGAGATAGAGATACCCGAATATTTTCGAATTCCGAAGTTCGTGGTTATAGCTCAGGAATCGAAAATATGGTAAATAATCATAATGTATTTTCTCGAAAAAGAATTTAAAATAAATATAGTCAAATGGAGAAAAAAACAAAGCAAGAGGTTATATAGGTAATGATTAAGTTATAAGAGTCCAAAGTTTTAAGAGGGGGTATGTTCTGTCCCTTTTCCGCAAAACGCACCTTCATATGAAACGATTGTTTTTTACTATGAGGCTCGAGTATATTGACGTCACAGTCCCTCATCGTTTTCTCACTCTAACAAGCGACATTAAAACGGATGTAGCTTCATAATTTTTTGAGATATTTGAATGGGAGTTTCATTATCTTCTATCTATTTATCTCCACTTATAATAAATCTCTAAATTAAAAAAAGAATCAGCCAGTTTAAAACTAAGCTTTCTGTGGTACGAATGTTCTCAGCATCCCATGGACGGAAAAATATGAAACATTTTATTTAGGTACATTATTACTCCAGCTGCAACTTAGGATAGTTTTTATCCGACTGCGACAATTAATTTATTTTCCGTAATATACGACTTCATTTAATTTTTCATTTATTATTCTTAAAGTATATCGCCGCCACATCTGTCAGCTAAAAGAAACGTCAAAATCACAGTAATAAGCAATACTACGGACGAAATGGCGGAATTGCTTTGCCTTCCTTTCGCCTATTAATAATTTTAATCCCGTCTACGATATACATTGACGAGACACATAGGTACCAAAAGCAAATATAAAATTAATCGATTTTGATATGCGAACTTATAAGCGCAAATGTCTAATTAAGGCGTAATTTGTACAAAAATGTAACAACAAATTCGAACAATATAAACTTGGTTTTTTTGAATGGCACGCGCGCGCGCTCTTTGCGTATTCAGCCAAACCACGAAAACCGAAAGTTCGTATATCTGAGGGCCTACCGCGAACGGCATTCGAAGTTTTCCCTCTCTGTCGCACTTATGTACGAACTTGTAAGTATGACAGAGAGGGGAAACTTCGAATGCCTTTCGCGGTAGGCCCTCTGCATTATAATTTTAAATAATTTGAGACCCTTCAAAGGATATAGAATAGTTTTTGCCTCGGAAATCATCCCTTAAGATGGTAGAAGTTTGTTTGCATTATATTTTCTAAGTATTAAGTTCTACGCGGACGAAGTCGCGGGCAACAGCTAGTACATAATAAATGCCTATGTCCTGACTGACTTATTCACTCACTCACTCACTCATCAACGCACAGCCGAAACTACTAATCTTAGAGAGTTGATTTTTGCACAGTATGTTGCTTTTATAACGTGGGCTAGGGATAAAAAGGGATTTTTGAAAATTCTACCCCTAAGGGGGTAAAATGGGGGTGCAAAGTTTGTATGGGAGAACCTTTTTTTTTTGAGCTATAGACTTAAACTTTGTAGAAAAATTAGTTATTAGAATACAAATGAAACACTTTCAGCGTTTTGGAAAATTCCACCCCTACGGGGGTAAAATAGGGGTGCAAGGTTTGTATGGGGGAAACATTTTTTTTTTAAATAGAGACTTAAAACTTTGTAGAAAGGTCAGTCATTAGAATACAAATAAAGAACTTTCAGGGTTTTAGAAAATTCTACCCCTAAAGGGGTAAAATAGAGTGCAAAGTTTGTATGGGAAAAACTACTTTTTTTTAAATAGAGACTTAAAACTTTGTAGAGAAATTATTCATTAGAATACAAATAAAGTACCTAGATTCAGTGTTTTAAAAAAATCTACCCCTAAGGGGGTAAAATAGGGGTGCAAATTTTGTATGGGGGAAACAATATTTTTTTTAAATAGAGACTTAAAACTTTGTAGAAATATTAATCATCAAAAATACAAATTAAGTACTTTCAGCGTTTTAGAAAATTCTACCCCTAAATATAGGGGGCTAAAATAGGGGTGCAAAGTTTGTATGTGGGAAACTATTTTTTTTAGCTAGAGTCCTAAAACTTTGTAGAAAGATTATTTAAATACAAAGAAAGTACTTTCAGCGTTTTGGAAAATTTCACCCCTAAGGGGGTAAAATAGGGTGCAAAGTTTGTATGGGAAAAACATATATTTTTTTAATAGAGACTTAAAATTTTGACGAAAAATTACTTATTAGAACATGAAAAATACTACATTCGGCGTTTTACAAAAATCATTCCCTAAGGGGGTTAAAAAAGGGTGCAAGGTTTGTATGGGGAACACTTTTTCTGAGCTAGACACTTAAAATTTTGTAGAAAGATTACTTATAAAAATACAAAAAAAAGACTTTCAGCGTTTTGAAAAAATCTATCCCTAAGGGGGATAAAAAGGGGTGCAAAGTTTTTATCAGGGAAAGTTTATGTTTTTGAGTTAGAGACTTGAAACTTTGTAGAAAGATTACTTATTAAAATACAAAAAAAGAACACAAATCGTTTTAGAAAATTCCACCCCTAATAGGGTTAAAAAGGAGAGCAAGCTTTGCATGGGCAACACTTTTTTTTGAGTTAGACTTAAAACTTTGCAAAAAGATTACTTATTAGAATACTAAAAAAGAACTTTCAGCGTTTTAGAAAACTCCATCCCTAAGGGGATCCTTAAGATCCTTAAGAAGGGCAGCCAGTGTTGTGTGGGAAAAACTTTTTTTTTTACTAGACTTAAAACTATTCAAAATGTTACTTATTAAAATTAATAATAAAGTACTTTCAGAGTTTTAGAAAATTCCACCCCTAAGGGGGTTAAGAAAGCTTTGTATGGGCAACACTTTTTTTGAGCTAGAGACTTAAAAGTTTACGAAAAAAGTTCTTTCAGCGATTAGAAAAATTCAACCTCTAAGGGGGTTTAAAAGGGGGTTCAAATTTTAAATGGCGAGCAATAAAATTTTAAAGTGTGAGTAAGAGATTTTTAACTTCGATCTTATTCTGTACGTTAAAAGACTACAAAACTGATTTCAGAGTTTTTCCAAATTCATCCCCTAAGAGTGTTAAAATTGGTTCAAAGTTTGAGTATTTCAAGGCATTTTTAAAGTATGAGATTTTTAACTTTGGTTTTAGACTGTTTGTTCACAAACTAGAAAATGAACATCAACTTTTTTTTTAATTATCCCCTAAAAGAGGGTTCAAATTTTGTATTGAGAGAAATCATTTTCTAATACGATAAAAAGTTCTACGCGGACGAAGTCGCGGGCAACAGCTAGTTGTATATATAATTTTGGGACCATAGGGTAAATAGTTCATCCGTTTCTTTTGCTGTTGACTGTACCATTACATCCGGTTTGTAGTTATGAATGTTAATAAAAAGTCGCTAATTTGACCCATTAGTTTCCTATTGGTCGCAAAACTTTGGAAATTATCGTTTCGCGTTTGATTGACGTAGCTAAACGGCGGTGCTTACTATACGAAAATTGAAATTCATTCGAGTGTTATTAAGCGCGGTAGAGACGGAGATATCCGAAATTCAAATTACGGTTTTCGTGGTTAGGTATAGCTCAGTTGTCTCATGATAACACAATAGGGAACATTACGCAAAGCTCTTCGTAGGTGGCGACACTAGCAGCGTTGACACTGTATCTCGTTCTCACTTGCGGTAATTGTCTATGCAAGCATCCTTGTCACTCATTTGACAAACAATTGTGCATGTGTGTGTGAATCCCTATACTGGTTTACTATTAGTGGTAGTGCTGCCTCTGGCGGCAGAACATGGCAGTAATGTTCCATATTTACAACGCGCATGCTTGTTGCTTAATTTTTTGAGAGACAGAAGACTGTACATTACTTACAAACATCGGAAATGGTCGTAGTTCATCATCATCAGCCTATATACGTCCCACTGTTGGGCACAGGCAACCTCTCATCGTAAATAGAGGATTTAATAGATGGAGTCCTAGCGAATGCCCAAAAGGGATAGAGGTAAATTAACCTAACTACATAATTTGAGAAGGATCAGAAGATTAGTCTTTCTCAAGAAGACATTCTGAACATTTCATGTCTATATCATCATAAATTTAAGAGTTAGACTCTTGTCGGTGTAGCCCCCTCCATCTGACTATATCTTGGGCCGCCTCCTTGATCTTTTTATACGACATGACTGCTACTTTTTAACCGATTTCGAAAAAGGAGAAGGTTATTCTTTTATTTGTTTCATGTAACTTATCCTTGGTCTTCCCCTTATTCGCTTGCCTTCTACCTTTCCTTCCATGATGTTATTAATAAAAGCATCATGTTCATGTCGTATAAGGTAATCAATCATTTTCCTTTTCCTATTTTCTATCGTTTTTATCAGTTTCCTTTTCTCTCCCACTCTTCTCAGCACTTCTTCATTTGTGATTTTTCTGTCCAGCTAATTTTCTCCATTTTACGCCTACACCACATTTCCAATGCTTCCAAATACTCTTTATTTCTTTGAGTCATGGTCCACTCTATATATACTTCATGTTATACTTTAGTCATATTGTATCCGTGACGTCAGTTCAGTACCTACAATATTTTGACAGGCAAACAAGCTGGTAACACAAAATAAAGCCTATACGCGCCGAGGGACAGGAGATTTGACATTGTATCTAAAAGTGGGACTTTTGGTATTGTCTATGCTTACATCTTTGTCACACATGTGTGTATGGGTGAGTGAGTCCCTTTATTTTATCCTTTCTCTATGCCTCTCATGGATGAGAGTAAATGGGCAGTAGGCCTCACGCTGGGCCAGTGCGAACGGTCGTAGTTAATTTTCGAGATTTCCCAATAGCCGCTTTATACGAGTTTATGAGTAGTACCTATAACCGATCATTCCGATTCTCATTAGGTAGAGTTAGCATCATAAACATGTATACACTTTTCAAACTTATCTGTAAGCAATACATTATTGATATACAATAACAATAAGGTGCTAGAACCAGCTGACTGTAGGTACATGGTATACTAGTAATTACGATCAACGTTTAAGTAGCTCAACAATCCTGCTTAGCGACTGGTACATCACACAAATAACATGCTTTGGCATTCACTTCATGCCTGTCCATTAAATTTCAAAGGCAAGCAATTATTAATAATTTATTTCTTCATTTCACATACATTATGGTAGAATCGTCAACCAATTAAATATTTGCAGGTATTTGCGAGAAATATTATTAGTGACGAATGTATGAAAATTAAAAAATCTCCACTCAATGTCTAGTGTTTTTAATAACAATACACAGCATCACTGGACTTTGATGTGTGTGTGAGTTGTATAAATAATATTCATGTGCTGGTTCCAGTAGTTTATATTACAATAAGATACCATAATCCCATAACTGCAGCCTTCCAATCTTATTGAGCAATTTTTTCGCAGTTTTAAATAATTTATGGAATATAAAGAATATGGAATTCAAAAAAAAAAATTTAACTGGTGCTTAAATAAAATGTATTATAGTATTAACGAACACTTTGAAATTAATAATTCCTGACATGTGTATCACCAAATTATTGTACCAATACATTCTCTGTGACTTGCAATTAATTTTTATTTTCTATTCTTATTTTTATTTTTAATTTAATTTTTAATTATTTTCAATTTTGTTCTGTATTGTATAATTGACATCGCATCACTATATATTCGTAGCATGACATTGACATTCTTATTTTTTCTTATATATTTTTTTTTTGGTGTTTTATTTTTATTATCATTATTGACATACTTACCAATATTGAAATACATTAATTCAATGACATGCAATGAATGAATAAATTCAATAAATATTGTGTGCCAAACTCTGGCTGATTGTGACGAACAATAAAGATACTGTGACCTTTTATAACACTCACTATCAAACAATAAATTATTTGTATTTGTATATAAGAAATGTTAAATGATTATGCCAAATTGTACATTAATCCAATGATGTTTATGTTACTTCTTATAATACTCTATTTATGCAATTTTTATAGTGTAGTGTATTTTTGACCTGTAACGTGTTATTAGTTATTAATATGCCTATGTCTCATGTCTACCAATAAATTAAGTCTAGGTCTCATGACAGGCGCGTGGCACCTACAAAGTCACTCTGAAAATCCACCCTCCATCTCTTTGGTTAGCATTTTTAATTCTAAATAAATCCAGGGAAGGTTCTATATATAGTTAAATAAGAAGAAAGCTACATGCCAAATCGATTAGGTCATATAAGGGTAATAGAGCGAGGCAATAGTGTCAGGTGGTTATCTCAGTGCTCCACTATCACGGAGCAATTTTCGCCGCTCGTTCGCTGAAGCCTCCACGCGTCTTGCTGACACGCGAGCCGGCTCCTTTTGAGGAGTGAACCGAAAAAATTGCTCTAAAATTCCAAGCATGAATGAACAAAAATTGTATTGATCGGTTCAGATGTGCGGACGCGACAAGGAGCGGGCACGCTTCACCACCTACCTATTCAGGATGTGTCGATTATGGTATATGGTATGGATCTAATGATCGCATCCCGTTTTGGAGCTACTTTGAAGTACGGGTTTTTGCGGATCTTCTTGCGTCCGCGCCGCAGACGGTCGCGAACGGGACGTGATATAACGGCGACAACGGGTAATTAATGCTCCTATAATTTATACACGGACGGTTAAATTATATTCATTTACTAATACTCAGATGCCTCATTAGTATTGTTTTTGGATGTTTTTATTGTGACATTTCTCTTCCTTTCAAAGCAACGCATCTCTAGCCAATTATACATTTCTTGGAACTCTACGACTTTTTAAGAAAGTTTTGATTTTTAATTCTTAATATAAAATTACCGTAGGTAGATACTATAATAAGATAATATTCCGCAGTGTCTCAAGACGAGAGTCTTTGACCAGTGTGTGTTGCCAGTGATGACATATGGCACTGAAACGTGGTCGCTTACAATGGGCCTCATAAGAAGGCTCAAAGTCACCCAAAGGGCAATGGAGAGGGCTATGTTGGGAGTTTCTCTGCGTGATCGCATCAGAAATGAGGCTATCCGCAGCAGAACCAAGGTAACCGATATAGCCCTCCGAATCGCTAAACTTAAGTGGCAGTGGGCGGGGCACATTGCACGTAGAACTGATGGCCGATGGGGCGGAAAGGTTCTCGAGTGGCGACCACGTACCGGAAGGCGCGGCGTTGGTAGGCCCCCCACAATGTGGACTGATGACCTGGTAAAGGTCGCGGGAGTCCGCTGGATGCGGGTGGCGCAGGACCGGTCACTTTGGAACTCTTTGGGGGAGGCCTATGTCCAGCAGTGGACGTCTTTCGGCTGATATGATGATGATAATGATGAGGTAGATACTAGTTTATTACATTTCCTGTGAATGGTCAACCACGTAATAACTTTGGGTGTTTTATAGTTCTGACACCAATTATAATGATTGAACTAATTTTGCAATTTAAAACTTGAATTGCTCAAAATATCTGAGATTGGTCAAAAATATTTAGAACGTACCTAAATCATGCTTTACCTTTATTAGCATCAAGTTTGCATATAGGTAAATACGTAAATATCCTAGTGGCTTATGCAAGTATTAGCGCGATACATAAATGTATTGCGAGAATCACATTAGCGGCATTAAAATCCTCCTTGCATTCGTTAACTGCGGCTGTGTATGGCAAAATATGCGCACCGACTCGCTTTTGCTATGCGCTCCGTATGATTTTCAGAAATGGTCTGAGCTTATAGGCAGTAAGGATACAATATTTTTATGCGCTACGTTTTTCCGCGGCGGCTGTTTTTACGGCCATTACCGCAGCTAAAGTAGGAAAATCGCTCGAGATGCTACATTCTAATGATGGCTCGCAGCGCGCGCGTGCGCCGGTACCTAGTTCACCCAGGGCTGCCACTCGCCGCTAAACTGTTCCCATAAAAACACTCAGTGCACCGATTGATACTGTTTTTTCCCTGTGAAAGCGAATCATATATGGATGCCGACAATAACAATCGCAATTGCTTTGGCGGCGCTTTTAGATCTCTGAGTAAAAGATTTTTCGAAGGGAAAAAGTACTTTAAAATTATTTTATACGCTCGGTTCGTTCTATAGTTTATAGTTTTTTTTGTTAATATGTTTTTGCTGTAAGTACCCACGAGTAATTAGATAGTGATTTGGCAGCCACAGTTTGGATTACTAACTCTTACCTCCTTTTTCAGTGTTGTGACTGGTGAAATTAGTGATATCATATCAACAAGAATTTTACATTAATTTAATTTAATCGTTATAACCCTAAAACCAGTGCCACACCTCAGATGTATAACCCCACACGTGCATAGTACAAATGACGGTATGTCGCGGTATCAATCAATATTAATGCAACGTAGTGACCATACTTTACGCCTTCTGTACCACTCCGTGTACTCGGTACAAACTCGTTTTGATACCGAGGTGTGATTGAACTCGCATATGCCTAATATATCTCCCTGTAATCGCTAGTAAATAAGTATACGGCTGGTTGCTCAACTTATTAAGTGTATGACGACCCTTACCTTTTTATAGTCAGGATAAGTTTTGTTCGATTCTGCTTCGACTTCTATTATAATTTCTTGGCGGAATCTTTAATAATCGACTTGATCAAAACTACTTTCATATATAAGTAAATAAGTTTACTTTTTTATTTATTAGGTTGGGTTAATGTGGAAATTTATATTTCTTGTGTATTATTAAATATTTAATTATCTATATAATTATTACGCGAGGCCGATTTTTGTACATGCCATCAGATCTACAGTTATGGTCCGATTTTGATAAATTATATGTCATTCGATTCGTCTCACGCTGCAGATTTGCAATAAGGTCTTCGTTTTTTAATTTTGTATCGGTAAGGTACTAAAATTTTTATTTAAAAAAACTACTATGCGCTGACCACGTGACTTTGGCTGCGTGACATCACGTGACGTTACTCCTGGTTTGACTTTAGGTGACAATGTAAATAAACGTAAAAGAATTTAACTCAAACCTGCAGTAAGTTCTTCAGCATGAGAAATTATAAATGTTGAGTCGGCCACATATGGATACATTACTAAGTATATTAAGAAAATAGAAAATAAACGACCGAAAATATTAACAAAAACTGACAGACGTATTGTGTCAAATGTGGATTAATTTTTTTATTGACATAGATATTATTCTAGTATTATTTGCCATGTATTTTTTACTTGAAAAAAGTTTAAAATTGTTTTCCCATATTCGAGATGTTGGGAGAAGAGAAGAGTGAGGTTTAATTAAATCCATTGCGGCTGTGTTAACCTCACTTAGAACAATGCCGTAGGCGCCGATAGGCTCGCCTAATTTCCAGTACCTATTTAGGTAGATGTAGTAAAACGAAACTCGATTACAAAATTTTCTTTTCGGATGACGGGGACTCCCATTGGCGACTTTGTTGACCAGCTGGTCGATCACATAACGCATTGTACGGCTGTACGCCCGTCAGGTAGGTCTAAATGTCACTTTTCATATGGAAAATTGACAGTTAAATTGTACTAACGCGCATTCGGAACGTTACTTGATTTGATTACCCCTCTGACTAGAATACCATCCAAATTATTTCAGGTTCAGATAATTATATTTTGATTACAGGTCAGGTTATAAGTATAAATTGTAATTTGTCAAACCGATATGACTTAAATTAAATACTGGGAAACATAAATTAGTATTAAACTATTTAGCGGTTTAAATAGTCAAATGCCTAGATTCTTTGTATACGCGGCGGAGCCGCGCGGGTAGCTAGTATAAAATATGTATTAATTTGAAATCAATTCCGTATTATTCCAAAATTACATAAAATACATTAACATATTAAGAAGTACGTATTTCATACAATATCACAAAGCGCTCATGAGCATTCGGCCTCGCAGACGCGTTAGCGTGCTAATTTGAAAGAGTCGAGTGGTGTTGCGCGGTGCGATGGCATCTTCACGGCTTACAATACTAAACAAATGTGTCGCTCGGTAATTACAGCGACGGCGGCGCGGGCGCAGCGTCACGCCGCGCCGTCGGCGCCGGGGAATCGCGCGCACATCACGCTCCGCTCCTCCGGACTTATGCTAATGGCCACCACGCCGCGTAAATTGGAGTGGCCCTGCCTGCAAAACAAAATGCGTCCGCCTCTTTATCTTATTACTACTCCACCAACTCCTAAGTATCGCGTATACCAACCTCCTCGCCGTCTAAAACAGATCCTATCCTAGCTCCATTATGGCACGTTTTCATTCTACTCGGGCTCGAGGAGTTCCGGTCACCGCTAGGCACACAGATTGGCAGTCTGAGTGAAATTCGAATACAAAAAGTAGCGCGGGAACGAACGTGAAACCGATTAAAAGGCTACATCACGATTTTGTATGCACTTTGCACTCACTCGATGCCATGTGGAATATGCTGTGAGCCGTTTTAATAATACGTTATTATTAGTAGGTATTAGGCAATTTGTAGATAGGTTTGCAATTTTTTTTAACGGGCAGCTAATATATTGCTTAGATATACTGTTAAAAATGTTAAAAAGATTTACATGTTTTGTCAAATCACTGTTAACACAAGTCGAGGAACTAACTAATAGTATTTTTTTTTAGCCAGGTCCAAAAACATGTTTGTGTAGGGATCACAAATAGGTACATCCAGTTAGTAAACTGTTTACACTAACTAGTGGAACTGAATGTTTTTTATGATCGACAGAATCCATCACGCCTATAGTATCTCCATGATTGAATATTCATCCGTGGATCAACAATAATAGATCCCATCAGTAGCCGGTATGTGGCATCACATTTCATATAATAAGAGTTCAATACTTCGCCGTGAAATGTATCGATATAAAAACTCAACGACTATAACCGCCAACGTGTGAATCGTATTAAAAAGATGTTAAGTCATGCGGCTTCATAAATAGGTGGCATTCGATTTGTCGTGATTAAATTTCGTCCATTAGGACACCGTTACAAACGGAGACGATAAATGTGTCTAATAATCCGGCAAATAGCATTTCGGTGGCGATATCACTTACTGTTATCTGTAATAAGCTGCGTTATTGAGGCGTGATTTTATAGGACAGTGACCACGGCGGGTTATTGTATTAGGTACATACAATCATTCCTACAATCAATTTGTAATGTCTTTTCACCAATCATGAATATGATTCCAGTGGACAATTATTATTTAAAAAAAAACGGTTTTTTCAGCCACTTGATAATTTAGAATGGAACTAGTGTACTATTTGAAATTAAGTAGATTTTATAAAAAAAAACTGATAGTATTCATCAATATACTGCCACACATCACGCGAAAATAATAATTATAATAAAGGAAAAATACCGGTTTTGAAAAAAGTTACAAGTCAATAGTAAGCTCGGTTCGTGGAACTTAAATTAAACTAGATATAAGAATAAAGCTTTACTAACACTGGCTGTTAGTTCCCGTTCAACAATGAAATGTACCTATAGGTAGGCACAGTTCCGTTAAACTAAGTAATTTTGTTCAATTGTCTCGCAAAGTGGAGCCCAGCAATAAACAATCGGTCATATTGAATGAACGGAAATGTCTGTCTGGAAATTAGCTCGGAAACAGCGAAAAACTTTTAAAAGTACGTCATTTATTATAGAAACTCTTTAAATACACGAATATACCAGGAAGTAAGCTTTCTACTCGAAGACACTGGGCTCTGTTGGTTGTTCTAGAATATAGGTAGGTGTAACTAATGTTGTCAAACGGAACCTATTTTAGTTTAAATATGCTTTGTATTATAAATTAAGATCATAATAGGTACAAATGGAAACGTTATGTGATCTATTTAAATGTGGGAATCCATATTTTTGTCGATGGTGCCGACATGCGGACAGCACTTCGTGTTTTTGTAAATTTCGCGATATTAAAATTATATGATTGACTAAATCTTGTTTTCTTGTTTTGTAATTAACGAATAACGTTTGTATGAAAAGAACACAGTCTGCGGTTACTGCAATTATTAGGTATAGTTGTTATTTTCTAAGCCGTCCGTTCCGCACTAAAGAACGCCGCACTGCAGAACGGACGGCTTAGAAAATAACAACTATACCTACTTACTCCTTAAACATTTACACGGATTATATATATCTTGACTAACTACGACGGCTGCAAAGGGCTCGAAATATCAGGATGCATTTATTACATTTAATATGTACAACGCGATATACTCCGTTCAAGTGGGTTATTAAATAGGAAATGCCTATGAATATACCAATTTTGTGTGGGTCTAGGTGCAACGACATAAGTCTGTGCAATGCGCTGCGTGACGACAGCTCAGCGCGTCTATACAGGCTTCAAGCAAGCACATACACATCTTAGGTCCAATAGTGTATAACCATCTCCCGAGTGTAATTGTGGCAGCCCAAAATAACTCCATATTTAAAAGAAGACTGAAAAGTTGGTTAGTCGAGCAGGCCTTCTACAACCACAAGGAGTTCTTTGAGTTAGAAATGTCTTGAGATGTGTAACATAAACGACATAGGTATAACCATTGACATGTTATCTGAATTATTAATAGACAATTAGAAATATTGAATATTTAATTTAATTTTATGTACATTACTATTGTAAAACATACCGGTTGACATGTTATTTAGAATTATCCTGATATAGTGAATTAATTGAAGTAAACCTGACCTGTAATTTATATTATCAATAAAATGAATATGAATATACCAGATTTTTCATGCGACTGACGCGCTACGCAGCGAAATTAGTGCCGTGAGGACCACGGTTATCGCCGTTGCGTCTCAAAAAACAGCGTTAAAGTCGTGTAGAGACAACGTAACGCAGCCGGGTGATGTATGTATATGGCATTGTATATCACAATAATGACTTATCAAATACAAAAACTTTTCAAAAATATAATAAGTTTCTGTCAAAAACTTAATTTTTGGTACAAGCTTTTATTGCCGACTGTAGGTACTTTTTTGTATACCGTCATCATTTCTTTATACTACTTACTATTTAATTGAGACGATTCTAACGAGCCCAAACTCAACGGGGTTACGTCGGTTAAGTACTGAATTCCCATGGCCAATTGGCCACCTTCTGTCTCCATCATCAGATCAGCTCGTACCATCGATTATATTGAATTGTCATACAAACTATACCTTTACCCAAAATTTCAGCTCAATCGGTTGAAGATGTCTACTTCAAAATTAATATTGAGTTGCAAGATTCCACACGAAAAAACATAGTGACATAGTGACATACTGGTTAGTTAGGTACATACATCGCAAATAGAAAACTTGTAAAATGGTGATCTGTGTTAGCCCGTTAAAAAAATATAATTTATAAAAAAACATTGAAATGAGCACTTCCTCTGTATTTGGTCGGATGAAAAGAGCTCGGGGGTGACTGCTAAAACATTTGCTTTCTTCTTCTTCAGAAAATAATGTCCTAATATGATGTTCAAAAATGATGCTATGACACCTGAGGACGATTTCACAACATTTTATTGTTTTAGGCTGCTTTCCCACCGGCGTATATATAATTTTTATTGTCAGTATTGTCCTTTTTAATTCACCATGTCCCATTTGATCTCAGAGCGAAACTACATAATATTTAATAGTGGCGTTTCCCAGACATCAGACACATCAGCTATGCATCTACAAGTATGCATAGGATAAGGACAACGATTTTGTCAACTTATAATAAATATAAGTCTATGCCTAGACTGAAGAATATGCACTTAATAAATAACATTTTGCAAAACGTCAGAAAAGTTTCTCCTTCCTTCATGACATTGACATAAGATTGAATTTCACCTGGCCTATGGAAAAAGTTTTCGAGGTACCCGTACGTATAATTTTCCATTCAATTAATCAATTGATGATCGCCCACTAAAATGATTCCCGGTAAAATCCCTCGACAACGACTGAATAGTCAATCGAATTTCAAACTTCCGCGGAATTTGCGCACGCAAGAAATAAAACTCGACAGGGAATTCTATTTCAAAACGCATTTTACATACAAATACTTAATTTCGGAGTAAAGTACGACCATTATACAGACGGGTTCGCATTTAAATTATACCGGCGGATCGTTTATAGGCCATAACCGAATTTGGGAATTAGCTATAAAACAACATTTGATACGGGCAGCGGGTGCGGGTTGGTCGCAATTTGAATTTAGCTCGTACCTCAGCTCATTGGGTTGCGAGGCGCGTGCGGCGCGTTATCTTCTGCCATATTGCCACCTCACCTCGCCTCACCCGGCGCAGCGCGGGCGGCTGTCTCCCCGGCACAGGTGTCCGCCAATCATACCTCCCACCCTCATCGCCCTTAGTACACTCTTCACCATTATTTTATGTTGCATAATTATGAGAACAAGACCATTTAGGGTATGTGCCAGGTGATGCCTCAAGAAACATACATAATCGGGATCGTTATCATAAGCAAAACTATAGGTACGCGAAAGTAGGTGGCGAAAAATGGTTATTAGATATTTTTCCACACGATATGTCGAGATGCTCTGTCAGAGTAAGTAGTAAGTAGTTATTGCCAGATGGAATGTGATTTACAGATTGATGACAAGCAGCATTTTTCGACTGTCACACATAGTCACATACAACCGACATTACCATTATAGCAGAAAAGGGGACTTATTGCTACTCTAGCCATCATTTGGATATAAATCTATGAACAATCAACGGTGAATAAAATTGAATATGATATGCACCACTAACAAATAATATATTTTTCACACCTCTCATTCAGAAAAGTAAGTTTTGGTCCCCGACGAGAGGGAGCAAAATGCTACTTTTCTGTTCAAGCTACTTTTTTAATTTATTCATTGGCTTGTAGCATTTACGCAATGTGCCAATAGAATCTTGATAAAATAATCGATTGTAATTTCATCGTAATCGACAAACGTATATATATCATCATCATCATCATCGTATCAGCTGAAAGACGTCCACTGCTGGACATAGGCCTCCCCCAAAGATTGCCAAAATGACCGGTCCTGCGCCACCCGCATCCAGCGGACTCCCGCGACCTTTACCAGGTCATCAGTCCACCTTGTGGGGGGCCTACCCACGCCGCGCCTTCCGGTACGTGGTCGCTAGTCGAGAACCTTTCCGCCCCAACGGCCATCGGTTCTACGTGCAATGTATGTATATGTATATATATGAGGATATTTTTTTTTGTTTTGATTGTTCTTTTTTTTATTTGTATTTTTGATTTTTGTTGTTTTGTTTTTGTTTTTTTTCTTGTTTGTTTTTGTTTTTTTTGTTTGTTTCAGTTTTTGTTGTTTTTTTTTTGTATTTTTGTTCGTTTTTTGTTCGTTTTTTTAGTTGTTTTTTTTTATTTCTTTCGTTAATTTTTTTTGTTTTTTTTGTTCCGTTTTTTTCAGTTGGTTTTTGTTTTTTTTTCTGTTTTTTGTTGTTTTTGTTTTTTTTGTTGCTTGTTTTTAATTGATTTTTTTTTTTGTTTATTTTTGTATTTTTGTCGGTTTTTGAGTTTTTTTTTGTTTCGTTTGTTTTTTGTTTCGTTTTTTTTTTTCTGTTTTTGTTTTTTTGTTTTTGTTGTTTGTTTTTGTTTTGGAATTTTTGTTCGTTTTTTTCAATTTTTTTTCGTTTTTCTTTTGTATTCTTTGTATTTTTTTTCTTTCTTTTTCTAATTTTTTTAGGTTTTTTTGTTGTTTTCTTTTTTTGTTTCGTTTGTTTTTTTGTTTTTTTTTTGTTTTTTTGTCCTTTTTTTAGTTTTTTTTCTTTTTTTTGTTTCGTTTGTTTTTTGGTTTTGTTTGTTTTGGCTTGTTTTGTTTTTTTTTTAGTTTTTTGGGTTTTATTTGGTTATTTTGTTTTCTCCCTCGCTACGTTCAGGATTCAATACACCGCCCTCGCCGTAAATATACTATTTTGCTCCCCTGTGACACAAATAACTATTTCTGTATTTAGGACCTATTTATCAAAATTGCTGTTGTTCACAGGGGTAATCACGTAACCTGTCGAAGTGGTAGGGCAAGTCAACTGTAATTTTCCCATACAAAAATGATCTGTCGTACGTATAAAGTGTTACGAAATTGACCAGCAGATTTACGAATGAAAAAGCAGAGCATATTTTAGCGTCAGAGCTACGTTTTGCACCACTCACGAGTGACTAAACAATTACGTTAGAAGTGGGGCTTGTCATTCAAAGAAGCGCTGTTAAATACACGCCAATGGGCACGGAGCTGTGTGAATGGCGAACCCTAGCATTAAGCCAAGCGAGCAATTCCGCAAATACGTGAAACAATAATGATAGTGGTCACTACCAATATTGTGCCTGTAATTTTATCGTGGAGCCTGTGTGGATCAAGACTGTAGGGATGCTGCACTTGACTTAACAACTGTTGTAATAGGTTTTACTAGAGAAGTAGTACCTAGGTACTGGAGAAGTAACTAAATCAGCCATTCCCATAATTGTAGTATACTAGCTTCTGCCCGCGACTCCGTCCGCGTGGACCTCGTTTATATCGTAGACATTCTCACGAAGACTAGCGGAACCCCTGAAGTTGGACAACTTCGCCAATTGCTGAGCATAAATGGCGAGGCAAGATGACACACATTTGGGGATTCAAAAAATAAATAAGTATATCGTTTAGCTTCACAGTCACTAATAAATAGGTGACATATTTAATATAGGTACCTAACCATACTAGTGCGTGTTGTTAGGGGATTCCGTCGAACAAATACTTCACTTTTGGATACCAGTGCCATCTTTTAGTATGTTGTTAGGCATGTCTTCTGGATCCCAAAACTGCCGGGAGACAACCTCTAAGGAGTCGGTCTCCCCTGTAATGACGTCATCAAAAACGCCGCCGACCGCGGTTGTAAAATTGTAAATTACACCTAAACCTTGCAACGTACATACACATGTGGGGTATTAAATGAACGCTGAATAAATTGTCAATACTTCATTCATACATTATGTTTCTATAGGTACATATGCTAGTTTAAGTACTATTAGCAAAATTAAAGAAAAATCCAAGGACTTTCAGAGTTTGCGGCAAACTAGAAAAAATACACGAAAGTAATGAATAACGCAAATGATATCATCTAGTATTTCAGCTTTACACTTTAGTTTTTAGGGTTCCGTACTCAAAGAGTAAAACGGGACCCTTATTACTAAGACTTCGCTGTCCGTCCGTCCGTCCGTCTGTCTGTCACCAGGCTGTATCTCATTGATACCGTGATAGTTCCAGTTGAAATTTTCACAGATGATGTATTTCTGTTGCCGCTATAACAACAAATACTAAAAACAATTTTTTTTATTTTTTATTGATAATGGTACGGAACCCTTTGTGCGCGAGTCCGACTCGCACTTGGCCGGTTTTTTATTTGAAGACAAGTGCAAAATTGACAAAATTAGGCACAAAAAACCAACAACGCTAAGTGAGTTTTCCCTACAAAATGAAATTTATCAAAATTACAATTTTCCAAAACCCAGCACGAACTTTTAGTAGGTATGTTGTTAACATGTTATGTGCACCGATTGTGATTCGATATATCCATAACCTCCTGCCTACGAGATTCCTCTCTTATGTCCTTCACAAAAGACAATTGTAGGCAAGAAGGTAGAGTAAAATCTGATTTTATAATAACTTAAAAAAAACTAACGAGTTTCACTTTCATTAAATAAACGGTCAAGTGTTTTATTTTATTAATATTTTTTATGATTATTTTACAATTATATGATATATTGTTGACATATAAAATGAATTATTATGAATGAATATGATTATTATGATTATGTACTTTGAAAAGGACAACTCAATAAGGCGCCGATGTACTTTGTATGGTCATAGTGAAAAACTACAAAGAAAAACAAGCGATTTTTTTCTTTATTTTTCCTAGCCATTTTAGGTCCTAAGTAGATAACATAATTTGATAGTTTCTATAGGATATTCCAAAAAAGTACCTCTGGTAGGCAGGAGGTTATGGATATATGGTATCACAATGTTGGCAAGAATTATAGCATATTTGTTTAGCTTTTAACAACATACTAAAAGTTCGTGCTGGTTTCTGGAAATTTGCAATTTCGATAAAGTTAATCTGGTAGGGAAAACTCGCTTCGCGTTGTTGGTTTTTTGAGCACCATTTTCCCAATTTTACTCTTGTCTTAAAATAAAAAACTAAAATGTACAGCTGAAATACTATATATCATTTGTGTTGTACCTACAGTACTTTCTAGTTTTGCCGCAAAGTCTGAAAGTCCTTAGATTTTTGTTAGATTTTTTTATATTTTTGCTTTTAGTACTTAATCTAGCGTATTTAAAATAGAATGTATTAATGAACTATTAAAAATGTATTCAGCGTTCATTTGGTACCCCGCATGTGTATGTACGTTGCATGGTTTGGGTGCAATTTACACTTTTCCAAGAGCGGCCGCGGCGTTTTCGATGACGTCATTACAGGGGAGACAGACTCCTTAGAGATTGTCTCCCGGCAGTTTTGGAACCCAAGGGACATGCCTAACAACATACTAAATTATGGCGATGGTTACCGAAAGTGAAGTTTTTTCCCCTAACGACATGCACTATACCATGTCAATATATACCTACCATGTCAAAGTAAAATAGAACGTAACAGCTTTCATTAAATATTTTCGAAAGTCTACACAATTTGCGAAGAGGCCTCATTGAAGAGACGTAATAGACGGTGATTTGTCTATCAGTTCTGTTGGTCGTCGACGAAATTACCTACACAATTTACTCAATAGAACAACCATCGATTTAAAATACCCATATATAAATTAGGGTATTTTAAATCGATGAGAACAACACGCAATATAAATCAACATACGCACGATGAACGAAGTGTACAGATCCGATTCTATTAGTTATTGTAGGTATCTAATTAAACTCAACTTCATTAATGCCGTGAAAATTGTTAAGAACTCTTTCCTCAGTTTTACTGATCTTATCAAATTGTAAGCAACGAACTAGTTTGTTTGGAAATTGGTTATGTCGCTGGCAGTTAGCGGAACTCATTACAGAAGTCGTTTGTATAACACGGCTCCGCACTCAGCCCGCGCGGCATCAGCGCTAAACCACCCAAAAAATAACAAACTACAAAATAAATTAATTTTGGAAACACGCGATGGAACCGACGGTTATATTTGAAATAACTTTGCTTTCTTGATTAACCGGACTTCCTTTTCCAATACTTTTGTGGTTTTAAGCCCGGTTTCATTAAGTTTGAATTGTTTAGATTCATATCGCAAATATGTGCCCATTAGATATATTATTTATTTTAAATTACTATCTAACTACACGGCTTCTGGGTTCTCAAGTATGTAATCAATTTAATAATATTCGAGAAGTTAAAATAAATAAACATTTAATTTGTTTTGCTTGGCGGTGCTCAAATCATCGTTTTGGCACAAAAGTACCTCGCGACAACAAGTGTTTTTTTTTGTTTAATTTGGAGTAGGCAAACGCGTACCTTTTGGTAAGCGGGATCTCGGGGCCGCAGACCTGTGTTATATCAAGATTACGAATGCGCATTTAACTCCGAGTACTAAAGCGGAGACCCTGACCCTGACCAAATATATACCAAGTCAAGCCGTAGGTTGGAATCTAGGGCTTACCTGAGTATGTGGTAAGATAGGATAGAAACTTGGCCGTCCGAAGCTAACAAGTAACTTTTCGAACAAGCGTTAGGACCATTCAACTGACATGTTCCTATACAAAAAGTGACATTTAGATGTACCTACGTAATCGACCAGCTGGAATCGTTGTAGATGCAGAGGTGAGTAGGTTACACTTGGAGCTAACTTGAGCGCTTTACCTTAAGACGCCCTCTCCTTTCACACAGTAGAACAGGTAGACAATACCTAGAAAAACAAGGCTATGTAAAGCTGCCGTTAACAATTACACCGTCTTAAAGTGTAGCGTTCCTTATAAATAGGTACTGAAAAACAAAATACTTGGAACATAATATATGCTGGGAATTTTGGTGTTTAAAGATTACTTATGGGTTCGACTACGAGAATAACTGCAACTTAAGAAAAGTTGAATAACCCCCAACATTTTCATTTCAAAGTTCAATATCTCAAAACGGCTAAACCGATTTTGTTGAAACGTAGCTAAGAACCATTTTGATCACGTCAGCTTTCGGATAAAAAAAACCGCCTTCAAATCGGTCCATTCGTTTTGGAGGTACGATGCCACATACATACACACACACAGACAGACAGACACACAGACACACCGACACGTCAAACTTATAAAACCCCTCTTTTTCCGTCAGTGGGTTAAAAAGCAGAAAGTTAGTCTGTTAAATTTCCCTTACAACACTGAAATATTCCGCTATTAGATATAAAATCAAAATATTGGGCAATTTAGTTGGGGCCCGCTGTGATAAGAGAAGGCATCGCACACCGGAAGTGGGCTCGTCCGGCGCCATGCATCGCTTCCTCCGCCGCCCGGCAGCGCTTCCGTTTCCGCGCTCATGTCTCAACACACGACAAGATCCCGCCCCTATAGCGATGCGACGTTTTTCTAACTGAGCTTTGATATAGCAATTTATTTGCTTGTCAATTTCAGGAAGAGGCCACGCGACTTTATGGTACTAATACTAAGGTCGCAACGGCTCGATAAATCAAGACGATGTCAACATTAGGAATTATTCATAGATGAATTACTTCAACATTTCCTTAATAAAGCGCCATAAGTATGATAAGCTACCATTGGAAGTCAGTTGAAGATGAAACTTATAAATATAAATGATGTCTATATAAGTATGTTTATTGTACGTCGATATTATCACAGTGACTAAAGTAGAAAAGTTGTGTCACGAACAAACACGACTAAAATAAATCTTGCAAGAATAATCAGTAAGTAGGTAGTGCAAGTGCAATCATTTAAGATTTCGTTCGTATTTTAGTGTCTTTTAGGACACAAGGAGCTCCTCAAATACGAATCTTAAGAGGATGTACCTACTCGTAATCTACCTGAGATCTGCGATGAAAAGTGTTTATACATACCTGCAGCAACGAAACTAATAGGTGTAATTGTAACACAGTTTAGCACATTTCTGGTGAATATGCAGCCCAGCTCATAAACAGAAAACAATCGATCAAAATCTTTCATGATTACTCGTGTCGGGAAACAGACAGTGCTAGAATGAAAATGTGATATATTTGTATTAGTAGAGGAAATGACAGGCGATGATTAATTTGATGCACCGTGCAGATAAGTCGATCACTGCGCGACAAGATAGGGAAGAAGCTCGCGGCGGGTTTCTCGCCGGGGTGTCCGCCGAACATGTGGACAATCTTTCACGCTCATGTGTGAGCTCACCCTTTTATTGGTCGGGGGTGCAGCGCGGGCATAATATGGATCGTCGCTTACAATATTGCAGTTCGACACTTGACCCAGTTCAAAGATACAATTCTAAATAAACCTGACGCTTTTATTGAGTCTGGAAGACAACACAATTTACTACTTGCATTGATATATTAAGATATGCGATTTTAATTATCTTCATCACTTCTATACATACATATAATCACGCCTCTTTCCCAGTGGGGTAGGCAGAGATCACGGATCTCCATTTGCTACGATCCTGACAAACCACTTTCGCTTCACTCACTTTCATAACATTTCTCATACATGCTCGTCGGTTTAGGGTACTTTTGACCTGGCCTTTCTGTAAGATTTCTCCAATTTGATCGGAGAAAGTTCGCCTAGGTTTTCCCCTTCCAACTTGCCCTTACACTCTTTTTATATACACTCTCTTCGTTAATCTTCTTTCATCCATCCTCTCTACATGCCCAAACCACCTTAACATACCCTATGTTAAGTTTAAATACATTTATGTGAATTCAAGACGTTGATATGAGTTGGGTCAAAGCTTTAACGTGGCTGCAATCAGTTGCAAGGTCCCCACCTGACCCAGTGAGCGGAAGCGTCGTGAGTAGTATTTGACGTCTTGTGCTAAACAACCGTGCAGCACGCGACCTGCCATACATCCACTTCTCAAATATTAAGAGGATTGTGAACCTGTACATTTTCATACAAAAAACGATAACGTTTTTCACCCCGTAAACATCGTTCGACTTTTATAATTTTTGGACATATTGTAGATATAGTAAATAATAGGTCTGTACGTTTTGATTTTTAAGAAATATTGGTGGTTATCGGGTCGCCACCTTCCCTAACATATGGTTGAGGGAGGCGATGGCTGAGATATGCGTCATACTCGTGATCGGTCTGTTCATGCTTGCAAGGGCATAGTAACTACCTAAATACTAGTGTTATTATCATTATTTTGACGAGAGACATCATTCTGTTCTTGACACGTTTTATTGTTATTGACCCTGTACATCTCTGATGTACAGGGTCAATAACAATAAAACGTGATCCTTTTTTTCTGTTTTAACGCTTAGAGACAGTATACATCTCTATAAGAACATTAGAATGATTATTAATTGTATTTGGATGCTCAGAGACATTATACATCTCTGGGGTACTAAATTAATATCATAAACTTATTGTTAATTCTGATACAGACCTTATTATCGAATGTATTTGATAATATTTTACAATTTTGGATTTTTTTAGTTTTCATTTAGTGACATTTAGTTTCTTAACCATTTAGGTACTAATTGGTTAAAATCTGCAATTTGAAAATGATTATTGTGTAAGATTATTACTATTATATTGTAGAATACCATTTGACATGTAAAAGTGCCCTTGTGGCCTATTTGCAGAATAAATAATTGATTTTGATTTTTGATTTTGATTGCTTACTTTAAAAGGTATGTGCATCTAAAAATCTATATTTTTGACTTAAACACTTTGTCTATCTTTTTATTTTTTTTAAATTAATCTCAACTGATTTACTAAAAAAGGAAAACGTACAGACATAGATTAAAGTGTACTTAATCCAATTATACCAAAATTATTTAATTTCATTAAGGTTTAGGGGGGTAAAAACGTTATCACCCGAAACCATATTTCAACA
The DNA here is from genome assembly GCA_963854355.1 of Epinotia brunnichana. Taxonomy (NCBI): domain Eukaryota; kingdom Metazoa; phylum Arthropoda; class Insecta; order Lepidoptera; family Tortricidae; genus Epinotia; species Epinotia brunnichana. Next base: position 16,674,009 of record OY977939.1, on the reverse strand, counting down.
AGAAAATGTAGGCAATTACCTCCAGGACTTGCAATTCTCTCTATCGCACGATACGGGTCGGGAGGCAGAGCGGTGTGAGACAGATAGATTTTTTTAAATACCTACTCGCGCCGCGTATCGACACTTCACAATCCTCTTAACAGAGCAGGTATGTTTCTATGTCTAGATTTGCGAATAATAACGTAAGACTGCTATAAAGCGCATAAAACATGAAAATGCATAATCTACCTATAGGTATACGACTGTTTTTAACCTCCGGTGTTATACTCGTAAGTTTAACATGTGTATTTGTGTCTGTCTGTAGCTTCGTAGCTCCCAAATGGATGAAACGATTTGAGTGCAGTTTTATACCTACGAAGAACTAAAGCCTTGTTTGTCGAGATAATTCTTAGCTATGCGTGTTGTGTCGCCGGTGTTTTAAATTCTTAATTTAAGGACGTAGTTATATTGACTGTTTCGAGATGAAGGTTAAAATGAAATCGATCATTATAAATTTGTAAATTATAGATAGGTACCTATTGAAGATCCACATAATCCCGTCCCCCCGTTGATTAGAGTCCACGGACGGGCGCGGGAAGAGAGCGTGAAATTGTCTGCTCACTTCTGTAAATATAATTTCGGCAACAAAAGGACTATAAATGGTACGGGCCGTGGTGCAAGTGTGCGCACTTCTTGTTATACGCATTTTAAAAATTATCCCCCTCGCACATTAGGGTGATCATGTGTTCCATAATGTCATCAATATTATAGTTTAGAAATTCATCTAGTTTCTGCAGAATTGTCCGGCTTGAAAATACGAGTAGCACAATAACTAAGTTGAGTCCATCAAAAATATAATAAATTTAAAGTACCTTTTTGCACAAACAGATTTTTTATTTAATTAATACTTATTCATAAAAAAGTCAGGTCATTCAATACGGTTGCTGACTGCATATTGCATCAACTCACATGTAGGTATCACTCATATAAGTTATATTTAAGTATCCAATCCATTACGATTCGAACCACAATATTAATTTCCCTCGAATTCGACTGATTAATTATAGCGACCTTTCATTCGGGTTGTGTTCGGAGATACGGAATCACTTTATGGCATATTTTATTGAATTAATGCATTAGTCCGTGACTAATGGAATCACAAAACAAATAAAATTAAAATGTAAATAGTGTAACGACAAAATGCTAATAATAAATGTCTCCATTTTAATAACTGTAACTGTGCGGAGGGGAGCTTCTGGCCTGCTAAGTCAATATAACACTTCCATTACTCCAAATTAAATTCCTCGGGGAGAGAGATGAAGTTTTTATTCAGCGCAGACAAAGGCCCGGAAGAAAACTGGCCGAGTAATATGCGTCCTCGCTACTTTATATCACAGGTACTCCACACTAACTGTCATACATTTAACGAGAAACGGTTTGCGATAAAGCTAAAGTTTATGAGTCGCCGTCGCCGCGTGCACGGACGCTTAAGTGATAGTGACATTTTTGCAACATTTTATAATTCCAAGCGTTTATAATTAATTAATTAAAAAAAACTTGCAACTGATCCAACGACAAGCTGACAAATAGTTGCAAAAAGCACTTGTCGCCTTATAGGCTTTGCGAAGGCCGAGCGCAGCCGGTGCGATGGTATTAATATTTTACGGAATTAATCATTATAATCCTTCTGGCAAACAAGTCGCCCTCGGGGGCGCGAACAATATAATGAAGTTGTCATTTTTTAGACTGCACGGGGGAGGCTGGAGGAAATCCAAATTGAATCATGCGGCGAGGGAATTGTGCTATTATGTTATTAAATACAGGAGGGCGCGACCCCGGGAGTTATTTTTTATGTGCGGAGGGCGTCGAGAAGACAGTTAACAGTTTTCACAATAGAATTATGATATAATTTGACGCAACAATGGTGTCTAGGCTGGGAAGTCTATAGTTAGCAAATCGGATTAAAGGGAGACTATACCGAGAAGCATAAACGAATAAGTAACTGCTGAGGCGTTTAATCAGCATCGAACTAAGATACCATTTGTTATGTTAATGACTAGTTTTTTTATTATTTAAAAATTAATGAACGTGCAGGAACGCTAAAATTAACAAATTATATATATTTTTTTAAATAAGTTTATTAATTTATTCAAAGACCAACTTGGGTCAATCATGTTAGTAAATGCTTACAATTAATGTTAGTACGTACACCATCATTTAAATACAACTGTTTCCCTTAAATATTATACCACCCAGTAAAGAAACAGGCAGGTATCCTACAAGACAAATTAATGTGTTAAATATTTACACGTTCCTAATATAACCCTATGTTTACCAACGCACTCATATCACACTCAAAAGAGCCAACAGTGAAATGAAAGCTTTTATCCATATGTCAGAGAGAGTACTTACAGCGGCTTATTGTCACCCCCGCTGGAGAATTTGATAAAGCGTGTGCGAATATTAACAAAAGGAATATCTTGTTAAATTGATATTGCCGTATGTCGTAAGCGAATTTCACCCTTATCGTCGCGTTCTGCACAATGGGAGAGACCATTACAGGTTCTACGCCGAGTCAGAGATACGTCGTTTCGATGAAACAGCCGTGAAATTGTCTCCGCTGGAAAATGTATATTTCAAAGGGGAAGATTAAAATATTATCCATGTTAAGTAAATATTCAAATGAATATTTGCCGTGTTAGACAACAATGGGCGCGTACAAAGGGGAAGGTGCCGTAATTTGATAGATACCTATCTACAAAACGGTCTTCGTTAAGGGACGTCCCTGTTATTATAAATTATAAGCGCGATTTGGGAATTCTCCCGAATTAAACGTTTCTTAGAGAAATGGGCGGAGATAATTGCCTATTGTTTAGATTTTTAAAAGGCTACTTCAAAATCACGCGCCTGCCTATTTTTAATTGCGTTAGTGTCTATCGTCATTATTGCTTTCACTTACTTACGTGTCCATTATCAATCATTGTTTTAAATTGACGCTCATTTCACTTAGGCACTTAGGTATTGCTAATGTATCTATGCATTTAAAAACAATACATTATGAAAAATACGTACTCGGTATTCATTAGGTAAATATGAATAAGTAGGGCACCATCATCAAATTGAAGTATTAAGTCAAAGCAGAATTAATCTGTTCATCGGCACTGAGAGTGATTGCACTTGCAATGTGTCATGTAAATGAGTACACTTGCGCCCCAACTCCACCGGGACCGACGCCTATTGTTATAATAAAATGCCATCTCTAACTATGAAGCGTACACCCGCAGGACAAACTGTCAAAACTTGTTTTTATTCTGCATAGTGCTAGCACTACGAGCATACTATGTACTTTTTAGTGCCCATTTATTAATTGCGACAAAATTTTCACGTAGATATAGTGCTGGTTGTTCGGATGAATTTTAAGTGATTGATTTCTGTTTTTTTATAGATATTTCTGTTCCGCCTTACCTACATAGTTTTGTTGAGTTTCACTTTGTATACAATTTCACCTTTACTTAGTGCATGTTTTCCTGTTTATTTGCCGGTAGGTACCTATTTTCAGTTGATTATTTTTAAAAGAATTATTCCGCTGTGGGTGTACTCCGCGAGGGTGTAACATGTTTATATGTTTATTTTAATACGCGTGTCGCGCGTATAATACGGAATTTATTACGGCACGACCCTCCGTCGGATTAATGCGATACGGAAGATTTGAATTCGGAGCATTAACTTGGATTGGTTAGGAAGCATTCTGCTGCCGGGGGAGGTGTGCTGAGCGTGCGGCGCAAGCTGCCGTTCTTACGAATATTCTAAAATATAATTATTGTTTTTCAAGAAGACTCAAAACAAAACAACAATTAGTTTGTTCTTGCCACACAAGGTTACGGTCAACAACAAGCAAGTATTTGGGCGAAGCAGAACGCCGTCAAAAGAGCGAATAAAGTTTGAACAACCTTACGTATTAGATAACGATAACTTCTAAACGGTACATACACTGTGGCGAAGTGGGACACTCTGGCTAAAAAGTTAGAGATCTTATTCTTTAAATGTTTAATCTGAACACGAATGCGAAGACGATTCTTTAATTTGTCAGTTTGTTTGCAAAAGTCTCCAAAACTTTAGAGATTTACCTGATCTGTATTCCAATAATAATTATTTAAAAAAAACCGGCCAAGTGCGAGACGGACTCGCGCACGAAGGGTTCCGTACCATTATCTTTAAAAACGGCAAAAATCACGTTTGTTGTATGAGAGCCTCCTGTAGCCTAGTTGGTAGTGACCCTGCCTACGAAGCCGGAGGTCCTGGGTTCGAATCCTGGTAAGGGCATTTATTTGTGTGATGAGCACAAATATTTGTTCCTGAGTCATGGATATTTTCTATGTATTTAAGTATTTATTTATCTATATAAGCATGTTTATCTTCGTCTAGTACCCATAGTACAAGCGTTGCTTAGTTTGGGACTAAGTTGATTTGTGTAAGATTGTAAAAAAAAGATATACAAAAAAATATTTATTAATTAAATTTTTTAGTATTTGTTGTTATAGCGGCAACAGAAATACATCATCTGTGAAAATTTCAACTGTCTACCTATCACGGTTGAAGAGATACTGCCTGGTGACAGACGGACAGACAGATAGACAGACAGACAGACGGACAGCGGAGTCTTAGTAATAAGGTAAAAGTACCCTTCACCGGATCTGCCGTATCACCGAATTTACCCTATTTTAAGCTGTAAGTCGAGTAGTACAGCTTATATTACGTTGTGATTTTTTTCCCCACTAGCTAGCATACCTATCCCTTCCACTACGCGGAAGAAATGGCCATTTTGGACCTCAATTGGGCCGCGATAATTAATTGGGCCGCGATAATTAATCGAGCCAGTCGATCGCCGTTTTGTATGGGATTCCTTACGAAAATCGGTAAGAAATTGAGTGAACGGTCATAAAACCATTTAGAGGTCAATTTATTAATAAAAATTGGGGTTTCCGGACTCATTATTTAATTGGTTTTTGTTATTTGTGAAAACAAATTCATTTAGTGCAGTCATTTTTGAAGAATTTAACTAAAATGAGGATTCGGTGATGGGTCTACCCTCGTTTTGACTTGAAGGTTTCTACGAACAGCGTCTGGAATCAGGGAAACCGTATATTGTTGAGATTCTTATTTATTTATTGGTTGATCATAAACTATTTGTTTAAACTAATTCGCTTTTCATACAACTAAAAGTATAGCAAATTTTATGAGCATTTACCGAACATTGATAATCAAGATAGATTTCTGTAAAACTGTGTTTGAAATGAATCATTTTCAAAGGTTTTTTGCCGTTCAAATAAGCTATTTCGCAAGGCTATTAAAAAAAATCATAACACATATTTTACATTAATAGTATCTATTAAGAGCCGTTTGTATTTATGGCTTCGCAATAGGTTCTAATTCCTTGTAAACAATTAAAGTTTGTAATTATAACATAATTAATACGATATAAACACTATTTCTTAAATTATGTTCGCGTGATAGGTTCCACATAATTTGCTTGTCCAATTCACCGAACGGGCGTCCGGTGAAACGTACCCGTAGTACCTGCTACCGAAACCACGTTGGCCTCAGCCATGCTAATATGTGGTGTTCCTTAAAATATCAACCTTATTTCGTTACTAACTAGGTCGATATTAATGTGTATATATATGTAAAGGCCAGCGCATCCTAACATTTAACGCACAACTGCCCACCTACGGAAAAATTGTTCGATATTAAATATACATGTACGATTTTATTACTTTATTTTGAAACCATACATTTAGTGCAATAACAATATGAATAATTATTGTTAATTTGATGCTTATCATATTTTGTTACAACTTTTTGTTTTTTTTAATACATTTCCCATGTTTTTGAATTAAATAATCCGGTAGTTTTTTTTTCAATTAGTTTTATGGATAGATTTTGAGTTGTTTTATGTTCTTTACAAGTTAATAGTTTAAAGTTATAAGTGATATTTTCGTGATTCCGTTAGAATTTCAGTGTGATTTGGGAGTATCAAATTTGTGAGAAATATTATAGGTACTTCTGACCCCTACAGAAGTTTATTTTGCACCTTGTGGGAAATATTTTTCTTCTGACCTTATTGGAGAGTGATGAAAAGTTCTACTGAGGTCTCAAGGAAGATATTTCCCACGAGATCTTTTTATTACTTTTATCAAATACATAAAACCTATGTATGTGTTTTGTACCTTACCCGCATAAAAAAATATGCAGATACTTCTAACATTCTAACATCCATTCGCACGCCATGCCCACTTGAGGGTTAAATGTCTACAACTCACAAAGGCAAATTAATTAAAAATATTATCATATCGATAAAGAAATATAACTTATGTGTTATCTGAACTAAATTTTTATTTCCAAGTTTAACATCCCGCTAAGATTTTTGATGTAACACTACTAGCGCAATTAGTTTGAAAAATAACTTCAATCAACAGTTAACCAACTAAAGTTTGAGCACCACGCAGCGCCCAAATCCCATACATTTCTTCCCTAGTTCGGTGAAGCGACGCGCCCATTCGGTGATATGTGCAAATCACGTTTCTTAGTTCGGTAAATGGTACAAACCACGGAAACCGACCCAAAAAACTTTAAAAAGATTTTTTTGTATATCTATAAGTATGTTATTCATTTCTAGGTACATTTAAATGATGACAAATGTATCTAAATTACAATTGTACTTTTGTACATAGCCCTATGAAACTCGCAGACCTTATTAAAATAGTATTTTTCACAATCGTGTTATAATAGAGAGCTTTTTAGTCGAGTACCGTGTTTAGGCCACGAAGCTTGCTGAGTGGCCTAAGTAAGGTACGAGATTAAAAAGCTTGATTTTAACACTATTGTGAACAATACTTTTTGTACGAGTTCATTAAAATTAATTTTCTACGAGTCAACTGAACTAATTAAACAAACTCGATACTGTTGAAACGAAGTGCAGCTCATCGCTCGTACGCTTGTTGATATCTTAAAAGACATCAACGAGCGTACGACATCAAAGCGATTTTATTGGTCCAATTCATTACAGTTCAGTAAAGCAGCCACGTGATTGGTCGAATTTATTTTAGTTGTCTGGAGCGTATCGAAAAGTAGTTATTTCGATTGTTTCGACAGTAACATGGACTACAACTATGAAAAGAGTGACGTTGCAGTATTCTCTATGAAATCTTAATATAATACACATATTTTAATCGTCGAGTACAAAAAAATAAACGTACATCGAGGTCTTAAGCGTTCGGTGAAACGTACTTTTACCTTAGGGTCCCGTGTTACTGCTTGAGTACGGAACCCTAAAAACAACTTAACGGTAAGTATACATGTAAAGAAATGGTTATGAACTTATGACATTTCTTTATTTTTTATTTTGCCGCGACTCGTTCTGTCAGTCCGAACGAGATAGCATCGCTGTCAATTGTGAATAGTTTGAGAGGTTATGAAAAGATATATCGTGTATGAGACTAAACCCTATTCATTTACTTAGATTATTATAAAAGGATGTATAAAGGAATTAACACTGTGAATAATAAACGTTAAATGTCGTTTTATTATGTTATTTTCCTTATTGATGGTGAGTTAAACGATGTGTTGCTCTGTAACCAAAGATTTATTTCAATGAGTTATATTTTATGAGAATACTACACATCTTAACACGCTTAACCTAAAGAAACTTACCTGTAACCAAAGAAACGACATTTAACGTTTATTATTCACAGTGTTAATTCCTTGATATTTTATGAGAATACTACACATCTTAACACGCTTAACCTAAAGAAACTTACCTGTAACCAAAGAAACGACATTTAACGTTTATTATTCACAGTGTTAATTCCTTGATACATCCTTTTATAATAATCTAAGTAAATGAATAGGGTTTAGTCTCATACACGATATATCTTTTCATCACCTCTAAAACTATTCACAATTGACAGCGATGCTATCTCGTTCGGACTGACAGAACGAGTCGCGGCAAAATTAAAAATAAAGAAATGTCATAAGTTCATAACCATTTCTTTACATACATTATGTTATTTTGTCGGCAGTATATCTCGTTAAAAAACTTAACTAATCCTCCCATCATCCATATCACAAATATGACTGTATCCGACCAATCTTAAATAAAAATTATAAAACGCTAGTCGGTTTCGCTTTTGATCACTTTTTGTTACATCTCCGCGATCTCCCAGTGCCTTATTTTTGTAGCTAATAATTATAATGTGCTCAGAATCAAAATATTCACAAATTTAACAGGTACCTTGAATTGTGTGCTGTTCGTTTTATTATTATATGGGTACATACTGTTTAATTCTTACCGAAGAACTTTTTTATGTGCGATTGATTCATTACTTAGACTTATCGATTCCCGTCTCCTCAGATCTTATTCAAGAAGCAGGCGTTACAGATGCACCATGATTTACCGCCTCTAATAACGGGAAAAACTGGCTATAATCTATTTTCATTCGTACACAAATCGGTCGAACAGAAAACTATAAAATACCCCACACAAAGAATCGTTATGTAAACATAACAAACGTAAAAGCGTTATATCTGTTGTTTTAAGTCATTTCCAAAGTCATTGGCTAGAAGCGATATATTTGGAACACGAAGTGCCTGCTGAAACATAAGCGATATTCGTTTGTTTAAACTTAACAATACCTATACTGCAGGCGAAAATAAACAAAAAGAGAAATAATTAAAAAACAGTTGGCGACTTTGTTTTCTACTAACAAATTTAATTAACATGGGCTTATTTCCCGCTTGATCCAAGAGAGACAAATTGGCTAAGTAAAATTTATGTATCGGAATCAAATTCAATTTCGTCTTTGCATTTTTTACACGATTTTATAGGGCTGTGTTCCTTTAACGTCCGAAACAATACCATACTATGGACATACCAGGAGATCTAAACCTGCGAGTTATGTCTCAAAAACGAAGAAATAAATCTGTAATATGCCTTTTGTGTTCATAAATGTGACGTTTTCTTAAGCACCTTTTATAGGAGTTAATTTTTTGACCATTGGCCTCTAAAATAAGCATGATGCAAAGTACCTATGTCAATAACTTAGAGTAATTGTTGTTTGTTCTGTAGCCAATCAGCACGGCTATCACTACTCACAAGACGGCCGTGACATATTACTCTCGAGCTTTCTCGCGCTATCCGTCTCTTTCTTATTAGACCACTTAGAAAGAGACGGATAGTACGAGAGAGCTCGAGAGTATGTCGCAGCCGTCTTGTGATAGCCGTCCAGACTGTGTTAAACGTGTACACGAGAAAATAGCTTGATAGCTTAAAACATAGGTGCATGCAAACACTTCATATAGGTACTTAGAAGAGAAAATCTAAAAGCAAATAATAGAAAATCGCAACGTCGTAGGTAATGCTTACAAATAAGAACATGCGGAAGGTTTCCCCAAAACACGCCAGTAAACAGTATCAGGCGTCTACGTTACGCACTTCCACACCTTCTTTCGATTTTACGAAATTTGTTTTCTTACCGGATTTTTCTAATCTTCTGTAGCATCGTTTATATTGATTATAGCGTCCCGCCCGCCTAATTTATATTCAGCTAGTGTTTTTTCATCACGCCCTGTGCTCAATATCGCAATTCGTACCGTAGTTGGCGTAAGCCGAGGGGACCTGTCACCTTTACCTACTCTCGGACTGTCTCTGCCGTGGATACCTATTTTATTACACGCTTTCACATAAACAACTACAGTTTACGACCGTTTTTGTATCCAAAAACGGGTCGTCGGACGCAATAAACTAATTATTAAATGAAGGTAGAAGACAGTCGGTAAATTATGAATCGGCGTTCGATTCTCATTTCTGATTTAAACCTTGGTGACGGTTCGATGACAAAATTATGTTCCAACCTTGTTTATGTTCTCATTCGATGGATGTTCCGTATAATGGTCAGTTTTTCTCTCTGGTAGCCGATGCCAAGCCATGGAAGATGTATTACAAAAATGAGTATCTACTTTAGTTGCATTTTTTATCTTCATAATACATATAATCAAAAAAATGCATTTTAGAAAACTCTATCAGTATTTTTGTGTAGTAGTGTTAGATATAGTGAGTACTGCCGAATTTCAGTAATATAATAAACCAATGCTAAGTAGTTTGTACCTACCCATTACGTACAGTTTTGTAGTTGATCAAATTAACAAATACACAATCTCATATTCGTATAGTACTATAGTGTAATACGTCATGTAATCAAGAAAGCCATATACTGAGTGTAAAAAAAATAACTAAATTAACTAACAATAACTAACGATTACTAAAAAAAAAAAAACAATTCTATGATATATAAATATAATTAACTAAACTTAACTAATAATCTTTAAAATTTAAGATTGGGTTAAGTTGTAGGTACCTGAAATAGTAAATTACTTACCTAGGGCGGTTAAACAAAGAATGTCTCAGATCGCAGGTATTTGACGCCCGAGCCGAAGGCAAGGGCGATAAATATGCGCTCTGAGGCTTTCTTTATTACCGCCCGTGGTGAGTACAAAATTTTACGTCTCTATCTGGCCAGGAAGTGGGGTTTTCCGCACGCATAGCGTGCGGTAATTCCTACTTTATGGCCAGGTATGACGTAAAATATTTTGTGTTCCATTGAAATAATCAGTTCAAATTAAAAAAAAAAAAACATTTTTTTAAGTACATCAGTTGTGTAAGAAATAATGTATAGGTACTTAATTGCATCTGTTTTGAGCCGATCGGCGAAGGGACAGACATCTACATCTTAATTTCATTTGCTACATTCCGGAATAAGATTTAGGCGAGCACAAAAACTATGGCGCCGCAGATTAATTAGTTCCAAGTAATAAACAAAGCAGATATGCCGGCTATGAAAGGAATTTGGCTACTGACTTTCTTTGGCTGCATCAATCAAAATCATACTGATAATGAAATCATCATTTGGGTGGCCATAGAGAGGCTTGTTCCAAGAACCGTGGCTCAACGCGCTCGGCCAAGCTAAGCCTCCATGTGCTCAGCAGTCATTATCACATTCCTAACTTATTTATTACATTTTATTGAATTTATTGTATGGCTGCTTAATGTGAATATATGTGTAAGTAAAGTATTTTTGAGTTCCAATCTAGAGTTAAGAGTTGAACTCCTATGTAGATTGAAGAAAACTAGGTGTCAGTAAATTTACGTTAAATAGTAATTTAGAGCATCAGCTCTAGCACTGTACGTCGCTACACTCGTCTAATTGTCAAGTAATACTACATAAATCGAGAGGGTTGGAAAAAGAGGGGGAAGCCTTTGCCCAACAGTGGAATATCACAGGCTCATCTACACTTATCTCCACTAATAATAAATCTCTAAATTAAAAAAATAATCAGCCAGTTTGAAACTAAGCTTTCTGTGGTACGAATGTTCTCAGCATCCCATGGACGGAAAAATATGAAACATTTTATATAGGTACATTATTATTCCAGCTGCAACTTAGGATAGTTTTTATCCGACTGCGACAATTAATTTATTTTCCGTAATATACGACTTCATGTAATTTTTCATTTATTATTCTTAAAGTATATCGCCGCTACATCTGTCAGCTAAAAGAAACGTCAAACTCACAGTAATAAGAAATACTACGGACAAAATGGCGGAATTGCTTTGCCTTTCTTTCGCCTATTAATAATTTTAATCCCGTCTACGATATACATTGACGAGATACATAGGTACCAAAAGCAAATATAAAATTAATCGATTTTGATATGCGAACTTATATGCGCAAATGTCGAATTAAGGCGTAATTTGTACAAATGTAACAACAAATTCGAACAATATAAACTTGGTTTTTTTGAATGGCACGCGCGCGCGCTCTTTGCGTATTCAGCCAAACCACGAAAACCGAAACTCGAAGTTTGTATATCTGAGGGCCTACCGCGAACGGCATTCGAAGTTTTCCCTCTCTGTCGCACTTATGTACGAACTTGTAAGTATGACAGAGAGGGGAATCTTCGAATGCCTTTCGCGGTAGGCCCTCTGCATTCCTGTCATTTGTTAGTGCGATAGAGATAGAGATACCCGAATATTTTCGAATTCCGAAGTTCGTGGTTTAAATATTCTGATTCTGATTCTTGTGGTGATCTAAATTAATATTTTATGTGTGAATATGGTTAAAATTATTTGGAAATACTATTGTTGTTATTGTTTTAGTATATTTGACTAGCTTTAAGTTTAATATTGTACGTCCGAAATGGGCAAGCTGTTGGACTTTATTTTACCCAAAACAACTAAATGTACACAGTTCTGACAATAAAGAAATCTTATTTTATCTTATCTTATCGAAAATAGGGATGTAGACACTAAACAAAATAATCATAATGTTGTATTACCTCGAAAAAAAAACAACGCAAGAGGCTATATAGGTAATCACTAAGTTATAAGTGTATAAAGTTTTAAGAGGGGGTTTGTTGCGTCTCTTTTCCGCAAAACGCACCTTTATAATGAAACGATTGTTTTTTACTATGACGCTCGAGGATCGTGACGTCACGGTCCCTGATCGTTTTCTCACTCTAACAAGCGACATTAAAACGGTTGTAGCTTCGTAATTTTTTGAGATATTAGAATGAGTTTTTCGTTTCTTCTTTCTTTTGAAGTGAGTCTACAGCTACACCTCTATTTGGAAGACACGCGGAAATAATCCATACTATCCATACTAATAATCCATACTTCCATACTAATATTATAAATGTGAAAGTATGTCTGTCTGTTACCTCTTCACGCCCAAACCGCTGAACCGATTTAGATGAAATGAGCCCCGGGGAAGGACAAAGGGTAGTTTTTATATCTGAGGGGCTGAAATTGGGGGTGGAAAGTTGTATGGAGCTACTTAAACCGCTGCACCGATTTAGATGAAATTTGGTATATAAATAGTTTGAGTCCCGGAGAAGGACATATAATAGGTTTTATCCCGGAAATCATCCCCTAAGGGGGTGAAAAAAGGGGGGGGGTGAAATTTGGATGTAATCTATTTTGATGAAATTTGGTGTAGATATAGGTTAAGTCCTGGGAAAGGACATGGGATAGTTTTTACCCCAGAAATCATCCCCTAAGGGGGTGAAATTAGGGGTGAAAATTCGGATGGAACCCATTTTAATACAATTTGGTATAGAGATAGCTTGAGTCCTGGGAAAAGACATAGGATAGTTGTAGTTCCGGAAATCACTCCCTAAGGGGGTGAAATGGGGGGTGAAAATTTTGATGAATCCCGTTTAGATGAAATTTGGTATAAAGGTCGTTTGAGTCCCGAAGAATGACATTAGATAGTTTTTATCCCGAAAATCATTCCCGAAGGGTGTGAAATAGGGGGTGAAAGTTTGGATAAAATCCATGTACCTAGATGAAATTTGGTATAGAGATAATTTGAGACCCTTCAAAGGATATATAATAGTTTTTGCCTCGGAAATCATCCCTGAAGATGGTAGAAGTTTGTTTGCATTATATTTTCTAAGTATTAAGTTCTACGCGGACGAAGTCGCGGGCAACAGCTAGTCTATACATATAAATGCCTATGTCCTGACTGACTTATTCACTCACTCACTCATCAACGCACAGCCGAAACTACAGGGGCTAGAGAGTTGATTTTTGCACAGTAGGTTGCTTTTATAACGTAAGCTAGAGGTAAGAAGGGATTTTTGAAAATTTCACCCCTAAGGGGGTAAAATAGGGGTGCAAAGTTTGTATGGAGAACCTTTTTTTTTGAACTAGAGACTTAAAACTTTGTAGAAAGATTAGTTATTAAAATACAAATAAAGCACCTTTAGCGTTTTGGAAAATTTCACCCCTAAGGGGGTAAAATAGGGGTGCAAATGTTGTATGGGGAAAACTTTTTTTTTGAGCTAGAGACTTAAAACTTTGTAAAAAGATTACTTATTAGAATAAAAAAAAAGTATATTCAGCGTTTTAGTAAATTCCACCCCTAAGGGGGTTAACAGTGGGTGCAACATTTGTAAGGCGGAAACATAATAATTTTGTAGAATGCTTACTTATTAAAATTAAATACTTTCAGCATTTTAGAAACTTCGACCCTAAGGTTAGGGGTTTATAAGGGGGTGCAACGTTCGTATGGAGAAAATATTTTTTTTAGCGAGGGACTTAAAACTTTGTTGAAAGATTACTTATTACAATACAAATAAAGTACTGCCAGCGTTTTTGAAAATTCGATCCCTAAGGGGGATAAAAAGGATTTATTAGAAATATACGTGAATTACTTTCAGTGGTTTGGAAAATTCCACCCCTAAGAGGGGGAAAAAGAGGTGCACTGTTTGTGTGGGGGAAACTTTTTTTAGGTAGAAACTTAAAACTTTGTAGAACAATTTCTTATTAAAATACATAAAAGTACTGCCAGCGTTTTCAAAAACTACACCCCTTAAGGGGTTAAAAAGGGGTGCAAGGTTTTTTCGAGCTAAAGACTTGATAGTTTGTAAAAATATACTTATTACAATAAAAAAACTTAGTGTTCTCTTTTCAATTTTTCCCCGAAAAGCGTTAATCGAAGGGGGTTCAAAGTTTGTATGCAGAGCAAGAAAATTTTAAAGTTTGAGATTTGTAACTTCGATCTGCATGTTGTTAAAATACTACAAAACTCATTACAGCGTTTTTTGAAATTCATCCCCTAAAGGGGATTATAAGGGTGTTCAAAGTTTGTATGGAGAGCAAGACATTTTTAAAGTAAATAAGGGATTTGTAACTTCGGTTTTAGACTGTTTGCTAAAAGAATACAAAACTTATATCAGCGTTTTTTTTAATTCATCGCCTAAGAAGGTTAAAAGGGGCTTCGAAGTTTGTATAGAGAGCAAGACATTTAAAAGTAAGAAATGTGTAACTACGGTTTCAGACTGTTTACTATGAGGGTTCAAATGGGGTTCTAAGTTTGTATAGAGAGCAAGACATTTTAAAAGTAAGAGATTTGTAACTTCGGTTTTAGACTGTTTACTTAAAAGACTACAAAACTAATTTCAATGTTTTTAAAAATTCATTCCTTAAACAAACATTTAGACGATAACATTTTCTACGCGGACGAAGTCGCGGGCAACAGCTAGTTTATAATAAATCTCTGAGTTAAAAAAATAATCATTAAATAGGTATTCCATGACCCAGACCGTTTTAAAAAGGGGAGCCATCTTGATTTTTGATGTAGGAAGATGGAGGGGGGGGGGGGGGGGGTCCGTTGTCAATAATGTGTAAATTTTATAACATCTTCTGTTTAGGCTATTGCATTTAACTTGGTGTCGGTTTCGAATAAACGAAAGATGACAAATTCATTTATGGAATAATATTTACACCATTTTGTATTAAAAACTTGAGATAAAAGAAAATAAGTTTCTGTCAAACATTAAATTTTTGGTAGAAGCTTTTATTGCCGACTGTATTTTTCTGTATACCATCATCAACTACTCATTGAGACGATTCTAACGAGCCCAAACTCAAAGGGGTTTCGTCAGTCAAATACTGAATTCCCATGGCCACCTCCTCCTCCATCATCAGATCAGCTCGATGGTACCATAATATTGAATTGTCAATCAATCGGATAACGGCAAGTGACTGAAAAATGGATTGCAAATTTTGACGGACAACTTACTTACATAGGTACCTACATACGAATAGGTCAAGTTAATATAAAGCTTGTAAAAAGGAAAATTAATACCGACGACCGCTTTAGCCTAGTTGGTAGTGACCCTGCTTACGAAGCAAGAGGTCCTGGGTTCGAATCCCGGTAAGGGCATTTGTTTGTGATGAGCACGAATATGTGTTCCTGAGTCATGGATGTTTTCTATGTATTTAAGTATTTATTTCTCTATATAAGTATCTATATCGTCGTCTAGTACCCATAGTACAAGCTTTGCTTAGTTTGGGACTAGGTTGATTTGTGTAAGATTGTCCGCAAATATTAAATATTATTTATTAATTTTAGTATTTTGTGAGCAAGCATGCTTCAATTTAGACCACATCGTAGCTTCCCGTCATCTGAGATTGTGGTCGAACGCAAGGCTTTGCTTTTATTGTGATCTTGGTTCGGTTGCAAGTAATTCTTTTTACATGCACGTTACATTTCTATCAACGGCGAACAATCAGAGCTTTTTCCTGTTACCTGTGGGGTTAAGCAAGGCCTGGTGTCCTTGCACCAACTCTATTTGAGCTGTACTTTGCTGTCGTCGCCCGAGAGTCTTTGAAGAGTTTGTCAGAGGGTATAAGTATTCGTTTCCGCATGGATGGAGGACTATTCAACATCGCAAAGTTCAAATCCCGTACTAAAGTGTCTTATGCACTTATGACCGAGATAGTACGCGGACGATCTGTTCTTTGTCTCGAATACTGCGGAAGGCCTTCAAAGCTTAATGTCGAATCTCAACGATGCTTGCACTATATTTGGCCTTAAAATGAATGAGAATAAGTTTCTGTCAAAAATTTCATTTTTGGTACAAGCTTTTATTGCCGACTGTACTTTTCTGCATACCATCATCAACTACTCATTGAGACGATTCTAACGAGCCCAAACTCTATTGGGTTGTGTCGTTTTATTGCGAAGTTCCTATGGCCACCTTCCAGCTCCAGCATCAGATCAGCTCCAAGTCATCATAATATTGCATTATGCGAAATACATATGCATGCAAAATTTCAGCTCAATCGGAAAACGGGAAGTGACTGAAAAATGGATTGCATGACGGACAACTTAGTTACATACTTACATATTTACATACATACGAACAGTCCAAGTTAATATAAAGCTTGTAAAAATACAGAAACCATGACTAACATGGATATCACTCACAACGCGCCTAATACTGGTGTAGAAATGTGATGGAGAAATTCTGACGCAGGTGGCGAAATTTAAATACAATACGATAAACATAACTACACGAGTGTCGTAATGTTATAAAACACGCGTGTTTAATACCCAGGATTATGAGTCTAAAAGCGGCACAATAAGAGGCACGTTACGAGCAAATGTGTTGAAAAGTATATAACGATAGGCTAGCCTAAAAAGAAATTTAAGGCAAGCCGGTGGGAATCGGCTTGTATGGGCGCTCCGCCACTGATGTACACATACCTACGTTGATGTATAAAGTAAGCACCAGTTGAAAACGAAAATAATGTAAACAAACAATGTATTGAATTTGATATTTCAAATTCAATACATTGTTTGTTTACAATTTTTTCGTTTTCAATAGGGAACATTACGCAAAACTCTTCGTAGGTGGCGACACTAGCATTGTTGACATTGTATCTCGTTCCCACTTGCGGTATTGTCTATGCAAGCATCCTTGTCACTCATTTGAGAATCAATTGTGCATGTGCGTGTGAATCCCTTTATTCCTATACTGCTTTACTATTAGTGGTAGTGCTGCCTCTGGCGGCAGAACATTGCAGTAATGTTCCCTATTGGTGCTTACTTTAGTCGGGACAGTGTGTATTGGCGTTGTGGTGTTAGTTGAATGTAAAAATCAAACATTTTGCGTGATTGAGAGAAGTATGAATGTTGGTGTTGTCCAAATAAACGAGAGGCATATTTTTTCCCTGGCTTTCTTTACTTCATCTAAATATTTTTCTCGCCAATCCCTAATTTATATCCGAACGCTCTTAGGTAAATATATTTTCACCTCACTAGCTCGGAAAGCCCATTTTTATTCTTTAAAAACAGATAGCAAAACTGCATTTTATCCACAAGAGTGCAAAGAATATTTGAAATCCGAACGTGTTATTAGTTACTTTCTTAAACATAATAACATGTAAAGGCCAGTCCAGACAGGACATTTTTCGCCCATCAGATTTATTTTATTTAGGTACCTTTTTTTGAATGTTTTATTCTTTTTTTTAATGTTTTTAATTCTTTTTTTCTTTTTAAATGTTTTTTTGTTTTAATATCTTTTTTCTTTTTCTCCTTTTTAAAAATGTTGTTTCTCTTTTTAAATGTTTTGTTTCTTTTTGAATGTTTTTCTGATTTTTTTTTCTCTTTTTAATGTTTTTTTGGTCTTTTTATACGTTTTTTTTCTTTTTTTTAAATTCTTTTCTTCTTTTTTTAATGTTTTTTGAAATTCTATTTATTTTTTTGATGTTTTTGTCTACATTTTAATGTTTTTTTTATATTTTATTGATTTAAATGTGTTTATTCAAGGTTTTTTTTTATTTTTTCCACTTTTTAAAAACAATATTTTTTTTAAATGTTTTTTTCTTTTTGATTTATTTTTGTGGTTTTTCCACTTTCTTTTCTTTTAAAATGTTTTTTTTTTTAGTTTTTTGTCTATTTTTATCTATTTTTTACGTTTTTTCTCTTATTTTATTGTTTATTGTAACTTTTTTTCTTTAATTATGTTTTTGTCTCTATTTTATTGCTTTGTTTTTCTTTTTTCAATGATTTTTGCTTTTTTCTCGTTTTTATTAATGTTTTGTTTCTTTTTAAATGTTTTTTTTCTTTTTTTCTTTTTTTCTTTTTTTGTTTTTTTGGTCTTTTTTCTCTTTTTTATACGT
This sequence comes from Epinotia brunnichana, assembly GCA_963854355.1. NCBI lineage: Eukaryota > Metazoa > Arthropoda > Insecta > Lepidoptera > Tortricidae > Epinotia > Epinotia brunnichana. The sequence continues at coordinate 16,655,504 of OY977939.1, read as the reverse complement.
TTTTTCCCTTTTTTTAATGTTTATTTTTTATTATTTCAAGGTTTTTTGAAATTCTCTTATATTTTTTTGATGTTTTTGCCATATTTTAATGTTTTTTTTATTTTTTATTGATTTATATGTGTTTTTCAAGGTTTTTTTCTTTTCCCATTATTTTAATTTTTTTTCCACTCTTTTTACATGTTTTTTTTTGTTTTTTGTCTTTTTTTGTCTTTTTTTACGTTTTTTTTTCTTAATGTTATGTTTTTTGTAACTTTTTTCTTTTTTATATGTTTTTGTCTCTATTTTATTGCTTCGTTTTTCTTTTATCAGTCTTTTTTAATGTTTTTTGAAATTATTTTTGCCTTTTACAAAAGTTTTTTTTTATTTTAATGTTATTTTTTGTTTTTCAATATTTTTTCTCTTTTCCTCTTTATTAAATGTTTTTTTTAATTTTGTAATATTTTGTCTTTTTTTGTTTTTTAATTTTTTTTTCTCATTTTTAATGTTTTTTTCCCCCTACTTAATTTTTTTTTTTAAATTTTCCTTACTTAATTTTTTGTTTTTTTTTGTTTTTTTTCCTCGCTTTAGTGAGGTGAAAAGATTTGTGTTACACACGGGTGCAAGTAATTTTGACGTCTCGTGTGTTGCAACACTCGCTACGCTCAGGATTCTATTTTTGAACCACTCGCTTCGCTCAGGATTCTATTTTTGAACCACTCGCTTCGCTCGTGGTTCAACCATAGAATCCATTCGCTAGCTCGTGGTTCAACCCTAGAATCCATTCGCTAGCTCGTGTTTCAATTCCACACTCGCGGTTAAAATACAACTTTGCACCCTTGTATAACAAATAACTATTAAATCCCATATCGTGCAACAGCAGACGCAAGTCCTCCCTACTAAAACCAATGTCTTTTGCAAAAAGATAAGCAAGCATGGTACCTACATGTTTACGCATTGCGCTCATGTTACCGTTACAGGTTTTTTTTTCACATCCCTACCAGATGCTACGCGTGCGTTCGTTATGGTTGTCGTCAATCTGCAAGTCTTGTTTACCTACTTACCTACTACTCGTACTTAGAATATGTTTTTATCGCATGCCGATTACGACCCTAACTAGTGCGTCCCTTACACAAAATTGGCAGATTAATAAAGTTCCTCAAGGGTTTTTTTGACAATATTGCACATCATTAGAAATAGGATAAATTAGAGAACTTTTTTAAAGAATTTTAAGAACATGATCTTTTTTAGTTTTTATTTAATTGCAGAATTAAAGTTACCCAAGACGAACATTTTGCATCTAAGTAGATTTTTTTTGAGGGTCTATATAAAAATAAGTAGACGTTATTTTCAAATAATTTTGACTACAAAGATAAGTATGTTTTTTAATGTTACAAAATTATGTATGTATACCTTATTACTAAGGTAGTAAAGTCTATGTATAAGTATATATGTGTGTATGTATGTACATTAGAATTTAAAAAAAACACGTAGGCTTGTTAAATTCAAGTTGAAACAAGTAGCACCTTAGAATTTTACAAAATTTATTAAAATAAATTAAAAAAAAAACCCGTAGGCACAAATTTTTCTTTCAGTGCCGGAAATGCTAGAAAACCACCCAATCTACCTGCCGTTTTATTTGGCAAACGATGGACCAAACTCCCTCTATAATATTTTCAATCATGTTGAAAATGACATACTTAATTACTTATTATTCTCAAATTTGACTTGTAACTATGGTGTTATCAATAAAGAATTGTATTGTATTGAACACACTCCCAGTTGGGAATGGATAAAAATTTTCAGAATTGTCTGGTTCTTTTTCGTGATAGGAATAACCTTCCAAGTGAAATCAAAACATTTTTCGAAAAACCCAACTGCTTTTTTGCATGCTTTAAACAAAAAAAAACACATATCTGAGTTTCGTTATAATTATCAGCTCGAATCTTAATATTTATAAATCAGTTCTTTATTCAATAATTTTTTTTACGTACTTTTGGTTAGAGATATTTGTGTCTTGTGCTTAACATACTTTATTGAACTGAAGTAAAAGTGCCCTAATAAGGCCCTTACTTCAGTTCAATAAAGTATCTTAAGCATAAAGAAATAAATATAAAATAACTATATTTAGGTACCTCCCAGCCAGCACAAACCTTCTGAGTAGGTTTTTTATAATAGCAGTCACAGAAACGAATTGCTGAATAAGACTACCGTAATTAGCTGATTTGGCGCTTACTCAGACGTTACTCAAGCAATTTGGGCACAAAATTATACCGCTAATAGCTGAGTAATAGCAATATAACACATGAATAAGTTTTGAATAATTGTACGACAAGCTGAGTATCTTCTGCATTAAAGCATTTTGTTCTTTTATTCAAGTATTACAGCTCTGTTATCCAGAAGATGAATGAATGATGAATGAACTATATGCTTAGTCCTTCAAAGCTCAGATATTCAGATGATACACAGCTTTAAGCTTATTTCAGAACATTTATCAAGAATTTATTCAAATTAAATTTGAAGTTGACAATAAATCGAACACAAAAAATAAATTAAAAGTGCCGCGTTGTTTTGGTGAGTGACAAGCAGCAGAAAATAAATGGCCATGCAAATTTTAATGTCAGCGGTAAGTAAATAGTTTTACGCTTAATTTGTGCTTGAAATAATAAATTGTAGGTGCGCATGCAACTTTACCGTGTATTCATATATACATTTCGTGCAAAATTTTTACGCGCTACCTGATAAGCCAGGTTTTTGAGAAATAAACAACATTTCGTCGTTGGTTTGTTTTTACGAGTGAAATATTTTTCATGTTCTTATACCATTTGAGGGTTCAAAAGTAATCTTGTAATACTTTTTACAAGAATATTATACCGATTTCGTTATCATAATTGAGTTTTCGAGTATAAAATTTCTCATCATTTAATAGGTTATGTTATTCATTATGGCGACGCTCATTCTGAATAAAGTCTGCTTGCACAGCGGCTCCTCGTCTAATGTCTGCATAACAGACCTTATGTGTCCACTTATTCAGATGTTCTCTGGTTAAAAGTGGTCTGCCCCCATTATATTTTCGTATACTGTTCTATAATCATACTCACTCGTAATATAAATCAAACAATTAGGATTCAGTCATAAAATAAATGAAAACCCACACAGTATAGACCTATTTGTTATTTGTTTTTTTAGCTCTAATCATATTCAGATGTTTTTAGCATTTTTTTTGATAGGCGGCATATTTACACAACACTACTAAAGCGCGCGCACGAAATCGAAATGTCACACTACTAGCCGCATAAATGCTGACAAATATTGCAAAATAGTTCTGCTAGCTTAAAAAATGTCTACTTTTCGTGAATACTCAGCCAAATTCTGCATAAGAATCTGTTACTTTTGCTTTTACCCCAGTTAGCTGCACATGACAGTAATTTCGTACTTAAAGTGGCATAAAGTAGTTATAACAGCTACCTTAAATTCTGTTAACTAACTATATGCTTCATAACAGGAACCTCACCCTACTTTATACAGCAGCTGTGTAACTGTCAAGATGTGGTGTGTAATACAGCTAAAAGAGAACAGAACCTCAATTATTCAGTACTCTGCTGGATAATAGAATCTTATACCAGTGTTATACAAAAGGTTACACAAACTCTTGAGTAACAGGTCTATTTATGATGACTATTCAGCTTTAAGAAATAAAATCGGCAAATTACAGAACTAACTCAGCTAATAGCATTATCATAACAAAAAACAACTTTAATACAGAACTTGGCAATACACACAGCTTTTATACATATATAATAAAGCTTAACCCTGCATAAGGTTAAATTGTTGGCCAGTTATATGACTTGTGTGCTGCCTGGGCTATAATTTGAGGCTAACCAGATTAAACACAAAATTTCATTAAAAATACTGACAAAATTTACTTTATTTTTCTCAATCTCGAATGATATTTAAAAATCGGAAATTAATAAAATGTGAAATGTTTAACTATTTTTTTAATATTGCCTTATTAGGAGCCGGGGCCTTCCTTGGTTTGCTCACCTTATATCTCGAAATTGGTTAGCGTGATAATGAACTATCACTGGAAAATGAACAGACTATGTATACGTTGCAAGTTATTAGTGTAAGATTTACTGACTTAGATAATACCTATTTACCTAAGATCAATATAAATCAAATAGTCACGATGACTCGAGCATAGAAGAGTTTGAGTTTAGAAAATAAAATAAAGCAAGTGCCCACTTGTTCGTAGGCTTGAACTCGGCTTGACACGCTGCCGCGTCTGTAGATATTGCGGGACTACTTTGAGATTAAAACCTAATTTTAACAATATTGAATAGATATGTTCTTGGCGTGTACCCTTTAGCTATTGATTAGATGACATGTGCCATATATAAGTAATTCAAGAGAATTAAATAATACCTACCTGTGTATTCAAAGTAGGTACTAACAATGTCACCAAAAATAAACACAGGAAATAAAATTAACAACATCTAAGAAAATAACGCGTTATTGTAATCAACGATATAATTGCTCGTGGGATAATAAAATGTGTGAAATGTAATTACCTACTTATTATTCATTCATAATTCAAGTTTATAACATGAACATCATATTCATGAACTTGAAATCCTTGATCTTTATAACGTTTTTTTTTGCTATTGGATATTGTCTAAATGGTAAGTAGTTGTTTATTTTTTAATAACGACTGAAAATAAACAAATTTGACGTTTCTTTCTTATGTGTAAATTTTTATGTTTATTGAAGTAAACGTCGTCATTGTTATAGATACAAATGAAACAGATGATGCAAGGAAACGCTACGGATACGGTTTCTACGGGTCCTGTGGTGATCACGAGAAAGTATTTATATGTATGACTAAATGCCAGAGTTTGGATTATGAAGTATACAGGCTCGACCACAATTGTAAATGTACGTGCCATAACATGAGAAGTACACTTGCACTACCATACTTTCAATGGTTAACTACCGGGACTCCAAAAACATTACCAACTACTAGAAGTCCAAGACTTTGGGATGTTGCAGGAACCTTGTCTCCAAACCCCTTCAAGACAACAACAACAATTGAAGACAATAACACTTGTCCAACTTTATATCCTGTAACAGCCACAAATCACACAAAGGTACCGCTGCCACAGAACACACCTGATGGAAAAACAAACGAAACAGAATCGAATGGAACAGGACCATCAAACCAAACAGAATCCAATGGAACAGGACCATCAAATTCAACAGAATCCCATGCACCAGGACCGTCAAATCAAACAGAACCCAGTGCACCAGGAACATCAAATCAATCAGAATCCCATGAAACAAAATCAAATCAGACAGGGGAATCCAGCACGAACACCTCCGCGGACACAAAGCCGAAACGCTAAAACTTTATCTATATTCTTCATTCAAGAACGACAAACACATATAGTTAGCATTATAGGAAGAGACGTATGCATAGTTTTGTATTTTACAGGCTTGCACTATTAGAAACTCCGGAATTGAAAAAAGAGACACTGTTGGCAGTGTTATCCCCAAAAAAAAGTTTAAGGCGACTTCCTGACGATGGAGCGGTATCGGTATGCGGTATTTTGTACCTAGTAATGTTGCACAGATTTTCTCACTGGTCGGTATACTGTCAGTACATATGCGCAGCAGTAATATCATGTGCGGAAGCTTTCAGTACTTATATGAAAACGCCCCGCTTCCGGGCTTCTCGCGTGAGTGGAAGCAGTAATTTAAGGCTCGACCTTTAAAATTTTCGTAAAAATGCGTTGTTTAGTAACCACTTTATACATTATGACGTAACAATTTACCGTCGCAAAAAATATATCACAATCTGCCATATATCATAGTTTTCGTAAAAATCCATTTTAACAAGAGAAAAAAAAATCTAAAGTGAACCCTATTATTTCACGAGTTTACTGTCCCATTTTTTTATCAGAAAAATAAATTTTATAATTTTCTTCATAAAGTAATGGACAATAACTGTATTTTCTTACTTACTTAAATTTCTTCTCGTTTTCTGAAATATTCCGTAAAACATGATATCCGCGCTTTCGCACACGCACTTCCATCTCGCTCACGCGTATGCTCAGTGAGAGGGAGACAAGGCCATGAACGTGCGGAGCCATGTAGGCGCGCAGTAAAGTTTCAGTGACAGCTGACGCTTACTGATATCGTACCGCTTCTGCACCGACAAATCACGAAGTCGCTTTAGTGCGGGGAAAAAATGGTACCTACGTTCTATACATTAAAACTGTTTTTCTTTTCTCAAAAATAAAGAATATGACATCTGGTAAATTTTGAGTACATAATTAATTGCAGACGCCGGGAAAAAGCAGTTCGTGAATAGGTAAGTAGATTTTAAATTTATACGAATCTATGCATTGCCATTTCCGCTGTGGCATATAAGTATAGTGTTTTCTATATATATTATTAAAACATCTTAAAAAATTCAAATTTTATCAGAACCTTGAAGTTAGTGACTGCCTGACTGGTATTTAAAACTACCAACATTTTAAAATGGGATTTAAACCTTAACGCATGTGCCGTTTGAATTTCGTTCGTACAATGCGTTACGTGATCGACCTACGGATCGAAATTATGAATAGGTAAATGACAAAGCAATTCCGCCATTTTGACGTCACTGACAGTTGACAGCCATGACGGCGATTTCCCTCAAGAAAAATAAATTAACCCTTTTCTAGGCCGGCAGTTGGAAAATGACAATCGGATGTCAGTCTTATTCATTGACATTAAGATATATGTTTGACAATCAGTATGTGGTCGATATAACGCCTCTGCCTTGGAAAACGGTTAAATAGGTATTCAATGAGGTCAAAACTATCCTAAGTCACAGCTAGGATAATAATCTACCTATAAAATTGTTTCATGTTCTTCCGTTGAAAAATGTTTGAAATGTTACTTGCTAATTCTTTTTTTAATTCAGAGACTAATTATAAGTGTAGATTACAATGTATGGTGATGTCGGGATCACCAGAGTGGCATAGTTACAGAGAGAGAGACTTCGGTTCCACAAAAAAATAACTATGACTAAGTTTTTTGTTTCTACAACCTTGCCGCTTTCACTCGGTGCAAAAACAGGCCTTGTTTGACCTTGACACCCAATGCCTTGATTGTGTCTGATAGAAGAGAAGAGGGAAGACGAAGAAGAAATTTTCCTGAATAAGTACCAAAATAAAATCTGCGTGTTGAAATTCGTTGTAAATAACTATATTATTACATAACCATTAGTATTGCTCATTTGCCTTTTTAGGGTTCCGTAGCCAAATGGCAAAAAAACGGAACCCTTATAGATTCGTCATGTCCGTCCGTCTGTCTGTCTGTCTGTCCGTCCGTATGTCACAGCCATTTTTTTCCGAAACCATAAGAGCTATACCTACTGTTGAAACTTGGTATGTAGATGTATTTTGTGAACCGCATTAAGATTTTTACACAAAAATCGAAAAAAAAAAAACATTAAGTTTTAGGGGTGCACAAAACTGAAACTCAAAAATTTTTTTTTCATCATACCCATACGTGTGGTGTTATCAATGAATAGGTCTTCAAAAATGATATAAAGCTTATAACATATTTTTTTTCTAAACTGAATAGTTTGCGCGAGAGACACTTCCAAAGTGGTAAAATATGTGTCCTCCCCCCTGTAACTTCTAAAATAAGAGAATGATAAAACTCAAAAAATATATGATGTACATTACCATGCAAACTTCCACCGAAAATTGGTTTGAACGAGATCTAGCAAGTAGTTTTTTTTAATACGTCATAAATCGTAAACTGCAATTTATTTAACGGAACCCTTCATGTGCGAGTCCGACTCGCACTTGGCCGCTTTTTTCTAATGTTCATATACAGGGTGAGCCCTGTAACCGGAGCAAAAAATTAAACGGTAGATTATAAAGCTTATGTGAATGTTATTTTTTTTAATCTTCAAAATTAGTTTGAGTACTTGTATTTTTTTACTCTTCTGGAGTGCTATAAGTAACTTTTTTTTATTTTTAAACCAAAAAATATGAAATAAAAATTTAAAAATCATAAAAATATCTTTTGAAAACAAAAGTGCAAAAACTAAAATGACTCATTACATGATGTTACCTTAAAATCTGCATTGACTGCGGTACTATGATCTCGTGGTGCCAAGATACATTACTTGGAGGTCATAACTTTAGACTGAAATTTCTCCGAATCCAAAAAAAAAATATTGGGACGCAAGGAGTTACTGAAACTGCTGTAACGAAGCGTCCTTTTGAATATTTGCTCCGGTTACAGGGCCCACCCCGTATAAAGGCCTGCGTAAAGTATTTTTGTAAAATATTTCATTAATTTTCTTTGCTTTTTAGTTGAGCTTTAACTGCATGTGCACGCCAGGGTTATATTTTTTGTTTCAATTCACCATTGATGGTGGAGAAACAAAACTCAGTAGGTAGGCACTAAATAAAATAATCAATAATGTTGAATTTTCTCGAAAAATTACTAAAAACCAGCCAAGTGCGAGTCGAACTCGCGCGCGAAGGGGTCCGTCTATAAAAGTTACGTTTGTTGTACCTATGGGATTAAATATTTATTTTATTCTGTTTTTTAGTATTTGTTGTTAGTGCGGCAACCGAAATACATCATCTGTGAACATTTCAAGCGTCTACCGTTATCAATATCGAGCAAACACGAGCTAAAAAATTCTGTTTGTTGTAGCCCCCTTAAATATTTATTTTATTCTAATTTTTAGTATTTGTTGTTATAGTGGCAACCGAAATACATCATGTGTGTATTTCGGTTGTGAATATTTCAAACCACCATTTTGCCATTATCAATATCGAGCAAAAACGTACAAAAAATCACGTTTATTGTATGGGAGTCCCCTTAAATATTTATTTTATTCTGTGTTTTAGTGATTGTTGATATAGCGGCAACCCACATACATCATCTGTGAAAATTTCAACGGTCTAACTATCCCGGTTCATGAGATACAGCCTGGTGACAGACAGACGGACAGCGGAGTCTTAGATTACTAAGACTCCGCTGTTCGTCTGTCTGTCTGGGACCCAAAGGGTCCCGTTTTACCCTTTGGGTTCGGAACCCTAAAAATGTAGTCAAATGGAGAAAATAGCAACGCAAGAGGTTAAATAATCACAAAGTAATAAGTGTCCAAAGTTTTAAAAGGGTGTATCTGTCCCTTTTCCGCAAAACGCACCATCATATTACCTAAACGATTTTCATTTACTATGACGCTCGAGGATCGTGACGTTACGATCCCCGAGCGTTTTCTCTGTCAAACAAGCGACATTGAAAAGGTTGCAGGTTCGTAATTTTTTAACATATTTGAATGGGATTTTCGGTAATAGGCATATTCTTTTACCTTCTTTCTTTTGAAGTAATAATAAATATTGAGTCTACACCCCTATTCATCATCTTGTTAGTATCCAAAATTAATCATGTTGTTCAAGATTAATGCAATTACGATGATTTGCCTACATCGATGCCCTCAATGTTCAGAGAATTCTGAACATGAATTACTTTCTTAAGATTTTGGGATAAGAATATTTTTTCGATCACTAGCTCATGGCATAAATATCGATTTTAGCCTTATCGAATTACTAATTTACTATATTCCGATTCTTGTCATGATACATTTTCATTCGTTTTTTTTCTAATACAAATACCTGTTTCGAAAAAAAAAGAATCTTCGCAAAAAAATCATTCTGATTCTTCTTGCTAACGGGTCTATTGTACATAGATATGAATTAAACTATTTTTAAACACCAAACGTAAGCTAAGGATTGTTTTAATAACATAAGCCACTATGTGGGGTTCAAAGGGTTTTTTTGAATGTGTTCATGTAATGTAATAGTACATTACATCAGAGGCCGGGAAAACACGGATTTCCGGCCAAGTAGGTATAGAGATACGAGGCCGGGAATCCGTTTTCACGCCGAGGCATGTGCTTTTCTCAAACATGCAATGAAATAAATAAATAAAAATCCTCAAATCAAACTAATTTTCATGGCTGAATGCCGTGATGCTGTGCCACAAATAGTGGAATGCAAATTAAAAAGTTACTTTGCAGGCCTAGGCCTGAAACGTTGCATGAAATCCCATTTCAGGCCGGCTCGAGATGCTGCGCCCGACAAAGGATACTTCCGAGTCTATTATAAGGAACGTAAAGAGAATATTTCATTGCATGTTTGAGAAAAAATACTTTTCTCAAACTTGCAATGAAATGTTGACATGACTTACTTCAAATTAGGTCCGGAAATACTACGTACCCGGTGCGACTAGTGAAGATGATATGTAAAGAAATGTCATACAACCTTACACACCTAGGCCTGCAAAGCAACCGTCTTTTGTTTATAAACGTCAAATTGTGACAGAACGTCTTGGCATTCAATCACTAAAAAAAAAAGATTAGGACTAATGTTAATGTCACCGGGTAAAACGTTGCTTCAAACAGGTTAAAAAAAAGTTTGGCGCGTAAATTGAAAAAAGTTTTCTTTTCTTGTTGGCCGGATTTGTCAATAGTTCGTAATTATTATGAAACTTTCTATATCTACTTGGCCTGCAACCCTTCTTTTCCCGGCCTCTATAGTAACGTACTATTTCGGTACAGGCCTTATGACTTGACATTATCTTTTGTTTTATCTGTTTGACAAATGCTTGTATCGCCAAGTTGTTGAAAGCATCTGGTAACGCACGGTATGAAATAACATTGATTTGAAACAGATATTACAATTTAAAATTGTGCATCAATCATCGGCGATGTTTTGATAATTGTTTTAGTTTTGCTTTGATTCGTTTTAAATGTCCTTTGTATAGTATAATTGTATGTGTGTATCACATATGTTGCTAATGCAGCCCGCGACCCAAACACTGTGTCCCCACACTGCCTTAATTCATCACGCACCTTCAGTGCTCATGGTTTTAAAGTACATATAGGCAGGCCTATCTCACTGTAATTTTGGCGCGAAATGACGCTTATCTGTGGTAACCTCCTGGTGTAATAGGTCTAGGGCTGTACGGTGTACCGCACACAATGACGTTTCATATACAGGGTGATATTAATGCCACCTGGAATAAACGTACTCTACACAATGGAGATAGCCAATTTCACTCAAAAGAAAAAGTCCTTTTTTTAGGGTTCCGTACTCGAAGAGTAAAACGGGGCCCTATTACTGAGACTTCGCTGCCCGTCCGTCTGTCTGTCACCAGGCTGTATCTCAAGAACCGTGATAGCTAGAGAGTTGAAATTTTCACAGATTATGTATTTCTGCTGCCGCTGTAACAACGAATACTAAAAACAAAATAAAATATTTTTTTAAGGGAGCCTCCCATTCAAAAAACGTAATTTTTTTGCCGTTTTTATAGATAATCTGTCACCAGGCTGTATCTCAAGAATCGTGATAGCTAGAGAGTTTAAATTTTCACAGATTATGTATTTCTGATGCCGCTTTATAGCGGCTTTGTTGTTATCAACAAATACTAAAAACAAAATAAAATATATTTTTAAGGGGGGCTCCCAAACAACAAACGTGATTTTTTTGCCGTTTTTATAGATAATGGTACAACTCGCACTTCGTGCCTTCGTGCGCGAGTCCAACTCGCACTTGGCCGGTTTCTTTTTTTTATTAGCCTAAGTACCCAAGTATATGTACAGTGCGTCTCTGACGTTGGGCTTTAAATGCAAATATCGATTATGGTCCTGAAACTGCACCACTTTTGTTCCGCAACTTTGTAAAATAACTATCATTTCTATAATTTGGTAGTGTTTGAACTTTAACTGTACCATCAATGTATTAAAAACACGGCCTCATCATTTGACATCCATGACACTGACAAGTATGAAAACGAACTAATGGATTCACATTGAAAATTAAATTTAATTTGTATGGAATAAGAAAAATACAAAAATAACGTATTTTTGAAAAGTTGTAGAACAAAAGTAGTTCCGTTTCAGGAGCATAATCGACATTTAAGTCAGACACACGCGTATACTGTGTCCCAGTGCTGGGCAAAGGCCTCCCCTTGTTGCCGCCACTCGTCTCGGTCCAGTGCTAGTGTTCGCCAATCTGTACAAAATGTGTCAAGGTCGTAAAAAGTCCTTAATTTTTGAAAAAAATCAAAAGTGCATTCAATTTTTAGGGTTCCGTACTCAAAGAGTAATACGGGACCCTATTACTAAGACTCCGCTGTCCGTCCGTCCGTCCGTCCGTCCGTCCGTCCGTCCGTCCGTCTGTCTGTCACCAGGCTGTATCTCACGGATACCGTGATAGTTCCAGCTGAATTTTTTACAGATGATGTATTTCTGTTGCCGCTATAACAACAAATACTAAAAACACAGAATCGAATAGTTTTTTTATAGATAATGGTACGGAACCCTTCGTGCGCGAGTCCGACTCGCACTTGGCCGGTTTTTTTTTATAGTTGCGCTTCGAACACCCAGGAAACGAACCGACACAACATCATCCCTATCGATTAAGGCATCAAGCAGAACGTCGCGCACATCATCAGCGCGTGCCCGCTCACCAAGTACAGCGGGCAACTGGAGGACTTGTTCACCTTGGAAATTGACGACGCTATCCAATGGGTCCAGCAGATGAATATTAGATTATAACAACGATTGAATTAGCCATACGAATAAATAAGGCATCAATAAGGAACAAACATCGTAAATTGCACTTTCAAAAAAAGACGGTGGTGTAAGACCTTTAGCTATTGGCAGCACATTTCGTCGCTTAATGGTATTTTTGGTCAAAAAATATGGAGATGCTTAATCCATATTTGGAGTGCGGAGAAAAATAATAATGGGGGGTTGACCTTCAATATGACCTTAAAGCACCAAAAGGGGCGGTAAAAATGTAGTGATAAATGTGGACTGATTTTAGAATTAGAAAGTCCACGCACGACACTTGCAAATTGCCAACTGGTTAGGGGCTGCTTGGGAACAGAAGAATCAAGTGCACTAACCTTCAGAATCTGGGCAATCCTTTTTTCAACGGCAGCTGCCTCTTTCCACGTCCAGCACAATAGTTAACTCATGGGCGCGCCCGGACTGATGTAGGTACACCATATTATCAAGTTTATAGATGACGCGTGGCGTTTCTTGGAATCGCCATTGGAACCGAGAACATCTCACGGGACGTGCGTTCAGTTCAAAATTCGGTAAAGAGTCTAATTAATAATAATCCAAGAGACTCAGAGAGGTTTTAATTTTCTTTGATTCTAACGTCTATTCTTGGGATCACCCCGGGATACTTTTCGTATGTATTACTCAATCAATAGATATTTCACGTCTTTGTACAGTCATGAACTTTATTTTGGGACCCTCCGAAGGTGGAATATCGTATAGCACACTGAAGACTAATATTTTGGGACCCTCCCAAGGTGGAATATCGTATAGCACACTGAAGACTAATATTTTGGGACCCTCCCAAGGTGGAATATCGTATATCACACTGAAGACTAATATTTTGGGACCCTCCCAAGGTGGAATATCGTATATCACACTGAAGACTAATATTTTGGGACCCTCCCAAGGTGGAATATCGTATATCACACTGAAGACTAATATTTTGGGACCCTCCCAAGGTGGAATATCGTATATCACACTGAAGACTAATATTTTGGGACCCTCCCAAGGTGGAATATCGTATATCACACTGAAAACTAATATTTTGGGACCCTCCCAAGGTGGAATATCGTATATCACACTGAAGACTAATATTTTGGGACCCTCCCAAGGTGGAATATCGTATATCACACTGAAGACTAATATTTTGGGACCCTCCCAAGGTGAAATATCGTATATCACACTGAAGACTAATATTTTGGGACCCTCCCAAGGTGGAATATCGTATATTACACTGAAGACCTAATATTTTGGGACCCTCCCAAGGTGGAATATCGTATATCACACTGAAGACTAATATTTTGGGACCCTCCCAAGGTGGAATATCGTATATCACACTGAAGACTAATATTTTGGGACCCTCCCAAGGTGGAATATCGTATATCACACTGAAGACTAATATTTTGGGACCCTCCCAAGGTGGAATATCGTATATCACACTGAAGACTAATATTTTGGGACCCTCCCAAGGTGGAATATCGTATATCACACTGAAGACTAATATTTTGGGACCCTCCCAAGGTGGAATATCGTATATCACACTGAAGACTAATATTTTGGGACCCTCCCAAGGTGGAATATCGTATATCACACTGAAGACTAATATTTTGGGACCCTCCCAAGGTGGAATATCGTATATCACACTGAAGACTAATATTTTGGGACCCTCCCAAGGTGGAATATCGTATATCACACTGAAGACTAATATTTTAGGACCCTCCCAAGGTGGAATATCGTATAGCACACTGAAGACTAATATTTTAGGACCCTCCCAAGGTGGAATATCGTATAGCACACTGAAGACTAATATTTTGGGACCCTCCCAAGGTGGAATATCGTATATCACACTGAAGACTAATATTTTGGGACCCTCCCAAGGTGGAATATCGTATAGCACACTGAAGACTAATATTTTAAAGGAGTGACATAAAGTTTGCCATAGACAACTTACGTTTGTACGTGTTTAGGGGCAACCGCTCAGTGACGTAAACCGGGCGGAACGAGTCAAACGATCATTTCCGTTTTTTTCCGACTAAGTAATTGTCTCTCGTCTTTTTGACCCTATCTTCTCTCGGCCCATATTTGTTATTTGCAAATAATATTTCGTGAAAGTGACAGTTTCCAATAAATTTGGGGGCACGGCAGTGCCCCCGCCAAGTCGAGCAAAACAAAGAGGCACGGCCGTACCATCCTTTTCTCGAAGCCATTCAGGCCATTTTCAACATCCTGTAATTTTGTGCTGGCTAAAGCTAGAACCCTGAATTTTCAGGAACATGTAGGGCATAATCTAGCTAACATATAATATCAATAACATTCAATTTGAACTTTTAGTTTCAGAACTATTGTCACTGATAATGATCACGCTAATTCTAAGGTACTTCTAGCAGACCCACAAGCTTCAAATTTCAAACGTTATTAGTTTTTAGCCTAATAACTCATAAAAATCCTAAAAATATTGCAATATCAGTCACGTTTCAGAGATATACAAACTACATAAGTAAGTTTGTAATCCTATACAAATACTTGCGATTACAAAACTTACGTTTGCAGTCCCTTCCTGAAAAACTATACAAACGTTATTTGCGGTTGGTAAAATAACCTTCACATACAAACTCTACAAAAAGAAATGAGATCCCATAAAAAACATTCCATGTAAAAAATAGGCCAAGTCTCGAAACTCGTTCACAGTAAAAAGTGGTGAGATATTTCGTAGAGCCAAGTCAGGCATTCGTATTAATCTTTATTTGCTTGCTAAATAAAATGTTGTGACTTGGCAAAAGCAAAGTGTAGTCGATGAACCTGTATATGCGTTTTCATATGTAATAAACAATTTATTGTTCTAAAATCCTTAGTACTACTAAAAGTATTGAATTCTTAATGCACTTGCTTTTTATAGCTATACTAAAACCTTGATTACCTATGTTTTATAATTAATACTTTGGCACCATTCGTCCACACGCCTCGAGAATGTACACCTTGATTGGGATAGTTTTCTTATCCGTGTCACATTTTGCGTGTGCAAATAACACTGCAGGTATTTTAATAATATTCATACATTGATTGTAATTTCTGTGTTTTATACAATAATTAGCAAACAGTAATAATCTACTAACATTTTCATTTTAGATCTCCCCGACAAGTCAATTTTACGATTCGGTTTCCAATATACGCAGGACTGCGAAGACTTCGAAAAGGCTTTTATTTGCATCAAAAAATGCCAAGATTTAAATTACGATAGTGCTGTTTCCGACAAACACTGCAAATGTAAATGCTTCATGAAGCAAGAACTCCAAAAATATAAAATCAAATCAAATACTACTAGAGATGATTGGAAGTCAGGAGCTCCGACTACGAAGTTACCAATTTGGGCCCAAACAACCAATACCGACGATACCGATGGGCCTGATGACGACGACCATGACACCTCTGAAGGCTCACATACAGAATCAACGGTTACAGATCATAATGCGATTACAAATGATGATGCACCTGGAAACGACCCTTCGACAAAAAACTATGAAAATTTAACACTGCCTACGAATGGCAGTGAGGCACATCACAATGGAACTACGGAAAATAATGAACCTAATACGGGAAAGAATGATCCTATTACGGAAAATAATGGAACTATTACGGAAAATAATGAAACTGTACAAAACTCAACTTTGTAAAGATACCGGAGAATAGGTTTTTGCCTATTTTATTTATGTTTATAATTACCATATTGTCATGTTTGGTTTTGAGAATTACACAATTTCTGAAAAATACGGCATTTAATTCGTTACAGTAATCTGCATCCCACCAAAAACATTACATGTATAGGTAAAGTGACTGCCAAGACTCGCTAGCTCATATAGTTTTCAGCCTTAAAAAGATATTAGATCATAAGGAGCGCCAAGCTTCCTACTCCACACGGCGTAACCTACCACTACCAGCCACGCTCTAAAAATTGTACATCTTGCCTACAAAGTATAGCTTTGTTGGGCACATCCCGGTCGCCGCATAGACTCTCGCGCTGAATGAATTTATAAGCTACATTAATAAGCGACGGATCTATACTTTTTAGCCAAGATATATAATTTTTAGAACGTGGCTGGTAGTGGTAGGTTACGCCGTGTGGAATAGGAAGCTTGGCGCTCCTTATGATCTAATATCTTTTTAAGGCTGAAAACTATATGAGCTAGCGAGTCTTGGCAGTCACTTTACATCTAATGTTTTTGGTGGGATCTCATTCCTTTTTGTAAGGTAATTTCTAAATAAGTGTATAGGAAAACCCATACAAACTTCCATCCCCTAATTTAAAGGGTTGGGGGTGATTAACTAAAAATCCTGAAATACATATTTTATTATTTATAATAAGGAGTCCCTATTTCAATTTTCAGACCTCTAGCATCCAAATTTGCGAAAGTCTCATACAAAATTGCATCCCCTAATTTAATGGATTGGGGAGTACAAGTTCAATTTTTTAAAATTGTTTTGTAGATTGTGTACTAATACTAGCTTACATACCAAATTTCAGCTTTCTAGGACTTCAGGAAGTACCCTAGAGATTTTGATGATCAACGTGAGTGAGTCAGTGACGAAATCGGCGTTTTTTAGATCTAATCTAATCTAAAGTATAAGAGCTATGCAATTGAAACTTTATATATTTAATAGGTTTACTATTGACATCATATCCCGAGAATTTTGTTTATCTGGTATAAGACAAACACAAGTTATGAGGGTTCAAAAAACGACGAAGCGCTTCGAGCAAAGATAGTGTCTGCCCTTGCGCTTCGCTTGGCTCGTCTTGGTTTTTAAGGTTCCGTTCCTCAAAAGGAAAAACGAACTCTTATCCTCAAAAGGAAAAACGAACTCGGATCACTTCGTTGTCCGTCTGTCTGTCAAACCCGTCTTTCTCAGGAATGCGTGGGGGTGAAACTTGATATTAAAATCAAATACTCAGGGTATGCAGTCCCTTCAAGCTGTAAAAAAACATTTTAAAGATACGGCCGTTTATGCCGCATATTTATTTATATAGCGTACATTATCGCACTTGCATTAAATATACTCTGGGTTTTTTGTAAGCACCTTTTATACAGAGAGGATTATTTATCCTAAATGTGACAGATTTTTACTTATGTTTTTCAATATACATGATATGTATGTATGCTTTTGGGTAATTAATCGCGCGATTTGTTTAAAAAATTTGAACGAGCGAGCGAAGCGGACGAAGTTCTCCGTTTCAGCTTTGGTCAAAATTCGTTCGTATGTCTGGATATCCGCCGGTCCGGCTTTTCTCTTCTTCAGTGGGCGTAGCATGGTTGCCATTTTATTACTTATCGTAGTCGATAATAGGACAGACTGTCCAGTTAGGTAGGTCCAACTTCGAGAAAGAGGTCAATCGTCGAATCCGACTCGGCTGGGCAGCATTCGGGAACCTACGGCACATCTTTTCGTCCAATATTCCGCAGTGTCTCAAGACGAGAGTCTTTGACCAGTGTGTGTTGCCAGTGATGACATATGGCACTGAAACGTGGTCGCTTACAATGGGCCTCATAAGAAGGCTCAAAGTCACCCAAAGGGCAATGGAGAGGCCTATGTTGGGAGTTTCTCTTGCGTTATCGTATCAGAAATGAGGCTATCCGCAGCAGAACCAAGGTAACCGATATAGCCCTTCGAATCGCTAAACTTAAGTGGCAGTGGGCGGGGTATATTGCACGTAGAACCGATGGCCGTTGGGGTGGAAAGGTTCTCGAGTGGCGATCACGTACCGGAAGGCGCGGCGTGGGTAGGCCCCCCACAAGGTGGACTAATGACCTGATAAAGGTCGCGGGAGTCATGCCCCAATGCTACACCTTAGTGCCTAATAGTTATGGTTTTGAAATTAATAACCTGAAGGATGCTAATAAATAAGTACCTACATTTATGGTATATTATAATAGTCTGTGTTGGTTATTTTTGCCATAATACGACCGATGGCGTGAATTGGAAATTATCGCTTTCTTTGAAACGCCGTCCTGACTAGAGTAGGAAACAATAAGGAGTGATTTTCAGATATGTGATTCTTGACTATCTGATTGTTTATCTGATTTAATGGATACATGATCGCTTAGGGTTTCCTCGATAGAAAGAAGAACCTAAGTTAGGTGTTCATTTTGCTTTTTTACCTCAGCATAGTCAAGCAATAAGGTAAAAGTCCGAGAGCTCGAATTAGAAAATAAATGAGATGATCATAAGAATTATGATCTAGAAAGAAAGAAAGAAAGAAGACATTTATTTACTACACAAAAGACACACAGTGACAAAGGGAGTAGGCATACATTACAATTTAACACATATTGTGTGTGTCTTCGCGGCAGTAAATAGGTCGCTGTCTCAGCATTATGCCGAGGTGTCAGACAGACACCTACAGCGCTGATTTTCAGACAGCACCGTACGTGACCCACGGAACGCAACACAACATAAGACCATTGATAAACACATAATTATTGTATACACATAATAAATAATAAATGTAATAAATTTGTAAAATATGTACCAGTAGCCAAATGGGATAGAAAGAAAAACACAAAGCACAAAACGCGACACGGTTGGGATAGGAAAGTGCTGGATGGGTTAGGATTGGGTTTGGGATTTCTGGAGCGTCAACAAATAGCCCTTAAGCTGACGCTTAAAGGTATACTTGCTAGACGCTCCTTGAATAGGTGGAGGGATATCATTCCAACACTTGGACGCCGCGAACCTAAAACTACCTCGAAACGCCGTGGTCCGATGCATTGGCACCAGAATCATCGCCTTACACCTACGCGCACTCTTGGGCCATACAAGTCTACTCAGCAAATATGCTGGAACCCCAGATCGCACTATGCCAAAGAGAAGAGTGGCAAGGTGAAGCCGTCTGCGTGCAGGCATGTTCAGCAGACCAGCGGCGTTCAAGTAGGGAGTGATATGGGAGCGGGGTGGGACTCGGAAACAGAAACGAATGCATGCGTTTTGCACTCGTTTTCGTAGCTTTTTTGTACGACCAGTAATGCAGCCAGCATAGACAACATCACAATAGTTTAATCTTGACAATATCAGCGATTCACAAAGGTTAACACGCAAATCAACACTTAAGTAATCGCGAACATTGTAAAGAACTTTAAGGCGGTAGAAGCAGTTACTCACAACTTTTTGTATGTGGTTCTCAAAGCGCAGCTTGCCGTCCATGAGGAGGCCAAGGTTATTTGCTTCTACCACCCTGTCTATTGGTTCACCCATGATAGCAACACCATTGGTAGTCAAAGTCTCGAGGTTACTGATGGTCCTACGGATTTGATGATCTGATCCAAAAACAACATATTTCGACTTGTTCGGATTAAGTACAAGGCAGTTCTTTTCCGACCAAGTAGGAATACGTGCTAGGTCTGCGTTGATGGTATTGACCGCAACAGATATGTCCGTGGGTACGCTAGTGAGGTATAACTGGAGGTCGTCAGCGTAAAGATGGTATTTGCTGCCCCTTATATTGTGAGTGATGTCAGCACTGTACAATATAAAAAGCAGGGGACCCAGTATAGAACCTTGCGGCACTCCTCTTTCCACAGGGCAAAGAGCGGACCGCAAAGTGCTACCATCCATCCTACGTAACGCCACCGTCTGCACGCGGCCGGAGAGATAACTATCTGTGGCGTAGTACCGAAATACCTCATACCCAAGACATGAAATCCAAGGGGTATTTTAGACCGAGCGCAGGCTGTCCCTGCCCGTATGATTTGGGACGCCCTCAGAGACAACACCCGACAGGATTTTTAGGGACAATTGCTAATTAATGGAATCTGAATGAACCGGGCTATTAGGTGAAGATGATGGATAATTTCACAATTGATTAACGGCAGACGGTAACTCGATCTCTGCTATAGATGGGTCTCTGATGGGATATAGGCAACTCGCCACATATGTGGCAACATCTACCTTCGAGGTCGAGCAACAGCTCTTACGACAGTTATGACTCTCTGGACGGCCGGTTAAGGCGTGGTGGAGTCGCTATTAACAGCCCGCCACAAAAGATGCTCTATGTTGACTGATTGCTCCGGAAAACCAGTGGGCGAGGGTTGCCATAACCCTACGCCTTATTAAATCTATTATATTATTATTGTAAGATAATATTATTCATTTTAAAAACTGGAATGTTTAGTTTTACGTAGTAAAGTGTCCGTGGCTTATTTGCTGAATTAATGTTTTATTAAACTTTTTTGACGACGTTATTAACTTTGGCAAACATTTATTTTTAAACACCAATCGATAAAAGTTGACCTACATTGTTTTTTCTTTTTACTTGCAGCTACAATACTTGAGGAGAGCCTTGATTGACTACACGACTATAATAAACCATTTATTTATTTCAGTCATCTAATGCCCATAGTTACAAATACCTTAAAGACTGGCATACATACAATTATAATATTAAAAACGAATTATTATTGAGGCGACGAGACGGCGACTATGTAGAGGCTTACAACAAGACACTTACACCTATATTCCAAATCTCATTCATATAGACAGATACAGAAGAAACCTATGAAAACTATGAGGGTTCAGTTTTGGCCTTTTTGGCTACGGAACCCTAAAATCCACTTAAATAAACGTTCAATTTATTTATTAAGGAAGTCAAATAATTTCTGATCAGCGTCAACGGATAGGCTTCGGATAGAATATTTACGAATACTCACTAAAATAATTATCTATATATTAAGCTTAACGGCCACATTAGGGAAATATCTGCTACCCTCTCATAAAATATGTATTCTGGACATACTGGTACGTGTTAGGCTTTTCCGATACCTAGGCTGATTTATAATACAGATAGAACGATAAATAAATGGATTTGAGAATTTGAAACGTATGGAATCTAGTTCTACTAAGTAATAAGTGATTTTTGAGAGTAGTAGTTAAGTACTTCAGTACCTCAATGATAAATGATATGTTTGAAGATGTGGCTAACTTAAATTGATTATCGTAGTAAACGTTATCGTTACTAAAAAACTGAATCGATTATACATTAAATTTTAAATTAAATAATTATGTTCATAAGCAGCTTATACACTTCCGCAAAATGTTACAATTATTGATAATGAGATAATATATTTATTATCCTTCTTCGACTTATGATTGTTAATTTATACCAATTTGCTACCAACCTACTCGCGTATCACTAAATTAAAAAAAAAAAGTCGTAGGACGTAAACGTCCCCATATCGAATTTCAATATGAATATTTGAATTCATATGCTAGAGTATTGTAGAGGTTTTAAGTTCAAAAGCTATTGATTCTTTTACTTTTAATTTCCTGTGCAATTTACGTTTATTGGGATTCCCGAAAACACTACGTAATAACGGGAACGGCGAGGACAGCGTCCCTAGGATAGGTACTTAGGTATCACTATTCTTTGATGGAGACATCAAACCGACAAACACACAGAGATGTCAATAATGTTCAAATCATAAAACTATGGCTCATTCAGAGGTAATGTACAAACCACTTGAAATAGAAAATAAAGTTACAAATATAGCATGAAGTATATATTTAGCATTCGATATAGTCTGGCTGGGCCTACGCAATTAAAACAACTCAGGAGTATTAAAAAGTTAGAAAACACAAAGTGTGTGCGTTGGCAATGTTGGCATGTGCTTGTGCAAAAACAGCATGCAGGAAAAAAGAAAAAGGATCAATCCCGTGTTTAACATGTTTCTCTTTTCTATTGAAATAATGTGTAGGTAGGGGGTATAAAACTTGTGAGCTCCCAAGGGACACTTTCGAGGCTGTCGACTATGACGTATCGCTTAGATTTTTTTACCAATACTCTATGGACATATTTTTGCTTTTATGTTAATATATCAATTTTGCTTGTCCTTTACTTGACAGTTTTTTCCCTAAAAATTCGATATTGTTGACACTTTCATGATATGGGTAAGTACACAAGATCGCGAAAATCACTTAATATAGGAAAGTTTACTTTAAGTAATTCAGAAGAAGGAATCAGATCCATTTTACAGATTCTTTCTGATAGAAATTACAGTCATCCAATAATTGCATGAGACGTCTCTGTGTGAAGCATACGGTGCAGAAGTATGACTCGAAAGTCAATAGAAAAAAAAAGCACTCGAAAATTTAATACGAGTAAATACGATTGTAGTCAAAAGTGTTAGGCACTTACTTTCTACCGATGGAATTTCGTGGCATTTCATGATTTGGCTAATTGGCATATCATGATGTGCCTGATGAAAAATACGGCAGATCGATTAGAGCAACGCATTCGTCGATATTCCTAGCTCTATACCGGGCACATCGTGAAAATCCGGCAGATCACGAAATTCCTAGGCATATCGTGAAACGCCGCCATTTCATGATTTGGCTAATAGTTGACCAGGCATATCATGATGTGCCTGATAAAACATACGGCAGATCGATTAGAGCAACGCATTTGTCGATATTCCTAGCTCGTATACCGGGGACATCGTAAAAATCCGGCAGATAACGAAATTCCTAGGCATATTGTGAAATGCCGCCATTTCATGATACGCCGCCATTTCATGATTTGGCTAAACGTTGACCAGGCATATCAGTGCAGCCTGTGCAGTGCCTGATAAAAAATACGGCAGATCGATTTAGTGGCAAAACCGACTCAGATCGCGGATAGTGCAGCAAAAGAAGACGAGGTTCGTATTCGAGGTTTTTTTTTTATAAAAGAGCGGAAAAACTTGTTTGCAAACCCTAGTTACGTATAACGGCGAGTATTGAACGATATAGCGGCGTTTCATGATATGCCTAGGAATTTCATGATCTGCCTAAATGTCATTTCATTAGACAAATCGTGAAACGTTACGTTTTGAAAGATATGGCGGATGTCATTTAGCCAAATCTTGAAATGGCGGGGTTTCACGATATGCCTAGGAATTACGTATCTGCCAGATTTTACAATCGGCCGCCGACATACCTATAGACTAATGATGATGTAAGTAGGTGCCAGTTTAAATTATATATGTACCTATTGCCTAAATAGTAATACGAGGTTCACTCCACCCAGATATGCCAGTGTTGCTAATAGACACTTAAGTAGTAGTTCTTGTAGAAAAAAAATCGCGAAATGATTGGTGTAATATTTTCAAGGAATAAATAACCTCCCGAAATAGTTTACGTGGGTAGATATAAAAACATCTGGGACGGAACGCTCCGTCGCACTCCATAGTTCGGGCTGTTAGTCACCGAGGGCTGTGCTTATAAATCTTACGATGACCCTCCTTTATGGCAAATACTGCGATGCAGAAATGATACTAGTGGCTCAGTTGGGAATGGACACAATAAAATTTCGATTGATCGACGAAGTGAAACACAAGTTTAGAAAAATATTTGCCGATTTAGCTTATTATTTTATTCCTTATAACGTATTCGGTCAATATTGGTCGTGAGTTGTGTTTGATGTGTAATAACTATTTTATAATCAAATAGGTATACGTAAATACGACAGTAAATATTAATCGATTTTCTGTAATCTTATGAGTTTAGTTGATAGATAAGCTATTTTAATTGAAATTGGAAACATGATTACTTACATACATTCATAAATTGTACGATTTCTTAGTAATAATTATTAATGAGTTTTGTATAATTAACAGGTATAAATATATTTAAGGAGAATTGTCTACAAACGAATCTATATCTACGTAATGACGAGGAATAGGATTAATTAATTTCTTATAAAACGTTTTTGTTCCCTCCTTTATCTGTTCACACACAACCAGGGGCGAAAATAAGAAGGAAAAGCTAACAATAAATCCTCCTACATAAAAATTGCAACAACTTTGTTCATAATGCCGATGGAGGCATCATCAAAAGTTGGTTCGCACCCTCGCGCCCATTCGTGCAGAGATTACCAATAAATCCAATACGGGATAATTGCCCGGCTTAATTCTGTTCTATCTTTCTACTTAGTTCAGTCGTCAGAATGTGCCAGCTCAGGCCCCTTGGGAGTGTCCAGTCTGCAGCACAAACACCGGCCTCGTGGCGATCGAAAATCATACCTGTTGCATGTTGTTACGATTCATTATCGAGTAGCGAAATATGAAACAAAACAGAATCTACTTCAAAAGAAAGTAGTACCATTAATGAGTTAATTTTAGTATGCCACAGGTTTATTATAATGTTTATAGTGTTATTTCGAAAACATACTAAAATACTTCGGTAGTAGGTACGGTCAACCAATTTGATTCCTAGGCCACCGTAGAACTCTGTCATTTTAACTGCTACATAGCGACGCAATAATCCTAGTAACCTGTATTGACATAGCATTTACAACGGCAAGGTTCTATGATGGCCTAGGAATCAAATTGGTTGGCTGTACATCATCCTCCTAGCGTTATTCCCGGTTGTGCCCCTATAAAGGAGCCCGAGGTCCGCTTTGACACCTAATCCCAAGATTTGGCATAGGCACTAGTCGCGACAGTGCCATGATTGCGTATTCATAATTTGTAATCCTAAGGACTTACTTTCTTAACACCTATTAATTACCTTAGAAAACTGCAGCGCACTGATGACCTCAAATAATCTTTTAGTGTAAGATATGTAAACGATAAGTACGTACATTATGGGCAGAAGTCTGTAATTTAAGTAGGTTGTACTACCTATTACATGTAGTACATGTAGTACATGTCATGCCCTTGCCAGACAAAGAATGAACTACTTTGGTAACGGTTACCCGCAACCAAAGGAATTCAAGGTGCTCCCGACGAACTGCATCATCCGCTTTGTGGAAATGATGGAGCAAGCCTGGGAGCAGGTATAAAGGAGAGGGCAAATGCACAAAAGATCCCACTGGGTCGAAGTGCATCCGAAAGGGCCCTCACCTAGATAAGATAAGATAAGATAAGACTACCTATTACAAGTATATTCAGTTTTATCGATTTTCCATTGACCTGATTTTGTTATTTGTCTTACTAAGTCTACTTACTTGTATAAAATGGTACCTATATAAAGGTGGAATTCAACCAACGAGGCGAGTCGACGAGGGGCAAAAAATTACATAATTCTTACTACAATGATAATGACAATTTCATTAGCATTATTTGGGCATGGGAATCCATATCTTAATCTACTACACTGTAGATAGTAAACGGAAACGTATAACCATTACTATGCAAACTCTATTCAATCAAATTCAGCCAGAAAATATCTGGAAACCGGCAAAGTTACCCGCGTATGAGTTTTGACAGTAAGGTAAGTGACGTGACGGATATAGGTGTCGTTTTTTTCATGTAGCCTAATGGATGAGAATTATGGAGTCAAGGGGTGGCAGCGATTTGATATTCGCATCAGCCGGCCCTGGGGACCTCCGTGACGGGCTCAATAGCACTACCCTTCGATCGACGTTTTATAACCATTCAGATATGGGAAATGCACTCTGATAAATCGATTATGTGTGTGATTTTTTGTAAAGCCCCAGGCGACCCGTTTCACTCAGATGCAAAGAGTAAGATGACACGTCTACCTATACCTACCTATATGATGGATGAATATCCTAATTAACTACAAGCATTAATTTGACTATACAGGGTGTGGCCTGTAACATGAGCAAAAAATTAAACGGTAGATTATCAAGCTTGTGAACGATCATTTCCACATGGTTAAACTTGAAAAAAAATTTTTTTTTTTTTGAAATTTTTTTTCTTCAAAATAAGTTTAGTTG
Source organism: Epinotia brunnichana (assembly GCA_963854355.1). Classification (NCBI taxonomy): domain Eukaryota; kingdom Metazoa; phylum Arthropoda; class Insecta; order Lepidoptera; family Tortricidae; genus Epinotia; species Epinotia brunnichana. The sequence goes on along the minus strand of OY977939.1, from coordinate 16,629,174 downwards.
TATTTTTTTGCTCTTCTGAAGTGCTATCAGTAACTTTTTATTTTAAAGACACTAAAAAAAATGAAATAAAAATCAAAAAATCACAAAAATATCTTTTGAAAACAAAAATGTAAAAACTAGTATGACTCGTTACATGATGTTACCTCAAAATCTGCATTGACTGCTGTGCTATGATGTCGTGGTGCCAAGATACATTACTTGGAGGTCATAACTTTAGATCAAAATATTTCCGAATCCAAAAAAAAAAAAATGAGTGGGACACAAGGGGTTACTACAAATGCTGTAAGGAAGCGTCCCTTTGAATATTTGCTCCTATTACAGGCCACATCCTGTATAAGGATTGAGGAGAGATGATAGAATTAGGGTTTCCAAGATTTTGTTTCAAGAATTAAAACGATTATCCCCGGTTTTTTTGTTATTCGTGTTTGGTCGGTCTAAGGATTGTGTCTGGGGCACGGTAGTGCCCCCGCCAAGACGAGCCAAGCGAAGCGCAAGGGCAGGCACTACCTACCTTTTCTCGAAGCGCTTCGTCGTTTTTTTGAACCCACGTCCCACATAACTTGTGTTTGGATTATACCAGATAAACAAAATTCTCGGGATATGATGTCAATAAGTAGTGATTGCACTTTACCTCATAATATAATATGTTTATATATTACGTATAAAAGAACCTGCGAGAGGGTAAAAATTCGCATTTTATTCCAAACAACACCCCATCTCGAATTAAAATGTCAGTCAATGCGGAAAATCCCTTTCCAAAAAATTAGCCAACGGAATTCGAACAAATAATTAATCTGGAATAATCATACAAAACGATGCGAGCGGGCCTCGTTGCCATTATTACCATTCATTTCAAATCAGCCGTGCGGCGGGGAGGGACGCGGGCCTCGCCCGACCTGAATAACCATACATTTTCCAATCAGGGCACGTATCATTTAACTCGCTATTAAATTCGACTTCTTCCCTTCGAATTATTACCATGTCAAGGAAAAACTCGAGAGTGACTGTTATTTGTTGAAATAAAATGAGGAATATTTTTTTATAGCGCCTGACGTGCTTTTAGTTAGTAAAGCAACCTTTTAAGAGTTCTTATTACTCTTAAAGCCTTTTTAACGCTTTACCGTTTCTAATATCCCTAATTATGAAAGAACTTTTCGATCTTACATTTTACGTGTGGCTCACCATTCAGAGATGGAAGCGCAAAATACTTTTCATAAGCACAGTCATAACATTCATGCTTAAGACCTCTTACTGTAATTACTTGCTTGCGAACGCCTGCCGTGGGGTGAATTAGTGAATTAAAATTTTATGAATGAAGACTTGCTGTTTTCTTTGGCTACCGACGTGTATATCATGGTTGTTGGTTGATTTTTGACCGTGTTAAAACTTGTTAAGTTAATGATAAAAGTATCATTTCATAGTGAATGCGAGTGTTTTGCTAATCTGTATACCTACTCTGTATTATTAATTACTAGCTTCTTGCCCGTGACTCCGTCCGCGTGGAACTCGTATATCGTAGCTACATACAAACTTTCACCCCCATTTCACCCTCTCAGGGGATGATTTCCGAGATGAAAACTATCCTATGTCCTTCCCCGGGACTCGAACTATCTCTATAACAAATTTCATCTATATCGGTTCAGCGGTTTAAGCGTGAAGAGGTAACATATAGACAGATAGACAGACAGACACACTTTCGCTTTTTTGTAATAGCTAGTGCTAAGTGCTATAGTGCTAAATAAGATATCTCAAGATTTTCTGTGTCAACAAATATTTCATAAATCTATTGTGTGATATAAGTTAGGCACCGGCTTAAACGGATTTAAAATGACTAGCAGACGCATTATGGGGTTCATGGGTGACGAGGGTCATACCTACTAATAGTCGTCATACCTACCCGCGGCGCGCGTGCACCAAGTCACCTGACACCGTCACCCGACCTCCCCCACTTATTAAATTAATAACTCTGAGCACCGTCATTATCCGTCTAATTGAAGGGGCGATGAGCCTGTTTTAACACGTTACCTAAACGTTTAACTCGAGTTTTATGAACTGCGTAATTAATATTTCCTCATGCTCGTGTGTCGTAAAGACATTTGTACCGTAGCCCCCTCTCCTGTATAGATTATTATGCTCGCTTGAAGTTAGGTAAGTGTACACTGGTAACACCTCAGATAAGAGGATTAAGCGTCGACTAAGTATCGCATTTCTAGTCTTTAACATGTTTGTCTGGAAGTGAGAATTGTTGTTCCACTGGTTTGTTTCTTTGCAATCTATGGTATTAGTACAAAATATAAATTATACAATCGAGAATTACATATGTAACGTATAAAAATGCGACTTATAAAATAATATACCACAAACACAGGTCCTAATTACTCCTAATCAATTTCGAGTAAGAACGAATCGGGCCTACAGTTCACCGATTTCTTTGAAATATTAAACCCATAATAAGTAGCACCTCATATTGATTAGCCTTATCTAATCAATACCTGTTTTTAATTAATTACATGCCGGAGGTAGATCTGCTTATCTCCCAGATTCCTTACAATAATAGGGCCTATTAATTTAATACTATATAATATATAATTAATTTAGCTTAAATAACATGATAATAATCTCAGGTTGAATCGAAAGGAAAAGGTTGAAATTAACGCTTTAACGGTGAAATTTTTGTTGTTTACAAACATATCATTTTGCTCCCTTGTCAGCGCCGAAGGCTAAATTTTACTTAGAAATTTAAGAGATATAATTAAGAATTTTGCAGAGCGCAATAATTTAGGGATCTACTAATGAATGATATCGGGTTCTAAGTAATTATCGCCAGGGGCGGTCGTTGATTTTTGTTATGAAATATAAGAAATTGTGCTTGAATCAGCTTCTGCTTGATTAGGTTGGCTTTTACTATTGTTACACTGCTTACCTAGACACCACGCATGGTGCGGGTACCAGGGGATCCACCAGCGAATGTATTTCGCGCGCTCTTTCTCACATGTTAGCTAGTCACTAGTTAGTACGTTTAACAGTTATAAAATGTACTGAAATTACACCATCGTCAGACGCACTAGGCTACGATGAAGACAGTTCTTAAAAAAGCGGCCGAGTGCGAGGCGGACTCGCCCATGAAGGGTTCCGTAAAATAAATTGCGGTTTACGATTTATGCCGTATTAAAAAAAAACTACTTACTAGATCTCGTTCAAACCAATTTTCGGTGGAAGTTTGTATGGTAATGTACATCATATATTTTTTTTAGTTTTATTATTCTCTTATTTTAGAAGTTACAGGGGTGGGACACATTTTACCACTTTGGAAGTGTCTCTCGCGCAAACTATTCAGTTTAGAAAAAATATATATTAGAAACCTCAATATCATTTATGAAGAACTATATCCATACACGTATGGGTTTGACGAAAAACAATTTTTTGAGTTTCAGTTCTTAGTATGGGGTAATCCATAAGGGTTCCGTCTTTTGCCATTTGGCTACGGAACCCTAAAAAGGTGACCCGTTCCCTCTAGGCTTATGTTTTATTTGCCTGTGAGGTTTGCCACATTTGGACAGGCAAAAATGTAGATAATATAAATCTAAAATCGAAATATATGTAAGCATAGTGAGCACCGTGCATGTCGATTGGTTGACGAGAGCTCGCCTTATGGCGTTCGCCACGCTAGCAGCCTGCCAAGCGGCGCTCGCCTGTATGTAAGCGTACCCGTTGAGGCCCTACAATCGCGAGCGTGATACAAATATACACATAATTTTAATGCCAGGGGTGAAGCATTAAAAGTCAGGGATCAAATGCCTTTAATACTGTGTCGGGATAAAGGAAACTATAGAGATGTTAGTATTAGTTTTATTTATTAAGGTGTTTCAGTAGTGTGGGGGGGGGGGGGGGGGTATAGTAACCTCAATACATGATCAGAATCAAATCAGATAAATGCTACTTTTCTGTGGAGCTTTAGGCAAATCCTTAGCTTTATATGACGTGAACGGTACCTTTGATCACTCTTCAATATAACAAACGTGTCGCCAACATTTCGATCTGTACCCTGACACCTCTACAATGATACCTACCCTGGACTCGTCTATGCAAACATTTACGATAATTACTATGATACTTACTCAACTTTTTACCCCACGTAAATAGTAAAGTCCCGAAGGTATGGGTATCTGACTCGACGTATTAATATAATATTGGTAATTACCTATGATACGTAGACAAGGCTCGCTTCCATGCACGGCAGTTCTTAGAACAAGTGCACGTAACTAATGTCATATCATTATAGGAGGTATACGTCAAGTTAAATATTAGGCGTGCTGAATGATTGCGTAACTACCTACATATTTATATGCCTGTTATGCAAGAAAAAACAATTGTCTAAAAATATGTACATCGGAAACATGGAAGTTGTTGAATGAAGTCTCCACGGTATAATGTGCGCGCGGGGGCACGCTACGTACGGCTTACCTACCTATTGTTACGGACTGGCTTAATCTCTACTCATATTCGCTAATTACGTCTGTTTCGATACACACGAATACTAGCTGGGCTGCACTGCACTGCTATTTTGAATGGATTTAGCCAGGCCCCATTCCGTACTAATTTTTAAAATTTATATCTTTTCGGAATAGGGGATGTTAATACCAAATAAATAGCAGTGGCGACGCACATACCTGCATGGGTCATCTAATAAAATTAGACCTTAAAAGGCCTAAAGCCCCTGCTAATAGACGGTCGCCAACACGCCCCTCCGACCGGGCGGCCTCGGTCGGCACGGACTGCTGTAGTATGAAATTTAGCTCCAAACAACAGTCTACACGGTAGGTGCGAACCAAGGTCGCCCGGTTGGAGGGGCGTGTTGGCGACCGTCTAGCAGGGGCTTTAAATTTTTTGATGTGTCCTTAGGAAAGTCGGAACAGTTAGTTTTATTGCCACTAACTTTCTTACTCGGTATTTATCTTTATTTATATAATGGGATTAGTTAACAACTATTATCTATCATCAAGTATTCAGACTCAATCTGCACACATATTACACGTTCATCAATAAGTAGGGTTTGAACCGTCACCCTTTTAATTTAGGCTTGGACGAGGCGAGGGGTCATTAAACAATAAGTGTTGATTAAAAGCCCCCATGCGCGGGCGGCGGGCGATGGGCGCGAATAACTGCGCTTCCTGTAGTGAAGCCATTATTTTATCACCGATGATTGGCACGAGTCCCGATTGCACTCGAACTCGACCCGCACCCGTACTTGACATATCATCTCACTTGCAAAACTTGCAAGGTCGCATGAATGTGGTATCGCACTTAAACTGCAATGTTTATAACTAATACATCTGTATCAAGATTGAAAGCGGTGAAAATAAAAACTCTTTTATTGGTCACAAACGGAACGGTGGCACACAAGCATACGGATTACGGCCTGTCTAATGATAAGCAGACACCGTAGCCTATAGATGCTTGCGACACCCGAGGAGATTCGAGCGCGTTGTCGATCCTTAATTTAATGATTTGAGGATTCGTTGAATCGTGTGGCATCGCCTAATGCAAGATTCATTATACGGTTAGTTTCCCCCTCATTTAGAGTAACCCCTAGTAACGTACTGAAGCAGCCCACTTGCTGCCTCAGTCCTAAGAATTTGTGTCGACTGCCGATGCCGTTCCCAGCGGGAAACTAACCTGATTGAGATGAGACTGATGAATTATCCTATATTTGGTTAATCATTTTAATAGCATTAGTATTACAATTTACTTTTTGAGATAAACTCATCCTAATCTGCCTAAAACAATCAATAAACCTTGCACGAATTCTGCGTCTGTACGTGGTAGGTACGCGCGGTTATACCTGCCTATACATTAATCGATATCTTGATAAAGTACCGTGCTCGACTCGTACGGACTAGGAGATAATTACTCGAGATTGAGATATGGGGAGCAATGAACAGGGACCTCATTACGATGGGGATTTAATTTTCATTCTTACTTCTATTATCCCTCACATCACTGTTCGCGTTCAGAAGCTTAGTCTACTGACGTAGGAAACATTGCGAGCTTAAACGAGTTGATGACGAGTTATTCCTTATTATCTGAAATGTACTCGTATTCCTACCCGGATAATCTGGGAAATCCCTTTATGGAAATTGTATACCAATCGTTAAAAAGAGAAGCGTCCTGTTAACAGATTTTAAATCATTGCCGTCTCTGGTCGCCATTGTAACGTCAGGTTAGTTCAAAAGCGGTCGATCCAGTCGAACAAAATGATCTTCGTCGGATCGGATCGCGCGTTCCACACCTCGCGGATCAATAGATCTCATTCACATAATAATAAGGAGTTATAGATCAGGTGCGCGGGGCTGTCAGCGGCTCGCTGGCGAGCGGCTGACGCGCACTGACGCGCAGCCTCGGCGCGAGCGCGGCTTTGTGCTCGTATTTGAGTATGGAAATGGATATTTATTTCACGTGTCTGCCGCGCAGCGCAGCCGTCTACGGTGATCGCCGAAGATGATAACGCTTCGATTTATATATTTCACTCGATGATCGGTAGCTGCTACTTCGTTCGCCATACAACTGCCAGAGACGAGCGTGTTCGCTTATACAGGGCGTTAGCAGCATCCTCCTTCGCGGAACATTTCGGTAGAATGCTTCCACACAATATGAGCGATAGAAACTAAAAATAAATGTTCTACCTGCTGATTAAAAATATTCAGGGATTTTTACCATAGTATAATACAATCACTATATTCGTCATAAAATTAACAACTCAACGAATAATAAATAATAATCCTGGGTAAGTACCTATACCGAATTTTTGTTATACTTACTATAGACAAGATATAGAAACCGTTGAAGCAAGTTGTCTTAACTACGTTACAAGAAGTCCAGTGGCGTACTCGAAGAGGACTATGCTCAGGTGTGGGCAAGTAAAGGTTGATCATGATGGGGTTTTTTGACATTGTTCGACAATTTATTACTGCCATTGCGAATGCCCAAATATTTATCTGTTTTATATTTATAATTTTATGTTCATATATTTATCTTACATACATACAAACGACTTAAATTTTTAAGGGGCTCCAAGCGCTAATTGACTAGTTTTGATGTGTTTTGAGTTGATATTCCTCCATCATAAGTATCATAACAATAGGTATATTTATGGTACAAACGTTAATCGGTTCTTCAATCCTTTATCTACTTTTGCAAGAGAGTTTTTTAAAAGAAAATGTATACATATTTTTTTATGATTTATTCAAACATGGTCCAAAAAAGCTCTGTTTTCGATAATAGTATATTGTTTATGCACTTTTATATATGAAATTTACATGTTACTGTTCCTTATTAACGTCTCTAACAACCCAAGACGGATTTTTATTTTTAACTCATTTTCATAAAAGTTACGTCCAAAAAACTGGCTTTTGGCCTGAAACTGCTAAAGTTTGGTGCCATATATCTCGAAAACGGTGAGTTTTGAAGTAAATATGGGACACTATTTCAGTAAACATCGTTATTGTTAATACGGTAAGCCACAAAAAACATGAAAAAACGGACAGTCACAGATCGAAGGTCATTGGAAGCTGTAAGCCCCTTAAATTAAAACCTCATATTGCATTTTTGTGTAATTGCTTGTATTTAGGTGCTCATCACATTGAGTGATCAACTTATTTTTTTCTCATCATAGCTTCGTCTTACATCATATGTAGGTACTTACTAATTGTTCATATAATATGTATTTAGGACGGACACGACGCGTTGTCATCAACCTGTAAATAGCATGCAAAACGAAGCGATTGCCATAAACTGCGTGATTCGTCGCTCCGCCTTGTCACACTTTTAAAGAACTGCTTCGGCCTGTCATACTCTAAAAGGCGCATGGCTCAACATAATATTAATATTAAACATGGCTGCGTACGATCATAACTGATTTAAGATAACACCATTTATTGCAAGTCTTTTGTGTATCGTGTGAGGTGGGCTTGATCCCTTGGTGCTAGCAAATGGCAATTATGTTACCCATTTAGGATCTTATAATGTAGAGTCAGAAAAGTACCTATTTAGCTGCAGGACGTAAAATCTTGTGTTTATGTTTGCTGAATGTATCAAAACAATACTCTCCTCAGTATTTTTAACTTAAGCTACGTCAAAGATTTGCGGAATCTCAATTTATTTATCTGGTTCTTTTCCACTCATTTCATTGCTTTTATTTTATTTAAAAACGTGGCTGCGGCAACAGATTTAAAATGTATAACGTGGCTATGTCACGTCTCAGGTTAATTAGGTGTGGCGCGGGAGCCACGGGAGCTGGCTCGAGTTCGGTTCTTCGCCACCGCTACTCTTGTAATAGTGTTCCTTTCTCTTGCTTACTCCGGGCTACGCACCCGAAAGAGATAGAAGTACGTATTCCGCGAAAGATGCCGCTCGGGGCTTGCAGCGCAGAGACACCGCGGCGAGGCATGCGCGCGCGCAACCTATTTATTATTATTTGCTCTATACTATTCTGAATAACTAAACGAACCTCTTCGCCTCGTTCAATAAACATTTTGCACTATTAAATGTTCAGATAAGGACGGTAATATTTTACTGAACTGTTGTAATGCTTTTGAATATGGCCTCGAATAAAACAAATAACGTTGACCACTGGCGGTATTTCTTGCATATCTTTTTTAATTAACGGGGAGCGGTACGTAGGTTGTTCTTTAAATCGGTTTATCAATATATCCTAACGCAACTTATATTAACAGATTACGTACGAACTCAGACCTATCTCCATTTGTGGCAGTTGCATCGCGAAGAAAAGTTTGGTAGCACTTTGAAATAAATAAAACTCAGCCTCAGATTAAAAGTGAGTCAACGCCGGAGATATCGAGCGTAGGTACGTACATTATGAAAGGTTAATAAAACACGCGGCGTCAGAGGCAGGCGCATATTTTCTACATTAATTGGAATATTGCGATAACTCCCAAAGAGGCGGTTCTTCATCATTAAGATAATATGCAAATATTTGAAGGAAAAGCCGCAATAAATTCTCGAGTCCAGACACTGGATCCAACTTGATTGATTAACAGATGATAACGTTTATAAAATGTGCAGTAATGAGGATCTCAGGCAGAGGTCGTCTACAAATACTAAATCTTAATCGATTAACATGCGGGAAAGTACCTATATGTTAATGACAATGATGTTTTAACGTCAACTTTCAGTAGGTATAGATTTTTACGGAATAGAACGAAATGTGAATAAAAGGGCTGGTTTCTTAAATAGACAATATTTATTAATAGCGTAAGTAATTTTCACGGGTGGGCGCCAGCTACCATGTAGGCAGTCGGCACGTTTTGCAGCACAATGCGGCAGAAGCACGCGCGACCCCTGCGCCCGCGTCCATAGATATTTACATCTCACTCCGCCTAACTAGGACCATTCACACACAGCCTAATCGTGCTAACAGTTTCCGAAATTAGATATTCACGACTCATCGCGGAATATTTATAAACGAAAATTTGAGTATTCCTCTTTCGAACCAGATTGGAAATAAGCTTATGATTTTTATTTTCATCGATTACTAACTGCTACTAATTTACCAACACCAGGTAAATACCAACCTATAAAGTAGTTTCATTTTCTTTTATTTATTTGAGACAGTAGGAACTATATAAAAATATAATTTATTATACATGTAGTGAGCACTTTGAGATCCGACGTCGCACTAAGGTGCGTGACGTCGGCGAAGTCATAACCAAACTCAAATGGAGTTGGGCAGGACATATTGCCAGGCAGCGTGACGGTAGGTGGACCAAAACGTTAACGGATTGGGGGCCAATTGCAGGAAAAAGAAGCGTTGGTCGTCCACCAGCTCGATGGGTTGATGACATAAAAAAGACCGCGGGTCATTTCTGGATGAGACTAGCACGGGACCGGGATAAGTGGCGTACGCGAAGAGAGGCTTATGCTCAGCAGTGGGCGATTACAGGCTGAAAATGATGATGATGATGATGAGCACTTTAGTAATTTATTAAAGGCCCTATTTAAACAAAGTACCATGACCAGAGAACTGGCTGAAAATATACTGTGTTTAAACCAATCTATTGTGCGGAAATGTCGAGCGCCGCACGAAACAATCCTACCGTTTACCGTAATATCTGCATACAAATGTTAGGGAACTACGAATTGCAGTGACCGTATGTATTTATACTTTATTTGGTCAGGCAACACATGTGCTATTTAAGAATGCTGCATTTAGGAAAATTTATTGTTTCTCTGAATAATACAAAGCCCACTTGGGATGTTTACGATAGGAATAATTCATCGAATATTTTGCACGCATGCGGAGACTACAGGACACGCAGTAGTTTTACATTAGGACCAGTAAGGGCAGTAAGGTAAACGTCCAAGTCCTCGATGTTGCACTAATGTAATGGACACTTTATGCCAAAACAATATGGGTTACATTCCAACTAAAAGGATTTTTCTACATTCGAATTTAAGCGACTTCACTTTGACATAAAATGCCATACATTAGTGCAACGTCCTCACTGAGAAGTTAACCTTACTTATTTTTTCTTAATTTTCTCAAACTATTCCAAAAGAGTGGAAGACCAATTATTTAGAGTTTAGCAAACGCACATTTGAACCCACTACATTCAATTATGCTGTACCTACCTATCACAGCGGTACCACTGTTGGTCAAAATGTAGGCATATGCGTATGATGTTTAGTTTTACCGCGTAATTGAACCACTAGCGACTAGATTCAATACAACTTTCGTTTTCCAAACTCAATTTTTTTTATTGGTGTGAGAGTTAATACAAGTACCTACTATAGGTGTTTACCTATGCAATAAGGAAACGTAGACATGTATTAGGTAACGCATTTATTCACTATTTTATTTATTATTTACGTGTAATTGATGAAAAAGTGCTGCACGAATTGTATAGTTGGTTATTGTATCACTTATCATATCATACTGATCGACTGTGTTGTGCAAAAGACGTTCATCAACATTTTACCGGCGTCCCAACAAACAAGAACCCGTTATACCGAACGTAGGTATACTCGTATTTAGAGAGCAAAGAGGGCGTGTTCAGAATTGTGCATGTTAAGTCAATGTCGCTCTCCTGACAATAACAGACGAACGGCAAAATTTGTCATTGGGAAGCACGTAAAGTAAATTCTATTATTACGGCCTTTTATTTTTCAATTACGAGCCCCCGGCTCCAGGGCGCCTCGGGGTTAACTTTGCGAGGACCCCGTGATATTTTATTTTTTCATTTTCTTGCCATGTGTTTTGTTTTGTTGGTAACCGATTACTTGTGTTCTGTGCTCAGAGACTCACTTGAGTTTTCTCTTTAAGAGACGTGGCTGTTTTTTTCTGAATTGCTGTATTTTGCAACGTTGTCCAAATACATCACTTTCTTTCTTTATAGATCAGAAGCTGAAAGATGTAACTGTAAATTAACCATGCTCGTTTTACCCATCGAAAGAACTATTTGCATTAGGTATTCGTATATTTGTCATCCGTTTATTGCATTCACAGGACCTGTCGCCAGGTCGTGCCACTTAACTGTTACCAGCCATGTTGCCAAGTCACGACTAGTATAAGCATAGGCTTAGTGGTTCAGTATCAGCATGTATGACGCGTTGCATGATTAATCGTTGTATGAATGTTTTTGATTTGTTGAGTAGCACTTCATTAGAGGACACGATCGGGTCACGCGACGGTAGCGCCGACACCGCTCCACCGTAACTGCCTGTAACCGGTAACAGGCAACTCAAAGACCCCTCCAACTCTACGCTCAAATTAAATCATTTCTATTTTACCCGTGCTTGCCAACACGCAATGCTATTTGTTATCATAATAAGGAATAGACACTATTTTGTTTTAAAGCAAACCTACACAATTCAATTCAATTTGTTTATTAATAAGCTATACATTTACAAACACACCATTTGAGTAACTTTCACGCTTTAGTTATATTCACGATGATTACCTATCACAACCTCGATAAATGTATACCTAAGCCGTAATATAAGAATGAAAAAAAAACATGAATAATGAATGATTGTGAGTAATTATGTGACATGTAATATTTATATAATAGGTATTACCTATACTTATAAATAAATGAGAATCAAAATTCCGAAAACGAATCGTTTCTTTGAAGCTTCATTTCTCATATTTATGTGGGCTGATTTTTTTACCGTTGCATTTTTATTTTCAAGTTCATTTTAAATCCCGAGGATTATAATTCCGTACAGTATGCGAAAACAATTTTTTTTCTCCGTGGGCCTAAGACTCTGTAATGTCATTATCTAGATATTTTAAAGAACCAGCATTGTTTCATCATCATCATCATCATCATATCAGCCGAAAGACGTCCACTGCTGGCCTGCCTCCCCAAAGAGTGCCACAATGGCCGGTCCTGCGCCACCCGCATCCAGCGGACTCCCGCGACCTTTACCAGGTCATCAGTCCACCATCCAGTATTGTTTGATTACCGTTAATTTATGTAACATGATATCAAATCAATTTGGACACGTCAGCAAGTCGAAGGAGCCCCGCGAAGGCTCCTACTTTCTGCTCTGAGGGACACAAGGTAACGTCCGAACCTACCCGGGGAAAACAGCTTACCTTTTGTTTAGTCCTATTAATGCCCAGCGAGATCCTTTTTGTTGATTCATCAGATCATCACATGATGAGTAATTTTGACTCACCAGCGAGTCGATGGAGTACTTCTGTAATTAGACTTCAGTACCTATATGTATGTTTTGCGGTATACTAAAATTATGGAAAACGTTACTTATGACTTACCTACGAAATTATGAAAATATGGTTCACGAATGCGTTGTCAAATGAGAAAATTGGGAAGTGTAAGACGGACTGTAGAATCCTGGCTAGTGATATTGTGGTAAAATTAATGAGTGGTATAACAAATATATGCAAAACAAAATATATGGATTATAAAAATTCGGTGAACCGTTTTCGGAGTGGTAGTCAAATTCGGAAAAAAATATCCCATAAAAAACATTCGATGTAAAAAATAGGCCAAGTCTCGAAACTCGTCCACAGTAAAAAGTGGTGAGGTATTTCGTAGAGCCAAGTCAGGCATTCTTATTAATCTTTATTTGCTTGCTAAATAAAATTCTGCAACTTGGAAATCGAACTTTACTGCCTTTACAAATTTTTGCATACCTAAAACAATCTAAGTGTGATTGCCAAGTCACAAATTTTTTTTTAGCAAGCAAATAAAGATTAAAAAGAATGCCTGACTTGGCTCTACGAAATATCTCACCACTTTTTACAGTGGAAGAGTTTCGAGACTAGGCATATTTTTTACATGGAATGTTTTTTATGGGTACTTACTCATTTATTTTTGTAGGTTAACACTAACCGCATGCAAATACATCGTATAGTGCACGTACCTACCTTGTTATTACTCTTGCAGGAAGGTAAAGTAACTTTGGTATCGCATGTATTTATGAATTGATAGGCTAATAACGAATTACGTTTAAAATTTGGACCTTGTAAGTCTGCTAGAAGTACCTTAGAATTATGTTGATCATTATATATATAAATATGAATGAGTGAGTATGTCAGTGACAAAACTAAGGAATTTGGACGGACAATAGTTCTTAAACTAATAGTTCAAATTGAATGCTATTGATAATATATCTAAGCCATATTATGCCCTACATGTTACTGAAAATTCAGGGTTCTAGCTTTAGCCAGCACAAAATTACAGGATGTTGAAAATGGCCTGAATGGCTTCGAGTAAAGGATGGTACGGCCGTGCCTATTTGTTTTGCTCGACTTGGCGGGGGCACTGCCGTGCCCCTAGATTCCGTAACACAATAGAAAGATAGGTTACCGTTTACGATACCTGGCATTATCAATGGAAAGATGCAATGCACATTTGCACATTGAGTAGGAATGTCGTATTCAGTATAAATTGTGCGTTTTGAGATAGAATAATACTCAATGTGTTTTAAATTTAAACCAAAATAACACAACCCGGGCTCGGCACGGCATCGTCACCGTAAAACGGCGCGGCGCGGCGCCGTAGAAATCCACGGTACGGCGGCGTCGCGTCGTGTATTTTCACGACGCGACGCGCGTCGTAACGTAAAGTGTACGTTTCACCGAATCTGTCTGTTAGAAGTCGAGCACTACAGCTGAAGCTGATATTGAGATGCAATTTACTTATACATTTAGTTAGATACCTATACCTACTCCGTAAAATACATTAAGTAGGACTTATTGCAGTCACTACACGAATTATTAGTCGGACGATGGCCGGTGTGTATGGAACTTCTTACGAAAATCGACAAGTATTTGAGTGATCCTTTAAGGGTTAATTTTTTCCCTTTGATGTACGGAACCCTAAAAATGGGTTATACCTACGTAGATAAATAAATAATAAATAAATAAATATTACAGGACAATCTTACACAAATCAACCTAGGCCCACGGTAAGCTCATTAAGGCTTGTGTTGTGGGTACTAGGCGATGATATATATAATAGATACATACATATAGATACTTATATACATATATAACATCCATAACCCAGGAACAAATATTCGTGATAAATACACAAATAAATGCCCTGACCGGGATTCGAACCCGGGACCTCCAGCTTCAAATATAGATATGTTACAAAATACTATATAAACCACGATTTTTTTAAAGAATTTACTATATAGAATCAATTTCAATTTGTCAATGCAAAAATATAAGATGCTTAGACTTCTGTGGGGCAACACCAGTATACACCATTTAAGTACATCGTCTTCCTCCTAGCGTTATTCCAGGTTGTGCCGTATAGGAGCCCGGGGTCCGCTTTGGCACCTAAACAGCTTGAGCATCATTCGACTCAAGCCGTACGAGCAAAAGTTAGTTTAATGGTTAAGATTTTTTATAGTGGCTGAAATTTTATAAAACTGTCTTTTGAATATGAATTCTAATAAGCGTTACTTTACTTTCATGACGTTACACATCAAATCAAAATTAGCCAAAAAAAGAAGAAGTCCATTAAATATCGACTCTACCAAGGGGTAGAGTCGATATTTAATGGACTTCTTCTTTTTAGTCGCTTTACTCTTGGTAGAGTGGTCGTGATCGTCATGTCGGTTTAGTGGCAAGCTTGACAATCCGTCGCCATTCGTCTCTCAAGGCCGCCTTTAATGGACTACCTACTTTGATGCAATTCGGCCAACTCAAATGCTAAGTGTCCTTAAGGCGACGTGAGCTCCAAAAACAGATTTTTAAAAAATCATAGCTCTTGTTTGGATTATAATACGGCTGCCTTAAATTTGATTAGCAATTTTGAGGCCTTTCTCGAGGGAAATCAGCTATTCGAATCCTGAGTTTTTGACTTTCGCTCGATAGAATAAAATCACGAACATAGGTCTAAAATACACTTAAAAAAATCGTAACAAATTATGCACAACAGCTAAACACATTACAATTGATTCTAAAAATTGGCAAGGTCATCTTTGAGGGAAATCAGCTATTACTTTTTTATTTATTAAAACGCGCAAAGAAATAAAATTAAAAAAAACATGATATCCGCGCTTCCAAACACGCACTTCCATCTCGCTCACGCTTATGCTCAGGGAGAGAGAGAGAAGACCACGAACCTACGTCCCCTTAAGCTAAGGCTTTTGGCCGGTGACCGGTTACCATCAGTTAGCTTAGCTACAGAACCATGGGCTTTTTTGCAATCGATATGGTATACAGTTTGAGGACCACTCATCACTATAATTCAATATTCATATTTATATTCATATCATTTATTCTCATAATTGGATTTTACAATCTCTTTATGACGTCAATAATAAACAAATTACATACATTAGAATACAGATTCATTAACAATTACATATTACATATTATTTAATCAAATTATTTTAACCGACCGCTCTATTGATGGTTGCGACCCAACTGAGACACGAAATGGCCTTTATGGCCACAGAGAGGAAGTAGAACAATAAAAGAAAATTGCATCTCAATATCGCAGCTATACACGATGATTTTTAATCCGTGAACAGGAGTGGGAAAATATTAAAACTTAGCCCAAATTAAACTTATTCGGCGAGGTCCGGCGTTATTTCTTCACTGTTTAATTAATTAAAAGTGAAAACATAGTTAAAACAAGTAACCATTGAATACATGGTCATCCTACAGTATAATAAAGTTTAACTACGATACGTCAAGTGCCATCAGTATGGCGGGAAATTTGACGGATCTTATGTCAATAAATACTTGTAATCTTATCAGTGCTGCACTGATAACGACGAAAATAATTGGTAGGTGATTAACATAAAGTGCATTACCTAAACTTTATTTGCAAGCTACTTAAAAAGTTAAATCTTGAACAAGTAAAACGATTTGTTTTTAAACTGTACAATTTAATAAATAAATACAAAACAATAAAAGCAACTGCATACCTGACCAACTAAAACATAAAAAAAGATTATTTTAAACATAATTTAACAGGTGTTCAAAATGACCACCGTGTTGTTCTTGACACAGCTCCGCTCGACGCCTGTGATTATTTTTAATTCTACGAAGAGAATTGCTAGCCCTTATTTCGTCAAATGCGTTGCGTATTCTTTGGCGGAGTTCTTGTACAGTATTGGACTCTTGTTCATAAACAGTTCGTTTTACGTCACTCCAAAGGTAAAAATCCAATGGAGTGAGATCTGGACTGCGTGGAGGCCATGCGATAAGGCCGCCGCGGCCGATCCACCGCCCAGGGAATTCCACGTTCAGGTAGTCGCGAACCCTATGTTCAAAATGTGCAGGGGCACCATCATGCTGGAAATGCAGGTTATTCAAATTCCACAGTGGCACTTCGTCCAACAGCTCTGTTACCTTCGCAAATTTAGGTAGTTTCCTCCATTTAATCTCTCTTCTATGAATATGGGTCCAATTAACGTCTCATTAATTATCCCTGCCCACACATTTACCGAGAAACGCACTTGAAACGCGTTTCTTCGGGTGAGCCGTGGATTTTCAGCAGCCCAAAAGTGTTCATTATGGACATTAAATTGGTCGATTCATCCGACCACAAGATATTGGTTTCGATGTTTCTCTCGAATCACTGACATTTCTGTCAGTGATTCGCAACCCTCCCTGCAAAATCTGTTGGTAGAATATCTTGCACAGGTCGAAAATGAAAGAGATGTAAATCGGACAAGTTAAGCAGCAGCCACACGAAGGATTGACTCACTCGAAATCTTCTCGCTGCTTGCCTAGTGCTCCTTCGAGGATCCCGAGCAAAGAATCTTAAGATTCGTCGATCCAGATCGTCAGGATGGCGACGAGGTCGTCCGGGTGCTTGAGCATGTTGCGGCACTGTAAACTGTCCGAAGTCACGTAGGTTTTGGTGCATGCGGTTTATCAAATTGTGTCTGGGAATCGGGACGTTTGGATGAAGTTCGTGAAATAACTGTTGGGCTTGTCTTGTGCTGTTCGTTTGTATCGACAAACGTACAATATCGTAACGCTCGATATTTGAGTACGGATACGGTGGAGGCATGATTTTTGGAGAATTAGTAATTTTTTCATTCAATATCCACGATTCTGACTTTGTTTATGCGTATGACAATAGTGATTGACAATGTCAAGGACAGGGTTTACTCATAAATTGTCAATCTATACATATAATAAAGCTGAAGAGGGTAGAAAGTCTGTACATGGAAGATATTCGAAAAAAAATTGGCTAGGGATACTTAGAATCGATAACAGAACACGTTCCAACAGTTTTTAGAATTTTTGTCTGTTTGTCTGTTTATCTGTTTATCTGTTTGTCTGTTTATCTGTTTATCTGTTTATCTGTTTATCTGTTTATCTGTTTGCCTGTTTATGTGACCGCGTATCACGTGAAAACGGCTGAACCGATTAAGATGAAATTTGGCATAGAGATAGTTTGTGTCCTGGGGAAGGACTTAGGGTAGTTTTTATCCTGGAAATCAACCCCTAAGGGGATGAAATGGGGGGTGGAAATTTGTATGGAGCTACTTAAACCGCTGCACCGATTTAGATGAAATTTGGTATATGATTAGTTTGAGTCCCGGAAAAGGTTAAAGAATAGGTTTTATCCCGAAAATCTTCCCTTTAGGGGGTAAAATGGGGGGGTGAAAAATTGGATGTAACCCATTTTGATGAAATTTGGTTAAGAGGTAGTTTAAGTTCTGGGGAAGGACATTGGATAGTTTTTATTCCGGAAATCTTTCCCTGAGGGGGTGAAATGGGGGGTGAAATTTTGGATGGACTCCGTTTAGATCAAATTTGGTATAAATATAGTTTGAGTCCCGGAGGATGACAATGGATTGTTTGAATCCCGAAAACCTCCCCCCAAGGGGATGAAATAGGGATGAAAATGTGGATAAATCCCATTTAGTTCAAATTTGGTAAAGAGATAGAAGGAGTCCCAGGGAAGGACAATGCATAGTTTTTATCCTAAATCATCTCCTGAGGGGGTGAAATGAGGGGTGAAAATTTGGATATAACCGATTTAGATGAAATTTGGTATGGAGATAGTTCAGAGTCCTGGGGAAGGACTTAACATAATTTAAGTCCAGTAATCATCTCCTAAGGGGGTGAAATGGGGTATGAAAATTTGGATGGAACCCATTTACGGTATAGCGAGTTGGAGTCTTGGGGAAGGCCATAGGATAGTTTACTCCTGAAAATCATCCCATAAGGGGGTGTAATTGGGGGTGAAAATTTGTTTGTGACCCATTTTGATGAAATTTGGTTGAAAGATAGTTTGAGTCCCGGAATATGACAACGGATAGTTTTAATCCCAAAAATCATCCTCTCAGGGATAAAATAGGGGGTGAAAATTTGGATAAAACCCATTTAGATGAAATTTGGTAAATAGATAGAAGGAGTCCTAGGGAAGGACAATGCATAGTTTTTATCCCGAAAAATCATTTCCTGAGGTGGTGAAATGAGGGTTGAAGATTTGGATAGAACCCATTTAGATGAAATTTGGTATTGAAGGGTATGGCGGCCTTAGTTTTGAAGATGTTTTCTAAAACGGGGTAAAAAAGACGTTTGATTATGGCTATTTTGAAAACTATTAGATGTAACATATAAAATGTTTAAATTACAAGTCAGTTAATTTAATCCTACGGTTTAGTAGAAAATGTCCTTACGGCCGTGTGATATGAAAATATGCAAAATAATACTGAAAAAAGCCTGCATGCATCGATACCCTTTCCTTCATACAATCCATACTAATATTACAAATGCGAAACTACTCTGTCTGTCTGTTACCTTTTCATGCTTAAACCGCTGAACCGATTGAAATGAAATTTGGTATAGAGATACTTTGAATTCCGGGGCCTTCCCAAAGAGTCCTTACTAAAGATAGTTTTTATCTGGAAATTCATCACCTAAGGGGGTGAAAAGGGGGGAGAAAGTTATGATATAAACGAGTTCCGCGCGGACGAAGTCGCGGGCAAAAGCTAGTTGCTAATAAGTTTGTAAAGAGGTTACAAACTCATTAAAACCGATACGGTAGTAGAGTGACAAGGATTTTAGGATAAAATTTAACTCAAAATTAAAATTATGATAAAAAAAAACAAGTTTGTTTCCACGTAATTACTACTTTAACGTAATCCCCACCAATAACTAAGTTCGAAAAAATGGTTCCTGTTCACGGATTAAAAGTCATCGTGTATACTTACTCAGACAGACAGATTCGGTGAAACGCACAGTTACCTTACGGCGCGCGTCGCGTCGTAAACATACACACCACCGTGCCCTGGATTTCTACGTCGCCGCAACGTGAGTTTCTTCGACGCGACCCCGTCGTGAAAATCTACGACGCCACGATGTGGATTTATACGGCGCCGCAACGTGAATTTCTTCGGCACGCACCACGTCGTGAAAATTTACGACGCCGCGCCGTGGATTTCTACGGCGCCGCAACGTGAGTTTCTTCGGCGCGACCCCGTCGTGAAAATCTACGACGCCACGATGTGGATTTCTACGGCGCCGCAACGTGAGTTTCTTCGGCGCGCACCGCGTCGTGAAAATCTACGGCGCCGCGACGTGGATTTCTACGGCGACGCAACGTGAGTTTCTTCGGCCCGCACTGCGTCGTGAAAATCTTCGACGCCACGATGTGGATTTCTACGGCGCCGCAACGTGAGTTTTTCGGCGACGAGGCCTAGCCGTGGACATGCGGCTGAGCCCCTGGTATTTTTATAAATAGTAGCTGGGAGTTTAAAGGTACCTACATACATCCGAAGTTGAAATCATAATACCAATAACCAGACGTACCTATCTATAATATATATATATTTTTTTATAGACGCGCGACGCGCGGCATCATGTCCAGCCAAGTTCAAAGCCAAAAGGAACTGGCAACGCAAAAGCAGCCGTGTGTTATAATTTACACGAACCATTTGGAGCCACTTTAGACTCCTTAAAAATTCAAAATCTATTTGACATAGAAACATGCAGTTTGGTATATGTATAACCCCTTAGCTTAGATTAACTAGAACCCAAAATTTCATATATACAGGTAAAACGGTTCTTGCGATATTAATTACCGTCTAAAAGTCGGCATTTTGACCTGATAACGTCTTATAAATCGATGAAAACCGGCAGCACGCACGAAATAGTATGGCTCATTGTCAGGGATTGTAACCGTTTTTTTTTGTATGGGAACGTAACCGTTATATTTTTGTTCTTTGTTAATTATTTCATTTTCTAATTAGGCAATCTAATAAAACGCACTCGTTACCTCAAAACACAACTGAGTCCTACATATGAAGTATAAAATAGTTCGAAATATGTGGTTATTTCGAGGTTTTTGCAAAAAACCGTTTACAATCCCTGCTAATTGTCCCATTACGCTTGGGCTGAGCGTTCGGCTTGACATTATCACGTAAAATTATTGTCCGTAAACCGACTTTATAGAAAACCAATTTTTATCATTGACTGACTTATAGAGACCCTTACTAGCTTACTACTGACCACTTAGATTAACTAGAACCCAAAATTTCATATATATACAGGTAAAGCGGTTATTGAGATATGATTGTCTAAAAGTCGGCATTTTTAGCATTGACTGACTTTTTAGCTGACAGATAGATCAAAAAGCGGCCAAGTGCGAGTCGGACTCGCACATGAAGGGTTCCGTGAAATAAATTGCGGTTTACGATTTATGACGTATTAAAAAAAAACTACTTATTTGATCTCGTTCAATTTCGGTGGAAGTTTACATGGCATGTACATCATATATTTTTTTTAGTTTTATCATTCTCTTATTTTAGAAGTTACAGGGGGGGGGACACACATTTTACCACTTTGGAAGTGTATCTCGCGCAAACTATTCAGTTTAGAAAAAAATGATGTTAGAAACCTCAATATCATTTTTGAAGACCTATCCATAGATACCCCACACGTATGGGTTTGAGTTTCAGTTCTGAGTATGGGGACCCCTAAAACTTAATGTTTTTTTTCGATTTTTGTGTGAAAATCTTAATGCAGTTCACAGTTTACTTTACTAACGTTTACTACTTACCAAGTTTCAACAGTATGGCTCTTATAGATTCGGAAAAAAGTGGCTGTGACATACGGACGGACAGACAGACGGACGGACATGACGAATCTATAAGGGTTCCGTTTTTTGCCATTTGGCTACGGAACCCTAAAAACCTAATCCACTTTCAGATGAACTAGAAAGTTAAAATTTGGCGTCCAGCTGGGTAATTATGAGTATACAAATAAAAAAAGTCAAAAAATTGGGAAATTTGGAGTACCTATCATTTGTTATTATTATTATTTATGTTTGTTACCTCGGAACTCCATCATTTGTAAACCGATTTGGAAAAATCTTTTTTTTTTAAGTGACTTCTGAAGTGATGGTACTGATGTCATCAGGTCAGGGTCAGGATGATGGGGTCCTATAGAGATTTGGGTATTTTGTACAGTAAGTTACTAATAGTAACTCGTGCACTTGCTGTTGAAAAGCACCACTTAGTGAAGTAGAATTGTCATCTGGTCAGGATCTGATGATAGAGTCCTGAAGGAATCGAGATAAATCTTCAAATATTATAGGCACACCTGTGGCCCCACAGTTTGGGTAATTTGTATAGTAATTCGTGCATTATCTCTTGAGAAACGCAATAATTGGTGAAGTAGGAACTGGTGATGAAGACCATAGATGGCCGGCCACTGGAACAACTACTCAATCAAAAATAAGTATTTCATGTGCAGCGATTCGAGAGAGAATTAACTTACTTTTGAGTAATAAATAATAAAAAAATCTTTAGAAAAAGTAATGAAATCCCACGAAAACCATAAATATGAAAATGGGAACCAAGTTCAATATTAAGAATATGCGTGGTTGTTAACTTCGTTGACAAAAGAATTGAGATCTGAATGATGATTTAATATTGAACTTGGCTCCCATTTTCACATTTATGTTTTTGGTGGGATAAAACCTATTCCGTTTGTTCACACCATGTCCACTACATTTTTATCAACTTACGTGTCTATATTAGTAAGTTGCCTACACTCAATACACAGGAAACACTATTATGATTTTCCAAATAAGAGGGTGTCATGTCGTGATCGTGTTAAATAAACGTCGTAATGGGGAATCCCCACGAATAACAAATAAGTACACCTATACCATTATGAATGATCGTGATATAAATTAAAAGAAAAGCCCCGTCTTTAGTCAAATTGCCACCTCTAATTATGACATCATAAAATGCTTCGTATAGTGATAATAAAAATCCATAGGACATGACAATCTGCAGTAACACTTGATTTAATAATGTTGATCTAATCATGCGTTCCTGAGCTAGAAATTAGTGCTCCACTGCATAAATCAATAATAATAATAAATAATATACGTCCCGCTACTGGGCACAGGCTTCCTCTCATGGATGAGAGGGAACGGGCAGTAGCCTCCACGCTGGTCCAGTGCGGGTTGGGGACTTCACATACATCTTATATCCACTGCTTATTATGTATAAATCTAACCGCGCCTTAAGGCCTCCACACACCGGTCGCGGGCGCGGGTCGGGCGCGGGTCGGGCGCGGGCCCGCGCAAGTTGTACCTAAAACATTGAAGCTACACTTCAAACACACATCGAACGCGGGCCCGTGGGCTTGCGTTCGATGTGTGTTTGAAGGGTAGTTTCAATGTTTTACAACTTGCGCGGGCCCGCGCCCGACCTGTGCCCGCGACCGGTGTGTGGAGGCCTTAAAGCATACAATTTTATTGAAAAGGATCACTTGTTAACGTATGTTATCCATGTGTAGTGCAATTTCACAACGGCTCGTTTCATCGCGTCGGATCACGTATCAACTCTGAAATCCACGTTCAAAACATAAACTATTTACAAACTATTCAATATTCAATACGCGATTGCAAAATACGCCAAATTATTGCATTAGTAGGTAGTGAACAGGGATTCCCGATATTGTGGCGAAGCGATCGGTCGCCGCGCCGCGTTATGCGGCTTAAATAATTTAATAATTCGCAATACAGAATTTACCATACCAAGTGTCGTACCGTTCGTCCAATTCGTATTCAATATGAGTATTCGATTCTCATACTACTGTCGCATTGAGCAACATTCAAATACGGTATTTTGTCCGAGCGAAATGCTTGCTACCGCGGCCGGCGTAAGGTCCACTATCACTGTGTCGAAGCATCAGGGCTGGGATCTTTTCAAATTGTATGTGTTGATATGTAGGTGAATAAAGCACGTCTCTGTACATTTCAATATCGGGAACATCCGTGTTATACGCGTGACCTTGCAAATCACAGCCTGCTTTCCAAACGACTTCGAAGAAACGGTGAGCGTCTGTGTGCGACCGTCGCGTCGGCCGCCGCAACATAGCTCACATTAGAATACGTTATTGCCAATAACATAGCCTGATTTATTGTATGATTGCATTGCCATACAATGACATCATATATAATAGGCTTGTTGCGTGGTGTTAAAATTGATAAAGTCGTGTTGCTAAATGGATAGTAAACCATCAAATGATTTTAATAAAGTATAAATTACAAAATATAATTCAAATCATAAAAAGATATGAACCTTGAAAGTTTAGAAAAAAAAGTTTTTTTAATTATTGTCCAAGAGTAAATTTATAGGTATTAATAGAATCCTTACGTTTTTATAGAAACAAATTTGTATGACAACTATGGACCTAAACGCAGTATTTCGCGACCGAAACAGCAATTTACTTCATTTTCCATGCAACGGTTAGTACAAATTGCACGGTGTGACGTCATACTTTAAAGCCAATCAGTATGAAGCGTTTCGGCTGCTGTCAGCGAGGTCCGTCTTTAACTCGATTTTTTGGGTATTAATGTCCTTTAAATGTAGTTGCTTCCATACAAACATTTGTTCAACTACAAAAACTGGTTCGAATGGCATCGTAAACAAATTTAAGGTCACAAGCCCATTCTCAACAAACAAATTCGACGTGGTTGCGCTAACGAGTGGTACCCACCTATAGGTGACGTGGATATAAAGGAAGGAATTATGCGACACTTTTACTATTCAACTTTGATCAAATAATTATGGATTTCGTAAAATACCTGTACAGACAGACAAACTGACAGATATTAAACTATAATAGTTCCTAGTTTGAACTGTACCCTAAAACCGAGGATTCTCGAGATACGATATTAGCAAACGTGATCCTGATCAATAGTCATGTTTCGGATCCAGATTGCGCAGCATATTTCGGATTTGGGTGAATCGGTATTGTGTAAAAATAAGTAGGTACCGTACCGGAAAACTATGTGTTCAAATGGTATTGTGCAGATTTAGGTTTGACCAGAATAACTTACGAAACTTGTAATTTGCGCAGAGTCAAAGCCAAGCGCAGAAAAACAGCAAAAGTACTTAAAAAAACTAAGTCTCAAATATTCTTCATAGTCCCCTTCCCAGGAAAAAGTAAGTCAATCCTTTCACTTGTTATTTTGATACAATTTACAAATAGGTATTATTCAATTCAATTCAAATAATTTATTTCAGAACATTGTCCATAGTTGTTAGTAAAAGCAAAAACATATGAAAACCTAATTCTAGTGTTAGTGGGTACATGAAATATAAAACATTATTATAACAAACAATGAATATCAATCCAGTGTTTCTGGATACGGCCTTCAAATCTGTCAACAATGGTACTCAGTAGAGTGTTTGGGCTGCCCCGAATTCTGCGCACCACGGATGCTACCCTTTTGCGCACAATAGCGATTATAAGTAATACGATGATAAAAGTTACAATTATCATGCTACAAGGTGCACAGAGTTTACGGAAACGGACTTTAATCGGCTGTTTCAGACACAGTCAATTGTTATATGAAGAGGTCGAATGGTAATATGGTAGATACAAATCGAGTTCACTACCATTACTCGTAATTTTATTGGTTTTTTGCATTCTGATTAGACGAATTGATGTAATTTTGTGAGTAACCAAAATACTGGTGAACCAAAATACAAAATGTAGGTAATTTCGTGGAGAGCATTGATATGTTTGTAGGTATTCTACAATCTTACTAACTACTCCAACCACAAAACGCTTCAGTGTAAGTAGTAGTACTTATTCAAGTTTTCAGTCTATTATTACTTACTGGGATCTTTCAATCTGAAAAGAACCTCATAAGCTCATAACATGTTTTTTCCCAAATATCAATGAAATCTATGGATGTGATCCAACATTAAAATAGATACAAAGGCATTAACCGAAACAGGGTTAAAAGCTTAAATATAACATCATATCTTAATTACTGCAATAAAGGTATGCTTAACCAAAAATGCTCAAATTTTTTCTATGTTGAAAAATGGGTTTACAAAAACTGTCTATAACAGATAGCGGAGTAGCCTACGGCCGACAAATAGCTGGATGCGTATTAAACACGGGCGATAGCGACCGAGCCGGCGCCGCCGCTACATCCCCCTGGAACCTTTAATAAATTGTGCACTCCGACACATTTTAGAACATTGGAGATTCACTTCGTTATCATACAACTCACATTGCACCTACCTACATTACGGTTGGATTGTATGGCTTCAATATAAATATACGTACATCGTGCGTAAACCAAAAGACAAGAAAATTATTAACGTTCCCATGAACGCTAGGCAATTATGTGGAAATTTCCTGACAAATACCTACTTACATATTATGTGTGGAGAGTGCGATACGGTAGCGCGGGCGCCTGTGTGCCGTGTCGCCTAATGAGGGCGCTTGCTTCTTTTATTTATGTGACAAATGCAAATTGTTGGATCTCCGTTTGAAGAGAATCTTTCACGAATATTTAGTGCGAGAACGTCAACACGCCATGTGAATTTTCAATTGAGCAGTTTTCTAGCGTGCAAACATTGTTGGGAATATCTAATAAATATGTCATAGAATGTAGCTTACCATACACCTTGAGAATAAATGTTCAAATTGTACCGATACATGCGCGTGAGATGTTTATATTTCGCGTTTCACATACATTCATGCAGTGCTTCACCCGCGTGAACCAAGGTGAATGCCACGTCAACTTTTTAATATGCACTTTTATAAACGTCGGCACACATTTTAAAGTCCTGTAACAATTTTGATGACATAATGATACAACGTGAAAAAGGTATTGATGTGGTTTCCGTAATCGCCCGTCGATCACATTATACGGACTTAAAAGGGGCTTTTTGTTAGAAACTATGGACATAGACATATCGCTCGGTATGTTATTTCTACTCCCTTCGCATGCAGGCCCGCACAGTGCGCCAACAACCGCCGACTCTAATGCGTTGTTTGAACTATATTATTATTGTTTTGTAATAGTTTTCCTTTTAACTTCAATTTATATGTATATGTCACCGTTAGATTATGAAAACCGTCAGTTTATAATCTTACCCGTTATATTGTCAACTTGCGGAATATTGTGAACTGCCAAAATAATTCATAATTTTACGCATTCATTTTCGTTAGTTTATAAACTAACAATGTCATATCGTCAAATTGTGAACTGGATCAAATTTGTCCGATTCGGAACGCAACCTGTGCGTTGTTTGGTTGAGCGAATTATTCCACTTGCATCAGTTTCCACTTAAGTCAGAACATGGTTGTTTTTTAGGGTTCCGTACTCAAAAAGTAAAACGGGACCCTATTACTAAGACTTCGCTGTCCGTCCGTCCGTCTGTCTGTCACCAGGCTGTATCTCAAGAACCGTGATAGCTAGAGAGTTGAAATTTTCACAGATTATGTATTTCTGTTGCCGCTATAAAAACAAATACTAAAAACAAAATAAAATATTTTTTTAAGGGGGGCTCCCATACAACAAACGTGATTTTTTTGCCGTTTTTATAGAGAATGGTCCGGAACCCCTCGTGCGCGAGTCCAACTCGCACTTGGCCGGTATTTTTTTGTTATTCAGATATTTTATTCCATTTATTTCGGCATCCAGCAGTGTCGACAGAGCCCCGCTGCGCGGGGCTCCTATTACTGGGCGCTTTGCCCTTCGGGCAACTGAAGATACCTAACCAACCTAACCTACCTAGTCTTTCTGTACGTTCCTTAGCAAGCCGATTTGATTTCAGTTCAGAATTTGACGATTCGACATTGAAAGTTTATAAACTAATGAAAAATATTGCGTTAAATTGTGAACGGTTTTGACAGTTCACAATTTTTCGACAGTTTATAATATCGCGAGTAAAATTAACGGTGTTCACAATCTAACGGTGACATATTAAACTATATACATATAACTGACGGTGTTCACAATCTAACGGTGACATATATACACTACTGCTGTGAATTTTTCGGCTTACCCAATAATATCTAACCATTTACTTGGGCGGCGGAACACTAATATAATAATACACCAACGGATTAATGACTCAAACAATGTTTAAAATAAGTTTCTGTCAAAAATTTCATTTTTGGTACAAGCTTTTATTGCCGACTGTACTTTTCTGCTTACCATCATCAACAACTCATTGAGACGATTCTAACGAGCCCAAACTCGATGGGGTTGTGTCGTTTTATTGCGGAATTCCTATGGCCAACTTCCTGCTCCAGCATTAGATCAGCTCCAAGTCATCATACTATTGCATTGTCATGCGATATAGGTACATATGCATGCCAAATTTCAGCTCAATTGGATAACGGGAAGTGACTGAAAAATGGATTACAAATTTTGACGGACAACTTACATACAACAACTTAGGTACTTACATTTTCATACTTACATATTTACATACATACGAACAGTGCAAGTTAATATACAGCTTGTACAAAAGCCCGTAATATTTTTCAACGAGTTACCTAACGACGCTTCACAGCATTGGATCAACGAGGAACAAAAAAAGTTAGGGTAGATACTTGTCATCCACCTAAAAAATAAAGCAGCAACACAGCAGCACCCTGCTTTATTAATTACCTACTTTTAGAGTATAAATTAAATATAACTAAATAAATATTTGGGGACAATCTTACACAAGTCGACCTATTCCCAAACTTAGCAAAGCTTGTACTATATATGGGTACTAGGCGTTCGTTATAGGTAGATAGATAAATAAATACTTATATACATAAGACTCAGGAACAAATATTCGTGCTCATCACACAAATAAATGCCCTTACCGGGATTCGAACCCAGGACCTCCGGCTTCGTAGGCAGGGTCACTACCAACTAGGCCAAAGCGGTCGTCAAAAGATAGATTGTTGATTTATTTTGTTTTACTCCTAGTGTAAGGCCTCTATGAGTGGACGCTCCGCCACGAGCGAGGCGTGGAGCGTCCATATAAATTGCATTTGTTTTATATGGACGCTGCACGCCCCGCTCGTAGCGGAGCGTCCACACTCAGGCCTTACATTTAGAGTTACTTAATTTAATACATGCAGTCCATACTTGACGTAAATTTTGAATCTTTTGATTTCAGTACCTATCACGTACCTACCTCATAAATGTAGGTAAGTACAACTTCAAGGTAACAAAGGAGAGCTCGATATATTTTGAGCTTGATTTTACTTCTCAAAAAAGAAAGTCGTTTGACAAATATAGACTTACTCCAGTCCTACAGTCGAAACCATAAAACTAAACCCATAGATACACTAGGTACTTATTACATTAAATACGTATTTAATTATAATGAAATAAGTACGGCTTTCAAGTAGATTTTAGTATTTTTTAGCCTGATAGGAGAGAATTATTTATCTTTTGTTTTCTCAGTACACGCGTTACCTATACCCTGAATAGAGTTTACAAGTTTTGAGCGTGTACGCTAAAATTTATGCTTCGGAGATTTGTTCGCCACAAATAAGGTTGTCAGCGTCGCTTATCTATGGGATCGTTAATTAATTAGAGAAATTGAGCGGCCGCGGCCGCGCGCGGGGACTAATAACTCGCAACCCGCCGTATCATAGCTTCAACCGACTTTATTTATTTTTACCACTCACGTAAGCAAACTAGAATTCAACTTATCACAGAATTGGATGGCGCTATGCAAAACATCGACTAAAACAAAAACGGCTGGGTACCTATAATATATATTATTACCTACTCACAAGTTCTTTTCCGCGACTTTACCCGGAATCAAACCTGAGTAAGAATAAGAACTCGTAACTCGTTAATCACAGTTCCATACGAACTTCCATTCCCCGTTTCACTTCCTTAGTGAGGATGGCCGCGAAAAAGTACCTACCGTTACACAAGATATAATATATGTTAAACCAGGTTATAAATTTTATTCAAATCCGTTCAACCGTTTCGATCTGATTGAGGAGCAAGATTGCAAATTATGACGTTTTTAATCATCATCACAGGCCTTTGCGTCTATTCCAGACGATTTAAACATTGCCCTGGAGACATCGTTTTTGGTGACTGTAGAGGCCAATACGCGACCGGCATGATCTTTCACATTTCTGGCAGACGAAATTCGTGCCAGGGGCTCTAGTTTCAGCTTGTTGTCTACGCAACCTTCTATTGGCCAGTGTCTCGAACCAGGTTCCATCGCACAACGCTCTGCCGTCCACAACGCGTTTGCGCCATCCATCTCTATCTTCGGCAAGCTTTGCCCAGGTCCGATAGTCAATTTTAAAAGCAGCCATGTCTCGCTTAGCGCAATCCTTGAAACGCAACATCGGTCTTCCAACGTTTCTCT
The DNA here is from genome assembly GCA_963854355.1 of Epinotia brunnichana. NCBI lineage: Eukaryota > Metazoa > Arthropoda > Insecta > Lepidoptera > Tortricidae > Epinotia > Epinotia brunnichana. The sequence goes on along the minus strand of OY977939.1, from coordinate 16,599,033 downwards.
TGGCGTTTGCTACTGCACTAAGCAAGGTACGTCGAGGTATTCGAGAAGGTTCCATCCGGTGCACATGACGTTTTTAATATAAGAAGGATAATCGTTTAAATCTCAGAACAAAGAGTCATTTAAAAATAATAAATAATAGACCATAAAGATATCCTAAAACATGGATCTCATTGGACTCCACAAAAATATTTGACTCCACAATATCCTACGAATTTCAAATTAAAACAAATAATAAAGTAATATGATTAACTGTTTAAAAACCACATGTCCTTAAATAATCAACCAATAATTATCGCAACTGACTGTGTTCCGGCTGAAATTTTATTAAAACGGCAGTTAGTAAAATCCGTGATGGAATTCCGAACGAATTATTGACATCACTTTTTCCACGGCCAACTTTAATTTGCGTGAATGTTTTATATCGTTTGAATGATCGCTCCATATTGCTGAATACTCTTTATTCAGTGATATACCATACGTGTGCGACTGACAAGGTGTGACAGGCTGTTAACAAGCCCTATCTCTACAATCATCAACTACGATGAAAATGTTAATTATGTTGTTTTATACAGTTTATTTTGTAATCACATACTTCATGCTTGCTTTCATTTCAACACCCTCTTTCCATGTTAGTACTTTGTATCTAAGGTTGTACTTTGTAGTATCAGGTGGCATTGCAAGTCGATTTAATTGTGGACAATCGAAGCATTTGGCATAGACGTAAACACTAGCAAACATGCCGTCACAGAGACAACAAAACGGACCAATAAAATAGCGGAGCATAGACAAAACGCTACAATAACATCAGAACGGGAACGAATCGCCAGTTTACGACATGAGCGCAACGACCGACTGCTCTACAAATGAATAAGCCATCTGCTCTAATGGCTACAATTAAACATGGTCGTACGAGCCTCGGTCCAAGCTCTTTGCTCGATCTCCTTTAAGAACTGATACTATTATAAAAATATCCGATTATAAGGCCAATGCCAATCTAATTTTAACTGAAAAATAAAAGCAAATTAATACTAACCAAAGAAGAATAATTCCCAATTAGAACATTTGCACACACACACGCTTAACGTCTTAGGCGTCAATGTTAAATAAAAAAAACCGGCCAAGTGCGAGTCGGACTCGCGCACGAAGGGTTCCGTACCATTATCTATAAAAAAACTATTTTATTCTGAGTTTTAGTATTTGTTGTTATAGCGGCAACAAAAATACATCATTTGTGAAAATTTCAGCTGGAACTATCACGGTATCAGTGAGATACAGCCTAGTGACAGACAGACGGACGGACGGACGGACGGACAGCGTAGTCTTAGTAATAGGGTCCCGTTTTACTCTTTGAGTACGGAACCCTAAAAACGAACTCTCAAATTAGGCATCCGCTGTACATGTAGAGATTATTTTTCCTAAGAAATGGCGCAATTTTTGTATCTAACAGGTTGAAACTTTCAGTCGAACCTTAATATCATACAGGTACTGCATAGCAATGTTGCTTGAAAATGCTTCAATTACAAAGTGCAGCTTTTCGACCAAAAATCGGCCGAAGAATAAGGTACTTATCGAGTACCGACTAACCAATCGAGGGTTTTTAAAATCAATGTAATATAACCAATTATTTTGCATTCGTTCGTATGAATTCAAACAGATTTACAGAGTTTACTAAAGAAGTAAACGGGTTTGTTAATGCGTAGGTATTATATTATACTGGTACCTACTCCGCGCGGTCTGGTAATAGTCCAGGCAATGAACTGACAGCTTGTATGGAAAATATGTCAAATTTGGAAATAATTTATAATAGCAGATTTTTTTTATGTAATGGATATATTATCAATTAAATAGTTACTTAGTGACAAAATCCAACAAAATTTCAGACATCAAAAAAATGATAACTTAACTAGCTTCCGAAAAGTCAGAAAAAATAATAATAAATGATTTTATCTTTATTTTGGTTCATTTACATTTGCTCTATAATATTCTAGATAAATAATAAAAAAAAACAATTCATTCTTTTTTTAAATCTATATAAATACTTCCGGATGGAAAGTTTGTTGGATTCTTGAATAAAGCATCTTAGATCAATGTTTTAAAATGATATAAAGAAAAAAAACGCTATTATAAATTAATGTTTTTCAAAACCGTATTTTGCCTGGAGTATAAAACGTGATTCTAAGCGACCGAACATTCTGAATAAAATATATCTGAAATTTAGGTATCACACCAACAATTTTATGTCATTGTTTGGTCAACAATTTTATGTCATTGTTTGTTTTTTTTTGAACAATAAGTATTATGTAAAAAGTAATTTTCCAATGAGGCTGTTTTTTACTAGAGATGTGATATTTTGACCGCTCTTTTGGCTAAAGAATCAGAATACATGAATCTAAAACTTCCTTGTTCACTTTTTAGACATAATGATCCGTTTTGATGAAAAACAAATATGCCAATTTTCGCAAGTTTCCGCGCGGGGGTGAAAGTCACAGCGTATCGAGCTAGATCTAGCGAGCGAGTGACAAAAAGTTTTGGCGGCTATACAATCGCTTTAAAAATGATCGAGCAATATTGGCCAGTTGGCCATTGGCTATCTCTCCTCCACCGGTGCCGCCACGCCACTGGTATCCCCAGCTAAACACATTTATATTCAAAGCCTAAGTAGTAAATATATCCGCTTCAAATCAAGCACACGACAAACTCGCAAAAACGTTAAATGCGTGGGTAATTTCTCATCTTGTTATCATATGCCGTTAGCATCGCGGTGCCCGTATCTAAGATAAAGTTCCATAAACGTTTTTTGTCTGGCTTCAAGTTGCTCTCTATAGGACTCCTGCAGAACGGATGCTGGTTTTTTAGAGCCGCTGACCGCAGACGACCATGTAAAGCATTCATATATGGCGAACTGTCATAATTAAAGATAATAATGAAGCTCCATCCATGTTTTATTCCATTACCAAGAAATATCATAACTTATCTCGATTTGACAGCCGCTGTCATGTCAGCAATGATTTCTGATCTGCTTATTTCCATACAAAGGCCAAAATATTAATGTTAACGGGAAGTTTTTATTTTAATAATGTATGAACGAATATGATTTTACTTTGTTGTACATTTCAAATAGCTTTAAAATTAAATATTTTTCTGATGAACGTTCTTAGAATGCTTATCAAAATAACTGTAGCAGGTTTTTAAACAATAGGTTGGTCTTTTTCAAAATTGCAATGTCCTCTATTTTATATGTAAGATACATTCATTTACACATTCCAAAATTATCCTTCTTTGTGCTATACCTATAGGTATCTTTTGAAATAATCCTCGCTCAAACTATCGAGCCAGCTAATTGACCGATCATTTATATTTGATCACGTTTGACAACCCATTTAGCCTGGGACACTATAGTAAGCACCAGTTGAAAACGAAAAAAAATTAAACAAACAATGACATATTAAATGTCTAATTCAATACATTGTTTATTTACATTTGTTTTGTTTTCAACTGGTGCTTACTTTAGGTGCCTACGAAGCCGACGGTCCTGGGTTCGAATCCCGGTGATGGAAATATTTGTGTGATGACCATGAATATTTGTTTCTGAGTCTTGGGAGTTTTCTATGTAGTTAAATTAAATATATCGTCTTCTAGTAGGTACCCACATTACAAGCTGATTGTAATTATATAAGCTTACTATGGGCCTAGTTTGATTTGAGGAAAATTGTCTTTCTATTTATATTTTAAAATTAAAATTCTCTTTCCTTGGCTTAACCACCGTTACGGTCATCCGTTGGTATTGGGTGTCAATCTCAGTCTTTCTGAGTAATCTCTTGTAACTAGTGACGTCCCCAAGGCCAACCATTAGACAGAGCAATACGCGTCGCATACAATACAATACCAAAATACTATGGTCTATACTCGGTTACCGAAAGACGGCGGTCTATTCAATGGAGTCCGACGATGTTACCTATCAAGATAAAACGAGCTACATTATAAAGCCTTGTCCGGGTTATAGTAGCAACTAGGGTTGTGGCGGGGTCTTCTCTGCCTACTACATATTTTACCGAAAACGTTTTCATCTACCTATATATTGTGGCCTAACAAAGTAATGACAGCTGGCTAATGTTATACTTTTTGGACCCAGTCATTTCAGGCTTGATGCGTAAAGTAGGTGTTGACATCAATATAGCATCCAAAAAAACTTTCTAGTTGTGAACTATGGTTTAATTAAAATACGAAATGGTGGATTACTTTGACTGGTTTAGATATTTTACGGTACGTAACTTTCTACCAAAAATATAATAAGTACCTAATCGATAAACTGGGATGTTACTCCTAAATGAGGATTGGAATATCGGTATAGTATATTCGATAGTATATCGAATGTCATCAGAGTCAGTACCTTGCTTCTTGACCTGTAATTGCCAAGTATTTCATTGCACTATCTCAGAAGTTTTATGTCATTCAATCGACGATTCTTAATTGATTAAGCGGCAAGAAGTTTACTACCATCATACGTTTAACTCGGCCTAGTTAAAAGATTCTTTGATGTGGTGCCTTTATTTTGTTTATACCAGTCGAGTGCAGTCATCGAAAGGACTCGAGCTGATACTCGCATAAATCATGCTAGACGCAAAGTTCACGCCAGGTGACGATGTACTTTAACAACCCGCAGGTATCTTGTAACTAACAAAACGTCAATTGTACATCTATAATTTATTGACGTCCACTTTGTACTCCTTTTTTTTTTTTTACAATCTTACACAAATCAAACCCTTTATTAACGAGGTGCATGGTTTTCATGAAATTTGTAGAGCATACACTACATAAACATATATAAATATACATATAGGGCAAACCTTGGCTAATCGGTGATAGTTAGGTTTTTTGGTTACCGTAAAATGTGGCTATTTGGGACAATTTTTTGACTAAAACATCAGTAAATCCATAGTTTTGTGTGTTTATCAAATATGTAATATTTTTAATATATAAAACGCATAATGCTCCACCATTCTATATACTGCACGTGTCTTAATTGCTAATACAGGATGAGTAATATTTTTTTAAAGAGGTGTTCTAAAAAACCTCGTATTTGGGGCTTTATGGGAATCGATGGGTTTCGAACTGGTTTTGGCTGAATTTTGAGGCTTTTATTATATATATCACTTGTTATGTTTTAAAACATAACAAGTGATATTTAGGACGCTTTAGGAACGACTGCCAAAGGTATACATTTACAGTACAAAAGCAGAGTAACCATATTTTCAGAAAAAAACGGGAGAAAAAAATCACAAAGTTGTACTAACAAAGTCAAGTTTTATTAAAATCTTTTTTTACCTGTAGCACACTTTTAAGGACCCTTACTTACATTTATACTAACCCAAAATGTGTTCTTTTATATAAACATAAAATGAACGTCCTTGACTAGTAAATCAAGTATACATATGTAAAAAAAATATTACTTCTAAGTCAACTTTAGATAGAATATGTTTCTTTGTTACTTCCTTAAGTACCTATAAAATGTTTATCTACATATTACTTAAATAACAACAGGCATAATTAGCAGTATCAAAAACAGTCGTAATTTAAATTATGTTTCTGGCCAGCTTCTGCCTAAGACGGAGCTGCCACGTCGGCCATAGCATTAGCCAATGCTTCTTGGGTATAGGTATGACGTGTAGGGTTGATTTTTTTCCCTTTCGACAATAACGGTACGTACAGGTAAGGAGGATATTTGGTACTAGTAACCAAATAACCCCAGAAGCCGTCTCAAATAGCCTCATTTTAAAAACCCGTTAATATCTCATTCAAAATAACAGCTAAAATTATGTAATATAGCTTAAAAAACTTCCGAGAATATGTACTTTTAGATATGTATACTAAAAAAAATCATACCCCACACAGCCAGCCAACATTTGAATAGAAGTAGGACGGTGTTTAATTTCACTGATTTTCCACCGACACAATCAAGATTTTTTTAAGCACGCATGCTAGGTCCTCGGCGTTTCTGCAACCACTAACCAACTTCACATTAGACTTAGGGTTGCCAGACGAAGATCTACGTTTTTACCATTGCCAGGACAAAAAATATATGGACTCAAAACTTATAATTTTTTTTTTCCAAATAGCCTCGCATGTTTTAATTAGCTCCGTTTTACGGTATTTTTTTAGTTTTTTTTCTTAATTTTGACGGATGAGTTCGGATTCTTGCTGCACGTAAGTAAGTTGAATGACAGTGCCACCATCTACTAGAAATTATTACAAGCCGTAAAGATATCAAGTAACTCCGCTATTAGACCTTAAAGTAACTATCACCGAATAACTTCATATCACAGATTAGCCAAGGTTTGCCCTATGTATCGTCTTTTGTTATATCGATAACATACCGTGATAGGAACTTGTGATCATGTATTAACTAAGATAAGAAAGATGTTTATGTAGTCCAAAGTTTAGTATTGTTTATTTTTTATGCGGCTTGTTTTACGGAGCATTTTATAATATAAATGCTAAATGCTGAAAAACAAAGACTGCTTATATGCACTTTGTAGTAATTAACATAAGTATTAACGTTCAACCGTAGATGAGACAAATAAATGTGATCAATATGCGAATGAGGGACTGGTTGCATCCCGATTTGGAGTAATTCTTTTCAAGTATTTATCCCGATACAACAACGGTAGCGCCCCGCATTTCTGGATGCTTCAGAGAATCAACCTTAGGTATGTTAATCGATAATTTACTGAGCATCAAAGTCGTTACACATGTATTTACAGCTAATTAAGTGGCTTTTTTGGGAACCAAATGTGAACTTTGTTTAAAATGTATTCCAGCCGCTACATCGCTTAGTTATCTCCGACCGAACGCTACTTAATATACCTACTAATCAACTCTAAAGACATATAATTTACTTTAAAAACAACGTTTTAACCGACTTCAATTCAGTAGGTACTCCGCCAAATCACGTGATGAACATTTCTACATTTACTTTCCACGTTACCACTTTAACTGCTTTCCGAGGGCAAATACGTTATTTATTACAGAAAAAAAACAAACAAATGTGGGCCAATAATATTTTTTCAACACATTTAATAAATAAATAAATAAATATTTGCGGACAATCTTACACAAATCAACCTAGTCCCAAACTAAGCAAAGCTTGTACTATGGGTACTAGACGACGATATAGATACTTACATAGAGAAATAAATACTTAAATACATAGAAAACATCCATGACTCAGGAACAAATATTCGTGCTCATCACACAAATAAATGCCCTTACCGGGATTCGAACCCAGGACCTCTTGCTTCGTAGGCAGGGTCACTACCAACTAGGCTAAAGCGGTCGTCATTTGCTCGTAACGTGCCTCTTATTGTGCCGCTTTTAGGCTCATAATCCTGGGTATTAAACACGCGTGTTTTATAACATTACGACACTCGTGTAGGATTTTTTCCTCGCAAATGTGTTTAAAAACGTCGTATGACACGCGTGAGCTTTAATAATTACATCCTACCAACATAGCTCACTTGTATCACAATGTACTAGAGGAGTTCCGTCGATTACTCAAGGGTCTCAGCACCTTTGATAATTCATTCGTTGCTACGACGCTACGAGTAGTTCAATAATGCTAGTACATCATTGAGGAGGTCCATAAGTCATCTGTGGTCTTCATCATCAGTTCCACTTCACCAAATCCGGTAAGTTCAATTTCCGGGCTATACACCGGTTATAATAGAAAATACCAAAAATTTCTATCGCGTGCCTAATATATTTGAGGAGTTCCCTCAATTCCTCATGTTTCCCATCATCCAACTGGAGTTTTGATAACAGTGGGACCAACCTGGAAGCCTACACTTTCAAATAAAACAAAGAATTATACGAATCGATTCATAAATTGCGGAGTTCTGAGGTAGGTAAAACACTTAAAAAAAATAAAAAATAATACAACCGAATTGAGAACCAACTCCTTTTTAGGGTTCCGTAGCCAAATGGCAAAAAACGGAACCCTTATAGATTCGTCATGTCCGTCCGTCTGTCTGTCTGTTTGTCCGTCCGTATGTCACAGCCACTTTTTTCCGAAACTATAAGAGCTATACTGTTAAAACTTGGTAAGTAGATGTATTCTGTGAACCGCATTAAGATTTTCACACAAAAATCGAAAAAAAACATTAAGTTTTAGGGGTCTCCATACTCAGAAATGAAACTCAAAAAAAAAATTTTTATCAAACCCATATGTGTTTATTATCTATGGATAGGTCTTCAAATATGATATTGAGGTTTTTAACATCATTTTTTTCTAAACTGAATAGTTTGCGCGAGAGACACTTCCAAAGTGGTAAAATGTGTGTCCCCCCCCCCCCCTGTAACTTCTAAAATAAGAGAATGATAAAACTAAAAAATATATAAGATGTACATTACCATGTAAACTTCCACCGAAAATTGGTTTGAACGAGATCTAATAAGTAGTTATTTTTTAATACGTCATAAATCGTAAACCGCAATTTATTTCACGGAATCCTTCAGTGCGAGTCCGACTCGCACTTGGCCGCTTTTTTTAAATTTGGTTAAAATAAGTGTGTCAAACGTCTTCCCAACATGTAAGAAATATTCAGCCGATATTTTTTGGTGAACGCAAGAAATAATTGCATTACCTGCTGATCGCTGCATCTTTATGTGCATAGGTCATGACAGACGTTGAAGGAGTGCCACTACACATCACCGAGAAAAATGTCTGACGTCTCTTATTTATGTCTTCTAATAAGCCCATAAATATTGATTTTAATTACGCGACGAGCGCCGACTGCGATGACATTTCGCGTAGATGGTCATGATTTGACACGAATAAGCGGCATTTATCTTAACTCCTTCACCATGTGTACGCGAATATGGTGCGAAATGAATAGCGTGAATATAATATGATGGATGAAGAGATCCAAGTCATGTATAACTTGATAACAGTTAAAAGTACAAGTATACAAAAGGGGGTCAACATTACTCGAGATTTCACACGTACAGTCACCGGCATGTTTTTTTTTTTCATTTTCCCAAACTTTTTTGCAGATATACTCCACTATGTTCGCATGGACGCGCCGGGGAAGTCACCGGTATGAATATATGATGGAACAAAGGCCGCAAAAATATCTGATGACAACTCTAATCCTAGAGCCGTTAGAGCGTGTCAGATATTCTTGCGGCCTTAGATCGTAGTTTCACGCGTATGGCATCATAATCGAGCTCGCTTTACTGATATCATATCGGTATGCGATATGTGAGTTACGTTGACCACAAGGATAAAAATGATCATCTGTACATTAATAGAAAGCCTAACATGATTTATAGAGCAATAGTTACTTGAAGCTACGGTAGCCTAGTGGTTCAGGCATTGTCAAGCGGCGGTCGTGGGTTCGAATCCCGGCTCGTATCAATGAGTTTTTCGGTTTGGTTATAACTTAAGTACGGAATATTTACCGTTATATAGCTTTTCGGTGAAGGAAAACATCGTGAGGAAACCGGTCTAATCCCATTAAGGTCTAGTTTTCCCTCTGGGTTGGAAGGTCAGATGGCAGTCGCTTTCGTAAAACTAGTGCCTATGCTGATTCTTGGGATTAGGTGTCAAAGCGGACCCCGGGCTCCTTTAGGGGCACAACCGGGAATAACGCTAGGACGATGATGAGTTACTTGAACTAATATTGGATTTGAAAAGAGTAGGTATACAAACTAACAATGTGAATTTATAACTAGCGAGACATATTCAGAATTTGTTTTATATTTATGCAACGTATCAGTTTTAGGTAGTCTTCTAATAAAGGTCCAAAAAGAGCCACTGGACTTGGTTCACCCAATTAAAGATGAATCTCTGCGCGGATCATGTGACAACAAGCCCCTGATGAAATATAACCCACTACGACTGCCATCGGTCGAACCGAACGTTCTTGATACTTGTGCAGAGGCATACAAACCATTCATGTTTTACATTATTCCTTTTTTATAGGATAAGCAAAATCACATAAAAGCGACAGCAACATTAGTAGAGTACGTTAAATGTTATTAAAAATTTAGGAGAGTATTTTTTTATATTATAATACTAGCTGCTGCCCGCGACTTCGTCCGCGTATAACATGTTATCGTCTAAATGTTTGTTGAAGTAATGAATTAAAAAAAAAAACATTGAAATGAATTTTCTACCTAGACTTTTAGAAAACAATCTAAAACCGAAGTTACAAATCTCTTACTTACAAAATCTCTTGCTCTCTATACAAACTAAGAACCCTCTCTGAACCCTCATAGTAAACAGTCTGAAACCGTAGTTACAAATTTCTTACTTTAAAAATGTCTTGCTCTCTATACAAAGTTCGAACCCCCTTTCAACCTTCTTAGGCGATGAATTAAAAAAACGCTGAAATAAGTTTTGTAGTCTAAACAGGCTAAGATCGCAGTTACAAATATCATACTTTAAAATTTTCTTGCTCTCCATACAAACTTTGAACGCTTTTCAGGGAAAAATTCAAAATAAAACACTCGGTTTTTTTATTGTAATAGGTAAGTATTTTTTCTACAAACTATTTATCTAGTCTCTAGCTAAAAAACAGTGTTTCCCATACGAACCTTGCACCCCTTTTTAACCCCTTAAGGGGTGAAATTTTCCAAAACGCTGGCAGTAGGTATGTTTTTGTATTTTAATAAGTAGGTACTTAATCTTTCTACAGAGTTTTAAGTTTCTACCTAAAAAAAAATTTTCCTACACAAACATTGCACCTCTTTATCCCCCTCTTAGCGGGTGGAAATGTTTAAACCACTGAAAGTAATTTACCTATATATTTGTATTCTAATAAATAATCTTTCTACACAATTTCAAGTCTCTAGCTCAAAAAAAAGTTTCCTCCATACAAATTTTCACCTGTTTTAATTACCCTTAGGGGTGAAATTTTCCAAAACGCTGAAAGTTTTTTATTTATATTGTAATAAGTAATCTTTCAGCAAAGGTTTGTCGCTTGCGATCTTTTTAAAAAGGTTTGAGATTCTAGCTCAAAAAATCCCCTTTACCAACATTGTACCCCTTTTTCATACCCTTAGGAGTGGAATTTTCCAAAACGCTGTTTTTTTTTATTTGTATTGTAATAAGTAATTTTTCTACAAACTTTTAAGCTTCTATCTCAAAAAAAAGTTTCGCTCATACAAACTTTGCAACCCTTTTTAACCCCCTAAGAGGCTGAATTTTCCAAAACGCTGGCAGTACTTTATTTGTATTCTAATAAGTAAGCTTTCTACAACGTATTGAGTCTCTTACTAAAATAATAAAGTTTCCCCCATACAAAATTTGCACCCCTTGTTTACCCCCTTAGGGGCAGAATTTTCCTAAACGTTGAAAGTATTTTATTCGTATTCTAATAAGTAATATTTATACAAAATTTTAAGTCTCTAGCTATAAAAAATAAAGTCTCCCCCATACAAACTTTGCACCCCTATTTGACCCCTTTAGGGATAGAATTTCCAAAAATCTCTTCTTATCCGTTGCCTACGTTGTAAAAGGTAGTTCTGGTGTAAATTTCAACTCTCTAGCCCCAGTAGTTTCGGATGTGCGTTGATGAGTGAGTAGTTATAGATAGATAGAAGATGACGAAAATCCCATTCAAATATCTCAAAACCGTTTTAATGTCGCTTGTTAGAGTGAGAAAACGATCGGGGACTGTAACGTCAAGATCCTCGAGCGTCATAGTAAAACACAATCGTTTCATTTGAAGGTGCGTTTTGTGAAAAAGGGACAGAACATAAAACTTTGGAACTTAGTGATTACCTATACATATACCTAACCTCTTGCGTTGATTTTTTCTCTATTATCCTTTTTTCGAGAAAATACATTATGATTATTTTATTTAGTGTCTACCTACAGCCGGGCTCGCTGCACCAATGTTTTCCATGTTTTTAAACATCTAACATGTTTTCAGTCAGGTTCGGCAAACAAATAGGGTTTTGTTTTGATTGGCAAAACATGTTTGACGTTTAAAAACCACGAAAACATGGCGCAGCGGACGCGGCTTACGGGGTGTAGTTTCGATTCCTGAGCTATAACCTCGAACTTCGGAATTCGAAAATATTCGGGTATCTCTATCTCTATCGCACTAACAATACTCGAGTCACAGGGATGCAGTTATACGAACTTCGAGTTTCGGTTTTCGTGGTAGCGCCGTAGGCACTTTGGCAGAATGCGCAAAGAACGCGTGCCATTGCCATTCAAAAAAAACAAATTCGTTTTCATTATATTGTTCAAATTTGTTAATACATTGTTTTTAAATTACGCCATAATGCGACATTTGCGCATATAAGTTCTCATATCACAATCGAATATTTTTTTATGGTTTAACTTTTGGCATGTGTATCGTAAAGGTCTATCGTAGACTGGATTTAAATTATTAATAAGTGAAAGGCAAAGCAATTCCGCCATTTTGACGAAAATTTGACGTTTCTTATAGCTGACAGTTGGAGCAACGTTTGATTTCAATAAAAATAAATGAAAAATTAAATGAAGTCGTATATTTCGGAAAATTAATTAATTGTCGCAGTCGGATAAAAACTATCCTAAGTTGCAGCTAGAATAATAATGTACCTATATAAAATGTTTCATATTTTTCCGTTCATGGGATGCTGAGAACATTCGTACCACACAAAGCTTAGTTTCAAACTGGCTGATTCTTTTTTTAATTTAGAGATTTATTATAAGTGGAGATTATAGGTACCTGTATCATGTATATTCTAAGACTTCATTTCAACCAGTTTATATAAAAGATTATTATCTTATTATTTACCCTTAACATGTTATCCAGTATGTATAGATTATACAATGTAGGTAATAGACAACCAAACAATGTCATATATTAAATAGATTTATAAATCGTATCAAATTATTATTTTGCTTACATTTACAACTACTATTACAAATAAGTGTAATAGGGGAGGCGAGGAAGAGGAAGACCTAGAATAGACTACATGGAGCAACTCAAGCAGATTGCGTGGTGGAGCAAAGAGATTGCGTGGGATCGGAGTAGATGGAGGGCCTACTTTGAGCTACACCGACAAGAGCCTAGCTCTTAAGTAAGAGAAGAAGAAGAAGTGTAATTCGCACCTAATACCGTATAAAAAAATCGGATTACGACGAATTTCACAAAATTTATGTAGGTAAGTCATTCATTTGTCATTTCAGACCCGAAAACGTTTAATTTCGTTTTACGTCAGTACAGAACAGTCACCTGGTATGGATCAATACGTACTTATTTTATGTTTGTAGCAAATTACCTGTCTCTAATTTACCAAGGTAGCTACACATACCAAGAATGTTACAGTTAAGGTTTGACATCCTCCAGAATGGCACTGATATACAAAGGTTTATTTGTGTGGTAGTATGAACTATCGCATTTTTATTATAATAAGCAATGCGAGTTGCTCCTGAGTCCCAAACAGGCTGAATATTTGATGGGCTGGCTCATATTTTACTCTTGTGTGTAAAGAAGGCAGACAAATAAATCAAAGACACCTTAGCGCGGCGACGGCCGCTCCGCACGTCCCAGTAATTGCGGCAAAAACATACCATGTGCGATTTTTGAAGACATTGGCAAATTTCTGAATATTTTAAGTGCAACAAACAGATGCAACAATTACGTTTCTACGTGGTTTGATTTCGTAATCATGAAATGAGTTGTTTGTCCAGATTGTCGTCTTGTCTTTGTCGACTGCAGTTTCCCGGCCTTTCTAAGTACCTATTAAAAAAAATATTCTTATTTATGTGCCAAATTAAGGCAACATTTTAATTGTTAAAATAGCAGGTAGATGAATGCAGGTAGGCATAATAGTATAGTGGAATGATCGGTTATAGTTAGTTGTCTGCCTGGTATCGGCAGCTGATTAGCGAGCCCGCGATCTCTCAATGGCTGTGCTCGCCCGCTCGCTCTCGGGTGCGTCATAAATTTCCATTGATTGGATTAATCTGATTTGGATGTCAATTTTGTAAACAAAGTACAGGCTCTTTATAAGAGAATACAATCATGTTCCCTTTGAGCCCTTATATATTCTGATCAGGACGAATATATTATAAATCCAAGAGAATATCCGTCCGTCTGTGTGCGATGCAAAATACTAACTTTTTCGTTTTTGAGCCGATACAATCGTTAACGAAACAAAAGAGATTTATTTGTTCATCATTTTGTCTTATTAAAAATGATGACGGTGCATCTCATACAGTATCGCGAGTGGAATGCAAATTTTGGGTAGACATGTGGTTTGTATTTAGTGGTTGGATTGTGAATGTTGCCAACGATTTATTCTAAAGTAGCTTTCGTCCGCAACTTTGTCAGCGTCAAAGTCGTTCATATCGGATCACCATACAAATTGGCGCTTCCAGTTTACCACCTTAAGGGATGATTTTCGGGATAAAAACTATCCTATATCCTTCTTCGGGACTCAAATTATCTCCATATCAAATTTCATCTCAATCGGCTAAGCGGTTTAAGCGTGAAAAGACACGCAGACGTGTAGACAGACAAAGATTCTCCGTGAGTCATGTCTCACGAACTAGATTCTAGGCAATGAGAATAGGAGGGAGGGGGGGGGGACCTTCACCGTTGATTATTCAACGGGCTGTCAGTAAAAAGTTTATAAAAAGCAGGAATTAAAAGAAAGCTACAGGTCGACTCGCTGTCGTAAGTAGCGCACCGGATACCGCTGCTGCCAGTGCCACCGCATGCATCACATGAATTGCTGGTATCACTCCGCAAAACCTATTGCCTGTTAAATATTTTGCCTTGCCTATGCATAATTACTATCTTTAGTATAAGTTATAGAACTATTTTGTCTAAAAATGTAGATGACGGTTTAGGGAGCGCGACGTAGACCCCAGTTTGATTTTATAGCGCATATGCATTGCGAATAATATGATTGAATTATGCAACGTCTGTGCCAGTAGACCAGTTCTATAATTCATTGTACAATTTATAGACACTAGCTGCCCTCAGTCACAAACGAGCATATTTCCCACGTCAATTTTGATTGCGATATAACAGTGAAACGATGACATTTGATCAGGCCTCTAACCATTTGGAGTTGTTACAAAGTCAGAATCTATGAATGTTGCTTAATTGTAAATGTCTTGAAGTAAATATATCGCTGTGATAAATGTCTAGTTAGGTACAGGTATTACTTTTCTCGACACCACGAGTAGTTATATAACTAGGTAATACTGCCCTACCCACGATACATGAATTACATGATACAAAAGGTTAGTTGAAAGTCAAAATACTGAAACAATTATTGTACGAGTATAACACCTGTTCTCAATTGTTTTTTTAAGGTGAAATCGAAAAACAAACAACAAAAAACAACATAAAAGATCGAGAAATAGCTCGTAGTCACTATCAAAAACTACTTAGCAGCTTCAACACAATATGAAGCAAGGCTGAAATACTTCCGGACTCTTTCTTGTCTCCTGGAACTTGCTTACTCTGTTTTATAAAACCGTAAAGTTCTCACGTTGGTGACTAATATCTCTGGGCTCAGACGGCCATAAATATTCAGCAATCATACGGTCGGTCATCTTTCTTTGTTATCATATTAGAGGGCAGGATGCCAGTGGCACAATTATGCAAAAAGCTGGTCAGCGGCGGCGACCGTCCTTTGACAGTCGCGTCATTATGTGCGACGTGAACTAGGATTTATGACGTTAGTTTATTTGCAATATGAATAATATAGCTCGTTTAAATACCAAACCTTAACTGCTGACCTATTCGTTCTAACAATTTGGAGGGACCGTCACATCGCGAGCGTTTTTTTATTAGCAGTGTCTACTCTTATCAAAAACAATGCACTAAACTAGGGAAGTTTGGTACGAAAGATGTTCAGGACCTTCGCCTTATTGGGTAAGAATTGAAATCTTACCTTATTGTTGCAAAATAATTTTATTGTTTAAAAAAAAAATATGGTAACAAATCCAACAGCAGGGTGACTTACGGGTGAATATGTTGGCTCGTAGGATTGGCCAATATACCTATGAGATCTAAATATCTCGGTTTGAAGCATTCGTGGGTCAACTATATAAAGGTATATTATCTGAAAATGTATTTTAGTTATAGACCAACACTTGCAACGATAATAGGTATGTTGGGTTTTACAAAGAACTGCACATTGTCTCTAGACTGTTAGTATGCTAACACGCAGGCACAACAAGCACTCCTTATGAGATTCGTGACGGAACGGGCCGCCTCAATAATGCAGTTTGTATTGTACGGGACTCAGCACCACAGCAGCCTATATGTACAAATTTGGGCCGCGATTCCATCTGTATTACTTGAGAGACCCATTCTCGTCTCTAAGATGACGTTTTAGTTTCATGTTTCTGAACCAAAACCAAAAGTCTTTTCTACAGAACGTCATTTCATTAAGTACTCGTAGTATACGTGAAGCCATTGAAAACAGAAAACTTCGTAATTTCAACGGGGTGGTGACGGTTTTAAGATTTCTTCTTCGTGGAATCCAGTCATCAGTAAATGCAAGCGTCAAAAACTATCGTCCATTATACAATGCCGGGTGTTGTGCAAGTGGTTATAAAAAATCAATTGCGGGTAGTTCGAAAAATTCGCGCATCAAGAAGATGTTTATCCCATAAAAAACATTCCATGTAAAAAATAGGCCAAGTCTCGAAACTCTTTCACAGTAAAAAGTGGTGAGATATTTCGTAGAGCCAAGTCGGGCATTCTTATTAATCTTTATTTGCTTGCTAAATAAAATTCTGCAACTATGGAATCACACAACTTTACTGCATTTACTAAGTTTTGCATAGGTACCTAAAACTATGTAAGTGTGATTGCCAAGTCACAAAATTTTATTTAGCAAGCAAATAAAGATTAATAAGAATGCCTGACTTGGCTCTACGAAATATCTCACCACTTTTTACTGTGAAAGAGTTTCGAGACTTGGCCTATTTTTTACATGGAATGTTTTTTATGTGATCTCATTTATTTTTGTAGACTTTGTATGGGAATGTTAGTTTACCAACCGCAAATGACGTTTGCATAGTTTTGCAGGAAGGAACTACAAAAGTAACTTTGTAATTGCATGTATTTGTACAGGATTACAAACTTACTTATGCAGTTTGTATATCTCTGAAACGTGACTGAAAACGCAATAATTTTAGGTTTTTTTATGAATTAATAGGCCAAAAACTAATTACGTTTGAAATTTGGAGCTTGTGGGTCTGCTAGAAGTACCTTAGAATTAGCGTGATGATTATCAGTAGGTATAATAAGTGAGTCAGTGACAAAATGACTTTGACGGACAATAGTTCTTAAACTAAAGGTTCAATTTGAATGTTATTGATATTATATGTTAGCCATATTATGCCCTACATGTTCCTGAAAATTCAGGGTTCTAGCTTTAGCCAGTACATAATTACAGGACGTTGAAAATGGCCTGAATGGCTTCGAGAAAAGTATGGTACGGCCGTGCCTCTTTGTTTTGCTCGACTTGGTGGGGGCACTGCCGTGCCCTCAGATACTTAAATAAGTTAGTTATCATACACGATTAAGTCCCGTTTAGTCAAAACAATGTATTTTAGGCGTATTTAAGAATGTAAGTACAGTATACGTATATCAGTCTCAACATTTATACTTACCTATCGTTGTCTTAATTGGTCAATAACATAAAATGTAATGAGGAACTTCATCGATTTATGCATAGAAGGTAAATATATTAGTATCTATCCTCTAGTATTTATTGAACTAACCAGTTCACTCTCTTAAGGCAGATGTACAGTTGGCGTCAAAGATATGTAGGTATACATTCTTCACCTTATTTGGTACGATAGAATAAGAATAAGGTTCAAAAATGTAAACATAAATTTGCCGTCGACTGTACTACTTAATTAGGTACCTACATATGACGTCTTCCTTTGCAAACCCTAACATGACAGTTTTTTTCTGCATCTTACCTACCCCTACGCGAAACCACAAGTTTCTCAGTTAATGCTGCTGATGTTTTTTTTTTCTTTATAATACTAATACTTAATCTAACATACGACCTGCCTCATGCTAAGCAAATATAAAATAGTAACAATCTATTTTGTAGCGAATGATTACTACTCCAAAATTTTAGTTTATAGCTCAAGCCCCTGCACAATAGTCAACAAATGCAGAAAATATATATTTACGAAGTGGGACAAACAGCTGGAAAACATCCCGCCAACGGAAGCCGCTCTTCGCCAGCACACACTTCGGGCAATATATCAAGGAGTCCATGTCTGGGAACAAGCCTTGGTGCCTCTCCAAAAGCTTCCGATTCCTTCTTCTTGGCGCTGGACTCCTGTTGGGTCAGATTTACCAGATGTCGCAAGTGTGTGCCTGGAACTCACTCGTTGCAGGTGCAAGAAAGGATGCAAAAATCGTTGCAACTGCATTAAAAAAGTATTGAGAAGTGCACAGAAGTATGTATGTGTGCCGGGAACTGTGGACATTAAATTGTTTTATAAAAATATTTAGAATGTATTTCATTTGGCATTATAAAATTTAACAAAGTAAACATAAACAGAATACTCGTAGTCGTACTCGACCATTTTGTAAGATAAACGAGAAATTTTTTTCACTATGTTTTTGCATAAGGACATTATAAAAAGTGATTATTTTTAAAAACTGCATGATGTACGCCTTATTATTGTATTTTTGTTTGATAGTTTTTGTCACTATACAAAAGTTATTAGCTCCCAAAGTAAAAATTTCCTACCAACATTTTCACCTTTTTACGTTTTTCTTGTAAACTCACGTCTCCTATTGCCTCCCGGGCTAGAAATGCTTAGAATTACTCAAGGAACATATATGATGAAGCACATAGCTTAATATTTTTTTGTGGGTAAACTTCATAACTGCCTCCACTATTATTTATGTTACTCTTGCCATTCTAGGGATGCTACTTAATTTAACATGCCACTGGCCAAGAAACAAGAATAAAAAATTATACAATCTTTAGGTGTCTATTTTATTCTTCATAAGTTTTATTAGAAATCTTTAATAAATCCTGGGCGCGTTAAAATTGAGTTGGGAAACATGGGTAAACACTTAGGTACCGTTAAATTACAAGGAAGATTGTTTTCACTTTATATTACAAACACAAATCACTTTCAATTAGTGACTTCTGTTAAATATATTAATACCTATCATCGCCATTTTGTCGGTAGACTATATTTGTCACATAATTTTATTGTAAGAAGTAAGATGCTCACTTGAAACTGGGTGAGCGCAAGAGTGTTATAACACTCTCAGCTAACACATGTTGGTTAACATGATGGGTGTCAGATAACACAGCTCTACAGGCTTTCTAATTAATACCTTTACCTGTAAAATCGTGGGCCTCTTTCGTGGTTTTAGAGCATGCTCTAACACCTTTTTTACAGGCATTCTTAACACATTAACACTTGGCTGGAACCGATATAAGAATGATATAAGGAATGATATAAGGGTTATTTTAACGCTAGTGTGCTAGTTGGGATACTCTCAAGACAGCATCCTCCGGAGCGCTTTCGACCCGACCGACAAAGCAAGTAGCGGTATTAGATACTCGTATTATACCTGTCTTCTGGAAGGTGGAGGTACCTGGGGAGGTAGCTCCACCTTCCAGAAGACCGCATTGGAGCATCCCCAGTTGGGATGCTCCAAATAAGGACGAGATGACGTTCCGCTGTGCCCTATCTATACCTCTTTAAAAATGTTATGTGTAGTCTCTCAATAACTCATTATTGTATCATGCATTATTGTGTAACTGTAACTAATTGTTATCCATTAGTGGATCAGGACCGATATATTCGGATCACGAGCTGCCACTAAAATAAATCTTATTTCGCAACAAGAACGGTCTAAGTAAATTTCAAATTAAAGGAAAAACTAATTGAAACTGAAGGAACTGATTGAAAAATTTAGTGGCCGAGACAGATTGGTCCGATAGCTCAGTTGGTTAGTAGCGAGTGTAGCGACGAGCCATATATGCTGTGGTCGCCGGTTTGAATCCGGCTCGGAGCCAAAACATTTTCTTTAAATTGAAATTTTTTAATTTCGTTAGCTGCGTTACTGCTTAATACAAAATTAACGGTCTAAGTACTTAGGTACTTCCAGCGCATAGTTTAGTATTCACTTTCTAACCCAAAAGGGTGCCAAAAATCCTTCCGTCGAATATAATAAGCTAAACAAGAGCAAACGAATGCGTAATTCGGTGAACAGCGGTTGAATTAGCCGGCGATGCGGGCGTCTTTATAGTCTTTAAATTGGCAAAAAATCGAGACAAGCGTCGACTGACACCGATCGCGGAGGCATCAGCGAAACAGGTGTTATCATAAACATACACTTTGAGATAAAAACAAAATAATTTTCATGAGTGGCCGGTAGGCGCGAACTGCCGGCCGTGTCGCCGACACAATGGCGATTTTATAGTTTTTTTGGCACGCCGCCGTCGTAAAGGCCGAGTAGGTAAGCGAGGTGTCCGAAATCTCACGCGGACGTGCGATCCGCCACACATATTTCCATCCGCACAAAAAGCGGAACTATAGCCATAAATATGTCCAAATAAACAATAGTCTCAGACCGACTGAATAACGATTCGTAGCGTTTTGTCGGCGACACTTACGTTACAATAAAAATAAAAGTTAAATCAATAAGGGGTAATTTCTCGATCCCGTCATCATAATGAAGTGCTCTAGCACAAATTATGGTAATTTGTAAAGCTAAGTATGAGCCATGTTGTTCGTGAAGCCGTTATTTTGTAAGTAAACAGATCATCAATACAAAAAAATTCAGCACTAAATGACTTATGGAAGCTTTATAAAATACTTACTAGTGTCTTAATTTTTTATAATCCTATTCCAATAAAGTCCTATATACTCGTAACATACAATTTATACGTGAAATACGCGCTACAATTTAAAACATAATTAGGCACTTCAAAGGGAAGGAAATCAAAGCAACAATGAGAGTTGAAGCAAGCGTCGATACATTGTGCGTGCTAACGACGCGCAGACTGCGGTGCAGCACAGGCGCGGGACGAGGTGACAGTCGCGCAGGCGATAATATGTGTACATATGTAACATTAAACTGCAAAAATAAAAGATACTTTCACACTACATGGGTTCAAGAACAAGTTTTTCCATAACACAAAAGACGACACTGAATAGTTATAGCTGCTTCGCGGCCTCGGCGCATAATCCAATAAAACAATCCGCGGAATGTACACTCCGCCTTATATTTTGTTGCACATTGTTGCGACATGATAAAATTTTAGTAGGAGGAAAATCAAGGGTCATTTCATGTTTGTATAGATGCATAAACATATTAAATAACTTTTCTGAATACTGTAACAGCTGCATAGAAGCAAATCTATATCTATAGGTACTATAGGTAGGTATATTATAAAGAGGTAATTAGTGACTTTGTTGCTTTGTAAGTTTATATTCAGGGGTAAAATACTAAACTGCTTTGGAGATTTCAAAAATTGTTTCACAAGTTTATATAATGGACCTTTGGGATGGACATATTATTATGCTTTATATTGTCCCACGGGATCACCCGCGTCATTTACATTACCACCAGACAGACAGACGGACATGGTTAACCCTAAGACTTTTCAATTTGACCATGGACCCCTAAAAATGATTCCTAGGTTACAAATTCTTTCTAGGAATAAATACTGTAAGAGATATATTTCGATGCTGTCACAAATATGAAAATATGTTATTGTATTAAAATTATGATTACATGCGGTGAACTGTACAAATGAAATTGGCGACTGAATCTCAAAATATATGAATTTGATTCAATGGAAAGGCAAGCGGCTTCTTTCTGTGTCCGAAGGGCTGCCACCAGGGCATTCAGAGCCTATTTTTATAAATGAACGCATTATGCCGACTAAACATAACTGTTTCTTCATATACTTAGTGCTTTGTAAACAGGTGGATAACAAACGCAGCAACAATCAGTTGTGTCCACAATATGTCTATAATTTTATGTAGATTGATAGATGTATCTTGTCGTAGATGTATCGAGCATTGGCCGCAGTAACTAGGTTTAAAATTTGATAAGTTCTCAAATACGATTAGACGATTACAGCAGCGGAAATGACAAAGGGAAACCTAGAGTAGGCTGCATATGTATGCAGGTACCTATATTACACTTAAGAGAAAAAAATTGGTCGACTTTGTATTGAATTTCCATACAAAGTATTCCCATTTATTTTATGACATAACAAATACAATATAATACTATTGGCCTACATAAGATAATTTATTAATAAAACAATTTTGTTAAACATGACAAAATATTACCTTACCTAACAAAGTGAATAAAGCTTGTTATATGATGTGCTAGAGATTTGGTCATATAATATAAGCTACAGATACTTAGACCCCTGTCAGCGATTAGGTAGTTCCTTATTCTTAATTTGTAAAGAGATGTTACCACGTTTCACCTGTCTAATCAAATGGCGAAATACGAACCCACAGTCAAGTTTGCTGGATCAAAACTCCTCTATAATCCATCGCCGAAATATCTCGGAGTTACTCTTGACCGCAGTCTTACCTTACTTACGCGCAGCACATAAGAAAACTGTGTAAAAAGTATCAAACAAGAAACAATATCTTGCACAAACTCGCTGGTAGGTACCTCTTGAGGAGCAAGCGCCGATGTGCTTCGTACAGTCGCCATCACATACATAGGTACACTATAGGTGTTCAAAAATATCGGCACATGCACCCTTGCCTTGAAAATAGAGGTGTGTTCCGATGTTTGTGAGCTGCTTGTTTGCTCCGATGTATGTGATGGCGACTGTACCACTGGTCTGAGTTTGGTGTATTCAACAGCCGAGTACTGTGCGCCGGTCTGGATAAACAGTGCACATGTACCGCATGTAGTCCAGCTAAATCAGACGATGAGATGCCTATCCGGAACCATAAAAAATACACCGCTCCAGTGGCTGCCCGTACTAAGCCATATTACACCACCCCATCTTGTGAAGCTCCAAAAATCCAAAGAAACCCCTATCCGCCGGTACGCAACCCATCACCTCACCGCCTGAAGTCACGACATCCGCCATACCAATCCGCGCACGAACTCTTGAACACCGAGCGGAACACAAATAGTAGGTGGGAGCAAGAGTGGAATGCTAAAACTCCGGAAACCATGGGAGCATAAATCCCGTAGTGAAACCCGTTGGGTTCTCACTCCCTAGGAGGGTATGGTGCCAGCTCAACAGAGTGCGAACAGGATGCGGACGCAGCAACGAGTTGTTGGCTAAGTGCGGCTGGCGAGAGTCACCGGCGTGCGAATGCGGAGCTGCTGTGCAGGACGTTGCGCGTATCGTTGGAGATTGCCCCGTCACGAAATACCATGGTAGTCCAGCAGACCTGTTCTCTCTTGAAAACGACGCTATCCTTTGGATCCAGAACTTATCTGATAAAATAACATTATAATTGAAGTATCGAACGACTGTAAACATTAGTGCCATACGAATAAATAAAAATTTGTAAAGTTATTATCGGGACGAATTCTTCTTTCTGATAAGTCTTAATTTTACCAATTATTTATAGTCCGAATGCCTCATTATCCTAATTATAGATGTCGGATTCGGTTTTTTGAATAAGTAAAACAATGCCTAAAATTAATTTACAAACGAAACAGAGCAAACACAACTTAAAATTACAAGACCACAGTGGCGGAGCACCCATACAAGCCAATTCCCAGCGGCTTGGCTAAAATATATTTTTAGGTAAGCCTAAAGTTACATACTCTAAACCCTATCATAACTTTTTTGTTCCGGGTTGGCCATCGAAAATTTTCACACGCCGTCACTGCTAGACTATTACTTTAATGCTTATTACTTAAACCGACTTAATTATAACATTCTTTGGGTGTGACTTTTCCTTTTATCAGGTCTTCTATATTTCCGCAAATTTTAGCGTCTTTGATTATAAATTCCGACCGTCTTTTCCGCGGCTCAGTATACACTTTAATTTGTATAATCTTTTTTCATAATATATTGCTTCTTATTTAGGCATTATATGCAAGTATAGTATTAGACGTAGGTTTCTTCATCATAGACATAAATGAATTGCCTAACTGTTCTTTTTTTCTGCAAAAAAAACCGAATTCGTACTATCTATAATTTGGAAAATAAGGCATTCGGAAAATTAAAAATTGGTAAAATTAAGGCTTTTCATAAAGAAGAATTCGTCCCGATAATCATTTGCAAAATTTCACACGTGGAAAATTAACAACTAGGAAGCTCCAGCTAAGCTAGGCGTATAACTGTTGAAGTCTATCGTCACTTGGCCGAAATTAAATCGCGTGTGCAGAGCCGAGCCGGTAGCCCTGCGTCATCCATTATGCAAGTGGCTAACACGTGTACGCTCTCGCGCGGCGACACCTCGCCCTTTCCATAATTGTCACAATATTATACTTACTGTTTACTACGCTCTTTTCTAAATAAATCCGGTTACAGCACGACTTAATGCCTTTTGCTCTTTTTAATAGCTTCGAGGCAAAATTGAGCCGACACAGTTGGCCAGAAAGCCAAAAAAAAGGAGAAGTAATAGCTTCGAACAATGGGACTAGGGAATCGTAACTTTTGCAGTTATTTTAGTTATGAATTTTCTTTGTTTGAAATGTCGTGTGTTATGCAATGAATACGAGGGTAGGTATCCATTAAATACTTTATTATACCCCGACCGTAAAGAGACTGCATGTTTTGAGACGGTTAATTCTCAAGAAAATTATTAATCGGTTCGTTCCTGTTAATAACTTAAATTGTTACACAGCGAATTACCTATGCAACCTACAAATATAGACATCTACACGTAAAAAAACGAGACCAAAATAACTGTTTCGCTTTCGACGAGTTTTAAATTTGCAAAATACACATAAAAACAAAGCAAACTGTGTAATTTGTGCTTTTTTTGTACTAAACTTAGTGTGAAATTATTTTCACTTTTCGTAAAGTGAATTTGATCGGTTAGGAAACTAGCCTATTAAGACTTAATATTCAGTTTGATATTTGTATTTAAATATGTACTTAGGTTCAATTTTAGCAGATATGAAAATAAAACTTTTTTTGACAACGCTCTAGCTTATTTGGTAGTTCTCTGCCCACAGAGCTGCCGGTTGAATCGTTATATTCTACATGTTATGTTATGTAGCTTATTGTATTTAATCTATTCAAAAACTACACTTAGATTTATCTTCATTTAGACATAAGTAGTATGATCGTACAGTAGGTATCAAAATTTCGCAAGCCTTCATAGAATATGTACATTCGGTTGGTAGGTCGTTATGCGTATTTCCTAATAAAACCTACTTATATTGCGATAAGAGGATTTACACGTGCGCTCGAAAAATGCAAGAAATACCTACTTATGTCATAGCCAATTATATGTTTGAAATAAAAAATTTCTTGTTTCGTCGATCAAATAATTAACTCAAAAAACGAATAAACTTCATTTTAGTCAGGATCGTGTCCGTTGGAATAAGAACGGGTCATCTCAATATTTAATAGGGCCGGTGTTTCGTGTTTAGCGGGATTTATCATTCCTCTCTTTTATTTTTGTTCACACGATGCGACGAAGTCAGCTCTTTCCTTTTGTCAAACATAGGTTTCTATTGTACGAGTTGTCATTGTTATGCTACCACCTCGGCGCAACACGGGATATTTCTTCAAACTTTTTAAACGCGACGAGAGACGGTGCGGCGGTCCATAAAAAGGGCTACGATGCCACCTACTCATATGTAAAGCCATCACGTGCAAAAGTAAAAACAAATATGTAACATGACATGTTACATTCTAAATAGTATTCAAGGCTGCAGTTAAGAAACCAAAGCCTCGTCCTCGTGTCACGTGGAAGTCGATTGGGCCGTTTGGTCATTTTAAGAGCGTGTCTGAAAAAAAGTTCAATTAACAAGCTCAATTAATGACTACTGTGTCGAAGTATTTACACGGTTGTTCCTTGAATAAAGACGACGCTCCTCAGAAACATGTAAGCGAACGTTGAGAATCCATCCGAGTGGCGGATTCGAGGCGACTGGTTAATTGCCGCGTACGCAGCGCACGTACTGCCGCTGACATGTCACAAGACGTCTGCCACCGGCAGCGGCGATCCCTCAACGAATTCCAATCGGGAAGAGCGAAAAAGACACGAGCCGAGCATGTGCGGGTAAAAAGTTGCGGAGCCGGGCATCGCCGCGGGAGGCACCGCGCCGCCGCCCGCGCCCGCGCCCGCCGGCCGCGCCGCTAATGCCTTCGCAACTGAATCACATGATTAAAACGTTCACTACCACTACACGATACAAGCATCCACCGCGCTCCCGGCCTTTATCAATCTTAGTAGTGGTCATTCATGTTCACAAGAAGTTATTCAGCGCATCCTTCTCTGGACA
Organism: Epinotia brunnichana; assembly: GCA_963854355.1. NCBI lineage: Eukaryota > Metazoa > Arthropoda > Insecta > Lepidoptera > Tortricidae > Epinotia > Epinotia brunnichana. Next base: position 16,572,610 of record OY977939.1, on the reverse strand, counting down.
TGGGTACGATATTTTTTTTCGCCCTTATACAATAAGAGGATACATCGGTAATGAAATGCGACGTAGAAAGAAAATAATTTAAGAATGGCGGCCAAAGAGCTCTAGTTCCGAGTATTGCTCCAGTGAATTAGAAGGACTGCCGCGCCGGCCAAGGCCTGCGGCAAATCGGCGCGCGCCGCGACTCGCAAAAACGGAGCAGCTCGATGCGCGGGCGCGGAGCGCGGTCCGCGCCGAGCGGCGCAGGCGACACCGGCGTCGCCCCGCGCACTCGCACTCTGCATGCCCAATCAGAAACAATCACTCGCTAATCCAGACCCCACGAATAAATTAACCCCTTTTAACTGTTTACTGCTCCGACAAACTCTTACGGTGACAGCTATGGCGCCTACTGTTATGCTAACTAAAGATAAATCAATGCCCATAGTAAGAGCACGCAGATAGTCGAGTAGCATGGTAATAGCCGTCGCAATGCGCGAGACGCAGGCGTCATACGAATGATGCGATTCATGCGATATAACGGATCGACCTGATTATTTCTGTCCATTTCACGGCTGTTTAATAGCAATGTTAAAGCTGGCGAAACCAAACACACCCGCCCTGTTTCAAATATTTTACGATCCTCACCGGATTCATTTTAAAATGTTAAGCGGCTGAAAGATTGTTTAACTCCGGCCCACGATGTTAGTTTCACTATTTTACATATTTATATTACAGTTAGTCATTTACCGTTCTGATTTACCTAATTGTATATTTATTCAGACTCAAATGTTTATAAAACCTACATGAATTCGTTATTTGAAATTTAAGATTGATAGTGCCAGAAATCATTCGGCGCTGAAACATCTGGAACGAATTTTCTCGTCTTTCAACTATCTGTCAATCCACTATTATAAACTTTTCTACCTACATCTAAGATACTCTTTAGTAAACCAGTAGAGCCCCATATTCGAAATGCAAATATATTAATTTAAGATTCATTAAAATCTCGCGCTTTGTACTGGTATCTCTAATTAGTTGAGTTTAGCAATTGTATGCTCATGCGTGGAAAAGAATGCATCTTTTAGCAAACTTTCCACGGTTTCGTTTTAGGTACTAGCTTTCTGAACCAATAGGAATCGCTCTGTCGCTGTATTAGGGAACGTACTACTTACATTAGGTAGTATTGTTTGGTGCACTCTCACACTCCCAAATTTCGCTTTGCTCTAGCGCAAGCAAGAGAACGCCGGCCACTACGATTCCATTATACTTTCAATACGTCAGTAGCGCGTTCCACGGTGGAATACCTAGGTAGGTACCTGAATGAACTTTCAATACGTCAGTAGTGCGTTCCGCGGTGGAATACCTATTAGGTACCTACCTGAATGAACTTTCAATACGTCAGTAGCGCGTTCCGCGATGGAATACCTAGGTACCTGAATGAACTTTCAATACGTCAGTAGTGCGTTCCGCGGTGGAATACCTATTAGGTACCTACCTGAATGAACTTTCAATACGTCAGTAGCGCGTTCCGCGATGGAATACCTAGGTACCTGAATGAACTTTCAATACGTCAGTAGCGCGTTCCGCGGTGGAATACCTAGGTAGGTACCTGAATGAACTTTCAATACGTCAGTAGCGCGTTCCGCGGTGGAATACCTAGGTACCTGAATGATGCGAATAACAAATACTTGTCGAAATTAATATCAAAACATGAGACTACCACGTTATAAAGAACTTCGTTTGACTGTTAACCGTTTTAAATATGCGAGTTAGGTGGGTATAGTTGTTATTTTCTAAGCCGTCCGTTCCGCACTAAAGAACGCCGCACTGCAGAACGGACGGCTTAGAAAATAACAACTATAAACATGGTTATCAACAAATTATAATAGATGTGATCCAGCTAATGTGGTTTTTGTGTTGACTCGCTCCGCATCGCTTCCGTTCAGGTGACGAGTGATCATATCAGCGGCAATACATACATCGTTTGTCACTCTCCTAATGTTGTTGGTACCTATTATAATAAGGGATCACGTCATGTCTTTAAAATTAATAGGCGAATAGATAACGTTACTTGTGTTTCAGCTTGGCAGCGCGTAGTTTTGTCGGAATTTACATAAGGTAAGCTTGTGGCGTCATTGTTTTGTATGCGTAATGAATTTGTTTCCACTTAGGATCTTATCATAAGAGATGAACTACTTTCTAGGGTGCGGTAACACAACAGGCATGTCGTTAACAAAATAAGCAAGATTTAATTATTTTGTTGGTGCGCTCGGTGGGATAGGTAATTTTATAATTTACATTATATATGTATTTTATATATACGATACCTATGTTGAAACGACAGGGATACAGGGACTTTGGATTTGTTTATATTTACTTGTTCTCTGCAACAACATGTCAGTAATTGAGGGCGTGCATTGGAAAATATCGCTTTCGTTGAAACGCCATTATGACCATATGAAAATAAACACTGATTTTCAGATAATATCCCAATCTCCACTTATAATAAATCTCTAAATTAAAAAAAGAATCAGCCAGTTTGAAACTAAGCTTTGTGTGGTTCGAATGTTCTCAGCATCCCATGAACGGAAAAATATGAAACATTTTATGTAGGTACATTATTATTCTAACTGCAACTTAGGATAGTTTTTATCCGACTGCAACAATTAATTAATTTTCCGAAATATACGACTTCATTTAATGTTTCATTTATTTTTATTGAAATCAAACGTTGCTCCAACTGTCAGCTATAAGAAACGTCAAATTTTCGTCAAAATGGCGGAATTGCTTTGCCTTTCACTTATTAATAATTTAAATCCAGTCTACGATAGACCTTTACGATACGCATGCCAAAAGTTAAACCATAAAAAAATATTCGATTGTGATATGAGAACTTATATGCGCAAATGTCGCATTATGACGTAAATTTCAATAAATGTATCAACAAATTTGAACAATATAATTACCACGAATTTGATTTTTTTGAATGGCAATGGCACGCGTTCTTTGCGCATTCTGCCAAAGTGCCTGCGGCGCTACCACGAAACTCGAAGTTCGTATAACTGCATCCCTGTCACTCGAGTATCGTTAGTGCGATAGAGATAGAGATACCCGAATATTTTCGAATTCCGAAGTTTGTGGTTATAGCTCAGGAATCGAAACTACACCCCGTAAGCCGCGTCCGCTGCGCCATGTTTTCGTGGTTTTTAAACGTCAAACATGTTTTGCCAATCAAAACAAAACCCTATTTGTTTGCCGAACCTGACGGAAAACATGTTACATGTTTAAAAACATGGAAAACATTGGTGCAGCGGACCCGGCTGTAGGTAGACTACTAAATAAAATAATCATAATATATTTTCTCGAAAAAAGGATAATAGAGAAAAAATCAACGCAAGAACATATATGTTCCAAAGTTTTATGTTCTGTCCCTTTTCCACAAAACGCACCTTCATATGAAACGATTGTTTTTTACTATGACGCTCGAGGATCTTGACGTCACAGTCCCCGATCGTTTTCTCACTCTAACAAGCGACATTAAAACGGTTTTGAGATATTTGAATGGGATTTTCGTCATCTTCTATCTATCTATATATACCTACATATAAATGCCCTGACTGACTCACCCACTCACTCATCAACGCACAGCCGAAACTACTGGGGCTAGAGAGTTGAAATTTACACCAGAACTACCTTTTACAACGTAGGCAACGGGTAAGAAGGGATTTTTGGAAATTCTACCCCTAAAGGGGTCAAATAGGGGTGCACAGTTTGTATGGGGGAAACTTTATTTTTTGAGCTAGAGACTTAAAGTTTGTTTAAATATTACTTATTAGAATACAAATAAAAGTCTTTCAACGTTTAGGAAAATTCTGCCCATAAGGGGGTAAACAAGGGGTGCAAATTTTGTATGGGGGAAACTTTATTATTTTAGCAAGAGACTCAATACGTTGTAGAAAGCTTACTTATTAGAATACAAATAAAGTACTGTCAGCGTTTTGAAAAATTCACCCTCTTAGGGGGTTAAAAAGGGTTGCAAAGTTTGTATGAGCGAAACTTCTGTTTGAGATAGAAGCTTAAAAGTTTGAAGAAAGATTACTTATTGCAATACAAATAAAAAAACAGCGTTTTGGAAAATTCCACCCCTAAGGGTATGAAAAAGGGGTACAATGTTGGTAAAGGGGATTTTTTTGAGCTAGAATCTCATACCTTTTAAAAAAGATTACATAATAAAATAAAATAAAATACTTTCAGCGTTTTAGAAAATTCCACCCCTTAGGGGTGTATAAGGGGGTGCAACGTTTGTAAATATATTTTTTTAGCAAGCGACAAACCTTTGTTGAAAGATTACTTATTACAATACAAATAAAGAACTTTCAGCGTTTTGGAAATTTCCACCCCTAAGGGTGATTAAAACAGGTGAAAATTTGTATGGAGGAAACTTTTTTTTTGAGCTAGAGACTTGAAATTGTCTAGAAAGATTATTTATTAGAATACAAATATATAGGTAAATTACTTTCAGTGGTTTTAAAATTTCCACCCGCTAAGAGGGGGATAAAGAGGTGCAATTTTTGTATAGGAAAACTTTTTTTTAGGTAGAAACTTAAAACTCTGTAGAAAGATTAAGTACCTACTTATTAAAATACAAAAAAATACCTACTGCCAGCGTTTTGGAAAATTTCACCCCTTAAGGGGTTAAAAAGGGGTGCAAGGTTCGTATGGGAAACACTTTTTTTTAGCTAGAGACTAGATAGTTTGTAGAAAAATACTTACCTATTGCAATAAAAAAACCGAGTGTTTTATTTTTATTTTTCCCTGAAAAGCGTTCAAAGTTTGTATGGAGAGCAAGAAAAAATTTAAGTATGATATTTGTAACTTCGATCTTAGCCTGTTTAGAATACAAAACTTATTTAAGCATTTTTTGAAATATATCCCCCAAAGGGGATTATAAGGGTGTTCTAAGTTTGTATGGAGAGCAAGATATTTTTAAAGTAAGGGATTTGTAACTTCGGTTTTAGACTGTTTGCTAAAATACTACAAAACTTATTTCAGCGTTTTTTTTAATTCATCGCCTAAGAAGGTTAAAATGGGGTTCGAACTTTGTATAGAGAGCAAGACTTTTTTAAAGTAAGAAATTACTGTTTACTATGAGGGTTCTAGAGAGGGTTCTTAGTTTGTATAGAGAGCAAGAGATTTTGAAAGTAAGAGATTTGTAACTTCGGTTTTAGATTGTTTTCTATAAGACTAGGTAGAAAATTAATTTCAATGTTTTTTTTTTAATTCATTCCTTCAACAAACATTTAGACGATAACATGTTATACGCGGACGAAGTCGCGGGCAACAGCTAGTCTCCACTTATAATAAATCTCTAAATTAAAAAAAGAATCAGCCAGTTTGAAACTAAGCTTTGCGCGGTTCGAATGTTCTCAGCATCCCATGAACGGAAAAATATGAAACATTTTATATAGGTACATTATTATTCTAGCTGCAACTTAGGATAGTTTTTATCCGACTGCGACAGTTAATTAATTTTCCGAAATATACGACTTCATTTAATTTTTCATTTATTTTTATTGAAATCAAACGCTGCTCCAACTGTCAGCTATAAGAACCGTCAAATTTTCGTCAAAATGGCGGAATTGCTTTGCCTTTCACTTATTAATAATTTAAATCCCATCTACGATTGACCTTTACGAGACAAATGCTAAAATATAAACCATAAAAAAATATTCGATTCTGATATGAGAACTTATATGCGCAAATGTCGTTTTATGTCGTAATTTCAATAAATGAAATCAACAAATTTGAACAATATAATTAACACGGATTTGTTTTTTTTGAATGACAATGGCACGCGCTCGGCGCATTCAGCCAAAGTACCTGCGGCGCTAACACGAAAACCGATACTCAATGTTCATATATTTGCATCCCTGTCACTCGAGTATGGTTAGTGCGATAGAGATAGAGATACCCGAATATTTTCGAATTCCGAAGTTCGTGGTTATAGCTCGGGAATCGAAAATATGGTAAATAATCATAATGTATTTTCTCGAAAAAGAATTTAAAATAAATATAGTCAAATGGAGAAAAAAACAAAGCAAGAGGTTATATAGGTAATGATTAAGTTATAAGAGTCCAAAGTTTTAAGAGGGGGTATGTTCTGTCCCTTTTCCGCAAAACGCACCTTCATATGAAACGATTGTTTTTTACTATGACGCTCGAGTATATTGACGTCACAGTCCCTCATCGTTTTCTCACTCTAACAAGCGACATTAAAACGGATGTAGCTTCATAATTTTTTGAGATATTTGAATGGGAGTTTCATTATCTTCTATCTATTTATCTCCACTTATAATAAATCTCTAAATTAAAAAAAGAATCAGCCAGTTTGAAACTAAGCTTTGCGCGGTTCGAATGTTCTCAGCATCCCATGAACGGAAAAATATGAAACATTTTATATAGGTACATTATTATTCTAGCTGCAACTTAGGATAGTTTTTATCCGACTGCGACAGTTAATTTATTTTCCGAAATATACGACTTCATTTAATTTTTCATTTATTTTTATTGAAATCAAACGCTGCTCCAACTGTCAGCTATAAGAACCGTCAAATTTTCGTCAAAATGGCGGAATTGCTTTGCCTTTCACTTATTAATAATTTAAATCCCGTCTACGATAGACCTTTACGAGATAAATGCTAAAATATAAACCATAAAAAAATATTCGATTCTGATATGAGAACTTATATGCGCAAATGTCGTTTTATGTCGTAATTTCAATAAATGAAATCAACAAATTTGAACAATATAATTAACACGAATTTGTTTTTTTTGAATGACAATGGCACGCGCTCGGCGCGCATTCAGCCAAAGTACCTGCGGCGCTACCACGAAAACCGATACTCAATGTTCATATATTTGCATCCCTGTCACTCGAGTATGGTTAGTGCGATAGAGATAGAGATACCCGAATATTTTCGAATTCCGAAGTTCGTGGTTATAGCTCAGGAATCGAAAATATGGTAAATAATCATAATGTATTTTCTCGAAAAAGAATTTAAAATAAATATAGTCAAATGGAGAAAAAAACAAAGCAAGAGGTTATATAGGTAATGATTAAGTTATAAGAGTCCAAAGTTTTAAGAGGGGGTATGTTCTGTCCCTTTTCCGCAAAACGCACCTTCATATGAAACGATTGTTTTTTACTATGACGCTCGAGTATATTGACGTCACAGTCCCTCATCGTTTTCTCACTCTAACAAGCGACATTAAAACGGATGTAGCTTCATAATTTTTTGAGATATTTGAATGGGAGTTTCATTATCTTCTATTTATTTATACATAATAAATGCCTATGTCCTGACTGACTTATTCACTCAATCACTCACTCACTCACTCATCAACGCACAGCCGAAACTACTAATCTTAGAGAGTTGATTTTTGCACAGTATGTTGCTTTTATAACGTGGGCTAGGGATAAAAAGGGATTTTTTGAAAATTCTACCCCTAAGGGGGTAAAATGGGGGTGCAAAGTTTGTATGGGAGAACCTTTTTTTTTGAGCTATAGACTTAAACTTTGTAGAAAATTTAGTTATTAGAATACAAATGAAACACTTTCAGCGTTTTGGAAAATTCCACATCTACGGGGGTAAAATAGGGGTGCAAGGTTTGTATGGGGGAAACATTTTTTTTAAAATAGAGACTTAAAACTTTGTAGAAAGATCAGTCATTAGAATACAAATAAAGAATTATCAGGGTTTTAGAAAATTCTACCCCTAAAGGGGTAAAATAGAGTGCAAAGTTTGTATGGGAAAAACTACTTTTTTTTAAATAGAGACTTAAAACTTTGTAGAGAAATTATTCATTAGAATACAAATAAAGTACCTAGATTCAGTGTTTTAAAAAAATCTACCCCTAAGGGGGTAAAATAGGGGTGCAAATTTTGTATGGGGGAAACAATATTTTTTTTAAATAGAGACTTAAAACTTTGTAGAAAGATCAGTCATTAGAATACAAATAAAGAATTTTCAGGGTTTTAGAAAATTCTACCCCTAAAGGGGTAAAATAGAGTGCAAAGTTTGTATGGGAAAAACTACTTTTTTTTAAATAGAGACTTAAAACTTTGTAGAGAAATTATTCATTAGAATACAAATAAAGTACCTAGATTCAGTGTTTTAAAAAAATCTACCCCTAAGGGGGTAAAATAGGGGTGCAAAGTTTGTATGTGGGAAACTATTTTTTTTAGCTAGAGTCCTAAAACTTTGTAGAAAGATTATTTAAATACAAAGAAAGTACTTTCAGCGTTTTGGAAAATTTCACCCCTCAGGGGGTGAAATAGGGTGCAAAGTTTGTATGGGAAAAACATATATTTTTTTAATAGAGACTTAAAATTTTGACGAAAAGTTACTTATTAGAACATGAAAAATACTACATTCGGCGTTTTACAAAAATCATTCCCTAAGGGGGTTAAAAAAGGGTGCAAGGTTTGTATGGGGAACACTTTTTCTGAGCTAGACACTTAAAACTTTGTAGAAAGATTACTTATAAAAATACAAAAAAAAAGACTTTCAGCGTTTTGTAAAAATCTATCCCTAAGGGGGATAAAAAGGGGTGCAAAGTTTTTATCAGGGAAAGTTTATGTTTTTGAGTTAGAGACTTGAAACTTTGTAGAAAGATTACTTATTAAAATACAAAAAAAGAACACAAATCGTTTTAGAAAATTCCACCCCTAATAGGGTTAAAAAGGAGAGCAAGCTTTGCATGGGCAACACTTTTTTTTGAGTTAGACTTAAAACTTTGCAAAAAGATTACTTATTAGAATACTAAAAAAGAACTTTCAGCGTTTTAGAAAACTCCATCCCTAAGGGGATCCTTAAGATCCTTAAGAAGGGTAGCCAGTGTTGTGTGGGAAAAACTTTTTTTTTTACTAGACTTAAAACTATTCAAAATGTTACTTATTAAAATTAATAATAAAGTACTTTCAGAGTTTTAGAAAATTCCACCCCTAAGGGGGTTAAGAAAGCTTTGTATGGGCAACACTTTTTTTGAGCTAGAGACTTAAAAGTTTACGAAAAAAGTTCTTTCAGCGATTAGAAAAATTCAACCTCTAAGGGGGTTTAAAAGGGGGATCAAATTTTAAATGGCGAGCAATAAAATTTTAAAGTGTGAGTAAGAGATTTTTAACTTCGGTCTTATTCTGTACGTTAAAAGACTATAAAACTGATTTCAGAGTTTTTCCAAATTCATCCCCTAAGAGTGTTAAAATTGGTTCAAAGTTTGAGTATTTCAAGGCATTTTTAAAGTATGAGATTTTTAACTTTGGTTTTAGACTGTTTGTTCACAAACTAGAAAATGAACATCAACTTTTTTTTTAATTATCCCCTAAAAGAGGGTTCAAATTTTGTATTGAGAGAAATCATTTTCTAAGACGATAAAAAGTTCTACGCGGACGAAGTCGCGGGCAACAGCTAGTATATAATATATTATAAATATGGGTTCTAATCCCGGTCAGGGCATTTATTTGTGTGTTTATCACGAATATTTGTTCCTGAGTTATGGATGTTATATATGTATCTAAGTATCTATATGTATTTATCTATTATATATATCATCGCATAGTACCCGCAACACAAGCCTTACTGAGCTTACCGTGGGCCTAGGTTGATTTGTGTAAGATTGTCCCGTAATATTTATATATTTATTTATATGATTTAACCGAAAAACGATTGCTTAAAATATACTCGATAGAAAAAAAATAGATAGATAGCTGAATAGAGTGGGGCAGTTAGTTAGGAACTTAGAAAATAGAAGAGGGAAGATGATAGGGCACCTCTTACGACATGACAACTTCGTACTTAACATAATTGAAGGAAAGATAGAGGGGAGGCGAGGAAGAGGAAGACCTAGAATAGACTACATGGAGCAACTCAAAAAGAGAGTTGATGTTGGGTCATATCGTGAGGTCAAAGAGATTGCGTGGGATCGGAGTAGATGGAGGGCCTACTTTGAGCTACACCGACAAGAGCCTAGCTCTTAAGTAAGAGAAGAAGAAAAAAAAACAAAGTTGGGTCTTTATTTTCCTTTTTTTTACCTCAGCCTACTCAAATAATAGATTGTTAATAGACAAACAAATTTAAATTATGGTATTTTACCCAACTAAAATCTCACTTGAGGAAATTTTAATAAAACTTCATAAAGTTAAGTATTTATCGAAATTTTGCCAAAAATGCTATTTCCATATCGTTTTCTCGTGCGTGGAAGGCATAAGAGTAGGGGAGAGTGGGTAACAGTGGATCACGGGTCACAGCGGATTATTCGCTATAATTCTTACGTGTGATGCTTTACGCACACAAGCAAACGCGTGGCTACTGCTCGTCGATGCCCCCCTCTCACACACCAGTCGCTGCCGCGCTCGCCGAGCGGAATCACGTGCTGTCACACGCAGGCCAGTAGGTAAGTACGAAAGTATTTTTTTACGTAATTTAGAAATTTGTCGTATTCCTAACCCTTTAATAAATATAAATGATAGTTGTATGTTTTGAACTTGTTATTTGTTAATTCCGTGGTGGGTAATGTAATTTTGGCTTGGGTATAAGTAGTTATTTTTTGAATATTTTTTTCTGTCGTAACGGCCTATGGGTCACAGTGAATAATTTTCATTTGGGTCACAGTGGACTATAGTTGAGTTAGCGTCAACAATGTTCTTATTAAAATGTTTGTTATTGATTAGGTACTGAAGAAGTAAATATGTTTATTTGAATAGAGAAGAGAGCTTTATGGAAATTAAAGGAGAAAAACTGTTGTTTATTCAAACAAAATGTTGATTAGATTAGGTCTCTTTATACCAGCATAGTTTGTAAGACTTTTGTTAATTTTTTATAAGACGGTGATAGAAGCCTGTCTTAGAATATAAATAAATAAATAATTATGTAGAAAAGTAGTATATTATTAAACTTTATCTTAATAGATCCAGTGTACTCCAAGCGATTCCCTGTCACCCATGAAAAGATCCAAAGTGACCCATCCACGGGTCACAGTGGATCATTTCCCATTTTTTTTAAACTTGTTATAACTTGTAAGTTTATGCCGTTTTTGCCAATAATTGCACTTGTTTTTGTAGATTAGGGACGTATATTGTGGTTAATTATCATAGATTAATTATTTAGGCATAAACTTGGGATTTCTGGAGCTTAAAAAAAAAGTGACCCACTGTTACTTACTCTCCCCTATCTCTTTCACGGGGCGCGGTTTACACGCATCGAGGCTTTCCCTTAACTAAGCGTTTATGAGCGAAATTACCCGGTGAATCAATGCTACCTACATTATAAATTATTTTTACAGTACATATACTCGTACGACAAATCCACATTTTTTATTATAGGATTGCATCTTACAATTGGAAGAATGCTTACAATCAATAAAAGGTTTTAATCGTCTAATATCTACCTAGATAATATCTACAGTGGTTTGGTCTCTGAATTATAGCATAACACTTAGTAAAGATTGAAATGATCTTGCACCATGCCCTTAGGTAATGCTAAAATAAGATCTGCACAAGACAAAACTGGCGCCCTGTCTCTTACTACTGAGGTATTAAGAGTTAGTATTCATTCCGTTAGTATCTTGTTTTATATGATCTGTGACTAAGTACTGCACTGACGAATACCTACAAGTAAATAATAACAGAATGTAAAGAAATTCCATACCTCCATCAAATGGAGTGAATAGTGTTCTAATAAAACATTGTATGCAAGCGTTACATGTGTTGCGTTATAATGTAGTCAATACTTATGAATACCTACGGAGGTTGCGTTTGGAAATAAATCACGCCGCTCCAGTAGGTATGCGACAGGTAAGTCCATCATAATACGATTTCTAAAATGTGCCGTGAATAATACAATAACAAACTCATGAAATATTAATAGCCTTGCAGCATTGTGTCATTAAAGTTAATTAACAATGAACGTAGGTATAATTATGAGGACACTGATTATATTTTATGAATAATTTAGATATTTCCCTGCGGAAGTCCTAACAATTGTATGCCGTTTTAATAAACCGCTTTTGTTATTATTGACTAAAAAAATATGCAAATCGATCACAGGGCGACAGGATGTTCATTTTTGTATAGTATTTGCATGTAAATGACTTTTGTATCCGCGGATGATACAATTACAAATTGTAATGTGCATCGCTGTTATAAAATGCAGGTAGCGGTCGACCAAATTATACAGGATGGCGCAACGCACCAACTTTATTTCATTTTCATAATGATACAATTTTATTATTGTTTCATGTAAATGTAAATTGATATAGATATTCATGTTGATTGGAAAATATAGTTACTACAAATTAGTTTTTTTTAATTACCTACCGTTGTATTTGCTCCCTAGTTCGCTAAAATTTACCAACGCCAATGTACAGCTTCGCTAATTCAGTGGGTAATGGAACTAATGATAATGACCTACAGTAAGTGAAGTGCTTTTCCCTGGACATATTTTAAAGCATTTTTTTTTTGACTAATATGTATAAACCGTGTACTTACCTATTTAGTCAAAGTAGGTAAGTATTTTGTTTTTGTAACCTTCAAATTATTTATTGAGTTCATTAGCGCGCATTCAAACCGAACCAGTTCAAATTCAATTCCAACCAGTACGGCGTTGATGTCATAGTTTGGCTATCCGTCGATAGATGGCGCTATGCGTCTCGCTACACGTTAAGTGGTGTTCAGCAACTTTGTTACATGCAGCAGATTTGACGATCGGATAGGGAAATACTAGTAATACTACGTTTATGTAAATCTGTTACAACATATAGTTACCTATCGCATAAATCATACAGAAATTATAATTACAATGAATGACATTAATAAGACAATGTGAAGAAATAAATTATTACTTACTGTTTTTATTTAGTAGCCAGCATCACCAGCAAGGGAGCATGTTGGTAAAACGAGTGGGTGGTAGCCGGACTTACAGGGAGTTCACTACTTGGGTTAGCTCGAGAGGACTACAATAGTATTCCGGATAGCACTGAGCAAAACTTTTATGAACCCAAAAAATCAACACTGCTATAACAACCATACGTTTTAAGTTATGTGTTTAAGTACTTATGAAAATGCATTTAGAAGTGTAAGAATGAAATCCCGCAATTTGTACAACAATTGAAAATTATGCATGTCGGTGAAACTGTTGGTAAAATATAAATTATGTAAACTAAGTATTCCCTTTTCCTCCATTGTTAACATAGTTTTGTGATATACCTACAGTTATCACAACTCCTCCACAATTAATTATTTATCGCCAGTAGTTATGACATATGCAGCTCAAACTTGGAAATTTACACTTAAAATGAGGAATAAAATTAAGACATGTCAAAGAAGTATGGAGCGCAGCATAACAAACATTAAAAAAATTCATAAAGTTCGCCATAGCATAATCAGAAACAAAACAAACGTGATAGATGCAGTCACATATGCGATGAAACTGAAATGGAAATGGGCAGGACACGTCGCCAGAATGCAAGATAAAAGGTGGACCAAAAATGTGACAAGTTGGGCCGGACCATCAGGCAAACGTAAGAGAGGAAGACCCTATATGCGATGGTCAGACGAAATAAGAAAAATTTCAGGCACAAATTGGATGGAAAAAGCACAAGACAGAACTAACTGGCTTACTCTGGAGGAGGCCTTCACCCGAGAAGGGGTTCTTGCGACATAAAATAATAATAATAATAATAAATAGTTAAATAATTAATAATAACGACACTAACAAACACATCTGACATTAAATATTATTATGACATTGTACAAGTACTGGCAAGAAATAAAAGGCTTTTTTATTTTTTATTTTATTTATTTTTATTTTAGTAGTTATGACACTTATGACTTTATCGTTATTTCCATAGGCATCCAAGGGATGTCCATAGTTTAGTTTACCACCACTGCAAAATCAATAATTGTTATGAAATACGGTTATACCTATGTTGTACAAGTCGTCAAATACACTTTAAATTAAAATGAAGGAGTAGGTAGAGTGGATAAGGAATATAGAGAAGGCACGAATGATTAAGATACCCACTCATCATCGTGCTCTTTGACGTACCCATATTATTGGATCCCTGGAGTTTGAGTTCGTGAAAAGCGGCAATATTGCAGCGTTTCCGTTGCATTCCGCGGCACGTTGTCGTGTCGGAATCGGCGCGCTGCAACGGGAGGTCACGTGCGGCGGTGCAGGCTGCGACTGCACGCCCCCAACCCGCCCCACGCTACGCCCCGCGCCCCGCACGACACCTCCTTCACTGCTACAACCTCACTTGTTTTGACGTAAGGTGTCCACTTGCAACTATGCAAAACTCACCCGCGAGCATACAGGTCCGCTCGCAATCAAAATGCGTGCTTGGCACCGCTCCATCTGTTATAATGTTGCATGCAGATGTTGTAAACATTTGATTGAATGCAATGTGTGAACTACTAGATCAATATCAGATGGGTTTTTCCACTGGTTTTACTTGGTATTTAATCGTACTCATTTGTTTCCGTCGTTTTAGAGCCAGCCAACTTATAGACCGACAATAATTTGTCCGGTAACGCAACAGTAGCTAAACGATAATGTTAGAGCAACTGCTCGAAACCATGTGTACAATTCCGCGATGCTACAGTTTTTATTTGGTTTGGTGGAACCTAAGATAAACTAATTTGAAGTTCAAAAAGAAACTAAATAAATTTCTGTCAAAAAAAACTTTTTGTTTAAGCTTTTGTTCCCGACTGTACTTTTTTGTAAATAGCTATCAATTCCTACTCGCTAAGTGAGTTCTAATGAGTCTAAACATGACGGCGTACCTAATCTTGTGTAATTGAGGAGTTCCTATGGCCAACTTCCGAACCAATCCAATCCAATCGGGTTTAAAAATTGATAAAAATGAATACCTATTGAGATATTGATAAAAAAAAATGATATTGAATGATATAAATGACGACCGCTTTAGCCTAGTTGGTAGTTACCCTGCCTACTTACGAAGCAAGGTTCGAATCCCGGTAAGGGCATTTATTTGTGTGATGAGTACGAATATTTGTTCCTGAGTCATGGATGTTTTCTATGTATTTAAGTATTTATTTCTCTATATTTATAAGTATCTATATCGTCGTCTAGTACCCATAGTACAAGCTATGCTTAGTTTGGGACTAGGTTGATTTGTGTAAGATTGTCCGCAAATAATATTTATTTATTTTTAAATAAGTACTTATTTAAATACTGTTTAATCCGGGTCTAACGCGATATTTATTTACCTTTATTTCTGACGTTTCGACACGGGTTGCACTTACTTAAGTACTTATGTCTTAAAGTCAACATATTTTATACAATCATATTGTCATCGAGAACCATTAGGTAAACCTACTATTATTGTGACTCGTGTGGAAAGCGCAGACCAGTGTTTCTGTTAAAATTAGACACAGAATTGGTTTTTATATCGATAGGTATGTAGGTATATGTCATCGAGATTTTACTCGTCATTTCCGCTTCATTCGTAACGGAACTGAAAACTAGGTTTAAATATAATTCAAGCTGTTAAATTCGATGCCTATCTGATTCTAATCAGTTTATATATGCTCGAATCGAATGCAAATGAAAAACATCAATGTTTGTAAGGGCATCTAGAGTTGACCCGGCACGCGTCTGTTTTTGTTCTGGTGTCTAACATTCCAATTTTTACCAAAAACTGTGACATTCGAAATTCAGATCGTGAGTCTAGTTTTTTAATTCAACGTTATTGAGACTTTTATTTCTGGCCTAACGGTTTAACGGTAGTGGGCGGTTGGTATCTACACTGAAAAAAATGGTTTGTTGGATTTACCAAATTAGCTAAGGTTGGCTGAATTACATGGAAACTAAGATAAATATAACAAAACCTCGCTATTGGACTTACAAAACTAAAAAGGTTAAAGTCGCTACCAGACTTCTGGTGTAAATCAACAAAGAGTATTTTACATTTTACAAAACAAATCTCAACAATTTGGTTTGGTTGATTATATCATAAAAATATAATAAATATAACAAGGCCTCGCGGTTGAACTTACAAAACTAAAAAGGTTGACGTCAAAATATAGTCCTTACCAGAGTTCATGGTGTATATTAACAAAGAATATTGTACATTTTACTAAACAAATCGCTACAAATCGGTTTGGTAGATTTTATAAATCAAATATGATAAATATAACAAGACGTCGCGGTTGAACTTACAAAACTAAAAAAGGTTGAGGTCAAAATATAGTCACTACCAGAGTTCATTGTGTTAATTAACAAAGAATATTGTACATTTTACCAAACAAATCCCTACAAATCGGTTTGGTAGATTTTATAAATAAAAATATGATAAATGTAACAAGACATCGCGGTTGAACCTACAAAACTAAAAAAGGTAGAGGCCAAAATATAGTCCGTACCAGAGTTCATGGTGTATATTAATAAAGAATATTGTAAGTATTACCAAACAAATCTCTACAAGTCGGTTTGGTAGATTTTATAAATAAAATATAATAAATATAACAAGACATCGCGGTTGAACTTACAAAACTAAAAAAGGTTGAGGCCAAAATATAGTCCCTACCAGAGTTCATGGAGTATATTAATAAAGAATATTGTAAGTTTTACTAAACAAATCTCTACAATTTGGTTTGGTTGATTTTATCATAAAAGTATGTTAACTATAACAAGACCTCGCGGTTAAACTTACAAAACTAAAAAGGTTGACCTCAAAATATAGTCCCTACCAGAGTTCAAGCTGTTAATTAACAAGAATATTGTACATTTTACCAAACAAACCTCTACAATTCGGTTTGGTTAATTTTATATTGTAAATATGATAAATATAACAAGATTTCGCAGTTGAACTTACAAAACTAAAATTAAACTTACAAAACTAAAAAGGTCAACCCTCGAAATATAGTTCCTACCAGAGTTCATGCTGTTAATTAACAAAGAATATTGTACATTTTACCAAACAAATCTCTACAATTTGATTTGGTTTATTTTATAATTAAAATATGATAACTATAACAAGACCTCGCGGTTGAAATTACAAAACTAAAATGATTAAGGTCAAAATATAGTCCCTACCAGAGTTCATGGTGTAAATTAACAAAGGATATTGTACATTTTTACCAAACAAATGTCAAGAATTTGGTTCGGTTGATTTTATGATAAACATATGATTAATATAACATGACCCTGTGGTTGAACTTACTAAACTGAAAAGGTTGAGGTCAAAATATAGTCCCTACCCAGAGTTCCTGGTGTAAATAAACGAAAAAAAATGAACATTTTACCAAACACGTCTCTACAATTTGGTTAGGTTCTATCAAAAAACTGGCCAAGTGCAAGTCGGACTCGCGCACGAAGGGTTCCGTACCATTATCTGTAAACATATTTATTTTTTTCTGTTTTTAGTATTTGTTGTTATAGCGAAAACAATTATTGGTAATAATATTAATATTAAAGACAGACAGACAGCGGAGTCTTAGTAATAGGGCCCCGTTTTACTCTTTGAGTACGGAACCCTAAAAACGAGTCATTTAGGGATTACGCGGTATTTTCGATTTTTGGTAAAGTGACGTTCGACGCTCGAGATCACAAACTTGTATTATTCATTGCGCCAACTTCATAAACAACCAACCCCGCCAACTACCCCGTACTTTCAGGCGACATAGTTACTTATTAAGAAAAGTATCATTTTTAATTACCGCGATGAGTACGAAGAAGGCAAAGCCCATGGTTGTAGGTATATGTTTCAGTTTAAGTTCTAGTGACATTGTTACAAGGTTTATTATTCCAGTTTAACAAGGTTTTACAAAATAAATATCACGGAACAATATACTTAACACAAATATAATGCGGATTTCAGTAGCGTTGATATCTTTAGATATTCAAAGGCATCTTTTAAAATGCAAGTAATTAATAGTGTTAAGAATAAGCAGCATAAATAGTATTAGAAATAGGTAACTCACCTCTTATCATGTTTAAAAATGTTGTAGTATTATACTTAAGTTACTAAATCTATTTGATTCACTCTAAATATGGGATTTATACAATAGTATTGTCATTAGGATAAACTATAGCAATATATTCTCATTTGCGGTAACCTATATAGATTGACATGCTTGGTTATGCTTTCATCTTCAAAACAAAAAAAAACAATTACTCAAACTTAATTTAAAAAAAATCATCTCTCTTTCACAAATGTTGTGATAGTCCGTTCAATTGTTTACATATCAAATTATCTAGGTAAACCTGTAATTGGCCATACTACTGTGTATTATAGTATAAGTTACGTACTTTGTATCGCTGTTGGTTTTCTGAATAAATAATAATAATAACTAATGCACTTGCTAGTTAGAGCAACAAAGAGAGAGATAAACGAACTTAGTTTGTTTTGGTTTCGCGGTAGCTCCTCAGACTACACTACGATAAATGAGATAAGTAGGTACCTATTAGGTATATTGTGTAAATACGTAAAACCATATAATAGTTAATGTAGGTAGCACAATTATTAGAATTACGTACGACTTAGTTTTGCTTCAATCATTATTAAAACGACATTACTTAAGTATCATAACCCATAAGGCATAGGTAACTGTATGCAATTGTATGTAACATGTATTTAACCTAAACCTATTTACAAATTAGTAATTAATTAATTATTAACTCTGTACTTATTATGATGTTTATAATCACACAGACAAACTATTCCGACACTTTTGCGAGACCATGTTAGTTATTATGTTTATATACTCTGTGTATTAAATAAAATTAAATAATAATCTAGGCCGCTTTTCACGTTGTATGTAGGTACCTACCTAGCTAGACTTTACCCAAATTAATAATTTGCAGAGCCATACCACAGATTGCCATACTTATTCCCAGACAAAAAAAGTAAAGTTGCGTAGGTACTTACTTAATGATTATCTATGTAGTAATTAGGCTTTAACGACGTTTAAGTTTTCGTGGCTTTTCCTTAATACGAGTAAGGAATATACTTCCTTATCGTGTGAATGTGAAAGTGTGTTAATTGGTTGGTCCTACCTTGGTGTTTGTTTGGACGTCTTCATAAATAAGCAAAATACTTACGTTTGTCACGCGGGCCAAGCCGCTGACAAAACTAGTAAGTAGATACTACATGGTGTACCCATGTAGGTACAGTCAGCAGCAGAAGTAGCAACACAAAATAACACGCTCGAAATTATCTAGAAAGTCCGTATCCTCTTGACATTAGAGCCATGTGTAGGTCATTTTGAGCACTTTGACCCGCGTAGCTACTTTTGCTGCTGGATGTACCTTTAACTTATTCATTGATTAATTGACGTCTTAAAATATACAATTGGTAAATTACCTAAATACCTAATCATTACATAGTATACAACAAAGTCGCTTACGTTTTTTTCAATAGATAGAGTGATTCAAGAGCAAGGTTTATATGTATAATTCATGCATGTATTACACGTATAAATCCGTGCGAAGCCGGGGCGGCGGGTCGCTAGTTATAAGTATATAATCAAGTAATAAATCGTTTTGTCTTTACTTGTTGGTCGTAGGAATGAGATTCTATTGCTTTGTTATTTTGCAACCTTTCACGCCACACAAAATAGTATTTAAGTACTTACCTAGTCTATTTTTTCCAACAACATTAACACGAAACATTTGGCGTTTAGTAGGTACATATGTAACTATCTACTCGTACCTTTTGAGAAAGCGCTGCAGTCACTACCAGACCTATACCTTGTTAAAATTACCAAAGAGTTTGGTAATTTTAACTAGGTAAAAGTCTGGTACATTTTACAAAACAATACCTCTGCATGCATAGTTCCATCCTACTCAATTTATAAACATAAGAGTGAGATGTGACTATTCCCCTCCCCGACTGCCCTGCGGAGGTGCGCCCCTTCCCCCGGATACAGCATCTCGCGATGCGCGCGCGGCGCGGCAGGCTTCATTGCGTTGAGGTAGTTCATTGTATATAGTCACTTTGTTTTGTTTGCGTTTTAATGAAATTTTCTTGGTGCGCCATTTCATTTCGGCTGGTGCGTAGTGGATTTAGTTTGCAAAGTGTAACCAACTATGGGTAGTGATCTCGACGATGACTTAAGTGTGGGGGTGACTGAATATTTGAAGGAATGGGGATTATCTCAATCTACCATAACAAGTTTTGAAGGTAAGCATTAGAACGATATTACACTAAAAGTGCTAAATTGGCAACACTGATACCTTACTAATTAATTGTGAATAAGAATGATATTGTATGTGAATAACGTACTTATTCCATTGTTAGTTCTTTTTTGTCTGAAACACAGGGTAACCTATAGTTGACACCGTATATGGATTCTCCACCCATACCTCCTTATTATTAATGATTAAATATAATAATTTTGTGATTATAGTTTAATATGAATAGGAAGCTTAACTCAGGCTTAGATATTGACCTAGAAATATTGGTTACGTATTACCTACCTAATTACTTTGATTAATTTACAAAACGAATTTCAGTAAAATTTACCAAATCGGTTTGGTTGGCCCTTGTTGCGTTTGTATTTTGTCTGTATGTAACTAACTGAACATTAAATAATGAGTTTAAAGACTGATGAATGACATATATGTCTTATTTTTTAGAAAATCAGACTTCGTTAAATTTGCTCGACTCCATTCAAGAAATGAACAGAAGGAGCTGATTCCCAGTTTAAAGGAAATACTATTATTCAAGCGGGGGTTGAACAAACTCCAAAACATTATTCATGTAAGTATTCCTGTCTGTTTTACATTTATTATCCATACTACATTTAAATGCGAAAGTGTGTCAGTCTGTTTGTTGCCTCTTAACGCTTAAACCGCTGAACCGATTTAGATGAAATTTGGTATCAAGATAGTTTGAGTCCCGGGGAAGGACATCGAATAGTTTAAGTCGGTGAAGTAGGCGGTAAAAAATTGTATGGAGCTATCAGTTCTATCGGAAGCATTATGCTGAGATAGAACCGTTTCGTGACAAACGCTGTGTGTTGTTTGTCTCGAATAAATGTTTCTTTCTTTCTTTCTATCTCCTTCCTTGGGACTCCAATTATCTCGATACCTACTAAATTTCATTTCCTTCAGCTCAGCGGGTTAAGCGTGAAGAGGTTACAGACATACAGATATACAGACAGACACACTTTCGCATTTTTTATACTAAAAGGTACGAAATTTGAAATAAATGATAGCCTGTCATATTCTGATATATACTCGTAAGGTACTTAAAAATTCGTCCAGTAGTTTTTGAGATTAATTGAAACGTACATTCATCCATACATCCAAACTTTCGCATTTATAATATTAGTAGGATTAGTATGGATACGGTTAAAAGTAAACAATATATTTTAATTTCCAGAACGAAAGCGAAGTCCTCACCCAGCTGGACTATTGGATAAAAGCCCAAATGGCTAAGCGACTGCGGTGCCAACCCATCATCATTGCTGTCGGACCGACCATCGATGCCCTAAAGGACTTTTATGTTGCTTATGACGACATCCTTTATAATATCGACTCATTCCTGAAAGCGCTGGACGTATGCTTCAAAACTTTTCACTGCCTTGATGCAGAATATGGTTGGCAACATCTCGCTGCCTCAATTTTATAAACTTCAAATTTCAAGTTGATAAAATTGCAACATGGAACCTTATAATATTGGAGCAGCGAATTCTGTTGATTCTGGAATCTACACAAAGACGTCAGAATACGGTGCGCTATTTTTGCAAACGATACTCCACTGAGAGCCCAGTCTATAAGACTACTCAGCAAATTTTATCATGACTTGTAACTCAGCCTATAAGATTCACACTTACTACGTATACCGTGAACAGGGTATCTATCTCGTAAACTTAAAATTAAGATATGTACAGCCAAGGATTTTGATTCACGTACGGTCAGCCGCAGAGAAAGAATGTGGGCCGCAACCTGGCAGCCTTTTGACTTTTATTATAAGAAAGGTTTTGTACCCTACTGAGTCACTGACATAATTTTAAAATAAGTGATCTACAGTTTATTGTATCGATTCGCAAAATAAATTTTATTACATGTACCAAAATTCGGACAATTTTTCTTTAAACCACCGTATTTATATAGCCCTTATAATATTAAATAAGGTTACTGGTAAATCGACGTTATTCCTTTTAACAGTGATATCTATTTAAAAAAGGCAATTTGTAAATGTTCACTCTCTAGGAACTGCTGATTTTCGGATAGCCTTCATGGCCTTTTTAATTGCAAATGAGCTTTACTATATCTCCCTAAAAAGAAATACGTTGGTTACCAATAAGCCTGCATATTTTTGAAGTGTTTGTCTTTAGCTTTTTTCATCTACAATATTTTTAGGGTGGGGCTACGAATAATCTTCAATCTACATAGAAAACTACGTAGTTTGAAAATCTAAACTGCTATAATTTTACTCACATACCATGTCAGCAATATTGCAAGTTTCTAATTTTCAATGATACCACACCCTATTTATACTCTGGAAATCAAAAATGTGTTTGGTGATATCTACCTAAAAAGATGTGTACATTTTACGAATGTTAGTTTGATAAATTAACCAAACTAACACCATTAAACTGTACACTACTTATTTGGTACGTTTTACTAAACTAAGACCGGTACAATTAGCAGAACAAGCACTGATAAAATCTTGGTAGATATTACTAGTAAACATTTGGTAAAAACCACAGTACAAATCTGTTAGATATTACCAAACCAATTTTAGGAAAAAATACGAAGCACATGATCGATAATACTTAATTATATTTGATAAAATCTGCAATCCACTTATAGTAGATAATACAATATTATCTTTGATATAAAGCACGATTCAATCTGATAGATGATACTAAACTAACTTTGATGAAAACTGCGTTACATATCTGGTAGATATATCAAACACCTTTAGTAGTAACTAAAATATAAATCTGGTAAATATTACCAAACTAAAGCTGACAAAATACACCGAACGTGATTAGTAAATACTACTTAACTTTGTTTGTTAGAGTTCACCAAATAAATTACATTATACTTACAAGTTAAGTTCAGCTCTTTCAATCAAAATGATTTAATACATTGTACCAATAGAAAGTGCTATATCTACCAAATTGTGTAGTAGATTTTACCAAATTACTTTTGCATTTTCTACTGACTAACTTCGGTAATTTATACCAAAAAATAGTAACAGTAGAACATGCCAAAGGTATTTGGTAAAAAAAGACGAGTATGTTTGGTAAAATGAAAAATATCCGTTTGGTAGATTACACCAAACTACATTGAAAAAAATTATACTTAACTACTTTGATAAAAAGGTTACTAAAGTACTTTGTTTAAAAATGTACTAAAGTTCTTTGGTGAGAAACGTTACTAAAGTACTTTGGTAAAAAATATACTAAAGTACTTTGGTAAAAAATATACTAAAGTACTTTGATGAGAAATGTTACTAAAGTACTTTGGTAAACAATTTTACTATTTACTACAAAATATAGGTGTAATCTACCAAATAAATTTGGTACAACACCAACTTATTTAGTTTGATAAAATCAACCAAAATTCGTGATAGGACCGAAATCAACCGCTAACTTTGGTAACATTTACACGGAATCTGGTAAATCCAACCTAACATTTTTTTCAGTGTAGCCCTTTGTATCATTATAGTAGTTTTTCTATCCCAATATCATAAACCCTCCATGATGCGTTCAAGAACCGCACATTATGACCACCATAAAAATAGACTGTTTTGTTAGAACAAATCCCACCAAAAACATAAATGTAAAAAAGGAGAATGACTGATGTAATGAAAACTGGCCAAGTCAAATGTAACCTACTTTAAGATCTCACATTTTTAAATAACAGCAATTGTTATGGGTATCCAATAAAGCAAAGACATAGAGTTTAATACTTGTTCATAATGTTATTTTGTTCCTATAAATACATATTTGGATTTTGCATAGAACTTAGCACTCATCTAGATCTCCATTCTTTTGGCGGCGAAGCCCACAGCCAAGCGTAATTTTTATATTGAACTTGGCTCTCCTTTTTTACATTTATGTTTTTGGTGGGATATCATTACATTACTTTTTGTAAAGAAAACTAGCCAGGTATTGAGATTTACTTCTGTTCTGTGTATAATTATGAGGTGCCGCGCGCCGCCGACGACACACCGTTGGCCGGTTGTTTAGCGCGTATTACAGGTTTTTTGTATGGGGACACCACTTATTTTTTGACTTAACTTTATTTATATTTTTCTGTTATTTAGTAAATATAATAATACATATATTGGGATAGTTTCAAATATCTGCTTGTAACGGTTCCAATGCTACAATTAAAAAAAGAAAACCCCTATTTCTTAACTTAAGATTTTTTCCTACGCTTACACACAATTACCGAGCTGGATTCCAAATTTCATCCTTCTAGGTCATCTGGATGTAGGTTAGGTTTAGGTACTATATGTCAGTCAGTCAGTGTTAAAATTTACGACTTTTTGACCATCATATATTGATAACCGTTTGAGCTAGCTTCATGAAATTTGGGCTTCAGATGTCCTTATGGATATAATTAAACACACGTAGTTTTATATGTTTACGTTAAAGAGGTTTTGAGTTATAGAAGGGTCAAAACTGGTACCAAGTGGTTAGTGTAATATTATACTTTGGCGCTGGCTAGCCAGTTCTTTTGCTTGAACTTGGCTTGACATGCTGCCGCGTGTCTAGATATCTTATCTGTGAAAATTTTATTATTGCTAAATAATAACATCGATTTCGATGGTATTATTTCATTCAAATTTCGAACATCTCTGAATTTGATTCGACCTCTATTCTAATATCAGTCGAGATGACGTATAGTTCGATATGAATTGTCAATTTGCATACAAATTTGACAAATGTCGGACGTAATTAAGGTAGCGAACGATGTGATAGTTGGATCTGACTCTAGTTTGTCTCTGAATTAAGAAAAAAACTATGACACCTGCCAGAAAACAACGCCGCGATGCCGGTCATAATATGCGGCTCCTGAATGCATCATGGAGGCTTACGATATGTGGATAGATAAAGTAGTGTAACTGTACATAATTAGGCATTAAGACACTCGTGTGATTTCGGCTCATTTCATACACCCACAGTCGTGTTTAATGCCCTTCATTATGTAGTCACATAAACTACTATTATGTGACTGTACATACTGAGGGGCATCAAAGACGAGTGTGGGTTTATAAAACGAGCCGAAGGCGAGTTTCATAATAACATCACACGAGTGTTTTAATGCCTAATTATGTACAGTTACATACACTATTTTATCTACCCACATGTTATAAATCCTCAATTATGTGTTCGGAAACCATTAGAATAACCACCATTGCACCGCCATGGCCGACAAGATTTCAAATCATGACGAACTCCACCGGACCAGCACCACCCCAACACCGGACCTGATTTCCGTAATAACATCGATTATCGATGTTATTATGATTTTTCATACATTATAATAACACTGGCACAGATAAAACGCTGATGTTACATTACTGGTTGCAATTATGGTGGTCGTTATATATGGTTTCCGAACACATTCTAGAGGATCAATGATATGGGTGTAGATAAATTTGTTTTCGTTAAGTATAGTTTTATCAAATCTGAAAGAGATGTTCAAATATCGTCGACGGACGTGATATTTTTGCATGATTATACGTAAAATGTAGTATTTATTTGTTATATTTTTTGTGCCTAATTTTACAATTTGAAGATATTCCTGCATAAAACATGTTTGTAGCAGAATATATATATGTAGGTATTGTAGGTATACAATACAAGCCACAAAAATAGAAGACTTTAATTACATTAAGCGGTCTGATGACATCTTCCTGCAGACGTTGTCAGAACGTGCTATTGTCTATATTAAATATGCCTTTTTGTCGATGGCTCCAGATTGCCGCTGCCAACTCCACGAATGGCATCGATTGAAACCAGTTCCATACAAAAAACAACTTAATTGATTTCGTTAGTTTAGTCATACTAATTTAATGATAAATATTAAACAGAACCATGTACGTGCCAATGCTGCAGATGGTTGGCGACATTGTGAAAGAGAATAACTTTATTCGTCGGTTTTGAGTTTTTCAAAATTTTCTGTTGAAGCCGACTGCATCAAACCACTACGTATAAAAGTGTGATGTAAATGCTTTGCGACAGTTTTTATATGGTAGGTACATATGAGAAATAAAAATTGCGAAGTTGTGGCATCCCGTTTATGCTTCTGATCCAGTAGTTGGCGACAAAAAGCGCTCATGAACGCGGTAGGTGGAGGTTCCATTAGGGGAGCAGTAAATATGAACGGGAGCGAGTGGAGGCGCTGGTTTGTTTTTCTGTGGCGAGTCGCCGGCCTGCGCCCTGCGGGTGGCGGACGTGGGGCCTTTCCTCACCGAACCGCAATATCAATGCTCTTATTTTATATGGTAACACGAAATAAATTTCCTGAAGTCGTCGACTATCGAAGTAAGAATAGACTCTTGCTAACAACAAGGAACTGGGAATATGCTTAAGTATAATAGTTATAATGATGGTTAAGGTATTGACGAACTTTGACACAATTATAACTCATGCTCGAAAAGTGTGTCATATTAGGCTTAACAAGCGGGGCTAAAGTAGTACATTTAGCCCCTAGGGAAAATATGTATACATATTTATGATTTTAAAACATTTTAATTTGACCTATCAAAACACTTCCCCGTATTAAATCCACCAATCACAACCCTTTAAAACACATTTGTATTTGCTATCCAATCAGGAATCAGAATGAATTTCAAACATCAGGCATTTTTTTATTCCCTAACTCACAATTATTAAATAGTAGATTGTTAACCAAGGGTTGAAAGTGACCCATTACACCAGGGATATTTCTGGCGCTCGAACAAAGTGAGAGCGCCAATAGTTCGAGGGTGAAATGGAAAGTAAAATACAGCACGTACATTTTATAAAACAGGTATATTAAGAGTAATCAGTTATAATAATATATAATAGATTAATTATTCGATTTTAGGTACCTATACCTAAATAAAATAATTAAAACTATATCCAACCTCCAACCTTTTTGCACTGGCCACTTGCTGGCGACGCAAGTCTAGAGGGCCATGCCGAAACGTGAAAAAAAAGTTGTATAGCATTATGGCGGGCAGCCGATATTTACAGATATGATTTTGAATCTTAATTATAAGGTAATAAGATATGTAGGTAGGTACACAAAACAAAAATATATTGTAAAGAAAGTGAGTGCAATCCTCGCCAATAAACACTATGTTTGGCGAACTTATAAGTAATAAAAAATGTAACTTATTATGTTTGGAAAAAAAAATAAAAAAAAAATAATTAATTAAATTAAATGTTGATTTTCTGTAATTAGGAAAATAATACCAACTGTAAAAGGATTTGTATCAACATCGTCGTAATGAACCCGTCGCTTAATGTATAGCTGAGTTTAGATATATGTAAAGCTTTTATTTTCATAATATGAAGTAACTCAATTATCTTCGACTCCGTGGCTGACAGTAACAATTAAAAAAAAATTACTTTCCACCCTAGGGGAGAAAACGCTATTTTCCACCCGGCTATATGCCCATGAAAAACCAACTTTCAGAACAGGAGAGATGAAAAAAAAAATAAACGCCACTGACCGTTCTATAGCCGCGTCCAAACATTCGAGCGTGGTTGACTGCATACATGGCAAAAGCTATGAGATTGAGCGGGATAGACTGCTGTCTATCTCGCTTTATCTTATACCCTGTATGATGTCCGCCGCGTATGGCCGTTTGGACGCGGCTATAAACGTTCAGAGGCGTTTATTCTTGATGTCCATATTTTGTACCTGTGTCAAAGCAGTTTATTAAAAAAGTCATGTCGCCAAATTGGACAATCTTTTCGCCTTGAAATTTATTATTGATTGTGGATGAATAATCTTTGTTTTTACTATTTTCTCGCAGTCGAAGTAAAAAGTAGAGTGTATAACTCTGCCTGGTCTAAAAGCCATATTACCACTCGAACAATTTTACCCTCACTTCATTCGGGGAAATAACCATCTCGTGGTAATATGGCTTATTTTAGACCCTTGTCATACAATCTACTCTTATATGTAGTTTAATGAGCAGGGCCTGTACTTTTCATGTCGATGACATCAATTTGACGTCACGCTGCATATAGGTTGATCCCAAATAGTTTTATTGTAATTATTAATCATTAGTCGTCAATCATTTTAATCATGTACAAATTAGTTCAAAAGTAATCTATTCACACGTGGAATAATTAATAGGTAGGTTTACCTTATTGATACGTGAAACGTAAATTAAACTATTTGTTTTGTTTTTACACATACAATTGCAATCATACTCTATGCAGCGTGACGTCATTTTTGCAAACAAAGTGTTACTCAATTCTTTGAAAATAAAAGATACTTACATTACTTACTTACTCAGGGACCCAAGGCCTCCAACACGAGAGTGCGCCATTTTTCTCGGTTCTGTGCTAACTCTTGCCAATTGCAGATTTGGAGCTCGCGCAGATCCGTCTGGACCATGTCGCTCCAGCGGTTAGGTACCTTGGATGTCCGACAGGACTTCGACCTTCCGGACGGCCTCTGTATGCTCTCTTGACTTTGCGATCTTCCTCCATTCTCTCCAGGTGACCAAGCCAGCGGACCAAGTGAGCTTTGATTTCTCATGATGTTAGGTTCAGCCACCAGGCCCCGTAGCATGGCATCACGCGATAAGTGACCAGATAGAGCATCCGTCACTGGCTGACACCGCTCGATAGAACGCGACAACGCTCTTATCTTCTATTTCCAGGTTCTTTAGGACTCTCCAGTTTCCGTCCGGTCGTTGCTTTAGTCCGAGAATCTTACGAAAATGTTTTCTTTCGGCGACTAGTAACATATCCTCTTCTTTAAGTGTCAGTGTCCCCTGCTTCGCATCTGTACTGGATTGGTCGTAATATGGTCTTATAAATACGGATTTTGGCGGACTTATTTAGAAGTTTGGACACTATAACACTCTGTAAAGGGAGGCACTGCATCTCAAGGTGTTCTGTATCCGGATGTTAATTTCTTCGCTGCGGGTGTTGGTATTTGTAACGGTACAGCCCAAGTATTTAAATTTCGTAACACCTGTGTTTGTAATATCTCCAACATATAGGTAGATCAAGGAAAAATATTTTTTTCTATCTAATCTTAGTATGGTCACAAAACTTTGTGAGATGATTTAGGAGTAATATGTCCCCATGCCTATGTTGTCACCCTTAGTTCAATGAGTTTCCACTTCCATATCACCCACTGTACTAAGTCATCCACATATATATATATATATATATATGTACGTAAACTTCCTGGCTCAATTATGATATACCTACCTACCGCGAAAAGGCCATAATATTGTGTATTCGGCGATCGCAGGGTGGCACATATCCCCCAAGCATGTGGACAATGTGTAAAATGTAGACAGATAGGACTATGGATCATATAGGAAAGTAGATACCCAAGATTGGATATTGAAACATATAGGAATGCGGATTAATTATGAGTTGAGTTGGTATTCGAGGGCGCGAAGTGGAGTGCACCAGTGCACGCAGTCTGTTATGAATTGTATGAATGTTTCATGCGTACTACACGCTGGCAGTCGCCGACAATTAATTACCTCTTGCGCAGTGTTTACATTAATTAGCGAGCATGTTCGTTAATCATACATTATAAACTTCATAATTGAACCCACCCGGCTCTCGGAAATATTAAATATTACGATATTTTTTTGCCAATTACAAATTACATGAATTTTCTCCATGACTTGTCGGACCACCGCAACGTCCGTACATTTCAACTACTTTTTCGAAAACCGTAACTCGCTCAGTCGTGTAGCCCGAAGACGACCATGTTTTACTCGATATGAAGTTCAAGTTACTGTTTGATAACAATTGTTGGAAAAATACAGGGATTTCAGTTGAATTACATTTATGATTGTTTAACTAGGCGGTAAACTAGCGTCGCGATTACCTACTGTTTTTTCTTCTTCTCAGATAGCATCTCCAGATTATGACTTTAGAGCATTTAATTCAATATCTATATAAGGTTTGAGCCATTCAGTAGGTGGTTATTATTCCAAAATAGAGCATTTGCTGCCCTAAAGTAAAACAAAAAAAAATTGATTTTATTTGTTTTGATTTTGAGCACATACATTTTGTATAATGCAGTTACGCCTGCTAACGATATTTATAAATTTCAAATTAAAGGAAAAATTAAAAAATTTAGGCTCCGAGCCGAATTCGAACCGGCGACCACAGGCATACATGGCCCGTCGCTACTAACCAACTACTCTCCACCATACACTACTGTTGCTACTATTTTTTTAATTTTTTCCTTTAATTTGAAATTTACTTACACATTATTTTATAATCCAATCTATTCTAACCACTCACTTGCTTGTGAAAACCACAGTTGCCAATTTTGTGCACCCCTAAATTGCTTCAGGCAACTGTGGTTGCCAGCAAGATATGGCAATGATACTGCAGTCAAATGAAGACCAATCCAATGCTAATCAGATCTACATAGCACATCATGGTCTTCGTATGCTCCTTGAATGAGGTAACGAAATAGCCTGTCAAGTTGTAATTACTTTTACGTTTTTTTATCTAACTCGGTCTGAGCCTAAAATCTTTGGTAACTTTGTTAAAAACAATTCAGAGCAGCGTAAGTAACTGGTGTGGTTGCAGATCACTTCGAAGTTAAAACAAACTCAGAAGAAAAATAATGCAGTGCCTTTCTTTAGAATTCCATGTATCTATCATTTGGTTTATAGAGATGGTGGCTCAGATCTCTCACATAAATTCAAATATGAGATCATCGCTCAAAGTATCTCACTGTGTCGAAGGCAATAGGGTACGCAATTTCATTGTATTGGAAATAAGTTAATAGACATTCTTCTAGCTGGTCTGAAAACTCAGTCTTATTTTACGGTTTTTCTATTTTATTTTATCTAACACGAAGGACATAATTGTATTAATTATAACTTGTTATCCTACCTACCTAAATAAGCTCTACCCTAATTCCGAATATTTTATCAATCTACAACACTAATTAGATCACTCAGATCAATATTTAAACAACGAGAATTAAGTGCACTTTTCTATGTTTTACTGTGGAGCAATAAATGCCCCACATTAGTAATTATCGAATTGGTATAGGTATTTCATTAAGACAGTGCAGGCCAACTAAGCTTTATAACTTAATTGCTCTCGCAAACCATAACCGGCTATGTTTTTATGACACACTCGCAGACGACGGGCTCCGAGGAATCTGAACAACCATTATTCATAATATTCTTTATTTTTTGCGTCATAATTCCTCGCGATGAGAAATGGACCGCCCGTCATCTTAATAGTTTTATTCATTTCTGATATCTCTTTGGAAAGGCGGCGAGTTGAAATGAATTGGCTATGTTTTAGATAAACGTTCCATTCCTCGAAGAAAACGCGCGTCCCATGGACTTAAAGAGATCCCACCGTAGCGCATAGGACGAACGCAACTATGCGGATCGTTGGGACGGCGCATCGTATGAAGGAACCCACTAAACATTCTAATCATGCTTCTGTAATCTTCTGTTTGTCGAACGGTATGGAATATTGCAAACCTCGGGAATATGCCGCGCACAATGGCCGGTGATAAGGCCATGCGCGCTCGCGACCGCTCGCCTCTTGCCGATTCACAACCGATCTATAATTTTCCCATGATCGCGGACCCGAGTCTTCGATACGCCAATCTCAACATTGTCTCTGCAAGAGAGCCAATCGCTTAATTTTATTTTTGTTGTCATCATTCAGGGTTGAGTTAATTAATCGGCCTATTGATATTCCAGCCGACTTCATCCAGTTCACTGTATATTCATCGGCCAGGTAAAGCACAATAGGTAAGGCTCCCAATCACATTTTTACTTTGAATCGCAGTTTAAAACAAAAGAAAAATAATTGAAGCGTCTGGCAAAGTTAGCCTTCTTCGTAGCAATTAAAAAGTTGATAATGTTAGCGCTGCTTTGGAAGACTGGACTTTTATATAAGAGGTATAAAGTCGAATCTGTAGCCTCGGGTCTAACTATTTACATCCTTCATGAAAAAAAAGCATTGAAGTTAAGAAAGCCTTCTACCTAAGTACTCATTGGAAATAAAATGTATAAAACAAACGGATGTTTTAAAGAAAATTAAAAACAAGGAAGTTTAGCCGATCGCGCCGGCAATCTAGGTACTTCGTGTAAAGGAGAAATTAAAACAACTTTCCGGGATATTTATTACGCTACTTTTATTAGCTCTTATTTTACTTAGTCAGGGGGAAGTGTTGAAATGAAATGGAGAAACTTTTCGCCCGAATAAGTAAACGGTGAATTAGAATTAACGATTGATAGCATTTTTCATTGCATTATGAAAAATAGGGAAGGGTTAGATGACTTCAAGACGCGTGACGGGTTCGAATGATTGCGACACAAAATGTGTGACTCTCAATTATTTATGGACTCAGAAGGATTACTTATTCAACCATTATGAGTAAGTTTATTCGACTTGCAAATGATTGAAAATAAAAGATGTCTAAAATAAAAGACATTAACTAAATCAATTACGCCTTGATTCAAATGCACCTACGTCCTCTGTACGTATTTATACATAACTAGCTGTACCCGCGACTTCGTTTGCGTAGGATTAAATGTGTTCCTTCTCTTTGGACCATGGAGGACATAGGTACCTACTTATTGATTATTCATTAGGCCTGCCTAAAATAAGCGCGGCTTGTGGTGGCGGCCAGATGTATAGCTACTATGATAATCAAGGCCGCGTGTGTCTGAAACATTAATTATCATAGTAAACAATTGGCCGCCACCGCAGGTCGCGTTAGCTTGTGACAGGTTTTATAGTATTCCGACAATTCGACCGAAGTTCTGTATAAAATTTATACAGAACTTCGGTCGAATTGTCGGATTATGGCCAGCTCAGCATACAGGACGCAACTATGCGTTCAAGTTTTACTTAAATCCGTTATATCTAATGTCGGTGTAAATTTTAATAAGTCAATATTATTTTTACTTTACTTATTTACAGAAATTGACGGCTTTTAACGGATCTGTATAAAACTGAGTTTAACTATATGTGCCTATAAAAAATAGAACAATTTGTAAAAAAAGGTATAATCATTATAAAAGACATATCTACATCCTTATCTACAAATTATGGGTTTCGCATGCTATGATCTAATTTAAAAGTCGAATCAGCATTTTTAGATTTGAATTGTACAACGTAACAGTTTTTTATTACTTATTAGTATGAAAGACTGTATGTCTTCACATTAGTATTTAATCATGCCATGTACATGCAACCACGTGGTGGGTAGTGACACGTTTGCTTCTACTAAAACAATTAATTAAAAAGTATAAAAATTATATAACATTTAGCAAGTAGGCAGTAGTGTCATCTACATAATGTCTTAGGTACACATATCTATCAATATACAGCCTAAAAATAAACGTGTTACTCTCAAATTTTTTTTTGTTTTAAGACACGGTTAACATATTGCTGTCCGAATATTTATTTACACAGTCATCAATTTCTCGCCGCAACATTGTAAGGAACATAAGTTTGGTTGGGAAACCGTATTATTCGTAGCATTATCAGATAGTTGTTATGAAAATCATCGATATCATGACCAGTAAAGCTTGTCGGTAAGTTACAATTTGATCAGTCCAAGCAACACTTTAAAAAGGCCACTAGTCATAAATATTGACTACACGACGGATTGACGTCTAAATAGACGTGTATTTTTTTTAAACTACCTTTTGTAGTTGTCTCTAAGGGTAAGGCCTCCCGTTTCCGTCATCAGACTAACTTTATATATATATATATATATATATATATATATATATTAGGTATCATTAGTTAAAAAAATACTTCTGTAAGTTGATCATATTTGATGTACACAAATTAACATTATATATTACTTAGGTACTATAGATACCCTACCGTTTAACTCAGACGGCGCGTGGACGCTGCTGATGCTGCAAAGTAGCAGGGGTGACGTCAAAAAGTAAGGACTTGCCGCCCACTAACCGCCCTACACCCTTTGACGTCTCCCCGCTTGTGCCGCGCGCCGATCAGGGACCATCTGAGTTAAACGCTTGGTCTAAAGTGCAAGTTAAATAAAAGCTTGTAAAAATGCAGTCACTTGATGAATGATGAATTACATTGTTAGACATTGTTACGTTTTTTGGGAATAATTTATGCTTTTACTATTGAATGGCAAAACCGAAGCTTGCCACGTTTACCTACCTGACTACACATTTTTATATGGACCATACAGATAGATGATATCATATGTGTATCAGCCTAGCTAGCACACTAGGTTTTATGTCGGCGAAAATGTACTGAAACGTCACGTAAAACGCGACATAAAGCCTAGTGTGCTAGCCCCCCGGATCTACATGTTATTGTAATTACGAACATGATACACGGCCCCTGTGGCGCCATCAACCCCTAATTACCGTGCATTACACACGGGAAGTGTTCCGAAACCACGTTTACCTACCTGACTACACATTTTTATATGGACCATACAGATAGATGATATCACATGTGTATCAGATCTACATGTTATTGTAATTACGAACATGATTCACGGCCCCTGTGGCGCCATCAACCCCTAATTACCGTGCATTTACACACGGGAAGTGTTCCGAAACATATATAATTTACATAATTTGACGGTACACTATTAATGACAATGATGAATCTGAGACGGTATGTTCGCTGAGTTACTTAGTAGGTACGGCATAAATTATTTAGTGCAAAACTTCTTGATAAACTATGTTAGAAGTTTTATTCTCCGGTGTGTAAACACATACATCAGCGGCATCGCTGACTCGAGAGAGAGCAACGTAGAGTTGACCGTGCGAGAAACAGCTGCTAGTGAGATCTATGCCTGCTTTGCGCAATGTCTGGCCCTGGGCCTTGTTGATGGTCATGGCAAAAGCAACACTAACAGGCAGTTGAATCCGTTTAAATTGAAATGGGTAATTATTGGGAATTATTGGAATGCGCGGAATAAAAACACATTCTCCTGCACCGCAACCGGTAAGTATTTCCGCTTCGATTACGTTCCTCTGTAACGCAACTACTTTTAAACGCGTTCCGTTGCATAATTTTGGGGGGCTTAAATTTCGCATTAAAATGATAGGTACGCCTATTTTGAGTTTGAGTTCATGCGCTGGGAGACCAGACGCTGATAATGAGTTTAAAAATTCTACCGGGTACGTTGTAGCCTCTTCTCGATCGATTACTCGGTTTATCGAGGTATAAGTGTGGAACTGCCCTTCAACTTTTTCCATTATGTTTGAGTTGATTGTTGTCGCCTGATCATTCCGAGGCGTAAGAATGGCTCGCTCGCAAAGCCAGCTGTTCTCCTGATTTATTATGTCATGTGGGTCGCCATACACCGACGAAATAAGTTCGTTGAGATTGGATACCAATTTACATATGTCGTTTGTTAAAGTTATTTTGCCTTCTACTACGGGATATCTGCCTTCGCCTATGCTTAGCAACAATTCGGAGAACTGTTGAGCATTTATATTTCCCCCCAGTAGAGCTCGCATATTGGTTGTTAAATTTAATTTGTTAACATATGGCCACAGATCAGATTTTTTAAAGCAAGCATTCACTTCATCCGCTCTCGTTCCACGGGTTACGACTGGTAATGTTTGGCGAAAATCTCCACAGAAGAGTACAGTAAGCCCGCCCATGAGTTGGTTATTTTGGCGTATGTCTTGAAGCGTTCTATTTACTGCTTCAATTGCTTTGCGATGCGCCATTGTGCACTCATCCCATACAATTAGTACACTGTCACGCAATACTTTAGCCTTTTCACAATTGCGCGAAATGTCGCAGACGGGAGTTTCAGTGACATCTAATTGTATGGGAATTTTTAGCATGGAATGTGCAGTTTTTCCTCCGGGCAGTAACGTGGCCGCAATTCCAGATGATGCCACAGCTAAGGCAATTTGACCTTGGATTCGAACTTGTGCAAGAATGAGTTTCGTCAAAAAAGTCTTTCCTGTGCCTCCCGGGGCATCCAAAAAATACAATCCTCCGGATGCATTTGAAACACTTTGGAATATTATATCAAAAACTCCTTTTTGTTCTGTTGTGAGGCTTGAAACCCCTTCAAGAGCAACAGTAAGTTCTGCGAAGTTATAATTAACTTCGGTTGCGTATTCTCTATGAGTGTCGGTTTCATTCAGGTCAGGCTCAGGCAGACCGTAGTGTGGTAACGGGTGGCCGCCAAT
This sequence comes from Epinotia brunnichana, assembly GCA_963854355.1. Lineage (NCBI taxonomy): Eukaryota > Metazoa > Arthropoda > Insecta > Lepidoptera > Tortricidae > Epinotia > Epinotia brunnichana. Next base: position 16,536,244 of record OY977939.1, on the reverse strand, counting down.
TGAGATGACAATTTCTTGCAAGTCACACAAACAACAGTTTAATTTGATATTGCGCATGCGGTCATCGAGCTCGTGATGAGTTTCAGGACCTGATGTGCGTAAATAGTCCTCTGCCAAGTAGTTTTGGTATTTTAGCCACAGGTGATTGGCGTCGGAAATCCCGCAAAAAACTAACATCACGGCAAACAACTGTCGTAAACGATGTGGACTATCACCAAGTGATGCTTCTGATAGAGCTTCGTCCCAATGCTGGTCATCGTCCAATAGTCCGCGAGCCCGACAAGCTGCCTGGAAAGTCGGGTACTCGGTGCCATTGAAAATTTTTAAATCTGAAAAAGACGTCGGTCCTCTAACATTGTGCAAAAGCAACCGCACATAAAAACATTCTGCGTTATTGGGGTGCACGGTGTACACCCTTCCAATAACGTGTTCTCTCATGATGGAGGGAAAATTTTCAACAGGCGTTCCACGTCGCCGGCGTGTAAACAATCCGTGTTGTTTGTCATACGTATAGTACGATGGAACTTCGTCATAAAGCAATGTTTTTGCAAAATCGTCTGCCTCGCATAACGAAAAGAATGCCGTTAATGTTGTTTGCCTGGGATTCTCTAACTGTTCTGTTAAATTGTTTGTATTGAAATAAATACGTTGCCCACCTTCTACGTGAACGTTTAGGTGTATCACAGGCGGAAATCGTTCAAAAATCGGAAAACTGAATATCCGCCATGCTGCTTCCGAGGAACTAATGTAACGCCCCGTTTGGAATCTGGTTACTTCGTCACGGTCATTACTTGTAGCAAGCGTAGCCTGATCGGTTCCTTTATTTACATACTTGAAAATGTATTTAATCGATTTTATACTGTTACACAGTTCCACGTTTACATGACCCTGAAACGTTCTCGACAATACAGGTGAGAATGGTACAACCCACCGATTGTCTACTTCCAACAACCGTAGCATTGCAGTAAACCCTCCATGGTCTGGAGCACGTCGCCGGTATTTAGGATAACCATCTTCACCTGTAATTGTCTCTTGTAGTAGGCTTTTCGGAAATTTTTTAACACATCGTCCGTCCTGCATGCAAGGAGAGCTATTGTTTAAAGGGCCACAAGGTCCGTGAATCATGTGTTGCTTCACAATTGCGTGTAAAGCAGGATCTGAAATGGGATTTGGTATTTCTGCGCTTATTACTTTATCTACGTCATGGGGACGTATTTTTTCTTTAAGCCATAAAAGTATATGAGCGTGTGGTAGTCCTCGCTTTTGCCATTCAATGTTATATGTAAAGCACAAAGATGCGCCATACATTTTTTCTTTTGTGAGTAAATTAATTAATAATTTAAGTTTTAAATGAAAAACTCTACTTATTAAGTCGTGTCGGTCATACGGAACTTGACCTGGCAGCAGCTCTTGAGTTATTTCATTCCATTTAGGATTTGTAGTAGCAGTGATAAATAAGTCTGGCTTACCATATTTGCGAACATACGAAAGTGCGTCTTGCACTTGCTCGTGCATGTTACGTGGACTTCCGATGAAGCTTGAAGGTAAAATTACCAAGCGCCCCATGTTCTCGGAATTAGTATCATTTTGCAGTGCATCTTGGAGATCTGCATAATTCTCAGCTCGTAACTGCCTTTGATGAGTGCGGATATAAACTAAACGCTCAGTTTCGATTTTTGCGTACATGTCAACAATGAATTGAGAAAATAGACCGCGAAAACGTTGTAAATACGTAAATCTGTTTAGTCGGACCTGCAAAAGGTAGCAGTAAAATTGTAGCGCCGTGGCTTTTTTGTCGTTTCGTATTGCCCCAGTGGTAGGATCAAGTTGTCGTATTGCAAAGTTATAACCATCTTCACCGCGACAGTAAATAAGCGGATATTGTAATGAATCGTAAGAACGATGGGTTTCACTTATACGTTTCAGACGGTTATCTCGTGCACGTAAGACAATATCACGTTTGTCGCACTGTTGGTCTACCAGAACAACAGCTACTTCGTTGGTAGAAGGAGGGTTGTAGCGACCGCGGTGTTCTGTAGGAGGTCGTTTATCAGCACTTATAACAAATTTGTACTCCTCCTGCTGATCAGGAGGTATAGATTCCAATGCGGCCTTAAAATCGGACAAGTAATGGTTAGACTGATGAAGCATCTCCTGAAGATCAAATATGAGACCGGAGTTTAAATTTGTGAAGTGTTGGTTCCTGATATTAGCCTGCTCTTGGTAATCGGAAACAAAATAAATTTGCAAAAATTTAGGATTTTCTTCGGGCAATAAAGATCCTATTAGGTGATACACTTGTCCTTGCACTTTAAAGGTAGGCATAAATGTCCCGTGTATCACCTGTTTTGCACCAAAAGACGTCATTTGAAAAGCGGCATTATATGTACGAATATTGGCTAGAAATTGTTGTGATAATGGATGTTCTCCATTCAAAAGTGACTTTATAAGTTCAGGCGGATTTGAAAATAAATCAAAACGAACTTTGCCACCTGAACAACAGAATCCCATCGATTCTTTTGCCCACTTCAAAGCTTGACAATTACCGCAAACATTAACCATTCTCCCAACTGAGGCAAATTCTTGGTAATTAATATTAGGTAAGTAGGCAAAACCACTATTTTCTATTTGATCCCATCGAAGTTGTATGAGGTTTTCTTCTTCATTAAAATGTGCGGAGCTTGGTGTAAATGTCTGCGAAGCCCGTGACATGGCATCTTCATCGCCGCTTGCGGAGAAAGGCACCGGGCTCGGTGCAAATGTCTGCGAAACCTGTGACATGGCGACTACACCGCTGCCTGCGGACAAACGCGCCGAACTTGGTATAAATGTTTGCGAAGCTTGTGACATGGCGTCTTCACCGCTGCTTGCGAACAAACGCGCCGAGCTAGGTGTAAACGTTTGTGATATGATGTCTTCGTCTCTGCTTGTAGACAAAGGCGCCGAGCTTGGTGTAAATGTTTGCGAAGCTCGCGCCACAGCGTCTTCACTGCTGCTTATGGAGAAATGCACCGAACTTGGGGTAAATGTTTGCGAAGCTCGTGACGCAGCATCTTCATCTTCACCGTTGCTTGCGGAGAAATGCGCCGAGGTTGGTGTAAATGTTTGCGAAGCCTGCGCCACAGCGTCTTCACTGCTGCTTATGGAGAAATGCACCGAACTTGGGGTAAATGTTTGCGAAGCTCGTGACGCAGCATCTTCATCTTCACCGTTGCTTGCGGAGAAATGCGCCGAGGTTGGTGTAAATGTTTGCGAAGCCTGCGACACAGCGTCTTCACCGTTGCTTGCGAAGAAATGCGCCGAGCTTGGTGTAAATGTTTGCGAAGCTCGCGCCACAGCGTCTTCACTGCTGCTTATGAAGAAATGCACCGAACTTGGGGTAAATGTTTGCGAAGCTCGTGACGCAGCATCTTCATCTTCACCGTTGCTTGCGGAGAAATGCGCCGAGGTTGGTGTAAATGTTTGCGAAGCCTGCGACACAGCGTCTTCACCGTTGCTTGCGAAGAAATGCGCCGAGCTTGGTGTAAATGTTTGCGAAGCTTGTGCAACGGCGTCTTCACTGCTGCTTGCGGACAAACGCGCCAAGCTTGGTGTAAATGCTTGTAACGATTGTGATGTGGCAACTTCACTGCTGCTTGCGGACAAACGCGCCGAGCTTAGTGTGAATGTTTGTGAGGCCCGTGACATGGCGTCTTCACCGCTACTTGCGATCAAACGCGCCGACCTTGGTGTAAATGTTTGTGATGTGACATCTTCGTCTCTGCTTGTAGACAAATGCACCGAGCTTGATGTGAATGTTTGCGAAGCTCGCGCCACAGCGTCTTCACCGCTGCTTGTGGAGAAATGGACCGAGTTTGGTGTAAATGTTTGTGAGGGCCGTGACATGGCGCTTTCGCCGCTGCTTGCGGACAAACGCGCCGAGCTTGGTTTAAATGTTTGTGAAGGCCGTGACATGGCATCTTCACCGCTGCTTGCGGACAAACGCGCCGAATTTGGTGTAAATGTTTGTGAAGCCTGTGATATGACTTCATCGTCTCTGATTGCAGACAAACCTGCAGAATTTGGTATAAATCTCTGTGAAGTCCGTGACATGGCGTCTTCGTTTCCACTTGTAGACAAACCTGCAGAACTTGGTGTAAATGTTTGCGATGTCCGTGGCATGGCGTCTTTTTCTCTGGTAGCAGACAAACGCGCACAATTCGATGTAAATGTCTCTGAAGTCTGGGAGATAGCATCTTGTTCTAAGTCTGAAGTCGCTGAGCTTTGAGTAAGCTCCTCTGATATTCGAGCCTCTGCTTTGCGAACGCTCTCTCGTCTTCTCTTTATAGCGACCCGAGTGCGACGTGAAAGATTTGTCTTTCTGCGAACCATTTTATTCTTTATTGGGTCATGTCTCTAGTATAAGTAGTTACTTTCGAATGCTTTCTTGACTCAAAATCGGGAACCAAAATAAACGTTCTGTTCTTCCTGTAAACAATACAACAGTTAACGGTTTATACACCTATACATATGTATATAAATTATGTTCGATAAACTGCCACTGATAAGGAGTCATTTTTGTAGCTATTGTAACATCTGTGTGAACAGGCTATGTGGGTCGTCGGCCTACCTCAATTGGAATCCATATTCCTGATCAATTTTGCTACAAATATAGTCATACATTCACAGTCGTGAGGAAACATTATTTAGTAGGATTATATGTTTTGTCGCCACAGCACGGCTATCACAAGACGGCGCGCGAGCTCTCTCGATTTTTCTCCCACTATACATCTCTTTCTAAGTTTTCTAATAAGAGAGAGACAGATAGTGCGAGAAAAATCGAGAGAGCTCGCGTGCCGTCTTGTGATAGCCGTGCAGGTCCTAATAGCGCGATAGGTTTTAGTGTCAAGTTTTACGTGACGGTTCAGTACATTTTCGCCATAAAACTTGACGATAAAAGCTATCGTGCTAGCTGGGGCTCTCGGTCGTCGTGGCATGGTATGGCATGTACGTATTATCCATTGCAGTCGGTCATATAGCTACCCACAGGCAGAATTCCGTTGCGAAATTCTGCTTGGCAGGCCACATGTAAAGGTTCCTCTACTTAAATGACGACGAACACAAACTACCATCACGGCGGCAGTACTTATGCGGATGAGATAAAAGTAGGCCCTTTCTCCCTTTAACGCATAGTTGTATCCTGTATGATGGGTCATGAGGTATTGATGGCCCATTATCAAGAGCATGCCTAAGCGGAATGACGGCTACCGCCATGGTACCGCGTATGAAATCGGTGCTAGAGGCGCTAGAGTGTATGGAGCCAATTAACATAAATACTTATGTAATACACGGCCAGATAATGTACCACTTTTTTGGGCCGTGTATTATGAGCCCGAACAAAAGTGGCTTCCAATTATTGCCCCGGACCAAGATTGATGTGATGAATTCAATTCGGCCAGGTCAATAGTAAACTTGACAGCTATTGTCAAATTTACTATTGACTGCCACCGCGGGCCGCGCCAGTAAGGCGTGGCCTGCGGTAACGTCAGTAATAAACTATACGATTATTATTACCCGACTGCCGAAGGAGAGGAGGGTTATATAGTTTACTATTGACGGCCGCGCTAGTCTGTGAGAGGCTTGAAGCCTGAATCACACTGACGCGTCTTGTGTGATTCACTCTGAAAGTAAACTTGAAATTAGCAGTCAAGTTTTATATTGACGGCCACCGCAGGCCACGCTAAGCCATCGCTAATCGCTAAGGGTTAACTTATACCATATAGGTAAGTTATATGTAACTACACCTTAAGGATCAAGGCACGCATGTTTTGTACGAAGTACAACGTACCTAGTACCTACCTACCTATTTCACTCGCGAGGAAAACACATTACATTAGATTATAAGGTACCTACTTACGTTTTCGCTGACCATTCTTTGCAGCATTTAATATTTATATTAACCTACACTACACGAGTTAAGTATGATACCTATGATATGAAATGAATAAATAATGGCGCGAACTTTTTTTTGTACCTATATACCTACTTACTTTGATATTGAAATACCTATGCGCGCGCATGTAAGACAAAAAAGGCTCCAAACAGCCAATATAATATCAATTAATTCATAGTCAGTCAAATATTTTGTGGAAATTATTAAATAATATAATGAAACGTTACGAAGTATGTTTACATTGTATTATTATATTATATATTTCGATATTTTAATCATAGGTTTTAAAAAAGTAGTAAGTACAACTTGATTATTTAAAGGCGTATATAGACGGGCGACCACGGAGGACTCTGGTTTTGCCGGACACCGTGCAGCGTGTAATGGTTCGCGTTCGTTCTTTTGTTCAGTGTGTGCCCACCATAAGAGCTGTTAGGCCTGAATTACACTGGTGCGGGCTACGGTGGCGGACCATAGTAAATTTGACAGCATTAGACAACTCTTCTATTGTCCGCCGCGGTCAGGCCGCGCCAGTGTGTGACAGGGCTTAAGCCTGCACCACACTGGCGCGGCCTGCGGTGGCGGACAATAGTAAACTTGTCATTAGCTGTTAAATTTACTATTGACCGCCACCGCAGGCCACACCAGTGTGTGAGAGGCCTAAAGGAAACGCTACACCTACGAATTTTCCGGACGGCCAAGCAACGTCACAGAAAATCTAGTATGGAGTGACCTTGATTTGGCCGGCCGCCGTGCTTCCGACACGTATCCACACGGACTGAATCACGCGTCGGCTGGTGTGCAGTCCGGCCGATATCGGCCCGTGTAGCGTCTCCTTAAACGGTCTTGCATTGTTTCGACCATGGCGGCCATTACACAGTGAGTATTATCAGGCGACCCACTCATTTTACAATCCCAATCACAGGCATATTGACGTGTATTACAGGATTGAGATAATAGAGCAGAAAATCCGGATAATTTTAAAATCCACCCAAAGATAAGAAATAATCTATCAGCGACTAAAGCCACACCACACGATTCTGTTTGATGGATGGCGCCCATACACGGTGAAGTATTATCACGCGATCCATGCGCATTCTCTTTCTCAATTACTTGATTGACACTTGAGTATTTTAGCAATATTTTTATTATAATCATATTGTGATACTCGAAATTGTACGGTGATATATTTCTAGCTTCTCTATCTTTAATAGGTTATGACAGACAGCTAGAAAAATATCACGATGATAAAAGTGGGCGCACGTTATGGCGTTCTATATTATTTGTCGCACCAACTTGCTTTAGTAAGAGCCATGAAGTCTCTCACAGACTGGCGCGGCCTGGCCGCGGCGGTCAATAGTAAACTTGTCATTAGCTATCAAATTTACTATTAACCGCCACCGCAGGCCGGGCCAGTGTGACTCAGGCCTTACACGCCTAGCAAATTGACACAACCACTTACTATAGTTGGAATGGCGGCCAATACACGGTGATTAAATACTGATGATCCACCATAGCTGTCTCTTTCTACAAAATGCAATAGAAAGAGACAACTATGGTGGATCATCAGTATTTAATCATCGTGTATGGCCGTCTATGAGGAAACCGTATATATCTTTCATTCCAAGGCCTGAATCACACTGCCTGCGGTGGCGGTCAAAACTTGCCAAAACGGACCCGGGGCTACTTTAGGGCACAACCAGGAATAACGCTAGGAGGATGATGATTTTAAGGAGTTCTATACATCTAATGCCTAGTTTACACTATGCCGAAGTGAGCAGGGAAGTGTAGGCAGAATGGGCGTAAAATGCGGTATTACGCCCGTTCTGCCCACTTCCCTTCCAACTTCCCTGCTGACTTCGGCTTTGTAAACGTAGTATAACATTTTGTCACAACAACCGCCTTCAAACTGACTTTACAGCTGCGTCGGTAGATTGCTGTGACAAATTGCTAGTTGTATAATAGCCTTAACTACATCAAGTTGGTTTGACAAATTGCATATATTTGTGCTATATATCAAAAAATAAAATAATTTATTTCAGTAACTTAAATACATATACAAGTATCTGTGCTGGTGCCTCTTTTTAAGTATATAATATACTTGTGCTAAGAAGATCACCGCTCTTCCACATGTTGTGATTTAGGTGTAGGCATAAGTAACTTAAAATATAAATTAGAAAGTAAACATTTTATATTATACTATGTGGTAAGTGTGTGTGTGTGTGTTTGTGTGTGTGTGTGTTTGTGTGTGTGTATCACATTTAACATACATTACATTATACATTGTACTCATATTATTGGGCCGTGTATTATCACCCTGAGGAAACTCGGTACGGGGGGATGCCACATTAAAATTTGTCCGGGCTGATAATGCACGATCCAATCATTCACGTACATTGGACGCGAATTATTGGGCTGTACATTATCATGGCCGTGCATTATCATGGCCGTACATAACCGGCACCTACTCTACAAAGAGAATATAAACACTACGTTATAGTCTACTCCGTGATTCCCGAATAAATTATAACCAACAATAAGGATACAATAGCGAAAACGCTGGACGTGGTGTTTGTGAAGTGAAGATCATTGATTTGTAAAGGCATTTACCAAAACCGAATCGTATTCTCAATCCTACAATCGAGTGGTTACAAAACAAACGCTGATGCCTCTCATAGGACAGCTTAACCTGTCCTACCCCACGACTCGCGCACTCATTAATGAGCATAAAACTAATAATAAGATTTGGTAAGTTATGATACTAATATGCTTTATTGATTTGGAGATTCGTTGCATTGACAGTGAGAGACTTACGTAGATTCCTCACAGTGGGTGACCTTACTAACCATCACAAACACAACACTGTCTTCTGGAAGGTAGAGGTTGTTCTCCAGTTGGGCTGCTCCAAATATGAGTGAGAAGACATACTGTGCTAGGGCACAGTATGTCTCAAGCTAGGGCTTGAGCTATAAGACAAACTCACTCTTTTGTGTACCTATTTAATGTAATACTACAGTTATAAACTTTTTTGTTGTAAAAACCTAATCTATATAATAATTTATTTTAGGTATGGATTTTCATGGGCCATGGATTTTCTCAACCAAGGAACATAATAATTATAATATGATGTGTAAAGACAAACCAAAAAAAATGGAATTGTGTTCAGTTGAGTATGCAGAATAAGAAAAGGAAGAAAAACCACTCAGCAATTGGAAAGCCAAAAATAATGAACGATTTACTAAGTTTCAATTATTGTGCTTATTAAAATTGATGTTTGTTTTGTATCTAATTTTATTTTTCACTGGGCACATTATCATATTTGGCAGATGATTATTGCCGAATTATCTATCATCATCATCATCAGTCCTTCCCCCAATGCTGAGGATGGTGACTTCATGTCCTATTGTTGTTGACCAGATTACCCCATGGGCTCCTAACACCCACTTTATGCGTGGCCTCATGCAGATGTAGTTGCAAGGGTTCAGTGATTTGTATGCTCGATTTAGCAGGTGCTCTGCCGGTGTGCTGCATCATAATAATCCTCTCCAGGTTATCTGAAGAACATTGTCTATACTAATATTACAAAGAGGAAAACTTGAGATTGTAACTTTGTATGTAATGGTTGCCAAAGTAATGGGTAATCTCTGGAACCACCAAACCGATTTTAAAATTTCCTTTACCTGAGAAGAGTGACTCTAAGATAAAAGTTGATGGAGAAAGTTTAGAAATTCACAGTGCTGTCTTTGAATTGTTGTATAATATGTACTTGTAATATATGAAATTAAAAACTGCCAATACATCAGATAATTTAAGATTAACATCCTATACTAACCTTTCCTTTCATCACATTGACAGTTGTTATGTGGCAATGACAATTTGTTGTACATTGAGAGCTCTATATGTAAAGAAGATTGCCATAGAACAGCATCATTACTTATTATCTTGGCAATATTATGTCAATTTAAGGTTGTGAAATATCTCCTATCATCATCATCATATCAACGGAAAGACACCCACTGCTGGACATAGGCCTCTCCCAAAGCGTGCCACAATGGCCGGTCCTGCGCCACCCACATCCAGCAGACTCCCGCATCCTTTACCAAGTCCACCTTGTCTATCTCCTATAAAATATCTATTTGCCCAGACATAAGTGGTGAACCTTTTCTTCAGACTGAACATTGCATTGCAAAGGATAGACCTACTGGGTGAAAGATATCATACACTTTGGTTAAATAATCTATATGTTTACTATATGTTTATTTTAAAGAAAATATTCACACAATTAAAATATATTAAATTTTACTAAAAGAAGATTGTAGCTTTACAATTTTGCATGTACCTACTTAATGGGTACCTACATAATATCCAGAACCACTTATTCATTTCACCTGCATGTTGAATGCAAAGGTTATAGGCTATATTTTATCCCGCGAGTTTGCCTGCATTCTTTGCAATACACGGGTAGCTAGTAGGTATACATCGTGTAAAATCAAATGATAGGGAAGTACAAGTAATACATTTTGATAATACAACCAAAATCAATGTTGAGAGTACATAGCTGTCCAGCAAATAACTAAATTACCTATACAAGTAATACTTGTCTCGGTGTTTCTTCATAATTCTTTTTACAATTAGGTACGTCCCAGTTATAAGTTAAAATTCTTGTTAGTTTTCAATGCTTAGATTGACTCAATTCCGTCTTTACGGATTTGTTATGTTGGCCGTCTCTCTTATCTGCAAGAACAGTATCACGCCTGTTTCTCATCTCGAATATTTAATTAAGTAGCATTAACATCAGAATCTCGATTCACTGTATTTTCACCTATACTTACTCAATTTTTCACCTATATTCAATTTTGACTGATATTTCCCATGGGCCTTTTAAATATAATTTCATGATGATCATAATCTTTTGAAACTTGTATAAAATTGCCGAGATATTTTTGGTTGACAAATTTTATAGTACACATCAAATATCAGTTATATCATTCATATCATAACCCGCCATGAATATTTTGACTTCGCAGTTCGCTGACAGCTCACCTGTCAGTGTCACCTGACAGTTGTAGCAGCGTTTGATTTCAATAAAAATAAATTAAAAATTAAATGAAGTCGTATATTACGGAAAATAAATTAATTGTCGCAGTCGGATAAAAACTATCCTAAGTTGCAGCTGGAATAATAATGTACCTATATAAAATGTTTCATATTTTTCCGTTCATGGGATGCTGAGAACATTCGAACCGCGCAAAGCTTAGTTTCAAACTGGCTGATTCTTTTTTTAATTTAGAGATTTATTATAAGTGGAGATAATACGAGTAGGTACCTATGCGGTGACCTGTGAGCGCAACCAATGTTTATTTTATAGTCTCTCGATACAGTATATCCGATAGTGTAACAATTCATGGATAAGACTTTCCCGTCTCCTAAACCACATTTGCACCGATGTTTAAATCGATATCGATCTAATGATCTATGGAAATAAAAGCTGTGTAACGTCAACAAGAATGTAGAACGCCAATAAAATAGCGATTTTAAGACCCCCCACAGAGAATTTCATCAGTTAGCGGGTAGCCGCGCTGGCGCAGCCGGGTCCCGCTTCCACCCGCGATCTTGGAATCGGAATTATTCATAATAGGCCATTACTGAGTTTTTTTTTTTATTATTATTAATGTTTTATTGCAGGCATAAAAATCCCATATTAAATCCTAAAGTTTATGGCAATATCACTGTTAACAGCCCCGGATTATGATCCACTTCCGTTATCTATTGTTCATCGCGCGCAAGTTGAGCTACATCAGTCACGAAGTGGCACAAAACACGCTCTTAAACATAGGTTCCTGCTTTTTAACCGACTTCAAAAAAGGAGGAGGTTATATGTTCCACTGTATGTATTTTTAAATATTTTTTTTAAATGTAAGTTCGCCGACTTCTCCGTCAATTGTAGACCGATTTCCAAAATTCTTTTTTATTCAAAAGAGTATACTACCGAGGTGGTCCCATTGTCACCAATTTAGGATCTGGTGATGAGATCTCAGGGAAATTGAGGGCAACCCTCAAATGTTATATGCACGCGTGTAGTGATTTTGGTATGTTCTATTATAACTCGTGTAGTTACCCTCGGAAATCGCAATTGTCGTTAAGTGGAACTGATGATGAAGACCACAGATGACTTATGGAACTCCTCAAAGATGTATATGTATATGTATCGTCGCCGATTTCTCCGTCAATTGTGGACCGATTACCAAAATTATTTTTTTATTCGAAAGAGTATACTACTGAGGCACCAGCCATCGTCACCAAATGAGGGTCTGATGTTGGGATCCCAGGGAAATTGAGGGCAACCCTCAAATGTTATAGGCACGCGTGTAGTGATTTCGGTATTTTCTATTATAACTCGTGTACAAAGTGTGGGAAGGTACATACCTTTCCTCGGAAATCGTATTTCCACTTCGGAACTGATGAAGATGACCACAGTTCCATAACTCCTCAAAGATGTAATGTACGTCAAAGATTCTGACATGATTCCGTTAAAGTAGCAACTAATGAAGTGTTAATTCTGAGATTCTTGAGGAATCGAAGGAACTCCTCAAATATTATCAGCCCACATATAGCGACTTGGGTTTCTTCTATAATAATCAACGCATTTGCTCTCGGAAAGCAGTTCATGTGGTAAATTGGAAAGGAGATGTGGAAATTTTCATGTACCATGTGGCTTGGCGAAGTACTGAATTAAAGTACTGAAGTACTGAAAGTCGGTTTAAACTTTGTTTTTAAAGTAGGTAAATTATTTATGCGCGATGGCGAGACGACGTCGAGGCACCTGCCGGGTCCACCTGGACCAGGGTCGCAGCGGACCGCACCCAATGGAAACTGATGGAGGAGGCCTACACCCAAAGATGGGTACCCAAGTCGAACGCGACGAGTTAACAAAACACAACAAATAAATTAGATATAAGTAACATATGCATGTACCTGAAAATTATTTTTTTATTAAAATTGCTAGCTTTTAGATTAGTATTAAATTAAATGCTATTAATTATTAATTGCAAATGTTAAAATTGTATTAATTGCATGATGAATGTTATTTTACTTGGAATAAATGGCTTATAAAAAAAATATATATATATTTATAAATGCTATTTTTTATCCTGAATGTGTATTTCATTTAGTCATATTGGTCGTTCTAAGTTCTAACTACACTAAGTACTGTACAGAACCTTGCATTTTTTTGTTATAAAGTATGTATATGTAACCGGGTGATTTCACGGCGTTGATATTTTTTTTTACCTACTTTATTGACATGAAATACACACGTAGTACCTAAGTAACCAAACACTCACCCCCTTATTCATAAAACTTAAAATGCCTCTGATAAATAAAATGTGTTTTGTCCCTTTCTTACAAACGAAAATGTCAAAGTGACAGATAAAGACAAACTAATGTTTACACCATTATAGTTCAAATAGGTTTATTGAACGTTTATGAATACCTCTACGGCCGTAAGACATGAATAATAACTTTACCTCTAGTGTAAGCAAGCATTACAGTTCCTTTAGTATAGGTAATGAAACGTGTTCAAAAGTACACACACTGTTATTCACTGTATACAGCACTTACGAACCTCGTTTTTTAAAATCCGCATACTTCATTATTAATCAAAGGCACAACTAAGTCGTAAACTTAAAATACCTTTAATATCAGATCATAAAACTAGTTCTTTGTTCTTGTGTTAAAAGTTCGAAATGACGGTCCTTTGAAAAACCATAATGAGTATTGATTTAAATAGCTTGGATAAAAAAAAATGGGAAAAATTAAATATAACGAGTTGATGCCGCCTTCAGGATGCTAACGACGATATTAGTATGGATACGGTTCAATCAAATACACCGCGCGGCTTTTGGAAGTTGATTTCACAGTTACCGTAGGTAGTGGTCACAGTAACATACGGGGCCGCGTCCCTCTGAAAAATCGACTTTTCTGGCGGCATAAGTCGTGAAATTTAGAGATGCGCCGAATGTGGGTTTTACCGAATACGAATATTCGGCCGAATTTTCGGTCCAACTTTTGCCGAACCGAATATTCGGCCGAATAATTCGGTTCAAAGGAATGCCTTATGCCTTAATCAGCCGTTCCAAAACAGACTAATTTTTCAGTGGTAAAAATCTTGTTGATTTTTAAGTGAAAGGCAGTTAAATAACAATAAGAATCCGTTTTAGAATAATAATTTCACAGGACAATGACTATGTTACATTCTTACAACTTGCAGACAAAAAAACCTACAAAATTATTCTGTAAATATTCGGCATTTGAACCGAATAATTCGGCCGAATAACGAACATTGAAAAACGTGCCGAATATGCCGAATACCGCATATTTACCGAATATTCGGCGCATCTTTAGAAATTTGTTATGCCATAACACGATGTTCGGATAAATAACGAGTATCTTTCACATATTATTCTTAAAAGGCTTTGATTGTTAAAAATGTAGGTAACTATAGTTTAGTAATACACCTAATGGTCATTTTGATTATGTCTCCCACAACACACATTCAATGGACATTCCACGTTATGACTGTCTTTATTTTTTTAAGAATAATGAAGCTGACATTTTTATAACAAAGGTCCTTGGCCGTGCATCTCGATCTTAATGTTATCTCTAATAGGTCAATAAATAAAGAGCAACGTGCGAGCTTCGGCGACACATACACGCCAAGGGTTTATTAAAATAAATACAAATAAACTAATACGATCAACAAACGTTCACAATATCGCGTTATTATTATACGTTAGGTTTGGTTCTCACAGTGTGAAGCTGTGTTATGGGCTGACTCGTATATATTTATGCATTTTAGATTTGGCACTATAAAAACAGTTTTTTATCTAATAAGGTAGGTGCACCAACTCACATGGATAAAGACCGTGGATAACGACCTTAAGAGAAATGGTATTAACCCAAAGACGACCCAGAACCGCCAGCTCTGGAGGAAAATGATTAAAATATGATAAAAATGGGAAGAAGGCCGGTAGAAGAAGAAGAAGAAGGTAGGTGCACCAAGGAAGGCCTGGCCCCCTAAGATGGCCCACTTTTAAAAAGTCGCAGTTATGGTTTTCCAAACTACGAGTACTTACTTCAAATTTCGTGAGAAAAATGTTCCGTTGAAACAGAAGGCGCGGGTTCGATTCTTGCCATAGGCTCACATAGGCTGTGTTGGTGTAAGTAGTCAGCAACAGAGCAAATTTTAAGGTAACGGTAAAAGAGAGGGCGTGGATTCGATTCCCGACTAAAGCTTTAATTCGATCACGGTAAAAAAAATCTTTGTACCTAACTACATATTTGATTTCGGTATCAAATGATTTAATTTTGATCTTGGTTTCCATGTTCTCTGTGTTTTGATGTGGTTGTGGGTCTGCGACCATGACCGTTGCAACCCGTGTCGAAACGTCAGAAATAAAGGTAAATAAATATCACGTTAGACCCGTGTAAAACAGTAATTTAAATTAACACGTACCATAAAAAATCGTTTAAACAGTAGGTAACATCCTCATTCCCAAGGGTAAGGAAAAATATACGTGTAGGTACCTATCTACTTCAGAGACAATAGGGGTGTACTTAGACTCTAAATGTATTTATTAGTCCAAAAAATATGCCTAGTGACGAAAATCCCATTTAGATATCTCAAAACATTACGAAACTAAAAAACCCTTTTTAATATTGCTTGTTAGAGAGAGAAAACGCTCGGGGATCGTGACGTCACGATATTTTTAATCCTTTTTCAAAAAAATTCATCATTATTGGTTAGGTATTTTATTTGGTGTCTATACCCCTATTCACTGAAACTAGTGCATAACATGCCAAATAGAAAACCTTATTAAATCCTACGTTTCTTGTTCCAGAAAGTTTGATACAAAGTACGCACGATGTTCTAGTGACTCGACTCTTTTTGAAGCGTACTGCAAGCCACTGTACACGTGTAGCCTGTGGGCGAATTATACGCAAAAATCGTATAATGCTACACCACCTTTTGCAACGAACCCCACGTGCTTTGAACTCCTACGGACTGGCCTACTTCGCGTTCAGTTTAACAACGCGTTCAGTGCGGTGATGGAACTGCCTCGTTACCACGCTATATACTGCAGCGCATCTGGCATAGTCGCCGAGTCATGCACGGCGTGCTTCCACCGTACCATGCGCGTGCGCGCCGCGTCCCTGGTGCAGCGCGTAAGAGCCAGTCCCTATGCCGTCCTGGCCCTGGCGATGATCGCTGACCGTGTTGACTGTCCCTACATCATGCACTGCTCAGATGTGACAGGCATGTTAATTAATACAGGAGTGGGGTAAATAAATGAACTGACACCTTACTCATAATGTACCGTAAATTTAGTTTAATTGTAAAGTTTAATTTGTATTTGTGTGTTTTTTATCTTCGTGTATGAGCCGATATGCTTGAAATAAATGAATTTTGTTTTATTTTATTTTTTAAAACCTTAGATAGTAAGGACAATCAAACTTATGAATGAAATGTGAACAGCCGCAATGAAGTGATATAAGTGATAGCGACCGGGCGCAGCGGCCGCCGCAATCGACCCGCGGCATCTAAATGCGCCGTAGGACCTCGGAAATTCCTCCCGCTTTATGTTATCATATCCCACTCTTTTATTCACATATTTGTACGGATCCCCTCATTTTTATTCACTCGAAATCATTATTATGCATAAATAAATATTCTTTTATTTTATTCTCGTCGTTAGTTTAATACCGTGCCGTGAGTTTCGAAGCGGACTTCGTCACCTCGCCCGGCTGAGACCCGACGACAATATTTAACAGATGCTGAGATAAGATCTCTTTAAAGCGGGCTGATGTAACTCGATGCTTTACTTAAATATATTTTACGACCCAACGTATTAACATTGAATATTATTCATAAGTGAAGTGATCGCTTTGGTTTAACGCGGCGATGTCGGCTCCGTGGTTAATAAACGTTTGATTTGTTTGAGGAGATAGGGTGGAGCGCTTTAATGCAAGCGATTTGTTCATGTCTAGGTAATGGAAGTAGGTTCACTAGGTTCGTTATTGAAACTATGTGTTTGGAAGTGCATGCTATACATTATAATAATCTTGTTAGGTAATAAAAGCAAAGGTGTGATAAACAAATAATGGATGCAAACGTTTTCCAACATGAGGTTTCAGCAAGTATACCTACATGTATATGTATGAGACTTTCTATTGATAACTTGCAGGCAGATACTTATGCGTTGTATATTAGCCGTAGGTATATAACACATTAGCGACCTCCAAAAAGAGCGATTAAATAGTATCCAAAACAGTGCTGTCAATGTTGTAGGTATAGGTACTTAGATATTTTATAATGCAAAAATACTAACAAGGTAGTATTAGACCAGCTAAGCTATAAGATCGGCCTGATACACCTACATTAGTGTCTAAGTACATACTCGTAGTGTAATTTGATACTAGAATTATCTTAAATACATCGACTTCTGTATGTCCAGCCTGCTGGACAGAACGCATTCGGTGTAACAATTCTTAACGAAAGCACACGAAAGATATTAGACTGCTTGCAATGGTTTACAATGCCAAATATACGTATTCCTAACCCTGTGTCCTAACCTATTGATGTGCCCTTAAAAATATTTCCATTCAAATAAATACTGGCGGGATATTGGACGAAAAGATATATCCCTCCGAATTGCTAAACTTAAGTGGGCAGTGGGCGGGGCACGTAGTTGCACATTGCACGTAGAACCGATGGCCGTTGGGGCGGAAAGGTTCTCGAGTGGCGACCACGTACCGGAAGGCGCGGCGTGGGTAGGCCCCCCCACAAGGTGGACTGATGACCTGGTAAAGGTCGCGGGAGTCCGCTGGATGCGGGTGGCGCAGGACCGGCCATTGTGGCACTCTTTGGGGGAGGCTTATGTCCAGCAGTGGACGTCTTTCGGCTGATATGATGATGATGGCATCATCACCGAAAATATTGCCTGGCCGGCAATGCTGTTAATATTTTGTTGAATGTAATCGCAGAATACTGTAAAAAACATGTTTATTTTTCTGCTGCTTATGAATGAAATTATGAAAAGTTAATGATCACTATGTAGGACCGGTGGTATGCTCCGCGTTTTTCGTGGTTTTCCTGATAAACACAGATTCTTCGCCCACGCATTGCAAATCTCATCGAAAGCGATAGCCGTTTTCGCGAACCCATTATTATACAATCGTTTGTATTAGAGAATGAAGGTTATAGCTGTAGGTGCATGTAGGTACTCATCCTACAACGAAAATCCCGTTTCAATTTGATACCATCCAATCTCAAAATCAGTGCATTCCAGTCACACACACGTGGTTATATATGTGCTTACACAAAATGGAGCGGATAAATAAATAAAAATGCATATTCCATACATCAAAAACGCATCCCAAAACAGGGCTTCTAGTTGGTACGCACTGATTGAAGTGCGTCTCCGTTAAAAGTTTCCGTATAATGTGGGTTTTAAGACGATGCTCGGGTGGCCATTTTTCCATACAAACGTAATCCCCCGTTTCCTCCCTGGATAATAACAAAAGAGCAAATAGTTTGCATTCATATAATAAATACTGACCTCTGACATGCCCCTATGTTTCGTTTTACCTAATTATTTGTTTATTTTAATAATTAGAGACCCTTTTAAACCACGACATTAGCCGCTTTTCGGCGCCATAAACACACGCTCAGTAAACTAATTTAACGCACACAAATGAAAAACAGAAAACCTAGAGACATAGCCAAAGCCCTTTTAATAATATAAGTGAAAGAAAAACTAAAATTGAAGCAAAATTGGAAGAGAAAATAGGATACTACGAAACCCTGTTCTTGGTGGGTCAGATCGGTCCAAATCGGATTGGATCGGTTTCGAAATTAGAAAACTGGGGGCATTGCACACATTGATGATTTACGCACACATTCACAGAAACAACTCTATTTAGAAATAGTTTTTACAAAAATCAATTTTTCAAAAAGCTCGCTCACCGCGCGTCCTCTTAACCACTATACTACAGAGACTTCTTTAGGGAATATATATCCAGTCACCTACCTGTCATCAGAGGGGTAATTGCATAACTTTTCCAACGAGCGTTAGAACCACACAACTGTCATTTACCTGACGTACATACATACGAAATGTTACGGAAGCGTCCAGCTGATAGACAACCGCCAAAATCTAATCTTTCAGTGTAGGGCTTAGGTTTATTGTTACATCTATAATTTAGCTTTGCCGGGTCCATTAAAAATTATCAATTTAAAGAGTGCCAAAAAATGACAGTAGGTACCATTGAATTTTAAGAAATACGTTGAAATTTTACGGTTAACGTATGCGGAGTGAAATTTGCACAAAGTTCAATGTCGTATTAAATAAAAAACACATTGTTATTTTTATAAATATTAATGTTTTTTAATAGTGTATTTCACGACGTTCAATGCTAAAAAAAGTTTACTCCAATGCGAAATTATTTACGGCAGTTTTGTGGTACTTTGTCCATCGCTGTCGAAAATACAGATATAAGCATTTTTTTAGGTGCAATTTTATCCTTCTTAAGAAAACTTTTTTAGGAAACTTCGTATGCTCGACATATTTCACGTTGTCGTCCGTTAGACTATTGGTGTTCTCAAAATAAAAGTTACCTTGCCACGAATTTCCATTTTAAGTGACTTATGATTCGTCACCCATAAATCCCATAACGCAAAAACCGCTAGTTTTTACATGTTTTGACCAAATGACGTAGCCGCATTTTCCGAGTAAGTTTATGATTTTCGGAGACGGCGGGCTTAACTTTTCTTGAACGATTGAAGATGCCCATGTCTTTAAGATATTTTTTAACCGTTTTACCGTCACATCTAAATTTCCTTCCGAGCTCTCTATACGATTTAGCGACTCGGCCGGCCGTCATTTTCTGTAGTCGAGCTCGCTCAGAAAACTTGCTCAAACTGCTATGGTTTCCAGAACCGTGCTTTCTAATAGTGGTTTTCCGCAAGGAAAAGGACGAGAGAATATTATAAATTGTGCTTAGACTCTCACCCATCTCTACAAAATGTTCCACCACCTTCGATTTCGGCCATAGGGGATGTGAACTGTAGAAATTACATACAGTTTCACGACGTCGTTCTTGTCGACTAACCATAGTTACAAAATTTATGAACCAATCCTCACGAAACTTACCAAAGTGATTGACAAACATATAGACGTTACAATGACAGTTATACATAATTTTTGTTTTAATTTATTTTTCACATTTTACATAGCCAAACTTTGTCTAAATTTCACTCCGCATACGTTATTGGCTTCTTATTAGATAGGAGACATTCAAATCATATCTAAAAATCCGTCTTCAATTTGTACAACAGTGTTAAGCAGCTCAAAGGTGACAATAATTTGTGTAACTCCAGGAGATTAACACCCGGGAGCGGGCCATGCGCTGGCGCGTCCCGCCGGTAGCGGGCCCCCGCTGGGCGCCCCGTCGCGCACGCGTCGCGCTGGCTCTGGCACACGGTCATACACTAATATTATAATATTTTAATAACCGTTTAGAGTGTTTAGGCAACTTTATGTAATGGATTAATAACACCTTCAGCTTTGATCGTAGGTAGTTTGTGCCAGGGAGAGCGCAGTCACAGACAGCCGGTGACACATTACGTACTATTATAACAATCACAGGCTATACACGTTTTACAAATCGCATGCATAAAATATTAACTAACACAACATCATTTCTAGAGATTTAAGGACATGTCCGATAGTTTTGCGTACAAGTGACTGTACAAAGAGTATTTGAAAAGTTGAAGTAATCATTAACGTTCAACATGTTACAGACGTGTCACAGTCGACGGTCGGTCGCATTATTGTCTAGCGATGTTCTAGTCCAGATGTGGCCATTGTGCCGCGGTTTTGATGTTGAAACAATGTTAAGTAAGTCAAGATTTCACCAGAGCAATGAGGCTCGCTCGGCTAATGACAAATGTTCGTCGTAAGGGGTCGTTAATGGCTGGAAAGTTCTGTATATCGGCGCGGGCGGCACACATCGGCATCGGTTATTGAGCGCGATTTGGGCAAGCCGTCTCAATACGCTACATGCGCCTGATTTACGAGAAGAGCGTGTGCCCTTTGTGCTCTACTTGACTAATGGACGGACGCTCACGGACATTTATGTAGATTGATTGTATAAATTTTATTCACAATGTTAATACAGTAACAGATTTAGATGTCATTTAGAAATGGCTCTCTAAAGTTGTGCAATTTAGCCCGTGAATAATGGATGACGAATGGCTAGTTTCTATATATCTACCGGGCTCGTGCGAGGTGGGGCCCAATTGTACGGCGTGCCCTAACGTAACGAGCGCTACACACAACATTATAAAGTTTATCAATTGATTTGAAATATAGCTTCAGCGAGGATTTGGGTTAGCGTGTTGAAGGTCGGTGCGTCATTCACACTATACCTTCAACAGCTTGCGTTTTCATCGCTTATGGATTTTATTGACGCAAGTTCGACGCTGAGCGTCTAATTTTCCCTAATTCCAACTGCGTGTATAGTTTTTACCGGCTTTAATATGTATGAAGCGCTTTATAAGGTACTTTTTCCAGTCGAGTTGATGTCTTTGACAACAGTCGTGAAGCGAAGTTATAGAGGCCTTAGGTGGCTTTAGGACTTCATCAGTTCAAACAGTAAAGTTCACCCACTCACTTGACGAAACTTAATAAGTACCTTAATTGAAACGCAGTAAAAAAATATTACAATATATAACTACAAGATCTTGTCTCCCTTGTGGATTAGATGAGCAGAGTGCAGTGATTCTCCAAAAACTAGTGCCTACGCTAATTCCTGAGATTAGGCAGCCAAGCAGTTGCATCTCTCAAGGAGCCAGGGGTCTTCCGGAACCCTTGGTTACATTAAACATAATTGGCTTACAATATATTATCATCATCTCAATTTGACTTGTACTTATCTTATCCGAACGCTTCAAGAACTTTTTACCCCTCGCTCTCGAGACATTCCAAGTCAATAATTTGATATTTCTATGGACCGAAAAATTATGGTCAGAGTATTTAGTTACGGCTCGAAGCAAAAGGATAATACGGAAGGACTTGCAGAGTCATCCTATCGACACGGTTGGAACGTTGTTAATCAAAAATTTTAATGGCCATAGATCGGAAAATAATAATTCTTCACCAATCAATATAGGTCACGACAACATGAGAATAGTTTTGATACTATAAAATACAACTAATATGATATTTTTTTAATACCACTGACTTGACACCGAGTCAGCATATGGCCAGCCTGATGGTAAGTGGGCACCGTACCCTATGGACGCTTGCAACTCCAAAATTTTTATTCAACAACACAAACAATTAGCAAAGGTGATGAGGTGATCTATATCATCGTATAAGCCTGGATTTGGGCACCAATTATAAGCGTATTTATTTTAATCATCACCATCATCATCATATCAGCCGAAAGACGTCCACTGCTGGACATAGGCCTCCCCCAAAGAGTTCCAAAGTGACCGGTCCTGCGCCACCCGCATCCAGCGGACTCCCGCGACCTTTACCAGGTCATCAGTCCACCTCATTTATTTTAATATCGTTCTAATATCAGTCTTATTAGATGCTGTTCGCTTTTACAGTAATCTTGCCAAAAATAGTTTAAGTGCCTTAGACTAATAGTGCATTTACGTAAGTATCTTGTAAGCCTGCACTTATATTGGTCTAACGTGACAATATTGTGAGCCGAAACAATCATCTTATGATTTTTGTAGATCTTGTAAGTCTGCATGTGCTTAAGTATATTGGTTTAACGTTAGAATATTGTGAGCTTAAACAAGTTTATTACGATATTTTGTAGGATCTTGTAAGTCTTCATGGGCTTATATTGGTCTAACGTTAGAATATTGTGAGCCTAAATAAGCTTATAATGTTTTTTTGTAGGATCACTCGGTATTTGAATTTGAAACAGTCTGAGAGTCGAGTCGGTCAGTGTGATCAAGTGTAGCGTGACAATAAAAAAATAAAAGGTTTGGAACAAGACTGTTTATTAAGTATCATTAAATTAATTAATATTGTGTAAGGTACATCACAGAGTCCGATGAGAATTCGTTGACGGGACCGTCGGAACTCCTCAAATGTTATAATAAATAGGTCTTTTATATAAGATATTTGGAGTAAATATTGCAGTAAATTTGAACAAATTCTACAGGTAGCTACGATCTACTACGACTACATTTTCATGTTATAATAGAATGTAATAAAGGTGGCGATCCGTTTAAACCCTTCATTAGTAATTGTGACTAGAATAAGTATGTCAAAAAAATTATTGATGCCAAAAACATTTTTTTTTGTATAGGGGTATGTCCGCGAAAAATTGTATCGTTATATTCATGATATCATAACACATGCTACTTACATGACTGAATGCTACGTACATGACAATTATAAAGCTTAGTTCATGACATAGATTTATTTATAAAAGGATTTTCCGGATTTTGAAGTCGCATCCGCTCCCTATATCGTTTTTGCCTTACAGCACTTGTCAACGAAGGTATCAAGCGCAAACTTTTCAACACCTGTATCTTACCAGTCCTGACGTACGGTTGCCAAACTTGGGCCCTTACCGAAGCTCAAGCAAAGAAATTACAAACATGCCAAAATGCTATTGAAAAGGGCATGGTAGGGAAGAGGTTGTCTGACACAATAAGACGGTGGCGGTGCGGCGCGGCGCGGTGCGGAGGCGGTACCGGTAATGTTCGAACTAATGCGAAAGGGTCCGCACAGAATACCGCGGCGGGACGCGGCGCGGTGCGCTATTCTGTGCGGACCTTTTCATATTAGCTCGAACATTATAACCGGTACCGCCTTCGCGCCGCAACGCAACGCACCGCGCCGCCACCGCTATCAGTGCGTTTCGGCCTTTAAGAATGATACAAAGATAAAAGATGTTACAACAACGATAAAGAAAGATGGGCAGGACACACGATTAGGGGAAGAGATAAATGGTCTAAAACGATTATGAGCTGGTACCCAAGAAACATGACAAGGAAGAGAAAGAGACCTTGCAGACGATGGGTTGACGACATTAAGTCAATAGCTAGTGGCGCCTGGACCAGAAAAGCAGGAGCCAGAGAGACGTGGAGACACTTGGAGGAGGCCTTTGTCAGTGGACAAGCGGACGAAACAGAAAAATTAATAAAAATAACTAGTAAATAATGTAAAAGAAAAGTTCGAATAAAGGCTAATATTATTATATTGTTACTTGTCAACGCCATCTTTAAAATAAATGCATAAAAACAAACTAATCTTTATATGCCTACGTCATAGTGCGTGTGCACTCATTTTAACAATCGGTTATGACTGTAGCGTAACACATTTCGTAACACATTGTTACATTCATGACAAAAAACTGGCAGGTCATAACTTTAAAAAAAGATAGCACTCAATTGCGAATAGCAATGGACTGTTATTGAATCGTAAATCTGCATAATTACATATACAAGAACAATAGAGTATTTCTACTTACCGTGCAGTTACCACACTAAAAAAGACATTTATCGAACCACACCGACCGTGTCATCGGTGTCATACCCGCCAATTACCGTTTTTGACTAAAGACCAAATTTCATTTTTCCATCGTTGACCATTCAAATTACCGCTTGCTAGCTTGCTTCATTGGCTATACGTTTCAATGGATTAAAGCGAGATTAATATACGATTAGCTGTTATTTCTCTAAGAAAGTAAGAACAGCCGTTCCGGCTCACCGAGGGGGGCTCGACAGACTTGCAGCAAGAAATGTGATGCCCGCAGAGGAGTAGCCACTAGCCACAGTCAAAGGGTTTTGAATTAATAATTTCTGTATCGCTTTATAAAATAATAATGATACATATTCATATGATAACAGAAACTTACTTTTTGGAATTGTATTAAATCCATGTAAACGTATCTATGACAACAAATTTTCAACATTTTAATAATTAACTATTCCTATACTTTGAACTTGACGATTTCAATATTATATGCATGTTTTTATTTTAATGTATGAAAATGATGAATTACTATTGAGAAATAAGCCATCTGAATCTATATTATTATAATAAAAGGTTTGGTTTTAAATGAATTTCTTTAGACATTATTCATCAAAAAGTATCAAGAAGTTTCGCCCACAGCGGTCACGGTGCCTGGTCGCGCGAGACAGTTCGGCATTTAGCTTATTGTGACGATGTTATTGACTCCTGTTGCCGACTTACGCACTTTCCTGGATGTTACGTGCTTCTGTTTAAATGACTACAAAATGCTTTTTTTAAACTAAGTCTTCTTCAATGTACACTCTCGTACAAAGTCCTATGAGTCAAAAGTTGCAGAAAATTCATGATTCATCTCCACTTATAATAAATCTCTAAATTATCTCCACTTATAATAAATCTCTAAATTAAAAAAAGAATCAGCCAGTTTGAAACTAAGCTTTGCGCGGTTCGAATGTTCTCAGCATCCCATGAACGGAAAAATATGAAACATTTTATATAGGTACATTATTATTCTAGCTGCAACTTAGGATAGTTTTTATCCGACTGCGACAGTTAATTAATTTTCCGAAATATACGACTTCATTTAATTTTTCATTTATTTTTATTGAAATCAAACGCTGCTCCAACTGTCAGCTATAAGAACCGTCAAATTTTCGTCAAAATGGCGGAATTGCTTTGCCTTTCACTTATTAATAATTTAAATCCCGTCTACGATAGACCTTTACGAGACAAATGCTAAAATATAAACCATAAAAAAATATTCGATTCTGATATGAGAACTTATATGCGCAAATGTCGTTTTATGTCGTAATTTCAATAAATGAAATCAACAAATTTGAACAATATAATTAACACGAATTTGTTTTTTTTTGAATGACAATGGCACGCGCTCGTCGCATTCAGCCAAAGTACCTGCGGCGCTACCACGAAAACCGATACTCAATGTTCATATATTTGCATCCCTGTCACTCGAGTATGGTTAGTGCGATAGAGATAGAGATACCCGAATATTTTCGAATTCCGAAGTTCTTGGTTATAGCTCAGGAATCGAAAATATGGTAAATAATCATAATGTATTTTCTCGAAAAAGAATTTAAAATAAATATAGTCAAATGGAGAAAAAAACAAAGCAAGAGGTTATATAGGTACCTAATGATTAAGTTATAAGAGTCCAAAGTTTTAAGAGGGGGTATGTTCTGTCCCTTTTCCGCAAAACGCACCTTCATATGAAACGATTGTTTTTTACTATGACGCTCGAGTATATTGACGTCACAGTCCCTCATCGTTTTCTCACTCTAACAAGCGACATTAAAACGGATGTAACTTCATAATTTTTTGAGATATTTGAATGGGAGTTTCATTATCTTCTATTTATTTATCTATCTATACATATAATAAAGCTGAAGAGGGTCAAAAGTCTGTACATGGAAGATATTCGAAAAAAAATTGGCTAGGGATACTTAAAATCGATAACAGAACACGTTCCAACAGTTTTTAGAATTTTTGTCTGTTTGTCTGTTTGTCTGTTTATCTGTTTATCTGTTTATCTGTTTGTCTGTTTATGTGACCGCGCATCACGTGAAAACGGCTTAACCGATTTAGATGAAATTTGGTATAGAGATATTTTGAGTCCTGGGGAAGGACATAGGGTAGTTTTTATCCCGGAAATAAACCCCTAAGGGGATGAAATGGGGGGTGGAAGTTTGTATGGAGCTACTTAAACCGCTGCACCGATTTGGATGACATTTGGTATATAAATAGTTTGAGTCCCGGGAAAGGTCAAAGGATAGGTTTCATCCCGGAAATCTTCCCCTTAGGGGGTAAAACGTAGGGGTGAAAATTTGGATGTAACCCATTTTGATAAAATTTGGTTTAGAGTTAGTTTAAGTTCTGGGAAAGGACATTGGATAGTTTTTATCCCGGAAATCTGCCCATAAGGGGGTGTAGTGGGGGGTGAAATTTTGGATGGACTCCGTTTAGATCAAATTTGGTATAGAGATAGTTTGAATCCCGGAGAATGACAACGGATACTTTGAATCCCGAAAATCATCCCCTAAGGGGATGAAATAGGGGTGAAAATGTGGATAAACCCCATTTAGTTAAAATTTGGTAAAGAGATAGAAGGAGTCCCAGGAAAGGACAATGCATAGTTTTTATCCTGAAAAATCATCTCCTGAGGGGGTGAAATGAGGAGTAAAAATTTAGATAGAACCCATTTAGATGAAATTTGGTATGGAGATAGTTAGTCCTGGGGAAGGACCTAAAATAATTTTTAGTCCAGAAATCATCTCCTAAGGGGGTGAAATGGGAGATGAAAATTTGGATGGAACCCATTTACGGTATAGCGAGTTGGAGTTCTGGGGAAGCACATAGGATAGTTTTATCCCGAAAATCACCCCCTAAAGAGATGAAAATTTGGATGTGATGTGACCTATTTAGATGAAATTTGGTTAATTCAATTTAATTCAAATTATTTATTTCACACTAAGTCCATATCATGTAAGTAACAATAAAAACTTATAAAATTTAAGTTAACAGTTAAGAGATAGTTTGAGTGCTGGGAAATGACATATGATAATTTTTGTTTTTGAATTCATCCCTTAAGGGGGTGAAATGGGGGGGTGAAAATTTGGATGGAATCCATTTCGATGGAATTTGGTATAGAGATGGTTTGAGTCCTGGGCAAGGACATAGCGTAGTTTTCATTCCGGAAATCATCCTCAAAGGGGGTGAAATGGTGGTTTAAATTTGGATGGAACCCATTAGGATGAAATTTGGTGCCTATAGAGATAGTTTTACTCGCGTAGAAGAACAACAAATAGCTTTTGTCCCGAAAAAAATCCTCCAAGGGCATAAAATAGGGGGTGAAAATTTGTATGGTATTGAGATAGTTTTGGGGTTCCGAAAAAGGATAATGCATAGTTTATGGAACTCATTTAGTTGAAATCTGGTTAAGAGATAATTTTACCCTGGGAAAGGACATCTGATAGTTTTATTCCGGAGGTCATTCCCTAAGGGGGTGAAATGGGGGTCAAATTTAGTATAACGATAGTTGGGAGTCCTGGGGAAGGACATAGGATAGTTTTATCCCGAAAATCCCCCCCTAAGGGGTGAAAATTTGGATGTGAGTGACCCATTTAGATGAAATTTGGTTAACAGATAGTTTGAGTTCCGCAAAAGGACATAGGATAGTTTTTATCCCGGAAATCATCTCTTAATGGGGTGAAATGGGGGTTGAATATTTGTATGAAGCTACTATACAACCCATTTAGATAAAACTTTGTATAGAGGTAGTAAGTTAGGCGCGGCGTTGGTAGGCACAAGATGGACTGATGACCTGGTAAAGGTCGCGAGAGTCCGCTGGATGCGGGTGGCGCAGGATTGGTCACTTTGGAACTCTTTGGGGGAGGCCTATGTCCAGCAGTGGACGTCTTTCGGCTGATATGATGATGATGATAAATGATAATAATGATAAAGATAGTTTGAGTCTCGGGTAAGGACATATGATAGTTTTTATATCGGAAATCTACCCCTAAAAGGGAAATGGAGGGTGAAAGTTTGTATCGAGCTACGATATAAACGAGTTCTACGCGGACGAAGTCGCGGGCAAAAGCTAGTACAGAATAACTTTTTTAGGTTTACTCCTAATTATATAATTTATTTGTAATACTTAATTCTTAACCAGCTGAACACCATTAATTACGAATTAGTTCTTATTCTGAAATTGCATAATCAGAAACATGATTACCTACTGTTTCTGGCAGATTAATTTTATTTGATAGAGATTATAGTGCGTGTTGTTACGGGATTCCGTCGAAGAAATACTTCACTTTCGGATACCATCGTCATCTTTTAGTATCTGCCGGGAGACAGTCTCTAAGGAGTCGGTCTCCCCAGTAATGACGATATCAAAATCGCCGCGGCCGCGATTGGGAAAGTGTAAATTACATCCTATAATATGCCGCTGGAATCCGAAAGTGAAGTATTTTCCCGTAAAAAATGCACTATTATGAGCATCGACGTCGTTCAACGGACCTGCAGCGTGATTCATGCCTATTTATCATATTCACCTCACTGCTTAGTATATCTTGGCCTGAGGATTCGTAAGATTAGAGGCTTTGTTTAGCCTGGATATCCTCAGGCGAGTTATCAGAACACATTGTTCATACTAGCCCAGGCTTTGCCCCTGCAGCTGTCTCGACTCACAGTCTTAACTACAATAAAAATAAAAAGCAGTGTGGAGCCCTCAGAGCATAGAATACTAGAGAGAGGACAAGCCGCCGGCGGCCGTGTCGCAGCTGTATGCTCAATGGGCATACACTGCCATACTGTGCACGCGTGCTGATCGCAGATAATATAAGGTTTTTCCCAAAATGCCTGATATGATGCGCGTTTATTGTCAAATAAGCGTGTAGGTATACAAGTGTGTGTGTTTTAGATGTGTGCGTGCTTTGTCTTGTCAATTACTTGGGTGGGTTGTGTGGGTTAATGTACTTGCGACAAAAAAAAAAAAAAAAAAAAAAGGCTCACTCTATACAAATCGGCCGCCATGTCCGATCTCCTTATATTCATACATCTGTGGTGGAGCCAGACGGATAATTAGTTCATCGAGGGTTCCGTATGAGTTTATATAAAAAAACTTATCTTACATATATGAAAGTATATCAATTTCATATTTTCAATTGTGTACTACACCTGACAATATAATTCATCTTCATCATCATCATCAGCCTAAATACGTCCCCACTGCATTCCCTTGAGAGTGTTGAAATATACGTTTTTTGCGGCATATACGGCTGTATCTTTCTTTTACGTTAACTTGGAAGTTTGATTTTTTTTTACAGCTTCAAGGGACTGTAGATCTGAGTATATGGTTTTAATTTTAACTCGATACCTCCACGCGTTCTTAAGATAAAGAGTCTTGACTTGACAGACAGACAGACAGACAGACAGACCGACAGCCAGACGGACAACAAAGGGATCATATAAGGGGTCCGTTTTTCCTTGTGAGGTACGGAATGACAGTAACGTTCGCTACACATTGTTGGTTATGACACATAAGTCAAGTAAGTTTTTCAGTCATAACATAAGTTATGATATGACGGAAAAACTGTGTCGCGTTTTTCTTTTAATGTGGGCACTATTAGACTATTAGCTTTATATTATAGCTACCTCGACTCAACTGCATTAGGTCACACGATTATGGGTGGATATCGACTTTCATACGACTTACTTTTCCTAACATTACTAAATTACTATTACTATAAGGTCGGCCACAGACACACGGCATTTTCATTCGGTTTCCGTACAATGACAGGTGGGAACGGGACGTCGCTTTACACATGTATAGCACTGTCTCACTTGCACATGTCATTCCGTACGGAATCCAAATGAAAATTCCGTGTGTCTGTGCCCGGCCTATGTAGTTGTTTATGGGCGGACGGACAGACGGAGTCGCACTAAGTTCATGTTCACAATTTTTAAACGGGACCCTAAATAGTCTAAAATGAACGCACGAATCGCTAATAAACGTGTTGAGGTTGCAGCTCGCTCTCAATAGTGTACCTGTTTGATCGGCATATCGATGCGCTCGCTCGCGATTAAAAAATTGATGGTCACGTCCCCACGAATTTTACGGGCCAGCCAAACGACCACCAGAAAAATTATAAAAAGCCATTGATTTGGCCTAAACATCGCTCCGAGTCGAACGAGGACGTGAGATGAGTTTTTATTTTAAAAAGTATTATTCAATCACTGAATGCCAGAATTAAACACGCTCTGTAGCGCTTGTAGTTAGCTAGTTAAATTGGGATAGCATGACGGAGCAGTATTATTCAACGATTGCACTAATTTACGTTGTCAAAATCTATTCATGTGCTGGAATATAGATCATTACCAAGCGTCAATAGTCTTACTTAATCGACAAATTGCTTTCCATGTATCCGCTAATAAATAATAGGTGGGTGCGGCGGTGCGCTCGGCCGGTTGCATTGTGTTCTCTATAATAAATGGCAACAACAGGTGAACAACTTATTTCACTCATAAACAGCGCTTCATGGGTGGAGTGCAATATGTATTTGTCGACTGCCAACTTCCGCCCATTTGATATCAAATAATAATGTGACAGATCGCTTCATATTGTGATGCTGTTGTTAATGTGATCAGTCACGTGTCATCAATCATCATGAATAAATTCAATGATATAAAATATTATTCAACCCGCATTACCTGTATTTAGCAATACAGGCAATAACCCTGAATGACGCGCCAAATTATCTGTAGTTAAATGTTTTGGACGTTGCTGATGTCAGTATTAAATATGCAAAACTCGGCAGGAAATATTTCATGCGGTGAAAACCATTATATAAATGGAATTATTCATGGAGGCAGACGGCGGAAAAAGCCAGCCATATTCGACAATTCATTTGTTTCAGTGAATGTGGCTTCCTTCATATTTCAATAATAGTATTTTATGCAACTGTTTTATAAGAAGGGTCTTAAAATGCGAGTGGCGTGAGTTGCGATGCGAGCCTTGGCGAGCATCGCAATTAAAGACACCGAGCGTTTTTAGACCAATTATAAACCGTTGCATACAATACTTTTTCTACGACAAATTTTAAATAAATAGCAGACTACAAATTAGTTAGCCTTTTCGGGCAGCAAGTTTTCTATTCGTACTTTTGCTACTCACGCAATTTCTTGAGGAGTGCAGTTATTAATTGCTTCGACCATTTTAAAAGGAACGTACACTTTTATCTTCACAAACAAAAAATACAATCTTAATATTCTAGGACTAACAATTTATCATCTTTCATCTTTTCATTTTGAACAGTAGGTATATATTTTGGTGGGAAATCAGAAATGTGACACTTCTTGTTTATGGCTTGTTTTGTTTTTAATTTGTTTGCATTTGCCATCCGTACCAAACCTAATCCGGACCCGGACCGAATTCGAACTTTATTTTCATAAATAATACCAAGAATTTATAAAACATGTAATTTAACACACAATAGATGATGATTTATTATTATTGTAGTAAATAATATATAATATATAAATGTTAAATCGTAAATAAAAACTTTTATTTCGAAATATTTGTTTATGAAGTTGGCACCACTGCAATAAGCGGCCGATTTAAAAAAGTTTAACAGTGCTTTTATGAAAAATGTATGAACAAGAAAAGTACGCTAAACAGTGCGTTTTTGGGCCATAGAGCATAGAGTTTTTCGACGACTTATTAGTGGTGTCATTGTATTTGAGCTACAGCCTATATAAATGACAGATAACGGTACAGGAGTAGAAAAAGCAATTTTTTTCTACTCCTGTACCGTTATCTGTTTTTTAAATCGGCCGCTTATTGCAGTGGTGCCAACTTCATAAACATATATTTCGAAATAAAAGTATTTATTGACGATTAAACATTTGTATATTATACATTATTTACTACAATAATAATTAATCATCATCTATTGTGTGTTAAATTACATGTTCTATAAATTGTTAGTATTATTTATAAAAATAAACAGTTTGAATTGGCAAATGAAAACAAATTAAAAACAAAACAAACCATAAGCAAGAGCTGTCACATTTCCGATTTCCCACCAAAATACAGTTCAAAATGAAAAGACAAAAGATGATAAACTATTAGTCCTAAACTATTAAGATTTTATTCGTGTTTGTGAAGACAAAAGTGTACGTTCCTTTAAAAATGGTCGAAGTTATTAATAACTGCACTCCTGAAGAAATTGCGTGAGTAGCAAAAGTACGAATAGAAAACTTGCTGCCTTTTTCTTTTTTTAACTATTCTGTAGACTGTTATTTATTTAAAATTTGTCGCAGAAAAAGTATTGTATGCAACGGTGTATAACTGGTCTAAAAACGCTTGTGGCGTCTTTTATTGCGATGCTCGCCAAGGCTCGCATCGCAACCCACGCCACTCGCCTTTTAATACCCTTCTTATCCAACAGTTGCATAAAATACTATAAACGAATTGTATACGATGTACTTAAGTTATCCTAATTTCTGACAGTATTATTTTACTTAGGTAGTTAATTATCTGGTAGTTTATTGATATTTGTATGTTTATACCTAAGACAATACATACGTATTAGGTATAAACATAACACATTGGACTTGCTATATAAATCCACGTATCGTTAAGTTCAAAAAGTTTGAACATAAACTGTTGTAACTTTCTCTCCAAAACTTTCGATTCTAATAGGTACCTATCGATTTATGTTCATATAAATTAAAAATGGATCCCCATAGTAGTTTATAACTTGTTTAATTTGCAACACTTCCGCGTATGCATATTAGTAGGTAGATCCACCTAACCCGGCGCCTCCCCACAAGTGTTCAAAGCGGGTGAAACGACTAGTCAACCCTTTGCCGCTCACTCGCTCGTGAAATCACTCAAATACTGAATATTTTAATCTGAGCAGATAACGAGCTCGCAATTCTATTAGATGGAACATAGCACTGCGAGGTTAAACACATCCCCTACTGCGTTGCATCCCGGCTCGCTCCGTACAACCGTCCTACATCAAAGCGAATATAGCGTTATAATATTTGCACACGACTTTATTATCTAGGCGCTAAGAACGCTTTTGGAGTTGATCATCGAGTAATACTTGACGATAACTGTATTTTTTCGACACACACAGACTTGCACTTGCCATCATACATCATTTATGTACCTATTTTATGTATGTTTATCTTATTACTGTTCACTACTGGCAAAATCAAAGAAGTTAATTGAATCAGTTGACTAACTCTTGTCATGCATATGTAGATGCCTCCGCATGTGGCATGTTTATATCTGAAACATACTTAGATACAATTTTTTTTTTCCTTTTTAGATGTTGGTACTGTAGGTACACTTCAGAGGGATAAATAGTAACCAAATCCGGTTCTTACAGGTAGAATGATTAATGCGACAATATGACACTAATAATTAATTAAGAATACAAATTGACAGCAAGAATACCAAAGTAGCGAAATTCTAAATCAGAAGATATCCTGCAATAGGACAACCACCCCATGTGACAACAAATAAATCTTTCTGAGTTCACTTCATTTTAAAAGCAAGTATAAATATATCACGTCGAGCAATAAAGCTATCAAATATTTACTAATCTGAAACGGTGAGAGCGAAGCGAACCCTTCTGGGGCCGACTCATAAAATAAATTGAAATAGTCGCGCCGCCCCCCAAATTAAAATATTCAAATGGGACGCACGCGCAAGAAAATTGAAAATTGTCGTCTATCGCCCGCAAATGAAACCTATAACTCCTCATGTGCACTCGCGGACAATGTAACGGCGCGCTACATATGGATAGATAATGCTTGCTGGACCCCTGACGTGTTCTATAAGGCTACGAGTATATGCGGTAAATGTGAAAGATAACGTTTGTAAGTTTGTATAAATATTGATTACAAATTATAGGTGTGGAAAATTATATGATCCTAATGTGTTATGTCAATAGAATTATAACTTATCAAACGGGTAACAGCACAGTGACTGTGAAATAAGTAAATACTAAGTACTTCAATTTAGGATGGTATATAAGTTAAGTATTTGTCTGTTGTTTGTGTGAAGAAACTTATATATGTAGGTATACACTTTTTAAATAATACATACAATGATTTCTATTTTAAGGTATACCTACACCTAAGTCACAACATGTGGAAGAGCGGTGATCTTCTTAGAACAAGTATATTATATACTTAAAAAGAGGCACCAGCACAGATACTTGTATAAGTATTTAAGTTACTGAAAAAAATTATTTAGATTTTTTTTTTGAATGATAGAAAAGTAATTATAATGTACAATCATTATATAGTGATATTATAATTATAATATTTAATATAATAGCAATCGTATTTCCTGTGATCCCAGAGCTGGCGCGTTTCTCGGCCAAAGGAAAGAAAGAAAGAAACATTTATTCGAGACAAACAACACACAGCGTTTGTCACGAAACGGTTCTATCTCAGCATAATGCTGACATTGCTCTAGCGCTGGTCTTCCGATAGAACTGTCGAGTGAGTTCACGGTGGATAACAAACAAAAAAAAAACAAAATAATGATAAAAACTTAATTAAACACGAGAAGGCTTAGCATTGCTGTGCAGCGTGTAAAAGGGTCATTTTCACCAAAAAGACCTTGGGGACGCTGTCTAGTGTTTTTATTTTTATGATCTTTTTTTGATATTCATTTATTTATTTATTTCTGTTCCTGTAAATATTATTCTCGGTTTACGTTTTATTGTTGTGTTATAATAAATGATACTAGTTTAAAAGGAATATTATAGTAGTTTATGTGACTGTACATAATAAAGGGCATTAAACACGAGTGTGGGTTTATGAAACGAGCCGAAGGCGAGTTTCATAATAACATCACACGAGTGTCTTAATGCCTAATTATATACAGTTACATACACTACGTTATCTATCCACATATCATAAGCCTCCACGATGCATTCAGGAGCCGCATATTATGACCGGAATCCCGGCGTTGTTTTCTGGCAGCTGTCATAGTTTTTTCTTAATTCAGAGACAAACTAGAGTCGGATCCAACTGTCATATCGTTCGATATCTTACTTACATGCGACATTTGTCAAATTTGTATGCAAAATTGCAAATTGACTATTCATTTCGAACTCAACGTCATCTCGACTGACATTAGAATAGAGGTCAAATCAAATTTCTTTGATTTCAGAGATGGTCGAAATTTGAACGAAATAATATTATCGAAATCGATGTTATTATTTAGCAATAATAACATTTTCACAGATAAGAAATTTGTTCTAACAAAACAGTAAATTTTTATGGTGGCCATAATGTGCGGTTCTTGAACGCATCATGGAGGGTTTATGATATTTGGATAGATAAACATAGTATGCAGTTTGATGTAACAAAAATGTGTGATAATGATAATATATTCACGAGTAATTCTGAACCCTAGTACACTTTAAATGCACTGCAGTGTATTGTTATAGAAGAGGAACGCCTGTTCGATATCCCGCCGAATAATGCCATAAATGGTCTTGAGTTTTATGACTGTAATTTGGCTTGGATCCATGAAATATTTGTTTTATGCAAGAGTAGCTTTAATAGATTGCAACAAAGAATTTAATGGGAATTGAGACAGACAACCATTTTAATTTTTTGCTGTTGTAACATCTCTCTGATTATAAAAGAACTGTTAGCATAGCCAATATTTCCGTATTTGAATTGGTGCATAAATAGCGACGTGTGCGAGGAAAATAACCATCAATAGCATTGCTAGCCTCGCTCACGCATCTCTTCCCATTGGTGTATATCTTGCTCGCACACCGCTCCGCTGCCTCGCACATCTCTGGTGGATAGGTACTTTTACCTACTCAATTGGGTACAAAAAATATAATTCTATTTAGATCGACAGTTAGATTCTGAAAAAATATTCGATGCGTTTTTTTTTTGTAAATCAATCAAAAAATGTTAAACTTCCGCGTGACGGCACATTATACTAAAAAGTTTACCATTCTGTGAATGACGTCACATGGAAACTTAACGGGCTATACCTTCACAATTTTATGATTGATGACAAAAAAAATACGTGTCCAATATTTTTTGATAATCGGACGGACTAAATATATTTTTTTAGGAAAGTACCTAGCTAATTTTTTGTCCACAGATAATACTGGACAATTTCATCAAGCCGTTAATTATAATAGTTAACGGTGGATCGATCACTCGATCATCACGAAACTGACGATTGTTGTAAGACGCACCGGTTCTAAGTAGGTTAGGTACAAGTTGCGCTTGACAGGCACACATTAAATAAAAACCTTTTTCTACTCCTGTACCGTTATCTGTCATTTATATAGGCTGTAGCTCAAATACAATGACACCACTAATAAGACGTCGAAAAACTCTATGCTCTATGGCCCAAAAACGAACTGTTTAGCGTACTTTTTTGGTTCATACATTTTTCATAAAAGCACTGTTTAACTTTTTTTTAAATCGGCCGCTATATTGCAGTGGTGCCAACTTCATGAACAAATATTTCGAAATAAAAGTATTTATTTACGATTTTACATTTGTATATTATAAATTATTTACTACAATAATAATAAATCATCATCTATTGTGTGTTAAATTACATGTTTTATAAATTCTTGGTATTATTTATAAAAATAAACAGTTCGAATTCGGTCCGGGTCCGGATTTGGTTTGGTTCGGATGGCAAGTGCAAACAAATTAAAAACAAAACAAACCATAAGCAAGAGATGTCACATTTCCGATTTCCCACCAAAATACAGTTCAAAATGAAAAGACGAAAAATTATAAATTATTAGTTCTAAACTATTAAGATTTTATTCGTGTTTGTGAAGACAAAAGTGAACGTTCCTTTTAGAATGGTCGAAGAAATTAATAACTGCACTCTTGAAGAAATTGCGTGAGTAGCAAAAGTGCGAATAAAAAACTTGCTGCCTGAAAAGTGCAACTATTCTGTAGCCTGCTATTTATTAAAAATTTGTCGTAGAAAAAGTATTGTATGCAACGGTGTATAACTAGTCTAAAAACGCTCGTGGCGTCTTTAATTGCGATGCTCGCCAAGGCTCGCATCGCAACCCACGCCACTCGCCTTTTAAGACCCTTCTTATACAACAGTTGCATAAAATACTATATTATGCCTGTTTGCTTATTAAAGATGGCGCGAAAGGTGAATAGTAGATGGCGTAATTTATTTACAAAGTAACAAACCTAACCTATAGTGTTCTTTGTTAAAGCGATGTCAATATGTCACAGGCATACGTGAGAGCGACAGTGACCCTTCGGTAGCGGCTTCCGTTGTTTTGTGGTCGCCGCTGATTTTGTGGTTTCGTTCGCGTAACTTGATAGACAGAGCTTTGCTCGCACATCCTTGTACCAGCCAGTAGAGCGAGAACAGCGGTATTGAATTTTTAATTCACACCTGATTATTGAAAAACAGTACCAATAGTTCACTTGCCGGTATATGTATAATATCTCAGATAGCAGGTATCTCGAGCAAGAAGCGTTTTTATAGCCAACCGTGGAGCGTTATTACAATTTCTCCGTTTTCCCCTGGTTAGAAAGAGGTGCGGTGTAGCTGGCAATACCGATTCTCAGTTCATGTTATTGCTATCAGGCACGTAAGCAATGTACGTACTACGTACCGCATTTTCAGCATGTACAAAATTAGCTTTTAACTCATCTTTGGCTTATAAAGTTTATTTTCCGTATACCGGATACCTAACGAACAACCGCGCAACGTTTGTACCTATACAAATCACAATATATTGTGGACCATATCATTCGATAAGGCTGATGACCGTAGGGGACGAAGGAGTAGAGGTATTAGCCGGCGTCCGGTGTTTGTGCAAGCGATACCCTGGGAACCGGGCGTCTTCCGCTGGCTTTGCTTCGTAATTAACAAACTGTTTCAACTCACCCCAACACTCATCCCCAGTATATCTTGATCCCGAGATCAGAAAGAGCTATGAGTAACCGGAAACTAGGTTAGCCTTAAACGAGTGGTCGGTAGGCATTGTGAATAGGTACCTTGGCAAGCGCGGGCGCACCCTCTTTGCGATTGTAGAGTTTAACGCACACGTTCCATGTCCTGCATTTTTTATAAATAATTGTCTTTAGTGTCTATGATTGTGAAATCATGTATTAGTGCTTGTTGTTGCGGGATTATGTCGAACAAATAGGTACTTTTCTTTCGGATACCAGCGTCATCTTTTGGTATATCTCCTGGACCTCAAAACTGCCGGGATAAGCTCTAAGGAGTCAGTCTCCCCAGAAACGCAGCCACGTTTGGAAAAGTGTCAATTACATCCATGATCCAACCTATGTAACGTACATACACGTGTGGGATATCAAATGAAAGCTGGTAAATTGTCGTTTTTCCAAACGCAGCTGTGGCGATTTTGATGACGTCATTTCTGGAGAGAGCTGACTCCTGGCAGTTTTAGGGTCCAGAAGTATATCTTCTCCTAACAAAAAATTAAAAGATGGCGCTGGTTTCCGAAAGTGAAATATTTTCCCGTAACACATGCACTATACCTATCTACTTACTTAATTGTCAAAATTTTATCGCCACTGATTATTTACATAGGTACTGATGGTTTGCGTTGCGTAGTTTAATATAATAGCTAATCATTTTCCGTCATTGTTAAGCAATTTAAAATACTTATTCAAATATACTACTTCTAATTCATTGTATTGACGCAATAATACATTCGAAAACAAAACTCGTTTAGCATCCAATAATTTACAATGACTGACCCCGTTTGCCATTAAGCGAAATAAGTTTCATCCATTTCTTCGCATTGGGAGATTTAAATCGTTTGCTTCCATTCATAAAATTATTAATGCGATCGTAAAATTGGGTAAATTTTATTGTCTCGAAGGCATAATGGGAAACTAATGTAGCGTGTTATTATTCAGATCGTCTGTAGCAGTAAAAATACGAGTGTTTGTGTGAGATCCAGGCAGGCTTGCGCGAGCGTCGTTCCCACCGCGGCGGAAGCCCCTTCTGCTATTTGAATATCAAACATATTTCGGTCATATTTCATTGGAACAGTTATGATATTCTTCCTTTTCGTTTTTATTGTACGTGAATTAAATAATATACTGTATAAAGAAGCAGGGGGCAAAGTTCCCGAAAATTTGGATTCCGGCGACGCGTTCTGGCCATTGAATAATAAAACAATTTTTTATGTAGGTTGATACTTTTAGACTGTATTTGTATTGTAATCAGCCGTTGACCTCAAAGGTTTTATTAAGTCAGTGTAGAGTGGAAGTGGGTGCATAGGTAGGTGAGTTCAGTAGTTTCTTTATAAAATCCAGAGAATTATAAACAAATGTATGTACCTAAGGTAGATGTCAAAACAGCCAGCGATCAGAGAGAGCCGCATGCTTTAGGATCCTGGTACCAGGAACAACGCAGATAAACCTAATAAAATATGACCTAAGGAAACATCTTAGAGTGATGCAATGACAAAACGTGGATTCAAAAAATGGTTTAAAAGAGAGATAATTGCATTTAGCTTAGTGAGCGTATTCTACTTAACATCTTCCAAATAAAAAATAAACTTTTTAATTTGGAAGAAAACTGTATCGTAAATATGTTATATTTACGATATAGGTACCTTGCAGAAACTTGGATGTACGAAATAAATATTGTTTTCGAACAGACAGTCGGGGTAAGAAAAGGTTCGTCACCATAAAGTCGACATTTGCTTGCACCAAGACAATTCCCTCCTGCGTTCGGCATTCGTCCTGCCAACGTTTAATTTCAATCAAAACAGAAATATCGCATTGACTTTGGCATTTGCAATAACAAACTAATCTCAGAGTACCTACTCCAGAGTAGACGTCAAATAGTGTCTCTCGTAATATTCAGATTTATCCCTCTGTAACTGTGGTGACTTTTAAAAAAAGATTCTACTGACGTGAAGTCTGCCAGACGACATTTTTAGGGTTCCGTACTCAAAGAGTAAAACGGGACCCTATTACTAAGACTTCGCTGTCCGTCCGTCCGTCTGTTTGTCACCAGGCTGTATCTCAAGAACCGTGATAGCTAGAGAGTTGAAATTTTCACAGATTATGTATTTATGTTGCCGCTATAACAACAAATACTTAAAACAAAATAATTTTTTTTTTTAAGGGGAGCTCCCATACAACAAACGTGATTTTTTTGCCGTTTTTATAGATAATGGTACGGAACCCTTCGTACGCGAGTCCAACTCGCACTTGGCCGGTTTTTGATCATTCATAAAAAACATAATAACATTAATAACACAAAAATGCCCATTATTGTTTTAAAAAACGAATATTTCATTTATGAATAATTATATATAGTATATGTATTATAAAATTGGTTAAAGAAGAAATACTCGTATATAATCAACTTTAATGAGATCACAAATTAAGCTATTTTGTACTTAGGTACACTCACAAATAAAATCCCATAAAAAAACATTCCATGTAAAAACTAGGACAAGTCTCGAAACTCTTCCACAATAAAAAGTGGTGAGATATTTCGTAGAGCCAAGTCGGGCATTCTTATTCCTTTTTTTTTTAATACTACGACGGTGGCAATCAAGCTTACGGCCTGCCTGATGTTAAGCTGG
This sequence comes from Epinotia brunnichana, assembly GCA_963854355.1. Taxonomy (NCBI): domain Eukaryota; kingdom Metazoa; phylum Arthropoda; class Insecta; order Lepidoptera; family Tortricidae; genus Epinotia; species Epinotia brunnichana. The sequence continues at coordinate 16,495,106 of OY977939.1, read as the reverse complement.
TACCGTCACCTATGGACACCTGTGACTCCAGAAGAATCACAAGCGCGTTGCCGACCCTTTATTCACTTGATGATTCGCTGTGTTGGCAGATAGAAACATGCATTATGTTCAAAATTTGGAGCTTGTGGGTCTGCTAGAAGTACCTTAGAATAACGATGATCATTATAAGTCAGAAGTGAGTATGTCAGTGACAAAACTAAAAAACTTTGACGGGCAATAGTTCTTAAACTAAAAGTTCAAATTGAATGTTATTAACAATATATGTAAGCCATATTATGCCCTATATCTTATCAGTAAGATATGTTTACGACCACGCCGGAGCCACGGGCAGACACACTAGCGCGCGAATAAATTCTCAATAAACAAATCCCATAAAAACATTCCATGTAAAAAATTGGCCAAGTCTCGGAACTCTTCCACAGTAAAAAGTAGTGAGCCAAGTCAGGCATTCTTATTAATCTTTATTTGCTTGCTAAATAAAATTCTGCAACAAGTTGCAGAATTTTATAAAGTTGTATGATTCCCTTACTGCATTTACTATTTTTTGCATATCTTAAACTATGTAAGTGTGATTGCCAAGTCACAAAATTTTATTTAGCAAGCAAATTAATTAGAATGCCTGACTTGACTCTACGAAATATCTCGCCACTTTTTACTGTGGAAGAGTTCCGAGACTTGGCCAATTTTTACATGGAATATTTTTATGGGATCAGATTTCTTTTTGGAGGTTATTTTGTTATCAACTTTGTATGGAAATGTTATTTTACCAACCGCAAATAGCGTTTAGTTAGGATTACAAACTTACTTATGCAGTTTGTATATCTCAGAATCGTGACGGAAACTGCAATATTTTTAGGTTTTTTATGAATGGATAGGCTAAAAACGAAATAATATAACTTGTGGGTCTGCTAGAAGAACCTTAGAATTACGATGATCATAAGTGAGTCAGTGAGTATGTCAGTGACAAAACTAAGGAACTTTGACGGGCACTAGTTCTGAAACGAAAAGTTCAAATTGAATGTTATTGAGAATATATGTAAGCCATATTATGCCCTATACGTTACTGAAAATTCAGGGTTGTGGCTTTACCCAGCACAAAATAACAGGATGTTGAAAATGGCCTGAATGGCTTCGAGAAAAGGATGGTACGGCCGGGCCTCTTTGTTTTGCTTGACTTGGCGGGGGCACTACCGTGCCCCCAGATTTAAAACAAAACAATTAACAACTGCGTTAAACTTAAGAAAAAGTTCGTCTTTTAAACATTGTTGATACTTTTAAAAAACACTACCAAGTCTAAAGGATTATATTTTATGTACTAGTTAGCACTTATTTTAGAGATCCATTTTGCACTATAGGTGACGGTCTAGATCTCTTGCTGAGGTGACGTCTGACAGACACTATGAACATGAAGAAGATTTTTATGAGGTGAGGTCTGTTGGACACCATGAACAATATGGACATATAGATATGTTTATTAGGTGAGGTCTGTCAGACTCAGGACTGCTTACTTACTCACGTCTGTGGGACACCTGCAGCTCGTACCTCTGAGCATGTGCACCGCGTGACCATTTGAGCGAGCGTCACTTACCAATGCTCGAGTCGTTCGAGGAAGATACTGAGCGAGACAGAGCTACATCAAACCAAACGGCAAATTGGCGACATGAAGTTTATTTGGCGGTGTCTGATAGACCGCACATCAGTTTCAGAGGGTTAATAGATATTTCGCTAATGTTATAGCCAGCTTCATGATCTGCAATAATTCATGGATAACTATAACTTTTTCATGGATATTTAAATTCCTCGGCATTATCAAATTAAATACGACGCAGAGTTATTAATGTTATTATTTATTTATTTATTGATGGCAAAAATTACAAGAGAAAATATTGACACTGACAAAACACTGACAGTTAAATAGAATATATTTGATTGGATGGTTTGGTGTTGATATGAAGACGGCCTCCGTAGCCCAGTTGGTAGTGACTCTGCCTACGAAGCTGGAGGTCCCGGGTTCGAATCCCGGTCAGGGCATATATTTGTGTGTTTATCACGAATATTTATTTCTGAGTTATGGATGTTATATATGTATATAAGTATCTACATATATGTATTTATCTATTATATATATCGTCGCCTAGTACCCACAACACAAGCCTTATTGAGCTTACCGTGGGCCTAGGTTGATTTGTGTAAGATTGTCCCTTAATATTTAGACGAGTATATCTATCTAGGACAGCTTATAAATCAGAAAGATTCTATGCGCAGAGAAGTAGAGAGAAGGACCACAAACGGATGGAAGAGATACTGGAGCTTGAAAGAGGTTATGAAAGACAACAAATTTCATATAAACACAAAAAGCAAACTATTCTAACTAATTGACGACCGCTTTAGCCTAGTTGGTAGTGACCCTGCCTACGAAGCAAGAGGTCCTGGGTTCGAATCCCGGTAAGGGCATTTATTTGTGTGATGAGCACGAATATTTGTTTCTGAGTCATGGATGTTTTCTATTCTATATCGTCGTCAGTATCTATATCGTCGTCTAGTACCCATAGTACAAGCTTTGCTTAGTTTGGGACTAGGTTGATTTGTGTAAGATTGTCCGCAAATATTTATTTAATATTTATTTATTTATTCAACACCTGCATATTACCTGTTCTCATGTATGGATGCCAATCATGGACTTTAACTCAGGAAATGACAAACAAACTTGCAACCTGCCAACGTGCAATGGAGAGGAGCATGCTAAATGTCAAGAAATCAGACAAATTGAACAACTGGGTCATCCGGAATAAAACAAAAACCAAAGATATAACAAAACAAATTAGAAGACTGAAATGGAGCTGGGCAGGACACGTAATAAGAGGTCACGATAAGTGGAGAGTAAAATAACAACAAGATGATACCCCAGAGAAGGTAAAAGAAAGAGAGGCCGACCGCAGAAGAGGTGGGATGATGACATTCGACAAGTGGCTGGGGTAATCTGGAACAGAGTGGCTCTTGAAAGACATGAATGGAAAAGGTTGGAGGAGGCCTTTGCCGATGGGCAAACATATCTACAAAAAATAAGCAAGCAGCAAATACTAGAATAGAAGTTTTAAGTTTCAATTTAAATATTGTTATTAGGTTTAAGTGGATCTGAATAAAGGGCTATATAAAAAATATATCATATCAAGTAAGTTTAATTGTATATGCATTGTGTAGGTATTGTCTACTTAGTACTTTGCTTTCAAAAGGTACTAAGAGTCCATGATTTACAAAGGAATTAAATTTAAAAACTGACAAAGGTTTTCGTACCCCGACTGTACAACAATTTCATCGCTTGTTCCATGATCTAAAAAAATGTCTGCTGGTTACCTATTGCCGGTCCGACAAACAGAATTCACTGCATCGGTGATTCAAATGCAAGTATTTATAAGCATAATTTCGAAAATTATTTATTTGTATACTTTGTTTTTTACTTTTGTGGATACCTTGTAGATTAAACCCATTCTCAGTCGACTCGAAGCCGGTTGGGGACACGTGTAGTGTGATTTATTTATTTACCGTATGACCCTTACACACTGGTACATATATGTATTCGTATCGATGTCGCTGATAGAGTTCCAGTGTAAGGCGCGAGGTTCAGAAGGAACAGTGCAGCTGCCGAGTTTGTTGTTCTTTTAGCACCACCCGGAGGTCACGTGTGGGGTTTCTAGGGTTATTCCTACGGACGTAGCACAACAACGACCTGCCATGTAGGGTGATGATTGGTTAAACAATGTTTACAATACTTTTTCAATTTGATTTGTATTTTCCATTAAGTAAAGCGCAGATTATGAACAAATAAATAAATACGCAAAACGATTGTATGCTAATCAGGCCGTATGACCCCGATAGAATGCTATGTTAAAATATCAAAAAGTTACCAAACGATTGTGTATCGTATGTATTGAACTCGATTTACGTCCTCTACTGAAAATAAATATATGATGCGACCAGCATCAAATAAAGCATAAGAGATAATCACAGATGTATGAATATAAGGAGATCGGACATGGCGGCCGATTTGTATAGAGTGAGCCTGTCGCAAGTACATTAACCCACACAACGCCCAAGTAATTGACAAGACAAAGCACGCACACATCTAAAACACACACACTTGTATACCTACACGCTTATTTGACAATAAACGCGCATCATATCAGGCATTTTGGGAAAAAACGTAATATTCTCTGCGATCAGCACGCGTGCACAGTATGGCAGTGTATGCCCATTGAGCATACAGCTGCGACACGGCCGCCGGCGGCTTGTCCTCTCTCTAGTATTCTATGCTCTGAGGAGATAATAGTAGATTGTACAGTCAGCATCAGATAGTTAGTGGCAGCCAAGGTAGCCAAATATATCGGACCACGTCTTTATTACTAGGAGTAAGGATGTGTTTGGATATATTTGGCTACTTTGGCTGCTACGAACTATTATGACGCTGACTGTACAACAAGTGCATAAAATGAAATAAATTTACCTAAGACGTTTAAGTCGAGGGGTAAAATGGAACATTTATGCCCGAGTTATAAATAAACACTGTTTTTCACTACGATTGCGAGAAAATAACAAATATTTGCAAAATTTAATAAAATAATAGTTCATTCCCGCCCCTTTTTAAAGTTTTATATTTAATTTACCACACGTGATATTAGACTTAGGTACCTACTTAATGGTGCCAAAAGTCATTGAATTTTTCGATACGTTTTAAAATAATACCTGACTTCTATTTTATCTGGTTTTATTAAATTAGTAATTTTCTATTACTGTGATGCTACACGGATGTGATTGATTGAAATAAATCAAATAAAATAACAAGTTAATTCTACGAAGTCTTATTGTCCGTGTGGCTGTAAGGCCCGATTATCATTACTTTGTGCACTAGAGTCTAGAGGATAAAAATGGTATTTTGTACTGCGAAGTGAAATATATTTTTTCAATCAGAATGTTTTTTCAGGTCTCCTATCTGAATCACTAAAAAAGGTTTCCCAACCGCATCGTTTGTCCAAATTTTCATTTTGACAAAAAGCCAATTCTCGCGAACACCCAAAAGCTTTTCAAATTTTTTTAATACTTATCGCGTAGAGCTCATTTAGGTTAGGTTAGGGTTGTTTTATAATCATCCTGAAAATGTCATGGCTATACATTACTTATCGTATAGATACTTACTTATTTTAAACGAGAGAGCTCCGCGGATTCAAGTCATTTGATGGCAATCGAAGGTTTCACAGAATCGCACAGAGCACTATTTGTTCTCAGATTACGGTCAGTGGGTACAGCGCCGACGCTGATATGAAATATTATCATTACCAGATGCTGGTAACCAACGGAGAGTCAGAAGTACGAGTAATCCACTTAAACTGTTGCGCAGTGAGGAAACACTCATATTAAAAGCTTTGCACAGATGAATTAAATAATTATATGTTTACAACTTAGCAAAGTGTCTCTTCTATACAATTCTAGAGACACGACGATGTCAGAAATACCCAGGCTTGAACAGCCAATAAATGGTGTTTGAATACATGAGTACAGCTTCTCGTAATTTCGAATATAATTGTTGCCGAAACAGAATCTTCATCGCTATACTGGTTAAAGCATTCATGTGGTATTTTAATATCTAAAAATATCGTTGTACAACTGGACATTTAGTGAAAAGTATCATTTTAAAAAAGATCTTTATTTATATTTTATTTTGTAACTAAATACTTTATTTAAATAAATAAAAAACTGCACAACAAGGTTTCTTAATTGAAAACGACATATTGGTGAATTTAAAAGCTCCTTATTAAGTATTTTAAGTGAGATGTATAGCCCCTGGTATGAATTATGATCGGCAAAATGTGTTGCCAAACAGAATGATTTCGCAATTGTTTCAATACCCAACCATCCTTTTTTTATAAACCGTCATCTTTTCAGGGCTTTTAATGCATTAACTGCAGAGCCACGTCAGTAACTCAATAGCATTATACATTGGTTAATATTGTACGAGTCATTATCAGACGTATTTATTAAGAGGCAAGATCCTTTCGAACTCTCATGCATTCTGGACATTGAATGCAAGTGTCAGTAATTAGTATATACGAGAGGTTACGAAGGTATTTTGGATACGAGAAATAAATAAATATACGCAATTGTCTTTCTTTTCCGTGAGAAAAATACGCGCGAGACAATATTCTTTTGTTTTTCTTTATTGTTATTGCTGTAAAACATTTAGTGAGTAGCGCTTAACGATAAAACATGCTATTTTGTGTGACAAAGCGTCTGGCTTCATGAGAAAATATCGACCCGCAGATAGTGGAATAAGCGAATTATTGTTGTATCTTCAAGCAAAACAGAACCAACCAGAGAGTAAGGCAATAACATGATCATTATTGCAATGTTTATGTTATGCTTAATACATGTACCTATGATACTTTTTCTTGACAATTTATACACTTACACGTATTGGATATTATTTAACATTATATTTTATAAATTAGTGTGCCTACTTACATTTTTTTTAAATAGAAGTGTGCTTACTGTCATTGGGTGAATAAACTTTTTTCTGTCTGTAGTTGCCAGGGTTGCGTCGGTCACTTTTTAAAAGTGCGTTTTTAGGGTTTCGTCCCTCAAAAGGAAAAAAACGGAACCCTCATAGGATCACTTTGTAGTCCGTCTATCTGTATGTCTGTCTCTCTGTCAAGACCCTTTATCTCAGGAACGCGTATCCCCGCGCGTATATACCGGAGGTATCGGATTGAAATTTAAACCACATACTTAAAGTCTACACTCTACAGTCCCTTGAAGTGAAAAAACACTCATTTATAGGGTACTTTCCGTTGACATAGAACTATGAAATTTGGCAAGTAATAGGTATCCTCTTAAACTACAAGTACAGGGAAAAATCTGAAAACTACTTATACATTTGTAATTTTGTACGGAACCCTCGGTGGGCGAGTCCGATTCGCACTTGTCCGGTTTTCTGGGGTATAAAACCACTAAATGTGGAATTTTCTTGCCTATTCAACCCCTTTTTTTACAAGCTTTATATTAACTTGACCTGTTCGTATGTATGTAAGTAAGTATGTCAGTACCTTACCTATGTACCTAAGTTGTCCGTCAAAATTTGCAATCCATTTTTCAGTCACTTGCCGTTGTCCGATTGAGCTGAAATTTTGGGTATTAGTATAGTTTGGATGACAACTCAATATTATGGTATCATCGAGCTGATCTGATGATGGAGACAGAAGGTGGCCATGGGAATTCAGTATTTAACCGACGTGAACCCGTTGAGTTTGGGCTCGTTAGAATCGTCTCAATGAGTAGTAGACGATGGTATACAGAAAAGCACAGTCGGCAATAAAAGCTAGTACCAAAAATTAAATTTTTGACAGAAACTTATTTAAAACCCTTTCTTCTAAGCATGGTATGTCATATTATCTCCTGGCTAACGGGACAGAACAACAACAGTTGTTGATTGACCCCAATAATTATTAATTTGGATATTTAAGCAATTAATTATTAACTTCAGACTACTGTCAAATGAATAAATAAAACGTTATGAATTTTACTTTGGCTTTATTTATAATCTATAACAACTCAAAGCAAAATGACCCTTAAATTCTGGGCGCAATAAATCCCTCCCATTTTTGTCTTTATTAATAGAATGAGAATAAAACATGCATTTTATTTCAATTGTTTGTATAGTCAATTACTTCTAACTATAAAAATGACACTCTGAAGAAGTGGTTCATTCTAACATCTACCCATCCGTATGATAATGTGACGACCGATAAATTGGCCACTAATAAGATAATTGGGCGCGCTCTATAGCGACGTAAATCAACATCTTAACAGCTGTGTCCGGACACAACTCCCCGTCTCCGCCATTCTGTCTAAATCATAGGCCAATTTAGACTTGTTCATCAACAATCGATGTTGATCAATGAACTCAATATCCAATTAGAACAATTATGTATGTATGTAAGCTTTTTTTATTTAAGCTAGTGCATTATTATCATAACCTTATTGATCAATGAATTCAATATCAAATTAGAACAATAAGATGGCCCTGGAGGATATTTTTTAGGATTTTTTTAGATTTAACTTATGTAGTTTTAATTTTGTTAACGTTTGTTAATTAGAACAATTATGTTTGTATTTATGCATGTTATTTTAAGTGAGTGCATTATTATCATAACCGTATTCGCACCACCCGAAGTCTAAATGCGCATCACGTTTTTGAAGTAGGTATAGAAATGATATATAAATAACGTGCTCCCTCCTGTGTTAGCGTATAGCCAAGTGTGTGTTAGAAGACGAATTGAAAATCAGCATGTAGGTAAATATTATATTAAGGAAATTGTTGGCACGATTATATAATTGTTAGATTCAAAAGGTTTATACAGCGAAAAATGGTGTGTGTGAAATGGTTTATTTATTTATTTATTCATTAAGACGAAATAAATACATGCTAATAGTTACATACCGATTTAGGCAAAACCTTGAAGAGGTTTGTGCCAATGGGGAGTTCTTATCTACTGATTTAATTTATAGATCGGTACATTAAAATTAAAAGTAAGTATTTTAAGTAGGTAGACACAACTTAATTTACAGAATATAGGTTAGATTATTACATTCAAAAAGTGCTTATTCATAAAATATTATATAAATATAAACCACTACTTGCTACCTGAGTATTAAGTGCAGTATGCCTGGTGGTGAGTAAAGTCGCCAGACCTCCTAAAGGTACGCAGTGTTGAGAGTAAAGTCGCCAGACCTCCTAAAGATGCGCAGTGTTGAGAGTAAAGTCGCCAGACCTCCTAAAGATGAGCAGTGTTGAGAGTAAAGTCGCCAGACCTCCTAAAGATGCGCAGTGTTGAGAGTAAAGTCGCCAGACCTCCTAAAGGTACGCAGTGTTGAGAGTAAAGTCGCTAGACCTCCTAAAGATGCGCAGTGTTGAGAGTAAAGTCGCCAGACCTACTAAAGATGCGCAGTGTTGAGATTGAGAGTGAAGTCGCCAGACCTCCTAAAGATGCGCAGTGTTGAGAGTAAAGTCGCCAGACCTCCTAAAGGTACGCAGTGTTGAGAGTAAAGTCGCCAGACCTCCTAAAGATGCGCATTGTTGAGAGTAAAGTCGCCAGACCTCCTAAAGATGCGCAGTGTTGAGAGTAAAGTCGCCAGACCTCCTAAAGATGCGCAGTGTTGAGAGTAAAGTCGCCTGACCTCCTAAAGATGCGCAGTGTTGAGAGTAAAGTCGCCAGACCTCCTAAAGATGCGCAGTGTTGAGATTGAGAGTGAAGTCGCCAGACCTCCTAAAGATGCGCAGTGATGAGAGTAAAGTCGCCAGACCTCCTAAAGATGCGCAGTGTTGAGAGTAAAGTCGCCAGACCTCCTAAAGGTACGCAGTGTTGAGAGTAAAGTCGCTAGACCTCCTAAAGATGCGCAGTGTTGAGAGTAAAGTCGCCAGACCTCCTAAAGATGCGCAGTGTTGAGAGTAAAGTCGCCAGACCTCCTAAAGATGCGCAGTTGAGAGTGAAGTCGCCAGACCTCCTAAAGATGCGCAGTGTTGAGAGTAAAGTCGCCAGACCTCCTTTAGGGGCCTGCATTTGTATCTAACGTCAACACAACGAATCCTCAAACAAATAAAGGGTCTGCAGCGCGCTTGTTATTCTTCTGGAGTCGCAAACATCCATAGGCGACGGTGTCTGCTTAAGAGCAGGCAGGTCATATGCTTGTCTGCCACCGTTTTAGTATAAAAACTAAAATATGGTTAAAAGAGCGTTGGGTGCACGAGTACCTACGAGATCAACAAGCAAGCACACACACACACACAAGACACAAGGTGAAGAAGGAATGGAAATTAAAGCCGTACTCTTCCGCTCCGCAGGTTATGGCCAGTATGAAACAGTGCAACTTAATTGACTATCAGAAGAGAACGTGCATGAAAAAATACTATACATACATGATTCCATATATTTGTATTGTACACCTGCCAGTTGTGTTTAGTTTTATTTACGACCGTAATTTTGCTTTATGCCATTAAAAGCGAATGTTTATGGTACCCGTTTTTGTATCAAAAAATTCAAATATTGTGGTTTTACTTATTGTTTGTAAACATCACAATAAAATTACAAATTTTGTAGCACTCACTATTTCTGACTCATCCAGTTGTTAAATTCGGAGCGTTCAAAGTAAACAATCGATTAGTCTTCAGGCCGATTGGCTATAGTGGACATTTTATTGTCTTCCGAACATTTTATAACCGTTTTATATATTTAATTGAAATTGATGGGGCTTATTAGAAATAGTGTGGGCCGATATATTGTCATTGTTCAGGTTTGTTTGTATTCAAACAAGTTGTGTGAATAAACGTTAGCAAACCACATTCTCATAATTACCTCTTTCTTTTACATTCAGTATATATTTTGATTATTTGTAGCATTTTGTCCAATGGGCAATTACAACGCAAAAAAAGTATCTTAGTGTAAGGTTGAAGGGTACATCTCCAGTTGAGCTGCTCGAAGTAAGTGTGCGACAATATATACTTGGCCATAGAACTATACTCATAAATAATATTTATACAATTTACATTCGCCTGATAATATTCTAAGTAAAACAGAACGCCCGTATGTTTCCCATAACGCTAAACGTGTCAAAAATCGGTAATGAGTTGGTATGATCACCGCATGACAATCGGCTAAGCATCGATACCATCGGTATTATTTGTCAACGCTTCGCTGCGTTACACAAATGCTTTTTAGGTCAACAGTCGATTGGGAAACGGCGATATGTCCATGTAGTAAAATATAAATAATTTGTTTGGATCGAAATGAGGGCCATTTAGAAACATGAGGGTAATAAAACTAGTGCGTGTCGTGTAAACTCGGTCGCAGGGCTTCGAACGGCATATCCAGTTAATTATGAGCTGCGGGTCATCACTTGTAGGCTCTGGGTTGCATAGTTTTGAAGGAGTCGTGTTGGACATGGGAGCTCTGGATATAATTGGCGACTACACGATTTCGTTTGTCGATATCGATGGACAAAGCATAACGAAATTAGCATTCTAGGCCTGACGGGCGTACGTGTCCCATGAGTGCGGGTGATATTCATACCTACCGTGAAATAGCATCTTTGTTTGTCATCTCTAGGCTGATAACTCCAAAAAAAATTAATATACCTAACCTACATATGTATATAGATATGCATTTGGACACAGGTGTACTGGCGGAAGTGATAAAGACCGGCGTTAAACATAATTTTGCATATAAAACCCTGTAAGTTTGTTGTTAATTATTACTAATTTCAATCATCGATCGGGAATCGAATAGCCCATTTGATTTGAAATAATATACAGTATGAAAGTATTAATACAGTTGGGCAAACAGTTTAACTAGTAGGTATACCTACGAGTATATCGTGGCATTTTCATGCAACTTCATCCGTGTGAACTCCGGTATCAATTTTCATTCCCAATTCCTTAGGGTATTGATTTTTGGATTAAAAAGAACCCTACACCAAACTTCATCTCAATCCGTTCAGCCATTTTTGCGTGATTGAGAACAAACATCATCAGATACAGATCAGATACCTATTTATTTTTAAAACACCATATTATACATATCAGAAGAGTAGGTACATAAAATTTAAATTCTTATTGTTACATTTATAACTAGCTGTGCCCGCGGTGTTACCCGCGGTTTAGAAGTAGCCTATGGTGTCAGCTATCCAGGGTGTCAGCTACCGCCATACCAAATTTTATCAAAATTGGTCCAGCCACTTGAGCGTGAAGAAGTAACAAACACACACACTCACAAACTTTCGCTTTTATAATATTAGTGTGAAATTTAATTATCTTCTATTTATAAACGTAGTCAGGTAACATTTTTAAAAATAAAAACAAATAATAATAGAACGTTTTTTAATTAATTTTGTTTACAACTACCTCCACAATTACATGACATAACTCAGTAAATTTGAGCTGGCGTTTGAGGGGTGTAGACAATAAATAAAATAACCAATAATATGTAGTATTCTCGAAAAAGGATGAAAAATGTAGTCAAATGGAGAAAAAAGCAACGCAGTAGGTTAAGGTTTCCCTACAAGATTAATTTTAGTAGAATTACTATTTTCCAGAAACCAGCACTAACATTTAGTATGTTGTTAAACATGTTATGTGCACCGCAAAACTGCAGAGAAACAGTCTCTTAAGTGTCTAGTTCATCAGTAATGACATAATCTTCATTGCTGCGGAGGCTTTTTGAAAAGTGCGTATATTACCTGAACCATGTAATACATATATTTTAGCACAACCCAAAGGGCTTCACGTAGTACCCTGTCGAAGGCCTTTTCTAAATCGACAAAGCACATAAACAGAGGACGATGTTGTTCTAGACTCTTTTCTTGAATTTGTTTCTCAACGAAAATTGCGTCTACAGTGCCTCTGCTTGGACGAAAGCCGCATTGAGTTTCGGGTAGCAATGCTTCTGCAAGGAGGGTTAGACGTTTGTTGATGATGTGGGCTAGAACTTTTCCGGCAGTGGACAGGAGGGAGATACCCCTGTAGGAACTACAGTCAGAAATTTCACCTTTGCCTTTATATAGCTTGCAAATGGAGGCATCTTTCCAATCCACTGCACTTTCCAAAAAAAACTGGTTGTCCTGAGAAGTTCGCAAACTTAATACGCCAATTTCATGAGAACATGACGGCGAAAGTTCGACATGAGGAGAACTTCTCAGACCCATTTCCAGTAACGTGCGGTGTTTGCTTTAGCAAGGATGTGTTTTGGCACCAACCCTGTTCGCGTTATACTTTGCTGCTGTACTAAAAGACGCGACAAAAACTTGCAGTGGACTCATCGAGATTAGTACAAGGACTGATAAAAGCATCTTCGACCTGTCTCGCTTTAGGGCCAAGCGTCAAGTTACAAAACTCTCTGTGATGGAAATACTTTATGCCGATGACGTTTGCCTTATGGCTGACTCTGCAGAATCTCTTTAAGCCTATGTGGATTCCCTCAATGTATCGTGTCGCAGGTTTGGCTTAGTTATAAGCGTGGCTAAAACACAGGTTCTTGTGCAACCGCCTAGGGATTGCCATCTGAGTCACTCCAGTATCAAACTGGATAACAAAGCTCTGGAAGAAGTGCCACGCTTCAGGTATCTAGGAAGTCAGCTCAGAAGTGACAACACCTTAGCATCTGAAATACCATCCCGGATAGCTAATGCAGCTGTTGCTTTCGGAAAGCTTAACAACCGTGTTTGGAAGTCACATGACCTTAAACTATCTACAAAGATTATGGTCTACAAGGCCATAATTATACCAACTCTACTTTATGCTGCAGAGACCTGGTGCTGCTATAAAGCAGATATCAAGAAATTAGACTCCTTCCATCTACGTTGTCTTCACTCAATTCTGCGCATAAAGTGGCAAGATTGAGTCCCGAACACAGAAATACTACGACGCCTCAAAATGCCTGGTATTGAGGCTCTGATTATGAAACACCAAATGAGGTGGTGCGGCCACGTTGTGCGCATGGATGACAATAGGCTGCCCAAAGCAGTGTTCTACTCGGAACTCTCTCGTGGAAAACGGAGACAGGGGGGTCAGTACCTAAGGCATAAAGACGTCCTCAAACGCCACCTGACCGCCTGCAGTATACCGAGTGATCACTGGGAGGAAAGTGCATAACGTCGTTCGGAATGGCGCTCTACTGTTCACAGAAAAATAGACCAATATGAGCAGCGACGTCTAGAAGACCTGGAAGCCAAGCGGCATATTCGAAAGACTAGGCCAAAGCCCTCCTACACCTATACCTATAACCAGGCTGGACAGCTTCATTGCGCACCGTGTGACCGCATTTTTAAAGCAAAATTTGGTTTTGCGAGCCACTTTAGAGCGTTCCACAATCCAGATATATAAGTAATTGACGGAGTCGCTGTCGCCGGACACGGCGTGGAGAACTATATATATATATAATACATATATATAAATTTGTGTTATATCTTAACAAATATGCTACAATTCTTGCCAACATTATGATTCCATTTATCCATAAATTTAAGAGCATTTGCAAAATTGTAGAGAAGAAATGTGAAAAGCCTGCTAACATTTGATTTTCTGGAATCGAAATTGCTCTGAAACGTATCAATATATTTATTGGATTACAATGTTATATAAGTTATATCATATTTTACAAGCTTTCATATGATATCACATTGCATTCAGAAAGTACATAGTTTGGGTTTAATTTAGACATTTCAAACAGTGGGAGCGGGGGGCTTTTCACTTTTCTTCTCTACTATTTTGCAAATATCTCTTAATGGAATCCTAACGTCAGCAAGAATTATAGCCTATTTGTTTAGCTTTTACATGATATAACACGCGTTTTTATATATTACATGGTTCAGGAGAAATTCCTACTTTTCAAAACCCCTCCGCGGAAATGAAGATTATGTTTTTACTGATGAACTAGACACTTTAGAGACTGTCTGTTATACTATACTGAAAGTTCATGCTGGTTTCTGGAAAATAGTAATTTCGATAAAATTAATCTTGTAGGCTAAACTTGCTTTGCGTTGTTGGGTTTTTGAGCACAATTTTCTCAATTTTGCTTTTGCCTTAAAATAAAAAAACCTAAAATGTTAAGCTGAAATGCTAGATATCATTTGTGTTCTACATTACTTTCGTGTATCTTTTCTAGTTTTGCAGGGAAAGTCCCAAACAGATTTTGATAATATTCGTCAATTGTTCCTTTTTTTCTATGAAACTATACATTGAATGTCTCAAAAATGAGTTCCTCATGCCTGATTTATCAGAAAATCATACCACACTCGAGGTGTTACGTAAATAGAAGCTGATATGATTTTTTTTCTGAAGCGCGGCGGCCTATAACTTTGAATGCCCCCCCCCCCCCCCCTGCCTACCCTCCAGGGGGTGGCGGATGGCTACCGGGCTAAATTAGCGTAGCTTTATGTATATTTATTACATCTGTGCCAAGTGAATTCATCCGATACCAAAATGTGTACCTTATGACAGTTATGACACTACTTCCCGTACTATTAGTATGTATAGTATGTATACGCTATCAAGTAGGATTATAAGTGAAAAACAATGTGATGAGTCTTAACTTGTTGAGATATATCAGACTGTAAACAACAATTAATGTTCCTAGGTACCTACTAGATACCTATGACTAATTTGAACCGGAATTTATTAGTGAAGTGATGCAGAATATATATAATATGTATAAATAAATAAATAAATATTACGGGACAATCTTACACAAATCAATCTAGGCCCACGGTAAGCTCAGTAAGGCTTGTGTTGTGGGTACTAGGCGATGATATATATATAATAGATACATACATAATAGATACTTATATACATATATAACATCCATAACTCAGGAACAAATATTCGTGATAAATACACAAATAAATGCCCTGACCGGGATTCGAACCTGGGACCTCCAGCTTCGTAGGCAGTCACTACCCACTGGGCTACGGAGGCCGTTAACACTAACATAACAATAACAATATACATGCAATAACACCAGGTACGTGCCAAAATATAGATACTTTTATATTTTATTCACTTGTAGGTATATGGTGAGACAAATATGGACATACGAGTCAGTGGCGGAGCGCCGCCCATACAAGTCAATTCCCACCGACTTGCCAAAAATTTTGTCTTAAACTATTTTGTTCCGGGTTGCCCATCAAAAATGTTCACGCGCCGCCACTGATACGAGTACATCTGATTAATGTTCCAGGTAGCTCAATGAATAATGAAGCAGTGATGAAAATATGCAGAGATTTAATTGCGTTTGAAATATACGTAAAAGCTTGGATTTTCGCTCCAATTTAACTCTGACAGGCAAATTAATTAAATGACAATATTGCATTTACTTCTTTATTGCTATTTATTGGGTTTAAATGACTGTCACATTGTATATGGTTCATTTCCCGTTTTATGTATATCCAATTGATTTAATGATTGATTTGGTTGATTATATTAAATTTTCTTGGTACCAATATTTTAATAATTGCAAACCAAATGGATTGTAGATCTGTGATACATTGTAGGATTTAACATTAGGTAATAAAACCCTGTCAGGTATAACTTAGCTTCCATTTCAATTGGACTCATTAAATGGTTGATTATTCACCAACCACGAACCGGCCGACGAGGCAACCACGTAGAAACCACGACGATCACCAGTATGAAAAGGTTACACTGTTAAATCTTCCAAACTGCTCGTAACCCACGCACCATCATAACTTGTGCAAAATTTTATATTATAACGAAACTAGGTTTAAAATTCCAATAATACCTAGAATTTTGTTCTACACATATCTGGATATTTGTGATAGGAACGTGTTACAAATACCTACTCATTCATGAATATGTTAAGAAAGGTCTAATGAAAATGTAATAGGCTTGATATGAATATCTGAGAGCGCTGTGCCACGTTGGCCTCCACGTGATCCCTTGAGAATGGCACCGACCATCAAACAATAAATACATAATTTTATTATGAATCTCCTCAGCTACGATAATATTTGATCACTTGAATATTTGCTTACACGTCTACAATTATTTTTTAATTCAATACACCAAGCTGCAGTTCACTTATTATACGCTGACTGAACTGTTCAAAATTCGCACAACCTATAGGTGTTGATACTGGCTTTGCCGTGCATGGAAAGGTCAATGTAGGATTGAAGTAGGTCAAGCAGTATGATACAATCAGAGCGCTGTTTCTAAAAAGTACAGGACATCAATTTGGTAAAATAAATTCACGAGCTTTTTGTGTCAATGAAGATAACTAACCACTGGTTACAATACAACACTTACGGTCGAATATCAACCTTCTAAATATATGGAGAGTAACAAACCATTGGCACAGTTTATCAGGCCATATGAATTAAGGAAAAGAATATAGGTGTTTTATGAAAATGTTCCTTAATAAGTGTCATTCATCACGCGAGCGTCTCGTTTGATCACAATATATCAACTAATTATGGCACCTAAGCTAAATATTTTTATGGTGTAATACATTAGAGAAAATATATAATTAATTCAGTAGCACCATGAACCTCAATAAATTATCCAGGGCTCGTAGATCATTCTCTATACATTCTGTTGCTAATTAATTTAACGCTTTCTTTCTAGCAAACAAGGGGGAGTGAATGAAATTCCAAAAAGTGTAAATGAACGTGTAGTGTATAAGTTATCGCGGGGCTCATTAAACACATTCCGACGCGGCTTCATAAGCGAGCCAACAGGGCGCTCGGAAAACTCACGCAAACACTAATAACGATAACATACCGACTCTTAATAAGCCCATTGACGAGCGTGCCACAGCGGGCTGCAGAAGTGCACTTCTTGGGCGGATGCGGTGGACGAAATCCCGTTTGCTGAGCGCGATGCTGTTTTATGGTAATATTGAATAAAGGACTTTCACACGAGGGTTCCTTACCAAAAAGGAAAAAACCAGCCAAGTGCGAGTTGGACTCGCGCACGAAGGGTTCCGTACCATTATCTATAAAAACGGCAAAAAAATCACGTTTGTTGTATGGGGGCCCACCTCAAAAAAATATTTTATTTTGTTTTTAGTATTTGTTGTTATAGCGGCAACAGAAATACATAATCTGTAAAAATTCCACCTTTCTAGCTATCACGGTTCTTGAGATACAGCCTGGTGACAGACAGACGGACGGACGGACGGACAGCGAAGTCTTAGTCATAGGGTCCCGTTTTACTCTTTGAGTACGGAACCCTAAAAAAGGAACCCTTATGGTGTAACTCTGTCCGTCTGTCTGTCTGTCCGTCTGTCAAAAGTTAAATATCTCAGGAACTACTTAAGCCATCAATTTGGAATGGTGTTTGGAATATGGGGAATGAAAAATTTTAATATTCATTTTATTTCCTGTGTAAATGACGAATATGAGGGGGGGAAAAAATAACCCCCCCCCCCCTTATCTCCAAAGTTGACCAAGCAAAAATGTTGAAATTATTTCATATGATTAAGAGTCCCATAAATAATACAGGAAAAATAAACTTACCTCAATCTAGCGTATTTTTTTTTATTTATCAAAAATCATTTCTTAATTAAATTTGTAATTGAATTACTTTTGTATGAAATTTTATGTCTTCATCTTTCTATGAAATTATCATTAAAGTCCCTTCTTTCATGCAAAAAAATTATAATTGAAATCGGTAAGCATGATAAAAATATATCGCTGATAAACAAACGTACTAGTTGCAAGTTATTAGTACCAAAATGCAGATAGCGCTGTACAACGGTAATGCTCTACAATGAGCTGTTAAGATTGTTCAAGAATGAATGGGGTCGTGACGTGACGGGTATGGTGTATGAACGTTTGCACGGAACCCTCGGTGCGCGAGTCAGACTCGCACTTAACCGGTTTTTTTAGCTGCTAATTAAAAAAAATGCTAATTTAGTTTTTTTGGGCTACCTACTGTCAAAAGGTACCAAAAATATGCACCGTTTTTTAAATTAACAACTTGTGCGTTGGTAACGATATGGTATGTCAAACAGGAGATTCAGAATAATTATTTAATTTAGTGTCATATTAAGTTATTTTTTTTTGATTCCATAGGTTTTACAATGATTGTAAAACATTTAGTTTGTTAGAATTCAGATATCGGTATAAATCACAAACGCAGTCCCATCTAATAAATTGAAGAAGGAAACATCCGAAAAAAAAATCATTCATATACTCAAAGAATTTTGAGCAAAAAAGAGCTACTACAGCCTACAAGAATTCTTTGAGGATATCTAAGAAAAATAAATAATTATACTCATAATAACGAAATTTCAACTACATAAATATGTACGTAATTAAAAACATATAAAAGTACTAAGTAGGTAAATAAAGTATAGGTACTTACTCTAAGGAAATGATGCATGAATGAACTTTAGCCATAAGAAATTGCTACGCCCTTACAGGGTTCCCATGTACTTAGCACTTAAGATTTCTACCACCTTTTGTAACCATGGTTTTGCAATAAATATATATGAATATGAATATCTATTTTAACCAATAGAATTGGACATGCATTAGGACATCGCTTTATTTTCATATCTCTGTAATTCAGATTTTGAGTGAAAAAGACATGAACACATTACAACGTATGTATGTAAAGTAATAAAATAATTAAATTAAAACTAGTGACTCAGTGAGGTGTAGAACCCGCGAGCCTGTCTCCAAAAAAAACTTACTTTCGAAGTGACTCGACAAAAAAAACTATATACCTATAATTAACACACCTGATAACAAGTTTTCACGAGAACTGGTTGAGAAATGCTATCTGTAGTGGAGAACAGTCGGACAGCCGAGCATATATAACAGACACTGGACATACGAACGATTTTCGGCCCAAGCGAAGCATCAGAACTTCTTTCGCTTCGCTCGCTCGTTCGATTATGTGCGTTTATAAATAAACCTACACATTTATGCTGCTGTCCTGTCATGTTAGACTATAAAATATACTGTCAACTTATGACACCGCTTTACGCTCTACGCTTGTTGCCTAAGGGTTTTTATACCATTATTAATACTGTTTAGCCGTCTAGGAGCGTTCCAAGAAATATGTCGGCGGAAATATTTTTCTGATTGACTGACTTGAACGAGCGGATTAACTTTCTTGCGACAAAGAGAAACCTATGCAAGTAGCTACCAATACTACTTGTGGTTTAGGTACATTAGTAAACTCGGTACCTATTTTAAATGAAATGGATAATAACGTACCTAACATTCATTGTCAATAGGTACCTACGAGCTTCAAAAATATGTGATTATAGAGTACAAAATTAATAACTTTGTTAACCTAAATAATTTATACAATTTTTTTATTTACTATTTATACCTTAGATCTTAAGTACGCCGTTTAAGATTATCTATCCGTTTATGCAATCTAAAACAAATTCCGAATTAGCTTAACTACTTATCTTATTATTTGCAATAAATATTTATATCTACAAAAGCTCCGAACCTCTTACAGGACGATCTCTCAGATTCCAACACATATTTCAATTCCTCAATCAGCAACTTCGAATTATCTTGCCTAGCAAAATGCATAATTTATCAAAAATGTCCACCCTGTAGCGAGAGCTCGCGGGTATGACGAGTGGCCTCGCGCGTAGTGCATCCACGTCATCTCATGATATACTCGCCACATTGTGTGGTAATTTCACTCGCCCGTTTAATTGCCGAGCCCCTGTGGTCTGACAGTTGTAAGATAATTTATTAAGACACCTTGATGGCCGCGTTTTGTACTAAAATTCATTGGGTCTACGCAGTTATTCAATTTAGCCCAATATGAATAATTTACGCAAGGAAATGTAATTAATGCCTACATTATAATTAAAACATAATTGAATAAATTTACGTGACAAAAACTTCAAAATATAAGTGTTACTCATTTAGGCAAAACAAAAAACACACGACATTGAACATATCTAAGTATATATACTTATCATTTTTGACGAAACCTGCGCTGTGGATATTTAACTTTGTGGATTGCTTTGATTAAGTATGCTTTGAATAAATAAATGTATATATATACTTGTAAGTCTTGTAACTTAGATTCAGATGGAGTACCTACTCGTACCTATACCTGCTGCTAATATTGTAAACCGTGAACTGTTTAATGCGGGATATGCCAGATATTATTTCCGTCCGAATAATGTTTTGGATACAGAAAAAATATTCTACATTATCTACATTAAAACGACGAAAGTGGCAAGAACATGGAAGATCACTATCTTGCGTTTTGACAAATAAGGAATAAACACGGGAACCGTTCGGGCTTGCGTGCACAATAAATAAATTGCAATTATAACGTTCGAATTATGCACATAATTGACGCCTTGCGATTATCTATAATAGCTCGATAATCGATTAAATCCCGATGCATGGGCATTCGATTCCCGTGCGACTTTGTGACTAATCGTTATGAAGACTCTTTTTTAGTATTTCACAGAAAGCATTCCTATTAGTACCGTCAGTTATAAAAATAATTCTGCAGGTGGCGAAGGGCAGCGGAATGTTACTCTACTGTGATAGTTTTTACAACTCTGCTTCGCGGCAACTAAGTTGAGTACCTATTTTAATAGACTTAGATTGACCGTAAAAGCAATGAAGATTTTTATACAGTATACACAAACACGATGCTTTTTATTTAAGGAATAGGCACCTAATTAGATACTAATTACCATTTTTTATGTTTAGTTTATTGTCCGTCTGTCTGTCTGTCAAGTACAACACTGTATTACAAACAAACAGACGACACTTGTACACACAAGTGTCGTATGTCTGTTTGTAATATGAGACAGATCTAGCAAAGTTCTTCATTCGCCGTCCTAAACCGAAAACGTAAGTGAGGAAACTGTTTATAAATATTTTTCAAAAAATATTGACGCTGCTGAAAAGTCTGTAACTTTTTTCTGGCACTAAGGAAGGTTATTGCTATCACCAAAAAAAATCAGGCACTTCTAAAATTTTCGTTCATTCCCCATTGCGAACTAGAATTTACCAGTTCACGCTTAAAACAAAAGAGACAAAAACATGTCATAAGTAAATAGTAATTGTAACCTCCAGAATAAACATTGTTTTTAGCCTTAGTAGAACTTATTACTCAAGTTATTTTGAGATTTTTCAAGATCTCTTTGTAGAACAATGTCATAAATTATGTGATAAAATTAAGTGGCGTCAGACAACAGAAGTCATGAAATGACTTAAGTCGGAGTTAACAACATAATGCGCGCTTTTAGACTTTTTGTTGACACGACACAGCCATGGCATTTCCTGCTACCGTATGACATAAAAAAATCAACGGAAATATAAACCTTAAGTCTAGTAATTAAGGTTCTAGATACAATGGCAACCAAATACTATAATCTGCTTTTTATGAACTGATGATTAATTTGCGTTATGAAGACTTTAAATATGTCTGTTGTCATTTTGTCCACTAATTTTATGGGTTGACGATATAACAGTTTTATAATGGGAAGAGTGCAACAAATAAATTCTAGAAATTTGAACGCTTTAAACTCTATCAATAAGGAAAAGTGGTAGGAATAGCAGTGGATTTTTTTGTAAACGTGTACCTTGACAGGCTAGGTTAGGCATGGGCAAAGGAATGGCCTGAGAACTCCACCAAACATAGACGATGTGCTTGCCCCCATAATTATCCTAAGCCTATCAATGCAGATACACATGACAAACTACAAGGAAGTGTCCAATTAGGCATTGGTCAGGTATCGTATGCGATAATTCCGCGAGTGCAATTGATTCCACGTCTGCTGATAGCAGCTGGATGTTGTCTAGCGTTATCAGATCGACGCGCGGTCGCCGACGCCACACGCGGCCCACGTGGGAATCGCAATTCGTTACCGAGAAATTACACTGACAACATATTACAACATATTAATTGTTTATGGTAGAGCATTACGGTGCGCTTTTTGTACAAACTTTTTTTCTTGCAATTGTATACCTCTTCATCCTTCTAACGTTATTCCAGCTTTCCGCTTTGACACCTTATCCCAAGATTTGGCATGTGCACTTAGTTTTACGAAAGCGACTGCCATCTGACCTTCCAACCCAGAGGGAAAACTAGACCATATTGGGATTAGACCGGTTTCCCGGTTTTCTTTCACCGAAAAGCTAACGGTAAATACTCATTGGTACGACCAGGGGTTCGAACCCACGACCGCCGCTTGCCGCATGCCTGAACCACTAGGTTATCATAAATTCAATTGTATAGGTACCCCTTGTTGTTTGTAATTGCCTCGATGTGAAAACATGTGTATTTTTTCATTTGTCCGGATGTATTTTATACATTAAAATAAATATTTATTCATGGGCTCCGATATCAATTTTGTAAACTATGTAAAAATAAAGTAGATAATATATGTCTGACTAGATAAAACAATAACGAAAAAAATGTGGAGCGTGTTTAAATTTACTTGAGTACCCTAGTGTAAAAACAAGGTTAGGTACCTATATACCTACTCACGCGAATTTGCACCAAAAACTTAGTATTAACATTGACCGGAAACGATTCCTCTTAAGTTAGTACCTTCTGTAGCTGAAACTTTAATCCGTGAAAAGGGATGCTGTAATAAGTACAGTCACCGGCATCAATATATGATGAATCAAAGACCGCAAAAATATCTGACACGCTCTTACGGCTCTAGCAATAGAGTTGTCATCAGATATTTTTGCGGCCTTTGTTCCATCATATATCTATGCCGGTGACTGTACAAAATATGTCATGTTAATGCTCACTATGGTAGAAGTTAGCACTGTGACGACTGTAACTTAATGAAGTTACCGCTACGAGTAAACTATTAAATAGGAATTAATACATTCTCGAAGGACGCTCCTTGTTGAGTCACGAACCACAATATGGACAAAGATTTCCGACATGTTCAAATGGCCCGTTTTTACAGCGGAAAGTATTCAATTATGCTAATTTTTATAGGTCTTTACGCGGCGTATCGACTTAAAAAGTCAAACAAATGCTGCGTTCTAGCTTCATATTTCACAACCATAAAAACGTATATGGAGCAATATGTGCATAAATGTCAATATTTATCCGGCATGGCCTTATGGCTACGGCGCTCAATTTATACGGCATATGCTCCTACTCGCAGCGGCGGCGCGGTGCGGCGCGGCGGCCCGCGCCCGCGGCCGCGCGCACAGCGGTATACCCACGTTATTACGTCCAGCATCGTAATTGTCGATTAATTATCCCGATTTCAATAAAACATACGACATCCCAGTAAATCTGTATAATTTTAGACCATAAATACACACTAATATGGTATAACTGCCGCTGTGACTGTCGAGAATATTCTTCTACGCTTCGCCCATATAAATGGTAAGTATTAAACGAATTATGGTCTCAAAATATGCGGAAATTTGTGCACATTCAAGGCCATGTTAAACAGAGGGGTAATCACGTAAATTTTCGAACGCAGGAAATGTCCTATCCTTGAGTTGTCCACTCAACTGTCATTTTCCCATACAAAAAGTAACTTAGATAGACCTGTCTTAAATGAAACATTTGATACGTGGGTAGTAACTACGTGAAAGTACAATGTGATTAAGTATTTATGTGTTCATTAATGCAGGCCTGTGTTAATAACGAGGCAGCACGTCCTCGGTTCACAGGCCACCAGGATCAACGCACACATTTATATTCCGGCAGCCTGGCTGTGGCGTTTAGATTTGGATTATATTTGGTCATTGTCATGCAGCAAGCAGTCCCGGCTGTTTGTCTCATTTGGAAAACAATGTGAAATATTACAATCATTACCGTCCTTCTTACCGGGCAATATCCATCCAAAGCTGATCGATTATTCTACAGCATGCACTAAATGTTTTTCTGTCAAGTGAAAGAAATTGTGAACATTTTGTTCATTTAAAAAATATCATACCACGAAAATTGTAGTCAACGGTGCACGACTAGTGTGCAATAATTCAATTAGGTACACACTTTATTACTCAGCGAAAAACTAGGACTTATTTTTATCTACGTGATAAAACACTGTTAATTAAAACATTTGAACATATCCTGTGCAATTTGACATGTAGACATATTCCAATACAATAAGTCGTCAAATGCGAAAGCGTAAACGATGATCATTTCGATGATAATACGCTCCAATATGGACAAAGTGACAAAAGGACATTAAAGTAGAATGAGGACAAATGACAAATTATAATAATGGGACACACCTGCTATTCTTTTGATCCGACATTTCTCTCATTTATGACGTTAATCGAGCGAGCTCGAGTGTTCACATAGTTGTGCGCGACAAAGGCGCGCACTCAGACAATGCTCTCACTTTATTAATATTTTTTGTATGGCACAGAGATTCTCTTTCATCTCACTTAATTTTAGATCAAACTATAGTTCTTACATTTAGATCACGTCATTATTATTGATGTTGCATCGAAAATGACAGAAGGTGATGGCCTCGTCAATGCATAGTGATCTCTAAAGCTTGAGGCAGCAAGAAGTAGATCGGTGTTGGTAGTAATCCGAGTTGAGTTTGATAAAGTTGATGAAGGAAAGATAAATAATAAGCGGCATTGCTTACAGGGCGATGCGTGGTTGTCGCGTGGACGGCAGGTCGCGGGCCGAATTAGTGAATCGTCGGCGCAGGCGCACGCAGGCGGGTTTTGTCTAGCCGCCTCTCTCGCACATTAATCTCGCCTCCGAGATGAAGTGGTATGCATTTGTCAACGTGTCCGCGATTAACTCGGAGAAACTCTTTCTATTGTACTGGATCAATTCAATTATGAATTGAATGGCGATATGAAACATTAAAGGCTATACGTAATATTCACAAAGCAATGTCAATCAACGGCGAAATCGATCACTTGAAATATTATGACGTCAAGTTATCTGCCTGCCTAGCTTGAAGCTTGAAAAATAATTGTACGAGTAAGTGAAATATATTCATATAATATTTCAGTGGAGCTTATTGATAAAATATTTAAATGATTTAATGCACCAATCGTACAAGCCACTCGCCAGTTACGTTACGCCCTGAGACAACTCGAAAATGCGAATAAATTAGTCGGTCGTTAGGCGGTCGGCAAATAGCTATCTCAGAAATATTGCGTGCATGAATAGCGTCCCGTATGACGGACAGCAGAAAGGCATGCCCTTAAACTCGCCTTGTATTATTTTGTCATTATTAAATTCCCCTGTCACCGGTCACCAGCGTGTTCTCATTTCTCCCTAAGAAAATATTGTATGCAAAATTATATGACATTTGAATGAACATTTAAAAGGTCGTATTAAGATTTGTTTGCAGTCCGACCGGATTGTTTACTTTGATATTGAACGATTGTTTCAACATACAATGTATACATTATGCTCAACTCGTTCCCTCTATCGTCATGTAGGCTAGGTTAACGCACTATACTGAGCCACACGGTACCAAAGTACAAAATACACGGAACTCGAGCAAATAAATTATTATTTAATTTTCTTGCAATATCAACAATGCAAAAGTAACTTGAACTCCAGTTCTGCTTCATGTTTGCTATAACAAAATTTTAACCTAAAATCACCAATCTATCTCAAATACATTGCAAATTGTCACCTAATTCGAAATTCCAAGTACCTCAATCAAACACACCTAAACAGTTCTATTCAGCGTAATTGAATCTGAACCAGTAACAATAACCCAATTGCACATCTCAATAAACGACACTCGATTTACCGATCATTCGGACGTAATAGTACAAAATGAACGAAATGAGCTGTAACAGAAGAGCCACAACACAATCGCACTTCACGGGGCAATCAGTTCGCCGCGCCGCGATGCGTTATCGACGACTCCTCAACAAGCCACAAAATGAAATTTCTTGACGCCGTCAATCATTTTCCCCTCTGTCCCTGAAGGGAAACACTTCACCTGATGCCTAAGAGAGTAGCGAGAGCGTTTTTGATTCGCAGAACACTTTTGATATTATTCATAAACGTGATTCAAAGTTTTTTTCTAGTTAAATACCGTTAAATTTGCTTGTCTTTATCTGTAACAACGCCGGCGCCCCGATAACTAGACTACTAAGATATTATTACAGCTATACGCCGCTAGAGGGCACCACAAGTACCTAAACAATAAATATGGATGATGTTATGAAAATTCTAAAACAAATTCAAGACGATCTAACTAATCAAAAACAGGAAATAAAAAGTATGGAAGAAAATATTACCAAAGCTATCAATGATAATATAAACGAAAAATTTTCATATATAGAAAACAGAACGAATAATTTAGAAATAAAAATAAATGAACAACAAAGGAAGATTGATTATCTAGAACGGCAGTCTAAGAAGAAAAATCTAATATTCTATGGAGTAGAGGAATCTGAACACGGTTATGAACAATTACAAGACTTACTACTAAGCTGCATAAAAAATAAAATGAATATATCTATTGAAAAATCCGAAATAGAAAATGTGAGAAGACTTGGTCAAAAAGGGAACATGAAAAGACCTTTATTAGTAACATTAACAACTATGGGACGAAAATTCTAACTTTTAAAGAAAAAAGGAACATTGAAAGGTTCGATCATTAACATTAAAGAAGACTTTCCCAAAGAAATCTTACTGAAACGTAAGGAACTACAAGAAGAAGTGGAAAAACAACGTAAGCTTGGAAAAAATGCTGTATTGCGCTACGATAAAATAGTAATACTACCAGGTAACACTAAAAATAGGAACTCCGTAGCAGACACACGGAACAAGAAACGGAATCTGTCGGAATCCCCTGACCATCAAAGCACAGCAATCAACGAAACGAGTCCTAAACAGGTACCTAAGAAAAATAAAACAAACAGCATTACCTCCTACTTGAACAACACACCACAGAAAAAAGGGTCCGAGTCGAGCTCGACTGAGATACACTCGCCGTCAAAAAACGAGTAACGGAACCCCCTCTACATCTCCCAATACGGCTTGTCACCGCGGGGGATAAGGACTGTAACCCTCCATCTCCACTACAAAATCTATACATCTGCACCTACAATGCAAGATCTTTATTATCTGATGAAATATTACTAGATTTTGAGAGAGCGATCTCAAAAATAAAATACGACATTATCGGCCTTGCCGAAATAAGACGAACAGGATATAATATTATAGAAGAAGACAAACATATATTCTGCTACTTCGGGGAAACGAAAGGACAATATGGAGTAGGATTCCTTATAAAGAAAGAATATAAGCTAAATGTTGAAAGCTTCATTGGAGTGTCTGAACGCATTTGCATTCTAAATCTCAAATTCAATTCCTCTAAACTTACAATTGTCCAAATACATGCACCAACAGCTGACGCGAGCAACCAAGACATCGATAACTTCTACAAACAACTACAGAATGCACACTGTCAATATAACCACCAGAAAATCATATTAGGAGATTTTAATGCCCGAGTTGGAGAGCAAATACCAGGTGAAGAACGAATATTAGGCAAATACTGCTATGGAAAAAGGGACAAAAGAGGTGAAAGACTGCTCCAGTTTTGTTGGGAAAACAAACTATACATTACAAATAGTTTATTCAAAAAGAACAACAAAACCATGTGGACATGGCAATCGCCAAAGAAAAATAAAAGTCAAATCGATTATATATTAACCAATAGAAAAGACAAATTTACGAATGTAGAAATCATATCAAATCTAACGTTTCCTAGTGACCATCGACTCTTAAGGGGTACGCTGCAGATAACACCAGAAAAAAAAAGTAGAGCAAATTACAAGAACCATAAGACTAAACTCAGTACGACCGAAGAAAAAGAACAATTCATAAAAAACTTGAATACAAACATTAGCAAAATGGAACTAGAAGAAAATGAAAATGTAGAGTCCCTATATAACAAGATTAAGAAAACGATTATCGCCAGTTTAAATGCAATTCCACAAACATTGACAGCAAAACAGGAAGCCATCCCTGCGCACATAAAAGAACTTATCACAAGAAGAAACGACTTGATTCAGAAGAAATCTCTTACAAAAGAAGAAAAAAGGGAACGTACCTATCTTTACAAGAACATCTACAAATTAATGAAACGAGAACGCATAGAACGCAGAATAACAGTAATTGAAACACACTTGAAATCTACAGGCAGCCTTAAAAAAGGTCTAAAAGTTCTTAATACCACTAAACAATGGATACCCTACATAAAAGATAATACAAACGACAAAAAAATATTGTCAAGATCTAAAATAATAGAAAAGGCAACAACATTTTTTAACGACCTATACTCGGCAATAGAAACGACTCCAGAAATTGAAACGACCAACCCGAACTCTACTACCTTAACTAGATTCTCTACACTTGAAATAATAAAGAAAATCGAATCTCTCAAACCCGGCAAAAGTAACGGACCAGACGGAATACCGAACGAAACAATAAAATTGGGCAAACACATACTAGCACCCTACTTAACAACCTTATTTAACAAAATTCTAGACGACAGAGCAATACCAAATGAATGGGCAAAATCTGACATAATATTACTTTACAAGAATCCGGCGGATATTGGAAATTACCGACCAATAAGCTTACAACCTAATATATATAAACTATTCGCTTCATGTCTTGAAGATCGCTTAGCAGTTTTTACAGAGAGATTTCAGCCTCCGGAACAAGCTGGTTTCAGAAAAAACTTTTCCACAACAGATCACATCCACACCCTAAATTTGATTATGGAGAAATATATAGAGCACAACAAGCCACTCTACCCTGGATTTATTGACTATGCGAAGGCCTTTGACTCGATATCCCACAATAGCATTTGGAAAGCTCTACACGAATGTGAAGTCCCAGTGGAGACCATCGATCTTATAAAAGACATCTATTACAAGAGTAAAAGTCGTGTAAAGTTAGAGAGACAAGGCTCTGAAATAAACATTTGTAGAGGTGTCAGGCAGGGCGACCCCCTCTCACCAAGAATCTTCATAGCTGTACTCCAAAGTATAATGAAAAATCTGAACTGGGAAAGAGAAGGAATTTATATAAATGGTAAACTCCTCACTAATCTCAGATTTGCGGATGACATCATCATCTTTTCTGAAACAGCATCTCAACTACAAAAAATGATCAATGAGCTAAACGAAGTAAGCAGTAACATCGGCCTAGAATTGAATACTACCAAGACTAAAGTCATGACGAACCACCATAGTATACCCATAAAAGCCAACAACAATACATTGGAATACGTTCAAAACTATGTCTACTTAGGACAACAGGTATCTTTCGCTACGACGAGACTCGAGGACGAAGTCAAAAGAAGAGTTAATATGACTTGGAATAAATTCTGGAGTAATAAAGAAACCCTCAAATCAAAACTCCCCGTAAAGCTCAAGAAAAAAGTTATGGATTCATGTTTACTACCTTGTCTTACATACGGCTCCCAAACATGGATATATAATAATAAAATTAAAAATAGAATACAAGTATGTCAGAGAGCGATGGAAAGGAGTATACTAAACATAAACATAACACACAGAAAAAGAAACACAGAAATAAGAAACACAACAAAAATAATAGATGCTTTGGAACACTCTCAAAAACAAAAATGGAAATGGGCAGGGCATATCGCACGCATGGATAAAGAAAGATGGACACAGAGAGTAACTACGTGGCGAGGACCAATAAACAAAAGGAAAAGAGGAAGACCGAAAGAAAGATGGGTTGATGAAATAATCAGAAAAGCTGGTGAAAACTGGATCAAAAAAGCGAAGGAAAGACAAACGTGGAGAAAAATGGAGGAGGCCTTAACCCGTTGAGGGGTCCATATCGATTACCAATTGATTATTATGCATGTATTTTTTTTTACAAAAATAGCTATTACTTATTTAAATTTACTTGTATAAAAAAAATACATACATATATATATATATATATATATATATATATTTCTCTAAAATAAATAAAATAAAATATATAAAAAAAAACTATAGAAAAGAGAACAACTGAAAAATGTCGTGAATTTAATATTTTTATTATGTACAGCTAGTTGCAAATCAGAATTTTTTAATGTAATATTCCTAATAATTAAGTTGTGCATGCATAATAATATATATATAATTTGATATGTTTTATACGCCATTCGTTATGGAAATAAAGAGGCTATAATAATAATCTGTAACTTTGATATACACCGTGGGCGTTAATAGCCCGAAAGATTTTAACCACGCATTCCGGAGGTCATTAAGAGTAAAAAATGTTATATGAATAAAATCCAAATTAAGCAAAAAAAAAATATTTTTTTTCAGTATTTTTTTCGGTTTTTGTAAATAAAATTTGGATAAGTATCGCTTCCTGGATGGAAATCATCCCTTTTAATAAAATGGTAACAATTATTTCTCCAAAAAAGAGTGAATTTAGTGAGTGGTAGCTGTCACTTTGATGTATGTCAATAACGACTCGAAACTTGGCAACATCGGTAGCAACGTCTCCATCAAAAGAGCTTAATGCACTTTACTAATCACAATAAATAGTTTACATGAAAATGATAATATCTTCAAAACTAAGCAGGATTTGACTGGGGTTCAAATAACATTTTTTGCGCCTAATGACCTAAGGAATGCGTGGTTAAAATATTTCGGGTTATTAACGCCCACGGTGTATGTATCTGTGGTTATGAGAAAGGGACAAAAACATTTTAGTGGGCAAATTCGAAAGTAGTTGATATGATACCTTACATACAAACTTTACCTCTTTGTATTATTAGTATAGATTTACTTAAGTCACGTTAACAAATGCGCGCATTATGTAATTTTGATGTCACTCCAATACGATATATGTTGGGATAAAGTTGCGGCAGGAATGTGAGAATCTAGAATAAACTAATACATGCGATAGGTATAATCTGTTAAAACCACTTCAAATTGACAATAATGGCTACCTACTGTCTAACACTAGGTAGTTAGCTTTAAAACGCTCTACGATTATGCCTTGCAACAACATCGGAAAGTAGGTGATCGAGACATATTCCCTCTATGACCCTGGGTTGGTATTGACAATACTCACTGACAACTCGCCTGAGGAGAACCAGTGTAAGTCTTACCTGCGTCGACGAGCAATTGTTACGAACCTCAGGAGGGTCAAGATATAATAGAGGTGAGTGGAGAAGTGAAACGAGATAGTTTGTACTTTGTAAACAGCAGTTACAGCAATATTCCGCAGTGTCTCAAGACGAGAGTCTTTGACCAGTGTGGGTTGCCAGTGATGACATATGGAACGGAAACGTGGTCGCTAACAATGGGCCTCATAAGAAGGCTCAAAGTTACTCAAAGGGCGATGGAGAGGGCTATGCTGGGAGTTTCTCTGCGCGATCGCATTAGAAATGAGGCTATCCGCAGCAGAACCAAGGTAACCGATATAGCACTCCGAATCGCTAAACGCACGCGGGGCACATTGCACGTAAAACCGATGGCCGTTGGGGCGGAAAGGTTCTCGAGTGGCAACCACGTACCGGAAGGCGCGGCGTGGGTAGGCCCCCCACAAGGTGGACTGATGACCTGGTAAAGGTCGCGGGAGTCCGCTGGATGCGGGTGGCGCAGGACCGGCCATTGTGGCACTCTTTGGGGGAGGCCTATGTTCAGCAGTGGACGTCTTTCGGCTGATATGATGATGATGATGATGAAACAGCAGTTTTCGTCGCACACACATACCTAATTGTGAAAAGAAAACATCTCACGGAGCACACCGTACGTTATCTTGCATAAAATCAATCCTTTTACCATTTCCTTTACTTTACAAAGAAGGGCAAAAGTTACCATAGGTAATAAAAAAAATATCAAAGTACGTAGGTACTGGCATTTTTTCTAAGAACCGAAATGAAAACCCTGTAAGAATTATTGTATAATTTTGGATCAATAAAAACTATTAAGTATTTCCAGCAACATTTATGAGTATGACCATATTCTCAGCAATAGCAACTGAAATTTTGTTATCAATTAAGAACATAGTATATTCTAAAAAGAACCATAGTATTCTTAGCCGTCCGTGTATAGCCACTATCTACTACGTCACTAGCGTGTGTATGTGTGTGTGTGTAGTGTGTAAATAGGCCAGTATCCTTCACTTCATACAATGCCACTGTAAAACATGCAGGTGTGCAAAACATGGAAAGTAACTGACAATTTGGAGTTGTCAATAAGTAACAATTTAGCACCAGTTGCAACCATGAATCGGAATGACCTTAATCCTTTCCGAAATTAAAGCGGATTTCAAATTAAATTCTTGGAAGCGCATGCGAACATTGCAATTTCGCAAGTAACGCGCGCAAAGCGAATGCAACTGGGTGCGCGCTGCATGCCGCCTCGCCGCCCCGCACAGACGGAAAAATATTCCAGAATTGAGATTGATGTCGCACGCATGTGCAGACGGCCTGTCTGTATGCAAAACAACCATACCTAAATTTAGAAATAATTTATGCTCATACTCCGCGATTATACTCGTAGATAAAAATAACCACACATTACCTTGCTTTCGGTCGTTAATTATGGCTTTCTAAAAATATGATACAAACAGTACTAAGCTGAAGTGATTTTAATTACCACCTTTAGATTTCCCAAATGTTTGGGACTTAATAATGAATGCTGATATTATGTAATTGAATTCTTATGTTTAAGTTAATTGTCAATTAATAATTAAAATGAAATCCCACTTAAGGGTTAGGTCCCACGCGATAAGAGCGTTATTTATACACCCTCATCTCACAAAGGAACCGCTGCCGAATATCACCCATAAATATTGGACTGAGGTGTAATTTTTCACATACCACGTCTCCCGAGCGTCGCACCTTTAAAATAAATGCAAACAAAATGTAATAGGGAGAGATGCACGGGATTGCGGGCTTCACGTAAAAATAAACGATTGCCGACCGATCACTGTGAGGTATTTGGCTGTGGGACTATTGATTCATTGGATTTGTCAAGCGACGATTATAAAAAAAGGGTTTGCAATAATATCAATGAGCGTGGAAATTATTTTGTAAATATGTACAGTCGAGTTCTCCAGTAATATATACTACCTTTCAAAAATATCTACACACATTTTTTATTTTTACCGACATGAGACGCATGATTGAAAGGTGTCAGTACCTAGTTATATTAGATATTGGAAAACTCGACTGTACCCTAAATTTGATAGTCGAAAGTCGCGTTAAGTTAGGTATAGTAAGATGTGAAAATCGAGAAGAAATAAATAAACACTTAATATTAATTTATTAATAAAGTTATAACCTAAGTCACAAGGGATCCTCCAAAATCACTGTACTTAATGGAAACCTATTTCTGCTGCTGACTGGTACTCGTACTACCTATACCTGTCTAGCAGCGTACATCAGTGATGTGACAGTGACACTTCTCGTACCTGATGTCCATTACCTTGCCTATCTTTACAATTTACTTATAGAAATCTGAATAGTGACAATGTTAGTGACTTATTATGGTAATTTTAAAAATCGTTTCGTACCTACAGTTATTCGGTCAGTACGAGTATATATGTTTGTGGCACTCACGCGGTAAACAAAAAATGGAATTCAATGACGCGTGAATTTGAATTCAAGAGCC
Organism: Epinotia brunnichana; assembly: GCA_963854355.1. Taxonomy (NCBI): domain Eukaryota; kingdom Metazoa; phylum Arthropoda; class Insecta; order Lepidoptera; family Tortricidae; genus Epinotia; species Epinotia brunnichana. The sequence goes on along the minus strand of OY977939.1, from coordinate 16,460,963 downwards.
GTGTGGGGAGCCGTTGACACACAGTAACATCGGAACATTAATGTCGCTTAACCATACTGTGAAATTGCGGCTTCTTTGCGATGTTTTTGTCGTTTTCTTTATAGTATAGTAGTAGGTATTTATCATTTAAATTTCGTGTCGTGGTTAGTAAAAACGTGCCTAAAAGTAGGTATGTAACTCAAGATCATGAGTCGCATTACTCAGCTATCACAGCTTTAGTTAAGGAGGATCAATAGATTCTAGAGCTTAATACGAACCATTTCCTATGGTCAGTTATAGATATGAAGTTATCGGCAAGACAGAGCAGGGTCGTGCATTTATTTACGATTATTGGTTATAGACAGAGTTGAGCGACGGCCGGACTCCCGCGAGCCTCGTAACGCCTCGGACTTCGAGCTTTCACTGAGGGTACTGCGTTTGACGGATATATCCGTCTTCTGGGAATAGTCCCATGTTTGCAAAATTATACAATTATAAGTATGTCTCATTGTTTGAGAACTATAAAATACTGATTCTTATTCAAGGGTTAACATTAATACGTTTACAAGGAAATACAATATGGAGATTACCTATTTCTTGTCAAAAGAATCCCTTACTACCTAACCTAGCTTTATCTTTCATAAATCAACGTTGGCCTTAGAAAAACCAATAACAATATCTTATTTCCTATCCCAGAACACAAATGTCAGGAAAAATGGCCAATAAATACTCCCGACCTATTTGTCACAAAATAATCTGAAATCCAACAAATAATACAGTATCAATAAAAAGAGGATAGAGACATTGCACGCATTCGTAATAAAAATCTCACCATAAATAACGATCATGAAATATAATACACCTGCAATCTTCGGGAAATGGGAAAATCATTTTCCGAGGGCGGGCGCGGCCGCCGTGATATTGTTATAAATGTACTTTCTGAGGGCATCAATAATAATGCTGGCCACTCGGCCACGCGCGCGGATATCGCAGAACACCGCTACTGTCCCTTGACCTAACTTAAAAAAAAAACATTATTGTTGCTCTTGTTTTATGAAAATAGCTAACAAGTACAGTAGCTACAAATTACTATTAAGAATAGATCGGGTGTGAAGTAAGTACGTTATAATGAATTGGGGATGGGTACATCACAGTAGTTATTCTTCAATTAAGATTAATATTCATCATAACAAGGTGAGCTGAAAAATACTTCGGTTTTGAACCCGATCGGCTAGCTTAAGACGACGACGCCTTTCGGCAAGGCCTTGCAATATTTAAACTGTGAATGCAAATAGAAAATAAGCATTACAAGCTAAATAAAAACCCAGAAGACACAAAAACGAGTAGCGTAGTTTTCCCCCTTGTGTGTGCAGCCGCGGCCGCCGCTGGGAGTCATTTCGTCCCGACAGCCTGTAAATTCTCCATTACGTGATATGAAATATGCCGCCTGCGCCCCGTGCTCGCCGTTTACGAGGCCCGCTATGATTTCTGATCACCTTACTTTCTATTCTTGGATACGGGCAAACACCTGAATACACCTTCGTATATAAAGGTGACATTAAATGTTTCAAATGTGAGACACTTTGTATTCAAACACAATCCACGAGAAAACCAACGACCTCATTTTGGCAGAATGCGTCAAGTAAAATAATTATGTAAACGACCCCTGCATTACAATATTTTGCGATTTCAACACGAAATTCGGCTTTTGTTCTCGAACTGGTGTAACGACTTTCCACGGCCACTAAAACGATATTATTTCAATTAAGAGACTGATTTAGCAGCGTCGGAAAAACTCAAAACAATGAGGTGTCGTAATTGTCGGCGAAATAATGCGCAATGAAGCGTCTGATTTGTACGCCCTTCACGCGCCGCGCGACAGTTTAATTAAAACTTACACCCATACTCATCTCTACTGGAAAAATAAATAACGTACATCGCTTAACGCTTTAGTAACACACGCCCCGCACTCTCGATAATGACTAAATAAATTAAATATCATACAAAAATGTTTTGACTAAGAATAGATACATGCCAGCTTTTAAGAGACACGTCTTAACAATTAAACATGTCGTCGGTTGTCTTGTAAGACATCAAAATAAAATCACCACTATTTATGCATTTGAGAGTGTATTAACGACAGGCACCGCTCTTATAATGTAATAAATCGTCTGGAAAATATAACAGTCAGCACTCTGTCATACGCGTCGTGCGGTGCGCGCGCGCTGCGCTCGCTTCGCCGCCCGCGCCGCTGCGCCGCCGTCGCCCTGCATCCATACCTACGCCATAAATTGTGAGTACGTAAATAAAATCTGGCGTTCCATATTTTAAAACTTTATTTTAATAGCTCACTATTCGAGGAGAAATTAAGACGTGTTTATTAGCTGCACGCTCGTAATAAGTACAGTACAAGAGTTTCCTTCATGAATTACTCCGCTGTTTGCCCCCATAAATCTGTAATCAAGTCGTCATTATACACAATGACTAGTTAATGACGGTAAACACAGTTCCTATATTACCTTATTACTCGTAGATTGAAGCTCGCACATATGGGTCTTTATACCTTACTTATATAGGTAAGAGAGGGTAGACTCTCGTCATAATTGTCAGCCATAGGACGTCGATTACGGAATAAAGACTTCTCCCGAGGATCTCCACAAGAACCAGTCATGTGCTACTCGTATCCTGCGCTCTCTCGGGACCTTGTCCACCTGTCGAAGACCTTTCTTTGTATTTCGTCTAGAGAACCTTTCTGCCCTGTGATGTAACTAGGGCTTCCAATCCCGGGATCCCGCCTTTTTTAGGACCTTTTTCAATACCGGTATTTAAAACTACAATCCCGGGATCCCGGTATTCTTAAAAAGTAGCAAAATATGCTAAATAAGCTTAATATCATGCATCAAAACGACTAATTTTGGCTGCGCCACGGAGTTAAAAGTCGTTTGTGCATGTGTCTAGAATATCTAGATAGACTTTTCCCTTTTGTGTATAAGCCAGCAATTGTCTCTGTAAGTCAACAGCTAGACGTGCTTTCCAAAGTACGGCACATGTAACCAGCAAGCAGAACCATAACAAAACGTCAACAAAACCATAATGTGCCTATAGAGTTCAATTTTGTGTGCGATGATATTTTAGATATTTTATAATCTCAACTACATAATAAGGTGTAACATTTGATATATATAAGCTATGTCATGTAAAAAAGCCCATGAAGTAATTGAATTGAATTTTTAGTTTGAATCTCGACCGTTGATTTGCAAAAAAATCTGCTATTATAAATCATTTCCAAATTTGTAATTTTTTCCATATAAGTTGTATGTTTATTTCCGGCTGGTCGATCACATAACGCATTGTACGCGCGTCAGGTAGATTAAAATGTCACTTTTTCTATGGAAAAATGACAGTTATATTGTACGAACGCACGTTCGGAACGTTACGTGTTTACCCTCTGGACTAATATTGATACACCGTTAAGTTAGAAGCTTAAAAATGGGATGCCATTTTTTTTGTACGTTTCAACCATATCTTAGTGCTGTTATACCATGTAGCTTTTCGTAATAACATAAAACGCATACCGTAAAAAGGCCAAAATTTACTCAAAGTACTTAATTGTTTCGCATGAGTGAAATCTAATAAAAGTTTGTAAAAAACTTTCCGTATGCTGAAGTTTGGCACCATTGCACTGACACGGCAAACGGCACTGGTGTCAACCAGTGTTACTTTTTCAACGAAAAACAAGTCATCGATTAACATCGATTTCGAAAACCCTTATGACGGCGCTATGTTTTTGGTTCATAGTACATACGATGAAACATAGTTGTCGACACAGATATTTAATACAACAGCACAAAACGTATGATCGAGGTAGACGGGCATATCTCGACGACTTGGGCCAGCTAGTCTATTTCAGCAACAGGTAAGACAAAGCAACGAGAACGCCTGGAAGAGCTACTGGTCCATGAAGGAGCTAATAAAGGGCAAGCTTCCTGTGTAACTGAAGCGGAAATGTCAACATGTATATTTTGCCTGTTCTAACCTACGATGCGCAAACATGGTCGCTCAGAGACAGTCAGAAGTCCAAATTTAAGGTTTGCCAACGCGCGATGGAGCGCGGTATTTTAGGTGTTAAAAGGATGGATCGGTCCGGGTCAAAAACTACACTGGACTCCAAAACTAACATAACTGACGTGGGTGCAAAAACTGCCAGGCTCAAGTGGGACTGGGCCAGCCACGTCTGCTGGATGCATCCAGACAAGTGGGTTAATATAGCTACCAAGTGGGTATAACGGACGACGCAGACGGGTCCGACCTAGACAAAGACGGTGGTACGGTCTGGAAAAAAAACTTGCATACATTTTCATTTGTCAAATTAGGGCACAGCGACATCACTTACCCTGTTATAATCGTTTTGATGAATAGGTTGTCAACTAAGTTTGCAAAGAAACTAAAAGACTTGTTTGAAAACGAAATTTTGAGTAAAACTTTTTTTGTACCATCCAATCCCGGGATCCCGGGATTAATGAAGACCAATCCCGTTTCAATACCGGGATCACGAAAGGTCCGGTATTTGGAAGCCCTAGATGTAACTGTCACTTATATTATTTTTTAAAAACTGAGATGAATATAAAATAATTAAAAGAGTGTAGTTAGTTGCTAGTGTTGATACAGAGTAAGTAAAATTGAAATGCCAAGAGATACTTCATCACTTTATTGCATAAAACAAAATATCGGGATCAGCAAAAGTGCCATGCAAATAATAATCGGAGCGGGAGTTTATGTGTCGGAAACAAAGTATACGGAAAGTTTTTTACAAGCTTTTATTAGATTTCACTCATGCGAAACGATTAAGTCCTTTGAGTAAATTTTGGCCTATTTACGGTATGCGTTTTATGTTATTACGAAATGCTACGTGGTATAACAGCACTAAGATATGGTTGAAACGTACAAAAAAAAATGACATCCCATTTTTAAGCATCTAACTAAACGGTGTATCAATATTAGTCCAGGGGGTAAATACGTAACGTTCCGAACGTGCGTTCATACAATATAACTGTCTTTTTTTCCATAGAAAAAGTGACATTTTAATCTACCTGACGCGCGTACAATGCGTTATGTGATCGACCAGCAGGCAATGAACTGACAACTTGTATGGAAAAAATCAAAAATTTGGAAATGATTTATGATAGCAGATTTTTTTCTATGTAATGGATATATTATCAATTAAATATCAGTTACCTAGCGACAAAATCCAACATAATTTCAGACATCAAACAAATTATAACTTTTTAACAAGATTCTGAAAAGTCAGAAAAAATATTTATAAATGGTTTTATCTTTATTTTGGTTTATTTACATTTGCTCTATAATATTCAGGATAAATAATAATAATAAAACAATTCATACTTTATTTATACAATTACTTCCGGATGGAAAGTTTGTTGGATTATTGCATAAAGCATCTTAGAATAACGTTTTAAAATGAAATAAACAAAGAAAACGCTATTATAGATTTTTTTTTTCAAAACCTTATTTTGCCTGGAGTATATGTAACTGTGATATAAATAGACTTGAGACTTTTAAGCACTCTATCATTGTAATAAGCTTTTTGGCAAAAAATGACTGACTGTTGAGTTTGTTTCGGCGTTTCTTCTTGACAGTGTTAATGTTGACTTGTAAAAGTGGCATTGCGGCTTTACACTTGCAGAATAATATTAATTTATTTCATTTATTTATTTCATGGTGTCGACATAGGGTAAATCGCCAGAAACTGGCCACCTCATACTAAAAAAAAGCGGCCAAGTGCGAGTCGGACTCGCACATGAAGGGTTCCGTTAAATAAATTGCTTTTTACGATTTATGACGTAGTAAAAAAAAACCACTTACTAGATCTCGTTCAAACCAATTTTCGTTGGAAGTTTGCTTGGTAATGTACATCATATATTTTTTTTAGTTTTATCATTCTCTTATTTTAGAAGTTACAGGGGGGGGACACACATTTTACCACTTTGGAAGTGTCTCTCGCGCAAACTATTCAGTTTAGAAAGAAATGATGTTAGAAACCTCAATATCATTTTTGAAGACCTATCCATAGATACCCCACAATTATGGGTTTGATGAAAAAAAAAATTGAGTTTCAGTTCTTAGTATGGGGAACCCCAATTATTTTTTTCTATTTTTGTGTGAAAATCTTAATGCTGTTTACAGAATACATCTACTTACCAAGTTTCAACAGTATAGCTCTTATAGTTTCGGAAAAAAGTGGCTGTGACATACGGACGGACAGACAGACAGACAGACATGACGAATCTATAAGGGTTCCGTTTTTTGCCATTTGGCTACGGATCCCTAATGAACTCAATGCATCTACAATAGAATTCAATTTAGTATAACGTGGCCAGTTATTGAAGGGGGGGCCAGTAATTAAAACCTTATACTAAAATGAATTCTATAACAGCTGAATAGAGTTCATTTTTAGTATGAGGTAACCAGTTATTGAACGGAGGCCAGTTACGGCGCTTTACCCTATGTTAAAAAAATTATACCACGTCGGTGGCTAACAAGTTTACGGCCCCACCTGATGGTAAGTTGTTACCGTAGCCTATGGACGCTTGCAACTCCAGGGGTGGAATTGCGCTTTAATAAAATATTCGAAATCAATTTAAAAATAAAACGTTTACGTATAAACCGTAGGTATTTTAGCTGTCATGATTTATGTTGTTACATCGTTAATAAAAACATTATAATAATAGCATTATATTAGTGTAATAATTAATTTTATATTCTTTGCATTTTGCCCTTATTCTAAAAGCCAGTTCCTCCCCAGACATTGGGAAGTTACGAGTAATATAGAGAATTGAACATTGAAGAAGACATTTTACATACCTACCTAACTACCTATATAATTTTTGTAATAGTCACTAAAAGTATTTGTTTTCGTTTATTTTGTATGCTAACAGTAGCGTGTTATTGTATATATATATATATATATATCATCAGCCGAAAGACGTCCACTGCTGGACATAGGCCTCCCCCAAAGAGTTCCAAAGTGACCGGTCCTGCGCCACTCGCATCCCGCGACCTTTACCAGGTCATCAGTCCACCTTGTGGGAGGCCTACCGACGCCGCGCCTTCCCAAAGGGCAATGGAGAGGGCTATGTTGGGTAGTTTATCTGCGTGATCGCATCAGAAATGAGGCTATCCGCAGCAGAACCAAGGTAACCGATATAGCCCTCCGAATCGCTAAACTTAAGTGGCAGTGGGCGGAGCACATTGCACGTAGAACTGATGGCCGTTGGGGCGGAAACGTTCTCGAGTGGCGACCACGTATCTATATATATATATATTAAATTTGACTTCCAAAATTATAATAAAAAATATATATATATATATCTTTATTTCAGATCATTGGTTCGATCCATATGATGTTAGTAACAGTGGTGACTTATGAACTATGTTAATGACAATAATTTTAATAACTTAATGCTACTTAAATGACAAATTACATATTATACAACATTATACAAAGCATACATGGTGACAGACAGACAGCGGGAAGCGACTTTGTTTTATACTATGTAGTGCAAAATAACTGGTCCAGGCTTATTTGGCCCTCCTGATAGCCACCTGAACCCAGTATCTTGAGAGTGGACAGTCGAGGCGCTCCGCCAACACCCTCAGAAGACTATTGCTGCTGCCTCTCAGCCGTCTCATTAGCGACGCTACTCGTTTTCGCCTGATGGCATAGAAATCGTCGGTGCGCGCCTAATTTTAACATATGGTGACTCCATAGCAGCAGTAGCAGGTAGAAACAAAAGTAGTATGTTAATAATGATCGTATTTAATTCTTGTTCTAGGTAGGTAATTTGGGGACGTGTGCTAAGTGGTTAAGCCCACAACAGCTGCCTTACTAATCAATTATATGTCACATATGAAGAGTATAAACTTGTCGCACATTATACATTCTCCCTGTGCCAAAAGTCAGCAACAACCCGCCACCTCTACCGGAATTTTAACAACACAATATATTTCAACGTGATCTTAATCTCAATAAATTGCTTAAAATGAAAATATTTAATGCCGGGCCTTCAACAGCGCGAATGTGCGGTTCGCGGTCCGTGACACATTCGTGGTGTTGGCGATTATTTTTAAAACAATAGGCGAAATCAGACATAGCTGTAATTTGATGGAAATCTCTTTGACTCGCTGCCAGAATGACTAATTCTTGATAACACGTCGTGATTTTTATTCCGCTGCAATAATTCTGTCTCGTAAGTAGTAAGAATTCGAGTGGCAATAATATAACGGATAACTGCGGTTTAGGCTAATTAGATCTCCCAGATGTGTACTAATGTCGTACAGAAGTCATAATTTTTAATGTCAAGATCATTCATTAAGAAAATATACAGAATTATTTTAAGAAAACCATTGAAAGCATTCAGAACTAATTCATCTACGAATTTATTTTCACTTAACTGAGGTATTAGCATATTTAAATATAAAAAATATATCTATTATAACTAAGAAAGTATGTTTCGCGTTATTTAATAGTTGGTATTATATCTTATAACCTGCAATCCATAGCTTTGAGAGAGTTACAGGATTTTCCATTTTTTTCATTTTAGAAATTATGAATATTAGAATCACAAAACGAGGAAGCAAAGTCCTAGGGAAATCCCCTTCTGTCATTATGACACCCAAATGTTGCCTGGAAGAGATCGCTCTTTCTTTAGCAATAAGACCGCTTGCTACCTCACTTAGTGTTAAGTAATTGTTTTGTAATATTTATTTTTATTTTGGTGCAATAAAGAATATAGATACTTACATTATAAATAAATATGACAACTGCACCAGTAACTATTCGATCCGCGATTGTTAACAGAAGGGAACATTTTCTCCACTTTCATCACTATGTTTCAAAACTAGAATGACAGAGAAATCTATGAAGGGATAATTATGTTACCTTCTGTTAATTATTGAATACCGATGGCGTAAAAGCGGCCCAGCTTCTGTTTTGTCACGACTACAATTTCATCGACAAAACAATTTCATCATCGTCTTTATCAGTCTATGACCCTATACCTACACATTCCACTGTTGGCCACAGGCCTCATCTTAGGGATCAAAGGGAAATCATCATCTTATGGGGAGGGGGCAGTAGCAATGGTCCAATGCGGGTGTGAACTTGGGACTTCACATCTGAATTTCTTCGCAGATGTAGGTTACCTCACGATATTTTCCTTCACCGAACAGACAACGGTAAATATCAAATGTTAGTAAAGTTTCGAAATCTCGTTGGAACTAGCTGAGATTCAAACCCACGACCGTCGTTTGACAGCTGCATGCTCGAACCACTATCCACTCCAGATAGGATTTAAACACATGGGAAAAATATTAATAATAATTCAATATTTTTTCTACGTTCCTAAAACTTACACTTGACAAATTTTGAATATTTTTTTTAGTTTTTTTGTTATAGGTACTTGATGATCTGCATTTATAATAAAAAACTATTTTTGGTTTTCTAAAGTAAATACAAGATGATAATTAACATTAAGGGGATCCCATACGCCAATGACCTTCGATCTGAATCCCTTAGTTTTCTAATGTTTTTTGTAGCTTATCATATTAACAACATCTTTAAGCAATATAGTATTCCATATTTACTTCAAACATCACTTTCTTCGAAATATTTGGTATCAAAGTTGAACAATTTTAGACCAAAAAACAGGTTTTCTGGTCATAACTTTTGTCTTAATTAGTTTTAAATCAAAACCCTACACGCGTTTATAGAGACATCAGAGACGAACCCAAATATGTAGATTTCGTATATGTTAGATCTTTCACAGCAATCTTATCACAAAAAAGGTGTTTTTTAGACAATGTTTAAAAAAATCATAAAAAAATAACTATTCATTTCTTTCAAAATATGGTAGACCAAAATGGAGATTAACGATTGAAGAATCTTTGCTTTATAACTCTATCTGAAGTGCAAAAATATTTGTATCGATTCAAAACTAGTCAAAAATCGATGAAAACCTCGGGTAGCCCCTTAACTAAATTAAATTAAAACTACGTTAAATCTAAAAAAGGCCCTCGAGGCATTGTACTGAGGATGCTGGCGGCATTTCCTCGTTTAATTGCAATGCTGATGAGTTGCGCAAGAAAGCCGCCAGCTCTTCGGTCACCAGTTACATCAACCAGACGTTTCGCGATTTCCGCAAATACCTATGCGCACTGGGACCACACGGTCTCGTCTCGTACCCACAAAGCTGTACTCTCTGCCGACGCCTCTATATTTATTACATTTCAGAAGTTCGGCGTTTTTCGCCACTGCACCCGCTTTAGAACTAGTCCGTTGGAGGTGGGGTGACGCCAGTGTGTCTACACAGGTAGCGTCACACAAAAGCATCCGTCCCAAACTCCAAGGAACCAGAGACACACCATCAGGTCTTTTGCCATCATCTCTGACAATGCTAGGCGGCTCAAGAAGAGCAGGCACATTGATGGTGGCAAAAGACCGGCGGATTATGGCATTAAGTGTCGCATGTCTTGAAAAGCGGCCTGCACTTTTTTGACAACAAAGTCCGTGGTTTTATGAAAATTAAAAAAGTTCCCATATAAATAAGAGGCAGAAGTAATCAACAACCTGCAAGGCTGCAACTGTTAAGTTTACCTCTGCTCTATGATAGAAGTTGTGAGAAGAACGAATGAGATGTTTCATTTCGCAAATCATGTTCGGAACCAATTTATTTATTTATTAGGCACACAAAACAGATATCACATTCATTACATAGATTATAGAAAATAAATCAAGGGTTCTGGTTAGGAATGCCATCCAAAACATGTATGGACAGCATGATTACAACATTACAAGTAACAACGAGCGAAAACCATCCTAAAACTACCTACACTAAAATACTACATAACAATATGCTTAAGCATGCAAACTAGATTTTAAGTAAGGTAAAAAAATTTACGTTTACATTCAATTTACATATGAGCAGAAACAGGACTTAAAATAAATAAGAATTAAAACACTGATTGCACCAAATTAATTTAAGTTAAGAGGTTTAGAGGTGTGATGGCTATTTGACATTCTAGAGTCGAACGTGATCTGGAATAAACTCTATGCTATCGTAGATTTATCAATTTATAAATCAACGATTTGGTATTCATAAAGTAGATGATTCCTTCAATATATAGGTACCTACGAGCGTTAAAAATAAACGTACGAATTTAGAAAACAGCACTTTTCAATTGATTTTATTCAGTGTTAAGTTGACGTCAACTATTAGACACAGACAATCGTTGGGTCCTAAAGACATTTAGGTTCGCGTCTCTTCTGTGGACATTGTCTACAAGGCCTAATTTTTGGTTGGACTCTTAATCCGGATAAACGGCGTCGACTCTTAGATAATTTCATGCAATCAAAACTTTTTTTATATGTACGGAAACCCTTAACTATTGACCACAGGAAAGACGACTTTTGTTTTACTCAAGCTATATGACCCTGTTACTGTAAACGTTCATATATGAAATCCAGAAATGACTGTCGTAGTTTACGATTCCTTCCTCTTTTTGTTCTCCACGATGCGACACGACAACCTGGCGCTACTCATCACATTCCTTCGACACGCGATAAAATTTTATAAAACACACGGTTATCGGTTATCGTAAACAGAACAAATAGCAAACTTTACGAGCAGTTCGTCTCGGCTTTCCATTTGCATGATACGACACACCATGAGAAGACCACGGGTGGGGTTATGGCGTCTCGAGACTAGGTACAAAATGATTGGACTGGTATAAATCTGAGGGCACGGCAGTGCCACCGCCAAGTCGAGCAAAACAAAGAGGCACGGCCGACATCCTTTTCTCGAAGCCATTCAGGCCATTTTCAACATACTGTAAATTTGTGCTGGCTAAAGCCAAAACCCTGAATTTTCAGTAACGTATAGGGCATAATATGGCTTACATATATTCTCAATAACATTCAATTTGAACTTTTCGTTTCAGAACTAGTGCCCGTCAAAGTTCCTTAGTTTTGTCACTGACATACTCACTGATGACTCACTTATGATCATCGTAATTCTAAGGTTCTTCTAGCAGACCCACAAGTTTCAAATTTTGAACATAATTCGTTTTTAGCCTATCTATTCATAAAAAACCTAAAAATATTGCAGTTTCCGTCACGATTCTGAGATATACAAACTGCATAAGTAAGTTTGTAATCCTAACTAAACGCTATTTGCGGTTGGTAAAATAACATTTCCATACAAAGTTGATAACAAAATAACCTCCAAAAAGAAATCTGATCCCATAAAAATATTCCATGTAAAAATTGGCCAAGTCTCGGAACTCTTCCACAGTAAAAAATGGCGAGATATTTCGTAGAGCCTAGTCAGGCATTCTAATTAATCTTTATTTGCTTGCTAAATAAAATTTTGTGACTTGGCAATCACACTTACATAGTTTAAGGTATGCAAAAAATAGTAAATGCAGTAAAGTTGTGTGATTCCCAAGTTGCAGAATTTTATTTAGCAAGCAAATAAAGATTAATAAGAATGCCTGACTTGGCTCACTACTTTTTACTGTGGAAGAGTTCCGAGACTTGGCCAATTTTTTACATGGAATGTTTTTATGGGATTTGTTTATTGAGAATTTATTCGCGCGCTAGTGTGTCTGCCCGTGGCTCCGGCGTGGTCGTAAACATAGCTGCCGCAACGTTGCACATATCGTATAAAATGCAGAATCACGGCCTACGTCGCAGAGCTGCTGAAACTTCTCAAAACTTTTTCAAGCAAGGAACCGAAAATTGGAAATAACTTGAGTAATTCAAAATAATCAACGACAGTTAGTCGTAAATCGTGAGGCACCCTGCATACATGTGCGAAGAAATTCAAAGGTGTACGGTACGAGAAGTCCGTTATTTTCATGATTGTAGGTTTAGTAAATAAAATCGGTGCCATTCTCATCAGATTGTTGTTTAAGTTTTTGTGTTTATTATTTAGTACCTATATCACTCGCATCGCACAGCTTTTCCACCGTTACATCCATCCGTTCATCAATGCGCCGATGTGATGTGTCAACATTCTGTCTATCTCTGGTAGCATGTTATCTTAAGTCTCATAGTCGCTTTTATTCACACTGTGAAATTCCATTCCAGTTTATTTGCTATCTGAGTTAACAGATTGATCGAAACATTTAATTTAAAATTACCAACGACAATAAAAATAACATAACATAAAACATCAAGGTAACGACATAACTTCATCGTAATTTAATAAAAGTTAAATGATTGTGTTTTATTATCTGTTTTTGTCGACGGACGCATTTAGAGCTGTAAGCGTTTTTTAAACAACAAAGGCTCATTAAAAACTGAAGTCATAACAGGAAACGTGATACACTTGGCCAGTATTAAGGATCACTTCTTTCATCATAAAGCGGCGGTAAGCGGCAGCTGGCGATTCACTTTATGTGGTTTCCGAACGGCTCCTCTTTAATAATCTTGTTCATTTTAGAACTGGAACACCCGTAACACTAGCTTGCCTACTAGTGTGGAGTGTCATTCTCTAATGGTACATTAATACACTTACTTAGTTGCTTGATGTTAAATTTAAAAAATCATCGATCTCAACCTACAAAACTCATATAGAAAGAAAACAAATGATTCAAGTAGTTATTCATTGAATAGTTCACAAGGCGTCTAGAACAAAAGATAATTCAGAAAAAGAAATACTTAAGCGCAATTATGTCCTTGGCTACCGTCACTGTACATTGCATTCAGAGAAACTACTGTTATACGTCGATCGTTTACAACAAAACACGTCCTCATTAAGAATTGCCGTTTATACGCACACTACAGTAGCATCTCATCAGCAGAAATTTCACGCCTACAGGATCACTCAATGGTTACCGCGAAGCCTACAGAAGTATAAGTAGATATAATTGAGTTTTTATTGTTAGCGGCATTTACTGGAGTAGGTAATAAAGTCCGAGCATTATCACCATGAAATAATAAGGTTGAAGGCAGATGCAAACCAATTTAATACTCGTAGTTTTGTATAGCACTGCGTTGTCTTATAATTAGGTAAACCCAGTGGTCACGAAACCCCCCCGGATTAGGTGGAAGGGATTATTTTTGGACACCCTAATTACATGAAAATTGGGGTAGGTCCTATCAAAAGAAGTGCACCTCCCGTCTCCCGTCACGGAGTAATTCCGAGGTCACTGGTTAAATTAATATTCAAAAGATATATAAATAATAAATAAACCTTAACTGTATACGCCAATTCATGAACACACATTTTCAGCAATAGCAGTGCAATGTAATAGTCGTATCCTAATAAAGCTGGAAAATACACGTATCTAATAGAGGCGTGTTCTGCGACTGATGTGTGACTAGCAACTAGAGTTAGGCAAGCAATAAAGCTCCTCGTCAGCTAATAACAACAGTGGCATGGCGATATCTCAATATCCTAGGTGCAAGTTAATTAACACATGACGTTGTCGTGGAAATAGAAATCCTGTAGCGGAGCGGTGCGCGCGCGCCCGGGGCGAGTCGCACCTCCTCGCACACTGAATGCAGACCACAGCCGGCCAGCCTGCGCCCAATACAACTAACCAGTGGCTCGGTGAGTAGAGAAACTGTAGTCATCGCAAGTCTGTCTTAAAAATAAAGAAAAAAATATCATTGCCAAAAATTGAGTCGACAATAATAACATATCAGTATTAAATATGCTCACAAAATTTCACGAGAATCAGTAGAGAAATGCGACCTGTAGACGAGGACAGCCAGAGATCTGGACGTCTGTCCAGATGTCCATTGTCTATGCGATTTGTTTTTGCCCAAGCTAAAATGGAGAACTTTGTTAACTGTAGCCTATAGCGCTAATGTTAGCTCGATACGCTGAGCTCTTTGCCCGCGCCCGGACTAACTATAGTATTTGCATTCTGACACAGCTGTCATCCCAGTACAAATAATGCATCATTGACGATTATTGTACCGGATGACAGCTGTGTCAGAATGCAAAAACTGTAGCGATATTTGAATAAATAATCACATTGTCAAAACGAAGGATCATTCTGGAATATCAAATGTTCTGATTTTAGATAAATAAAATCATCAATAACATATGTAACACCTATGTGTAATTACAATTACACCTATGTGTTACACTATTGTAATAATAACAATTACTCTTAGCGTTTCAAAAATAATGATCTAGCGTAGGTATTCACCTTAATCCTTAATTAGACAAAAACGAACGAAGGTCCATAGTCCAGACCTCGGTGACGCAGGACAGTCTCAACGATCCATAACAGGGAAAAAAAAAACAAAAAGACGGCCAAAGAGTTTGTCTAGCCGGCTGGACGCTGCCAAATTAAGGGCTAACAGCTAAAATAAATGTAAATAAATAAGTAAATAAATGGCGTAAGTAGGTAAGTTCATTTTATTTAGGAAAGTATCGATCCTTGGATGTTGTAACGCCTCCAAATTCGCGATAAATTGTACTAAAACTAATGTGCTTAAACTAGTTGAAGTATAGCGTAACTAGCGTAAGTAGGTAACTATTCACTCTTTAATCGGTTAGTTGAATTCATATACCCAGTTCCCAAGTGCAAGAATAAGTTTAGTAGATTATTATTTCTAAGTTTAGCTACTATATTTATTTATTGTTTCAGCATTAAGAGGATTGTGAACCTGTAATTTTTCATACAAAAAGCGATAACGTTTTTCACCCCGTAAACATCGTTCGATTTTTATAATTTTTGGACATGTTGTAGCTATAATGAAAAACTAGGTCTGTACGTTTTGATTTTTGAGATAGATTGCTTGCGTTAAAAGTTATTAGCATCTAAAAATCTATATTTTTGACTTAAAAACTTTGTCTACCGTTTTATTTAATAAAAATGATTCTTAACTGATTTACTGAAAAGGGAAAACGTACGGACATAGATTTAAGTGTACTGAATCCGATAATACCAAAGTTATTTCATTTCATAAAGGTTTAGGGGGGTAAAAACGTTATCACCCGAAACAATATTCCAACAAGGAAATGTAGGCATTTGCCTCCAGGACTTGCTACTCTCTCTATCGGACGATACGGGTGAGGCACAGAGCGTTGTGAAACAGATAGATTTTTTTAAATACCTACTCGCGCCGCGTATCGGCACTTCACAATCCTCATATTATTTATCGTAATTTAGGCTGTCCTACTGTACGCTTGTGCAGGCTGCGACCCCGCCGCCGCCCGAAGCCCGCTCTGTTTGTTTACAAGCAACGAGACTTCATTACGCCGCTGCCTAATGTATTCAGCTTCAACCTCCATCCACGTTAACAGCGACACTTCTCGGAATCAATATGTTCCTTGTATGTTTTGATTGGCTGGCACCCTCCGCACTAATCAAAACACATCCTTACCCACCCGGTACAAGGATCAATTCCGCTCCGCAATTGCACCCAAATTTAATGACACAGAATACAACGAACGGATTTCAGTGTTATACCCGTAAGGGATAAATTTCCTATAGTGCTAACGACCTCCGTATTGAACATGTCCAATTTTAGGCTTAACGCGCATTTGTTTTATTAACAACTTTTAATGTTGAACCGTTTCCTGCTCGCCTGTTCTGGTTCGCGTCATTCCGATTGTCTGCTATTTGTGTCGAAACAAAACGATATTTGTACAATGCGCGCCTATATATAATTCCGTAAGTTAATGGGCTCGGTTTGGCTTTACAGTCCATAAACGTAAAGCCATACTAAAACCACAAGCCGACGGGTTAGCGAGGGAACTCGCTGCCAAATCCATAACAGCAACTTCTGATCTCGCAGCCCCCAAAAATAATAATGTTTCATCTTATAAAAATATTTCCCTTACGACTGTCGTTCGGTATATCAGGGTATTTGTCACAGAGGATCACCCTTTATGTTCGTTTCCAGTCAAACCCCTTAGATAAGCGAGCCTTTTATATGCCAAATATAATATATTATGCTTTACAATTTCGGCTAAAGCTGAACATGGACATGCCTTCATAAGTAAACAGTACTTTTGTTCATCCACACACAGTTTTAGGTTCTGATTTGTCTTATCGGTGGTTGATAGTTAAGTGCTGGGGAGTAACTAAGCCCCTTTTTAATTATTTTTATTTAAATAGCGTTTTAAAATAAACTTATGCGGATATACCTTCTAAACAAAATGTTGGCTCCAATGTGCCAACTTTCAAGAACAGAGATTTATGTTCTTCAATAAAACTAGTTTTGTATTAATTTGATTCGTCAACAATAAAATCAATTTGCTGGAACTAATTTTCGATAGAAGAAAAATAAGTAAGTTAACTATATTGATAACCTACACCTACAGTTTATAAAATAAGTTATAGCCGTACATATGTAGTTCAATTTAACTATTACTTCAGTATAATGTGAAGGAATGTTGTCTCCGAATATCAACGCTAAGCGAAACCCAGCACGAGCCATTACTTCCGACATATGAGCAACGCAAAAATATCAGCGTATTATGGGTTATCAGCCGTCTCCGACTCGCCCGCCGCCATTCATGTCTCCTTTAATGGATTGCTCTCTTTCATATTCTGAACGTACAATGTTTGCGCTCCTATGATCACGTATAGTGATTTAACGCTTTGTAGTTCCACTATCCCATATCTGTGTAACGACTAGACAAATGACTTGAAAATTAATAAAATACGTGGTTCAAATTCGACTACTGCGACTAGTGAATGATTGTGTATTTCACAGGTAGGTACTTGCTTTAATAATGTTGCCGGATTGAATATTACTGATAAATGATGGCAATGACATCAGGGACCCACGGGCTGATGGGTCGCCCGCTTTCTGGGGAAACTGTGATAAATACGTGTGAACACTAGTTTAATATATACCTAAGTGTCGCACATAGTTATATAAATTGCTCCACAACACTCAATGGCAAGTTGAAAGATACTTTAACTATGTACAAGTACCTAGGTATATTAATCAAATATCTAACTAAATTCTAACGTATCTATTAAATCAAATTAAAGATACACACCAATGTATCTATCCGAGATATCTATAGCTCCATATTTTTTATTTGCTGCAAGCAAAAATAAAATTTACATTTGATAGCAGTAGCATTTTCCGATACTCGAGTGGAAGTGCGAGGAAGTTTCTCACCCGCCTGTTTGCACGTCTATAGCTCCCCTTTCATATGAAAGACGAAGACAAACATAGAATGTGCCAAATAACAAACAATATTATACGGAATGCACAATAATATCAGTTCCGGAGCGTGGGTGCGGGCTGGGGCCCTGTTTGTTCCCGCAAATAAATATGAAATTCGAAGACGCGCCTCAGACGAGCAAATATTATGGAAGGTTTGCGTTGCTTTGGTAAAATGATAACCGCCGAGATTGAAAAGTTGGATTTAGCCGCGGGCCGGGAGATAGTAAAAGTGGGTAAGCTTTATTGAATATATCGACTTGCAATGCGACACTTTTTTTCTTTGGAGTTAGTTTATGGGTGCGGGCGGGTATGCGAGATAACGATTTTGAGTTTTACGAATTTATAGACTTTGTCCTACCTTATAGCCTAAGAGATATATAACATTCATATATGTAATACATGTACGTGTAAAATATTATTATTTTTGCTATTTAACTCTCTACTCGACGCTGAGTTAACAAAATACGATGTTTTGACCCGTCGTCGACTTGAATGGAAAATGTGGAACACATTAGCTTCTCATGAGAAAACTTCTAAATCTGCATTTGAATCACACGTGAATCCCGCTGATACTTTGTTTCGCGTAAGATTTGTCTAAATAATATTCACGGCATCTAAATGAAGGTAGTTTACAAAGTTAGGGCAATCCGTCAGTCCAACCCTACTGCGCTGCAGCAACGCGCGAGCCCATCGCCTTATCATCCCGCGAGAATAACTTCTAGATTTATGTTACACGTAAAACTTTATGTCGTGCTTTGTTTCTCATACCAGTGCCATGCTGCATTGTGAGCGTTTTGATTAAAGTACGGAATTTATAACTTTTATCTAGCAAGAGGATAACGTTGTCTACTTACTAGGTATGCACACAGTAATAAATTAAAAATGATCAGCCAAAGTGAAATTGAATGTCTCTCAAATTGTGTATTTTTAATGGAACAATATATCTATGATGATAACTTAGCATTTATTAAGTCTAATACGTAAACGTAAGCTTCGACTTCGTTCCCTTTTTTTTAAATAATGATAATGTTTGGAATCCGTCTTCGAGG
Organism: Epinotia brunnichana; assembly: GCA_963854355.1. Taxonomy (NCBI): domain Eukaryota; kingdom Metazoa; phylum Arthropoda; class Insecta; order Lepidoptera; family Tortricidae; genus Epinotia; species Epinotia brunnichana. Next base: position 16,441,709 of record OY977939.1, on the reverse strand, counting down.
GTTTAAATTATAATAAAAGTGTAGTGGTGTAGTAAAAATTGTATATCAAGGTCTCAATATTGTTATCTAAAAGTAATACGGTTTAGCAATGAAACTTACAGAATATCATTTAAATTTAAACTTCGACATATTTGTGTATCTGTAAAACCTTTCTGGGTGTTCTTTCAAAATATCAACGCCGACTATAACCGCATTGGCAGCTCGTATAACTCGCCATCACGGCCATCGCCTGTCAATAAGCAATTCCTGATATTATGCATTGCTAGAACAATTTCTGACGACCCTAAGGTAAGGGTTCCGTAGAGTGGACGATAATAGAGGAACGGCTTTACGACTGCGACACCCGCTCACATCAACACTACATCGACAGGCGAGTCGCTGGAGTAGTTACTGGTGTGACAACCGATTTTTTGGTGTGACACCAGAGTAATTTTCAGCCATGTTTGTTTGAAAGAAACGTAGCATACGTTTTACAAATGCCGAGCAAACCATACATATGATATGCATACATCATTGTGCTCTCCTAATGATGCATACCTGCTGAGCGGCGAAATGGGTATCGTGTAGACGACTCGAGTTGAAGCAACTTACATTGTGTATCGCGCTGCGCAACCCTGCCTTAGTTTGCACCGGTTGGACCTAAAATAAAGTGATAAATTGATAATATGTCATACGACGCAGACGACGAAAATAATGATAAAAGGCGCTAATTCTTAGTACGCTACAAGTTGCCTATGAATAAGGCCTTACTCGTTTATCTTATTGGTTTAATTGTGGGTAAAAGGACTATTATCTCATCAAACATTATTTCTAAAAAAAACATATGACAGGTGGACGAAAAAATATAGACATCCCAAAAGACGGCATATCTTAACCATATAATAGATACCAACGTACATGCACTTAGGGGTGTAAGGACCGCTCTAAGCAGCCCAAGCGACACCCGCCACTTTCTGCAGTGTCATCGCTGCATATAAAAAGTTATGACCGCTGGCAATATTTCCGAGCGACGGCGAGGCAAGAGGCCGCGCTGGCGAGGAAACGATATGCAGTAAACGGTCGGGCGTGCGGTCTCGTGGGGCCACTGCGTCCGCTGACCCGCCCGATTTTATGCCAATTTTCATAAAAATAAATCTGACTCGCGTTGATTGAACCAGTCGCCGCCCCGCGTTCGTGAGCCTTTCTATTTTATTGTTATTAGTTCAGTCGCACAAGGGTACGAATTATTGTTTTGCCAGTTGTTCACAAAAAACAAGTGGTTTTGCAAGGCCAAGGGTGGACGCAGAGAGATGATAACGATAAGATTAAAACTGGATTTACAATTTTCTTCACTTATAATAATATAGAAATAATATAGAAAGAATATAGAAATCACCTGCCGCAGCTATACTAAACTAAATACCTCATCATCATCAACACCGAACCAACCACTGCTGGACATAGGCCTCCCCCAAAGAGTGCCAAAATGACCGGTCCTGCGCCACCCGTATCCAGCGGACTCTCGCGACCTTTACCAGTTCATCAGTCCACCTTGTGGGGAGCCTACCTACGCCGCGCCTTCCGGTACGTGGTCGCCACTCGACAACCTTTCCGCCCCAACGGCCATCGGTTCTACGTACAATGTGCCCCCGCCCACGGCCACTTAAGTTTAGCGATTCGGAGGGCTATATCGGTTACATTTCTGATGCAATTGATGCCTAGCCTTCTCCAGTCCAGAGTCTTGAAAACATCCGCCAGTGCAGCGGTGAATAGTTTTGGAGAAATAACATCTCTATGCCTGACTCCCCGCTGCAGCGGAATAGGTTTCGAGTTCTGATCACAGTTGCGTTCGTACAAACACTTCAGTACTTCGACATAGCGGTAGTCCACTTGGCACCGCTGGAGAGACTAATACAGCCCAGGTTTCGACCGAATCGAAGGCATTCTCGTGGTCCACGAACGCTAAAAAGAGAGGCAGGTTATACTCCTCAGTCTTCTGTATAACCTGGGGGACCGTGTGGATGTGGTCTACGGTACTAAAGCCTCTACCTGCGAAACTACCTGCGACTATTTATTTAATAATCCATAACGTTTCGACATCGTGTTTCACTTGTTATGACAAATAAGAATTTGCATCTAAATGACGATTGCTTTATTCGGTCGACAACTTTGCATTTAGGTAAACCTCACTGTGAGTATCTTAGCCTATTTGAAGGCTGTGCTCTGTTCACATTACAGCATATCCCAGTGACTTAACTTACCTAATGTGTATTTATGATAACAGCGCAATACGGCAAAAACTAGCGCAGGAGACGTGGCGAGATGTGAACCGATTCGTCGCGTTAATAATCGTTCCGCCAAAGAGAGAAGCGGTCGTGTGAGCACTATCTCGGCGGACATCTGACGGAACAAGTGTTATAGCATCGTCGGCTGCCATATAAGATTGAAATTGCATTCTCTGAAAGATATTCCGATGGTTATCACGACCGCCACACACGGCCCACTAGCGAGCGTCAACTAGCTCACGCCGACTGCCTGTTTGCGACGCTATTACGCTCATAATAAACGCAAATCTGTAAAACTTTAATCAAGTGAACCTTTTAATTGGACATTCAACATTATTAACCAAATTCGATCAGAAAATAATTCCGATTGGGAACATTTAAATTTACAAAACGAGGTACAGGGATGTGTCTGAACAAAAGTGCAGAGTGTAGTCAAAGAAGCGTATGGCGGGGCATCGTGATTTATCGTCGGCCGCTTTTGAATATTAAATAATCGTTAATGGGAGCGCATGATCGGCCCATTAGCCGACGCGCGACGTCGCTCCTTTCACGTTTAATAAAGAGTCATTTATAAGCGAGCGACGCTTTTCCCTTATCTGGCCGAGTACCTATGTCGCGACTGAGAGGTGCCGCGTATCACGATTAATTTTATAATTTTATCCCTTTATTTGTAGCTTTTGCAGAATGAAAAGCCAGCTCCACGCTTTAATAACGAGCAGATTAAGCAGCCTGGCTGAATATTGAAGCGCCTATCGTCAATATTAGATTATTGGTTAAAAAGAAGAATATTATTGTACGTAGGTAGGTATAATACACAGATTGTAGATAACTGTTAATGATTTTATATGAAGAATTTTAATCATACATATACCTGACCTTAACGCTCACATGTCGTATCTTACTCGTATGCCAGTCTCTACTCAGAGGGTAGATTTTAGTATATCCGTTTGGATACTTAATGAATAATATGAAATGCATCCACCGCTGTATCCCGATTCCCAATCGTAAAAAATAGTTCGTTGGTAGTAACCAAGGAACTATTTGGAATATATTATTTTAATTTCTTTGATGCACTCACTTATTGTGACTATGGTCATAATCAATAATATATATAATAATAAATGGTGTAGGTAGTACCTACTAGGTACCTGGGCATTTTCAAATAATTGCGAACCCAATTAGCGTGAGTCGTCAAACAAAAATGTAGGTACTCAGTGTCCGTTTTGTGACGACAATTAAATACTCAGTTTATATGAATATTTACTTTTTCTTTTCAATTTATAAAAAAAAAATATGCATAAATAAGTTACTTAAATGTGAAACTAGTTATTTTTCAAATCACTTACTTGTTTCATTGTCGTCACAAAACTGACACTGAGTTGATTTTTATTTGATCATCATCGTCATCATCATATCAGCCGAAAGACGTCCACTGCTCGACATAGGCCTCCCCCAAAGAGTTCCAAAGTGACCGGTCCTGCGCCACCCGCATCCAGCGGACTCCCGCGACCTTTACCTTTTTTAGGGTTCTGTACTCAAAGAGTAATACGGGACCCTATTACTAAGACTCCGCCGTCCGTCCGTCCGTCCGTCTGTCTGTCACCAGGCTGTATCTCACTGATGGGTGGAAATAAAAAAAAATGCCCATAGTTAAGAGCTTTAATCTAATCTACGCTTTAACTTTTCTCATTTTCGTAACGGCAATTACCCATACATTATATATGGGTAATTACTAATTGTCGTTACGAAAATGAGAAAAGTTAAAGCGTAGATTAGATTAAGGCTCTTAACTATGGGCATTTTTTTAGATTTCCACCCTGGTACCGTGATAGTTCCAGCTGAAATTTTCACAGATGATGTATTTCTGTTGCCGCTATAACAACAAATACTAAAGACACAGAATAAAGTTTTTTATAGATAATGGTACGGAACCCTTCGTGCGCGAGTCCGACTCGCACTTGGTCGGTTTTTAGTTTGATGGCTCACGCTAATTGGGTACTAATTATTTGAAAATACCCACCTACGCGCGTTTAATCCAAACCAATGAAACGAATCATAGGTCAAAGATATCCCGAGCCAAGTGTAACAAGTAGCCAATGGTTAGTTTCCCACGATGGGTAACTGTCACCTCGTGGAGCCATTAGAAAATTACCCCGTTTCCTTACCGACGCGACGACTGATCGCTGTTAATGTGTCTCCTTCGGACCTCCAACCAAATGCCCCACAATTAGGTATGTGGTAATCATGAGAAACATATTATTATGCAACTTTGTAATCCACTATTAAACTAAATTGAATTAGTCTTACCTATAAAGAGTAAAATGGTGTTCACGCAGCACCTCATTATAACTTATTTATCGAACAACTATAAACAAATTAAGAGATATACTGCATACAGTGCTTAAATGTCGTGCGTGTACTTCTGAATGCACATAAAAGCAATCAAGGCCCATTAAGACAAAAAGCATTAGCTTATAAGCATCTGTGTACAAGTTAGACACCAAGAAGAAGATTACCGTGGTACGCGTGCAATTATGAACATTAATCTTCGTCGTAACCGACAAATAACATTACTTAAGGCGCACATCGGCGGTTACGACTTCCTAATGACACTTCGATCGTGGCCGCCGCTCATTATCGCGAAACATTCGATCGGCTCTCTTGAGATATTCCTCTTAATATCTCGCCGGCGTGGGCTGAGCGGCTGGGATATCGTCACGTATGCGCGGGCCCACGGCAGTAATTATATCGGCACAATTAAAGACCTACTAATATATTATAATCGTTCTGTTAGCAAGAGCAGTTTTTACAAAAGCATCGGAAGCCGCTCACTGCGTTCACACAGTCCTGCCGCAACACCCCGTGCGATTACAGCGATTGAAGCCGATTGACCGACGTGATTGGGAGCCTTCTACGAATACCACTCTAATCTATTATGTACCGATTGCAATTCCACCATGCCTATTATACTGCATTACGTGCTCTGCTTTAAGAATCCAAGAAAATTGTGTTTTTTCCATCACTTTAAATAAATAAATATTACGGGACAATCTTACACAAATCAACCTAGACCCACGGTAAGCTCAGTAAGGCTTGTGTTGTGGGTACTAGGCGATGATAGATACATACATATAGATACTTATATACATATATAACATCCATAACTCAGGAACAAATATTCGTGATAAATACACAAATAAATGCCCTGACCGGGATTCGAACCCGGGACCTCCAGCTTCATAGGCAGAGTCACTACCCACAGGGCTACGGAGGCCGTTAAAACTTTACAATTAGGTACTAGGTACGTAACCCATTCAAGCCCAATGACTCATATTTCATTCAATGTATTTCACTTAACTGAATTTAATTGTAATGATATTTAATATTAATGTTACTATGGATTTTTATCTGAAATAAATTATGATTATTATATGTATCATGGGCTTTAAAAGGGTTAACAATATTATATTAATCAAGAACGATTTTCTTATGATGTACCTATACATGAGGCACAAGAACATACGAGGCACAATCTAAGTAGTATTACTTTTTGACTTATCTTCTTATCTTATCTAGGTGAGGGCCCTTTCGGATGCTCTTCGACCCAGTGGGATCTTTTGTGCATTTGCCCTCTCCTTTATACCTGCTCCCAGGCTTGCTCCATCATTTCCACAAAGCGGATGATGCAGTTCGCCGGGAGCACCTTGAATTCCTTTGGTTGCGGGTAACCTTTACCAAAGTAGTTCATTCTTTGTATGGCAAGGGCATGACATTCACACAATAAGTGTTCCATAGTCTCGTCCTCCTCGCCACACATTCTACAGTCTAAACTATCCGATAGTCCCATCTTGGCCAAGAGATCCTTGACCCCGAAGTGACCTGTGAACACCCCAGATATAATTCTGAGTTGCTTCCTTCTGGATTTCCAGAGTTTTCTGGTCCAGCCCGAGTCCACTCCTTCTATGAAGAGCTTAGAGTGCCTTAAGCCAGCCTCATTCCTCCACTCGTGTTGGTGTTTGGTTTTGGCGTAGGCTTTAAATGCCGATATTATGGTCCCCTGCGAGAGTCCCACAAATGGTTCTGGACCTACAAAGTGATTTGTAGAGCCCCCTCTTGCAAGCTCATCTGCTCTTTCGTTGCCGATGAAGCCGTTGTGCCCTGGTATCCAAACTAGTTCCACCTTAACTATTGTGCCTTCCAAGTCTGTTTAATGCTTGGACGCTATTATAAATTAGTCTAGATTCCACTTTCGGCGCCGTAAGCGCTTTAAGGGCCGCTTAACTGTCACTGAGTATATAGATAGTCTGCCCTTTGGTTTGCCTGTCTATATTCTCCTGTACACAGGCAATTATGGCGTATGTCTCCGCCTGGAAGACAGTTGCCAAACTACCCATGCTTACACTACTACTATAGTCATTTGCATAAATGCCTGCTCCCGTACCGGATCCCATTTTTGATCCGTCCGTGTACCATATACTGTCTTCGATACCAGACTTTGGTGGTTCTAGACCTTCGGCCCACTCAGCAATGGTTGGAACTTTTGTTGTGTAGTTCCTATGGAATACATACTTGGGTAGTATTTTGTCGCTTCCCATGTTTGTTATTCTGTCTAAGAAACCATCAGTCTCCATGTTTGTGTGCTTAGTCTTCGGCTTGCTATCGCACCACAGTCCAAGAGTTCTTAATCTGCAGAGCGATTTGCGTGCCTCTGACTTAATCACCATGTGAAGTGGCGGTAGGTCCAGCAGGACTTCTAGCGCCGCTGTAGACGTGGTACGAAACGCCCCTGTTATAGCCATGCATGCCGTTCTCTGCACCTTTCTCAGGGCCTCTCTGCATGTGCTCATTAAAGTCCTTGGCCACCATACCAGGCTACCGTACAGTATTATGGGTCTCACCATCATGGTGTAGATCCACTTCAGTACCTTAGGGTTCAGTCCCCATGTTTTGCCATACGCTGATCTACACATTCCAAATACCCTCAGGGCCTTTGTAATGGTGAGATCTGTATGCTTCTTCCAGTTCAGTTCCTTATCCAGTGTGACACCTAGATATGTCACGTCATTGGACAGTTCTAGTACCCTTCCGTACAGCTTCAACTGCTGTCGTGAATGGTCATGATTCACGATAGTATTTACATTGGTGTTTATAATTACGAGTATGTCTCAAACAGCCGATTTATCTTATGTAGCAACACCTACAAGGAATCATTTTTATAACAATGTTGACGGGTAGGCGGGTTGTCAGAGTTCCTAACGGCTATATTGGGAACGAACAGTTAAGTGCGGTTTTGTAGTGGTTGATTTGGAGGAAAAACAGGGTGAGCTCTTTCCATAATCACTTTCGATGCGTCCTATGATATTGTAACGATTTGGTATCATTTATACGTGCGTTCATGTGCTTACACAGATCGGACGATGATTGTTTATGATGCGATGTATTTATGTGCGTCCACAGGTCTCATTCTCTTTGGGAGGCGTATTGGTATATCATGTAGATGAATAAGGTTTTCCTACAGGTTGCGCATGTACGTAACCTGTAGGACACACAACACAGTTCTTAGTTGTGGAGTTCTTTAGTGTTAGAGGATTAGTTACAAGAGGATAGTTCGGTAGTCTCGGCTTCAGGCCATATCATCATCAGTCAAGGGTGCACCCGGGTAACTGGAACAATAGCGTGTGAATTGGGACAGTATCAATGGTGGTAAGGGATGTCTATGCGCACGAGGCGGCAGCCCCTATGTCAGATATATAAAGGATTCCGCAAGTTGTAAGGGTATGTTTATAGTTGCATATATGCTAATACAGGTGTCTTAGCTTGAGTGCTATAGGTTCTCATTCGCGGCCATGAGAGTGACCAGAAGTGGCTTCGCGACAACTACTGTATGCCGCGAAGGGTCCTTTTCCTAATAAAGGATATTAGGTACTACAGTTTTGCCTGGATTAATGGATAATAAATAAATACTTTTTGACTACTCATGACATTGTCTTTCTTGTGACATGGCGAAGACATCATGAAATTTGACATGATTTGACCACATGAGCTTTCCATCGCGTTCAACTACATGCTTCCAGAATGAAATTCTTAGGCCACGTGGCACACTTAGACCCAGCCCAGATTTAACAAGAAGATCATAGTTGGCTGCTTTGAAGGAAAGAGGTGAAGAGGCCTAGAACATCACACGATGAAAAGATGCCATCCGCGGTGCCACGGGTGACAATATCCAAGGAGCAATATACAATTAGCCCAAAATAGAGAGGTTTGGAGAACAGTGGTGAAGAACTGCGCTCCTGGTGGTCACGGTCCCCAGCCTTGATGGACCGATGAAGGAGAAGTAGACCAACTACGACATTTTCAACTTTTCAAATTAAAATAAGGTGATTGAGAATGCTTTAAGGTAGGTTATCTTCTATTCTTTATTCTTCCTTATTATATATTGAGATCATATATTGTAGACAGCCTGAAAAACAAAAAGTGTCCCTAAAGGTTAAAAATACTGACCACCATTGGCGTTAAGGTATAACTGATAGCGTCCTGCACGAGTAATCTATCTATCACAAACAATATTAGGGTTTATGCTGTAGCATTTTAATTTTATAATATTGCGATATTGTAATTGTATATGTACTGGCCTGCAAAAAAAGGGGGTGGACCATATTTTTTTGTAAATTGCAACACTGAATATCTTGTATAATAATAAATTATATCGTTTTTGAGTGGAGGGAAATTTGACATTACTTACTTTATGCAGTTTTATTTGCAATAAAGCGTTTTACTGATCAACAACGAGCTTTGTGTGTAAAACTGTTTTATAAAAGCAACAATTTGTAGCAACGTTTGCAGGAATGCCAGCGACGAGATAGGGGTCATTTCATAGATGTTATTTTCAAAAAATAAATTGCTTTAAGTAGATGTTAGTCACAAAAATTAAATCATCAGGAAATTAACTTTCATGGTTTTATTTTCATCAATGTTTCAAAAGTACAAAAATGTATGGCCCACCGCTTTGTTTAGCTACAGGCATTGCCTAGTTTGGGGTCCATAGGATATAGGTTATGAATGTAATTCCTTTTGCCAATAAATAATTTATTACTATATTATTATAAACGTGACGGTAACTAAAACTGCAAACCTTCTTTTGCAGGCCAGTGTATAATGTTTTAATAAAATACTACCTCGCTGAGTTTCTTACGTCGGTTTTTCTCGTGGCAGAGGTTTATTTTTTCTACATGCATAAATTGAAGAATAAAGAACATTGAATTTAACTGAAATCCTGGCCAAGTATCTTATTTAAGTAAGAACATAATCAAATGATTCAATCAACTCGGGATAAACTTGCGTAACAGACTCAGTGAATGAGTTCAATTCACATAATTGTATATAATTTAGTTAACCGTAAATAACAAAGCTTACGGACATTACTATATCAAATTCGCCGACAATATGACTGCCTAATAGATGGGTAGGATAGGTTTGATTTCCCCGCGAATCATGGGAAAATTATCCAGATCGAGTTCCAGTGAGGTCTTTGAGAACATCCGACGGATAAGAATGATTACAATGATTGAACCCTTATAATCTTTTATTTTATAGTCGACAGATGTTAATCGGTGCACTGACTATAATTACGCTTCGATTTCTGACGAGAAAAACGCTAACGCACGCTCTATCTGAGCGCTCGGCGCAGATTTACTGCAACGATACGTCCCGGCCATCAACCTGGAGTATTTAAATGCTTAATGGGATTCAAGAAACAAAGGTACCTACTTATGCTTTACTGCATAATCCTTTCATATCTAATAAATGGTAGCGTAATGCTAAATACGGCTTTTATAAACTTTATAACACACGTTCCTAATTGGTCTTACGTATCATAAAACCGATTCCATTATTTCACGGCGTGGGTAAATACGTCTACTATCATTAACATTTGCATGTTAACTGTACAACTTTAATTACCACCACAGAAGCTACAATTTATAAGGCAATAGAAATCAGAACCAAATCCGTTCACTACGCAATAAATTACGCTAGAAATTTAACTTGTCAAGATATGGGAAGTTACAAAACGACATAAAACTGACATAGCGGTTTTAATTAGCGTTCATAGCAACGTGTCCGAGCTCTTTTTATTTTTTCCATTGTATGCAAAGCAGCAGTGGAGTTCATCCATCACTTCATATTCGCAGCTTACTGACAGGGCTGGAGAGCCCGTGCCGCCCTACTGGCCAGACATCCGCTAAATTGGGAGCAGCGTTAAAAAACTTCCATAGTCTATTTAGTAGCCGTATAACAAAACCGAACGTGAAAACTTTTTGGTCGTGACTTATACTGAATAATTACTTCAGTGAGCTTCTTTCATTTAAATATGAAAGTCATAAATGCCATACGCGTATCCTGTTAACGCGCGTATGTAAATTCTAATCCTTGTTGCATTTAGAACGGGGCGGCCTAGTAATTATGTGCTTTCATTTGTCTGTTTCTCGGAACAAACGAGCGCGCCCGCGTGTAGCGCGCTCCATGTAAAACAGTTACCAGTAGGTACTCTAATCTCGCATTGCCATTAATTTAAAGAATACGTCTGCGTAACCAACTTTACCCACATCGTCGAAACACAATTCTCCTTCACATTTTCTTATTTGCATATTAAAATAATTTCGAGTAAGCGCAATACGTAAAGTCGCCTTCCACCCACTCGAGAAGCGTTTCCAAAACAGCTTATAAGGCAATTAAATTGTAGTAGAATCTTGGCCGTGTGTGGAAAGGCCTTCAGCTCAATTTGTCGTGGCATTTTTTTCATGAATACAATTATATGGGCCTCGCGACAAGGAGAATGATGACAGATAAAGGCGGGTTGTGCGCCCAAATAGATAAACTAGTGTGGAAATTAATGTCTACAATTACTGGTGCATGAAGTTGTAGTTAATTATAGGTTTATAGCTATTCGCTTTTAAGTGTATATTATTAACACAAAGACCGAGCATTATCATTCTAAAAGGAAGTGTATAAATTATCTAGTTCGGGCTTATCACCAGACGTTTCAGAAACATTTATCAACTTAAGTAGCCTTTACCCTCAAACCATGAAATTGTGAGTAATTTTCTTGTGTACCTAACTCAGCTGTGATACAAATATTAGGTTAATAATACCTACCTGTTGTACCTATATAATGTCGATAAACAATTTTAGATTTTTTAATATGACATTATTTAATTGTGATGATTAAAATTAAATACAAAAAATATTGTGTTTATACTTTATTCATATTTAAAACATTGTCAATATAACCATATTGCAATGAAACATTAGTATTCAATCAATCACAATTATATTTTATTTTATGTTTAATTTGGGTTGCGTATTTTGACAATCTGAATGCTTAGGTAATTCCAATAAAAGCAGAATCAGATTTTTTGATACATACTAGGGCAAATGAATCAATTCGTGTACACGCACCTGCCAATAACAAGGCGTGATTACAAGGGCCGGCGCGTGCCGCTCCACTCCATAACACATTATGATTAGTAGCAAATTGTCGGGGGCGAGTACTCATGCGGCGTGCTGATAGTTTGTTTACGACCTAACTATTACACCACAAAATAATTATCTGGTACTCCAGTCTAGCACAAAAATGCAATATCCTGAAATATCAAAATAGGTAGGTATTTTTTTATTATTATTGGTGGCAGGCCTTGATGGAGATGGCGGGATGTCTTAGACGCCAACTTGGCAATTGGCCGGAAGAAGCACAGAAGCGTCAGTTATGGCAAGAGAGGACTTTGCCTAGAGGCGGGACACGCAAATAGGCTAATTAATATATACAAATCTATAGTAGCATTATAATGCTACCATTCTACCAATCATAACACATTATGTAAGTAGGTAATTATGAGGGGAGTGTTCATGAACCGTGGTGTCAGTTTGTTTTACGAGCAAGTTAAATTTTAGGTACCTACTCTAGTTATCAAGTAATCAAAAAATACTGCATGGTTTACATGCCTACACCTACAGTGTAAAATGGGATACGTAACGCCCCAACTGTTTACGTCACCCACGGGTAAATGAAATAAAAGTAAGACACGCGGGTCAAATTGGCCAGTAAATAACTATTTTTTTTTTATTCGTATTTTAGAATTGCATTCCTCGTAATTTTTCTTGTAAAATTGTAAGAATTGCATTCCTCGTAATTTTTCTTGTAAAAGTTATGATTGCAAGTTCATCTTAGCTCTGCGCAAAATGTTGTCATAATAGTTAGGTATAATGTGGCAACTATGTATATTTTTATATAGAACGGTAAGATTTAATTTATTTAATAAATCATCTTAAACAAACTCAATTACGAATATAAATGATAGTATGTATACGCAACTAATCATAACACATTAAGTATAGTAATTGTAGGGCCCTGCTTATGCACCGTGGCGCCGTTTACTTTATGAGCAAATTAACTATTACCACTCATCACCTGATACACCATCTAAAAACAACACTGTTATGAATTACTAATTTTACGAGGCTTTAACTCGTAATTGCTAAACGTTTTAAGTTTATGAAGCGTCCATTAACGTCGACACCTCTACTTTTTACGTGCGTATGAAAATGCATATATTCTGTTTTACTACTATTTTTGCACTTAACTGGTATGGAAGGAATTTTTAAAAAAGAAGATATTGTAGTAGATTTACTGAAGTTGAGTTGCTGGTATTTATAGTCCATAGATGACTGACCAATCAAATACATAATGTCTATCAAACATTCTTGTAATATTAAACAAACTTAGCAAAGCACTCAGTAACGATGATAACTAGTGTTATGATTTATTTCCCCTTCATAACAATTGGCGTGCTGCACTTGACTACTTTTAGCGATTGGACTATCAATCAATTTAAAAAATGATGGGGTTTGTAACCGAACCAATTATAGATGTCTTAACTCATGCAAGTGAGTTTGCCCTTACTATTTGTGCGGGACTGCCTATTATTTCTGTGTATTTACTATTTTATTTTTTTCCAGATAAGTATGACTAAATCGCTTTGAATATAGGTAGGTAGGTGTTGTAGGTAGGTTAGGTAGGTTTTATACGTATGTAGGTTATATGTAGGTACTTTTACTTTATGATAATTATTCACGAGCATGACAATAACAGAACAATGACAGAAATCAGCATACAAAAATCAGCAGTAGTTAGTGCCACCAAAGGAGGCCGGCGCTGATCTTCCGATGGGAATAAGTTACCTTCTCGTACCTAGTAGTAGTAGTAGTTCCTATTTCAGATGTGGTGTAATTTACATACAGATTACTAATTTCACAAAATTTGTAAACACATGTTTGCTGTCTGTTGTTGTTTTTTTGTAAATTTTTCGTCTAAGTACAATTTAATTTATTCCATTAAAATGCTACCCATATTATTTGAAATCCATTCTTGAACAAAACACGGCCATTTTAGTAAGTAAACTGTTCACCAACATTTTGTTAATATGTTTTAGTCCCTCTGATTAGTGGAAGAGCCAATTTAATGAATACATAAACCGTTTATTGTATTACTTACACTCATTTCAATATTAAATATATTTTTCACACATTCCAGGAAGGTGAGACTGAGGGGCGAGCTGCACCCGGCGCGAGCGCTCAACCATGAAATTATTATCATATAATACCGCGCTTGAGCACAAAGTGATTATTCAAATACTCATAGCCAAGACAAACTGACAAATAAATACCTCTGCTTGCTGAATAAAAAAACTCGATTTAACGCTTTAATATTTCTCTTCCCGCCGCTATATTTTAATATAAGGATCTGGCCCCGTAGCATGGATGGCGTTATCACGCGATAAGTGATAGGATAAGCGCGTCGTCTCATTCTATCGAACGGTGTCAGCCAGGGACGGCAGCTCTATCCTATCACTTATCGCGTGATATGGCCATCCATGCTACGGGGCCAGGGCTCCCTCCATAAAAGAAAACGAAATTATGTCATAAAGTACCTAGGTGACTAGTCATGTCAATGCAAGCTCGATTTATAATATGCAATTATTGTAGGCGAAGCGAGTGAATTAAAATAACGCCATATTTACTTACTGACTTTAAAAATTGAGGCTCCCTACTTATTTAGGTTCAAGAAAATGAGGCTCTCATCCATGTGACAAGAAAAATAGAACCATTCATCAATTTCTTTATTTTTTATATACCTATTTAATAAAAATATCTACCTGCCAAGAATAAGTTATTATGATCTAAAAAAAGACAGTGTTAAGGTTTCTATAAAATGTATTTTTACTTATTTGATGGAACCGTTCACCTCATAACAAAGTAACTTACCTGTCTGGGCTATATTTATCTTTTCACACCTTTCATTCGGAAAAGTAAGTTTTGCTCCACGACGAGAGGAATAACAATGCTACTTTCCTATTCAAGCTACTTTTTTAATTTATGCATTGGCATGTAGCATTTATGCAATGTGCCAATTGAATACAGATCTTAATAAAATAATCGATTGTAATTTCATCGTAATCGATAAAAAACGAACATGTATTTTTTTATTTTTTTTCCTCGTAATAGTCGATGTGAAAAGTTGTATGTGTCACTCAGGAGCAAAATTATTTTCGTCATGGGCGTTAACGTTTGAATCCTTCGTTACGCTCAGGAATCTAACTTAGTATCCCTCGCTATTACGCTCAGGATTATATCGTAGAATCCTTCACTTCACTCTGGATTCAGTGTACCGCCCTCGCCGTAAATACATCATTGTGGTCCCTTGAGACGCAAGTAACTATTCCATATATTGGCAGAAAACGCCCGGTCACCCGCAGGTATGCCTAATTTTTTCACACCAACCACCTTTGGTTAGCGACTAATAGGTATTTGTCGAATTTATTCATGCACAAGGAATGCGCGTGACTTGTCATGTGAGCGATAAGCAAATGACAGAAAATGTTATGTAAATTGGAGACTGCCTGCTGTCCCGTATATATAATATGATACTAAGGAAGCCTCTGTTGTGGGGGTACAGGGGAGAAAACGTGACTTATTCCTGGAGATAAGGCTATGGCGTTGTCTCACTGATATATTACATATTTTATGTTCATCTCACTTACTTAGTAGAATATTCATTGTCCACGTTAGTTACTACATCATATCACCATAATATGACAATTATTAGTCTTATAAACCTTTCGGTACACGGTCTCAAGTTTTAACAACTGTTTTGTTTTCGCTTTGGTAAAAAATTACCTAAGGTTATCTAAGATTTCGATTCTTATTAAAATATACACCGTCTTAACTAACACCTGATAGTCACGAGTAATTCACGAAAGGTCACAGTGAGATCTGATAACGGCATTTTATAAGCATTTTGTTCGTATACGACACAGCGATTCCATCAATCTGCCCGCAGGCATTAGCCGCAAAGGTTGTTTCACACTGTGTCCGACCAACCCTACACATGGTTGCGCTGCCGCATTTACAAGATCGATGTACCTTTACTCCGAATACTTCTATATTCCGAAAATACTATCAGGTGGAAAGACTATTTATGCTGCAATGCACAACTACGCTTCGGTTAATTCAGATTATGAGCCCTACAGGTACAGTGTCTAATACGCAGAATAAAGTAATTTGCAATTTGGAAGCGACCTCTCCCGAAATGTCAGTCTACTCTAAACAAAAGAACTACGTGTTAGTCTACAAACTCCATAGTTCTCCCAAGTATCTTTAACTCGATTACACGAGTGGTGATTTGATTATAAATAATTGTAAAGTCCAGTAAACTTTGACCCTCCGACTTGTTCTAAACTTGGCAAGTGGAAAAGGGCCTAGCGTAAAGTCAGCGCTATCTATTTGCTTTGGACTCTTTATGAGTTCGAAACGAGATCCGTCACGCGACGTTAACTCGGAATAGAAGTGATAAAGTGCCCGCTAATCTGCCCTATTCGGGTCACACTTAGTATACTTTATTAATCACAAAGCTTACAAATTACACTATACTTCCTGCGGCCTGACACCTCGCTTTGGTGTATGTTAATTTTATTGTTACCTTTATTGGACAATTTGGACACCGTGACAATTTTTGTAGGGGTGAAATGGCTTTAAATTATATGAATTTGTATTGTCCTGTCATAGTCGCTATCTTCTACGATAACCTCAGGTTTTATTATTCTTACATTTATTTCTACATCTGCAATGAATTAATTTTTCAGCACATTGAATGACTTAAAAAATACACTTATCATAAGTATAAACATTTATATTATTAGTATACAAATGAAATTATAAAACATTTTACCAATTCATAATACTGAAACTCCAACACATTTACGTAAGGAAGGGTGTATTAGGTATCCTACTTATTCACATTTGTATACGTTTTAATGGCAAAATTTACACTTTAAACGTTGGGGTTCTCGACATGACGCCTTATGCAAAGCAGGTGTTACCCGATACGTGAATAAAGCGGAAACATGTAAAGTAATAAGTAAAAAGCATTTGCCAAGCAATATTATCCGCTATCACATGTACACGTAAGGTGAAGCGAAGTTTATTTCGGTAAGCCCTATTACCGTTTATCATATTTCCTGTTGTGGCGCCAATTTGAATCGTAAAACATTATTCATAGGGTGTAGAAATATATACCTGCCTTCCTCTTAACATAAGTTTCAAACCGTTTTAAAGTCGACATTATAATACCATTATTCGTAGAGGAACCTAAATTTACAGATAAAAATAGTAAATTCGAATAATTAAATCAGATCGCCTGTACCTACATATAACAAATACGAAATCTGGAGCCTCATCTTCGTACACCTCTTCCTTAAATTACAACAGTTTACAGTTTTTATTGGCTACTCCTTATCGGGTAGTAATCGTACAAAGCTCGTAAAAGGGTCATATCGGGGTGATGGTAAAAAAATAAATTGTGTATAAAAACGGAGTCGGTGTACGTAGGCAGTACAAGTACTTATTAGTATTTGGAGATAAAATGAAGTTGGGCCGCTTTGGGCAATTTATTGGGGTAAGTTATGGGGCGGGCTCAGGCTAATTTATTCGCCGTGCACATAAATTACTTGATTATGAATTCGAGTTAACTCCACTGAAATGTTTGTCTGTAGTTAGTACGCGGCGCTTTTGTGTAACAAACAATCTTGGGCTCTACAAGGCACTGTCTTCTCTTAAACAGCGACAACCGGATGAATAAATTCCCAGCACGATTTATGTATTCCCATCTAAATTAGATACCTATACCTTGTGCTGAATTTAGAACTTATAACCTAAAAAGTTCTTACTTAAATTGCAGGTAAAATAATAAATAAGTTAAAATGTGCACTTGAATCCATAAAATATCATAAAATTATTCATTCAGAAAAAATAAAAAATCACAGTGGAACGCAACAAAGAAAGATACGATCGCGGCAATCGAAGTATCTTATCATTTGATCTTATGGGAAAACTTAATGGGCGGCAAAAGAGACAAGTGAGGAGCGAAAGTAGGAGCAATACTCATAAAAAGCAATAGTAGGGATTAAGCAGAACACCGATGGTAATGCCGAGTTGTTTTCCAGGCGTAGTATCGCGCCGCAAGCGCTGCAACGCGGTATAATCGCGGATACCCATAAAAGATGTAATTTCAGATAAGCTGAAACAGACGAGCCCCGCCCCCTGCCCTCCTGCCTCCCCACTCCCTCGCTGCCTACTTTCTAATGACTAATTATTATGCTGTGCGTTGCGAGCTTTAACGTCAGCGAGTGAGCCTACCTGTGCTCGCAGTTGGCGCGGGTTCGTGGCAGGTCATCGGGGGTTTATTATCCCGAGTAAAAATGTACTTTGTATATAGAAATCTGATTCTTGATTTGTGTCTTTTTAGAGCATCCAAATTCCTATTTATCTTATTTAACCATTAATTGAACTACTTGACAATAGTTATAGCGCAACTTATCCAATGGGCGAATCCGAATATTATTATTATAATTGCAGAAAACTAGTTAAGGAAAATCTCTTACAAGTATATTCAGGACAAACATGTACCTATTAACATACATCCATCGGATGGCCAAAGAGCAAAACGCTGCAGCGGGCTGGGCGGTGGCGCCCGCGCAAGATCATAGATACAGGGCGGCGACCAAGCGATGTGTGATACTGCGTACTCCATTACCATTCCGATACCGCACGTTGGAAAATACTTCCACAAACTACTGCTCTTGTACAAACATAGTTTCACAAACAAAATTGCAAAATTATCAACGACGATATTTGGTCATACATAGACAGTATTAGCGTTGCTTATTGAACGTGCAAGCGAAGCGAACGAAGTAGCTAAGGCAAAAATAAATTCGAATGTCCGGCTGTTCTCCTCTACAGGTCTATTTCTCAACCGATCTTCGTGAAATTATGTGATCAGGTTCAAAAATTGTATATTAATAGTTTTTTTGCCGATTCAGTTTTTCAAGACTTAAAGCAAAAAATATTTGAAAAGGAGAGTTAAGTATTGCGAGTTCTACAGCTCACAGAAGTTTAAGTGTTTCTGATTCCAAATTTCATGAACAATTATTTAAGGCGACGCGACGTAGGCTCACGGTCTTCTCTCCCTCTCACTGAGCATAGGTAAGCGTGAGCTAGATGGAAGTGCGTGTTCGGCAGCGTGGATATCATGCTTTTTAATTTAAATTGTTTGTGCGTTCAAATAAATAAAAAAGTAATAGCTAAGTTTCCTCAAACATGATATTGCCGATTTTTAGAACCAATTTTAATATGTTTAGCTTTTGTGCATAGTTAATTTGTTACGAATTTTTTAAGTGTGTTTTAGACCTATGTTCGTGATTTTATTCTATCGAGCTAAAGTCAAAAATTCAGGATTCGAATAGCTATAGTCCCTCGAGAAAGGCCTCAAGATTGCTAATTAAATTTATGGCAGCCGTATTATGATCCAAACAAGCACTACGACTTTTAAAAAATCCATTTTCTGAGCCTACGTGGCCTTAACTGTTACTATGTTATTTTGTTTCAACTGACATCACTTGGCAAGTTGGCATAATAATAGTTGCTCGAGTTAGTTTAACCAGTTTTGACCTGGTTGCCACGAAATATGCCCCTTCGTCACACCTAAATGGAAGGCAGGAAGAATGCACTTTTCGCGATGCAGACGGCGTTCGACACCCCCAAGGGAATAACATTGGGAGTGGGGGTTGGTATGGGAGATCAAGCAGACGAAGTCACGGGCAGAAGCTACTGTCATATGTATCCAACCAAAAACATAAATGTAAAAAAGGAGAGCCAAGTTCAATACAAAAATTATGCTTGGCTGTGGGCTTCGCCGCAAAAAGAATGGGGATCTAAATGAGTGCCAAGTTCTATGCAAAATCCAAATATGTATTTATAGGAACAAAATAACATTATGAACAAGTATTAAACTCTATGTCTTTGCTTTACTGGATACCTATAACAATTGCTGTTATTTAAAAATGTGAGATCTTAAAGTAGGTTCGATTTGACTTGGCCAGTTTTTATCAGAATTAAAAAAAATATATATATATATATATATATATATGTATATATATATATATATGTTATATAAAAATATATATGTATTAAATTCCAACGCTAAAATTAAAACAAAAAAATTGTATGGGGACCCCCCTATTTTTTTACTTTTTTTTGATTTTTTCCTACGCTTGACACACAATTACCGAGCTGGATTGGAGCTGGAGGTTAGGTTTAGGTACTATATGTCAGTCAGTCAGTGCTAAAATTTACGACTTTTTGACCTTCATATCTTTATAACCGTTTGAGCTAGCTTCATGAAATTCGAGCCTCTAGATGTCCTTATGGATATAATTAAACACACGTAGTTTTATGTGTTTACGTTAAAGAGGTTTTGAGTTATAGAAGGGTCAAAAGTGGTGCCGAGTGGTTCGTGTAATATTGCACTTGGCGCTGGCTAGCCAGTTCTTTTGCTTGAACTTGGCTTGACACGCTGCCGCGAGTCTAGATACGTTTGTTTTCTCCGGTGGTTCCGGTGGTGCGTAACGGGAGTCCGTCACACAGTGAAGTTCTTTTAACAATGTACAAAATTCAGATTCTACTAAAGTATATTTTTATGTTTAAGACTAATATGTATTACAATGAGTTATTCCTTTAAATAGTCATCACAAACATATTATCAGCAATGTAAATCTTTTGCTCAATGTTTACGTTACTACTTCAGTATAGGTTTTCTATGTTCTTAGTGAGAAACCTTTAAGAAAACATATATTATTTACTTAATGATCCGATCTAAATTTGTTTAAATCCTTTTCATGTAAGTACCTATGTTTCTGTGTTAATAAATAAATACCTACTTACATCAACGGGTTATTTGTTTTAATGTTTCGTATGATTGACTCCTAGTTTTTGTGTAGAGAAGTAAACTGTTGACATCAAAACTCCTCATCCTTGCACCAATCGCGAGCTAACAGCTGATGCCTTATTATAACAATCGAATTGATGAGCGATACTGCAAAACTATGCCAGCATATACTTAACAGTTTCGTGATGTTAACCTACTTCACGCTAGTGCAATTCAAGCAACAAGGCCTATATGTATTAACATAAAACATTAAAAGCACACTATAACTGCGAGGTGTTAATACGCAACTTCACAGTGTCAGGTCAGGTAACCGGCGGAACTTGTCTCCATTCCGCCAAAATTCTTCCTTGTTGAAGGTCGATAATGAGCTGTTGGAAGCCCAACCTCACGATCCGCAGGATGAAGCCGGTCTTCACGCACACGTACTCTATACTTCTTCTACCACCTTTGTAGTGTAGTGTAGCCGGGAGACGAATAACAGAGGCATGAAACATAAGTGATATAGTTACGGAAGTCCCGTTCTGAGATGGATCGAATCGTGGGCCTGGCCTACCTATTTAGTGTTGATACCTGTATCAAAACTAGCTACAGTGATATCGATCTACACTGGCCTGCAAAAGAAGGTCTCAAAAACTCATAAACGTGACGATAACTAAAACTGTTAATCTTCTTTTGCAGGCCAGTATATTTACAAAGTTGCATTTAACGTATCTCAAATACCATCACAACATACAATGATAGATGGCATCCCACGATGCAATTCAAACAAAATTATACAAATGGCAGGCTAACTATGGCAACTCCAACATATTGGCATATGTTCGTGACTAGTTTACGAGTGCCACGACATTGCATATTAATTGGTGTCGCTATCGAGCGCGCATCGCAGCTCTGTACCTACCATACGATACTCTACATATGTATCAAGTTTTGTTTATACATGAGCTTTCTAATGGCAGTCATATAACTACTGGGTTTTTCCTGCCTTCTCACCTTACCTTACCTCTATTAGGAAAGTCTTAGAAACTATCGACTTCATGTTGGCTTAATGCACAAGTTTATATGTACTAGATACTGTTAAATCAGTGTGAGAAATAAAATGACTGAACTGAATAGATAGAGAGTTCCACGTTCACGTATTTAATATACTACCTTTAGTGAGAGAGGTAGTAACGCCAGATGAGTGTTTTTGAAATACTAAAATAACCTTAAAAGAGCCGATGAATTAATCTGAAAAAAGTTATCCATTGATATTTCATTAATAACCTGATTGATATATTTTTTTAAACAATTACAATTACAAATAAAACCTTGAAATTAGGGTATTTCCCGCGTAAATTTTGTTACTGCTTCAAATGATATTTTCGCGTTTCTTTCGAAAATAGATTGGTAATAACCACATTTTTTTTTTGTTATTTTTTTTTTGTTACGTTGGGGGAATGCTTTGACTCACCGACCGCCCGGTCAGGGGGGACCGGACGGGTGTGTGGGACTCCCGGACAGAAGGCCCAGACTACCCACTAAACCCCCAACGATTGTCCAACCATGTCGCTGCCAAGGAGGGCCAAAGGTTCGCTTGACGCATTCTACTTTGTCCCTCGCGACGGCGTGCGCGCCCCGCTCTCCGTCTGCGGATATTAGGAGCGGAAGGGTCGTTCTCCCGCTCTCTCTCCGCTGCCTCCTTCTGTGCCATTACGGACTTGCAGAAGGAGGCCATATATATAAGCTATAGCTTCCCAGGACCTCTCGCTGTCGATACAATGGTCGGCAGCGAGAGGTCGTTACCCACTATAGCGACCAAATTGTGCCGCTGTGGCCCCCACGCCAAGCATACCTCCAGTGTGTGGCACACATCATCACACCCATGGCAGCGGGGGCTTTCCTCTCGACCGGCAACTCGGTGCAGATACTCCCCAAAGCAACCATGCCCTGTGAGTACCTGCACCAGGTGGAAGTTTAGTTCACCGCGTTTGCAGCCGATCCACCTCTCAAGGTGGGGCAAGATTGCCCCTATTGTTATTTTCCCGGCCGTGCTCACTTCCAGATCTGCCCCCCATCTCGGAGATTGGTAATAACCTAACCTAACCTTGGTAATAACCAATCTATTTTCGAAAGAAACGCGAAAATATAATTTGAAGCAGTAACAAAATTTACGCGGGAAATAACCTCATTTCAAGATTTTATTTGTAATTGTATTTAGTGTTTTTAAAAAAATATATCAATCAGGTTATTAATGAAATATCAATGGATAACTTTTTTCAGATTAATTCATCGGCTCTTTTAAGGGCATTTTAGTATTTCAAAAAACTCTCATCTGGCGTTACTACCTCTCTTAATGGGCATAATTCACTAAAGGTAGTATATTAAATACGTGAACGTGGAACTCTCTATCTATTCAGTTCAGTCATTTTATTTCTCACACTGATTTAACAGTATCTAGTACATATAAACTTGTGCATTAAATGAATACATTTAACGAAAATCTGAAAGTTGCTTATTTATCGGGTCACTTCATACCGTCGGCGATAAAATAAATGACTATATCTGCGCTGAGAGTATGAAATTTTCTCGCATCGCCTTAGTCTCCAGTGGACAAACAAATTAAGTCAAAATCTGTGTGGAAATATTTATTGAAAGGAACGTACCTACCTAGATTGAGAAGTTACGGCAAGTCGGTTAATACTTTCTTACTGGTCGCTACTAGTACATTTTGTATTAAATAGATAAACCCCCAATAGTCAACTATAGTTTAAAAGAATTACAATTTCGATTGATTGAATCCATAATGTCTGTAATCCATGCGTCTAATCAAAGTGGTGTGCCGAGCAAGTTCCGGCGCAGTATTGCGAGCTGGTGTAGGTACTCCATCCACAGCTTGGTCCGTCGGAGTGAGCGCATTCTAATATGCAAATGTATTTAAATGCTAAGCCCTCTTCATTACGACGGTATCGATCTTAGATATACAATTTGTAACTCGATAGGTGCCTTAGCTAACTTAGCTTAACCAATCAATTTACACTCGCGGGGGTAAATCAAAATAATTGCGCGCCGAATATAACTACACTGGCCCGCAAAAGAAGGTATAACAGTTTTAGTTATCGTCACGTTTATGAGTGTTATACCTTCTTTTGCAGGCCAGTGTATTTGTAGTTATTAAGTCAGCCTTATTACAAGCTTTATACTAATTTGCCTTCTTAGTTCGTTCGTTAGTTATGTGTGGGTCAAATCTACCGAAATCCATTCGAAGTAAGTTGCAATAATATGGTATCATAAATCTGGGTTTGATGATAGAGAGCGAAGGTGTCAATGGGAACTCCTCAATTACACAAAATAAACCCGTCGTCTTTAGGCACATTGGAAACCTCTCAACGAGACGATGGCTGTGCAAAAAAGGTACAGTCAGCAACAAAAGCTTGTTCCTTAAATGATTTTTTTTGACAGAAACTTATTAATTAATAGAAATTAACAAAATTTTTCTTTAAGATGCTTAAACTTGAATTTTGACTCATGGTTAAGAATGAACACTTGACTATGCTATATGATGCAGTAACTTCAAGATTACCATTTTATTTTGTTTACTAACCAGTTCCCTACACGTTCACAATAATAAATGTTTTACAAGCGTACAGCACGAAAAGTTCTTTAGTGATCGTTAGTATTCTAACAAGCTGTAGTCCCCAATCGGATTAATCTTAAATATTTATTGCACACAGTCTATTGGTAGACGAAGCTGAGCTAAATTAGTATGACGATAGCTACACTGATGGTGGAGAAAATGGTAAGCATTTGCATCGGCGGCAGACGTGGGTGGGCTGGCAGTGGCTGATTAGACTTGATGAATATTAAACTCGGTGCCCCTGGCCTATGAGATGCATTAGGTACACTAATCACTCAATCAACAGCAATTACGATAGGTTAAGGTACGCCCGGCATCCGACAAGTTTCATCCATAACAATAAATAAATACCGTCAATCATGATAGATCAGAAATAATTAGTTGCACTTTATCAGCAGATCCAGACAACAAAGTCATGAATAGTAATAGTTATTTCGTAAACATTTGGAAACAAATAAAAGCATTTCCTCTTCCCTATCGATTAGAGCGACTAATCCGAAACCTACAGCGGAGCTAAACGTAGAACAAAAAATACTCCACCTGTCGAATCTGATAAGTGTTTTATTTAAATTTGTTTGGCGATTCAAAAACGAAAACAAAGAGCATTTGTGTCTTATTAAAAGAAATTTATAGTTTGAATATAGGTAATGGCTGATTGACCTCGGTCACTGGAGGATAACAGGGTTTCGTGAATGCAAAATGTTTGGTCATCCACAGGACTCAATCTAGGGGCCGCGGTGTTTACACAGTGCACACGCGATTTTATTTAGAAATACATGCTTAAGGAACATACATAACGGGCGAAACATTCATATATTATGTATTATGTATTCATATATAAGTATATTATATAATTTAATGCACGCCTTATCTCATTAAGTGAAATGTTAGGTACATTTCTTTTGAGAAAAATAAAGTCTTTAACCACAAATAATCTGTACAATCTAGGCACAACTTATTAACATTTTATTTTTAGGACAACCTCAACATACAATTTCTATGGACAGACGGTCTCAGAAACAGATCGAGTGCAAGGTGCGCGGGCGCACGTGCCCTTTGCCCGCGGCGCACAGCATTATATCTGTTTCCAATTCAAATTTGTGTCATACATCTTAACAATAAACTCGAGCCTCGATTAAAAACTCTGAAATGAACTCTAGCCCGGCCACTTAAGGGTGTTTTGAATAATAATGATGAAGGAAATGGATATTTAAAATAATATCACCCCAGGGTTAACGATTACCAGCGCGCGCATGCGCACAGATGGTAGGATAAACCGACGTTTGTTTCCGCAGTGATATCTGAATTAATGGCGATACGAAATGCTCGAAAGGTGCTCATTACCATGATTTATGCAAGATATATTTCTTATGCCGTCCCTATTGTAGCGATTAACGTTTCAAATTAAGCCATGTTTTGGAATAAGAAGGAGAGTTGGTCGGGGTTAGTTAGTAGCGGAGCGGTTGGTATTGGCGCTCGTAGTTGCGGCGAGTCAGCTCGAGCAGCAGTACTGCACCCCGCGGTCCGCGAGGCTGCTCTCGTTGGAGGGCGCCGTCCATCTCCCGGCTCGCTCGCTCACTGAGTACATTCCCGTGTTAGTTTTTACACCTATTATTTTATGTGTCGGCGAGTAAAGTTCGGTACGTGAGTTATAAACGCGCTCGCGCCACTCTCGCCCCTACTTTATAGGTATTAACGACTTGTCCGAGAGTTTTCTTATAAATAAATTTGAAAGGATACAAGGCTCGCTTTTGTCGGATTAGTAGAGTGGATCTTGTTTCACTTTGTTGCTCTGTCTTTTTTACACTGAGAACGTTGAGGAGTAGGTACCTACCTGTTATGTGATTTCGTGTCGTCTATGAACATTGATATCGTATTGTATCGATTTCGCGATTGTATAACAAGCTTGTTGGAATTTGAACTATTCCCAATATTTTGCCCTGTTATAAAAAATAAACTGACGTACCCACGTAGTTTTAACCGCGACTTATTTCTTCTTCGTCTTTATAAAATACACAATATGATACACTAAATAGATAGGTATTGCTGTCTACGAACGAGACCCAAGTCACATAACGCGTCGAGCAAAACTATAAAAGCGGGAAGCTATGGAAGTTAAGAGCACTACCTGTGAAATATCAGAGCAATAAAGTAAATGCAGTACTAGGAGCCTGCGACGTGCCGCGGCCTGCCGCGTCGGAGCATCACGTCGTTACACCTACAACACACATCGCAGATAATGGACGCCCAAGTGATTAATATATCAAATTGCTTGCTGTTACTGACTACCAAAATAATATCTTACAAGTATATCGTAGCTACTGTAGGTCTTAATCAATTGTGTGTAGGTACAGTCGCCATCACATACATAGGTACACTATAGGTGTTCAAAAATATCGGCACATGCACCGTAATGCCTTGAAAGTAGAGGTGTGTTCCGATGTTTGTGACGTGCTTGTTTGCTCCGATGTATGTGATGGCGACTGTACTCGTACTAACTACTAACTGATACGCCACAACTATGTTGCCTTTATTAAGTCATATGTAGACAATGGATATTTTAGGAAGCATTATTACTGAGGCTAATTTATGACAGCACTCTCGAGGTTTCAAATATCCCTAATGGAGCAAGAGTGCGCCGTTTTACATCTTCCCCCTCAAACTGCATTATAATGTCTCCGCCGAAAATAACCGCACATAAATATAAAACAATGTGAAACCACTTAAAGCGAATAAAATACAAGTCGACTTCAACTCAGTAAAATGAATTTATTAATAACGGAGACAATGAACGACTGAAACAAACGTTTCACTTTTTGTATTTTTAATTGTCCTCCGAGCGACAGCGAAGATGCATTAGAAGAACTAAAATAAACCCCGGATCATATTCGACACTCACCGCTGCTCCTGCGCTGACTGGCAGCTGTTGCTGCCATGCTGCAATCTTATGTCCACTCTTTTGAAGTTTCATAATCAGTATCATTTCAAGTAGCGTTATTAATTCGATGGAATATTAACACCCACCAAAAATTCAAACCATGTCGTGCATGGCGATGACTGAAATATATTTAATAATTAAATAGTAATTTCCAGATATGTCAACCATAGCATGGAGTGCAGTTCTTAGATGATATCTTCAGCGTAATTAAAAATGTTGTCGTGACATTGAGAGTGCCCGTCCCTCCCGCCCCCGCACTCCACCGCCGCCTTCAATATTATTGGCGATTGAATCGCAATTAAACGCATCGAATCAAATTACACTTTATTCAAGCACGCCGGATAGCTCAAAATTGAGAGCTACTTATGCAAAAACGAACGTGCTCCTGTTGAAATGCCAACCATTTTATTTATTCGCCTTAATTATGTATCTTGTCTTAATTTACGATTGGATCATACGATAATCTGAAGCGTTATTTATTATAGATGCCTTTTGCAGACGTTTCTATATCGAGATTTAGGATTACGCGGGTCGATGTCGCGTTCAGTCGATGCTTGGCATACTGATTAAATATATTATTCGACATTGATTCGCATTTTGCAATTAAGTGAGTCTGAGCTGCGGCTGAGTTGCACAGTTGTGAGGCGAGCGATGGGCGCACGATGATAGCGTCATCGCGTTTAATTTTGTTATGTGTCGACAACATGACGTGCGACGACTCGATACGACCACTGTCCACCCTGATAGCCTTTAATGAATGTAATGAAGGGTTATTAACGATACGCCAACATCTCTCGCGTATACTAAGCCTACGTAGACATTAGTTACTTAGATCAGAGCGAAGAAAACGTGCGAGTGAGAACAAAGAAAGCCACATTTGCTAATTGCGGTTTTGCTCGTGTCGTGCCCACTGCACGGCGGGTCGTGAGCTCCCGAGATATGACGATAACACATTCATAAATAATTAGAGCGAAATTTTCTCATTTGTAAGACGGCAGTCATGATATTTGGAAGCGGAGTTCTCTGTTCTCGGAACGTTCTGATCTAGATAAGTGTTGTAAGACACGCCTGCTCACTGCTCGTTCCACTACGACGCGATACATTCAAGAAATTACCGCACAAGTATTTAAGATATGCTTGCTGCCGTTGACTTTGTACTGCTTGGATTTTATACATATAGATGAGTTCGATTTTTAGATTAATTAAAATAATGTTTACACTTTAACAAGGCTGTGAATTACATTTTATTTTTCTATACATTTTCCCAGAATATCTTTTTGGAGATGAACTCCACTTTATACATGAACATTCACACGATTATAAAAGGTATTCGTCAACAGATACGATTAGCCCAGGAGTATTAGATTAAAATTGACCAATACATAAAATCCTTCACAACTAGCTGAAATTTGGTATACTGACGCTGTATTTGATAATTAAAAACTATAACTGTACTGAGTCATGGATGTTTTCTATGTATTTAAGTATTTATTTATCTATATAAGTATGTTTATCTTCGTCTAGGGGGCCCGTAGTACAAGCTGAAGGGTATAATATGACTATTTAAATCTGGTGTCTTGTTGTTATTATTATTATTTAGCTGCTGTGCATTTAAAATATATCGACCTGTCTGTTCCAACAGGTTGGGAACTAAACTCAGTAGTAGGTAAGTTAAGTTATTGTCCGTATAAGTCGGTTTAAGCTAATCGAGTGTTCTTCTTTTATTTCTCTCTTTTTTACCGTTTTTTATTGTATTATTTTATAATTACTTTGTGTTTTTCTTTATTTTTTGTTCTACCCCGAAACGCACTAGCAGTCAATGTGGATGTGGTATGAGTAAAAAGGGGACGAACTGAAAACCAGCGCTGTACAGCCGCAATGACTGTCACAGCACATATATATATATTTATTTATTTTAATAAGTACAGTGTTTTACATACTTAAAATTAAACATTGCCCCACAAAACTGTAGTGACAGTTTGACTGTGGGAGCGGCAGTCTCTAGGTAAGGCATTTATTAAGTTCGTTCCTTTGGTCACACAAATAATCTTGTATTTTTCTCATAATGTAGTTTTCGTATGTAACTATCTGTTTGTGTGACAATAAACATTGTTCTTTCTTTCTTTCTTTGCTTAGTTTGGGACTAGGTTGATTTGTGTAAGATTGTCCGCAAATATGTATTTATTTATAAGTAGTCAAAACACGCCAGTATTCCGCGCTTGCGTTCCTAAAAAAAAATTACGAAAATATATTTTTTTTGTTCTGGTATCTATCTTGTGAGGTTCAAATGAAAGGACTTTCTGAGCCAATGGGGAATGGATAAAAATTTTAGAAGTGGCTGATTATTTTTTTTGTTGATTGGAATAACCTTCCTTTGCACCAGAAAAAAGTTCCAGACTTTTCGGCTGCGTCAATTATTTTTGAAAAATATAAACAGTTTCCTCCCTTACGTTTTGGGTTTAGGACGGCGAATAAGACCCTTTGTTTGATCCGTCTCATATTACAAAAAAAAACTTAAAAATCCGTGGCAAAGACTTTTCAGCTGCGTCAATTATTTTTGAAAAATATAAACAGTTTCCTCACTTACGTTTTGGGTTTAGGACGGCGAATAAGACACTTTGCTTGATCCGTCTCATATTACAAAAAAAATCTTAAAAATCCGTGGCAAACTCACACTGGCAATGATATTGACAGCTGCAGCAGCTATATTTGTCATTGCCAGGGTCAGATATTTAAAATATTGTAATATGAGACGGGTCAAGGAAATTGTCTCATTCGCCGTCCTAAACCCAAAACGTAAGTGAGGAAACTGTTTATATTTTTCAAAAATAATTGACGCAACTGAAAAGTCTGCAACCTTTTTCTGGTGCTAAGGAAGGTTATTCCTATCACCAAAAAAATAATCAGGCACTTCCAAAATTTTCATCCATTCCCCATTCTAAAAATATATCACATCATTACTACATCATTTGTTTAAAATTAAAATTAAAATAATCAATCAATAATCAATAAAACAATCAAGTTTGTTTTTCTCTAAACTTGATATGATTGAATATTTTTTTTTTAAATATACCTCAAATGATATCTATTATCCTCATAGCTAACCCCGAGAAAGCAATTTTGAAAACATTTACATTTGGTAAATTTTTTTTGAATTTATATTATTACCTACAACATGAAAAATTTAAAATAATAAAATAGTTCTTAATTATCAAATACAGCGTCAGTATACCCAATTTTATGTTTAAAACCTAATACCTACTCTTGAGCTAGATCAAATAAACCTTGGACGGTTAACGAGTCGAAGTATTTACTGCCATTATACATTTGAAATACCTAATCTAGGCGTGCCAAAATGGGCAGTGATGCTTTTTAATCTATAACAAAAACCATGAATTGGCAATGCTGAACGATCAAAGCCTAGTCAACAGGGGTTATTAGGGATGGCGAGGTGAATAGGGACGAAAACTGGGAATCAATTTACCTGATAATTTCAGCAAAACTACTTACCAACTACAAATGTTAAAATAGTTTATTTTGGTAATGGCAACACTGGCAGAGCATGAAATTGGTGCTAGATGGTCAAACTAACAGTTTGAAGTTGGACCTCTTTGATAGCGGTTTTATGCCCTTCAAAACTTAGCCAAGAAGTTTAACTTTTTTGAAGTTTGCATTTTGAATATTGAAAAAGATGATCGGTATTTTATTGAAAACCTGTTGGTTAGACGGGAGGTCAAATTGTCCTTGTTTTGTTAGTAGAAAGTGTAAAAATAGTGATGCATGTTTTTACACTTTTTTATTTGGACGCATCGGGGATTATTAGGGACTAGCTGTTGCCCGCGACTTCGTCCGCGTAGGTATAACATGTTATAGTCTAAATGTTTGTTGAAGGAGTGAATTAAAAAAATAAAATTGAAATTAATTTAAAAGAAAACAATCTAAAACCGAAGTTACAAATCTCTTACTTTCAAAATCTCTTGCTCTCTATACAAACTAAGAACCCTCTCTGAACCCTCATAGTAAACAGTCTGAAACCGTAGTTACAAATTTCTTACTTTAAAAATGTCTTGCTCTCTATACAAAGTTCGAACCCCCTTTTAACCTTCTAAGGCGATGAATTAAAAAAACGCTGAAATAAGTTTTGAAGTATTTTAGCAAACAGTCTAAAGCCGAAGTCACAAATCCCTTACTTTAAAAATATCTTGCTCTCCATACAAACTTTGAACACCCTAATAATCCCCTTTAGGGGATATATTTCAAAAAATGCTAAAATAAGTTTTGTAGTCTAAACAGGCTAAGATCGAAGTTACAAATATCATACTTTAAAATTTTCTTGCTCTCCAATCTCTCCATACAAACTTTGAACGCTTTTCAGGGAAAAATTAAAAATAAAACACTCGATTTTTTTATTGTAATAAGTTAGTATTTTTTCTACAAACTATCTAGTCTCTAGCTAAAAAAAAGTGTTTCCCATACGAACCTCGCACCCCTTTTTAACCCCTTAAGGGGTGAAATTTTCCAAAACGCTGGCAGTAGGTATTTTTTTGTATTTATTAAGTAGGTAGGTACTTAATATTTCTACAGAGTTTTAAGTTTCTACCTAAAAAAAAGTTTTCCTATACAAACATTGCACCTCTATATCCCCCTCTTAGCGGGTGGAAATTTTCAAACCACTGAAAGTAATTTACCTATATATTTGTATTCTAATAAATAATCTTTCGACACAATTTCAAGTCTCTTGCTCAAAAAATAAGTTTCCTCCATACAAATGTTCACCTGTTTTAATCACCCTTAGGGGTGGAATTTTCTAAAATGCTGAAAGTATTTTATTTTATTTTATTATATAATCTTTTTAAAAAGGTTTGAGATTCTAGCTCAAAAAAATCCCCTTTGCCAACATTGTACCCCATTTTCATACCCTTAGGGGTGGAATTTTCCAAAACGATTTTTTTTATTTGTATTGTAATAAGTAATCTTTCTACAAACTTTTAAGCTTCTATCTCAAAAAGAAGTTTCGCTCATACAAATTTTGCAACCCTTTTTAACCCCCTAAGAGGCTGAATTTTCCAAAACGCTGACAGTACTTTATTTGTATTCTAATAAATAAGCTTTCTACAACTTATTGAGTCTCTTGCTAAAATAATAAAGTTTCTTCCATACAAAACTTGCACCCCTTGTTTACCCCCTTAGGGGCATAATTTTCCTAAACTTTAAACGTATTTTATTTGTATTCTCTAATAAGTAATATTTATACAACATTTTAAGTCTCTACTCTAGCTCAAAAAATAAAGTTTCCCCCATACAAACTTTGCACAGGGGTGCAAATTGGGATTTGACCCCTTTAGGGGTAGAATTTCCAAAAATCCCTTCTTATCCGTTGTCTACGTTGTAAAAGGTAGTTCTGGTGTAAATTTCAACTCTCTAGCCCCAGTAGTTTCGGCTGTGCGTTGATGAGTGAGTGGGTGAGTCAGTCAGGACATAGGCATTTATATGTAGGTATAGATAGATAGAAGATGACGAAAATCCCATTCAAATATCTCAAAACCGTTTTAATGTCGCTTGTTAGAGTGAGCAAACGATCGGGGACTGTGACGTCAAGATCCTCGAGCGTCATAGTAAAAAACAATCGTTACATATGAAGGTGCGTTTTGTGGAAAAGGGACAGAACATAAAACTTTGGAACTTAGTGATTACCTATACATATAACCTCTTGCGTTGATTTTTTCTCTATTATCCCTTTTTCGAGAAAATACATTATGATTATTTTATTTAGTGCCTACCTAAAGCCGGGTCCGCTGCACCAATGTTTTCCATGTTTTTAAACATCTAACATGTTTTCCGTCAGGTTCTGCAAACAAATTGGGTTTTGTTTTGATTGGCAAAACATGTTTGACGTTTAAAAACCACGAAAACATGGCGCAGCGGACGCGGCTTACGGGGTGTAGTTTCGATTCCTGAGCTATAACCACGAACTTCGGAATTCGAAAATATTCGGGTA
Organism: Epinotia brunnichana; assembly: GCA_963854355.1. Taxonomy (NCBI): domain Eukaryota; kingdom Metazoa; phylum Arthropoda; class Insecta; order Lepidoptera; family Tortricidae; genus Epinotia; species Epinotia brunnichana. The sequence continues at coordinate 16,408,559 of OY977939.1, read as the reverse complement.
TCTCTATCTCTATCACTAACAATACTCGAGTGACAGGGATGCAGTTATACGAACTTCGAGTTTCGGTTTTCGTGGTAGCGCCGCAGGCACTTTGGCAGAATGTGCAAAGAGCGCGTGCCATTGCCATTCAAAAAAAACAAATTCGTGTTAATTATATTGTTCAAAGTAGAAACATTTATTGAAATTAATCCATAATGCGACATTTGCGCATATAAGTTCTCATATCACAATCGAATATTTTTTTATGGTTTAACTTTTGGCATGTGTATCGTAAAGGTCTATTGTAGTCTGGATTTAAATTATTAATAAGTGAAAGGCAAAGAAATTCCGCCATTTTGACGAAAATTTGACGTTTCTTATAGCTGACAGTTGGAGCAGCGTTTGATTACAATAAAAATAAATGAAAAATTAAATGAAGTCGTATATTTCGGAAAATTAATTAATTGTCGTAGTCGGATAAAAACTATCCTAAGTTGCAGCTATAATAATAATGTATCTATATAAAATGTTTCATATTTTTCCGTTCATGGGATGCTGAGAACATTCGTACCACACAAAGCTTAGTTTCAAACTGGCTGATTCTTTTTTTAATTTAGAGATTTATTATAAGTGGAGATTACATGAGGGGTCAAAAGGCACGCCGTTGGTAATTTACTTTAAAAACAAAGTTTTAACCGACTTCAATTCAGTACTCCGCCAAGCCACATGAACATTTCCACATTTATTTTCAAATTTACCACATGAACTGATTTCCGAGAGCAAATCACTGTATGCCAATATTATTTGAGGACTTTCGTTAATTCCTCAAGGATCTCAAAATCACCTTTGGCACTTCATTGTTTGCTATTTCAACGGAATCATATTAGAATCTGTGACGTACTTTTATAGTTTGAAGTACAACATTGAGAAGTTCCACAAGCCATCTGTGCATGGTCTTCATCATCACGTCCACTTCACCAAATTCATGATTTCCGTGTATAAATACACGAGTTATAATAGAAAATACCGAAATTACTACACGTGTGCCAATAATATATTTGAGGAGTTCCCTCAATTCCTTATGGTTATAGATACTTTAATTTGAAGTTGAATTTGTTTCCATCATCCAACTGGAGTTTTGAAAACAATGGGACCAACCTGGAAGCATATACTTTCAATTAAAAAAAATTGTATGGATCGGTTCATAAATCTAATAACGGTAATAACTTCTGAGGTAACACACATTAAGAAAAAGAAAAAACTCTCCTCCTTTTTTGTGCAGTCGGTTAAAAAAATACATTTAGATTAAGTTGTTACGAAACATAATATTACAAATGGATTCTCAAACATAAGAATAAAGTTTTAAAACATGGCTTTATGGAAATATTGCGTTAAAATCTGGTTCAAAGTTCAAAATTGTGTCTATTGACCCCTGTTGATACATAAATACTGAGCGCTCGTAGCTACAAGTACATTCATACTATTCAAGATCCTTTTAGTTTAGCACAGAAGAATGGTTTACTCGCACAGGCATTTAAGTCAGTTTTGCGGTTGAAAGTACAACCACCATGAAGCCGAGGCCAAGTATCATTTTCATTGGATCTATTGAAACAAAGAACAATGTAAAAAGCAAACGTGCGGCCAAGTCTTTGAAACATTTGTGCTCCGGTCACGGTCGGGGGCTCGCCATGCCGGGGTTCAAATTTCCACTTCCGCTTGACCACGAAACAATCAATATTGTAATCGCTGACTCTTCGAAAAACAAACAAAACGAAATTAAGAATTTTAGAAAAGATGCAAGCAATTGTTTAAGTACATCAAGGTTATTCAAATTGTTTGGTCGGACTTTATTGTACAACATTTTCCAGCAAGCATTCGCTTCATCGGCTTGATCTCCATTCAAATGTTGTACATGTTGTCCAAACTACGGTTGACTGATATGAGCAAAAATGCTTCATTCCGCGCCGACCCATCAAATGTTATTGAAAACGCAGCAGATCATCGAGCAAATAAAAGTTTTTAATTAAAAACTGCACTACGCCGATGCTCTATGGATTCCGCTCAGTCACTCCGCGTAGATTAGAATTTCGAGCGTTACTAATTTGTTGTATAAGTAACGTCATTTATTAGTTCCCGATTTTACTTGATTAATGAATGACATCAGAAGGTATATATCTAAGCGCAATTTATTCCTGACAATGACTCTTGGAAACCCGCTATACATTGGTTTATTTTACGAAGAATTAGAAAAAAAACATGTTTAAGCCCTACAGAATTATACCTACAGACCAACATTGTAATTCATGAACTCTTTAAAAATTGTACAATAAATAGCTCAATCAAAAGTAAAAAATATAAATTCATAAAAATTCCTTACAAATATGTACCTACCTAGGTATCGACTGCTAAGTATATTACAACGATATAACCAGTGCAGTGTGACAGTTTTTTGGATAGAGTTTTATAATACTTTTCCACTGGACTGTACTGTACTCCACTCAACATTTTTATGGCAAAAAAAGATATTTTTGAAAGTAATTCAAAACGCGTGGTGCGCGGTGGCTTGTCTTCGGTAAATTACTGTAAAAAAATGTCGTTTTGTAATTTATTTATTTTTTTATATTATGAAAACGACCTATATCAAAATCTGCAAGATATAAAGACTAACGTGGTTTTCCTCAAAATCATAAAAAGAAGTCAGAGAAATAAATTCTAAAGGCATTCTAATTTTTCCACTTTAACTTTTTTTCTTTGGCACTCTTTAGGGGAGTCATATGTCCACCAGTGAACGTCTTTCGTCTGATATGATGATGATGGTGATGGACCATTTCACTAAGTACGTACTGCATTTTTAATCGAAAAAAAAAGAAATCTTTATTGCAAAATGATGTACAATAAATTGGTTAAGAAACCACTCATGTAATGGTTAGTTGTGTGTTTTTTTTATAATCTATAATGATTGTACTATCAAATCATTTAAAATTAAACAGACGCCAGCAAACAAATGATTAACTTAAAATAAATTTGTTTTTTCAGTTAAAGGAACGCAGTTGATAACAGATCAGTTACAATTAATTTTTTCAACTTCCGCATTCGATTGAAGACAAGTTTTTGTCGAATCTCAAAAAACAGTAATCTCATAAAAACAAACAATCTCTAGCGCATAAATTAAAATTTCCGCTTGCTGATGCTAGTGACAAATCAACCATGAATATGACTGGGGGACGGCCGCGCGGGACGATCGATATATTGTATTATGACAAAGGATATTGAACCCGTTCATTTTTACTATTGTAATGACGTACAATATTTTATGGTTATTTACATTGTCATTTTGAATAACGTGCCCACGTATTTCATCCTTCAAAGAATTGTATGGCACTATATATAACCATTCGCAAAATATAAACGTTTAAAATTCCGTGAAACAGGAACTGACTTAGTTATCCCGCATGAAAGAAGAATATTAATGATTAATTAGAACATTTAATAAAAAATACTTATAATATGCCATCTTTACTACTTGGAAAAAGTTAATTGATTAGGTTATGAATAGATATACTTATCTGCTACTCAGTAATTTCAGGTACATACTTTTACCGATATCAATTACTTTAGTAGCCGTCATATTCATTTGAGAGTGCACTAACCTTTATTAGTGGAATGCTCTTTAAGGCCTGCCATTAAAATAAATAAACAACTATCAGTAACAATTTGAAGTGTTAAGTGACTAGTGACTATCAAAAATTACTAGATAAACGGTGACAATACCTCCCTGGTGACATATGAAGCGATAATAGTGAAGTACCGTCAGCAGATTAAGTAAAAAAAAGATTTAGTTTTTTTGAAGGTTTCAGAATCACGTTTGGTTTAATAAATTTAGTTTTTCAACCAACGCTAAAGGTCTGTAGGCACTATTCCTTGGTCGCTAAGGGTGATATATTTATACTAGTTACGTCTTTATCCTCCATGGTTTATATTGGCCAAACAAACTACAGTCGGAGCAAACGATGGGCGAGTGCACGGTTTACGCGCTCTATTACCATGCCCCGATAACCACAATCAAGTAACAGCCTCTTTGACATCTTTATGATGTTTCAAAAACCATTACTAACGACACCTTTTTAGTTACCAGAGATAGTGGTCGCCGTAACAACTACGAACAAAACGGTTTGGAGCCAGTCTAAAGAAAATACTACTTTGGCGGTCTGAGCGTTATGTAATGTTTTAGCTTTGTTTTATATACTTTCTATAGTTTAAAAAAATATATCATTAAAATATTAGCTAACTGGGCAATAGTCATTGTAAAATCAAAAAAGTTTAATTACTTTAATGTTTACGGAAATTTCAATTTTCGTATATTCCCTATATCCACAAAACAGCTAGAAGTTCTTACTCATATAGAAACAGAAATAATTTATAAAAAGGACGTATCTGTCAATCTTGTTGTTGTTGTTTTAATATGTCAAAAATGTCTTTGTCCTCTTTAGTATAGACAAGTTACCCGCGCGGCTCCCCCTCGCGTAGGTACAATACAAAGATCGCAAGCCAAACCGCAGGATAAAATATAGCCTATGTCCATTCGCACGGTCCATTCTAAACACTAGTGTGATATTTAAAAAAATAAGATGAGCCGTTCCGTTTATTACCCACTTCATACAAACTCGGAAAGCTACATCCTCACCGACTTTTCCTCTTTGTAGCATCTCATAAGTCATTATAGATCCAATGCCATTTGTAAAATATATTCAATTTTAACTACTTTAAATAATGTACTAAATTCTGCACTTCCTGTTATAAAAAGTATTCGCTCCACAGTTTCTCTATTTCCTACAAGCTATCCGCAATAACTTGGCGAATATGTAACCTACTTGGTAGCGTAATAGTCGAAAATATCCTGTCGGGATCGTCGAAGTGTATTTAAAAATGGATGTAAGAAATCAATACATTTAGAGCGGCTTGGCTTTAGGTACGGCGGGTTATGAGAGCATAAATCCTGGCTCGCGCAGCGGCCAGTGATGGGCTGCCCACAGTGGAAAAGTAATAGGAAATAGGAATCATAAAATATTTTATTAACTTACAATCCGTGAGCATTAAAATTGTACGCAGTTAGAAAATCGCGAGTAACAATTACCTAACACTTGCTTTTTATCAAATTCAACCTTTACTAGCAAGTATTGATTGAAGATGGCTGAGATATGCGTCATACTCGTGATCGGGTGCTGTTTGTGGAGTCCGGTCTGTTCATGCTTGCAAGGGCATAGTAACTACCTAAATACTAGTGTTATTATCATTATTTTGACGAGAGACATCATTCTGTTCTTGACACGTTTTATTGTTATTGACCCTGTACATCTCTGACAATATTACATCAATGATCCTTTTTTTCTGTTTTAACGCTTAGAGACAGTATACATCTCTATAAGAACATTAGAATAATTATTAATTGTATTTGGATGCTCAGAGACATTATACATCTCTGGGGTACTAAATTAATATCATAAACTTATTGTTAATTCTGATACAGACCTTATATCGAATGTATTTGATAATATTTTACAATTTTGGATTTTTTTAGTTTTCATTTAGTGACATTTAGTTTGTTAACCATTTATGTACTAATTGGTTAAAATCTGCAATTTTAAAATGATTATTGTGTAAGATTATTAATATTATATTGTAGAATACCATTTGACATGTAAAAGTGCCCTTGTGGCCTATTCGCAGAATAAATAATTGATTTTGATTTTGATTTTGATTTATGTAAGTGCGAGGTATATAAAACCTCTACAATGTATCTTAGGCCAAGCAAATTAGATAAAAAAAAACGTTTTGAGGATAATTCCCATAAAACTGGAATTGTATTAATACCTTCGTTTGGTCCTAAATGCATGTAATTGTAATCCGAGTTTGCACCATCCCCGGAGTTGTGCATAACTTTTGGGAGCCCAATAACCGCGAAAATTTTGCTCTTTTTTCAGTTTTTTGCATGCACACAAAAACAGTAAGACGGACGGAAAATGTATCCACTTTATTTTCTACCTTTTTTTATTATAAGGGTTTTGCAGCAGGTATATTTTTTTCAAGGATAATGGTCTTGAATAGTTGCAAAATGGAAGTTTGCACCTAAACGACAAAATTTTCCCAGTTTCTAACCTTTGATTTCGACTATACCACTGAACCGAATTGGAAGTTTTGGATATTCATTCGACGCAGAATTTGACCCTCTTTAATATTGAATAGAATACATTCTGTCCGAAGTACCGATTTTATGCTACATGAAAAAAGAGCAAGAATTTATGCACACCTCTGGGATTGGGCAATTCAGATTACACGTATTTAGGACCAAATGAAGGTATTAAAACGAGTTCCAGCTTTATGGGAATTATATCTTCCAAAAATTCTAATATGATTGGCCTACTTATACAACACTATTCTTATTTTGAATCAAGTACTTCTCGTTATGCATTGAAATAAACTAGTTTAAAAGTATTACCTATATCGTCGTCATGCTGCCACCAGAGCTCGCTCCCTTACATGGTGGAGGTCTAGGCAGGTTGACTGAAAGCTTATTACATGATACATCAGGTCATTACATAAGCGAGAGCAGCACACAAAACCTGATGGATGTAAATTATCTCACAGTGTTTTCAGAAAGAGGTATACCATTGTAAACTATTAGATACCTACGTAAAAATCCGGGCCCCACAACCCGGGGATTTCTTCCGGTCCCTGTGTTACTACTGATCCCTAAACCTATTACAACCAAAAAAGGCTTTAAATAGACTCACCCCACAAAACTTACAATTTGTAGACAATGCCCACAATCGTCATATATCCATATTATCCATCTGACTACCGGTTACAAATATAATTCTAACTAGTATGACGATGACATTTTCGGGTAAGTCGAACGAGCTACGAAAAGATTAGCTTTCATCACCTATAGCCATACCAAAGTGCAAAGTGTCACCGAATTGAGCTTACATGATACTTTACTTGTTACCACCTATAGGTGCAGATCACAAGATATAATTCACATCTAAGCTAACCTAATGCACTATTTATTTCCTGCCGTACTTACTAACAAATTTATCAAACGTGAACCAGATCCACCTTATCTATTAATGAATTAAAGATTAATAGACGAAATGATGGGCGACGTGCTCCGGATAGATACTAGTCGGCGCGCCGCGGTTCGGCCGACAGATATGACCGTCCGTGGCGGTTATATTTTATCGGAAGTAACGGCTTCTAACGTACGGCCAATTTCATAATGCCTCGCCAGCCCGCTCGCCGCCGCGCCGCGCCGTCCCTCGCTGCGCTGCGAATGTGCCCCACTTATCAATTTGATATCTCGATCTGGAAAAATAATGTGCCATCATTGGGCGTATCTATAAATGCTACGTCCCGGCTTTCCGTCGATAGATTGGCTCTTTCTGGTTTCCGTGTACCGATAAAGCTACTACGGAAGTAGGAGTTACTCAATGATATTAATAGATAATATTCCAATTAGAATTGGACAGTAGTCTAATCAACTAAGCGATAATATTTAAAAGCCATCTAAATGACAGTTTAAGTAACGGTAAAGCGGACGACTCACTCTGTCAAATAAGTCATCAGTGCGTCAGTTAACTCAATTACTTCAAGATCAACACACGGCTACTGTGCATGATTAACATTCTAACTTGGCAACGCAAAAAGCACCTAGTCAGAAAGATGGAGCTCCCAAAATTGTTACAAGAGATTCTCTCGCAGTAATCCTCCTCCATAAATCATTTAATAACTCGAATATACAGCCACACACTGAGCCATTCCTTCCGTTGTTCAAATAATGTTCCAGCTTCGCATACCAAAATGTGCTCTAAACCTGTAACTTTACGGAACATATTCCCAAATTTGTATGAACATTTCTATCTTATTGGAAATAATACCGAAATGGTCCACATTGTAGAAAACACGCAAGTTGAAAATTAAGTTAGAAAGCAAAAGCAGCCTTAAACGCTTGAGCCAAAGTCGCTAATGGCATATTTATATTCAATATCCGTAGTTTGTCTGGTTTTATCCGTAGGTCGGAACAGTTGCCACGAACTGCTGTCAACCCTTGACGCCGGGATATAAGTTTGACAGATCATGCATGAAAATGATTTAGGGTGCGTTTGACACAAAACAGCGACATCCTACTAGATTAACAAGTATTTATTAAACAGTTATTTAGAGAGAGAGTAATCTATTCATATTTAATATCCAGTTACAGAACAAAATTTCCCAATTAGATTATGCAAATTTCAAACTTCGTATAACTTAATATTATAACTAGCTCTTATCTTGACGCATTAATACGATACGACATAGTTTTGTAATAATTAACACAAAAATTTGTAGTAAAGAAAATAAAACAAACTAATAAAGTCTGTTGACGTGTGACCGTATGGCTGGCTGACCTTTCAATCAGCGCTAACCAAATATTTAAAATATCAACTCTATTAAACGACAACCGGAAAGTGGTCGTAAAATTTGGATAGAGGCGAGTCATAAAAATAAAATATGAATAATTAGCTGCGGGAGGTTAATAGTCCATTAGGCGTGCTTTCGCGCCGGCCGCGGCGGCGTCTCGCTGCGTGAGCTAAACACTCGCCCTCGCTGCGCTGTGACAACATAATTTTGGATAATTACGTATAGTTGTCGTTATAGAATTCAGCTATTCTATCCATTCATATCCTCAATATTTGAATAAATTATTGCATTTTTACTGATGGTAGTAAAAATTTAATTCACAAATACTCCATCATTTTATTAAGGGGCATGGTCTGGTAAAAACGTGATTTTTTGAGGCCAAACCTAAGTGACCAAACATTCTGAAAAAAAAACGGAAACTATGTTATATCTCACTAACAATTTCTTTGATAGAATTTCTTTGAAAACAACAAATAGGCTACGTAAAAATAATTTACAAATGAAGTTGTTTTTTACTTAAAATTTGCTACTGTTTCAAAACGATAAAGAATCGAAATAAGTAGGTACAGAAATCTAAAACTTCAATGCTGACCATTTTTGATGAAAATCTAATTTTTATACCGATTTTCGCAAATATCCGCGCGCTCGATATGCGCGCGCGCGGATAACGAATAATTAATTTTTTTTGAGCAGGTGATCCGATAAAAAACAGTTATGTAATATTTTCAAATGACCTCGTAAATAAGGAAGCATCTTAGTCAGAACAATCGCAAAATGCTTTCATAAAAATAATGACCAAATAACGGGACACAAAAAAAGCGACGCTCCATTGCAGATCTACCTAAAACTTAAAAACTCCAACAAAAAGATTCTCGTAATCAACGAGGTGATCTACCAACTTCCTAAAGTCGCAATATTAATCTTTAGTACAAAAAATGAGTCAAGAGCGAGTCGTTTCAAAATAATTAATAAGATATAATTTTTGGCTCAGAATATCTACCTATTAACTAAAACAAATATTTCTTATACATGATTTAACATAGATGCGACTATAATATAGGACATATTAAATTAGTATAATATTACATAGTAAATAATTATTAATTTACCACTGGAACGTAGTCATCTTTTGACATGAAGGAGCTACTCGGAGACAACTCGTGTTAAAATAGAAACCGGCCAAGTGTGAGTCGGACTCGCGCACGAAGGGTTCCGTACCATTATCTATAAAAAAACTATTTTATTCTGTGTTTTTAGTACTTGTTGTTATAGCGGCAACAGAAATACATCATCTGTGAAAATTTCAGCTGGAACTATCACGGTATCAGTGAGATACAGCCCGGTGACAGACAGACGGACGGACGGATGGACGGACGGACGGACGGACGGACAGCGGAGTCTTAGTAATAGCGTCCCGTTTTACTCTTTGAGTACGGTATCCTAAAAAGATCGAGTCGCAAAGCATGTCAAATATAAACCCTAATGTTGTGAATTCAAAGATCCCACAGTTTCAGTTTCTTACTAATTATTGAAGTATTAATTAGGACAAGTCACCGGGCAATGTTGTAAACCCGTCAAGTAATTTAGGACTGAACCCCAAAATCGAGAGCGTCCATAATTAAAGAAGCACGGAGGAGCGGACAGGTGCGACAACGGCATAAGCCAACAAGAGCACGACTGGCCGACAGGAAAAAACCGGAGCATCGCATGTAAAAACAAATTGTACTACAGAAGAAATAAAGGTCTGATGACGGTGCGGTCACAGTTGGCTGTACTGACACTGCGCTATCAATCGATTTCTTTCTTCATATTATTTCACCGGAGTGACGGAAACTAACGATGCTTGATTGCTTGAACAGTTTTCCAATAATTATTCCCTACAAGAACACCGGAAATGAAACGCTTTAATCGATTCCGAACCACGCCTCGGTGACGTGACGTTTGATTAACTGAAATTATATGGCGCGACGGATCGCGTCAACTTTGTCAAGTGTATTGTTATCACGGCCTTCAGCAAAATAAAACTAATCCAACTATTGTCTTAGTCTTGTCATTATAATCAGCCACAAGGAAGTTTATTCAGTTTCAAGGTGAGCAAACAGTTAATTTCTGTGGTTTTTAGTGGTTTTAAATTACTATTAGCCGAGATTAACGAAGTTATAAATTGTGTGAAGGTTATTTTAGCTTCGTCTGCGCGAGTCTGTTGCTAGGACTACGCGTTGTTTCGAAGACACGTGCACCATTACTTTGCACACAAATAACATTAGACACGCCACGTATGAAGTATGCCCCGTGTCCGCATTAAGAATTAATGGCAAACGAAAAGATGGGGCCACTCTGCAAAATTTATATCACATCTCTCTCTACCAATGACAAGAAAACTGTTACGGTTTGCGGCCGTCTGAGTGTAGCATTAAAAATTCAAGTCGTCTTACCACTTGTGTGAGGGATTGCCGCATATTTGTCTGTGGACAGCATTTATATATTCTTTGGTTTGGCGATACCATCAAGGGGATAACACCAAAAGAGAATTTACGATTTAGCTCACTTGGAAGACTTATTAGATTTATGGCTTTTCACTTGTGTAGATATCGTATTACTATGACATTTCACAATTCTAAAAGTTAATTGTTTTTGAAACTGGACATACGTATGCTATTCGGCAAGCAAGCATTGATTAAACTAACGAGGGATGTTATCCCTAAGCACTCTAGTCGTAAAGTATCCAGAGGCTCTAGTATACGTTTTATCGATACAATACGTTTTCGAACGCGTTTGCGTTTAGTTTCAATTTGTATGGCGACACGTAGTTCCTAATAGTTACCACCAGATAATATTCCTAGCTGCCCGCGTACTACAGTGAACCCAGGCGGAGCCGCGAGGTGACATATAGTTAATGTCAATCCTGAATGTCAATTTATAAAAAGGTGAAAGATTTTTTGAAATCGGAGCAGTAGTTTCGGGGATAAGTTCCTACATAGAAACTTACAAACTGACCATGCTATACAATCTCATGATCTGCCCGCGTAGTGCAAAGAACAAGAAAATTAATTTAAAAAAATCTTTAAAAACATTGATTTTTGAAATAAAAAGGGCAACCATTCTTAAAAAATTGAGTACCTACCTACGTCAAAAGTCTGAAATAATTTGTATTATATCCGTCCGCGAGGATATAACGGTTTTCGTTTTATTTTTAGAGAAAATCCGATATTTCACATACGGCCATACCTACAACTTTTTTTAGAAGTAAATTTATGTTTTTATTTAGTGGGTCAAATTATCCCAAAATCATGTTGTGGTATGATAATGACTAGAATAAGCCATATTTCTATGGAGAGCCGATTCTCAGCCCACAGTGCAACGCTATTACAAATATGACAATCTCATGACCTGCCCGCGTATTGCAAAGAACGCAGGCAAACCCACGGGATAAAAATATTGCCAGAATATAGTCCATCCAGAATATCCGTTCTATATACTGGTAAAATATTATTAATAATCTGATGTGATGTTTCGAAGATTAGCCGCTACATACAAACTAGAAAAGTTTCCAAACGCAAGAACTAGCTTTAGCTACATGTCTAAGCCTAAAGTGGGCAGTATTGACAGATCGAAGAGCGGCTGCAGGGGCACATGTCTGCGCCGACGGCTTCCGTTTCATAAACTTTAATGGCGTGGTTGACCCAGCTTTGTTTGCTTTAGACGAGTTGACAACTGCTCCATTCAGAACCATTCTGGTGAACTATTAATTGCTTGACTGCAACCGATATGAATCATCGCCCCATGCCACTGCATTATTTGTATTTTATGACATTTTGTTCACTTTAGGAACTTGTTTATATTTATTTAATGCAGTTTTAAGTGAGCAAACAATTTTATTTGATAAGTTTTTATGAACCGCATTTAGACATTAGATGAAGTTGTACCTTATTGTATTTAATACTACAGAGCATCGTAGAAGCACTACATACGTATTTAATAATTGTGGACATCATTCAACAGGGTTTGAGTCAATTCACCCGTAAAATTTCGAATGTAGAAATTTAATAAAGTCATAATTAACACCTTACTGTTCCGTTAATTAACAGAAAATTCTAACTTACTATTTGGAAATATCAGAGTGACTTAATCAGAGATCACATCTCGTAATGTACGGGCGGGCGACGAGTGAGATCTGACACGGAATTCCCTAAAAATAATATTTAAAATGGTAATGGGCCCCCACGTTCATAAATTGCCATGCCATATGTCCGTTTACTGCACCTACTGTGTACATAAATATGTCAGGTATAGTGACTGCCTCTGTATTATTACAGACTATGTTTCTTGTTACTTTATTGAAGATTAGGTTGGGCGCGTGGATTTGGAATGGGAGTAACATTGCTTCTTGTTAAAAATGTATTTAACTGCGTCGTGTTTTAATGACTGGAGGGAAAGTATAAATAAATAAATATTAGGGGATAATCTTACACAAATCGGCCTAGTCCCATAGTGAGCTCAATAAGGCTTGTGTTATGGGTACTAGGACGACGATATATTTTCAAAAGGAACAAAATAACATTATGAACAAGTATTAAACTATATGTCTTTGCTTTATTGGATACCTTTAACAATTGCTGTTAGTCAGTGCTAAAATGTACGACTTTTTGACCTTCATATCTTTATAGCCGTTTGAGCTAGCTTCATGAAATTTGGGCTTCTAGATGTCCTTATGGATATAATTAAACACACGTAGTTTTATGTGTTTACGTTAAAGAGGTTTTGAGTTATAGAAGGGTCAAAAGTGTCACCAAGTGGTTCGTGTAATATTACACTCGGCGCTGGCTAGCCAGTTCCTTTGCTTGAACTTGGCTTGACACGCTGCCGCGTGTCTAGATAGATATAAATACTTTAATATATAGAAAAGATCCAAGACTCAGAAACAAATATTCATGCTATGTATAAATAGGTGTCAAACTCTTTTTAATGTTGACATAGGATTGAATTTCCCGTGACCTTTGGAAAAGGTATTTTAGCCATTGCTGGGTTTTTTTGACAACTATCGCATAAAATTGCACCACGAGTCAATTTGATTTCGTGTAAGCTTGCAATTATACGACGTCTAAGTTGGAGCGACCAGCTAGCAGAAATAAATATGCGTTCTGAAGCTTTCTTTATTAGTCACCACGACTACAAATATCTCCTCCTGGTCAGTAAGTGGGATTTTTCGCACGCGGAAGCGGGCGGTAATTGCCACTTTACAGCGTGGTGCGACGTAAATATTTTTTCATCACACTCGCTCATAAATGGTGTTATTCCTTACCTGTATACAGAAAGACAATGGCCTAAATTGTTCCCGCGGGAAATAATGGCCCATGGGAAGTAATGAGCTTGTGTGTGATCTGATTGGTTAAGCAAATCTTGACGGCCGCTAGCGTCAAGAATTCTGCTCTGTGATTGGTTGGAAATATAATCAAGCAGGCTCTGTGATTGGTTGAAATATTGAAGCTACGCCCTCCACTCGCACTGATCTGAAAGTGAAGTTGTCAATCTCGTCAACATTTGATTGATGCGCTTGTATAAAACATAGGTTTCCTGTCTTTTTTGGTTATTTATTTCCTCGCAAATGTGATGAAAAACATTGTGTACACGGGCGTAAGAATATTGCAAACTCAAGTCATCAAACGCCCTCCGCCTTACGGCGTCGGGCTCCTGATAGACTCTCGTTTGCAATATTCCTCATACGCCCCTTGTTAAACAATGTACTATTTAACTCGTGCATATGCAATTTTATGTTTCTGGTGGTAAGCAACGCCGTCAGAGCTCCCGAGGGTGCACAGTATTAAAAGTGAGGGACCAAATTTTTTTTTTTAGGTGGTCTTCACAAAACTAAACGTGCTTAGTCTCTTCCCATTTATAAAACTAGGCTAAAGGAGTACTATTTATCTCTTCCGTAGCTGTTAGTTTCTACTTTGTGTGTGCTGTTTGTTTTTGACTGTAAATGATGCTGTTTCTTTGATATTTTACTCGTCTTTCCTTAAGGTGGTTCGATTGCCATACAAAACGTTATATGACATTCGCAGGCTAACGGCGTGATATTTTAAGAAACTTATGTAACAAACTTTCATCAATTGGCTTCCCATTTGCGCCAAATTCCCCCTTTCCTAGAATAAACTTGTATAAACTAGATTAATGTTTGTGACGTGCTTGTTTGCTCCGATGTATGTGATGGCGACTGTACTTTGTACTATTTCTGGTGAGCAATAAAACATATTGGTATTGTATTGCAATCCTCAATTCGATACCGGTCGGCAACGCGCTATGTCCATATACCACGGTGCCTGCTCACCAGCAGGCAGGCAGTATATGTAGTTATGTACGTTTTCCACCGGAGTGGTATTAAAAAAAACGCATAAAAACTTGAGTTTCCGTATTTTAGTACCTTGTACTTACTACTTAGACAAAAATAGCACTAACTATCTTTTCAAATGCTACGTTTACTGTATACCCTTGGGGCATCCAAAATATGCACCCTATTAGTTCAAAGCTACTTAAGTAAAACCGCGCGACAGTTCCAATTTCTAAAGTAACATAATTAGTGGGATTCTGAAATATTATTCATTCAAAGGCAGACATAGCTTACGGAAACCATACATTTTACTTCATTATCTATCTACTTATGAATTGAAATGAAAATAGTTTAATCCAGAACAAGTCCATATTTTCAGATACGTCATTAATTAAAACGCAAAATAAATAATATTCAATGGTACGAAATTAAATTACATATCAAATTAATAAAACATTAAAATATATGGGCCGGCCTTTAATACTAATTATTAAAGTAAAGTAAGTATTTATTTATGTTATGATACACATCAGGTTAGGTACATAATATACGCCAGTAGAATAATAGCACATTGTGTCACGAGGTTGGTGTCTTTTTACGAACGCGAGTCTATTAGGAGCCCGACGCCGAAGAAGGTGGAGTTATTTTTTTAAACACCCATTTTACGCTATTGACATTTAACCTGTCAAGCGAGCTGCGTTCAGAAACTTCACGAAACGTTTCGTTTCACGCATTGAATGCTAGAATAAGTTCGAGTAGAACTAAAAATAATGGATGGATGGAACTAAAATAAAATGATGTTACAACAAATTCGAGGAGACCTAGAAAGACAAAAGCAAGATATGAAGGAAATAAAACCATACATTTTACTTCATTATCTATCTACTTATGAATTGAAATGAAAATAATTTAATCCAGATATTTTCAGATACGTCATTAATTAAAACGCAAAATAAATAATATTCAATGGTACGAAATTAAATGACATATCAAATTAATACAACATTAAAATATATGGGCCGGGATTAGTACCTATTAAAGTAAAGTAAGTATTTATTTATGTTATGATACACATCAGGTTCGGTACATAATATACGCCAGTAGAATAATAGCACATTGTGTCACGAGGTTGGTGTCTTTTTACGAACGCGAGTCTATTAGGAGCCCGACGCCGAAGAAGGTGGAGTTATTTTTTTAAACACCCATTTTACGCTATTGACATTTAACCTGTCAAGCGAGCTGCGTTCAGAAACTTCACGAAACGTTTCGTTTCACGCATTGAATGCTAGAATAAGTTCGAGTAGAACTAAAAATAATGGATGGATGGAACTGAAATTAAATTGATGTTACAACAAATTCGAGGAGACCTAGAAAGACAAAAGCAAGACATGAAGGAAATAGAAGAAAATATGAAAGAAGCCATAAACAAAAATATATTATCCCCCCCCCCCCCCCATCTCGCGTGTCCGGTGATTCGGACATCTTCCGTTTTTTTTTTAGAATGTTTTTCAGCAGGAGTGCGCTTTTCATGCATATGCAGGGACTTCAGTGTAATAATTTTATCGTATCGCATCACTTCTTTTTCTCCAGCCACCTACTCTCTTTTGAGGTCATTCTGGAGCTCTTTTCTTTTCTAAAGAGAGAGACAAAAGAAAGACAACACACCTGGTGAAGACAAAATTACCAATGAACTTCTTCAATCAATTGTTGAACCTTTAAAACTTCCACTTATTGTTTTGTTCAACAATATTTTATCTAATAAAGAGACTCCTATGCAATTGTCACAATCCACCATAACGCTCTTGCACAAAAAAGGCGACAGAGGCAACTTAGAGAACTATAGACCAATTAGCCTTATGTCTAATTTATATAAGATATTCTTAAAAATCATATTAAATAGATTCTCAAATATCTTGGATGAAAATCAGCCCCGCGAGCAAGCAGGATTCCGTAAACGATTTTCTACGACGGATCATATACAAGTAGTTACCCAGATCATTGAGAAGTATAAGGAATATGGGAAAGTTCTATGCTTTATTGACTTCACGAAAGCCTTCGATTCGTTAGATTAGAACACAACGCAATCTGGAAAGCATTGTCACAACAAGGAGTACATATATATTACATAGAACTACTGCACCAGATGTACGCACAGCTCACAGCAAAAATTAGGTTACAACGGGAAGGAAGAGTGTTCCCTATTATGCAAGAAAATCGTCAAGGAGATCCGATCTCACCAAAGATATTCGGTGCTGGAGATGATTTGTAGAAACCTTAACTGGGAGAACAAAGGAGTGAAAATTGATGGTGAATACCTGAGCAACTTACGTTTTGCCGAGGATTTAAAAAAAATTGCAGAGAGCCATTTTGGGAGTTACTAGAAATGCTACAAGACCTGGCTAAGGAGAGTAAAAGAAAAAAAGAAAGAAAGAAAACATTTAATTTAACAAAGCGGGGTTATCAACCCCAGCCAACTTATCTCTTTCAAAGACCAGACTGAGAATGACATGAATCGCGGAATCGCCCTTTCTTGGAAAAAGTACTGGTGATTATCGAAGTTATGGAAAATAAAAACATATCAATACACATTAAAAAGAAACTATACGCAGTAGCAATTCTCCCGTGCTTAACTTACGGGTGCCAGACGTAGTCTTTACGCAAAAAGGACGAAACAAGGTTAGCTATACAACAAAGGAAGATGGAACGTAGTATACTAGGAATTAAAATTGTGGATAGAGTAAGGAATACTGATAATAGGTAAAGAACGAAAATTACTGACATTGTAGAGAGAATAAGAAGTCTGAAATACTGGGCAGGACATAATTGCAGACTGAAGGAAAATAGATGGACAAGAAAAATCATAGAGTGGAACTTGAAACCACCAACTGGACTGAGAAAGAGAGGTAAGGACCGTACCGGAAAGAAAGTAGACAACTTCAAAATGGTATTATTTTTATTCTGTGTGAAAACTAATAATGAAACAAAAAGAAACTGAAAAATAAGGTCTTTATAAAGAACTGTTTTGAATGAATTCGTCGTATTTTATATATTTTGCCTGCAACCTAACTTTCTTTTTGATGTGTCTCATTCAATTCTGGACGATCACTTTTGACACATTTGATGATGCCCTGCTCCACTTTTTTAAAGTTTTCAACTGAGGTGGTAGCTTTGACATTTTTTTAGAAGTGTCGTTACATGATAGACCAATATCGCTCAATTGGGTGAACTTCTGGGCAATTGGGAGGACTCATCTCCTTATCCACTACTTCTACCTAATCGGCTTTATACCATTCCTTCGTTGTTTTAGAGTAATGACAAGAAGCCAAGTATGGCCAAAATAAAGTGCTACTCCTGTGCTTCTTTATTAGTGGTAGTAATCTTTTCTGTAAGCACTCGTCTCTGTATACCGTAGCGTTCAAAGTCCCTGTAGTAAAGAAGTATTGCGATCGCATACCGCATTGAAAAATCGCTTGCCACACTAATACTTTTTTGCCAAATTTCTCGATGTTGATGGCTTTATGTTTTCGAGTAACCTTCTATAAGCCGGCACCGTAATAAATTGAGGTCCTGGTAAGGCTTTAAAGTCCAATTTGCAATAGGTCTCGTCATCCATTATAATGCACTGATTTTTCTTGGTCAATATACGGTCGTATAATTTCCTTGCCAGTTTTCTGACAGCTATTATTTGATGTTCATCTCGTTTTGGTTGTTTTAGTATTTTATAGGTCTTTAGGTTGTATCTTAGTTTCATTCTTTGTATCATAGCCGAGGAAGTTTCGGCTCTTTTTGCCGCATCTCGAATTGAAAGGGTGGATTTTGTTTAAACATTCTTACGACTTTCTTTTCTAATGCCAAGTCGGTTGTCCCCGGTTTTCTTCCAGATTTAGGCCAATCTTGGAGAGTACAGAAGTCATCAAATTTATTTATTATCTTGTGCACGCCCGCGGGACTCAACTCGTACTTTTTACCAGTTTTCTAATAGTCATACCTTTTATTTTGCACCAATCGTCCAAAATATTTTTACGAACGTGTAAGCTAATTCGCCCAATGTTGACAGTTTGACAAAAGTAGTAATTGCTTTTTGTTGCAATTAAAAGAAAAGGATATAGTTATAGAAAAATTATGCCGATTTTATGTACGTACCAGTTTTTAGAGATGCCTAAAGTTGTCTACTTTCTTTCCGGTACGGTCCTTAGACCTAAGAAGAGATGGGAAGATATATTTAGAAAACGTTGTGGTGCCATATGCCATACATGGAGAATGCTGGGGGAGGCATACGCCAAAGAGGCGACTTCCATAATTAATCAAGAGTAGATAAGGTGTATAATGA
Organism: Epinotia brunnichana; assembly: GCA_963854355.1. NCBI lineage: Eukaryota > Metazoa > Arthropoda > Insecta > Lepidoptera > Tortricidae > Epinotia > Epinotia brunnichana. Next base: position 16,389,465 of record OY977939.1, on the reverse strand, counting down.
ATAATATCTCAATTAATTGTATTAAAAAAATGTGGTTTAACATATATAGTATATTTTAAATTAAAGTTTAATTAATCTTCATGAATGGTTATCGAAATTGACCATTTTGATTATGTTGTTATGTTGAAATGAAATGAATGTTTAAAATAAATAAATATTTGCGGACAATCTTACATAAATCGACCTAGTCCCAAACTAAGCAAAACTTGTACTATGAATACTAGACGACAATAAACGTACTTATATAGATAACAAATGCCTTACCGGGATTTGAACCCAGGACCTCAAGCTTCGTAGGCAGGGTCTCTACCAACTAGGCTAGACCGGTCGCCGGTCGTTTAATTAAATTATTTATAACTGTATGTGACTAGTCAAATACCTACGAGTAATATGTTAAGAATCAATTAGTACACAACATGATGTAGCATGCAGATGAAATCATAATTATGGTAGAATAAAGGTTTTTTTTATTTTAACAGTAAAATAAACGTCCGCTAACAAAATTCTAAGTTTCGATCAAAGTGGAAAATTGAAAAAGTATCCGCCATGAGCGGGATTTCCTCCTCCTAAGGTTAATTAGAAGAGTGAAGGGATTGAAAGATTCGTTGCCACTAGCGGGACCCACGGTAGCTCAGTTTTTTATTTTATTTTTTATTTATATAATTCTCGCATATTTAATTAGTGTTTAATTGCGTTTAAATTTATTTATAAGGTTTTCAAACATGGTTATATTTGAGTTAAAATCTCCTTGCTTTATAGCATACTCGTAAAGCAAGGAGAGGTATCTGTCAGGTATAAAGTTTATACCTGACACATACAATTTAAAGAAAAAACCATTAACGTAATAAAGGTACCTAATTGAAGCTCTGTATGCCTGCGCGTTATGAAGTCCTTTACGAGCAAGTGTGATAACGTAGTACATTACTTACCTAGGGTGGTAAAACAAAGAATGTCGCAGATCGCAGGTATTTGAAAGCAAGGGCGATAAATATGCAATCTGAGGCTTTCTTTATTACCGCCCATGGTAAGTACAAAATTTAACGTCTCCCCCTGGCTAGAAAGTGAGATTTTCCGCAAGCGTAGCGTGCGGTATTTCCTACTTTAAGGCCAGGTATGACGTAAAAAAATATATATAAAATACGCTGTGACCTAAGTTGTTGATGTTTAGTTTAACACCCAGCATCCACGAGAAAACAGAACTTACCTTAGTTAAGTGTTCAAGCACATGTCAAAAAGTAATATTCGGATACATATGCTATTTAGGCTTGTGTATGGGACCGAAAGCACGCGCCGCTAAGTATTGTGGAGACAGGGAACTGAGCATTTATATTGTAACTCAATCTATCCAAATTCTCGTCAATTAAGTACCCCCTTTTTATGTTTTATTTACTAATGTTTGATTAATAACTCGAAAAATGACGCCATTTCCTAAATGTCATCTAAATTGTCATAATATATTTCTAAAAATAATAGTATTATGGTAAAGACATTATTTTGCCCTTTTTGGTCACAAGCTCTTAAAATCCCGCTAAGCACTCGGCAGAAGGATCCAGCTATGGCCAAAGAAAACAATAAATCGTAATGACGGCGCGCCCCCTGGGCACCCTCGGAAGCTCGCTATTTTGGACTATAAATAAATGTGTAGATGGATTGATAAATATAAATATTAGGGGCGAAACGAAGAAAAACAATGTTTATGAAACTGGTGTCGTTCGCATCATAACTGTGAGTTACGACTTCCGACGCCTGCCAGCATATGCTCCGCGGAATTTTTTCTAGGGGCTCGGCTCGCGACTCTAGGATCTCACTGCTGATAAAAATAGCTTCGGTTACGAGCTCCGAAAACCTTCACCTCAGAAGACGGTACGTTATCCGGACAGGTGTCTGTTGAATCTCTTGTTAAGGTAAATTTTATGAATATAGTAAAGAGCTTACTCTGCGTTCTGGATTATTTTGCCAGAACTATTCAACCGATTTCATCGACCATTCCAATCGTTTTGCGAAGAGCGCTGCTGTGGTTTAAATTGCGAATTGATTGCTAATGAAAAGACAAAGGACGCAACTAAGACAGAATTAAATAGACATATCTGTCAAACGGATTGCATCACAAATAAATTTTCGCATAATAATAAGATTAACAAAGATGTGATGTGTGTACCCGGTGGTTGCGGCGGGCGTTAGTCACCAGCGCTATACTTAGCCGATTGCATTGTCTTCTGAAATATCTATTAACGATTATTGACAAGACATCGGCACGCGAATTCTGCTTGCGATAGGTGCGATGAACTGCTATAAATATAATTTTATGTGCGATGCAACACAACGCGCGCGACCAACTATGTGGCGGCAGATCTATCGATTGCGATCGACGAACTACAGGAACACTTGTTTGATTAGGTGCACTGCAATTGTATTTCTGCAAATTATGTATTCATTATGCACCGCACAAAATTACACAAACATGATCAGGCGGCATAGTGTTGGTAGGTATACTATACTCGCTCGATACTGTGTAAGTTCGTCGAACCTCACCAAACAACGACAGGTTACAACCATGATACCTAAGTAACGCAACGCTGATATTAAATAAATAATAATAAATATTACGGGACAATCTTACACAAATCAACCTAGGCCCACGGTAAACTCAATAAGGCTTGTGTTGTGGGTACTAGGCGACGATATATATAATAGATAAATACATATATTATAGATACTTATATACATATACTAGCTGTTGCCCGCGACTTGGTCCGCGTAGAACTTTTTATCGTCTTAGAAAATGATTTCTCTCAATACAAAATTTGAACCCTCTTTTAGGGGATAATTAAAAAAAAAGTTGATGTTCATTTTCTAGTTTGTGAACAAACAGTCTAAAACCAAAGTTAAAAATCTCATACTTTAAAATGCCTTGAAATACTCAAACTTTGAACCAATTTTAACACTCTTAGGGGATGAATTTGGAAAAACACTGAAATCAGTTTTGTAGTCTTTTAACGTACAGAATAAGACCGAAGTTAAAAATCTCTTACTCACACTTTAAAATTTTATTGCTCGCCATTTAAAATTTGATCCCTCTTTTAAACCCCCTTAGAGGTTGAATTTTTCTAATCGCTGAAAGAACTTTTTTCGTAAACTTTTAAGTCTCTAGCTCAAAAAAAGTGTTGCCCATACAAAGCTTTCTTAACCCCCTTAGGGGTGGAATTTTCTAAAACTCTGAAAGTACTTTATTATTAATTTTAATAAGTAACATTTTAAATAGTTTTAAGTCTAGTAAAAAAAAAAGTTTTTCCCACACAACACTGGCTACCCTTCTTAAGGATCTTAAGGATCCCCTTAGGGATGGAGTTTTCTAAAACGCTGAAAGTTCTTTTTTAGTATTCTAATAAGTAATCTTCTTGCAAAGTTTTAAGTCTAACTCAAAAAAAAGTGTTGCCCATGCAAAGCTTGCTCTCCTTTTTAACCCTATTAGGGGTGGAATTTTCTAAAACGATTTGTGTTCTTTTTTTTTATTTTAATAAGTAATCTTTCTACAAAGTTTTAAGTCTCTAACTCAAAAACATAAACTTTCCCTGATAAAAACTTTGCACCCCTTTTTATCCCCCTTAGGGATAGATTTTTTCAAAACGCTGAAAGTCTTTTTTTTTGTATTTTTATAAGTAATCTTTCTACAAAGTTTTAAGTGTCTAGCTCAGAAAAAGTGTTCCCCATACAAACCTTGCACCCTTTTTTTAACCCCCTTAGGGAATGATTTTTGTAAAACGCCGAATGTAGTATTTTTCATGTTCTAATAAGTAATTTTTCGTCAAAATTGTAAGTCTCTATTAAAAAAAAATGTTTTTCCCATACAAACTTTGCACCCTATTTTACCCCCTTAGGGGTGAAATTTTCCAAAACGCTGAAAGTACTTTCTTTGTATTTAAATAATCTTTCTACAAAGTTTTAGGACTCTAGCTAAAAAAAATAGTTTCCCACATACAAACTTTGCACCCCTATTTTAGCCCCCTATTTTTAGGGGTAGAATTTTCTAAAACGCTGAAAGTACTTAATTTGTATTCTGATGACTAATCTTTCTACAAAGTTTTAAGTCTCTATTTAAAAAAAATATTGTTTCCCCCATACAAAATTTGCACCCCTATTTTACCCCCTTAGGGGTAGATTTTTTTAAAACACTGAATCTAGGTACTTTATTTGTATTCTAATGAATAATTTCTCTACAAAGTTTTAAGTCTCTATTTAAAAAAAAGTAGTTTTTCCCATACAAACTTTGCACTCTATTTTACCCCTTTAGGGGTAGAATTTTCTAAAACCCTGAAAGTTCTTTATTTGTATTCTAATGACTGATCTTTCTACAAAGTTTTAAGTCTCTATTTAAAAAAAAAATGTTTCCCCCATACAAACCTTGCACCCCTATTTTACCCCCGTAGGGGTGGAATTTTCCAAAACGCTGAAAGTGTTTCATTTGTATTCTAATAACTAATTTTTCTACAAAGTTTAAGTCTATAGCTCAAAAAAAAGGTTCTCCCATACAAACTTTGCACCCCCATTTTACCCCCTTAGGGGTAGAATTTTCAAAAATCCCTTTTTATCCCTAGCCCACGTTATAAAAGCAACATACTGTGCAAAAATCAACTCTCTAAGATAAGTAGTTTCGGCTGTGCGTTGATGAGTGAGTGAGTGAGTGAATAAGTCAGTCAGGACATAGGCATTTATTATGTATAGATAGATAGAAAATAATGAAACTCCCATTCAAATATCTCAAAAAATTATGAAGCTACATCCGTTTTAATGTCGCTTGTTAGAGTGAGAAAACGATGAGGGACTGTGACGTCAATATACTCGAGCGACATAGTAAAAAACAATCGTTTCATATGAAGGTGCGTTTTGCGGAAAAGGGACAGAACATACCCCCTCTTAAAACTTTGGACTCTTATAACTTAATCATTACCTATATAACCTCTTGCTTTGTTTTTTTCTCCATTTGACTATATTTATTTTAAATTCTTTTTCGAGAAAATACATTATGATTATTTACCATATTTTCGATTCCTGAGCTATAACCACGAACTTCGGAATTCGAAAATATTCGGGTATCTCTATCTCTATCGCACTAACCATACTCGAGTGACAGGGATGCAAATATATGAACATTGAGTATCGGTTTTCGTGGTAGCGCCGCAGGTACTTTGGCTGAACGCGCCGAGCGCGTGCCATTGTCATTAAAAAAAAACAAATTCGTGTTAATTATATTGTTCAAATTTGTTGATTTCATTTATTGAAATTACGACATAAAACGACATTTGCGCATATAAGTTCTCATATCAGAATCGAATATTTTTTTATGGTTTATATTTTAGCATTTGTCTCGTAAAGGTCTATCGTAGACGGGATTTAAATTATTAATAAGTGAAAGGCAAAGCAATTCCGCCATTTTGACGAAAATTTGACGGTTCTTATAGCTGACAGTTGGAGCAGCGTTTGATTTCAATAAAAATAAATGAAAAATTAAATGAAGTCGTATATTTCGGAAAATTAATTAACTGTCGCAGTCGGATAAAAACTATCCTAAGTTGCAGCTAGAATAATAATGTACCTATATAAAATGTTTCATATTTTTCCGTTCATGGGATGCTGAGAACATTCGAACCGCGCAAAACTTAGTTTCAAACTGGCTGATTCTTTTTTTAATTTAGAGATTTATTATAAGTGGAGATAACATCCATAACTCAGGAACAAATATTCGTGATAAACACACAAATAAATGCCCTGACCGGGATTCGAACCCGGGACCTCCAGCTTCGTAGGCAGAGTCACTACCAACTGGGCTACGGAGGCCGTTACACTCCTGAAATTGCAAGCATCCATAGGTTATGGTGCCACTTACCATCGAGCGGACCATACGCTTGTATGCCACCGATATGGTATAAAGACATAACCCTTCAGTAATTCTTCCTTTTATAAAATACCGTTTCGCATATTACAAAGAGCACAGACAGAGCAGCATCACAATTACAAATAGTAAAAGTTTTTAAAAATTGGATAAAAACTTTACGTACAAATTTACAAAGCTACAAACTTAAATTTCACAGCCATTAACTCTTTTTTTCTGTATACCTAGAGTAGTAGTATTAGTAGATATAAATACGCGCGAAATAATTGAATATATTAAATGTATTACAAACTATACGGAAATTCATGTCATTATGTGGGTAGGTATTAACTTAATCGGATACAAGTGTAGTCTCATATGAATACGCATGTTGAAGCAGTATAATTACAAAATGTTCAATCATTAAATTATAATTAAAAGCGCTTTACCTACATTACATACTAATTACGAAACATAACTAATTTATATCGGTAGCTGAATCAGACTACGTAGGCAGGTATTGTTTCAGCTCTCCCAACAAATTAATGAATTCGCATCAAAATTGCAAATTGCAAGTTCAAATTGATACAATTCGACAATTGATTACAATATGCACACAAAGCCCTATCGCGTCCACAAACACAGGCGAGCAGTCAGTCAGACAGCTGACATCGATTCATATCGTACCTATCGGGCTTCGGAGCGCTTCGGCGAGGGCCAGCTTTTCATTTTGTATGTTAAATTAAATTTCCATGAAACAAGATTGAATTTTTCGCAATCAGCGCGCGTGGAGTTTGCTCGGAACGAATGTAATTTCAAGGTTTACTACGGCACATGTGTCGGTGAAGCACTTCGAATGTTTCCTAGTTACGCACTAGCAATGTAGCCATTTCGTTATTTCAGTTACTCCAGAAACACATTCCCATATATATTTTTTTTTTGTACAGTTGCTCAAAAAGTGCTACTTTACGTAGCTGCTTATTGTGCGGAAAGTTGGTTTTCGCGAACAAGTGCTTTTTACTTTTCCACATATATCGAACGACGTTATTTAATACAGTTGCGAAAAATTAAGAAAAACAACAAGTAAGGAATTCGAAACTGTTATATTATTAATTCTGTAACATCATTGTAATACAGTTGAAAAATAATGAAGTTGATAAAAAATCAATTATTTTAATACAGTTCTTCCTTACCTTGTTGTTTTTTTTTTATTTTTTCGCAAATGTATTAAAAAACGTCGTTCGATACACGTGCAGAAATATCATTCTTCACTCGCGACGTAATGACATACTTTCCGCACTAGCATCGAAATGTACCTACTATTACGTCATACATGGCCATAACGTAGCAATTACCGCACGCTATCCCACATCCAGGGAGAGACGTAATTTTTTGTACTCACCACGGGCGGTAATAAAGAAAGCCTCAGATTGCATTGTTTTACCGCCCTTACTGAGTAATGTACTTACTATAAACCTAATATAGAAACATGTACATATCTTCCCCTAATCTCGAACATACAATTTAGGATCATTACGTGGTTTGACAGTAAAGAAGTAAATGCAATAATTTTCATGAAGATCCTTTGTTTAGCCAGTTAGGCAGTAATGCATAGTTTGCTGGATGCATACCTCGCAAAAGCAACACACATCAAACCACCGGGCGCGGGCGCTACGCCGACCACACCGCACGGGCAGCGAACTAGCATCGGCTTAGCTAATTTACAATTTAATTATCAGCGGGATGATGCATCGTTAGCGCGCGCCAAACCGAGTTTATGCGACTAATCAATTGTTTGACGCGGCCAATGCAATCACGCCGCGCGCGATGGCGCCGATCGTTTACAAACTTTACCTTTGCTGTGAACGTTATATTTAAACTTAGTATACACATGCCCTATCAGTGAAAATAACTTACGTTACCAAACCAAATTGGATAACCGTGTTAAATTCGATACAGACATCGACATTGTTATTACAGATATTACTGACACAGATTTAGTTAGTCTATAAGTAACACTTGTGGCTCTGTGAGCTGTAGAACTCATGAGTCTGTTTTTTTTGTTGTTAAAAAATTCCAAAGAAACAATCGACAAAAAAAAATAATATAACCATCGAACCTGGTCACCAAATTTCACGAGCGTCGGTTGAGAAATGTTACCTGTAGAGGATAACAGCCGGAGAGTGGAACAGCTGGACATCCGAACATACGAAAGAATTTTGTAACTGAAACGGAGAATTACGTTCCGTTCGCTCGCTCGTTTAATTACATCAAAAATCCTTTCCTATAGTGTACAATGCATATTTTTAAACAGTTAATAGAGAAATACTAACCAATATAACAATGCAAAAAGCCCACGCACTAGCGAACGTTAAATGAGCACGATAGCTACTCCTTACTAAACGTCGGTGACATTCATCGTCTTCATTTTCGAATGGAAGTCAAGCAAAATTTATTTGTTCTATTTATAGTTATTTGCAATATTGGGACCGCCTTAGACGCCCTTATAAAATAAGTTTCAGCCGCTTCTGCAATCCAATCGCGAGAACAATGCGGCGGCGTGTCGCGGCGCGTTGATTAAATATAGCTCAGAATCCATCAAGACGACTTGTTCGAGCAGTTGCTATGGATTTATGCGCTAAATATTCGACAGGTGCCAAGTGTGTCGATAGCCGATAGACTTGATAGTGTTCGATCGCCGATGACTAACGATGCCCCAAATTTTATTTCAAATGTCAAATAATTTGAGCACCTGCCCTGGGCCCAGCGTACTGCTCCACTAACATTGCTGCCGGAGTCGCGCGTACACGCGTGTCCATACAATTAGCCGCTCGCTGCCTCCTCTTACGCGTTCGTGCTGATACGTAGGCACTATACAGGAACTAATACATTACAAATGTATAGTTCCCTCATGTTCATGACGACTTGTTCATGTTCATTTGACGACCTCTGTAGCCTAGTTAGTAGTGACTCTGCCTACGAAGCTGGAGGTCCCGGGTGCAAATCCCGGTATAAGGGCCTTTATTTGTGTGATGAGCATGAATATTTGTTCCTGCCTGAGTCATGGATGTTTTCTATGTATTTATTAAGTATTTATTTATCTATATAAGTATGTATATCATCGTCTAAATAGTACTCATAGTACAAGCTTTGCTTAGTTTGGGAATAGGTCGATTTGTGTAAGATTGTCCCCAAAAATATTGATAATTATATTTATTTTATTATGGTACCTTGTTGTTTATTTTGGAGTTTATTTTTTAATTATTTTCATGTTTGAGAAAGAATATACCTCGGCGTGAAAAGGGATTGCCAGCCTCGTATTAGCCTGCAATCACTATTTTCACGGCCTCTACAAAAATGTACAATTTCTGATTTTTTAACTACAAAACCTATTAGAAAATACCTAATATCTACACTCACTGGCACACTATGTCAAAGTGACATTGCTAAAATTCTAATTAAGAAAAATCCTCTTACTTCAAATGAAACCCAATATGGGTTGACATAAAGTGCCCATGCCATACACTAGTACAACGTCGAGCACTCGGACGTTTACCTTACATAATAATACATACCTACATATTTTGGTTTGCTTGGACATGCATAAAACAATTGTGTTATTAATAATGTAATTATTACTTAACTGACTAAACATTTTATAGACGCATGAAAAAGTCATACCTACATATAAGTACTTTGTTATTCCGAACGTTCACAATTCGCTAATCCTGCCACTACCGTTACGTAAGACGCCTGAGTTGAATATAAATGTAAAACACAATAAATTTCATGCCCCGTAGGAAATGAATATTCATCACAAAATCGCCATGCATATTCTCTTTCGCTACCAAAATGGTGAGCACTACCGACTACACTAAATGATCATAAAACAATCCTTATATCCGTTTGCGTAGGTTTCAATTTCGTCACTCATAGCGATCTCGTTAAAGTAGGGAACGGCGCCGAGCCATGCCGAACGAGCTCTCGTAAGTTTTAACATATACCTAGTAAAGTGATTTACGAATAATTGTTGTGTTGGCGTATAACTAGAGAAATCTTTCCGCTGTTTGCCGCCGGTTAATTTATATATGAGGCTTAGGTAATTCGCGAGCCGCGAGTAATTGCTCTACAGAACAATAGCTTTTGTCATACCCTTATCTCGTACGCCACGTTTGTCTCTCTTTAAAGTGCTCTCTTAAGCACAATAACATTCGCGGAGCATCCTCGTGTTCTTCAAATTTTAATGGCTTTCAACCAAAAATGGCAGCAATACGAGATTAGTAAAGACAATGCTAGTAAACACGACTGTGGTTCTAAAGTTCTAAACCGATTTTACCGCTTAGTTCATTAGAGACTTGCATAATATACATTTAAGTTGGTTTCAAACCGGGTTCATATACCTAATAGTTTTCAATGTTGATACGTTTTTCATTCAGAAATAATTATCCGATAAAACTGCAAAAGATCGTGAAATTAATATACGTTTTAGGGATTGAGCCCATTTAATTTAGGTATTCTTATTGCACGGTACGTTTTTACACATTAACATTAACTATAGGTACTATAACAACAAAATAAATAATAAATAAATAAATAAATAAATATTTGCGGACAATCTTACACATATCGACCTAGTCCCAAACTAAGCAAAGCTTGTACTATGGGTACTAGACGACGATATACATACTTATATAGAGAAATAAATACTTAAATACATAGAAAACATCCATGACTCAGGAACAAATATTCGTGCTCATCACACAAATAAATGCCCTTACCGGGATTCGAACCCAGGACCTCTAGCTTCGTAGGCAGGGTCACTACCAACTAGGCTAAAGCGGTCGTCAAAAATCTCGTAACTGAGTTTTAGGTAGGACTAACTATCAACAAGAGTAAAACTAAAACTATGTCTAACTCTAGCGAAGAAATTGTCGTAGAAATCGAAAATGAACGAAAAGAGACAGTTGAGAGCTACATTTATCTAGGAAGACTATTCTCTTTCAAGGACTGCCTCACGGACGAACTAGAACGTAGAATAACTAATGCTTGGAAACGATCTTGGCAAATGAAATATATATTTCAAAATATATACCATCCAAAATCAAAATCTTCAATAGCTGTATTATACCAATATTCACATACGGTTCACAAACATGGGCATTGAATAAAAAAATGGCAAAGAAAATAAAAGTTAACCAACGCAAAATGGAAAGAATAAAACTTAGAAAAAATATAATGCACAAAATACCAAATTGCGAACTAAGAAGCAAAAGCCACATGAGGGACATACTCCAAGCTGCCAAAAAGCTCAAATGGGAGTGGGCAGGACACGTGACCAGATACAAGGACAGTAGATGGACGCAAACAACTACTGCCTGGTATCCAAGATACCTCAAACGAGAGGTGGGGAGACCGAGGACTCGATGGCGAGACGAGATTGAAGATTACGCTGGACTTACATTGACAAGACTTGCGACCGATAAACGGACTTGGAATAAGATGGGGGAGGCCTTTGCCCAACAGTGGGATTCATTGTAATACAAAAAAAAGAGAAGAAAAAACAACACTAACAAATAAATATAGGTACATATAAAAATAATAGCTACAAAATACTAACAAAGAAACATACATTATATTACTAGGCTAATAAATAAATAAATAGGTACTATTATTTACCTACAATTTGATCGAATAATCATGGCAGGGCATAGGTACTCTTACATTAGCGTAACACTTAATCGAAACATGTGTTTATCGTAACATGCGAATCGGCCTAAGGCGAATTAGTTCTCGCACAATGCAATTTGAATGCACATTACACAACGGACGAGGTACGAGCGCTTTTTATTGCGGCATCGTGAGATCTTATCTCGGAACTGCCACTTCCAGCAGGCAAATTTCAGAATCTCTCAGTTGCTGCGCATGTTTTAACCTTAACTACCCTTAACACAGGGGATATTTTTGTATGCCGCTCGAGCAGCTCGCCGGTGTGGGTAAGCCAATCACATACGCACCACACACGCACCCGTGGGTATCTTTTTAAAGAATTCAACATCAAACCAGCAATAAAATTGAAAACATTTTGTTACCTTTTTAAATAAGTTCCATTTTGTCGACTGTGTTTGCCAGTGGACATTAACCTCTGTTCATACAGTTGGACGTTTCGGAATCAATTGAGCTCGACCTCTGAAATCATTTCTGCGTCGATAAGAAGCGTTAATTTTACGATCCAGTGATAATTTGCTAACTTCCGACAGACCGTCGTCGTCGCCCTAGTTGAATTGTTCCGACCATTGCCGCGTTAAATTACCTACATACATCGGGATATATAAAATCTAGATAACGCTGCATAAACTGTTTCACGTGGAAACCAATTTCTGAAGTTAATTGAGTTGCAATATTTATTTAATTCATGATTATAATTTAACGAAGATCAAAGAAAGAAAAACCAGAATTCAAGCTTTCTGCGTCTGTTGTGGCCGTGGTACTTTAATACATTGGAAAATAGCGTGGGAACCTTTTGTGTCCGGTTTACTCAAACATACGCCACAATAGAAAATGTAGGCAGGTACATAATAATTATTTATTGGGTTAAGTTATATATAAAACATATCTTGTGCAAAACTATTGAAATAAACAGTTCATTTTTTTAAGAATTCTTCATTTATTAATGCAGACACAAAAAACTAACAATTAACTATGCACAAATTATGAAATAGTAAAATTATATTAGTAGGTTATTCAAAACATTTATATTAGCTACCCCCGCGCGGCACAACCCGTGTGTTGCAAAACTTGCAAAAAACCCAGGCAGAAAGCCACGGTGAAAAAATATACAGACTATGTCCACCCCCAAGATCCATTATACATATATAATGAACTGGGTGCAAGAACGATTTTAACATTGAATGGTGGTTTCGGAGATTAGTTACCCCCTACATACAAATTTACAAAGCTCACAGACTTTTTTTGATTCACCCAGCTAGCTTTCATATTACGAGTACTAAGCTGAGGCACAGATTTATAGTATTTGTATCGAGCCGAGGTATTGGATTATTTAGTGTTTTTATTTCCACCATTGACCATATATTTCTGCAAAGAGATTAGACTAAGTAACTAGTATCTATAGAGAGAGACCATATTTGGGGTGGGAAACCTTATAAATGTCTTAGTGCAATTTTAATTTATTAATGAATTGTTTATTGCTGTGTTAAATTAATATTTGAGTGTGATTGATGATAGCAAAAACTATAAACCAGCTTAAGTCCTTTTAAATAGGCGTTCTCGCATGTCGCAGCAACTATTGGAGTAGAAATGCAAGTAAGTTATGGCAAACAAAGTCGTCTATCTGAGGCAACAGCTCGATTAGTGTTTACCCGTCGCACGCGCAGCCCGTAAGTCACCGGCTACACCAGCTACATCACTTACTCTTACAAAAACAAGGTCGTATGCGACTATAATGTCTATACACATGAGACATTTCTCAACCGAGTCTACGAGTACACGGCCCAGGCACAGCGCACGCACGACAGATTTGCGACTTTTCTGCTTTCTGCCCTTAGCAAGGCCACCCGCTACAACTACAACCATTGTACCCATATCTTTGTAACGCCAGATCGAATCTGCAGAGGATCCGTCTTGCATTGAGAGGTTGTAAATTAATTTAATGCGTATAAAGTAATATGCAACAAGCAAGTAGGTACTACGACTGGATATAATTATAGATACGAAGAAGATTAACTTCTTTTGTTATTAAAATGAGTTAAGAGGAACTCAGCAATTACATATTAGTTTATCAGCTATTGGTTTAACTAGTAGAACACATGCGTATGAAACGATCTAAATATCTACAAGTAGGTATGTAGATCTAAATACTGACAAGATTCATTAAATTGGCTGGTATTCTAAATAGGTATACGTGCATTAAGCGCTCATAGTCATGGATGTTTTATATGTATTTAATAAGTATGTATGTATTTGTAAGTATCTATTTAAGTATGTAATATCATCGTCTAGTACCCATAGTACAAGCTTGCTTAGTTTGGGACTAGGTCGATTTATGTAAGAACGTCCCCAATTTTTTTTTTATTTATAGTCTAGCAGCATTCACTAAATTTGCATTGCCTGTGTGAGCTAAAACAACACCGGCTGAAGCAAGTTTCTGGATGGGCAACAGATGAACGGCTAATGATTGAGCGCTGCCATGTTTTGAAACGGAAAACGGCTTAACGTCTGTTTTCATGACAGCAGTCGTTAAACCAAGTAAGACTATTCATTATGCCTTCAGGCTGCTTGGGAACTTTTAACGGAGTAAGTTATCTATACTTACTTATCGAAATTAACCTAATCCTAATATGATTAATTTTTCCCTCTGGTTAGGAAATAGGAAAGTCAAATATGACAGTCACATCCACAAGTTGACCACAACTTGTACCCACATCCATTAAAAAAAACATAAATTGGGTTTAGATAACCGACTTCGATGAGAAAAGGATATAAGGTTTCCGAACCTTAATATCCAGTTTTTCAATAAAACGATTCTTATTAGAATGTCATTGATTTCCTTAGACATTTATCTCGCTTCTATCAGACAGGTTTTACACCTCGTAACCATCTCAAGATCGTATTTCTATCACACAAGTTTGCAATAAGTGCTATTGTTTAGTGAAATGGAACAGAGATGACCAAAAATACGAATCCAGCGGGCTAAATTTTATGACAGGTAGGGAGTTCCTATATCGATAAACTCAATAATCGATGCTTTTTTCATATAACAGATCGGGACAAGTGGCGACAACTGGTTTCGGAGGTACTTTGGGTTGGTGAGCCATTGAAGTAAGTAAGTAACCTATAGTCCAATTCCAGTGCACAGCTACACTGCATATACCACGCCATACCTCGTGGAAAAACAATTTCGTATGTAGCGAAATTTTGCGAACATTGACGCATCATACGATACGCGTCGATGTCGACGTCGATGGAATTTCTCTATGTGCCAATGCACATAGAGAAATTCCATTGAACTAGAAAATGAACTGGAGTTTTTTTGTTCCTCTCGATCGTTATATTACTTGCAGTTGTCTATGTAGAGCTAACAGCGTTTCTGGGCGATGATACACTACTACAAGCAGGAATCCGAATCATATCGAAAGATTCGAAAGCCAGCTGGAAGATGGAAGCGGGTTCTTAATTATAATTATTAGGCTGTCGAACCACAAACAGGCGAGATGCCACCTTGGCTCGGTGGTAACACTGCGGGTGCTCAAGAACAATGGCCAATTATTTTCCCACTACGGTTTTTAATAGCCCTTCCAATGCTGATTAGGCAAGTAGGTACATGCATTTCTTTAATTAGTACAGTAGTAATTCTAAATGTTAATATTAATCGTTTTCACATGCATGTATAATATCGATAGTGTTTTCCTATATTTAGCTTATCTTACCTTATCTTATCTAGGTGAGGGCCCTTTCGGATGCACTTCGACCCAGTGGGATATTTTGTGCATTTGCCCTCTCATTTATATAATACAAAACGGATGATGCAGTTCACCGGGAGCACCTTGAATTCCTTTGGTTGCGGGTAACCGTTACCAAAGTAGTTCATTCTTTGTCCGGCAAGGGCGTGACATTCACACAATAAGTGTTCCATAGTCTCATCCTCCTCGCCACACATTCTACAGTCTAAACTATTCGATAGTCCTATCTTGGCCAAGAGATCCTTGACTCCGCAGTGACCTGTGAACACCCCAGAAATAATTCTGAGTTGCTTCCTACTGGATTTCCTCATTCCTCCACTCGTGTTGGTGTTTGGTTTTGGCGTAGGCTTTAAAGGCCGATATTATGGTTCCCTGCGAGAGTCCCACAAATGGTTCTGGACCTACAAAGTGATTTGTAGAGCCCCCTCTTGCAAGCTCATCTGCTCTTTCGTTGCCGATGAAGCCCTTGTGCCAAACTAGTTGCACCTTATTGTGCCTTCCAAGCCTTTTCAGTGCTTGGACGCTATGCCCATATTTAGCTAGTTTATCATTCATTTTTCTTAGAAGTCATTTTAGATATAAGTATCCAATATTTTTTGTTCCCAATAAGAAAGAAAACATCCACAAGCTAAATTCGTGTTAGCAATCTAAAACTGTGTAAAGCGCATTAGAATAGTTTAACTGCTCGTATGAATTCACACAGTTTTAGCTGACGGTGGCAGCATTTCAGTTTTAAATGAGAAAATAAAACCTGTTGGACATTGTCATGCTGGATTACCCCGGTGGACACGCAGAGCCTGTGGCGGGCCCGAAATGCCCACGACAAGCAGCGGTGATTTTTTCCTCACTAATGGTCCCGAGCTGCATGTACGTGTTAATTACTGGCTTTCAGCCCGTAGGCTCTTTGTATTTTAATTTTGACAAATTCGCCCATTCCCAGAAGAAAGCAATGACGGCCGTCGAGGAATCTCGGCCTGTAATACCGACAAGAAAATTGCTTTATTATACTTGCCTCGCATACTTAGCTAATGAATATGTAGGTAGTTGTGCAATAAAACTTTTTATAACATACCCGTGTAGCGTTTACCTAAATAGGCGTGACCTGCTCAATGGCGGTTTTAATTTAATTAACACAGTTCCTTTGCTTTTTGCGGTATATTACCATTAAACAAAGCTAACGTTGTCGGTGTAACAGGTTAAAAGTAAGAGTTTCTTGTGACATTGCTTGCATGTAGGTAATTTTATGTGTGGTAGTAGTGCCTATTTTAGATAGGTATGATAGGTACATTGAAACTCTTTAATTTTTTCTAATCCCAAAAATAAGTATATAGTAATAATCCATTCAAACCAACTTAAACGTGCGTACGTTCAGAACCGTCAAATAACCAACCACAATTTTGTCCGTAGGTCCATTATACTTGCTAAAGTTTGCATTAAATCCACGCAGAACTCCTTTCTATCATTTCTTGTATTCTAATAGCAATTGTGAACTCATACGCTTTTAATTCTTGTGCATGATAGGCTATGACCATGACAGACCATGATAACATGCACACGTTAGGATGATAAGGATCATCATCATAATTTTAGTGTTCACAAATGTGATGCTGGTAGACAATGTAGGTACGTAAGTTTTGTACATTATTATGTAATTTTACCAGCGTAACGTTCCGAACGCGCGTTAGGACAATTTAAATGTAATCTTTCCATATAAAAAGTGACATTTAGATCTACCTGACGCGCGTAAAATGTGTTACGTGATCGACCTGCGGAATCTAAAGAACATAATATTAATTATATTGATTAACTTACATTGTAAGATTGTAGTCTAATCGAACGAGCGAGCGAGGCGAACGAAGTTGTACCTATGCTTCAGTTTCGGCCGAAAATGGTTTGTCTGTCCGGCTGTTCTCCTCTACAGGTCGCATTTCTCAACCGATTCTCGAGAAATTTTGTGAGGAGGTTCGTTATTTATATAGAATTTTTTGTAGAGTCACTTTTTCAACATTCAAAAAAAATAAAAAGACAGGTTCGCGTATTGTACAGCTCACACATCCACTCTTATTTATCGCAGGTACCTTCTTCTTACTAGCAGGCGCTACTTACGTTAAATAATGGGTACCTAATCAAATGCTTTCATCAGGGAATAATTATTGTACAATAGCTTTCTAACCCAAATAAAAATACATAGAAAATACAATACCTAGGGAATAAAACCTTATTATTGGGAGTTTGACGCTTTTATATAGAGTTCTAATTTTCTTCTATTCGCCAACAGATGGCGCTAGCGGCGTTATTGAATAATCAATATTTTTAGTGTTTTTGTGTATCGAGTTTTTAATCTGCGTATTTCTTTCAAGAATAAAAGAGACTTCTTTAAATGTTTAAATAATGCATTTGTACCTTTGTACGGTCGGATAGAAAGTATCAAAATATTTTAGAGTATTCTTCTCGCATATACCTACGTATTTAATTTAATAATGAGTCATACACCACATTAAGTCAGGTTAGGTACGTGTCTATGAAACAGATTCCAAAGACTTCTGAGCTGAACTTTCTTCCTGAAAAATACAATTAATGAGACGAAGGGCTTAGTTATGAAAACGACCTGGGACCGATTTTTGACTTTTGAGCGCTCGAATCTTTCATTCGAAAACGGACAAAATTTACGAAACGCTCTTTTGAAATAGCGATAGAAAATTGAAAAGCGAGTGGTATTGACCACTCGTATTCAATTATATCGGTAGAAAGTTAGTGCCTGCAATTTTGACACTAAAATCGTATTCACTTTTATTTAATTTTCGAGCGCTCGAAAGTCAAAAATCTGCCCCCAGCCTGACCCAGTTTTCTGGCAGCTTCAGTGTTCTGGCGGCGCCGTGCCGACAACTGATTAAAACTGTTTCGATTTCAGCCTGCCGTTAATAAAACAATATAAGATGTAACACTATAAATGATACCCAAAGAAAAAAATGGTTTAACTCGGACTTAGGGAACATTGACTTTGCATGAGATACAATTTTTAGAACTTGAATTTGGGGTCTTTTAAACCCCCCGACGGAAACAAATGGGCGGTTTAAGCTCAATGATTAGGTATTTACCTACCTACCAGTTTCTGAGTCTGTCAGTGGCATCGTAGATC
Organism: Epinotia brunnichana; assembly: GCA_963854355.1. Lineage (NCBI taxonomy): Eukaryota > Metazoa > Arthropoda > Insecta > Lepidoptera > Tortricidae > Epinotia > Epinotia brunnichana. Next base: position 16,370,981 of record OY977939.1, on the reverse strand, counting down.
CTAAACAGATGTACCGATTCGGTTGTCATTTTAGTAGCTACAATTATAACCATTTTTAAGTAGGAATATTTTTATGGTCGAAACTGGTCTTCAGTCACGTTTTTCGTTCCAAGAAATGCTAAATAAGTAGATGTAGGCAATAGCATTGTGTGCAAGCCTTCGATAAAATATTTTAACATTTTATGTATGGTTTTTATTAGGGTTCCGTACTCAAAGAGTAAAACGGGACCCTATTACTAAGACTCCGCTGTCCGTCCGTCCGTCCGTTCATCTGTCTGTCACCAGGCTGTATCTCACTGATACCGTGATAGTTCCAGCTGAAATTTTCACAGATGATGTATTTCTGTTGCCGCTATAACAACAAATACTAAAAACACAGAATAAAATAGTTTTTTAGATAATGGTACGGATCCCTTCGTGCGCGAGTCCGACTCGCACTTGGCCGGTTTTCTAATTAATACTAGGTATTACAAACATGCGTAGTAACCCATTTCCCTGATACTAGTAGAACGTAACGAATGCATCGGCTGAAGCGGGCGCGGGTGCGGCAGCGGACTGCCCCCCTATTCTGTAACTTGATTTAAGCTCACCTCAACGCTCACCCACAGTTATACCTTGACACCGCGATGCGTAGTAATTAAGCGTAGGTAGAGGTCTAGTTTCGTAACGGGTGACCAGCGGGGTGAGCCGCATAAACGCGTAGCGAATAACACCCCTGGCGACACGCCAACAAGGTGAATGCCACGACTGACACTCACCACGCAACCCACTTCGCCGGATCGCGGAAATATAAGCCGTCCTCTTTATCTATCACTCATATGCATTGCAATATCAAGATTTACCTACGTTTACCTACTGTGCAGAGTTTGTTGGAAATACAGCAATGCAAGGACACAAATAGGTACAAATAATTGTTGCTCGTTTTCTACGCTAGGCAGTAAAAAAGTGTCGGAATCAAAATCAATCATCAACATCTTGTAAATAGAACAGCTTAGCATAATTGGACATAAGGAAAGAAGAAACGCTGCAACACATAAAATATTTACCGTTTGCCTTCCTGGCTGAAGTCGCTGAATGATGTTTTTTTATAAACATATACATATGTATAGTCTTAAAAACACATAAGAACTTAGCTATGGCTATATAAGTAATACTTACTATATATAATAGACCTATAGTTTCATTAATTTTTACAAAAGTTTCTTCTTCTTCTTCTTATTTATTTAAGAGCTAGGCTTGTTCTACATTCTGCCTCTCTTTTTATTTACAAAAGTTACAAAGTTAAAAATATGACCAATATCATTTTTTGTCAAAAACTAAAAACCTATATTATGCAATGCAAAAAAGAAAAAGGTTAGGGGGGGTTAAAAACAAGTTTTTTTTAATATTATTAGATTAAAGCAAAATCATTTTTTTAATACTATACGAATTGCCAAATAAATCTGCGTCCATACATTTACCGCATATTATGAGGAGTTATCATTGAAATTCCATTCAATTAGCTCACTTAACTGCCATAACGAAACAGCTTACCGACACACAAACCACTTCATCGTTATGCTAATATTGTTCAGCACTGAGAAAAATTCTTGAACCGAGTGGTTCCCTATGGCTTCTAGGAACTAACTGATGTTCTTTCTGAAAATCGCAGCGTAGCCAGTGTGGCTTTCGGTGCTATGAGTAGGCTGACTGTCATCGCAAATTATGTAACTTTATATGCTACCTAACTTACCTAATTACAGGACGGGATAAATACATAACGTTAGTATATTGTGTAGGTACTTTACATTCTGCAAACGGACTTCCACATTCTCTTATTAAATTAACTAATTTTATATCGTCTTTATGTGAATGAATATCTCAAGATTAAACAATTTGACATCAGTTTATAACTTACTAAACTATGTAAATGAAATTATATTTTGCGACTATTCAACTTCGCATTATTAATAACGGGAGCTATTAACACTTTTATCGTCTCAATGACATTCAAATGAATGAGTCTGGGGACTCGGTCATCGTTTTCATTGGACGATTTGTTTATTCGGTTTTGTTCGCTCGTTTAACTGCTATACCTACCTACTGTTCATTCAGTTTTGGCATATTTCCTAACACAGTTAATAGTGAAAATAAATTGATGTGGGATAAAATGTTAAACCTCCTTTCGTAAATATGCTGTTTGTTATGCTTTGAGATTTTATTTATTTCAGAACTTTAAGCGATCAATGTAAAGAAAATAGCTTATAGTTAGCTATATTTGCAGCTGGTATTTGTGCTGAAATGCAAATTGATATAATGCAGGAAACGTCTGAGTGGGTCTCATAGCGGGCGCCTATGCCGCATGAGTAGCATAAGTTCGTTTACATACGACCGTCTGTCGTATTTGCATCCCAAATGTTCGGTGCCCGCTCGCTCGCTCGCCCGACTTAACTCTGTTTCAGGCAAAATATTACAGTTTGTGCATCGCCCCGCAATGTGCATAACTGAATATCAATAAAGGAATAAAAAAAGGCCACCGGAGGCGTTCCCGTGCAGACGAAGTGGATCTACCTTCCACCAATGGGCGAGGAGAGCTGAGTGTATTCATAACGATATTACCGCCGACGGAGCCGCGGCGTCATCATAATTCATACATAATAACCCTTCCGACGACGGCGCGACGCCGCGCCGCCCTGCATCTCATTCGCTCTCCCATTGCCAGCACATGCACAAAGGAGACGGTTGCCGAGCCCGAAATATCATAATTCATAATTATGTTTCTTTACGACGTAGCTAACCACATAGCTGGGAGGAAAATGTTTTCTTTCCTTTGCACTCGTGCAAACGCATACTGTTATTGAACGAAGTATTTGCTTTAGATAGTGTATGGAGTGTGTTCGTAAGATATTATTAATTGTAATTGGAGTAAAATAAATAACATCAGAATCTCGGGAAACGAAGAAGTTGTGTTCACCGTCAAACCGATGACAGCTATTTGTAATTGGAATATGACGAGCCGCGTGCGCGTGCGCTCGGAGCGTCTCATTCGTCAGCTTATAAATAGAGCTGCGCGTCTGCGCCGTCGTGACGACTCGCGCCATTAATTTATATGAAATAAATGTCGGCAGTCGGAAAAATAAGTTCGATCCAGAGCGGCCTTCTACACTATAATATTTATTTATGTTTTACGAAGTGCCAGACTAGTCCGCCCCGAACCGTAAGTGTACGTTCGCCTCGTATGTTTACAATTAGTCAGGTAACACAAAAAAGTAGAACTGGCAAACGTAATTCATTTAAATTTCATCTTGACCAAATAAACTCATCGCAGCTTACGAATTTATATAACTTTTAAATAAAAATGAGCAGTACTTAGTTTCAGTAAGACACAGTTCAACGCATGTCCTTTCACAAACGTTTCAAACTCTCATAAAGATACATTAATACATTAACCAAACGTTTCAATGCTGGCAGAGCACCCGAAAGACAAGTGAGCCATAAATTCGTTAGCGCACGTGTAATCGTCACAAATACGCCAACCAATAATTCACGTCAATAAATTTAAAAGTTGACATCAGAAAGAACTTCTTATGAAGCCAGTTTCAGCTTTATTTTAATGACTCTCAGCTCTACACCTTATACGTACTATACAACACAAGACAGTTGTGACGAACGAGTCAAAAGACAATAGTTAGACATAGCGGTCTACCAGTATGAAGTTACTAGTTCATACTGGTAGAATAAGATATATATCTTTACAATGCACTTGCTCTGAAAGTGCGCCTTTATATGGTTCAACATAAAGGCAAGTCGTCTATGCCGGCACGGCGGTACCGGGCGGGGCCAGCCCGTGCGGGAATGGATTTCAGGCCAATATTCTCACACACGTGCGAGAATGAGATTTCATGACAATTAAAATTTCACCTTTTATGTATATATTTTATATGCTTGCATGATGCATTGTAAAATGTTGTATGATACCTACACGTGCTGATATCGGGAATTCCCAACTAGTGTCGGGAGTGTTTTATCGCCACTCGTTGGGAATTACCTACTTTCCGCACTAGTATCATAATCGTTATTTATGATACAAGTGCGGAAAGTAGGTAATTCCCAACGAGTGGCGATAAAAACACAACCGTCAGGGATCGACACGAGTTGGGAATTACCTATCCGCCCGTGTATCATACAACATTTTACAATGCTTCATGCGAGGAAATAAAATAATATACATAAAAGGTGAAATTTTAATGGTCACGAAATCTCATTATCGCACAGTATGCGGGAATTTTGGCCTGAAATCCATTCCCGCACGGGCAGGTCCCGCCCGGCGACGCCGTGCCGGCATAGACCACATCTCGTGTTTATGTTGAACCATATAAAGGGGCACATTCAGAGCAAGTACATTGTAAGTAACTATTACCGTTTTGTCATTAGGTGAATCACAATCACTTACTAGTTGCAGTAGCATTTACATTCGCGGTCAAAAATTTCGGCTCACCCAAAATTAAATACCTAACCGCAAGGTTTTTAGGGTTCCGTACTCAAAGAGTAAAACGGGACCCTATTACTGAGACTTCGCTGTCCGTCCGTCTGTCTGTCACCAGGCTGTATCTCAAGAACCGTGATGGCTAGAGAGTTGAAAATTTCACGGATTATGTATTTATGTTGCCCCTATAACAGCAAATACTAAATACAAAAAAAAAATTAAGGGGGGCTCCCATACAAAAAACGTGATTTATTGCCGTTTTTATAGATAATCTGTCACCAGGCTGTATCTCAAGAACCGTGATAGCTAGAGAGTTGAAATTTTCACAGATTATGTATTTCTGTTGCCGCTATAACAACAAATACTAAAAACAAAATAAAATATTTTTTTTAAGGAGGGCTCTGATACAACAAACGTGAAATTTTGAAATTTGGAATATAGGTGGTTACGGGGGCGAGAAATCGATCTAGATAGGTCTCATGTCCGGGAAAATTCGTTTTCTCCGTGTTTTCTCCATTTTCATCCGAGCGGAGCTCGGTCTCCCAGAGACTTTACATAATAAGTATACTATTCTTTATAATACCCAACTGTATTAGCAATTTCCGGGATGTCCTATCATAAACATATCAATATCCAAAAAATGATGATATCTGCGATATCTCGCTCCGTTAACGTTGTTTTTTCATGGGTTTTTACGTGGACCTGGTAACGTTATTTTTTTGCTGTTATTTATGCAGTTTATATGTAAAATAAAATAAATAAAAAACTATACATCTTTGCATTATTTTAGGAAATATGACGGTATTTTACCGACCCGTATTCTTTGTCCGCGAGTGTAGTTAGTGTGTGTATGTACAAATAGGAGACAACATCGATTGTAAATTCATATGAACTTTTATTCACGAGTGTAGTCAGTGTGTGTATGTACAAATAGGAGACAACATCGATTGTAAATTCATATGAACTTTTATTCACGAGTGTAGTCAGTGTGTGTATGTACAAATAGGAGACAACATCGATTGTAAATTCATATGAACTTTTGTTCACAAGTGTAGTTAGTGTGTGTATGTACAAATAGGAGACAACATCGATTGTAAATTCATATGAACTTTTGTTCACAAGTGTAGTTAGTGTGTGTATGTACAAATAGGAGACAACATCGATTGTAAATTCACATGAACTTTTGTTCACGAGTGTAGTTAGTGTGTGTATGTACAAATAGGAGACCACATCGATTGTAAATTCACATGAACTTTTGTTCACGAGTGTAGTTAGTGTGTGTATGTACAAATAGGAGACAACATCGATTGTAAATTCATATGAAATTTTGTTCACAAGTGTAGTTAGTGTGTGTATGTACAAATAGGAGACAACATCGATTGTAAATTCACATGAACTTTTGTTCACGAGTGTAGTTAGTGTGTGTATGTACAAATAGGAGACAACATCGATTGTAAATTCATATGAAATTTTGTTCACAAGTGTAGTTAGTGTGTGTATGTACAAATAGGAGACAACATCGATTGTAAATTCACATGAACTTTTGTTCACGAGTGTAGTTAGTGTGTGTATACAAATAGGAGACAACATCGATTCTAAATTCACATAAACTTTTACGATAGGTAAGATACCTAAGATGATAAGACGTCTAAAATTCATATTTTCTTAGCAATCTGATACGTACGTGTTGACATGAATATTAAAATTATTATCTGATAAATATTTTACAGTGATTCTGGATATAATAAATACCTGTGTAATCAATGGCTATCTATAGAAAGGATATATTGTATGTATGTATGTATGTACATACTTTATTACGTACAGACAAACTAGGTTAAGTTGGTACAAAAGTATTGCTACATTGTTCCTTTACCCTACTATGTAGGTTCAGTCGCCAGATGAAAAGGTTGGTCACTTCAGAACGTCCAGGGCATTGAAATAAAGTCGAAAAGTGGTGAACCTCCCTCGACCGTACTATGAAAGACACACATCCCTAAAGCAACTTAGCTAAAAAATCATCGCAATCCTTGCGGATTGTACCTTGCGGTCTCTTCCGCAATCAATTATTAATAATTGCTCTGTGTTTTGATGCTGGTGCAAACGAGAAAATTCCGACAAATTAATTCCGTTAAAATAAATTCGAAAGCAATCCATACTAAGAGATAACCAATATTAACCTAATGGATTCCTGAGTTACTCGAAGTGAACTCGTATTTTAATCTGAAGATATTTAAACACATCGCCCTCGCGCTGCGCTCGCCATAAATAAAATAAATACAAATATTCTCACGTAAAGGCGCACCTCGAAAGCATTCATTTACATTCAAACTAGAACTAGTGAATGTAATAAATGGGGCATCTTCCTCTTAATACAACATTAACACGCCTGGAAACAATTTATTTGTAAAAACATCTTCCATGAAATAATATTACGTAGAGTATCTACTTACGTATACTACTTACTACGCTAAACTAAGAATTTAGCTCGGCCTAACGATTACGAACTATCCACATTAATTATTTATAGATATTATTTATATTTAGCCATGTTCTGTTGTTGTTGTTCATTTTGGTATTCTTTATGTACCTCCGTAATTATGTAAATGGTTTCTACGTTAACGTGCAGTTATTAATCACAGTGTTTCATCTCGGAATTGATTTCTGTAGTAACTCAACCACTTCAGTCGTCATTAATTTCAATATATTATTTAATAAAGCAGAAATGTTGTTCAATTCTTGAGAATGCACCACATAACTATTTCCCTGTTATAAACCCCACTGGGAAGGGTTAACACACCTGCGCATATTCATTCCCTGCTCTCCACAGATTTACGACCAGGTATTGAACCAACAAATAAGATCATCCTAAAAATGCCTCCAAAAAATATAATAAGAGAATCACAAAAAGCTCAGCAAGACACGTCAACGTCGGCCGCGCTCCATTGGCTGCGCGAACAAAGAAAAATTGCCGCGGATTTATGCCTTCTCTTCCACAATTCATACATTATTATTGTGTTTGTATTGAAAGAAAACAATGAAGACTCAGTTAAGTCAATTAAAGTTGCTCTCGGGTGTAATCTATTATAGATTAGTAAAGTTGTCAAACCCGCTTCGCTTCCACAACCGCGGCCTGTATCTCCACAATGCACGGTAATAAGTTTACACACGCCGACATAAAAGCTAATTAATAAACATGTCTTCTCGGAGCGAGCGCCTTAAGCACACATATCATGGAACTAATTATATTTTAGTTTGTTTAGATTATACATATCTAGTTTATAACATAGGTATTTTAGGGCTCATAAACAAACATAGCGAGAGTTTACAGCTCCTGCGGACGGCGCCCATTCGAGCTATTGTGCCTCTTATAATTTTTATTAGGGGCAATCCGTCCGCCTTGATTTACTTCTTCCCGAACTGACGGATCTTCCTTTTAATTTACGGCCCTACCCTCCTATTCCAAATGTAATAAAATCTCTATAAAAACAAGCAAATATTACTTCGTCAATGTTTGACCGTACTAATGTTGATGTTTTCATTCAGTTATTTTAATTTAGCCAAGATATGTTAAACATTAACGGAAAATAGTTCCGAATATTGTCACATGGATTTCGCTGAAGCATTTTAAGAAGCCCACATTATTCAGAGCGCTATGTGTGTCTGACAAGAACTTGGCAACGAATCAGAGATTGTTATTATCTTAATGACGCTTCTACTCATAACACTATTGCCCTGGCAAATGTTTTCATATCCTCAATAAGCCATAACTTTCAGAACATTAATGTCAAATCAGACTCTATATCACACGACGTATTCTTTGATTTATAATTTTCGGATTTGAAAATAGACTCAACATGCCAATGAGTATAAAGATATGAATTTATGTAAGTCTCTTTATAAATATAAACGGACATTTTTAACGTAAAATTCTTATCCCGAAACAAATTAGCAATAGAAAAAGTTTTAATTATTCGTAGGAACATCACAGCCGCGCCACCGGCGACACGTTCCCGCGCGTCTCATTTGCAAGCAACAGGCTGGGTATTATAGACTCTGGGAGGCAATAAGATAAAAAGACTCTCAATAAGGCGCGATCAGAGGCAAAAATGAAATAAATTGCCGGTGAATAAGAGTGCTGTGTGCAATTGAGGCGAACACGGCTGCTCATTAGACGGCCGGCAGCGCCACGCCGCGCCGCGCGGCGCGGCGCCCGCGCATCGCCGGCTGCTCCGGCGCACCACCGCGTCGCCGCTGCGCGACATTACCGATGCCCTAACAATCACATTAAATAGGTACTAATGAATTAATGACGGCCACATTTATGGCTGCTAAGCGAGCCTTCGATATTTATCATGTATAATGATATATCACTACAGTCAGCCTTCTTATCATAAAAGACGAAGGACGATATAAGTTATTTATATACCTTATGAGTAATAAAAAAGCATCTATCTGATCAAACTATATTTTACTATTTGAATTATAAACTAGAAACGTAGTCGCGGTGCGTATTACGAACATAAATTACCTAAGTACATAGGTAATAATAATGACTGTAAAGAACCCCAAAGACATAAAAACCCCGATCGTTGTTTATATATATTCAATAATTAGTGATATTATTACAATAAAAAAACCTCATACTATATAATAATTTAGTGGCAGTTAATTGCAGTCAGCCCGGTAATAGATATGTGTGGGAAAAATAAGGAACAACATAATTATAATGTTTTTAAGACAAAACAGGCCAAGTCGCGGAGCAAAAGCTAGTTAACTTTTATTATATGTAGGTATATTTATTGATAAGCCATAATTATTTACCTGATTTATATTTAATTGACTATTTATCCGGTCATTTATAATAACACTGCTTTTATAATAATTTCAACTCTATCAAAGAAGCCTTATTTATTTTTCTTTCGGAAAACCATTGTACTCTACGGAATTACATTAAAAACTATGAACCAGCAATCGTAAGTATTTGTCAGCAAAATCTGATTCTTGGAAACTCCCATTTGAATAAAAACAAGAGTGTTCATTCCCGGAATACACATGTTGAAGCGACTTTATGGAATAAACGTAATACAACAATAAGTTAACGTGCAGCCCTTCTGCCTAAAAGCTGTAAAATCGCCGACTATTAGCATAACAAAGATGGTGATTTAGTGTGACAAAGCGGTGGGCTCTGTACACGATCTTACTTTCACTTATCACAAGTTGAGAAAAAATAAAACCATCATCGACGTTGTTTGGGAACGAAATCTGCATATTTCAGCTGTAAACCGACCAGCGTTCGATGGGTTTTATTACAGATGTTTTGTGTCGCTAAACTGGAACATAATGTATAGGTAGCTGTTTAAGTTAGTGTTCATTAGATATATTCGATGCAACTATAATGTTCATGTTCATTCCATCCAAAAGTAGCACTTAAGACCAGACGCTAACATTAATTCTCGTTCTCAAAGCCCACGTGCAAATAGAGCATTTATTATAATTCAATAGCATTTAGTTACTAGTTAGCTCGATATGGATATTGTTGTAAACCGCAGGCCGCGGGAAACAATGTACCGATGCTGCAGCCACCGAGGCGTGTCGCGCCGGGACAAAAACTCACTTTGTCTCGGAAATGAAATCGAAAAACAGAGAATAATGGAAGTAGGAACGTCGCAGTTTGCATAATGCGGTAAATTAAAAGAAATTTTTGGGTTGTACTAACTGATCAGAGAATGGGGGAGAGTCGAAAGTATTGTAAATATTCCGTGCCAGCTTTTTCTTTTGTGTTATTTTACCATATTTCCGCCAGCTAATAAACATTTGCCTTCTCCACCATCCTCGCTGTTAAATGAATTAGCATTAATGTTACATACACATTTGACGATCATTTTACGGGTTTGACGACCGGTTAGTGACGCTGCCTACGAAACTGAAGGTCCTGTGTTCGAATCCCGGTAAGGGCAAATATTTGTGTGACGAGCATGAATATTTGTTTCTGAGTCTTGGATGTTTTCTAAGTATTCAAGTAGGTAATTATATCTATCAAATATATCGTCGTCTTGTACCCATAACACAAGCCTTATTAAGCTTAAGTACTGTTCTATTTGTGTATGGGGCTAGTTCGATTTGTGTACCTAATATTGTCCCCCTGATATTTATTTATATTTTTTCATAAAAAGTTACCTACAGCTAGTAACTGAGAAAATGTCTTATTGTCTTGTCACTGTTACAGCAACAAGGATATGTTTACAGCTGACTGTGATTGCTTTACTTGTTACACGACTGCCCAAAGAAAAGGAGTGTGTAGGTAATGTTTTTTTATCTTCAACGTTCTAGATTCACCGCATTTACTTTTCTGTAGATGTAACAAAATGGTTATGTTTAAAGTTTGGCGTGGTGAAGTAATCGAGAGCAAGCAAGGACGAGTCTCTAAGAGTTTCTATGTGCTGGTAACGAGGGTAGAGCCACAGTCTACGTCACACATCTCCACGCACCATTTGCATGCACCCGAGCGCATCCCGTCGCATCCCCGTACCTCGCTCGCTCGCACCACAGAAATAGATAATGTCATATCAAATGTCTGCAGGCACGCGTCTAACGTACTGCAACGCGAGACAAGTAACTACATACCACTTAGAACGAAGGCGTTAAACATTACAACGTTACATTTCAACGAGCTAAAACTTGCATAAGATACCTGCGTCGTCCATACCATCTACACCATAATAAAGACGACCACTCAAAGTGTTACATTTTTATTGGCATTAGGACAAAAGCAAAAAATGCTTATTGGTCATGTCATAAATTTAGTCTTCCAAAGGTGCATTTTTTGTTTCAATGTCTCGAATAGGATCGTTTTTTTAGGATATGACTAATTTGGTGCTCCGGTCGCTCCTACACTACGGGGTGCGATTGTTTCGTGAGTTTTGCAAATATAATAATAAAAAATTTATTACCCCCTTTGAAAGGGTTTGTCTCCGGGTACTGAAAGGGTAGTTGGTAAAGTCTTGTGACTTACTGTCATAAGTCAAAATGGGCTGATTGTTCGGTTGCATTTGGTCATAAATCAGCTTTAGAAACTTTATCAATGGAGCTGCTCGTTACTCAATACAAGATCATTACACAAATATAGATTTTTGTCATTTCTGCACGTTTCACGGTTTCCACTGTGGGTGGTTTTGTTGTTTGCGAAATTTTAACGAAACGTTCCAAGAAAAGAAAGTTGAAAATAGGATTGTCGACAGCTGCTCATAGTTAGGATAATAGACACCTGTGGCTGCAGGCTCGTTTTGAAATGCAATGGGTAATTGTTTTAAAATCAGCCTCACTGAAAAAGTGCCTAATTGGGGGTATGGAATATGCAACGTGGAGGAACTATATTACGTGGTTTTGTGTCTAAAATAATGAGGTATATGTGTAGTGAGTTGGCATTGTTATGGTCGTAATAGAAGAGCGATGGCGCGGGTCGCCCAGGAGGTCAGCGGCGCCATGCGTCATCGCTAACGACGACAAATGACGTGACGTGACGCCGCCGCGAAGACGCACCAGCGACGTGTGTCGCTACTGGACTTTATTTTTAAACTAGTCGGAACTACCGAAGTGTTGTTACACTAGATATACGGGAATCAGATGTATAATTTTAGTAAAGGGCACAATTACATTTAGCTTAAAAGCCTCGTATCGGTTTAAGAAAGAACAAAAATTGAATCGATTAACGATTTGAGTATCTTATTGCGTTAGTAGCTCTGGTTAAGTATGACATATTCCAGACCTTTTTAGCTGCATAGTTGATGACAGAGTTAAAGATGGAAGTATTTTTTATAGAGCGGGAGGAAGGTGTCACTCCTCGCGACTATCCGTCAGGCTATTCGTTTCCCGTCCTCTCCGACACATCAATTACACTTTTAAACAGTGCAGCTATGTTTACAGAACTCAACAGATATTAACTTTTTGGATATTTGTCGATTTGCTATAGAAAAACAATGTCGTCTGCCGTGTAATACGATGCTATTATCAAGTGATGTTAAATTATTATGAGTAACTTTATAAATAAACACAACTACACAAACATACCTACTACTGTCGGACGAATCTTCTTGCTAATGCTACAACAGATTAGTAAGTAAAAGGGTGGTAGCGGTAGTATCCAGCGGTAACTTAATCCCATCTGACATTTTGGACAAGTTCGTAGTTATTATGTTATGTCACAATATGTGGCCTATAATCCCTATCCCCCATGTTCTACCATCTCACCTATCTACACAAAATACGCACTACAATAGAATACCAATAATTGTGGCAATAACAAGAAATCAAAATAACGCAGATAAAGTAAAACATTGGTGGTTGAGAGAAGTTTCCCACAGAGATTTAGCGGCTAGCTGCCACCGCCGGCTGCACGCGACTCGGACAAAAATAGCGCACATTTGTCGAAAAATAAAAATTTCCCCAAATAGACGGAAATATACAAAAATGTGAGCCAAAGAGCGAGGGGCGAACGTGATGGCGTGCCGTACCTAATGTGCGCCCCTAATTAAAACGTTAAAAACCGACCGTTTCTGAAAAACGTCACTTTCGAAGAGAAATGTGCCGTCCCACGTGTCCTCTTTCATACTTTTTTGTGTTTATTTTACTCATAACAGCAATAAACAACAATGCGTTCGGCTGAATTCGGCCTATCTATACGAATTCGAATAACTCAGTTCGCCTTAATCCAGAACAAATAGCCTCCAACTAATAGGACAGCTGAGAATGCAACTTATAGCTAATCAATTCGATGGCTTCGAGTTCGATTGTTGGTATTATTATATTGGTCTATGTAAAATGGATCGGGTTACGATGGCTATCTTTCGCTGCGTGCACAAATTCATTAAATTCGGAATATAGTTGGCGTTTGAAACTCTGGACAGGCAATCGATAAATCTAGCCGTTAAAGCGATATGCAGATCTGCATCGACATTCATTACCTAATTAAAATCGCGAGCCCCTTCCGCTTGCTACATTTCTCCAACACGCTGCCAATAAATTTCATCCGCCAGTCGCCCCATAACGATAACCAGTTCCTCGGGAACTATCGTTCAATCTGCCGTCGATGCCGTATGTTGATCCGGTCGTGTACCCGCCGATCTATGCAGACGGCCCTGTCGATATGTATTATTTAGTACCGGCACTACACCAGTACGAGTGCGTCTCATCTCATCGAGGCTCCGCGTCGCGCCGCTGTGTGAAGTGCGCGGTGCATGCACTGCACACACACTGCGATAAGCGCGAATGTCTCGGGCCACGTCAGACCGAGGATAACGAGCTCACATATTCATAAAGAATAAAGAATTATCCAACAACCTCTCCACTCCACACCCTCCGCCTCCCCTTTGATCGCGGTGCTCTCATTCACACTCTCGGCTCGATTTCAATCTATCCGTACCCTTCTAAGGACCTACCGAGAACTGTTCTTACTGCGATGCGAGCGGAATTGGATTATCGACTTTAATTTATTCTGTAGAAGAAATATTTCATTTTTAGTCGGAACCCGTTCATGAAACCCTTTCGCTCGCCGCAAGCTTCTCATGAATTGCTTGAAGACGATCATTGGAGCCGCAGATACGGCAACCGGTTTTAATTCTTACATTCATGATAGGAAGGATCATTTTGTCGTCGGGGCGCGTCTGAACAAAAGCTCGTTGTCGAATTAACAGGTCCGGGGTCCAACCCTCGGAACAGCATCTTTATGGGCGACATATTTGATTCGAAAACTTGTTATGCTTCGTCCTAAATAAATTATAACGAGAAATTGTAATCATTAAATGGATATATTTAATGTGTGTAGTTGTCGGCGCGGCTCGGCTCGGCCGGCCCGCGGCCGCTGCGCCCGCGCCGCGCGCCTATCAGCCTACACGAATGCCTGCTCCCCGAAGATACCGCGACCTTTGTTGATGCTTCTTTTTATATGACACTCTTGCTTTGTGAGCTCGATGTGTTGACAATTTATTGCTATTATACATTGTGTAGTCAAGTAGATTATCGTACTACTTTAGCTTGTTTGCTTTGTAACGGCCTTTTCAAAGTTTGTAAGCCGGCAATTTGACAATAACTTTTTAAAACGTACTTTCAGACACTATACACGTGCAATATGTGGAGTGACTACACCAAAAGAGCCTACAGTGCTCTGCGCGTCCAGTATAACAACGCCTTCAGAGGATTGTTGGGGCTGCCCTCATGCCCTGGCGCTGCAGCGCGTCAGGGATGTTCGCCGCGTGGAGCACCGAGGGTTTCCATGCCGTGCTGCGCAAGCGGGTCGCATCCCTGGCCGAGCGCGTGCGGGGCAGCGCCAACGCTCTGTGAAGGTAATCGCTGGGAGGATGGATAGCCCAGCCCTATCCTCGCTCACTGGATGTCCATGCATGTACATTCCAACTTTAATTATATCTTCCCTTTTTCCACGTATCATACATACATACCAATTAAGTCATCAAAAAAAAGGCTTAAAATAAAAATCGATTCCAAGATCATGAAATATTATATTTTTACCAACAAACAAAATTTACAGGATAATTATGAAATATAACTAAATATCTTATGAATCGAATGTGAAATAAATCGTCCATGAATAATCAGCCTTCAAGATGCACTCAAATTTAGCTCATTTCAATGAAAACACTTGTATTTAGCTTAACGCATATGTACCTATAGGTAGTTGTACGAAACGCGACAAGATAATTGTAACATAAACTAATAACAGAATCTGATTAGTGATTACTGTCATGTCAACTTTATGTGAGTTGGTTGAAAGATAGATACATTATCGTACCTACGACCTAAATAAAAGTAAGGAAAAATTGCTCCAGCCCCGATGGCCTGTACCTATAAGCTAATGGACAAATATGACGATTGGCACAATTAGGTACTCTATATACTGAAGATGGGTTACAAATATCATAATTGGTTGCTATTAAGTTCGTAAGTACTTTATATCTAGGCTAATGAAATCCTACTTACCCGATTAAAGGACAACAAGCAAGCATTTATTTGTGGGTAGAATAAAATGTTACAATGTTTCTAGTTATTTATTGAGTTGGGCGGTAGTGATTAATAAAAAGTAAAACAAACGACGTGGTCAATACAAAAAACCCGAGTTAAAATAAAATTTTATACTGTGATCGTTAACACGACCAGTCCGATATTAAAAGGACAGCGGTCGAGTAAAAATTAAAGACAAACATAAATACTGAGAAAAAACCTTTGATTCAGCTTCGAGCCCTTTGTTGACAATTTGAATGAAATTGGATATTTTCCATCGAATCGTTCCATATTGTCCCACTAAATTGGGACGCCTACACACACATGTCTACGAGGCTACGACGTCATAGTACTTTTATGAATGGCGCCCCAATTACCACGCACTGGGCAGGCAATGATGTCCTCAGCCTCTCGGCGGCCATTTTTCTCTCCACTCGGTCGGTTCCTGCGCACACGTAGAGATAGCGATCTATGTGAAAGTGTCGAGATAAATTATGAAGATAATTTTCTAAATTAAACGTCATTACCGGGATTCGAGGTAAGTCTCCAAAGGGTCTATTAACAGTCGGTGTTTCTGACTTTTATTTTAATTTTTATTCAAGGTATTAAAGGAAGTGGTGAGGAATAAATTAGAAGTTAAGTTATGAGCGGACCGATCAAACGACATGAATGAAACTGCCCCCGCGCCCCACGCCCCGCCGCCCGCCCCGAGCGCGTGTGGCCTCTGCCATTGCCGCTACAGGATCGGACTCGACCTCTCAAAAAAGGCTTTCGTTCAGAAATAAAAGCAATGTATTTACTTCAAATATTTCCAAAAAACTGCTGCACCTATAAATTTATTCAAAAAATATTTTTCGCAGCTTTAATAACTAAGAACCTGCATACAATAATAAGGAAATACTATAAATACGTAAAAGGAAACTGAAAACTTTACTTTGAAACTCAAATCTAGTACTATAGTCACACGATTCAAGCGTTGAGCTTGATTATAAATGTTTAATATTCTGAGACTTATTCTGTTTAACGAAACCGCTGTATAAAGTTTCGGACAAGTACGACCCTGTGCGAAGGCAAGATGACGCGTTATCGAGTTCGGTAATCTGAGCCCAAAATATTACGATTCAAAACTTGGTCACAACCTTGCCTGCCGACGTGTCGAAGCATCCCGAATAAACTAACTGTGCCCACCATTAACGGGAAAACTGGTCATTTATAACTCAGAACCCTTATATTTTATTTGTTTATTCATAAAACGACGTCAATTAAGCCCACCTTAAAATTAATGTGCGGTTCCTTTTCTTATGATAAAAGTTTATATTTTTTAATTTGAAGACGCTTCGCTGACTGTTTCTATAAAACGAACGAGTTGGTTTATAGAGATTTACTGCAATCAACGGTTTATTGCCGAAAATTAAAGTTTAGGAAGCATTATAAATTTTATGTTTAATCGAATATTCATATAAAATGTTTTGTTAAGCTAATAATAATGTACGAGTGATGGCATAATATATATTAGCCGTAAGACCTCCCCTAAAGAGTGCCAAAGTGATCCTGTGCCACATGCATCCAGCGGACTCCCGCGACCTTTAACAGATGCTTCTTCTGGTACGTGGCCGCCACTCGAGAACCCTTAACTTTTACTCAGAATACTCAGATTATATAATTACTATGTATATTTTACCTACCTGTTATCTACTACATATTACATGTAACTATTATTTCTTCAACAATCATATTTTGACTACGACACACCCTTAGTCAGTGGCATATAGGTATGATATAGGGTAATGCTAAAATTTTTAATCCTGATACTTTTGCTTGGTTTTTTCAGTCGCGGTCTGTTGCGTCACTTAAGAATAATTTGAAGAAGTTGTGGCTTTCCAATGACTTGTGAATTGGTTGAATAAAGTATTTATTTAAGTATTTATGGTATATTTGCCATAAATATTATGTGTATATATATGTTGGCATATTTTTATTTGTCTAGAGTTAATACTTGTTAGGTTTTGTTTTTATTTTCTATGTGTTTTGTACACGGTAGGTATAAGTTTGCCTATCTCGTTCTACCTACCTTCCTCTCAATTGCTCAAAGGTTAGCTGGAAGAGATCCCTTATAGGGCTAAGTTCGCCTTTGAACATATGTGTGACATGTATATTTTTTACCCTGTTATTGTGTACAATAAAGTGCTTACATACATACTTTCCTAAAGATGAAAATGAAGTTTTCTAATGTTCACTTTTGTTCCTGAGTCATGGATGTTTTCTGTGTATTTAAGTATGTATTTCTCTATATAAGTATCTATATCGTCGTCTAGTACCCATAGTACAAGTTTTGCTTAGTTTGGGACTAGGTTGATTTGTGTAAGATTGTCCGCAAAATATTTATTTATATTTATTTATTTATTTATCATAAGTCATATAGATTGGTAAGATTTAAAACAACAACAAAGAAATAAAAATAATTGTTAACTTATTTTTATCCCAGTCAATAATTTATCCATCACAATTATTTACACGATGCAGCGCCCACAAACCAGTCCCGCAATCTGATTATTAGTAAATATTGCCTTATTCAGAGAGAAAACACGGTCCCGTGTATTATAGACCAATCAGCAACGACTATATGTACAAGCACCCTAATGGTTCTGAAAGTTAAAAATCAATATTTATGATTCCACCATCATTCGTATTGACCGCTAGAAGTCTGCAAACCCGATCTTATCTGTAATCTTAATTTGGCTTCGTATTAGGATCGACGGGCTGGATAAATTTTGACTTCCTACCCCTGGTGGCTGTGTTGATTGGGCTAATGGGTGAGTGCAAAAATGCCGAGTCGTTATGTGTCGCGATTTAATTGAGATCTTATATTAATTAGGCTGGATGTGAGGAGGCGAATGTGCCCGCCTCACGCAGCCCGCGCACGCAACGGAGATGACTGCATGTCAGCCCCCCTATTCTGTAACTTGTTTTAAGCTCACCTCAACGCTCACCTACAATTATACCTTGACACCGCGATGCGTGGTAATTAAGCGTAGGTAGAGGTCTAGTTTCGTTACGGGTGACCGGCGGGGTGAGCCGCATTAACGCGTAGCGAATAACAGCACTGGAGTCTGGCTTTATGGCGGTCACTTTCCAACAAATCAATATACATATGTGTATACCTACACGTATAATCACAATACAATGCTAGGATTTTATCACATGTATTATATAAAGAATACATGTGATAAAATCCTAATTTTGTATTGTGACTATAGGTGTAGGTATAGGTAGCATATAGATGCTAGAATTGGTTGTTTAGCCGTGGCCGTAACAATTTGATAACGATAAGGATGGGATAGCTATGAAAGACCACTAGAAATAAGGAGTGGTGTATATAGGACAAGAAAATAAGTATATCAAGTTTAAAAAAAAAATCATTTGACTATATGGTAGCAGGCTAAAATAATAACTCTAATAAGGATCGATCAATTCACAGAAAAGTAAGCATTGCGTACCTACCTAATTATTAATAGTTTGTGTTTTATCCACAACGTAAACTCTTCACGGTTTTAACCACCCATTACTTACATTCATTTGTGCAGTCACGTGACACTCCCTGCAGCCCTGCTGGACAAAAACCATTTCAAGCATATATTTAACACAAAGCAGGATCTACGTCTACTTTAGATATATATGCTGTTCTCAACTCTACCACGCTAGTGCGTTGGATATTCGTTAATTGCATCCATCGAATTACATTGAATTCAGCTTACACGTTGGCCCCTGTCAATATTTCTTTTAAACATCTTTGTAAGGCTCATAAGGCTCGCGTGATGACACGCCGGCGCGCTGTCACGCGTGGTCGAGCCGCAAGTATCGCAGGCACGCACCCCATCTCTCGTGATTAAGAAGAAACATGCAAACTTTAAACCATGTCCAAACGTACATCATAATTTTAACTGCATACGAGTAGATAAAATGTAAAAAAAAAATAGTGCTAAAAGGTCCTCGGTAGATCCTACTTTTAAAATCTCGCTCGATTCAATTGTCAAATCAATGTGTCATCGATAAAAAAGAAAAGACGTGTCAAGTGAATTAGTTACGTAATATAAGAACTACCTGGGCGACCAAGGTCTGCTTGGGTGAAAATACGAAGAAAGCTAATTTGCCGGTAATAAAAAGATATGAGACTACTTAGATCGATTTTTCGCCCTCGTAATACGAGTAAACCCCTATATTGTTCCTCGAAATAGTATGTAAGATAAATCAACATTTAAAAAAGTAACTAAAACTAAAATGTCGTAACTAACTAAAAGTAAAAGTCTACAGAACAGATATATACGTGTAGAGACAATGTGTACGAGTTTTTTGACTTCGAATATTGTACTTATTCTATATTGTATTAAACTAACCGTTTTATGAAACTTCAACGCAGAAAGTCCTTCTAAAATTTTCAAGAATTTCATAACCCCCTATATTTTTTCTTTTGAAGGAAATGTGAAGGATATTTTGAAGCATTTCTTTTGTCTTCCATGATCAAAGTCGCCTGTCAGACTCACATTAAATCCTATATAATAACCGAGATATGGTTGACATTTAATACGCTTAAAATTAATTAAACCACTCGAATAATACACCGCTTCAGGTATTATACGTGTACCTTTTGTTTGGAACCTTTATATGAAAGCTTGACAAAAAATATGTCACCATTGTCAGTCTATACCTCATAATTGTCGTGTTATTTCCTTTTCATTGAGCCAAGCCCTCTTTACCAATAATTTCTGTTGTCATAAGAGACGTTTATGTACGTAAGGGCCAAAGTACGTATTTGCCAACAAAGTGCCTCGAACAACTACACGGGTCGATTCTTTAAGGCGCCTTAACAATGAAATTATGCTTGTTTTTGTTTATTTCAAGGAACAGTTAGGATAATATTATTTTGTTGTAGGGTAGGTAATGAATAGGTAAATATGTATACAACATTAACTTTTTCAAACTTATTTATGTAGGTATTAGTAAGAATAGTACAGATTTTTGAAAAAAAAAACGTTTCAAAAGAGCGCACTTTTACTAAGGCGAAAATGACTACAAACTCGGCAGCTGCACTGTTCTTTCTGAACCTCGCAGCGCACACTGGAACTCTATCAGCGACATCGATATTACGAATACATACCGAATATTTGTTCCTGAGTCATGGATGTTTTATATGTATTTAAGTATTTATTTATCTATATAAGTATGTTTATCTTCGTCTAGTACCCATAGTACAAGCTTTGCTTAGTTTGGGACTAGGTAGATTTGTGTAAGATTGTCCGCAAATATATAATATATATATGTATTATGTACCAGTGTGTAAGCGCCATACGATAAATAAATAAATAATTGTAATTTTGCGGGTTGGAACATTTACACACTGTTTTGGTACATTAAAAATTACACAACTCGATCTACCTACTCCTGAGTAAGGCTTGTCATATGGTTTTTTTTATACGAGTTGGCGATATATTTAATAATATAAATCGTTAACTATATAGAAAACATCCAAGACTCAGAAACAAATATTCATGCTCGTGACACAAACATTCGGCCTTACCGGGATTTGAACCCAGGTCGGTCAGGACATACTAGGCTAAGCCGGTGGTCAACAATAATCAAGTAGTGTGTACCGCGCCCTTTCTCGACATTATACTTGGAAACGAATGACACACAAAAGGCAAAATAATGTCCCTCAAATATAATATTATATGTCACGAAACCAAAGCTTTATGAAACCCGATACTTTTGTCATATTATCTTGTTTTATTGCGGGTCGCTAAGGGAACGGAACACATCGTTTTTTGTGCTAAATGACAATATAATGAAGAGCGAGTTCTGAAGTATGTTCCCTTTGAATGGCTTATATAATTATGTCAGTATATTTTTATATCAATCATCAAATTATGGAAAACTAAATTCATATTCACCAGGATAAATATTGCCCATTCTTTATGTCATCCTTGCATTCCCTTTTTCGAACATCTATTCACCACGCAAAGCCAGTTTATATAATCCTATACCCGATACACATCCAGTGAGCGTAACAATTTCACATTTTGCACAAATCTAGTCACATTTAAAGTATTGTGTTACTAGATGTATTAAATAGCCGGTTGACAATGTCGTACGGATATTAACCCACAAAAAATGTCCTCGAATCCCGAGGATTTTCCGCTTCACGCAGTGATGCACTCTCCGACTCGGCAGTTGACAAAATATTGCATTGTTCCTATTATATCCGCAGTATTTATTTAAAAACGTTATTTAAATGGATGATTTTAAGCCCATTCCGTTGATACGGCTATTGTCCTCTGTTAATGCAGTTATGCTTTTTGTTAGATACATTGAACATCTTTCTTTACTTAGCTAGGTATTTGTACAACAAGATAGGTAATTTTTTGGGGTTAACTATTCTCTATATTTATATTGGAGAATGGGTCGTCATTCTAAATAATTTCAATTTATACATACTCACATACAACCTTACCCAATAAATGATATCGTAGAAGCAATTTATTAGCTTTATTGCTCTGTTCACTTTGTTATGGTCATCAAGCTATCGGTGACCATAAATTTGAATTCACTCTGTGACTTTCAATAAAGGTAATGAAGGCAATCATCGGCGACCACACCAATAAAATAATAGAAATAAATTTGATATGACCGACATATGGTGGGTCTAATGCGCGGCGAACCCTGTTATTGCTGTCAAACATGCGACAAATAGCTCAGACTCTGAACTCCATTTCATTTTATCCAACCGTTGATTACACAGCGCCGGTCCGTTGGGCGACAATGAAAACAGTCCAATTTCAACCAATATGTTCACACCCCTTTCTGTTTTTGATTCACGCTGATGACCAAAAAGTAAATTCCAGTTTATTATTATTCCATTACCCATCACCCTATTTTAAAAAATATGTCATAGGATGACGACTGGGACTGGGGAGCGGGTAATCTGCAGGCGAGGTCGCGGCAGGTCGCGCCGACCCGGAATATTCAATGCGTTTATATAAAATAATTTTCATGTTCGACAACTCACGACACAATGCCGTATTTTTTGCTCCGATAAATTGGCGGGATTATCATTTAATGGAGGGCTCATGTTTGTTGGGCTTGTCCCGATTCCCTACGATTGACATGATTTTATTAAACGTCATATATTATAGACGCACCGTACCCACTGAATAAATTTAACGTAACAGAAGCGAGGCATATATTATTCACGTGGATTTATTCGGAAAGGTTATATGCGAAATTAACTTCGAAATCAGTTATTAGGTAGTTCAATTTAGAAGTGTTAGATAGACAGGGGTATAAAACATTAATGCACTTGTGTGGGCTTCCCAGCGCATGACACGTGGGTAAAATGTAGTAGGCTTTAAAATATTCAGGTAAACTTCAACCTTTCGATTCTAACGCAATAATAGAGTGTCATTGAGGTAGACGTACCTTTTAACCCGTGCGGAGCTTTCATTAGGTCGCTTAAATTTAATATGTCCACATAGGGAAGAATACTCGTATTCAGCTAGAGCTGTGGATCTATATATGAATAATACTTTTTTTGATAAAACGTGTTTTCAATGCCACATCATTAATGATGATTTTATCGACATAAAATAGCATAACAAATCCACCAGTATTATAGAAAATTGCTTTTAACGCCACCCTATTTCAGTAACCGCCGGTGAGAGCTGATAATCTCTTTACATTTCCGTATAAACTTCTGTTATTATCCCTTATTAGCAAGGCTATTTTTTTCCAATGCCATAAAAATGTTTTTGCCCGTCGCTCGCTACGCGACTTGCACCGGGACTGCGAGATGTTATCTAGTCCTGGCGGATCTCCCTCATGTTTACACTAAATATTGTGCGACACAATGAAATTAGATGACATCTGTACTACAAATAACGGAATATCTTTATTCATACAGCCGAGCCCCTCGCGTTGTCGCCCGGGACGTCTGCTCGCTGTCGCTCTAGTACTGTGATATCTGACTACTTCTGTTCAATTGCAAATTTTAATGGCCCAGTAAATACAAACCAATACACTATGCAATTTATCGATGATTTAAAAATGTCGTAATCTTTATACATATACATAAAAACTTGGTATTTAAGCAGTGGCTTTTCAGTAAAGGGAAACATCGTGAGGAAAACGGTCTAATCCCAATAAGGTGTAGTTTCAGTCAATACTTTGGTCAGATGGCAGTCGCTTTAGTAAAACTAGTGCCTACGCCAAATCTTGGGATAAGGTGCCAGACCGGACTCCGGGCTCGCTTGAGTACTACCAGGAAAAACGCTAAGGAGGACCAATATGTTACCTATATAATAGATATGTATATCTGTGTTTGTCGCTTGTTGAGCTTTATATTGCAAATAAACCTGTCGTCTGAAAAATACGTTAGTTCTCCAAGACAAAGATTAGCAATACAAGTTTAATATTGGTTTCTCCCCCTATAATAATGATAGTGAATCCGCGCCCTACGCGCCCGTGGCGATTTCAGGAGTCGCGAACACGCGTACAAATGTGAAACAAAAACGATTCTAAATTTAAAATATAGTGTCAATCAATAAATGGGCTCTTTCAACTATTGACTTTTTAACGTTCATTCTTGGGGTACGCGAAAAGTTAAGTAACATGCCATTTCCGTATAACACCCGTGTGACACTCCTGGAATTGCAAGCCTCATATAGGCTGCGGTGATCATACCACAAGGCGGGCCGTGCGTTGGTTTTTCTCCGATGTTGATAATGTGACGTCTCCGGCATGTCAGAGGCATAACCTCATTTTCCCCAGATGGGGAAAATGAGGTTATGCCTCTGACATGTTATTCCAATTTTGATAGAAATGGATAGATATCCATTTCTATCAAAATTGGAATAACATAGACATGACATATAAACGATATCCTATTGATGTCTCCTTCTTTCAACTAAGACAAATGTAGTCGAATCTCCTGAACGGTCGCTTTGTTGTCCGTCTATTAATTCGTCAAAACCCTATTTCTTTTGTTTTGTATAGTTATGGAGTTGAAGTTTTTTTTTTTCATTTTTCCGTATTGCTTTGGAGATGAACTCCACTCTATATGCATGGACGCCGACGCGTCCTGAAGGAACGCGCCGGGGGATGAAATAATTTGAATTAAGATTTAAAAATGTTTATCAAAATATTCGTATTTCGGTAGAACTCATAATTAATTTCAAATACCTTTTATTAATTATCTGGAACACTTGGCACCTTTTAAGATAGATGACATTTATTTTCTAATGCTTTTCTAGGTATATATAACAATTATCTTTTGGTGTGATTTCATATTACAAGATGAGAGATGATGAAAAGCTCGAACTTCACCAACCGTTTGCTAACCCTGATAGCTCACTGAACCTTAAAACAATCCAAGCGAAGAACTAGCACGAATCGCAGTACAATGTACTTGTATTTGTCTTACGTAGGTAAATAGACGCTAATATTTTTTCTTAGATTATTAAATTCAAAGATAGAGAGAGATACCTAAGAATTAGGCTATTATTTGTGTTTTCTGTGTCTGATAGTTGAGGGATTCGGAATATTAAATACGAGTACGTGTTAAAAAAGCCAAAATTACTCGAGACCGCAATATTTTCAGGAGTCCGTTTTTCAGTTTCAGCCTGTAATATGCGCCTACCCGCTATTACGATGATGTGATGTGGGGGGGGGGGGGGGACAACAACTACCTATTTATTTATGTATCCATAGCACAATAACAAGTTACAGATACAAAAGGCGAACTTATTGCTTTAAGGCATTCTTTTGTTTATTTATTAAGGACCTTCAACAATAAGCATACCATTACATAATATAGCACAAGCACAAATTAAAACCAAGTAGGTACCTTATTAATTACAGAAGGACACAGCATGCACCAATTAATAGTGAAAATAAAAATAAAAACAGATTACAATTAGTTTGACTCCTAACCTATTCTATGTCAGATTCAAACTTTAAATGAGATAAAAACATAAAATTTGTGCCAAGTCAGGCCAGACCAAGTATTGCCAGCAACCGTGGCTTTTATGAATTATGAATTCTCTATCATTTAACCTTTAGGCCAAACAGCAACCAATGAATATGACGAAGCACTGGTTATGACCACTTCGTCATATTCATTGGTTGCTGTTGTGCATGAAATAGTTAAACTGAAGAATAAATCAGTTTGACTTCCGAATTATTATGACCATGCTTAATTAAATAGTAACCCGCTGATCCGCTGAATCCAGTCAACGGGCCCTTAGAGAACATTTTGCTCTTTATTATTGAATAGGTACCTACTGTCAATATGTATTTCACATGAAAAAAAAAACAAAAAGAAATAGAATTTATGATGTTCTCAATAAAACCGCTTGGAATTGGACACAATATTAAGAGATAAATCATACAACGAACTCATTGTCTGGAGTACGTTATGACGGGCCGAACCCGGTCGGAGCACACTTTGCCCCAGTAGCCATTGGAAACGGTCACCAATTTATCATTAAGGCAATTTTTGCAATAATTGTTTGCTTTTGTCCAGGGAGTCACATCGTGGAATATACTCCACCTATTTTTCAATTTAGGTAAGGCATTTAAAAAAAACGTATTTTCTTTTAAAGTATATGCCTTATCGAATTAATTATTATGTAAGTATTGTCCTTTGCGGTAATTAAATAATACTACTTGAATTCAGATTTACTTGTTTTTGTTATTTTATTACGAGAAGGAACTTAATAGGAACAAGTAGGTACCTTTTTATAAATTAAGCATATCATTGTTTTTGTTCGTCTATCATCGTATCATATAATATTAATCATATACAATGTATACATACAATCTTATATTGTTTTTTTTTACTCTTGTTTTACATAACTCTCTATTTGCCTACGATCCTTATTCTGAACTGCTCAAATGTTTAATGTAAGTAATTTATGCCAAAGGTTCAAGATGCCGATATATTTGTCTATTTCTAATCTGTAGGTAGATATAATTTAAAATTTTCCATAGCAATTAAATCTCATACTATTTTATAGGACTTTCCCAGCTGCATGTTTTTATCGTTCACCAAATCTAGTAGATAACACATAATGTGTAATACCGAAGTATATTTAGTGCATAATAATATCAAAGCAGAGCAACTGTACCGTCGATCGTCCACTGGTCAGCGGTCCACCCACACAAAAGCGTGGGTGCAAAGATTATTCTCATTCAATTGAACCGCATTGTGCGCCAGCGCATGCCACTTCCAGTCACCTCTTAATTACCCCGCAGCTGCTGACCCGCGTCCATCTGGAGGCCTACAGGGTGCTTACACTCTAATCTGTCACAAACGTACAAATAGCATATTCACAACATTTCGTCTACGTCATCTTCATCTTTACAGGGTGGTTCAATATCCCCAAAGAGATTGACCTATAAACAGCAAAAAGATCCTAAGAGGCCTAAGACTGTGCCAGATAAGGCACTGGACACATCGAATAACGTACATTTCAGTAAATTTCTCATACGACGTTAAATGGGATAGAAAGTCTTAAGAGAGGTAGGGCACAGCGGAATGTCATCTTGCTCGTATGTGGAGCAGCCCAACTGGGGAAGTACCTCCACCTTACAGAAGACCGCAGCCATAATAGCACCACTGCTTTGTAGTGTTGCTATATTATTGTATGCTATGAAGTATGTGGTGTTGTGTTCCTGGTGGTGAGTAAGGTCGCCAGAGCTCCCTAGGGTGCGTTGTGTTGGGAGTGAGGGACCTGCATGTCTCTATCTGCCAACACAGCGAATCCTCAAGTGAATAAAGGATCGGCTGGAGTCACAAGTGTCCATAGGCGACGGTACCAGCTTAACATCAGGCAGGCCGTAAGCTTGATGCCACCGTCGGGTGATTGCAAAAAAAATGTACATAGTTAAGAGCCTTAATCTAATCTACGCTTTAACTTTTTTCCATTGTGTAACGGCAATTACCCATACATTTTATATGGGTAACTTTCGTTACACACTGAAAAAAAGTTAAAGCATAGATTAAATTAAGGTCCTTAATTATGTACAATTTTTTTGCAATCCACCCCTATCGTAGTATAAAAAAAAAAAAAAAAAAAGTTTATTGACATGTCACATTGACAAGCTACGGTAGCCTAGTGGTTCAGGCATGCGGCTGTCAAGCGGCGGTCGTGGGTTCGAATCCCGGCTCGTACCAATGAGTTTTTCGGAACTTATGTACGGAAATTACCGTTAGCTTTTCGGTGAAGGAAAACATCGTGAGGAAACCGGTCTAATCCCAATAAGGTCTAGTTTTCCCTCTGGGTTGGAAGGTCAGATGGCAGTCGCTTTCGTAAAACTAGTGCCTATGCCAAATCTTGGGATTAGGTGTCAAAGCGGACCCCGGGCTCCTTTAGGGGCACAACCGGGAATAATAACGCTAGGAGGATGATGATTGACATGTCACATTGGAACCGCTGTGGGTATAACTCAATTCTCCGTAGTTATTTCAGAAAGTTCTTCATCGCCCATCGTTTTGACCAGAATGTCTATTGGAATGTTTTGCTCGCCGAAACATCTGTTGCCTATCGGAGAGTAGATTTAGATTTATTCAAATTATTCGTATATCCAATACGATTAAAGTCAACTAAGCTTTAAAACAATATGAAGCAGAAACGAATCTAGCACCTAACTACACTAAAGGCGGGTTGCATCGATCACATTTGACGCATTGTTTAACGTTAAATATGCATATGGCGCCGGCAGCTAGCTGTCAAACAACAGAGAACTGTCCAACTTCCCATGCAATCAGATTTTATTACGACACCGACGGACACCGGACTTAAGGCGCTATAGGTTCAGCGAAGTGAAGCGAACATAGTTTTTGAAACAATATAATGCGTCTGTTTATAATAATATGGTTTCAAAAAAATACAAATAGTAATCTTGAGGTTTTTTTGCAGGGAAATCAGTGATTCGAAACACGATTAAGCAATTTTCGCTCGATAGAAAAAAATCACGAACATAGGTCTAAAACATATTAAAATTCACTTAAAACATTCGTAGCAAATTATGCACAATAGCTAAACATATTAACATTGGTTCTAAAAATCGGCAATATCATTTTTGAGGGAACTTAGTGATTACTTTTTTATTTATTTAAACGCACAAAAATTAAAATTAAAAAACATGATATCCGCGCTTCCAAACACGCACTTCCATCTCGCTCACGCTTATGCTCAGCGAGAGGGAGAGAAGACCATGATACTATAGCGCCTTAAAACAACCGGCCCGGCCCTACAAGGACGCTTTCACGTTATCTTAAAAATAAGTTAAATATTGTACCTTACTCATTTTCAATAGTTTGAAACACTATGAATATAACAAAGGGTTTTTATAATGATTTAAGGTGAAGCCTGTCCGCCATTACGGTAACGTCTAATTTACTAGGATAATCATCTCGATCGCTATCTATCCTATCGGTTATATAGCATCCTATACAGTGCGAATAAACACGCCATGTTAGGTTGATCTGTGTAGTGTAAGGTGAGAGTGTCCAGTGACAATAGGACAACGGTTTTGAGTGGCCAGACGTCCGGCAAATCTCATTTGTGGATTTATCATTAACCCCCTTTCATCCACCCTCAACGTTCTGAGCCTATTATGGGGTATACATTTTATTTCCGTCTATTGTCAATGCCTTGCGGATGTCTATCCTTAATAAATTCATTTACGAAAATGTATCCTACAACAAGGTAAACAAATAAAACCGCCGTCCATTCAAATGTAGTCCCGAGGGTTATAAAATTATTTCTCTAACACACACATGCACGTATAAAGCATAAACACATAAACAAGGCAATCACGAAGTGAAGTCGTAAAAGTGGAAAAAATATTGGCTATCAGTATTGCACTCGTCAGAACAAAGAGGCGTGCCCTAATCGCGCGCCTTATCGACACTAGCTTTTGTCTTAATTCGATGAGAGTAATTTATGGGTGTGTGCCGAGTGCGTCCGCACTTGCCGTAAATAATGCTAGTTTAGTGCGGGTAGACCGGGCTGTCAAAACTCTATACGTAAATAATGACAAGTCGCGACGGTTTCGATCTTATCTCCTGCATGCGTCAACTCGGTACAAAAGATTCTCTAATGACTGAATGAGCCGTCGTAAACCTTTAATATTTACGCAGGCATCTTCAGCTCACCTCTGTAAAGGTTTTATAACTCGATCGGAGGGTCTCCCTGGGCTGGCTCCCCTGGCGCCTACTCTAGTCGCATCGCTATATCTGATTTATTCATACCACCCGGAACACATGATCTGTTTTTCAGATAGCGTATTTTCAGTTATCTTTTTTATTTTACCTTATAGCACCACGAGGAAGCTTTTTTTAAACGTCATTCCTAGATAGATTTATTCCGTGCGTTTTGACTGGTGGGTAGGTATTCGTTCGTTGCAAAAAATATAGCAAATGGAAATGGAAAATACTGGAGGGTTTACCATTGCCAACTTCTATGAAAGCTTGACGTTCTAAATTGGTTGGCAAACATGCCTGGCGTTTTGCATTTCTCTGCGAGTATGATCCAGACCAGGGGCAGATTTTAGATTCCAATTGCCAACCCAGTACCCAGTAGATACCTAGCAATGTTTTATTTTATTTTGAGTAACATATGAACTTTTGACTTTTTAGTTACCGCTTTGAAACTGACACAAGTGGGGAATGACATAAAAGTGCAGATATCGGGTTGCAATTAAAACTATCGAGCTGACTCGTTTAATAAAGATGCGGCGCGTGGGTGAACAACAATAGCAGATGTGCGCCGACCCTTTCGACCTTCCTCACCCCAATAATACTGCTCGCAATTAGCTCCCATTGCTACAATTCCAGTATCTTGCAATTCCA
The DNA here is from genome assembly GCA_963854355.1 of Epinotia brunnichana. Lineage (NCBI taxonomy): Eukaryota > Metazoa > Arthropoda > Insecta > Lepidoptera > Tortricidae > Epinotia > Epinotia brunnichana. The sequence goes on along the minus strand of OY977939.1, from coordinate 16,340,598 downwards.
AATTCTATACTTTTACGTTTCAGCAGGAACGGTAACGTAATTTCGACAATGTTAAACTGCATTCACAATTTGGGGGGTCTATTTTAGGATACAAATCCCGGATGACGCAAGCTCGGATAGGTACCGATAACGATTCAATATTTATTGTCACCCGACGTCCGTCATTAAGATAGTGTCAAAACTCCCTAGCACGCTCACAAGCGTCACTTACCGGGGCACTCATAATTATTACTAATGCCTTAAATATGTCAAAACAGGAATCCAGGTAAAAAGGCGTAATTTACGCGCGTCCGATAGAGATTTGGCAGTTGGCGCCGTAGCCCGGCCGCAGGGCTCGCGAGGCGCCGAGTTTTTGTCAACCATTGTCTTTGATATAAATTTTAAATAGGAAATGTCCCTTTTTATGGAGATCTAGTTTACGATGCTGACAATGAAGGCATAAATCTAACGAGTGTGTCACTAAGCCTTGGCGATGATCGATCGATAAACATAATTTATGTACTTCCGCCGTGTACCTTACCTACGCTCGACAACGTACCTTCGACGTGAATAAATTCGTTTCAAGCACAACTGCCTTTATGGCAGCTGAATACATAGATTAATACATTTATTAACTAGGTAGTAATCCTTTAATTTCCAGTCGGTAGGTATTTGGTAGTAAGTAAGTTCAGGGGTAGGTAAAGTTCTCTCCAGAATTGTTTAACACCCTTCTGACCTCTCATATTAATATATTAAATAAATAAATATCTCTCGACAAATAATATATGGGTAAATATTTTTCATTATAAAATACATTTTATTGCTCTCAGTTGCAATCCTAATCGGCGCCAGGACTTATTTGGTCTCATCATCTCAAAAAAACAGAATATCCCTTCCTTCTCAGTAAATATGTGGACAACGCTGGACGTATAGGCTGGCGAGTATGAGTGGTATAATTAAGCCAAATGTTAATAAAGGGAACAATGCCGCGCATCCATACGGGGCGACCCAATCAACGTGCCTCCCGAAGACGCCTGATTAACGACAATAACTCAGGGACAACACCAACTTGCTCACATTTATTCTTATTTTAGACCCTTTCCAGTCGAACTCTAATGAATACGGTTTATCTTCGAGTTTATATAAAAAATAAATCGCTTTTAACTGAAGAATCACGCCTTAAAAAAGAAACGCTTATTAAAATTTATTTCTTTCTCTCCAGGCAGCGATGTTGTGTACTCTGTCTCGAATAAAATTAAAAAGTGAAGAATTCTTATTTATTTTAATACAATAAACCGCAATCGCAGAATAAAGATAAATAAAAACCAATAAAAAATAAAATCGCATTAGCAATAAACAAAATACTTCAACGGATGTGGGCAGAGACGCGGATGCACACAGAAACGAGTGGAGCATCATCTTAACGTTGATTCAAAATGCTCTCTTGAATAAATATGTACCTACACCCGACGAAAACGACACACAATAAACTTTAAACTCTTACAATGCGTGAAATTTTACTGGTAGGTATCATATCTATACAAATAACTCTTGATACTTCAAACCGTAAACAACCGTTTCTTTGGCGGGCAAGTCGGGTAGTAGAGAACTATTAGGAAACCCTAAAATGTACTAGTTACCACGAAATATGAGTCCGAACCAAGTTTCCATTATAAATAAAGACATCATAAACAACACATAGTTTGACACACAAGGAAGCCATCAATTTGTGAAAACGTGACTGTCATATCAATTGAATATATTAACTGGATGATTAACCAGATAATATAAAAGCCAAGTTATGACATGGTTACCTAACCGTGGAACACTTTGGGAGATTTAACTCTGATATCCCTATATCAGAGTTAAATCTCCCAAAGTGGTTCACACCCACAACCTATCATATAAATTGAGCGACTAGCATAAAAATACGCACGTACAACTATACAAAATTACACGCTATACAAAATTTGTCGCACTAGTGAGGACTGAGAAAGTCTCTTAGAACACAGCTAATATAAGCAGAGGAAAATAAATAGTTTTTTAAATATATTTAAATCATGCCTCTCCATGGAACCCTATTGTCCGATTGTCACGAGTGCTACCCTCGCCGGCGTTTTCTTAATTGTGCCGAAATATTTATTTGATTGCGAACTTTGTAGCGCAGGCGCACCAACCGAAATGGTCATCGGCATCCGAGCGGCGGTGCCGCGCGGAATTATCCTATAAACTAGCCAATAGAACCACTATTAAATTAACTAGTAAGCATGATTCAAAGTATAATTGGATCAGATGAGCAAATGAAATGTTATTTAAGTTTAGGAAGGCGAATACTTGGAGAGTTGGCACCTACTTGTGCAGTAAGCTTTATTAAGTGAATATACAACAAGTAACGTAGGAAGGCCGACAAACAGGAAATCGCGTGGGGCTTCACGGCTCCAGAACATTTTGCAAAGGTCGGCCGAGGCACCGTGGATTGAGACCCCCGGATTAACTAGCGTCCATAGGCTACAGCAACCGCTTCCAATCAGGTCACTCGGCACTAGTTTATCACCATCGTAGTATAAAAAAGTAATGAAAGTCCATGCACGAATTCTGATTATTTTCTTTACTTTGGTTGAATATTATTTCATGTTCAAGATTATTGTTCTTGCTATTCATTAGCATCATAATTGATAAGTTGATAACACAAACGACAATATACGTACTATACAAATTATACAACAAGGATATACAAACACACATATTAAATAACTGGCTTTTGCCCGTGACTTCGTCCGCGCGGAACTCGTTTCTAACGTAGCTCAATACCATTCAGCGGTTTTAGAGTTAAAAGGTAACAGACAGACAGACAGAATTACTTTCGCATTTATAATATTAATATTGATTGTATGAAACGAAACGGGTCCTTATGGCTAAGTTACATGATTTTATAGATTAGCTTACTCCGAACGCTTTTTTTAGGGTTCCGTACTCAAAGAGTAAAACGGGACCCTATTACTAAGACTCCGCTGTCCGTCTGTCCGTCTGTCTCATGAACAGTGATAGATAAATTTTCACAGGTGATGTATTTCTGTTGCCGCTATAACGACAAATACTAAAAAACAGAATAAAATAAATATTTAATTTTTTTTGTTTTTTTTTCATACAAACAACGTGATTTTTTGCCGTTTTTATTACAAGCTTTATATTAACTTGCACTGTTCGTATGTATGTAAGTATGTAATTATGTAAATATGTAAGTATGTAAATATGTAAGTATGTAAGTTGTCCGTCAAAATTTGCAATCCATTTTTCAGTCCCTTCCCGTTATACAATTGAGCTGAAATTTTGCAAGCATATGTATATCGCATGACAATGCAATATTATGATGACTTGGAGCTGATCTGATGCTGGAGCTGGAAGGTGGCCATAGGAACTCCGCAATAAAAAGACACAACCCCATCGAGTTTGGGCTCGTTAGAATCGTCTCAATGAGTAGTTGATGCTGATGGTATGCAGAAAAGTACAGTCGGCAATAAAAGCTTGTACTAAAAATGAAATTTTTGACAGAAACTTATTATAGACTAGCTGTTGCCCGCGACTTCGTCCGCGTAGAACTTTTTATCGTCTTAGAAAATGATTTCTCTCAATACAAAATTTGAACCCTCTTTTAGGGGATAATTAAAAAAAAAGTTGATGTTCATTTTCTAGTTTGTGAACAAGCAGTCTAAAACCAAAGTTAAAAATCTCATACTTTAAAAATGCCTTGAAATACTCAAACTTTGAACCAATTTTAACACTCTTAGGGGATGAATTTGGAAAAACTCTGAAATCAGTTTGTAGTCTTTTAACGTACAGAATTAGACCGAAGTTAAAAATCTCTAACTCACACTTTAAAATTTTATTGCTCGCCATTTAAAATTTGAACCCCCTTTTAAACCCCCTTAGAGGTTGAATTTTTCTAATCGCTGAAAGAACTTTTTTCGTAAACTTTTAAGTCTCTAGCTCAAAAAAAGTGTTGCCCATACAAAGCTTTCTTAGCCCCTTTAGGGGTGGAATTTTCTAAAACTCTGAAAGTCTTTTATTATTAATTTTAATAAGTAACATTTTGAATAGTTTTAAGTCTAGTAAAAAAAAAAGTTTTTCCCACACAACACTGGCTACCCTTCTTAAGGATCTTAAGGATCCCCTTAGGGATGGAGTTTTCTAAAACGATGAAAGTTCTTTTTTAGTATTCTAATAAGTAATCTTTTTGCAAAGTTTTAAGTCTAACTCAAAAAAAAGTGTTGCCCATGCAAAGCTTGCTCTCCTTTTTAACCCTATTAGGGGTGGAATTTTCTAAAACGATTTGTGTTCTTTTTTTGTATTTTAATAAGTAATCTTTCTACAAAGTTTCAAGTTTCTAACTCAAAAACATAAACTTTCCCTGATAAAAACTTTGCACCCCTTTTTATCCCCCTTAGGGATAGATTTTTTCAAAACGCTGAAAGTCATTTTTTTGTATTTTTATAAGTAATCTTTCTACAAAGTTTTAAGTGTCTAGCTCAGATAAAGTGTTCCCCATACAAACCTTGCACCCTTTTTTAACCCCCTTAGGGAATGATTTTTGTAAAACGCCGAATGTAGTATTTTTCATGTTCTTATAAGTAGTTTTTCGTCAAAATTTTAAGTCTCTATTAAAAAAATATATGTTTTTCCCATACAAACTTTGCACCCTATTTTACCCCCTTAGGGGTGAAATTTTCCAAAACGCTGAAAGTACTTTCTTTGTATTTAAATAATCTTTCTACAAAGTTTTAGGACTCTAGCTAAAAAAAATAGTTTCCCACATACAAACTTTGCACCCCTATTTTAGCCCCCTATTTTTAGGGGTAGAATTTTCTAAAACGCTGAAAGTACTTAATTTGTATTCTGATGACTAATCTTTCTACAAAGTTTTAAGTCTCTATTTAAAAAAAATACTGTTTCACCCATACAAAATTTGCACCCCTATTTTACCCCCTTAGGGGTAGATTTTTTAAAACACTGAATCTAGGTCCTTTATTTGTATTCTAATGAATAATTTCTCTACAAAGTTTTAAGTCTCTATTTAAAAAAAAGTAGTTTTTCCCATACAAACTTTGCACTCTATTTTACTCCTTTAGGGGTAGAATTTTCTAAAACCCTGAAAGTTCTTTATTTGTATTCTAATGACTGATCTTTCTACAAAGTTTTAAGTCTCTATTAAAAAAAAAATGTTTCCCCCATACAAACCTTGCACCCCTATTTTACCCCCGTAGGGGTGGAATTTTCCAAAACGCTGAAAGTGTTTCATTTGTATTCTAATAACTAATTTTTCTACAAAGTTTAAGTCTATAGCTCAAAAAAAAAGGTTCTCCCATACAAACTTTGCACCCCCATTTTACCCCCTTAGGGGTAGAATTTTCAAAAATCCCTTTTTATCCCTAGCCCACGTTATAAAAGCAACATACTGTGCAAAAATCAACTCTCTAAGATTAGTAGTTTCGGCTGTGCGTTGATGAGTGAGTGAGTGGGTGATTGAGTGAATAAGTCAGTCAGGACATAGGCATTTATTATGTATAAATAGATAGAAGATAATGAAACTCCCATTCAAATATCTCAAAAAATTATGAAGCTACATCCGTTTTAATGTCGCTTGTTAGAGTGAGAAAACGATGAGGGACTGTGACGTCAATATACTCGAGCGTCATAGTAAAAAACAATCGTTTCATATGAAGGTGCGTTTTGCGGAAAAGGGACAGAACATACCCCCTCTTAAAACTTTGGACTCTTATAACTTAATCATTACCTATATAACCTCTTGCTTTGTTTTTTTCTCCATTTGACTATATTTATTTTAAATTCTTTTTCGAGAAAATACATTATGATTATTTACCATATTTTCGATTCCTAAGCTATAACCACGAACTTCGGAATTCGAAAATATTCGGGTATCTCTATCTCTATCGCACTAACCATACTCGAGTGACAGGGATGCAAATATATGAACATTGAGTATCGGTTTTCGTGGTAGCGCCGCAGGTACTTTGGCTGAATGCGCCGAGCGCGTGCCATTGTCATTCAAAAAAAACAAATTCGTGTTAATTATATTGTTCAAATTTGTTGATTTCATTTATTGAAATTACGACTAAAACGACATTTGCGTATATAAGTTCTCATATCAGAATCGAATATTTTTTTATGGTTTATATTTTAGCATTTGTCTCGTAAAGGTCTATCGTAGACGGGATTTAAATTATTAATAAGTGAAAGATAAAGCAATTCCGCCATTTTGACGAAAATTTGACGGTTCTTATAGCTGACAGTTGGAGCAGCGTTTGATTTCAATAAAAATAAATGAAAAATTAAATGAAGTCGTATATTTCGGAAAATTAATTAACTGTCGCAGTCGGATAAAAACTATCCTAAGTTGCAGCTAGAATAATAATGTACCTATATAAAATGTTTCATATTTTTCCGTTCATGAGATGCTGAGAACATTCGAACCGCGCAAAGCTTAGTTTCAAACTGGCTGATTCTTTTTTTAATTTAGAGATTTATTATAAGTGGAGATAATGGTACTTACGGAACCCTTCGTGCGCGAGTCCGACTCGCACTGGGCCAGTTTTTTACAAACATATAAGACTCCGCCGCAAACTTGGTGTTTTTGTGACCTCACCATAACAGATGCATGTAGGCTGTTTTCAGTATTATTGCATAGTTCGTTATCACACGGCCGTAATTAAGCTACCTTCTTTATCTAGAGGTACTTAACCGTAGGACCAAATTAACGGACTTGTAATTTACATACTAAAACTAAGGCGTCAACAAACGTTACAACTTATAGTTTTCGAAACATCTATTTAGACGGTAGTCCGGACGGTTCCCGGGAGTCCGTCATACCCGTTCTGTAGCTCTAGTATAAGTTTTATCGATACATATACGTTTTCGAACGCGTTTGCGTTTAGTTTCAATTTGTATGGCAACGCGTAGTTCCTAATAGTTACCACCAGAGGCGCTGTTCACGTTGCTATAGAAATTTAAACAAAATGCAAACGCGTTCGAAAAAGTATTGTGTCGATAAAACTTATACTAAAGCCTCTGATTCCCCAGCCAGGCGAGATGCGTAAACGCATTTCCCCAAGAAAAAAAAAGGTATATGATGATTAAGTGCCTAATATGTTAAATTCTAAAACAAATAAGTATGTCGGTAATTTTTTCAAGATTACCTACTATTAAATCTATGCTACCTATGTCGCGTGAAATTATTATTTAGAATGGGTTATTTTAAATACCTAAATTATAATTATGTCTACTGACCTAGTCTATATGTTAATATAGTGTAGGCCCCATAGGTTAAGTTAGTTTTAGTAATTTTACTTCATATTGTCATGTACATATTTGTTAAAATTAAATAAAGGATCATCCTGACCTAGTTATCCTCAATGATCAACTGATCTTTATTTATAAATTAAAACGTTTACTTATTATAATGTACACTCAACAGACAAAGTTTCGGGTGCACTTTGTATAGAATTTCTGCACAAACCTGACCCGAAACTTTTGCCTTTGACTATACTTAAATTATTCAGAAGCGTTTTATGAATCATATCATAAAATTTCATACAACAGCCTTAAAATATGTAGTCAGTGAGAGGCACCCAATAAAACACACATTGGAATGTGGATTTGGTAGGAACGTCACCACTATTGCCTTTAGATTAATATCCACTTAAATAAAAGCCATAGGTAAACAAGAACATTTTTAAGTTTCCTGGCCCCGTAGCATGGACAAGCGACAAGTGACAGGATAGAGCATCCGTCCCTGGCTGACACTGTTCGATAGAACGAGACGACGCGCTTATCCTATCACTTATCGCGTGATATATCCATGCTACGGAGCCTGATATACTCATAGTTAATGATATAGAGATTACCTTATTACCTACTAATGAATGAGTTTTCCAATAATTGATTAAATATTATCCATTCGATATAATCAATTCAATTAATATGCAAATTGCGCAAACTGTATGAATAAACAGACTACTAGACTGGTAGCTTAAACAGATATTCAGAATTACTAAACCCATTAGATACCGGTCAAGAGACATTCTTCAAATCTTACGCAGTCAGAGCTCGAATGTTGTCTGTCAGATGTCCTATCAACCATCTAAATAGGCCACAGAATCGATACTGAATAGACACAGTCGACACACCGTGTCCACGCATCGTGGCTGGATCATAGAGATGAAATAAGGTATGAAACTGGTCGCAAGCTCGCATCGAGCGAACGCACTGTGACCGAGCCGAGCCAACAATCGAGATGTGAAGCGTCGATAACGATGTCAACTAGCGCAGCCTGTCCTAGCCGTTCCCATGATTTGCGATGTCGTTCTAATCGATATAATTACGATCGATCCATCAAATGGACATATATAATAAAATAGGTGACGTATATAATAAACTACGTGATTCTAAAATATGGTAATCGTTAAAAAACGCATCAAACCGACCTGAGAAATAGCAGAGATCATTTTTTTGCAGTGACGTGTTTATGATCGCCCCGCAATATGCTTCTTTGATCTCTGACATGTCAAGTCGAGTTTCCAATATCGTTCGCTGCATACTTTGGAGGTGAAACACTGCCGTATACATAATTTTATTGATCTAATTTCTCGTGAGTGCCGTTTGGACATAACATCCCTGGTCCTAACAAAGCTGACTGACTAATTATCAGAACGCAGCGCGTCGTAAAACAGTGCATATTGACGGAATATAGAGAGGCCGGCACATAGTGCTTAATGACATTAATCACATTGATTTATTGTGGTTCCGAGTTATTACAGGCTGAAGCCGCATGTGTGCGTGTGTGGCCACGAGGCTATACCTGCTCGCTGTGTGCTTCTTGTATAAGTAGGTAATGCGCACTATACAGCATGCGACTAAAGATTAATTTTACGACCCGCAACACGGTTATCCCTGTTTCTATACAAAGTCTTAATCTAAATTTAATTCTGATAAAAAACCTATCAAGGTTAATAAATGCTGCACAGTTTATATAAACCCAGCAAATAACTTCAAATGGTAGTAGTCTAATTATTATAAGCGGTATTTGAGGTGTATATACATGTATATAATTGACTTAGCCATATTTTTTTAGAGATTTAACGAGTATGTAAGTAAGTAACTATGTCGCTTGTGTATGAAAATCGTCACCCGTCAATATTCGCTTGATATAAAAAATATAATGTATGTCGTTGGTTATCCATATAAATGTGAAACTGTTGGGTTATCTAAACACAATACATACTACACCTCAAATACCGCTTATAATAATTAGACTACTACCATTTGAAGTTATTTGCTGGGTTTATATAAACTGTGCAGCATTTATTAACCTTGATAGGTTTTTTATCAGAATTAAATTTAGATTAAGACTTTGTATAGAAATAAGTTGAGGAACACCCTGGCTAACGTAAGGGCTTCATCGGACGTATCCCGTCGTCCACGTGTGTGTGTGGCATTAGGCTACAATTTACGCTGTTTGCGGTGTGTTAATATTGATTGGCACGCTTTATTTCGGCGAGACTGCCCTAGCCGTCCGCGAAACTAGTCCGTCACTTTTCTGCACGGATCGGACCCGAAATTATTTATATGAAAACGAATTATTCAACGGTTAGATAGGTAGACCCATCGGCTCTAATAAGATAATAATTTATACTCATTCAAATTAAATTTCCGAAATAATGAGGATACATACCGGTGCTTGTATACCAGAAGGTGATTAATGTTGATGGTGGAAATCATAATTACCATTATTATATATTTTTTTTACTAAATCTGTGGATCAAGGATCACTAACACGACTTTCCAATGCGTGTGTGTCATAAAAAGGAAAATATGCCAGTAGACGGACCCGGCCGTTAACCGATGATGTACTAGCGTCCTTCAGTCCTCAATCACAACATTCACGACACCCGGCGAAATGACGTATAAACACATGAGCACCGTTCGTTCAAAAGCCCTTTTGGTTAACGCTGGCACTGCGACGTGTCCCCGTCGATAGACACGTCGGGCACGGGCGCCTCGCATATCAAGCACATATTATAATTTCATAACGCACGCCAGTCAACGCAAGTAATACGCGAAATTTATGTTACAATGTTCTCACCGCCCGACGAGCCCCATGAATGCGTAATCAGCATAAGTCCTCATTAACAGTACAGTCAATGTTCTACTCATATTCATTTGAGGACGTGGCCATAAATTCAATTAAAACGTTTGTAAGTACATATTATGGTCCCACTGTAGTTATCTAAGTACTTTATTTTGTAACCACGTTATGGACTCGAATGCTTATCTGATATCTATTAATTTTGCATAAATATGAACAGGTCCATTCTAATGCCTCGTACCATAAGCGGGCCGCATAGGTATTCCGTTCTCAGCTAGAATGGAATTTAATTCCACAATTTCACTTAGGTAAGTATGTGGACATAAAATTACGGTATAAAAAATCTGAATTCTTACAAAATCCGCCGGTCTCTTGCCACCATCAATGTGCCTGCTCTTCTTGAGCCGCCTGGCATTGTCAGAGATGATGACAAAAGACCTGATGATGTGTTTCTGGTTCTTTGGAGTGTGGGACGGATGCTTGTGTGGGACGCTACCTGTGTAGACACACTGGCACCGTCCCACCTCGAACGGACTACTTCTAAAGCGGGTGCAGCGGCGAAAAACGCCGAATTTCTGAAATGTAATAAATATAAAGGCCTCGGCAGAGAGTACAACTTTGTACCCTTTGGCATCGAGACCCTCGGTCCGTGATGTGGTCCCAGTGCGCATAAGTTATTTGCAGAAATCGTGAAACGTCTGGTTGATGTAACTGGTGACCGAAGAGCTGGCGGCTTTCTAGCGCAACGCATCAGCATTGCAATTCAAAGAGGAAATGCCGCCAGCATCCTCGGTACAAATGCCTCGAGGGCCTGTTTTAGTTTTAACGTAGTTTTAATTTAATTTAGTTAATGTTAATTATCATCTTGTATTCACCTTACAAAATTAATAATAATAATCGAAAACAATTAACATGGAGTCAGATAATTTCCAAATATCAGTAACAATTACAAATTACAATGGTCATGTTATACGGCTACGTCCGGCGAGATCGCATCGAAGCATCGATCGGCGTGCACGCACGATATCAGGCCACGGTGGTATATAGAGATATACATGCGGAATAGGGCACAATCACATCTAGTTTAGTGGCTAATTATATAGGTATATAGTTCTGTATTGAGGTAAATGTAGTAATTAAATGGCAATAGCTGCAATCATAATAAAGGTTATAAATATACATAATTAATGTCCAATTGTAATCGCTAACTCAATATCAGTCTTTATTGTAGATTATTTCAAATTGAGAGACATGTTAATTAAACTGTAGGTAATACTTATTCACGTCTATTTTCTAGCAATCCGCTGCACAATGATGAGCCGTTCAATATTATTTGAAGATAAAATATAACATTTATCCTTACTATCAATAACATTTTATCATCGCCCATTAACGAAGGCAATAAAACAGGTCTACCGAGGTAAAGAACCATTAATAAAAAGATTATTATTGCTCTCGATTTATTACCTAGTTCCACACAAAAAATAGATTTAAGCCGAATAAAACCACAATGTTGAATGAAACGCGTAGGTAGATATTACTTCCCGCCGTCTTGCTTCTGAGTAAAGCTAATCATTGAGTGTCAAAACGTGTCTCAGAGTTAGTGGTAATTTCAAAGCAAACGCTACCAATTGTTGTAGTTGGCCCTATCCACGCTTATCTGTATATAGTAGAATTGTTCGTTTAACTGGTTCGCAAACAGCCACATTTCTTAGAGCAAAAACGAGCCTACAAAATACAATCAGGCCAGGCAATATTTCCTGTAGCACATTGAAATTAATGTTGATAAATACACAAACGTAGCGGTGGAGTGCGGCCGTCGCGGGCGGAAGTGGCTCCATCCATCATCCGCCCGCCCTGGATAAAAACGCTCGTTACCGCCGCCCTACCTGCCGCGAACCTAGCTATGTGGCACTGACGAGTACCGAAGTATTGTGGTTATGCTTACATCGCGGCTCGTGCGGACATATTTGCAGGAGTAAAAAGTTCAAATGTACTAAGCGCTAAGTGATAAAAAATTGAATTTGCATTCATTTCAACCCAAAATGATCTGTACTGTAAGTTCATAAGTCGCTTCAAATACACTAATACGAGTTAATTAAGTAACAAGAATCACATGACTTCGTTGAGATTGGAAACTTCTAGTAGCAAATTACTCACAAAATGCTTAAAGCAAGCCAGCAATGTATACCAAACGCAGGGGCTGCGTAGAACCCACGCGGCATCGTGGATGGGCTCTCGGCGCGTCTATTAATGCCACACTCAACCGCCTCTATTACTGCTGTCATTTATTATATCCATTTTGGCAAATTGGCTGATCTTGCACAGTTTATGAGCGTTCTCTCGAGGTAATTAAGGGAACAGTATAGCCTTGTTTTGGTAAGATAGTTAAGAGTATTATTATTATGTAGGTTAACAATTTATTGGCACTTAGTTTTAATTAAGTAGCAATTTGAAAGGCATACGTTACAAAGACACTTTACGCTTGTGTAAATTGCGAAACTTTATCAAAATCCAAGAGAAAAAAAAATCTAGTAAATAAAACCCGACCTGTATTCTACTATATATTACTAGAGAAACAGAACAAATGAAACCCCTGGAGTATTTTCACCAGTAGTGTCGAATAAAGTAGGTGAGATTGAAGACACGCAAGGGTGACAACAAGGCGCGGATCCTCGAGGAAAGCGAGCGCGATTATAAAACTATGCGCTGAGAATCCGGCAGACCCGGCAGTAGCGTGTCCACCCTAGTCCCTACTCGGCCGGGCCCCACGTTTGGTGCCACTTTTTGTACCTACTAATAGATTTAGTTTTGTATTAATGTACTGTTATCTTGAATGCATTAATCCCTGTTGTTTATAATAACATGGTACTGTCTCATAACAAAAGTTAGACAAGCAGGAATTTGACGACATATAATGAAACTACAAATTAAGTGAATACATAGGTATATATATAGGTTTAACGGCCTCCGTAGCCCAGTGGGTAGTGACTCTGCCTACGAAGCTGGAGGTCCCGGGTTCGAATCCCGGTCAGGGCATTTATTTGTGTGTTTATCACGAATATTTGTTCCTGAGTTATGGATGTTATGTATGTATATAAGTATCTATATGTATGTATCTATTATATATATCATCGCCTAGTACCCACAACACAAGCCTTACTGAGCTTTTACCGTGGGCCTAGGTTGATTTGTGTAAGATTGTCCCGTAATATTTATTTATTTATTTATTTATTTTATACACCACTCAGTAAAACGGTCATCGTACCAGAAATAATTTAGTTTTTACATGGACTGTCAGAAATCACCTTACACGATGTACTAACAAGAATGCTTGCTATACCCGCGACTTATGTAAGTATCTATTACAGTTGGAGTTGATATTTGGACGACTCGTGATATCGAAGATTTCGATGTTATCACGAAAGAAGAAAGTAAATCGACTTCACATGGCAATATTTGACCTCATCAGTCTGAGACACTCTATCACAAAATCGGCGATATCACACAATATAAAATTATACAATTTTGTTTTTTTTTGTTTTCATTTAGTGACGTTTAGTTAGTTAACCGTTTAGGTACTAATTGGTTAATATCTGCATTTTTAAATAATTATTGTGTAAGATTATTAATATTATACTGTAGAATACCATTTGACATGTAAAAGTGCCCTTGTGGCCTATTTGCAGAATAAATAATTGTTTTATTTTTATTTTTGAATGTAAAAGAAACGAATACTCAGATACATAGCACATAGCCATGCATATGAAGAAATCATTTGAATATGTTATACCTAGGTATATGTATTTGTCTCTGCAAGTATTAAAATGATTATGAAACCGACGCGATAAGGCAGGATGACACCAGCTTAGCGCCCCCCGCCCCACACCACGCTATCTGCGGTACTCGAATGCCTTTTCAGCGTATATCTGCATGAAAAGTTGCCTGAAGCTTATGCTCGCTAGTTGCGAGCTAAACAAGCCTTGTTTTAGTGCGGGTGTTATTTTTGTTTTAACTTAACGGTGGAATGTTATATTTGGATCTCTCCCAAATCAGGTAGTCAATTGATAGACATTGAAATGATACCTATACTTAGTACTTAACAGGTGAAAATGGTACTGAAAGCACCTGGACCTAAATAAGTACTTGGGTATGGAAATATGCACATAATTATTTGTCATCTGAACCCTATTTGCCAAAGTTATGTTTATTTGTGCCATTAGGTAGATGCAGAGAACGGGAACTTGCGAAATGAAGCAGAACAAAGTTATTTAAACAATGTAAACGACGTCGCGGAAGTTTATGCAGAATCTGCAGCGGTATGTCGAACGACAATTATAACTTTGGCCCGGACGGGCGCAACAAATAAAATAATGTCTGCGAAAACGCGCGAGGGGGGCGGCGCCACGAATTTCGTACACGAGACAAAGATAAGCTTAACCAGCACGAAATTATGAGCGTTTAACTGTTTCTAGCTGTAGAATCTGGCACGGGTGCTTCGCCGGCTCGCCAGCGCGCGTTATTTACGACGGGGTGGTGGCTGCGCTCCCGCTGCACCCGAGATAGTGCCTCCCCGGAAAAGCGACGCCGATACCACTGATCCCAAGCTATTCCCTACCTTCGTGCTCCCAAAACAAGGACTATTTCACTGGAGCTAACCCGCGCTTCATGCCACCGCAACACCTCGCTTCTGCTTGTGCAGATTGCTGCCAACCGGCACATGCTACGCCGCTAAACAACACTCAAATCCAACCTCTAACACACAGATCATAAGGTTAAATTGTCCTGACCGCATCGGCTCTAGTTTGGTTGTTTTAACTCGAGTAGTTTCCTTGCATTATATTATAGTGAAGATGTCTGTATGTCTTGTTTATGATAGCATAAAACTATGGTAAGTAAATTTATACCTTCGTATCAATGTAAGAGCGTCTACGTTTACTGAATATTAAGGTTACAAATGTCCATGTCCTTTCAAATACAAAAACCCTAACCCTAGCGCTAACTTACCCAACGTTAGTAATTAAGTATAAGAAACTTTATAGTCTACGCGAAACCTGTCGCTTACTAACCACATATCTGTTGATACAGATATTCTATAGATATCTTTGTATTAATTAGTAGTTTTATGTAATACAGTAATTTAATCTTAAGTTAATAGCCATGTTCGTTTTAATGATATCTATACATATAAAGCTACATTACTATGAGCACAGTATCTGCTCTACCAATTAACGCGAGACAGGTATAGTACGAACATAATTATTGTCGAGACGACATAAAACGTAATTACTGCAACTGACGAGAAATGTAATACGTACCGCGTTCATTCCCGATTCTGTGAGTGCACGCCCTAAATTGTAAAGTAACAAAGATGAGAGGGCACTTCGTGGCTACGTCATTTAAGTGAAAATATACTGGCGGAAAAACAAAAGAAATGCGCAAAAACCGTCTAGAGCATTATGTCACGCGGCAAACCATTACTTTTAATATAAATAAAATAACAAAATATGAGCGTCCGGCCGTCGAGTGCCCCCGGACGGCGACGCCGGACACTTTTATATTTGAGGCGCGCCGCGGTCACCGCGACCCCCGCGCCCGTCAAGATTTATCTCCCAACTTTGCACTTCTACAAAGCCTTTTTCCATGTATGTTGATGAACTTAGTAATAAGGTCAGGATGTAATAAAAATATGGGATGTGAAATATTTTTTGATAGATCAATATCGATACATATAAAAAAAAACCATCAGCAACTACATATCTGCCCAGTTATAATTATATTTATAATTATACTCGTAGAATCAGTTTTGACTTGCAAAAGTGCTATCTGAACGCCTAAATATTTGAATAATATATTGTATTTATTTAATTTATGGCGGTTTCTTCCATATACAAAGTACCTACATATACACATAAAAAACACGAAACTAAAAATATCATAAATTAACTGACGCTGAGATAACAGCGCTGACAGGCACTTAATTATCGATGCCGAAATGCATTTTCGCAAAGATGTTCACCCCTCAACGTTTTGACGGTATAAATGCCCGTTGTAACTCGGTAAGCGGCCCATGTCTACAATATTTTCTCGATAATTTAAGACATTAACGTTTCATCTCTCGTGCCGCTGAATGAAAATAATAAATACTTGACACGCAAACTGCAATCTCCAAAGAACGACATTTACAATTTACTTTGGTATCGCCCTCAGCAGTTCTTTGTTCGTTGAACTAAATTGGTGAGAAACAGTTATGTAGGGCAGTCGCGCGCCGCGCCGCCTTTTTGAAACAAAGTAGATATGGTGTAGGTAGGTAGGCGATAGTTAGGTAGTAGGTTTTCCCTCAACTGAATGCATCAATGAATGCGCTGGAAGAATTGTTTTTAACAATAACATTGAATTCTAATAGAATAGGAATTAAATGGGTCAGGAAAGTTGTATATAAGCGATCTTCGTAAAATTAAAATTATAATAAAAAATATTTTCTTTTCTCAAGAGGTTCTTTATGAGATAATTTTGAACTACGAATAGTTTTGGCCTGAAACGTGGCTTTATGAGGCATAGATATAGAATTTACATAGTCAAGTCAACCAAGGACACTACCGCTTGAGTGGGTCGGTGCTGGGAGAGGCGAGTAAACAAGGAGGTAACAAGCCGCTAAGTCGACGAGGGACGCTACGCGGCGGCGGGTCGGTGAACGGCGCGACAGCACTTTCGTGCTGCGTACGCTTCCGTGATGCGTGCCCTTTGCACGGGCTCCTATCAATCAACGTCCACATTTAATGACTTAATTCTGACATACCCAATCACGACAATGTTGCCGAGAATTCGCTCTTTAGGTATAACAGAGAAAATTTACTTGATTACAGCGTCTACTTCGCTTACTAGTATTATCAGGAGCGAACGTCTCCTACCCGCCGCTAATTACACCCGATGTTCCCTTGCGAGGCTTCGGCCAATATGTCCATCGCTCGATCGTAAAGCGCGCCTAACAAAACGAGAACATAAACATACCTACAGAGTTCGCAATAAAACCGCGTGAAAATGGCAATAGCTATTCAGAGGGAGATATTAAAATGCATGGAAATAAATTCGGCGTCGCATTCGGGCGTACGGCTCTGGGGGTGCAGTAAAAATAAACAGCGACGCCATTAGAACTCACTTCCATATTCAAATTTATGAACGCGTCCGCACCGCGCGACGCCCGCGCCGACCCGCCGGTCACACCGATCGCCATAACAAATAAATTTAGCGTTTAATTTAAACTTTCAACCCCCTTCACCGGTAGCGGACATTTTAAAACAATCGTAACGTTTACTTCCCGCAACTTCAAGATAACCTAAACAGTAGGTGCTTACTGAACAGTGGCGACCGGCAAAGTAAACAAGCGATGACATTAGACCGACGACGGTTTGTGACGGAGACGCGCGCTTTCGTTTGGATAAACATGCGTTTTCAAAAATGTGTGTGTTTAAATCGAATGTGACTCGTGTTACGGAGTTATTTCGGTTTAACAGCCGCCCGTTAGATCTGAAATAACACCTCGCTAGGTGCAACCATTCAGAAAACTTAGTTTCATGCATTAATTCATACGGGATTAGATGTCATCATAAACAGGAATTATTTAGTCAACTGAGGTTAAAAACAACAACATGTCGACGGAATGGTACTAGAGGACAGAAATATCTCTCATTAGCCTATATAAGTAGGTACCCACGTCTTACACCCGGGCACATCATTCCTTCCATGTTTTTTCATCACATCATTCCTCCCAATATTTACAAAAATTATATTTACCTTTTTTTGATCCTATATTACATATAGGATCCGAAAAGGTAAATATTATTCCCCCGGTCTAGTCAGCGTGAAATAGCACAATAAATTATATACTTAAACTAAACACTTTTTTATATTATTTTTGAAATAGTCGGTATATTTCTGCGGATGATGTATAGGTAGACTTACCTATGCTGTCGTCGCCCAAACGCAAAAACTCGGCAACCAATGCGTGGATTTCATAAATTGCTACGGTGTTTTCATTTTGGGCACCAGTGTTGGGGTGCGACCCCTAGGTGTCGTCTAGGGAAAGCGGATTTCAATCCTTTAGGACGTTTTGTTATTTTTACAACCATTCTTACTTAGTTTTTATAGTGTAGCTGCGGCTTAAAATGACTTAGCAAACTATAGAGGTGCTTATTATATTGGTAACTACGGTTAAGTCTCCATAAATAATATGTAAATACCTAGTTCATGATATTTTACTTTCGGCGGAGTGCTCTTATAGTATAGAGCTTAATTTATTTATTTTTAAACCGATCAATAGCTAGAGAAAATTTGCTGAAAATATGGCAAAATTAATGGAGAACTTTTATCTATCAGGATATGTAGGGTGTAGAGCAAAGTTAAATTTTATCTATCTCTCTATAACCTACATATCCTGATAGATAAAAGTTCTACATTAATTTTGCCAAATTTTCCATACATTTGAATCTAGAATTCTTGAGCTACAAGTGCCAGTCTGACGGTCGCGCACCGAGTGTTCGCTACCAACTTAACTTTTCGACGATTTAAAAAGAACCTTGATGTTGTTATATTTTCCAGCAGTGCATCAGTGGCACGTACCTATAGGCAAAGGTGATGATGATGATAATAATAATGAATGTTTATATTAATCCTAAAAAAAAAACACTGTTTATTTTTCATAAAGAATAATTGTTTACAAACATTTTACTTAACTAAATGAATATTTATATTTTAAGATTATGCTTAGTTAAGGAGTGCGGAGGGGCACCCTGCAATCAGTTCAGTTTGGTTAACTATAAATTCCTAACTATATTATATTACCATTAAATATTTATACAGTGTGATTTACTTACTTTTTATTCGTTTATTAAACGTTATACAGTATTCTTAATTTATTTACGTATATATGTTTATGTTTAGTGCTTTTCTATGTTATGCTAGTCCATATAAACTATTTCAACATTTATATAAAATTATGTTATTATTTATTATAGTTATATTTGAGCTACATCAATAAGTGCCTTCTTAGTGATATTTTTGATACCTTCCGGTTTTTCTTTCATGTTGTCTATGACATGTCTAGCGAGTTCAGCTGCCATATTCATTATTTTTCTTTGGTATCTTAAAGTGCGCCTTGCATTGGGTAAATGTCTAAGGTTGGACGGTCTATGATAACTTTCCAGTCTATATCATGTCTTTGTATTCAAGTATCACAGCCAGTTTTACCTTGTCAAACACAAGGTATGTATTCATTTCAAAAGTGCTTGGTAAATTTCGGAGATAATGGTATAATTTTCAACATTTCCTATAAGAAATAGAAATTTAACCACTCTAAAAAAATTAAATCAGTTTTGGAAAGTGCGACTCAAACCTCACAGAGTAAGGCCGTCAAAATTTAAGGTTTTTTAACGAAAGTGCTTTTGTGTTACGTTTTGTTTGGTGTTTGGTACTTTTGTGATACTTTTGTGTTATCCATAACACAAAATTTTTGTTACACGCAATACAAAACGTAACAAAATAGCAAATATCACATCTTCATATGATACCATACCCCAGTTGAGCTAGTGACTACCCTTTGAAATTTAGTTTCCCTTCATTTTAGTCTATTTTCAATAATAAAAACCTAAATTGTTAATTGTCAATGTACCTACTTGGGTTAGCCTTATTTATACCTAAATATTTAAGAGGGCGTTCTTGTGCACACTAGCGCCACTGGTAAATAATTGTGAATAATTCATAATTCATTTATTGCATATTTATCATGTGTTATAAAATAGGTGTTACATTAGGGTTATAATTAATATATAAAGTTAACGATATAGATATTGAAAGCAACCGGCCAAGTGCGAGTCGGACTCGCGCACGAAGGGTTCCGTACCATTATCTATAAAAATATTTATTTTATTCTGTTTTTAGTATTTGTTGTTATAGCGGCAACAGAAATAGGTACATCATCTGTGAAAATTTCAACTGGAACTATCACGTTATCAGTGAGATACAGCCTGGTGACAGATAGACAGACAGACAGACAGCGGAGTCTTAGTAATGGGGTCCGTAAAACAAAAGGGTCTTTGAGTACGGAACCCTAAAAAGGAGGCCGCTATGCACTGTATTTTGGATTTAAGTATATTTTGAATACATCATAATAATTTTTACGTTGCTGGATTCATCAATCTATGCGTCCAAAGTTAAAACGGCCATTTTTCTTTTGAGTTCATAGATCGACGAATCCAGCAACATAAAATCAAGTTTGATGTATTCACAAGGAACTTAAATACGAAATACAGTGTATAGCGGCCTCCTTTTTCAAAAATCTATCGTTAAATTTAAATAATCACAATTATTTACCAGTGGCGTTAGTGTGTAGTACATGAACGCCCTCTTAAGTAGTTCCTGAGATATTTAGCTATGTGACAGACGGACAGGCGGAGTCGCACCATAAGTACCTATGAACCTATTCCTTTTTACCTTTTTGGTAAGGAAAGTCTATTCTATGAATGTTGAATTAAATATTTGAATGAAAGAAACAGTTTGTTATTGTTTTAGAACTTTATGTACTTAGGTAAATATGGTTTTGAAAAACATGAATTTATCATAAGTAACGTGTTTTTTGTTTATTTCACTTTAATACGTTATTTTCAGATGCTTTATTCAAGATCCTATAAACTTTCCACCCGGAAGTAATTATATAGATTTAAATGACGCATTAATTGCCTTTTTTCTATGATTTATATTGAACATTATAGAGCAAATATAAATTACCAAAATAAAGATTAAAAACATTATTTAATATTTTTTCCGACGTTTCAGGAGCTAATTAAGAGATTTTTTTTTGCTGGCTGATATTTAGTGGGATCATCTCATCCCCACTCATGATGATAGGTATATTCGTTACACAGAACTCGTCTTAATTGCTCAAAGGTTAACTGGAAGAGACCCCTTACAGGGATAAGTTCCCCTTTGTACCAACTTAACCTATTTTGGCTGAACTTTTAAAAATGTCTTGTGTACAATAAATTATTTACAAACATACAACAACAGCTATTTTACCTTTATCTACTTAACTTGACTCAGCCCCATCTCTCAGGCCAAGGCTTTTACCAAACGCTGGAGTTACCAGAGTCGGTCGTTCGAGTAGGTCGAAAAAATGTTCTCCACATTTTACATTTCGTCCTTAAAACCGGAATTTAAATAATAAGTAATTATAGTCTACCACGATAAGTAGGTACACGTACCTAATCATTATATCTGTCGGCGGCCGATCGTAAAATCCGGCAGATCACGATATTCCTAGGCATACCTATCCTGAAACGCCGCCATTTCATGATTTGGCTAATAGTTGACCAGACATATCATGTGCCTGATAAAAGATACGGCAGACCGATTAACCTTTTTTAACCTTTTTTTCTTTTACAGATGTAGGTAAGATGGCAACTAAAATAATAATAATAAGATATTTAATTTCCAATAAACAGAACTTAAGTATAAGAATGCGCTGAACACATCAGATTTCAGCTTATTTTTACTATCATTTTTGAATAGTTACATAAAGAATGAAAAGTTAACGCTATTTGCCTATATAAACCTACTTATTCGCTCTATGGATGGCAATCTGTTGACATCGACTTGTCTTCTAGGAGCAAGTCCTTTAATTTTGAGTCAACGCATTCGTCGATATTCCTAGCTCTATACCGGGCACATCGTAAAAATGCGGCAGATCACGAAATTCCTAGGCATATCGTGAAACGCCGCCATTTCATGATTTGGCTAAACGTTGATTTTTAGCACGGTAAGACTAAAGTGAGGTATGGAGTCGTTGTAAGCATTAAAATTAAATTTTCACTCATACGAGTATTCATCCTCATTAATTTAATTCAAAAAATAAATAATAACTATAAAATAATACACCACCATCTTCATTGACGAATAACAAATAATATGAAGGGTCTACGGAAATAATTTGTCGAGTTACTTTTTTTTTCAAAATGAGATTTTAATGTCACGCAATAGTTCATAACGAGCGCAACATTTTGACATCAAAATCTCATTTTGAAAAAAAAAAGTGACTAGACAGGTTCTTTCCGTGGACCCTTTATATTATTTGTTATTCGTCAATGAAGATGGTGGTGTATTTTTTTATAGTTATTATTTATTTTATGAATTAAATTAATGAGGATGAGCATGAGTAAAAATGTATGTTTAATGCTTACTACGACTCCATAGCTCACTTTAGTCTTACCGTGCTAGAAATACTCCGATGCCAGGTTATTAGACAGGGGTCGGCAACCTTTTAGCAACCAAGAGCCACATAGGAGCTAACAAAAATTACGCGGGCCGCACATCTTAATTATTTGTGAGTTTATCAGGCAATTCCGAAATTCTGAATTCAACGACCTAAATATGTATCTAAAGATACATACAAAACAGCGAGGGAGGCTCGCGGGCCGCAAGCAAGGGTCTCGCGGACCGCATGCGGCCCGCGGGCCGCCTGTTGCCGACCGCTGGGTTAGAGGACGCAAAGCTCCCGCTTTCGTCTTAGGTAATTTTTTTTATAAAAGAGCGGAAAAACTTATTAGTAAGTAGTGTTTACGTATAAAGGCGAGTATTGAACGATATGGTGGCGTTTCATAATATGCCTAGGAATTTCATGATTTGCCTAAACGTCACTGGTGGGTGTTACTTAGCCAGATCATGAAATTGCGGCCTTTCATGATATGCCTAGGAATTTCATGATCTGCCTAAACGTCATCAGACAAATCGTTAAACGTTAAGTTTTTAATGATATGGCGGATGTCATTTAGCCAAATCAGGAAATGGCGGCGTTTCACGATGTGCCTAGAAATTTCGTGATCTGCCGGATTTTACGATCGACCGCCGTTATATCTACCATTTCCGTAGCTACATAAACATAAGTACATGTGCTGTGTATCAATTATCATGTTCAATGTTTGAGTCAATTATAACAAACAGTTTCTTATTTTACTGTAGATACACATTTGAACGTAACGGTATTAAAAATGATGATTTGGTAAATAAACCATCCAACCATCATGCAGTTCAAAGCAAAAACTGCTTAATACGTATGCACTTATAAATTAATTCACTACCTAACCTACTAGGGTCATTTCGCCGGTTACGCGACCACCTTCGGTTAGTGACCACTTGAAGAACATGGTTTTTTCAATTGAAGATAACATCAATTCTACAGAGCCTATTGAAACAGTCAGCCGTATGCCTTATTGTTTGTAGTTATGGAATAGAAATTTACAAAAAAAACGAGAAAATATGCTTTCAGTTCACCAAGTCAGCTAAGTGGTCGCTAACCGGCACATTAAATTAGGTGGTCGCCAACCGGCGAAATGACCCTACATTATTTTTATGCAACATAGTAAGAACCTACTTACCTAGTTCATACTGAATTATTCTGAAAATAATTAAGATTACCATCTTCACGCATTAAAAACACCATAAGTGCTACACAGTACCATCCAAAGACAGCACAAGTCATTTTAGAGAAAGTTTTTCTTATTCAGTAACGCCGCTTGGCACTAGATGGCGTTAGCGCTATCTTCCTTGGTTGGTTCAGTTGTATGAAAGCTTCATGCACAACAGTATTTTTCTAAAGGAGTAAAAAACTTTGTTTTCCGTATTATTGTTATGTTGCGTACTTACATGTATTTTTTACCTCCAAATGCCATGTCAACAAGTGGGAGGGTCGCATCACAATGTTGGGACAAAAACGAACGACCTTGACACCGCGGTGGGTGTTATTGTGTCAATACCTATTTAAAACGCAGTTTGCTGTTTATTTTTAAACATTTTGTGCTTACCTACTATTAATTAGGTACTAAGTACCTACTTACGAGGAAGTTAATATACCTTAGGAACCTAGTCAGAATGTGACTTTAGGTTTACTTTTTTTATTTAAAGTGTTCCATAGATGTATATCATGTAGGTATAGTTAGATTAGATAATAGGATCCACTTATTTTGTTTTAAAGAAAAACAGTTGTCTGTCTCATAGCAATGATAAAACCAAATAGTTCTGCACATTTCAAACACAATACAGTAAAGTCATCGTTTAAATTCTAAACCCAGCCTGAGATCGACTAATCAAATTATCGAAGTCATTTCATCACCTCGTGTGTTGGCTAGGATGACTGGCAGATAGCAAATTGGCTGCCAGCGCTCCGGGAGGCCTACCCGCTCCGGAATCACACCTTACCGATGCGTCCTATATCCATGACACGCTTTAATACCAAACCATAAGTGCTATAATCGAATGACTTAGTATTTTTTTTAAAGTTAAATAATTATTTAATCTAACAGTCAGCTCCCGGCGTCCGCTTTTTAATAACTACCCTGAGTTTTTTTTTAATTAAATTGGATCTAGTTACGCATGTCAGTGGTGAGTTAGTCACAGTAGAGGTTATGCTTCGGATATTTTAATCAAAATCAGGATGGGTTGATTTGATAGCTGCTTGGAATGTTGACAACAATGTCGAGATAGGTAACTTATATTGTTGATTCGTGAATGTTAGTTATATAGGTAGGTATGTACAAATTGCTTCTCTTCCTAGGTTAAGATTAACCCATAGGTACATGGCCAATGACACACATATAAGCGATACCCGCGTTTCGTGCGATTTCCGCTACAGAGCGGAAAAACGCTGCTACGCGCTACGTCGTAGCACGCGTAGCGTTGCGTAGCCTCGAATGGGTTAAATTGTATTAGGTACACTAAATACTTGTAAGGTTTATTATCGAAGTAGCTGGCTAATTATCGTTGTACTTGTAACTATTTATCTACTTAACTGAAGCACAAAATTTACAAATTATTTTTCAACAATGTGTGTAGGATTCCAAAACAAAGAAAAAAAAAACTTGCCTTTAAACATTACAAATATATACCCACAAAATTCCAACGTATCAATGCCAAACAACTCAACATCAGACGATTTATTCATAATACGTTTTTGTTATGATTGACGGACTTCAAAACAATAAATTAAATGACGTGTAGCTTTAATTAGTGTATGTGGGAGGCTTCGCGGGGCGCGAGCGTCGCCATCTAGCGGGTGAGCGCCGCCCACCGCGCGCACCGCCTCGCGGCCCCACTCGCCACACATCGCTTATGAATATGAGGCGTTATGATTATGAAAATATGCCCCGCCCCGAATATGGAATATGGAGGAGGGGGGCCCGTGCGGCGCGTGCGAATGGGCGAAGTTTGATTTATGAGCCGGGCGCGGCCCCGCCTCCTGTCATAACCGTATACCTGGTGCGCGCGCGCGCTCGCCGCCCGCCGCCCGTCGCCCGCCGCCTCGCTCAGTCGCGCTTCAGATGGCGAGTGGCGCGCTCGGCCGCACCCTGTCTCCGCCGTAGCTCTCGAACACTGCGCGACCGCGCGACGCGCGAGTGCCGACCTCCAGCCCTGCTGCGGGGCCATGCGCCGGCTCTAGCTGCCGCCACCATGCCGCGCGTGAAGCCAGCCTGCGTCCGCCGCGTCTCCATCGGTACCTAGTTCACTCCTGAACCCATCACGCACATCACTACACAACCATCATACATTTCGGAACAGTGAATATATTTTGATGAGAAAGATTACCGTGCTACCTATGCGTTTTCGTAGAACCGACCCGCGAAAATGATTCAGTTAGCGACGATAAAATTCGGCATCCACCAGAAAGTGAGCACTAAAATTCGCCCTCAACGTGGTGAGTACAGTGCAGTGAATTTCCACACTTGACAAACAAATGCGCTTACACGAGGGAAACACGAGGCCGCAGGTAGGTGACGGAACAGGAACGAGCTTTGTGAAGTGGCAACAAAAGTTTTTAATCGTGAACGCAGAAAAGTTTGTGCTTATAAAATGCACTTAGTTGGAGTTACTTAGAGCGCTGATGCATTTTACTTAGTGTTATAAACAATTGAATTGTTTGAGGTAAACAGGGAAAATAAATAAAAATCTCTGCTAACGTCAATTATTTAAAAAAATAAGAAAAACAGATTGTTAGATGATAGAAAAATGCATCAATAAAAGTACAATTTTAACATTTAAATGCAAATTTGGCTTTTATCCAACACAATATAATATAGAATAGGTGCGAACTCTATTTTACCTAAGTAGGTAGGGTATATCAGTTTTGTAGTTTTAGTGGGTACCTACAGTGCAAATGTTTCTTATGGATGATATATACTTACCTATTAGGTGATCAGGTAGGTATACTTACAGGTCATAAAACTCATCATTAACAATTTCGTTTCCGAATGGAAAAAAATCTAAAATATTTAATGAGAAATGAGTACAGGCTATCCTGATCTGTTAATTTTTGCAAAACTTCCGTATATTTTTTGTGAATGGAAAATGTTTATTTATTTACTGAAGTGTTAAAAAAATTATGAACCACCGATTAGTTTCTCATACGTTTATTGAGTGCATTATAAATGGAACTTTACTTGAGTATAGTCTTCCAGAAGTTTCAAATAAAAACTCTCTTCCCCACATGTTTTGCTTAACTAGAATACTTGGAGAGTTACTCTAGGTTAGATAGACTAATTGCCTAGGTAAAAGATACAATTAGAATCCAGTATAGATAGACTAAACAAACATACCTTATTGTAACTCCAAATGGAAGCTGTGAAACTTTTATTCTTGCACCGTTACAGGCGGCTTATCTCATTGCCAGTTTTATGAGTGCTCTATAAAATACTAAGCGGCGTTTTATCTGCCAACTATTGAAATAATGTATTCACATTCTTATGAAATATATTCACTGTTTGTTTGGTCCACTAATAAAGTCGAAAAACTTGTTAATATTCCGGTCCCAGCGCTTAAAATGAAACGTTGATACCTATGCATAATGCTTCCATTTACGCGTACCACTCGATGATGAATAATTACTGTTGATATAAATTATAGACCTTCTGTAAGTAGATTAATTAGCTCTCAACTTAAATTATAAACTTTAAATATTTAATGGTGATTGTAGCGATAAAATAGAATATAAATAAATTTATTGTACGTGGGTTGAAAGTCGTTAGGTACGTGTATTATATAGTCGTTATCATGGCCACAAATCAAAATAGTTTTATAGGCGAACATGTTTAATATCGCAATCATTCTTACTACACTCTGAGACCGTTACTATCTTCTTGTAACAAGCACCTGCCTGAGATAGGTAAATCAGTTAAGACAAACCAGAAAAACATTCAGTTGATATGTAGGTAGGTACTTATTTATTTAGGTGTTATAAATATCATCAGGTAGCCAATCATCATTCCTTGGGATCTGAACTTGTTATTAACATTTGAATTGAACAATATAACTTGAATAAATATCAATACAAGTTGTTTTGTAAACTAAGTATAATGGTGGGACTAGGCGGCGGTTGCAGGACGGTGACACTTTGTTTTGTTTTTTTTTCCTCTGCGTAATGCAGCGGCCGGCGGCCTTTCGGACGCGCGGTGCAAAATCGCCGTCACGGAGCACACAACGACACCCAATAATCCATCATCTTACAAATACTTAACTATTAAACGCACCGGCATCTGGCCTCAAATGAGATGGTTAATCCTCACCGCAGCAAGGCTCGGATTACTTACTGTGTTTTGTGTCGGTGTTCACTTTATCGCTCGTTTTCAATGTAAACATCATAAACGTCAAAAAAATTGGACGGCTTCAAACGTGGCGGCTTATGCACCGGACATGCAATTCTTTCTTGGGTTTTGTATAACCGCAAATTTCTGAGAAATAACAATAACCTTGTTTTGTGGATTGGTGTATTAATATGCAAGCACATATTTAGGTAAATATGATTAAGATATAGGAGCAATTTTTGAACAGAATATTTGATATTTTATTTTTATAAAACAAGATTTAACGTAACACAACTATTAACAAATCCAACATCTATTCATTCTCTCTTGCCTGTTATAGGTGCCAAAATACCTAATCATCTTCGCTACTTAGGTGGTACATACGATTAATAACAATATTAATTAAATAAATTAGTAAATGTAAAAGATTATCGTAAATCAAACATCATCGCAATGACAAAGATCAAAATAGGACATTCAAGAGTCACATCATAATGTTTCTCATGGCTCTACATTTGTATCAACATCATACACAATACCTATTAGTTCACTTTTACCTATATCATACACAATTTATTATTCGAATAGCGTGTGTCCGACTTGTTACTATCTCTTGGTATACTTCAAATGTCTATTAGTTCCGGTTCGGTTATAACTAAAAAGTGGTAATTTGTTGGACAAAACTTTTTGAACTTTTCGTAGTCAACGCGAAATAAACAAAGTAATGATGTAACAATTGCCTGAAATATTTTTTTGTAGGTACGGAAAACTGAGTTAAAATAAAATACTTAAAAAAAATATAAGAAAATATACTTACTTAATACCGAGATATCCTTAAATTATGATAAATAATTATGAATGACAAAGATTTCGCAATTTTAAATAAAATATCAAATAAGAAACTATGTGGTAGGTACTTCTATAAATTTTAGAATCATCGAGCTCCATTTATGATGTTTTTTTATTAATAACTTTACTATGGCACAAATACGTTCAAGTGAAGATTGTGTCAACAGTTTGAAATGTTAACAATTATCATGTAAAAATTCTTGTTTTCTGCGGGTATTGTTAATTAATTTCCTTGCAATAGCCATTACATTAAAAAAATTCAATACCTGAAAAAATGTAAGAATATATAATTAATATTGAGATATCCTTAAATTATGATAAATAATTTTGAATGATAAGGATTTCGCTATTTTAAATAAAGAAGGAAATAAGAAACGAATTCTATAAATTCTAGAATCATCTAGCTTCATTTATGTTTTTTTATTATTATTAACGTTACTATGAATCAAATCCGTTCAGGTGAAGGTTCTGTCAACAGTTAGAAACGTTAATAAATCCTAACAATTATTGTTTTCAGTGGGTATCGTTAAAATTCATACAGGCGCTTATTTTCCTTGCAATAGCCATTAAATGAATAATTTCAAAACAAGTGATTGACTGACAAACTAAGGATTAACCCTTTATCGATCATGGTACCAAAAAAACTAGTTTGGGACTAGTTTTTTTTTTCCACGTGTACAAAATCAGTAAAACATATAATCTATGCCTACGCTGATCGTTGCATTATCTCCTTAAATATTATAATTATCTAATCGTTCGAGACATTTAGGGGACTAAGTTTTACCACGATAATCTTCCGAAGTTTGGTATGTCTGCTCCATTTATTAACCCTCTACCGGATTTCTCCAAAAGATTTCAATTGCCCTTGAGGTAATATTAATAACCTGGTCGTCTGAAGGAATACTTATAACACTTATAAAAAAAAATATTTAGTGCCATCCGGAAAATATTAGGTAGGCTAGGTATAGTCGTTGGTTCAATAATGTTGCTACAGTTAAACCTCCAAGCAAATTTCACAATCAGAAACCTGATATAATATTGTTTCGAAAAACTATTTATTTAGAAGTGACATTATGAATATGATCATTAAAAAAATCAATAACTGCTTCAGAAAGCTTGAAAGAAATGTAAATTGCGTGTAGAGAAATATGTTTATTTGCAATCACTGCATGAGTGTGACGGGGAAGTAACAAAAAAAAACGTCATGTTATCTGATTTTTATTTTTTATTTATAGTCACTAGTTAGTTAGAAATTACGTTTATGAAATTTTACAATCATACCTATTTAGCAGCTGTATTAATTTTCTAATTATCTTTGCTTGTCTCTTCTATTATTGGCAACGTTCTAGATGTTTATCTTCTTATGTAGTCTGTACACGTATTATCATTAGGTATGTGAGACTGTTTGTTTCTTAATCAATAATAAAAAGCGTAGCTAATGTCAACGTTTGTTGTCGGCCTTTAATAGTAACTTATAATATCGTTACACAATAGGGGTTATTTCAAGTCAAGTACTTACCTAATTCATATTATCAGCGAGTATATTATGATCTCACTAAAAACATTTCATGTAAAGTGATTGCCAAGAATTCCTAGCTCATATAGCTTTCAGCGTTGAAAAATATATCAGATCGCAAGTAGGTAACGCCTAGCTTCCCTCCACACGGCTAATGCGTACACTGCGTCGTTCGCCGCATGCAGCCGCAAAAGTGTAAAGACCACGTAAAGCGGCAAATACACTGCGTCGTTCACCTAATGCGGCGACCGCATTTAGGTGAACAACGAAGTGTAATTGTCGCGTTATTCTACCAGCCATGCTCTACAAACTCTACAACTTAGCTAAAAAGTATAGCTTGGGCACATCCCGGTCGCCGCATAAACACTCCCACGTGCATACCGTATGAATTTATGATGATAATAAGCTACGGGTCTATACTTTTTAGCCAAGGCTCTTGAACCATTTACATGATATGTTTTTAATGGGGTATCATTTCTTTTTGTAAGGTGATATCTAGTCTGTTTTAAGGTTTTACATTTTTTTCATGTCCCGCTGTAAAGGGTGGAGGGGATAGGGCTAAAAATTGCAGATCTTTTAATTCGTCTATTTACCTATTTATTTATCGTATGACGGTTACACACTGGAACATAATAATATATGTATTCGTATCGATGTCGCTGATAGAGTTCCAGTGTGCGCTGCGAGGTTTAGAAGGAACTAGTGCAGCTGCGGAGTTTGTTGTTCTTTTAGCACCACCCGGAGGTCACGTGTAGGGTTTCTAGGGTTAATCTTACGGACGTAGAACAACAACGACCTCTATACTTTGTGTTCTAATCCTAGCCGGCATGCAAAATTTCAGTTTCCTATTATTTCAGGAGATATCTTAAAAACCTATCCAAATTGATGCTT
The DNA here is from genome assembly GCA_963854355.1 of Epinotia brunnichana. Taxonomy (NCBI): domain Eukaryota; kingdom Metazoa; phylum Arthropoda; class Insecta; order Lepidoptera; family Tortricidae; genus Epinotia; species Epinotia brunnichana. The sequence goes on along the minus strand of OY977939.1, from coordinate 16,309,586 downwards.
ACATACAATCTTGCATTCCTCATTGCGGGGGGTAGTAGGGTAAAAGTTATAGATTTTTAATCATTATGTAATCTACAGACCAATTTTAATCTGTGTACCAAATTTCAACTTTCTAGGACGTCAAATCGTCAAATAAGTAGTACCTAAAAGTTTGAGTAACTAAATCGGTGTATTTTAGGGGTCAAGAAAATCTAGACATACAAAACTTTATGGGACTAAAAAAGTTGCTAAGGTCACTTTATTATGTGAACTTTGCTAGTTTTATCCCGACTGATTACCTATATTAAATAAAATACGACGAAACGTTTCGAGAAAAGGGAGGAACTGCCCTTTGGCTTGTCAGATTCGTACAACACGATAAATCTTAATTGAGTAAAATGAAACTATTTGGCGGCATTCATTTATTAAAAAATATGTCATGTCGTAAATTTTACTTTAATTAATTAAAAAAAGAAATCTGACATAACCTTCATAATATTACGTAACCGAAATGGCTAAAAGAAATTTAAAAAATATTTACTTATTAAAAATTGTATAGGAATTCGATCTAAGTAATAAATAACACTCTTTTAGAAATCAATCGAAAAATTAGAAAAGAATGTATCCTAACCTAACAGAAAATTGGTTGTCTATAAAGTCGGGTTACGGACGATAATTTTACGTGATAACGTCATAAAGCCGAACGCTCGGCTCAGGCGGAACGGGACAATGCATTTTACTTTTTCGTGCGTGATAATGTCTTATAAATCGTTGAACACCGGCAGGTTCATCGATTTATAAGACATTATCACGTCAAAAAAAACACGGAGGTTATCTATACGAGTATCTACTAAATATTATAAAAAGGACAAGTCTGTGAGATTGTACGTTTGTAGGTATGATTGTTACGTAGGGGGTGATCTCCGCAACCAATCATCCGATATGAAAAATTCTGGTACTTGTGTATAGAATATACTTTCTGGATGTTTGCCTGCGTTCTTTGCAATACGCAGGCGAAGCCGCACAGTACCTAGCTAGCGAAAATTATAAAGTTATTGTCTATAACTCCCCAGATATTACAATACCAGAGTATCAGATATGCGGTATTTCTACTAATCTTATTATAAACTCTTAGGTATATTAGGTCCTTACCTATGAAATTGGCGGTTTTTTCACAGATATTATTTTGTACTTACGTAATTTATTCATTTTTATTGCAACTTCCAAATTATTTTTTAATTTCATTATAAGACTATGTAACAAAGGTTTTAAATACAAAAAATAGGTTTGATTTTTTTATTTAGTGTTTCAAATTAAAGCTTGAAAACCGCCCTTTTCATGTGCTGCCGGTTAAAGTGTTTCAATTACGTATAGTTTTATGATGCGAACTATTTTTAAGGAATGAAAATATGTGTAAAGTAGCTTAAAAGTTTTCTATATTCCTACCAAAATTTAGTTTGCTTTGAATTTGACATTGCTCAATAATCCGCAAAATTCAATGTATGAAAATCACAGTTTTCATAAAATTCTCCATACACACCGCCAATTTCATAGGTAAGGACCTAATATTAGTTACGAATGAGACCCTAATGTACTACCTAACAGACAAATTTCTAAAAACGAAAGAAATAATTACTGACCCTAACTCCTGAAAAACGTTCAGCGATCTTTCTACCATTATTTCATTCATAACAATGGTAGAAATTAAGCATCGTAAAGAAACCGATCTAATCCCGATAAGATCTAGTTTTCCCTCTGGGTTGGATTGGAAGGTCAGATGGCAGTCGCTTTCGTAATATGCTGCCGATGATGGGAAATTTTGGGATTCGTTGCCAAATCGGACCCCGGGCTCCTTTATGGCACAACCGGGAATAACGATAGGAGGATGATGAAGAATGGTAGAAATTACCATAGTGAGCTCCTAAGAATTTTCAATTTTAGGTTTTCATCTACTGTAATGTTTCTCTGCCGGACATCTAGCTTCGTCGGCTTTTGTTGGAACACAGTTCGGCATTGTCAGAAAGTATTAGGTTTTACTAAATGTTGCGACATAGGTAACTTGTGGACTAAATAAACTGTTTAATAATTGTCTAAATGTCTATCTCCCGAGACACGAGTAGTGGCAATTTCACAACAATTGGTTGTAGTGATTAAATAATGCTCGCCGAGCAATCAAATAAATATTTGGAATATGTAGGTATATATAGGTATGAAAGGTTATTATGAACTTGCTTATAAAAAAATCGTTTGCAACTAAAATAATAGGTAGGTACCTAAGAAATATTTAACTAACATTGATGAAATTCAATAAAGTGTTTAAAGTCTCTACTTAATACAAGTAAAGAGTAGAGTAATATGTCTACTTATAAGTAGCAAAAACTTGATTAACCAAGTATTACATTATCTAAAGAGAAGAGAGTTTTTTTAAACATTAGACTAAGATTCTATGTACGTAGGTATGTAGGTACCTAATTATTAACATTGAAAAAGTTACTACGCCGCTTTTTTCGAATATCCCAATGGCCGTGATGGCTAGCGACATCTATCGTTGAGTAGCCAAACCACGTCTGTCATGTCGAGTTTTGTAGTAAGTACCTATGTGTCAAATTGATATCTTGCACTAAGTAGTAATACTCAAAATATATTAATGTTACACTTTAAACTCTCGCGCTTTGTACACATATTTAAATTCTTATCTGCGACCATGACCGGTGGTGCAACCCGTGTCGAAACGTCAGAAATAAAGGTAAATAAATATCGCGTTAGACCCGGATTAAACAGTATTTAAATATATATTAATGTTGATATTCACCGACATATTCTGCCGTCGAATTGACTGTGGTATTGTGTAATTTTGTATGAGTACCTAGTATGCAGATCCGGATGCAAAGAAAGAATTGGAACTTGCATTGCCATCAGCAAAAATGCGTTTGTCACTAAATTAAAACATATTTCATCAAAATCAAAATCTCGCTAGAGGTGTAAAAAACCTATGTCATGTACCTACGACTATAGTTTTATGCGTAGCTATACCCGATTTCAGATAAAATTAGAGAAATCGTGCGTTGATCGTCATGCGATTTCAAGGAAAACCATTTGGAATCCCAAAAACACTACTAGGTATTATGTTTGAAAAAACAATATTTCCCTTTGATGACCTAGATAAATGAAGAAACGTAGACGAATTTGTCCGTTAAAAATCGAATGTTATTCGGAATGGGGTATCTAATAATATATATGATGAATTATAATGTTAGCTTGTGCTTGTGTGCGTTATGACATCGTGATATGTGGGTATGAGGGCATTCCTTCGTTTGCCCGAATTTCATTTGCAATCATATTCACATGCCATGTACAAGATTGCAATAATTATAGAGGAATAAAGCTCATGTCACATAGTATGAAAGTATGGGAGAAAGTGATAGGAAGACGACTGAGAGATGAGAGTGTTAATTATAACGCAAAACCAGTTCGGTTTCATGCCGGGTCGAGGTACAGCAGACGTCATTTTCTCACTTCGCCAATTGTGCGAAAACTACAGGAATGCACAGAAAAACCTGCATATGGTGTTTGTTGGCCTCGAAAAGGCATACGATCGACACGTGAGATTTTGTGGTGGGCCTTGAAAGAAAAAAGTGTGCCTGCTGGGAAGTATGTGAAGCTCATTCGGTCTATGTATGACAGATGTTGTACACGCGTCCGGTCGGCGGCTGGCACCACAGACAAGTTCAGTGTCACGGTGGGCTTACACCAGGGATCAGCTTTGAGCCCATACCTCTTCTTGTTGATTATGGACGCTCTGTCGTCGGACATACAGGAGGAGGCACCCTGGTGTATGCTCTTCGCCGATGATATTGTTCTTGTCGGTGAAGACGCATACGAGGTACAGAGCAGACTGGAGAAGTGACGACCAAGACTGGTGAATGTTAATGGTCTGAAAATCAGTATATCCAAAACTGAGCACAAGTTTTGCGATTTCGGCGGTCTCTCCAGTTTGACGGCCATACTGCTAGATGGCGCTACGCTCCCAGTCTGCTCCGACTTTAAGTACCTCGGTTCGCTTCTACACCTACAGTGTGATGGTGATATCGACCGTGATGTGAAAAACCGAATGAGCGCTGGGTGGATGAAATGGCGACAGGTCTCCGGAACAATATGCGATGGCAGAATGACTCTTCGGTTGAAGGGCAAAATTTATTTATAAGACCAATGTGAGGCCTGTCGTCATGTATGGATCTGAATGTAGGGCGTTAAAGGTGACGGATGAAAAGAGACTGCATGATACGGAGATGAGAATATTAGGATGGATGTGTGGTGTGACGAGGATGGACAGAATAAGAAATGAGTATATTAGAGGAAGCCTGAAAGTAGGCTCATCGACAAATTGAGATCCCGTCGCCTTGCGTGGTATGGGCATATTATGCGGAGGGATGACAGTCATGTGGCCAAAAGAGTGTTATGTATGAACGTGGAAGGATGGAAGAAACGAGGTAGGCCAAGGAAAAGGTGGATGGACTGTGTGAGAGAAGATATGAAGAGGAAGGAAGTAAGTGACGCGATGACGAGTGACATGCAGGGAGGTATAGAAGAAAAGGACATGCTGCGCCGACCCCAAGGGCAAGAAAATGATGATGTACATTTTATTAGTAAACAAACTATTAACGCCTGATGAAATAGTAAGAGCAAGAGAACTTTACTTGAAGGTATTTGGAAGAAAAGTTGGGGTCACAATATTCTGCCAAATTACGTTATTGTAATTTATAGTGTATGGGTAGCAGAGTACTCCAATCTTATGAATTGCAAACGGATTTGGATGTAGGTGATTATTATTTGATTTATCACAGGCTCACCATCTTCGGTCCAACTCAACTCTAAGGCAGGTGGGTGTAGGTACGACGACGAGCGAAGCGAGGAGGGGTGTTAGGAAGAACAGCGACGCTACAGAACCGAACATTCGCAACATTCGAACGGCTCGCAAAAATGTAGTTTTTTTAGATCATCATCATCATATCAGCCGAAAGACGTCCACTGCTGGACATAGGCCTCCCCCAAAGAGTGCCACAATGGCCGGTCCTGCGCCACCCGCATCCAGCGGACTCCCGCGACCTTTACCAGGTCATCAGTCCACCTTGTGGGGGCCTAACCCACGCCGCGCCTTCCGGTACGTGGTTGCCACTCGAGAACCTTTCCGCCCCAACGGCCATCGGTTCTACGTGCAATGTGCAGTTTTTTTTTATGGCAAATGAATATTCTGTCAAGTAAAATTATTGCGTATAAAATTATGGCAAATAAAGTTTATGGCATATGAATGATTCGGGCATACAACACTAAGGAAAATAATAAAATGTCAAATGAATATTATGGAATATGAAATTCGGGCAAATAAAATTATGGAAAATGATATTCGGATTTCGGGAAAACGATAGACAACCCCAGAACTGACGATCTTTAGGTATCTACATATTTAGGTTTTTATTTACTAGCTGCCCTCGCGGCTCCGCCTGCGTACCTATTACAAAGAACCCACGCGGTCCCATGATACAGCATAGGACAACTCTGAAGGTTCATTCTATATAGGTACCTACTCGTGACATCATTTTTGAAATCGGATGAGTAGTCAGTTCTGGACACAAACACCGACTTTTACTCATTAAAATATTTAGGATTATTTTAGACCAATTATTTTATTGATACCTACGAGTTGACCTACCTACGAGTACTCTTGTCTATTAGTATAAAAGTAACTTAAATTAAGACGAGAGTCTTTGACCAGTGATTACGTATGGCACGGAAACGTGGTCGCTTACTATGTATGGGCCTCATAAGAAGGCTCAAAGTCACCCAAAGGGCAATGGCTATGCTGGGAGTTTATCTGCGTGATCGCATCAGTATCTAATGATTTAGGCAAAGTGGACGATGACCTGGTAAAGGTCGCGGGAGTCCGCTGGATGTGGGTGGAGCAGGATCGGTCATTGTGGCACTCTTTGGAGGAGGTCTATCTCCAGCAGTGGACGACTTTCGGCTGTTATGATTAGCCTAAGAAAAATACGTTTTTTTTTGGAAATAATTCAATATCAGGCTAGTTTTTTGTACACAGCTCTTATATGTTATTTTAAAAGCTTTATAATATAATTGAAATCACTAAATATGTGGCCGGGAAGTTAGGAAAAAAAATTTACGCGCAAGCTAAAATGTTATCAGCAGATTTATGATGAAAACATGTTTGAAAATCCTAGTTATGAGCTTACGACCTGAATCCAAAAATATGTGAATCAGGAAATAACAGCATTTTAATCAAATATTTACGACCTTGAGATAATATTGAATTTCATCTGGCCTATGGAAAAGGTTGTTTCATTAACAAAAATAAATGGATTATGCGCGTATCCCAAATAACTTACATAGAAGTAGTCAATTATAAGTAAATACAGTTTATACCATGTTCACCTGATTTTTACAGAATTTATGTAGATTACTTTTAATTAATTTTTACCGTCCCGGTATTAAATGTAAGTGGATTATCCAAGAATACTTAACCAAATTGCCTTACCAAATTTTTGATGTGAAAAAAATGCTGATATCTATGTATTGTTGTTTTTTCATATAATAGCGTGACCGTATTTTTCTTAGGCTAGATGATGATCTTAAATTATGAATATTATGATAGGCTAAATTAATTATCAGTGCACGAATTATAATATAGGTACCTACTACTTACAACTTATGCAAATTTAAAAACTGTTTTTTTATGAAACCACAGAGGCGCCATGTAAATTAAACCTGCCAATAATTTAGCTTAAATAATATTTTTTTAAGCAATTTTAACTGACGACGGTAAAATACGTAGATAATGCGTTAGAAGTGTGTCTTACATACCTACTTAAAGATACTCAAACAATAAGTGTTTACAAAATTCCAGTAATTGAACATTTACTTCAAGTATCAAGTTGTATTACAAACCTTACATCAACTTACTAGGTATACCAATTAGTATTATTATATGAACTAACTATATAATAATATGTTTTTGTGTAAGTAGTACCTATCGATGTAATCGAATCTTGCATGTCCATGTTCGCCAACTTCTATTGTATCTTCTATTTTGTATTGATTTGAAACTTTGAAGTATTCTATAATTTGGATGACTATTCAATAGTTTCGTACCATCATGTTCATCAACTTGCACTGATGACATCAGAAGGGCGAATGCTTCAATCGCTAATACCTACCTACCTAGTAAAGCTTGTACCTACTGTAAATGTTTTTTTTTTATAAAAATCTTGTTTCCATTCCAAGTGAAATATTATAAATATATGTATACCTATGTGTGTATACAACTTTTAGTAGGTATTATTTTACAGTGTTAGTCTACTCATGAAACAGTTTTTTCACTTGTGTGACTTACCTTACCTAGGTTCCTATTCCTATACCGACGGAAATCAACGAAACAGAGCTTCCCTTTGCCCTACAATTATTAAAAAGAGGTAATAATGATAGGTGTGTATGTAATCTCCGGAGCTAGGTACTCATCCGATTTCAATGGTAAGGTACAGTTAGCCTCATAAGTTACTGAACACCAAAGTACCTTGTCGTTTTCACTCGTTTGACAACTTCATATGGCAGTTTAACATGACGTTTAATGCGACAAGGTACAAAGGTGTTAAGCCCCTTGTGAGGCTGACCGTACCTGAAAGCTTCAATGCTTATTGATATTTCAACATGACCTGGCGGGACCACAACTTACCGCCGTTTTTATACCACCCGCACTGCGCCCAGCGGTATTCTGGGGGCACAGTAGTGCCCACGACATCACGAGCCAAAGGGCACTGCCGACCGTTTCTCGAAGTTTCATCGTATTTTCACTACGCACAAGTAAAATACAACTATTTGACGAATTAATTACCCCACACATCACTATCAAAGTACATTGTTTTGCAACATTAGTGATTTAGTGATGAAATACAAACCTGAAATCCAAGGAAGCTGTTTTTATGCAGTCGATTTACTTACACACAAACTGCGATGGAATAAAAAAATCTGTGACCGTCAGGGTGCAGGTCTGTAGTAATTTGGAAACTTAATTTTTTCTTAAGAATAATAAGCCAGCATGGAAAAAAAACAATACAGAGTAGAATGTGAGAAAAACAAGGCTAAGTAGGAGTAACAGGAGGCGACGGGAGAAGAAACATCCATAAAAAATATATGGTTCTTACTAAAGGCAATCCAAACTCATGGAACACAAGGCCTCCAAGACTCATAAAAGTAATTGTAAAAAAGTAGGAATAACGTATACTAATGTAGAATTAAACCAATTCTAAAAGGCCTAACTCTACTAATCTGAATTCTTAACCTCTTCGTGTAATATCACCAAATTTTGAACTTAATATTAGATACGGAACAACATGGGAGAATTCGCCTGTGACGTCGCCATTATTTAATGTTGCAATTAGCTTTATGCTCTCCATGACACGTAAAATGTTAAATGAGTAACATTTCCCCGTCGTGACTTGATTTCTTACTATGAGTCGACACTAAGTACAAGAGTGTGTGAGCGCCGGCGGTCGCGAAACAACCAAGATATGTTTGGGTATTGTTTACAGAGACGTGGGTTTGTAAGGCTAGGCAGTAAATTTTTTTAGAACAAAAAAAAAAAATTTAGTTTAAATAAATAAAAAAATAAATTTATTTTATATAAATTAGTTTACAAATTCAGTTCTTTTTCAACATTTGTCCAAGTCCAAAGACGCTATTCCTCCTATAGCGTTCGGTTCTGTACAATTAGGAGCTCACCATTACGCTTGTTATTATGGTTATTAAACAATATGATACAGAGAACGAATATAATGAAATATGTTTCTGTCAAAAATTTAATTTTTGGTACAATAAGCTTTTACAGCCGACTACTTTTCTGCATACCATCATCAAGTACTCATTGAGACGATTCTAACGAGCCCAAATTCGATGGGGTTGTGTCGTTTTATTGCGGAGTTCCTATGGCCACCTTCCAGCTCCAGCATCAGATAAGCTCCAAGTCATCATAATATTGCATTGTCATTCGATAAACATATGCTTGCAAAATTTCAGCTCAATTGGATAATAGGAAGTGATTAAAAAATGGATTGCAAATTTTGACGGACAACTTACATATTTACATACATACGAACAGTGCAAGTTAACATAAAGCTTGTAAAAATAAACCATCATCGTCTGAAGCCCAGGGCAAGACTCGAATTAGCGACCTCTGTATTGCCGGTACAGTGCTCTACCCACTGTGGGTCGATCACGTAACTTTTCTTACGCGCGTCTGCAAGGTCTAAATGTCAGTTTTATATGGAAAAATGACAGTTAGATTGTGATTTTACTGTCAGACGCGCGTACAATGCGTTACGTGATTAACCTACAGAGCTACGAGGACACTGACAGATGTAGCGTATCCTTCAATCAGACGATGATGGTTTATTTTTCCATTATATTCGTTCTCTGTATCATATCGTTTCAAATTTGATCGTGGTAACTTCCACGTAAAAAGAAACACGAAACAGAAATATTAAAAAGAATAATTTGTTTCGTTAAAGAAGTATGGTTATTTAAGTTCACATGAAGGATTGGAAAGTTTTTATAATCGCGTACTCACATGGAAGAACCATTTTCTTTAGAAAAGAATCTAAGCGTACATTTGTAAGCATACAACAATAAAATTTAACCTAAACACGTAAAAACAATTAATAAACTATAAATATAGGATTAAATATATTTACGAATTGTTTGAATGTATTAAACACTTCAAAAAAACCATGAAAGCAATAGTTAAAACCCATATAAGTATGATTCCCATTTTACAAGGTAAATAGAGCTTAATAGGAGGATTTATATTCCTTGCCGAATATAGTAAAAACCTACTCGATATGGTAGGGATCGACATTGACGGACACTCGGACGGGTTGAATGCAGATGAATACCTGGGTAGACACCTAATTATAGACCAACTCGTGACAGCTGAAAATAAATGCGGTTTAAACTTTCATGTTTTTAGAAATAAATATTGATAGGTTTAAAGCGTCAGTCAGTTACTTAATTCACTTTAAACACTCGTGAACATTGTACAACAATGTCGACGCAGAAATAGAACGGACACGCTTAAACGATCCGTGTTATTATGAAGCCGGGTGATACAACTTAGGGAAACAAAAGGAAAAATTAAATAAGAGACATGGTACAGTCGCCATCACATACATAGGTGCTCAAAGCACTAAAGGTGTTCAAAAAATCGGCACATGCACCCTAATGCCTTGAAAATAAAGGTGTGTTCCGATGTTTGTGACGTGCTTGTTTGCTCCGATGTATGTGATGGGGACTGTACCTATCGAAATAAATAAGGACAATGGTTTTATACGGGAACGCATAAATTATCCGAAAGGCGGGATAGGTGATAGGTACGAATACTAGATACTTATCATATTTAATTGCCTGATTAAACGTTGACTGCAGTGTAAAAAACACAGAATTCGGAATATTTAATTATGTCGAGGCGCAAGACTGATCTTACGTGTCGTAACGCCAGGCATTGATTGCTACACGAAATAATATATATATATTCAATGGTTTGAGCAATAAATACAATACACATGTACTCTCCCTTTGGTACCAATTAATAGGTACCTATTATATTTATGTAGCATATTTGCACATCACATAACCTACTTTAACTAGCATTGAAAACTCGATGTGACATTTAGGTTTAAAGAACTTTTATTTTCTCTAAGAAATTATACATTTCACTTATGAGAAACTTAACTAATTTTACAAGACGTTTATGTCGGTAGGTAAGCACCACAAGGTGCTTAACACTCTAAGCATATTACACAAAATAGATTATAAATTACAGTAGTACACACAATAGGTAGGTAGTTATGTAACAAAATTTTTAAAATTTATTAAAATGTTCACTAAATCGAAATACGCTATCCAGTTTAAATTATAATAGGTCTAAGCCTGTAATAGTATCTAATACAAAATATTAACAAAGGTATTTGTTGAACAAATTTTGTTCCTAGAAGTAAGAAAGTGTAATACAAATAATACAAAATTGCGCGAATAATTCGCACACTGAGGGTTTTCATTCATAATCTGAAAGTAGGTCATTGTTTACGTACCTAAGTAGCGGGTTGAAAGTGATGCGTGCACTCGTAGACCCTAAGGCTGAAAAAATGCTAGCAATGGCAGAAAACTACATTCCATAAAAAACATTCCATGTAAAAAATAGGCCAAGTCTCGAAACTCTTCCACAGTAAAGAGTGGTGAGATATTTCGTAGAGCCAAGTCAGGCATTCTTATTAATCTTTATTTGCTTGCTAAATAAAATGCTGACACTTGGGAATCACACAACTTTACTGCATTTACAAATTGTTGCACAGGTAGGTACCTAAAACTATGTAAGTGTGATTGCCAAGTCACAAAATTTTATTTAGCAAGCAAATGAAGATTAATAAGAATGCCTGACTTGGCTTTACGAAATATCTCACCACTCTTTACTGTGGAAGAGTTTCGAGACTTGGCCTATTTTTTACATGGAATGTTTTTTATGGGATGTAGTTTTCTGCCATTGCTAGCTGACTCTGCCTACGAAGCTAGAGGTCCCGGGTTCGAATCCCGGTCAGGGCATTTATTTGTGTATTAATCACGAATATTTGTTCCTGAAATATGGATGTTATTTATGTATATAAGTATCTATATGTATGTATCTATTATATATATCATCGCCTAGTACCCACAACACAAGCCTTACTGAGCTTACCGTGGGCCTAGGGTGATTTGTGTAAGATTGTCCCGTAATATTTATTTATTTATTTTTACCGTGGAAGAATTTCGAGACTTGGCCTATTTTTTACAAGGAATGTTTTTCATGGGATCTCATTTCTTTTTGTAGACTTTGTATGGGAATGTTATTTTACCAACCGCAAATAACGTTTGTATAGTTTTGCAGGAAAGAACTGCAAAAGTAACTTTGTAATCGCATGTATTTGTATAAGATTACAAACTTACTTATGCAGTTTGTATATCTCTGAAACGACTGAAATTGCAATATTTTTAGGTTTTTTATGAATTATTAGGCTAAAAACGAATTACGTTTGAAATTTGGAGCTTGTGGGTCTGCTAGAAGTACCTTAGAATTATGTTGATCATTATCAGTATATAAGTGAGTATGTCAGTGACAAAACTAACGAACTTTGACGGTGAATAGTTCTTAAACTAAAAGTTCAAATTGAATGTTATGGACATGAAATGCAAGCCATATTATGCCCTACATGTTTCTGAAAATTCAGGGTTCTAGCTTTAGCCAGTACAAAATTACAGGATGTTGAAAATGGCCTGAATGGCTTCGAGAAAAGGATGGTACGGCCGTGCCTCTTTGTTTTGCTCGACTTGGCGGGGGCATTACCGTGCCCCAGATTATACAGCCACTATTTGATTTTAGAAGCCTGTTGATAATTTAATGATAATAGAATAGAATAGAATATATTTATTTATTTCAGACATTTTTATTAAAAAAAATATTTATAATATTAAATAAATTCAATAGACAATTATTGCTATTTGAAGGTTTTTGAATACATTTTAAGCATTCCATTTTCAATATATCACAGTCCTAAATCATTAAAAAATATGGCAGAACGCAGCCAAACGGCCGTAAAATAGCTTGATTATAATTATAATGGGTTAAATAAATATTCCAATTTACGAAATGTTTTTGCATATTTCGGTTTCGTTTCGTTTCCTCGTATTCGATATGAAAAGTAGAGTTTTTTACTCAGGGAACAGCCACTCACTTCGTTCGATCGCCAATAGTTCGATTCGATGCTTTTTAATACCTATACCTACCTATATGTGGTGTGAAAGGGAAGGCTTGGTTAACAATTTACTATTTCTAATTTGAAATTTAAAAGTGTAGGCCGATTTTATTATTTTAATCTGTGCAATATTGACTCTATGAAAAGCACAGCAAAATATCGAATGTATTTATTAGCCGATATTAACATTTGTCGGTATTACGACAATCTATTTGTATTAGCCAATCATCACTCAATACATAATTTTGCGCAGTTTACGAACGTGAAATTTTCTCAGATTGTCCGAGGTTACCTAGTATCAATATTAAAAAAAATATTATTGAGACACTTAAACCATACATTTAAAATAACGTGCAACTCATATTACTTAGTGACGAATGAATACTTAAAATTAATAGATACTTAATAATAATAACGGTTCAGAACATTGGTAGAATATCAACGCAGGTATACGTTATGTACACGTTAGGATAAAAATAGACAGAAACATCATCAACATCATACCTATACCTACACATACACACGAAGGTATCAAACATAAAGCTTTCGATAACAGGATTTTCTTTGTTTTAGGTGAAAGTTCCGGTTCGTGTTCGGACGAAGAGATCAATAATGTTATACCTGAAGAAGCGAGAGATCGAACCGAGGCGCACATGTGCCCGCGCTGCCAGGAGCAATTCGATAATCTGCACGAGTTTCTGCATCACAAACGCGTGTGCGATGAGAAGGCGCTCCAGATGGGCGAGGAACGAATGCACTCCGACCCTGAGGAGATGGTCGTATCAGGGGACGAAGAAATGGATGAACCTAACAAGCGATTAGAACAAGTACGAAGACATCGACAAGATGCAGAGAACAATAACAGCCTCGAAGAAGGCGAGGCTGAAGTGCCTGAGGCTGACGTGCCGCCAGTGGGGCTGCCCTTCCCGGTCGCCGGCCATGTTACTCTCGAAGCGCTCCAAAACACGAAAGTCGCCGTGGCACAATTCGCTGCTACAGCGATGGCTAACAATGCCGATAATGAAGCGGCGCTACATGAACTTGCCGTCCTACAAAGTACGCTTTTCACGCTGCAGCATCAGCAGGTTTTTCAACTGCAGTTAATAAGACAATTACAAAACCAACTGTCGCTAACACAACGGAGGGATGATGATGGAAGCCCGCCACCGAATGACGCCGAACCGATCATGCCAGCACCTGCCGCTCGATCACCGTCGCCGCCTCGTCCGCCACGGGAGCCATCACCTCCTGTACCCATGCCTCCTACTAGCCAAAGTTTACCGTCTACGCATGCGCATCTTATTCCTAAGTCAGAGCAAATCTCCATTCCAAAAATCCAAACCTCGACGCAACCTCTTATGTCCCACCCACCCTATAGTTCAATATCGTCCTCATTAGCATCTACGATCATTACTAATCATGATCCGCCACCCTCCCTCAACGAACCAAATACACTCGAAATGCTACAGAAACGCGCCCAAGAAGTACTCGATAACGCATCTCAAGGTCTACTGGCAAGTAACCTGGCCGACGAATTAGCATTCCGTAAATCTGGGAAAATGTCACCCTATGATGGAAAAAGTGGAGGACGAAACGAACCTTTCTTCAAACACCGCTGCCGATACTGCGGGAAAGTGTTTGGAAGCGATTCAGCGCTGCAAATTCACATCCGTTCACACACAGGTGAACGACCTTTCAAATGTAACGTGTGTGGATCACGTTTCACGACCAAAGGGAATCTTAAAGTGCATTTCCAAAGACATACTGCGAAATTTCCGCATGTCCAGATGAACCCTAATCCGATTCCAGAGCATTTGGATAAATACCATCCTCCGTTATTGGCGCAACTGTCGCCGGGACCCATCCCGGGCATGCCGCCTCATCCACTTCAGTTCCCTTCAGGCGCACCTGCACCTTTCCCGCCAGGCTTGCCGTTGTACAGACCACCGCACCACGATCTCCTACCTCCACGTCCACTGGGAGATAAACCTCTACCGCCTCATCCACTATTTGCGATGCGTGAAGAACAAGATGCTCCGGCTGATCTCAGTAAACCACCAGTGCCGAGCCCTTCCCGATCTGCTCCTGAAATGTTTAAATCAGAGCCCCAAGATGAGGAAAGTCAACGGGATTCAAGTTTTGAAGAAACAGAACGTGTATCACCCAAACGAGAACCAGAAGAGAACGATGCTACTCAGGAGGCTGAACATGATCGATACCCCTCAACGTCGCCTTACGACGACTGCAGCATGGACTCAAAATACAGCAATGAAGACCAAATCGGCAGAGAAAGTCCGCATGTGAAGCCTGATCCAGATCAACCGGAAAACTTATCAAGTAAGAATTCATCGATATCTGGGCCAATTTCAATAGCAACGGGACTACGTACATTTCCCACTTTTCCTCTGTTTCCCAACTCCCCGCCTAGCA
This sequence comes from Epinotia brunnichana, assembly GCA_963854355.1. Classification (NCBI taxonomy): domain Eukaryota; kingdom Metazoa; phylum Arthropoda; class Insecta; order Lepidoptera; family Tortricidae; genus Epinotia; species Epinotia brunnichana. Next base: position 16,294,329 of record OY977939.1, on the reverse strand, counting down.
GTATTTCTTCTGGTAGTTTAACTCCGTTCCATTCCTCCGTCCACGGCGTCGTTGAGGTGGATCTAGCTCGCGACCCTTTGTATTATAATTCGCTTTTACCGCGTCCGGGTAGCACCGACAATTCGTGGGAAAATTTGATAGAGATAACAAAAACGTCAGAAACAACAAAATTACAGCAGTTGGTAGATAACATAGATAACAAAGTAACCGATCCTAATGAATGCATAGTATGCCATCGTATTCTATCTTGCAAAAGCGCTTTACAAATGCACTATCGAACACACACAGGCGAAAGGCCGTTCCGGTGCAAATTGTGCGGTCGCGCGTTTACCACTAAAGGCAACTTAAAGACGCATATGGGCGTTCATCGCATTAGACCGCCCACCCAAATGTTACATCAATGTCCGGTTTGTCACAAGAGGTTCTCAGACCCTTCTATTTTACATCAACATATACGCCTTCATACTGGTGATCGTACAATTAGTCAATACGATCAGATTCGCAATAACGACATCAACGTATACCTGCCAATGAGTAATGGATCAGACGACTTTCCTTCGTACCGTGTCCCCCACTCCCTGTTCCCTACTCCGTCCACTCCCGGCGACCGACGGGCGGACTCCCGCGGGACCGACGATGAGAGCGGCCGGGACGAGCGTGAGCCCGCTAATCGGGAGTTCGACGACGACTCAGACACGAAAGATCGTCGAACTTCGCCGCTCTCCGTCTGCGCCTCGGCGTCCGAATGCGAAGTAAAAACCATCACCACAACGGCTTCCCTCCCATCGGCGACAGGTTCGGAGAGCGGGCGGAGCGCGCGGGCCTCGCCGCCATCGCCGACGCTGTCGTGCCTGTCCACGCCGCCGCGGCTGCCACTGCACTCGCCGCTGCCGTCGCCGCCGAACCCACTGGCGGCGCTTGGTGCTCTCGGAGGATCACCCTTCAGCCCGCTCGGACTTGCGTTTCCTCCCGCAGGTATGCGATAAGCGGGAACCTATGTTTTCGTCCGCCCCGGTCGCCCGCACGTCCATTCCCCTGGAATCATTCATCCCCTGCCTGCCTAACTAACGAATGATCGCTTGCCGGGCGCTCGAATACACACTGAATGTAAATACAGTTATCTAACTCTAGAAGATGTTGAATCGCCACTTCTACAGTGTAATCGTGCGTTCCTATTTAAATACAGTGTGGCATTGTGTTAGTACCTATCGTAAAGAGGAATTGTCTGTGTACAGTGCGCGGCAACACAACGTGTAACATCTGCTACAAGACTTTCGCCTGCAACTCTGCCCTGGAGATACATTATCGGAGTCACACCAAAGAGCGCCCTTTTAAATGCACTGTTTGTGATCGCGGCTTTTCTACAAAGGTTAGTGAATTATCATCTTGATGCTTTATGTATATTTATTCTGATTTCATTTCTCCTTCAACACTTTTCCATGGTTTCAGTGTATTTTTTTTTCCAATATCATGTGATGTACCTACTGGATAATTAACCCCTCTAGTAAATGAATAGGTCATCGCGAAAATATTATAATTGTATGTTTAATTATCGTATAAGCAGACACACGACACCGATTGAGTATTCTTGGCCAACGGCCAGTCCATATCTTATTGTAACACAAATAGCGACATATGCGCGTTTACGTTTCCACTAATATTCTGTAGACCCACATCTGCATAAGCCTCATTGACAATAAAATCTTTGACTCACAAAATAAATTGTTTTACGGCATGTAAAATAAGCGATGGCTATTCTGAGCGTAGAGCGTAAAGTCAAACCTGTAACAATCGTGATTGTTGTAACGTAAATAGATGTAAATAGTTCGTGTCCAATAGATAGTCGTGTCAAGTGATCGGAGCATCGAACTCCAAGTTAGCTGTCGAGGAGACAAGTTGCCCGAACGCCGAGGAAGTTCTTGCGCTGGTTTCATTTCAGAGAAGTTTCAGTGCATTAATTTTGCAAGCTGTAATTACAAGTCGCTAGTCGTCGCCTCTAGTTCGCATTAGTTTCGGCCGTTGTCTCCGCGCATCCGAGCCGACGCGACTTGCCGACTTACGAGTAATTGACGTCCAACTTGGCAAACTAGTAGGCTCGTTTGCTCCGATTTAATCAAAACTACACTGATGCTTCCCCGTCAGACGCAGTCATGAATTCGTCCCTACAAGAATAGCTTTGTGGCCTTAAAAGTCTAAATAGCAAAATATCAAAACCGAATCTCAGCCTTCGTGTGAATATCCCACTGGCGAAAGGCCGATAGGTAGGTACCTACATGTGAATGGGAAAAATGTATTGTCACCGTTAGATTGTGAACACCGTCAGTTTATAGGTAATCTTAGGGTAGACTGGGTACGATTGAAACATGTTTTCTTATATCGTCCGTAATTTTGCTTTTTATCATCTGAGAGATGAAGAAAATATATCAAATGAAAGAGCGTGTTATTCGCTACTAAACGGCAATAGAATTTTGAATGAGTGTGTCGTCAGTTTTAGTAGTAAATCAAATAAAAAAAAACGATTTGTTTCAACTGTCCCCATCCCAGGGGCGGTCGAAACAGTGACAAAATTTAATACTTTTATGTGTTTTATTTGTTATTTTTAAGAAATTACATATGATTTAGGAACTGTTTTTAATCAGCTAGCGTTTTTGCGCACAAGTTTAACTCTACTGTAGGTATATTAATATCAGTTATTTGTCACCTTATAAACAACTAAAAAATAACCGTAAATTAACTTAAAAGTAAACTGTTTGCATTTTTTACGTAACAAGAATAATTAAAAAGACATGAAAATAAAGTAAAAGAAAACTTTCTTTGACTTTCGTAATTCAATGTCAAACAAATACAAGCAAATCACTCTGTTTCAACCGTCCCGTTTCAACCGTCCCTACTTCCCACTTTCGGAAAAAAGCCGTTGTAGTAATAATGAGAATAATGATACAGTAAAACTAGATACGCTGACATGATCCACAAGCTTCACTTCAAACATAAACACACACTCAATACTGTGACTTAAATAGAAACCAGAATAATTAAAAAACTCTACGAGTGAAAATACTTACTTTTGGGGATCAAAACACAAAAGGGTCTTCTACAAACAAACTACGCGCGCGGGAAGGTACGTCACGATGTTTTTCGTGTACAAACCGATCGTCCGCTTCTTTCCCCCCTTGGACCCCTCGCCGTCCCGCCAACGGTTTGCGAGATATTTGCGTTGTTTCAACCGACCTGTGTTTTAACCGTACCCAGCCTACCCTACTCGTTATATTATAAACTGTCGAAAAATTGTGTAGGTACCTACTGTCAAAACCGTTCACAATTTAACGCAATATTTTTCGTTAGTTTATAAACTATCAATGTCAAATCGTCAAATTGTTCAAATCGGCTTGCTACGGAACGTAGGTACACAAAGACTAGGTAGGTTAGGTTAGTTGGGTTGGTCTTCAGTCACCCGAAGGGCAAACCGCCCAGAAATAGGAGCCCCGCGCGGGGCTCTATCCGATACTGCCGGATGACGAAATGAATGGAATAAAATGTATGGATAAAAAAACTAACATGTTCGGACGTAGGTAAATGGAAGCTGATGCAAGTGGAATACTTCGTTCAACCAATCAGCGCACAGGGTGCATTAGTACATTTGTCGATTTCACATTGATAGATTATATATAATCTAACGAAAAATTATGCGTTAAATTATGAACGGTTTTGACAGTTCACAATTTTTCGACAGTTTATAATCTGATGGTAACATATAGGCCTGTTATAGGAGCAAATATTCAAAGGGTCCCATTAATTTCCATTGTTTTTTGTATCGGAGAAATTTTGATCTAAAGTTATGACCTCCAAGTAATGTTTATTGGCACCACGACATAATAGCACAGCAGTCACTGCAGATTTAGAGGTAACACCATGTAAGTCAGAATAGTTTTTGCATTTTTGTTTTCAAAAGATATTTTTGTGATTTTTTAATTTTTATTTCATTTTTTTTTAGTAAACATATTTTGAAGCAAATATTCTTTTTTTCAATAAAACCATGTGGAAATAATTTTTCACAAGCTTAATTATCTACGGTTTAATTTTTTGCTCCTATTACAGGCCACACCCTGTATACCTACCTAATATATATTTTAATGAATATTCTTATTTCGACTGCAATTTCAAATTTCATGCATAAACCATTTTGCTATGTAATATTCCAAGTGCATTTATATTTTTAAATATGCAATTTAATTAGAAAAAAAAACTTTCAGAACATTCACGCGCATTTATTAAAACTGGCTCCCCAGTAATATCACATTTTGTTAAACGAATTAATTAAATTTTACATTAATAATAAATAAAGGCTGTTAGGATCACGTTTATGGCGATTCTTGTTTAATACTCGCTTTGGCCAATATTTCAAGTCGCAGGGACACTGCGCGATGCGCCTGCGACGGCAAGCGCGTCGCTTCGCGAGGCGCGACACAAAAATGATAACTCATAAAAACAACGTCACGGAAAACGATCAGAATATTAATTCACGTCGTAAAATATTTATTGCTTATAAATCCTTGAGCCTTTACCTACGTTTCTCGTCATAAAAAGATTATTTATGCCTGCAACATCTTTCGTATATTACCAAAAGTTTTTGGTCTTATCAATAAAATAACTTGTATTTATATTTATGACGGCGCCGGGAGTTATAAGTTTAAAGACCTCACTAATGCAATCACGTGTCATTTTATAAATTGTGTCCCCCTTATATTTATAGACTTTGTGGCAATTGTGGCACTCTTATGAAACATGTCAGAAGCTACAAAGATGGGTGTAGGCACTTCATTTCAAAGTAAACGTGGGAATAATTAACGCGTCGGCAGTGATCTGCGGTTTCAGATAATTTCCGACAAGTTGTAATAAACATGCATTACGCTCACTACAAGAGAATAAATTCTTTGTCCCTGCTTGTAATTTTAATCGTGATCGTGAACATTCTTGAATTGCTAAAGAGAAAGTCCGGAGCTACCTTTAGTTCAACGCGTTGGCATCTATCTGTCTACCTATAGATGATAAATTATGTGAATAGAACTAAAATGTATGAAATAGGTTAGAGTAGGTAAAATAATTCAGCAAACTTGTTTCTCTAAAAAGTATTACCAGGGACTTACAGATAGGTATTTTTAAGTAGCAAAAGCTGGAAATCTCGTATGTTTGTACTTGTAGTAGGTACACTAAGTGGCACACTAGTTATTGCTGCTAACTTCGTAAACAACTTATTCAAGAATAATTATTAATTATTTTATTCAAACATAATTTGGAATTAACTTTAACTTAAATAACCAGATAAATCTGAATAAAAAAAGGTAAATTTAAAATTTTGGGGACTACCAGTCGCTTTAAATGTCATAGGTAGGGGAGACTGGAGTCAACTGGAACAATTTTTACATAACAGGCTATTATGTCCTCATTTATAATAGAATCTGTTCGGTAAATGTTTTCAGCCCTAGCCTCGATATTTGGCTATGTAACAACAATGGTTAATTAACCTCATTGTGGTATATTTTTGTAGTAATAAGCGTTTTACAAAACATCGGAAAACGTTTCAAATGACCCTGAGCCTGGGCCGGATGAAACTAAGGTTGGGGTTAGTTGAAACAACTAAGATTAAAATATTTATAAAATTATAATAATTAGTGTCCTGCTAAATATGTTACCTGAAACATAGGCAATTAGTACTGCCCCCGATTTTTTTTGTTTTAACTGCCCCGTCTATCTCTTTGTAAATACTAAATTATGTTGAAATATATCGAAAGCCACTGGGTACCAATAAGATAGTATAATATCGATACTTATAGTGGTTTACGTATTATTTGTTTTTGATTTATAAACCAAATAATACTCCAAAAAATTCTTACTCCATATGGCTAAAAAGCAATACATCTTCCTAAAAAAATCAAATAGGTTCAATGCCGCGAAACTTATGGTTAGACAAGTACTAAAACACTAAAGCCGATAATTTCCTTTCTGGAGACCCCGCCGATATCACCAATAGTCTAGGAGTTATTATAAGCTTGTTTCAAGTGACCCGCGTTCCTATTGACCCCAGTCTTCCCTATCATACATTCGTAGTTTTAGGCAGGCTAGTAAATGGTATTTGATTTTCGCTGATTGAACCAATCCGTTTCAGCGTCAACCAAAACTTAGCAAGCAAACAGTTAACATACTCGTACCTACCTACTCTACTGTAAATTCATGCCCAACAAATATGCCTGCAGACGTTATGGATCTTAGACAGCGATAGTTGACACGAGGATAGAGGAGAGGGGATAGAGAACACGTCTACAATTGTCAGATAAAGGATTCACACTCACGTAAACTTTGCGGTCTTCGGATTTAGAACGATAATTAAAGTAAAAATAAAAACATTTCATGACATTTAATACCTAGGTATCAACTTTCATATGTCGTGTATAGTTATTAAGTGGGTATCCCTTAAAATATAGATAGGTATTACCAACCATTACATTGAGTAGGTAGTTGTAGTTGCAGAAAAACTTTGTAGATAAAGCTTAGCATTTCATTTAGGCTAAATCTACCGTATTTATCGTGAAACTAACCATCAGAAAAAAATACTTATAAAAAAACCGGCCAAGTGCGAGTTGGACTCGCGCACGAAGGGTTCCGTACCATTATCTATAAAAACGGCAAAAAAAGTCACGTTTGTTGTATGGGAGCCCCCCTTAAAAAAATATTTTATTTTGTTTTTAGTATTTGTTGTTATAGCGGCAGCAGAAATACATAATCTGTGAAAATTTTAACTCTCTAGCTATCACGGTTCTTGAGATACAGCCTGGTGACAGACAGACGGACGGACGGACGGACGGACGGACAGCGAAGTCTTAGTAATAGGGTCCCGTTTTACTCTTTGAGTACGGAACCCTAAAAAAAATCGTGTAGAGATTAAGTTAAGTTTATAGATAACAATTACGAAAAGATCCAGAAAAAAATGCCATATTCTTTTTGAAACCAAATTCGGAAAGTTAATCTATTTGGAGAAAAAATGTTGATCACTAGACCCAAAATCTTCTGTTTACTTAAGGATACGTCCCATAATGTAGTTCTATTATCACCAGTCGAACATGCGCAATGAAAAGCTAGGAATGCCAGCAAACATAGCGAATGGATACGTTGGAATACGAGTGACTATCCGAGCCGTTTACATGCGCATTTGAAATTACAATAAGTCGACACCCACCGGCACCTAACGAAAGTTCACGAGTCAAACATTTTATCGAATATTGAAATCTTGTTACACGGTAGCGTTGCGCGTGTATTCATAGCGTTGCGCTATAATGCTACGTACAATAATATACTTCCCGGGCGTAGGTACCTAACCTAACGTAGGACTGTTGATACTTTAGTAAGGTACATATTTCGGACATATTATATTCATTCATTTCGCAATTATAATATTGATCACACCTCTTTATGCCTTATGGTATTAAGTTCGCCTTTTGTATTTCTAACTTGATACTGTGCGTGCAATAAAGTTTAATAGTTTATAAATAAGTATTTTAATGGAGTAAATAACGTCAAGCGCGTTTTAAATGGATACCCTAGCAGTTATTTAAATTATTGTACAAAACAAAGACATATTATTAAAAACACTTGAAATAGGTATACTGGGTGACTGGTAATTCGACCTATTCCTTGAAAGGGGTTATACTAGAGCTAATTTGCAACAATTTATGTTTAGTCAACCAGGGGTCAATCACGATTTTTTTTAATTTTTCTAGTTTTTAGTCTGTTTGAAAAAAAATTGCCTTGCAGCCTTAAAGTGCTGATTGTGACAAAAATGTTTTTTTACCATCCAAATGGAAGTACCTTTGTCACAATCACCAGCTAAAGGCTGCAAGGAGATTTTTTTTCATACAAACTAAAAACTCGAATATCTCGGAAACCAGCGAGTTTCGACCCCTGGTTGACTGGACATAAATTGTTTTTTTACCATCCAAATGGAAGTACCTTTGTCACAATCACCAGCTAAAGGCTGCAAGGAGATTTTTTTTCATACAAACTAAAAACTCGAATATCTCGGAAACCAGCGAGTTTCGACCCCTGGTTGACTGGACATAAATTGTTGCAAATTAGCTGTAGTATAACCCCTTTCAAGGAATAGGTCGAATTACCAGTCACCCTGTATATTAACTTGACGCTACTTAATAACAAATTTTTCACTCAATGTCAAATGGGTAGTAAATATCCATTATCAACATGGTCACTGAATAGAAATAACCTACTTGAAATATGATAAAACTAATGGAGATAATTAAATATCTTGAGTAACCTCGACGTATTTATTTGAATAAAAATTAAATCATATCATGCATTCGTCTTTCGTACATATAGCGCCATCTAGTGCCGAGTAGTAGTTTTAGTTCGGGACAATTTCTACAGTCGTTTTTGATTCTTATGTCAAACGTGACACATAGGGTTTTACTGGTTTAGCGTATGCATACATATTTAAGTACCTACCTATTTAAATACCCCTCTAATTATCTAGATATATACATATATAGAGAAAATCTCCCTTTGTTTTTCCTCTCTCCCACCATTTCGGCATGTGGTGTAAATTGTTTGTCCCCATTTAACGGTGTGCGAGTGTGTGTGTAATGTTGCGTGTCTTTGTGGTTCCAGAGCAGTGGCGGCGGTTGTCGGTGTGGTAGGCGCCCGCGCGCCCCGCGCCCGCCGCACGCCACTGCTTTGGATCTCTGGAACGCCTTCGTCTATCCGGTATGGGTGAGGGACGCCTGAGCGTGTCGCGCAGATGTCGTGTCATAGCTAAACTTTTACTAGAACTGTTTCAGAACAGATTTGTTCTAAAAAATAAAAGGCTAGCTACGACACAACGTTCTGTTTTTAATTAACTCAAAAGCTTGCTTGGTACTAGAATGGCTGTGACCTTTAAGCGCAATGCTTCATATGTCCTTTATATTACCGACTGTACCTAATTAAAATATAATTAATTATGCAACTGATCTGACCTATGCTGTTTGTAATTCACAAATATAAATTACGATTAATTTTAATGGCACTATTTTATTAGCAGATTTACGCTAGCTTTTCGGTTATAACGGAGCGTTCGTTATTTAACTAGGTTATATTTTGTTGCGCAGGGTAACATGAAGCAGCATATGCTGACGCACAAGATCCGGGATATGCCGCCTTCGTTCGAGAAGCCGTTCGGGCCGCCGGGCCCGCTGAGCGAGGAGCGGGACGCGAGTCCGGACCGGCGGTCTTCGCCCGACAAGATGGAGCTGAAACGGTCTCCCCCGGCGCACCCGCCGCCCATGCCCCACGCCCCGGCTATTGACATGCCGCCGCTGCCCAAGCGACCCAGCGGTTAGTATCAAATGTTATTCGTATTATCAATTAAGTCCCTGGGCGCACGAGCTCCGCTCGGATGAAAATGGAGGAAATACGGAGAAAACGAATTTTCCCGGACATGAGACCTATCTAGATCGATTTCTCGCCCCCGTAACCACCTAAGTATATTCCAAATTTCATCGAAATCGTTAGAGCCGTTTCCGAGAACGTGATTGCAAATATATATACAAATATTGCTCGTTTAATAGTATAGGATTTGTAATGTATCGCATTCGTTTCAGCCCTCCTTAGTCAGGTCAAAAATGGAAGCTATCTTCTTGAGGTTGATAACAAGTCGCACAACTTTAGATTTTATAGGCACCTACTTTTATCCAGATTCCACGTCACCGCAAATCCTTAATTTTAAGTCTACCTAGCGTGCTTACCTACTGTCGTTAAAGGCTACGAAACCTTTTAATAGAAGTAATTTAAGTAGTCCATAAGCATAGTTTCAACCATGGGCTGGATTTCGAACACGAAGCATTTTGTTACTTATAATTCTTAACCAGGAGATACCTATGTATGATTAAAACGGATATAAGCACTGCCGTGCTTACGATACAGCAGTAACTTCGTTCGAAATGCAATTCAAATGTTTACCTGAGTCTAATTCAAATAAAGAAAAGAATTGAATAACATTCCGAATAGAGTTACTGCTGTTATCGTAAGCACGGCAGAGCACCATACCGTAATAGAAATGTATAACACGCAAGAGCCGCAGATGCCACCGACTTGCCTACTTTTTTCAGAAGTTACGCATGCAAAGTGTTCACGCTCACTAGTAATTTATTTATTTAAACCTATTACCTACTTAAATTACACTCCACAACCAAGTAATTATTAAAGGGTGATAATGATAAGGGTCACTGTCAACATTGATGATTGATGGACTGATGAACCGCCCTACAAATAACACGTCGCGATTTTTTAATTACAATGTGTCCTTAAGGCGACGTGACCTCCGAAAACGGATTTAAAAAAAATCGTAGCTCTTGTTTGGATTATAATACGGCTGTCCTAAATTTAATTAGCCTTTCTCGAGGGAAATCAGCTTTTAGAATGCTGAGTTTTTGACTTTCGCTCAATAGAAAAAATCACGAACATAGGTCTACACTTAAAAAATCGTAACGAATCATGCACAACAGCTAAACATATCAAAATTGGTTCTAAAAATCGGCAATGTCATGTTTGAGGGAAATCAGCTATTACGTTTTTATTTATTTAAACGCAAATACATAAATTAAAATACATGATATGATATCCGCGCTTCCAAACACGCACTTCCATCTCGCTCACGCGTATGCTCAGTGAGAGGGAGAGAAGACCACGAACCTACGACGCCTTAAGCTAAACTAACCTGTTTGTGCAGTGGCAAGCGGGCCGACGCACCCGCCGCCCCCGCCCTCCTCCAAGCACCTGTGCGGAGTCTGCCGCAAGAACTTCTCGTCGTCATCGGCGCTGCAGATCCACATGCGGACACACACCGGCGACAAGCCGTTCCGCTGCGCCGTCTGCCAGAAGGCGTTCACCACCAAAGGGAACCTCAAGGTAAGCCACGAACACAAACACTGCACAAGCACATAATGTTAGGTCTGATAGCGACTGTGAGTCCGGTACTCATTCTGGTCCTGAAAAGTTTCCTCACTAAACTGGTAGAAATGGTGTAGTTAAACACATTTTTGTTATCTGCCTAACATACCTAGTTCTTTCCAAAGAGTACTATGAATAATATAGAGGTTCTTTCTACTAGTAATAAAACGTAACTAACGTATGTGAGTGAAAATCGTTTTCTTCTTGGTCATTGACTTTCATCAACCGCCATTTTTTAAATTGACATGTGTCATTCCGATGTATTTGAGCACGTAGATAGAGGATATAATAGATGCCGTCCTAGCGTATACCCGAAAGGGACCAAAGACTACAATATACATACTGAGATAGACAGGCAACTCGACCAAATTGAGAAGGCATTTAATGCTTGCGTATACAGGCGCCATCTCTTCTGCGATACTTAAAACCTTTCTTTGAATGTACAAAACATATAAAAAATGCGTCGGTGGCGGGGTTTGAACCTCGGCTCAACGACTCCAAATACCGCCGTCTGTACCCCTAGGCTACTGATGTGTTATGACAATACGGCGAATTTTGAAATACCTTGACAGCCTAGCCTAGTAATCGCTAGAGCTTCAGAGAGTTCGTGTGCTATCTAGTAGGTGACACTATTTTCAATAAGAAACTGGATTTGCATTAAGTTCCAAGTTCGCATAGCATGAAAGGGACGATGGTAAAATTAACCGTACTTAATGAGGGAAGGCAACTGTCAAACACCACCGATCAATAATGTTTCTTAAAAAAGCTAAATCTGTATGGCGGGAAGTAGTTTTTATTTATTTTGCGAAAGTGACTTCAATTTTCCTCCCAAATGGGAATCCACCGTTTTCCGAAAAAGGCTAAAAATTAAAGTTTGTGGATTAAAGCTACGGGGATGATTTTTGTCTAAGAACTGTATATGGTTTCCGTTCATGATGAGATAGTTAGGTAAAATCGGTCTTCTGTCTCTCTCTCTCTCTCTCATCGTATGGAATCTAGAAGAGCGTATTGAGATTTGGTATAGGTACAGCCGCCATCAGATATATCGGAGCGGCCAAAGCGCTCACAAATATCTGAACACGTCTCTAATGCCTCGACAATAGAGACGTGTTCAGATATTTGTGAGCGCTTTGGCCGCTCCGATATATCAGGCCCCGTAGCATGGATGGCGCCACGCGATAAGTTACAGGATATAAGCGCGTCGCCTCGTTCTATCGAACGGTGTCAGCCAGGGACGTATGCTCTATCTTGTCAGTTATCGCGTGATAAGGCCATGCTACGGGACCTGATGGCGACTGTACTACAACGCTCAGTCGCGGTATTATTATTTTTATTACCGAAGATTGCCCTGCATAAGTTTGAAAAGAAAAACGTTTAAAGTTTATTTTTTATTGAATAATGTTCTGAAATAAAAATATTTTATTTTTATTTAAAATCATAGGTCCATGGAGTAGGCAGTCACTCTCTTTTGCGACCGCGATTGCGTCTGACCAGTCCAAATCAGGGTAGCTAAGGAATCCCCTAATAAACCTTACTGGCGTTATTTTGTTACCTTGCCGCTAAAATCTAGCTAGTCCAGCCCGCTTTTGTCTCATACTTGTAAACCACGATGATGGCAAACGAGAATACGGTCTCCCGTCTGCCTGATTGTTAAAATGGGCAGGAACATTCACAAGCGCATTTTACCGACCCTTGTTTATTTGAGTATTCCTGTGTTAACTTGTCTCTACAAATGCAAGTCTCTCACTCTCATAGTCATAACGCTGAAGCTGAAGAAGGTAGTTAGTCCGGTCATCATTTTTTCTGTCGCTAGTTGCCTACCTACGTCTTTTGTGTCACTTTTTAAAACAGTGATTTTACGAGTAGTCATTATGTCGCTAGTTGTCAGTATTAACGTCTCCTAGGTCACTTTTTAGAAACTGCTATTTATGGTTTTGTTGACATTATTAACCTCTTTTTTATAGGCTATCCTTATAAGAATGTTAGAAGTCCCATGTTAAAAAAAATCTAAGACACTGCATAGTGCATTTTAACTCCCGACGAAAAAAGAGGGGTGTTATGAGTTTGACGTCCACAGACACGTCAAACTCATAACACCCCTCTTTTTTCGTTCCTCCTAAACGAACGGACTGATTTGAATGCGTTTTTTTTGTTCGAAAGCTGACGTGATCGAGATGGTTCTTAGCTACGTCTCAACAAAATCGGTTCAGCCGTTTTTGAGATTTTAAACTTTTAAATGAAAATTTCGGGGGTTTTTCAACTTTTCTAAGTAGTAGTTATGTCTCCTGCCTAGCGACATATATAAAGTATGGGATTTCCTCTATGCTAACGACCCATTTATTGTAACTCAGGTGCACATGGGCACGCACATGTGGAGCGGCGGCGCGTCGCGGCGCGGGCGCCGCATGTCGCTGGAACTGCCGCCGCGGCCGCTGCACGAGCCGCACGAGCTGCTGCGGCGGCCGGACCTCTTCTACCCGTACCTGCCCGCGCCTTTCCTTAACGGCATGCAGCAGAAGGTGAGTCAGAGCATTTCGCTCTTGTATACAAATTACAGCCGACGGAAATCACCAACTTTCCGCACCTGTAGCATAAATAACCGTACTCGTACAGCGCATGACTTGTGTGCCTACTCGTAGTGCAGTCACAATTGCCTGTGATGAGCAGGGGTTACCAATGTTGCCATTTCATATCGGTCGCACCCCCTATCGTTCTCTTAATGTTCCTGCTCCTACTTATACCTAAAATATTATTAGCACCTTTCGAAAAAATTGCTGAACTGTTTGCCGAAGATTTTCTATTCGCATACTCTCTTAAAACATTTGTTCCAGTAGGTACAACATACTGTTAGGTTTGTCTCAACTTAGCCACGTTTTTTAAATCGTCTCCGTGACGGTTTAAGATTTAATCTATAACGCGCTAAATGTACAGCTGCTTCATGATTCAAATTCTAAAACAGTTTTTCTTCAACAGCTGAACGAAATATCAGTGATCCAACAAAGCGCGGGTCAGAACGGCGTGGCGGGCAAGTTCCCCGGCCTGCTCGGCTTCGGAGCCTTCGGGATCCGGCCGGGCGCGGCCTCGCCGCTGGAGCGGCCGGCGTCGCTCGAGGGCGACGAGCGACAGGCCGCCATGCGGGAGCTGGCCGAGCGCGGACGCGAGCTGGCCGAGCGCAGCCGCATGCGCGACGAGGCCGAGCAGTACCGCTCGCCGCCCGCGCACGGCGCGCTGCCGCCGCCCGCGCAGGCCTCGCCGCCCGCGCCGCACCATCCGCACTCGCTCGCCTCGCTCCCGCCGCCCGCCCGCACCGAGGGACTCACGGTCTAGCCGGACTCTTATTTGAAACGCATTTACCGGCCCGATCGGACCCAGGTCTGATATAGAGAATCTACCACCCGAACACATTCCAAATAATCGATGACACGCCACGGTGAGCTTCTAGTGTAGCGTGTCGGACGTTAGTAACATCGTATCGACTCCTCGACGGGTGAAACTCATAGACGTCATGTTTATATTGTACAAAGTTATCGTAGCACGAGTTTAAGGGACTGAAACACTGGCGAGTGTAAATGTGCAAAGCGTAGTGCTATTTAACGAATGTTATTCCAAGTGTTATACGCCTAGTATTTAACTGTAAGTAAGTTATTTGCATGAGTACGGGCCGGTGGCAATGGGGGCGCGCAGCCCCGCGTGTATGTCATTACTCTGTGATAGAGCACATTTGGGTACTGTATTTCGCTTCGACCGACTAGGTTCGTCGGAGACCGATCTGGGACACGTATTGTGAATACAGTCAAATGTGCTAACATCAAAAGTAAATATAAATAAATAAATTATCCCAAAAATTAAATAAAGTTTTAAGTCTTATATTCTATACCTGTAAATAAAATGTATCATATAATTATAAGATAAAGTATAGCAAAAAAATCAATATTACAGACAAATATAGTACATTTTATTGTACAACACCCGAGTGGAGTGCTATATGCATGATTTTTAACTTATGCCACATTCCAACCGATATGTTATTTCAAATGTATTCTGGGGCACGAAATAATACTTCATCGAACCTTAAGAACTCTCAGATCTGCACACGGCTCGATATAGAGAATCACAAGCTATCTTGTTGTACAATGAAATATTTGTTCTAATACCGTATGTGGCAACAACATATTGTATTTATAAGACATTCACATTTTAAACCACCTACCAATTGTTGACCTAAGTTAAATTATTGTAACAGAGGTTAATGACGTATTCATATCATGTAAATTTAAAAAAAGTATTTGCATTTGAGGTCTACATAGTTGTAAGTATTTAGAGTCATAGCTATTATATTGCTTTAGAATACTTTGACATATCTTTGTAAATGACGAGTGGTGTTGGCGTCTTGTTGAAATTAATAGGTTACTACCGCTAGGGTATGCCGGCACTCTACAGACTGACCTGCGAGATGTTCTCGGGACGATTGTATTCTAACATTTATTTCCAATGTGCATTTTCTCAATGCTTATGATAGTCACCGATAGTCAACTCTCCGCGTTTGGTTCTTAATGAACTATGTATGTTTTATGATTCATTGTTATCTGTGTATAAATGTCCTACTAAATTATTTATATAAAGTATAAATCATGCATGCACTCTTAGTATTGAAAAAGGCTTGTGGGGCGGTAGGCCTCACTACAGTTTAGTTGTATAGAGTAAATTCTCATAGCACCTACGATTCATTAATTTTCAAGTTGCAAATAGATCCTAGAGAGTAGCATTAGTCATGAAAATGATGTGTCATGATCATGTCAGTATAAATAATCATTGTAAATTATTAAATGTTTATGTAAATGTCCAAAAAGTATTCAAATTATTTAAAAAACAATTATATTAATAATTATTTTATTTTTTGTTCTCCTTTACCCTGTTACACCTCCTTTTATTTTTTAAGTTACATTATCATCAACATCGTACCTAGTACTGCTACGTACCTGAAGATGACCGAGAACAAAGACAACCGACATCTCAATTTAAGAGAAGCATTATAAATGGAATAACTCGTTTTTAAGATTGAATAAACAAGAGAAGTAGCTACTTGGTATAATTTTATTCAGGGATGTTTATAAAATAAATTTCAGTAGAAATACAATTTATATCAGTAAGTTCAAGGTAATAATAAAATTACTGCTTATATAAGCTTAATCAAACATTTGCCTCAAATTAACGCCGCGGCATAACATTGGGTAAGTCTGAAAATGAAACCGTGTACGGTCAGCCTCACAAGCGGCTTAACACCTTTGTACCTTGTCGCATTAAACGTCATGTTAAACTGCTATATGAAGTTGTCAAACGAGTGAAAACGACAAGGTACTTAGGTGTTCAGCAACGTATGATGCCGACTGTAGCACTTTCTAACAGATAGCATACTGAGGTACAAGTAAAAGAGCAAAATTCCGTGGCTTTGATTTTCAAGTCGCTTTAAAATTAAGATTACGGTATGCTCATTGATAATGATAATGTATGCGCGTTTTGAATTCAGAATCTGAAATTCGGTCACGGAATTTAGAACGCAACACAGCCCGTTCGGGAAAGGTCAGATTGTGTAAGGTGAATAATATTCCTATTGTATATATCAACTGCCGTGCGTTCTGAATTCCGTTGCTGAATTCAACATTCAAGAGTAGCTAGCACGACCGTGATTACGTCGGACAGAGCATTCGTTCCTCACTAGCAAGTATGAAACAGCCAGAGGAATGACTGCTGTGTGTCAGACATAAATCCGATCGTGCTACCGGTGTAGACGTAAATATTGGTCGGGCTTAGGCAGCCTTTACACCTGTAAGTTACTTACGTAAGTTCAGTACATATATAGGTTACAGACGACTTACGTGAGCAGTATTTGTACTGAAGTAACGTAAGAAGTTACAAGTGTACCTTCGGCCTTAGTATACGGTCTAGAAGTTGATGACGCTGGCGAGCTTCTTGACGCGGTTGAGCAGCAGGTCGCCCTCGCGGATGGTGGCCTGGTACAGCTGCGAGCGGTCGGCGTCGGCGCCGCGGCCCGCGCCCGTCACCACGCAGCCCGCCACCGCGTCGATGCGGCACTGCAGGCGCCCGGCCGCCGTGAAGCTGTCACATACCATACCAGTCACACACATTACACGCAACAAGAGACACCATGAGAAACACGCTGCCATGGGAACCACAGTAGTCTACTACCCAACAGCGTAAGGGCTTGGCTAAACACATGGCGTGACGCAGCGCCGCGGTCACTTCCGTACAAACTGCTAGCGTGGTCAAACAGGCCATGTAAGGAAATATCGCACCGCGCGCCATGCCTTAAATAGTCGTTTTCTCAAACATGCAATATTTGAGACAACGACTTGTTTAACGAAGGGCGTAAGTGGAGTATTCCGAATAAGAGTCTATCAGAAGCCCGACGCCGAAGGTGGAGGGCTTTTGATGACTCGAGTTTTCAATATTCTTACGCCCGTGTTATACACAATGTTTTTCATCACATTTGCGAGGAAATACATAACTACAAATGACAGAAAAATCTATGTTTTATACAAGCGCACTTAACTTTGACTATGTCCACCGAAGAGACGCGGCCCTAAATAAATAAATAAAAATAAAAATATTTTATTTCAGACCATTGATCCATATGTGATTAGATTAGCGAGACTTAAAAACTATGTTAGAATTACAAACTAAGAATCGGGGGCAATTACAGACATGGTTTTGGCAAGCTATTGGCAGTACCAAACAGAGCGAACATTATCTCTACTTGGCCCTGCCAATAGTCACCTCCATCCAATATTTGGTGAGGGGACAGTTGAGGCGCTCAGCCTAAATCTGACAATGACCCATATATCTAATTACCCGTAGTTGACCTGAGATGAGGTAAATCGAGTTATGTTATTTTTTACAAGTTATTTATTAACTTGCAATGTATGTAACTATGTATGTACCTAACTATATTTGTTCGGGTGGAATCTTGCAACTCAATTTTGAAGCAGATGAAGAGAATCTTCAACCGATTGAGCTGAAATTTTGGGTAAAGGTATAGTTTGGATGACAATTCTATATTATCGAGCTGATCTCATGATGGAGACAGAAGGTGGCTATGGGAATTCAGTACTTAACCGACGTAACCCCGTTGAGTTTGGGCTCGTTGGAATCGGTTCAATGAGAATCTGTATACAGAACAGTACAGTCGGCAATAAAAGCTTGTACTAATAACTTATTACCATACCTGTGCTAACTCGGGGCACTTTTTAGGGATTTGATATCAATAAAAAAGATATCAATAAATATTAACACATGTGCTTATTGAAATTACTCGATTACTATACAAAGCTACGATATCATAACTGAACACATATCATATCTGTTTTATTTTGACTCAAAAGTCAATAGATATATTTTAAGATAAGGTAAAATGCCCCGTTGACCACTGTGGACGTTAAAAGAACGTATATTAATTTAAAGTGGATATTTTCACCTAGACGGCAATCTTTACTACCTACGAATAGGGAAAATATATAAATTGTATACTATGAAAACTATTTTAAAATAAACAAATAAATGCACGTTTTAATTTGTTTATTGTTTCTATTCTAAAATGAAGAGAAAATAAATAATATGTATTTATGTTGAATAACATTTAGATGTTGACTACTGTCAACGATACATTTTTTTGTCGATAAAATATTTTTCACCTCACTAGCTCGGAAAGGACTTTTTGTATGTTTGTTAACTATTGAGAAAATCGCTTTTTATCCACATGTGAAGAAAGTAGACGTAGAACGTTAAAAGTACTATGACGTAGAACGTTAAATGTTTATTTTTGTTTTTTGTAGGTATATTTTATGACATATTTATGTTTAACTTTTATTTTTAACTTAAACCTTTTTTTACGTTTTTTTTTTTTTTTTTACTTTTTTTAATTTTTTTTTAACTTTTTTTACTTTTCTTTTACCCTTTTTCTTATTTTCCTTGCTGTAGTGAGGTGAAAAGATTTGTGTTATACACGGGTGAAAAGTTATTTTACGTCTCGTGTGTTGAAACACTCGCTACGCTCAGGATTCTATTTTTGAACCACTAGCTTCGCTCGTGGTCAATCATAGAATCCTTTCGCTAGCTCGTGTTTCAAATGAACACTCGCAGGTAAAATACAACTTTCCCCCCTTGTATGACAAATAACTATTGCTACATCACTTTAGTATAGGTGCCCCGAGTATGCACAGGTATGCTTATTACTAGGTACTCCCTACTGTGACATGGTAACTCACTTGGAGATCTCCTCCTCGATGAACTCGCGAGTGACGCCGAAGGTCGCGGCGATGTTGTCGAGGCTGAGCGAGCGGTACGCGCGCAGCAGCTGCACGTACGCCTTGATGCGCGCCTCGCGCACGTAGTGCTGGTAGTGGGGGCGGAACACCGGGTCTACGCTGATCAGGGTCTCGACCTGGAACAATCATTACATCTGCTTAGTGCTTGTAACGTGTAACTCGCGGTATACTCAACTATCAAATATAGAACAAGGATGCATGCATAAATATGCACGCTATTTAGTAGAGTGCGTCCACGCTAAAACTCTGCTTCAAACAATTTGGCAACTCCACTCATTAAACATCATATTTCTATGGAAATTAGATGGTTGAGGCCAGGGACGTAGATATAGAGGAGGTTACGGGGGTTCAACCCCCCCCCCCCCCCCACCCCCTAATTTTAATGCAGACTTGTTGTTTAAAACTAAACTGACGGGTAGTTTGGCTCGGCGGGTGGCCTTCGGAAGGTTCGGGAAAACGACATTTTGTTGCCCTCGAGCAAGCTTACGGCACGGTCGCGAAGAAATCTTGGTTTATCTCGAACGGTTGCATCAGAATTAGGGTGCCGAGATTGAAGAGTTACGTTCTGTCGCTAACGGTAGCGACAATCGGATATATTAGTGAGTTCGGTGGACAACACGGAGTACCTGCGGACGTGACTGAACGGAGGGTTCCAGCCGGGCTGCGAAGCCCCAGTCCTCACCGGGGAGATGCCGCGTGTCATACAGACATACACACGCATACAACTTACACGATCACATACACACACGCTGGCGATAGGCGCCGCGCACGGGAGATTCTGGTGAGTTAGGTATTAAGGTTAGCATTGCGAATCGCAATCGAAAGTACGTACAGGACTTGGGCCTAACTGTATAAAATGCCGCCGCAGCGCCGCCTGCAGCGCGTGCCGCTCTAGGGCTAGGGCGCACGCCAGCACGCAGTATTGGATAATTGTAAACGTACCCAGGCCAGGCTCTTCATGAAGTCCGCGTACCGGCACTCGTGCAAGGACTCGACGAGCTCGCGCAGCTCGGGGAAGCGCGAGCGCAGCGCCTGCACGGCGGCGCCCTGCCGCCGCAGCGCCGCCTGCAGCGCGTGCCGCTCTAGGGCTAGGGCGCACGCCAGCACGCAGTATTGGATAATTGTAAACGTACCCAGGCCAGGCTCTTCATGAAGTCCGCGTACCGGCACTCGTGCAAGGACTCGACGAGCTCGCGCAGCTCGGGGAAGCGCGAGCGCAGCGCCTGCACGGCGGCGCCCTGCCGCCGCAGCGCCGCCTGCAGCGCGTGCCGCTCTAGGGCTAGGGCGCACGCCAGCACGCAGTATTGGATAATTGTACCTGGAAATTTGCTTAATACTTAATAATAAACTACAAGGTATTTATTAAACTCGCTGAAAGGAAAATTACCTTTGACTTTTTGAAAATGCGCTTTAGGTTTAGTTAGAATTTTAAAAAATTCCTGTCATGAAGTAAATTTTAAATAGTATTTATCAGTGCCAAGTCATATGAAGGGTACAAGACACATGACGTGTAAGAAGACTAGAAATACATACAGAAACACTCACTAACATAAATAAGACGAACATGAAAAGCTTACCAAAATCAACCAACTCATAAGACTCAAAAGTTGAGACGCAGTCAATGAAGAGGTCTGCGGCACGGCTGTAGTCTCGGACGGCCAGGCAATAAATAGCTTCATATGCCTTCAGCTTGTTCCTAGAGCGCCAGTCTCCACCTTTGTCTACCAGCTCGTGGGCCTGGAAGTAAAACGAGGCCAATATATACTATGTGTCTTTGACAATTTCCGTTAATTGCAAGGGGGCATAGTTTAGATCAAATAAAGTTAATTTCTCCAAAACAGTAGTATCTTAACTCTTACTGTTATCACAATATTCAATGTTTAATTTAAAAAGTTTTGCAGATTTAAACGGTGTAAATGCCTCTTAACTGTGACTTCATAAAAGCTTTTAAAATTTTGTAAGGTTCCTATACACTACAAGAAGGTTTACAAAGTGAGTTTGTTCGATAAAAAGGTGGGTACGAATTTGAGCAGCTCAGCCTGAGGCATGCTCGCCCCGCGCGGCGAGCTGATCGTGAGCAATTTGTTGCATATAAACATGCGCGGGTGAGGCAGCGTGCTCGCGATGAGCCGACATTGTGCGTCATTCAAAAAGGCGTCGGACAATGTGACATTTTGCATTGACACCGTGTTATTTTAATAAATGTACTAATAAAAACACGCATGGCTCAGCAACTTGAACAAATTTGTACGCGCCTCGCCCGCCCACACACAAGTATAAACTTGTCATTCTGCCCGCGGCACGCCCGGATACACGTCCAAATTACGCAACACGGAGGCGCCTTTGAGCATGGTCAAAAGACAGAGTCTCGGCGGCTCGCGCGCGCGTACGAATTTGAGCAAAATAGGTGAGCCTCAACTGGAGGCTCGTACGCAGCTTTACATATTTTTTACCTACATTATTTTTATTTCATGTGTTTCAAGGCCCTTGTACAATAAGACAACAACCGTTAATGCTAAAATAATTTGTTTTGTACAATTTTTTTTTTCAAGAAATAATTTTGTTAATTTGTTTTTGTGAAAGTACTCTGCAAATTCCTGGGAACACAGTGCAAGTGTGCATAGTATAATACTAATTATAACCTTCCATTAAAGAATGCAAGTAAATAAACTCATTGTTACAGACTAGACAAAGGCTAATTCTGATCTGATTCAAAACAAATTAGACTATACTTATGAGATCATTTCCCACAGTTCAATACATCAAATGTGCCTTTAATGTCTGCACAGAACTACAGATGTAGGTTACATTAAATTTATACAAAAGGAAACAAATATTCATAATTAAGATTGAGTCTGCTTAATGTGCAGTATACTTGACAGTGATTTATTTAACTGGCTCTTATTTGGCTATGCTTGAACTGAATCCTTGAAATTTAACATTATGCTTGGTGAAAAGTCAAAAAAATTACATTATTACAAGGCCATTTTACAACATTATGTCCAATTCTATTTCATAATTATAATAATTGTACCTTATTAACGGCTATGCCCATGTCCTTAACATGGCAGCCGTGGAAGTAGGCAATTCTGAACAATGCAAATATTGCATGAAGTCTTCTGTTGGTGGTGAGAGTGGAGTCTTCATACTTAGAGGTAGCCAATGCCGTGGCTGCCTCTTTGTCTCCAACGGAGCACATGTAGTCCAATCTGAAAGTGACATTGTTAGGTATCATTAAGCTGCATTATTGCGGAGCGCCCATACAAGCAGATTCCCACCGGTGTGCCAAATATTTCTTGCTATATATTACCAAACTCGTAAATCTTCATAAATTGATTGGATTGTATTATATGAAAATAAATGAATTAATAATAAAACAGCACTTTTTTAGCTCCGGGTTGGCCAGTGAAAATTCTTATGCGCCGCCACTGTTATGTTATGACACTTGTACAAGAAAATATCAATCAACTTTATTTTATTAGACATGATTTTCGTTGCACATAGCATCAGTATTAGGATATAGTGAGACAAGCCGCCAGCATATCAGTACCTTGTCATATCTCTATCATTATTATATACACATACATTCTGCAAGTGGTTTTGTTGGTTGTACCCTAAAGGAGCCCTGATCCATTTTGGCACGCAATCCCAATATTTGGCGTAGGCACTACGTTAACGAAAGCGACTGTCAGGAAGATCAGATTCCAACCCAAAGGGAAAACTAGACCTTCCAGGGATAAGGCCCGTTAAAATAAAAATAGTATCAATAATTAATTATGAAGCTTTTACACACGCACATAAACATAATACCTATTTAAATAGTCCTTACCTGTCTTGCCACACTGGCGTCTCGGAATCATCCTCCTCGAATTTGGATAGTCGGTCTTGATTCTCCGTCGACATCGTATCAAACAACTTCTGATCAAACGGCCAACCGAGCTCGGTACAAACCTCCTTGTAATACGGAGCCATATTTCCAGCTTTTATCCCTTGAAATAGCTGCTCTCGAAGCTGTACATCATTTTTTAAATCGGGCAAAGTAAGCTTGAATTTAATGCCAGCTAGGGCCATATATTCAGGAGTTTTACCCTCAGCTGAAAGCTCCATTTTTATCGTTTGTATGTAGATAGAATTACTACACGAATTTAATTTCAACCAGCCTGGCTACAACAATTTTACAAAGCGTAAAGCGTACAAGTACAAGTCGTACAACAATCTTTCTTTGCTGAAACTAGCCAGTCAGAGCTGTCACTTCACTTGATTGGCAGCCTTGGCAGGTTATGTTGGTTTGGTTGGTTTGTCATGAAAAAGTTGCTTATAGGGCAAACTACATTATTTTCCTGTATAAATGAAATTATATCGCATCAACCTCAAGTTCTTCTTATTTTCTTAAAACCAGGCAGAAAAAAAAAATATTCCAACTGTTTCTTTAAAAGTTTAGCTACGAAAATAACGATAACTATTTTCAATTATTAATTTTATTGTAAGCAGTATATTGACCCAATAAAAAAACCTCCAATTGTCAAAAAAGACTTGGTCATTGAGGGGTTACTAGCACTGAAAAAATAAATACACAATAATTCACGAGGTTCTGATATAAGGCGCATTGCCACGTCCGAGCATAACGGAAAGTCAAAGGGCTTGCAGACATGCGCGCCAATCTGTCATATCACGGCTATCACAAGACGGCCGCGACATACTCTCGAGCTCTCTCGCACTATGCGTCTCTCTTTTTTTAGACCACTTAGAAAGAGACGGATAGTGCGAGAGAGCTCGAGAGTATGTCGCGGCCGTCTTGTGATAGCCGTGGCTTTTAAAAATCTTTTGGCCCTGAAGGGAAACTACCTTAAATCCTTAAAATAGTTTATGCAATATTTTAGTAGGTATATATACCTCATATACAAGGTGATTTCGGGATCGTGGAGCAAGAAGACCAAAAGCGAATAAGATGGTCATACTGAATAACTTTTCCCATGGGACCACCCACGAAATCGCAAAAAAACCAGAGCCAATTAAAAGTTAACTGTGAGTTAATTAAAAGTTAATGTATGGAACAGCTAATTTTTTTTGCGGTTTCTTGGGAAAAGTTGTTCAGTGTTAACATATTATTCGCTTTTGGTCTTCTTGCTCCACGGCTCCGAAATAACTCTGTATATATACTAAATTATATGAAATATATATATGATAGTATATGTTTATATTTTGCAACTCAACAACCAGCACGAAATAAAGGTCTTCGACTTCATTTTATTTTACATAAGAATAGTGAAAATTACTCTCCAGAATTTAAATTTATTATACTGTCGGTATAATAATTGAACTTCCTTATGACGTTTTTTAATGTAAATAATATTTACCATCGGTAAGCCACTCTTTAATTCTCTTAAAAAGCAAAATCCCATCCAATTTGTTATGGAACTGTTACTTTCTTTGCAGATATATTAAGTATCAAGATTTAAGACATTTGACAATGCGACCACTTATCTTTTTGCATGGGTTTAAAAGAGACAGAGCATGAACGCGGATTATTGGATCGTACATTAACCGGACCCGATATTTCTGTTGTCAAATAAAAAGTTTAAAATAAATCTCAAGCTCATTTTTCATTAGCCAGAGTCTATGTCATCCGGAGCATTATCAAAATTCAAAATTGGTTCAGTATCTTTATTAAATGCTACCAAGGAACACACATAAATAAAAACATAGACTGCTAAAATCATATCCCTTCCTTTCAGCTCTGCCGTAGTCGGGCAAAAGGATTGCAGGTTGTCAGCACGGTTAGCACAAGACGGCGGCGCGCGAACTCTCTCGATTTTTCTCGCACATAGAGGTAGAATAGAAAAGAGGGAAGAATAGACCCACACATGAGTGACAAAGATGTATGCATAGACAATACCACAAGTGGGTACGAGATACAATGGCATATATTCTGGCCCTCATCGCGTACATACAGAATTTTTGTTTGCCACCAGCTTGACTGCGGCGCTACCACGCAAATCGAAACTCGAAGTTCGTATACCAGAGGGCCTACCGGGAACGGCATTCGAAGTTTTCCCTCTCTGTCGCACTTACGTACGAACTCGTCAGTATGACAGAGAGCGAAAACTTCGAATGCCTTTCGCGGTAGGCCCTCTGCAATGTCACTCAACAGTGTTGTAAGTGCGATAGAGGTGAAGATACCCAAACTTCGAAGTTCGTGGTTATAGCTCTGCCACCACCTGTCGAAATATTAGACTTAAAGAATGTATTAGTCTGCTGATACTTCTTATAATTTAGTAAGGTTAATTTACCATTGTCCCTTTCGGGTATACGCTAGGACGACATCTATTATATCTAGACCTCGTTATCTTGTCGCACTGTCATTGCTTTTCCGTAGAGCGTGAATGATTTTTTATCGACCATCTAAATATCGATAGTGTACATAGAGTTATATGTCACTGATAATTCTGCCGTGCTGACGATAACAGCAGTAACTTCGTTCGAAATGCAATTCAAATGTATAGAAAAAAAGTTATCAAAGAAAAATGATTTTTCGTTGTTTTTTTTTTTACAAAAACTATAATGTTTAGGGTGCTCAAATTTTGCACAATAATTACTGGTGTAGAGCCACACCAACCATAAAAATTACAAGCCCAAATTCGTCGGGGGCAGAATCACTTAGCTTATCCTGGCACGCCCTTTATATCCTCTATCTACGATCTCGCACTATCCGTCTCTCTCTTATTATGCCTGGTGTACACTATGCCGAAGTGAGTAGGGAAGTGGGCAGGTCGGGCGTAATACCGCATTTTACGCCCGTCCTGCCCACTATGGTATAGTTTAAACCAGGCATTAGAAGACGCGTGCCAAACTATAACCACGAACTTCGTATATCTTCGTCTCTGTCGCACTTATGGTTTATTGTACTCGAGCGACAGAGACGGAGATATACGAAGGTCGCAATTCGAAGTTCGTGGTAGAGCCACCGGCTTAACACTAATGGACTGCCATGCTCCACCGTGGGGATGCGCCTATTGCAACATAATTGCGCTACAAACGCATCGAAACAAACGATGCAATTAAATTAAATTAATGCGGCGGAGAGTCTCTATAGCATCAATGAGATAAATATATTGCCGTTGTGAGAAAATATCCGAATTTCGATTTGCGTGGTACCGCATTACCTGAACGTATTTTAGTCAACACTGACTGACTGTCATTCATTGTCAAAATAGAGTGACATTTCATATTTAATTGACAGCATTGACTTTATTGAAATTGTCTGAAAACGCTTACTTTTTGGCGTAATATATACACATTATATTTTAAATAATCCTGGAACTGTTTAGCAGTAGCAGTGGACGTGACACCGTATAAAAGGACAGTATGACCGCTTTTTGGCTTTAAAACAACAAATACATGCACATACATTTGCATCAACATGGATATAAATCAGCTTGTCAGCGAAAACCAGTCTATTAAGATAGTTCCATCCATAGAAGAAACATTACAACAGGAAGGCCTCAATGTAGATTTAGATGACAATACATTATTATGGCTGAATCAATTGAAAGAAACTTGGAAAACATGGAAAAGAAGTCCCACTATTGAGCACCATATAGAATTGTTTTTCAACAGCAGACCCGACTCGTTTCGCGTGGCCCTGGTTTTCGTCATAAAATGCGAAGATTCGAAAGATTGTAAGACTAAAACGTTACCCTATTTTATCGTCGAAATTCTACATAAATGGTCTTGTACAAATAATATAGTACCTGAAGAGTGTTTGAAACTGCCAGCATTCCACATAGCCATAAGGCAAAGGAATCAAAGCTTTCTCAGCCTTGTGGCAAAAACATACAAGTTATCTACTGTCAAAGAAAGCATTCTACCAATAGTAAGGTCAATGATTAAGAATGATAATTGTAAACAGGCTTGTCAGGTTGTCATAGCACTTGAGTTATTTGAAGATGTCTCAGTACAAGAGCTACTATTTCCACTGATTCTACAAGATAAATCCAACATTATTGATGAATATCTGTCAGAGTGCCCATCTCAAGTTGGACCACTTCTCCAGTTCTTGGATATGCTACTTGACAAAAACTTCAGCATCCGTGAATATGTACAAAAATATATTGAAGAACACAATATTTGTAACATAAAATATGATAAAATTCATTATAAGCCACTGGGAAAGTTGGTGGCAAGATTATGCAATAAATTCAAGGTGCCAATAGAAACTTGCAAAAATCTTAGTAAAAATCGCACCACTGGAGGCCTGAGGTACTTAATTCACCAAAAATATCAAGAAAATAATGTAAGCACTGCTGTCTGGGATGATTTGATCAAAGATTCACTGAGACAGAATGCTGGCTCAGCACTTGAGTTCATTGATATGCTAACAGCATATGATAAGAGTGAGGCTCTTAAGTGGGCTTCATATTTAAACTTACCAGAGACTCAGTTGCCCATTGCCTTGAAAGAAATGAATATTCAAAGTCATAAGCCAGAAGTTGAGAACTGGGACACTAAGACTGATGCTGACCCTCAGGAGTATTATAAATTTGGCCTGCCTCTAGAACATATAATAATGATAGATACAGCTGAGAAATTTTATGACCTGATGATGACTGATTTAGAGGGATGTACTATAGTAAGTATTGACTGTGAATGGAAACCCTCATTTGGAGCCAAACAATCTCAAGTAGGCCTCATACAGATAGCAACTGTGAATCATGTATATCTTATTGACAGCATTGTACTTAATCAAAAGCAATATTCTAGCTTTTGGCACACTTTCTACAAATCATTACTGGACAATGCTGAAATAGTCAAGGTTGGATTTGGCCTGGAGCAAGATTTGAGGGAAATGAAGGCATCTATAATTGGATTGAGCAACTTGAAGCTGAAGGGAGAAGGGCTGCTGGATGTTTGTATATTGTGGAAAAACCTCATCAGTTGCGGGCTGGTACTGCCAAGCAACAGTGACAGTGCCGGGAATAGCCTTAGTTCCCTAGTTCAATCATGCTTCGGGCTGCCTTTAGAGAAATCGGAACAATGCTCTAATTGGGAATTGCGACCACTAAGGGACACACAAATCGAGTATGCTGCTCTGGATGCCTATGTCTTAATACAGATCTATTATTTTCTGCAGAAAAAATGCTTGGAACAAAGAATAGATTTTGATGAAATATGCAATGAAGTTACACTGGAAAGGAAGAAGAAGTGTTCAAAGAAATTGAAGGTTGTAGAGAAAAATCAAATCCTCATCCCGGTAAAGTCAGTTAATGATGTAAAGCTGTTAATTGAACCTGAATTGTCAAACTTAATGGCATACTTAAGGTATTGTGGAATAGACTCTGTGCTTGTTCCACCTACTTTACTATGGCATGATGTTATAAATTTAGCTATAAGTGAGGATCGTTTGGTTGTTACAGCTAAGTATAAGTGTACTCCCATTGAAGAGTTTCCGCAAAGTTCAATATTTGATGCGGGAAAAGGCAATGTTAAAGAGCAACTACAATTGATACTTGCTAGTTGTAATGTGCGCATTAAGCAGAATGATATTCTTAGTTGTTGCTTATTTTGTAATGCCAAATCTTTGAAGAGTCTGAACCCTAATGAGGTGTCTAAGATTTGTATTGAGTATAAAGCTTCACAAACTGTGCCAATGAATAATAAGGCATATGAAAATGATTATGAGGATGATGAATTTTATGACAGATTTAACAGTGATTCAGACTGTGAAGAAGATTCATTTCAGCCAAGGCATGAACCAGTGTTGAAGGCAACATGCCTCACTAGCAAGGGTATGCCTGTTGACATTGGCAATGTTGAGAAGCTATCTTCAGCAGGGAAACCCGCAGTATTATGTGAGCTCTGTGGTAAATTGTTTTGGGATGAAGATGAATGTTTAAAACCTGTCAGTGAACTGATTTTAAGTATGACTAAACTCAGTATCTGAGGAATTTCTTAAACTACCAAGTACAAATCAATATTAAGAGCAATACTGTTTTAAAGTAATTTGTTTATTAATATATTATTGCTTATTATATGTATATATCACATATTTTAGATAATTACTATATTATGCATAAGTATTTCAGCATTTTAATCAATATAAATTAGCAATGTGTTCAGTGAATCTCATATTATTTATTAGGACACAAAGCATTCTACTAAGTATAGAAAAATTCAAAAGTATTGTAAGATATTGCTGTTAAATTGTATGTATTGAATAGTACTTATACACTGACTTATGACTGTATAGTGATTTTTAAAAGAATTGGCAATATTCTTGATGATTTACAAAAGTGATAAAAGTACCTACCTACCTGTATAATTTTCTCGTCCATTTTCAGTATCAATAAAAATCACCCAATACTCTAGGCAAAATACGGTTTCGAAAAACATTAATTTATAATAGCGTTTTTTTTGTTTTTTTTATTTTAATACTTTATTCTAAGATGCTATTCAAGAATCCAACAAACTTTCCATCCAGAAATAATTATATAGATTTAAATGAAACATGAATTGTCTTTTTTTGTATTATTTATTTTGAATATCATAGAGCAAATGTAAATGAACCAAAATAAAGATAAAACCATTTATTTCTTTTCAGAACCTAGTTAAGTTATAATTTTTTTGATGTCTGAAATTTTGTTGGATTTTGTCGCTAGGTAACTATTTAATTGATAAGATAATATATCCATTACAAAAAAAATCTGCTATTATAAATTATATCCAAACTTGTTTTTTTTTCATACAATGCCTGGACTATTAATGATTGTCATCACCACATAATCACTTAAGTATGTAATTTTTAGGTCTAAACCAAGTCTAAACCTAAACACGCGTAGAGAATAATCTATGTAAAAAATATTTTCATTTAGGAATAATGTTGAATAGGTTGAACTGGCTGAAAATAAGGGTGAATATCCACCAGAGCTGTGCAAGGTTGTGAGGTGGTGAGCGAGGAAAAAATCCACCAATAGCATTACTGGGTGTGCTCGCGCATCGCTTCCTATTGGTGCTTTTAGGGTTCCATACCAAAAAGGTTAAAACGGAACCATTATGGTGGACTCCGTCCGTCTGACTGTCTGTCTGTCACAAAGTGAAATATCTCTTAGGAACTACTAATGCTATCAATTTGAAATCTGGAATAGTTGTAAACAAAGCTAATCCACGTGTATGGAAAATGTACAATTTAAAGATATATTTTTTAATTTCTATAAAAAAGGGCGGATAAGAAGGGGGGGAAACAATTTAAGTCTAGTTAGTAGGCCAAGAGGGGTATCATATGAAAGGGCTTGAATTGCACATTCTGAAACAGTTTTTCTTTTTTTTTCTAGTCGTAAAATTTTGATTTACAAAGGAAAATGTTGAAAAAAATACCATTTCCCCCCCTTATCTCCGAAGTTTACCGAGCGAAAATTTTAAAAATAATATATATATATATATCATTAAATCATTAATATTAACGTAGGTAAATATTACCGGAAAAGTATAAAAAGACCTCTACCTAGCGTATTTCTTTTTTATTCTTCTAAAATCATTTAATATTTAAGTTTGTAATTTAATACTTTTATGCTGATTTTTTTTTCCTTTAAATTCAAATAAAAAAGAAATTATCGAAATTGCTTCACTTCATAAAGAATTATCTCTGAAAAACCAACATAACAGATTGCAATTTATTTTATTAGTAATGTAGCACCAGTCGTATACAGACAGACGTCACGAGTTGTTTACGCAGTTACACGCTAGATTTTAGAAACTATAAGAAGGAAAGTGTGCATCCTTCAGCGCTTTAATTTGTGGGAGTGTGGGACTCTCGGAGACTAACCCTCAACTATCGACCTGTAGTTGTTCGTGTTTCGAATGATCACTCCTGCGTCTGTGTGTGAGTCGGCATACTGGACTCGGACAGTATTGCTAAGATTTTTTCTTTATAAAGGTAGTGAAAGTTTGTACGGAACCCTCGGTGCGCGAGACAGTCTCGCACTTGACCGGTTTTTTTATTTTTTTCTCGTTCACCGCATCGCAACCTCGCACAGTTCTGGTGGTTACGCACCCTAATACTCTTATCAGCACAAGACTGCGCGCGAGAGATTAGAGGTATTAGAAAGAGACGGATAGTGCGAGAGAACTCGCGCGCCGTCGTGTGCTAATCGTGCTGTTGCACCATTTTTAAACGCTTAATTACGGTTCTAGATTAGGTACCTATAAATGTTGGTAGTTAGTTGTTACTTCTAGAATGCAAAGGAATTTTAAACCTGCCCTTTGAGTTGTATTTCGCTAAAAATATGATTATCCGCAAATTATAACATACCTAGGTACTTAGTTTATTACGAAACTCAATAGGATGAAATGCGCATGCTTGTTGAAAAATGTTGTTATAATTTGAATTTGAGTCCAAAAAGCTAAGAGTTGCGTAATCTGTAATTCCTGGTGTCTGATGCCCAAAAAGTGAAATTGCATAGAGACAGGTGCAGAAATCGGGTTACGCAATCATGATTCAATTCAACTGTATTATTATTAGATATATTTATTTAAGAAAATATATGATTTTACTTAAGCATAATACCCAAGTAACTATAAGACAACAGTGTTCATCTAGATTTATGTTAAGCAACGGTACTTCTAGGTTAATTGTTTGTTTTAAATATACTGGAAATAAAGTTTAACATCAGATATAAGCAAATTTATTTATTTGGTCCGTGTCAAAACATCAATATTGTATATAACATTTATTTACATACTTAAGTATAACTTACGCGCATTACAAACCCTCAATTCCTGGTTGCCACTACCTTGATGGCCACCACTGGTGGCAATACGGATTTTTGGTCCTGATTGCCGCCCAGCGGTGGCAATGAGGAATATATTTCCCTATCGCCGCCACTGGTGTCAATGAGGAAAAAATACTTCCTGATTGTCGTCAGTGGAACAGTGCTATCATCACAGCCTACTTCAGGGGAAGAGGCAATACTGAGAGCGTTAGGCATCGGTTCACCTCGTATGCCCAAAGCCTATTGGCAGACTTCACATACGCCACGCCACGCGTTAGTGTCATGGTCAACAAACAATTTTTGATTGAAGTATCACTCTAAAAATAAACTCTACATATAAATAAAAACTCTATAATAATAATTTATTCAGTGAAACTACTCGTTTTACTTATAACATGAAATAAAAGTGGGGTTCATATCCACAACTGAATTTGGAGTAGCAACTGGTCTAAGTAGCAACTCGCCTAAGTAGCCAGTCGCCTATCCTACCTATTTCACTCTAAGGCAGGTCAGTGTAGGTACGACGACGAGCGAAGCGAGGAGGAGTGTTAGGAAGAACTTCGACCCTACAGCGCGCGAGCGAAGCGAGCGTGCCGCGGCAGCGGCTGGCGAAGCGCCAAAACCGACTTTATACGAACAAAATTGCTGCTGTAGGGTCGCAGTTCTTCCTAACACTCGCTCGTCGTCGTAACTACACCGTCCTGCCTTAGAGTAAGATAGGTAGGATAGACGACTGGCTACTTAGGCCACTTGCTACTCCAAAAAAGTTCTAGACCAGCAGATATTTGGACCAAATGCGACATAGACGAGTTGCCCCATAGACGAGTTGCTAATTAGACCCCATGATCCTATCCCAAAAAGTATATTTAATATCTGCTCCATAAAATAAAGACTCTGCTACCAAGTAGGTGGCAACCAAGAATAGAGGAAATCCACATTGCCACCGCTGGGCGGCAATCAGGAACAAAAATCCGTATTGCCACCAGTGGTGGCCATCAAGGTAGTGGCAACCAGGAATAGAGGTTACAAACATGATTATTTATCGCAACAACCTACAGGTAGGTACATATGGCTGTCTCATTCCAACTATAGCTGCATCTCTGTCGGTTGTTTTCTAATAATAAACCTACAGTAATTTTCTAATAATAAAATGAGTTTCTGTCAAAAAAATATTTTTTGGTACAAGTTTTTATTGCCGACTGTACTTTTCTGCATACCATCATCAACTACTCATTGAGACGATTCTAACGAGCCCAAACTCGATGGGGTTGTGTCGTTTTATTGCGGAGTTCCTATGGCCACCTTCCAGCTCCAGCTTCAGATCAGCTCCAAGTCATCATAATATTGCATTGTCATGCAATATACATATGCTTGCAAATTTCAGCTCAATTGGATAACGGAAAGTGACTGAATAATGGATTGCAAGTTTTGACGGACAACTTACATATTTACATACATACGAACAGTGCAAGTTAATATAAAGCTTGTAATCTCCACTTATAATAAATCTCTAAATTAAAAAAAGAATCAGCCAGTTTGAAACTAAGCTTTGCGCGGTTCGAATGTTCTCAGCATCCCATGAACGGAAAAATATGAAACATTTTATATAGGTACATTATTATTCTAGCTGCAACTTAGGATAGTTTTTATCCGACTGCGACAGTTAATTAATTTTCCGAAATATACGACTTCATTTAATTTTTCATTTATTTTTATTGAAATCAAACGCTGCTCCAACTGTCAGCTATAAGAACCGTCAAATTTTCGTCAAAATGGCGGAATTGCTTTGCCTTTCACTTATTAATAATTTAAATCCCGTCTACGATAGACCTTTACGAGACAAATGTTAAAATATAAACCATAAAAAAATATTCGATTCTGATATGAGAACTTATATGCGCAAATGTCGTTTTATGTCGTAATTTCAATAAATTAAATCAACAAATTTGAACAATATAATTAACACGAATTTGTTTTTTTTTAATGACAATGGCACGCGCTCGGCACCATTCAGCCAAAGTACCTGCGGCGCTACCACGAAAACCGATACTCAATGTTCATATATTTGCATCCCTGTCACTCGAGTATGGTTAGTGCAATAGAGATAGAGATACCCGAATATTTTCGAATTCCGAAGTTCGTGGTTATAGCTCAGGAATCGAAAATATGGTAAATAATCATAATGTATTTTCTCGAAAAAGAATTTAAAATAAATATAGTCAAATGGAGAAAAAAACAAAGCAAGAGGTTATATAGGTAATGATTAAGTTATAAGAGTCCAAAGTTTTAAGAGGCGGTATGTTCTGTCCCTTTTCCGCAAAACGCACCTTCATATGAAACGATTGTTTTTTACTATGACGCTCGAGTATATTGACGTCACAGTCCCTCATCGTTTTTTCACTCTAACAAGCGACATTAAAACGGATGTAGCTTCATAATTTTTTGAGATATTTGAATGGGAGTTTCATTATCTTCTATCTATTTATCTATACATATAATAAAGCTGAAGAGGGTCGAAAGTCTGTACATGGAAGTAATTCGAAAAAAAATTGGCTAGGGATACTTAAAATCGATAACAGAACACGTTCCAACAGTTTTTAGAATTTTTGTCTGTTTGTCTGTTTATCTGTTTGTCTGTTTATCTGTTTGTCTGTTTATCTGTTTATCTGTTTTTCTGTTTATCTGTTTGTCTGTTTATGTGACCGCGCATCACGTGAAAACGGCTTAACCGATTTAGATGAAATTTGGTATATAGATAGTTTGAGTCCTGGGGAAGGACATAGGGTAGTTTTTATCCCGGAAATAAATCCCTAAGGGGATGAAATGGGGGGTGGAAGTTTGTATGGAGCTACTTAAACCGCTGCACCGATTTGGATGAAATTTGGTATATAAATAGTTCGAGTCCCGGGCAAGGTCAAAGGATAGGTTTTATCCCGGAAATCTTCCTCTTAGGGGGTAAAACGTGGGGGTGAACATTTGGATGTAACCCATTTTGATAAAATTTGGTTTAGAGTTAGTTTAAGTTCTGGGAAAGGACATTGGATAGTTTTTATCCCGGAAATCTGCCCATAAGGGGGTGTAGTGGGGGGTGAAATTTTGGATGGACTCCGATTAGATCAAATTTGGTATAGAGATAGTTTGAGTCCCGGAGAATGACAACGGATACTTTGAATCCCGAAAATCATCCCCTAAGGGGATGAAATAGGGGTGAAAATGTGGATAAATCCCATTCAGTTAAAATTTGGTAAAGAGATAGAAGGAGTCCCAGGGAAGGACAATGCATAGTTTTTATCCAGAAAAATCATCTCCTGAGGGGGTGAAATGAGGAGTGAAAATTTGGATAGAACCCATTTAGATGAAATTTGGTATGGAGATAGTTAGTCCTGGGGAAGGACCTAAAATAATTTTTAGTCCAGAAATCATCTCCTAAGGGGGTGAAATGGGGGATGAAAATTTGGATGGAACCCATTTACGGTATAGCGAGTTGGAGTTCTGGGGAAGCACATAGGATAGTTTTATCCCGAAAATCACCCCCTTAAGGGATGAAAATTTGGATGTGATGTGACCTTTTTAGATGAAATTTGGTTAATTTAATTTAATGCAAATTATTTATTTCAGACTTAGTCCATATCATGTTAGTAACAATAAAAACTTATAAAACTTAAGTTAACAGTTAAGAGATAGTTTGAGTGCTGGGAATTGGGGGGTGAAAATTTGGATGGAAACCATTTCGATGGAATTTGGTATAGAGATGGTTTGAGTCCTGGGCAAGGACAAAGCGTAGTTTTAATTCCGGAAATCATCCTCTAAGGGAGTGAAATGGTGGTTTAAATTTGGATTAGGATGAAATTTGGTGCCTATAGAGATAGTTTTACTCGCGTAGAAGAACAACGAATAGCTTTTGTCCCGAAAAAAATCCTCCAAGGGCATAAAATAGGGGGTGAAAATTTGGATGTACCCTATTTGGATGAAATTTGGTATAGAGATAGTTTGGGGTTCCGAAAAAGGATAATGCATAGTTTATGGAACTCATTTAGTTGAAATCTGGTTAAGAGATAATTTGAGTCCTGGGAAAGGACATCTGATAGTTTTATTCCGGATATCATTCCCTAAGGGGGTGAAATGGGGGTGAACATTTAGTATAGCGATAGTTGGGAGTCCTGGGGAAGGACAAAGGATAGTTTTATTCCGAAAATCCTCCCCTAAGGGGTGAAATTTTGGATGTGAGTGACCCATTTAGAATAAATTTGGTTAACAGATAGTTTGAGTTCCGGAAAAGGACATAGGATAGTTTTTATCCCGGAAATGATCTCTTAAGGGGGTGAAATGGGGGTTGAATATTTGTATGAAGCTACTATACAACCCATTTAGATAAAACTTTGTATAGAGGTAGTTAGTAGGCGCGGCGTTGGTAGGCACAAGGTAGACTGATGACCTGGTAAAGGTCGCAAGAATTTGCTGGATGCGGGTGGCGCAGGATTGGTCACTTTGGAACTCTTTGGGGGAGGCCTATGTCCAGCAGTGGACGTCTTTCGGCTGATATGATGATGATGATGATGATGATAAATGATAATAATGATAAAGATAGTTTGAGTCTCGGGTAAGGACATATGATAGTTTTTATATCGGAAATCTACCCCTAAAAGGGAAATGGAGGGTGAAAGTTTGTATCGAGCTACGATATAAACGAGTTCTATGCGGACGAAGTCGCGGGCAAAAGCTAGTAAAAAATATAACTGTTGCCAGCGCCATCTAGTGGAACTGCTATTTGTATTACGGTTTTTATCATACAGTGACAGCAGCGATGGCATTGCATAAGGCCGCGGGCTGAACACCAGCATTGAAGTCGCTCGAATTTATGAACTGCCGCTCGTCGCACCGCTGCCCGCTGGTGTACAGCCCGCGGCCTCAGACCGCACTGGTGGACCCGATTGGCGAAGCGATGGCGATTTCAGTACAACTTGGGCGACTTGATGTACTGAGATCGCCGGCGACCACTGCTTAAGCGCGCGACTATAATTTGCGCAATTTATAATGAATGGTGGACTTGGGATCCCCGCTGCCCGCGTCCAGCCCAGACCGCGGGCTGGGAGTATAGCGACGACGGCACTATTCAGTCGCGCGACTAATGTCACATTAGTAATGTGAAACCGCTCTAAAATTAGGATCACATTTTACTGCACTCCTTTTTTGTGCGACGAATAAAAAAAACATAATTATATTTTTTTCCTAAAACGAAAACTAGTTAAATAATAATTAACAAATTGCATCTTAACACGTTCACAGTCCAGCCATACATATGGGTCACGATGAACTATTTCCACAAGTCCGTGCCCCGTACATGGGTCACTATAGCCGATCAGGTACGCACTCAAATCATTATAAATGTGTCGCTTAACTTCAAATTCAGATAAATCCACTCTAACCACTTCCGAGATAATTGAAATAAAGTGATAATAACGTTAATATGGTGATGTGAAAGGCAGTATTTCTTTTATTATGGCTAAACCATTAAATAAAGCCATCCTGTTCGGCAAATTCAGCATTAAAACCATCCATTCTTTACAAAAAATCAAATGTAGATTGGATTTACCTTCATTTGATATAATCGGTTGTAATTTATCTATCTTTGAAAAAACTCAGTGTGGATTTGTATAATTTTGATTTAAAAGACCTGGATTTATCTAGATTTGAAAAAATTACGATGATAGAAATTGTCAGCCATGGCCATGTTGAACAAACTTCTTTCGCTGATTGGCTTGGATGGACTTACCTACATATGAAAAAAACTGTCATATGGATATATCTGAATTTGATAAAATATTATGATTTTAACCGTATTTTTCTCAAAAACCAGACAAAATTATACTAAACCGATTAAATTATAACAAAACTGGTTTTTTACCCTTTTATTTCATACCAAAATCTTAAAAAATGTCAGAATTGGATTTACCCGAGTTTGAAGTTAAGCGACTCAAATATTCCTACAGAATTCGATAAAACGCTATAAAGACAATTCTGATTTATCTTCTTCTTCTTTCTGTGCCTCTTCCCATTATTTGGGATCGGCCCTCCTCGTTCTCATGCGCCAGGTCGGTCGATACTGGGTTATCTGGTTCAACTGGGCCTGTTTCAAGTCCTTTGATATAGTGGACCACCACGTAGCGAGCGGGCGACCTCTGCCTCTCTTGTTGTCCGGTAGTGCGAGGGCTTTCTTCACGACATGGTCTTCGTCGCGTCTCATGACATGCCCGTACCATCTCATACGAGATTCCTTGACATTGTCGGCGATGGAGGCGACCTTGTAGCTTCCTCTGATAAGTTCGTTACGCACTTTATCGAGTCTCGTTACACCGGCCGCCCATCTCAGCATCTTCATCTCATTGATATGGGAGTTTTTGTTCATGCGCTTGTTTGATCGCCCAGCATTGCGCACCGTACACCATAGTAGGTCTCACCGCTGTTTTGTAGACCTTGCCTTTGGTCTTTATCGGCATACGGCGGTCGCAGAGCATACCCGTGAGCGCCCTCCACCTCTGCCAAGTTACATTTACCATGTGTGTCACGTCAATGTCCATATTTGCATCCGCGGACAGGACCGATCCCAGGTATTTGAACTGGCTTACTTTCAGTACAGGGTGTCCATCCATGCTGATTATGGGTGCTGCATCGCCGGATATTCGGTATCCGGCCAAACCACTATCCGTTGCATCTCTAGTAATTTGCTTGGACGTCCAAGAAAAATGAAACATTTTGTATGGGGACTGTGAACGTGTTAATCTTTCGAGCTGTCTTACGTTACGAACACACAAACAAATGTAGCTAGCATAAATAGTCAAAAATCTGAATAATATATATGTTTAAAAAGTACACTGTACAATTTTCTATCTACAAATTCTATATGAAGATCTCACAACTGCATTTTTTCTTAATTAAAAGGAGAGTCTCTTCATTTTTGTCCAAATCGTCGTTGTGTTCCAAATGCAGCTCTTTCAAATCCAGGACAGGAAAACCTTTTAAGGTTGTCAATCTGTTATTTGCTAAACTCAGTATCTGAAAATTTGAATATAAGGTTTAGGAACATAAACTCGTGCTGTCGTGCTTAGAAATGCGCTGTAGACAACACAACTAAGGGCAAAATTTCCAAATACAAGTTACATGATATAAGTTCATTTTGCACTTGTATGTCTACACACGTTCTTTGAACGAATATTCATATTATTATTGTTGTATGTATTTAGTCAATCAAATTATTTGATTCCCGCGCATAAACAAACATGTTGCATACGTATTAGAAATTTAAACGCTAACTACTATTATTTTATTTACTTCGATTTAATTAGGTGACGTGATTGACTAAATAAAACAACAATAACATATATTTTTTTTGTATAAGTAAGCCAGTTTTACGCAATAACAATCGCATTAGTAGCGATTCATAACGTTTCTAAATAAATTATTGATTTCCATGTTGGATTTTATCTACACAAGCCTAGCTAGCATGATCGTGTTTATGCCGGACATAAACCATTCGTCTCTTACTAGCAAGTACATACGTGCGAGAGGGACGAATGCTTTACGTTCGTCAAGCTTGCTAACATTTTTTAAAACTTACCTTACAATGCTGAAGCACCACTAGCGAAGGCAAAATATTAGACGTCAGACACTGGTTCGACAAATCCACAACGTTACAGTAACTATAATACTGAAGATATGGTAAACTTGCTATTTTATTATGAAACTTAACTTCACGGTTATTGCCATTCGTTTTATAATCAAACAATAATTGTGCCTCAATGCTCCACTTTGTTATTAGGTCTTCATAATATCCAGATCGCAATTTGTCTATCTTTTTTAGTTCGTGGAGATTTTTGATTGCTTCTTCATGGTAAAGAGCAGCGTTGATACAGTGAAGAAAGACTGTGGTTGTCAGAAGAGTCCCTGAAATTAATAGTTCATTATTATGATATAGTTACGGCGGTGTTGAACATGTGTTTAAAAACCCGACTGCGTAAAACGATTAATATGTTTAACTTGTCCCGATATGCCTCCTGCCTACTCCTGCAACAAAAACGAATTAAATGATACCTCATATGTCGAAATCCGTAAACGGTTTAGGCTGCAGGGCGTGTCAAAGAATAAGATATACCTACACACATATACGCTCGAAAAACATAACCCTCCTCTCCTTCGGCAGTCGGGTAAAAACCGAGCAAACAAACGGCTAAGTACGTATCTTAATGTAAAAGGCAGTGCAGTGGTTGCATTTCACGAAGACGAGAGGGCGCGTTCCTATGAATATGACGTTTAAAGTCTAGTTTTTAACCGACTTCAAAAAAGGAGGAGGTATGTATGTTCACCGATAAAATTGTGGACCGATTTCCTAAATTATTTTTTTCATCGAAAGAGTATACTCCCGAGGTAGTCCCATTGTCACCAACTTAGAATCTGATGACGGGATCCCAGGAAAATTTAAGGCAATCCTCAAATTATAGGCTACGGTAACTGCTTAACATCAGGCAGGCCGTAAGCTTGTTTGCCACCGTCGTAGTGTAAAAAAAAAAATTGTATAGGCACGCGTATAGTAATTTCGGTATTTTCTATTATAACTCGTGTATTTACCCCCGGAAATCGCAATTTTGGTGAAGTGGAACTGATGATGAAGACCACAGATGACTTATGGAACTCCTCAAAGATGTAAAGTATATCAAAGATTCTGACATGGTTCTGTTGAAGTAGCAACTAATGAAGTGTTAATTCTGAGATCTTTGAGGAATCGACGGAACCCCTCAAATATTATCAGCCCACATATAGCGACTTCGGGTTTTTCGGTAATAATCAACGCATTTGCTCTCGGAAGCAGTTCATGTCGTAAATAAATTGGAAAGGAAATGTGGAGATTTACATTGTATCGATGTGGCTTGGCGAAGTACTGAATTGAAGTTAGTTTAAACTTTGTTTTTAAAGTAAATTATTAGATAAGACTAATTAACAATGGTGTGTGCGGATTCTTTTTCGATACCGAATTCACTTCTCTTTGCACCATAGTTAACAATGCGAACGTCTTTAATTGTTAATGTTTAAGCGCTTGTCTTCTTCGCACACGACCGCAGCCAAATAACACTGGTAAGCTCGTAACTCTGTATTTAGTGTTGTGTTCACGGCGGTCAGTAAATAAATAAATTAATTAATTTTAGGGGACAATCATAACATAAACAAATTGAACTAGCCTCACAGTAAGCTCAAAAAGGCTTGTGTTATGGATACTAGACGACGATATATTTAATGCTACCATACCTGTATGTCATACCAGGATATGATAGGCTTAATGGTCATATAATTTATTGAATCAGGCGTTACTTTGCGGAAGTCCATGATATATTACGAGAACAATATTCCTTTGCTATTCCGCTAAAAACGTGCTGGTCGATCAGCGGAGATCAAATGCAACTATTTGCGTAAAAACATGCAAATAATTACAGCAAACCACCACCAATAATAGGCTCAGTGGACGTGGCGCAAGCAACATCTCCTGCCAGCATCTCCTGATGATGCCTCGTAGAGAGGCGAAACACGTGTTGAGGTTTTTTCATTATTGGTGGTGGTTTGCTGTAATTATTTGCAAGTTTTTACGCAAATAGTTGGATTTGATCTCCGCTGATCGACCAGCACGTTTTTAGCGGAATAGCAAAGGAATATTGTTCTCGTAATATTTAATGGTCATGTTTTACGTGACGCTTTGCGCTATTAGGGCCGTAACACTTGACCATAAAACCTGTCGTGCTATGGGTGTGCCAATATCGAAATATATTTAAAAAATTGTGCTGGGTCAATCAACTATTTCTTGTTGCTCGTTGCCATGATTACGTCTCCTGGGTCACCCTTTAAAACTATTATTTTATGGGGTTTAAATCCACTAAACACGTGTTTTTGTTATATTGGTAAACCCATTTCATGGTGGGGCATCTCCTTAGCATGATAGGAGTCCAGTTTATAGTATTTTTTCTAAGACAGTCTGTTACTGTTGTCTCTTGGCTTACCGGGACAGAATAACAAGAAAAAGTTGATTGACCCATAACTCTAATCTGGGGATACTAACACTTATTATCAGGCTCCATTTCCAAAAGTTGTCGACAAGCTACGAGTTGGTTGTTC
Source organism: Epinotia brunnichana (assembly GCA_963854355.1). Lineage (NCBI taxonomy): Eukaryota > Metazoa > Arthropoda > Insecta > Lepidoptera > Tortricidae > Epinotia > Epinotia brunnichana. The sequence goes on along the minus strand of OY977939.1, from coordinate 16,252,076 downwards.
AGCTCCTCAATCACAGGTTTAGAATACTGCTTCTGGAAGCTGATCTCGCTTTTGCCAATGTATTCACACATATCTACTTTTACGCATTTTATTATTTGTTTTTCATTGGTATCTCCATCATATTCTATCTGAAAAAGAAATTGAAATGAATTAGATAAATGATATAATCATCGTGCTGAAATCAGTTTATTTGTTCTGAAAAAGTTCAATAAAATAACATTATGTACGTTTTTCAAAAAAAGTTTACTTTAACTTATTTTGGGCCACTTTTTTTCTTGTATGAGGGTCGTCAGTATTAACGATTCTGAGCATATTGGTACCTAATTGTAAAAAAAAAAGTTATGTATTGAATGTAATGAAAATGAAACAATAGTGCTTAACCCATTCACAACTACAGAAAATAAATGCGAGGTGGCACGCCCAAGCCACGTAAGTCTATTGTTTTTGGACTTAGTATGAAGTCAGTGACAGACAGGTGGGTGGCAACGGTCGCAAACTTGAGTTCAAGTCAGTGGCGGCGAATGGGTTAATAATAAATCTTTATAAGAATGTGTGTATGTATATATTACTTGAATGAACATATTTAAAAAATTACGAAATCGAAATAAACAATAAAAGAAGCAGTACAAAGGTGTGCTGATCCCTTTAAGGGGTTTCTTCCATCCAGCTAACCCTTGAGCAAACGAGTTTAACAAAAACAAATAGAAGATGATCAGAGACAAACGAATTATGTACCAAAACTAAAAATTAAAACAAAATGAAACACTGACCCTTATATCTAAGTTATCGGTGATATCTCGATCGTGTTTGAGAATCCACAAATGATCATACTGATTGCCGGAGCTCGGTCCCCATTCACCTTCCAAAAGAGTGTCATTGATGAACATACTAATTTTCGATTTCACAGCGTCTGGGCGAACGTAGTGGCTAAACGCTATGGTAGTCTTCGAAGGCGTTACGGCGCAGACAACCATGCTTATCCTTGTTTTAACTGCACCTGAAATTATATATCAAGAAATTGTTACAACAATGAACTTGCAGAAGATGATTCGAGTAGTATTCCATTGTAATAAGACGAAAAATATATTAATTTATTTGTCAGTACAATAGATTACAGAAGTATACAGTAGATTTCGTACAGCTTTGTGTAAACTCATGTCATGTTGTCTAAATAAAATAAAAATAAATAAATGTTCATTCTCTTTAAAGCTTATAGATACATACAATTAATCTGCCAAACCACAGTGCAGTTCATTGGCAGACAAACCTCCTAATTTATTTTACAATTTATTAGCTAAAAGCTATATGAATAATGCCGTAGTACTAGTATCTGTTTAAAAACCATTCCTTATTTGTTGACTTAGACAAAGAGCGAAAATGTCGGTTATTTATTTTGTGCTTACCTAACAACCATCTCTGATAGAACCAAGCGCTTGTATCATCAGGATCAGTAAAGGCTGCGCTTTGCACCAATTTTAGCTCATGCTTGTGGTGGCCATCTTCAATGGGTCTCCCTCCTTGAATGAATAAGGGTGTTGCTAAGATAACAGGGTACATATTTTAAATTAGACTAGAAGCTGCATAAGATTAGCATATGTTACCTTCTAAGTCGGGATACAGTTCAACCAACATCTTACTCCTGTAGTGCCATGCGGAATAGTTAGAAAAGTTATCATGTATTTTTTCAGTAGTAAAATCAAATTCTTCCTTCAATGACGGCTTACACTGGGACACTACAAATCTTCTATAGTCCCAAGTGTGAACTGAAAACATGAACCGAAGTTGTTGTAGTAACCTATGAAAATGCTGACTTCAAATTAAATTAATTGCATACAAGGGGAAGTAACTTACAATTCCTTTCATCAAATTTTAGATATTTATTACAAACGTCCAACTCCCTCTGCCAATCCGGATCGGATCTCGTAGTTAGTACCCATTCCCGTTGGTGCCATGCACAGTATGACTTGGGGTTTAATTTCAAACAATACTCTGTTAGTTGTAGCTCGTCATCATGCAGTTTTGATAAGTCTTCACTCTCCTCATTTCGCCTGAAACAATGGTGCCGGTTAATGTACGGCCCAATAATTGGCGTCCACTATATCTGTCTCTTTTTAACTCATGCAAAAAGAGAGAGAGAAAGATACATTAACAGGCACGGAAACAATGAGTAAATGTAGAGACTTTGCTGTACACTGTGGATTTGTTCATTCAAAGCAATTTGGTTGAAGTACAGTTGAATACAGAAAGATGTACACATTTTTTTACCTTATTACAATAATAAAAAGGATACATACAGGGTGGAATTTCATAAACTGTACATAATAAAAGGAGAAAAATTTCAGCCAATTTCATCGGTGAAACGGTGTTTTTTTTTTTTTTCTAGTCATTAGTTTTTTTTTACAGAATTTTGAAATTTTTTGTAAAAACTCGGGTAATACACCTAATTCAGACGGTATAACTTTTGATCCAATGGTCCTAAAATGAAAATAAAAAATGCAGAGTATTACCAAGGGACAGGTTAATAATTCTTAATAACAATAAAAAACCAACTAGAAGAGAAAAACCGCAAAAAAAATTATTGTTTTTGAAAAATGGCTACAAAAATTACGAATTTTAAAAGAAAAACACAATTTTCTGAAAAAAACGCAGATTTAGTTACCATTTTTTTTGCTTAGTATTAAACCTCACTTAATGCCGATTCTAAAACCGTTTTTAAACTGTCTCAGACTTTGAAAAATACCACGCAAATGGGTACGTAAATCAAACCATAATTTTTTTAATTTTAATCCTCTTAAAATCCTTAATGACCGTTTGTTCACAGGTAGTAGAAGGGTGTTATTGGGTTTTAGGTGGAAATAACAAATTACGTACTTAGTATTAATCCTCACTTAATGCCGATTCTAAAACCGTTTTTAAACTGTCTCAGACTTTGAAAAATACCACGCTAATGGGTACGTAAATCAAACCATAATTTTATTAATTTTAATCCTCTTAAAATCCTTAATGACCGCTTGTTCCCAGGTAGTTGAAGGGTGTTATCGGGTTTTAGGTAGAGAAAACAATAGGAAGAAAAGTAGTCCTAAAAATTGCGTAAATAAAATCATGTATTTTAATTAAAAGTCATAAATTCGATTGATAAACCTTTATTAAAGAAAAAACTTATTCTAGTGTTGCAAAGGGCGTTCCCTGTATGGTATTAATTGTTCAAAATGACCTCCTCTTTCTTGAAGGCACAACAATGTGGCCCGAGCTTGAATTTGTTGCGTAGCCCGTCGAATCATTCCCGGATTATTTTTTATTTCTTGTGCTGCATTTAAAATTCTGTCGTGCAATTCTGCTTCGGTATTGACGATTCTGTGATATACCCGTTGTTTCATATCACCCCAAAGAAAATAATCCAACGGCGTCATATCAGGCGATCTTGCAGGCCATCCAACGGGGCCGTCTCGGCCGATCCACCTATTGGGATATTGCTCATTTAAAAAATGTCGAACTCTTAATGCCCAATGAGCTGGGCATCCATCCATTTGGAGAAACAGGCGTTGTCTCACATCTAACATCACATCTTCCAAAAGCTCTGGGAGCTCGTCTCTCAGTAACAGTAAAAATCTGTCGGCGTTCAAAGTATTCGGTAAGAAGATCAATTGATCGTCGAGTACCGCTGCCCAAACGTTTATGGAGAATTGGTCTTGAAAATTAGATGGTCTTACTAGGTTTGGATTATCGTGAGCCCATGTGTGTAAATTTCTGAAGTTAGTTATTCCCGTATGAGTAAATCTTGCTTCGTCCATCCATAAAATTCTTCTAGTAAATTCGGATCCCTTCTGATATTGCCAAGTATCCAAGTCGACATAACACACCTAACGCGGGCATTGCCAATTTGCAAATTTTGTACCCGTTGATAATGAAATGGATGCAGTCCTTCCTTCTTCAAAATTTTCCAGACAGAGAATTTTGAGATTCCGTGCCTCAATGCCAAGCGTCTTAGACTCGTGGTTGGGTCCGCGTACAAGTCTCTGAGAACTGCTTCTTCTATGGCAACATCAATTATGTTTCCTGGCTCTCGGCGATCTCGGCCACCGTATCCCAGGCCAATATTGCACAACCGGCGATGAACTTCTTGAAAGTGGCGAGCAGCAGGTCTTGGAACGTCATTAGGATACTGCTCCAAATAGGCGATACACGCAGCTCTTGCAGATCCATGGCACAATCCATAATAATAGTGCATGTTGGCTATTTGTAACGGCGAAAACTCTCGTAAGCGGGGCATGATGATTCAAACTGAACAAGTACTGGAGTAATCAAAGAAGTGGCGAGCAAAGACAAGCAATTGCGATTTGCGAGCGACTGAATAGTTGACCTATTGCCCAATGCCTTTATACCCCTCATCTCCATCTCTCTGTCTCTCCACCTTCAACCCAAAAACACCCTTCAACTACCTGGGAACAAGCGGTCATTAAGGATTTTAAGATGATTAAAATTAATAAAATTATGGTTTGATTTACGTACCCATTAGCGTGGTATTTTTCAAAGTCTGAGACAGTTTAAAAACGGTTTTAGAATCGGCATTAAGTGAGGTTTAATACTAAGCAAAAAAAATGGTAACTAAATCTGCGTTTTTTTTCAGAAAATTGTGTTTTTCTTTTAAAATTCGTAATTTTTGTAGCCATTTTTCAAAAACAATAATTTTTTTTGCGGATTTTCTCTTCTAGTTGGTTTTCTATTGTTATTAAGAATTATTAACCTGTCCCTTGGTAATACTCTGCATTTTTTATTTTCATTTTAGGACCATTGGATCAAAAGTTATACCGTCTGAATTAGGTGTATTACCCGAGTTTTTACAAAAATTTTCAAAATTCTGTAAAAAAAAAACTAATGACTAGAAAAAAAAAAAAAACACCGTTTCACCGATGAAATTGGCTGAAATTTTTCTCCTTTTATTATGTACAGTTTATGAAATTCCACCCTGTATTTTTGTAGTTGACACCAGGTAATCAAGTCTCCAAACAATGCTCAGAGCTTTAATGCTTAATGCTAGCTCTATCACTCCAAAAAAGAGAGTGGTGGTATGTTTTCAGCTCCTTCGCTACAGCCGCTACAGGAAGCTTTGCTGGTAAGAATAAAATCCAGATTTATAAAAAATATTTGATAACCTTACCTTAAATGTATAATAATATCTCTTCTTATATTCCAGAGTGTGTAAACATCTGGGTTTGATGTAAGAACTTTTCCTGTTAGATCAAGTAGTTCTTTATCCAGCTCATTTTCTTTTCTCTGTAAATGACAAAACCTTTCACAAAAAATAATAAGCATAGTCACTAACAATTCGAATTTTAAATGACGGGAATAGACTAATAATTCATTGGTATCTAAAGGACTTTGCTTATTTATGTGAATCATAATGTTCATACACTTAATTTCATGATTTTTATATAACTGGTAAACTAGCATGATATAATAATAATCATTAAATTACTAAATAGAATGACCACTGTTACTACCTTCTTAACTAAACTGGAGCCCATGTCAGTTGCTAAATAGGGTGGGCCTGAAGGATCATAAAATCTGTACATTTTGGACTCATATGTCTCTTCAGCAGTTATTCAGTCAAATTCACTGTAAACCATTCCAATCAATCTCTCACATTATTTTATAAACATCTAGTAAATGATCTAGTGTACTAGATGTATAGCCATACTCAACTTTTGTATAAAACAAAATTTAATTTTTTATTAGGATTGCATATCGGATGGCGGGCCACTTGCAAAAGCTTGGCGGACCGCAGCTGCAGGTTGAGTATAGCTGGTCTAGTAGGACTCCTCATTCTAAACAAAATGATGTAATGCTGATGATAGTAAATCATCTATACATATAATAAAGCTGAAGAGGGTCGAAAGTCTGTACATGGAAGATATTCGAAAAAAAATTGGCTAGGGATACTTAAAATCGATAGCAGAACACGTTCCAACAGTTTTTAGAATTTTTGTCTGTTTGTCTGTTTATCTGTTTGTCTGTTTATGTGACCGCGCATCACGTGAAAACGGCTTAACCGATTTAGATGAAATTTGGTATAGAGATAGTTTGAGTCCTGGGAAAGGACATAGGGTAGTTTTTATCCCGGAAATAAATCCCAAAGGGGATGAAATGGGGGGTGGAAGTTTGTATGGAGCTACTTAAACCGCTGCATCGATTTGGATGAAATTTGGTATTTAAATAGTTCGAGTCCCGGGGAAGGTCAAAGGATAGGTTTTATCCCGGAAATCTTCCCCTTAGGGGGTACAACGTGGGGGTGAAAATTTGGATGTAACCCATTTTGATAAAATTTGGTTTAGAGTTAGTTTAAGTTCTGGGAAAGGACATTGGATAGTTTTTATCCCGGAAATCTGCCCATAAGGGGGTGTAGTGGGGGGTGAAATTTTGGATGGAGTCCGTTTAGATCAAATTTGGTATAGAGATAGTTTGAGTCCCGGAGAATGACAACGGATACTTTGAATCCCGAAAATCATCCCCTAAGGGGATGAAATAGGGGTGAAAATGTGGATAAATCCCATTTAGTTAAAATTTGGTAAAGAGATAGAAGGAGTCCCAGGGAAGGACAATGCATAGTTTTTATCCTGAAAAATCATCTCCTGAGGGGGTGAAATGAGGAGTGAAAATTTGGATAGAACCCATTTAGATGAAATTTGGTATGGAGATAGTTAGTCCTGAAGAAGGACATAAAATAATTTTTAGTCCAGAAATCATCTCCTAAGGGGGTGAAATGGGGGATGAAAATTTGGATGGAACCCATTTACCATATATATAAAACTTAAGTTAACAGTTAAGAGATAGTTTGAGTGCTGGGAAATGACATATGATAATTTTTGTTTTTGAATTCATCCCTTAAGGGGGTGAAATGGGGGGTGAAAATTTGGATGGAAACCATTTCGATGTAATTTGGTATAGAGATGGTTTGAGTCCTGGGCAAGGACATAGAGTAGTTTTAATTCCAGAAATCATCCTCTAAGAGGGTGAAATTTTGGATGGACTCCGTTTAGATCAAATTTGGTATAGAGACAGTTTGAGTCCCGGAGAATGACAACGGATACTTTGAATCCCGAAAATCATCCCCTAAGGGGATGAAATAGGGGTGAAAATGTGGATAAATCCCATTTAGTTAAAATTTGGTAAAGAGATAGAAGGAGTCCCATGGAAGGACAATGCATAGTTTTTATCCTGAAAAATCATCTCCTGAGGGGGTGAAATGAGGAGTGAAAATTTGGATAGAACCCATTTAGATGAAATTTGGTATGGAGATAGTTAGTCCTGGGGAAGGACCTCAAATAATTTTTAGTCCAGAAATCATCTCCTAAGGGGGTGAAATGGGGGATGAAAAATTGGATGGAACCCATTTACCGTATAGCGAGTTGGAGTTCTGGGGAAGCACATAGGATAGTTTTATCACGAAAATCACCCCCTAAAGGGATGAAAATTTGGATGTGATGTGACCTTTTTAGAGGAAATTTGGTTAATTTAATTTAATTCAAATTATTTATTTGAGACTAAGTCCATATCATGTTAGTAACAATAAAAACTTATAAAACTTAAGTTAACAGTTAAGAGATAGTTTGAGTGCTGGGAAATGACATATGATAATTTTTGTTTTTGAATTCATCCCTTAAGGGGGTGAAATGGGGGGTGAAAATTTGGATGGAAACCATTTCGATGGAATTTGGTATTGAGATGGTTTGAGTCCTAGGCAAGGACATAGCGTAGTTGTAATTCCGGAAATCACCCTCTAAAGGGGTGAAATGGTGGTTTAAATTTGGATGGAATCCATTAGGATGAAATTTGGTGCCTATAGAGATAGTTTTACTCGCGTAGAAGAACAACGAATAGCTTTTGTCCCGAAAAAAATCCTCCAAGGGCATAAAATAGGAGGTGAAAATTTGAATGTACCCTATTTGGATGAAATTTGGTAAAGAGATAGTTTGGGGTTCCGAAAAAGGATAATGCATAGTTTATGGAACTCATTTAGTTGAAATCTGGTTTAGAGATAATTTGAGTCCTGGGAAAGGACATCTGATAGTTTTATTCCGCATATCATTCCCTAAGGGGGTGAAATGGGGGTAAAAATTTAGTATAGCGATAGTTGGGAGTCCTGGGGAAGGACAAAGGATAGTTTTATGCCGAAAATCCTCCCCTAAGGGGTGAAAATTTGGATGTGAGTGACCCATTTAGATGAAATTTGGTTTACAGATAGTTTGAGTTCCGGAAAAGGACATAGGATAGTTTTTCTCCTGGAAATGATATCTTAAGGGGGTGAAATGGGGGTTGAATATTTGTAAGAAGCTGCTATACAACCCATTTAGATAAAACTTTGTATAGAGGTAGTAAGTAGGCGCGGCGTTGGTAGGCACAAGGTAGACTGATGACCTGGTAAAGGTCGCGGGAGTCCGCTGGATGCGGGTGGCGCAGTATTGGTCACTTTGGAACTCTTTGGGGGAGGCCTTTGTCCAGCAGTGGTCGTCTTTCGGCTGATATGATGATGATGATAAATGATAATAATGATAAAGATAGTAGAAGGACATATGATAGTTTTTATATCGGAAATCTACCCCTAAAAGGGAAATGGAGGGTGAAAGTTTGTATCGAGCTACGATATTTAATAAACGAGTTCTACGCGGACGAAGTCGCGGGCAAAAGCTAGTAAATATATATCTTGCCTTATGTTGAATTTTTTGCATTGCATGTTTAAAGACTTTTAATTTCTCTTGACGCTCCTTTTCTTTTCTAGCTTTTTCTTCCTCTGAGGTACGGACCTTGACTCTTCCATGCTGGAAAATTATTTAAAAAATTGTTAGGGGCATCAAGTATATATTAATATAAGGTAACCAGCTGAAGTTTTGTAACATAATAAGTATAATAACACAATAAGTATTTTGCCTATGCCAAGAAACTCACATTAGGCTATGCAAGTCGAATACTTACTACAAAAAACACAGGTAGTTATTATTCGAGCATCCAATTTACAAATTACATCAGGAGAATTAGATATTACTCACCATTTTTAAGCAAGTTAACTAGTACCTGTGTACGAAAAATGTTTGAAAGCACTACACCCTCAAAATTATAAATACTGTAATTTAGTATAAAATTAATAACCCAATTAAATTATCTAGTAATCCAGTAAGCACTAACTGGAATGGTAAAAACATTAAATTACATTAATTCTATCACAATCAGCAAGTAGAAGAAAGGGAATCAATCAAAATCAAATCAATGTGTGAATTATTTACTTGACTTATCGCAGTCGTATTTTTGAGGATATCTACGGTCCGTGATTTACAGTTAGAAATTGTGCTGATATATTTATACAGTCGTATTTCATTATTTTTACATAATTAAGAATCAAACGCACTCAAGCAATTAAAATATTTTTTTATAATCATCTAAAATCGTTGTTTATCCGGCAAAGCACTAAAAATATTTAAAGAAAACTGTCTCTAGAAATTTGACCATACAATTGGACCACCGATCATATTATCAGAAAAATTACGGCATGAACTGTCAGAAATGACAAGCTTGACAAGTTTTTCTGATTACCGTTTTCGTTGGACGTTGATTATTCATGGGATAGGTCGATTGATTTTGTTGTTATCTTTCTTTTACGTTTCTCTATTCAGTTCGTCAGCAATTTTGATTAGTGTTCTGTGTTACAAATTATCTGCATCCTGTTATTTCCACAAGAAGTAATATGAATAATGCTCCGCAGTTCTCCTTACGTTGGAATAACTATGTTTCCCACGTCACTGAAGCTTTCAACGTGTTGCGATTCGAGAACGATTTGGTGGATGTTACCTTGTGTTGTGATGGAGGTAAAATTAAAGCCCACAAAATGTTGCTTTCGGCATGCAGCAATTACTTTAAACAGGTTTTTAAAGAGACCCCTTGTCAACACCCTGTGATCATATTCAGGAATGTGAAGTTTGAAGATCTTAACGCGATAGTCAACTTTATGTATCACGGAGAGGTTAATATCTTACAGGAACAATTGGAATCGTTTCTTATAACTGCTGAGCTTTTGGAAGTAAAAGGCTTGACAGACAATGTTGAAGATGAATCATCGAAAGCCTTGTTCAGGGTGACTGAAAACACTTCTCTAGATTTAAGTGCCAGATCTAGATTTCCCGAGGAGCCGCCGGTTCAGAATGATGAGCCAATAAACCTAGCAACCATGCAGACCGTGAGAGAAGTGTACATTCCTCAAGTGACCCCAATGAGAATTAACCCGGAACCTGAAGTTGAGAATACTGAGCCACTAGAGAAAATAAAGCCAGATGAACCTGTTAATGTGCAACAGAAAATGGGACAGACTGCCAGTGAGGAAATGCAAGTTGACAATCAATCTACATCAGCTGAAGATTTATCAGATAAAAACAGTTCAGGTTTGTTGATAATGATAACAACAAAAGTTATTATTCAATGATTACTAAAGCGCCATTTACACATGCAAGAAGTTGCATGCAAGTTTCTTTACATTGCGGGTAACCGAAGCCAAGTTCTTCAATCAATCTATAAGATCCCGCACTGTAGTTAAACTTGCATGTGTATTTTTTATGCTTGAAATTATAATTTTTTTTGTAACTTTCATTAATCTGGATTTTTTTTGTTTCAGAATCTGAATTAGCCAAGTTTCGCTGTCAATTATGCCCAAAAGGATTCAAACATCCAACATCATTAACTTTACACAAAGACTCACATGCAGGGAAAACTCAGTGTCCAGTTTGCCATCGGTCATTCTCCCGGTCATATGACATGAGGAGCCATCTCCAGAGAATACATCAAGGGAAACAATTGACTATTAAGGAAATCAGATATAAAAATGCCACAGAAACAGTGGCCCCTAAACAGTATACACATAATGTATAATTTTATAATGTATACTATATTGTTATGATCATGGCAGCCTTCTTACTGCCTTAAAGTATAAACTATTTTATATTATTGAATGAGATGCATTATGCTTGTATGAAACTAGATTGTTGAAATTTCAGAGTAATTAATATTAAGAAATTATTGAGTATATTTAAAGAATGCAATGTCACAAAACTTGTTCAGTGCTATAGCGTTGGCTATTTTTGTACTAGTCTATAAAATTGTTTTATAATAAACTTGTTTCTATGACATGATGTTTCATTGATGTAAGATACTACTTATAGCTGAAGAAATCTTATCCTAATTCTTCATTTCAGTTTTTTCAAAATTCATGCTGTAAATTACAGTTAGGTTGATTTTAAGGCGATAAAAGTAACTCTTTGGTGGCTTTAAGTTACATTTACTGTTTTGCCTTTTAAGATCTGAATGATGTAGAACTGTTGCGAAATGAAAGTAAGAATCGGATTTGAGTGTAATGAAGCTTTCAATGTGTTGCGATTCGAGAACAATTTGGTGGATGTTACCTTGTGTTGTGATGGAGGTAAAATTAAAGCCCACAAAATGTTGCTTTCGGCATGCAGCAATTACTTTAAACAGGTTTTTAAAGAGACACCTTGTCAACACCCTGTGATCATATTCAGGAATGTGAAGTTTGAAGATCTTAACGCGATAGTCAACTTTATGTATCACGGAGAGGTTAATATCTTACAGGAACAATTGGAATCGTTTCTTATAACTGCTGAGCTTTTGGAAGTAAAAGGCTTGACAGACAATGTTGAAGATGAATCATCGAAAGCCTTGTTCAGGGTGACTGAAAACACTTCTCTAGATTTAAGTGCCAGATCTAGATTTCCCGAGGAGCCGCCGGTTCAGAATGATGAGCCAATAAACCTAGCAACCATGCAGACCGTGAGAGAAGTGTACATTCCTCAAGTGACCCCAATGAGAATTAACCCGGAACCTGAAGTTGAGAATACTGAGCCACTAGAGAAAATAAAGCCAGATGAACCTGTTAATGTGCAACAGAAAATGGGACAGACTGCCAGTGAGGAAATGCAAGTTGACAATCAATCTACATCAGCTGAAGATTTATCAGATAAAAACAGTTCAGGTTTGTTGATAATGATAACAACAAAAGTTATTATTCAATGATTACTAAAGCGCCATTTACACATGCAAGAAGTTGCATGCAAGTTTCTTTACATTGCGGGTAACCGAAGCCAAGTTCTTCAATCAATCTATAAGATCCCGCACTGTAGTTAAACTTGCATGTGTATTTTTTATGCTTGAAATTATAATTTTTTTTGTAACTTTCATTAATCTGGATTTTTTTTGTTTCAGAATCTGAATTAGCCAAGTTTCGCTGTCAATTATGCCCAAAAGGATTCAAACATCCAACATCATTAACTTTACACAAAGACTCACATGCAGGGAAAACTCAGTGTCCAGTTTGCCATCGGTCATTCTCCCAGTCATATGACATGAGGAGCCATCTCCAGAGAATACATCAAGGGAAACAATTGACTATTAAGGAAATCAGATATAAAAATGCCACAGAAACAGTGGCCCCTAAACAGTATACACATAATGTATAATTTTATAATCTCCACTTATAATAAATCTCTAAATTAAAAAAAGAATCAGCCAGTTTGAAACTAAGCTTTGCGCGGTTCGAATGTTCTCAGCATCCCATGAACGGAAAAATATGAAACATTTTATATAGGTACATTATTATTCTAGCTGCAACTTAAGATAGTTTTTATCCGACTGCGACAGTTAATTAATTTTCCGAAATATACGACTTCATTTAATTTTTCATTTATTTTTATTGAAATCAAACGCTGCTCCAACTGTCAGCTATAAGAACCGTCAAATTTTCGTCAAAATGGCGGAATTGCTTTGCCTTTCACTTATTAATAATTTAAATCCCGTCTACGATAGACCTTTACGAGACAAATGCTAAAATATAAACCATAAAAAAATATTCGATTCTGATATGAGAACTTATATGCGCAAATGTCGTTTTATGTCGTAATTTCAATAAATGAAATCAACAAATTTGAACAATATAATTAACACGAATTTGTTTTTTTTGAATGACAATGGCACGCGCTCGGCTCATTCAGCCAAAGTACCTGCGGCGCTACCACGAAAACCGATACTCAATGTTCATATATTTGCATCCCTGTCACTCGAGTATGGTTAGTGCGATAGAGATAGAGATACCCGAATATTTTCGAATTCCGAAGTTCGTGGTTATAGCTCAGGAATCGAAAATATGGTAAATAATCATAATGTATTTTCTCGAAAAAGAATTTAAAATAAATATAGTCAAATGGAGAAAAAAACAAAGCAAGAGGTTATATAGGTAATGATTAAGTTATAAGAGTCCAAAGTTTTAAGAGGGGGTATGTTCTGTCCCTTTTCCGCAAAACGCACCTTCATATGAAACGATTGTTTTTTACTATGACGCTCGAGTATATTGACGTCACAGTCCCTCATCGTTTTCTCACTCTAACAAGCGACATTAAAACGGATGTAGCTTCATAATTTTTTGAGATATTTGAATGGGAGTTTCATTATCTTCTATCTATTTATACATGATAAATGCCTATGTCCTGACTGACTTATTCACTCACTCACTCACTCATCAACGCACAGCCGAAACTACTAATCTTAGAGAGTTGATTTTTGCACAGTATGTTGCTTTTATAACGTGGGCTAGGGATAAAAAGGGATTTTTGAAAATTCTACCCCTAAGGGGGTAAAATGGGGGTGCAAAGTTTGTATGGGAGAACCTTTTTTTTTTGAGCTATAGACTTAAACTTTGTAGAAAAATTAGTTATTAGAATACAAATGAAACACTTTCAGCGTTTTGGAAAATTCCACCCCTACGTGGGTAAAATAGGGGTGCAAGGTTTGTATGGGGGAAACATTTTTTTTTTAAATAGAGACTTAAAACTTTGTAGAAAGATCAGTCATTAGAATACAAATAAAGAACTTTCAGGGTTTTAGAAAATTCTACCCCTAAAGGGGTAAAATAGAGTGCAAAGCTTGTATGGGAAAAACTACTTTTTTTTAAATAGAGACTTAAAACTTTGTAGAGAAATTATTCATTAGAATACAAATAAAGTACCTAGATTCAGTGTTTTAAAAAAATCTACCCCTAAGGGGGTAAAATAGGGGTGCAAATTTTGTATGGGGGAAACAATATTTTTTTAAATAGAGACTTAAAACTTTGTAGAAAGATTAGTCATCAGAATACAAATTAAGTACTTTCAGCGTTTTAGAAAATTCTACCCCTAAAAATAGGGGGCTAAAATAGGGGTGCAAAGTTTGTATGTGGGAAACTATTTTTTTTAGCTAGAGTCCTAAAACTTTGTAGAAAGATTATTTAAATACAAAGAAAGTACTTTCAGCGTTTTGGAAAATTTCACCCCTAAGGGGGTAAAATAGGGTGCAAAGTTTGTATGGGAAAAACATATTTTTTTTTAATAGAGACTTAAAATTTTGACGAAAAATTACTTATTAGAACATGAAAAATACTACATTCGGCGTTTTACAAAAATCATTCCCTAAGGGGGTTAAAAAAGGGTGCAAGGTTTGTATGGGGAACACTTTTTCTGAGCTAGACACTTAAAACTTTGTAGAAAGATTACTTATAAAAATACAAAAAAAAAGACTTTCAGCGTTTTGAAAAAATCTATCCCTAAGGGGGATAAAAAGTGGTGCAAAGTTTCATCAGGGAAAGTTTATGTTTTTGAGTTAGAGACTTGAAACTTTGTAGAAAGATTACTTATTAAAATACAAAAAAAGAACACAAATCGTTTTAGAAAATTCCACCCCTAATAGGGTTAAAAAGGAGAGCAAGCTTTGCATGGGCAACACTTTTTTTGAGTTAGACTTAAAACTTTGCAAAAAGATTACTTATTAGAATACTAAAAAAGAACTTTCAGCGTTTTAGAAAACTCCATCCCTAAGGGGATCCTTAAGATCCTTAAGAAGGGTAGCCAGTGTTGTGTGGGAAAAACTTTTTTTTTTACTAGACTTAAAACTATTCAAAATGTTACTTATTAAAATTAATAATAAAGTACTTTCAGAGTTTTAGAAAATTCCACCCCTAAGGGGGTTAAGAAAGCTTTGTATGGGCAACACTTTTTTTGAGCTAGAGACTTAAAAGTTTACGAAAAAATTTCTTTCAGCGATTAGAAAAATTCAACCTCTAAGGGGGTTTAAAAGGGGGTTCAAATTTTAAATGGCGAGCAATAAAATTTTAAAGTGTGAGTAAGAGATTTTTAACTTCGGTCTTATTCTGTACGTTAAAAGACTACAAAACTGATTTCAGAGTTTTTCCAAATTCATCCCCTAAGAGTGTTAAAATTGGTTCAAAGTTTGAGTATTTCAAGGCATTTTTAAAGTATGAGATTTTTAACTTTGGTTTTAGACTGTTTGTTCACAAACTAGAAAATGAACATCAACTTTTTTTTTAATTATCCCCTAAAAGAGGGTTCAAATTTTGTATTCAATTCATTTATTACTCAGATAACGAGATCCATTATTTGTTAGTAGTATCCTTAGAACGACTATGTTAGTACTTAATATATCAAAAATAAATAAAATCATTTATGTGTTAGTTCAAGTAACTTAAAAACTTATGTTAGTAGGTATAAAATTTACATAACATGGAGTTGGTCCCAGTGCTGCATTATGGGACAGTCCAGCCTATTTGCTATTATTGCTAGGCGGCTGTTGGGGCTGTCCCTTACACGGCGCTTCATGCCGGCGACCCGTTTTCGCAAGATTGCGTGGAAACCGTCTACACGTGTCACGGCAAACATTCCCGAAGCGCTACAGTGTCTAGGAAGACCCAAAAGCAACCTAAGCGTATTATTATACTGAACGCGCAAGACGTTGATTGCCCGTTGAGTGTAGCTGACCCACAGGCCGCACGTGTAAAAGGATTGGCAGTAAGCCTTGAAAAGGGTTAACTTAACTTCCTGCGTACATCGTGCAAACCTGCGAGCCAACATATTCCCCCGCACAGCCAACGCCCTGCGCTCCCTCTCAATGTCAGGATCATCTGAGAGGTACTCCGTGACCCAGTGACCCAGTGACAGTGAGTATTGAGAGAAATCATTTTCTAAGACGATAAAAAGTTCTACGCGGACGAAGTCGCGGGCAACAGCTAGTGTATACTATATTGTTATGATCATGGCAGCCTTCTTACTGCCTTAAAGTATAAACTATTTTATATTATTGAATGAGATGCATTATGCTTGTATGAAACTAGATTGTTGAAATTTCAGAGTTATTAATATTAAGAAATTATTGAGTATATTTAAAGAATGCAATGTCACAAAACTTGTTCAGTGCTATAGCGTTGGCTATTTTTGTACTAGTCTATAAAATTGTTTTATAATAAACTTGTTTCTATGACATGATGATCCGAAAATAAATTATATTTAAATATTTACGTCCAATTTTGAAGTTTATTACTGGTAACACTACTGTCCCTCTGGATGTTGAGTGGGTTCCGGCGCCTCCCGACGACTCCGGATCAGAAGACCTCTTATTCACCTCATCAAAGATGTAGCTGAATGGTCTGCGTCTCCATTTAGCCAGGAATAGTCTGTATTCTTAGTCTTCTTAATGATTTTATTTAAAAATGACTGACGTAGGTAAATAAATATTAAAATGTGTAGGTACATGTTACACACACACAAACACATACACACACAGGCTGGCGTATTACATACGTGCAGCCTTTCTGATCTAAGTAGCAAGTAAGAAACTAATGATAAGAACTTAATCTGATTTAGCTTACTCTTAACAACAGCATGTAATGGAGGAGCGGGACTTCCTGACACAGGTTTATTAACTACTAGGAAGCCCCAACCTTGTTATCATTTTGTGACATGTTTTTTCTCAAATAAATTGTAATTTTAATTTTTCATTTCATTTTCATGTTCCTGTCATACGTAAATTTACGTTCCTGTTTAATTTGTTCCTGTTAAACGTAGATTTAGAATAACACCAGAATATGTAATAATAACTTAATAGGCCCCCCACCTCTGGCTTGCCTTAATAACTGGCTGCCCAGAGTGGAGTCGCAAGAGCTGTTGCTCGAGGGTAGATGTGGACACCTAAGTGGCGAGTTGGCTATATGTTTAAAGTCCAGTGCCACCTCTCTACCCCCCCAGCCTCTCTGACTGGTGTTGCCCTTAGGCCATTTTTTAATGTCGCTATTAATAGGGGCCCATCTAGCAGTTGGCGAGTCACCGTCTGCCAGAGATAAAAAATGAGACAGTTTATTAGGCAGGCGTCCGATGTTTCACCCAATAGCCCAGCCACTAGTCCATCATTTTCACCCAATAACCCGTTTTATTTAGATTCCATCAACCAGCAATAGTCCCTATACACCCCAGCGGGTGCTGTCTCTGTGTGCGTCCCATGACACGGGCAGGGACAGCATCCGCTCGGTGTACTCCTTGCATTTCATTAAATTGTCAAAAGGGCCTCTACGTGTTGGCTCAGTTGGTACTTTGTAGGTACCTAGCCCCACGCACGCCTCCCAAAGATCCGGGACATCATTGTCCCGTGAGCGGGAAAGACTTAATTAATAACTTGTTAAACGTAACTTAGTGAGAAAGAGTTGATTTTATTTCGTCGTTTCAATAAAGACTAATGAAAGTAGGTATCTATTTTATTGATTTAACTTTATAGCTCTTACCTTATGTATTTTGACAAAATGACATACCCTCTTCCCAAATGTAGGTCATTTAAGACCCCATAGAAACATGACATACGTGTCAGTGCTAATAATAAACAGCAAAAAAATTAAGCACGGAAGAAGATTACGTAATCAAGGCGAGGGCGGAGGGGGGTTTAAAAACAAAAGATTGCGCTGTGATCACATAGGGGGGGGGGGTAAAAAAACGGCCAAAAATGATCACGTAATTGTTGAACGATCCCTAAGATTTAAAAATATAAAGCCTCGGTAAATACAAAGTACCTATGTATGTATGTAAATACTTTATTGTACACAAGACATTGGTAAAATACAGACAAATTCGGTTAAGTTGGTACAAAGGCGAACTTTGTCGCGAAGCCACTTCTGGCCGCGAATGAGAACCTATAGCACTCAAGCTAAGACACCCGTATTCGCATATATGCAACTATAAACATACCCTTACAACTTGCGGAATCCTTTATATATCTGACATAGGGGCTGCCGCCTCGTGCGTGCCAGCTCCCTATGACGTGTGGGGACTTTCGTCCCCGAGAATGTCCTCCAACCTCCCCTTATAGACATCCCTTACCACCATTGATACTGTCCCAATTCACACACTATTGTTCCAGTTACCCGGGTGCACCCTTGACTGATGATGATATGGCCTGAAGCCGAGACTACCGAACTACCCTGTTGTTACACTTGTAACTAATCCTCTAACACTAAATAACTCCACAAATAAGAACTGTGTTGTGTGTCCTACAGGTCACGTACATGCGCGACCTGTAGGAAAACCTTATTCATCTACATGATATACCAATACGCCTCCCAAAGAGAATGAGACCTGTGGACGCACATAAATACATCGCATCATAAACAATCATCGTCCGATCTGTGAAAGCACATGAACACACGTGTAAATGATACCAAATCGTTACAATATCATAGGACGCATCGAAAGTGATTATGGAAAGAGCTCACCCTGGTTTTCCTCCAAATCAACCACTACAAACCGCACTTAACTGTTCGTTCCCAATATAGCTGTTAGAAACTCTGACAGCCCGCCTACCCGTCAACCTTGTTATAAAAATGATTCGTTGTCGGTGTTGCTACATAAAATAAATCGGCTGTTTGAGACATAATTATAAACACCAATGTAAATACTATCGTGAATCATGACCATTCACGACACTCCCGGCCCCCCAGAAAACTGGCGATCATATATCCAATAGAGATTATCATCTTTCACAGCTTTATTTAACTCTTCCTCAGATCTTTGAAATTACCGTTCTTTTCCCATTGCAAATATTGACAAGCTCTGAATCCTATCGACCTTGATTGGGCCCAGTAATCCACATAGTTTCTGATAGCTGTAACGTCTGATAAGTTCATCTTGACGCACTTTTCTAAATCAGTTCCAAGCTCTTCGTGGGGCCCGAGTAGCCAACTGCGAGGTCCTCTATTCTTGAGATTTTGACCAACCAAGCTTCATCGTGTCTTGGCGTTCCATGTCGTAATAAACAATCAATCATAATATGTCCTATATATACCGTAAAACCATATTATAGATTTGCTAGTGTATGAAAATACTTCTATACATTGTGCATTGCTGATTCATGTATGTACATACTTTTAGGTTACCGCAATAGGATTTGCTTTGCCTTGCTAGATTGAAACGAATATCTGGCCAGATTTTATTATCATCTTTATACTTGTTTCCTTTTTCCATGGAATGGAATCCTCCCCCGCGGGCAAAATTGCTTACGTTATTAAACGAATGCACGAAGCATTACCACAACTAATGTTAATTTATCTGTTAATCTATTGATTTCCCTGATTCCTCCTCGACCTACAATAAATATTTAAAAATTATTCTGCGCGGGTCAGTGTGATTTTTTTTTTTTTTTTTTTTTTTTTTTTTTTTAAAGCGTTTTCTTGTCTATACAATACGAATACACTCCACTGATCACCTAAAAAAATAACATAGGATAGAACATGAAGCTTGAAAGTAGAGGCAAACAACGGGCTGCCCTATGGCTTGACGTTGTTTTTTCTTTTCTTTTCCTAAGACCTGGTTATTATAATTTATTATATAATATCGAAAATTAATTGAATTCTTAAATAAAATGTGATCCACCACAAACTAAGTTTGACGGTGGAGTGAGCACTCAGTCTCAATATAAATTAAATGAATTATGTCTCATACTTGATATAAAACCTCTTTTACTAAGACTATATTTAAAAAAATACTTTTGTAAAATTGTTTTTGATTTATTTCATACGACGTATACCTCGATAACTGAAATAACGTTAATTCATTACCTCGTATAACTCGTACTTTATTGTTGATTCATTTTCGTCTTGTTTCATCATTCTTGGCTAAATGACCTCATGTTACTTCCAAAGTACACAAAACAAATATACAGTTTATTTAAATTTTTATAAATGTTTTTTTTTGTTTTTTAATAAAATGTTGTGTTCTATTTTGATTGAAGGATTATGTATGCCTTTATGTACTGTTAATAGAAACGTGCTTAATTATTTCTGTTTACTAACTTTTTTATTATACATTTAATAATCGCACCTCTCTGTAACGAAAATAATCTCTTATCTCATCTGTATTAATGGAACCCTCTGTAAATGAGACAGATATTAATACACTTGGATATCTGAGACACTTTTTAAGTGGAATACTTCTTTAAGCGAGACACATCTGCCGGTCCCTTGAAGTCCCAGTTATGTCAAAGTTTAACTGTACACATTTGGCTATATCTGCACAGATCTTGCCTAGTTTTACGCGCAGTTGTATACGTTTTAATTCAACAATGAAAGTAGTATGCTACGGTGGTTTTCGACTCCAATGCTCCACTATCAGTGGTCAAGTCAAGCATTTACCGACCGTGAGAAATATTTTTCTCAGCCTCAAATCTGATCTTTAACAGCCCATTTTATTCTGAGCGTAAATCCAAAATTGGCTGAGCATTGCCAAAATAACCTGTATTGTTGTGGCACTATTGAAATCGCTCAATTGTGCTCGAGTCTGAGGACCACCAAAAAGAATTCTGAACACCATGGAAACTGTTCTGATGACCGCTAAACCAAGACCTCTGAGCCCTGCGAAATCTGTTCTGAGGACTGCTTAACCTAGGCCTTTGAGTCCTACGAAAACTGTTCTGAGGACTGTTCAGCTTAACCTAGGCCTTTGAGTCCTACGAAAACTGTTCTGAGGACTGTTCAGCTTAACCTAGGCCTCTGAGCCCTACGAAAACTGCTCTGAGGACTGCTTACCTAGGCCTCTGAGCCCAACGAAAACTGTTCTGAGGACCACTAAATCCAGACTTCTGAGCGTCGCGAAACTGTTCTGACGAACGTGAAGCTGTTTTGAGCACTGCCAAACCAGTATTTTGAGCACTCCTAAAGTGTAATAATGATATGTTGGCTTTGAAGGATACCAAAACTCATAATTTTTGGTTGAGTTTTAAATAAAGACTTTGTTTCTGAGCTGAAAGCATGAAAATCATCATTTTCAACTATTGCTTGTATTCTTCCTATTATTTACGTCTTCCACGAGCCACCGAGAGCACCATATAGTATGACGGGTGTCCTTCAACATGTGATTTTCCAATAAGATTTTAGGCTTTGCGATATTGCGTATCTCAATCCTCGCACACGGTCAATATGCGCCATTACATTAGTTCTTATGACCGTGCGACGTTTTATCATGCCTCCTCCCATAGTGTATCGGTTATTAATGATGTTAAACTTGTTCAAATATTCGCTACCCCTCAACCGCTTAAACTCTTTAGTAATCATGCACTGTGTCTGTCACATCAGTATAAATGACTAAATAAAATATATATGTGAATTATTTCCTGGACTACAGAGATACCAGTTTACGCTATAAAATTTATTTCTGCTATTAGCTTTAGTGTCACTTGCAGCAGTTCATATTTCATTAGTTATCGATGGATAGTCTCTGTATGAATCTCAGTTTATATACATTGATGTGACGTGCTGCAGTCCAAAGTGTACTAGGTATATGGAAAATTAATTGTGAGCTTTGGATCAGATTGGTCCTTATAGTGATTTTCCGAACCTTTCAGATTTAATTAACTTTGGTTTATCAATGTACGTAGAGATTCTTTACTCTTCTCCTTATAAGTACTGTATTCATTCCGGAATTGGTCATATAGTGTGATGCCCACTCGCTAACACAGTAGGTTAATATTTTAAGTTACATTGAATTATCGGTCACCATCAGTTTAAGTGACTTCCGTTTAAATTTTATACTAATTGTATTAGTTTCGCTTTCCTTTCATTCCCTTTTAACACCTATGTAAGGTCGGGTCTCTTAGTCAGTTTGCGACAGCGCGATCGATTATGAGTTGTCTTTTCTTCGACCAGGTTCTTCACATTACATTTTTTCTAATATTGGACTACCACGTGGATTTTGGTATACCTCTTCCTCTGGAATGTTTGGGAAGGCGAAGTGCAATGTTATTGATATTATTATGGTATTTTCCTCCTTTTTGAGTGTGTCCGAACCATCGCAGTCTTTGATTGAAGCTACTTTAAAAACTTCCGTGAACGTTAAGTTGTGTTATTAATGTCATTATCCTTGCCGTGCACACATGATATCTGTTCTGAGTTATCATCCAGGAGCCAAAAAAATTTCACTAGTTTTTCTGCAGTTCCTAAGATTGGAAGAACAGTCGTTGCTATAATCAATAATCAAATGCGATGATTTTGATGTCGGTTTTAAAGAAATCCATGATGCTGTTTAAATTAAGGTTGAGGATGGAAGCTTCATGCACCGGGACACCGATTTCAAACCCTTTACCTTTACCATCGGGTTTTAATACTTCTTCATTTTGTTCAATACTCTTTCATTTGATACTTTGTCTGTCCACAAGATTTTCAACATTCTCCTATATAGCCACATTTGAAATGCATTCAGTTTTTTAATTGTCAATTTATTTAAAGTCCAAGCCTCTGCACAATACACAAGGATTGACAAAACATAGCATTTAACTAATCTCCATCTCAGTTTTAGATTTAAATCCTTATGTGTGTATAGTGTTTGCATTTTCAATACTGTTTTTAATACTTAACCATGTAATTTTTGTTAAAGCTGATATACCAACACTGGTACCCTGGTACCTAGATATTGTCGCCTTAGTACTGCCTCGTGAGATATCACAAGCGATATGATTGAACGCCTTCTCAAAATCTATAAAACGAATGAATTATGTTTGAGTATCATTTAAAGAACATCTCTAGGAATGATGGAATAATGTTTCTTGATTTAATTCTAGCTCGTAGTTGTCCATAAAAGAATTATGTACCAACTCGTAAGGTACAACAAATGATACAATTCATCAATATTAACGCGTGAATTTGTTTGATCCTTGCATACAGTCGGCGTCAGCTTATCCTACGAGCAGGTATATTCATATCGAAAGGCAAGTTCGCCATATGATGCTTATGTATGACGTGTAGTAACATGGGGACAGTCAGGTACTTAGTTACTTAAGTTCATGTTTAATGCCGTTGTTGATCGTGTTTTGTATTTTAGAAATGAAGTCCCAAACTTGAACTCCTTTCTGTTATTCATCGCGGTCTGCTGACATTCTTCTGATGAAGAAAGCGTGATGTTTCGTAAGTTTAGCTACTTGAGGTAACACTGAAAACTAGTGGTCAGTTCCAGCTCCAAGGCTATTTGTCTGCGGATGTCCAGGTTTGAGTCTTCTGAGCTGTTGTCAGGATATTACTAAGTGTTTCTAACTATCAGGTGCCCGAATAGCCATGTTTTTAGACATACAAATTGCTTTGCAAGTGTCAGATGCAGAATCACCTAGGCTCTATGATTTGCCTCTCAGAGAGGCGTTAGACTCATCGGCCTCCACATCGTGTATTGACTGTGTGAACTGTGTCTGATAAACCTGATTGATAATGAACATTATACATTTACACTAATGCTTTTTAAAACTAAAACATGGCCCACTAAACATAACTACTAATAACACCATTGTGCCTCAGGTAAACGCATCCCGATTCCTTGAATACTAGCTCAATAGCGACAGCCATCTCGGTTTATCACGCCTATATTTGCTCCCAAATACGATATGGGATCGTAGTATGGGCAAGTTGCTCCGAAGCAAATAGAGTATTCATTGCCCAAAAGAAATGCCTCAGAGAAATCTGGGGTCTGAGAAATGTAGACTCATGGAGACAAATCTTTATAAAAAATAAGTTTATGACAGCGCCTAATATATATATTTTTGAAACTGCCAAATTAGTAAAGTCCAATATGTCACTATTCAAATTAAATGACAACTCTTACCGTAGAGCAGTTACGCATGCGGCCTTGTCTATGCCAGCTCCAAGACTAGAAATTTACCGCAAAAACTGCTACTACATAGCTTGCTTAATTTATAACTCCATACCGAAAGAAATTACTGACATGTTTTACAATAGTTTCTGTAGGAAATTGAGCACCTGATTGACCGAAAATTGCTTTTATTCGGTCCAAGATTTCCTTAAAACAACAAATTGTAGGTATACTAAGTACGCACAGTAAATGTTAAGTAAAATTCGTTTTGATAGTACCTATTAATATAATACTATGACAATGGAATTATTTTAATCATTATTATACTGGACTTTGTTAATATGTTGAATATTATTGAATTGTAAATGTTGTAATGTATGTGACGATTTTCTTTAAATATTTGCACGCCATCAGCCGGCAGAATTGTGCTGGACTATAAAATTGAAATGTAACACTTATAATGACCATGATTCAAGCAAATAAACGATCTATCTCTCTATCTACGAAGTGTGACTCTGCCTACGAAGCTGGAGGTCCCGGGTTCGAATCCCGGTCAGGGCATTTATTTGTGTGTTTATCACGAATATTTGTTCCTGAGTTATGGATGTTATATATGTATATAAGTATCTATATGTATTTATCTATTATTTATATCATCGCCTAGTACCCACAACACAAGCCTTACTGAGCTTACCGTGGGCCTAGGTTGATTTGTGTAAGATTGTCCCATAATATTTATTTATTATTTATTTATTTATTATTTATCTATCTATTGACTTCATGATCGATTCAGGGTCTCATTAGGTCATCATATATTGACTACTCGTATGTATGTGACAAGCTATTCGCCGCGTGCTACGCACTGTCTAGACTCGCACCTATATTGTCTCTCAGTAAATTGAATCTATTCGATTCTAATTTGAGGGGTAAATCTTCGCGCCGGTGCATGGCAAAGGTTCGCACGGCACTGCCTTTTTTACAAGAAACTTTAGGAACTTAAGTATAGTTTACTGACCCTTTGTGCTACACTGTAAGTGAGGTTCTTCAGAATAATCATTGACCCCAGCACATTCCAAAAATTGTAAATTCTATATATTTAGACATGTAAATGAGATGTACAATTTTCAATAAATAATCTAAAATCTAACATTTAAGAGTCCCATTACGAAATATTTAAACCAGTCATAATTACAAATCTTTGTTTAACCATAACACTTGATTATACTCAAGTCTGAAGTCTAAAGGTATTCTATCCACGAGCCGAACCTTTCGGTTGCACCTACAAAACGTATTCGTGATTCGCGAGATTCACTTAACGAAGTCACGTGAGTTATCTGACTATTTACTTTCAAGTCACAAATGAATTTACTTATACAAGAATTCTGGACACTACTGTGTAAGTCATGGTTTATAGCTAAAGGATTAAAAGAAACTAAGCACCAAAGCTTTCATACCCATTTTACATCCTGATTCAGAGCATAGTATCGGAGTCAACAAAGCTAAGTTTTTACGATTGCTAGGTGTACATCTTGTTGTAGTTACTAACTTGTTGTAGTTATGGTTACGCACGTAGGATATATTCATGATTAAATTGTAAGTAATTTTACTATTATATTTATCGTTGTGTATGGAAAGCATTTAAATGATTAATACCTGCTGATTATGGTTAATATTGCAATTGACAATATTGTCAACGTATCACGTAGGTATCCGATGAATCTTCATTGGTTTATATTTCAAGACTCCACCTGATTTATTGAGTGACAGATACGTGATGATGATATTTTTTTTTATAATAAATGAATTTTTCCCTGCCCCCTAACAATCGACTCGTACCTGAGGGCCACCAGCCACCTCCACACATTATTTTGGTGTAGGTATACTATTGGTGTATCATACTGACAACATTGTTCCATCCTCTGTTTCATCACAGCTGAGCATCACGCACGACACAACACAGTATACTCACTATGCGACTCATAATATGTCTGAACTCACTTCTTTAACTCTTTAACCAGCATTATCTGATATATCACAACTGTCAATAAATAACACTTCCTTGATTTTCTATGATAGACCGCAAAAATTGCTATGTCAGTCACCTGAGGGCGCACCAGCGACGCTCTCCGCAGTGATTAGCAGTCGCTGAGGCCGAATACGGCTAGGAGAAGATGATGATGACACAGTTAAAATTGCGAGTAACTTATTTTACGTTAAAAGTTAATCCTTCTCGGCATAACCTGGTAATGAAAATCATCACTAGTGGTCTTGAGATAAGTTGCTGGTAACCAAACAATAATGAAGTCAACATCAATTAGATCCATCGAATTGCTGTCAGATCTCTTATTGACAATAACCACCGAAATAAAAGTGAATCAGCACCAAAGCCTACTGCCACATACTAATAATACAACAAACAAGTGAACTCCCAGGATACTACCATTCTTTTGATCTCAATAATATGGTAAAATAGATATGAGCAACGTATACCGATTTCAGTAATTTATTCGGTATAAATGTACCTATGAACAAATACACTGATGAAATCAGAACGAAACTTGAGAATAACATCATACTGTCTAAAACTTCCTCCTCCTGTCAACAAGAAAAATATAGGAAAACCACAGATTGCTCCCAAAGGTAAAATTGTAACCGTCAAATTGATACAATTCATTCGCAATTTATTATTTGTGTCTGCAGCTTATAGTCTCTGAAGTTCGTACACCCTTGAACCTCTGACATCTTGATTGCAATCAGAACAATGAATCCGATTCACCAGAAAACATTTAGGTCATATTTTCAATAAAAAAGTAACCATCAAATATAGTACCTACATACCTGAAAGAACAGGCTTTGCTCTTTGTTTTTTCCAGAGAAAAGGAGTTGATTCTTTTCACCTCCGTAAACCCGTGTAGTAAATAAATTGCATTGAAATCTGATGCGCTGTTTTCGACAATCCATTGACAATCAAATAAATATACCAATGCTGCTCATTGAATAGTTTAGAATAATTATATTTTGTATATAATCCCATAATTTGTTATTGAGTCAGTAAAAAATACAAATGCTATACATATTTTTTGCATTTATAAGGTGCAAACCAGCCACGAATGTACTTTTACCTACTTTAGTATGATACCAATAAATATTTTTGATTTTGATTGAGAGCCGTACCAATTACCCTATTTATAGTAACATGACATTAAAATGTACTACTTATGGAAGGTTAATTCCTTATGATGTCTAAAAGGTTTTAAATGTTTGCACCACACTAAACATTGATCAATGGTTCTGTTATATAACTTGGTTTTAACTGTAACCTTTGCATAAGGAGCACCTCTGACATAATACAGTGATAGTTTGCTGTAAGTATGTTTTCTGAAAGTCAGAAACATTTAAACCGATTAAGGCTTGGCATCTCAAATTTTGGTAAAAATGAGTTGTTTAGTAACCAGTTTATACCTTATAACGTAACAATTTTCGTGTTGGAAAATAGATATCATAATCTGCAAGATATAAGAAGTGACATTGTTTTCGTGGAAATCCATTTTAACGTAAGAAAGTGGAGAAAAATAAATCTAAATTCAACCCTATTTTTTCACTTGTAACCAGTTTACTGCTCCATTTTTTATCAGAAAGAGATGAAATTTTATAATCTTCTTCATAAAGTAATGAACATTAACTTCATTTTCTTACTTTCTTAAATTTCGTCTCGTTTCTAAAATATTCCGAAAAACATGATATCCGCGCTTTCGACCACGCACTTTCATCTCGCTCACGCCCACGCTCAGTGAGAGGGAGAGAAGACCATGAACGTGCGGGGCCTTAAGACAGGATTTTAATAATGTTAATCTCTTTCTCGTGGATGGTTTTAAAATCTTTAGATTACCTTTATGAACAGTAATCTGTTTTTGAGTCAATAATGCACATGCTACATTTAATATTGGTTTTGCAGGAAGTTGGGGCAAATAAAGTGTTAAACAGATGAAGACTGGCTTAGATCCCAGCATGCTCCACCATGTCGCGAAGCCACTTCTGGCCGCGAATGAGAACCTATAGCACTCAAGCTAAGACACCCGTATTCGCATATATGCAACTATAAACATACCCTTACAACTTGCGGAATCCTTTATATATCTGACATAGGGGCTGCCGCCTCGTGCGTGCCAGCTCCCTATGACGTGTGGGGACTTTCGTCCCCGAGAATGTCCTCCAACCTCCCCTTATAGACATCCCTTACCACCATTGATACTGTCCCAATTCACACACTATTGTTCCAGTTACCCGGGTGCACCCTTGACTGATGATGATATGGCCTGAAGCCGAGACTACCGAACTACCCTGTTGTTACACTTGTAACTAATCCTCTAACACTAAATAACTCCACAAATAAGAACTGTGTTGTGTGTCCTACAGGTCACGTACATGCGCGACCTGTAGGAAAACCTTATTCATCTACATGATATACCAATACGCCTCCCAAAGAGAATGAGACCTGTGGACGCACATAAATACATCGCATCATAAACAATCATCGTCCGATCTGTGAAAGCACATGAACACACGTGTAAATGATACCAAATCGTTACAATATCATAGGACGCATCGAAAGTGATTATGGAAAGAGCTCACCCTGGTTTTCCTCCAAATCAACCACTACAAACCGCACTTAACTGTTCGTTCCCAATATAGCTGTTAGAAACTCTGACAGCCCGCCTACCCGTCAACCTTGTTATAAAAATGATTCGTTGTCGGTGTTGCTACATAAAATAAATCGGCTGTTTGAGACATAATTATAAACACCAATGTAAATACTATCGTGAATCATGACCATTCACGACAAACTTATCCCTGTAAGGGATCTCTTCCAGTTGACCTTTGAGCAAATGAGATGAGATCAGGAACTAAAAGATAGACAAACTAACACGTGTACAGAGACTTTTTTACCAAAGTTTCGGGCATAAGATAGTATTCTTACATATTCTTTACTTAAATTCAAAAAATCAACGACATGTAGGTATGGTGGTTTGGTGGCAGCAATAGCGAATGAAAACGTTGATAAACAAAATAGAACTCTATGCTTTTAACCACAAGACTGTTATGGGAAGCCATTATACACGGATTATTATTCCAAGATTTTGATAGCAGTATTATAAAATGTATGGTTAAGTTGCTTCAATAATGTCAATAATCAATATCAAAGGTCTTTCGGTTGATATGATGACGATGAAAGAAAACCGCCGCAAGGTACTGGGGGCAGGGCCTACCGCGAAAGGCATTCGAAGTTTCCCCTCTCTGTCATACTTACGAGTTCGTACGTAAGTGCGACAGAGAGAGAAAACTTCGAATGCCGTTCGCGGTAGGCCCTCTGCATATAGGCCGTGGAAAAAAAATCCTAGTTAAAAATATAGTTTTTAATACAGTTGCTCAAAAAGTGGTACTTTTTGTAGCTGCAAATCGTGCGCAAAGTTGTATTTTGCGCTTTTTAGGGTTCCGTAGCCAAATGGCAAAAATCGGAACCCTTATAGATTCGTCATTTCTGTCTGTCTGTATGTCTGTCTGTCTGTCTGTCCGTCCGTATGTCACAGCCACTTTTTTCCGAAACTGTAAGAACTATACTGTTGAAACTTGGTGAGTAGATGTATTCTGTGAATCGCATTAAGATTTTCACACAAAAATAGAAAAAAGCAATATAATCATATTTATTCATAATAATTCATAATGTCAATATTTTAATCATAATTTTAAAAATAATAAATAATCATAAAAATCAACAAATAAAATAAAGCATAGGTAGATACAACGAATTGTATATACATAGTTTTACACATTACACAAATAAAGTGCGACCTATTTCATACTAAAGTCGCGAAATCTATAAAAAGTGTGCTCAATAAGCCATAATATTTGAGTCGTGATTTGAAGCTGGCCAGTGATGGTGCATCTGTGATATGTGCCGGTAATTGGTTGTACACCATGGTCCATGACATGTGTTAGTTTGCCAGACTTCGCCAGTCTATGTTTAACACCAATAAGTTTGTTAGCGTTACGCAGGTTACGACCGTGTATCGCGTATTCGTGTAAATGACATCGCACGGTATATATTTTGGGGGTTCCCCAAATTCCCATACTTAGAACTGAAACTCAAAACTTTTTTTTCATCAAACCCATACGTGTGGGGTATCTAAGGATAGGTCTTCAAAAATGATGTTGAGGTTTCTATTATAATTTTTTTCTAAACTTAATAATTTGCGCGAGAGACACTTCCAAAGTGGTAAAATGTGTGTCCCCCCCACCCCTGTAACTTCTAAAATATGAGAATGATAAAAGTAAAAAAAATATATGATGTACATTACCATGCAAACTTCCACCGAAAATTGGTTTGAACGAGATCTATCAAGTAGTTTTTTTTAAGACGTCATAAATCGTAAACCGCAATATATTTTACGGAACCCTTCATGGGCGAGTCCGACTCGCACTTGGCCGCTTTTTATAGATAATGGTACGGAACCCTTCGTGCGTGAGTCCAACTCGCACTTGGAGTTTTTTTTATTTATTACTTTTCCACGTGTATCGAACGACGTTTTTTAATACATCTGTTGCGAAAAAATAAGAAAAACAACAAGTAAGGAATTTGAAACTTTTATATTATTAATTCTGTAACATCATTGTAATACAGTTGAAAAATAATGAAGTTATAATAAATATATATTTTTTTAAATACAGTTTCTTACTTGTTGTTTTTCTTATTTTTTCGCAACTGTATTAAAAAACGTCGTTCGATACACGTGCGGAAATGTCATTCTTCACTCGTCCCGAGTCTTGCCACGAGCCGTAGGCGAGAGCGATATCTCGGCACTCGTGAAGTAACGACATACTTTGGGGGCGTCCACAAATTACGTAACGCAAAATTCTTAAATTTTTAACCCCCCCCT
Organism: Epinotia brunnichana; assembly: GCA_963854355.1. Taxonomy (NCBI): domain Eukaryota; kingdom Metazoa; phylum Arthropoda; class Insecta; order Lepidoptera; family Tortricidae; genus Epinotia; species Epinotia brunnichana. The sequence continues at coordinate 16,221,163 of OY977939.1, read as the reverse complement.
CCACTCATGTAACAGCACCGTCACGCTTAGCTGGGACCCCCTCCCCCCCTTCAATTGCGTTACGTAACAAGTCTTCAGGGTAATATTCAGAAAAGAAAGATAATTGGTATTTTAGATACTTTTTAATCATAAATCTGCATTTTTTTAATGAAACATTAGTGTAACAACAAACAAGTGTGTAACAAATTACATTGAAATTTTGCTGTGCAGTGGCTGTTGAAATACTGGAGTGACATTATTTGTATGCCTTAAAGGCCTTTTGATAAATTTCACCTATTTTCGATGTCATCACCTTCAAATATATTAATTTACTTATAATTTAGCGTAACACACGGCACAAATCACAAACAACTGCGTCACTTGCAGTACGGCACTTTGCACTTGTATTTTGTTTTCGTTTGGAGGGTAGACTTTTGTATCTGTCTGTAATTGTCGCGTCGCGCGCTCGGTGTTGCCAATATTTTCTTAGACAAATACCGCAAACTAGGGATGTGAAAAACTAAACTTTTTTTAAGTATACTATTATAAAAAATCGTGCGTGACATAACGCAAACCTTGACATCCCCCTCCCCCAACGTAACAGGACCGTAACGCTTGGCCGGACCCCCCCCCCCTCCCTCCAATTTGCGTTACATAATTTGTGGACTTTACGCACTAGCATCGAAATTTACTATTTTATTATTTATGACAAAGATAATAAAGTATATTTATGGTTTTGGTATGATCAATGATAATATATGGGTATGATCACATACTACTAAGAGATACTAACGTATCAGACGCACAACTGTCATACAGCCATTTTAGTCAATAGGGTTTGACTGAGATTATATGACTTTGAAGGAACCCGTAGAAAAAATGTTTTACTTATGTCACAATTTTTTTTACAAAGTCTTTGTAAGTATTTTCTTCGCATCGTTTGAGAACAAGCACCATCTTTACTGTGGCGGAAACCAGGATTGCCTGACCTCCCCGCCAACCACCTCAAGTATCAACTTGCGCAAGTAAATCGCTTAGTGTATGGCTACCATAACCAAATTTTGTTGACAGATATTTCCTTGTGGTATCACTAATTGTCTATGATTAAAAAAAAGGCTAAAAGTCAGTTATCGATTTATGTCATTCATCATTCAAATGGTTTGCGGTTTATATTTTATTTGAAATAACATTAACAATGAGTACCGAGTACATGACTACCGAGTGAGGTCCGCAAACTATTGTTTAAATTCGTAATAATTACGACAATGTGAGAACCCGACGAGAAGCGTTGTATAACGAAAAACTGCAATGTTTACAAGTCGTAAACAACTTAGTAGGTTGGTGCTGCATAAATAGTATGATACTTTATGTAAGTACCTACTAGTTCTAACAATTGCCTATAACTTTGATTAGGTACGTGATTATATTAATACCTAAGGCCCTAGCACACTAGGTTTTAGGTCGGCGAAAATGTACTGAAACGTCACGTAAAACGCGACATAAAACCTAGTGTGCTAGCCCCCGAGGGCTAGTCCTCTAGGGCCTCTGAACTGAATCTCATAAACAGGAATGTGTAAAGAAACGGATAAACTAGAAGTTCTGGAAAATATAAGGAGTTACTTACAGAAAACCAATATTTAGAAGACATCCGCGAAGTAACTGGTCAGTAGTAACTTGATATAAAAATATAAAACGTATAAAAATATCTTAACCGAAAATGTCTAGGTATAAGAGTGACGAGCGTGTTGATGGAATCCTGCACTTGGCCCATCCTGCCGGTGCAGCATTATGGGGTCTATACATGTCATGATTTGTCAGCCTCAATTTGTCCGAAGCTGACTAATTGCTATCGTCTAGAGGCATGTTGCGCTGCTGATCCAACAGTCAAACGAGTTGTACTGAGAAATTGCATGCACATGTGGTCAGATTGTTACATCTGTACGACACACCCAATTCTGACTTCGACATGTTGTACTGACAAATTGTGGTGAAATCGTATAATCTGTAGACCCCATAACTCTACCTCTATACCTATATTTAACTTTTTTTTATGTACCTTACGTGTGCACAGAAAATCAAAAATATTTTATAGTATCAACACTATAATTACTACTACACAAAGTGTGACAAGCCCAAGAATTTTTGAATTTCCCGCCAAAACTTTGGGTAAAATTTGGTTAGCCAGACTCTACGTAGATTGTGAAAACCACTGAAATATGTAGTAGATTGTTAACGACGAGATATTTTGCTCCCTTCGTTCGACCGCCAATAGTTCGAGGCTGAAATGGGTGGCTTTCCCCGATTTAAACACTCTACTTTTCATTTCGAATATGAGGATATGAAATGAAAGCCAAAAACTTTTTATTTTCATTCATAATTAAACGGTATTAAAATTTTATCGAAATCATTACCTATTTCCTTACAAATGGGAGAACCTACAAAACTGCTCTGACTAGACAAAAACATATGCATCGGGGCTAGTATGTAAAAAAATTAGGTAGTGTCTGCTAGTTAGACGGTCGGCAATACGCCCCTCCGACCGAGCGACCTTGTTCCGCTCCGCACCGAACGTGTAGACAGAGGGCCTACCGCGAAATGCATTCGAAGTTTCCCCTCTCTGTCATACTTACGAGTTCGTACGTAAGTGCGACAGAGAGGGAAAACTTCGAATGCCGTTCGCGGTAGGCCCTCAGAGGGTCTACCGCGAAAGGCATTCGAAGTTTTCCCTCTCTGTTATACCTGAGCGTTCGTACGTAAGTGCGATAGAGAGGGAAAACTTCGAATGCTGTTCGCGGTAGGCCCTCAGTTGTTTGCAGCAAAATGTCATACAGCGGTCGGTAACGACCAATGTCGCTCGGTCGGAGGGGCTTAATATAAAAAAGTCCGATAGAGGATGAGTTTTTCAATACAATAACCACTTCAAAAAAGCTTCCAGGGAATGGTCCACATACAAACATTACCTACATTATTAAAATATATCAAGAGTTTCCCGCAAAATCAAACAAATTGTTGTTTTAAATGGTCCGCAGTCCACACAGATTATGCATTTTTGGTTATTTCCTCTTCTTCGAAATGAAAAGTAGTGTTTAACTCGGGGAAAGTCACCCATTTCAGCCTCGAACTATAGGCGCTCTCACTTCGTTCGAGCGGCTAAATATCACGTCGGTAATGGGTGGCTTTCATTTCATTCAACCCTCTGTTAACTAACTATTGCATCCTGCTGCAATCCTTCTACTCGTAGGTACCTACGTTGGGCCTTAGAGGCCTGGAAGGCGACTTAAGTTGCTTCATAACCGTTATCAGCGTTAACACTGTTAACTAACTACAAAATCTCACTTGACATACCTAGCCTTTCAATAATGTCCCAATAATACTTACCTATCTACGAGCTATACTATTTACCTACCTTAGGATAAGAGTAACTTATATTTTTTACGTACAATCATGCAACTGCAAGGGTCCTAATTAGCATAATTTATTAGGTAGCTATTCAAATTACGTTACGTTACGTTATGTTAGTTGGTAAGGACCTATTGTGCCAGGAAAGTGTAAACGGGTTGGTAGGTATCTAGTCATGTAAAGCCAACGTCCGGACACTTCGTGAATAGGTGCTAGTCTGCTAGTCAAAGTAACGGCTCAATAGCTATGCGAGTGTGGCGTTTGTTTGTATTATCGCAGAATACGAAAAGAAATGTGAGCTAGTGCAGCTAAGCTAAGCAAAGGGGGTTGCTCGTTGCTCGGCAGCCGGGCTAGGGTGGCCCGAGGGCGGGGGAGGCAGAGGGCGTTCCAGGCGCTCGATACGCGCGTGCGCGGCGGCCACATTCGTTTCGTTCGTCAGTCGCGTTTCGCCGCTGTTGCGTTCGGGTTGTATGTCGCCCGCCGGCGTCCAACTGTCAAACGCTTCGATATCGATGTTATACTCTTGTCGTTTCTATAAGTATGTATCTATTTATTAACGTAAAAACACTAAAAAATACCTTGTATATTACCATCTATTTTGTATCGTGATCTGTGCTTCAGGCGGGATTTTGTTAACAGTTTAGGTATCTTGTTTACATTCAGATGTTTACAGCCAAGTTAATTACAAAGATGACTTAAGTTTCAATCAAAATATGGTCCAGTATGTATAGTTTAAGCTAAAAGTGATATATTGTTTGTTTTCTGGTGACATTTATGTGAAAATTGTGGTATCGCCTGTTGTTTGGAATCCTATACGGAAATTGTAACTGGTGTTTGAATTTTGTCGGTTACTCGTTTAGTGAGAAGCTAGTGGAATAAGTGGATGTGTGTGTTTCTGGTTGGTCATTGTGAAGGTTTTATTCATAAAATGGTGTGAATATTTGATGACAAGATTGGTCGGAGAGGGCGCGCGGCGCGGCGACGGCGCGACGGCAGTATTGATCGCGAGCGCGGCCGGCGTCGCCTAAAATAAAAGCTCCGCATGTGCGCCCTCGCCGACGCCGTTCTGCGCGCCCTCGCTCGCTAGCGTACTCACTCACATGTCACGACTCCATTACATACCCCATTGCAAATGCCAGATTTGATAACGAGTATCTCTTAGTAGTCTGTGTTGACAACTCTCCATGATTGGCAATGTTCTGTATGATTAGTGTTCTAAAACCTACACAGCGGATATTTCAACTCGCCCCGACACGGCTCCTACCTTGCATTGAAACATTTGAAATAGAGGTACTCAACTGGTTTAATGATATTTATAGCCAGATGATTCATGTTTTTTTGAGTAGATACATACCTAACCTACCTACCTGTAGATTTTTATACAATGCCTTTCATTTCATTGGTGTGAAAAGTGGTTGACCTTTTGTATTTTCGCATCCACCTGATCCGAGCGAACAAAATGAATGCGGCTAGTAAACTATCCGCATTCCGGTACATCCATCTTTTAAAATCTTCTTAAGTACCTAGGTATTGTACAAGCATGTAACTAGGGTACCTATTAATTTTCCCCGTACTTTATACATACATACAATCACGCCTTTATCCCTAAAAGGGGTAGGCAGAGCACATGAAACTTGTGTTCCAGTGCCACTTTTGGCATAAATGTGCGTATAAAAGATCGACAAAATGTACTTTATGCTTATTACATTACCTACCCTGACCCTGTCATGCCTACTAAAGTAACATCGCACATTTCATCTGTATTATAGGTAGGTAGTGTAGAATTTGAGATAGATCAACGATTGCTGTAGGGCGGAAGAAAAAATACTTAACCTAGCATCTTAGACCTTAGCTAGCTAGTTCATCAAGTTTCTCAAGCCCGGATTAGGGAATTTCTAAATCGGGCAATGGCCCGAGAATGCCCTCTCCTTAATACTGTACCTACGACGACAGATTAGTAGAGGTGAAACTCGGTGGGAACGAGCCGAAGCTCTACCCTATAGTAGTGTAGGTATCCTACTGAGTATTCTAATGACTGCGAAATATTTCCGTCCTTTAGATATAGGTACCTATACTTAGGTACTCGATTATATTGTGCTTACCTCTTACCTGTAGCTTCTTTATAAACTAGGTAGCTCACCGTAGCTCCGTTCCGGTGGCTCTATCTGCGTTCCATAAAAACCATTCAGTTTTAACGGCATAATAACTGTTACCACCCTGATGAATAAGGTCCATTGTGAATGTTAGTGAAGGATTTTTTGAACTCTGATAAGTAAATCGTTTCGGAGATTACCTATCTCCTACATTCCTTATACTATTTGCAGTATGTTCCTCCACATTATCACCTGTATTTTATTGCTAGCACTCTCTCAGTCCTCTCAGACCATAATCTAGAAAGGTGTTCCGTTAAGCATTAGGTATTATATACATGTGTAGATGATTCGTAAATATATGCGTGTTTCGGACTTGATGAAACGTCACTGCATGGCGTCGATGGGTTTTTCTTCGGACAGACTCCTATACTTCTTGCATTTCACGAGGGCGAGTGTATTTGACGAAATAAGACTTTAACGTCATAATAATAGGAACGAGCCCACTCCATTTGCTTTCGTGAAATGCAACAACTGCGCACGGTTACCACAAGAAGGCGCGCTAGCTGTCTCGTGGCGAGATAGACTTACCGTCTCTTTCTAAGTGTCTATTTTTTTTTTTAAATAAACGACAATCTTACACAAATCAACCTAGGCCCACGGTAAGCTCAATAAGGCTTGTGTTGTGGGTACTAGGCGATGATATATATAATAGATAAATATAGATATGTACGTATATAAACATAACATCCATAACTCAGGAACAAATATTCGTGATAAACACACAAATAAATGCCCTGACCGGGATTCGAACCCGGGACCTCCAGCTTCGTAGGTAGAGTCACTACCAACTGGGCTACGGAGGCCGTAATTAGAAAGACATTGTGCAAACCGTGCTGTTCTATCTTGTGTTGGCTTGGGTCTACATAAATTCTTGGAACTTACATACCTACATTTTTTTAATTGTTTATTACTTAGTCTAAACAAAGCTTCTAAGAATCCAATTGGGATTGGCATCGTCTTTTATATATTGCTCAGGTCGTATGGTAGGTAGGATGCACGTATTATGCAAGTTCCGAATGTTAAGAATACTCACCCCCTGGCCACGACTTTGGTCTTAAGCGACCTGCGACCAGCGTTTTATCTGTTCATTACGCGTGATGCCAACTAACCACAGTGCGTTGCGCATCTCGACCGCGCTATGAACACTATAATACCTATAAGACCAAAGTCGTGGCCAGGGGGTTAGGTTCCTAGAGTCTGGCCACTGCAGCACTGTCATGGAGTCGTAGTTACAACAAAAAACGGCATGTAAAAAAACTCAAGCTGGTAAATACGATATGCATAGCGACCTGGTAGGTACCTAGTAACAGCTTGTTTCATACATAAGTAACATTAAAGTACTACACACGCTTATACTTTTTTAATGTATAATTAGCGGAAAGTCATACGACCATCCTGCTAAAAATCTATTTAAGGAGCTTAAGATACTTACCCTTCCCAGTGTTTACATATTAACCGCTTGCAAGTATGTTAGGGCCAACGTGGACCAATACGCTACCCATTCGGCGGCTCGTTGGAACAACCGCTTATTTATCCCGCGGTGCAGGCTCGCAAAGACCCAGAAGTCACTTGGGGTCTTAGGCGCAAAATTGTATAACTTGCTACCAGAGGAGATAAAACTATCAAAAACTGAAAAAATGTTCGACAACAAACTTAAAACTATGTTAAACAACATAGCATGCTACAGCGTTGACGAATTTGTTGAGACGTGCACTGGCCCTAAGTATTAGGAGCACCTACATAACCTTACAGTTAAGGCATCACAATTTAGTAACTAATATTTTTGAATTGAAACTTCCTGTATCACTCAGACATATAAAGCTATATGCGACCTTATTTGACATCCGATGTAATTAATAAATAATACTACTTATTATGTACATACCTGACTTGTAAAACATTGACTTTTATGAATAAATATCTTGTATCTTTTAATGTCAAGTTTTTTTCATAGTTACTGATTTTAGAGGCAACTTAAGTAATGACACTATCATTTGACAAAAAATCTTAAACTTGTAAATATTCATTCAATCATCAATAAGCTCTTTCACAAATTTTGCTCTATTAGAAAAATAATGCTTATGACAGCACTCAATGGTCAGACTGTAAAATAAAGTGTACATAACATGAGTCGGTTCAGCACGGTTAGCATTAGACACGGCACGCCGCGGCGTGCGAGCTCTCTCGATTTTTCTCGCACTATCCGTCTCTCTCTTATTAGAAAACTTAGAAACAGACGTATAGTGCAAAAATAATTGAAAGAGGTCGCGCGCCGTCTTGTGCTAATCTTGCAGGTAGAGATTAGGAAATAGAAATAGAAATATTTATTCGATAAAAACATGATACACTAGGATACAAAGTCATTGGGTCCCGAGCTAGGATTCCCTGTGTTACGGGACCCAGTAGAACAGCAAGCATACGATATTAAATAACATACAAGTATAGAATAGATGTTTTACAAATTACAAAGCTACAATAATTTTAGTTCTGTCAGTGTAATGTGTGAGCGTGAGTGTGTGTGAGAGTCTGAGAGTGCGTGTGTGATCATGAGTATTTTGAAGTGAAGGTATAAGTAAGTAAATAAATAAATAAACAATTGATTACTCGTGAGATTAAAAATATAATATAGCTTTATATAGGGTTGTTATTAGAATCGTAATCCTAAGAAAACAAAGTATCACTATCTATATATAGTGATAAATGGTAATACATGTTCCTCTGATATACCTGCTACCTAGACGACCCTAGTTTTATAGATTTGCATTCTGTTATATCTTATTAAGTACTCTCATATCATATACATAGGTCATTTATTCCTAATTGTCTCCCGTATTCTAAATGCATGCCCTGTGCTTTAAGGTATGACACGGAGTAACTGATCAGCTGGTAGTGATGGCCCGAACGGCTCGCAGCATGCTGGCGAGCGCGGCGCTACTGTGCGCCCTGGTTGCGCCGGCGCCGCTCGCCGCGGTCACGCTGCTGCCCCACGACGTGCGCCCCGGACACGCCGTCCGCCACTTTATCGGAAACCACTCCCATTACACGATGCTCGACCCCGAGTACGAGCCCTACTTCACTCTGCTCGACGACGGCCTACTCATGACTATAGCCGATCTCGCTCCCCTACTCGACCACCCTCTAAACCTCGCCATCCTCGAGCAAACCCCTTACAGCAGCGCCGCTCACTCCGTTCCTCTACTCGTAGTCGACCGGAGGCGCATGCTCCATTTTCCAACACCCAACGGATTGCGAGGAGAAATACCAGAAAACGCTCCCTCGGGATCTGTCCTCGATTTGCCACCTATAAAAGCCACATCATTGCATGATTCAGGCCCCGTCGCTTACAAAATTGTAAAAGGAAATGAAGATCCCATTTTCGCGCTACGTGACAAGATCAAGGGAGATATCGTGCCGGAAGTTAGATCGGTTATTACGGAAGGAGACGTAGAAATTATCGCCACACGTCCTTTAGACGCCGAAGAGAAGAGCTCGTACGAAATAGTGGTTCAAGCGACAGATTTGCAAGGTACTAATAAGGCTAGTCTTCCAATTAGAATAGATGTCGCCGATGAGAACGATCACACGCCCGCGTTTGAACAAGACGTTTATTATTTCGCTGTAAATGGCACGACTGATGGAAATGGGCCTAATGGAACCGCACACTGGCAGAGGTTTTCGAATATCGGGCAAGTTCACGCGTACGATGCTGATGGAGATCGTTTGTACTACTCGTTGATGGTGCCTAGTAATTTAGCTGTGATTGTCCCGCAAACGGGTGAGCTGATACTTGCCGGTGAGCCGGACGGGCACGAGGCGGAGCTGCGGGTGCTCGCGCACGACACAGGTTCCCCGCCGCGGAAGAGTCGCCCGGCGCGCGTCTTCATCGATTTCGTGGTTCCTGAGCGCAGCGAACTCCCGACGCTCCACCGTGAGAAACGTCGCGTAACGCGAGCTGTGAGACCAACGAAACGCACCGAGTTCTCCGAGGCTGACGGTGAAGTGGAAGGACGTTCAGTTTTCACTCTCGAGAAGGAAACTGACCGCGAAACGTTCAAAATTCGGGACGAAAATCCTTGGGTTACCGTGGAACCCAGCGGTGTAGTGAAAGTTAAAAAGAAGTGGGACTATGAGGAGCTTGGACCTGAGAAGACCATTGACTTTTGGGTGACCATCACCAACGCTGGAAATGGAGGTAAGTTTGCTTGTTATAATGATTGACATTTTGTTTATAAACAATTACAGCAATTCACGTTTACAATCGTTTACGATCAACATTAGGTATGTCTTTATTTACACAACTTAATACATAGGTGTTAGGGTACGTAACTAAACTACGTACTTAACTATGGTCGTTGACGGCACAAATACATATACATTTTTGAACTTTATCTCAATGGAGTAATTGCCTGTGGGGTAATTGCCTACGATGTGGATACATATGTGTTGATTTTTAACAATGTCTTTATAATTTGCCAATTGCCATATAAATATAGTCGATATCGAATACAATTTGAACTTATAGATAAGTGCAGATGTCTAATAATTAAACTGTTACACACCATACAACAGTAATAATACTGTTAATGAAATCCCATTTATCGCAAACTGTTAACCATTCCACAATTTTACCCAGTTCACAAAAACAATATTACAAGATCAACAAATCGCTCGCGACGCGACGCTTTTGTTTTATATTTGGTTCCGCCGACACGGCGTTGTTTCGTTTTTTCCGCTGCTCCCTGATATGACGGCTCCATCAGGGGTGAATGGGGATAATGACAGGGGACTAAGGAAACGAGGGAGTATACCTATTGTTATTTGTTAACATGCATTGTTGTGAGATTAAGCATTCAGCGCTTGTGCAAATTATGACTACATCACGCCATCGCCGTTGCAATTTACTTTAGTAGATAGATATTCGGAAATAGTAGTTTTGAATAGTAAAATATCAACAAAATAGCCCAATGGGCCATCAGCGATGTCAAGCATTAACAAGAAAATACTGCCGACGACAAACTTTAAAAAAAATCAAGTACCGACGTATATGTATTGATCAAATCTCATGCTATAAAGAGGTTTACAGACGTATTTGTATAAAATTATGGACGACTCTATCGAGTTCCCTATGCAGTCAAGATAATAGCTTCATCAAAATTATGAGTTGATGGTTCTACGGCCGTGCAACCAACCCTTTCAAATTTGAGCCCTACGCCCCTACCGCAGGCACTCCGGTACAAGCGAGTTGATTGCGTCCATCTACTTTTGTTTTTATCGCAGAGAAAAGGTTCACTTTTTTTATCGCTATCTAATTTTGAATAATGTCTTCATCGCCTTACAAGTAGATACGCACCTACACCGCCTATACCGATGTTTCAAGAGACTTAGTTTGTTCATTATTTGCCAAATGACGCACAATTTTAACAAGTTTAGTTGTAAATTGGCCCGAAATACCTCTGAATACGTCTCAATATCCTTTGCCTGGTATGATGCACCTGTAAGCGCAGCTAAACGCTTACTAGAGCATGACGTCGTATCGTGTCCTGCCTGCACCCGGTTACTCAGAACTACAACCATTCCCATCACGACCAAAATTTGTTTACGTCGTTTTGCCCTCGCTGGCTTGAAAACAAATTACCTATGTCACAATTGAGGAAAATCGAGTAAAAAAGATTAACACTTTTCAAAATTTCGCGTAATTTTCCTTTAATACTAGCCTACTTTACTTAACCAAAAGATGTTTATTTTCCTCATGCCGATATGCTATGATATAGCGTAGTACTATTACTTATTCTGTGACTATAGCAATTAAATCATAGTCTGTCCGCCGGCGTAAGGGTCAAGAGCCATAAAGATAAGCTAATTACCTAATTAGTCAACTATTGTAAAAAGAGTAAGTGCTTTCTTACGTACCTAGAGAAAAAGTTAACTTAATAGTTTGTACTAAGGTTCAATGTAGGGTTGTAATGTTGCAACAATTGGAATTTTTCACCTAGATTAGTACTCCGTTGATGTTGAATGAACTGATTTAGTGACTAAGTGTTTACGCTATTTAAGATAAAAGAATAACTATGTTTCATCCGTGGGAAGATAAGCGATTGTACTCGTTTTCGGGCTCATTTAAATAGCGAGAGCAAGCAAATAGTCGAAAATGTATACGACGGACTATTTAAAGAAATTGGACCCATAGCATTAAGGAAAACTGCTGAACTAACTCAGGTGCCATACGCAACAGTGAACAAAATCATACGTGGCGGTACAAGTAAAGGAGGTACTAATAAAAATCGAAAAGCAGTAGCAAAAATGTTCCCTAAAATTTACAATTTCACAGAAGATTTTTTAAGTCGAATATTTTTTTTGTTTTTAATAAATAATATGTCATTGAATTATTTATGTTGTATTATTTACTCACCTATTACAGTTTTGACAGCCCTATGCATATGTGAAGATATATTTTGTTGGTGAAACATAAAAGGCATAATTGTAACTATGTTTAGGTTCAATTTCGCTCATTTGTATTACGACTTAAAATAAAAATGTTATTGTTACAAGTTTTATTGCTCTTTACTCTAACGCTGCCGGACAGACTATAGGTACATTTATCTCTTACGAATACAAGCACATAATACACCTACTCGTACATGAAAGAATTCTGAAAGCTTGTTTGGTTCATAGGGCTACAAATCCAAATTTTTGGTTGGACTCTTAATCCGCATAAACGGCGTCTCCTATTATATATTATAAAATAGTATTTTTCACAATCATGTTATAATAGAGAGCTTTTTAGTCGAGTACCGTGTTTAGGCCACGAAGCTTGCTGAGTGGCCTTTTTTTTTTTTTTTTTTTTTTTTTTTTTTTTTTTTTTTTTTTTTTTTTTTTTTTTTTACGTTGGGGAAATGCTTTTACGCATCCCGCCCGCCACGGGGAAGGGACAGGGCGGGTATGACGGACTAACCGCGGCAAGCCTTGGACTACCGTCTAAAACCCCAACGATTGCCAGCTCCGCCTTAAGAAAGGGGCGCCGCGGGATCGCTTTCCGCATTCGACCGCGTACGTCCCGACGGGCGACCTACAGGGTAGCGGGCCGCAGACATTGCGCGCCAGGTCAGCGCATTCAGTCCAGTGGGATTCATTTTTGCAGGGTATCCCCCGAACCCCGCACCATCCCACTACGGAGGAGGCAGTAAATGCGCGTAGCGCCTGGCTCTGCCTCCCGCCCGTCGCCGGCGGAGCAGATCCGCGAGGGGATCATTCTCGCGTGCCCGCTCCGCGGCCTCCTTCTGTGACATAACCTGGTCACTGAAGGAGGCCATCGCCTTCCATGCTTCCTTATTGTCAAGCATGGCCCTAATAACACCTGACAATGAGAGGTCCGACCGCGTCACTGCTTCTAAAGCAGCCCGTTGGGGCCTCCACGCAATGCATTCTTCTAAAGTGTGACGCGCCGTGTCCACAGGCGCGCCACACTCATGGCAGCAAGGGGAGGATTCCCTCCCTATGCGATGCAGATACTTACCAAAGCAGCCATGGTTAGTAAGCAGCTGCACCATATGGAACGTCAGGGTTCCATGCTGCCTCTCAACCCAGCGTTCTAAGTGAGGCAGTACTGCCTCTACTGTTACTAAGCCGTAATCCGCAGACCCCAACTCCTCTTTCCACTGGCGGAGTGATTCGTTCTGGGCAAACGCTCGAACGCGGTCGAACTCCTGCCGGTCGGGGAACTCCCCTGCCGCTTTTTTCTCAGCCCTATGTTGATGGACCTTAGCGAGCACATGTGCTTGGAGGTCCCAAGGAGAGTCCCCGGCCAGGATCGTTGCCGCTGAAAATGATACCGTACGATATCCTCGAATGGCCCTTAACGAAATTGCCCTTTGAGGTCTGCGGAGTAGGGTCTTATTTGTCGCCGAGAGGGCATCAACCCATATGGGAGCCCCGTATAGAGCCATGCTCCGTATGACCCTTGAATACAGGAGCCTGCACGTGGCATTGGGCTCACCGATGTTGGGGAGCAGCCGGCTAAGGGCAGCGGCTGTAGACATTAACTTCAAGTAAGGTACGAGATTAAAAAGCTTGATTATAACACTATTGTGAACAATACTTTTTGTACGAGTTCATTAATAGTAGATTGTACAACAAGTGCATAAAACGCACCATTTTACTCGAGACGTTTATCCATCCGAGCGAGCTTGCGAGCGAGGATAGATATAAAGTCGAGTGTAAAATGGGTTTTATGGACGAGTTGTACACTCTACTTTTCACTTCGATTGCGAGGAAATGAAACAGCAACACGTAAATATAGTAAATGCTAATTTAATTAAAATTGAAAGTTACATTAGAGCAATGAGAAATATTTAAATACTATACTGATCTACTAAATTGAAAAATAAACAAATATAAAAAATAATAAATGAGACGAAATACAAATTATAAATTTATTTCATGAAGTTTTATTGTGTACTTTGGCTGTTGGTATCTTTGCCTTGGTCTTAGAATACGAACGAAACGAAATAAAATAAAGAGGTTGTTGTATGAAGTTAAAGATGTTCGTGTGGCTGTTGCAGCGATTGCCTTGGTCTTCGACGAAGATTTTACTTTATGCTCTAGAGCATAAAAAGCGACTTTATGTCGCCTACGCACGACATAAAGACGAACTTTTAGAGCATGAGAAGTGAAAAATTTATTTTCTACGAGTCAACTGAACTAATTAAACAAACTCGATACTGTTGAAACGAAGTGCAGCCTATCGCTCGTACGCTCGTTGATATCTTAAAAAACATGAACAAGCGTACGACATCAACGAGTAAACTCAACAATCAAAGCGATTCTATTGGTCCAATTCATTACAGTTCGGTAAAGCAGCCACGTGATTGGTCAAATTAATTTAAGTTCTATTTTCAATTTTTTTTCGGTTGTCTGGAGCGTATCGAAACAGTTATTTCGATTGTTTCGACAGTAACATGGACTACAACTATGAAAAGAGTGACGTTGCAGTATTCTCTATGAAATCTTAATACACAGATTTTAATCGACGAGTACAAAAACATTATTTATATGCACAGGAAAGACGAGTTTTGTTTTAAACACTGTATGGTGTGACCCGATTGACCCGTTTGCTGCCCGTCTTTTTTTCTTACTTTTCGAGAAACATGTATATATAAAATATACTACGATATTATGGCAAATAATCATACGGCCTGGTAACAGCAAGCAGGTACAGTACCTGCTTGCGACCACGACAACTATTTTAACGAAGAAAATATGAAAAACATGAGTAACAAATGACTTTGTATGCCATAGCTCAGCTACACTTGTCTCCTAGATTGAGTAATGATTGTCACGGTTAGGATAGGGCTGCACGCGCTTTCGACGGCTGTAAGAAATCTCGCGCCTCGCGTGCTTATTATTTGCTCAGCGGTCCGCGTGGAATCACCATTAGGCACAATCGTGTCGTGTCTGTCATAGCGGAATGGAAGCGGCAGGTTGTGACCACCGTGCAGAATGCGTTGATAATCGGGGACCTGTCGCACGGCCTCATCTCGCTTCCGAATCCAACCACCGTGACGATCACGACGATGTGATGTGGAATGCTAGCTCTGATTGATTAAACGGAATAGCGAGCGTTCTTAGCCGAGATAAATGAAGAAAAACGAGAAAATTATACTCGTCACAGTCTAGGTATGACAATCATAATAAAATTGTTATTACGTTTACGATTTGCTTCTCTAGTTAATGAAACGCTGACGTTGTTGCCATTTTTTAGGGTTCCGTAGCCAAATGGCAAAAAACGGAACCCTTATAGATTCGTCATGTCTGTATGTATGTCTGTCCGTCCGTATGCCACAGCCATTTTTTTCCGAAATGATAAGAGCTATAGGTACTGTTGAAACTTGGTATTGGTATATTCTGTGAACCGCATTAAGATTTTTACACAAAAATCGAAAAAAAACATTAAGTTTTAGGGGTCCCCATACACAGAACTGAAACTCAAAAAAATTTTTTTCATCAAACCCTTACCGTGTGGGGTATCAATGGATAGGTCTTCTGCAATAAACTGCTGAATAAACGGTCCAAGCTGTTGTTTTTTTAGACATTTTTTACAGCCTATATAATACTATCTGTACAAAACCAAAGATAAAATAATCGCCAAATCTAAAAGCTAAATCAAATATTTTGCTCTGCAAATAGGTCACAAAGGATTTTTTACATGTCTATCTCTACATCTTTTATGACAGTTAAGTATATATGTAGAGTCCAGAGTCAGGTACCTTCAGATATTTTTTTTGCGGTTGTATCGTTTAAGTGTAGATATTAAATTAATGTGGTTGACTGTACATACTTAACGAGAAAAGTTTAGCAATATTGAAGTTTCTTATATATACGTAGCCGAAACTACGTCGTATTTCGTTGCTTTCGTTTGTTTTGTGTTATAATTCTAAAGTATGGTGAACGTATTCAAACTTTGTTGAGGTCAGGATGGTATGCGCGAGTAAAGCTGAAGTTAAAATTGAAATACTTGACCTCCTCCGCCGGATTACCCACTTTTCTCTTATAGTTCAAATGTTTAACAGACATAATAGTATTTTATGCAACTGTTGCATAAGAAGGGTATTAAAACGCGAGTGGCGTGAGTTGCGATGCGAGCCTTGGCGAGCATCGCAATTAAAAGACGCCACGAGCGTTTTTAGACCAGTTACCTATACAACGTTGCATACAATACCTTTTCTACGACAAATTTAAGATAAATAACATTTTTTAGAATTTTTAGGCAGCATGTTTGCTAGTGACGCAAATTCTTCAGGAGTGCAATTATTTTCTTCTTAGTCCATTTTGAAAGGAACGTACAATCTTAATTCAATATAATTAAGTTAATAACGAATAGTTATAATCTTTCGTCTTTTAATTTTGTACTGGAATTTTGGTGGGAAATCAGAATTATGACACCTCTTGTTCATGGTTTGTTTTGTTTTTAATTTGCTTGTACTTGCCATCCGAACCAAACCGAAGCCGGATCTGAACCGAAACCGAAATGTTTATCTTTAGCTTTACAAATAATACCAAGAATTGATAAATGATAGATAAGATGATGAATTATTTTTATTTAAGTTAATAATTAATAATATACCAATGCTTGGTCGTAAATGAAACATTTATTTCGAAAAATTGATTTTGAAGTTGGTACCACCAATGACGTACCATAAAGTAAATAGACACACAATGCCGAACAAAAATGTCTAGAAATGTGCCCCAAAATGACAACTCTAGCTATATTTCAGTAGTTGCTAATAGCGTTAACTTATAACCGGCATCAAGATATGTTTCATAAAAAAAAGAACTAAGTTTTTTAGACTTTAAGCACCATATTAGCAAATCAACATCTACAGATAAAATACTTTTTAGTTTATTGAGATTTTATCATAATGTGACTTAACTGCTCACGTCAAAACTAAATAGCGAATGAATGGAGTCGCGTTATAAATTTATTTTAACAATATTTTATGTAGGAATTTAAACAGAAATACCAATATCACAAATAAATCAGGTTTCTTTATTTTACAAGTGGGGAATAAACAATTTAAAATTTCCAAATGATGTGTTGATATTGGATTATACAATTATATTATAGTAAATTAAGAGTAAGCTCAATTATCCATACAAACGTAGTTACGCTTTCATTTTAAAACGAGTAGCTAGTTTGATGCTCTAAAACTTTGTACTTGGAATACCGTTCAGGTCTGTAATTAGTTTATGTAGCTTCAGTACCTACCATAGTAAAAAAATCAGCAAATATAAGTTTTTCAAACAAAACTTGTTTTTGCTGTATTTTGTTTGTTTTATAAACTGGATCCATATAAACTAATTAATTTTGCGTGACAAATTATTGGAAAGAGTTGATATTAAAATATGTAATGGAAAGAAATGGACTCGTTAGTCCATTTGTCTCCATGACAGGTGTGGCAGTTTTAGTTGGCTGTTTAATCAATTTTTTGTCGTATATATTATCCGAAGCAGGAAAATGAGTCGAAAAAACGACGCGCGAATAGAATAGATTAGAATTGAAAGTTCTTTATTGTTTTTCTTTTCGGTGTTACAATCATGTCCGCTAAACGGGTGTCCTTAATGCAATATGTCTTAAAGGTCTGTACATTTATTTTATATCGTGTAGCAAATTAACAGCTCACAGATGAGTGTAACATAATGATGTTTTTCTTCGCTTTTTATTATAAAGTCGTTTGGTTTAAATACATCGTCTCGACTGTCGCGTGCTTTGACTGCAGCCCATTTTGCATGTGGCTGAGGATTTCTATGAAAACCATATAACGTAGGTAATAACGTCATAAAAAAGTATCTAATACCGTATCCTTAGATTTATGTTCTGCGACGTATGTCATTTGAACTAACAAAACTAATTATTTAAAAAATGTTTAAAACTATTCAATTACATCGAGTTTACACGAATTTCGTTACGTTAATATCAAGATAACTTACTGGAATAAATATATCCCATCTTTTTTTCTTGTTTTTTTGTTGGTATTTACGCAGTTTTGACTGAACATTTAGACATATCTGACAACCAACAAGTCTCACGGTCAAAACCAGACTAAACGCAAAAGAGCCGGCCAATGCCATCAGCCGGTTCTTTTGGACTGCCACTTTTTTCGGCTGATTGTGTATCTAGTTACATATACTAAATCAATAGGTACCACTGACAGTGCTGTGAAAAATGTATGCACTATAACAGCACAGCACGCTAAACAGTTTTTGGGCCATAGAGCATATAGAGTTTTCGACGACTTATTATCGGTGTCATTATATTTGAGTTAGTGCCTATATAAATGGCAGATGTAGTGTGTACTGAGTAGAAAAAAAAAAAATGACTGAGATATATTATGATAAGATTATCATTTTAATAATAGCGCCACGCTTTGGCTTCGCGGCATTTTCTGCGTGGAGGCGAAAACTCGGCAAAGAGAATTTGAGTGGTATAGCGAACAATATTTTTAACCAACTTCAAAAGTGGAGGGGGGTTTTTCAACTTTTCTAAGTTCTTAATTATTAATTTAGTATTATTTGATCTAATCGTCTAACGTATGTTTTCATATGCCGACATTTTAATTTGATATCTAGTTATACGTTATGCTATACTAGTAACTGGAATAATATACTTTAAAAACAAAGTTTTAATCGACTTTAAATCAGTAGCCAAATTGCTTCAAGTTTGCCTATAAAATTTGAAGAGTTCCTTCGATTTCTCCAGGATCCCATCATCAGAAATTGATTTTGGTGACAACGGGAGTATATGCTTTCAAACATATCAATAATTTTTCAAATCGGATCATAAATAAACCGCGTAACAAACACAAAAAAAAATATACAGTCGAATTGAGAAACTCCTCCTTTTTTCGAAGTCGGTTAAAATCAACTAAAAGCGTGATCTTTCCGTTTCAACTGTCGCGCGTATCGCGCCAGAGCCGTTTCTCTAAATCGTGGAATAATTGTGGGCGCACTAAATCTTATTGGAACATCAGGAAAGTAAAAAGTCGTGGTCCAGTTGGGTATTATCGTGCGTTATCAAAACAAATCGAGAGCAGTTGTTTAATTAAAACATTTCTGGTAAGTCCGTGGTGGGTGGCCGCCCGAGGCGCGCGACTACCCGTGCCCGTACAGGGACGAGAATCTAATCATTATCCTTACTAAACTTTGTTTCTTTTTATTACAAATATCGTGATCGAGCATTATATCTCTCTCGCCAGCGAGCGGGGTCTTCAATCTGTCTTATAAATCTGAAACGTGTTCATTAAATTACATAAAATGATATACAATATGTGACTAGGTATAAAACGATTCAATGATGCCAGTTTGCTTAGTAAACTAGTGGCAAACTACGTGTCTTCTTTGAAATTAACTGCCTAATTTTGTTAAGTTACAGGCACGGTATAGACTGATTTTAAAATATGACTGTATCAGTTCATGTATATCTCAAGCATCCTTGCTTAGTTAAACAGCGACGAAACAATTTGGAGCAAAAGCCGACAAGTAGCGTGTCGTCGGAGGTACTCGAGGGAGCCTCGTCAAAGCACCTTTGTCTGGCGAAAAGCGTCTATTGGCGAATTAATTCCTCCGCCACCATCGCATCGCTCCTCTTTGTGCCACCAATCGTCAAACGCTTTGAAGCTGTTTTCCGAACGCTCATTATTCATGTTTACCAGCGAAAGTACATACTTGGATTGATTTTGTGTGGCATAGTATTAAGAGCTTCTTAAAATGTTATAATTTGATTATAGAGCTTTATAGGATAGTCATATAATTGTTTATATTTCTGTAGAGTGAGGCAATAAAACGGAACAGGTGCGTCCCGAAGTGGACGGCACTTTAATCCAGTGAGATCGACGGCACAATGCAAGAGAAGAATGAATAACCAATCCCAATAGCTATCAATTACGGGAAGCGCGCTTCAGTTTGTCAAACACCCCTGTTCTGTTTGATTCTACTTACCTAATTATAAAATCAATCTCCCTAAGTAACTTAGACTAAACTAAATTAAGATGTTTTTGTGGACGCTGGAGTCATGTACGTGATAAATTTCGCGTGTCATTTCCGTAACTGTAAAATGATGGCGGTCTCATTTCTACTGTGAATATTAGACTTATATTGCACTGACTCGCGCGCAGGTCTTTTTGCTTCACTTGGAGGCCCCGACGGACGCCCGTGGTATATGGAGAATTAGTTCAATGGCGTCGGTCACTCACTTCACACTTCGCTTATTACTTAGCTATTCTATTTCGTTTTATTTTGAATGAATCAATTCTCTGATTGTAAACTGTGAAAGATTGAAGATTATTTTCGATGCTTGTGACTTGTAGTTGTCGAACAACACAATCATAACTTCCTGGTTTTAACACTTTTAACTTTTTGTGTTACATCTATAAAGATAGTTATTAGTGTTATTACAATGTTACAGTAATTTGACTTGCTTGCCTAATGCCTACTCACCTACTCAATATTTACATATTAAACATATGAAATGAACGTCGCTTTTAAGCTGGTAACTAGTAGGAAGTCATACGTGTATGTTGAACTAGGTTATCTAAAGAAGTACATAACTTCTATCACTAACTTAGAGAAGAACTAGAAGAAGACAAATTAAGCCGTAGTCGCCCAAGGGTACGGGTTCACACTTTCTCAACAAAATCGTCTGCACACACATACAGTGCATTCGAAAAATGACCCTAGAGGGGTTTACCCGTACACTTGGGCGATATACATAAACAGATGCTCCGCTAAATCGATAATTGAATGCGATTGCTAGTGTGGCGGTCGCCTAGTGTTGAGCACTGGCCGTCGGAATCGCAATTGGCACATCCGGACTAGGGACCAACCGAGAACGGCGTGTTAGATATGTGGTCAATTTGACCGGCACACGAGCGATACCGATCGTAAAACCACAATGTTGATATTTCTTCTCCGAAGATGAGTGCTTTTATAGAAACTAATGTTGACTCTTCCGAGAGCTGGCGCTGGTTAAATATTTGATGAAAACAGCGTCCAACAATGCATATTGACCTAATGCTACACATTTCGGAGCCACCTGCTAAGCGCGGTTGATTCGAGTCGCAGACTAGTTACGGTTCGCCTGGTTGTTTGTTGAATTCACTCAATCAATGGCAATGGGTGCGGGCGCGTCGGTCGCACAACAATCGGCGCACATTCCCCTCATTGTGTCCACTCGCCGCAATTACACCAAATGGCAAACCTAAAATGTCATGAGCGACACATTTTATAGCTGATTAAGAAATTTAAATCGTATTTCACTCCATGTTATATACATTATTAAATGCAGGTTCCGTGTAATGTTGGTGTTATGTCACTTATGACATTTTACAAGTAATCTGCGATACGCACTTCCTACGAATGACCCCAGCTACCCAGTTTGATCAGCACATGCACATCTGCGCGCATTCGTTTTATTCGGCTGGCATTATGAGGATGCGCGTAACGAAAAATAAAACAAACAATATTCATTTAACGCAAGTCCTGTGTCAGTGTGAGTGAAGACTGAAAGAAATTTGATGTGCTCGCATGCTATAAATGTAAGTAAGTTATGCCTGGATATTTTGAGGTAGCCAGTAGGCACATAATCGCTTGAATTTATAATCGCATAAAACGTAGTAGGTAATATTTTCCTGCCCTAAAATTGAAGGCGACATTAGGCATACTCGTACTTCGCCATATATTAAATTATCTTCATGTATTACGACCGCTTAAGATCCTCCCAATATGGCTTAGTTGAGGTTTCAAGTCCAGCTTTAATGAAATTTGCACCCTCCCTAAATAAATATAAATTAAACAAAGTGCCGCCGTTTCCCTGCAGACTTCCTGATTTGATGGTTTGTAACGAAATTAAATAATGATTTGGGACTTCTGAGTGTTCCAAACACACTCACATATATACCTAAGTTCAAAATGTGGGAGACTGTGATACCTTGAAAGGCTAAACACAATCGAAAAAGGGTAAAGAGGTCATAAGTCACCCCAAAGTAACTATTCACAGATGTCGTGGCGTAGATTAATGGTAGAGATCGGTCCTTTTTGCACCCACGTCGGTGGAAGAGTAGCAAATTGAATAGGGAAGTGTCATTTCGGACACGTGACACTACTTCGGACTCATTTGTCTTAGAAAAATCCTGGTATTTTTCAAATTTCATTCCTACGAAACTCCTGCTGGTCGATCACGTAACGCAGTGTACGCACGTCAGGTAGATTTAAATGTCACTTTTTCTATGGAAAGATGACAGTTAAATTGTACTAACGCGCGTTCGGAACGTTACGCGATTGCCCCCCGGTAGTACCTAAACTATGGGTAACAAGTGCGGCATTTTTTTTACTTCGTTACCTAATGGTAAAGCTGAATATCGAGCCCTTAATCACCATTATTGTATGTAATTTTACCGATTCTATATTGTTTAGGTATATTTTACATTCTGAGTTGAGTTTTACCGTTATTAGCTACTATTGGAAATTACAGATTTTTGGTCTCTAAATTGACTTGAGGAGCAGCTTCTCCCGGGCTCTCTTCATAAGTAACCAGGTCATCACTCGGCCAATTGATCGTGTATAGACCGAACATCGGCTGCATTGATCTCGGTCGTGAGTCGTGAGCCGCTCACACCTCTGCCCTATAATTAGTTCTAACACACTGTAAACAGCGCCAGAGTGCCGCGATCTCTGTCTGTCCATTTATAAGGCTTTCACTATGATTGTGATTTGATTGCGGTCATTTGCTCGTCCTCCTAAACGGCGCGGCCGCGATGCGATGCCTTACACGATCAACCGACGTGAGAGATAACGCTTGTGCCGTCTAATAAATTACCTTTACCTCTATTTGATTTTCTGAGAGTTCCAAAGCTTTGAGGTTTAGTCTTGAGGTTTATGACGACTTTTGCATCATGTTTGTTGTGTAACTTTGGTTTCAGAGCATATTTTTTATTTAATGTTCTTTTAAGTTCGCATCGCAATGATCTCAAGTCACTACGCTGCGATTGGCGTCGTATGATATTTCTGATCTACTGATGTTATTTTTATTAACATGGTGACATAATATGTATATAAAACGTTGTAGCTATACTAAATAGCTATCAACAAGAAAGAACTTCTTAAGTAAGATCGAGTGCCTGAATGTTATTCCTCATAACATTTTGAGCCCATCATCGTTTCCCAACATCGAAACCAAACAACGATCAATTAATGAAGCAATACATCTCCGTCATTCGCGGCGCGGCGCGACTTGGGCCATCAATACCGTGTCATGTCCGTGTTGGTAAGAGGCTCCGCTCCACAGGTACATCACTGGCCTATTATACCCTCGACCGTTCGCACGACCTCTCGTCTTCGAAATATCAAGTTCATGTGCTCTATAATAAGTTATTCGACAGGAAACGTGTGTGTTAGAAAAATAGAAACTTTCAACTGTTTATTTTCTGTGTACAAAACATTATTTAAGTAATACTACTCAAAGCAGCTCTTGATAATTGGTGAAGAGATAAGTCAGTAGCGGAGTCATTTCAGTTCCACGGTCAATTGACTCCCTCGTTGAATTTAGAAAATGAATTTGGTCCGGCGTTGCACCGGCCCTTTTCACCAATATGAAAATTCTCTTGTATAACTTATGAACCGGAACCACATATGCAACTGTTTTTATATACATATATGTATATATATATATATATACATAAAATTGTCATGACAATAATATGCAATTGTGATTAATAATATGTGACATGTAATATTTAAATACCTAATATTATGAGTAAATGAGTATGAGTTTGAGTATGAGTATAGGTATACATATAGTTAAACTGAGCTTCGATCTGCTACATCTGGGGGCACAGCAGTGCCCCCGCCAAGTCGAGCAAAACAAAGAGGCACGGCCGTACCATCTTTTTCTGGAAGCCATTCAGGCCATTTTCAACATCCTGTAATTTCGTGTTGGCTAACGCTACAACCCTGAATTTTCAGTAACATGTGGGGCATAATAGGGCCTAGATATATTCTCAATAGCATTCAATTTCAACTATTAGTTTAAGGCGTCGTAGGCTCATGGTCTTCTCTCCGTGTTCGGAAGCGCGGATATCATGTTTTTTAATATAATTTTTTTGTGCGTTTTAATAAATAAAAATGTAATAGCTAAGTTCCCTCAAACATTATATTGCCGATTTTTAGAACCAATTTTAATATGTTTAGCTGTTGTGCATAATTTGATACGAAATTTTTAAGTGTATTTTAGACCTATGTTCGTGATTTTTTTCTATCGTATGAAAGTCAAAAACTCAGGATTCGAATAGCTGTTGTCCCTCGAGAAAGGCCTCAAAATTGCTAATTAAATCTAGGGCAGCCGTATAATCCAAACAAGAGCTACGACTTTTTAAAAATCCGTTTTCTGAGCTTACGTCGCCTTAAGAACTATTGCCCGTCATAGTTCCTTAGTTTTGTCACTGACATACTCAAATGATCAACATAATTCTAAGGTACTTCTAGTAGACCCACAAGCTACAAATTTCAAACATAATTCGTTTTTAGCCTCTTAATTCATAAAAAAACCTAAAAATACAGCAATTTCAGTCACGTTTCAGAGAAACTGCACAAGTAAGTTTGTAATCCTATACAAATACATGCGATTACAAAGTTACTTTTGCAGTTCCTTCCTGCAAAACTATACAAACGTTATTTGCGGTTCGTAAAATAACATTTCCATACAAAGTCTACTTACAAAAAGAAATGAGATCCCGTAAAAAACATTAAAAAATAGGCCAAGTCTCGAAACTCTTTCACAGTAAAAAGTGGTGAGATATTTCGTAGAGCCAAGTCAGGCATTCTTATCAATCTGTTTATCTACCCACATGTTATAAATCCTCGAGAATGTTTTCGGAAACTAGATATAACTTTAGGGCACAACCGGGAATAACGCTAGGATGATGATGATGATATATAACGACCACCATAATTGCAACCAGTAACGTAACATCAGCGTTTTATCTGTGCCAGTGTTATTATAATGTATGAAAAATCATAATAGCATCGATAATCGATGTTATTATGGAAATCAGGTCCGGTGTTGGGGTCGTGCAGCATGATGTGAATCTGATTCAATCATGATTTGAAATCTAGTCGGCCATGGCGGGCGGTGCAATGGCGGTTATTCTAATGGTTCCCGAAGTTCCCGAACTCATCATTGAGGTTTTATATGCACAAATCGTGTGATGTTATTATGAAACGCCTTCGGCTCGTTTCATAAACCCACACTCGTGTTTAATGCCCCTCATTATATACAGTCACATAAAATACTATTATTATACTGGGACGATCTGTTCATAAGCAAATACCTACGAAGCTGTCAGCAAATTCTCGACGCACGGCGGGCCTACCGCGCCACCGTGTGCAATTTATGCATGCACTTCATTCCGCATTGTTCGGTTTCGCAATAGCCGTGTTCAAGAGCCCTCCTCAACCACGATTGACATTCACAGCCTGTGCCAGACGGCTCAGAAAGTTCACCCTACCTTGTACAGATTGTAAAGCAAAATACCTAAAGTTAGCAAGAGTTCTTGGGAACTAGACGGGATTGTTTTATCGTTGGCTTGGCAGTGCTCGAGTTTAAGTTGGCTATTATTTTCTAACCCCAATGCTTACTTAAAGCAACATCTATAAAGTGTCCTTTATTATGATTTACGACCGTATCCATATTACATGTTGAGATTAATTTGCATTTCAATGACACTTGTCGCTGTCTAACTAACCTACCCTATTCCATATAGGTAAGTAAGATTAGAATAATCGTGCGTTAATCGTGATGCGATTTAAATGAAAACCTGTTGAAACGCTTAAACATTGGTTATATTCTCAGAGCATATAATACTAGAGAGAGGACAAGCCGCCGGCAGCCGTGTCGCAGCTGTATGCTCAATGGGCATACACTGCCATACTCTGCACGCGTGCTGATCGCAGAGAATATTACGTTTTTTCCCAAAATGCCTGATATGATGCGCGTTTATTGTCAAATAAGCGTGTAGGTATACAAGAGTGTGTGTTTTAGATGTGTGCGTGCTTTGTCTTGTCAATTACTTGGGCGTTGTGTGGGTTAATGTACTTGCGACAGGCTCACTCTATACAAATCGGCCGCCATGTACGATCTCCTTATATTCATACATCTGTGGTTATATTAGTATTGTTATAGGTATTTGAAAAGCACTTATCTAATGATCGAAATAAGTACATTTCTTACTAGGTATATTTCCCTTTGATATCCTAGAGAAGAGAAGAAATGAAAATGAAAAATAAATAAATGAAATGTTAATACGGTCTGAGGTATAATGTCTATGTATATGTATGTATCTTTTCCTTTATTAATTTACTTACTTTCGTTTGTGATTAAATAGAATATCGCATGTCTAGGAAACTACGTAATAATAACAAGTTTGAACTAGAACACTTTATAAATGGAAGTTCAAGTTTTAATAATTTGTACTGTTTTACATAAAGTTCGTATAGCTATTACACGTCCCTGCATTTACGCTGTTATAATAGAAGCACGCTCCCAAGTTTACCGGCGCCGAGGGCTAAAGTCTGTTACATATTTGATAGGGCATTGTAAAATATAAAGGTTAGCTTTAACATTGTGCACTACCACGTTGACGACAGAGATAAAATGCAATCTATGGAAGGCACATTTCTTATGGACCAATTCTTACGTTTTAAATAAGCATTAAGGGGCTCCACGCGCTTTTTGACTAGCTTTGATGAGTTTTGAGTTGATATTCCTCCGTCATTACAATAGATATATTTATACCACAAACGTTAATCGGTTCTTCAATACTTTATCTACTTTTGCAAGAGAGTTTTTTGGATAAAAATGTATGTTTATTTTTTTATGATTTATTTAAACATGGTCCAAAAAAGCTCTGTTTTCGATATTAGTATGTTGTTTATGCACTTTAATATATGAAATTTACATGTAACTGTTCCTTTTTGCCGTTTCTAACAACCCAAGAGAATTTTTTTTATTATTAACTAATTTTTACAAAAGTTACGTCCAACAAACTGGTTTTTGGACGTAACTTTTTTGTCCTAAAACTACTAAAGTTTAGTATCTCAATAACTATGAGTTTTGAAGTAAATATGGGATACTATTTCGGTTAACCTAGTTGTTGTTAATACGGTAAGCCAAAAAAAACACGAAAAAACGGACGGTAACAGATCGAAGGTCATTGGGAGCTGTGTGTGAGCCCCTTAAGAGGGGGCATAACGCAAAATCGCAGTTCGGAGATTCAATATTTACCTATCACAAATCCTAATCAAGGGTAAATGCCAGAAAAAAATTCAAAAATCTACATCATTTTGCAATTTTTGAGTCTGAACTAAACCCTACTACTTACATTACAATTGGATCGCTAACTTAGTGAGCAGTAAAATCCATAATAATATCCCTATTGATAATATTCGATTGCGGATCATTTTGATAATATTACTATTTTAAGCGCTTATGCTGAAAACTACTTTTGAATTTGAATTAAAACTAATGAATAAAAAAAACTTTATTTTCTCACAACCTCATCAGCGTTAGTTAGTATTTAGAAGTAGCAAGTAATCGCTGAGCGCTATAGCGCAAGTTATTAACTTGATTAACACTTAAATGGCGCTAAGCGTCAATACCGATGTGCTATAAAAGTGTTCTTTATTTTTCCTTAGAATGGGTAGGTATACGAGCATATTAAAATCGATCTCTCACCCGACGTCTGCGGTGTAGGGAGGCAGAGTGCTCTGCCAAAGTTATAGAGAGCCACGGGATCTCAATCGTTATCCTATCTATATTATATCCAGTTCAGTATCAACAACTAGTACGGCACCACACGATAGAAGTACAGTGAGTGTAGGGTCACAAAGGCCACAAGTTCGTGTTCCAAACTGAATTACTTACAACTAAATATAGTCAGTACAAGTTTCTAATTATAGTCGGAGGTGGTACGTGATGCATTGCTTCTCGCAGCTGCCATATTTCAACGGCTTACATTTAAATAATACGTTCCTATACACTATAACTGTAACTAGTCTTAGTATTATTGATTTTAATGTCGATGCTCGCGTGTTGTTGATGATATCTACATAATTTCTACACACCGTTAATGTTTGTTTTTGTTTGGGTACGGAATCAATAGCGATTTTCAGTGAAGGTTGACACTAAATTGTCAAATTGTGGTTAGGTAATTAGGCTCATATCAGGCCGATCCTAAACTAGCTAGCAACATATTTTTGATTGAGGACTTTGAATTGACCGTGGAATTAACCCGTTTAGGATGACTCACGCTAAAACGGACCGTGGCCGGCCCGGGCCGTTTTCTAAGAAAAACGTTTTGCGCGGCCGAGCCATACCCAAACCCGGCCGAGCCACGGCCGGGCTGGGCCGACACCGAACCGCTTCCGAGCCTCAGCCGTGGCTCGGCCGGGCTTGGGTATGGCTCGGCCGCGCAAAAACGCCGTCGTTTTTCTTAGAAAACGGCCCGGGCCGGACACGGCCCGTTCTAGCGTGAGTTATCCCTAACTGTGCAAAGTGTGCAATCATATCCGTAACGATGGTAGGGTACACCACGTTTTTTTACAACAATGGTTTGCTGAGATGTTACACCTTTTTCTAAAGCGTACTCTTTTCTGATAATACTAAAACAACCGTAAGAGATTACTGTAAAATTGAGACAATACGTTAGGTAGGTATATTCTATTATATAATTCAAGAAAAACGGGGATTTGTCCACGTAGATTGGTTATGGTGTAGAGTTAACAAAGCGACTACAGTCTTACGCTGTATACTGTAGTCGCTTTGTATTTGATTAATTTAGTAGTAAGATACAAGGGGAACACAATATTTTATTAAGATTTAGTGCACCTCTGGGCCGCAGGCTCCTGCCCGCCCCTGGGAAATAACCGGAGGGCCATAACGTTGTTGTGGCCCTCGCCACGAGGCCAGCGCCCAGTAATTAATGTTCTCCTGTCCCATACCTACAAACCTAATCATTGAACTATCAAATTACACAAAAACAGAATCTGCCAAGGTTAGGTTTAATCTGCTAGTGGAATTCTCAACATAGGTGTGGATCAGAGATGGGCAAAATTTTATTCGCGAATAAATTATTCGAGAATAAATCTACGAATAACCCACGAATAATATATAATTTACCTGTTCACGCCTAAACCGCTGAACCGATTTAGATGAAATTTGGTATAGAGATAGTTTGAGTCTCGAGGAAGAACAAAGGGTAGTTTTTATCCCGGAAATCAGCCCCTAAGGGGTTGAAATTGGGGGTGGAAATTTGTATGGAGCTACTTAAACCGCTGCCCAGATTTGGATTAAATTTGGTATATAAATATTTTGAGCCCCGGGGCAGGATTTAAGATAGGTTTCATCCCGGAAATCAACCCCTAAGGGGGTGAAATGAGGGTAAAAATTTAGTTGTAGCCCATTTTGATGAAATTTGGTAATAAAAACTCGGGATCGGGATAAAAACTATGCATTGTCCTTCCCCGGGACTCCAACTATCTCTATACCAAACTTCATCTAAATAGGGTCCATCCAATTTTTTACCCCGGAAGACATTATTTTCGGGATAAAAGCTTTGTTGTCCTTCTCCGCGGCACAAACTATCACTATACCAAATTTCATCTAAATGGGTTACATCCAAATTTTCACCCCCATTTCACCCCCTTAGGGGATGATTTCCGGGATGAAAACTATGCATTGTCCTTCCCCGGGACTCCAACTATCTCTATACCAAACTTCATCTAAATGGGTTACATCCATATTTTCACCCCCAATTTCACCCCCTTAAGGGATGATTTTCGGGATAAAAACTATCCTATGTCCTTTCTTAGGACTCATACTATCTCTTAACCAAATTTCATCCAAATTTTCACCCCCTATTTCAGCCCCTTAGGCCTAAGGGAATGATTTTCAGGATAAAAACTATCCGTTGTCATTTTCCGGGCTCAGACTATCTCTATACGAAATTTCATCCAAACGGGTTCCATCCACATTTTCACCCCCCATTTCACCCCTTAGGGGGTGATTTCCGGTATTAAAACTAGCCTATGTCCTTTCCTAGGACTCAAACTATCTCTATACCAAATTGTATTCAAATGGGTTCCATACGAATTTTCACCCCTAATTTCACCCCCTTAGGAGATGATTTCCACGATTTAAACTATGTCCTATGTCCTTTCCCAGGACTTAAACTATCTCGAAACCAAATTTCATCAAAATGGGATACAACTAAATTTTTACCCCCATTTCACCCCCTTAGGGGATAATTTCCGGGATGAAACCTATCTTATGTCCTGCCCCGGGACTCAATATATTTGTATACCAAATTTAATCCAAATCTGGGCAGCGGTTTCAGTAGCTCCATACAAATTTCCACCCCCAATTTCAACCCCTTAGGGGCAGATTTCCGGGATAAAAACTACCCTTTGTTCTTCCTCGAGACTCAAACTATCTCTATACCAAATTTCATCTAAATCGGTTCAGCGGTTTAGGCGTGAAGAGGTAAATTATATATTATTCGTGGGTTATTAGTGGATTAATTCGCGAATAAAATTTTGCCCATCTCTGGTGTGGATGAACTTTCAACGTCTGGGTTAAATTCCTTAGAATCATACGCATTCTGCAGTAAATGTTCACCATTTAGCTAAATCTTCAAACGTATTATTTAAACTGGCTCTAGCAATTTATTTATTACTAACCGTGCGTGAGAAAGATAGAAAATGCTGAGGTAAGTTCTTTAACTTAAGGGTGCCTAATAATACGTTAAATAACTCGGATTACGAGGGACATCAAATAATTACTTTTATCCTGTTCTCACACAACTTGCACTTTAATTAACCTCATTATATTTCTTTACTACTACAAAAATGATAATAGTTTTAAACGTCAGAATTAAACAGCAGGACGTTGAACAATTATATATCTACTAGCTGTTGCCCGCGACTTCGTCCGCGTATAACATGTTATCGTCTAAATGTTTGTTAAAGGAATGAATAAAAAAAAAAACATTGAAATTAATTTTCTACCTAGACTTTTAGAAAACAATCTAAAACCGAAGTTACAAATTTCTTACTTTCAAAATATCTTGCTCTTTATACAAACTAAGAACCCTCTCTGAACCCTCATAGTAAACAGTCTGAAACCGTAGTTACAAATTTCTTACTTAAAAAATGTCTTGCTCTCTATACAAAGTTCGAACCCCCTTTTAACCTTCTTAGGCGATGAATTAAAAAAACGCTGAAATAAGTTTTGTAGTCTAAACAGGCTAAGATCGCAGTTACAAATATCATACTTTAAAATTTTCTTGCTCTCCATACAAACTTTAAAAGCTTTTCAGGGAAAAAATAAAAATAAAACACTCGGTTTTTTTATTTTAATAGATAAGTATTTTTTCTACAAACTATCTAGTCTCTAGCTAAAAAAAAGTGTTTCCCATACGAACCTTGCACCCCTTTTTAACCCCTTAAGGGGTGAAATTTTCCAAACCGCTGGCAGTAGGTATTTTTTTGTATTTTAATAAGTAGGTACTTAATCTTTCTACAGAGTTTTAAGTTACTACCTAAAAAAAAATTCCTACACAAACATTGCACCTCTTTATCCCCCTCTTAGCGGGTGGAAATTTTCAAACCACTGAAAGTAATTTACCTATATATTTGTATTCTAATAAATAATCTTTCTACACAATTTCAACTCTCAAGCTCAAAAAAAAAGTTTCCTCCATACAAATTTTCACCTGTTTTAATCACCCTTAGGGTTGGAATTTTCCAAAACGCTGAAAGTTCTTTATTTGTATTGTAATAAGTAATCTTTCAGCAAAGGTTTGTCGCTTGCGATCTTTTTAAAAAGGTTTGAGATTCTAGTTCAAAAAAATTCCCTTTACCAACATTGTACCCCTTTTTCATACCCTTAGGGGTGGAATTTTCCAAAACGCTGTTTTTTTTTATTTGTATTGTAATAAGTAATCTTTCTACAAACTTTTAAGCTTCTATCTCAAAAAGAAGTTTCGCTCTACAAACTTTGCAACCCTTTTTAACCCCCTAACAGGCTGAATTTTCCAAAACGCGGGCAGTATTTTATTTGTATTCTAATAAGTAAGCTTTCTACAACGTATTGAGTCTCTTGCTAAAATAATAAAGTTTCCCCCATACAAAATTTGCACCCCTTGTTTACCCCCTTAGGGGCAGAATTTTCCTAAACGTTGAAAGTATTTTATTCGTATTCTAATAAGTAATATTTATACAAAATTTTAAGTCTCTAGCTATAAAAAATAAAGTTTCCCCCATACAAACTTTGCACCCCTATTTGACCCCTTTAGGGGTAGAATTTCCAAAAATCTCTTCTTATCCGTTGCCTACGTTGTAAAACTTTTTAAAAGGTAGTTCTGGTGTAAATTTCAACTCTCTAGCCCCAGTAGTTTCGGCTGTGCGTTGATGAGTGAGTGGGTGAGTCAGTCAGGGCATTTATATGTAGGTATAGATAGATAGAAGATGACGAAAATCCCATTCAAATATTTCAAAACCGTTTTAATGTCGCTTGTTAGAGTGAGAAAACGATCGGGGACTGTGACGTCAAGATCCTCGAGCGTCATAGTAAAAAACAATCGATTCATTTGAAGGTGCGTTTTGTGAAAAAGGGACAGAACATAAAACTTTGGAACTTAGTGATTACCTATACATATACCTAACCTCTTGCGTTGATTTTTTCTCTATGATCCTTTTTTTGAGAAAATACGTTATGATTATTTTATTTAGTGTCTACCTACAGCCGGGTCCGCTGCACCAATGTTTTCCATGTTTTTAAACATCTAACATGTTTTCAGTCAGGTTCGGCAAACAAATAGGGTTTTGTTTTGATTGGCAAAACATGTTTGACGTTTAAAAACCACGAAAACATGGCGCAGCGGACGCGGCTTACGGGGTGTAGTTTCGATTCCTGAGCTATAACCACGAACTTCGGAATTCGAAAATATTCGGGTATCTCTATCTCTATCGCACTAACTGTACTCGAGTGACAGGGATGCAGTTATACGAACTTCGAGTTTCGGTTTTCGTGGTAGCGCCGTAGGCACTTTGGCAGAATGCACAAAGAACGCGTGCCATTGCCATTCAAAAAAAACAAATTCGTGTTAATTATATTGTTCAAATTTGTTAATACATTTTTTGAAATTACGTCATAATGCGACATTTGCGCATATAAGTTCTCATATCACAATCGAATATTTTTTTATGGTTTAACTTTTGGCATGTGTATCGTAAAGGTCTATCGTAGACTGGATTTAAATTATTAATAAGTGAAAGGCAAAGCAATTCCGCCATTTTGACGAAAATTTGACGTTTCTTATAGCTGACAGTTGGAGCAACGTTTGATTTCAATAAAAATAAATGAAAAATTAAATGAAGTCGTATATTTCGGAAAATTAATTAATTGTCGCAGTCGGATAAAAACTATCCTAAGTTGCAGCTAGAATAATAAATATAATAATGTACCTATATAAAATGTTTCATATTTTTCCGTTCATGGGATGCTGAGAACATTCGTACCACACAAAGCTTAGTTTCAAACTGGCTGATTTTTTTTTTAATTTAGAGATTTATTATAAGTGGAGATGGAGATTATCTTAAGGTTCGCCACTACTTATTCTCAATTATCGTGTCCGTTGTGTTAGATTAGTGCCGAAAGAAGAGCATACGCCAATTCGGGTAGATATGTATTTAGTATTGTATTGGTGATTCTTTCAAGCTTAGGTAATTAACCGTAAAATAGGGCGAGAAAGGACGCTACAGTCACAGCCATAAAATGAATCAAACAAGTTTCTATGAAAAAATATTTTTGGTACTTACTGGCTTTTATTGCCGACGTATAGATATATATTGCACCAGTGGTATATATTATATACCAGGAGCCTTGTTTGGGCTCATCCGAACCCTCCCCACGAGTAGATAAAGACTGCAAAAAGGTTTTTTTTGTTGACAGAAACTTCATTTAATTTTGTTACAGTAAAGAAGCGATCATTTATGATGTTGCTATCAAAAATTCTCGCCATTTCCTGCCATGAATCATACGTATAATAATTACTTACTCTTCCTACCCATTCATCCATCAACTCCGACTTTATACTGACGCGTTAAAATCAAAACGACGCATATACTTGCGGAACAAGAGTATGCGAGATCTTTCTTTTCTTTCAATTCGGACTAAAAGAAGAACTTAACTGCCATTGAAATAAAAAGTATATCGGACCATTTCTACTATGAAAATTTCTCGACCTATAATAAACTACGGTTGTTTAATTTTTGCCAGGCATGCGTGCTTTGATTAATCGTTTAAGAAAACAACTCGTAAACGCTGTTCTTTAAGTATTTGGGATTTGTGGCCGTTTAATTGATACAATTATTCTGGCATTATGGTAGTTATTGCACAGGCCAAGCAATTTTCAACTTTATTACTAAAGTGAAGTGGTTATTATATTATATCCGTTTTGCATAACATACCTGGTAGCTGAGTGTACGATTCTGGGAACTGGCATACTTCTATAGTATTCATTCTGACAGCCTAATGTTAATATAGCTGCAAACAGTTATTTCAAAGTTTGATTGATCCAGATGTCTAACAGCTTATCTGTACAGTTTTTAATTGAGGGAAGGAAAGTGATTATAATTTGAAAGTACAGAATCAATTCATCATCCTAGTCCAAGTCTATAGACATAGCCTATAGTTTATATTGATATGTATGTTAGTCTGTGAGGTATGTGTAAATATGGGCGCTTATTGCCTGATCTAAATGAGTAAATAAATAAATAATTGATCAACTTGTCTTCTTAAGGATGACTCACGCTAGAACGGGCCGTGTCCGGCCCGGGCCGAGCCTCACCCATGCCCGGCCGAGCCACGGCCGAGGCTCGGAAGCGGCTCGGTGTCGGCACGGCCCGGCCATGACTTGGCCGGGCTTGGGTATTGCTCGGCCGCGCAAAAACGCCGTCGTTTTTCTTAGAAAAATGGCCCGGGCCGGACACAGCACGTTCTAGCGTAAGTAATCATTTCATAACTAACTGCTTTGTGTGACCAGATTTTCTCGCCAGCCCAGCCTTTGAAGCAGTCTTCCTTCCTAACTCTAACTACACTAATTACAGTTATAAATCCTTATTATGCTCCGCTACTATTTAACACCGAACGACAACATAAACTTGTGTAGCAGGCTTACCTACATAATTATAAGCGAAGATGAAACTCCGTTTGGCAGGTGACGTGGTGTATATATATGTGGTAATACTTACTAACGGACTTTAACTGATGCTGATGTCGTGCATCGACCATTTGTCCGATTCGTGTCCGACCATTATTAATATTTCTATACTCTCGCACCTTGTGTGATTACTTTCACATGCTTATTTTACGCTACCGCGTTTCGTTGAAGTGTAAATTCTAGTTACATGACGCAAGGTTGTGCTTCAATTGTATATTTTCACAAAATTAGGGTCGGCAATGCGCTTGTGATTCTTCTGGAGTCACAAGTGTCCATAGGCTATGGTAACTGCTTAACATCAGGCAGGCCGTAAGCTTGTTTGCCACCGTCGTTGTATAAAAAAAATACGAGCTTGATGAAGTTTGTAGGTATGTGCTATTGCAAAAGGGTCGTTGAAACAAGCTATGTGGACATGTATTACGAACACTGCACACATACAAGAAAAGTTAAGTTCAGAGAAGAATTGTATATTATAATATAACACATGTAACGTAGTAATGTAATTTGATTTATCGACGGGCAAGCAGTTTATATTGAATAAAACAAAACGATTGGATTATGAATAGCTTTTTCACTAAACAAATTACTTAAACAACTAGCGTACAGACCCCAGGGGTCGTGGTCGTGGCACCCACCGGCATTTGATGAGGGCTTTTAAATATTAAAGAAAGTATAATATCTTTCCACGTCCCATTTGGTGTGTTTTTTAGGGTTCCGTACTCAAAGAGTAAAACGGGACCCTATTACTAAGACTTCGCTGTCCGTCCGTCCGTCTGTCTGTCACCAGGCTGTATCTCACTGATACCGTGATAGTTCCAGTTGAAATTTTCACAGATGATGTATTTCTGTTGCCGCTATAACAAATACTAAAAACAAAATAAAATAAATATTTTTATTGATAATGGTACGGAACCCTTCGTGCGCGAGTCCGACTCGCACTTGGCCGGTTTTTTATTGTCCCTCCGCCTCCGCAACGTCATATCGTTTTATTAGTTATAACTTTATTTACGTACAAAGTTTTTTTACTACTTATGTAATTTTTTTTAATTCGACTGGCGCTGTCTTAATTAAAATACCTAATGAACTACCTACTACTAACTTAGTAAGCTTGTAATCAAATTAATATATGCATGCTTCAAATGTTCCTGTTTTGAAAGCATAAAAAAAACCGGTCAAGTGCGAGTCAGACTCGTGCACCAAGGTTTTCGGACCATCCCGTCCAATAGAAACAAGTCCACTATAAACTGACACGCACTAAGTATGTTATACTGGACATCAAATTTTCAGTGATGTAACTAAAAATTTACGGTTTTAGCAACTTTTCCTCTATCTGTGCTATAATCTAAGACATTGCTTCGTACCAAATTTCAAGATTCTGAGTTCACGGGAAGTACCCGTAGGTTTTGATTCCCTTGCGAGTTTCGAAAAGCGGAAATTTGCGGCATAAACATCTGTATCTTGATTGCTTTGTCATGATACCTCCACGTGTTCCAGAGAAAAAGGGTCTTGACAGACGGACGGACGGACAACAAAGTGATCCTATAAGGGTTCCGTTTTTTTCTTTAGAGGTACGGAACCCTAAAAAACAACCTTATTACTATTTTTGATAATTAAATTGGGTCATTCCCATCTTCCAACCTATCCATCCCAGGTTGCATATGAAACCTGGGTTAGATAGGTTGGAATATGGGAATCACATCACCCATTAAAGTATGTGAGAAATAACAAAAATATTGATACCAAATGCACAGTTGGTGAAAACCTTTTTCATTCATTGCAACGAAACATTTTATCAATTTCACACGTAACATTTGTAAGAAAAAAACGCCCAGTTAATAGTTCGCCTTCACTTGCAATCTCAGATTTACGAGTATAGCATTTCTTCGCAACTGCGCTCGAGCTAGCAAGTTAATCTCATTCAATTCACAGCGTCGCCAATTGTTTGCAGCAACTGAAG
The DNA here is from genome assembly GCA_963854355.1 of Epinotia brunnichana. Taxonomy (NCBI): domain Eukaryota; kingdom Metazoa; phylum Arthropoda; class Insecta; order Lepidoptera; family Tortricidae; genus Epinotia; species Epinotia brunnichana. Next base: position 16,183,853 of record OY977939.1, on the reverse strand, counting down.
TCCCCTGAACTGAACAATACTGTAGTTTGAAACGGACAAGTAGCTAATGAAATTACCTGCAACAATGAGACCCGTGGTCGTCGTGGAATAGTGCCTATGGTCTCCCGCTTTACCTTACTTAGAAAGGCGTAAATATTCTTCATTAGTTATATTACATACTCGTACTTACGATGTTTTAAAACTATTAGGGTGCAATACATCTGCTCCACTTAGGAACCGACGCGGACGGAAGTCCGGCCAGTTAATGTCGATCGCGTTTAATTAAAAATAAAAGTTGTGTTGACAAAATAAACAGATTATTTAGACTTTTAGGCAGGATATTTTAATTACGTTATTAGGAATTACTCCGAAATCAAAATTTGTTGGTTCTGTTTCTGTTCTGACGACGCTTCCAAAGAGCAGTTTTGAAGGAGGTTCAGCTTTTCAGTTGTTTAGTGTACGGATAATGTGTGTATTAGTAGTAAAACTCTGTATTGTACACGATAATGAGATGTAAAATTTAGAAAAAGAAAGGGCAAGTACGAAGTCAAACTTATCCCTTTTAGGTACCTCTTCCAAATAATTAATGTTCTCGTATAATATCAAGGTTTTGGTAGAAATAAATCGAACTTGTCTCGCTACAGGGTACCTAAAATTGTTCTTTGTGAGTCCTTCGAGTGATTTCTATTGCCACTTATTTTGTATATTCTGTACGTAACTATTATTAGGTACAGTCGACTACAAAGTTAAGTATGTTTTTTAATGTTACAAAATTATGTATGTATATCTTATATTACTATGGTATTAAAGTCTATGTATACATATTTTTGTAACTTGTGTTATGTGTAGTAGGTACTTATAATCTTATCGATTATAAGTACACATAACAGCATAGCTAGATTAGGAAACTAGCGGTTAGGAAAATAAAAGCTATGATTATGCATTTTATTTTGTTTACCTATTTGCATCGGTTGGGTTTATTGGCTTATATGGCTGAATATAGAAAAAAAAATACTAATTGCAAGTTTATTAACCGACTTCAAAAAAAGGAGGAGTTTCTCAATTCGGTTGTATTTTAATATTTTTTTTAATGTATGTTTTTGCCTCAGAACTCCGTCATTTATGAGCTGATTCGTAATAAAGGTAGGTTGCTTCCAGGTTGGTCCCATTCTTTTCAAAAAACCAGTTGTATGATGGGATCCATGAGGAATTGAGGCAACTCTTCAATTATATTAGGCTCGGTTGTAGTGATTTCGGTATTTTCTATTATAACTAGTGTATTTACACCCCGCAATCACAAATTTGGTGAAGTGGTACTGATGATCACGACCACAGATGACTTATGGAACTCGTACTTAAAACTGTAAAAGTACGTTACAGATTCTGATACTATTCCGTTGAAATAGCAACTAATGAAGTGCTAAATAAACGTCAAGTGTGCCAAATCGACGGCAATTCGTCTCTAATAATCAACGTATTTACCCTCGGAAAGCAGTTCATGTGGTAAAGCGGAAAGAAAATGTGGAAATAATTATTCATGTGGCTTGGCGGAGTACTAAATTGAAATTGGTTAAAACTTTGTTTTTAAAGTAAATTATCTCATGCATGTTCCATAGCTAATCCATTATTTTTACTACTTCAGTTACGCACCGTTGAACACATGTTCTCCGAAAATTTCAACCATCAAACGTCAATTAAGAAATAAACATGCGAACCAACGAAGTAGGCCTTAATGATAACCTTTGAGCACCAAACCTGGAAAATAGTGCATTGTTAGGAAATATTCGGGGTTCGTTGAAGCACGACTGTTTGCGGCATAACTAACCATTTGCGAGATCTCTGTATCTATACCTTCGCCGCAATCCCAGCCGCGGGCGAAATTGCACTTCATTTGCGTGCGCCCGCTTCCGCGCCACTGCAATGTTCTCACGCCCTCTCGTGCTCTCTGCCCGGCTCGGGCGCAGCGTCTCCCGAACGGCATTCCCGCATTGATAGATAGATCGTTATCGAACCTACTAATAAAGCGTCGACACATGCGCCGTCATGAGATATCATTTAGTTTTACGCCTTATAATTATACTCATCTACATTTCGAAATTGTTGCCCACAACTAGCTGCTTTTGCCAAGTCATCGCTGTGAGCTCTCACGAGTTGAAATGTAAGTGGGGTCATTTATGAGTGTTGTTTCTATAAGGAACGGAGGCTGTATGGGACGGACCAGCAGAAAAATACGAGACCGTGCATAGAAACGTGTTTAATCGTCGATGGCTATGCAACGCCGCAGGCCTATCCCTTCGAACGGGACGGAGGTATCACACGTGCACATAATGGAAGGAGCTTACGTTGCAGCTTTTGATATCGTAATTAAGGCCGGAATGACCGGCGGGCGGCGGCGATGAATACAAAATGTTTATTTTATAAGTAGGCATAATTTAAAATTTTAATAACTCCGCCTGAATGGTTATTAAATCAACGGCCGACGGCTCTGAGGAATTAGCCCCGACACGTCGTAACGTAAAGTAAATCTTGAATAGAGTTTTACGGTATCAATTACTGCGGCTTACTAACAGCTCATTTAAGTATAAGTTTTATCTCTACGAATAGATACTATGTCTTATCAAATGGAGATAGATACTAGAAAAGTAGTTGAAAGAAGCCGCGTAGATGAGGTGATGTAATTAAGAGGTCTTTTATATATTGCGTTGATACCAGGGTTCAATAAGACACATAGCTATTAATTGTGGAACCAATGCTATTACGCTGTTCCTTCAGTCGAAGTCGACATGAAAAAATAAAGTACGATATTGAGCGGCATCCTAAGGAATAATAAAAAAAACTCATAGCGTTACTCCCACGGAATAAAGAATTTGTTATTCCGTGGTTACTCCAGCAGACGTCAAAGATGTCGCACAGAGTTAAAACCTATTAAATAGGTTATTTCGTTCAGAAAATACTTAGAATTCACGGCGACGTTTATATTTTGTTTATAGGTTGTCTCGTCCTAGACTTACTAGACTAGACAGTAATCTATTTCTATCTCCTAAACCAACAAGGTCGCCAAGACTAAAATTTCTAGTCGTTAAAAAAAGTCAATGATCGTCACAGTTCTGTGTTCATCAAAAATAACTTCGCACCGGGGACCGGCGGATGCACGTGTGCGGCGTCCCGCGTTCTGTGCTGTTTTTATTGCACCCTTTCGCTTCTGTATGCCCTTTTTAACGCATATGCGTTTATGCCTTGCTATTTGTTCGCGCCCGCACATCTTTCGCTAAAAAACGAAAATTAGAGACCTTTTGTCTTTTAGATGGGAAGATAACTAAGAAGATTCGGTTTTGAGGACCATAGAGTTTGATAGGCATCTTTCTTCAAGGCTTGTCGTCATTCCCTTGTATCACGATCTTTTACGTATTAAAACTGCGCTGTTTGTTTTTTTTTGTTTTTCCTAATCCGATTCCACATAAATACTCGCCTGTAGAGTCGAATTAATATAAAACCATATAACAAACCAGTATTTTAATACCACCGAAATAAAACACTAGAAAGCGGCCAAGTGCGAGTCGGACTCGCACATGAAGGGTTCCGTAAAATAAATTGCGGTTTACGATTTATGACGTATTAAAAAAAACTACTTACTAGATCTCGTTCAAACCAATTTTCGGTGAAAGTATGCATGGTAATGTACATCATATATTTTTTTTAGTTTTATCATTCTCTTATTTATAAGTTACAGGGGGGAAGGGGGGGACACACATTTTACCACTTTGGAATCTCTCTCTCTCTCGCGCAAACTATTCAGTTTTGAAGACCTATCCATAGATACCCCCCCACACGTATGGGTTTGATGAAAAATTTTTTTTTGAGTTTCACTTCTGAGTATGAGGACCCCCAAAATTTTCTGTTTTTTTTTATTTTTGTGTGAAAATCTTAATGCGGTTCACAGAATACATCTACTTACCAAGTTTCAACAGTATAGCTCTTATAGTTTCGGAAAAAAGTGGCTGTGACATACGGACGGACAGACAGACAGACATGACGGATCTATAAGGGTTCCGTTTTTTGCCATTTGGCTACGGAACCCTAAAAATTAGTGGCCGTCCTATTCGGAACTCCCCTTTGTTAGAACGCGAGCATAACGGATATCTGTTGTTCTTTTCCGAGCTCTCCCTTTTAGAGCATTGTCGAAATATTTACGCCCCACATTGGACGAGAAATTCCAAACAATGCGCTTGCGCATGTGCGCGGCGCGGAACACGTGCGCCGGGACCGGGTCAGATTAAACGGAGAAAGATTTTTTTTGTTAGGTATCAGAAGGATAGTTCTAGCAATTTGTATCTATCGCAGTAGCATAAAAAGTCCACTTTGTACACCACAATATTTAATGTCGTTTGTGCCTGTTTTACTACGTATAAATATGGTCAACCAACAAAAATACAAGTATTGAAGAGTCGTTCGACTCTCAAACGTCTCGGTGGCATTTATCGAAGTGGCGTTCTTATTTATTTTCAAAATTACAAAAAATATGGGGTGTCCATCACATTCACAGGCCGATTATAGGATCGTAAGATAAGTAGGTACGATTAAGTCGTCATTCAGATCAATCTATGTTTACACAGAGTCGCCGAGAGACAGGTTGCATTGACAAGATAGATACTTTGTTTAGACTTTCTCACTCAAATCTTGTACCAACGTCTTCAAGTTTATATGATCGCCACTGACCTTTAACCCCAATCCCAACAATATCACATAAATAGTGAGTAACTACTAACCTATTACGTATTCATCGAGTTGATCATTCTCGTTTATTTTTCGATGTATTATACGGCCGGCGGTCGAGATGTGGGAGTCGTTCGGAATTGGACTTGAATAAATTGAATTGTGTGATCATGATTGCCTCCTCATACAATACAAACAAACATCATTATTTTATGTTTTTTTATACACACAAGTTGGTTTGAATTTGAATATATGATAGTCAACCTAAGGATTAGAAAAGCGCTACATTCTTTTGTAATTGTTAACTTTCCTCTCTTAGTTCGTTAATTGCGACTATTTATTTATCATCTCTGACCACACGACTTGTTAAATATAGGATATTTATGATGATGTGTAGGTTCGAATAACAACAGAATGCGTACCGTTGTCGCAATTAGCACGTGATAAAAGTAAGATACTAAGTAGTAGAACGTCAGAGAAAGCGCAGAAAGATTTATCTAGTTTTTATCACGCGATTTCTTTATTTTAGCTCAAAATCCCTTCACTACAGTGACACGAATGGTTGGCCAGACATACACTATGTGCTCTGCTCCCTTTAATCCACTGGCTCGTTTGCAAGTTCACACGACATGTTTGTATGTAAATTCGAATTTACTGTTCTGCTTATACAGCGGGCACCGTTGAATAAACTTGCACGGCAGTACCAAGAGAGCAGACGTAAAGAGGAGTTATTAAATTATGTCGGGTCGGGTTACATAATGAAGAGGTACAGCACGTCGCGTCAAGGTACAAAAGAGGCGGTGCTAAAAGCCGAGGCGACATTGCACGGGGTCAGGCATCGATCGGGGCGGGGCTGGTTCCACATTTGGCCAGATTTTTCGACCCAAATTATAGTTTTTAAAGTAAATGTTAACGTTTGTTTGTAACGAACGATGAACTCTACATATATATTAACTTTCGCCGTCATTGTATTATCCACCTATTGATAATTTTAAACTTCTTTTAATTAATAAAATAAATGTTCCAGGAAGACTATTAGGTACCTATCTTACAGCATTTTATTTGGTACATTCTGCGTTATACAGCCAGCGGGTTCAGATATTACTCTATATGTAACTACGCTAGTGTAAACTTGAGTGAGTAGATCCGTACAACTAGTTTCCAGGCGGGTGGTTATGAATGAAAATGCTCTCGAGAGCTAAAATAGAAAGAAAAACATTTATTCGTGACACACACAAAACGACAAACATTGAATAAAAATAAAAAATAATAGGCGCCCATACTTTAATCAACTAACGTGTCCTTATCTTCCGGATAGTATACGTCGTCACTTCTGTTTCTGTCCCAAATTATTAGGTAAATATGTCCCAAAATATAATCGTTTCAATCTAAACCCAATCCTATTTACATTTGTAGACTTTACTTAACGTGACGTCGAATATATTAATCAAGTCAGACCTAATAAGCCTTATATTTTCGTTTATTGTTGAAGGATAAAGGTTTTATAGACGCGAAGCCGGCCGAAACGCACTGACAGCGGTGGCGGAGCGAACGGCGCAGCGCACCGCACAGGAAACCGCGCCGCGCCGCGGTATTCTTTGCAGACCCTTTCGTATTAGTTCGAATATTACAAATTACAACCGGTACCGCCTCCGCACCGCGCCGCGCCGCTCCGCTCCGCCACCGCTGTCAATGCGTTTCGGCCTTTAGGTACGTCCTTTAGTGTAGTAAACTTTTTAAATCACTGTGCTATAATATTCTAAATATGCTGTAGTTATATTCTATGGAATCGATTTCATGGCATGCCAAAGATATCCCCATAAAAGAAAAAAAGTGCTGAAAGCAAATCGGTCGAAAATGGAACCACCCAAACACATGTCGGCCGAATACAATTGCAAGCTCGATACTAGCCCTGGCGTGCCTCGTACCTGCCACGCGATACAAATAAAACCCAACGGCGCACTCGTGACCCATTTCTAAACCCATTAACAAATCCTGGAATGTCGTTTATGCAACTTTTAATTAACCATAATACCTATTCTTTACGTATTCGTTTACTGAAATTTTGTGTTTTGTTGATGCCTGTAAATATTTTTTTGGGACATTTTTTTCTTGTTTTTGACATATTTCCCTTTTTAAGATAACCTTCTTATTCATAAAACTTAACAAATTTCTAATAACTGTATAACTACATAAATTAAAAACTAGAATAAAAATACCCCCGACCCAATAAACATAGTAGCTACCTAAGAACCAAATCGACACTATCGACAGACAAGATTTTCGATTAAAAAAACGGACTCAAATCGGTTCGTCCGTTTGAGACCTGCAAAGCCACATTCAGATACACATGTTACACGTATAAGATCCCTTTTTTTCGTATTGAAGGTTGAAACGTATGTTGTCCTTTTTTTCACAAACCCAAAAGGCAAAGTGACACACGAATTTTAACGGCATTTTAGCTAACATTTGCATTGGTGGACGAATAGATTCAGTTGTGACGTTGATTTGCAATTATACTTATTTAGGAAGTATGTTAAACCCACGGACGCTTGTAATCTCGTCATGTGTCACGTTTAACACTACAAGCGACTACATTTAATATTAAAATCCCGTTGTATACCGCATGGGATAACACGATCTGCGGAAGGAAGTGGCTCAATTACCGCAGGCTGCCGCGTGCAGTGCAGGGCTAGTGTTCGTAAAGTTTGCTGCCCACTCGCCTGAAATTAACCCGTGTAAGCCTGACCCTCCTATTGCGCCTCGTTTTTACGAATTCGGGATCAAGTTATACTAGGGGCGAGAGGTAGGTTGTGCCGACAGGTTGTGAAGCGAATAGCAGTGCAATGTGCACAGGTGTGGTCACGTCGCGTTATAATGCGGGGCGATTGTTATGGGATCTACTAAAGGCCAGTTTACACGTGCCCAAGCAGCAGAAGGGTTGACTAACGCGCTTTTGACGCGTGGCAGTAATGTTTGTTGGCTTTTATCTAATGTAACTTCAATTAAGCAATATATTAGTATCACACTACTGTCCTTTTATCTCTCCCTCGTACAAAAAGCAAACAAATGTAACCCAAAAGTCAGCTTCACAAAAGTGTATTAGAAAGGTGGTCATGAAGATCTTGGACACATAATGGCATTTAAAGATGGGGGAGCCGGCACTCGACATGAAGAGTGGCGTGGCAACGGAGGCGTTTTATTCACAGTTTGGTACTTACTTTATTGCTAAAAGCATCACCGCTAGATGTTCATTTCATTAGTATAGCAAAATTTGCAGTCAATTACTCTTTGAACTAAAAAGCTGATCCAATCTCTCTGAAAGTTTTCTGTGTTTATGGGTCAAATGTCAAGGAAAATTCGAACAAAGCGTTGCAAATAAATAAATCAATTTATAGTGAGGGTTAAGACGAGCTGATATCATGCTACGTTTGTCACAGTCGTGACTGCACTGTACTATGTACTTAACAACTGGAAGTAGAACGTCCAGTTGGAAATCGTTTACATCGTAAAGTGGGGTATTAAGCGTTTCGTGAAAAAGAAACGAATTTCCGTAGATATATCGTGGAGTAGTTCCCACAATAGTAAGATCGTGACCACTCCGACGATCTGGAGTGACGATAGCTCTCCTCCGCACTTCTATTCCGCTTGAGAGTTACGTCGTGAGGGGACTTAATTGTGGATTGTGACCGAGATTATCTTACTGTATCTTAGGTCTTGTTCTAGCGAACATGCTTCTAACCCAGTATTTGACAACCTTTTTCATGGCGCGATCCCCTTAGTGTGGAAAAATATTACGCATCCTTCCGCTGTAACATTTATTTTTAATTTTAACAATATCAAAAACAGAAGTAGCCTTTGACCACCTCAACCTACGGGTTGAAAAACACTGTTCTATAATACCATCGAATTGCCAGTACTGTTTACGTTCGTCATGCTGTATTATTTGGAGAGGTAGGTACTCTGATATATTTGATGTAAGTAGAAATCTAATATGTACCTACATATTGTTTAAAGAAAATGCTAGTGCGATCTGTATTTCAAATTGTAATTGGATTTTGGTATTCTTCACATTGAATTGATGATGATTGAAAAAAAAACCGACTTATGTCTTTGTCTTATTTTTTTACATATACTACGCAGTAATGTAATTTTTTATCATGAAATAAATAATCTAATCTAATCTATGTAAACTTCGTTGTATTCGGGTGACGTTGCTTGGCTTGTATTTTTAGCAGCAAAATAAACATATACTAATGCAGAATTCTACTTAGTATGTTATAGAGTTGTATGCATTTTAAGGTTTCAACATAAACAGTTTACGTCACGCTTACTCCCTTTACTCGTTAATAGTTATATTTATAGTCATAGATAATTCATTCGAATTGCAAACTAGCTTCCCTTGCTACTTCACAGTTATTACCCATTCGATAGGTTAGTTACGTGTAGTTCAATACTATGGGTAGTTCATACAGTTTCACATTGTACTCTGCTATATCGGCTTAAGTTATCACAGCGTACGTCGTTGCATAGCTAAGCAGGTTAGTTTTGAATAGTAAGCACCGATACCATCAATACTCGGAGGTGTGAACCCAGAGATTATACAAACGACGTATCGCACAGGTCGGGCGATCCTATTTGAATATTTGTATCTACAAACGGCTCGTCTCCATACATATTTTATGCCTCACATGACCCAACTTAACAATAAGATTACTGGCCTATTGTACAGGCGATGTCGTGTTTCAACTATTCACTACACAGACAATAAATCCAGATTGACGCAGTGAACGAGAACACCGCTTGTATCAAATTTACGTAAACGTTATGCTGCTTATGTCGTTTTAGGGTGTACCTAAACTCAAACAGGTCCTTTGAAACACTTCGGTACGTTATACTTACTTACATGCTGCGTTTCCTCGTCTTGGTTTATGATTTTCTACGATGAAATAAGGTGAGAAGTGGGCAAAATAAATTGGAAATTCAATTTATCTCGAAACTTTCTCATGTGGAAATCGGGAAATCCCGCAATGTTACCCCCTGAAAGAATAATTTTCAGTGCTCTTGTAGCTTTGAAAAAGTGATTATTAGACGAACAAGGATTCCTTCGAGTGCTCATTCTAAATAATTCACCATTCGTGGAAATTTAAAGATTTTTTGTTATTCCCGTTTTATTGGAATGGAGGAATATCCTAGGCACTTACTTTGAATTTATTGAATAGACCTTTACAATCGAAAATTGAGCATAAAAATGGTTTTATTACCGTTTTTCTACTCGTCGACTTTAATCTTTGAATTAAGATTTCGTACACGAAACTAAGATCACATACTTTTTAATCCTGGAGCTGGTGACGGAGCTCGTGGTTCCATAAGATAACCGCCAGCAGTCATCTTATGAATCCAGGAGCTGTATAAGATAACTGTGAAGACATCAACGCGCAAATATACTAAGCTGCTGCGCTTCATTTCAGCAGGGCGATTTTCAATAGATACCAAGTTTGTTTAATAAATTATTATTTCCGTTGACTCGTAGAAAACGTATTGTATACAATAGTTATATAATTAGCTTTTTAAGTCTCGTACCTTAATTAGGCCACTCAGCAAGCTTCGTGGCCTAAAAGTGGTACTCGACTTAAAAAGTATTCGACTTATAACGATTGCATAAACTACTATTTTAGTATACGAGTATTGAACAACATTGAAATGATAAAGCATGAGCCTCTGATTGCTCATTAACCTTTTAACCGCCGACCCTCAAATAAGTTAGATACTAGCAATTTTCAACTGTGTCATAATAAATTAAGGTGTCATTTACACTGTGACTTTGTCTGATATATCGGTTAAACGGGTTGTGATGATGAAATGGAATAATAGTCGTTCAGTTTCATAATAACATCACACGAGTGTATTAATGCCTAATCATGTACAGTTTCATACACTATTTTATCTATCCACATATCATATGCCTCCATGATGCATTCAGGAGCCGCATATTATGACCGGCATCGCGGCCAAAGACTACAATATACATACTGAGATAGACAGGCAACTCGACCAAATTGAGAAGGCATTTAATGCTTGCGTATACAGGCGCCATCTCTTCTGCGGTAGTTACAACTTTTCTTTGAATGTACAAAACATACAAAAAGTGCGTCGGTCGTAGGGATTGAACCCCGGATCATCAACTCCAAATACCACCGTCTGTACCCCTAGGCTACTGATGCCTTGTGACAATACGGCGAATTTTTAAATACCTTGACAGCCTAGCCTAGCAATCGCTAGCCCAAGTAACATTTATATCTGTATAAAGGCTGTACTATATATATTTTTTTTTACTTTAGGCTGTATAACTTGGCTGCATAGGGGCTGTATAGCGGCTATACAGCCCTTAAACATCCTAAAGGGGCCCCAAATTATACAGCTTCAAGTGTAAATACAGCTGGTTAACAGCTGTATTATAGCTGTATACGCCAAATAACAAGCTGACTTAGGGTTTAATAAAATTCCATTATACAGCTACAATTCTACGATTTGACCATTTTATTCTTATAATACAGGCTCAGGCTGGTAAAAATCTGGATATAAGAATTATTTTTTGCACAGTGAAAACTTCTAAGTTACTTTATAGAATTATTGAATTGTGGCCGGCCATTGTATAAATTGTGATGTGATTTTTGTAGAGTGTTAAGGTAAGTACCCATATTTCTGTTCTCTGTCGAAATTTTGCTTGCGGCTCCTACTTTTCCGTGAATATGTATATCAATTAATAGTCGATCGAATCGAAATAATAGATAATAATAGAGATAAACAATAAACATATCCTACCAACTAGTTTTTATTAGACCTAAAACCGCGATATTTGTACGCACAATACTTCTCTACTGAAAAATGAACCAATTGTATTGTGTCTAAGTTACTTATTCTAAAGAAATGTACAAAGTTAAACAATAAAATATTGAATGTATTATGAAATAAAATTCATAGGTTATGTTTTAATGGCGTCCCCAATTTATACAGCTGTCGTTCTTCTTGTACACTATTATGAAGCTATTCGCTGAACTGAGGCATAATATTAGAATAAGTATCAGCTTAAAGAGTAATACTGTCTGTATATTAGAATTTAATTATTACAGTAGCTGCTTAGAAGTAGATATAGTGTCGATATTACAGCGAGTTTCACAATGAGAATACGCTTTTCTTAATTTTCTTTTTGCAGCTCCGGTTCGCTTTTGTATATGCCATGGTTTAACGTTCATAATTACTATTTAAACCAAATTAAACACAAAAAATATTAGTTCCTTCACCGCACACTCTAGTTCACAGTTTCACTTTTAAGCTGGATTATCCTCTTAACAAACACTAAAAGAATTAAAATAACCCACTATTGCTAAACTAATGTAAAATCAATTAGGAGCGTTGTTTGCCAACAAACCGCATTGTGGTTTGGCAGATTAATTGTACATATGTAAATTTAGCTATAAGCCTTAAATAGAGAATAAAAAAAAAAAAAAAATACTAATGGCTGAACTATACGGTAAAACCTACACTAATAGCATCAGCTTTATAATAGAGTTTAAATAACGTTTTATTCAGCCAACAGCATTATATTACACTCTTGTAAAGGACATTGCTTGTGAAGGGTTTCCTAGATAACTGTTGATCAGCTATTGTCAAGCCTAATATGAGGAGTTACAACAGAGTAGGTTAACACCAATATCCAGTTAGTAGCAATATTATATGCCCTTGTATAGCGTTAAGCAGTACAAAAGAATAAGTCAAGAGCTGTAAACAGTCATTATGTAACTCTAGTCTGCTAAAACTGCTTAAAGTATTTTTTTATACTAAACACTGTATTTTTGTGTTTTGCAATGCTTTTAATAAGCTAAAAGTAATAATTTCGACATTATACAGCCGTAAACCAGCTGTTCTGTTTAAAACGAGACCGTTGATGCTCCAGTACAGCCTTATGTATGTATTTACTCTATTAATCAGCATTTATAAAGTCTTAAGCTGTTAATGAACTGGTTTAAAGTTTTATTTTTAGCCTAAATGTTACTTGGGAGAGCTTCAGAGAGTTCGCCAGCTATCAAGAAGGTGGCACTGTTTTCAATAAGAAACTGGATTTGCATTAAGTTCTAAGTTCGCATAGCATGATCGCGGCGTCGTCGTTTTCTGGCAGCTGTCATAGTTTTTTTTAATTCAGAGACAAACTAGAGTCGGATCCTACTGTCATATCGTTCGATATCTTACTTACGTTTACGTGCGACATTTGTCAAATTTGTTTGCAAATTGACAATTCATTTCGAACTACGTCATCTCGACTGATATTAGAATAGAGGTTAAATCAAATTTCTTTGTTTTTCAGAGACGTTCGAAATTTGAATGAAATAATGTTATCGAATTCGATGTTATTATTTAGTAATAATAACATTTCCACAGATAAGAATTTGTTCTAACAAAACAGTTTATTTTTATGGTGGTCATAATGTGCGGTTCTTGAACGCATCATGGAGGGTTTATGATATTTGGATAGATAACACAATTGAACCAATGCAAAATTCGTGCCTATATACCTAAAGTGGTTCCATTTTGAAAGATGTTTCTAAAGCTTCTAACACTTATAACTATCGAGCCACATTTTTTGTCATGCAACAAAAAGCTGACGTATTATAAACCTTATTATCAAACTACTTGTTAGCATCTGAATTGTTGGGTGGAAACATTGTCAATTTTGAGATAAAAGGTGTCGCGTGCTCGGGGGTGGCGTAGTCCTTGGGTTGAATAATGGGCCCGTTGTACCTACACACATAAGGTACCTATGTCTAACGAACATCAATATTCTGTTTACATGACCTAACTCTGGTCGCTGGCTTCGAAAAGCAACCCAGGGCTTTGTAAAGGTTGCTTATTTCAATTCTATTTACTCAAACAGATAAGAATACTGTAGTTTATCCTTTATATACTTGTGACCGTATTTTGCATTCATATGAAATCGTTTTATGCAAAATAGATTTCAGGCCTATATATACCTATTCTGCAAGCAAGCAAGTACAGGCCATGGTCAGAAATAGAACCAAGCTAAATATGCAAAATATCTATGAAATTGGGTTGAAGTGTGTTGTGGGCGATGGACTAGCAACCTATCACTGCAACATCACATTTTGTCGATCTTTTATACCCACATTTATGCTAAAAGTGGCACTGGAACACAAGTTTCATGTGCTCTGCCTACCCCTTTTAGGGATAAAGGCGTGATTGTATGTATGTATGTATCTATGAAATTTGCATTAAATTCACTTATGACCAAAACCGTAATTTTCTGTGTTTTTTGGAAAAAAAAATATATGACTTGCGTGTTAAGGTAGAATGCAGTCCGGGTAATCACGTAACGTTCCGAACGCGCGTTAGGACAATTTAACTGTCAATTTTCCATAGAAAAAGTGACATTTAGATCTACCTGACGCGCGTACAATGCGTTACGTGATCGACCTGCTGCTCGGTTATAAAATTATCATGGCAGCTGGTTGACTGTTGTCATTTCTAAGGTCACATTAGACCTATAATAAGTGTGTAAACTCCCCTGCTGGTCGGCCGCGCTCCGGATTAAATTGTTTAATTGACGCTAATTGTCGGACGCCCGCGGAGCCGGCTAACGAACCTTTCAAGCGGACGCTAAAACAGTTATTTTATATTTACCAACGTAAATGACAAGCATTCTGAGCTGGATATTTTATGATCGATAGTAAATTATATCAAATTATCGATTATAAAACGGTTGATTGACATTATCAATCGCTGAAAAGAGAAATAACTCGCCCGCGAATCTTAAATAGGTACAATGTACTAGTATGATTCATTCGGTTCGAATAAAAGGTATAAATAAGCAAAATCTTTAAATATAATATAATATTTACATACAAGAAGGAGCCTGTTATAAGTTATAACTTATAACTTTCATGATACTTCCTTACTTTTTAAATGGACACTGGCAGTAGTTTCATGTAGGCACAGTCGACTATAAAGAGATTGATACGCCCAAAGTTACAAAAATATGGAAACCAAAATTCTCACTTTCCCGAAATTGTATGTCCTTGAAGTAGCCAAGTACGTGAGAGGTAACCTTGAACAGTTCCCGACGCGTGGTGACTCACACAATTATAACTTCAGGCGGCGCGGTGATCTGCGCCCTCCCGCCACACGTCTCGCAAAGACCCAAAAATGTCTCCACTCGATAGGCCCCAAGATATACAACAAGTTGCCCCAGGAAGTCAAAAGCGCGCCGAGTATGAGGTGTTTTGTGAACAGACTTAAGGCGATGTGAGCTCCAAAAACGGATTTTTAAAAAATCGTAGCTCTTGTTTGGATAAACAGCTACGGCTGCCCTAAATTTAATTAGCAATATTGAGGCCTTTCTCGAAGGAAATCAGCTATTCGAATCCTGAGTTTTTGACTTTCGCTCGATAGAAAAAAATCACGAAACATAAGTAGGGCTAAAATACACTTCAAAAAATCGTAACAAATTATGCACAACAGCTAAACATATTACAATTGGTTCTAAAAATCGGCAATGTCATGTTTGAGGGAAATCAGCTATTATTTTTTTATTTATTAAAACGCACAAATCAATAAAATTAAAAAAACATGATACCTGCGCTTCCAAACACGCACTTCCATCTCGCTGACGCTTATGCTCAGTGAGAGGGAGAGAAGACCACGAACCTACGTCCCCTTAAAATTAAACTAGCATCCGATGCATGCTATTTATTCCATAGACGAATTTCTCAGTGATGGTTAAGTAACTAACAGCCGTACGACTTTTCAGCTGGCTCGCTACCCAATCAATGGTTATGTAATGTTTCCTTACATTTATTTGACAAGTTTCTAGGTTTTTTTTAATCGTAGTTAAACAACTACGATTAAAAAACACCTAGAAACTTGACAAATAAATGTTAAGTACATTTATATAATAATTAATTCGTATTGACAAACGTGCTGTGTAAACTAAGACATGCTTATAAAAATTGACATGTACCTACATAAAACTACGTTTTATCTCCACTTATAATAAATCTCTAAATTAAAAAAAGAATCAGCCAGTTTGAAACTAAGCTTTGCGCGGTTCGAATGTTCTCAGCATCCCATGAACGGAAAAATATGAAACATTTTATATAGGTACATTATTATTCTAGCTGCAACTTAGGATAGTTTTTATCCGACTGCGACAGTTAATTAATTTTCCGAAATATACGACTTCATTTAATTTTTCATTTATTTTTATTGAAATCAAACGCTGCTCCAACTGTCAGCTATAAGAACCGTCAAATTTTCGTCAAAATGGCGGAATTGCTTTGCCTTTCACTTATTAATAATTTAAATCCCGTCTACGATAGACCTTTACGAGACAAATGCTAAAATATAAACCATAAAAAAATATTCGATTCTGATATGAGAACTTATATGCGCAAATGTCGTTTTATGTCGTAATTTCAATAAATGAAATCAACAAATTTGAACAATATAATTAACACGAATTTGTTTTTTTTGAATGACAATGGCACGCGCTCGGCGCATTCAGCCAAAGTATAGTTGTTATTTTCTAAGCCGTCCGTTCCGCACTAAAGAACGCCGCACTGCAGAACGGACGGCTTAGAAAATAACAACTATACCTGCGGCGCTACCACGAAAACCGATACTCAATGTTCATATATTTGCATCCCTGTCACTCGAGTATGGTTAGTGCGATAGAGATAGAGATACCCGAATTTTATTTATTATCTATTTTCGAATTCCGAAGTTCGTGGTTATAGCTCAGGAATCGAAAATATGGTAAATAATCATAATGTATTTTCTCGAAAAAGAATTTAAAATAAATATAGTCAAATGGAGAAAAAAACAAAGCAAGAGGTTATAGGTAATGATTAAGTCATAAGAGTCCAAAGTTTTAAGAGGGGGTATGTTCTGTCCCTTTTCCGCAAAACGCACCTTCATATGAAACGATTGTTTTTTACTATGACGCTCGAGTATATTGACGTCACAGTCCCTCATCGTTTTCTCACTCTAACAAGCGACATTAAAACGGATGTAGCTTCATAATTTTTTGAGATATTTGAATGGGAGTTTCATTATCTTCTATCTATTTATACATAATAAATGCCTATGTCCTGACTGACTTATTCACTCAATCACTCACTCACTCACTCATCAACGCACAGCCGAAACTACTAATCTTAGAGAGTTGATTTTTGCACAGTATGTTGCTTTTATAACGTGGGCTAGGGATAAAAAGGGATTTTTGAAAATTCTACCCCTAAAGGGGTAAAATGGGGGTGCAAAGTTTGTATGGGAGAACCTTTTTTTTTTGAGCTATAGACTTAAACTTTGTTGAAAAATTAGTTATTAGAATACAAATGAAACACTTTCAGCGTTTTGGAAAATTCCACCCCTACGGGGGTAAAATAGGGGTGCAAGGTTTGTATGGGGGAAACATTTTTTTTTTAAATAGAGACTTAAAACTTTGTAGAAAGATCAGTCATAAGAATACAAATAAAGAACTTTCAGGGTTTTAGAAAATTCTACCCCTAAAGGGGTAAAATAGAGTGCAAAGTTTGTATGGGAAAAACTACTTTTTTTTAAATAGAGACTTAAAACTTTGTAGAGAAATTATTCATTAGAATACAAATAAAGTACCTAGATTCAGTGTTTAAAAAAATCTACCCCTAAGGGGGTAAAATAGGGGTGCAAATTTTGTATGGGGGAAACAATATTTTTTTTAAATAGAGACTTAAAACTTTGTAGAAAGATTAGTCATCAGAATACAAATTAAGTACTTTCAGCGTTTTAGAAAATTCTACCCCTAAAAATAGGGGGCTAAAATAGGGGTGCAAAGTTTGTATGTGGGAAACTATTTTTTTTAGCTAGAGTCCTAAAACTTTGTAGAAAGATTATTTAAATACAAAGAAAGTACTTTCAGCGTTTTGGAAAATTTCACCCCTAAGGGGGTAAAATAGGGTGCAAAGTTTGTATGGGAAAAACATATTTTTTTTTAATAGAGACTTAAAATTTTGACGAAAAATTACTTATTAGAACATGAAAAATACTACATTCGGCGTTTTACAAAAATCATTCCCTAAGGGGGTTAAAAAAGGGTGCAAGGTTTGTATGGGGAACACTTTTTCTGAGCTAGACACTTAAAACTTTGTAGAAAGATTACTTATAAAAATACAAAAAAAAAGACTTTCAGCGTTTTGAAAAAATCTATCCCTAAGGGGGATAAAAAGGGGTGCAAAGTTTTTATCAGGGAAAGTTTATGTTTTTGAGTTAGAGACTTGAAACTTTGTAGAAAGATTACTTATTAAAATACAAAAAAAGAACACAAATCGTTTTAGAAAATTCCACCCCTAATAGGGTTAAAAAGGAGAGCAAGCTTTGCATGGGCAACACTTTTTTTTGAGTTAGACTTAAAACTTTGCAAAAAGATTACTTATTAGAATACTAAAAAAGAACTTTCAGCGTTTTAGAAAACTCCATCCCTAAGGGGATCCTTAAGATCCTTAAGAAGGGTAGCCAGTGTTGTGTGGGAAAAACTTTTTTTTTTACTAGACTTAAAACTATTCAAAATGTTACTTATTAAAATTAATAATAAAGTACTTTCAGAGTTTTAGAAAATTCCACCCCTAAGGGGGTTAAGAAAGCTTTGTATGGGCAACACTTTTTTTGAGCTAGAGACTGAAAAGTTTACGAAAAAAGTTCTTTCAGCGATTAGAAAAATTCAACCTCTAAGGGGGTTTAAAAGGGGGTTCAAATTTTAAATGGCGAGCAATAAAATTTTAAAGTGTGAGTAAGAGATTTTTAACTTCGGTCTTATTCTGTACGTTAAAAGACTACAAAACTGATTTCAGAGTTTTTCCAAATTCATCCCCTAAGAGTGTTAAAATTGGTTCAAAGTTTGAGTATTTCAAGGCATTTTTAAAGTATGAGATTTTTAACTTTGGTTTTAGACTGTTTGTTCACAAACTAGAAAATGAACATCAACTTTTTTTTTCATTATCTCCTAGAAGAGGGTTCAAATTTTGTATTGAGAGAAATCATTTTCTAAGACGATAAAAAGTTCTACGCGGACGAAGTCGCGGGCAACAGCTAGTAAAGGAATAAATGAAAGGAAAAGTACGTGATTCCATATTTGTTTAACTTTGACCGCATCATTCTCTTTTAAGCCGACTATACAAAATACGCAAATTTTAGAAGGTAAACCAATATACTAAAAACTCTTCTAGTTTAGATTCGACACCCACAGCACATAACCACGAGAGTCATTAAATTTAAAATTAGATAGCAATTTAGGACGGTTTAAGTTCCAACTAAACCAATATGATTTTTGTTAGCGTGTTTAGAATTCTGATTCATTTACTTAATACATTATTGTTTTGCCCTTAAAGTTGACTGGTAGAGAATGCTTCATAGCATTAAGTTCGCCTTTTGTACTATAAGTTCTTTTGTGCAATAAATATTAAATAAGTAAATATTTTGCACTTGTTTATAATATGTATGATTATGATGCTACTGTATCAGCTTGTCATATTGTGTGTTGTTAAAGTACCTATCTAATAGTTTCAATGGGTCGACCTTTCAATTTGTATATTTAGATTAGGGTACGAAACTGTGTAATCATCACCTCCGTTCTTGATAATACGTGCGTGGTGATGTGTGTTTTGTTTACGTTGCATAAATAATAAAGGGCCGACACGAATTGGTTTGTGGATGTCAACGCCTCAAACTAAAATGTCGTAAATGACATTGTGCTTTACGAATATGGCCTGTATATAGGTATCCCATATATCTATATGGTTTGACTTCTGTGCATTATTTACTCAATCATTCTGCTACTTATGACACTTTTCTTTCAGACGCTACGTAGCCTTTATGTGAGCAGTGTAAAAATAAACAGTTTGACTCGAGGGAGTTAATTGTTGGCTCGTCCCTGGAAACATTTCCCCCGAGAATATGGCAGTGGTAATTAATACATACCTATAAAGTTCTAAGAAATTCACCAACGTCTGATTTCATTATTATCATTGTACACTCGGGAGCAATGAAAACCGTTATTGCTCTGCAATAACTTCAAAATCATGAGCTATTTAATTGAATCCTCCCTAGCGTTTTCCCTTTGGCACCTAGTCCAGATTTGGCGTAGGTACTAGTTTTACGAAAGCGACTGTCCAACCCAGAGGGTTCTTTTTTGTAATACCGGTATTATAAAGGTTACGGTATCGTTTAAAACTGATACCGCTAACCGTTATTTCAAAACGGTTACGGTACCGTTATGTTCGCGCGGCGCGCATAACCTTTATGACATAACGGTACCGTAATGGGATACCGGTTTCATACCGGTATAACCGTAACCGAAATCAGTCCCTGCCCACGACCTCCAGAGCGTCCAAAGTTAAAACGGCCGTTTTTCTTTTGAGTTCGTAGATCGACGAATCCAGCAACATTAAAACTAGTTTGATGTATTCACAAGGTACTTAAATACAAAATACAGTGTGTAGCATAGCAGCCTACTTTTTTAAATTCTATCGTTGAATTTAAATAATCTCAATCATTTACCAGTGGCGCTAGTGAGCACGTGAACGGGCTCTTAAAGTCGCGTGCCGTATTACCGCTTGCCTATTATGGATACTCTATTCATGGCAATTACGGTTTTCATTGCTCTTGAATTAGTAGCGACTGATTTATTTGCGCAAACTCCGATTTAATAACTTTTTTGGTGGGTGTCGTCGTTTTTGTATACCTACTCGTATTTGTTGACCGCCGTGACGTCAAATCTAAAAATGCTTTTTATGTCCAGTCCGAACTCGACGTTTCTTTTCTTTAACCTAAAAATCGACGTGCGAATGGACTGTGCAGAGAGCAGAGACAAAGTGGAACGGATCAGGATAAAGGAAATCGGATTAGTTTGGATAGCTACTCTTTTAATTGTGCCCACAGGGGCGGTGGGCCGAATTTACGGGCGGCGAATTCGGGGTTGATGATTTGTTGATGTGCTGTTTTAGTGGGCCTGAGCTGCGATTACATGTATGAGCGATTACCTTTCTCCTTTAAGTATACCTATTGGTGGAAATTGGTAGAAGGCTGTAATGAAATACTACGAATCAAGTTATTTTGTAACAAAAAACACGTCTAGTTTGTTGCAAAAACGAAATGTCTCCTATTTTGTTTCCTTTTAATAAAAATAACTATAAGTATTTGAAGTAACGGAGGAAATTTATTTCAGTTGTATTCTATAAGCGTATCGATGCTTGAAACAAATAATATTTCCCAAATCCTGCTAATGGTTCTCTATCTTCAGAAGACCATGTTGTGAAAGCTTCTGAAATTATTATGAACAGAAATTGTATGCTATTTGTTAGTAAATCGATTGCATCAAACTACCCATGTGCAAGCAAGCTGGTGCTCAGAGTAATCTTGTGGTATCGATAATCAATTGCTTGATGTCTAGTGTTGTATGCAAATGGAACGCCATACACTAGCCATAAACAATACATGTGGGATTGTTTGTGTTTGGAGGTAGGTACCTGAGTGTATGCCATAATCCTGTCGAACCTGTAATATGTCGTAAGTAGGTAACGTAAGCCGCGTACCTGATGACTATAGTGTATTACTATTACGCGATTAATTTTCTTTACTTACTTCCTTACTCCTATTTGGTCTCCTGCGATACAGGCAAATCCTAGTGCAGGAACCGGTACATATAAAGGATGACTCACGCTAGAACGGACCGTGTTCGGCCTGGGCCGTTTTCTAAAAAAAACGACGGCGATTTTGCGCGGCCGAGCCATGCCCAAGCCCGGATGAGCCACGGCCGAAGCTCGGAAGTGGCTCGGCCGGGCTGGGGAACGAAGAAGAAGAACGCCGTCGTTCTTCTTAGAAAACGGCCCGGGCCGAACACGGCCCGTTCTAGCGTGAGTCATCCTTAATACAACGTGTATTAACGACTTTGCTAAATAAATGTCTTATGTCTTATTTACAAATTGCCCAAAGTTTAACTAAAAGAAATCGCAAATATAGACCATTTTGTAATATGTACATGTGTATTTTGGTTGACCCTGATAATGAGTACTGTTTCAATGAGTAACTATGACGCGGACATGCTTACGTAATTATTTCGAAAAGCAATACATTTTCGTTAAATATAAAACTAATTGCTTTCGACAAAAATAACATACGAGTACCTGACGTCGTCCATACACGTAGTTATGTATCCCTATGAAAATATGGATAGTTTGTTTGTATGTTCTGTTAAAAGTAACGAACGGCTCCATACGCGAGCAGGCGGCTCAGAGCTTGTGCGAGTATAAACAACGCCGCCGTGTCAACGGCCGCGGTATTGTGCACCCTCCCTTCCCTCCTGATAGGGCTACCAAATAAATAAATAAAGTTTTTAGTAGTTATAAAGATAAAGATTCTTGGAAAGGTTGGTTTCACGGTTCAGATTTGCTACTGTTGTAATCTGACCCTCACCAATCGCAATCAATCGCCAAGACGAGCTATTATGTTCTAGAAATAGGTACCTACTATAATCTCAAATGATACGGCGAAGGTCACTATTAGATAAAATGTTTATTAATAATATTTTGAACCATTTAAGCACGACCTGTATTATTGATAACCTATACCCGTAACATAAGCTATTATCTTTTAGCTCTAAAAAACAAAACTAAGAACCAAACTTTATTTACGTTATAAAGTCAAAAAGCTATACTTAAAGTCCGTGTTATAAAAACCTTAGTCTCATAAAAACTCAATAAACGTGACACGTTAATGTCAATATTTTATCCAAAGAAAATAAAACGATTACCGCCAACCCTATAAAGAGCTAACCCTCGGCGCGGCAGGGATGCGATTTCAAGGGTGGCTTGGCTACAATATTTCCTTCTCCGATAAGGAATTAAGCCCGCCAAGACACATCAACGATAATAACTTTTATCACGCTCCCTTTTAAATGAACCCTTGATGACTTTATTACGTTAATTGACTGCTTTTGTACGTTTTATGAAATGACTAATGTTTAACTCAGAAATAATGACTTAGATTTGTTTTTAGTTATAAATGTTACAATGGTTTGAATTTTATGGCATTTAATACCGTAATATAGACCCTGAGTCTATTTTGCTTTAATGCTTATATATGATTTAATGAACCCATTCAGCGCCCATGACGACACACATGCGTCAGAGCGCTACGAGCGCTTTTCGCTACATACCTACGGAGTTTAAGCTGCTACGGACTACGGCGTAGCGCTACGAGCGTAGCGTGACCGTGAATGGGTTAAATAGAGCGACTGAAAAGTTGCGTTGGCAACTCGAAATCACCGTATCTCTATAATTATCTCATTAACATTATGTCAAGGCTGCAAGACGCATTAATACAGAAGGGAGATGTATCCTCTCACGTGAACTCACGTCTTTGTCTTTTAACGTCACAATTTCAGAGACATCAAAGTGAGGATATGCCCACTCTGTCAAATCAAATATCAAGTACGGGCCGAATCTAATGTACTCGTATACTCAATAACGCAGAATCTAGCAATCAAGCAAGTATTCCTCTCTCCATAAATAGTAAATAATAAAACTAATAACAAGTTCTGTTCGCAAATCTCGGCTTCGTGACGCGAATGAGTGAGACGCCCGCGTCCCGCGGCTATTGATCTATGGACGCTCCTCTCCCGAGTCTAACTTAAGAGGATTGTGAACCTGTAATTTTTCATACAAAAAGCGATAACGTTTTTCACCCCGTAAACATTGTTCGATTTTTATAATTTTTGGACATGTTGTAGATATAATGAAAAACTAGGTCTGTACGTTTTCATTTTTAAGAAATATTGCTTGCGTTAAAAGTTATTAGTATCTAAAAATCGATATTTTTGACTTAAAAACTTTGTCTATCGCTTTATTTTTTTTAAAATCAATCTTAACTGATTTACTGAAAAAGGAAAACGTACGGACATAGATTAAAGTGTACTGAATCCAATAATACCAAAATTATTTCATTTCATAAATATTTAGTGGGGTAAAAACGTTATCACCCGAAACAATATTTCAACAAGGAAATGTAGGCAATTGCCTCCAGGACTTGCTACTCTCTCTATCGCACGATACGGGTGAGGCACAGAGCGGTGTGAAACAGATAGATTTTTTTTAAATACCTACTCGCGCCGCGTATCGGCACTTCACAATCCTCTTAATATTACTTTACGGCCAGAATTCCTTTATACTTTTAGGAGCTTAAATTGCCGATTTTTTAACTTAAGTATTCATTAAAAAAACGGAACGTATCAGGGTCTGTGGGATACACGATCACATCTTAGGTACTTAATATATGAATAGTTTGAAATTTTGTATGCAGGATGATAGCTAGATCAAGGGGGTCTTTGGTATGTGCAAGGTTAAAAAGTTAAAAGATCATGTTATAATTGCCGCATGTGGGTCAACAGTAGTCTAAAATTGACGCTGTACAAATCTCGGGTCAAAAATATCACCTGTTTTTTACCCGAGATTTTGTGATTTAGTGGTGTATAGTTGTCAAGTCTACCCTATGTAACGTAGTAATTCTCTATTACTTGAGACGACAACATTACCGATCGTGTTTACGTAATTGAAAAAGCCACAGGAGAAGTCATTTCCGTAGGTTGCTGGGTAATTCAAGCCTCTATGCGTTACCTAATAATATGCATAGCTCCGGTTTTTTTCCTCTTAATTTTAATTGATTCTTATGCCGATGATAATTACAGCAGTTTATAAACATCGCGATGTTTATAAACTGCTGTAATTATCGACTTCCAATTTATCCAATTAATTTTATCAGTTACGAAAATTCTAGGTACTTACTCAATACCATTTTGATAACGTTGATATAAATGATGTCCCCTGGCCTTCTGTTTACAACGTGCCAAATTAAAAATGTAACTAATAGTGAATTGTTAGTATTGTGTTTTGCCACCAGAACTTAGATATTAATTGAAGTTGGACAATAAAGTGAAAGTCATGAGAAAATTTTGAAATCTGAGCAGACCCAGACTCTAACCTATAACCATTCAGATCCATTCTACACGCAAGTGAAAAAAATTTTGAAATCGGATAAGCAGTTCCGGAGGAAGCTACAATCTCACAGACACTTCCTACTTCTAATATAGATATACATATTAAATGTTAAATAAATTTGAATTTTTACGAAATACAAACACAATCACTACCAAAGTCATCACAATACTTTTCACGACCTTAGTATTTACTTAATGCGTAATCGTCCAGCTAGTCAGCGGAAACGCGAAGCAACATATCCGGGGGAGGGTGATATATCGGCACATTCACTAAGAAATATTGTCGAGCGCACGCGATATAAGTAAAAGTAACGTCCCTTATATGCGAGATGTGGGTTGGCCGGGTTGGCCCCCTGCTTTTCTGGAATAGGGAAGTAGATCTACTTAGATCCCATTTAGGGATCACAATGTCAATGATGTTCTGATGTGCTAGGAAAATTATTATTTTCTATTGTAATTACACCGTCAAAAAAGTCATAATGTTTTTAGTAATTTTGAATTTATCTTATTAATCTTATTATTGTTCAATTTCATATTTGAAGCAGTTTTGCAAGGGTATTTCGTATAATACTATCGCAACAATGATGCTTTTAAAGTGAACTAGAACCTAAAACGTAATATATTTATTTTATCGCTTTATCAAAAAAAACATTACGTCAATTCCTCCGATGCAGAGAGAATGAACAAAAAACTATTCGAAGTTTAGCGAGAACGTAGATATTTTATACACTTAATAAGAATTTTTAATAAAAATTATAATTGATTTAACCCATTTTATAACGGTTCTAGTTAGAATCTTATTCATATTAAATTATGGCTCCTTTTTAAAAAAGCTGATGGCAGCGCAATGATACCGCTTAATCCGAAAGCTCATATTCACCACAGGGATGAATAGTTCGTTAAACCTGTCATAAAACTCATAAAGTAGCATTAGAGCATAATGCGAAATATTAAATAACGCGGCCGTTTTGCGTTCTAAAAATGATCTATGTGTAGATCTTGTTCCGCAATGCAGTGAATGCATGGGGTAGCTGGAGTACAGAGTTACACAATGTAGTATAAACAGTATAACGACTTCACATTAGCGCATCAGATGGCACGCGCTCGTATACGAGAACTAAAACGCCGCACCTCTTACGAATACGCTACAAAAGCTCTGCTCGTATTTACTAGGTTATTACAAACGGTGCAGTGCAAGCAATCCGGACGGTATAGCGGTACACCAAGTCGATGTACTCCTCATATCTGTACTGTGAAGTGGTGGCGTCCTTACCGTACGCTTCCTATAGACTAGAGTAATAGGGGGTTGGGCTTGCCACAACTCGCATACAGGAATGGATCCCGTTTTACTACTACTTATACGACCGCGGCGGTAAAGCTTGGTGTGAACGGGAGTAGTGGATAGACAATGCGGGTTACATATAAAAATTATTTCCTTTCCGAGAAAGTTAATAAATTAGACAAGCTCTGCTTTACTTTGCTTATTAATACGTAAGGGGGGTTCTCAACGAGCACTTGTTGCCTAATTTACATGTCTGAGGAATCGTAGCTTGAATAATTAATTTTAAAGATTAGATTTGAAAAGTTCGTTTTTGCAGTATTAAACTAAGCACGACATTAAGACATTTAAAGTATAATTCTACCTAATATATTTATTTTACTGAACTATTTCTTGTTCGTGGGTGTTACCTACCACTCCAATCTTATCAGATTGGCTAGATTTTTGGCGAACGTCTGCAGGAGAAAGGCAGCGTCTCTCATACTTAGACATGTAGACTATCGCTAATATATGTAAAACCATGTTTCCATATAAAATGTTATATAAACCTGCACACTAAATCTGGATTTTTGTGGCTGTATCACTTGGCTATTGATTGGACCATAATAAAGGGAGACGGGCGGATGTTGGCGATTTAGCTGTAACAGCGACATGGCTTTCAAATTGATTGTTCTCGACACCAAAATCAATAGTAACGATTTTATTATTGGAGCTAAGGGGACGCGCCCTCGCCTTTACGAAGAAATAAGTTCGTCCGAAGAATAACGAGTTTTGTTTTGGAGACATTCCGCTATAATCTGTAAAACGATATTCAGACTCGAGCAGTTTTTCAATTAAGATTTCATTCGTGATGAATAACTCATGAATGCATCACGGTTGGAAGCACGAACTCTCTTAGTTGTGAAGTTATGGAAATAAGCGGTGATGTTGACACAATTTAATGTACTATTTACATGTACACTCATTAGGTCAGGGATAATGCGTAAGACAAATGAATGTTGCACCCTGTAATAACATTAATTTGTCTTTCACATATTACGCCTGCTTTACTGCTGCGGTTAAAGCCTGGTTCATATGTATGGAACTGATACCGTTCTGATGCGTCACAACACAACACGACAGACAAACATGAAACGGGCTTAACTTATACTACTAGCTAGCTGCTTTAGGTGCCTATCTGAGCTTAACAATGCGTCCTCTGGATATTTCAGTACTTTGGGTTAGAACTACTAGGCTGTTTAAACATTTTGGATCGGTACAATTACAAGGCATTCTACTAAAATATCCAGTGACTTGAGGCCTCTAGCTTTTAAAATCATCATCATCATATCAGCTGAAAGACGTCCACTGCTGGACATAGGCCTCCCCCAAAGAGTGCCACATTGGCCGGTCGTGCGCCACCCGCATCCAGCGGACTCCCGCGACCTTTACCAGGTCATCAGTCCATCTTGTGGGGGGCCTACCCACGCCGCGCCTTCCGGTACGTGGTCGCCACTCGAGAACCTTTCCGCCCCAACGGCCATCGGTTCTACGTGCAATGTGCCACTGCCACTTAAAATTAGCAATTCGGAGGGCTATATCGGTTACCTTGGTTCTGCTGCGGATAGCCTCATTTCTGATGAGATCGCGCAGAGAAACTCCCAGCATAGCCCTCTCCATCGCCCTTTGAGTGACTTTGAGCCTTCTTATGAGGTCCATAGTAAGCGACCACGTTTCCGTTCCATATGTCATCACTGGCAACACACACTGGTCAAAGACTCTCGTCTTGAGACACTGCGGAATATTGGACGAAAAGATGTGCCGTAGCTTTTAAAATGTTATCTATCAAATTTGCTCTAGTAGTAGGTTTGGCTACTGCAGTATGTTATCTCCACTTATAATAAATCTCTAAATAAAAAAAAGAATCAGCCAGTTTGAAACTAAGCTTTGTGTTGTTACGAATGTTCTCAGCATCCCATGAACGGAAAAATATAAAACATTTTTTATAGGTTCATTATTATTCTAGCTGTAACTTAGGATAGGTTTTATCCGACTGCAACAATTAATTAATTTTCCGTAATATACGACTTCATTTACTTTTTCATTTATTCTTAAAGTATATCGCCGCCACATCTGTCACCTAAAAGAAACGTCAAAATCACAGACTAATAAGATATACTACGGATAAAATGGCGGAATTGCTTTGCCTTTCTTTCACCTATTAATAATTTTAATCCCGTCTACGATATACCTTGACGAGACACATAGGTACCAAAAGCAAATATAAGATTAATCGATTTTGATATGCGAACTTATATGCGCAAATGTCGTATTAACGCGTAATTTCAACAAATGTATCAACAAATTCGAACAATATAAACTTGGTTTTTTTGAATGGCACGCGCGCGCGCTCTTTGCGTATTCAGCCAAATCACGAAAACCGAAACTCGAAGTTTGTATATCTGCATTCCTGTCACTTGTTAGTACCCGAATATTTTCAAATTCCGAAGTTCGTGGTTTAAAAGAAAATACGGATGTCGGATAAATCTAAATTAATATTTTATGTGTAAATATGGTTAAAATTATTTGGAAATACTATTGTTGTTATTGTTTTAGTATATTTGACTAGCTTTAAGTTTAATATTGTACGTCCGAAATGGGCAAGCTGTTGGACTTTATTTTACCCAAAACAACTAAATGTACACAGTTCTGACAATAAGGAAATCTTATTTTATCTTATCTTATCGAAAATAGGCATGTAGACACTAAATAAAATAATCATAATGTTTTTTTTTTAAAAGAAAACAACGCAAATAGCAACGCAACGCAATATAGGTAAGATAATCACTAAGTTATAAGTGTCCAAAGTTTTAAGAGGGGGTTTGTTGTGTCTCTTTTCCGCAAAACGCACCTTTATGATGAAACGATTGTTTTTTACTATGACGCTCGAGGATCGTGACGTGACGGTCCCTGATCGTTTTCTCACTCTAACAAGCGACATTAAAACGGTTGTAGCTTCGTAATTTTTTGAGATATTTTAATGAGTTTTTCGTTTCTTCTTTCTTTTGAAGTGAGTCTACAGCTACACCTTTATTTGGAAGACAAGCGGAAATAATCCATACTATCCATACTTCCATACTAATATTATAAATGCGAAAGTGTGTCTGTCTGTCAGTCTGTTACCTCTTCACGCCTAAACCGCTGAACCGATTTAGATGAAATTTGGTATACAGATAGTTTGAGCCCCGAGGAAGGACATAGGGTAGTTTTTATATCTGAGGGGCTGAAATTGGGGGTGGAAATTTGTATGGAGCTACTTAAACCGCTGCACCGATTTAGATGAAATTTGGTATATAAATAGTTTGAGTCCCGGGGAAGGACATATAATAGGTTTGATCCCGGAAATCATCCCCTAAGGGGGTGAAAAAGGGGGGGGGTGAACATTTGGATATAATCTAATTTGATGAAATTTGGTGCAGATATAGGTTAAGTCCCCTAAGGGGGTGAAATTAGGGGTGAAAATTCGGATGGAACCCATTTTAATACAATTTGGTATAGAGATAGTTTGAGTCCTGGAAAAGGACAAAGGATAGTTTAAATTACGGATATCACTCCCTAAGGGGGTGAAATGGGGGGTGAAAATTTGGATGGATCCCGTTTAGATGAAATTTGGTATAAAGGTAGTTTGAGTCCCGAAGAATGACATTAGATAGTTTTTATTCCGAAAATCATTCCCTAAGGGGATGAAATAGGGGGTGAAAGTTTGGATAAAACCCATGTAGGTACCTAGATGAAATTTAGTATAGAGATAATTTGAGACCCTTCGAAGGATATAGAATAGTTTTTGCCTCGAAAATCATCCCTTAAGATGGTAGACGTTGGTTTGCAATATTTTTTCTAAGGTGGTAACAAGTTCTACGCGGACGAAGTCGCGGGCAACAGCTAGTAATATAATATAACGGCGCGTCACCGAGAAGGTATTACTTACGCGTCACGAATACTATTCAAAGTCCCCTAATGCTTTCGTTTATAAATAAGTTGAACTGTGCCATTGCAAACCGTGTACTTAATATGTTTCTACGGCGTTCTCTAAATGGCGCGTTGCAACCTGAATTTGCTGAAGATCACTGAATTCTTTGAAACTGAACACGTTTACTTATAGAATTTTTAGTTTTGTCAAGTTTAAGTAAGAGGTACAAACTTTTTTGATCTAACGATATAACAAGTCTTCTCGCAATTGAACATAACATCTTGTATTTTCTTAAGATTTACATTATATCTATTTACGCTTGTCTGGGCAGAGGGCAGGGTGGAAAGGCGAGAACACGGGACGAGACATCTGTCAAGATCTAACGCCTTAGTAATATCCTATGATTATCTACAAGGAGCAAGGAATAAGCTTTATTAATCGAGTAAGAAATTACCTCTTTTTCGTCCCTCCTCGCCGATTTATAACAAGGGCTGGTCCATAGGTGTTTCATAATATCTACTTTAAGACGGTTAGTATTCCAGAGTGTTCATTCTCTTGGTAGTTTGAACAAAAATGACCTCGTTATTTAGTTGGGGACACATTTACGGGGAAAACCCTAACGCCTGGGGCATTTTCCCACAGTTGCGCAGTTTTGGCACTCGCATCGCCGATGTAGCAAGTTAAAATGGCCCAAGCATCATTTTCGGGATATTATGACCTAATACAATTTGTACGGTATTGACGCCTTTGACTTATCCATGTCGCCACCAGGTGGATCTGTTTCAATGTAGTATTTCGACGCATATAACATTTTAAGTGTATGTAACAACATTAGGACGCCTTAACGCAAGCTTTGAAGAGTAGACCGTCCTCAGTCTCCTAATATATGCAGTATGGCTCACATGGGACGCCACTACGCCAGTTAGCGAGCCCACATTTCAAGACGGCTATGCATGTCGGGGCGGACACTACTCGGCTAGCGAAATGGAATAAAATATATTCGCTGGTTGGTTTAACGAATAAATGGAAGGCAACGCTGTTTCACTGTTTAACATTTGTTTAACTTTAAATTAACTGTCTGAGAGCAGAAACTGCAAAAATATACACAAAATAGAACTGCAAAATAAAGAGAAGGGATTAACATAGCTGTTCGTGATAATACTCGTACACTCATGCAAAGTTATACTTTTTAAGCAGCTTTTGTTTTCCATTTTAAATGTAATTTATTTTGTCGCTAGAACATAATGTAGACTAGGTAATAACAAAGACGAAAACCTAAAAAAAAATTGTGTTATTACAAACTTTTGTGTAGTACCTACCTACTGTACAAAGTGTCTGTAGTTAATCAAATCTTCCAAAACTGTCCAACTTTACGGATTCCAATCGAGTTGAAATTTTGACCATTTTAATCAGGTGACAATGCAATACTATGGTACCAGGCAGCTGGTCTGACGATGGTGACCGAAGATTATTAAGAAAATAATCTTTGATGGAGACGAAACGAGATGACAGAGCTATCGTGCTAGGACTCGTTAGAACCGTCTTGACGAGTGGATAGGTAGTTAGTTATCTGTGCAAAAAAGTCCAGTTAGCTATACCACCTAGTCTCAATAGTGTAAGTTGTTGATGTGTTCTGTAAGTAAATGTAGTGAGTGATTGATTGTGAAAAAAATGATTTCACCTCCGTCAGAATGTGTTTAATGTACAGTCACCACAATACCTGCCAGGACAAAGGCGCTCAAAAACTGGCACATCCTAATTTGTGAAACTGTTAGACCTAAATACATAATATTTTTGGCACTCCCCGGAATGCGCCGACACTAGTACCTACCTACTGGCTACTACCTTAGTATGATCTATCTACCGGTCTTCGACATTAGTGGCGAAACTTTCGGTTAACCTCACATTTCGTTAGGGACAAAATCATCCATTCATCAACATCATTGTTTCCGTCGTTCATCAATTTGAAAACAAAACGCAAATCTACGCCGATACCTTTTTCAATATATACCTAAAACGTGGGAATGTAATGCAGATGATGCAGGTTATTAAAAGCTGGACTATCGGAGGAGACTTGTTGGTTGAATTTTGAAGGCTTGTGCTACATCTGTTTTCCGGGTTGAGTATAAGTGAATAATGGAGTTCCCCAGAGAGTAGTAGTGCTAATAGCTTGTTTGCGTGGTGGAGTTTTAATTGGCCGCCATTGTTGTCTCGCTGACCCAATATTACGATTTGTTTAGACGCTCAGATTGGTGGTTAGTTTAAACCCATTGTCAGCTAAAGTTGACCATTATTTATTGACACGATTAACGATGATTCTATGAATAGTAATAACTTTTATGTAAGGTTATAAATATGTGGAAACATCTGATGAAATTGGGCGGGCAAAATGTTAAGCTTAGTCATGTCCACCGTTGGGATGATAAAGGAATAGAGATTAGGTCCAATTAGTGTTTATGACTGACTGTTTTTACTAACTGGACCTAACCTTACCTAATCTAATCTCTAAGCAGTATTAACGTACAAACCTGGCAGGCGTGAATAAATTCATGGTAAAATGGAACCGTCTAGCCAGGTCAGTACCTAAGTCGTAATCAACTGAAAAAAATAGTGTTTCCAGCTTTGGAAGCAGAACGGCAAAAGTTAATTGGAAAATTGCATTTAAATTGTGACAAAACATGCAAGTTGCAGTGTACAATCACGCTTAGGAAGGTACCTACTTACTTTTACTGCTAGTTCGTTAACATTAACTTTATGTTCCTCTATTTCGCGAACAGCTACCGTAAAGTGTTCCTCGCTGTTATTCCCAGTTGTCTTGCTGCAATTTGAATCGTATGCAAGCAAATAACTTTATGTACAACGCATTAGTATTCAGAACGTATTTTATTTATTCAACTAGAGCCACAGAATAAATATCTAAAATATTTGCTGCCGGGCGCCAAACAAGGCTCCCGTAGAATCAACTATGTACGTATTTCTCGTTTTGGAGAATATTTACTATGAAATTGGATACACTTACGAGTAGTGGCTTTAAAATTGGTTTGTTTCTGATTGTTTATGATTTACTGATAAATACTGGAGTTAGGATACTTAGGATACATCTGCCATTGTGACAAGTCCTAAATAACCGAGTAAGCATTTCAATTTGAGGCAAATAATTTACGTCTGCTTCAATTGTGAAGAGAAATAGAAAATGCTCCTTTACTTAGATTCACAACTTCATGCGGAAAATAAATGTCTTCCCTTTCATAAGGCCGTTAAAGAAAGTGCGCGAATCTCATGATTTATGGTGCTTTTATGTTGCACTATCGCTAGACGTTCTTACTTACCAACAAACATTGTGTGAGATAATCCCATTCACTGTATGTATGTTTTAATACGATTGGTTATGCATCACCACACATAAGCGTCAGGTAGTCGAAATCTATCAGCAAACTTATGTTCTATAAACATGATGGAATAATGTGCGAATAAAACATTTTATAATACCTGCGTACGAATAGGTACTTCTCCATTCATCATTTTAGGATTCCTTTCATACGGGGAGTAGTCTGCATGTACGAGTATACTGCACCATGAAAGGGCAGCAGTGCGCGTCTTTCTCTGAAACCACTCTGTTTATGTGTTCGTTCCGCTACGCCACGGTTTATAACGTCCGCTTCGTCGTCAGCTGCGCTTTCCGCCCGTAAAACCTTTTCACACTAAATTCACCAATACAGCTTTGAAGCGATAAAAACGCTCCCTGTTATGTCCTCAACCCGCCTAAAAGAATATTTAAAATTACCTTCAGAAAATTTCGTTTAACACAAAACATGTTTTAGCTGCAGCTATTTAAATCGCCGTTATGATGATGTGCTTTTATATTTTCATGGCGCTATTGTAACACGCTCGGGTTGTTTTCCCAGAAGGGTTATAAAAAAATGGGGAGTGATTTTGAAGCAGAGGGAAGATTGCTGGAATTGTATCCCTCGGCGTCATTTCATGCGTCCTCTTTGCAAAATACCCTTTTGAGACGTCTGCGAGGGACGTGAGTTTTATAAAGTACCTATAGCGGATGATATCTACGATTGCGAGAATTTACTCGTATGCGAAACCTTTAAGGGCCTTTTACATGGTGCAACAGCTCGCATGCGAGTTTTATTTCATTGCAGGGTTTGACTGAATTCGTCGTAACTATATCGTATAGGTAGCACGCAGCCCCGCAATGTAATAAAAATTGCATACGAGTTGTTGCACCATGTAAATGTGGCTTTATTTACTTCGAAGACATCAGTGTGTTAGTATACTTAGTTACCGTGGGCCCGAGGAACCCGAAATATTTTAACCACGTATTCCTGAGGTCGTTAGAAGTAAAAATTGTTATCTGAACCCAATTCAAAACCAGCAAAAAAAAAAAAACTTTTGTTTGGTTTTGTAAATTAAAATTGGATAACTAGCCCTTCTCTATGGAAATTATATCCCTTTTAACCGGTTCTTTACCGGGGCCGCGAATTCCCAGCCAAAACCTATATAAAAAACAGCTGATCTGCAAAGGACCGAGTTTAAAATGGTAACGATTATTTTTCCAAAGACATAAATTTAGTGAGTGGTAGCTGTCATATTGATGTATGTTAATAGCGACGCGAAACTTGGCAACATCGTTGGCAATCAAAAGAGCTCAATGCACTTTAGTAATCACATTAAATAGTTACATGAAAATTATAATATCTTTAAACAAAACTAAGCCGGATTTGTCTGGTATTCATATCACATTTTTTGCTTCTAATGACCTAAGGAATGCGTGGTTAAAATCTTTCGGGTTCGTTGGGCCCACATGAATAACTATAGTAGGTAGGTAGTTAAATATTAGGTATCTTGTACAACGTAGGTTTTCCTAATCTTAATATTTAGCATAGTCGTAGTCGTAACGGGGTCTTTTTTTAATAACAAGAAAACAGCGTGCTTGATGGTTAGCAGACGCCCTACCTTATGAACGCTCTGCACCTCCAGCACAGAGAATTGAGGACTCGTAGTCACTCTTAACACAGCACATCCTTAGGAGATCTGGCGAGCTTACTCACCGCCAGGATTACAGAACCATATTTACCTTCACAGAGCAAGTAGAGCTGTTATTATGGCTGTGTTGTTCGGTACGGTGGTGTATTTTCTTCACTTATTTTGTAAATAATCAGTAATAGTACATTGTGATACAAGTGAGCTATGTTGATCATTACATCAGAGGCGGAATTGTCACGCGAACCGCAGGTGAGCGTGATAAGAGAGCCGAGGGTGTAAGTATCAAAGCTCACGCGTTTCATACGACGTTTTTCAACACATTTGCGAGGAAAAAATCCTTTTCATAAAATTAAAATGTTACAGGCTCCTAAGTTGTTTCCTTTAGTTATTGATTACAACAGGTTTTTACTCACATACATTTGTACATCTCCAAGAATGTACAGTGGCGTCAATTCTATTTATCACTTTTCTATTCACCACGAGTCAACATTTTTATTAATAACGCATCATCAATGTTTACAAATATTTGTGAAATTACATATAATGGCGCGCAACTATTTTTTTTCGTGAAGTTCGCGCAGTGCGCCCGCTGCGAGGCTTAGATGAAATCTCTAAACAGCCAATACAAAATAAAATAAATATTTTCTCATTCAATATAAATTTATGTAAAATGATATCAAAAGTAAATAGTTTTACTAAATGAAACGTTTCTATAACATATCCAAGAAGAAATAATCAATTAATTCACAAGAAGGATTTAATTTGTTTAGTCGAGTAAGAATCCATTTGCCGAGAATTAAAAACAAACCTGTATAACCCGGTCAATTTAAGAATGCGCCGAGTCCATACATACACCTTGCTGCAAGGTGCCAACGTGTCTTAATTGGGATATAAACATAACTACACGAGTGTCGTAATGTTATTAAACACGCGTGTTTAATACCCAGGATTATGAGCCCAAAAGCGGCACAATAAGAGGCACGTTACGAGCAAATGTGTTGAGAATTATTATTTACAGATGAACTTATAATAATGTTTCAGGTATACAGTAGGTAATAACAGTTCCGTTTCCTGACCTTAAGTGCCAGTTTAGCGCAATATATTGGGCCGAAGTTGAAGTAAAACGTGTACTGCTAAGAAAGTTTCCTCCAAGTAAAGCTAGCGAGCGTGCCGCACTTGTGCCAGCTAAGGTTGCCAGGGTTTGTTAACTGTAACATATAGCATGACATTCGTTCACGGTCGGAGTACTTCGTGAAAAATGCACATCGCTTTCGCTGAATCACTTTACATGACGCATGTGGTATCGGATTGAATCCGGTCGCAATATCTCGTGTCGTATGTTCTATTGGATATTTTTGCCTTCCATTGGAATATAAACTTTTATAATGTATGAAATCCAAACTGTCACTCTCTTTTATTTGACCACTATCGACAGCCCTGCGTATGAGATCTCTCTGGGGCTAGCTGATGAGTTTAGGAAGT
Source organism: Epinotia brunnichana (assembly GCA_963854355.1). Lineage (NCBI taxonomy): Eukaryota > Metazoa > Arthropoda > Insecta > Lepidoptera > Tortricidae > Epinotia > Epinotia brunnichana. The sequence goes on along the minus strand of OY977939.1, from coordinate 16,147,361 downwards.
TGCCCTTTGCGAACAGCTCGGTTCTGCAGCGGGCGTGTCTCGAACGCTAAATGGTAGGTACGTGTGCTGGCCCAAACTTTATTCTTGACGAATACTTTCAATAATCTCAACCGAAAACCTATAAACGATTCCATTCGTAATTAATTACTTAGAGTTCGCCCCGTAAACCCATTGGAATGATATCTAAAACAATCGAGTATTTTACTGACGATTTCAAATTCGGTTAAAAATCAATGTAATTTTTTGGTTGAGCATACTCGTGCGCTAATCCCTGAAGTGTTTACCAGAATAACATGGAACGTTAACCCTTGCGGTGGGGCTTAACAGTCGCACGCCCGCGGAATGACCGCAGGTTTTAGAAATTTACATAAACATTTAACTGTAATCCATTTTTGATTTTGTTTTGAATCATTGGTATTTTCTGACATGGCGTTGTTGTTATTTGGCTAACAGTTTTGTTATATTACCAGCTGTTCGATTCTTAACGCTTTGTACATAGGTATGTCAGGTAGATCTAGATGTAATTTTGGAAATTGACAGTTGAGTTGTCTTAACGTATGTTCGAAAAGTTTCGTAATCACCCCCCTGATCTTGTGGTCTATTTCTTACTTAGAAATTATAACCCGGCAACTCTCAAGGTCCGAAACCCGTAAGTAGTGGGCGTGTGGCTAAGTCCAGTTGGCGTGGTCGTCTAACTTCCCTATTGTATAAAAAAATTGTAGTTTATGTGACTGTACATAATGCCTAATTATGTACAGTTACATACACTGCTTTATCTATCCACATATCATAAGCCTCCATGATGCATTCAGGAGCCGCATATTAAGACCGGCATGGCGGCGTTGTTTTCTGGCAGCTGTGTCATAGTTTTTTTTTAATTCAGAGACAAACTAGAGTCAGCTCTAACTATAATATCACTCGATATCTTACTTACGTGCGACATTTGTCAAAGTATGCAACTTGACAATTCATTTCGAACTAAACGTCATCTCGACTGATATAATATATATATTTTTTAATATTTTTGCGGACAATCTTACACAAATCAACCTAGTCCCAAACTAAGCAAAATATAAGAATAGAGGTCAAATCAAATTTCTTTGTTTTTCAGAGATGTTCGAAATTTAAATGAAATAATATTATCGAAATAGATGTTATTATTTAGCAATAATAACATTTTCACAGATAAGAAATTTGTTCTAACAGAACAGTCTGTTTTTATGGTGGTCATAATGTGCGATTCTTGAACGCATCATGGAGGGTTTATGATATTTGGATAGATACAATATATACTTTAATACGGCTCACATAATATTATAACAAAACTCAAGCAAATCCGACCATCTTAATTTTTGAGAAATGTATGTTGCCGCTTATATTGTGATTTGATTGCGTATTTATCTAATTACCAGAAATAATTCTTTTGTTTCACAATTAACCCTTAGGTTAGCATGAACAAATATAATGAATTATGATGCATCATAATATTCATGAATCTTCCCGAATACCACTTCGCTACAATAACCACTTAACGCTGCTATACAAAAGCTTCTTAATATTGCTTTTATAAACACAAACACATTAAAAAAAACGGCGCCTTACTAGACAACGAGGAGCAAATTCCCTCGGCCTTTAGAGGATATTTTATTATCATTTTCTTTTACCTTTTTCTGGAGAAACATTTTACAATTCTCATACTTACTGTTTTTATATTTAAAGAATATTCGTTTATAATAAGTTGCTTTCTTGTTAAAAACACATAGGTACTTAAAAGCCTGACCCAACGGTTTCCCAGTCGTCTCATTCATGTTCTAAAATAATTTACTACAAACTCTTAAAGCAAATTCTCGTATGTCTAATGTAATCTATGTATCGGTATCGAAATACTTATTGATTAGATTAGATTAGAATCATTTATTTCATTTTGAAAATTTACATGTCATTTTTATAAGTTATAAATAGCATGAATTCACAAAAAGATCCTCAGCGTGTATAAGAATAACAATAATATAAATAGTCAAAACAAAATACAGTGCAAAATTAAAACAAACAAAACTATCATAATATTAAAATGGTACAATGTCAAGGAAGTAAAATGTGTTTCAATGTCAAATTATTAATAAAAGCTAGGGAATTGAAGGGAATTAGGGAAGTCAAAACGTGTCTGAAGACCGGGGCTGCGGTCGAGACGGCATTATTGATTGCGCAGCAGCAGCAGGGGCCAAAGTTTTGCATTAGCTTCCCTTGCCAGACGAATTACCTGACTTTTGTTGTTGTAACTCGGGTTTTAAACTGTTAATTGCTAAGGTTCATATGAGTGACTTACCCCCGTAACTTAGATCCGTTAGACCTTATGTCGGTAAGTAGGTAGTATCAAAAATGTACTGAGTTAGTTAAATAAGTACCTAGTTAGTTATAATTGCTATGTTAAAGACAGACATCGTTAATTCAGTAGGATTTTCGGAATGGGTAGAAACAATTTCAATCATAATGCTTCACTAGCGTTAATAATGTTAATATTAACATTAATTAACAGTTTTATTTATTTATTCATTCGTATGGCGTTTTTACAGTCGTGCACAATAATCATATTATAATCTTATTCTTTCTTAATTAACAGTTTTTCTATATTAACACCGTTAAAACAACCATGCTGCATCGAAATTAGTGTAGTTCGTTCTTCTTTAACTTCTTGCAAATTAATGTATTGTACAGTCAACAGCAAAATAAACTGATGAAATAGGGTCCCAAAATAATCATCATCCTCCTAGCGTTATTATTCCCGGTTGTGCCCCTAAAGGAGCCCGGGGTCCGCTTTGACACCTAATCCCAAGATTTCGCATAGGCACTAGTTTTTACGAAAGCGACTGCCATCTGACCTTCCAACCCAGAGGGAAAACTAGACCTTATTGGGATTAGACCGGTTTGCTCACGATGTTTTCCTTCACCGAAAAGCTAACGGTAAATATTCCGTACATAAGTTCCGAAAAACTCATTGGTACGAGCCGGGATTCGAACCCACGACCGCCGCTTGACAGCCGCATGCCTGAACCACTAGGCTACCGTAGCTTTTAGGGTCCCAAAATAATATTTACAATAAATTAAGTCGGATGTTCCTGACTATTGTAGTTTATCAGAAGTAAATTAACTCTAAATATGTCATTAGTAAGTGACATGCCATTCAAACAGATGAAGTCATTATTCAGTGTGTCAAATTAAACTGATTATCTATAAAATTCGGGTTTTTGGGACTACATGACCTCGCAAGATCACCTCGGAATACAAGTCAGATGTTCTGTTAATCTCGGTTAATATTCGTCAGACAAACACGCGAAGCAACTACATAATATAACACCTCTCGTGTCTGTCAAGGGTTGAAATAAGTTCCTATTACTTCAGCTCATCTTGATTTGTTGGAAATATTTTATATAAAAGAAGGATCTATATGCAGAGTTCTCATTTCGACTTTTTGAAATTTTGACTTTCTTTTGTTCGTCACTTGACACTTACGTAAAATGTGTAATTCATTGAAGTTTCCTGTACAGAGATAGTTAGGGTTATGACTTCGTATATTATTATTTCGCTTTGACATATTGATTGGTCATTTCGTTTCTGTGTCCCAGTGTTATTATGATCATTTGGTTTTGACTAATTAAATGTTCAGTTAAAAATGACACTTTGGTATAATTTGTTATATCTGGGGCGTCATGCGAGAACATGTTTTGAAATATTGATTTTGATCACTTACTTTTGACGTTGACTGTACTAATGAGCATTCATTATCCTCCTAGCGTTATTCCCGGTTGTGCCCTAAAAGAGCCCGGGCTCCGCTTTGACACCTATCCTAAGATTTCGCATAGGCACTAGTTTGTCGAAAGCGACTGACATCTAACCTTCCAACCCAGAGGGAAAACTAGACCTTATTGGGATTGTACTAATGAGCATTAAATAAGATAAACTAAGTGTAACACTTATTTAGCTATTTTGAGAAACTAGCTAGAATAATTTGAGAAAAACAGTTTTGATATTTTGGATTGGGATTTTGATATTTTATCACGTCCCAATCCAATTTCTCAAATTATTCTAGTTTATACAAGTTTATTCTAGGAAAGGGGGCATTTCGCGCAAATGTTAAGCCAATAGGGAACATTACTGCAATGTTCTGCCGCCAGAGGCAGCACTACCACTAATAGTAAACCAGTATAGAAATATAGGGATTCACAGTTCACACACACACATGCACAATTGATTGTCAAATGAGTGACAAGGATGCTTGCATAGACAATACCGCAAGTGGGAACGAGATACAATGTCAACGCTGCTAGTGTCGCCACCTACGAAGAGTTTTGCGTAATGTTCCCTATTTATGAAAGTTTGTTACATAAGTTTCTTAAAATATCACGCGGTTAGCCTGCGAATGTCAAATAACGTTTTGTATGGCAATCGGACCCTCTTAAATTGGACCATTCGCGTCGTAGGGGTTGCAGTAAATAAATTACAACTTATATTTCGAGCTAATTACTCGAACGGCTTCATTAAGAGAAGGACCCGCCGATACGTGACTGGAAATAGTAAGCAATTAATTTAAACTCGAAAAGTGGACGCTCTTATGAAAATCTGTGCATTTTTGTGTTATAAGAGTTATGTCATATAACCAAATTAGCTGGGATTTTGTAGCATTGACGCTTCATAACGCGGCCAAACATTTGAAATGCATGACGTTCATATTGCCAAACGTTCTGAGGTGTGTCTGTTATATAATATAACTCTTCTTCTGTTTGTAAATAGGTACCTGGGTCATTGTCAGTGACAAAAACAAAAATCATCTTTCCGGTGGTCAATAGTTAAGGGCTTTACGCTCACATATAATATGTTTTTATCACATAGAATTATAGAAGGGGCAACGCCGTTTATGCGGATTCAGAGTTCAACCAAAAATTAGGCTTTATAGCCCTTAACTTTGGCAATGTCCACCGAAAAGACGCGAACCTAAATCTGACAATGATCCACCTATATCGGAAATTACAGTAAGAATTTTTTATTGGGCTCAATGATATTGAAGTGAGTGAAAGACTTTGCCGTGTATCGGAATTACTGCTAGAAAATACAATTCATTGTTTCGACGAATTCATAAAGTACATGTACTCAAGAGCAAAAGTTTCCGCAACCGCAATAGGTTTTTTTAAATATTTAACACTAGTCTTATTTACGTAATATACTAGTCTTCGTAATACCCAAATGTATAAGCAATTTCCGGAACCTATCATAAAGATATCAACATCCAAAAATGACGATTTTTGCGATATCTCGCTCCGTTAACGTTTTTTTCATGGGTTTTTACGAGTCCGATTTAAACCTGGTAACGTGTTTCTTTTTTACTGTTATTTCTGCAGTTTAGATGTAAAATTTAATAAAGATCATGAAAGGATTAAAAAAACTGTACAACATTTGGACTATTTTAGGAAATATGACGGACGGTATTTCATCGACCCGAAACTTTTGCTCTTGAGTGTAGTAAATCTGTCGAGTTAGTTTTTGTGTTTTTGTATTTTAATGTTTGTACCATCGACGGCATAGTACTAATTCTTATAAATTGGCATAAGTGTAATTTATAAAAAACCGCATATTATGAAATAGACATCAATATCATTTATGGTGAGAATCGAACCAGCGCCCTCAGTTTTACCGGAACTGTATGGATACTCTGAACTGTCTGACCTTCTGGATGGATAGATTCTTCTTTTAATTATGTTTAAATTTATTCAGAATCAGTCTCAATGATTTTAATTAGGTAGACAGATCGTTAAATCCACTATGAAGCGGCCCACTTCTCATTGCAAATTAGTTTGTTTTTTGTCCCAATTGTCCATATAGGAAAGAGTGGGGCGCATGTTAAAGAATTTCATGATCTATATAAGTAGTTATTTACGAAAGGTCAGCGTAGCATCGGAAATGGGCGCATTGTTCAGATCACAACATGTGTTCAGTGCGAGTACGCGACGGCTAGTGGGGTAAAAATAGAGCGGACCGGACATTGAACCGGCGGCGGGCGGGACATCGCCGTAATGGAAGTGTCCCGGCGTTCAGCAATGGTTTTCGCGACTGAACCAATTTTCCAATCCTAGTGCTAGAAAATCATGCGGTTGCTTTAAGATAGCAGGTAATTTTTTCTTTGAAATAAGTAGGTATACGATTATAATCCGAATTATTGTACGTGAGTCATGTGATTATTTTAATTTGGGGTGCTTCACTTCAAATAGCTATTCGACATAATTGTGCGCTACGGGTTAATTACGTCAAATTTATCTAAGGTAAATAAGACGGTTTCAACCCGAAGGTGGTGTAAATTCTGGAGTGGATCATCTATACTATTCGTAATGATTTTCCAGTAATAATATAAAAAAAAAACAAGGTTTTGTGGTTGCCAGGGGTTGTCCCGGGGTGTCTCGTTTTGCCATTTATGATGTTTGCTCAGTTGCTCATATCCACAATATAGAAAAGCGGAATCAAATGCACCACCTTTTGTAACATACCTTTTGTACTACTGACTGGCTTATGTATTGTACGTATTTATTATATTTATGTATATGTATTTGTGCAGATATGTTGTATAGGAGTACCGTATTTATTATTTCTTTATAATTTGTTAAATGCACTGCCCTCATTTTTTTCGCTTTGCTCAAAGGTTTGACTGGTAGAGAATGCCATATAAGATTAAGTCCGCGTTTTGTACGATAAGGTTTTCTATTGTGCAATAAAATTTAAATAAATTTGTTTAAGTAACATAAAAAAAAAAAAAGTAAAACGTTTTATGTTAATTAGTAAATAATTGCTGTTTTAACCCCTGCAGATTAGCTCCTTAATATTGGACGCTTTAAGCTTTACATAATTGCAAAAACTACTAAAAATAATTCATAGTGATATAAAACTGTTCTTAAGTCGCATCGCTGCTGGTAATTAGCTACACTTGCTGTAATGAACGGCTACTGCTCTCGCCGTGGGCGCTGTATCATTAGTCGCATACACCGCTAGGAAGTAAAATGTCTTATGTAATACGGAGATGTTTGTGACTTGCGATGGATTTTTTCCGAGCCCGCGGTATGTTCTATGTAATCAGCCAGTGTGCAGGCACGTGCCGTAAGGACCTAACGACGGGCGTTCATTGTGAACATTTTATATATCCCTTACCGGTAATACACTATATGTTGTCAAGTGAACTCTTAGAAAAGAGTGCTCAGCCCTACCCATAAGCCATAAGTACACATAAGTTGCATACATTTAGCTACACATAAGTTGAACATGCTATTATAAAGTGTCATTTCGCCGCGCCGGTTACGCGACCACCTTCGGTTACCGACCACCCGAAGAACATGGTTTTCAATTAAAGATAACATAAATTCTACATAGCCTATTGAAACAGGTTATGGAATAGGAATTTACTAAAAAACCAGCCAAAGGCGAATCGGACTCGCGCACTAAGGGTTCCGTACCGTTATCAATAAAAATATTTATTTTATTCTGTTTTTAGTATTTGTTGTTATAGCGGCAACAGAAATACATCATCTGTGAAAATTTCAACGGAACTATCACGGTATCAGTGAGATACAGCCTAGTGACAGACAGACGGACGGACGGACAGCGAAGTCTTAGTAATAGGGTCCCGTTTTACTCTTTGAGTACGGAACCCTAAAAAACGAGAAAATATGCTTTCAGTTCACCAACTCAGCTAAGTGGTCGCTAACCGGCACATGAAATTAGGTGGTCGCTAACCGTTTGCCTACATAGATGCTATTCATCGTCCTAGCGTTATTCCCGGTTGTGCCCCTAAAGGAGCCCGGGGTCCGCTTTGACTCCTAATCCCAAGATTTGGCATAAGCACAAGTTTAACGAAAGCGACTGCCATATCTGACCTTCCAACCCAGAGGGAAAACTAGACCTTATTGGGATTAGACCGGTTTCCTCACGATGTTTTCCTTCACCGAAAAGCTAACGGTAAATATTCCGCACATAAGTTCCGAAAAACTCATTGGTACGAGCCGGGATTCGCGAACCCACGACCGCCGCTTGACAGCCGCATGCCTGAACCACTAGGCTACCGTAGCTTAACCAGACAGGCTGCTATAAATATAGTTATTGAAGCTGGAAATTCTTCACAATTTTCTAACTGGAGTGGTATCGCTTTCTCGCTTAAGTAAGCGGTTAAAGCGATACTCTTTCTGAGCTCGTCTATTCACACTAGATGGGACTTTTCGGAGCCCATCTCAACATAATGCGGCTTTTCTAATGGATGTTGTATTGTAGTCAGTAACATAAACACCACGAAATAAATGGTCAGCTAATATAACTACACAGTATTTCTCATAGTATTGGCCTCGATACACATTACATAAGTTCGGTCAAGTACCACCTCGCAATATATTCAATCATACTCGTATGTTTATTGAAATACTAAAATAATAGTACATTTCGATGCTAGTGCGGAAAGTATGTAATTAGAATGACATTTCTGCACGTGTATCGAACGACGTTTTTTAATACAGTTGCGAAAAAAATAAGAAAAACAACAAGTAATGATGAACTATATTAAACAAATTGATTTTTGAACAACTGCATCATTTTTCAGCTGTATTACAATGATGTTACAGAATTAATAGTATAAAAGTTTCAAATTCCTTACTTGTTGTTTTTCATATTTTTTTCGCAACTGTATTAAAAAAACGTCGTTCGATACACCTGGAAAAGTGAAAAGCAGTAGTGCGCGAAAACCAACTTTCCGCACGCTAAACAGCTACGTAAAGTAGCATTTTTTTAACAACTGTATTAAAAATATATTTTTTCTACTCCTGTACCGTTATCTGTCATTTATATAGGCTGTAGCTCAAATACAATGACACCACTAATAAGTCGTCGAAAAACTCTATGCTCTATGGCCCAAAAACGCACTGTTTAGCGTACTTTTTTGGTTCATACATTTTTCATAAAAGCACTGTTTAAATTTTTTTTAAATCGGCCGCTATATTGCAGTGGTGCCAACTTCATAAACAAATATTTCGAAATAAAAGTATTTATTTACGATCTAACATTTGTATATTATAAATTATTTACTACAATAATAATAAATCATCATCTATTGTGTGTTAAATTACATGTTTTATAAATTCTTGGTATTATTTATAAAAATAAACAGTTCGAATTCGGTCCGGGTCCGGATTCGGTTTGGTTCGGATGGCAAGTGCAAACAAATTAAAAACAAAACAAACCATAAGCAAGAGCTGTCACATTTCTGATTTCCCACCAAAATACAGTTCAAAATGAAACGGCGAAAGATGATAATTGATAAACTATTAGTCCTAAACTATTAAGATTTTATTCGTGTTTGTAAAGACAAAATTATTTTAAAATGGCCGAAGAAATTAATAACTGCACCCCTGAAGAAATTGTGTGAGTAGCAAAAGTACGAATAGAAAACTTGCTGCCTGAAAACTTTAACTATTCTGTAGTCTGCTATTTATTTAAAATTTGTCGTAGAAAAAGTATTGTATGCAACGGTGTATAACTGGTCTAAAAACGCTCGTGGCGTCTTTAATTGCGATGCTCGCCAAGGCTCGCATCGCAACCCACGCCACTCGCCTTTTAAGACCCTTCTTATACAACAGTTGCATAAAATACTATTATTCGCGATTTCAACTCATTTCTAATCACACCAAGTTTGAAGTTTATATAATAATTACGTAGTTATTACCGTCTCAACGATACCACAAATACATAAGTCACACTTTGTATGGGGACTCACGTTTTTTTACCATCTGATAAGTTGACCATATTCAGTAAAAGACCGATGACTCAAAGATAAAATATCTTCTGACGGCATGTCCGCGGCGATATAATCCATGCCAAGTGTACGAATGAGATACACTGTATGTGTGGGGATCACTTGTGTAAATAACTTGTACGAGTACTTGGCTTTTTTGCTTGAAGTGACTTGCGTGGGCTTGACCATTGTCTGGGACTTTGGTTGGGCGCCCTTTACCTAACCTTGTTCGCGTGGGGTATAAGTAAATACACATCCATCCGAACTTAGTTTTGATCTATGAGTGGTTATTTAAGTAACTACACAATTCTTTCATGATTTACTTTGTAAATTTAAGTATTTCGACGCATGTCAATATTTACCCTATGAAACTGCGGTCGATTTTGCCTATTTCTAGTCGTCCAATTCATTAGGAATTTAAGAATCGGTATACCGCAGTGAAAGTGAATGAGGCTTTAAGTGACCTAATTAAAACAGATAAAGGCTCAGCACAAGGATCTATTTTCGCACCTACCGAATACATATTGTATGTAAACGATATGCCAAACATATTTCAGAAGGGCTCAGTGTACCAGTTCGCAGACGATACATGTCTCCTAGTGGCAGACAAGGACATACAAAAGGCCAACAATACAATGCAAGACAATTTTGACCTTCTTTGTAAATGGGCCCACGATGTGGGACTAATTATAAACTACTCTAAAACCAAATTAATGAATATCCACTCCACACACCTGGTAAAGTCACCAGATCCCGTTATCACGGCCCATAGTCATCAATGCTTGCACTACAATAACCATAACGAAAAAAAGTGCGAATGTACTTGTGAACCATTAGAAATTGTTCATAAACACATGTACCTCGGTCTTATCATAGATACACATTTTAACTGGGGACCGCATATAAACCATGTGTGTAACAAACTTAGATCAATTCTAGCAAAACTTTCTATACTAAAGTATAAACTCCCATACAACATACTTAGAATGATGTACATGTCATTAGCGCAATCCGTCATTGGATATGGACTGAGTAGCTACGGTAGAACCTTTAAAACTTACATTGAAAAGATATTTAAATTACAGACCAGCTTAATAAAAACAATTATACCTAATTCCGTTAAGAAAAAACATTTGAGTCAAGAGGAGATATTTAAATATTGTAAGATTATTAATATATATAACCAAATCAAAATAGAAATTGTTAGTGAAGAAATAGATAAAATACACAGTCTCATAAAAAAAACTAGACCGTTACACCTGAGGCAACTAGTGTATTTGCCTCGTTTTGTCATTCCGAAATGTAGAAATGTGTATGGCAAACGAACATGGGAACACCTGTTACCAAATATTCTTAATCAACTACCCGACGATATTGTCAAAAGCATAAGTGATAACCCACATAAATGTAAACGTACTTTGAAAGAGTTATATCTTGCTGATGTGCCAACTGCACAAACATTCCATGTGTAAAAAAAATAAAAAAAACACAGTGTAATAAAAATAAAAAAATACTTTATTCATAAAATTTTGAAGGCTTACTAAGTTTATAAAAAATATTTTTGTCCCATTATTACGAACACAAATGCCAAAGACAATGTGAGAGAGACGAACTTTAACGACACTTTAGCTAAAATAGGTTTATTGAACGATTATGAATAAGGCCAATAGTAATTAACTAAGTACCTACTATTGTAAGTAACTATAATATTAAATTAGCTAAAATAGAACTGCACCCCTGTAAAAATATATATTTAATTAGTTAAAGAGCGAATACAGCGGCAGATAAACCTTTACGGCTTTGTCCGCTGTACAAATGTTTTTTTTGTATTGTTTTTTGTAGTAAATAAATGAAAAAAAAAAAAAAAAAAAAAAAGTAGTATGCTCAATGCTCATGCCACAATTTATCGTATTACTTCAAGTTGAAATTAGTGAAACACACAATCTATATAATAATATTGAACTAGTTTAGGAGTCATCTAAGAAGTATTAAAGACCGTGAATTGAATCAATATTAGTAACCACTCTATTGCTGAATTAAAAGCCTTATCATCTTAGTCAAATTTACAGCGGTCTGGCTGAGAACTGATTTCGAACTCAAAGCTCGCCCACGAAATTAAATTATGAGGATTCCCTTCTGGAACGTTTACAGTAGAACTTGGAAGCTGCTTAGTTATGCAATTTGATTGAAAATTTCCGACGTTCGTCATAAATTATGATTAATGATTTAAGCAATTTACGACGCCCGTTCTATGTAGGCGGATGGAGTCAGCATCGGCAAAACTGTCAATTGCACGTCTTTTCAGTTAGACGAGATTTCATTGTGCACCGCTCCGCCCTTCAGCGCTGCAGCCCCGGGCGCCGGGAAATTGGGCTCCTTTTACTACTATACTTGTAATTCTTGCTTCCGTCCAGCTTTTGATGGCAATTTTAGGTTTAAAATGTGTTTCATAAATCCAATTGGTGGCTAAACCATTATTTCCGTTAAATTTGAAAATTTAAGCACATTTTATGTTTAAATACCTCAGTAGCTACGCGGCTACGATTTTTAGGAATGTTCTTGGTACCAAACCGCTTTGTATGTAGAAAGTAGATTTAATGGAAAGCAACTACAGAGCTTTTATTGCCTCTTTGATGTGGGTTTTGTCCCGGAATTCCATTTAAATGTCTATTTCGCCTATTTATCTTTGGAAATCAAATATGTTTAGTTATTTTTAATATTTATATATGCCACCTTAAACGTTTGCGCTTTTTACACTTTTACTAAATATCGCGTTAGACCCGTGTTAAATAATCTTATAAGCATACATATTTTAAATATTTGTCTGTAACTCTCTGTACTGTAACTACCCACTTGTCGATTGTTAATAACAACACACTTGTTGAGTCTATCGTCGCTTTTTAACCAGTTTACTTGAAAAATGTCTCCGTCATCATATTTACTCCTTTTTAGGGTTCCGTAGCCAAATGGCAAAAAACGGAACCCTTATAGATTCGTCATGTCCGTCCGTCTGTCTGTCTGTCTGTCCGTCCGTATGTCACAGCCACTTTTTTCCGAAACTATAAGAGCTATACTGTTGAAACTTGGTAAGGAGATGTATTCTGTGAACCGCATTAAGATTTTTACACAAAAATCTAAAAAAAACATTAAGTTTTAGGGGTCCCCATACTCAGAACTGAAACTCAAAAAATAATTTTTCATCAAACCCATACGTGTGGGGTATCTATGGATAGGTCTTTAAAAATGATATTGAGGTTTCTAATATTTTTTTTTCTAAACTGAATAGTTTGCGCGAGAGACACTTCCAAAGTGGTAAAATGTGTGTCCCCCCCCCTGTAACTTCTAAAATAAGAGAATGATAAAACTAAAAAAAATATATGATGTACATTACCATGCAAACTTCCACCGAAAATTTGTTTGAACGAGATCTAGTAAGTAGTTTTTTTTTAATACGTCATAAATCGTAAACCGCAAATTATTTCACGGAAACCTTCATGTGCGAGTCCGACTTGCACTTGGCCGCTTTTTTTAAAGAATGAAACGCTTGTTCTACTTGTTGAACGATTATTTCAATACTCTGTTACCTAATTACTTTATTAAACTCCGCTGAAGTGTTCATTTGGTCAATGAGGACGTATATATTGATAGTTTTCGAAGGTGATGGAAGCCCGTATCGGCCTAATGAAGCCCCGCACTGACTATTTAATTGCCTTATTATGGAGGGCCCGTATTCTGGCCCGAACACACGAAAGGGCTTATGTTAGTAAAGAAGCTCGGTCAGTTGTTTCAAAGTACGGAAGGTCTATACTAGCACCCTCAAATGACCGGGCAAATTGACCAAGACACGCAATAGTTTGCTTTCGGTAATCGATTGCAATACGTCATTTGTATGACACTACATAATTTGCTTGTTACATATTCAAATATTAGGGTATTAGAGTATCATAATGACACGTTTCTAACTCGTTACTGTTCCATGATTGATTGGAATTGAATCTGCTCAATACAATTCCTGTGTGACACCGCATCATCAATGCATTACGTTTCTATCGGAACGTTACGTGGTCGTCGGAATGCAGCTCTATGGAATCTCGCATTCTAAAGCATAGTGCATTTAGACTACTACATTTGGAGGAAGCAGTTACAAAATTTGTATCACTTAATCCATACTAATATTATAAATGCGTCTGTCTGTGTGTTGTGATTTGAGTTTGTATCCCGGAAATCATCCACTAAGGGTGTGAAATGGGGGGTGAAAATTTGTATGGAGCTACGATATAAACGAGTTCGACGCGGACGGAGTTGGGGGCAGAAGCTAGTAATATTGAAATTTGTAAGTCAAATATGAATTCATTCAATTCAAAAAGTCAATAAATCATTAACAAGAGCACCTTCTTCATATAGAAATTTCAGTTTGCTCCCTAATGAAAGTTCAGAAGATAAAGAATGTTATTTAATAAATTTATACCTAAAAACTAATTTTAAGTATTTTTCCAAACCCTATCAGGGTGCCATGTGATTTTGTATCGCTCTAACATTAAACTGTATAAGTGCCTACATGTACAATCGACGTCAAAGATATGTTTACACTTTTGCACCTTACGTTATACGTTTCTTTGACGTTGACTATACACCATGGTTTGCAATAAATAAATGATGATGAGGAAGAATTTGTTACAGGCATTAAAAATCGGTTTCGGTTACTCGAAGTGCGTTTCAATTTAACAACACGATGTTTGAAGGGAAGTTCATTTTACCAAAACGAGTGAAATAATGTGCAAAATTGTAGCGGCAACATATTCCGTGTTTCCACAACATTGCCCCCCGTGAATATTTCGGCTTCCGTATTTCACGAGCAGTTAGTACGGCCTAGTATTAATTAATGTCACTGGCGCTGACTCTAATTTTAGTCCCCATGTTTCTGCTCCGGTATGCGCGTTCCATAATAATCGGGGAACGAATAACTCGCACCACAATGTTCTCGTTCACTGACCGTGCAATGCTCAATTTCATATTGACCATACCGTTATGTACGAATCGTCGCATTACGTGTAATACGCTAGTTGACAACAGTAAAAATAAACGATTATTACGAAAATATTCGGAAAACATAACGCTTCAACACATTCTTGCTATTTTATAGTTTTTTTAATACATAATGATCAAACAAGTGAAATCAACAGATTTTTCAAAAAATCCAACTGGTTTTTAGGCTTCCGTACTCAAAGAGTAAAACGGGAGGAAGAAGTAATAGGGATTACTAAGACTCCGCTGTCCATCCGTCCGTCTGTCTGTCACCAGGCTGTATCTCACTGATACCGTGATAGTTCCAGCTGAAATTTTCACAGATGATGTATTTCTGTTGCCGCTATAACAACAAATACTAAAAACACAGAATAAAATAGTTTCTTTTATAGATAATGGTACGAAACCCTTCGTGCGCGATTCCGACTCGCACTTGGCCGGTTTTTTCAAGTATTATTAGCCTAAGTCATGTCACGTCACACGATTATGAGGAATCCAACGACACCTCGTATGTCAAAATCCATCAAGCCGTTTGGACTGTTGTCCATGAAATAGGTAGAATTTTCCTGTCCACACACATACATGGATAACCTCGAAAAACATAACCCTCCTTCTGAGGCAGTCGGGTAAAAATCGACGCTGTTTGACTACAGAATGTGATGACGTCAATTGTCCGTATTTCCTTAAAAAACTTCATACTAACTAACAGTGTGTTTTTGACGTTTCTTATGCTAATTTGACTACCAGGCAACATCCCTATTACGGCAACGTCATACATATGAAAACGCTATAACTGTTCCCATTTGAGCTGTCAACTCCAGTCGAATGCCTCCCAACAGTCCCAACCCAATGCATTGCTCGAAACGAGAAAAACATCCTCATGTTCAAATTTGTCGTTTTGAGACTAAAGTAAAGATTTTTTCAATGTAAATATTATAATTGATTGATAAATATGATAATATAAGTATTATATTAGTTGATTATAATTCGATGTACCCAGCTTAAAAAGCGACAAAAAGTTATTCTCGTGTTAAAAATGCACGAGAACCGTATCCAAAAAGTGCAACTATTAAATTTTGATTAATGCACTTTGTATCTTTTTGTATTTATGTCATGAATGAGAGTGTAAAATGAGAATGTGTGGTAATATTCAATAGAAACTCAGTCGTTTCTATGTAATGCTGCTTAATCACGTAATCACTACTTACATGTTATCTGTAGCCGTTGATTTTCCTTTTAAATCAAGGGAAACACAGTATGCAATCATATATTAATCCACGAGCTGAGTTGGGAACTAGATAATATCCCTAGGTAGTAACTTATATGAGTTATATGCATGTATGCTACACGTTAGGTTTTGACCTACTTCTTTACATGAGGCCTCGGCGACATTTCTTTGGAAGAGATATAAATAAAATTTGTTATTATGTACTACGACTAGTAATTACTTCGTCAAAATTGTAATGTTTTTAATTCCATCAATATCTTAGGACAACTATCTCTGTTACAAGTACGCACATGGTTATAGAGAATTTTGTTTTTGATAATTATTGCTTCTTTTTTGATCCCCTTAATCCGTTATATTGGAAGATTTCAGTTAAACTTGTATATTTAGTATGTATTTATAACAATTAATGTGTTAATCTTTTTCTTTTCAGGTAATATTTCGAGGGTTACATCGATGGATTGTTTGTAAGGTTTTAGTCTCTAAAGCTTGGTTTAAAAATAAGCAATCACCCCAGACCCCCGACACAATCATACTAAGGACTATGTCGACAGTCTAGCTCTCAAATCGATTAATCCCTTTGGGACGTGCCATGCCACAGTCACACATGTTAAACTTATAATATCTAAAAAAAAAAAGAGCCATATTGCTTTCGAGGAATCGTCACTTTGCGTTTAGTCAAAAACAAATACCTACATACATGTACAGGACTAAGTAGCAGTATAATGAATCAAACTTCTAAACTACATTTCGCTGCAGGCATCTAATTCAAATTCTGTTAAATTTATGGATCCTGAAATTGGTGGAGCGAGTGTAATGCAGAGTAAGATGGCGAGCGACGGAAAATGTATCAACGAATTCAAACTAGTTTCGTTTTATTGGATAGGTGCTCAACTTAGTTAGTCCGTTTTATTGAAGACCGGTTTTAATTCTTGCATGTCGGTAATTCTGAAATAAATGCTATGAGATACATACGTAGATAATATATCTTTCTGTATTCTAATATTCACCAATAAAATTGTTAAATATAAAACGTATCCTATACTATTACACGAGCAATATTTGTATATATATATATGTATGTATGCGATACAGGCAGAGCCTAGTGCAGGGACTGGTACTTATAAATATATATATGTAAACGATTCTGCTAAAATAAATGTCTTATGTCTTATATATATATTCGCAATCACGTTCTCGGAAACGGCTCTAACGATTTCGATGAAATTTGGAATATAGGTGGTTATAGGGGCGAGAAAGCGATCTAGATAGGTCTCATGTCCGGGAAAGTTCGTTTTCTCCGTATTTTCTCCATATTCATCCAAGCGGAGCTCGGTCGCCCAGGGACTGACGATTTATAAATCGTTCTGAAGAACTTATTCACCAAAATGCGGGAGACTATCTTCGAATATAATGCGGGTACAATCTTACTCAATGTATATAATTTATTTCGTTTGCGGGCAACTACCTCATTCTGTGGTATCGCTAACTCTAGTAATAAATTTCCCATGTTCAATTTGCAGTCGGCCAACCGGACATGCTATAGTTGATAAACTTAGATTTCGATTCAATATGTAATGTTTTCATTTTGGTATTTCACTGCTAGGGTAATAATCCGGGTAGTTAGTATCATTCACTTTTCGTCGCAGTCGTTGAAGTCTTGGAGAGTTTCACTTCTAGTTTAATCATTGTTTCTAGTTCTTCGCGTACCTAGTAGATTTGTATCAGTGCTTTGTAGCGTATTAATACGATTTACCTGATGAAAATGTCATGCAATTTCTCTACCTAAGCCTTAGGAATATACCTAGCCTAGCGCCTAGATTAAGTTGACTAATTTCTTATTAGTTTTTAAAGTAAATGGTTTGAAATAGGCGGGCTTTCGTCATTAATCACGTCTTGTGTACACAATTTCTAATTTTGATGGATCACATCTTAACAAAGTTTGCGGAAAGTTTAATTACGCAGGGTTTTGCAAAAACCTCCGATATATAGGTACGACCTATCTCTCTCTATCTTTACGTATTTATTGCTATTTATATTATGTATGGATTAATTAAAACTAATGAAAACTGTTTGTGTTTAATGTCGTAGCTTATTGTTAATTTTCTTAACATACTTACTTATGTTAAGAAAATAATTAATAATTTATCAGATATGTGGTAAATACAGGTACTTATGACGGAAACTGTTCGGCAGGCCAATTAAAATTTAATCTTATTTCAATGCCATACCTAAAAAAGGCTGAATAAGAAAAACTTTTCTCACTTTATCTGTACACAGATTGAGTTTTCGCTCTACAGCTTTGGTTTGAATTTGTATGGCAACGCGTTGTTCCTGATAGTTACCACCAGAGGCGCTGTTCGCGGTGCCATACAAGTTGAAACAAAACGCAAACGCGTTCGAAAACGCATATGTATCGATAAAATTTTAATAGAGCAACTGATCTAATGTCGAATTTAAAGTCTCACGTTCTACATCATAAAAAAACTATCCACCCACCAATTTGATCTCAAACTTCAACATCATTCATTCAATTGTCACATTCTCTTTGCCGCTTATTTCATAAAAGTCCTTGCATATGCATAAAAGTCGGCGGTGAAAAAACTGATTGCTTCAGTCGGCACGCCAGGCGCAACCACGAGGGAAGCACGAGGCAAAGTAGTACGCATGCGTTATGCGCCTACGATTTCCTACCCTCCCATTGGAGAATAACCCCCCACGGTCCAGATGTGGGATGAGGAATCTCCCCCCGGCTAGGTCTGAATTACGGACCGCGAAACTGACGCATTCAGATCAGATTGGAAGCGTATTGGTAAGAGCGCTCTCATGCTATAACGCTTCGCCAAATGTGTGAGAGCGTGGGAGCACTAACAAATACAATTTAAATCTAAACTTGATTATGTCAGCACGCGCTCCGGAATAGAGCCGCAGGTGTAGTAGCGCTGAGTGAACTTTGCTCTGCACGCTACGATATTAAAACCTGCCGTATTTCACGGGCTCTGACTGTCACAGATTTTGATAATTAAGCGTATTGCCACGAGACAAATTAGAATTTATGCAAATCACATTCTCGTTTTATTCTATTATGATTTAAATTCGGCCCGTGGATTATTTGCAACAGTTGAATTAAAAAACCTGCCTTAAATATAATTTTTCGCGAGTTAATATCAACAATATAATAAAATATCATTTATTGTGCATTACAGGCACAGTTGATGCATATGTTAAAAATATTTTCATTCTCTGTATGTAGTACATACATCTTACTACGTAGGGTGACAATGATAGTATTTAAGGCGAGGCCGGTTCACGATCTGACGAAAAATTGTTTTTTGAGCTTCCATTATGAAGAAATAATGAAGAATTCTACTACAGAAAAATTACCGTAGACTGAAAAAAAACAAAGAAGTGTTATAACCGAACATAATATTAAAAATGGCTTGGTAACTTCTTAAATATCACCATAAAAATAAACTTAAATGTTCGAGATCTCGTAATTTTCAACGACAATCTATGTTTTTTTTAAGGATAGCTTTTTTATTATTCTAGTGTAATAACCGAACAGATTTTTTATAAATTATCCTGTATTCCAAAAAAATATTAATTATGTACTAAAGAGTGATGTTACACGCTTATGCTCAGTGAGAGGGAGAGAAGACCATGAACCTGCCTCGTCTTAAAAACTAAACAATGAACGCTTGCAAACCTGCCGGATCAAATATCGCTTATGTCCATTCAGAAACTACCTTTTGAATACATTTGATACCAAATTCGCTGAGATAAAATAGTGGTGTATTTGCCACATAAAGAAACATAAAAATATTTCAAAAATGTTGTTAGACACTATTTAAATAACTGCCTTGTTTGGTTATTTTTTTGAATAAAACTACGAGAGAAACTACGTAAAACACTCATTGGTTGACACTCACAAAAACAGAACTTAACACCCAGTTTCCATAAGGTTTTCTCTGTCTGCGACTGTTGCTTTTGACGATATAGGGGAGGGTGGGGCAAAGCGGGGAATCGAAGGAATAAAGGGAGTTCATATTGGATAGGTACACCAATATATTTAAAAGGCATCTGGCATCTGGCCCCGTAGCATGGATGGCGTTATCACGCGATAAATGATAGGATAAGCGCGTTGTCTCATTCTATCGAACGGTGTCAGCCAGGGACGGATGCTCTATCCTGTCACTTATCGCGTGATAAGGCCTTTTTTCCTTTGTCCCACTATGCCCCATTTGTTATACCCCACTATATCCCTATGTACCATTACAACAAAATATTTATAACCGCCATCTTACTTTGTTAACAAGCCGGCTTTGTTGTTGGAATATAAAATTCGCCAGATCCACTGCAAACATCAATATTTTTTCGCCGCGATTATGAAATTAACCAATGATTTTAAAATGAATCGCAAGAATATGTTTAAGAAAAACACTGGTTTTCTTAACGTATTTAATGTTTCGTCAGAGAGAGAGAGAGCACACGATGTCCGCGGAGGTCACGTGCCGACTAAACACCAATCACGGCGCTCTATTTGAATTGGCATTACGATTTGATTTTTCGAAAACCTGTACTGCCCTGCTATGCCCCGCTACCCCACTATGCCCCTAGTTAAGTAATGTCGATAATTGTTCGGATACTAACAGTCAAAACATTGCACCTACATATAGTCACTTTAGCGATGCAAACCATTGGAAATAAATTTAGATTTTCTTCATTTTGGGCGGGGTGATTTTTGTCTCGGTCTAAGTAAGTTGATATTATCAATGGGTTCTGGCGTTCAGCCAAACGCGGCAAAGCGTGGGGTACAATGGGGAGCAAGCTGTCTACCCTTCCGGGATTTCTAGGAGAAATATAAAAGTGCATATTGTAAATATTCATGAATTTATTTTATTATAGGCTAGGTACTTATACATTTTTATATAATTAATATTAAATAAATTTGTAACCTTAATTAGAACTCCCAGATTCTTTATTTAATTTATTATTGTACACGGGTCTAACGCGATATTTATTAACCTTTATTTCTGAAGTTTCGACACGGTTTGCACCGGTCATGGTCCCAGGTCGTCGATGCAATCCTCGAAAAGGGTTATAACTTATTTAACACGCATTTCCATATGGGGGACATAGCTAATGAACAATGGACAAATGCCACATATTATTGATATTCTCGTAGCGCCCAAATCAATCAATGTTATAATTGTAATGGATTATAGGCCTCATTAGATCAGCTCGTGCCTAGCATAAAAATATAGTAGCTCTTTAAATAGCAATACAAAAAGTATACCGCACCGTATTGATTGAGAAGTCGACTATTTGCTCTGTGAGCTGTACAACTCGCAAGTCTGTTTTTTTTAAATATTTTATTTTGAAAAATTACCAAAGCTTTTATCGTCATACAAAATATATATAATTATTAAACCTGCGTACGAAATTTCACAAGAATCAGTTGAGAAATGCACCCTGAAGAGGAGACCGGATATATGAAAGAATTTTAGCCCAGGCTTGACCAGAAAACTTCGTTCGCTTCGCTCGCTCGTTCAATTATACGACGAATTTCGGCTTTCATTGGTTGTAAAAAAATGTGCGCGATGTACTTGTGCAAATGTTTATTTGCAAGTCGTAGCGTAACTACTCGTACTACTCAACATGTACGTATAGGTACAATGTTGTTATTTTTGGCGATCGTCCAGTTTTCTGAAACCATGTACGGTTGCACCCCTAGACGGCCGTTCGCCTCTGTTGTTGTCAAAGAATCCCATGTGAATTATGTATTTCGTTTTTGTATAATGTAATAAGTAATAAATTGCGACTCGTATGAATTAAACATGTCTAGTGGAGTTTTGTTTCTCTTTTGTTTCAGTGTTGTTAGTGTCGTTCAATTTGAAGACGATTTTGGGATATTTATAATTTGGTGGCAAATCTCATATCGTTGCTATACTCACTCAACCTCGTATCTGAATTTTTAACCTCTTTTTGTTTTTTAAGTATATGTCTAACCCTTTTTGTGTTAAATCCTTAAGGGGCTACCCGAGGTTTACATCGATTTTTGACTAGTTTTTAATCGATACAAATACTTTTGCACTACAGATAGAATTATAAGGCAAACGGTTATCGATTCTTCAATCTTTAATCTCCACTTTTGTCTACCATATTTTGAAAGAAATGGATAGTTATTTTTTTATGATTTTTTTAAACATTGTCTAATAAATCACCTTTTTTGTTATAAAATTGCTGTAAAAGATCTAACATATACCAAATCTACATATTTGGGTTCGTCTCTGGATGTCTCTATAAACGTGTGTACGGTTTTCCTTTTAAACTAATTAACACAAAAGTTATGGCCAGAAAACCTGTTTTTTGGTCTAAAATTGTTCAACTTTGATGCCAAATATCTCGAAGACAGTGATGTTTGAAGTAAATATGGGATACTATATTGCTTAAAGCTGTTGTTGTTAATATGATAAGCTACAAAAAACATTAGAAAACTAAGGGATTCAGATCGAAGGTCATTGGCGTATGGGATCCCCTTAAAATGAACTCTTATCTTGATCCAAGCAAAGAGTTAAGAGTTAATCGTGATATGGTTTCCTGGTATCTCATAGACACCATTTTCGTAACTGCATAAACCTCGTAAATACATAAACAGGATAAACTTTGCTATCTATCTTTAACCTTTTTATTACTTGATGAGTCAGGGAGCGTACATTTCATGCCGGTTTGATTCAATGACGTTTTCATATAAACACGCAGGATGTTTCAAAAAACGAAGTGACAGATAGTCCATCAACGTTTGATTATAACTAACATAATAGTTACTGTAATATAAAAAATAAGTATTTAATGGGTTGGAAACAAAATGCTTTATTGTGTAATATGATATTAAGTACTATTACTCAGTTCCGTCTTCTCTGTAGTCAACAAATTGTAAAAATGAAACGCAATATCGATTCAATTCAAAGCACACTATGCCATACAATTTAAACGAAGGTAACACCATAGCTTTCCCATCCACATCGACTTCATTGTCCATTATGCTAAGTATTAAATATAACACAAAAAATCGAAAGTATCTGGTCGTTGGACATACACAAATGGAATGTGACTCTGTTTATTCAACAATAGAAAGAAGGAAAAAACATAGGGGAAAGAAGGAAACAAAAAATATAGCTTTAATTGTTTTCGTTGCATCAGGAATTCATTTTTGTTTAGTTTTACTTCGATTTTACGAATTAAGGATATTGGAAATAAAAACTTTAAACTCGTAAGCAACTCTTTCAGTAACCTAATAATATGTTCACTTTAGTACTGTAAACTAGTATCTCCAAAATTATACATAACTTCTTAGGTTCAAGGATAAACTATGATTATATTGCTACCAAACAATCATTTTGTATTGTTTATAAGATAATATGATTACAGTAAAACTTTGGTAATGAATAATTTATAAAATAAATAGTTTTTTAGCTCTACTGAAAACATCGGTTTTTGCAGATACGAGTTTGAGTAAGTATAGCGACGATATAGCAATATGGTCTGTACAGTTTGAGCTTAATTAGCGCGTATAGCGAAGAGGTACTAAATACTCAGGGAGTTGGTACGCATCGTCATTTCGAGGGTGACGTGAATATAATAGTGAGAGGCTCAGAGGTCGCAAGTGTCATAGTTAGTAGTGACTAGTGGCTCGCACTTGAATGACCTGCTCAGGTGAAAATACTTTTGTACTCAATAGATAATATTCAAAAACAATTTCGGGGTAGTACTCGTATAAAAATGGCGCGTCCGGCTGACAATTTTCTCAATATGAATATGGACGAGCGCTGGTGATAATTGTATCATTGGCTTTTTCGATGCATTTTATGCGTAATCATATAATTTTCTCATTCATTTAACGTAGATTTTTAATTCGGTGAGTAAAATAACGGATTGCACTTTTTTAAATACAAAGGAATTTGCATCATCAGTACGAAACTTTCTGACGATTGAAAATCTTCGTAGTAGGTACGTCTTAGTAAACAAAAAGTGAAATGTTGGCTATACCTACAACTAATAAATAGCTGACACTATTGACCAACCGCTAGTGCCCAGGAATAAGTACTTAATCCAGCAAATTCTGTATAAGAAATTTACCTGCCTAATAAGGGCCGGTTTTTTAATCACCAGATAAATGTATCTGTCAGATAAAATTATCACTATCCCTTTCCCCAGACATATAAAAGAAAAGGACAGCCTAACATTTATCTGACAGATATGTTTTATCTAGGGTTGAAAAATCGGCCCTAACTGTTCCTCACGAACAACACGACGTTTTTGTAAATTCATTAAAGCATATACAAATGTTTTTCAGCATCTTTGCAATGCTTTGTCATAGCGGCTACACATCAGCGGGTCTAGTACCTACAACTCA
Source organism: Epinotia brunnichana (assembly GCA_963854355.1). Lineage (NCBI taxonomy): Eukaryota > Metazoa > Arthropoda > Insecta > Lepidoptera > Tortricidae > Epinotia > Epinotia brunnichana. The sequence continues at coordinate 16,122,884 of OY977939.1, read as the reverse complement.
AGCCGCAACGTGTAGCTAGAAAATAAAATTTTCACCTCACTAGCACGGAAAGCCCTTTTTGTATGTTTGATATCTATTGAGAAAATCGCTTTTTATCCACATGTGAAGAAAGTAGGTAGACTTAGAACGTTAAAATTACTATGACGTAGAACGTTAAATGTTTATTTTCCTGACATATTTTATGTAACATTTTTATTTACCTTTTTTTTAAAAACTCTTTTTTAACTTTTTTAAACTTTTTTTATCTTATTTTTTACCCTTTTTCTTATTTTCCTCGCTGTAGTGAGGTGAAAAGTTTTGTGTTATACACGGTTATCTTACGTCTCGTGTGTTGAAAGTGTTGAAACACTCGCAGGTAAAATACAACTTTCCCCCCTTCTTTTCTTTCTTTCGCCCGCAACGCGAGTCGGCAGCAAGTTGTACTAGCGGTGCAGGTGCTAGCCTCGCTGATGTGATGTTACTCGTACAATGACAAAGCATTGCAAAGATGCTGGAAAACATTTACGTTCTCAAACATCAACTATTGTCATGAAGTAGAAGTAGAAGTAGAAAAGCTTTATTCAACATCACATTACACGAAATTATAATTAAACATTTAAACATTAATACATGTGAACCTTAAGATTAGAATTAAAATATAAATTTAAAATTAATGTTACAATTTTGATGTGTGTGTGTGTGTGTGTGATGTTAAAAAGGAGCTTGCCTCAGCATAATGTTACAGCGAGGTCACTGCAACGCTGGTTTTCAGGCAGACCCTGGTAACTATGTACATCCATTTTGAATTGCTCGCTGTTTGTCGGGAACGAAATGTCTCAGTTATTGTATGTGTGTGCGTGTGTTTGGCTTTACTTGGAATACGAAGTGTGTGATGATTGTAAGTAGGTATGTTTGGATGTTCATACATAATAAACATATTTGGCCAATGGCATAATTAAAAGCAAATAATTTAATGTACAAGGTACTCTGATGGTAGGTCATATGGTCATTAATTACATATATGAAGGCACAGCACGACTACCGGGAGGAAGTGCCTGCTGTATTTGCATAAGGTGTCGTTTCAGATGCAATTTGAAAGTGCCAATGGTATTACATTTCTTTAGTGGCGGAGGTATGTTATTCCAGCACTTAGTGGCTGTGTATTTAAAACTTCCTCGGAATGCGGCGGTATGGTGACGTGGAAGTAGCAGTTCATGACATACTGATCTAATGCCGTGTGAGGAGGACGACCTGCTTGAGCGCCAGGTGAACTTTTTATGTAAATAGTCTGGCTCGGACGTTTTTACCACGCCAAACAACAAGGAAGATAGATGAAGTTCTCTTCGGTATGTCATTTTGAGAATACCTGAAGAGATCATGAGTCGCTGGGTCGCCCGCAACGCGAGTCGGCAGCAAGTTGTACTAGCGGTGCAGGTGCGAGCCTCGCTGATGTGATGTTACTCGTACAATGACAAAGCATTGCAAAGATGCTGGAAAACATTTACGTTCTCGAACATCAACTATTGTCATGAGTCGCTGGGTCGCCCGCAACGCGAGTCGGCAGCAAGTTGTACTAGCGGAGCAGGTGCGAGCCTCGCTGATGTGATGTTATTCGTACAATGACAAATCATTGCAAAGATGCTGGAAAACATTTACGTTCTCGAACATCAACTATTGTCATGAGTCGCTGGGTCGCCCGCAACGCGAGTCGGCAGCAAGTTGTACTAGCGGTGCAGGTGCTAGCCTCGCTGATGTGATGTTACTCGTACAATGACAAAGCATTGCAAAGATGCTGGAAAACGTTTACGTTCTCGAACATCAACTATTGTCATGAGTCGCTGGGTCGCCCGCAACGCGAGTCGGCAGCAAGTTGTACTAGCGGTGCAGGTGCTAGCCTCGCTGATGTGATGTTACTCGTACAATGACAAAGCATTGCAAAGATGCTGGAAAACATTTACGTTCTCGAACATCAACTATTGTCATGAGTCGCTGGGTCGCCCGCAACGCGAGTCGGCAGCAAGTTGTACTAGCGGTGCAGGTGCTAGCCTCGCTGATGTGATGTTACTCGTACAATGACAAAGCATTGCAAAGATGCTGGAAAACATTTACGTTCTCGAACATCAACTATTGTCATGAGTCGCTGGGTCGCCCGCAACGCGAGTCGGCAGCAAGTTGTACTAGCGGTGCAGGTGCTAGCCTTGCTGATGTGATGTTACTCGTACAATGACAAAGCATTGCAAAGATGCTGGAAAACATTTACGTTCTCGAACATCAACTATTGTCATGAGTCGCTGGGTCGCCCGCAACGCGAGTCGGCAGCAAGTTGTACTAGCGGAGCAGGTGCGAGCCTCGCTGATGTGATGTTATTCGTACAATGACAAATCATTGCAAAGATGCTGGAAAACATTTACGTTCTCGAACATCAACTATTGTCATGAGTCGCTGGGTCGCCCGCAACGCGAGTCGGCAGCAAGTTGTACTAGCGGTGCAGGTGCTAGCCTCGCTGATGTGATGTTACTCGTACAATGACAAAGCATTGCAAAGATGCTGGAAAACATTTACGTTCTCGAACATCAACTATTGTCATGAGTCGCTGGGTCGCCCGCAACGCGAGTCGGCAGCAAGTTGTACTAGCGGTGCAGGTGCTAGCCTCGGTGATGTGATGTTACTCGTACAATGACAAAGCATTGCAAAGATGCTGGAAAACATTTACGTTCTCGAACATCTCTTCGTGAGCAACAGAGACTGAATTTGGTGAATACTTATACCTGGGCCCTTGTCGTTAGTAAATAGTGTCAGCTATTTATTAGTTGTAGGTATAGCCAACATTTCACTATTTTTTCACTACCACGAACTTCGAACCTCGAACTTCGTATATATCCGTCTCTGTCGCTCGATTAGGGGAGAACCGCCATGAAACGGACATTTAACTTTGAAGTATTACTACAACTGTAGTTAAAAACTTAGGATCTCGTTAACTGTCCTTAAGGAATTGAGATAAATAAATAAATAAATAAAAAAGCCTTTTATTTCTTTCAGAATTAAGTCTACAAAGTAGTTATGTTAGTATCAAAAGTTGAGTAGTTAGTTATTTTTAATGTTAGTAAGTTAAGTTTTATAAAGAATATTAGGTAGTTTAAAATATTATAATTATTTTTGTTGCACTCATTATTCTGCAAGGACCCCTCTGCAGGTAAAGGCCTCCTCCAAAGTGAGTCAGTCTTCCCTGGACTTAGCTGTTTGTAACCAGTTTGGACCCGCTGTGTGTTTGATTTCATCCTCCCATCTGTTGCAAGGTCTCCCTTTATTTCTAGGAATTGAGATATCATATTGTATAATTCTGCATACACCATATTAAATGAAAATCAAGTTTATTGGTAGAAATATCACGTTTTTTAGAAACTCATTTTTGTCCGTTTCATAACACAGGTAGCATTGAATAGTTAGGACAATGAGTGTCTTGAAACGGACTAGGAACCAATGGCATACTTTGAGACACACTTCGTTGCTTTTCCACCATAACTTTTATTTAAATAGGTAAGTCAAACTTTTTGGTACGATATAAAATGAAATCATAAAATAATAAATAAAAAAAACAATGTTAAATAATTAGTCTCTCAACTTCTTATTCTTAATTTGAATTTGGCAACAATTTAAGTAGCTATTAATTTCTTTTTACACAATCTTAACACTTATTTAAATATTTCTAACACTCAGATACCTACAACTCAAAGTGAGATCAGAGACGTATCAATCAGTAGGTACCTACGTATCAAGACAATCGTTCGTCCGTTTCAACGTCCGATTCTAATCTAAAAACATTTTAACCAAATTCCAAATAATGAAGTATTAATAAGATTATACCTCATCCTAGTTCAGTATATTCTTGAGAATATTTCACAACAAATACAACTATCACAATTGTAGCTTACGTTATTATCCAATTTTAAATCAGTTTGCAAATATATATTCGGGATTGCGGGCGTGTAAGTAGTATACACTTATTCATATTTCGTAAGTCAAAGAGGTTAAGGTGGTTCGATTGCCATACAAAGCGTTATTTGACATTCGCAGGCTAACGGCGTGATATTTTAAGAAACTTATGTAACAAACTTTCATCAATTGACTTCCCATTTGCGCCAAATTCCCCCTTTCCTAGAATAAACTTGTATAAACTAGATTAATTTGAGAAAAATAGTTATCCCAAAATATCACGTCCCAAACCAATTTCTCAAATTAATCTAGCTTATACAAGTTTATTCTAGGAAAGGGGGAATTTGGCGCAAATGGGAAGACAATTTATGAAAGTTTGTTACATAAGTTTCTTAAAATACCACGCCGTTAGCCTGCGAATGTCAAATAACGTTTTGTATGGCAATCGAACCACCTTAACCACGGGGGTCAACGTACTTAAGTAGTGTGAAACTAGGCCCGAAACTGGAGCCGCCGAATAGGATTACACCAAACGGCGGATTTATATAGCGGATTTACCGAAATCCCGACGGGCAAAAAGGATACCAGGATATTTAGACGCAATGTTTGATAATGGCGTTATTTGTATCCCGGTGTCGTAACGCTCTATGAAGTAACTTTAATACCCTTTGTACCTATCCAGGTAGGTTGCTATCTAATTTCAATACGTACCTAATATGAAAAAAAACAAAAAAAATGTTTGTGACAATTACTCCATAAAAATAATCCTCAAGTGAATAAGGGGTCGGCAACGCGCTTGTGATTCTTCTGGAGTCGCAAGTGTCCATTGGCTACGGTATAATAATATTTTAGAGTTAAATCTGATTATTATATTGGTTTTTACAACGTCGCCACGTTGTAATTTAAATCGTATAAACGCAAAAAAGGACATCTATGTACCTAATAATTTACCTCCTTATTCATAAACCTTGACACATCTCTGTTAACTTATATTATACTTGCGCCTCGTCCGAATAGATATATAATAAGCACAATGTAGTAACACATAAGTGACACCACTCTTCTGTCACTTATGTGTTACTACATTGTGCTTATTATATATCTATTCGGACGAGGCGCTTCGTATAATTATGATAGAACTTCACTTACAGGTAAGTTCGTTTAATCATCAATTATAGGTGTGTTGTTCCTTTGCCCTGGTTCGCACGAGCGCTTTTTGAACATGCGTTAAAAAACGTTTAAATTACACAAATTTATAAATTTGATTTAAAGTCCAACGCCCAATGTCCAAAATGTGCTCGATAAAATAGCGCCACGCTATAAAACCGCCTTCGTGTGTATACATTAATCCATGGTTATCAATTTGTGTCATTTAAGGCGAGGCAGGTTCATGGTTTGTCTTCTATCCCTCTCACTGAGCATAAGCGTGAGCGAGATGGAAGTGCGTGTTCGGAAGCGTGTAACATCACTTTATAGTACATATTAATTGATTTTTGGAATACTTACTGCATATTTATAAAAAATCTATCCGGTTATTGTGTTAGAACAATAAAAAAGCCTTATACTTTTTATAAAAAAAAAAACATAGATTGTCGTTGAAAATTACGAAATCTCGAACATTAAAGTTTATTTTCATGGTGATATTTAAGATTTTTTTCAACACACCTGCTCGTAAAGTAGGTCTTATTACAGCGTATTTACACTGATAATGCAGAATATTACCCATGCCGTGCCTTTTACATTACATTAACGCACTAGTGCCTTTTCATTACATATCTTTTTAAATATTAGCAAAATAATGCAGAATATTACCCATGCCGTGACTTTTACATTATATTATCGCACTAGTGCCTTTTCATTACATATTTTTTTAAATTTTAATTTTTTTTTATTTTTTTTTTTCCTCGCAAATGTGTTGAAAAACGTCGTATGAAACACGTGAGCATTGGTCATTACACTTCTCGTCTCCATTAAGCCTTCGCCTTCGGCTCAGGCTTAAAAACCGACTCGAGTGTAATGACCAACATAGCACACTTGTATCATAATGTACTATTACAGAGTTACCAAGCCATTTTTGAAGTGGATACTTCTTTGCTCGCGTTCTTGTATAAGTACTTACAGTTCAAAATGTATCACGTGCCTTCCGAAATAACTTTTTGTAGAGAAGCCTTATCTGATTTCAAATAATTGTTTGTTACATGTTTTAATCCTTCTTTATTTGCCATTAGTTGGTAATCACAAAATGTTATTTAGTTTATGTGGCGGACATGAAAATAATGCTGAAATGACCGCCATTTTCAATGTATCGCGAGTTAAATGAGCTACGTCAGTCAATGTTGCCATATATACAGATTTATCTGTACTTATAAGGATTTTTAGTGAATTAATTCAGATATATGCTACAGCCACCAAAGAAAAATTCACGTAAACTTAATTAACGGTTGTATCTCCGACACAACCCGCTTTTTTTAATCTATGTTCGGTTATTGTGTTTCATTGTTTCTTTTTCAGTCTACTGTAATTTGTCTGTAGTAGAATTCTTCATTATTTCTTCACACTGGTAGCTCAAAAATCAATCTTTTCGTCAGATCGTGAACCGGCCTCGCCTTAAATGTTTTTTTAACGCCCGTTCAAAAAGCGCTCGTGCGTACCAGGGCTTCTTGCAAACAAATGTCAAAGTGACAAATACAGCCAACGAATTTTAACGGCATTTTAGCTAAAATAGGATTGATGAACGTTTATCAACAAGGGCGTTATATTACTTATAAATTGATTTGTGACGATTATTCCTCTCGTATTTTTTCAACTCTTGTAAAACCCTCTTTATTGTATACTAGTTGGCCCGCACTGCTTCGCCCGCGTTTAATATAGATATCATTTATATATCAGTATAATAACGCACTCAGAATGTTGTTGGGTTTGCCCACATGGTGTAGTGCATCTCGTATGTTCGCCGAGGCCCATACGGACGATTTTTACGCCATTATACGGAAAAAAATCGTCTCGATGATGGGTCGCCTTAGCGCAGCTCCAACAGCATTCTGGGGGTGATTGCGGGCCGATATGATAGTCCAATTTTGGCTCATTGGATAGGGATGACAAAGAGCTTTCTATCATATAGGAAATAAGTTTAGATTTATTTAGTATTATTATTTACTAACACTAGTCGTAAGTCTTCATTAACACAATATGGATTACCTTTATCTGAAATAAAGATTTAAATAAAAATAAAATAAAATTTCCGAATGTCCATTCTTTAAACTGGTGACAGATTTTTTAGATATGGGATGAGTAGTCCCAGAGAATACGTCCTACATACAAAGTCATAAACTCACTAACTTTACTTCTTTATTATATAAGTATAGGTGAAGAGTGCTTATTGTGTGTTTTGGTGATAGTGTACTAATATATTCATGTGTATTTTTTTTCATGCAACTAACTCTACAGTGGCTTTAAAATGTAAGTATACTCTTATACACAGGAATATTAAAAAAGAGACTTTAGGTAAACGTCCCAGTGTTTGACACTGATCCAATGCTTAACACTTTCAATCTTAATGGATTATTTTGTCTGAATCAAACGATTTTTTTATTTTTATTCACAGCAGTAGTGGTCAACTATTGGGAAGTAAGATGTTAAATATTGGGACGTTTACCTTATTTATTTGTCCTGCTGGTGCGCAAAAGGCTTTTCCTCTCCATTTCCACTCCTCCCTGCGATTAGCTAGATCTCACGAACCTTGTTCAAGTTTAGTTAGTATCTCCTTGATTTTCAGTATGCCCCGGCCAACTCGATGCTATAACTCAGTTGTAGATAATTATACCAAGGAAACAAGAATGATTACATAAAAATAAAAATATGTGTTAACATCCTGATCACTAACTCATGGTTGTAGAAACCCCGTGATGGCATGTCTTCATCAGAGGCCTTTCAGTCTATAAAAACAGTGTTATATATGTGTGTGTGGACTATAATAATTGACTTTCAAAACAAAGTTTTAACCGACTTCAAATCAGTATTCTCCAGGATCCCATCATCAGAACTGGATTTTGGTGACAACGGGACCAATCTGGAAGTATATGCTTTCAAACAGAAAGAATTTTTCAAATTGGTTCATAAATTACGGAGTTATCGCGTAACATACACACACATAAAAAAAATAAACATGAATTGAAAACCTCCTCCTTTTTTGAAGTCGGTTAAAAACAGTGTTAACCCATTCATACCACACATAATGCGTCAGACCGCTACGAGCGCTTTCCTCTACATACGAGGTTTAACCTGCTACGGACTACGGCGTAGCGCTACGAGATTAGCGTGGCCGTGAATGTGTTAAGGGGAGAGACAACGTCTCTTCTGGCTATATAAAACGATACGGGAACGGCACGCACCACCGCAACTCAACCGAAAATAAGCGTTTAAAAAAAAGTGTACATGAACTTTCAGTATTCGATATTTTTGGGTATTTTTTAACGTAATCGTGGTACTATCAGTCCTTGTACAAGAAAAAAATTGTCCCAGATTTTACTATGTAAGTTTTTTCGACCAGCAGTCACGAGACAACAATGTAAATAAAAAAAATCTACATACAAAAATGTGACGATCTGAAATGGAATATTTGAGACACTTTTTTTTCTTGTATGAGGATTGATAGTATCAACGATTCTGAGTAAGAAAAACCGCAAAAAAACCGAATTCTGGAAAAAAAGTTTATGTACAATTTTTTTGAAAGACGCTCAAGTCACGCAAATGAAACTTGCTCGCGGGGAACAGGTGCTATGCTGGTACCTCTTGGCTGACTTATTCGCGAGAATTCTAAACCAGGCTTTCTCATGAGTTTTACGACCTTCCAACGTCAATTTACGCCATTTGTCCCGGTCACCATCAATAGCATCAGTAGGTATTTGGCATGTCTAAATATGTCACAAATGTTTTGTTAGTTTAAACGTTATTGAATTCGTCGTATTTGCATTAGTTGAACTGAGGTATTCGAACATGGACGCCGGACGAATTGTGACCGCAAACTTTTTGCACCCCTTTCCGTTTCGAATAAAAAATCACATTAATTCCAGACGTAACGACGTAGCCTAAGCATTCAGTCGAGGCATTTGGCGGCGATAAGCGAAAAAGTATCAGAGTTGCACAGAGCATTGTCCCGACAATCCCACAAAGAGAACATTTACATAGGGTCCTTTCGCTCGGAATGTGCTCTTTAACATAACCCGCTGCTATTTATACTGCGCTTACTAGAATTTTTGTTCAGGATTTCTATAACGCTTCAAACGTTTTCATGTTTAGTTAGTTCCTTTGTCCCTTTGTCCTGGGCTTCCTGGAGTGATGTCATAATTTCCTGTTAAGTTATACGCGTTCCCGCTTACTCCAAAGTTACGTACACGGGACGGGTTAAGTTTGATTTCAACAAAGGCAACAGAAACTTGGTGAAACCTGTGTATCCCACGAATATTAAACAAATTGAATGTACATTTTTCGCTTTTACACAGATTGTTGGGTTTCCGAACATCAAGCGTCTATGTTCGTTTTGTACTCTACGAATTGTATTATGTTTTCAGATACGGACAACCAGCGTGTGATCATCCACGTGAAGGATGTGAACGACGAGCCTCCTTACTTCATCAACCGTCCGTTGCCGATGCAGACGGTGGTGCAGCTGAACGCTGCGCCCAACACGCCAGTGTTCACCCTGCAGGCCAGGGACCCCGACACGGACCACAACATCCACTACTTCATAGTGCGGGACAGGACCGGCGGCAGGTTCGAGGTCGACGAGCGGTCGGGGGTAGTCCGGACCAGAGGAACTGACCCCTTCCAGTTGGACATGGAATACGTGCTATACGTGAAGGCTGAGGATCAGGTAATTTACTCGTCTTACTTTTACTCAATCGATTTTCATTCAAAACTCATGTACAATAGTTATTTGTTATACAGGGGGAAAGTTGTATTTTACCTGCGAGTGTTCATTTGAAACACGTGCCAACGAAAGGATCCTATGATTGACCACGAGCGAAGCGAGTGGTTCAAAAATAGAATCCTGAGCGTAGCGAGTGTTTCAACACACAAGAAGTAAAATAACTTTTCAATCGTGTATAACACAAAACTTTTCACCTCACTACAGCGAGGAAAATAAGAAAAAGGGTAAGACAAAAAAAAATTGTCACATAAAATATGCCAGGAAAATAAAAATTTAAACGAGCCAACATTTAGTACTTTTAACGTTCTACGTTTTGTTAGCTGTCACATGTCACTTAAGCTGCGTTCAAATGTCAAAACTCTTTCTTCACATGTGAAGCGATTTTCACTGGGATTTTAGATGGGTATCAAACAAACAAAAAGGGCTTTCCGAGCTAGTGAGGTGAAAATAGTTATTTACGATACAAGTGCAGAAAATAGGAAATGCGCAACGAGTGGTGATAAATTAAAACACGACCGAAGGGAGTGTTTTAAATCGACATGAGTTGCGAATTACCTATTCGCACGTGTATCGTACAACGTTTTACAGTACATATGGCTCTTTAAAGATTCGACATATGCACGGAAAGTGCTCTTTTCCGCACACGTGCGGAAAAGTAGCACCATAAATATCATTTGATATTTAACAGTAGCTTTTCGGTGTAGGGAAACATCGGGAGGAAACCGGTCTGACCCCAATAAGGTCTAGCTTTCACTCGTTGGAAATAAATATGGGAGTCGCATTCGTAGAACTAGTGCCTACGCCAAATCTTGGGATTAGGTGCCAAAGCGGACTCCTGACTCCTTTAGGATACAACGGGAGAAAACTAATAGGACGAATTCTTTACCTAATACATGGATGATGAAATAAATGTTCGGGCGCACTGTGTGCAACTGTGCAGTGGAACTGGCCCCGGTCATTGAAAGGGCACGTATAAGAGGGCTTTTGGTCCAGATGCTCGAGTCGAGCTATTTCAAAAACCATATGCGCGATTAATGCTCACCTGAGAAAGTTGTTAGGGTTCGCTGTCGTCTGATTCGGATACGACAAAGAGGACTATATTTATTACGAAACATAACATGCAAACCCATTTATCGGTTTCGTTAACCCTTTAAGATGCTTAGATGAGGAAGGGGAGAGGAGAGGCGGTAATTTCGAAAAGTTCAGATTGATTGGAAAGTGGAATACCCTAATACAATTAAATTACGATTCGACTGAGTGACGTTGGTTGGAATCTTTTCAGTATATAATATGAGGTTTTTTAAATGAATTTGGTTGAGCGTCTATGTGACTCGAATAATTTATTTTTATTATACTTTATTTAAAAAAGTATTTTCAATATAGTACCCAATATTTTTTTCATAACTTGAGTGCGCTTTTGCTGAGCACACGGTTGGAAGCCTACGCGGCTCTCGCTACGCGCTCTACGGCGTAGCATTTGTAAACATTCCAACCAGCCAGAAACATTCCGTTGGGTAAATATTAAACACATTGAGCTACTTACTTTGCGTAGCGTGTTTGGAAAGTACCTTCAATCAAATTTTCAAACCGATATTCGAGCAGTATGTGTAGGATATATCTGGGGGCACGGTAGTGCCCCCGCCAAGTCGAGCAAAGCAAAGAGTACCATCCTTTTCTCGAAACCATTCTCGCCATTTTCAACATCCTGTAATTGCGTGCTGGCTAAAGCTAGAACCCTGAATTTGCAGTAACATATAGGGCATAATATGGCTTAGATATATTCTCAATAACATTGAATTTGGATCAGTAGTTTAATAACTCTTGCCCGTCAAGGTTCCTTGGTTTTGTCACTGACACACTCACTGACTTACCTACCTTACTGACTGATCAACATAATTCTAATGTACTTCTAGCAGACCCATAAGCTCTAAATTTTAAATATAATTCGTTTTTACATTATTGAATAAGAATGCCTGACTTGGCTCTACGAAATATATCACAACTTTTTACGGTGGAAGAGTTTCGAGACTTGACCAATTTGTTACATGGAATGTTTTTAATGGGATTTACTATAATCAAAGGGATTACATTGTTCCAGAAATAATATTCGTACGTCGAACTAATACCACATGTCATTTAGAGCGTTCTGCAAAGTTGGACCCCTATTGCAAAAGCCCTTAAGGCGGTGACTTATCGGCAGGGGGCCACCCCTCGTAACAATTATTATAATTAAAAAGAAACTTGCTATTACCCACAATGACGTTGCTGTTTATTGCAATCTATCCCTTACCTGCTAAACGATATACTTGATTTATAGGTACTCGTGTTTTATCGTAAAGGCAACATAATAATTTAGTTGTCATTAGTACAGTCGCGGAATGAAAAGGTTGACCAGTTTTCAAATAAATTCATTTACGCGTTGCAAGCACATGTTACCTTTTTAAACTGTGTAACAGACGAGAGTGTTGTATTGAAAATTATGTTCAACTGCGTGACAACAAAGTTCAAATTTACTCAGACGAATGTTCCTTGACTATCAATAGATGAACTAAAACCTTTTTTTATTTGTTTGATCTTTACTTGCCATTACGTTGTGTCAAGTTTGATAAATCTAATGATTAAATCCTCTTCGCTTATAACGATTAAAACTATAAATGTGAATAACAGTTTCTGTCAATGTCATCATGTCTTGTATTCGTTTTTTTAGGGTTTCGTAGTCGACTAGGAACCCTTATAGTTTCGCTTTGTCTGTCCGTCCGTCCGCGGATAATCTCAGTAACCGTTAGCACTAGAAAGCTGAAATTTGGTACTAATATGTATATCAATCACGCCGACAAAGTGGTAAAATAAAAAGTGTTTTTTTTTTTATTAGGGTACCTCCCCTATACGTAACGTGGGGAGTGTTTTTTTTTTTCATTTCTACCCTAACGTGTGATATATTTTTGGATAGGTATTTAAAAATGAATACGGGTTTGCTAAAATAATTTTTTGATAATGTTAATATTTTCGGAGATAATCGTTCCAGAACTAAAAAAAAATGTGTACCCTCTAACTTTTGAACCATAAGTTTTAAAAATATGAAAAAAATCTCAAAAGTAAAACTTTATAAAAACTTTCTAGGAAAATTATTTTGAACTTGATAGGTTGAATAGTTTTTGAAAAAAATACAAAATAATTTCACACACTTACTGTGTCGGACGAAAAACTACGGAACAATACACTGAGCGTGGCCCGGCCCGACACGCTCTTGGTCGGTTTTTTTTAATTTGCAAAGAGGTCAATTCTCATAGTGGACAGTATCTCTAAATGAAATTTTGTGTCATACTCGGTTGATAAATCAGATACCTTAAAATACTGAGCAAGCAAAAACAGATCTTAAGGTGGTCTCAACCTTTTCATTCCGCGACTGTACATAAATACATATATAGAAAAATAAAAACATATTTAGTTCTTAATATTATGCTTCCTTCTACATTTATATGGGTCATACCGACATAGGTACCGTGGAATGGGGTTACTTTATGAAAAAATCGGGCTACTTGGATATTTAGAATGTGGTGTAAAAGCAGAACTATTTGAAATTAAGAAGATTGAATCGAGTATACAGCAAGATAGATAACTAATATATTAATTGCCACAGTTCATTCACAAGTAAACACAATGATTTCGGAGAAAAACCTATTTGATCAAAGTCGCCCCCCCGATTCAAATTAACTACCCCATTCCACCGTACTAATTATCCCGTCTACAAAAATGTCTACGTAGATGGGCATACATTTTTCCGAGGCGCACAATTTTAATCGTAAACAGGATTAAAAAAATTCACTTGTCTTCGGCTATAGATTACCTTCTTCATTTTCGGGGAAAAGATGTCACTACAAATGGCCGCGGCGTAAAAGTTTAATCGTACCTAGCTACTCTTTTCTAATGATATGCCTACATTTATCAAATAATAACACGAATATTTGCATTACGTAATAGCCACTCTAATATGTTATATCTATGCGAATTGGGAAACCCACTTTGGGTCGGTGAGCCTTTGAAGTTAGTTATTGAGAAAGCAAGATAGAGACAAATTTTTCCGTCAAAATACGACCAAAAAGAATATTCACTACGTCTGCATCTTCCTCTGCGCTCTCGCTCGGATATTTCATTCTCTTGATCTCTTCAATTTTGCTCATTTTGTTAACTGGCCTTGCATTCATGAAACCGTGTATGGATTTCAGAGTGGACGCGTGGACGAGCGTCGATTCCAATCCACGCCGGAGGAACGCCTGAGCATCGTGGGCGGCAAGCGCGCCCCGCAGTTCTACCTGCCCAGCTACGAGGCAGAGATTGCCGAGAACCAGAAAAAGGACTCTGAGTAAGTTTCATAATTCATTAGGTACTAAGTAGAGCGCCGTCTATATGTCTCGATTAATAAGTCCCCGCCTTTGTCAGTTTCTTTATAGTAGTTTATGCAACTGAGAGGCCTCAAAATACGAGTGTGGTTTTAGAACGAGCGTTAGCGAGTTTCATAATAGGATCACACGAGTGTTTTAAGGCCTAATTATGTACAGTTGCATACACTACTTTATCTAAACACATATCATAAGATGTGTTCAGAAGCCGTAGGGAAATGACCTGCATTGCTCACTAGTGCTAAGTACCTGTAAAATATCTTTTCTCAAACATGCTCGGAAATGTATGCGTTAATGTCACGAAATGAAGACATGAAGTTCCTTGTTTATGGCTCCCTACATTACTTCTTGGCCTAGGCCAAGAAGTAATGTATGAAAACCCTAACTAAAAACATTATTGGCCGCTACTCTAACTTTTTAAATTTGCTTACTGATATTAAACAGACAAAGGAAAAAATACATACTGCCACCCACCAATACTTTTTTAATTGTTTTAGTTTTTTGTAAAAAAAAATTTTTTAGTTTTTTACATTTTTTTTGTTATTTTTCGTTTATTTTTTAGTGTTGTTTATAGTTTTTAATGATTTAAAAAAAAAACTTTTCTTTTCTTGATGTTTGTCTATTAATGTTAATGTTAAAATTTTTGTAGGGTCTTTTATGTTATTTTTAAGTTTTTTTTTATCTATATTTCCTTTTTTTAATGTTTTTTGTTTTTTTTGTCGTTTTTTTAAATTTTTTCAAGTTTTCCTTTTTGTTTTACTTTTTTTATGTTTTTTTTTTTTTTTGTAATTTTTTTTTTCCTTTTTTTTTGTTTTTTTTTAATGTTTTATGTGTTTTTCTTTTTTTTAGTTTTTTTTGTTTATTTTTGTTTTTTTTTAATGTTTTAGTTTGCTTTTTTTCCTTTTTTTTTCTTTTTTTTTGATTTTTTTTTAATGTTTTTTGTTTTTCTTTTTTTTGTCAATTTTTTGTTTTTTCCTTTTTTTTTGGTTTTTTGTCATTTTTTTGGGCGTTTTTTTTGTTTTTTTAGTTGTTTTTTTTTGTTTTTCTAGTTGTTTTTTTTTTTACTATTTATTCCTTTTTGTTTTACTCTTTTGTAATGTTTTTTTAATATTATTCTTTTTTAAAGTTTTTTTTTCTTTTTTAGATTTTTTTATCTAGAATCTTTCTCACTTTAGTGAGGTGAAAAGGATTCTATTTTTAAACCACTCACATTCGCTAGCTCGTGTTTCAATTCTACACTCGCGGTTAAATTATAACTGCACCCTTGTATAACAAATAACTATTTATTATTTCCTCACATCGTTTGAGAAAAGCACTATACAAGCCTCGGCCGGAACAGGGATTGATGGACGAGTTTGGGCTAGACGGCCGAGTCGTAGACGAGGCCGGATACAACGAGTACTTACTTCACGGCCTTTGCAGTAATGTACTATTTCTCAAACTTGCAATGAAATGTTGACATGACTTACTTCAAATTAGGTCCGGAAATACTACGTATCCGGTGCGACTAGAGAAGATGATATGTAAAGGAATTTCATACAACCTTAGAATAATAACGCCTAGAAACGCAGTTCACGCGCAACGGTGAGGGCACCAAAACTCGGCCATAAATGGCCCAGTACGCCGATCGGTGGAACAAAATTGGTGCGTTTGTGTGCGTATTGGCGCGTGTGAATACGAGTTGATCACAACTACATGAATCCATGTTATGCCTCACGCTTAGCGCGTCGGCCGTATGAAACTATCCTTCTATGCGTTATTATTCTAAGCATACAACCTTACACACCTAGGCCTGCAAAGCAACCGTCTTTTGTTTATAAACGTCAAATTGTGACAGAACGTCTTGGCATTCAATCACCAAAAAAAAAAAGATTAGGACTAATGTCAATGTCACCGGGTAAAACGTTGCTTCAAACCGGTTAAAAAAAAGTTAGGCGCGTAAATTGAACATAGTTTTTTTTTCTTGTTGGCCTGATTTGTCAATAGTTCGTAATTATTTTGAAACTTTCTAATAAAAGCCATCGATTTCGAAATGAGTTCGGACGAAAATTATATGGAATTTAACTGTATGCCTCCGGAATTGCGAGCAGAAGTAGCCATGAATAATTTACTACCCCCGAAATCAAAAATTAGGTACATGACGGCGTATGAAAATTTCATAAAAATTATAAGTGTTTTCTTTGTTGTAGTGCCTCGTCTATATAGTTAGATATAAGTACATGTAACTATAAACTAATACTTAATTTAGGAAATAAGCGGAATATTTGTTAGTAACAAATGTGGGACACAATTATAGGTTATGATGTGACAGCACTGACAACTATCAGAAACGTATTATTTAGTTGTACGAATAAAACAAATTGACTACTTTTTATTTCATTGCAAGTTTGAGAAAAAGCACTATACAAATCTCGGCCAGAAACGGGGTTGCCGGCCGCGTATATCTATCCGGCCGGTCTATATCTACTTGGCCTGCAACCCTTCGTTTCCCGGCCTCTATAGTAATGTACTATTGTTGCAATCTTGGCTGCATTTACGATATCCGGAGGAGTGTTAATATCGTTCTCGGAGTCACTACTACTCATATTTTCAACTAAAATGTAAATTACAAACAACTTTTCACAATTCTACTTTCGTAACAGCAAAAAACGTCACACATTCTATTCAGCCAATAGCCATTTAACCCCGAAGTGTTCACCACTTTAATAGGTAAGTGGATTGTGAGCATTATGTTTCATTACATTTAATGGATTTTGAGTTATCTTTTGCTGAATTTCTTAAGTTATTCAGCGATCGTTCCCCGGAATCCATTTCCCATCTTGTTCCTTCCAAGTTCATTCAAAGCCTGGATGCTATTATTTACTAATCTTGAGTTCACTTTAGGGACCATTCGTGTATAAGTAGTTGCATTTTCATTTCAGAACAAGTAGGTACAACAGATTGACTTACCCGTGGCATAGACATTTTGCTTCAACCTTACTTATTTACGATTGATTTGTCTACGGCCTCGTGTGAAGGGATCGAATCAGTGACATGAAGAACTGCACACCCACCCAATGACAGACGTCACTCTCTTCTTACGTTCCATTCAAAGCTCTAGCTTTCCTCATTTCACATTATATCCGAAGAAATCTCAGTTACTAAGTCAAACTGTTAGCCTACCGGTAAATAAAGCGATAAATCCAAAAAAATATTGCGTGTTTCGTACACATTCTAAATTGACTAACGAGGCGAATGATAACTAAGAAATCACGTCAATTGAAGTAACTGACTTGTGCTCTCAATAAAGATCGTTTGTGATGATCAAGTGGCGACACAGCCAATTAATCAAGAGTGTAATAATTAGTCGCCCAGCGTCGCCTATGATTGCGGAAATGCGTAATTGGAACGCATCTTCTATGCACATTAACGGTACTACTCTTCATATTTGCTTGCAACTAAGTTTGTAAAGCCCCTGCTAGACGGTCGCCAACACGCGCCTCCAACCGAGCGACCTTGGTTGGCACCGACCTCTGTAGTATGAAATTTTGCTGCAAACAACTGTCTACACGGTCAGTGCGGACCAAGCG
This sequence comes from Epinotia brunnichana, assembly GCA_963854355.1. Lineage (NCBI taxonomy): Eukaryota > Metazoa > Arthropoda > Insecta > Lepidoptera > Tortricidae > Epinotia > Epinotia brunnichana. Next base: position 16,105,074 of record OY977939.1, on the reverse strand, counting down.
GCCAAGGTCGCCCGGTTGGAGGGGCGTGTTGGCAACCGTCTAGCAGGGGCTTTAGTTATAATGTCGATTTTCATCCACTTTAGGAAAGTGGATCGAAATCGGGGCGTTGCTTCACAATACTCATTGGTAAACATAATTGCGAATTTACATGCATCTTACACTGAAATAAAAAGCAGCTTGCACAGCAGCGTTGTACAGTCAGCATCAAAAGTAACTACAAAATCGAAGACGTCAAAAGTTCTTATTTCCTTTTAATAAAGACTTTTGACGTCTTCTATTGCGTTCTTCTTAGGAAAATTGCCTGATATTAGATCTACTTATTCAAAGCCTTGACATTATTTTTGCAGTATCATCTCCGTAAAAGCAAAATCCTTCGCCGACCGTGAGATCCGGTACACGCTGAAAGCGCAGGGCCAGGGCGCCGGCACCTTCAACATCGGACCCACGTCTGGCATCGTCAAGTTAGCGAAGGAGCTAGACTTCGAAGACCTGCGGCAGCCCCACGTATATTCGCTGGTCGTTACCGCTACTGAAGATTCTGGAGGTTTCTCCACCTCAGTTGAGGTAAATATACTTTTTTGTACTCGACGATTAAAATATGTGTATTAAGATTTCATAGAGAATACTGCAACGTCACTCTTTTCATAGTTGTAGTCCATGTTACTGTCGAAACAATCGAAATAACTACTTTTCGATACGCTCCAGACAACTAAAATAAATTCGACCAATCACGTGGCTGCTTTACTGAACTGTAATGAATTGGACCAATAGAATCGCTTTGATGTCGTACGCTCGTTGATGTCTTTTAAGATATCAACAAGCGTACGAGCGATGAGCTGCACTTCGTTTCAACAGTATCGAGTTTGTTTAATTAGTTCAGTTGACTCGTAGAAAATTAATTTTAATGAACTCGTACAAAAAGTATTGTTCACAATAGTGTTATAATCAAGCTTTTTAATCTCGTACCTTACTTAGGCCACTCAGCAAGCTTCGTGGCCTAAACACGGTACTCGACTAAAAAGCTCTCTATTATAACACGATTGTGAAAAATACTATTTTGAATATGTACCTGGGTTCATTTAAGACCAACTCGCTATTATGACAGCTCGATATTTTTTTAGTATATACGTGACTAATGATTGTGAATAACTGGAGAAAATAATATTGGTCTAATTAGATGATAAAAGAGAACATTGTGTCATCATAACCGGCCTTACACTGTCAAATACAATATTGAGGCTAAGACCCGGTTCCCACTATGTCGCCTGCCGGGACGATTTTTTATCGTGTGTCGTAGTGGCAGAACCTTTTATATGAAACTGTCTTATCGGACACCAATTTGTATGAGGCGCCGACACCCGATTAAAAATCGTCCCGACAGACGACATAGTGGGAACGAGCTCTAATACAGTTAAGGACATTGATAAAACCCTTTTGGGTCTTGTAAGAATCACAATATACATAATGGTCCATGGTTCATTGGTGTTGTTCGTATCAGAAAAGGCACGGGAAGCTCCAAGTAAAATTTTGACGAATATGCCATAGAAACAACAAATTTGTTTCGTTATACGCGCGTGTTGGGTCCTTAGTGTAACTTCACACGAACCACAACCACACCACAACGCAGCGACATAATAGTATTTTATGCAACTGTTGTATAAGAATGGTCTTAAAACGCGCGTGGCGTGGGTTGCGATGCGAGCCTTGTCGAGCATCGCAATTAAAGACGCCACGAGCGTTTTTAGACTAGTTATACACCGTTGCATACAATACTTTTTCTACGACACATTTTAAATAAATAGCAGACTACAGAATAGTTAAACTTTTCAGGCAGCAAGTTTTCTATTCGTACTTTTGCTACTCACGCAATTTCTTCAGGAGTGCAGTTATTAATTTCTTCGACCATTTTAAAAGGAACGTACACTTTTGTCTTCATAAACACGAATAAAATCTTAATAGTTTAGGACTAATAGTTTATAATCTTTCGTCTTTTCATTTTAAATTGTATTTTGGTGGGAAATCGGAAATGTGACAGCTCTTGCTTATGGTTTGGTTTGTTTTTAATTTGTTTGCACTTGCCATCCGAACCAAACCGAATCCGGACCCGGACCGAATTCGAACTGTTTATTTTTATAAATAATACCAAGAATTTATAAAACATGTAATTTAACACACAATAGATGATGATTTATTATTATTGTAGTTAATAATTTATAATATACAAATGATAAATCGTAAATAAATACTTTTATTTCGAAATATTTGTTTATGAAGTTGTGCCAACTTCATAAACAAATATTTCGAAACTGCAATATAGCGGCCGATTAAAAAAAAGTTAAACAGTGCTTTTATTAAAAATGTATGAACCAAAAAAGTAGAGCATAGAGTTTTTCGACGACTTATTAGTGGTGTCATTGTATTTGAGCTACAGCCTATATAAATGACAGATAACGGTACAGGAGTAGAAAAAGTGGTTACGTGTGAATAGAACTATTCATTTTCATATAAATTATTGCCCCACCACGTAGTGTGGTAACCACCTGCGTAACCACTTTTTGTCGCTGCGTTGTGGTGTGGTGGTGGTTCGTGTGAAATTACACTTATACTTACAAAGCCTTATAAAATGCACCCAACACAAACACGGTGAAAAAACACCAAAGTTCCAAAGATTCACTGGTTTGTTTTGCCTCGCCGCACTAGTGGAAAATCACAGTAACATATTCTCGTGTCGTTTCAATTGAAGGCGTCGTAGGTTCGTGGTCTTCTCTCCCTCTCACTGAGCATGAGCGTGAGCGAGATGGAAGTGTGTGTTTGGAAGCGCGGATATCATGTTTTCTAAACATAACTTTTTTTGTGCGTTTTGTAAATAAAAAGTAATAGCTGATTGCCCTCAAACATGACATTGCCGATTTTTAGAACCAATTGTAATATGTTTAGCTGTAGTGTATAATTTCTTACGATTTTTTAAGTGTATTTTAGATCTATGTTTGTGAATTTTTTCTATAGAGCGAAAGTCAAAAACTCAGGATTCGAATTGCTGATTCCCCTCGAGAAATGCCTCAAGATTGCTAATTAGGGCAGCCGTATTATAATCCAAACAAGAGCTACGACTTTTTAAAAATCCGTTTTCTGAGCTCACGTTGCCTTAAAAACTGTATTTCATACAATTCCAGTTAACAATTCGTGTGACTGACGTGAACGACAATGCGCCCAAGTTCGAGCTGCCCGACTACCAGGCGCACAACGTCGACGAGGACATCCCGCTCGGCACAAGCATCCTCAAGGTCAAAGCCATGGATGCCGACTCGGGGAAAAATGCTGAAATCGAATATTTCGTTTCAGGTAAACGTACAACCCAAATATTTTATTGTTCTTCTAAAGAGTCTACAGGGCAATTTTACCAACATAACTCTGACTCTGTTCTATCAACATAACTCTGATCGCCACCTAGTGTGGAACTTTGCAGAGTTGTGAACTACGCGCGCCATCATGTGCGAGTTTCTCTACTTAATGTTACCAAACTTCCGCGCGTCGCTATATATGTCGCTGTCATTGTATTTAAACACATTTCATAATCAAATGGTTTGCGTTTTCCAGATGATCACTTCAGTGTCGACTCCAATGGCATTATAACGAACAATAAGCAACTGGATGCGGATAATAACAACGCTTACTACGAGTTTAGCGTTACAGCTAAAGATAAAGGAGAACCATCTAAAACCGGTACCGCCACGGTTCGAGTCTATACCAAGAACAAGAACGATGAAGAACCTAAATTCTCGCAACAAGTGTACACCCCCAACGTAGATGAAAATGCCGGTCCCAACACTCTAGTAACAACTGTAGTCGCTTCTGACAAAGACGGTGATAATGTTAGGTTTGGATTCGTTGGCGGCGGTACAAGCTCCGGGCAATTCGTGATTGAAGAAATCACTGGAGTCATTCGATTACATAACAAAGCTATATCGTTGGACAGAGATAAATACGAGCTGAATGTAACAGCAATGGACGATGGAGCCTGTTGTGTGAACGGAGACGCTACGATACACACTTCGACCGCAGTTGTTGTTGTATTCATAACCGATGTCAACGACAATAAACCTATATTTAAAGAATGTCCCACCTACTACCCAAAGGTAGAAGAAGGTGCTCCAAACGGCAGTCCTGTTCTAAAAGTTCATGCTACTGATGAAGACAAAGGAGTAAATGGTCAAGTAAAATATTCGATCGTGCAGCAACCTAATCAAAAAGGCACGAAATTTACGGTTGATGAAGAGACTGGAGAAGTATCTACTAACAAAGTTTTCGACAGGGAAGGAGACGATGGTAAATTTGTATCGGTTACGGTAAAAGCTACGGATCAGGGTGAACCATCACTAGAAGGGGTTTGCTCCTTTACCGTCGAGATTACTGATGTGAATGACAACCCACCGCTATTTGACAGACAAGTAAGCAAACTGCTTTTGTTTTAGTTTCGCACAATAATTGCACGATGACACCAGTAATTTGCATGAATCCCGTTATTGAAATACTTCAAGGGATTTAAATCGTTATCTTATTATGTGTCTTACAGAAATATGTGGAGAATGTTAAACAAGATGCCAGTATAGGCACAAACATATTGAGAGTATCCGCATCCGACGAGGATGCAGATAATAACGGCGCCATAGTTTATACTTTGAGCGCCCCTTACAATCCAGCGGATATCGAATATTTTGAAATCCAGCCTGAATCAGGCTGGATAGTTCTAAAGAAGCCGTTAGACGTAAGTATTGAGCAGTATTCTACATTAGAATAATATAAGCTTGTGATAAGAGTGACGAATGAATGAGATCAACTACAACAAAGTTTGGTGGATGAGTGCTACACCTACAAGCCGTAGGATTCAATTGGCACAAATTTCTGTTGATTAATGTAAATAGTTCTAAATTACTGCTGCTGTACATTGCTGTGGAGAGCGGTCAATCCTGGCTGTGAGGAGTAGTTGTCCATTGAACGGGGCGGCGGACAGCCGCTTCGTCGGGGCTTGTTCTTCTTGCAGCACAATTAGTTTCAGTTGCCGCCAGCGCCGGCTCCGCACTAAGTCTTCGTTAACATTTATTTCCGCAGCACTATCTTGCATTCGACTCTCTTGCCGATAAAAATGACCTGTGTACAATACCTGAAACAGAGATAAGACTCCTGTAAATATGTTTTCACAATTAATACCTATGTTTAGTTCTAAAACATGTACAGTTTCTGTAAGAGCACTTCTGTATATTTCGCACAGACTAGATTTGAAGTTTATTTTATTGTAAGTAATCGATTAATTGATTTGAGAAGCTTACGCTTTTAATAACCTTTCTGTATTATACGTACATGTTTTGTTACTAATAAACGAATATTGCGGAGTGAACCCGCGGAGGCGTTCGACTCCGCCTCGACTGTCATCCTGGACAAGTAGACGACCACTCATGCCTCATATTTATCATATATCATATCACCCAACCCTCTAACATATCTATTACCATGATAATTACAAATTTTTTACAGGGCGCCTGAATCAAAGTGATATTTATTGTACATTGTTAGTATATAATCAATTCCAATGATGGTCAGATTGCCCGCTCGGCAGTTTGGCCATCGGCCAGTTGTGACATTATTCCTTCTGTGAAAGGGGCAACGTTTCCAAAACCAAAATTTGTACAGTACAACCGTAACGTCCATCGTTTGTATAATATATTCATTTCAATGAGTGTCGTTTCGTTGTAGTCGTTACGTACCGAGGTCACCAAACCGTTCTATGACAGACTGACCTTTCCGCCATGTCTTGTATGCAGAGCTGCATGCATTGCCTGCTTTATGTTCATTTATTTTCATTTGAATATTAGTTTAGTTAACTGTAAAAAGTAATTATTTATATTGTACAGTTTGTCTTTTTCCCTAGTGTACAGAAGGATCTTGTAAAATATTATGAATATTATGTTTCCAATTATTTTCTTGCACCATCTGACAGTTATTGGTTACCGGGAATGATACTATATAATTCGGTTCGAATGTGTATCTGTAAGTAGACGTTTGAGAGGTTCTTGCGGTAAATTTTATAACTCTCTTCACTTGATTTTATTTAGCTTATCGAATGTTTGTGTGACGAATGCGTGTAGGTATGTTTTTGTTAGTAGGTAATCAGCTAACATGAATCTTTTATAGCCAATAGTTTTACAACGAAAGAGAACGATAGTTTAATTTATTTTTAATTGTTTTAATTTATTAGCGATGAGTACTTATGTGTTTATATTTGAGTTGTGTTCTGTTTATTTGTCCCCGCTGACCTCTGACCCGTGTCTCTGTAGCGGGACAGGTACCGTCTGCGCGTGCGCGCCTCCGACAGAGGCGAGCCGCCCTCCTCCGCAGACGTGGACGTTGAATTAGACGTGGTAGACAGGAACAATAAGCCCCCCATCTGGGACATGACCACGTATGGCCCCGTTCACATCAAAGAGAATGTCACAGTGGGTACCGTAGTGACCAGTGTGAAAGCCAGGTTGGTATAAGGCGCAGCGGGCTCCAGGGCCCGCCGCTCCTCCACTCCTTAACACTACTAACGACGTGGTTTTGTCTGTTTCCATCGACTCTTTCCCCGATAGCGAGAAACGTACAAGTTGGAGGCTATGGCTCAAGACAAGGGCTTCCCGCCCTTGTCCAGAACCGTGGAGGTCCAGATAGACGTAGTGGATCGTGCAAACAATCCCCCCGTGTGGGACCACACGGTGTACGGCCCGATCTACATTCGAGAGAATTTGCCCGTGGGTGCCAAAGTGGTGTCCGTAAAAGCAAGGTGCGTGTCTAGGTATTCGCCACGGGCACCGCACGCAGCCCCGTCACCTGCACGCAGTGTGCGGCGCCGCGGGCCCAAACATCGCTTGCGCTTCCGCTGCCGCTCGAGGACGCTTCCGACCGCTCGCGGCCCGCCCTGCCTCGAGCGTTAGCGTTCGAGGCAGCGTGAGGCGCAGTTCGAAGCGTGCTCCGAGACAAATTGAATTGCATTCAATGTTTGTGCGCTGCGCGCGTCTTCAACTATCGTTTTATTTGCCTCTCACTTGGTGATCTGACTACGATGTTATTTGTATTGTCCGTGGATTAATTATGTATTAAGCATCATCACGAGTTCACTCGGTCTTGTCGTGTTCACCTGCGTGCAACTTAAAGGGCTCACTGCTTACATGGAACGGGGATCACAAAAATAAACATTTGTTCAAATATATTCTTGGGTACAAACTTAGATTCATTAAATATTGGTGTTTAAAGTAGAACAAGAATATTTTTGAATAAGTGGTGAGAGGTGACGATTGGTACCATCGTACTGCGAACGTCCATGTCCATTGTATCTTGCATGTAGGCTGAAGTATCAGTGCATTATGGATTTATCAGTCGTATCTTTACTATATTAGTCTACTTTTCGTAAAAGTCGAGATTTCAATGTAACGGTTAACTTATTAGCATGTCAAAAGTAACTATTACTGTTCTAGGTAGTGTGTAGTTTTGAAGTAGGAGTCGAGAAATTCGTTAAAATTATATCTTTACTGCTTGCAAACGTTCATGTTTAATTAGAAGTATCAAAGTACAATCTTATTTTCAATTTTGTTAGTTGTTTATTTTAAATCAGTAGTCAGTCTTTCTTTTGAGACATTTGATTGTCGTAACCTTTTTTTGTAACGAATTGAATTAAATCTAAATATTTATTTTAATTAACGTTAGTGTTATAAAACAGTTCAGTCAGTTTAATTCTTAGTCGCTTTTTGATCTAGATTTAAACATAGGCGTTCAAAATCTGGGCATATGTATCACGTAGCTGTTTCCAAATTCAATTTTAGGGGATTGAAATACGTTTTAGAGGAACCCTGTAGAACCGTGAGTACTAAAAGCTGCCGTTGACTTAAATCATTTAGTCTGAAGAAGAAGTAGTGAAGGTAATTTGTACCTAGTAGTTTAATACGACTTTCTTATAATAATGGAAATGGACCAAACACTCGCCTAGCGACGCACGACATTGAAATGATTTAAGATAGTGGCTAACATATCAATTGACTCAATATTTTCAAAATTTCTTGATTCATTGTGACATGGTAAAGTGAATGTGCATCACTAAATGTTCCACGGGCTACCATTAGATAACTGTTAGCAATCGCATTATTAGTAACTAGTGCATCAATCACTGTGTTGGCCGATGGCAAGTTTCACATCTGATGTCTATCTGTTCGTCCTAAACCACACACTTCACACTCACATTGTTACAACTGATACCTACATGAAACGAATACTAACTCACTTTACTAATAAGTCATAATTTAGTTTAACTTCAACATCATTTTGGGAAAATCATTTGTACTTATCTAATACGTACAACGTGGCGTATCGTATCATGTTATTCTAATATTGTGAAGAGATTAAGTACGGGTACATTTTAAACAATACTAGGCATTTCCTTTGTACCTAGACAGTTGTGTCGAAATAAATTGCTGTGAGGAACGGAATCATTATTGTTGTACTTGGCAAATACTTGATAAATTCAAGTACAGAATATCATTTCTACAAATGAACTTCTCAAAATGTTGTCTCCAATATTTTGTTCATCAATTTTGATATTTGTTATTTTCCCATATACATTCATAAATCTTAGACACATGGTTATGTTTCGTGGTGGCTTTATCGGCCGCATTCGGCGTAGGTACCTAATCACAAACCTAAGATTATTTCTTAGTTTATTTATTATTAATTGTAGATTTTAATACACCTACGTCACGACAAGTCTGAGAGTGACGGATGAGACGATTAAAATGTAAATATTACTTTATCCTATTTAAGAGCAAATCCTTAATTTTAATTTCAAACATATTCTTCTCTGCTTATAACCATGTGTCTAAGCATAAATGGTAGGTTCAATGATTCTATATATTGATTGATCTACATTGAACTCAAGATTTGGTTCATTGTTTTATTTTCCCAATACATTCGCTACGTTTGATGTCGTGATGTCATGTGTCTCGATTAGATTTTCGGTAAACGTACATATGTGTGTTATCGCAAAAAAGCCCCCTGTAACCTATTGTCGTTTTCAGCTCGGGCATTGAGAACAACCCGACCGTGTTTTACCGGCTAATGCCCGGATCCACGGCGCAAACGAACAAATTTCATACGTTCTATTTGCAACAAAGAGCCGATAATGGATTTACTTGGGCAGACATAAAAGTTAATCATCCGTTAGACTACGAGAGCATTAAGGAGTACAATCTGACGATACGAGTCGAGGTGAGGCTGACTTATGTACTATCGACAAAATTGAATCCTGACCCAGCATGGAACCTTGTTACAATTAACTGACGTATTAACGGCATATGATCGTGCGAATGATCGTTAATTGTAACAAGGTTCTCTGGTGGGTCATGATTCAGTTGGTTTGATTGTACCTACAGGTTAAAACCATGTTTTCTAAAAGTTGGTAAGCGAAGGATTTGGACACAGCCCCTTTTGCCAAATAAATGTTTAAGGTAACCGTCTTAGTGCAGGAAACTGGCCAATTACTTGATACTTTCAATATTAACCCATAACCCAAAAGGTTTCAACACTTTCAACTACAGATAAAGTGAGAAAAAAGCATCCCTCCCAGTCTTTCCTGACTTTGAAATAAGATTTAATTTCACCTGGCTTGTTTAAAATGTTTTTTCTCAAACATGCAATGTAATGTCGTCATTATGTGCGTTATAACAGGCTTCAAAGTATCACGTTTCGGGCGGAACAACTCAAAAGAACTGTTAAGGAATTTCAAATAAAATTGAAGGCCTAGGACGGGAAGTAATTTTTTTAAAATTTTCATTTCACAATTTGTGGCGCGGTATTACGGCGTTCAGCCATGAAAATTAATTTGATTTCTTGCATATTTTTTATTTATTTCATTGCATGTTTGAGAAAAGCACTATACATGCCTGGCCGTGAAAAGGGCTTCTTTCCCGGCGTCTGAAGTAATGTATAATTTCATCAAACCTGTATTAGGAATGACACCTTCATTCCTTCTTCAAGCATTGGGACGGTCGCTGAGTATTTTAAAGATAAAAACTGCATTATGTTTTAGTTTGGTAACAGCGCCCTCTAACTCACTCCCATTCAACTGAAACGGTGCAATGTACTGTACCCGTCGAGGTTCCTTGAAGGTGCGTCGAGTTCACGATAGAGGGCGTTTTACATCACTACTTCTATGCTCATTGAACATAATATATAGATCAGTGTTTTTCAACCTGTGGGTCGCGACCCCCAGGGGGGTCGCGACTGTTTAGATTCTTACTCTAGGGGGGTCGCGCCATGAAAAAGGTTGAAAAACACTGATATAGATGACGCTAAAATTGACTCCTTTTTTTTTTCTTGAAGAACAATGGTGCTCAACAACTGGCTTCAGAAGCAACGGTGTACATCATGTTAGAAGACGTCAACGACGAAATACCTCTTTTCACGGAACGAGAACAAGAGACGGTGCTGGAAGGAGAGCCCATAGGGACGAAGGTCACACAAGTCAACGCGATAGACAAGGACGGCACGTTCCCTAACAACCAGGTAAGACTACTTTAGCAGATCTGCATCAGCTTTCGTACAGAGGCGCGGCTTTTCGTATATCATCACGTCACAATACAATAGAAAATTTCTTTTCTCAAAAATTTCCGGAATACTTACTTTGTGGACGTTATTCCCTACGTATTGGAAGCCGAAAGTCTACTTCCATGCCTCGAAAATGATTTAGGTACCTAGTACCTACTTAGTATTATTGCCCACGAAAGCAGTACACAGAACTTACCTACAGTGCCTTACTATCTCCTACTTCGATATCGAATCATAGTTCAACTTTCAGACTTCGGTAGCCAGACCGGTGACGGGTGACCACCGGGTGTTGTCCAAACAAAGGTTATACGCGTTTCCAGGTGAATTCTACGTTAGCTGTAATACCTACACTTGTTTGTTTGTTTACTGCATAATAAACTATCAATTCTGTGCAATGTCAAAATAAGCGAAAAATAAGGGATTAGTCGAATGCGATACTCTATTTTTAACAGAGTTCGAAAAAAGGAGAAGGTTCTCAATTCGCTACGACGCATTTCTCAAAAATCACGGCCGTCGGATTGCTGATTTTGGCATTTCTAGCATTATATAAACAATTTATCAGTCTTTTGAATAATTGGCAATTACATTAAAAGGAAACCGGTAGCCGTTTAAATTACGAGTTACGTGCCTCTTTGTTTTGCTCGACTTGGCGGGGGCACCGCCGTGCCCCCAGATCAATAGGTACAGTCGCGCGGTCATCGATGCAGAAGCGATGCTGAATTAAAACAGTGCTACATTCGCTAATGCATCGCTTTTGTCGCGCGTTGCAAAATGCGACAAGGGGCCACACGCGATGCAGTCGCGGTATGTGGCCGCAACCGCAAAAAGTCTCTGAGTGCTACCTCCCTAATACCTAAGTACCAGCACAAAGAAAATGAATAATCTCCTCTAATCATGATTAGATCCAAGTCTAACGCCGCAAAAACACGTAAAAGCTTAGGGGGTAAGTATTCCATTTATTTGTGCAAATTAACGACTTCCCAGGTATTGGCTTAGTAAATGGGATATTTATTGACATAGTACGCTCACATGTGGGTAACTTAATTTCCCCAGGATTAGGTATGTTTCGACCGCTGCCCGTTCAGTAGGTAATCAGTTTTGCTCTCATTTAGCGTCCCTTTTACGGGACGCCATTACAGTGAGCTAGGAATACTTACGAGTATAAACTTAAACCTAACCCAGGCCAGCAATTATCTCTCCAGTTTCACATTTTCCCAGGGAACTGTTTGAAATCTTTTGAAAGCTTTAAATGTCTTTTGGTCAAACAGGCGCGATCTCTTTATTCGTTTGTAGATAGGTACCTACCTATTTGGCAGTTTGTGTGATTGCCTCGCTGTTCTTTAGATTTATATCCTCAAAGAATCGTGGCCTTCGTCAAACGTATTTACGTAAACGAGAACTTATTATATCGATGGCAGTTTGGCTGTTCCAAATAGTTTTCCCGTTGTCATTAAATGTGTCCTTGGCGATTTATTGTTATGAGGGCGGCAAGCTAAGCGTTAAACTGAGGAATGGTGTTCGCCGAAGTACAAATGACTTATGGACACTCATATCTTTATCACCCGAGCATATCGCAAGAGATTCTGAGTGTCATTGAAACACAAAACAGTGAAAGATAAACTCTCCTTATCGGGCGCAGGTTCTTCCGTCGATATATTTTGAAGTTACTTTAAAAAGTACTTTATATTTAATGTTATTGATAATACATCTAGTGTATTACAGATTCATAGACTTATTGTATATTTACATACCTACCGTTTAAATTCGATTTTTTGTGCTTCCACTGAACGTGTCATGTTTCATAGAAGAAACCCGAAATAGCGCATTTTCTCGTAAGTTCTAGTAGTGTTAACGCTTGACTCTAACAAAAATTAGGGCTTTAAAACGCAATATCACACAAAAGGATCCCTGAAAAAGAAAATGCTTTTTAAAACCCCATACTATTTTGGAACAAGGTGTCGAGCGATAGGTTGGGTTTACCGAGAAAAAAAATTACATCCCTACTTTACGTGCAGGTAACGAAGAAACACAAAAAAGAATACTAAATTTATTCTACCGTTGTGTTGGCGTAAATGATTTATATAATCATGCCGAATTACAGCTTTGTACTAGTCAGGCTCACTGAGCGAAGCCGCAGACGGACAGATGGACATGGCGAAACTATAAGGGTCCCTTGTTTACTACGGAACCCTAAAAACAAACAGATTTTTTGAATATGTAATAACACGTAAGAAGCACCTAAAAAAAATTAAACGATAGGTTTACCTACAGCCATTTAAACGTAGGCTAGGAGCTTTAGTGTATGTTTTCTCTACTCGAGATAAGTTTCACATGTTTGTTCTGTAAAACTTGACAAAGTTTAGGCGCTCTCTTCGAGTTTAATAGACGCAAATAAGGATACATCAGCGGAATAACCTACCTACTTTTTGCAGGACGTTTACCACCGCAATTTAACCACATATGAATTGTACCAAAATGTCATATCAATATCAGCAAGTATAATACTGGCTGTATTTATTGCAAAGCGTGTGCCAAACGTGTAGGAAAGGTAGGTGGAGACCACAGATGTATGAATATAAGGAGATCGGACATGCCAGCCGATTTGTATTGAGTACGCCTGTGGCAAGTACATTAACCCACACAAACCCCAAGTAATTGACAAGACAAAGCACGAACACATCTAAACCACACACACTTGTATACCTACACGCTTATTTGACAATAAACGCGCATCATATCAGACATTTTGGGAAAAAAACGTAATATTCTCTGCGATCAGCACGCGTGCACAGTATGGCAGAGTATGCCCATTGAGCTAACAGCTGCGACGCGGCCGCCAGCGGCTTGTCCTCTCTCTAGTATTCTATGCTCTGAGGTGGAGACCCTTACGCTTTGGTTAAATTAATACTTATTACCCACGGTATTTAAAAAATATATATTCTATAATTTCCAGAATGACTTTCTTTACCTAGGTTTTTTATATATGTGCTCGCAAAGTAGTCTTTTTATGTTTATTAAATCTATACACGTGTCAATATCTGAAAACCTAACCTTATGAAAACACCTTAGAACGATAAAACAACACGTTTAATGCTCTAAAGCAAGTTCGATTCTCGGAAATAAAAAAAACACATTTGGTAGGTACAGTCGCCATCACATACATCGGAGCAAACAAGCACTTCACAAACATCGGAACACACCTCTATTTTCAAGGCATTAGGGTGCATGTGTCGATATTTTTGAACACCTATAGTGTATAGTGTATGTGATGGCGACTGTACTCGTTTTGTAAGAAAATTTTAAATTTGCGTTAAAGTATTTTGAGCACAGAACAAGTAAATACTATAGAAACGGTAATGGGCGGGGTACGTGTAGCCGATGTTATGAGCGAACACTCATAACACTGTCAAACGCAGTCAAAACGCAGATCAGTTGTCTGTTGACCGTATGGGTGACGATTTTTGCCGTATTAAAAATAAAAACGTGCCGCGTTCTGCAATTTAGTCGTGCCGACAGGCAAGCCAGGACCCAAAGGTTCCTCCGGGAGCGATTTTCTATCACCGGTAAGTACTAAAATAACAGTTTTTTGAATAAATACGCAATCGATTATGAAATTCGCCATTGCTTTGCATTGCTTGCTAGCTAAAGCCGCAGATTAGATACTACCGTAATGACGCAGCAATGTATCGCGTTTGACATTTTAACGGGGCGATTGTCAGTATGACTAGAGTGGTACCATGCTTAGTGTATGTGCTTATCGATAAACTCACTAATTTAACATTTACAAAGACAAAAATTATCTAATAATATAAATATTTTTCTTCTTCTTCTTCGTGTAAAGGGATCCAATAATTTAAACTATACTTTATTTTGCCAATATTTTGCCACCTCTATATAAATATTAAATCGTTTATTTCTTAAAAGGACACATTAAATGGTTACATAATAAATCTACTGCCAGACTGCATGACAGTTGGTTAGCAGTTCGTGCTGCTCTTAATACATATTTGTGGTTCTGTTTTTGTCCAAGCCAATGTTCAGTAATACATAAAACTTCAGTGTCATCATTGTCTACAAATAAGCCTATTTATAGTGCCTTGCTGGAAAAACCCTAAATATTCTGATGAAAAATATTAATACTCAAATCGACTAGTAGACTCAGTTGAGCTATTGGCTATTACATCTATTTGGTGCTATGTTAAAAGCTAGTAGACCCACTAAAGACAAGAAGTATTTTTTTGTCAAAAATGTTTTCTCTGATGTTAGCGTGAAGCGCGTTATGAATTTATTTATGTCAAATAAATTATATTTGTCATTGAAACAAATCACACGGTACATCAAGGAATTCAAATGTGCAATTTTATTATTATAATGATATGTCATACCTACTCTGTGAGTCCTTAGTATCCTTGTAAATATTAAAATTAATTTAATACTTGTACGTATTTTGATTAAAAAGTGTTAGCATGTTTTCGTTAGCTACACGATTTATCTGATAGTTGCTTTCAGCACCATCTCCATTTAGAGCGTTTGCGAACTGCGTGTATGAGGTCGCATACAAGATCAAAATTTCGTTAATACTTACCCGATTTCTTCGGACGTAATTTCTTAAAAATAGCACTACACTGCTACTTCGGACTGATATTTAATCAGGTTCGGATCGGCCGCAGTACGCAAACGCTCTTACTCTAAGAAATAAGGGCATTTAATATTGATTTAACTATATTCATACATATACGATATCCTATATAAACGATATATAGTTACCAAGAATATAAAATTTCGATAATTATGATCTTAGTCTCACCTTTATTTTGTATTCCAAATTTTCAAATAGGTGTATCAACATAGAGTGTCATAGTTACATACTACCTTTGGTTTTGAACATAATCAAACGTCAACTTCATTTGAACAGGGCCTCAATTTTGCAAGCAAAAAGTAAATGTCAATTTCCGTCAAAAGTACGTCACGCTCACACACGATTAGTTATGCTCTAATGCAAGAAGGAGAGCAGGTATCAATACTATTCTCATATCATTTCCATATTTGAAAACCCCTTTCGAAATTGGCTCCTATATTGATAACTAGCTGTTGCCCGCGACTTCGTCCGCGTATAACATGTTATCGTCTAAATGTTTGTTGAAGAAATGAATTAAAAAAAAAACATTGAAATTAATTTTCTACCTAGACTTTTAGAAAACAATCTAAAACCAAAGTAACAAATATCTTACTTTCAAAATCTCTTGCTCTCTATACAAACTAAGAACCCTCTCTGAACCCTCATAGTAAAAAGTCTGAAACCGTAGTTACAAATTTCTTACTTTAAAAATGTCTTGCTCTCTATACAAAGTTCGAACCCCCCTTTTAACCTTCTTAGGCGATGAATTAAAAAAACGCTCAAATAAGTTTTGTAGTCTAAACAGACTAAGATCGCAGTTACAAATATCATACTTTAAAAATTTCTTGCTCTCCATACAAACTTTGAACGCTTTTCAGGGAAAAATTAAAAATAAAACACTTGGTTTTTTTATTGTAATAGGTAAGTATTTTTTCTACAAACTATTTATCTGGTCTCTAGCTAAAAAAAATGTTTCCCATACGAACCTTGCACCCCTTTTTAACACCTTAAGGGGTGACATTTTCTAAAACGTGTAGGTATTTTTTTGTATTTTAATAAGTAGGTACTTAATCTTTCTACAGAGTTTTAAGTTTCTACCTAAAAAAAAATTTTCCTACACAAACATTGCACCTCTTTATCCCCCTCTTAGCGGGTAGAAAATTTCAAACCACTGAAAGTGATTTACCTATATATTTGTATTCTAATAAATAATCTTTCTACACAATTTCAAGTCTCTAGCTCAAAAAAAAGTTTCCTCCATACAAATTTTCACCTGTTTTAATCACCCTTAGGGGTGGAATTTTCCAAAACGCTGAAAGTTCTTTATTTGTATTGTAATAAGTAATCTTTCAGCAAAGGTTTGTCGCTTGCGATCTTTTTAAAAAGGTTTGAGATTCTAGCTCAAAAAAATCCCCTTTACCAACATTGTACCCCTTTTTCATACCCTTAGGGGTGGAATTTTCCAAAACGCTGTTTTTTTATTTGTATTGTAATAAGTAATCTTTCTACAAACTTTTAAGCTTCTATCTCAAAAAGAAGTTTCGCTCATACAAACTTTGCAACCCTTTTCAACCCCCTAAGAGGCTGAATTTTCCAAAACGCTGGCAGTACTTTATTTGTATTCTAATAAGTAAGCTTTCTACAACGTATTGAGTCTCTTGCTAAAATAATAAAGTTTCCCCCATACAAAATTTGCACCCCTATTTGACCCCTTTATGGGTAGAATTTCCTAAAATCTCTTCTTATCCATTACCTACGTTGTAAAAGGTAGTTCTGGTGTAAATTTCAACTTTCTAGCCCCAGTAGTTTCGGCTGTGCGTTGATGAGTGAGTGGGTGAGTCAGTCAGGGCATTTATATGTAGGTATAGATAGATAGAAGATGACGAAAATCCCATTCAAATATCTCAAAACCGTTTTAATGTCGCTTGTTAGAGTGAGAAAACGATCGGGGACTGTAACGTCAAGATCCTCGAGCGTCATAGTAAAAAACAATCGTTTCATTTGAAGGTGCGTTTTGTGAAAAAGGGACAGAACATAAAACTTTGGAACTTAGTGATTACCTATACATATACCTAACCTCTTGCGTTGATTTTTTCTCTATTATCCTTTTTTCGAGAAAATACATTATGATTATTTTATTTAGTGTCTACCTACAGCCGGGCCCGCTGCACCAATGTTTTCCATGTTTTTAAACACCTAACATGTTATCCGTCAGGTTCGGCAAACAAATAGGGTTTTGTTTTGATTGGCAAAACATGTTTGACGTTTAAAAACCACAAAAACATGGCGCAGCGGACGCGGCTTACGGGGTCTAGTTTCGATTCCTGAGCTATATCCACGAACTTCGGAATTCGAAAATATTCGGGTATCTCTATCTCTATCGCACTAACTATACTCGAGTGACAGGGATGCAGTTATACGAACTTCGAGTTTCGGTTTTCGTGGTAGCGCCGTAGGCACTTTGGCAAGTTTGGCAGAATGCGCAAAGAACGCGTGCCATTGCCATTCAAAAAAAACAAATTCGTGTTAATTATATTGTTCAAATTTGTTAATATATTTTTCTACTCCTGAACCGTTATCTGTCATTTATATAGGCTGTAGCTCAAATACAATGACACCACTAATAAGTTGTCGTAAAACTCTATGCTCTACGGCCCAAAAACGCACTGTTTAGCGTACTTTTTTGGTTCATACATTTTTCATAAAAGCACTGTTTAACTTTTTTTTACATCGGCCGCTATATTGCAATGGTGCCAACTTCATAAACAAATATTTCGAAATAATAGTATTGTATGCAACTGTTTTGTAAGAAGGGTCTTAAAATGCGAGTGGCGTGAGTTGCGATGCGAGCCTTGGCGAGCATCGCAATTAAAGACGCCACGAGCGGTTTTAGACCAGTTATAAACCGTTGCATACAATACTTTTTCTACGACAAATTTTAAATAAATAGCAGACTACAAATTAGTTAGCCTTTTCGGGCAGCAAGTTTTCTATTCGTACTTTTGCTACTCACGCAATTTCTTCAGGAGTGCAGTTATTAATTGCTTCGACCATTTTAAAAGGAACATACACTTTTATCTTCACAAACACGAATCTTAATATTCTAGGACTAACAGTTTATCATCTTTCATCTTTTCATTTTGAATTGTTTATTTTTTGGTGGGAAATCGGAAATGTGACACTTCTTGTTTATGGTTTGTTTTGTTTTTAATTTGTTTGCATTTGCCATCCGAACCAAACCTAAACCGGACCCGGACCGAATTCGAACTTTATTTTCATAAATAATACCAAGAATTTATAAAACATGTAATTTAACACACAATAGATGATGATTTATTATTATTGTAGTAAATAGTGTATAATATACAAATGTTAAATCGTAAATAAAAACTTTTATTTCGAAATATTTGTTTATGAAGTTGTGCCACCACTGCAATATAGCGGCCGATTAAAAAAAGTTTAACAGTGCTTTTATGAAAAATGTATGAACCAAAAAAGTACGCTAAACAGTGCGTTTTTGGGCCATAGAGCATAGAGTTTTTCGACGACTTATTAGTGGTGTCATTGTATTTGAGCTACAGCCTATATAAATGACAGATAACGGTATAGGAGTAGAAAAAAGTATTTATTTACGATTAAACATTTGTATATTATAAATTATTTACTACAATAATAATCAATAATCATCTATTGTGTGTTAAATTACACGTTTTATAAATTCTTGGTATTATATATGAAAATAAACAGTTCGAATTCGGTCCGGGTCCGGATTCTGTTGGGTTCGGATGGCAAGTGCAAACAAATTAAAAACAAAACAAACCATAAGCAAGAGGTGTCACATTTCCAATTTCTTACCAAAATACAGTTAAAAATGAAAGGACGAAAGATGATAAACTATTAGTCCTGAACTATTAAAATTTTATTCGTGTTTGTGAAGACAAAAGTGTACGTTCCTTTTAAAATGGTCGAAGAAATTAATAACTCCACCTACTGAAGTAATTGCGCGAGTAGGTAGCAAAAGTACGAATAGAAAACTTGCCGCTTGAAAAGATTAACTATTCTGTAGTCTGCTATTTATTTTAAATTTGTCGTAGAAAAAGTATTGTATGCAACTGTGTATAACTGGTCTAAAAACGCTCGTGGCGTCTTTAATTGCGATGCTCGCCAAGGCTCGCATCGCAACCCACGCCACTCGCGTTTTAAGACCCTTCTTATAGAACAGTTGCATAAAATACTATTTTTGAAATTACGCCATAATGCGACATTTGCGCATATAAGTTCTCATATCACAATCGAATATTTTTTTATGGTTTAACTTTTGGCATGTGTATCGTAAAGGTCTATCGTAGACTGGATTTAAATTATTAATAAGTGAAAGGCAAAGCAATTCCGCCATTTTGACGAAAATTTGACGTTTCTTATAGCTGACAGTTGGAGCAACGTTTGATTTCAATAAAAATAAATGAAAAATTAAATGAAGTCGTATATTTCGGAAAATTAATTAATTGTCGCAGTCGGATAAAAACTATCCTAAGTTGCAGCTAGAATAATAATGTACCTATATAAAATGTTTCATATTTTTCCGTTCATGGGATGCTCTCACCACACAAAGTTCGTACCACACAAAGCTTAGTTTAAAACTGGCTGATTCTTTTTTTAATTTAGAGATTTATTATAAGTGGAGATGAATAGACTAACTTGACATTTTTTTGTATTGGAAATTATACCGCAAGTAATGCAGCTTTGAGTTACTTTTCGTCCTAAAAATTACAACTGGTGAAATCGTAATGGAATTAAAAGCTTTAACCAATTAGAAGCGTTTTGCAGTAGTGTTTACATGTACAAATTCAGTTTTGATTGTGTTGGGCTGGCTACGCAGGATTCCGAAGTAACTAGCTAACACGCCGCTTTCATCTTATTTAAGTATTCCGTGATTTTGAGTGATGTGATTGACTAAATGAGGGGGTGTTGACAAAAACAACATAACTGACATATTTAACGAAATCGAGTTTATTACATAATCATGTCCGTCTGTGAAGACGCTACAAATTGTGCAATAGACATTGTTTAATTAGGAACCCGTTTGCCTAAAATTACCCGTCTATCTTTAAAATGGAATAACTCAGCTCTACGGAACTTATTGTACAATAATAATTACATAAATACACACAAAACAGTTTTCGTAAATTCAATAATTATTTTTACTCTATAGGAATGTAAATGATTTTTGCACAAAAATAACATAACTGCAAATAATTTTACAAAACAGCCTAAGTGACGAAGTTATCTCCACTTATAATAAATCTCTAAATTAAAAAAAGAATCAGCCAGTTTGAAACTAAGCTTTGCGCGGTTCGAATGTTCTCAGCATCCCATGAACGGAAAAATATGAAACATTTTATATAGGTACATTATTATTCTAGCTGCAACTTAGGATAGTTTTTATCCGACTGCGACAGTTAATTAATTTTCCGAAATATACGACTTCATTTAATTTTTCATTTATTTTTATTGAAATCAAACGCTGCTCCAACTGTCAGCTATAAGAACCGTCAAATTTTCGTCAAAATGGCGGAATTGCTTTGTCTTTCACTTATTAATAATTTAAATCCCGTCTACGATAGACCTTTACGAGACAAATGCTAAAATATAAACCATAAAAAAATATTCGATTCTGATATGAGAACTTATATGCGCAAATGTCGTTTTATGTCGTAATTTCAATAAATGAAATCAACAAATTTGAACAATATAATTAACACGAATTTGTTTTTTTTGAATGACAATGGCACGCGCTCGGCGCATTCAGCCAAAGTACCTGCGGCGCTACCACGAAAACCGATACTCAATGTTCATATATTTGCATCCCTGTCACTCGAGTATGGTTAGTGCGATAGAGATAGAGATACCCGAATATTTTCGAATTCCGAAGTTCGTGGTTATAGCTCAGGAATCGAAAATATGGTAAATAATCATAATGTATTTTCTCGAAAAAGAATTTAAAATAAATGTAAAGAAAATTGTAATAACTATTTTCTTAATGTTAATCTGAACGCAGCTAGCCGCTTTACCCATAGAGTGCCCCAAATGTCATCAATGACAGTTATGACACTGACATTGATGATTAGCAAAATATGAAGATTGTTCATTATTAATAAGATTGATTTTGTGTGAAAGAAATAACAAAACCCTAAAATAGAGGCTTTAAATGTTGTTTCTTTTGTCTTTACAGGTAAGTTCTATTGTATAAACAAATATTGTAGTAAGTTAGATGTTATAAGATTGATTTCAAAATAAACCTTTTGTCTTTACAGAGAAACGCAAATTTCGCCTTTGTTTTATTCACAATAGTGAGATAATATTATATAAATATAGTCAAATGGAGAAAAAAACAAAGCAAGAGGTTATATAGGTAATGATCAAGTTATAAGAGTCCAAAGTTTTAAGAGGGGGTATGTTCTGTCCCTTTTCCGCAAAACGCACCTTCATATGAAACGATTGTTTTTTACTATGACGCTCGAGTATATTGACGTCACAGTCCCTCATCGTTTTCTCACTCTAACAAGCGACATTAAAACGGATGTAGCTTCATAATTTTTTGAGATATTTGAATGGGAGTTTCATTATCTTCTATCTATTTATACATAATAAATGCCTATGTCCTGACTGACTTATTCACTCAATCACCCACTCACTCACTCATCAACGCACAGCCGAAACTACTAATCTTAGAGAGTTGATTTTTGCACAGTATGTTGCTTTTATAACGTGGGCTAGGGATAAAAAGGGATTTTTGAAAATTCTACCCCTAAGAGGGTAAAATGGGGGTGCAAAGTTTGTATGGGAGAACCTTTTTTTTTTGAGCTATAGACTTAAACTTTGTAGAAAAATTAGTTATTAGAATACAAATGAAACACTTTCAGCGTTTTGGAAAATTCCACCCCTACGGGGGTAAAATAGGGGTGCAAGGTTTGTATGGAGGAAACATTTTTTTTTTAAAATAGAGACTTAAAACTTTGTAGAAAGATCAGTCATTAGAATACAAATAAAGAACTTTCAGGGTTTTAGAAAATTCTACCCCTAAAGGGGTAAAATAGAGTGCAAAGTTTGTATGGGAAAAACTACTTTTTTTTAAATAGAGACTTAAAACTTTGTAGAGAAATTATTCATTAGAATACAAATAAAGTACCTAGATTCAGTGTTTTAAAAAAATCTACCCCTAAGGGGGTAAAATAGGGGTGCAAATTTTGTATGGGTGAAACAATATTTTTTTTAAATAGAGACTTAAAACTTTGTAGAAAGATTAGTCATCAGAATACAAATTAAGTACTTTCAGCGTTTTAGAAAATTCTACCCATAAAAATAGGGGGCTAAAATAGGGGGGTGCAAAGTTTGTATGTGGGAAACTATTTTTTTTAGCTAGAGTCCTAAAACTTTGTAGAAAGATTATTTAAATACAAAGAAAGTACTTTCAGCGTTTTGGAAAATTTCACCCCTAAGGGGGTAAAATAGGGTGCAAAGTTTGTATGGGAAAAACATATTTTTTTTTAATAGAGACTTAAAATTTTGACGAAAAATTACTTATTAGAACATGAAAAATACTACATTCGGCGTTTTACAAAAATCATTCCCTAAGGGGGTTAAAAAAGGGTGCAAGGTTTGTATGGGGAACACTTTTTCTGAGCTAGACACTTAAAACTTTGTAGAAAGATTACTTATAAAAATACAAAAAAAAAGACTTTCAGCGTTTTGAAAAAATCTATCCCTAAGGGGGATAAAAAGGGGTGCAAAGTTTTTATCAGGGAAAGTTTACGTTTTTGAGTTAGAGACTTGAAACTTTGTAGAAAGATTACTTATTAAAATACAAAAAAAGAACACAAATCGTTTTAGAAAATTCCACCCCTAATAGGGTTAAAAAGGAAAGCAAGATTTGCATGGGCAACACTTTTTTTTGAGTTAGACTTAAAACTTTGCAAAAAGATTACTTATTAGAATACTAAAAAAGAACTTTCAGCGTTTTAGAAAACTCCATCCCTAAGGGGATCCTTAAGATCCTTAAGAAGGGTAGCCAGTGTTGTGTGGGAAAAACTTTTTTTTTTACTAGACTTAAAACTATTCAAAATGTTACTTATTAAAATTAATAATAAAGTACTTTCAGAGTTTTAGAAAATTCCACCCCTAAGGGGGTTAAGAAAGCTTTGTATGGGCAACACTTTTTTTGAGCTAGAGACTTAAAAGTTTACGAAAAAAGTTCTTTCAGCGATTAGAAAAATTCAACCTCTAAGGGGGTTTAAAAGGGGGTTCAAATTTTAAATGGCGAGCAATAAAATTTTAAAGTGTGAGTAAGAGATTTTTAACTTCGGTCTTATTCTGTACGTTAAAAGACTACAAAACTGATTTCAGAGTTTTTCCAAATTCATCCCCTAAGAGTGTTAAAATTGGTTCTAAGTTTGAGTATTTCAAGGCATTTTTAAAGTATGAGATTTTTAACTTTGGTTTTAGACTGTTAGTTCACAAACTAGAAAATGAACATCACCTTTTTTTTTAATTATCCCCTAAAAGAGGGTTCAAATTTTGTATTGAGAGAAATCATTTTCTAAGACGATAAAAAGTTCTACGCGGACGAAGTCGCGGGCAACAGCTAGTTTTACATATTTTTGTAAAGATAGCCGATTATTAATGTGATCCAAGATGCAAGTGTAACTCTATGGCCATACGCCTGCATAGTGAATGGAAGGTATTGTTTAAAGAAATACAATTTTAGGAGAAATTACGTTTTTTACGCTTCATGTAAAATCAACAGCAATGTAGTTATGTTGTTTTTGTAATCATCCCTTCATATATATGTACTAATATTTGTAAGTGTGTAAATATGTAGGAAATAATTTACGGAACAAGTCATTTTATTAAAAATCTTTCTCCAGTATTTCGAATGGACCATCGAGATGGGCATCTGTTATGTTTCATGCTGCGTTTTTAATAATACGCGGGTGGAGCCGCGGGGCAGCTAATAACATAAACTTGTTTTGTAAATAAGCAATGTAGCCCAAAACGCTTTTGCATGCAAAGCGACGTAAAAACGTTCCCCTTAACCTATTCTAAGAATTAAATTCATGGCTAAAATGCGCAGTGCAGTTACAGCTAACACTTTCCAGGAATGTACCTATGTATATTTTTGTTGGAGTAGATATGCAACGGTAGCAATTTACTCAGCCTATAATTTCGCGGCCGCGAGGGAATAAAAATGCAATTTTCAGCCGTTGCGATTGCACTTCGGATTGGTGTACGATTGTGAATTATTAAATATATTGCCTTAGTTTTAGCACACCGGCTCTTGGTTTTATTGTAAACATGGGTAATATTTTGGATTACGCTCAATGATCTGGGGGCACGGCAGTGCCCCCGCCAAGTCGAGCAAAACAAAGAGGCACGGCGTACCATCCTTTTCTCGATTTACTTGTGTGCAAAATGTAACACAAAACCATATTTTGGTTTAAGAGAGAGCGATAATTTTGACGGGCATAGCTTATTGGCACGGTATCCTAAAAAGTTTTGTTTTTCTACAGCCGACAATAGCCGGACGTTCTAAAGGCAAAGTCTTACGTTTATACCACAGGAAATTTCGTTATAGAGAATATAATAGATAATTATAGTAGATTGTATGACAAGGGTCTAAAATAAGCCATATTTCCACGAGATGGTTATTTAAATTGTTCGAATGGTAATATGGCTTTTAGACCAGAGTTATACACTGTACTTTTCACTTCGACTGCGAGAAAATAGTAAAAACAAAGATTATTCATCCACAATCAATAATAAATTCCACGCCGAAAAGATTGTCCAATTTGGCGGCATGATTTTTTTAATAAACTGCTTTGACACAGATACAAAATATTGACACCAAGAATAAACGTCTCTGACCGTTTATAGGCGCGTCTAAACGGCATGATTGTGGGTTAGGGAATAAAAAAACGCCTAATGTTTTATAAATCAGAAATATGTATACATCTTTATGATTTTAAAACATTTTAATTTGACCAATCAAAAGACTTCACAGTATTAAATCCACCAATCACAACCGATTAAAAAAACCTTTGTATTTGCTATCGACCAATCACGATACAGAATTAATTTCAAACATCAGCAAACCTTTCCGCCCCAACGGACATCGATGCCACTTAAGTTTAGCGATTCGGAGGGCTATATAGGTTACCTTGGTTCTGCTGTGGAAAGCCTCATTTCTGATGCGATCACGCAGAGAAACTCCCAACATAGCCCACTCCATTGCCTTTGGGTGACTTTGACCCTCTTATGAAGCACATTGTAAGCGAACACGTTTCAGTGCCATATGTCATCACTGGCAACACACACTGGTCAACGACTCTCGTCTTGAGAGAATAGAAATTGCATAATTAATAAAAAGAGAGCAAGTGTTTAGAGAAGTCAAGGCCCGTGAAGGAGGCGCGGGCGGAGTGTACCGGATTAATCGACATAGCAGGCTATTGAAGTGAATGATTGATGGGACTCTGATGTATTTAGTAGCAAAAAGCAAAGTAGCTTTAATTGTCAACCGGGATGCGTGGCGTCCTGCAAAACCGAGGTAATTCATTACCCTATCATAATCTATCTTATAATATCGCACTTATTTGCCTGGATGCAACTTATGGGAAATGTGAGAATATGTTTTGTATAAGACTATTTTTATTTAGTCAATCTTAATCCCCCTTAAATGAAATAGCTTTGGTTAACACTTCTTACTTATGTTATGCCTGTTCAATTTTGTGAAAGATTTGTCTGCTTTCAGTATTCTCCATTTCAAAATTACATTGGGTACAAAACAATCTGGTCAAGTGTTTGGAATAAGTGGGTCATTGTCAGATTTAGGTTCGCGTCTCTTCGGTGGACATTGCCAAAGTTAAGGGCTTATAAAGCCTAATTTTTGGTTGAACTCTGAATCCGCATAAAGGGCGTTGCCTCTTCTATAATTCTATGTGATAAAAACGTATTATATATAAACATAAGCCCTTAACTATTGACCACCGGAAAGATGATTTTTGTTTTTGTGACTGACAATGACCCACATATGACT
Source organism: Epinotia brunnichana (assembly GCA_963854355.1). Taxonomy (NCBI): domain Eukaryota; kingdom Metazoa; phylum Arthropoda; class Insecta; order Lepidoptera; family Tortricidae; genus Epinotia; species Epinotia brunnichana. The sequence continues at coordinate 16,078,741 of OY977939.1, read as the reverse complement.
GCTTTTCCATGTCAGATTTCTCCTTTTTACACATGGTAATCCATTAATTTTTAATATCTTCGTCCTTTGGAAGTTTAAAATAAAAAAACTTGAGTTTTATTAGATAGGTAACACATTTCTATATATGTACTACTAATAAATACATATATGTCGATAAGTTATTGTTCCGAGGTCGATAAAAAAAAACTACATCACTACCTATGGGAAAAATATAACCTCTAATCATCATCATCATCACTTAAGAGCCTTGCTCTTGTCGGTGGAGTAACCGCCACTTTTCTCTGTTCATTGCCAGCCTCTTGACTTCCCCATATGACTCGACGTCAGCTTTATCTTTTATTTGGCTAAAATATGTTAGCCTAGGCCTTCCTCTGCCTCTCTTGCCTTCAATTTTACCCTCCAGGATGTTTAGGAAGAAACTGTCGTGCCGTATCAGGTGGCCCACCATCTTGCCTCTCCTACTCCCTCTAATACTTATCCGAAAAAGTATTATTTACTTACATGCACAATCTGGTTAGAATTGAACATGTGATGATATTTACATAAATAATCAACTATTATTATTAATTTTAGGTGAGATCCTCCCTTGAATAACATCAAAATCTATCGAAACTTACCTATAAAAGCAAAGCCTGTTTCATAGTTATTTTCTTTCCCTCATGTATGGGATTTACAGCCTTTAATGGCACAATGCATTCTATCACAGGAAATCATCAAGTCTCACAAACATAAACAAAGCATTTTTTCAAATATTCTAGGCGCGCCTATAAACGATCAGATGCGTTTATTCTTGGTGTCAATATTTTGTATCTGTGTCATAGCATTTTATAAAAAAAAAATGCCACCAAATTGAACAGTCTTTGGAATTTATTATTAATTATGGATGGATAATCTTTGTTTTTACTATTTTCTCACAGTCGAAGTGAAAAGTAGAGTGTATAAAAGCCACATTACCAACCGAACAATTTTCCCTCACTTCGCTCGGGAAAATAACCATCTCGGGCAAGTATGCCTTATTTTAGACTCTTGTCTACTATTGTCGAATTTGGAGGTCTAAATAATGCTGTCCACGGCATTCTGTTGATGTAAAAAAAACCGGCCAAGTGCGAGTTGGACTCGCGCACGAAGGGTTCCGTACCATTATCAATAAAAATATTTATTTTATTCTGTTTTTAGTATTTGTTGTTATAGCGGCAACAGAAATACATCATCTGTGAAAATTCCAACTGGAACTATCACGGTATCAGTGAGATACAGCCTGGTGACAGACAGACGGACGGACGGACAGCGAAGTCTTAGTAATAGGGTCCCGTTTTACTCTTTGAGTACGGAACCCTAAAAAAATGGTCGTCTACGGCAACTATAGGCACACGGTGTTCCCGGGAATCTACGTTAACTTCGGTATATTGCACAGTAATTTCACAGAAACAAATTAGTATAATTATTAGGTACTTGAAAAAGAAATACGAAAAAATAATATTTGTACCTAATAATTTAACGTAGCATTAGAGTCTGACCAGCAAGTCGTGACAGTGAAAAATGGCGGCAAATTAAAAAAAAAACGCAAGCTGGTAACACGAAATGTATGGAGGCGTCATAGGTACTTGTAACTGACAGTTTATTTCATAGGTAAAATTGTTGCCATATAAAGCATTTGATAATAAGATAAGTTTTATTGTACAAGGGTCTTGAAACACATGCAATTAAAAATATGTAATATTGAACGAACTCACTTTGTAAACCTTCTTGTAGTGTATAGGTACAAAATTTAAAAAAAACTGTTATGACGTCACAGTTAAGAGTCCTATACACTGGTTAAATCTGCAAAACTGATTAAATAAAACATTTCACTTGATAACAGTACGAGTTAAAATACTACTGTCTTGGAGAAATTAACTTTATTTGATCTAAACTATGCCCCCTTGCAATTAACGGAAATTGTCAAAAACACGTAGTAGGTATATGGGTACTACTATGGGTTACTGATATTCAACATCACCATAATATGAGCTAATTTATTGTTTTAAATTTAATATACATAATAGTACATTGTGATACAAGTGAGCTATGTTGATCATTACATCAGAGGCGGAATTATCATGCGAACCGCAGGTGAGCATGAGAAGAGAGCCGAGGATGTAATTATCAAAGCTCACGCGTGTCATACGACGTTTTTCAACACATTTGCGAGGAAGAAATCCTTGTGTGAGAGCTCCTAAGTTGTTTCCTTTAGTTATTGATGACAACAGGTTTTTACTCACATACATTTGTACATCTCCAAGAATGTACAGTGGCGTCCATTCTATTTATCACTTTTCTATTCACCACGAGTCAACATTTTTAATAATAACCAAACACGCATCATCAATGTTTACAAATATTTGTGAAATTACTTATAATGGCGCGCACCTATTTTTTTTTCGTGAAGTTCGCGCAGTGCGCCCGCAGCGAGGCTTAGATGAAATCTCTAAACAGCCAATACAAAATAAAATAAATATATATTTATTCAATATAAATTCATGTGAAATGTTATCAAAAGTAAATAGTTTTACTAAATGAACCGTTTCTATACATTTTCCAACAAGAAATAATCAATTAATTCACAAGAAGGATTTAATTTGTTTAGTCGAGTAAGAATCCATTCGCCGAGAATTAAAAACAAACCTGTATAACCCGGTTGCTGCAAGGTGCCAACGTGTCTTAATCGGGATATAAACATAACTACACGAGTGTCGTAATGTTATTAAACACGCGTGTTTAATACCCAGGATTATGAGTCCAAAAGCGGCACAATAAGAGGCACGTTTCGAGCAAATGTGTTGAAAAATACGTAAACGTGTTGTCAACGCAGTACGCGGTTATGCTATGCATTACAGATGTTTCACAATAACAAACTGTGTACCTATAATTAGTTCGATGCCGCTATTGTTATGTAAGCTCAAGAGCTCAAGTAACGATTGTTAAATAGTTCTGTGCATTCATCCGGTAGTCACTAACTACTAACTAGAAGCACCTGTTGAGTAAATAAAGTGATTTACTTAAGCTCCGAACTACTGTAACCGCGCTTAGAGTCCGGGATCTTAGTTTGGACGGGAGCAGACTTACGGAGCAAGTAATATTAATATTGTGTCTGATGTAGTTAGGTATACCTAGTAGCTATAGTTAGCTACGTCCCAATACGGTTATGATGGAAATGATATGCAAAACAGTTGAATCCATCACGGGTTACGCGGAGCCATAGGTACTATAAAGCAAATAATACCGACACTTTAGCGAATAACCTACTTGTAAAATATATAGCGCACACATATTCATACACACTTCAATTTTAAGACTCTTTCGTTTGGTTAAGTAATGTTTTGGGGAGGCGCACTGTCTACCCAAGAACACAGGTCTTTACATGTACGAAGCAGAGTTTCTAGTTATAATAGTAGTTTATGCAATCGTTATATAATGGATGCTTTTTAAGTCGAGTACCACGTTTAGGCCACGAAGCTTGCTGAGTGGCCTAATTAAGGTACGAGACTTAAAAAGCTAATTATATAACTATTGTATACAATACTTTTTCAACGAGTCAACGGAAATAATAATTTATTAAACAAACTTGGTATCTATTGAAAATCGCCCTGCTGAAATGAAGCGCAGCAGCTTAGTAATTTTGCGCGTTGATGTCTTCACAGTTATCTTATACAGCTCCTGGATTCATAAGATGACTGCTGGCGGTTATCTTATGAAACCATACGAGCTCCGTCACCAGCTGTTAGAGCTCCAGGATTACAAAATTATGTGATCTTAGTTTCGTGTACGAAATCTTAATTCAAAGATTAAATTCGACGAGTAGAAAAATACATTAGGTATTGTAACAGATGATTTATGAGTAAATAAATAAAACTAGTGCCTATGCCAAATCTTGGGATTAGGTGTCGAAGCGGACCCCGGGCTCCTTTAGGGGCACAACCGGGAATAACGCTAGGAGGATGATGAAAGTATTATTATTCATTATCCTTCACATGGCACTTGATGGTACTTAGCCAAAGCAAAAAAAATAGTTTTTTTATACTTGACGACTTTAAGGTTTGAATAAAGACTCAGTACACCAAACTATAATCACACACTTTTTTCTATGGAGCTCTCAACTCAACTATATTAAATAATTATACAACATTTAGACAACTAAAATGAATTTGACCAATCACGTGTCGCCTTTACTGAACTATAATAAAGTTGACCAATAGAACGTCGCCTTGGTTATAGAACAGAAGACATCAACGAAACGCTGAGCCAGTGGGCTGCGCTACGTTTCAGCAGTTGTTTAATTATTTCAGTTGACTCGTAGAAAAAGTATTGTATACGATAGTTATACAATTACTTAGTTCTTAAATTCTCGTACCTTACTTAGGCCACTCGGCAAGCCCCGTTGCCTACACATGGTACTCGACTTTAAGAGCCCTTGTAACGATTGTATAAAATACAATTTTCTCTTAGAACTTCTTTGATGTTAGAAATGAAATCGGATGGCCGCACCGCCGGCGACGAAAACAGTACTTACAGTTGTTATAGTAGAAAACGTCCGAAATATTACATCTGCTCCTCGTAGAGGCAGATAGATGACCACGACAAATAAATAATTGTGAGGTGAAGGTTTTACTCGTAATATTATATTTGTCGTGATCGTTCTGGCATGTTAGCTTGGCGAACGAAGATTGACCTCCTGATATTGGTGAATAATTTAATCCCGCTATAACTGTTGGTAATCTTACAAACATAATTGTATTGCCCTGTTTAGGTAGTAGGGTAGGTAAAATGAGTTATCAAAACATTTGTGTTATTGTTATATCTTCCACTGCACGGGACAGAATAACAACAAACAAAAGTTGATTGACCCATTTGCAGAAAGATTTGTCTTCATTTATTTATTTAAATTTTATTGCACAAACAAAAAGTACAAAAGGTGGACTTAATGCCTTAAGGTGGTTCGACGACGATACAAAACGTTTTTTAAAAGCTTTTTTACAAGCTTTTATTTAGTTTCACCTGTCCCGTTGTCTGTCTGTCTGTCTGTCTGTAATCAAATCTTGCAAGTTAAATTTGGCCCACTTCCCGGTTTCCGATTGAGCTGAAATTTTGCATGCATATGTATATCGCATGACAATGCAATATTATGATGACATGGAGCGGAGCTGATGCTGGAGCTGCAAGGTGGCCATAGGAACTCCGCAATAAAACAAAACAACCCCATCGAGTTTGGGCTCGTTAGAATCGTCTCAATGAGTAGTTGATGATGGTATACAGAAAAGTACAGTCGGCAATGAAAGCTTGTACGTGTATATAATAGAATCCTTAAGCTTTTATATAAACAACATTGTATTACAACTATGGATCTAAACGCAGTATTTCGCGGCCGAAACAGCAATTTACTTGATTTTCCATACAACGATTGGTACAAATCACGGATTGTGACGTCAAACTCATACTTTTAAGTCTAGTATGAAGCGTTTTGAGTTGCCGCCAGCGAGGTAAATTTTTGTCTCATTGGGTATTTATGTTCTTTAATTGTAGTTGCTCCCATACAAACATTTGTTCCTATCCAAAAACTGGTTCGAATGGCATCGTAAAATGATAATTAAATAGTAATCACGTGTACAGAGAATAAAATGTAAATGCAGTTAAGGTCTCAATTAATTGCATTGTAGAATATTTCGTAACATCGGACGCAATTAAAATATACACAACACAATTTGTCACTGGTCAATTGAACCAAAACTTATTACTTGTGAGGACGTCGATTTGGTTAGGTAATTGATTTTGTATCTATTTCTTATTTCCAAATAAATTTAAAAAAGTTTTCCCTTGTCTAAGTCTTTATGGAGCCTGTTGTGTCCCACTGCTGGGCAAAGGCCTCCCCCCAGCCCCCCCCTCCTTTTCCAGACTTCGCGTTCCTGAGCAGTCTTTGGCCAATTATTTAAAAGCGGCCAAGTGCGAGTCGGACTAGCACATGAAGGGTTCCGTTAAATAAATTGCGGTTTACGATTTATGACGTATTAAAAAAAACAACTTACTAGATCTCGTTTAAACCAATTTTCGGTGGAAGTTTGCATGGTAATGTACATCATATATTTTTTTTAGTTTTATCATTCTCTTATTTTAGAAGATACACACATTTTACCACTTTGGAAGTGTCTCTCGCGCAAACTATTCAGTTTATAAAAAAAATATATTAGAAACCTCAATGTAATTTTTTAAGACCTATCCATAGATACCCCACACGTATGGGTTTGATAAAAAAAAAATTGAGTTTCAGTTCTAAGTATGGGGAACCCCAAAATTTTATAGTTTTTTTTTCTATTTTTGTGTGAAAATCTTAATGCGGTTTACAGAATACATCTACTTACCAATTTTTAACAGTATAGCTCTTATAGTTTCGGAAAAAAGTGGCTGTGACAGACGGACGGACAGTCAGACAGACAGACATGACAAATCTATAAGGGTTTCGTTTTTTTCCATTTGGCTACGGAACCCTAAAAAGGAGTCCAGCTGGTCTCGCCATCGCCTACGAGGTCTGCCAGGCTCCTAAAAAAAAGTCTTTATGGCGTTGATATAAGCACGGAATAAGTAATAGTACAAGTACAGAAGGCACACTCCTTTGATCTTTACAAAAGCCGCTTTTTTCTCGGCAAAAAAATTATGATTTATGGCCCTCTGACGTCGACGACTCCAGCGCAAGTTAAACGGAACGTTAAGGCTGTGTACGAACGGTGAAAATGACTTGGCTCACTTGCCGCGTCGCCGATAGTGAGGGCTGTCAACAACTAAAAATAAAATAATAATGTATTGCCCATTTATTTCTTACATTTAATATAAAGAGCAATAAATGTATATTCTTCATTCATTATGTACAGTCAAGGTCACCAATATGTATACACCACAAAGTTACAGAAATATGTATACAGACCTTATTACTACGGAAGTAAGGTTGTTGTATAAATATTTTTGCAATTTTGGGTATATACATATTAATGACCTTGACTGTACATTATTTATCTCTAAAATAATAAATCTCACAATTTGGACGAATTGAATACACCAAGACCATAGTATAAAGACGGCAAAGTATGTTATCTTCCTGCATACGCACCGCGCGCGGCTTGTATGTGTGCGCTTTACTATATACGTCGCCGCACGCACACTCAAACAAAACCTCGACCCGTTTCTTAGTGCGAAATTCAGCTTCGCTTCATCCGACAAAATCAACTTATCCACGAATTGCAATTTCCCGGCCTCTGCAATAATGTACTATTAGGTGTCTTTTTATTCATTTCAACAGAAACAATGCAACACACAAACAAGACGAATGCGGCGGCACGTTCACTTGCGATATATGTACGTAAGCTTGTGCGCGTGAAGTAGCGAGCGTGCGCGTGCAATCCCATGCACAGCGTGGCAGCCACTGAATAGTACCCTATTTTCGGGCAACCGGCATGTACAGTCGCCATCACATACATCGGAGCAAACAAGCACGTCACAAACATCGGAACACACCTCTATTTTCAAGACATTAGGGTGCATGTGCCGATATCTTTGAACACCTAAAGTGTACCTATGTATGTGATGGCGACTGTACTTGTTGCGATGAACGTAAATCGCGAGTGAGCCGCGCCTGATATAAAATAGAATTTCACTTGGCCGTGGCCTGAGCAAAAGGTTTCTTCTCTGTCAATGTAGGACAACAAATACAATTTCCATATGAATATTGCTTTTTTGTAAATTTTTAGAGTACCTACCGATTTTAAATGTAGTGTAAATGCTTATCTTAATCTTTTTGTATGGGTATTTTAAGTGTTAACCGTATTTGTATTTTATTTATTTTAATTTTATTGCACAAAATATAAAAAAAAAAGTTCAAATGGCGAGCTTAATGCCAAACGGCATTCTCAACCAGCTAACCATTTACTTTAGTATTTTACTTTTTAGTTAATTTAACTTATTAATATATTTGTTGTATCTTAAGTAACTATGTTTTTTAGGGTTCCGTACTCAAAGAGTAAAACGGGACCCTATTACTAAGACTCCGCTGTCCATCCGTCCGTCCGTCCGTCCGTCCGTCCGTCTGTCTGTCACCAGGCTGTGTCTCACTGATACGGTGATAGTTCCAGTTGAAATTTTCACAGATGATGTATTTCTGTTGCCGCTATAACAACAAATACTAAAAACAAAATAAAATAAATATTTTTATTGATAATGGTACGGAACCCTTCGTGCGCAAATGCGACTCGCACTTGGCCGGTTTCTTTTATTTTAATGTGCAATAATGAAAATTTTAACCAGCGTCAAGCTTAAATTAATACTGAACACTGAATAAATTAACATTTTATTAATTCATTATAATATAATATAAGCTACTTAACATCACATACTGCCTAATATAATAACACTGATGTGCCTACGTATTCTATGCAAATAAATTGTATTATATTATACTCGAGAGGATGGATGAAAGAAGATTAACGAAGAGAGTGTATATAAAAAGAGTGGAAGGGCAAGTTGGAAGGGGAAGACCTAGACGAACTTTCTTCTATCAAATTGGAGAACTCTTACAAAAAGGCCAGGTCAAAAGTACCCTAAACCGACGAGCATGTATGAAAAATGTTATGAAAGTGAGTGAAGCGAAAGTGGTTTGTCAGGATCGTAGCAAATGGAGATCCGTGATCTCTGCCTACCCCTCTGGGAAAGAGGCGTGATTATATGTATGTATGTATGTATTATACTCGCGTGATGAAGCGCACTCGTGATAGGTTAGCTCGGCACATACATATTGAAATGCGAAACAAATGCGAAGCAATGGACAGGAATAGATCTCCGTACATTTAGTTGATAGAAATGAATATAAATTTGCATATTTTATTTACAATTCCGTCGGGTAATGTGTGTTCGTTTCAATTCCCAATATATAGGTACCTAATTATTTTTATTCTATCTCAGGTACTCGTATCGCTTTAATATGTTCGTTTATTTTAAAGCGTTTTCTTCTGGTTCCTTATTCCGCTTAGGATTTATATTAAGCGTAATATCCTCTTTCTATATTTAAAGTTAGGTTTGTTTGATATGAACTCTTTTAAATTTAAAAGAATAGGTCGAAGATTTCCATCGGTTTGATCCGGACTTTAAATATTTTTGCTATACCATAACCAAATTGTTATACTTGTGCTCATATTTGAGGAGTTCCGTTGATTCTGTTGAAGTTCAGTTTTGTTTCTGAATCCATATAGGGGGTTCAAGGTTTCGTATAGTTGAGATTATTGAATGTGGCCGATTTCTCATAAAACTGTTATTCGAACTTACAGTCGGAATGGAATATATATCCATCTATTAAGAAAATCCAGAGCAAAGCTTTATTCCACTAAATTCATTATATTCATTTAGTGAGACCTCGATTAATAATTGTCTTATTAAAAATCTTAAAATATTCCATCTTTAAATAGTTATTCTGCTATTCGAAGCGAACACAAATCCAACAAATCAAACATCATAAAAATCGGTTTAGCCATTCTTGAGTTATAAATGGTGTAACTAATACGAATTTGTTATATAGATATTGCCTGCTGCCTAGTATGTAATACTGTGCTTATATATTTAAAAAAAACCGGCCAAGTGCGAGTCGGACTCGCGCACGAAGGGTTCCGTACCATTATCTATAAAAAAAACCGGCCAAGTACGAGTTGGACTCGCGCACGAAGGGTTCCGTACCATTATCTATAAAAACGGCAAAAAAATCACGTTTGTTGTATGGGAGCCCCCCTTAAAAAATATTTTATTTTGTTTTTAGTATTTGTTGTTATAGCGGCAACAGAAATACATAATCTGTTAAAATTTCAACTCTCTAGCTGTCACGGTTCTTGAGATACAGCCTGGTGACAGACAGACGGACGGACGGACGGACGGACAGCGAAGTCTTAGTAATAGGGCCCTGTTTTACTCTTTGAGTACGGAACTAAACTTTCTGTAGACGCCGCTCATAGACCTCCGTGGTGCACGCGCCCAGATTCAATAGGGGTATTTATTTATTTATCGTATGGCGGTTACACACTGGTACATATGAATATGTATTCGTATTGATGTCGCTGATAGAGTTCCACTATGCGCTGCGAGGTTCAGAAGGAATAGGGGTGCACCCCTATTAGCGACCAGCTGGTGGACGAGGTATCTTCAATTAAAAATTATAACATTTCTACAAACCCTAAAAAACAGTGAGCACACGAGTGCTGGCAGGCTGGCCGGCTAACGAGATGTCGCCTAGATCTGAAATCTTGCGAGATTGCATTCCCACTGCCAATTCTACACCTCTCTGTTAAGCCTGTGCATTTATTTATTGTATAGTCGGGGGTTTATAGAAATCTCTATTTTATTATTTGAGCATTATGTCCGTCGCGAGGCTTTTCAAAAATGTTATTTTTGCTTTGTTTAATTAATTTTAAAGAGCACTGTGTACTGCAAAAGCTACTCACCTAAATAGGTAGCTCAATTACCTACTTTCTTGGCAAGATTCCCATTGAGGTTGTTCTGCTCCATCATTGGACCCTGAGCAGTTCATATACCTAAGAATCATTACTGCTGATCCACAAACCTCTTACAGAAATTCAAATACATATAATTAGGAAAGCGATATCAGGTGAGTCCCAAACTAGGCTGAGCCTGTATCTTGGAACTCATGGAGTTATCAGTTACACTAGTTATCTATAATTATAATTAGCTACGTGACAGAAGTTGTGTTAAAAATCACGACACACATTATTTTGAAACATTCCGAAAAACTTATGTATATACACGATGATTTTTAATCCTTGAACAGGAGTGGGAAAATATTAAAATTTAGCCCAAATTAAACTTATTCGGCGAGGTCTGGCGTTATTTCTTTACTGTTTAATTAATTAAAAGTACAAACATAGTTAAAACAAGTAACCATTGAATACATGGTCATCCTACAGTATAATAAAGATTAACTACGATACGTCAAGTGCCATCAGTATGGCGGGAAATTTGACGGATCTCAAGGACAGGGTTTACTCATAAATTGTCAATTGCTAATAAGTTTGTAAAGAGGTTACAAACTCATTAAAACCGATCAGGTAGTAGAGTGACAAGGATTTTAGGATAAAATTTAACTCAAAATTAAAATTATGATTTAAAAAAAACAAGTTTGTTTCCACGTAATTACTACTTTAACGTAATCCCCATCAATTACTGAGTTAGAAAAAATGTTTCCGGTTCACGGATTAAAAATCATCGTGTATTTACATTTAAATAGTTCCGTAATTTATTTATAAAGCAGGTAGGCGAGTGTGTGAGTGTGTGTGTCCTGTAAGTATTTGGATGTGAGAGCGAGTTACTTAAAATTTGTAAATAAGTATAAATATACAATAGATAGGTATGAACAAAATTACCTGAAAAATAACGAATATATCCTAAAAATACCTGCTTCGTTCACACCGTATCGCCTGAAATTAACAACAAATAGTATTCTTTTCTGCATTGCTGCGTATTCCGGCGTATAAGTGAGAGCGTACAATTATACAGGGATAATTTTGTACGTTTAGTCTAGATTCGTCGAGACGTACAAATCAGTATAATTCTGCAAGATGGAGCTCCGTTCGCTCAGTCGTTTTATTATTCATATGGATGTTGCTCATCTTGCAATTGAAATATTCATCGTTGTTATTCCTTATGGTTTTGGTATTATTGAACCACGTATGTATACAGAATATGTTAGTGTGAACTTGTTAGACGCTGTGCCAGCATTAATATTTTATGAAGATCAAAACAAGGTAAACTACAAGGTGATAAGCAATTAATGTATGGGTAATTCATCAGTTTTACATTGTTCGAACGAATTAGTAATTTGTCTATTTATATGCAAATAGATGCGCTGGATTGTTAAGTTAAGTTACAGGCTTTGGCAGGTACCGGACCAACAAACAACCTTCAAATATTTATCTCCATTTTATCTCAATTTTTAACTAACGTATCGGACTAACTTTTCGCAACTCGGCGCGTATATTTTTTCACGCCACTTTCTATTATTCAAAGCATTATAAAAACGTATTTCAATGTGAAATTGCATTAGTTCAAGCAAAGTGAATACTCCTTCCTTAAAGGTAAGGATTGGCTTACGACTTCCTAAATAATATAAAGACGGGTATGCGATTTCAGAAAAAAAGATACCTGCCCATTCCGATCATTATTAACCTTTACATTTGTTTTTATACTAAATACACAATCAAATTAAAGAAATTGATTGATTTGTGAATCCACTTGATATAATCCTTTAAATTTCATAGAAGTTTGACATTTTCAACATGATGTTTCCACCCTGAATACACTTTGTAAAGATTGTCAAGAATAAATAAAAATATAGCGGTGATTTCCTTTAATATGAATCTATACAAATATAGATTCTTAAATATTTGGAGGACGCTTGTAACTCAAGGAGCCTATTCTAGCTGCGCAAAATTGCCTCGAAGAAAGGTGACGCCGACCTGTCACGTTTCGGGTTGAAATTTTCTTGGGGAAAACGTAGCACGAGTATAAAGCGATTTACTACGACGATTAGCGTCCTTTTACCGCTTGAACATACAACTCAAAATAAATGTAAATAAAACAGCTTATTAAGTTGAGACTTAAGTTCGTAATATTTTTGATGAGCCATCATGTAGTAAGTACGACGTAAGTTTAAAACACGAGGCTTGTTAGGCTTCCTTTTAGTTGCCAGTTTAAGTTAAAGTAAAGATAGCTACGAAGTAGCGCCGATACGACACGAGAGCTGGTATTGAACTTTCACGTTATTAAAGCACACTTGAATAATGCTTATTATTCGTTACAATGATATATCTTCTACATTGACGTTTATATGAAATTTTGCATTGAATACATTTCATTTTGTATTATAAACTCACCTGCAACTATGAATTAATGTGTGGACGATTAAATATTGCTTGATAATTGTTTGGTCTATTAGTTTCATTAAATGAAGATAACCGATTTGACTTCAAAGTAGGAGTAGGAGCTCGATTGAACTACAGTTTTATTGTATAACATGTTATATCAAACATTTCAACACCCCCGACACAATTAACGTACCTGAAAACCTTATCGAGAAACTACAATTTTTATTTAAAAACACCGCACTCGTTCATCCGTTTGGGATTAGGGTGACCAGATGTCAGGAAAATTTCCTGACATGTCAGGAATTTTAGACATATGTCAGGAATGCGGCCGGAAAAGAGAAATGTCAGGAATATTCGGCAAATAAATGAAACAATAAAATTTTATACACTGTAAATTTTTATTTTTAATCACAATAACATTAAAGGTAAAGGCCACAAGTACTTTGGAGTTTCATAAATTGTAACTTACTCGTATAAATAATCGTAATTATCTTCTCTGCGTCAAGCTCGTGTCCGGAATTTTGGCAGAAAATCAGGAATTTGTCAGGACTTTTGAAATTTGTATCTGGTAACCCTATTTGGGAGCTACAATGCAGACGATGCTACAGACAAACACACAGATACACAATATGTTAAATTGATCTCGTTTCATCGGCTGTTGAAAATGTATAAATATGAAGGCCGTTTATGGGTGCGACTTTGTCCGTCTGTCTGTTTGTCACAACGTTAAATATCTCAGGACCTATGCTATCAAATTGAAAGTGTATGGGAAATTAAAAATTTAAACATACAATTTAATTTTCTATGAAAATAACGAATAACCCCCCCTGGGTTCGTTTTTAATTTTTTTCGAATGTGGTAAATTTTTTTATGAATTATTTATTATCTCCAAAGTTTACCATGCGATTATTTTTAAATATATTAAAATCATTTCTTAACTTATTTTGTAATTTCATTACTTTTGTTTGTAATTTTTTGTCTTCAAATAGCTAAGCAATTATTATTAAAATCCGTTTTTTCAATCTGTACACGTGATAAAGAATTATCGCTGAAAACCAAACCTGTACCAAAATGCAGATGGCGCTGTACAACGGTAACTTCTACCAACTTCTACTATGAGCTGTTAAGCTTGTTCAAGAATGAAGGGTTATGGTGTATGAAAGTTTGTACGGAACCCTCAGTGCGCGAGTCAGACTCTCACTTGACCGGTTTTTTTAATTCGTCTTTATTAATTGTAAATGTCCTTTACTCAGGTGTATTATTACATCGTGGATTCGCCGCGCAACGAGGGGAAGGACTTCTTCGAGATCAGCATGCAGACGGGCGAGATCTTCACGAAGGTGGTGTTCGACAGGGAGAAGCAAGGCGCGTACGCACTCGAGGTCGAGGCTCGCGACGGCGCGCCCTCCGCGCGCCCCAACTCTGACAACCAACCCAACTCAGGTCAGTTCCACTAGCTTTATTATTTCCGACTTCATCATCATCATATCAGCCGAAACACGTCCACTGCTGGACATTGGCCTCCCCCAGAGAGTGCCAAAGTGACCGGTCCTGCGCCACCCGCATCCAGCGGACTCCCGCGACCTTTACCAGGTCATCAGTCCACCTTGTGGGGGGGGGGGGGGGGGGGGGGGGGGGGGGGGCTACCCACGCCGTGCCTTCGGGTACGTGGTCGTCACCCGAGAACCTTTCCGCCCCAGCGGCCATCGGTTCTACGTGCAATGTGCCCCGCCCACTGCCACTTAAGTTTAGCCGACAGCCGACTTGTGTAAATATAATGGGATCATACCCGGCTACAAACGTATGAACCACATCAGATTACATTTATTTAGTGCTGCGAAATATACAAGTCACTTAAATTATGTTACATTTCTGCGATAACGCATTTAATAAATAAAAAATAAAACAAAATAAATACATGTTTAGTCTCTTTAAGGCTAATTAATACATACCTACAATTAATCTGCCAAACCACAATGGGAATGGTTAAAGTTGATGCTGATCATTCATGTAATTTTGTTAGAGGGGTCAATCAACTTTTTCTTATTGTTATTCTGTCCTGGTAAGCCAAGAGACAACAGTAACAGACTTTCTTTGAAAAAATACTATAAACTGGACTCATATCATGCTAAGGAGATGCCCCACCATGGAATGGGTTTACCAATCTGACAAAAACACGTGTTTAGTGGATTTAAACCCCATAAAATAATAGTTTTAAAGAGTGACCCAGGAGACGTAACCATGGCAACGAGCAGCAAGAAATAGTTGATTGACCCAGAGAACGAAGCAATATCATTCGACGCAAACATCTGTTGTTGAGTAAGTTCTCTTCAATTTAAAGTTAATAGAACTTCGCTGCCGTATTTGTGTTGTCAGATTTGTTAGGTTGGGTTAGTGCGGTTTATGTATCTAGGAGATTCTGTCCCTCCACTTACGTTGATTTCGCAAACCTTTGTAAGTAGACAACCCTTTATGTTTATTAATGTGTTACTCTTTATATGTCGGTATACACCCAACTAGCACACTAGCGTTAAAATAACCCTTATATCATTCTTATATCGGTTCCAGCCAAGTGTTAAGGTGTTAGAGTGCCTGTAAAAGAGGTGTTCGAGCATGCTCCGTCCAACTGAGATAATTATAACTCACTTATAAAGGTTAAGGTTATAATATAACCCTTAGCTGACACCAAAATGTATTTGGGCATGTACATGCTCGTTTACAGATGTCAGATAAGTACAATTGAACTTTCTTTTACAGAAGGTAAACGCGGTCGACAGGACTTTAGTCTTCCCTTTATACTTAAGTATCATTAGGGTTTTTCTATAAACTACATTGTATTTCGCCCTTTTGTACGTAGTTAGCAGTAGCGGAGCGCCCATACAAGCCGATTTCCACTGGCTTGCCCAAAATTTCTTGCTATATATCATCAAATTCATAAATCATCAAAAAAAAAAGCCCTTATTTTTGCTCCGGGTTGTCCAGTGAAAACGCGCGCCGCCACTGGTAGTAAGAGAGGATCAACGATTCCGTGGATGGAAAATAAATTCATGTTTATTCGGTATCGAGAAAGATCAACATATGTGACTTCTTTGGTCCCTGTATCGTATTCGTTTCTCGTTCGCATAGTGAAGAGGCAAAGTTTCTGCTCGCTTTACCAGTGTCATCTCAATATCGTGGGAACGAATCTTTAAACTTTGTTCTGAATGCTAACAAAGAAAATGTAAGTGAAGTTCAAACAGGAGTTACACAAGTTTCAAGTGTGTGAAGTTAGTATTGCCGTGCGAGTGCAGTCGAGTATCGTAGATAAAATGCCGGAAAGCTTTTAATTTAAGAGAGCTCCGATCCTCATGCGCAATCGTAAGGTCCGCAGACCGGCGCGGCGCACAGACCTCGGCCTATAATCACTACCACCGCCCGCATTTAAACGACTTTTTCCTCTCTTTAAATGAATTCTAACTTCGAAAGTTTCGAGGCCTGTCGACCTCTTTCCTGAAAATAAGTCGTTCCACCCGTATATATCTGTAGGAACAGCGTTGTACCCTTTCTCGCGTGTAAATTGACATGTCCGTAGGTATCTCATATTTTAGTGTTTTCTCGCGTGGGTCCGGGGCAGTGGAGGAAGTGATTGTATCGGTATATGTGACACTATAAATTGTCAGTTTCGGCGAGTAGGTCTGTTAGGCAGGCCGCACCGTATCGCGTCATCGTAAATCAAGCAGGCGGCATAATCAGCCGCCGCTCTGGGCTCTAATCCAGTTAAGCTCTTCATCCCTATATCTGTACCTACGTGCACAATAGCGAATGTAATCCCGCTCAGTGCTTACCTCTCCAATACACGATTTCCTTGACGTATCGCGAATACTAATGCTATAAGCGCAACTTTATAAAATAGTAAACTTGTTGATCGTAAATTTATATTGTTATTGTTATCTTTGTTTACGTGCAGGGTATTCGGGTTCAATCTGCAGTTCGATATCTATTCCCGCGGACTATGATGTGTTATGAAAACGTAAAATGATGGCTATTATTCAGCATTAGGTATATCTGCATCAGTTACCTCTATTCTCTTCATCCTCGTGTTTTAATTTATATATCAGGAAATAAATAATTATTTATATGTTTGACATTAATCAATATTTATATTCTTCAAGTCTTTAGCATCTGTGGTTTTGTAGTCAGCTGAGGCCCCCTTTCCCTGCAGACAGTTGAAACCGTGGACCTTATTAACATTTGAATCTTGGAAATTGCGTCCACTGTTCATGACTGAAGTATTTTGAAGCCGTCAGAAGATTGTGAAAAAAGCGCTCCTTAATGTTTTATGGGTATACAACATAAGTACATGATATGTGCGCAGTAACGTAAAATAAGGGGTATAAATATTGCGGGGTTATCACGTAGCAATTTCGGCATATTGGGCGTGCAGTTGGTTGCGGCAAGCGGGCGGGGAGGCGAGGCGCAGAGTGCGCGCGCGATTCGCATACTGATCGTCTTCGTCGTCAGAGGCACTCTTTAAAAGTGTTAAATTTACCAACTAAGTTTTATGCTAATTATCATCATTGTAGAAATACATGTCCAAATCCTACAGCTATAATACTATTTTTCAGGAATGTCGTTCGTTGAATACCATTTCTAATTCGCTAATTCTTCTCATATCTCACAAGTCCTAAGGAGTAAAATGCATTTTGCCAACTACTGATCCAATGATATGTTATTGTTATGATTGTGAAACGTGATCGGTATAGATCTACTGTTACTTTAACCAAATTTGGTATTCAAATGCATTTAAGTTCCGAGAATCGTTGGCTATAACTTCGTGCCTGACTTTCTGTATCGGGCTATAACTCTCGACTAACGAACCGGGTTCACTAGCATATAACACGAAATTGAACACGCGATTAAATCATGCAATTTGACGAGTAGAGGTTGACAGGCAGCGTGAAGTACCGGCCGGCGAGTATGTGAATTTAATTAATCAATATACGAGGACGTAGCGATGGACCAACCTCGCTTATCAATCCACAATGGCCGGCTCTTGTTATTGATCTTAATCGCACTGTCACGCCTCTGTTGACAGCCCTATACATGGAAACCACCACTTATGCCTTCATAATAGCCTTAAAGAGCTGTTAGGTAATGCATTACGGATCTCATACACAAATGGAATTCTCATGGACAAATAAACCTTCAGCCACACCAACGGCCAATCGGTTGTAAACAACACACGGCTACATTGTTGCAAACGTATTATTAGTAGAGATGAATGTTTCCATGAATTATTCACGAAATTATAAAACACGGAAGATGGCGTGAAGCGAAAAACAATGAATCCAATCATAATGAGAGCAAGCGTTACGAGTCACCGCCAGCGCCCCTCGTCCCGGCCGGCAGCGGTCGGACCGCGAAATACATTACGCACAGTAGGGGAAGCGGTAAAGTGTATATTATTATTTCGTTAATAAAATAGTATAACTAATGAAACACGTCAATATATGACCACAATAAAGTTCAAATGAACAAGGTGCAATTTATTGTTTATTAAACCTGCTCTGAATATCTTCAAAACAAAGCAACAAAATAAAAATCTCGCGAAAAACTTAAAACGAATTTTGAAATGTATTAAAATGTTAGGTGAGATATACAATACAGACAATACAGTGAGTTGCCGGCTCGAATTTGTGTTTCTGCCCTCCACACTGCAAACTTGGAGCCGCGAATTTCGCGTTCCATTTTTATTGCGCCCGCTCTCCTCTCGCACGTTAGCGGTACTTTCTTTCGACCCATGCGTCCCCTGGCGGCTGTTATCGTTTATTACGCCTTTTTTAATTTGACTGCCCTGAAAGGTTTGCTTATTTATTTATTTGTACCCGTTATTGCCATGGAATATTATTGTTCCGGTGACAGTAAGGTAGCGCAAACTAAGTTTCACCGTGTTTGTTCACAAATTGGTTCAATAGGGCTATTCTGTGGTGTCTTTTGTTGGCAAATAACACACTATTATGGCCAAATACTATCTTTATTTTCCATAATTATAATGTTGCATTTGTTAATACAGTGCTTGTTAAATATATTATTTATGGTTGGTATAAGGGTGAATTGCAAAAAAAATTTACATAGTTAAGAGCCTTAATCTTTAACGGCCTCCGTAGCCCAGTGGGTAGTGACTCTGCCTACGAACCTGGAGGTCCCGGGTTCGAATCCCGGTCAGGGCATTTATTTGTGTGTTTATCACGAATATTTGTTCCTGACTTATGGATGTTATATATGTTTATAAGTATCTATATGTTATTTATCTATTATATATATCATCGCCTAGTACTCACAACACAAGCCTTACTGAGCTTACCGTGGGCCTAGGTTGATTTGTGTAAGATTGTCCCATAATATTTATTTAATATTTATTTATTTAATCTAATCTACGCTTTAACTTTTTTCCATTGTGTAACGGCAATTACCTATACATTTTATATGGGTAACTTTCGTTACACCATGGAAAAAAGTTAAAGCATAGATTAGATTAAGGCCCTTAATTATGTACAAATTTTTTGCAATCCACCTATAATACGCCTTAATTCTTCATTGAGTAGCTATTAAGCTTTGTCCAGTATTTTGATCTGACCTATAAAGCTTTGAACTATCTATACGCAAATTTACTATTAGCTTGAATGCGTAGCAAAAAATAATAAGCAGGTTGATCTTTTTATTTCAAAGAATACGTGGTCATGATTTTTATGTCATTATCATGATCAATAACTTCGCCAAGCCACATGGTACATGAACATTTCCACATTTCCTTTCCATTTACCACATGAACTGCTTTCCGAGAGCAAATGCGTTGATTATTACAGAAAAAACCCAAGTTGCTATATAAAGGCTGATAATATTTGAGGAGTTCCGTCGATTCCTCAAGGATCTCAGAATTAACACTCCATTAGTTGCTACTTCAACGGAATCATGTCAAAATCTTTGACGTACTATACATCTTTGAGAAGTTCCATAAGTCATCTGTGGTCTTCATCATCAGTTCTACTCGTACTTCACCAACATTACGATTTCCGAGGCTAAATACACGTGTTATATTTAATAGAAAATACGTAAATCACTACACTCGTGCCTATAAGATTTGAGGGTTGCCCTCGATTTCCCTGAGATCTCATCACCAGATCCTAAATTGGTGACAATGGGACCACCTCGGGAGTATACTCTTTCGAATAAAAAAAGAATTTTGGAAATCGGTCCACAATTGACGGAGAAATCGGCGAACATAAATTTTTTGAAGTCGGTTAAAAATATAGTTTGTATCGATTCCTGGTTCTGCATGAGGTTTGCCAAGATTAGAGCCCGCAGGTTGTTTTTTTCATTCGTTTTTCGTCGGTCAACCGGCGCATGGTACGGAGAAAATCAACATCGGGCTTTCATGCGTCGTTTATTTGGATTTTTAAACGAGTTCTGTACTTTAAACGCATTTGTCCATGTTTAAGTAGTCTTTAGAGACCTCTACGTGTGATTAATGGAGCTTCTACCGAGATAGGGTGAAATGCATTTTAAATATATTCGTTTAAAAATGGCTTTCCGGTAGTAGAGAGAAGTGAGGTTCCGCAAGTCACCTATTTCAACTATTTCCAATTACTTGGGCTTAGCGGAGCTGTACAATGTCGCAAGTGACAAAGCAATATTCTGTCTGGAGCGGCGTCGGGAACTTGGTGGCCTACATTTAACGTTGCGCCCTCGAGAATCCGTGATGAGCAGACCTGAGTGCACCGCCTGCCGGATTACTGTCGGCAACTACTAGATATTGCTGTTTACCAAACAATCTTCGTTTATGATGCTAAATTGTATTTCACACCTTGACTACTAAACCTAAACTGCAACTCGTGACCTCGCTGCTAACGCACTCTGGTTCTTAATTACATATGACTTTTTTAGTAAAGCAAACTATTTCTCTTAATGACACTGTAAAATGTATTAATGTTGTCACCTAATAATTATCAAGAAACGTATTTGATGCTTTTGACAAGGTTGTTTAATAGATCGTTTGTTAAAATTCATTAAATGGGAATCCTGCTAAGGACAGGCGCATTTATCGCCCCGTCGTTAAATAATTTTATTTATAATATAACACAGCTTGTAACAAAATTTTCCTCGTCATTACGACGGCTATTCACGAGACGAATCCCGGTAATTTGAAAGCTTTCTGAGAAGACGGGCGGGCGCGGATTCCGTGGTACCTTGCGCGAAGCTTGAAATTTTCCTAAATCGTCAACTCAACACGAGGAGCGTTTAAAGGCGCCATAAGTTACAGGAACGCGCCTCGGCTTCGTAAAAATCGCCCAACCGCCGACTAAACCCAATGCGCTCTGCTCGTTTTCACTTATATGCCCGCCGCTCATCCATGAATTGGAATTCGTGCTAGATTGTTTCAATTTCACTTGGTGTTATATAAGTATCGCCATAGCGTGCGCGATATTTGACTTGCACGTTATTAGGGAAGACACACAGTGGCGTTGTCGAACAAGTAGGCAGGCGAGTTTAATTAAAACAGCACCGTTTCGTCCGGCCGCCATCGCCAGTACGCGCGGCGGCGACCGTTCAATAAGCGCCTCCTAATTAAAACACTTATAATTAATTTGTAGGTAGCATCACTGTTACCGTTAAAATTGTTTTGTTCCCCGTTATGACGACACGTTTTATTACCTCCAATAAAGTTGTCTGGAATTCAACAATAAATACATTTTGCTTCGGCCACTTATTGTCGAATTCGCCCGCTATAGAAATGTTTAGTTGGCATTGCAAAGGAATACGAATGGTTGGTTTAGGTCTAGTTACGTCGTAACGTAATCCAATGAGGGTAGACTGCGATCATACTGGATCTTTATTGACGTCACATTGATAAACAAACTTTTATTTTAAGTGGGTAATGGTTGCAATTTTATATCACTCACAGACGGTTAAGACTAAAATTATTAGTAGAAATTATTAGCGAGTTGGTACCAATTTTTATTTATTTAAGCAACATTATTACATTTGCTCACTACACAAAAGACACACAGAGACAAAGGGCTGCAAGGGACTGCGTGAAAACAGTGAGCAAAATACGATTTTGCTCACTCCGTGAGTCAAAGTTGCTTTTTAATTTAGATGTCGAGCACTGATATTTCCTAGTTATAAATTCAGAATTCTTGTACTTTATGAGCTCTGTCCCTTTCATTTAATTACGAAAAAAGAATACGACAGGAATAGGTCATAGGTTCATAGTTCGACACGTTCGAAAACACACTTAACATAAAGTTTCTTCTTCTTATTTAAGAGCTAGGCTCTTGTCGGTGGAGTAATTTCCAACTTGTTCTACATTCTGCCTTTCTTTTTATTTCTCTATACGATGAAGCGTTTATTTTGTCTTTTATTTGCTCTATGGCCTTCTTCTTTTTCATATAAAATTAAATTACCAAAAATATTTATAAAAAGGAATATTATAAATTGAAGAAGAAAAACATGAAACATCTCAGAATAAAGTCCATTTACTTAAAAGGTAAACATAAATTATCTTACGCTGACCAATTAATAATTCTAATTTTAACATCTTCATTTTTAAGAACTTATACCACAGATACAGTATCCGAACACACCCTTTAAAAAAAATGCACGCTGTTAAATTGTTTTAGATTTTATTCAATATATTGAAGAAGACAGTACCTATTGAAAAAAACAATAGGTACAGAGGTACGGCTAGTTTTTGGTGAGCGTAAGCGAAACAGACATTAGGTAGTGTTGAAAATATGAATGAAACGTGAGAATACGAGTGACAGTATTTTAACAATAATACGGTTAGTTTTTAATATTGTGTTAGTGTCCCACGAGACTCGTGTAGATTACTAAAATATGCTTTGGTTTGTTGCGCCTTGTCTCGCTCCGCGCTCTCGCGTGCAGAAGCACTACTAGAAAGTAGGTACCTTTTAGCCGCACTGTAAAGTTAAAACAAACAGTAAAGAACGCCAAAACAAGTTTTCTTCCTGAATATTCACAATTCTTTTAGAACGTAAAAGCTTATTATGAATATATATTTTTGGGTAAAATATGTTCTCACTGCTGAGGTGAAAAGTTGTATGTGTTACTCGAGAGCAAAGTATTTGCGTCTCGTGCTTTTGAGTCCCTCGCTGCGCTCAAGATTCTAACTTTGAATCACGAGCGTAGCGAGCGTAGAGAGTGAGTTTTAGAATATTTAGCTTCCTCGGGACTCAAAATTAGCACTCGCAGCAAAAATAAGCTTTGCTCTCTTGTTGGACAAATATTAAACTTAAGCTAAAGTACACTATAAAAAATTGCTATCTCGGTACAATTTAACAAAAGAAGAAGATTAGAAATGAGTTTTTTTGTTTGGTTGTAGAGTTGTGAGAATTGGGATGATCAGTAAGATTTTTTTACGATGCCATTCGAACCAGTTTTTGGAGAGGAACTAATGTTTGTATGGGGGCAACTACAATTAAAGAACATAAATACCCAAAAAATTGAGACAAAGATTGACCTCGCTGGCGGCAGCCCAAACGCTTCATACTAATTGACACACGGGTATGACGTCACAACTGCTATTTGTACTAATCGCTGTATGGAAAATCAAGTAAATTGCTGTTTCGGTCCCAAAATACTGAGTTTAGGTACATAGTTGTAATTCAATTTTGTTTATACACGATGATTTTTAAGCCGTGAACAGGAACCATTTTTTCTAACTCAGTAATTGATGGGGATTACGTTAAAGTAGTAATTACGTGGAAACAAACTTGTTTTTTTTTAATTATAATTTTAATTTTGAGTTAAATTTTAACCTAAAATCCTGGTCACTCTACTACCTTATCGGTTTTAATGAGTTTGTAACCTCTTTACAAACTTATTAACAATTGACAATTTATGAGTAAACCATGTCCTTGATATTGTCAATCACTTTTGTCCCGCCATACTGATGGCACTTGACGTCTTTATTATACTGTAGGATGACCATGTATTCAATGGTTACGTGTTTTAACTATGTTTTCACTTTTAATTAATTAAACAGTGAAGAAATAACGCCAGACCTCGCCGAATGAGTTTAATTTGGGCTAAATTTTAATATTTTCCCACTGTTCACGGATTAAAAATCATCGTGTATAAACGCGTAAGGATTCTATTGGTTGTTTTAAATTTACTCTTGCACAATTAAAAAAAAAAATTTTTTTTCAAACTTCCAAGTTCCATATCTTTTTATGATTTTACCTAATTGTATTTTATCATTTATACTTTATTACAATAATTTGATGGTTTACTATCCATTTAGCAACACTACATTATCGATTTCAACATGAGGCATCATGCCTATTGTGGGGTATAAATATATAAATTCCTAATCATCATATTTCAATGCCTTTGGCCTGTATTTTGTGGTTTGGCCTATATTATAATTGGTGTTTACTAGATTTGTGTGAAAGGAGAACCTTCAGCACTTAATATAAACATTATTTAAAGCTTCTTAAAACTACCTGGATCTTGAATACAATTTTACAGAAACTACGCGCATTTTCGGTCGGTACTAGCTCACTCAAGAAAAGGAGCTTTTGTATTCAATACAGCTTCGGAAAGAATTACTTTCTTGTCGCTATAAAATTGTCCCACTTGTTGCTGTAAGTGCACTTTCATTTTACTATATTGTCTGTGTAACTGATGGATTTTGCTAGCCTAGTGTTTATATACAGTGGCACCGTAAAGTGCGATTGTTTTTATTGACAAGTCCGTGACCTAATAAGCTATCGGAAGAAATTGAAGCATAATAATAACCTCGGGGCGTTTCTCCTACATTAATGTCTGTGAATGCTTTTAACGTAATGGATACGCTTATCTCCACTTGGGCGGATCGTCAAACCTTGTCCGATGGAAATGCGGGTTCTGGCAAACATGGTTAATGGCATCTCGTCCACTTACCTGATCTTTCGGATTGTCTGTTTACGTATTGAGTCCCCACAGTAATAATTAATGCTGGTTGCTCTTATGTGATAATGAAGTTATACTTCAGCCAAATTGGTTATAAGAATAATGGCAATCAGTAGGATAATGTGGCGGCGAATGGAGAGCGTATCAGCACAGGGCGGGGTCCGGTGAGTAATGGAACTTTTAGCTGGCGTTAGAGGAGGGTCCACTTGTCTTGCGCTATGATTGATAACGGCTCTTGGCTATAACAGATTCTGTTACCATATGCCCAAAATGAGGAAACAAAGCTAAACTGGTATATAATTCATATTTCTAGCTCCTGCATCGTCTAGATTACAATATCTAGTAGTAGTAAGTAGTAGTAAACACTTTATTGCCCAAAAAAACGGTGTTATATGAAACATAATTACTGTTTTATTCTGATTTAAATATTGTAGGGAAATGGTTTAAAACTGGTAAACTGGTGGTATAGTCGGCAATGCGCATGTAAAACCCCTGGAGTTGCAAGCGGAGTAACTACTTACCACCACCATGTGGGCCGTAAGCATGTTTGCCACCGACGTGGTATAAAAAAAAACGTGTAATTAAAAAAAAAGTACTAGTAAAACATATAATGACTTAACAGTATTTTCTTCTCCAAGTAAATAGTTAGATTCGATAAATCTTAGCTAATTAAGTAAAATCAAGTAAGGGTCGGTTGCCGGCTATTTAAAGCAGTTCATGCAACCCGTTCTAAGTGACTCATGTTATTTATCACATGTTGTCAAATTAAACGTCAAAACGCTTTATTATAATTTACTTTGAAAACAAAGTTTTAACCGACGAAAAATCAATCATCCCCTATTTTCGTACCCTTAGGGTTGGTTTTTTTTTTCCAAATTTATATGGGACCAACTTCGGGTTATATATATTTTTTCTTCCCTTTCCATAAAAAAAAGAATTATCAAAATCGAACTACTCTGTGAAAAGTTATGCGTGGTCATACATAAAAAAAATATATATATATATACGCGTTTAATTGAGAACCTCCTCCGTTATTTTCGTCGGTTAAAAAATAATCTAAGTTGACTGATTAACAAATTATCTTTAGTTATAGGGATAAATTACAGGTAAGTTTTTTTTAGTTCTCCATAGAGTTATATTATATGATAAAGCCCCCCAAGTCCATTGGATGGCACTTCCTTTTCTCTTCAGGACCTTAACTCTCATTGCTCCTCTGCCTGCTGCGTCGACAATAATGTTAGAATCAACACTCTTAACTCATTTACGCCCAGTGTACTCGTTTGGGGACAGTTTCTTCCCTACCTCTCTTTATCACGAAACCCATTCACTTTTTCTCTTACTTCTCGAGCGGATGTTAAGGCTATCATCAAAGCTATCAAATCCAAAGCCATCGGATGTGATGATATCAGTCGCTATATGATAGTGTCGGTCCTGGACTGTGTGCTTCCTGTAGATTTAGATTTTTTATTTCATAATATACCTAAATAAGCACATGCAAACGATAGGACTGTGTGACACAAGGCAGTGCAGATTCTGCTTTGAAGCAGAGGAGACGCCGACACACATCCTAACTGATTGCCCTTGCCTCATGCGCAGTCGTAACTCCTTCTTGGGCAAACACATCATGTGCCCGGAGGAGATCAAATTTCTTGAGTTCAACAAAATCCTGCAATTCTTTGAGTTTGCAGGACTTGACCAAGAATTGTAGTAAGTGGCGATCACAATAGATCAGCGATGTTCGCAGTGATATAAGGGCTTTGACAGCCCGAAAACCACTACCAGAATAATAATAATAATACGTGTACTTTTCTGAAATGCTACAAGTAAATAAAAAAAAAACAATAATATCTTTCACAACAAAATCGCAAAAATTATTATGACTCATTAGTCTCATTACATGATGTTACCTCAAAATCTGTATTGACTGCTGTGCTATGATCTCGTGGTGCCAAGATACATTAGTTGGAGGTCATAACTTTAGATCAAAACTTCTCCGAATAAAAAAAATATGGAAGCGAATGCACTAGGGGTTACTGCAGATGCTCTAAGGAAGCGTGCTTTTGAATATTTGCTCCTGTTACAGGGCCCACTGTATATCGTCTCCATTCAAAATCAAATAATGTAATCACTGACCAAAGCAAATTGAATACATAGATATATACCTATACTATTGCATTGATTAATATTCATAGATAATAGAGATTTAGGGTCAATCTGTCACGTACATTTCATATTTAGCGGGATGTTTTGTGCCCTTTTCGTAATTTACTCTTCATCATGCGCTTAATTACAAAATAACGATAACTGAGATTGACAGACTGTGAGATAGTTAATTAAGACGAGTCCTTGGGTGGAAATATAATTAGTTCATGCCTGTACCTTATTTTGCTCGCACGTGCTCATAAAATGTATTGAGGTATAAGTATGATGAGACCCGGAATTTATTCTGCTTGGTAAATAACATATAGGTCAACGAATGCACCTACCAGAGTCTGGGTTAATGAAGTTAATTGTAACTAACTTGCAAGGTTTTATACTTTACTAAGAATTAAATTTTTTTAAGGATGTGTGTTTAAATATATATTTACATAGATCGTAACGGAGAGTTGCATCGTTTTTATTGAATCAAGCATAATAAATAATGGCCTCCGTAGCCCAGTGGGTAGTGACTCTGCCTACGAAGCTGGAGGTCCCGGGTTCGAATCCCGGTCAGGGCATTTATTTGTGTGTTTATCACGAATATTTGTTCCTGAGTTATGGATGTTATATATATATGTATATATATATATATATATGTATATAAGTATCTATATGTATTTATCTATTATATATATCATCGCCTAGTACCCACAACACAAGCCTTACTGAGCTTACCGTGGGCCAAGGTTGATTTGTGTAAGATTGTCCCGTAATATTTATTTATTAAAAAAAAAAAAAAAAAAAAATAATGGGCTACAATCTCACACAAATCGACCTAGTTCCAAATAAAAATATGCGTCCTAAGCCTAAGCTTCTGCTTTGTGATAGACATATATTTCTTAAAAGTACCATAATTTTTTGAAATGTATATTTAAAAAATATATACATATTTACACTTTTAATGCTATAGTTACAGGCAAAATATTAACTAGTAGGTTTAGGACATCGCTTACTAGCAATATTGCAGGGATATGTAACTATCATTGGCAGCAGCGGCAGATCTAATATCCATTCGATGTCCGTGAGATACCCCAGGGGTTTGAGAACGTGGAACTATTCCAAGTTGTCCCACTCGATTGAATGTTTAAAGCATAAATCCTGATGTTGTCCCCAGACGTAAATATTACTAAAAAATGTATGAAAAATTAAGGTAACTCTAGAACGTTTTTATAATGCGGTTGTTTTTAAATACATGCGTGCTTTTCACACCATTTGCCAAAACGCCAGAAGAGCTTTTTTAAATGAAATGGTCTACGTGTTTGCTTTAGAGTAGAAAGATATTTATTACCAGCTAGCCGCAGGTTCGCATAATTTAGTGCCTTGTGCAGAGTCACGTAAGTATACGTGGCAATTAGCACTAATGTGGCACCTATTTCTTTAGCACAGGAGCGCAATGAAGTCCACGTATGGCGCACCGTACATAGGATTTCTTTGAACGTTCCGGGTAATTTTGTAAAATTTGCAGGTTGTAAAGCGGAACGTGTCAACAAAAGGACGAGAAATGTATAACGTGAGGTTGTTGATATAAAACCACAGATAAATTATAGTACGTACAAGGGGCGTGATGTCAAACATATGCCTGGTCAACCGCAGATAATTTCGGTATCAGTCTTTGAATAGGCAAACCGGTTAAAATTGCGTTCTATGGACGTCACGCTATTGCTCGGTTAGGCTATAGATATATGTATGCCTCTGAACACCTAAACAGGTACTCTGTCCTGTGTTCTATTGACAGGTGTATAATAGACAAATGTAAAGGCAATGACATACTTGAGACAGGGGCAGGAAATCTGTACATGATTTTTAAGTTAGAGGAAAACGTCAGGCAGTGTTTCTGATTTTTAACGAATTTAAAGGTGGTATTTTTTTTAATGCTATCAGGAGTGATCGGAAGAATTTATTTTAACTATGGCCAGTACGAGTGCGCATGTTTGCTTAGGTCTTTACAGTCAGTTTCAATTAAAATTCTAATTCATATGAATGTCTATTGAACGACGTAGTCAAAAATAATACCTACAAGCGAAATTGGAAGCATGTGTTTAAAATTAGAACTCCCTTCACTATTATTTAGTTAGCCGGTCCAAGAAAAATCATCAACATTCACAATTCGGATAAACTTGACAAATGGCAGTAGTGGTTACACTTACTTATGTTTGGCATACTTGAACTAAGAATCTTCACAAAAAAACATATTTTACATGGCCGACGTTGAACTTAAAATAATAAAAGCGTATGTCAATAAATAAATAAATGAATATTTGCGGACAATCTTACACAAATCGACCTAGTCCCAAACCAAGCTCGGACCTCTTGCTTCGTATGCAGCGTCACAACCAACTAGGCTAAAGCGGTCGTCAATATACTTACAACGTTTAATGCTCAGACAGAACAGCCATTACATACTTATTGAGTGACTTATCCACCTCGAGTTACCAAACTTGTTCCTATAAGAGGGTAAGTTGGAAGATTGTTAAAAGTAAAATTCGGAGGATTGTTTTAATTGTTGAGAGTGGAAGTTGAATGGAACTGGTTGAAATTCCGGCAATTAATGAAGTCGCATCTCGCCGTCAGTTACTGGCGCGAATACTAATTATCGGGGTACGTACGAGTATATAGGCTTTGTACTTAAAGTCGCAACTTTGAATTGTCGTCTCATTGCAATTTGCTTAGTTAATAAAACCGATAATTACTACGCACAAAATTGAACAACTAAGATAATACGATTATGATCTCTTGGCATCATCAACACAAACGATAATAAACCCTGAAGCCACATTTCAAAGCTATCAATAGCGTCGGGAATTAATTTCAATATCAAAGTAATATCTATACGGGGTAAATTTGTTTAGATTACGTCGGGCATGCCATTAATTGAACCGTATTGTAAATTTATAGAAACGGGATAGGTACAGAAGATTCGAGTTTGGTAATTCCGTTGAAACTCGCATTTCCCGATGCGGTGTCGGTGTTAAAATATACGACACTATTCGAATGTCTTCAATTTACCCAACTTTCGCTAGAATTTTCAGCTCACGTGCAATTGTAATGTATATACTATGTAAC
This sequence comes from Epinotia brunnichana, assembly GCA_963854355.1. Lineage (NCBI taxonomy): Eukaryota > Metazoa > Arthropoda > Insecta > Lepidoptera > Tortricidae > Epinotia > Epinotia brunnichana. The sequence continues at coordinate 16,048,589 of OY977939.1, read as the reverse complement.
CAATACCACAGGTTTATACCGTTTAGGTATTCTTACTTAGGGTTTTAATGCTAGCAAAACTTTTATTCGTTAGAGCTTTCGCAATTAAAGTTAACGTATAAAGATTCTAACATGCCGTTGGTTGGCATGGTGTCTATATTATTTCTTATCGTCCTTCTGAAAATTATGTTTACAATAGATTTCCACCATTTCTCATTGGATTGGTTTATTTTATTTCATTAAGTAGCAGTTCGCGCGGCGTAGGCAGCAATAAACGTTCTTCCCGGGGCTTCTTTCAACTCACGTCCTCGCCTAGTCGTAACGACAAGGCACTTCGCTTATTTGAAATACCGTGTTTATGGATACTTACTGCCTTTTACCTGCGGCTTTCCCCGTGTGGATTTTCAATTATGTACAGTTACGTTTTTATGACCCCGGATCCGAAGGCTGTTTTATTTATGTCTCGCTTAGCCTTTATAGCTTTAAGTGACGTGAAGTTAACATTTACACCTTTTACTCCTTATGTGATCCATGTTTATGCGTTTAATTATTCAATTTATTTGCCTTGACATTTTTACTGTTGGAGAAAATTATACGTTACGAAGCAAACACCAAAACAAACTGAATGTGAAATAAGAACCTACATCACGTCAAGCAAAGAGATGTAACTTTTCTTTGAAATTTACGTTAAACTTTTGGCCACTGTTTTGACAATTTTTCAGCCACCATGCGCGATATTTTACCAATGAATAGGAATCTATTAGTACTTTTATTTATACAACATTTACAAATAATTACGCATCAAAAAGTAGCAGTCTTTTTGTCTTTGTAATAAAATTCCGTAGCCAAATGTCAAAAAACGGAACACTTATAGATTCGTCATGTCTGTCTGTCCGTCCGTATGTCACAGCCACTTTTTACCGAAACTATAAGAACTATATACTGTTGAAACTTGTTAGGTAGAGACTGTGAACCGCATTAAGATTTTCACACAAAAATATAAAAAAAAAACAATAAATTTTATGGGTTCCCCTCCCCATATTTACTTAGAACTAAAACTCATAATTTTATTTTTAATTAAACCTATGCATTTCACCTAACGTGGGAGGGGGGGGTTATCTATGGATAAGTTTTCATTATTATATAAAAATTATATTGAGGTTTCTGATATCATTTTTTTTCTAAACTGAATAGTTTGCGCTAGAGACACTTCCAAAGTGGTAAAATGTGTCCCCCCCTGTAACTTCTTAAATAAGAGAATTATAAAACTAAAAAAAAATATATGATGTACCATGCAAACTTCCAACGAAAATTGGTTTAAACAAGATCTAGTAAGTATTTTTTTTATATTATTATTAATAAATTTTTTAATTTATTTTACGGAACCCTTCATGTGCGAGTCCGACTCGTACTTGGCCGCTTTTTTTATATACACTCGAGGTCAAAAATTTCGTCTTACCCTAAATTAAACTGCCAACAAACCGCACTGTGGTTTGGCAGAAGTGTGTAATTAATTTAAGTTTATTAGAACCAATAAACAATTATTATCATTATCATAAATAAGCGCAATAGGTTTTTTATAGTATTTTATGCAACTGTTGTATAAGAAGGGTCTTAAAACGCGACTCGACGCGAATAATTATTCGTTGACTACACGCTGCAGTGTACCTAAACTAAGACATACTTACCTACCTAACCTGCTGTAATATAATATAAGACATACTTTTTCACCTTAATGTGATAGTATTATGTATAATGTTATTTAACATCTATAAATTGACTTGTAAAACTACGTTTTATAAAGGAATAAATGAAATGAAATGAAACTGGTGTGGGTTGCGATGCGAGCCTTGGCGTGCATCGCAATTAAAGACGCCACGAGCGTTTTTAGACCAGTTATACACCGTTGCATACAATACTTTTTCTACGACAAATTTTAAATAAATAGCAGACTACAAAATAGTTAGCCTTTTCGGGCAGCAAGTTTTCTATTCGTACTTTTGCTACTCACGCAATTTCTTCAGGAGTGCAGTTATTAATTTCTGCGACCATTTTAAAAGGAACGTACACTTTTGTCTTCACAAACACGAATATAGTAGTTTATATGACTGTACATAATGAAGGGCATCAAACACGAGTGTGGGTTTATGAAACGAGCCGAGTTTATGAAACACTACTTTATCTATCCACGTACCATAAGCCTCCATGATGCATTCAGGAGCCGCATATTATGACCGGCATCGCGGCGTTGTTTTCTGGCAGCTGTCATAGTTATTTTTTTAATTCAGAGACAAACAAGAGTCGGATCCAATTATCATATCATTCGATATCTAACTTACGTGCAACATTAGTCTAATTTGAATGCAAATTGACAATTCATTTCGAACTAAACGTCATCTCGACTGATATTAGAACAGAGGTTAATCAAATTTCTTTGTTTTTCAGAGCCGTTCAAAATTTGAATGAAATAATATTATCGAAATCGATGTTATTATTTAGCAATAAAACCATTTTCACAGATAAGAAATTTGTTCTAACAAAACAGTCTATTTTTATGGTGGTCATAATGTGCGGTTCTTGAACGCATCATGAAGGGTTTATGATATTTGGATATATAAAAATCTTAATAGTTTAGGACTAATAGTTTATCATCTTTCGTCTTTTCATTTTGAACTGTATTTTGGTGGGAAATCGGAAATGTGACAACTCTTGCTTATGGTTTGTTTTGTTTTTAAAGACCCGGATTCGAAATGTTTATTTTTATAAATAATACCAAGAATTTAAAAAACATGTAATTTAACACACAATACGAGTAGATGATGATTTATTATTATTGTAGTAAAAATTTATAATATACAAATGTTAAATCTTAAATAAATAATTTTATTTCGAAATATTTGTTTATGAAGTTGGCACCACTGCAACATAACGGCCGATTTAAAAAAAAGTTAAACAGTGTTTTTATGAAAAATGTATGAACCAAAAAAGTACGTTGTTGGGCCATAGAGCATAGAGTTTTTTGACGACTTATTTTATTAGTGGTGTAAAGTGTAAAGTGTGTAGTGTATAAAAGACAGATAACGAACGGTACAGGAGTAGAAAAAAATATTTAACACAAATGTATTACCAATTCCTGGGATTCATAAATAAGTATCTATATTTATACGTTTTTGTATTATATTGGAAACTATAGGTCTGTTTATTAATAAGATAGCTTGTACGAATATCTTTGTATGACTGTTTGTTTCATAATAAATAAATAAATAAGTTTCTGCCAATTTTTTTATTTTTGGTACAACATTATTACCGACTGTACTTTTCTGTATTCCGTCATTAACTACTCACTGAGACCATTCTAACGAGTCCAAACTCAACGGGGTTACGTTGGTTAAGTACTGAATTCCCATGGCCACCTTCTGTCTCCATCGTCAGATCAGCTTGATGGTGCCATAATACATATTAGATTGTCACCCAAATTATACTTATCGCCAAAATTTCAGCCTAATCGGTCACCGGGAAGTGGGTTAAATTTTACTTCCAAGATTTCATTACAGACACCGGGACCGGTGAAACTCAATAATAGCTTGTAATAAATAAAAGCTTGTAAAATATCAATATCAAAAAATTACGATTTTTGCGATATCTCGATGCGTTGTTTTTTTCATGGGTTTTTACGAGTCAGATTTAAACCTGGTAACGTTATTTTTTTACTGTTATTAAATAAAGATCATGACAGGATTAAAAAAAACTGTACAACCGTTACTGACCCGTATTCTTTGTCCACGAGTGTAGTTACAAAGGTAACAATATCAAATCAGAACGACAATACTTGATGATAATGCAATCTCATAATGAATACCATATATCATAGTGGTAGATAGATAGTGTAATGACTCTAGTTTCCAACGATCTGGATAAATCTCAGGGTTAGACCGCTCTGGTCGGTAGTCTCATTATTAAATTACATGCACATTATAAAATCCTAGCCCTGTTTCATTGCGAGAGTGTTAAAAGGTTTTGCCCGTGTAACAATAGATATGATTTGAGTTGGCATACAAAACAGGTGCAGGGTTTATTTGTTTAACCGCTAGTACAATGACTTAATGTTTCAATATATGCTTAGTAAAGCCACGTCGCATTTCGTAAGTATAAGCCAAAGTCGCGATGTGTGTCGACTCACTGATTCCAGGTTGCGGGTCTAAGCCCGTGTAAGCCGACCGACAGAGGTACCAATATATGTAGGTGTTATGTGACATTGTTCGTTTGAGCATTGTTTGAAATTATATTAACCGGGCAGTGAGATACGAGTAGGTACGTCATATCGAATCACAGATGAAAAATTTTATTCAAAAATGGAAAATGGAATTAATTCCTCGCTACGCTTTGTGTGATATAATTTTATTTCAGTTCGAATATGTGCTCTGGTTTCATTTGATTCGTTTGATCGAAATTTACAAAAAATTGCATTAAATTGTATACGTGTACCTAATTCTATCAGAGGTCGTATTCACGAAATTCTAATGACTGTTCGTGATATGGCTAGCTGTGTTACGCACAGTATTCTAGCGCACTTCTGCATAACTGGGTATTACTGGTGGGATACGAACCTGGGACGTCGATGATTCTGAGCAAGTCGTATAGCTGCCATTAGGTCTCTTAAGTAGGCCTAGGTAGTTGCTGGCTTGTTATATCGACAAGCCAATAGTTTTTATACCTAAATATATTGAATAATTATGTAGGTAGGTACTTTAAGTGAAAAATACTTTCGATGTTTTTAACCTGTGCTGTGGCGCTAAGGCTATAATAAAACGCAGTTCGTCATATTATAAAAAAATACCTTCTCACAACTCACAAGTTGGAATGCAAATAAAATGTGTAACAACCGGATCTTTTAACACGATTAGTAAGCGGTTGAGGAGAGTGGCTATTCATTTTGTTTCATCGACGGATGAGGAGAAAAATGAAATAAAGTTGTATTGCGTGGTGGAAATACAAAGGAATAGTTTCGAACGAGGTCCCTTGCGGGCGCGGAGCCCGTGCGAACGCTGAGTATGCAAGCGAAAGTACTGAGAGGTTTCGCGGATAAGCTGTGTTGAGAGTGAGGGACTTGTAGGTATTTGTCTCTAGGATATCTTATTCTCTGTTGATAATAATAACACAAGGAATCCTTAAATCAACAAGGGGCGGTCGGTAACCTCTGGAGTATCATACAGATGTGATATTCAGCGGACGAGCCATTTTTTGAATCTCAAATGAATGTTATTGAGCCTTTGCATACCGAATTCTGCTCTCATTTCATAGTGAGACGAGCGAGACGGGTGACATCGTAGGCGATAATTAAAAGCGATATCGCTTACCTCTTGTCCTTTGGGCCGCAGTAATACCGGCAAAAAACCGTCAGGTGCGGATTCCGGTGCGCTCCACGACGCGCGTGACTGCCCAACAATAACTTGCGGAAAATAATATAGGTAACCTTAGTAGGTATGGTTTTGCCCAAAAATCCAATTATGAATCAGTACTCCTGGAGAAAACAATTATATTGTACCTTCATTTTGCCAGGACTATGAGTAAGCCTCCTGTCTAGCACGCATAGGGATTGGTTTGGCTAAAATTAGGTCGTATCTGAAAAGATGAGAATTTGATAATTTGTCGAAGAATATTGAATTCTCGGAGAACATTATCATCTAGCCTTATTTAATCGACGCAGTTTAACTATATACATGTATTGCTTACAGAGCGTTCGTTAACCTTTGAATCAGCTGGACGATCGAAATTCGCATTGTACGCGGGTCAGGTAGAGAAAGTTGTCTGGAAGAGATCGCTTTTTAGCGATAAGACCGCCTGTTGTCTACCATACCGTACCATATATAATTTACCTTTGTTTTTCTATTATGTACTATTTGTGGTGAGCAATACATAATATTTGTATTGTATTGTAGATCTAAATGTCACTTTTTGTATTGGAAAATGACAGCTAAGTTGTCCTAACGCGCGTTCGAAACGTTACGTGAGCACCCTTCTGATCGCATACGACTTTCAGACAGAATATATATGAGAAGCAGAAAATCGCGTAAATCCAGTTAGTAAATACATTTTGCATTACCATTGGCATAAAAGATTGCAAAGTCTTTGTTGTTATTCTTATTATAAAAATGATTTATTTTATAGATTGCTAGTCACAAAATGCCAACAACGTTGGGTCTTCCTAGTAGGTAAAAAAAAATTGTGTCATAAGACCCGCTCCTTCATAAAAAAATCCGGCAAATCACGAAATTCCTAGGCATATCGTGAAACGCCGGCATTTCATGATACGCCGAAATTTCATGATTTGGCTAAAAGTTGAGCAGGCATATCATGCATGATGTGCCTGATAAAAAATACGGCAGATCGATTTAGTGGCAAAAACGACTCGGATCGCGGATAGGTTAGAAGACGAAACTTGTTACTTAGCCATATCATGAAATGGCGGCCTTTCATGATATGCCTAGGAATTTCATGATCTGGCCTAAACGTCATTAGACAAATCGTTAAACGTTTTGTTTTGAACGATATGGCGTATGTCATTTAGCCAAATCATGAAATGGCGGCGTTTCACGATATGCCTAGTTATTTCGCGATCTGCCGGATTTTACGATCGGCCGCCGACATATATGCATTGATTAAAGCAGACATTTTTAACATCCTGAGATGAATAGCTAAAAATGTCTCTGTACGAGTACACGGCCGTATTTTTGGAAGCATAATAGATTGTTTCGACCAGCTCGTTTGTTACGATATATTTGATGCTGCCCGTACACGAGTTTCTTTGTTTCACTGCTCGTTGAAATGCTTTCACGTTGGGCGTTCGCTGGTTTTCAGTTCAGATTCGCGTTATTGTTTAGGCTTGCGTATTTCATACACCGGCTTTGCTGCTGTTGCACACAGGCGGCGACGGAGCGTGCCATTACCTAGAGATTTGCTCACTGAACAAAACAATTTCAATTCAATTACGAAACCTACCTGCAAACTGACTGACTGATTAAATTAATACTTGAATAATAAATCTAACTTACCTCTAGATAGGAATAAAAGCCCAAACCACATATATGTTTTTTACTATGAGTACTATGACGCTCGAGGATCATGATTCATGACGTTACGGTCCCGATCGTTTTCTCACTCTAATAAGCGATATTAAATAACGGTTGTAGCTTCGTAATTTTTTGAGATATTTGAACGGGTTTTTAGTTTCTTCTTTCTTTTGAAGTAATAATACATTTTGAGTCTACTCCCCTATTTGGAAGACAAGCGGAAAGAGTACCTAATCTATATATTAAAGAGGAGTAATTTGAAGAAATAGATACCTGCAGAAAAAAACCGGCCAAGTGCGAGTTGGACTTGCGCACGAAGGGTTCCGTACCATTATCTATAAAAACGGCAAAAAACACGTTTGTTGTATGGGAGCCCCCCTTAAAAAAATATTTTATTTTATTTCAGTTCGAATATGTGCTCTGGTTTCATTTGATTCGTTTGATCGAAATTTACAAAAAATTGCATTAAATTGTATACGTGTACCTAATTCTATCAGAGGTCGTATTCACGAAATTCTAATGACTGTTCGTGATATGGCTAGCTGTGTTACGCACAGTATTCTAGCGCACTTCTGCATAACTGGGTATTACTGGTGGGATACGAACCTGGGACGTCGATGATTCTGAGCAAGTCGTATAGCTGCCATTAGGTCTCTTAAGTAGGCCTAGGTAGTTGCTGGCTTGTTATATCGACAAGCCAATAGTTTTTATACCTAAATATATTGAATAATTATGTAGGTAGGTACTTTAAGTGAAAAATACTTTCGATGTTTTTAACATGTGCTGTGGCGCTAAGGCTATAATAAAACGCAGTTCGTCATATTATAAAAAAATACCTTCTCACAACTCACAAGTTGGAATGCAAATAAAATGTGTAACAACCGGATCTTTTAACACGATTAGTAAGCGGTTGAGGAGAGTGGCTATTCATTTTGTTTCATCGACGGATGAGGAGAAAAATGAAATAAAGTTGTATTGCGTGGTGGAAATACAAAGGAATAGTTTCGAACGAGGTCCCTTGCGGGCGCGGAGCCCGTGCGAACGCTGAGTATGCAAGCAAAAGTACTGAGAGGTTTCGCGGATAAGCTGTGTTGAGAGTGAGGGACTTGTAGGTATTTGTCTCTAGGATATCTTATTCTCTGTTGATAATAATAACACAAGGAATCCTTAAATCAACAAGGGGCGGTCGGTAACCTCTGGAGTATCATACAGATGTGATATTCAGCGGACGAGCCATTTTTTGAATCTCAAATGAATGTTATTGAGCCTTTGCATACCGAATTCTGCTCTCATTTCATAGTGAGACGAGCGAGACGGGTGACATCGTAGGCGATAATTAAAAGCGATATCGCTTACCTCTTGTCCTTTGGGCCGCAGTAATACCGGCAAAAAACCGTCAGGTGCGGATTCCGGTGCGCTCCACGACGCGCGTGACTGCCCAACAATAACTTGCGGAAAATAATATAGGTAACCTTAGTAGGTATGGTTTTGCCCAAAAATCCAATTATGAATCAGTACTCCTGGAGAAAACAATTATATTGTACCTTCATTTTGCCAGGACTATGAGTAAGCCTCCTGTCTAGCACGCATAGGGATTGGTTTGGCTAAAATTAGGTCGTATCTGAAAAGATGAGAATTTGATAATTTGTCGAAGAATATTGAATTCTCGGAGAACATTATCATCTAGCCTTATTTAATCGACGCAGTTTAACTATATACATGTATTGCTTACAGAGCGTTCGTTAACCTTTGAATCAGCTGGACGATCGAAATTCGCATTGTACGCGGGTCAGGTAGAGAAAGTTGTCTGGAAGAGATCGCTTTTTAGCGATAAGACCGCCTGTTGTCTACCATACCGTACCATAATTAATTTACCTTTGTTTTTCTATTATGTACTATTTGTGGTGAGCAATAAATAATATTTGTATTGTATTGTAGATCTAAATGTCACTTTTTGTATTGGAAAATGACAGCTAAGTTGTCCTAACGCGCGTTCGAAACGTTACGTGAGCACCCTTCTGATCGCATACGACTTTCAGACAGAATATATATGAGAAGCAGAAAATCGCGTAAATCCAGTTAGTAAATACATTTTGCATTACCATTGGCATAAAAGATTGCAAAGTCTTTGTTGTTATTCTTATTATAAAAATGATTTATTTTATAGATTGCTAGTCACAAAATGCCAACAACGTTGGGTCTTCCTAGTAGGTAAAAAAAAATTGTGTCATAAGACCCGCTCCTTCATAAAAAAATCCGGCAAATCACGAAATTCCTAGGCATGTCGTGAAACGCCGGCATTTCATGATACGCCGAAATTTCATGATTTGGCTAAAAGTTGAGCAGGCATATCATGCATGATGTGCCTGATAAAAAATACGGCAGATCGATTTAGTGGCAAAAACGACTCGGATCGCGGATAGGTTAGAAGACGAAACTTGTTACTTAGCCAGATCATGAAATGGCGGCCTTTCATGATATGCCTAGGAATTTCATGATCTGGCCTAAACGTCATTAGACAAATCGTTAAACGTTTTGTTTTGAACGATATGGCGTATGTCATTTAGCCAAATCATGAAATGGCGGCGTTTCACGATATGCCTAGTTATTTCGCGATCTGCCGGATTTTACGATCGGCCGCCGACATATATGCATTGATTAAAGCAGACATTTTTAACATCCTGAGATGAATAGCTAAAAATGTCTCTGTACGAGTACACGGCCGTATTTTTGGAAGCATAATAGATTGTTTCGACCAGCTCGTTTGTTACGATATATTTGATGCTGCCCGTACACGAGTTTCTTTGTTTCACTGCTCGTTGAAATGCTTTCACGTTGGGCGTTCGCTGGTTTTCAGTTCAGATTCGCGTTATTGTTTAGGCTTGCGTATTTCATACACCGGCTTTGCTGCTGTTGCACACAGGCGGCGACGGAGCGTGCCATTACCTAGAGATTTGCTCACTGAACAAAACAATTTCAATTCAATTACGAAACCTACCTGCAAACTGACTGACTGATTAAATTAATACTTGAATAATAAATCTAACTTACCTCTAGATAGGAATAAAAGCCCAAACCACATATAGGTATCTGCATATTTCTGTTAAACTCGGAAACTCCGAGACTGATTCTAATGAGGTTTTCACTAACGTGTAGGTTTTTCTTATGCGATATATATGGTGTGTAAGTATATATGTACTTTAAGTGGTGCGGGTATAGATTTGCGCAATGCACATATTTAGATAAAATACTGTAAAAAAATCGTCTTTAAAAGTATCAATTTTCATGCCTAATTTCATCGCTTTAGGAGTTGATTTTCGGAGTATAAAATATCCTGTGTTAATTCAGATTCTCTTTATTCATGTTTTAGGTTATATGTTTTAATAGGGTGTCTGTATGCCAATTTTATTTAAATCCGTTCAGTCGTTTTTGCGTGACAACAAAGATCAACATTTTCACATACTTATATAATATTAATATTAATGATATATCATATCATCAAAATATTATATCATACTCATACTCATTTATTTATAATATTATAAAAATATTACAACTATTACAAGTCACATAATTATTCACGTTTTATTATAAATGTTTGTACATATCATTCAAATATTATTTTCAAAAAAGATTTAATTTATAAAAGGCATGTACAATAATAATTATTATTATTAATTGGGTCTTTGGGGGAGGCCTATGTCCAGCAGTGGACGTGAAAATTTTGAAGGTGCTTGTGCCTTCCTCCATCGTAATGTCTTCAGGTAATTTGTTATAAGTTAAACGTCCGAGTGCTCGACGCTCTGTACTAGTATATAGTAAACGTTGTACTAGTAAATTCGAACTGAGAGGATTTTTCTTCATTCGAATTTAAGACATGTCACTTTGACATAGAGTGCCCATGACATATAGCTACTAGTACAGCGTCGAGCACTCGGACGTTTACCTTACACCTTGGGACCTATTACGCCTGGCCTTAGTCAGTCGGTGACAAGACTTTTTGACTACGACAGATCACTGCAAACAGCCAAATGTACGTACGTTTCAAGGCCTAGCAATTTATCACAACAACTTGTTATTGTTACAATGAAAGGAATGTATGGGTGTCTCTTTCCAACTATTGCAAGTTTGTAGTGTGCCTAAAGTTTTCCCGCGTTTAATTTTTTTTGAAGTCATAGACAAAACTCTTACTTTTGTAAGTGATCGAAGTGACGTTTTTAAAAATGTCTCAAATAGTTTGAAACGAAGGAATTAAAATATTTATCGATATAAAATTCATAACGAACTTTAAATACGTTTAGATTTCAATCCCGTTTAATCTCCACTTATAATAAATCTCTAGAATCAGCCATTTTGAAACTAAGCTTTGGGTTGTCACGAATGTTGTCAGCATCCCGTGAACGGAAAAATATGAAACATTTTTTGTAGGTACATTATTATTCTAGCTGCAACTTAGGATAGTTTTTATACGACTGCGACCATTAATTAATTTTCCGAAATATACGACTTCATTAATTTTTCATTTATTATTCTTAAAGTATATCGCCGCCACATCTGTCAGCTTTGTGAAACGTCAAAATGGCGGAATTGCTTTTCTTCAATTTCTCCTATAAATAATTTAAATCCCGTCTCCGATAGACCTTCACGAAACGCATACCAAGAGGTAAAGCATAAGAAATTAATCGATTCTGATATGAGAACTTATAATATGCGCAAATGTCGTATTAAAGCGTGATTTCAATAAATGTATCAACAAATTCGAACAATATAAGTAACACAAATGTTTTTTTTAATGGCACGCGCGCGCTCTCTTTGCGCATTCAGCCAAACCACGAAAACCAAAACTCGAAGTTCGTATATCTGCATTCCTCTCACTCGAGTAATGTTAGTGCGATAGAGATAAAGATACCCGAATATTTCGAATTCTGAAGTTCGTGGTTTAAAAGAAAATACGGATGTCGGATAGATCGAAAATAGGGGTGTAAACACTGTAGACACTAAATAAAATAATCACAATGTTGTAGGTATTTTCTCGAAAAAGGACTTAAAATGAAGTCAAATGGAGAAAAAATCAACGCAAGAGGTTATTTAAGTATAGTCACTAAGTTATAAGTTTTAAGAGGGGGTATGTTCTGTCCCTTTTCCGCAAAACGCACCTTCATATGAAACGATTGTTTTTTACTATGAGTAAAGTAAAGTAAAGTACGCTCGAGGATCATGATTCATGACGTTACGGTCCCGATCGTTTTCTCACTCTAATAAGCGATATTAAATAACGGTTGTAGCTTCGTAATTTTTTGAGATATTTGAACGGGTTTTTAGTTTCTTCTTTCTTTTGAAGTAATAATACATTTTGAGTCTACTCCCCTATTTGGAAGACAAGCGGAAAGAGTACCTAATCTATATATTAAAGAGGAGTAATTTGAAGAAATAGATACCTGCAGAAAAAAACCGGCCAAGTGCGAGTTGGACTTGCGCACGAAGGGTTCCGTACCATTATCTATAAAAACGGCAAAAAACACGTTTGTTGTATGGGAGCCCCCCTTAAAAAAATATTTTATTTTGTTTTTAGTATTTGTTCTTATAGCGGCAACAGAAAAACATAATCTGTGAAAATTTCAACTCTCTAGCTATCACGGTTCTTGAGATACAGCCTGGTGACAGACAGACGGACGGACGGACGGACAGCGAAGTCTTAGTAAAAGGGTCCCGTTTTACTCTTTGAGTACGGAACCCTAAAAACAGTACGGATTGACAGCAAACAGTATATTAATTATATTTATGGGAACAAAAATATAAATGCCTATGTCCTGACTGACTCACTCACTCACTCACTCATCAACTCCCAGCCGAAACTACTGGGCCTGAGAGTTGAAATTTACACCAGAACTACCTTTTACAACGTAGGCAACGGATAAGAAGTAATTTTCGGAAATCATACCTAAAGGGGTTAAATAGGGGTGCAAAGTTTGTATGGGGGAAATTTGATTCTTTGAGCTAGAGACTTTAAACTTTGTATAACGATTACTTATTAGAATACAACTAAGGTACTTTCAACGTTTAGGAAAATTCTGCCCCTAAGGGGGTTAGAAAGGGGTGCAAATTTAGTATGGGGGAAACTTTATTTTTTGGACAAGAGACTTAAAACTTTGTAGAAAGATTACTTATTATAATAAAAATAAACAACTTTTAGCGTTTTGAAAAATTTCACCCCTAAGGGGGTTAAAAAGGGTTGCAAAGTTTGTATGAGGGAAACTCCGTGTTGAGATAGAAGCTTAAAAGTTTTTAGAAATATTACTTATTACGATACAAATAATACGAAACAAATAAAGTATTTTTAGTGTTTTGGAAAATTCCACCCCTAAGGGGATGAAAAAGGGGTGCAATGTTGGTAAAGGGGATTTTTTGGAGCTAGAATCTCAAAACGTTTTAGAAAGATTACATAATAAAGAAAAATTAAGATATGAGATTTGTAACTTCGATCTTAGCCTGTTTAGACTACCAAAATTATTTCATCGTTTTTTTAAATTCTTCCCCCAAAGTGGATTATAAGGGCATTCAAAGTTTGTATGGAGAGCAAGACATTTTTAAATTAAGGGATTTGTAACTTCGGTTTTAGACAAAAAAGACATGCTAAAATACTACAAAACTTATTTCAGCGTTTTTTTTAATTCATCGCCTAACAAGGTTAAAACGGGGTTCGAAGTTTGTATAGTATAGAGAAAGACATTTTTAAAGTAAGAAATTTGTAACTACGGTTTCAGCCTGTTTACTATGAGGGTTCAAAGGGGGTTCTAAGTGTGTATAGAGAGCAAGCCATTTTGAAAGTAAGAGATTTGTAACTTCGGTTTAGACTGTTTACTAAAAGACTAGGCACAAAACTAATTTCAATGTTTTTTTTTCAAATTCATTCCTTAAACAAACTTTTAGACGATGACATGTTATACGCAGACGAAGTCGCGGGCAACAGCTAGTCTTTAATAAGTAAACATTTAAAAGTGTGATCGATTCTAATGTTTTTAATTATTTTAAAATTGAACACGAGTCATGCCGTGTACATACTTTAAAAAACTAAGTTGGGTGGGAACTTGATAGGTTATTGAACTTATTGACATACTCGCTGTTTTAAGATTATTGAAAATATTATTTGATTTCCTCGCATTTTTGGAGAAAAGAACTATACTCGTATCTGCCTCGGCGGGAACGCCAATTCGTGGATTCGTCTCTATCCAATCATATCCATCTAACAAAATCAACTCATCCGCAAATTGCAATTTCCCGGCCTCCGCAATAATGTACTACACATCAACTCGTCCTGAAGATCGAAACCAACCGGGCTTATTCAAACACGAATGTAATCCACTGATGGTTATGTAATTTAACCTTTCTCTATTGCATCACTCCGCTGCTGAACAATAATGTTACGGCATTCAAATTATCTTTTTGCTGCGAATCATTAGGCACCGTCTGTGGCGATAGCGCCTGGATTACATTATGTCGGCCGACTCTTGGCTGCCTGCTCTAGCCCGACATTATGATTTTATCTATATTTCCTTTGGACGTGTTCTTACATCCCCCACTTGAATATTATGAGATTGCTAAGAATATTATAAGGTTTACTTTTCGGCGCATAACAATGGGAAAAGAGAACTGCATTTAACTGATGGCATTACAATAAGACCCTATTTCAAAATATATATATCTGGAACGGCCTCAAAACAGCCTGTTGATGTTTGTCATACGTAATAGTCAGAGATACGAATTTAGGCACGATCATCACCCATCTGTTTAATGGATGAAATACTTAGTACTTATTGCAGAGGCCGGGACATTGCAATTCGTGGATGAGTTGATTTTGTCGGATGAAGCGAAGCTGAATCAGCACTCACAGCAAAAATAAACTTTGCTCTCTTGTTGCACAAGTAACTATTACGAGTATATCAAATTTAGTACCTACATAAAAAAATATTTCGCCAATGGGTTGGCTAAAAAATCCTGGCATAACTATGAATAATTTAAATTCAAAAATGACTTTCTTAAACTTTGTTTGTATACTCTATAAGCTTCATACTTTCGATTAGTATAACATTTGTTTGTTAAACCAAGGATTCCTATCCTAAAGTGGGTTCCGCGAGATTAAGCACAAATATTATTTTGAAATAGCGCAAAAAGAACTCATTAATCTTATATGTAAGTACGTAGCGTAAGTAGTTAGCGAGAATTCAGCCTGGATATGAATATGAATAAGGGTTGTTTTCAAAAAAAGTGTACCCTAGTTAAGGTAAAATTAAGAAACATTAACTTTGTCAGGTGAGTCACGAAAATTAGCTGTATAAATGTATGGCAAATTTTCGTGACCCACCTGTAAAAGTTAACGTTTCTTAATTTTACCTTAACTAGGGTACACTTTTTTTGAAAACAACCCATAAATATAACATTAATTGGAAAAATTATATTGACGTATGCAGCGACGGGGCCGCAGCAATGGTAGGAAAGATAAAAAGGCACGTTATCATTTATCAAAAATCTTGCTCCGGGGTGTAAAAAGCAGGCATTGCATTTTGCATCGTTATGCCCTTGTAGTAAATATCGTCAATTACGTGAAAAATTGTACCCTGCAGCAGTCAAGATTGTTCAAAAACCGGCCAAGTGCGAGTTGGACTCGCGTACGAAGGGTTCCGTACCATTATCTATAAAAACGAAAAAAAAAATCACCTTTGTTGTATGGGAGCCCCCTTAAAAGATTTATTTTATTCTGTTTTTTAGTATTTGTTGTTATAGTGGCAACAGAAATACTTCATCTAAGAAAATTTCAACTGTCTAATTATCACGGTTTATGAGATACAGCCTGGTGACAGATGGACAGACAGAAAGATGGACAGCAGTCTTAGTAATAGGTTCCCGTGATACTCTTTGGGTACGGAACCCTAAAAAGCTATGTTAAATTTGCTCCCATTTGTCTAAACGTATCGTTGTGAAACAGGTTTTTCAGCTTACATACACTTATAAATACAAAAAACAAATTCAGGTCGAGATTGGATGCTACCCCAGATATGCGCCTACAACTGTCGGCATAATACAGAACTATAAAGCGATTATTGCTAAAATGGTGAAACAATTTAATTATTCACATTATTTAAAACTAGTTTTTAGGTATTTCTAATAAAAGATTTTGTTCGTATTTAAATCACTGTTCCTTTGATTTGTAATCGTTTGATATTAGGTTCCATAAAATAAAAGGTATTTGTTTGGCTGGTGTTCCGAATGCAATGTAAAAAGAAGTATTTATTTTTTATTTTTTTCCTATTACTCCACGTTAGCCAAACTTGTTGAACTGTATATTTATGTTTGTGAGGGGCATTATCATATACTACCGTTATTGTTTTGGCTGTATTTAACTAATTTAGCCTCAATTGCACTTTGCACAAGTGAAGTGCTTTTAGGCGGTCTCCAGTGACATACTTTGTGAATGGGCTCATTGTGTATGTGTGACACCGATTCATCATCAGTGAATCATAAACATAATTAATAATGACTAATGTATAAACTGGTGCCAAATTCACATTCAGCGCCAGCAGTTTTGCCAGAAATGACTTTAGATTTAACGATTATTAAGTGACGCATAGAAATTTTGTCTACCTTAATTCTGTAGGTACTTATGAAAGTGCTGAAAGTACATCATTGGCATGATTTACAGTTATCGCTGAAGTAGTGAAGTAACTAATCCACTTAACTGTAGGTAACGGTAGGGATCGGAAAACTAACATTTAGTTGTTTGGCACACGAAAGAAAACTTATCCAGTTTTTGAGCGTTAAAGACAGTTGAGGGCGGCGTTGGCAATAATCAACCTCGAACGCAGACATGTTCAGAGGCACGCCATAAGAAAGCAATAGAATTGTGAATTAATTTTATGGGTCTGGCTTCGGCCAGCCGGATGTACGCAACGTTGGAGGTATATTGTACATGTGACGGTAGATAGAAGCTTGCCTAATCAAGTGTGTATTACCGATCCTATCTTCGTGGCGTGAGTTGTGTGCCACATAGCCGCCGGCGTCCTACCTTATAGACTTTCCTTGTGAGACTCAAGGCGAAATTACCTGGCATTATGCATGGTTTGAATAAACATGGCTTTTATTTTCTTTGTATTTTCTTGGCTACGTTTGGATATAGCAAGTAATATGATCTTATTTGTAAAGTGAAGTGGTAAAAATGAGCGAGGTTACTACGCTTTTTGGTTACAGAAATAACGATGTTACGAATAAATGTATGTTCATAACATTCGCGGGCATAGAAGTATAAGCAATATATTCAAAATGATTCTTAAAGACACTACGTGGGTATCACAAAGCTCCGTCCGTTTGCAAAAGGATCCGCGAAAGCGTGACTCGTGCGAGTAGCGATTCGTACTGATTACTAAAAACATTTTGTGTATATCTATCTTCCTGTACCTGTGTGTCATCGTACCTACTTTTGATGTGAAAAGAAATAAACCCCATACAAAAAATAAATAAAAATGAAAGGCCCCGCGGTGAGACTATACAAATGCGATAATTGTCTCGACTGGTGTCTGTCTAAGACAAATACATATTTTAATGTATTTGGTTTGAAGGTTTCGGCCTCTCGACAAGAAATTTTTACATATGAACACATCAGTGATCTCACTCGGGTACTGTCTCGTTAAACTATTCAATCCAATGTCTTTACCGTATTTACTGAATTGAAATTATGTTATGTATGTTATGTATGCACTTTATTGTACACAATAACAGGGTAAAAAATATACATGTCACACAATAGATCAAAGTACAAAGGCGAACTTAGCCCTATAAGGGATCTCTTCCAGCTAACTCTAGCTAGTTAGTTATAGCCTTAGAATAATAACGCCTAGAAACGCAGTTCACGCCACCAAAACTCAGCCATAAATGGTAGTGGTCGTAGTACGCCGATCGGTGGAACAAAATTGGTGCGTTTGTGTGCGTATTGGCGCATGTGAATACGAGTTGATCACAACTACATGAATCCATTTTATGCCTCACGCTTGGCGCGTCAGCCGTATGAAACTAATTATAGTTTCATACGGCTTTTCCAAAACAACATAACTAGCTATAACCTTAGAATAATTTATTAGGTCCCGTAATCTATCTGCGACCATGACCGGTGCAACCCGTGTCGAAACGTCAGAAATAAAGGTAAATAAATATCGCGTTAGACCCGGAAAAAACAGTATTTAAATATGTGTACAAAGCGCG
Organism: Epinotia brunnichana; assembly: GCA_963854355.1. Classification (NCBI taxonomy): domain Eukaryota; kingdom Metazoa; phylum Arthropoda; class Insecta; order Lepidoptera; family Tortricidae; genus Epinotia; species Epinotia brunnichana. The sequence goes on along the minus strand of OY977939.1, from coordinate 16,030,290 downwards.
AGAGTTTAAAGTGTTATAGGTCCCGTAATATTAGCAATCGCGAATATTATTGTTCCTACTGAGAAACCATTTATTATCAATAGTTTTGGTCGTCCTGATAAACCTTCACGCGGGATCGGGTGTTATCTCGAGGGCCTCTTATCACAGCCGCGCACACTTGATGTAGGTGAATTGAATAGTTAATTGGCTCCGTAGCTCGTTCGTCTACTACACGTGCTCAATCACCATACTTACCTTACCCTTACTTCTTATACTTAAAGCCGCAACGAACTTAAAAGCTAAGTAAAGGGCTTGATACATTTTTAATGAGAAGAATATTAACAAGTCAACTTGATGCTTTCAGGTAGGTATAACACACTTACGCTGTTCGTGAAAAGGCAAAGTTTTCTTAAGTTACCTAATTACGAAATAATTACTGGCGTTGTTTCCTCAAAATTACGTCACCTATTCTCGTATGAATGTACTTCTATTCTATATACTGATAATTTAACGATATTCTACTGATATTATGTTGTACGTATTTCAATCTCCCCGCATACGTGATCTGTTGCCAAACGAAGCAAACTACGGAATAGGAGCGTATGTTCCCCGGTCGGAATATTAGTCCAATAGGTATGTACGTACGTATACTTTAGTGGCAGTTAAACCCTGCTGGGTTTTGTCTTCTGCCTGGCCGTGTATTGTGAAATAATTATGTATCTAAAAAAAAAAACTTTACCTTCAATTTACAAGTGTAAAGTTTTTGCAATCATAGATAGTATGTTATATGTAGACAATACAAAATATAACAGATTTTGCGTAGCTTTAGGTTATAAAATAGGTTTTTTAACGGAAAAAATTGTCTACGTTTCTTCGTTTATCTATCAAAGGGAAATATTGTTCTAGTTTTACTTATTTCGATCATGAAGTGTTTTTCAAATATAGCACTACAATTTTTTTTGGGTTTTATTTTGGTTTTGTTGAAATCGCATTACAAAAAACACACGATTTCTCTAATCTTATAAATAACACACGATTTTTCTAATCTTATATTTAACACTTAACACACGATTTTTCTTTTTTATATGGAATAGGGCATAGGTTAAATTTGATACACACAAATTACATTTTTAGACCCGCGTAACCATGATATTCTGTCCGTCCAGCTTATTTTCTCCATTCTCACGGGCAGAATGACAAATGAAGAAGTGTTGAGAATGGTGGGAGAAAAAAGAAACCTGCTGAATACAATTGAAAATAGACGAGGCAAAATGATTGGTCACTTGATAAGACACGTCATTTTCTTTAAACATATTATAGAAGATAAGATCGAAGGATCAAGGGGTAGAGGTCGACCAAGGATAAGCTTTGTACAGCAACTAAAAGTAAAAGCAAATGTCTTGTCTTACCGGGACCTAAAGAAATTAGCCGAGGACCGAGAGAACTGGCGCATACTCCACCGACAAGAGCCAAGCTCTTTAATGTTGATGATGATCATGATGAACGATATGAGCTAACTTTTTGTTTGCCAGCAAGTGTTAGCGTTTTTTTCACTTCTTTAAAACTTTTTCATACTAGCTTTTTATCGGTTTTTACCGCCGTCAACGGTACGAAGGGCACGTTTACGACGGATTTAATAACACTCTTGCTATTGACAGCTTTCACCTTATATTGGATGCGAAGAAGTCAACACGAAATGTACCTTTTCTTAACGTGTTTTCTAAGATTTTACGAAATTTGGGGGGTACTTTGATAGTAGCAAGACTTGACACCTTGAACTGTTGTTAGTTTGTTATATAACACTACTTTATTTATTTTTAAATGAATTTTTCAGAATTACTTACTTAAAGGTTATTTACTTGAAGGTTTTTAACATAAGGGTTCTTAGAAAAGCTTTTTACGTTAATCTATTACATATATAAAATTGGACCGTTACTTATAGAGTGACAGACAACGCACAGCCTAAACCGCTAAAGATACAAGCATGAAATTTGGAACACATATTATTCAAGTGACGTAGAGGCGCACTAAGGAAGGATTTTTTTTAAATTCAACCCCTAAGGGGGTGAAATTGGGGTTAAACCGTTGTATGCAAATCCGTTATTTTTGAAGGTAGATCTATGAAATTCGAGATTTGGCTTTTCGATCAGAAATTAAAGTAGGTTTCCTTCGAGCACTATCAGGTATTCGTGCTTTAAAGGGGTGAAATGGAGGGTGAAAGTTTATATGAAAGTTTCGTTATTTTTGAAGGCAGATCTATGCAATTTGAGATTTGGCTTTATGGTCACAAATGAAAAAAGGTTACCTTGAAGCATTTTTAGAAATTCGTAATTTAAAGGGGTGAAATAGGGGGTGAAAGTTTACGTGAAAGTTTAGTTCTTTTTGGACTTGGATGCGTATATAATACCACGAAATCATTTCGAGTTTGCTCATCAACACTAAGCTGAAACTACTGAACCAAGAGTCTTGAAATGTGTAAGGTAGGTTACTTATTCAAGGAAGGCAAGCAGTTAGTTAGGGTTTTACAAAATTCATCCTTTTAGTGGGTTTAAAAAAAAAAAACAATAAATATTTGCGGACAATCTTACACAAATCAACCTAGTCCCAAACTAAGCAAAGCTTGTACTATGGGTACTAGACGACGTTTATAGATACTTATATAAAGAAATAAATACTTAAATACATAGAAAACATCCATGACTCAGGAACAAATATTCGAGCTCATCACACAAATAAATGCTGTTGACTACAGCCACCAACATTAACATCTACGATAGCTCAAGTTCAAGTTCCTCGAGGTCGCGAACGTACCTCCACGTTCCGGAGGGTACGCCGGGGCTCGAAACACAATTTACTACTGAGAAGAGCTACGCCACAACGTATTCACTTTTAGACGTAATAGTTCTATAGTTCTAGTTAGAGGAGTTCAAGGAAACTACCAGTTCGAATTCAATCTTACTTATTCACAATTATTAATTTTACATGTCAACGCGACGGATCTTCGGTAGTGTCTAAAAAATAGAAGAGAATCAACTTTATGGTCTAAACTTAGGATCATCTAAGTAGGTGCTCTAGGTATGTCGTGGCTGGCTGTCGTCTACACTCCCCCCGTCGACCTGCTGCGTCGACTCTAATTCGATTGGCAAGACAGCCAGTCTCGTTGTCGGACGTCGGAACACGCCACCTTTCGTGCGCACCTCTGCGCTACGGACACCGCCGTCTGGTCCCTTGTATACTTGTTCGACCACGCCACGTGGCCAGACGTTACGTGGTAAGTTGGGGTCAACGACTACGACTACGTCGCCGACAGCCAGAAGTCGCTCGCCCGCTGCTGAAGATCGACGCGGAGCGAGTGAGGGTAAGTATTTCCGCACCCAACGGCGCCAGAAATGGTCAGCAAGAGCCTGACTGTCTCTCCAGGTTTTTCGGTCGGCCTCACCACAAGGACCAGTTATAGGGGTTCCCGTGGGGCCGCCCAAAATAAAGTGGTTAGGCGTAAGGGCCTCAGGATCTCTGGGATCGACAGAGACGTGGGTCAGGGGCCGGGCGTTCACACAAGCCTCAGCCTCAGCCAGTAGAGTCACAAGCACCTCTTCTTTCGGCGCTCGCGTGTGAAGTGTCGCCTGTAGTGCAACCTTGACCGAACGCACCATCCGCACCCAGGCGCCTCCCTGGTTCGGCGCCCCGGGCGGGATGAAGCGCCAGTCCATCTGCCGCTGAAATCCATATTGCTGCAGGGCTGGCAACCACTCTTCATAGGCTGCGCGCAGTTCTGCCGTTGCGCCTCGGAAGTTCGTCGGCATAACTGACATTGACTTGCCACCAACCGCACGGTCGGTCTTAGGCGTAAGATCCAATTTTGTTGCCCCAAGTCATTGACAACACGTTCATTGTTTGCGTGTGCAGCGTCTTTATGTGCTTTTAAAATCAAAAGTTTACATAACCAGTTTCGTCCGTGCAGAATGGCGGGTCTCTTGTTGATGGGTGCCGGCGTGGCGTCGATCCGTCCACGCATGCGCAACACGCCGTCTGTGCCAAGTTCGGGATCCAAATCGAAAAGCACGCTTTTCTTACTCAGCGGCTCGCCACGGCTCAGGCTCCGCAATTCGTCGGCGAAGTCTTCCCGCTGAGCTCTCTGTAATAATAAACATTCCGCACCAAGTATATGTTTCACTTGCAATTGTACTTTAGATTTCGTTTTCAACATCTCATCATCATAAATTGAATTATACGTGCTGTGGCTCCAACAAGTCTATATACGGTAGTGTAACTTGCCACGAAAATATAATGGTTCTTTATAATATCTTCTGTGGCTCTCGGGTAACGCCGTTCGTGATCAATGGCATTTTTATTTCTTACCATGTGAGCTAAAAATGGAGAACTGGCCGCCCCAAAGATCATAGAGTTCATTACATAAGTGTCAGGGGCTACGGTTCTGCGGGTTCCTCGCCACAGGAACATCTGTGAGGAGCGGTCTTCCTCACGAATCTGCACCCTCAGGAACATTTCTTGCACGTCCGAGGTCAGCGCGAAGGCTCCTTCCCTGAAGCGAAATAATATTCCGAGTAGAGACTGAAGCAAGTCAGGTCCTTCAAGAATAAAATTATTAAGGCATTTTCCTTGACTGACTGCAGCAGCATCAAAAACTAAGCGTATGCGGTTTGGTTTATTTACATTCGTGACAGCAAAATGTGGTAAGAACCAAGCATGTGAATCAAGTTTAGGTTCATTTATCTTCTGAGCGTAGCCTTTTTCTAACAGATTATCAATTTGAGATGAATAATCAGCAGCAAATTTCGGGTCCTTGTCCATCTTTCGTTCGATGTTACGTAGTCTACTTAGAGCCATTCCATAGCTTGGCGGCAGTTGTAGGTTGTCGTCCCTCCATAGCTGGCCCACCTCATACTTGGGCCCGCTTACCTTACGCACCGTATCATTAAACAATTTTACTGCTCGCTCGTCCAGAGGGCGTGCCTTTTCAATCGTCTTCACGCCCAGCGAGTCTATGTGTAAATATCTCTCAAGTAACATGTTCAACTCACCGTCTTTATTAGATTCTCGAATGTGCAACACTTGATCGGTTCGGTTCTGTATATGTGGTGCGCATCCGTATATCGACCAACCCAACTCTGTCCTGACTGCCGCCGGCTCGCTCCTGAGCCCGACCCGGGCCTCGAGCGGTAACATCATGTGCCAGTTGTCTGCACCTAACAATACTCGTGGTACTGCGGCGTCGTAAGTAGCTGAGTATAGGTCTTTCAGGTGTGCGTATCGTTCTACGGTTGCCTTGGGTATACACTGTGCTCTGAGTCCTAAGTCACGTACCGTTCTCATCGTGATCTCGTGTATGGGCCCTCCAGTCAAGCCGCGGATCTGCATCTGTACTTTGCGACTCCGTTCGCTTATAGTGATCGCTCCAATGCCCATGACCTGAAGTGGCGCGTCTACGCCTTCGGCTCCGACGGCGACAGCTACGGACTCCTCGCAAAGAGAAATGGTACTTCCTTCGTCGAGTAAGGCATAGCATTTAATCTCGCCTTTTGGACCTGTTAGAATAATAGGGATCACCTTAAGTAGCACCTGCGATGGTCCCAGCGGTGATGTTGTTGACGTAAACTCGGGCGCTGTTGGCGCCATCTCTCGTTCTGCCGCCGTCATCGTGTGTTCTCGCGGTGCTGGCGTGCGCGCGGCCGGCGCGCGTGCGGCGACCGCTCGTGTTGCCTCGTAGTGGGGCGACGGTGCTGACTCCCCCCATAGTTGCGGTGAATCATTGTACTGCTTCGATGCTTGGTTCGGCTCGTGAAGTAATCGATGGTGCGAGTGGGGGCAGCCTGGCTCGTCGCAGCCCTTAGCTTTGCAGTGCTCTCTCCTATGCTTTCTGTCAAGACATTTAAAACAAACTTTATTATTTTTTGCCCAATCCCAACGAGCTGAAATATTCATGTTCAGCACCCGACGACAATTTGTAGTTCGATGTGGACCACCACAACACAAGCATGGATCATCAGTATCAGTTACATATGTTTGGGCGTGGTTCATATGTTTACGGATAGCTCCGCCACTAGACGACGGAAAGGCTTGGTCGCGCTTCGGCTCATAGGCGCGTCGCGGCCCGCGCGATTCAGCGGGCGGCACTGGCGCACTGCGACGAGGTGGGGCTCGAGCATGGGAGTATTCGATTTCCTTATCCGAAATATCTAATAAAAATTCGGCCATTAAAACCAGTTCACTGTTCGAATGTTTTAGCTTTTCGTCAGCATACTGACACCATTGGGATCGTATATGTGGGGATAATCGTTCAGTAATCTCCCGCATTAAAAATGGATTGTCAGCATATGACCGCTGATCCACATTCATGAGAGTCGACACAATATTCATTATTTTTATTGCAAAATTATTTAAGTCATTAGCAGTTGGCCCCAAATTTGGCATGCGTCTTAATTCCTCTAATGCACGGTCAATAACTAAATCAGTCCGGCCAAAGTTCTTTTTTAAAACCCTCATGACAAGCTCCGGGTTTGCTGATGAAGATGATGCTAACATATGCATGACGCAGTTTCTCGCATCGCCCTTTAAACATTGCCTGAGCCTAGCCAAGTTCTCCCATGCACTGAAATTATATTTCAGAGTGGACTCAGAATAAGCTGAATAAAAATTCAACCACTCACCCGGTTCTCCGTTGAACATAGGTAACTCATAAACCTGACTAGGCGGCGATGGCTTGTTCTGTAACGTCATCCACTGTGACATTAACTTGCCGAAGTCCTGCGGTGGCGCGGTGACCGCTGATGGCTCCCGTCGTGTCGCACGTTCGTCCTCATGTCGCGGCGTTGACGTCACCCTGCGCGGCCTGCGCGGGGCGTCTTCGGGCGCCAGCGCGCGCGCGTGGCGTTCCGTTGGTGACTGACTCCGGTGCGGCGCACGCGGCGTCTCGCCGAATGGTCTGCGGGGTGGGGTCGGTGTTCGTTCTCTGCAGTACCTGCGTTGTGAGTCGTCAACCCAATCTTCAACCATTTTCTTCGATATTACCGACCCGGTTCGCGATCCTTCAAGGTCGATGCGTTCCATAGTCGCTGCTAACTCTTCCTGTACAAGCTCTCTTTCTAACGCTAGCTCGCGTCGCTTGATTTCTAGTAGCTTACGTTTAGCCTCGCGTTCTGCTTCACGCCGTCGAGCCTCCGTGCTCGAAGCGTGCGACGAAACAGATGTGGTTTTGCGTCGCTCAGATTCATAGAGCACTGGTGTTTTGCGGGGAAACTCGTCGACAGTAAACGCCACACCACCACCCTTAAGTATTATTGACGGCTCATCCACTTTGTCACGGCGCGTAAACTGTTCTTGATTTGTGCTTAATTGTGTGTTCAGCTTTTCACGCCACTCCCTAACGCGTATGTCCGTCGCCGTCAGTTCTGTAATATCTTGCCGGGGTGCTTCACTAGCGGCCGGGAAGGGCTCATTTAGCCCGGGCGCCGATTCCGCTCCTCCCGCGGCAATTAGGCCTTGAGCGCGATCTAGCTCAAACTGCCTAGCCTCATCTTCTTCTCTTTTAGATCGTGTCATCACTACCATTGTCTTATCCATTGAGTGTCCTACACTCGATACCACACTGAGTCTTTTATGGTCAAATCAATCGCACTTTTCCTGCGTAGTTAAGTCTCTCGCGCACTTCAGATGCACTAAAACCTATCATCCAATTCGAAGGACCAGCAAATGTTGACTACAGCCACCAACATTAACATCTACGATAGCTCAAGTTCAAGTTCCTCGAGGTCGCGAACGTACCTCCACGTTCCGGAGGGTACGCCGGGGGCTCGAAACACAATTTACTACTGAGAAGAGCTACGCCACAACGTATTCACTTTTAGACGTAATAGTTCTATAGTTCTAGTTAGAGGAGTTCAAGGAAACTACCAGTTCGAATTCAATCTTACTTATTCACAATTATTAATTTTACATGTCAACGCGACGGATCTTCGGTAGTGTCTAAAAAATAGAAGAGAATCAACTTTATGGTCTAAACTTAGGATCATCTAAGTAGGTGCTCTAGGTATGTCGTGGCTGGCTGTCGTCTACAAATGCCCTTACCGGGATTCGAACCCAGGACCTCTTGCTTCGTAGGCAGGGTCACTACCAACTAGGCTAAAGCGGTCGTCGAAGGTATAAATGTTTGTATGGAAAACAAGTAAAGTGCGGACCGTAGTTCATGCGGTGACGTGGAGCATCTATGTGGCCTGGCGAATTACAAACTAAAGTCTAGAGAGCTTAAACCATTTTATACTTTTGGTCACCTGCACTCTTTCCAGGTCTAATAGATGTATACTTAGTACTTAATTGTCGCATAGTTTTTGAAAAAATACCAGTCTTTTACTTTTACTCTTTAGTCAAAGGTGCCTCTTTTATTGTTCTTAGTTTTACAAAATCGGCAGGCACATGAAGTTCTCTGTGTTTAGGGTTCCGTACTCAAAGAGTAAAAGCGGAGTCTTAGTAATAGGATCCCGAACCTATTACTAAGACTCCGCTGTCCGTCTGTCTGTCTGTATGTCTGTCTGACTATCTGTCTGTCACTGTCACCAGGCTGTATCTCACTGATACCGTGATAGTTCCAGTTGAAATTTTCACAGATGATGTATTTCTGTTGCCGCTATAACAACAAATGCTAAAAACAGAATAAAATAAATATTTTTAAATAAAAAAAAAAAAAAATTAAAATTTGAACTGTTTATTTTCAGATCTGTGATTAAATTATATATATCAGTTACATTTAGATCTTTAATATTTAAGATTATTTACTAAACTTTTTTATCTTAATAACTAGTTATATTTATCTATGTTACTACTGGGGGCCATAATGAAATTTTCTTAATTATATTTTTAGTTTTTGTAGGTTTACTTTTTATATTTTCTACAATAGTTTTGGGAAAGCTGTTTAATACAAAGGGTAGGTAGTTAATAATGGTACGGAACCCTTCGTGCGCGAGTCCGACTCGCACTTGGCCGGTTTTTTATTTACTTTATGTCAATTTTAAAGATGATAAACATGTTAAAAAAAACTAATCTGTATGGGTAACATTGTATTAAATAAAAGCATTAGGTATAAAACCTGACGTACGACAAAGTAATCGAAATATACACAATACAATTATTATAGGTACCGTCGATTTATCAAAGTTGAAGTTTGTGCACGTGTGTACAACACCATACGAGATGTAGTTATATTAGTTTAATAAGTTAGTAAACGAAAAAAATAAAATTAAAACAGATACGAGTTCTTTTCAAAGTAGTGACGATATTTTGTTTAGATACGATATTTTTGAACTAACGATTACTTATTATATCGTCGATTTATCGATGTTGGAGTTTGTGCAGCATACGAGATGTATTTTTATACGTTTAACGCGTAAATAAAAAAAATAAAAAAATCAGATACGAGGTTTTTTCAAAGTAGCGACGAGATGCCACTCAACTAAAATCAGTATTAAATAATGAGTTTAAAATGAAGGATTTGGGGCTAATATCAAACTTTCTAGAAATAAATGTGAAACAAAATTTAGAAAAAGGTGTAACTGAATTAAATAATAAATAAAAATAAATAAAATAAATATTATGGGACAATCTTACACAAATCAACCTAGGCCCACGGTAAGCTCAGTAAGGCTTGTGTTGTGGGTACTAGGCGATGATATATATAATAGATAAATACATATAGATACTTATATACATATATAACATCCATAACTCAGGAACAAATATTTCGTGATAAACACACAAATAAATGCCCTGACCGGGATTCGAACCCGGGACCTCCAGCTTCGTAGGCAGAGTCACTACCCACTGGGCTACGGAGGCCGTTAAATCAAACGAAGTATTTGGAAAATATGCTTAAAAGGTTTGATATGGAAAATTGTAAGGAGATGTCGACTCCCATGGACCCCAATATCAATACAAAAATGTTCTTGAATGAATGTACTGTAGGTGTAGATAAAAGTATTGAGAAAGTATGTAGAGAAATGATAGGTTGTCTACTATATGCAGGTTCTGGCACTAGGCCGGATCTGTGTTTTCTAGTATCTATGTTGAGTAGATACCAAAAATCTGCTAATAATAATTTGCTGAGTGCTTTAAAAAGGGTGTTTAGGTATGTTAAATATAGTGTAAATGCTAAACTTATTTTTAAGTGTGATGATAAAGTCTTGAAGGGCTACTGTGATGCTGATTGGGGTGGAGATCTTAAGTACAGGAGGGTGCACATCAGGTTATAGGTTTTCGGTCTTCAATTGCCTAGTTTTGTAGTGCTCAAAGAAGCAAGCTTCAGTGAGCCTTTCATCTTCAGAATGTGAATATGTATCACTTAGTATGGCCGCCAGTGAAGCATGTTGGCTTATCAATTTGTTGAAGGAGTTTGATTTTGATAATGTTTGCCCTGTCAACATATACTGTGACAATCAGGCAGCCATACTAAATGCAAGCTCTAAAGCCATTAGGCGTTTAAAGCATGTAGATATTAGGAAATGCAAACCGGTTAACCGAAAAACCGGTTAACCGGAACTTTTTGAGCTAGGTTAATAACCGGTTTTTTATTATAAAAACCGGTTATTGTGTGTGTTGTGTTGTATCTTAGGGGAGGCCTATGTACGCTCAGCAGTGGTATGCAATAGGCTGATGTATCTTTTGTGAAACATTCGGCCAAATACATACGTATTCGGCTGAATGGTTCATAATAGTCAGCCGAATACCGAATATTAGCCGAATATTCGCAGCATCTCTAGTTTTATAATATTATATAGTGGTAAAATAATACCGACAACTTGTGGATATTATGAAAAAAATACAATACAAAAGCTAACTTATACATACATGGATTTACTATTCTAATAAAAAACCATTACCGCATTTGATAATGGTGCAGTGCTGATGATAGTGATGATGTATCTCAAATTCAAATTCAAATCATTTATTGCACTCATGTTAGTATACAGTTCTTAAATTATATATTACAGTTCTACATGAACCCTGTAAGGGCACAGCAATGAAATAAACAATAATTAAAATAATAATAATAATAACCGGCACATAATTTTCACACCTCTTACACAAACTTAAGAAATATAAAAAAAATTGCGACAAAATATTAAAGATATTAAACAATACTATTAAAAGTTAATATTTCACATCATATAAATTAAATTAAAAAACAAAAAATGTATCATTCCGAAGGTGCGTTGCTTCTGCACACGTCCCCACTCCACTGAAGTCCGGCTCGTTAAAGGAGCAAATGGCATATATGGCTGTTACTATCTTGCACGTGTTCGTAAACTTCGTAATCAGTCTAGACTCCATGTCATCCACGTGAAAATATCAAATCCAGGTTTTAGTGGACCCCTGATGGTATTTAGGAAGTTTAAAAAAATGATGATAACAAAACAATATATTACTACCTACACCTCGCCTACTAATTAACCAGAATTAACACTCCTACAGTAAAATTATCCCCCAATACTTACATTTCTTGATTGTCGTAAAAACCGGTTAATAACCGGTTAACCGGTTTTGAGTTTGTCGTTTCGGTTAATAACTGGTTTTGAAAAATGACCGGTTTTTGCATTCCCTAGTAGATATCCGCTACCATTTTGTTAAGGAGCTAGTTATAATAAGATATGTGTTCAGTATGTAAGTACTAATGAGCAGCCAGCAGATATGCTCTCAAAGGCTTTGAGCAGAGAGCTGATTTCAAAGCACTTACAAGTATGTGGTGTTATGAAATAATGTTTTAGTTTTCTTAAGCGAGATAGGTATTTTGGTTATGTTTTTATTTTTTAAATAAAATGTATTTACGTTCAGAGCGGGTTTTGGTAATGTTGGCACTATACAACGTAACTACATTTATTATGTTGGTACTGTGAGTTCATTTAGATATCTCTCCGTTTGTATTTTATCTACTCTGTGATACCAAGCTAAAGGTTCTGTCTGTTCTATACTAGATTTCTGTTAACAAGTAATACACATTTTGTCGTGGATAATCTTTTCTTTTATTTCAATTATTACATCTAGGATGCATTAATTATGGTGTAGGTACAGCTTAGTTAAGTAACGTTAGTCGATGAATAAACATGGAACTGACTGAAAAGCAGCCACAAGGAGACCCTCGGGGCAGGGCTGAGTGCAGGTAGGAGGCCGTATCTACTAATTTTAAAAGGTTTCTCATCTGCGCAGCTATTTATCAGTGACATTGAGTGCGGAACGAGTTTTTCTTGCTCTCTTTGCATCATTTGCCGAGTACTTTAAATGTGAAAGGATTCCACCGGGCACTAATTAATAATATCTCGTTTACAATTTTTTGCTAAATTATGATTTTGTTCTTTATTTAGGTTATTCCTAGCAGCATTTTTGTGAAAAAATACTTATGTGTTTGCAATTTAGGTATTATTCGTGTAGATCAATATATATTATTTATTCAACCTTTCATGATTTTCATATTATTTTAACTAAATGCAGAGGTCGAAACCGGTTTAAAAAAATCCCCGAAGTAGTTTGTTAGTTGTTTTGATTTTTTTAGGATCGTAATGTAGACTCGATCATGTATTTAGGTAACTTTTTCGTATTATTAGACTGCCCAATCAAAAATGATATCATAAACTGAAAGACTGAAATAGAACGTATACCGGTATTTTTGTATGGTGAAAAAACCGATACCTGACCCCTGACTAAATGCGACTAAAATCCGATTAGTGAAAATAATACGTTTATTACCTGTACAAAAATACCTCACAAAACATGGCGCTGGAACAAGTCCAATTACTCTCAGATTCATGTTAAATATTTTTAATTTAATCCTTTGCACTGTCACAATACATCATAAGAATGAAGGTTACTTAACACCTTCTTGGAATAAAATTTGATATATGTAATTGTCGTGACAATTTTGATTTAGCTTATAGGTAGAAAAGGTCCAAAAAAGGGTCTTTTTAATTATTGATGATATTACTGATCGAGGTTATTGCTTTATTGGTCTGCGTTGATGCACTTTTCTAACATAATTTTATTTAATTTCAGGTAAGTTCATCATCTGTCGTCATCTCTCTGGAAATACGTCACAACAGCCGGTAAGCTTTTTGCCAGTTTTTTGCACATCAATCAATGTGTACTCATAGTGCGCGCACATTCAAGCTTGATTCGGATGCTGGCGTTTGTAGCGCCGCCAGGGGCGATTAATCACTCAATTTAACAGAAGGTAGGCACTGCTCTTGGCTTAGCTGGGTGAAGATAAGCGGTGGTAATAGGGTAGACGGCAGTGGGTAGTGCACGATGAAACGTTAACGGGTCGATTATGCGAGCCCATCGAGAGCGTACTCCAGCGGCCCGGCCCGCCTGCGCGCCCTAATGACGGGTCACGCATTTAAATAGCCTGCTTCCGATCAAAACGGATCACATATACACATGAAATTCATATCCTTCATTTCACCTACAATTCGAATCGACGATTTCCTATTTACCAACTAGCTCCCGCGTTACTAAATAACAGCGAACATTGGGAGTCATATAAGATAAGTGAGGTCATTTACATTTCTACCTCCGTGAGCTGAGATTTCACTTGTTTGATGATATGGCATGAATAAAGATAATTTAAAAGATTTTCTGAAATCTGGCTAAGCGTATATCGGTGCTGTATTTTCTTTATTTTGCGGTGGTTTTCAGTTCGGACTTGACATTGTACCTAAGTATAATTGACAATATTTCAAAATATGTAATGAATGATGCCAAAATCGAAAACCATTTCGGTAATTATGTTCATTACCATCATCATCACATCAGCCGAAAGACGTCCACAGCTGGACATAGGCCTCCCCCAAAGAGTAATTATGTTACCTGAACGTAATAGAGTAGTTTTCAGTTTTTTTTCTCCCTCGTTTTTAAGAAAATCGCGAAGTTGTATAAACTTGGTTTAAACCGTGTGTGACGTCAATACTACGTCTGTCATATGAAAGGTGTTCAAGCCTTCAAGCGTGTTAGTATCATCTCGTCTAAAACGCAACTGGTAGAAGTAGCATCTGGTCTAAAACGCAGCAGTTTGTTGAAGGGGAAGTGATGATGAAGACCACAACCGATGCTTCTCAATGTAAATTGAAGTACACTTCAAACTATAAAAGTACCTACTACAGATTCTGATACGATTCCGTTGAAATAGTAGTAAGTAAGTTATGAAAATGAAAATGTTTTATTTCATAGATTGCTAGGTTACATTGAAAATAAGGTTGGGTCTTCCTATTAGGTAAAAAATACCTGTGTCAGGAAGCTCCTCCATAAAAAAGCAGTTAAATGTTAATTTCTTATACTCGTATGTAGGTAAATATTTATAACATAAAATAAAAATAAAGACGAATTAGGTATCACAGGCATAGTGTCGTGACCCTAAAGTTGAGTGTGTGTGTGTGCGCGCGTGTGTGTGTGTGTGTGCGCGCGTGTGTGTGCGCGTGTGAGTGTGTGTGTTAGTGTGTGCGTGCGTGTGTGTTAGTGTGTGCGTGCGTGTGTGTTGTTTGATAAAGTAGGTATATATTATATACTAGCTGTTGCCCGCGACTTCGTCCGCGTAGAACTTTTTATCGTCTTAGAAAATGATTTCTCTCAATACAAAATTTGAACCCTCTTTTAGGGGATGATTAAAAAAAAAGTTGATGTTCATTTTCTAGTTTGTGAACAAACAGTCTAAAACCAAAGTTAAAAATCTCATACCTACTTTAAAAATGCCTTGAAATACTCAAACTTTGAACCAATTTTAACACTCTTAGGGGATGAATTTGGAAAAACTCTGAAATCAGTTTTGTAGTCTTTTAACGTACAGAATAAGACCGAAGTTAAAAATCTCTTACTCACACTTTAAAATTTTATTGCTCGCCATTTAAAATTTGAACCCCCTTTTAAACCCCCTTAGAGGTTGAATTTTTCTAATCGCTGAAAGAACTTTTTTCGTAAACTTTTAAGTCTCTAGCTCAAAAAAAGTGTTGCCCATACAAAGCTTTCTTAACCCCCCCCGGGGTGGAATTTTCTAAAACTCTGAAAGTACTTTATTATTAATTTTAATAAGTAACATTTTGAATAGTTTTAAGTCTAGTAAAAAAAAAGTTTTTCCCACACAACACTGGCTACCCTTCTTAAGGATCTTAAGGATCCCCTTAGGGATGGAGTTTTCTAAAACGCTGAAAGTTCTTTTTTAGTATTCTAATAACTAATCTTTTTGCAAAGTTTTAAGTCTAACTCAAAAAAAAGTGTTGCCCATGCAAAGCTTGCTCTCCTTTTTAACCCTATTAGGGGTGGAAATTTCTAAAACGATTTGTGTTCTTTTTTTGTATTTTAATAAGTAATCTTTCTACAAAGTTTCAAGTCTCTAACTCAAAAACATAAACTTTCCCTGATAAAAACTTTGCACCCCTTTTTATCCCCCTTAGGGATAGATTTTTTCAAAACGCTGAAAGTCTTTTTTTTTTGTATTTTTATAAGTAATCTTTCTACAAAGTTTTAAGTGTCTAGCTCAGAAAAAGTGTTCCCCATACAAACCTTGCACCCTTTTTTAACCCCCTTAGGGAATGATTTTTGTAAAACGCCGAATGTAGTATTTTTCATGTTCTAATAAGTAATTTTTCGTCAAAATTTTAAGTCTCTATTAAAAAAAAATATGTTTTTCCCATACAAACTTTGCACCCTATTTTACCCCCTTAGGGGTGAAATTTTCCAAAACGCTGAAAGTACTTTCTTTGTATTTAAATAATCTTTCTACAAAGTTTTAGGACTCTAGCTAAAAAAAATAGTTTCCCACATACAAACTTTGCACCCCTATTTTAGCCCCCTATTTTTAGGGGTAGAATTTTCTAAAACGCTGAAAGTACTTAATTTGTATTCTGATGACTAATCTTTCTACAAAGTTTTAAGTCTCTATTTAAAAAAAAATATTGTTTCCCCCAAACAAAATTTTCACCCCTATTCTACCCCCTTAGGGGTAGATTTTTTTAAAACACTGAATCTAGGTACTTTATTTGTATTCTAATGAATAATTTCTCTACAAAGTTTTAAGTCTCTATTTAAAAAAAAGTCGTTTTTCCCATACAAACTTTGCACTCTATTTTACCCCTTTAGGGGTAGAATTTTCTAAAACCCTGAAAGTTCTTTATTTGTATTCTAATGACTGATCTTTCTACAAAGTTTTAAGTCTCTATTTAAAAAAAAAATGTTTCCCCCATACAAACCTTGCACCCCTATTTTACCCCCGTAGGGGTGGAATTTTCCAAAACGCTGAAAGTGTTTCATTTGTATATAGCTCAAAAAAAAAAGGTTCTCCCATACAAACTTTGCATCCCCATTTTACCCCCTTAGGGGTAGAATTTTCAAAAATCCCTTTTTATCCCTAGCCCACGTTATAAAAGCAACATACTGTGCAAAAATCAACTTTCTAAGATTAGTAGTTTCGGCTGTGCGTTGATGAGTGAGTGAGTGAGTGATTGAGTGAATAAGTCAGTCAGGACATAGGCATTTATTATGTATAAATAGATAGAAGATAATGAAACTCCCATTCAAATATCTCAAAAAATTATGAAGCTACATCCGTTTTAATGTCGCTTGTTAGAGTGAGAAAACGATGAGGGACTGTGACGTCAATATACTCGAGCGTCATAGTAAAAAACAATCGTTTCATATGAAGGTGCGTTTTGCGGAAAAGGGACAGAACATACCCCCTCTTAAAACTTTGGACTCTTATAACTTAATCATTACCTATATAACCTCTTGCTTTGTTTTTTTCTCCATTTGACTATATTTATTTTAAATTCTTTTTCGAGAAAATACATTATGATTATTTACCATATTTTCGATTCCTGAGCTATAACCACGAACTTCGGAATTCGAAAATATTCGGGTATCTCTATCTCTATCGCACTAACCATACTCGAGTGACAGGGATGCAAATATATGAACATTGAGTATCGGTTTTCGTGGTAGCGCCGCAGGTACTTTGGCTGAATGCGCCGAGCGCGTGCCATTGTCATTCAAAAAAAACAAATTCGTGTTAATTATATTGTTCAAATTTGTTGATTTCATTTATTGAAATTACGACATAAAACGACATTTGCGCATATAAGTTCTCATATCAGAATCGAATATTTTTTTATGGTTTATATTTTAGCATTTGTCTCGTAAAGGTCTATCGTAGACGGGATTTAAATTATTAATAAGTGAAAGGCAAAGCAATTCCGCCATTTTGACGAAAATTTGACGGTTCTTATAGCTGACAGTTGGAGCAGCGTTTGATTTCAATAAAAATAAATGAAAAATTAAATGAAGTCGTATATTTCGGAAAATTAATTAACTGTCGCAGTCGGATAAAAATTATCCTAAGTTGCAGCTAGAATAATAATGTACCTATATAAAATGTTTCATATTATTCCGTTCATGGGATGCTGAGAACATTCGAACCGCGCAAAGCTTAGTTTCAAACTGGCTGATTTTTTTTTTAATTTAGAGATTTATTATAAGTGGAGATAACATTTTCCATTTTGTTATGTTTTACTAACTATAGAATTAAATTTAGATTAATACAAGATTAAGTAACAGTTCAGTATCTTCATAACTTAGCATCTTTAACCATTCCGTTAGAGACCTCTTACAATTATATTTCTTTTGCTGATAGATATTAATTTTAACATTTATTTTATTATAAAGGTATGCTGCACGTGTCTTATACTGCCTTTTAGCAAACAAAGATCTATATGTTGTAAGTGGGGCAACGGTGTTTTTACGTCTTCTAGTTAAAAGCGTTGGATTAAATTTTAGTGTTTTATGTAACTTTAATGTTGTATGGAGGATATACAGTTTTCGCATTGATAATTGGTCACTTTTATGTTTCATTGTCTACATTCAACAATAAAGGAACAAATAGTAATTCGGTTTTTTCTTTGCAGTAAATTGTTATGTGTATGTGTTTTTTTATAGTAGGTACCTGGGCGACCGAGCTCAGCTCAGGTGAAAATCTAAAATCTAATTTTCGTAGAAATAAAGCCATCTAGCGAGACTTTAAGAGATTTCATTACTTAGGATAGGATAAATGAGCAATGTATGTTGTTAGAAAAAAAAAACCGGTCAATTGCGAGTCTGACTCGCGCACCGAGGGTTCCGTGCAAACGTTCATACACCATGCCCGTCACGTCACGAGCCCATTTATTTATCTTAACAGCTCATATAGTAGAGCTCACCTACCGTTGTACAGCGCCTTCTGCATTTTGGTACTAATAACTTGCAACTTGTTTGTTTATAAGCGATAAGTTTTTATCACGCGTACCGATTTCAATTATAATTTTTTTATTTGAAAGGGACTTTAAAGATAATCTGTTTGGAATTTGAAGACATAAAATTTCATACAAAAGAATTTAAATTACAAACTTAGTTAAGAAATGATTTTAGATAATTAAAAAAAAACTACGCTAGATAGAGGTATCGTTTTATTTTTCCTGTATTATTTATGTTACTCGTAATCACTTGTAATAGATTCAGAATTTTAGCTTGGTAAACTTCGGAGATAAGGGGGGGAATGGTATTTTTTTCAACATTTTCCTTAATTAATCAAAATTTAAGCACTGTAGAAAAACAACTCAAGCCTTTTCATATGATACCCCACTTAATCTATTAACTAGACTTTGAATTTTTAACCCCCCTTATATTCGTCATTTACACGGAAAATAAAAATGTATATATCATTTTTTCATTTTCCATACACGTGTCTTAACCTTCTTAACAGTTGTTCCAAATTTCGAATTGATAGCTTAAGTAGTTCCTGAGATATTTAACGTTGTGACAGACGGACAGACGGACAGAGTCGCACCATATAAGGGTACCTTTTTTACCTTTTTGGTACGGAACCCTAAAAACAGCTTGTATACAAATAATGTTTTCGGATCCACAATAGTTGACGACGCGTGAGCGTGACCCATTTTATTCGCAACATGTACTCAGGTCTGATTTATTCCGAACATGCATAACACCATTACTTGCTGATGTACGCCTATATAATATTTTGCGTTTTGCGGTCTTATACTATTTCGAGGTACTACTTATTATTCCACAGTCTGAATAACTTAAAGCATTTATCTTAATGTAAGCATTGCCTATTGATTCGCGTCGTCATTATCATTATGCGGATATTCTGAATTGCTATCGTTTTAATAACATCGCATTACTTAACTTTAATAGTATTATGTAAGAAAACGTTTATTAATGTCGAGTAGGGAGACGTACCGAGGAGTCTAGGCGTTTTGCCAAGCAGTTGAACGAAATTATATTAGGATATTCTAACAGCACAAACCGAGTGACTTTTGTTGTAACTTTTAACACTGTACGAGAACCTATTTTGTTTAAACAAGTGACTAAATAGATAAGATCCATGAGTCTAAAGTCATTGAATAATGGCGCGTTCACAAAATGAACGTTAGGCACAATAATAAAATCAATACCTTCTTAAAAATTACTTGAAAAATGTACATTCATTGTAAGATAATGAGGCGACTTCGGCAACTCATTGTCCGTTGAAAATAATTAACCATCTGACTCGACAAAAATGGAAGTATTCAAAGTGTTTGACTCGGAACCTTCCCTTTCCGTAGTTGCCTGGGATATTTCAGAGAATGCCGATGTTCATAAAAATCATAAATAAGTCGTCTTATAGTTACTTGAAGTTGCGATACTTACCTACTTAACGGGCTAAGTTTGTGCCAAGGTGGGCGTGAAATCCATCTCATCAGATATATTCATAACTAGGCCCTGAATAATGTATTATGACATGATTATCACAAACTAATTATGCCGTGCACGTTCACGTAACTCAATAGTTGGCATGCATTCACAGTTTTCCTCTTGATTGATCATTATATTCCTACTGTAAATGTATTTACTCTACAGGTACGATGCTATATACCCTATTCTTTCTCTTCCGCCGTCGTAACTTTTAGTTGTGCAATGTTATCTTGTGTTCCTTTATATTATTTTCTCGTCTTGTTGCGGCATACCTTCCGACTTTGCGTTAAGCAAGGATTATATTTGTTATTATTTTCATTTCCTTTCCCTGTGGGATTTCCATCGTCCAAAGGAACTTTAAACCCGCAGCGAATTGTTTAAAGTGTAAGCAACAGCTGTAATACTCATAATTACTAGTAGAATTTTTCACCTCGAACCTATTTCGCGGAACTGATATCGTTGATATTATTTATCTGAATCTCGTTTGACTTTAGCATGAGACACGGTTTTGTTAGTTCGAAAAATATATTTCCTCAGCATTGGCACGTGCATGCATGTTGCTTTCAAACTTATGGCTCCCAGTCGAGAGGTTTAGTATTTTGGACACGCCTATACAAGGCTTTTTTTAGTATAGCAAATAGTATTTTATGGTATGCGTTTGGCAGGTAGGTAAATCGGAAAGAAGAAGAATCAGATTCTTGTAATGGGGAATGGATGAAAATTTTAGGAGTGCCTGATTTTTTTTTGGTGATAGGAATAACCTTCCTTAGCAGCAGAAAAAAGTTGCAGAATTTTTTAGCTGCGTCAATTATTTTTGAAAAATGTTATTAGTTTCCTCACTTACGTTTTGGGTTAAGGACAGCGAATGAGACACTTTCCTTGATCCGTCTCATATTACAAGAAAATATCTTAAACACCCGTGGTAAACTGACACTGGCAATGATATTGACAGCTGCAGCAGCTAAATTTGTCATTGCCAGGGTAAGTCAGATATTCAAAATATTTTTTTGCAATATGGGACGGATCAAGGAAAGTAGACATTCGCCGTCCTAAACCCAAAACGTCAGTGAGGAAGATGTTTATATTTTTTTTAAATAATTGGCGCAGCTGAAAATTCTGCAACTTTTTTCTGGTGCTAAGGAAGGTTATTCTTATCACCAAAAAAATAATCAGGCACTTCTGAAATTTTCATCCATTCCCAATTGGTACTATCTGGTTGTCGGAATTAATCCGTGTAAAGCATACATAATCAAGGTTATCAGACGCAAAAGACATGCATTACACATAAGCATTAATAGCAACCTTTATTTTCTTTGTCACACGTCTGTTAAAAGCAAACGAAAAATAACATTAAAATACACATGATTCATTTGCAAATACATTTATTTGTCATAAATATGTGATGCAAAATGAAATAGGTAACCATAATTCTAGGTGGTCTGAGCCGGGCAGGCGACGTCATTGTTTGCGGCTGTAATTTATATCGTGTTTAGCGAAATTAGCGCCGCCGCACACGGTACCGCCGCCGCAAAGTAAATTGTACACAGATACTACAGTAGGCCCGCTGAACATAGTAAGGTACTGGAGAGATATAATGTTTTAGCGGGCTGGCCATACAAAAATAACAGTTTATATATTTACTTTTAGATAGCTTTTTGAGATGGCTGTCAGATAAACAAATTGTATGGTTATTTATTATGGTGTAATCCTTGCATGGTTGCAGACGTTGTATTATTATTATTTTTTTTTTTTTTATTTATTTCCATACATACAATTATCATTACAGGATAGACCCAATGCGATAATTTTGCACAACACCTTATAACGAATTATTTATATTTGGCGATAAAGTCAATGTTAAGGAAAATATATTATAATTATATCACTGAAGTCTGAAGTATCATTCCAAGAAATCACCGACCCAGTACTTAATCACCGTGGCGCTACCCTGAGGCCATATATGGTGGAGGGGCGAGGTAAAGTTTTATTTTCACCACCAATGGACGACTCACACCACATCACAACAGTTTGGTCCGGAAGTGTAGAATTTCTTGATACAGCCACTTGTGGTGGTTAGTATGTGCGTCAACGCAAGGTCCTGTAAAAAAAACCATAGGTATAACTAGGTATATATTATAATATAAATGCGAAAGTAATTCTGTCTGTCTATTCGTTACCTTTTCACGCTTAAACCGCTGAACCGATTGAGATGACATTTGGTATGGAGGTAGTTTGTAATTCGTGGAAGGACAAATGATAGTTTTTACTCCAGAAATCATCCCCTAAGGGGGCTGAATGGGGGTGAAAGTTTGTATTGATCTACGATATAAACAAGTTTCACGCGGACGTAGTCATGGGCAGAAGCTATTAACAAAGTAAATGATTAGACAAGAACAAAATATCTTACGGCACTACACAAACTGTAAATCGATGGTCGACATAGTCGAGTCGAGTAGGGAACATTTCTGCAATGTTCTGCCGCCAGAGGCAGCACTACCACTAATAGTAAACCAGTATTGGAATATAGGGATTCACACACACATCCACAATTGATTGTCAAATGAGTGACGAGGATGCTTGCATAGACAATAGCGCAAGTGGGAACGAGATACAATGTCAACGCTGCTAGTGTCGCCACCTACGAAGAGTTTTGCGTAATGTTCCCTATTACGGGACAAGTGTGGAAAAATATGGATAGGTACGGCTGTACCTGGTGGTATTTATGTTGTGGCGGCACCGTCGGCGCCGAGCCCGCTCAGGTGTCCTCGCGCCATTACCCGCCGGATTTACTCGGCCTTCCACTAAGACGAGTAATCTGCTGGTTACTTATTACCGACCATTAAAAATGTATTAACTATTATGCCGTGATTTAATTTTCAACCAAATTACGTGTTATGTTTATGAATGGTGCCTTTTGAGGAAGATTAAGTTTCGAAACTCTGAAAGCTTAGATTTTCCGATTGACAGTTCAATGGCGTATTATCGAATAAATTAATTAAGAACAGCTGTCTTGTCATTAAATCATAGTACCAAAAGAAAAACGATACCTACGTGGAACTGATAATGTAACAATACTTGGCGGAGGCGTTATTCGATATCCGTGTCGTAGACACCGACATTCCCTCTTACATCTCTCGCCTGGTAGCTTCCATTTTAAAATCCGCAGAAGAAGAGAAAAAACGTAAATACAGTAGTGCCTGCGAGAAACAACATGCAACATTTAGCCCTCTCGTCACATCAGTTGACGGAGTCTTCGCCTCACAAATGTGCACCTTTATTAAACATATTGGTGAAGCTATTGCCGACCGCTGGAACCGACCTATATATATAATAATAGTCTGGTTAAGGTCAAAAATTATAATATCAATAAAAGCCACAAGCATGTGCATTCGCGGGACCCGGCACAAATTCAGATTAGTTAAGCATTTTTTCGGCCTCAACGACGGGGCAGCTCTTCCAAACATCGCCCCTTAACCCCTCTCTACATACAACCATCCGTTCTTTGTTGTAACATTGTATATTTTATGAATAAATGACTACTATAATTGTAAAGAACTGTTTTGAATGAAAATACTTGGCCGCAATAATAGTACATTGTTTAACAACAGGGGCGTATGAGGAATATTGCAAACGAGAGTCTATCAGGAGCCCGACGCCGTAAGGCGGAGGGCGTTTGATGACTCGAGTTTGCAATATTCTTACGCCCGTGTTTTACACAATGTCTTTCATCACATTTGCGAGGAAATAAATAACTACAAAAGACATAAAAATCTAAGTTTCATAAAACCGCACCAATCAAAAATTAACGAAATTGACAACTTCACATACAGATTTGCGACTGGAGAGCGAGGGGGCGGGGCGTGGCGCCCCACGGCCTGCTAGATTTGTTTCAACCAATCACAGAGAAGAATTCTTGTGACGCGCGGCCAATTAGATTTGCCAACCAATTTGTTTGATTTGCTTTTAACCAATCAGATCACACACAAGATCATTACTTCCCTTGGGACCATTATTTCCCGCGGGAACAATTTAGGCCATTGTCTTTCTGTATACAGGCAAGGAATAACACCATTTATGAGCAAGTGTGATGAAAAGTACCTAATCCAAGTCGTTGCTAATCGACTTTTTTTTTAAATTTATTATTAAGTATATGCATAACACAAGTAAAATATAAGTAAAGCCGAGCGTCACGACACTAGGCATATAAAAAAACAACTGTATTAATAATGAATAAAGACTGACCCGCTGTAATAATAAACCGCCGACGTGCCCCATCTATATAAAACAGGTATAATGTAAGTTACATTCACGTTCCACAAATTTTCAGCACGTTTTAATGCGGGACCCGTTTTCCTCTTTTTGCGGTAATGGTGACACGGTGCGAGTTCGCTATGCCGACCATTTATAACGAATTTTAATCGCGGCACGGAAATTAGTTCTATAATGATGGTTATTATTATCTCTCTTTTCGATAATGCGTTGAAATGATGCTGATAATAGAGGCACATCATTTATTAGAAGATACTTTGTCCGCGATTAGAATTCAGTGCATTTACGAGTAAACTAGTCTTATTTGCATATTTTGCAAGGTATTAAATAAAGAATTTAAACTAGATACGGAAATGAGTGTGACGCGTGTGGCCTTATAACTATAGACTTTAGTCATTCCTCCTAGCGTTATTCCCGGTTGTGCCCCGAAGGAACTATAGACTTTAGTATAGGTCGCTAAATAAGCAACATATTTATTTTTATTTGGTTGGTTGTGATTGGGTTCTCAAAACAGATGTAACTATTTTATTAAGGAGTATTATTTATTTATTTATATAATTAATTGTACTAAGGAGTTTAAGCTGCTATGGACTACGGCGTAGCGCTACGAGCTTTTACATAAGGAGTTTAAGCTGCTACGGACTACGGCGTAGCGCTACGAGCGCTTACATAAGAAGTTTAAGCTGCTATGGACTACGGCGTAGCGCTACGAGCGTTTACATAAGGAGTTTAAGCTGCTATGGACTACGGCGTAGCGCTACGAGCGTTTACATAAGGAGTTTAAGCTGCTACGGACTACGGCGTAGCGCTACGAGCGTTTACATAAGGAGTTTAAGCTGCTATGGACTACGGCGTAGCGCTACAAGCGTTTACATAAGGAGTTTAAGCTGCTATGGACTACGGCGTAGCGCTACGAGCGTTTACATAAGGAGTTTAAGCTGCTACGGACTACGGCGTAGCGCTACGAGCGTTTACATAAGGAGTTTAAGCTGCTACGGACTACGGCGTAGCGCTACGAGCGTTTACATAAGGAGTTTAAGCTGCTACGGACTACGGCGTAGCGCTACGAGCGTAGCGTCGCCGTGAATTGGTTAATATTTATTTTGTACATTCATTGTTACGATTCGTGCCCTGTAGCGGCTGCTACGCCGAAATCCGTAGCATTGTTTTTCCCCATGTGTAGCAGTGGCGATATGTCCCTAGAACTCGATTTCCACCGGCTTTCTTATTTTTACAAGCTTTATATTTACTCGGAATATTCTTAAGGCGCCGTAGGTTCATGATCTTCTCTCCCTCTCACTGAGCATAAGCGTGAGCGAGATTGAAGTGAGTGTGCGGAAGCGCGGATATCATAATTTTTAATTTTATTTTTTTATGCGTTTAAATAAATAAAAAAGTAATCACTAAGTTCCCTCAAATATGATATTGCCGATATTAAGAACCAATTTAAATATGTTTAACTTTTGTGCATAATTTGTTATGAATGTTTGAAGTGTATTTTCGTGATACCTATGTTCGTGATTTTTTTCCATCGAGCAAAAATTGCTTAATCATGTTTCGAATCACTGACCTCGCTGCAGAAAAGCCTCAAGAATACTGTTCGTATTTTTTTGAAACCATATTTTTATAAACAGATGCATTATATTGTTTCAAAAACTCTGTTCGCTTAACTTCGCTGAACCTAGGGTGCCTTAATGTGAGTTGTCCTTCAATATTGCCGGTATCAGATGGTGGACATTTGGGCATACTTATGTAAGTTCGGTGACCATGTAATGCACCGAGTTGATCTGATGATGGAGACTGAAGGTGGCCATAGCAACTCCTAACAAATTAATCCTGTCGTATTCGGGCTCATTGGTTACAAGGAAGGGTTACCTCTAAAACACTCTATACAAGCACTTTTTCGAATACATTTATCATCTTGAACAATGAGCTCCGACTTGCCTACCCTGTGATTGACATCAAACCACATTTAAGATCGTAGCAATATAGCTTCAATGCGTTTGGTGCGTTCGCTTCCATGTGCGCAACACGTTTTTCAAGTCGCTTTGTATCGCAAAGTTTAGAACTAAATTGACGATTTCGCGATCAGATAGATACATTTGATAGGTGACTCTTACTCGAGATTGTGACGAAGTCGATGTTCAAACTGGTTCGCGGTGGAGTACGTCGCGATGCATTCCCAATATTCCGTTAGGGAGCAGCGCTGTAAACAAATTACTCTTCGATTTTCAATCGCGTTGCTTCTATCAAATTCGCCACCCTGTTCCCGCGTGGCCCGGCGGTGCGGGGCCTTCCAACCTTCAGCTTCCATTAAACGAACTATAATATCATAAAAATGCGACCCTTCATTTTTCGGGAAAAGGCAATGACAATAAAATTCTATAAGACAATATTTCATTCTTCAAAGTGACGCAATTTTCACTTTATAGCTTCTCCGTTTCTAATACAGCATGGACACAGAAAACGTTGTTCACGTTGTTAAATGCCATTGTTTTGAACACGTAAGTGCCGTAGAAGAAATTTGTACCCAGGAACATTCTAGATTTTTCCTGCATGTTAAGGTGGACTGCGTACTGCCCCTGTAAATAAAAATTCAATAATGATTTAGTGTTGGTTTCAAAGATACTAAAAAGAACATTTATTGAGTAAATAAATATATGTGGAACATCGTAAAATCCCAAAACACTTGTCAGGTACTTGAATTTAGCTTTTCTATTATATATTAGGATCACAAGTATAGATTGAGTGAGTTCAATTTACAATATAGGTTTTATAAACTTTTTAAATACCCGTCTTGTCATGCCTCAAGGACACGACATTTATCATATAAAAAAAAACAATTTTTCCGGGCTCACCTTTTTTATTTTACAAGTACCAGTTAAGTTAAATGAATCTTCCAGTATGGGACCTAAAACAAAATGTTGGCATGGTTTTTCCAAAGCATAGTTCCATAATTTCTTTGTGTAGTTACTTTTTTGCATTGATCCCGTCGTTACTCTTGCCTGTAACAAAGAGTCCTTTTTAAACATGAATTTCCACAAAGCGTTGTGCTGTTATTTCAATTAAACTGTACCTTTGTTACTGGACAATCTTTGGGGAAGTCCAATAAAAAAATCACGTCGGACATATTTTGTGTGTTCTGAATTTCCACTTTGCCGCATTCGCCTTGTTTCGGACCTTTGCACGTTTCGTATTTCCTCCACAGGCTCCGGTATGGACCCTGAGTGTCAGAATAGTTATAGGTTGTCATTGTCTGAACTTCCTGACAACTTACGGTTAACTTAATTAGGGGATAATTTGAAGAGGATAGACAACGTTTATCCACACGTCCCCTAGTTATTGAATTACTTAGGCAATACCACTATTCATATTGTTCATATTGTATATTAATATGTGCTTACGAGTGTACAGTGTGCTATGCGAACTTGGCTGACACACTGCCGCGAGTATTGATTCTTGTTTTATGTAACCTAATTGTAGTCCGTTACCTACCTAATTGTAGCCCACTATTAGTATAAAAATTACAAATAATGTTTGTTTGCTTGGAATGTAGGAGTCAAGGGGAAAGTTTGAAGAAAAAGAACAGTAGGTACCTATCTGTACCCAACTCATGTCATTATTACTGAGCAGTCTGGGCCACAAATTAGACATTACGAGCCGTTCCTATAACTTGAATAATAATCATTGTTCAGAGCAGAACAAAATATATAGTAATAGTTAATAGTTTTTTTATGTCATAGCTGTCTGTGATACGCAGCTTAGAAGAATAGGTAATTTAGTATTTGTCTTTGGTAAGACAGAAGAAGATGTGAGTTGATTTCAATAGTTGGTTGTAAAATGTTAAGATATAATAGTAGATTGTATGACAAGGGTCTAAAATAAGCTATATTGGGGAAATTGTTAGATTGGTAATATAGTTTTTATATTTACCAGAGTTATACACTCTACAACTATGTGGTTACATTAGTTGAAAGCTAGATGTAATTTATTTTTTCATTGGAAGTATTAAATGAGAAGCCTCAGATGCACATGCGACCTGTAGTCAGTGCAGCAGTTACTACTGGAGTATCATGTAAGTTTGGTTCACTAATGTATAATAATTCAGTTTAGGCATTACAACGATATGAATTACAACCATTAGCACGTTGAAATATATGTCTAAAACATTTCTGAATATAAATAATAAGGGTAGGGGTCGGGTTGCATAAAGTGTAATAGTCATACATTTATGCGCATAAAGTTTAGAACCATAATGTTTAAGAACATAATGTGTATTTGCGCATAAATTTGTGGCGCATAAAATTTTATAAGCATAATTTTTAATGGTCATAAATTGGTAGGTCGTATAACGTTTTATCCATACTGTTGAAACGCATAAACTGCAATACGCATAAGCCTATGATTTTTTAGGTCGTAAAAAGTTTTGATAACAACAAGTTTTTTCCGCTCATTTATAAAAAAAATAACCTCGAAGACGAACGCGGGAGCAAAGCTCCCGCGTTTATCTTCTATCCTATCCGCGATCCGAGTCGGGTTTGCCAAGTAAGTCCCTGTTGAGAAAGTTATGACATTAACAATTATTACTAAAATTTATTATGACATTAACAATTATTACTAAAATTTATTACGACATTAACAATTATTACTAAAATTTATTATAAATATCAACATTATGACTAAATAAATGTATGCTATTCTACATTATGGTTAAACCAATTATGACTCCATATAATTATGACACGGATTAATTATGCCATAAAACCATTTATGCCAAAAAAAAATATGAGCATCAATTTTATGCGTAAAGTGTTATGACAATCAATATTATGACTATAGTTGTTATGCAACCAGATGGCCAACCAAATAATAAATATAAATATTTGCCTACAATCTTACACAAATCAACCAAGTTTCAAACTAAGCAAAGCTACTATACATACATACTTATATAGATAAATAAATACTTAAATACATAGAAAACATCCATGACTCAGGAACAAATATTTGTGGTCATCACACAAATAAATGCCCTTATCGGGATTCAAACCCCGGACCCCTTGCTTCGTAGGCAGGGTCACTACCAACTAGGTTAAAGCGGTCGTCAATATGTATCGATAGACCTAACAGTCATCAATTTGATGAATTGTGTGATTATAGTATTTAATATTATAAATCATTCATGTTAGAACTACCTACTTAACAAAATTATGACTTTTGATGTTTATGTCTATGTTAGCGTCAGATTATGAACACCGTCAGTTTATAATCTAATTCGCGATATTATAAACTGGCGAAAAATTGTGAACTGTCAAAACTGTTCTCAATTTAACGCATTGTTTTTCGTTAGTTTATAATTATAAACTATCAATGACGAATCGTCAAAATGTGAACTGAATCAAATTGGTATGATTCGGAACGCACTTATGTGCACTGATTGGTTGAACGAATTATTCCTCTTGCATCAGCTTCTACTTATGTCAGAACATGATGGTTTTTTTTGTCAATCCAGACCTTTTATTCCATTTATTTCGTCATCCAGCATATCCTGCGTGGGGCTCCTATTTCTGGGCGGTTTGCCCTTCGGGCAACTGAAGCTGCCTAACTAACCTAACCTACCTATTATTTCTGTATGCGTTGCGTAGTATGCCGATTTGATCTCAGTTGACAATTGACGATTCGACATTGATAGTTTATAAACTAACGAAAAATAATGCGTTAAATTGTGAACGTTTTTGACAGTTCACAATTTTTCGACAGTTTATAATATCGCGAGTTAGATTATTAACTGACGGGTTTCACAATCTAACGGTGACATCTATCTGGGGTCCTTTTCTCGAAGCCATTCAGGCCAGTTTCATCATCCTGTAATTTTGTGCTGGCTAAAGCTAGAACCCTGAATTTTCAGGAACATGTAGGGCATAATATGGCTAACATATAATATCAATAACATTCAATTTGAACATTCAGTTTAAGAACTATGTATAAGTGTGACTTGGCAATCACACTTATACATAGTTTTAGGTACCTATGCAAAAATTAGTAGGTTATTGCAGTAAAGTTGTGTGATTCCCAAGTTGCAGAATTTTATTTAGCAAGCAAATAAAGATTAATAAGAATGCCTGACTTGGCTCTACGAAATATCTCACCACTTTTTACTGTGAAAGAGTTTCGAGACTTGGCCTATTTTTTACATGGAATGTTTTTTATGGGATAAATTATATGCATAGCAATTTCTGACTATCGAAATTCGAAATAATAAGTTTATGGTAAACAAAGGGATCCCTTTTCAAACATATAGGAGGCAAGTGCGTAAACTTACATCCGCTTACTCCTGGCGATTCGAAACTAGGTTGCTCACCTGAACTAGCCATAGATATCACTTAACCGTCTGTTGATCATTTTA
Organism: Epinotia brunnichana; assembly: GCA_963854355.1. NCBI lineage: Eukaryota > Metazoa > Arthropoda > Insecta > Lepidoptera > Tortricidae > Epinotia > Epinotia brunnichana. The sequence continues at coordinate 15,999,869 of OY977939.1, read as the reverse complement.
GAACACTCATTATCATGCATGTCTTCAACTAACCCATAGTCCTCGGGGTCGCCAGGCCCTAAAGACTGGATGGCCCTGTTATACTGTTCGTATTCATCGAAAGCCTTATCAAGCCGGTATTTTTTTCTCCAACACGGCTTCTGAAGTAGTCATAGAAATTGTGTATTCTAGTAATGGCAGTTTTAATATATCCACGGGCCGCTCGCAATTTAGCCATAGTAACATGTAACAGCTGTTCAACTTTATACAATACTCCTATACTACAATCTTCCACGTTACACCTTACTAACAATCTACGCTTAACGCATTTTAAATTACAAAATGTACACAAATAAAAACGCCGCAATATTTCTCACTTGAGCCAGAGGGCCTACCGCGAACGGCATTCGAAGTTTTCCCTCTCTGTCGCACTTATGTACGATTACGAGTAAGTATGACAGAGAGGGAAAACTTCGAATGCTGTTCGCGGTAGGCCCTCAGATATTCACATTGACAACTAACTGCTGACGTTAACGTTCGGCGTTGCGTTCCGGAACACGCAAACGTGCACTCAACGCAGGTCACTCTCTAGCGCCAGGCAGAAATCACCGACACCGCTCGCGCATAAAGAAAAGATTCCAAGTGGGTATGCGTTTTGGAAGACAGTTACAACTTTGTCTTCTTCACGTTTTTATACAATGGGGTTGGCCGGTGAAAGCTAATTGTAGATGGCGCTCTTCTAGATTCCATACGATGAGAGAGAGAGACGGAAGATCGGTTGTACCTACTATGTACGGAAACAATATACAGTTCTGCAAAAATCTTCACCATAGCTTTAATCCACAACCTTTTATTTTTAGCCTTTTTCGGATAACGGTGGATTCCCACTACGGAGCAATTCGGGACGAAAAATAAAGCTATTCTCGCAAAAATAAATAAAAAGTACTTCCCGCCATACAAATTTAGCATTTTTAGATACAACTATTGGAGCTGTCAGTTTGACAGTTGCCTCCCCCATTTGCTTTATTGTCGTTTCTCGAGGAAATTTTCAAATTTCAATAATTTTCTATTTTATTCTCGAAGGACCAATTTTCTCATTATTCTTCCGGACTACTTTGTGGTCCATGACTTTCAACTAACTTAATACAAACTTCGTACAGCAAGTTTGTTATAGGGTTCATTTACATAACCATGTTTGGATGGTAATGATAACCCACTTACGTAGTTACGTTGCTTTTCCTGTAACCGCCCAATTTAGAGATACAATGTAAAATTAACAGTGAAATTAAACATTACTCACAAAATTGTTGTTATCGCTTCGATTGAAACCAACTAGGCACAAAGCCGTTATGATAACGAAAACTGGCCAAAACATATCTGATATGTATGGATTGCACTCGTCCGACTGCTCTCGCGGCCAATATACAAATAGCCAATATGTACTGCTAGGCGCGTAGATATAAAATGTACAAATGATGCAATCCGCTTTTGTTCTGATATTATCTTGTGTAATTCAAGGCAATTTAATTTCCGGTGAATTATTTTAATGTGAACACTTTAAATAATTCAACGATATTATACTTATGACGATGCAAAATGAACAATGTAATCGGGAGAGAAAAACCACTCGTCGATGACAAATTTTTACTCGTAACGGTTGCACAGTTCTATAAAATATTCACTCCTTTGTAATAAAAACGCAATAATAACCATAAAAGGATTTTCGTAAAATTGTCGGCTGATATGATGGTGATTATGATGATACGGATGTTATTTTTATGATGTTTTCTTATTATCTCCACTCATAATAAATCTCTTAATTAAAAAAAGAATCAGCCAGTTTGAAATTAAGCTTTGTGCTGTCACGAATGTTTTCAGCATCCCATGAACGGAAAAATATGAAACATTTTTTATAGGTACATTATTATTCTAGCTGTAACATTCGTCGGGTGACAAGCAAAAGTCACTAACAAAACTGTCACTGTTCTTCAAAACCTCGTATCTCGGTACGTAGTCGATATCGAGATACGACTCTTGATTTAAGTAGGTATTTGTTACTTAGTGAGTTTTGCTTGAAACCCGACGATATGATAGTTTTTATCCGACTGCGACAATTAATTAATTTTCCGAAATATAAGACTTCATTTAATTTTTCATTTATTTTTATTGAAATCAAACGCTGCTCCAACTGTCACCTATAAGAAACGTCAAAATGGCGGAATTGCTTTTCCTTTCACTTATTAAGGTGGTTCGATTGCCATACAAAGCGTTATTTGACATTCGCAGGCTAACGGCGTGATATTTTAAGAAACTTATGTAACAAACTTTCATAAATTGGCTTCCCATTTGCGCCAAATTCCCCCTTTCCTAGAATAAACTTGTATGAACCAGATTCATTTGAGAAAAATAGTTTTCCCAAAATATCACGTCCCAAACCAATTTCTCAAATTAATCTAGTTTATACAAGTTTATTCTAGGAAAGGGGGAATTTGGCGCAAATGGGAAGCCAATTTATGAAAGTTTGTTACATAAGTTTCTTAAAATATCACGCCGTTAGCCTGCGAATGTCAAATAACGTTTTGTATGGCAATCGAACCACCTTAATCATTTAAATCCCGTCTACGATAGACCTTTACGAGAAACATGCTAAAAAGCTATACCATAAATAAATATTCGATTCTGATATGAGAACTTATTTGCGCAAATGTCGTATTATGGCGTTATCTCAATAAATGTATCAACATTTGAACAATATAATTAACACTAATTTGATTTTTTTGAAAGGCAATGGCACGCTCTCTTTGCGCATTCTGCCAAAGTACCTGCGGAGCTACCACGAAAACCCAAACTCGAAGTTCGTAATATCTGCATCCCTGTCACTCTGGTATGGTTAGTGCGATAGAGATAGAGATACCCGAATATTTTTGAATTCCGAAGTTCGTGGTTCAGGAATCGAAAATAGGGGTGTAGACACTAAATAATATAATTATAAAGTATTTTCTCGAAAAAGGATTTAAAATATAGTCAAATGGAGTTATAAGTGTCCAAAGTTTTAAGAGGACCCCCTCTTCTGTCCCTTTTCCGCAAAACGCACCTTCATATGAAACGATTTTTTTTTACTATGACGCTCGAGGATCTTAACGTCACAGTCCCCGATCGTTTTCTCACTCTAACAAGTGACATTAAAACGGTTGTGGCTTCATATTTTTTTGAGATATTTGAATGGGATATTTGTCATCTTCTATCTGTCTAATACATATAAATTCCTATGTCCTGACTGACTCACTCACTCACTCACTCGACAACGCACAGCCGAAACTACTAAGGCTAGAGAGTTGAAATTTACACCAGAACTACCTTTTACAACGTAGGCAACGCTAAGAAGAGATTTTTGGAAATTCCACCCCTAAAGCGGGTAAATAGTGGTGCACAGTTTGTGTGGGGGAAACTTTATTTTTTGAGCTAGAGACTTAAAAGCTTGTATAAAGATTACTTATTAAAATACAAATAAAGTGCTTTCAACGTTTAGGAAAATTTTGCCCCTAAGGCTCCACAAGGGCCCACAGGGGGTGCAAATTTTGTATGGGGGAAACTTTATTATCTTAGCAAGAGACTTATAGTGCACGTTGTTAGGGGAAAATACTTCACTTTCGGATACCGGCGCCATATTTTATTATGTTGTTAGGCATGTCCCCTGGATTCCGAAACTGCCGGGAGACAATCTCTAAGAAGTCGAAATCCCCTGTAATAACGTCATGAAAAACGCCACGACCGCGCTTGGAAAAGTATAAATTACACCCAAACCATACAACGTACATACAAATTTGGGGTACCAAATGAAAGCTGAATAATATTTCGATACTTAATTCATACATTATATTTCAATGTATACTCTAGTTTAAGTACTATTAGCAAAAGTATAAAAAATCAAGCAAAAATCTAAGGACTTTCAGACTTTGCGGCAAAAATAGAATAGATACACGAATGTTATGTACAACACACAAATGATATCTAGTATATCAGCTTTACATTTAAGTTTTTTATTTTAAGACAAGAGCAGAATTGGGAAAATTGTGCTCAAAAAACCACCAACGCATAGCGAGTTTTCCCTACAAGATAAATTTTATCGAAATTACTGTTTTCCAGAAACCAGCACGAACTTTTAGTATGTTGTTAGACATGTTATGAGCACCGTAAAACTGCAAAGACAATCTTATCAAACATAATCTTCATTGCCACGAAGGCGTTTTGAAAAGTGAGATTTTTACCTGCACCATGTAAGATATATAAACGTATGTTATATCATGTAAAAGCTAAACAAATATGCTTTAATTTTTGCCTACATAAGGATCCCATATATCCTTAAATTCAAGAGGTATATGCAAAATAGTAGACAAGAAAAGTGAAAAGCCCCCCGCTCTCGCTTTTTGAAAAATCTAAATTAAACCCAAACTATATATTTTCTGAATGCAAATGTGATATTATATGAAACTAATAAAATATGCTTTAACTCGTTCTAACATTGTAATTCAATATAATTATACCTACGTTTCAGAGCAATTTAAATTCCAATAAATCCAATATTAGCAGGCTTTTCACTTTTCTTCTCTACAATTTTGCAAATACCTCTTAAATTTATGGATATATGGAATCACAATATAAGCAAGAGTTATAGCATATGTGTTTAGCTTTTATATGATATAACACAAGTTTATATGTATTTCATGGTTCAGGTACAATTCCCACTTTTCAAAAAGCCTCCGCGGCAATGAAGATTATGTCATTACTGATGAACTAGACACTTTAGAGACTGTCTCTCTGTAGTTTTGCGGTGCACATAACATGTCTAACAACATACTAAAAGTTCGTGCTGGTTTCTGGAAAATAGTAATTTCAATAAAATTTATTTTGTAGGGAAAACTCGCTTAGCTCTGTTGGTTTTTGAGCACAGTTTTCTCAATTTTGCTCTTGTCTTAAAATAAAAAACTAAAATATTAAGTACTAGATATAATTTGTGTTGTACATAACATCCGGGTAGCTTTTCTAGATTTGTCGCAAAGTCAAGTCCTTAGATTTTTCTTTGATTTTTTTATTGTTTTGCTAATAGTACTTAAACTAGAGTATATATTGAAATATAATGTAGCACTGAACTATTGACAATTTAATCAGCTTTCATTTGGTATCCCACATGTGTATGTACGTTGCATGGTTTGGGTGTATTTTAAACTTTTCCAAGCGCGGTCGCGACGTTTTTGATGACGTCATTACAGGGAAGACAGACTCCTTAGAGATTGTCTCCCGGCAGTTTTGGAATCCAGGAGACATGCCTAACAACATACTAAAATATGGAGTCGGTATCCGAAAGTGAAGTATTTGTTCGACGGAATCCCCTAACAACACGCACTATTAATACTTTGTAGAAAGATAACTTATTAAAATTAAAATAAAGTACTTTCAGCTTTCTTTCTTTCTTTCTTTGGAAAATTCTACCCTTAAAGGGATTAAAAGGGGGTGAAACTTTTGTATGGAGGAAACATTTTTTATTAGCTAGAGACTTAAAACTTTGTAGAAAGCTTACTTATTAGAATACAAATAAAGTACTTTCAGCGTTTTTGGAAATTCTGCCCCTAAGGGAGTAAAAAAGGGTTGCAAAGTTTGTATGAGCGAAACTCCTTTTTGAGATAAAAGCTTTAAAGTTTGTAGAAAAATTACTTATTACAATACAAATAAAGAATTTTTAGCGTTTTTAGCTAAGTATATGAAAAAGGGGTGTGCAATGTTGGTAAAGGGGATTTTTTTCAGCTAGAATCTCAAAACTTTTTAGAGAGATCACTTTTGATAAAATAAAATACTGTCAGCGCTTTAGAAAATGGGTGTGTAAGGGGGTGCAACGTTTGTAAATATATATTTTTTAGCGAGCGACTTGAACCTTTGTTGAAAGATTACTTATTTAGTACAATATAACTAAAGAACTTTCAGCGTTTTGAAAAATTCTACCCCTAAGGGTGTTCGAAAGGGCTGAAAATTTGTATGGAGGACACTTTTTTTTTGAGCTAGAGACTTGAAATTGTGTAGTAAGATTATTTATTAGAATACAAATATATGGGTAAATTACTTTTAGTGGTTTGGAAAATTCCACCCGCTAAGGTGCAATGTTTGTATGGGGGAAACTTTTTTTAGGTAGAAACTTAAAACTCTGTAGGAAGATTGAGTACCTACTTATTAAAATACAAAAAAAGTACTGCCAGCGCCAGCGTTTTGGAAAATTTCACCCCTTAAGGGGTTAAAAAGGGGTGCAAGGTTCGTATGGGAAACACTTTTTTTTAGCTAGAGGCTTGATATTTTGTAGGAAAAATACTTACCTATTACAATAAAAAAACTTAGTTTTTTATTTTTTATTTTTCCCTGAAAAGCGTTCAAAGTTTGTATGGAGAGCAAGACAATTTTAACGTATGAGATTTGTAACTTCGATCTTAGCCTGTTTAGACTACACAACTTATTTTAGCGTTTTTTGAAATTCATCCCCTAAAGGGGATTATAAGGGTGTTCAAAGTTGGTATGGAGAGCAGGACATTTATAAAGTAAGGGATTTGTAACTTCGGTTTTAGACTGTTTGCTAAAATAAAAATACTACAAAACTTATTTCAGCGTTTTTTTAATTAATCGCCTAAGAAGGTTAAAAGGGGGTTCGAATTTTGTATAGAGAGCAAGAGATTTTTAAAGTAAGAAACGTGTAACTACGGTTTTAGACTGTTTACTATGAGGGTTCAAAGAGGGTTCTAAGTTTGTACCTAAAGAGTGCAAGACATTTTGAAAGCAAGAGATTTGGAACTACGGTTTTAGACTGTTTATAAAAAGACTAGGTACAGTCAGCGTCATATAGTTAGTAGCAGCCAAAGTAGCCAAATATATCGTAACACATCCTTACTCCTATAGTAATAAAGACGTGTTGCGATATATTTGGCTACTTTGGCTGCTACTAACTATCTGATGCTGACTGTACAAAACTAATCTCAATGTTTTTTTTTTTTAATTCATTCCATAAACTAACATTTAGACGATAACATGTTATACGCGGACGAAATAGAGGGCAACAGCTAGTAAAAATAAATGAGTTTTATTAGTTTTGGTACTTATGTATATTTACGTTTCATCCCTTTTTATTTTTGTTATTGTGCACACCTTAGTCCAAAATATTTATTCTGTAGGTTGTTCAACAGTTAACAATATATAGAATACAACAGGATCTGATAAATTATGCATACTTGTACACAATTAAGCCAGGTCTAGGGGTGAAGTCAACATAGATTGTCATATCGTAGTTTATTTATCTTCGCTGAACAACCGCACGAGAATATATTATTTACATTTTACTTTGTCTTTTCCATGTTACCAGCGCTTTAACATTGCAACTTGCAATACAATCCGCCTAATGCTGAAAGAGTAGTGTGTTCGAGTGTAGTTGGAAATCAAGGAGCATTAATCGTTAATGGTCGTTACGCGGCCGACTATCATTAGTGCATTTTATACCGAGCCGTGTTGCGGCGAAACTCTGGATAGCTTAATGCGTTTCCCCATTACGTGACACCTCTACATCTACTGTTCATTCAGCCACGAACGATATTGCTTCTCTCAACGACCACTTGCCTACGAGACTACTACACAGAAAATATTGAATCACGAGTTCTACAAGATAGTGACTTTAGTTTGATATATTCTAATTAGGATTTTACGATGGCGGGAAATCTTAATTTGGCAACATTTGTTAGATACGCGATGCCAGTTACGCGGATTTACCCTATGGCTGGTGTGCAGATACGCACTATTTACCAGTGCTAGTTACGCGGTATTGCACTATTCCAGACTAGAAAAACAATTAAATACACACCGATAATAAAATAAATAAATAAAACAAACAAATTAGGCCATGTCACGAAATTTCGAATATTTGAACTAAAAAATATTTTAGTCTCATAAATTCGCCTACCAAATTTCACGTCGTTCGAATTAATACACATACGAGTTGGTACGAGTAGATGTAGATACATACATTCATACAAACGCCGTATTGTACCAGTACAGTCGGAAAACTTCGCTTGTTCAATTATTTTATGTATTATCTGTTGATTCAGCTTAAGGGCTATTTGTTGACGCTCCAGAAATCCCAAACCCAATCCTAACCCATCCAGCACTTTCCTATCCCAACCGTGTCGCGTTTTGTGCTTTGTGTTTTTCTTTCTATCCCATTTGGCTACTGGTACATATTTTACAAATTTATTACATTTATTATTTATTATGTGTATACAATAATTATGTGTTTATCAATGGTCTTATGTTGTGTTGCGTTCCGTGGGTCACGTACGGTGCTGTCTGAAAATCAGCGCTGTAGGTGTCTGTCTGACACCTCGGCATAATGCTGAGACAGCGACCTATTCACTGCCGCGAAGACACACACAATATGTGTTAAATTGTAATGTATGCCTACTCCCTTTGTCTCTGTGTGTCTTTTGTGTAGTAAATAAATGTCTTCTTTCTTTCTTTCTTCTATTCGCATTGTATTATAAATACAAGCAAATTTTCATACACAACAAAATTAACTGGATTTAATTTTATCTGGAACTACGTGCCCGTGCCATTAAAAAAATGTGCCTGCCACTAAGTGTGCACTAAATTAGCCTGTTCGAACTATAGCTCTACCGACACTTATTAGTTACAAAAGTCGATTATCGCAGTGGTTTAACTTTACCTACTTAAAAAAACTATTACATGAACAACATGTATTTAAATTGAAAGAGTGAAGTTAAGTTGAGCACTACTCTGATGGTATCGACATAGTTGCCTTTTAACTGAGATTCTAGGACAAGTGCTATCAATTTTGTGGCGAGAGTGTGACGACCGTAAATGCGGCTTCACGTTCCGATACTGCGGTTTCTGTTGCACGTACCAGGAAATAGATACGGGGCACAGTGTTCAAGTTAGCGCTTGAGCAATTTTCATTAATGTTAGTAGACAAATATTCCGGTCCAATTTCAATATGAGGACATACAGGTCTCGGTCCGAGCATTTAGCCGAGTGAGAGTCGACATCAGGTGCCATGGTAGCATAGTTGACAAGCTGGGAGAGATCAAGTGTGTTTGGTGCGCGTTAAAATACCATAGATGACCAGTTTAGCCGTAATAGTACATTACTGCAGAGGCTGGCAACCCCTTTTCCCGCCGAGGTATGTATAGTGCTTTTCTCAAACATGCAATGAAATTTTATATTACAAAAACTCCAAGAAATCAAACTTTAATTTCTAAAGAAAGTTCGAGTTTAGACAAAAAATATAACTAACACATACATATTTTATATGGTATATTTCTGCGTCGGTGTTTTCGTTGGAACTCATAAAACTTTATTAAATAACAAAATCAACAACGCACAATAAATCCAATAAAATAGAATTACAGAATGAAAAATTATCAATTTTGCCTCCAATATGATTAAAAAAATGCCTATAATCATTGCAATTTTTTTAATAATGTGTTATTTGTTATGTTCAAGTCGATTCTACATAAATAAAACTGCAAAATATAGCAAACATAGTTTGTTGTTTTTTTTTAAATAATCGTAGTGGCAGAATGTCACAACGAACCAAAAAAGCAAATGTTGCTTAAAGTTTTTTTAATGGCTGAACGTCGTGATGCTGTGCCACTAATAAATGTGGAATGGAAATTAAAAAAAACCATCTTGCAGGCCTAATTTTGCATGAAATGTGTCTCTCGTCTCTCCGCACCTGAATCGTGATACTCGTACTTCGCTGCCTATTATAAGGAACGTAACGTCAATATTTCATTGCATGTTTGAGAAAAACAGTTTTGTCGAGCTGAACAATCTTAATGCGCGCCCCAGCGGCGCCTGCGAATCGGAAACGATAACGCAGGTAAAGCAAAGATGGCGGCGGTCAGTCCTTGGATGGGTGACCGCCTGTTTGAGTGGTTACTATAAATGAGCGCTTCCGTGCTTTGGAAGGCACGCTAAGCAGTTGATCCCGGATGCTGTCTATGTCAGTAGTCGTTAAGCCGAGTTAGAGGCCTTCGGGCGGCTTAAGAACCTCTAACAGTCGAGTTGCCCACTCACTTGACAAAGGGGGAACAACTGTCACTTGCGTCCGCAGGAGCTACCTACCACACCGTTGCACGTGTCCCCTGGGTGGTACTAAAAAGTGACGAACTCAAAGGCCAAATAATGTATGCCATACGATTCAATCAATCTTAATGCCTCCTGGGGCCTATTGCATAATTAGACTAATAAATAATATTAGAAAATAATACCAGTTATTAGTCAACAATTTACTAGTTGCGTTATTTCGTGTTGCATAATTCTTTTAGGTTTTCACTGATGATAGTAGAAAATTGTGTTACATGAATTTCTAATAAAATAATTTAAATTGTGCATTCTAACTTAAATAAACATTTTGCCGTCGTGTTGTTATAATATACTGATCGTCGTCATCGTCCGATGAATGCAGCAATAGTAGATTGTACAACAAGTGCATAAAACGCACCATTTTACTCGAGACGTTTATCCATCCGAGCGAGCTTGCGAGCGAGGATAGATATAAAGTCGAGTGTAAAATGGGTTTTATGGACGAGTTGTACACTCTACTTTTCACTTCGATTGCGAGGAAATGAAACAGCAACACGTAAATATGAAGTTTTATTGTGTACTTTGGCTGTTGGTATCTTTGCCTTGGTCTTAGAATACGAACGAAACGAAATAAAATAAAGAGGTTGTTGTATGAAGTTAAAGATGTTCGTGTGGCTGTTGCAGCGATTGCCTTGGTCTTCGACGAAGATTTTACTTTATGCTCTAGAGCATAAAAAGCGACTTTATGTCGCCTACGCACGACATAAAGACGAACTTTTAGAGCATGAGAAGTGAAAATTAAATATTTTTCGACGATTAAAATACAAACTTAACTTCTTGTAATTCAAAATTACCATGGTCCTTGGCTAAGTAGTTACAAATACAAGTTACAACTAATAATTTGATAATTTAGATTCATTGCAACAGAAACTAATACAATCCACATATAATTTTAGTTATATATTTTTTTTTGTAGCCTATATTGTGTCCCACTGCTGGGCAAAGGCCTCCCCTTTTATCCGCCAATCTGTACAAAATGTGTGAAGGTCGTCCCGCCATCGCCTTTTCGGTCTGCCTCTACTTTGAAAGCCATCTTGTGGGGTCCATTCGGTGGCTAATTTGGCCCATCGTTCTGCGTGCATTCGGCAGCCATGTCCAGTCCAGTCCCACTTAAGCTTCGCGGTCTTGGCACCTACATCAACGATGCCAGTTTTGGTTCGCAGTTCTGTGTTCCTGATCCGATCGATCCTACGAACTCCGAGTATGCTGCGTTCCATTGCTCGCTGGCAAATCTTGAGTCGGGACTTTTGGGCTTCTGTTAGTGACCAAGTTTGGGCGCCATAGGTTAGGATAGGCAGGATACACATATCGAACAGCTTGCGCTTCAGTGCCAAAGGAAGGTTACCCTTTATTAGCGCCTTCATAGACCAGAAGCTCTACCAGGCGTTTGCGATGCGTCGATCGATTTCTTTAGACTGCATGTTATCGAAGGATGCTGTCTGGCCCAGATAGGTATACTCGCCGACATATTGCATATCCTGCCCATCTACCTTAACCCTATGCTTAACGCCATTGGTCATCAACCGGGGACTTTGCCCTGTTCATTTAGTTATTAGAACTTATATTTTATCACTTGTATTTTGTTACAAAAATTTTATCATGCAACAGAAGTCTACAAGTTACAAGGCAAAAAACCAATATTATTAGCTTGTACTTAGATACCTGTATATTTGTATCTTGTACATTATTATGCAACATAAAAGTACAAGTTACAACCAAAACCACCAAGTATTAGCTTGTACTTTATTATGCAATCGGCCCCAGGGGACCGATTTTTGACTTTGGTAGAAAATAATCGCATACGAAAATTTCTCACGATTATTTTCGCATGATCCCAATAATAGGCATTTTTGAAATTCATCACTCGAAAGCTAGTGGTTTGGCTATTTATACTTTTGCGCTTCGTTGTACGCAGAAATTCGATAAGTACTGGTTATTTAAAATTATATTCTAAACATGGAATAAAAATAAAACATCAATAGAAGGTGTATTTTATAGCTATAATATTAATATTAAAGTGTTTTTTTTTGTGTTTTATGCGTTACATAGCAGAAAAAACTAAGAGCGTAGTAAATATTACCTAGTACGAAACGTTTAGTTTCCCGCCTATTATAAAAGCAATACAAATTACAAATGATACAATTTGTCACATCAACTTTCTTTAGTTAGAATGAGACACCAGTTCATACTTTTCATTCTAAGTTTAGCAAGTTGTTGTGAATCATTGCCAGTCATTTACATATCATATCACTATATCTCTGTCTCTTTTTAACCTGTGCAAAGAGAGGGAGAGGGAGACAGACAAGTTTAATTATTTAACTTAAAAATCAAACCCGCCAAAAGACTATGTTCTTTGATTTCAGCCACAAAATTCGGCAGAAAAATAATATAACATATAATCGTACACCAACACCAGCTAATCAATCAATTGAATCAGAAGGTAAAAAAAAAAAAAAACTTTATTCAGTATCTTAAAGTATTTACATAGTCTGGAGTGGGTTTTTAATTTTAAGCATTGAAATATGCTTGTGTTAAGAGACCCCGCTCTTCCACATGTTTATCTTAGTTATTTAATTTTAGGTGTACACATATTATACAAACTTACTTAACTTAACCTAAAATCTAAACTCTAAATATCTATCTTTATTTATCCCTTTCTAAGTTCATTGTCAGTACAAAATTAAATACAAGTGTAGTGTCCAAATTATCGGCACTTACTTTCTACCAATATAATTGAATACGAGTGGTCAATACCTCTCGTTTTTGAATTTTCTATCGCTCGTAATTCAAAAATAGCATTTCATCGTTTTTGACAGTTTTCGAGTGAAAGAGTCGAGCGCTCGAAAGTCAAAAATCGGTCCCCTGGTCTGTGCTATGTGTGCGATAAACACAAGCGTACACAATTTTCAATACGAGAACCATGCATGTCTCTAGTACAATGGGCTTGTGACCTTAAATTTGTTTACGATGCCATTCGAACCAGTTTTTCTAGATGAACAAATGTTTGTATGGATGTAACTACATTTAAAGGACATTAATACCCAAAAAATCGAGTTAAAGACGGACCTCGCTGACAGCAGCCGAAACGCTTCATACTGATTGGCTTTAAAGTATGACGTCACGCCGTGCAATTTGTACTAACCGTTGCATGGAAAATTAAGTAAATTGCTGTTTCGGTCGCGAAATACTGCGTTTAGGTCCATAGTTGTAATACAAATTTGTTTCTATAAAAGCGTATGGATTCTATTGGTACCTTTAAATTTACTCTTGGTCAATAAATAAAAAAACTTTTTTTTCTAAACTTTCAAAGTTCATATCTTTTTATGATTTGAATTATATTTTGTAATTTATACTTTATTACAATAATTTAATGGTTTACTATCCATTTAGCAACACGACGTTATCAATTTTAACACCACGCAACAAGCCTATTCCATTGGTATCGTTCATGGTCACATTTGCGAGACACATTATTTCGTCTTGCGTGGAAGCCAGTGAAAACTCATCATTGCCGTGTTAAGTGTCGAATAAAAATAGACCCCCTAGTAATAGTCGACGTCAAATATAAGTTTACATTTTTCACATTAATCCATTGAAATAAGGCAAAAAACGTTTATTTAACGTCGACTGTACCATCTTTAATAATTAACTTCTTACCTTGAATATAAATAAATAAATAAAAATTATAGTTTGTTACTGCACATATTCAAGATCCGATAACAAAGTAAATATTTAGTTGTGGTATGTCTAAGAACTATAATTTTGTAAAACAATTCAATAAGGAACCAATTAATCTATGTTGAACAATACTGCCACTGCGTATTTTTACCAATATTTGAAGTTTTCCATTTATCCGTTGCGTTATTTAATTTAGTTTATAGCAATGAAACTGGACCCGATGGCGGGCAGCGGCGGTATTCAGTGTGGAGGTTATATCTATGATATTCAAATCCGGACTCCACTGATCTCGCCACTCATCACTATTATAAGTGGACCCTGAGATTCCTATCGACTGCACATAATCAGAGGTCTGACCTGTACTGGTGGTCCTCAGACGAGTAGTATTCAGCTTTGTGAATACGAGCTCTGGCTACGACCGCAGACCCTTGGCCTCACTGTTTGCCGGCTTACGTGCCAATCACCGGGCTTAGTCTAAATTGCAATTAAACGGACTTGCGTTTCCACCTGATCCGTGAATTTTGGTAAAGTCCTGACCTTCATATATTTCTCGATAGGCAATGGTGATCCATAAAAAAACACCAAAAAAGCAGATTACGTACCCATATGAAATGATCTATGAAATTATATTAGACAGGATCAGCTTATATAAAGCTTGTGTTATAACAAATAAGTACCCATCAACTACGTTTGATGCTTTAGCTTTACGAGCAGATCAAATACTACATGATGGCGCATCTCTGAGTTACAGTACGTAATATCAGGTAATATCATCAGCTATTTGGTTTCAGTGACAACGCGGCACAACAAAGCGAGTTGTCCTTGATTTACTAGATCCGATTTATCTGTCTTCTTACGTATTCTACAGCTGCCAAGTTTAATAACAGATTTGATAAAGACGTGTATCCGGGTCGGGTTGGGTGAATGTGAGGTCCTAATATGCCGCGCCCTCGTCGCGTGTCGGCCGCTGTCTGCTCCGAATAAGGGTTCCCGTCATATTTCCTACCGCAGCTCACCCATTCATATGGATAGTGCGGCGTAGTTTACATATTTTGATGCGCTCCCGCTTTAATAAAGCCATTAATTTTAATAATCCAGTACGCGCTCACTTACGTCCCGTGTTCACACAATAGTTTTTACGCCATAAAGTCATGTGGGTGGGGTAATGTAATGTGCTAGTCTTTATGCAGCTATATTTATGGATTCAGTTTTGGTACTTACCTAGCAGTGAGAGATAAACGCGTGGTTATTTAAGTTATATTGGAATTACATACTTCTGTTCGTTACATTTAATACGAGACAAAGAAATGCACGGCTACCCTAATATAATTCATAAAGAAGTATTCACATACATTACATGTAGATTTTACATTTATTTTCCTACTTCATACCTGATATACTGTATTAATTATTGAATAATTTACTTTAAAAACAATGTTTAAACCGACTTCAATTCAGTACTTCTTCGCCAAGCCACATAGAAACATGAAAATTTCCACATTTCCTTTCCAATTCACCACATGAACTGCTTTCCGAGAGCAAATGCGTTGGTTATTAGTTGTTACCGAAAAAACCCAAGTCGCTATCTGTGGGCTGATAATATTTCCGTGGGTAATACTACGAGTAATAATAGAAAGTACCTAAATTACTACACGCGTGCCTATAAAATTTGAGGGTTGCCCTCAATGTCTATGGGATCCCATCATCACATGCTGACTTGGTGACAATGGGAACACCTCAGTATACCTACTCTTTCGATTAAAAAAAGAATTGTGGAAATCGGTCCACAATTGACGGAAAAATCGACGATAATACATAAAAAAATAAAAAAAACGTACAGTGGAACATATAACCTTCTCCTTTTTTTAAGTCGGTTATAAATACCTCGCCTTGTTATTGCGTATTTACTTTTGAAGTCAGCAAGTATATAATTGGTGATTTTTGCCAAGTTGTGCGATCGCCGTAATCACGCACTGCCTTGACATCCACATCCTATTTTCCTAACTCAAATGATTCAAAAGTGTCAGGTAAACGTCCGAGTGCTCGACGCTGTACTAGTATATGGCATGGGCACTCTATATCAAAGTGACACGCCTTAAATTCGAACGAAGAAAAATCCTATTAGTTCGAATTTAACCCATATTGCTTTGACATAGAGTGCCCAGCTTCAGAACGCGAGGGTGTACGCCCAACATGAGCTCACGACAATGCCGGTTGCTACGGAGACCGAGACACAGTAAACTGAGCCTGACAATGGGGCTTCTTTTGTTTTAAAATATAATTAATATACAACGAACATAAATATTGGAGTTCCTTTCGTTGTTAAAAATGCATTAAGACATAAACTTCACTTCTAGATCAGTGCGAGTGGAGGGCGGAGATTCAATATTTCAACCAATCACGGAGCATGGAGCATGTGGTTCTTGCAGCATGCCCGGCAAGAACCACATGCTCGATTTTATTTTCCAACCAATCACAGAGCAGAATTCTTGCCGTCCAGATTTGCTTAACCAATCACATCACACACAAGCTCATTACTCCCATGGGGCCATTATTTCCCGCGGGAACAATTTAGGCCATTGTCCTTCTGTATACAGGCAAGGAATAACACCATTTATGAGCAAGTGTGATGAAAAGGTTTTTACTCACATCTCCAAGAATGTACTGCAGTGGCGTCAATTCTATTTATCACCACGACTCAACATTTTTAATATTAACCAAACACACATCATCAATGTTTACTAGTATTTGTGAAATTACCTATAATGGCGCGCAACTATTTTTTTTTGTGAAGTTCGCGCAGTGCGCCTGCAGCGAGGCTTAGATGAAATCTCTAAACAGCCAATACAAAATAAAATAAATATTTTCTTATTCAATATAAATTCATGTAAAATGTTATCAAAAGTAAATAGTTTTACTAAATGACACGTTTCTATATCACATCCAAGAAGAAATAATCAATTTGATCACAAGAATGATTTAATTTGTTTAGTCGAGTAAGAATCCATTAGCCGAGAATTAAAAACAAACCTGTATAACCCGGTCAATTTAAGAATGCGCCGAGTCCATGCTGCAAGGTGCCAACGTGTCTTAATCGGGATATAAACATAACACACGAGTGTCGTAATGTTATAAAACACGCGTGTTTAATACCCAGGATTATGAGCCTAAAAGCGGCACAATAAGAGGCACGTTACGAGCAAATGTGTTGAAAAACATATTACATAACATTTCATGTTCAGTAGCTTGAAATATGTGATAAGTTGCGTTTGTTGAACTGTTGAGAACTGTTATCTGGTTTTCAGTTCGTAGCTTTTGTTAGCTTTAATGGAAACAAAACCACGTGAATATACTATAATAACATTAACCAATATGAAGGTTTACAGCTGTGCTTAATGCAAAAAATGGAAAAAGGTAATAATAAATAAATGATTTATTTCACAAAAACACTTGTTACATGATATTATGGGGTAAGTATATCCAATCAGACTCCAAACTAGGCTTAAGCCTGTATCTTGGCAGTCTGCGAGTGCGAAAAAACAAGATTTACAGGAGTGTTAAGGAAATGTAGGTACTTACTTATAAGTATAGTTTAGATAATACTAGTCGAGTTGGTATATAAACTAAATTCTATTGACATGCATTATGGGAGCGAGTGCGTGCGTGCGTGCGTGCGTGCGTGCGTGCGTGCGTGCGTGCGTGCGTGCGTGCGTGCGTGCGTGCGTGCGTGCGTGCGTGCGTGCGTGCGTGCGTGCGTGTGTGTGTGTGTGTGTTTGTGTGTGTGTCTGTGTGTGTGTGTGTATGTGTGGGGTGGGTGTGTGTGTGTATGTGTGTGTGTGCTTGGGTGTGAGTTGATGATGGAAATTCCACAACAGCTTTATAGGGTTTAGTTTGTAAGCGGTATTCTAACCAGTCTCTCGGTTTCAGCATATGACAATGTTAGTAACCATTTCTTTACAATACGTCTAGCTTCAGGAGTGGAAAGCTGTTTAATGTTCTGGTACTTGCAGATGTTATTATATACGTAGGGATGTGAAAAAGCTGGAGATTTACGAGCCGAAGCTGATATGAGCGGTGGCAGGGGCGCCTTATATATGCGTCTTCTTAAGATTTCCTCATAGAGCGCAGAATTGAGTAAACAGCTGTGAGTCCGCGAGACCGCTTTCATGATATAAAGCTGGCGCACTCTAAGAAACCCACATTCTCGGTAAAGTGTATCCGTGGGATAACGAAACGGTTTCCTCAGCATCACCTTTAATACAGCTCTCTTAGCACGCTCCACCTGAAGGATGTGGCATTTGGCTGCACTACCCCAGATGGCGACACCATACTGTAGTATGGATTGACATAAAGCGTGATATACCAAACGAAGTACTACAGGGGAAGCGCAGTCCCGAAGTCGCTTCACCACATAAATAAGTTTTCTTACCCTGGACGCAAGCAGAGACAAATGTGGTTTAAAGGAAAGGTGTTGATCGATGAGGAGCCCTAAGTACTTTACATAGTGGTGCCTTTCAATTTCTTGACAGGCACAGCCATGTACGTGACAGACAGATGATGCCGAAGTGTAATGCGCACACGAGTGAAATTTAATAGTCTTATTCTCAGGCGGGGAAGAAGCTGCTGTCTTTGAGAAAGCTATGAAGTTTGTCTTACTAACATTTAGTGTCAGCAAATTGCTGCTCAGCCATGAAGCCACGCCAGCCAGCACACTCTCAGCCCGATAATAGGTTTCATCCCAAGTTTTCCCATTTACGACCACTACTGTGTCGTCTGTGTAGCAGACCAGCTTTGCATTAGGTATATCAGTGGTAAGGATATCATTAATATATAGAGTAAACAAAGTTGGGCCAAGTACGCTCCCCTGCGGCACACCAAAGCTGACGGGAAGGTGGTTACTCACATGTTGTCCTATTTTTACCATCTGACTTCGATCAGTTAGATAGCTGGTGAACCAATTCAGCGCAGTGCGTAGACGTAGACAATATCCCATGAATTAGCGAAAGCTTAGAATTGCTTAGGTGGTATTTGCGTGTTTCCAGGAATCCCAAATATGAATTTTCACTTAATTTTGTAAATAAATGAGGTTTGTAATGTTAAAAAAACATGTAAATAATATTTAGATATTTTCCAGTTCTAAATCAAACGAGTAACTTCTCTAACAATGTTTTTATATAGTTTGTTCAATCCATGAAGATACGCTTCACTACTCTTAACTATATCATAGACTAAATACGAATCAGGCAATGATAAGAGAATGGAGAGGAGGAACGGCTGAGAATGGAGGGTTTTAAGTTGAAAGAGATGGTATTAAATGAGGAATTGTTTAACAGAATAAGAGGAAATTAAAACTACCCCTGTATTGACAGAAATAGAAAACCGAATAGAGTACGTAATGATGGGACATTTGTTTAGACGCGACCTTTTCTTAAGAAAAGCTTCTAGAAATGAAGATTGAGAGAACGAAAGACTGAGGAAGGCCAAACAAATAAAACAGAAAGTTAAGGATGTGTCGAACCAGACAATAAAGGAAATTGTTGAGAACACAAACCGCTAGCGATTGCTCCATCGACACGAGTGCTATTACTCTTAAATTAAAGAAAAAGTCAATGAGATTGAGATGGAGTTTCCTCGTGGATTGAACGATCTATACATGAAGATTACTTTTTCTTTGCAATTTGATTGATCTGGCTACCTTTAATCGATTTCGATAGTTGTGTCGTCATTAAAATGGGATATCAGAGTTGTTTCTGCCGCCCGAGCGCGCAGTGCGATAAAGCACTTAAGAGAGCTCGAAGTGTGATGAATGAGGGCGTCGTGGCAACGGCTTGGAACTGTGTGCCGTGCGTCCGCCTTGCCTGCGCTTATGATTGATATAGCCGCGCCCCCGCCTTGCTATACAAGCGCAGCGTCTAGCGGCACTATAACGCTAAAGGGGGATGTTCAGAAACTGTCGTTTCCAATTCCGGTTTTACGATAGTGTTTTTCTCGCTCTTTTGAAATAGGAAATATGGTGGCGAAAGTCTGTGATCTATCCCAAGGAATGTTCTGTGATCTATCCCTTTCGGTCTCTAATTTCTACGTTTTTCCTTGCTACCAAATGATCAGGAACTATAAACGTTTATGCTTATCACTTTAAGCTACTAGCCTTCTCGTAATACGCTTAACGCTATGCAGCGCTGTGACGCCCAGTCAGCTTTTCACATAGATAGTACTGAGTTAAATTTAACTCTTTAATTCACTGCGCTATAACCGCTGCAATGCTACAGCCCAACGCTTTCCACTTATGCCAAAGCACTATTATAGGCGACGCTCAACGACGCTTTGTGTTAAACTCGCCCTTTATGAAAATAGTTGTGACCTACCTTCATGCCACATCAATTTTGCAATGGCGTCTACGCTAGCAATATTCCAAATTCTATTCCATTTAACGCTTCGCTTGATCGCTGTGTTATTCGATTTTTGTTCTTTTAACCCTGCTCACTTTTATGTGTTGCCTAAGCCGCTGGCCGCTCTGACATCGTGTTAATTAGTAGTTTGCTATCTGTAATTAATACGGTTTCCTCGAATGCTCATAATCAAAGTGTTAATAACTACGCGATATCTGAGATAATTATGGATAAGATAATATTGATTACAGAATTGGAAACGTGCATACAGATATACCTATATCAACATGTTAAGCGGTACGCATTTAGAAACTTCATTATTTCATTCACATTCAGGATGCTTATATATATAGTCTTTACACGTTGACCATGTCTTGCTGTGTCGCCAGGTTGTCCTTGATTGGTCACCTCAATTTAGAAGCCTCAGCATTCCGTCGCTAACCTCAGGAATGCCGGAATGGTTCCCATTCCTGCTCACGTCTATAATCCCGATCAGTTTATGTATCGCGTTACAATACACCATCAATATCAATATGCGTACGCTGTATGTGTAACATACATTTTATAGGTTTACGATCATAACCATTCGTCTTAAGTGCCACGTTAACAACTCGTCGATAATTTTGGTGGATTACGCGTAGGATTATCTAATATCCAGTTCTGTATCATAATCCGGGTAACCAACTGTAGCAAAATAGTTTAATTTAGTTCAGTACAAAAGGATATTAAAAGGATTAGAGGGTTTGTTTGAATTATGAATTAATTTCTAAAATGACTCCAATGGCAAAGATTTTTAAATAATATAGATGTCCAAATCGATATTTAAGTAAGTCGAGTACATAAGGGTTTCAATACGTGGCGTTATATAAGCGAGGTTTGTGTTTTTGTGTTGGGAGTTCATTTTACAACGGCATTTATTCGTCTCCGTAGCAGTATGAAAAGTTTTAAATAGCATTAAAACAGACCTCGAAAAAATGGCTTCTAATGTTTAAGGCGCCAGGAACAATTTGAAAGATCCTGTTAGCGCTAAAAAGCTGAAGTTGCCACTCGACGACGGACAGATTGATTAACAGCCTATTGAACCAGTGGAGTTACAAGAGTGAAGGAAAACGGTGCGGCGGTGCGTCGCACGGGCGTTTTGTCAGCGATCCGTGGGCTATCGGCAGCCCCAACCCAAACTTAATTTACATAATTAATCTGCGTCCACGGCTACAGGCGGTGCGTTGACGCGTCTCCATTAATTAGCGGCACCAACTCGGCAAGTTTTACCCTACTTTTAGTAAATTACGCTTTCCCGGGATTTTCTTACGCGTCTCTAAACGTTTTAGGTGTATGTGCGGAATCTTGAGTTTGGGTTTACGTTTGCCATCTCATATCAAAATTACTTTTCATCAAATTACCAGGATTGAAGAAAATGACTCTGATCATATTTTCAGTGCCGAATCCGACGCACTAATATGCCCGTCAAAATATTCAGTTGATAATCATGTACAATTGCAGATCAAGTTCAATGTTAGAATGCCCAATCCAATGTTGAAAATCGCCGCGTTGTTAAAGACGCACGGTATCGATAATATCGAAATAAGATGCGATCTCTTGTGTGAAATGTCAAAATATTCATTTGTACAATCAGGGGTAGATCTCTGATATCCTTAACATTTATTTACTTACTACTTACTGACTTTTATATTTTGAGATGACATGAAATATTTATCTTGTTTACACATTTATTTACTTACTACTTACTGACTTTTATATTTTGAGATGACATGAAATATTTATCTTGTTTACACATTTATTATTTACGCTGAAATATTACGATCCGTTTCCTCATTATGTTATTGGCATACAGCAAATATATCATTATTATATAAGCTACAACGTCTGATTAAAGTCTTACGTTCTTGATCAATTGAGAGTAGAAGCAAATCACGAGGGACTGAAAAAGTAATACGGCAGCAACCACGACAGCGAGCGTATTAACTTAGTTCCTATCAATTCTCTCGCATAAGCCTTTGCCCTGTCTATGTCAGTATTTTTTGTAATGGAACTACAGTCTCAGGGCACGTATATAAAAATAGCTACTAATTAAATTGTACCATTGTAAAATCTATAAAATATTTTAACATTTGATAGTATGTAGAAGTGGAATCAACATCAATTGCAAAAATTCCGAGAACATGCAATCCCGTAACTTAAAACATTCAATCAAATAGTAACATACTTCTATGGAGTATTTGTAACAGCTTAATTAATCTGAACAGTATATACAAAATAAAAACGAATTTAAATGCAGTCTAAAAAAAGTTCAATTTTGATTCATAAAGGAAATATCATGTATTCAAACAATGCGCTTTTGTTGTTCTGTAGGATAACAGACGGTTAAGAGAATGTGTATAAATTCAACTCGGATGCAGTGCATGTACTTTGCGTAGATCTTTAAATTGTTTTAGATTTTAAACATTTCTGAAGATAATTCCTATGAAATACCAGGCTGCAGATTGCAGAAAGAGGAATATTGGAAAAATTTACCGACTTCAAAAAAGAAGGAGGTTCTCAATTCGTCTGAATCTTTTATTTTAATATAGGTAGGTATGTTCCTCGATCACTCGAAGACGCCTGCCTGGCAAGACCGATTTGGAAAAAAAAGGGTATTCTTTCCTGGTGGTCCCATGGTCATAACTGAGAATCTGATGATGGGATCCTGGAGAACTCTTCAAATTTTGTAGGCATTAAATTTTATTTTATTTTTACAGCGATTTGGGTTTTTCTTTAATAATCAACGCATTTGCTCTTTTTAAAGCAGTTTTTATGGTACTTAAAGTGGAAATGTTCATGTATGTGAACATTTCCACTTGGCGGAGTACTGAATAGAAGTCGGTTAAAACTTTCTTTTCAACCGACGAAAAAAACGGAGGAGGTTCTCAAGTCGACGCGTACCTATATATATTTTTTTTATGTATGACCACGCATAACATTTTACAGAGTAGTTCGATTTTGATAATTCTTTTTTTATTGGAAAGGGTATACCCCTAAGTTGGTCCCATATAAATTTGGAAAAAAAACCAACCCTAAGGGTAGGAAAATAGGGGATGATTGATTTTTCGTCGGTTAAAACTTTGTTTTCAAAGCAAATTATTAAAGTTAATTATTATTTGTGACCAGGGGTCGTATTCACGAGACAGCTCGTGAGATGCCGATTTTTAGACAGGACCGTGATATCACCTGTGATCTGGTAAATAGTAATAGAGAAATCGAGAGGTCAAATGGTACATTTCGTAAAATCAGTCATTATGGCTGTCATTAAAACGTGAATACCTACTGCCTCATGTTTTGTTCGTCACAACGTTCAGTCAATATGTTACTTACATGCAAGTAAAGTAAAAAAAAACAGAAGTAAACTATAGCTACTCTTTGCGGCATTCTATATACACGAGGAATCCAAACACGACGCAGTCGTGTCCCGTGACGAGGGGCGCTTCAATTAAAACTGTTCAAGTTTGTTTAAATGTTTGTGTCAGCCCATCGTCGACTTACTAAAGTTACCTACAGTGTACCAGATTTTCCTCTAAATGAGCATGAACTTCTATGTGGGGGTCTAATTTAAATGTCAGTCCTTAATTAATACTACTGGTCGGATGCCGTTCAAGTAGAGTGATTAATTTTTTACAGGTATTACTAGGTATGTAGTTGTTATTGTTTTCTTAAATTCCGAAAAATTTAAAAGGCATATAGCAAAATTATTTTTTACGTGTTTTTATTTATCTCACAATATACAATAATATGTTACATTAGGAACTACTAACTAAAAGAAAAACAACTGAAATAAACAACTTCTTATTTAAGAGCTAGGCTCTTGTCGGTGGAGTAATTTCCAACTTGTTCTACATTCTGCGTTTTATTTTTATTTATCTATACGATGAAGCCTTTATTTTCTCTTTTATTTGCTCCATGTAAGAGAAATAAACAAAAGTACTTAACCTAATTTAAGAAAATAAACATTAAATCAAAAAAGTTCCCCTAGATCGGATCCCTGTGGAAGACATGCTACATAGCGGAAAATAAAGATATAGGAACATAAGACTGCATTATGTGTATAAACGAGACGTGTTGATTTAAAACATAGGTCGGGTTTTTTTAACAACTGACGAATCGCAAGACAATGACGCGTCGCTGAATATTAGGGCAGAAAATCCCCATATCTTTTTAAATGAAGTTAACTGTGTCCGGGCGCAAATCGACTCGTTATAATAATAGCTCGTATCATCTGTCAAAACCACTCTATTGTGAGATGAGCCAATGTCAGCGCCGGTGAATTTACTTTTTTTTTTCAAGTAAACTTCGAGTCGATAGATTATTGAAACATAAACTTAAAACGCTATTAATTGACCGGGCATATTATAGCATTAATGAGTTTTTCGGATAGCGTTGCTGACAAAAGACAAAACTATGACTACTAGAATAAGCATCTATGTAACCATGTACCATGAAAAATATTACACGATTAAATTTTATTAACATTAACATTATTTAAAAATGAAATGTAAATTATTATATTTTAAGTTGACATGTAAAATACAATATTTTATCAAGAAATAAATTAATGAGTCATAAATATTAATAATATAATTGCCTCTTGGTTCTCGGCAAACGGTATGTTATTAAACATTGAAAAAACCAATATCATGCACTTTTCACTCCGCGGAAAAAAAGAACACAATCTAAATATATACTGCAACGATCGACTCGTTCCTCAGGTTGACGAGGTAAAATAATTGGGTCTTGTCATAGATTCTGGTTTAACGTGGGGTCCCCATATTGACTCACTATGCAATCGTTTGTCGTCCGCGTGTTTTGCACTCACTAGGCTGCGTCCCAGTCTAGATCACAATAATGTAAGAAAAGCCTACTTTGGGTATTTTCATTCTCTCCTAACATATGGAATCGATTTATGGGCAAGCGCAGCTAATCGTGAGAGACTATTCAGACTTCAAAAACGAGCCATTCGTTGCATATGTGGTGTCTCCTGGGATCATCCTGCTCGTGAGCTGTTCAAGGAAACCAAAATTCTCACCCTTCCTAGCTTGTACGTCCTAGAAGTAGCCAAGTACGTGAGAGGTAACCTTGAACAGTTCCCGACGCGTGGTGACTCACACAATTTTAACTTCAGGCGGCGCGGCGATCTGCGCGCTCCCGCCACACGTCTTGCGAAGGCCCAAAAATGTCTCCACTCGATAGGGCCCAAGATATACAACAAGTTGCCCCAAGAAGTCAAAAGCGCGCCGAGTATGAGGTGTTTTGTGAACAGACTTAAAATTAAACTAGCATCCGATTCATGCTATTCCATTGACGAATTTCTCAATAATGGCTGAAAACCGAACGACTTTTCAACTGGCTCGCTGCCCAATCAGTGACTTGACAAATAAATGTACTAATAATAATTATTCGTTGACTACACGCTGCAGTGTACCCAAAGAGTACTATGAATAATATAGAGATAGAGACGTCAGTCAAGGTTTTGCATGCCGCGCGTCATCTAGTTTTTATCCGACTTCAACAGCCCAATAGTTAGCTCTAGTAAGTTCATATGTGTGCGTCAAGTGTACGCATCTGTGCGTCACGTGTACGCATGTGTGCGTGTACGGAAATACTCACACACACATATACACTTTCCCTGTACCTACATGCATACATATTGATGTATAATATGCCAATTCCTATTTAACGAATAAATTTAAAATAATAAAGACAATTTATGAATTATAATATATTTTATTCGAGGAATCACAGTCAATTACGAACATGAAACAGTTATTCAAGCAGTAGGTGCAGCAGTTTGGTATCCTGTTACTAGTTTGGTACAATATTATTGACTTACAATCGTCAATAAGCAAATCAAGGTCCAGATGAGAAAACAGCAGGTCCAAGTGATCAGCGCACTCGTAGCACACGATAATAAACGATAAATAATAATTAAAGGCAATTACGAAACCATTTTCAGAGTAACGGTGACAGTCTGACAATGACGTGACGTGAATGACGGCAGCATAGACTAGACGGAAGCATAGACTAGACGGAAATGACGGAAGCATAGACTAGACGGTTTACGTTCCATTTCATGTAAAATGCTCTAACCGTAAATTTAATGTTCTGTTTTAATTATAAGGTAACTATAAGTAGTAAGTTTTTTTAGCAGAATCAATTGTATGACGAATATACTAACGTGGAAATGTAGTCTCAGTTATAATCAAACTACGTAAAATGGAATTTTCCTGACTGTCATACTTAGGCAGGCCTGTTTCCGCTTCCGCTTTGGACTGCCACCTGCAGGCGTCGAAACAGAACAACGATAGGTCTCCTCAAACTCGCCACTATTTTGACGTATAAACGTCAAAATAGGCTTTATAAGGCACTGAAAACACCGTGAGTGTACCTAAACTAAGACATACTTACCTACCTAACCTGCTGTAATATAATATAAGACATACTTTTTCACCTTAATGTGATAGTATTATGTATAATGTTATTTAACATCTATAAATTGACATGTAAAACTACGTTTTATAAAGGAATAAATGAAATGAAATGAAATGAAATAGTTGTATCACAAGATTGGCAATGCCACAAGCTGGCATTACGCCTTTGTGCCGAATGAATGCTCTGTATAAACTTGAAGTCGATCGCTCAACTGCTACATAATGCGATTGTCGATACTCTAACAGTATTAAAAGCACTTGTGGTTGTAGGAGATTTGGAACGTTCGTTCGGCAAGTTAGAGCTCAGGTTGGGAAAAGTTGACAGTTGATCGGCGCGCTTCTCACCGCGATGTATAAGTTTAGATTTCACGAGAAAATGTATGTCTAGTATGACTAGTTAAATTAGAGCATACATACTGGAGTAACCTTATATGTCGTATTTGCGTGCAAAAATGTATGCCGAATTTTGCGGGGGGTGAAGCAATAACACATGCAAAAGATTACTCACAAATGCAAAAACGATCTGTTTATTTACAGAATGTGCGTATTTGAAAAAGAAAAACACATTCTCATATTGCGACACAAACATATCACACATGGAAAGACTTGGTCGAAACATGGTTTAAGAATACGTAAATGCCAGTGTGATCGGATAAACCAGTAGAGCGAGGTTTGGGTCGTTAACTAAGATCGATAATTCTATCGATATATGCACAAACATATACAATTTTGGTACACATTATTATGAGCATATCTTAATAGGATATTGAAACTCAATTGTATATTGAAATAATTGTTAAGCTATAAAATACAATAAGCAACAATATGACGTTTTTAGATTTATCTTTATTAACAATTTTTCATTTCAATTAACTAAATATATATGAATTAGCGAGCAGTACTATATTACAGTAGTAGAACCCGCTTGATACGTCGCTTTTTCGAATAAATTGTGTTCACTTGGCAATTTTGCAGGTTCTCAGTGAATCATACTTAGGTACTATCGATAATTAATGAATTCATCGATACTACCCTCATCTCTACTTATGAGTCTCGGGACACTGATCTGTCATTTGAGATAATCCTTGCAAATATTATTATTAGCTCTAATTTAATTGCAATCCACCGGGGGTGGCTCGGGGCGGGCTTTTTGACTAAGTTAATAATTTATTATTAACACTCATTGTACCTTTTTATTTATTGTCTAACTGTGTAATTGACTTATGATGAAATAAAATATTAAATTCTAAAAAAATTGCAATTAGGTTCATTCTTACAAAGCATGAAACCGTTTTCATGCTTTGTAAGAATGAACCTAATTGCAATTTTTCTCTCTCGTGGGGAGTGCTTAGTTTTCCGTAATTTTGATTAATGAATGCTAATAATATTATAGACTTTGTTTCAAATACCATAAAGTTATTTCTTACAAATCATGAAAAAAAAGTGTCGTGGGGAGTGCCATGACGTATCCAAGAAATAATTGTAAATCGATTACATGATCGTTTAATTTGACGTGTGATAAAAATATTTTCATAAAAGTAATATTTAAGCTATCCAAAAATACTAAAATTACTTACAAATGGAATGTAATACCATCTTTTTCTAAGCTTGAAGTGGTTGAACGAACGAATTACATGTGTTTACAGCACATGCGGGAATTCTTATGATCAGTGTTTGCTTGCGAGGCGATTTTGTGGATGACCATTAATCGATTGTGAAATTGTCTTTCTATGATTTTTTTGCACATGGTGCAAGGTTTTCAACAGAGGGGTAAGTTACTGAAAGGCTACTCCAGTTATGTATGCTCTAAGCTAGTTTATGCTTACAATAAGTACACTTTTAAAAATATGTGTTGTAACGTTCTATTTCCGTTAAGTATTAAGACTCTTTCTTGTCGGGACTTGCAGTAAATCCGCATCCACAAAAACTCCGCATCGATTTTTGCGGATGCGGATGCAGATGTTGAAATCGATGCGGAACTTCCGCGGTTGCTTATGCGAATATCAGCAACATCCCTGGTTATAATAGAAGAATATTGATTGAATAAATGATGCTATGTATTCTCGATATACATTATTACATCAATTATTTGAATTAGGTCGGCTGTATCGTCGGCTACTTCAGGGCTAGACGTATTCATAATAACAGCCTGCGGTTGGAAATTAAAGTTGATGACTGGGTGCTCTGATTTACACCCTAACTGTCGCCGTCCTCATTAGCTTTGATATATAATATTATGTTCACTTTTTCGGTGAACCTTTCACATGGTAACAAATAAGTTAGTGTAAGTTTCTTGAACGATAGACTTCGTCATTGACTTTCAAATTAGACATACCAAATACAAATACAAAATTTTATTCGTAACAATTGTTATATGTCATACAGACATTGGATACCTATATAACGAACATGTATGTTGTTATGTAGGCTATTGTGATTATAATTAATATATTCGATTTTCTGTATAAATCTCATTTACATTCTTTCATTTAGGTAAGTATAATAATTAATAAGGTAACATAATATTCTAAGTTACAAATGTGTGGGTATGTAAATCTTACAATGTGAGCGGTAGGTTAAAGAACTCTTCATAGCTGTAGAACAGTTCTGTCATAAGATACTTCTTCAATCTACCTCTAAATCCGGCGGGAGTGGCTGCATCTCTAACTGCATCGGGTAGGCGATTGTAAACCGATGGGCCTAGATAGTACAATGAACGATCTGACTTAGCGAGTCTGTGCGGCTCCGCGTCCAGTCTATTTTTATGCTTATTGCTACCTCAGACTAACTTGTTTGGTGGCTTGGCGAACTGCACTGAACTTGAATTTATCATACTCAATTCAGTTTTCCTCTCCCGAATAGATGTAACAGAACTATAACTATAGTCGATTGCTTATTTGTTCTCACAATTTGTTGTTTGATTATGCACTCATTCGTAAATATGTACGCTAATCAAATATCCCATAGGTACTTACTCGATGTTTCGATTAGTAAGATACGGGTGCGACTAGAGTGGGTGTGGATGGGGGTTCCTTACAGGGGGTCCTCTAAGGGTTGGCCTCGTTGGAGTTAACAAATCGCTTGCCCGCACCACGCACAGGTAGTGTCACGGCTCATTACTCCCAGCTTACATTTGCCAAATCACTCGCGCCATGAATAAACAAGACGTAAGGGTTCAATCGCTCCGCTGATCTTGCCATTTGTAAACGTCCTTTATTTTCGTGTACACTCGGTACTCAGACGAAGTTGATTGAAATGATGAAAATATTCAAAATTATTTCTTTATACATACTTTTAGACAGTTTAAAATAACTAAGTTACAATGATCCAAGGAAATTCACGTAGTTAATATTGAAAAACTTTTACAGGGCTTTGCAGCGTACCTTAAGTTAATTATTCACTGCAGCCGTACCTACAACTTTTCATAAAACACGCGATCTCTGTTATCCTGCATTTTTGTTTTCGCATAATTTAAAGTTCCTCGACGTTCGCATCTCCCAGTTCCCAGAAGCTATCGTATTGTTTGTGTTTACTCTGATCTGTGCGATAACTTTGCAGATGAACGTTAGCGGTGGTGGCTATCTTCACAGCTTCCGCATTGAGAAAGTCCGACATAATGCTCAGACGGGTCTTTGTTCCAGCTTTGATGAGCGGATAGCTATAGTCCGACCACTTAGAAACGAGTACAGTCGGCAGCTTCGATATGAGTAAAGGAACAATACTTAATCCTTGTACGTACTCCTCGCGTCCAACCGCCTTCACAGATTCCACGAAGTTTTGAACTTTGATAGAGAAGTTAATAATATCTCTCTGGTACTCGTTGGATATGGGCGCAAGTTTCTTTACATCCTGTATAAGCCTGCTTACTATAAACTCTGGGTCACCATGACGTAGTTCCAATGTGGCCATAATGCGGTCAGGTGAGGCGGCACTCATAGAGGGTCACGGGGCTGGAGTTCTAAATGAAAATGATAAAAAAATTCAAACGCTCATTGAAATCAATCCAAATGGAGTACGAATATTACGTGCACTTCCAATAATATTATTACAGACGACGGTGGTGTTGAAAAGGTCCGCTTGACTTTGTGTCAAATGCAGGAAAACGAAATAAATAGTAGATTGTACAACAAGTGCATAAAACGCACCATTTTACTCGAGACGTTTATCCATCCGAGCGAGCTTGCGAGCGAGGATAGATATAAAGTCGAGTGTAAAATGGGTTTTATGGACGAGTTGTACACTCTACTTTTCACTTCGATTGCGAGGAAATGAAACAGCAACACGTAAATATAGTAAATGCTAATTTAATTGTTGTTGTTATGGCTTAAATACTATACTGATCTACTAAATTGAAAAATAAACAAATATAAAAAATAATAAATGAGACGAAATACAAATTATAAGTTTATTTCATGAAGTTTTATTGTGTACTTTGGCTGTTGGTATCTTTGCCTTGGTCTTAGAATACGAACGAAACGAAATAAAATAAAGAGGTTGTTGTATGAAGTTAAAGATGTTCGTGTGGCTGTTGCAGCGATTGCCTTGGTCTTCGACGAAGATTTTACTTTATGCTCTAGAGCATAAAAAGCGACTTTATGTCGCCTACGCACGACATAAAGACGAACTTTTAGAGCATGAGAAGTGAAAATGTTTTTTTTGCAACTTTTATGTATGTAATTAGTGTACGATTCGAAGGATTCATTTCGGAGGATGGGTGTAACATGTCGAAAGCATCACGAGTTGGAACGACGTGCATTAGCCGTTCTCAGCCTAAAATGAAACGTGGCATTAGTGCGGGCTCAGGTCGCGCGCGTCCAAATCGCGTGACATTAGCTGAGCTGCGACTAAAACAATGATTAGTGAAATTAGCGTGTCGGGCCGCTGTGCATTACTCGTGGCTTGGCGTCGCTCGCACGGAGCGTGTGACAATAATTATGTAAATAGGATATTCGGCGCGGCTCGTGTCGATGGAATATGTTGCCGTAATGCGCGGATTTAACCAGGCCATCGGCACGTTCAGCTGGTGCAGTGCGTGACGCGCTGCTCCATCACTCAGGGCCAATTTATAGTTATTATATTTTCGTGCGCGCTCTCTGCCCGGCATAACAGACTTACCGACGTAACTAAATGGCTGAGAGTGTCACTAGCTATTACTGCATGTCCCTCGAATCGATGCTCCGTGGCGCTTTCACACATTAACTCTACCAACGATTTCGTAGCGCTACGCTCGTAGCCATGCGAAAAATCGTATGTAGAGGAAAGAACCCACGAGCAGAGTGTTCTTGGCACTGAAAGTATTTACGTAGTAATACCAAAATGCTTTGATAATTATTCAAGTTCATAAAAAGGCTGAGAACTTCTCATACACTTGCATACAGGGAAATCCCTCCTACGGACTATGGTGATCGTAGTATTTTTCGAAGTACATGGTTTCTACATGCTACAGAAGACGTAGAGGTATATTGAGAATTGATAAGGGTCGTATAGATTGGTGCGCTCTTGTTTATGATAATATTGATAATGCACAACCTATACGATCCGCATTTTATCTCAATACGTCAGCAGAGTCTTTCGAAATTGAGCTTGAGCTGCGGTACCTGTGCTACGCAGTAACTCGTAGCATCATTTTCTTGCCTAAGGCGTAGCAATGGTACGAGTGCTACGTCTTCGGAGAGACAGTCGCCCCGAAACCTATTTCAAATTGGTCATGAAAAAGTCAAACATAGCTTGAAATAAACATTATAGAAAACGATAACAGTGATAAAATTTAAATACAAAATACGAGTTTCACAAAAATTATATTCGTAAGCTACCAACCTATTCGAATAAATATCGAGAGAGGGAACCATTTTTCATCGTGCTGGTGATAATAATGACGCTATTTATCAGCCACTCGAAAGGGTAGGTAATTATTAACGTTATATTTTGGTGGTTTCGTTTGTTTGTTACTGGCGCTTTTGTGCGATATTTTTCCGAGTTGGCGTCAGGACAGTAGGTTATTTCGTTTGACGCGGGGATGGCTCTGGATGATTTATTATTGTGTTGAATATGCATGTCGAGATGAAAAATGACGACAAAAGTGCGAGTGTAGGTGGAGAGATACGTACAGCCGGCGCGGCGTTGCGGTGATGCATCGCGGGTGAACCGCGCGTCAAACGATCGCGGGATAACACGCGCCTTGTTTAAAACATTTAGAATTAGAATAGCCATTTATTGATTGTTAACACATTGTCTGGAGGTGTGGTGGGTTCGGTATAGGTCCCTCCAGTCGTTGCGGCCGCGGGCCGCGTGCCGCCAGAGCGCCCGCTCTGGCTTTTAACATTACATCTCCTAAAATCGAGGTAGGTACATAATGTATTCATGACCTATTCAAACATAATTCATTTGGGGCTAGATATCATCATTCTATTCTGTTGCGTCGCAGTTGAGCTGACGACAGCTAGTCGCCGCTCGCGACAATCGCATGCGCCTCGCTGAGTACGTCACGTGGAGGAAGTCGTTAAGAAGATAAATCGTGGACCGCAGAAAACCCGTAATCCTTTTAAAATGTTAAGTGAAAGTCTTCCGCTACTTCTTCCGTAGATAATGTATCATATTTCTTTAGTTTCTACGTTTCCTTATGAAATTGGAATGTTTCGCCTGTTTCTCACAAGATTATTCTGAAAACTGTCGAGTACCTATTTGGAAAGTGTGGTTGCAACCACAGTCGTGGTTGTGAAACAATTGCAGAACAAGTTTGTGTCTATGAGCGATGTTTGCACTCGGTTGTTCCGGCGCCGCCTTATTCCCACAGTGCATGAATGCGAGCTAGTCGAGTTACCCGTCAATCGCTCTGTCGCTTTACTTGCAGATAGCTTTTTATTCAACAAGTGATTGTCCGTCCTCTTTTTTCAGCTTTGAAACTTGAGTGTCGCTTGAAAGAAACTGCTTTCTGTATAAATTAAAAGTATTTTAAAGTTAGAAACATTACCCTTACTCCCTAATCTGTTGAGTTGGCTGCAATATCACAAAATTTGCCATGTTGGTTAATCTAATATTACTAGTAGCTTTAAGAACACGCGAGCATGTCTTAAAAAAAAATCGACTTTCGAAAAAGGGAATCGACCAACAAAATTTCACTAGAATCGGTTGAGAAATGCGACCTGTAGAGGAGTACAGCGGGACAGCGTGACATCCGGACATACTTTCGGCCAAAGATGAAGCATAGAACTTCGTTCGCTTCGCTCGCTCGTTCGATTAATGCGAAAGTAACTCACTGTCTGTCACCTTTTCACGCTTACACCGCTGAACTGATTATGATGAAATTTTGTATGAAGATAGTGTGAATCCCGGGCAAGAACAGAGGGTAGTTTTTATTCCGGTAATCACCCTTAAGCGGGTGAAAAGTGGGGCGAAAGATTGAACGTTGCTGCGATATAAAATATTGGCTCAGTTTGCTGTAGAACGTGCGAGCCTGGCCTTTATAAAATCATATTTTTTTTGAATATAGAAAAAGTGTCTTGACAACTAAATTCTATATAATTAACAAACCTTCTCACAAAATTTCTCAAGAGTCGGTTGGGAAATGCGACCTGTAGCAGCACAGCAATATTATTTTTGCGACCTGCAGCCTGTGACTGTAGGTCCTGAACAGCCGGACCGTGGGACAGACACGCCACGCACGGTATCCGGATATACGAACGATGTTCGGCCCAAGCTGAAGCATAGAACTTCGTTCGCTTCGCTCGCTCGTTCGACTAGTTTCACGAGGACGAAGTCGCGGGCAGAAGCTAGTCTTACAATAATTTTAAAACATTATAGTAAGATTACGAGTAGACAGTTCGCCGGTGAGGTTGTAATTTTTTAGGGTTTCGTACCTCATAAGAAAAAAACGGAACCCTTATAGGATCTGTCTGTTAAGACCCTTTATCTCGGGAACGCGTGAAGGTATCGAGTTGACATTGGAACCATATACTCAGGTCTACAGTCCCTGTAAGACGTATATTTCAACACTCAAGGGAATCAAAATTTATGGGGTACCTAGAACTATGAAATTTGGCAAGTCATATCATAGGCATATCGTCTTATACAGGAAAAAATCTGAAAACTATACATTTGTGCCTTTGTACGGAACTCTCGGTGGGCGAGTCCGACTCGTACTTGTCCGGTTTTTTTTAACTTCATCTTGAATTTCTCTAAAACCGAACTAACTTTTACGTGTGCTTCAAGTTATGATATTTGGTATCTTAGTAATTAGGTAGAACGTTTAATTTAAGAATGACAATGATCGTTGTATAACCTTAATCATTGTCCTCTGGGGATAATATATCAAGAGCGCATAGTAATGTACCAAGGACAAAGAAAACTAAAGCTCGATGTCAGAAAAAGCCCTTATCCCTCTCCCCACTCGAGCCAGTGACGTCCATCCGGAATATTTATGAAGCTGGAAATTGTTGTTATCATATCAACCATATTATTTTTATTATGATGTAAATATGAAAAGGCTTTAAGAGTGGTCAGAAGTGCGGGAATATTGTTTGTGCGAGTTTCTCTGTAAAACCTATATTTATTGCTGTTCGATGTTCTATTTGCTCTCCGGACTTTTTTGACTACATTGTTTGTAGGTTGACCACTTTTGCCATTGCAAATAGAATATAATTATATAGAGTACATAATTATATCATTATATAAGTCTTACTATTTTGTAGAAATGTATATGAATAACAGGTCAATACAAAAAAAAATTGTATTGACCTGTTAACAATTACATTCGATGAGAATAAAACTGCCTCGGCTTGTCGCTGTTTGTTTATTTTCAAAGAGAAAAGAGGCGCGTTGTGCAATCAAGCTGAACGGAGTTTATGAAAATAATGTAATTACACGAAACAATTGGTCGCTCGCTAAAAGTCAAGGCATTGGGTTCGGACTCTGAATTCATTACGTAACCGAGCGCTAGAAATGCATTTAAATAGCAGACGTAAATGAGAAACCCTCCTGCTCCGTATTTTACTTACAACGCGAACTTGTCGATGTTTAAAGTAGTCAATCTCTGAGCAGGCGAGGCTTAGTAATTAGCGCTTCGAATTGGCAGAAACTTAATAAATAACAGTCAGTTCTACTTTCACGCCGTTCTTAAATAAGAAAAGCGGTCCTTGTTGCTACTTCCTTCATTTCGCTTTACGCTGATATCTCGTATTCATTCCCGACAAACTGAACGGCTTACGATAGGTACCCGCCTCATTTACGAGATTGACTTTAGCATATCCAATCTATTGCCACGCCCGGTTCCCACGGACTTATTTATTCTCCCGTTCGTTTTGGCATCCGGAAAGCCGTCGAAATTTTTACTTTTTACATTCGTGGATTTGAAAGCCTACTGTATGTATGTAAGCACTTTATTGTACACAATAACAGGTTAAAAATATACATGTTACACGATAGATCAAAGTAGAAAGGCGAACTTATCCCTTTTCAGCTAACCTTTGAGCAATTGAGATGAAGGTAGGTAGAACGAGATAGGCAAACTTATACCGTGTTTTTTGTACACGGTATAAGTTAGTAAGCACAGAGAATAAAAACAAAGCCTAATAGGTATAGTTATGCCTACTTAAAGTTGTGTTGTCCTGGTAATGTACGTTCGAAAAGTTACGTAATCACCCCTCTGGTAGATCTAAATGTCACTCTCTTTGTATGGGAAAATGGCAGTTCAGTTGAACAACTGAAAGTCGTCACTGGTTAGGACTATACCATATTTTTACTAGCAAGATTAGAATGATAGATGCCAAACTGACGTAACTAGAGGTGCTACCGCTGTTATGAAAACTATCGATACTATTCGAATCTAGTGTATACCTACCTAGTGCTTAAAGTATCGACGGTATAATATTGTTGGGAAATGTAACGGAATTGAAATGATGCTCAGGTGAACGATACATTCACGGCATTAAGCATGACTTTTTTCGTTATTTTCGGCACCACAAAAACGTTACAGAGAACAGGTTAGCAAAACAAAACAGTTCAAATACTGTGCGTACTGATTATTGTTATTTTACAAGCGGTGACATCGAAATACAAAATGGCGGCACGGCACGGAGGTCATTATGTGTGTTGCCACTAATACAATTTGTCAGGTATGTTATGAAAAACTGGTATTTATTTAATTTTTGCAAGCAATATTTATCCCTTGGAAAAAATTATGAATTTCGCTTACCGCCTTACACAGTTACATGCTATCATGAAGTTACATCTATCATTCTAATCTTGCAAGAAAAAATATGGTATAACGTGCGTTTGAACAGTTACGTGATCACCCCTCTGGTCACGCATTTTGCCGAGAGATATAGTCTCCGGATCCATTACATTACAAATATTCATATTCATTTATTCGCAATGTTAATAATATCAAATGTCATTACAGTGCATACGATAATAATAATCATATTATATAGTCAATAAAAAAGTGCTTAAATAGTAAAATAATATATAAATGAATAATATTTAAACATTTTAACTCATGATCGATTGGTACAATAAAATAGTATATGTAAAACTACGAGCTATGGTTTGACGCTTAAAAAGTCCTCTAGCACATCACAAGCTATAAAATGTGTGCTCGAGAAGTTAATTCTTCAGCTGATGAGACTAGCTCTGCTCCGGCAGCTTGTTGTAAGTATTACAATAAACCGCCAGGAAACAGTTGAGGTTTATTGTAATACTAGCAGTTTAATAATCTAATGCTACATGACTAATTATATGTAGGTACATAATTATGTCCTTTTTTGTTTTTGACGCTTATAGAGTACCTATACATCTCTAAGAAAATTAGAATCTACATTTATGTAACGTGAGGCCGATTTTACAGTTATGGTCCGAGTTTGATAAATGATAGGTATGTCATTCGATTCATCTCATGCTGGAGAGTTGCAATAAGCTCTCATTTTTTTATTATTTATCGAAACAGTATTTATCGAAACAATATTATTTATCGAAACAGTAAAAAATATTCTGCGTGACGTCACGTAACGTAACTCCTTGACAATTTGAAATAAATTTCAAGAATTGAAGTCAAAGCTGTAGTAATAAGCTCTTCAGCTTATTTATTATAAACTTGTATGTTCACATTTATAATTTGTACTTATTTTCATTTGAATTTTATTCTTTGTTTAATTATTTGACGATCATAAAATAAAGTAAATTGACCTAGTGTAATTTGTATTGTATTTTTATATTATGAAATAAATAAATCTAAATCTAAATCATAAGAAATTATAAAGGTTGAGTCGGCCACATATGGATACAAGACTAAGAAAACCGAATTAAAAATAAACAATAATTTGGCAATATTTACAAAAACTGATAGACGTATTGTGTCAACTGGTGTTTTTTTTATTGGGATCTACGTCAACATTACATTGCCATGTTTTTTTTTCTTCAAAAAAGTTTACATACAAACTTATTTTTTCATATTCGAGATATTGGGAGAAGAATGAGGTTTAAACCCATTAATTGACATCATTTCAAACTATGTAATGATGCCTAATTCGAAAACCTTTTCGGTAATTATGGTACCTGAACGTAATATAGTATTTTTCACAATCGTGTTATAATAGAGAGCTTTTTAGTCGAGTACCGTGTTTAGGCCACGAAGCTTGCTGAGTGGCCTAAGTAAGGTACGAGATTAAAAAGCTTGATTATAACACTATTGTGAACAATACTTTTTGTACGAGTTCATTAAAATTAATTTTCTACGAGTCAACTGAACTAAATAAACAAACTCGATACTGTTGAAACGAAGTGTAGCTCATCGCTCGTACGCTTGTTGATATCTTAAAAGACATCAACGAGCGTACGACATCAAAGCGATTCTATTGGTCCAATTCATTACAGTTCAGTAAAGCAGCCACGTGATTGGTCGAATTTATTTTAGTTGTCTGGAGCGTATCGAAAAGTAGTTATTTCGATTGTTTCGACAGTAACATGGACTACAACTATGAAAAGAGTGACGTTGCAGTATTTTCTATGAAATCTTAATACACATATTTTAATCGTCGAGTACAAAAAAGTAGTTTTTAGATTTCATTTCTCACCCGTTTTTAAGAAAATCGCGAAATTGTATAAATGTGATTAAGCCGTGTGTGACGTCAATACTACGAAAGTCATATTATGAAAGGTGTGTAAGCTGCCATACAGAGCCGTAATGTTGACGTCATCATTCGCTACTTTTCAATTTGATATTTCTGAATGAAAATTACAATTTAGGGAGAAATAAAAAAACACGTGCCGCTTAAAAACATTTTCTAGCGAAATTTATCATAAAATGAGCCACTTGATAAAAAATAAATGTTGTCAAATTGTCTTGGACCCCATATACGGCTTTGTTAACCTTACTTAGCACAATGCCGTAGGCGCCGATGAGCTTCCAATTTACAGTAAAGAAGAAGATAGTATATTCAAGTCAGATCAACAAGGACGCCAATGGGGGGGTCTGGTATCCAAGAAGAAATTTTAGTAATCGAGTTTCGTTTTCTGCTTCTTTACTGGAAATTGAAAGACTATACGCCTACGGCTTTGTGCTAAAGTAAGGTCAAAAACTATACCCGTCCTATTCTAAAAACCTTTTTTCTACTCGTCGACTTTAATCTTTGAATTAAGATTTCGTACACG
This sequence comes from Epinotia brunnichana, assembly GCA_963854355.1. Classification (NCBI taxonomy): domain Eukaryota; kingdom Metazoa; phylum Arthropoda; class Insecta; order Lepidoptera; family Tortricidae; genus Epinotia; species Epinotia brunnichana. Next base: position 15,960,517 of record OY977939.1, on the reverse strand, counting down.
AAACTAAGATCACATACTTTTTAATCCTGGAGCTTCACGAGCTCGTCACGAACTCGTATGGTTTCATAAGATAACCGCCAGCAGTCATCTTATGAATCCAGGAGCTGTATAAGATAACTGTGAAGACATCAACGCGCAAAATTACTAAGCTGCTGCGCTTCATTTCAGCAGGGCGATTGTCAATAGATACCAAGTTTGTTTAATAAATTATTATTTCCGTTGACTCGTAGAAAAAGTATTGTATAAAATAGTTATATAATAAGCTTCGTGGCCTAAACGTGGTACTCGACTTAAAAAGCATCCATTATATAACGATTGCATAAACTACTATTTCTTCAGTAGGTTATATGTAGAATGGACCTACGGCATTATAATGTGCTATATTTTATCCCGTCGCTCCTCCTAGGTCCTTTGAATACGCGGCGGAGCCGCGCGGGTAGCTATTTATTATTATTAATTATATTTGGACGCTCAGAGACCTTATACATTTGTGGGATAGTAAATTAATATCCATACACTTTTAGTTAACTATTTATTTCTGATAGAGACCATCCATCTTATGTGATGGATAATTTTTGCAATGTTATTTTCATTTCTTTTTGTTTCTCTCCAATTTTGAAATGATTATTGGTGTAAGATTATTATGATTATTTTATTGCAAATTAAATTAAAAATGCCATGCCCTAGTTGTAACATAAATATTTGAATTTGAAATTTTGAATTCATATTAATTATGTAAACAGACATAGATGAATAATTCCTGCAAATATTTCATTTCTAATGTACATCGTGTATAGATTGCACACGTGTGTTTTGGCTGGTTATTACGATTCCGTTGCCTAGACACGTCCGGAATAAATTAAACTGCAATTTGGAGGCTTTAATATGGAGTGTTATTGGCGCTATGGCCTATTGCGCGGGTGGTGTGTGTGTGTGCGATACGAGCGGCATTCGAATGAGTCGAGCGGCGGTGGCCGAACGCCGACACAAAGGCGCGATCCCCTAACGTTGGTAATGCAGCCAGCCAAATGATTCCAGTACATTTTAGCACAAGGCGCCAGGGACCCGTTATACATTAATCATACCAGTATGCCTATATTAGATCAGCTTCAACGTCTATGAACAAGTAAAGTCAAAAGATTTTTCAAAAAACCCAACTGCTTTTTTCTAGTAGCCAATGTCATTCACACGTATGGCCATAGGATGCTCTGGACTATACGTGATGCCACAACGAAGGACGGAAAGGCTCCTATGCAGCTACTTAAATTAAAAACTGGTCTTAATATGGCTGATGGCTTACCATAAACAACCTACTTAATTTCGACGGGTAATGGTTTGTTGGGCAGAACTTCATACTTATTCAGTTGTGCCCAACAAAAAATAACCGGCCAAGTGCGAGCCGGACTCGCGCACGAAGGGTTCCGTACCCGGTCCCGTAAAATATTTATTTTATTTTGTTTTTAGTATTTGTTGTTATAGCGGCAACAGAAATACATCATCTGTGAAAATTGGAATTATTTATTGGAACTATCACGGTATCAGTGAGATACAGCCTGGTGACAGACAGACGGATGGACGGACGGACGGACGGACGGACGGACGGACAGCGGAGTCTTAGTAGAAGGGTCCCGTTTACTAGTAGGTACTTTATGTACGGAACCCTAAAAAGTGGAACTATGACAAGGACAACGAATTATATATCTCTTTCTGTCACACTTATTGCGTTTGGTATAGCACTGTCGCGCTCGCTCGTGGTATTATTATTACCATAGCCTGTCCAGAGTATCCTATGTTCACACGATCTTATCTTATCTTATCTTATCTAGGTGAGGGCCCTTTCGGATGCACTTCGACCCAGTGGGATCTTTTGTGCATTTGCCCTCTCCTTTATACCTGCTCCCAGGCTTCACACGATTATAAGGAATCTAACGATGGACGCCGTTTGTACTGTAGGCCGTGAAAAAAAAAATTATTGTCCACATACATACATACATAAACCTCCTTCTAAGGCAGTAGAGTAAAAACTTTCGTTTTTGCTTGATAATAGTTGACTTTGACAATTACATACAACATATCACAACGAGAGCTTAATACGTATACGCCGTAGGTTTTGAGGGATATTTTTTCATAATTCCCTTAATTTTGAACCTTAAATAGTACCGTGGTTAATTTGCTTCCTAAGACATGATAAACGGTATAAGCCTACGCGTACAATTATTTTTGTGTTCGCCTCATGCCTTATCACCAAGAAAGCAAGTTCGCCACGGAAACTTAGTGACGTCTCTTCTTTTACTAGTTTAGCGAAGCGTGAATTCCAAAATCTGACAGAATCAGTCAGCTACACTTTGTCACAACTACACACGTGTAAACTAATGAGACATTTTTATCAGCGCCGTGAATACTTGTGCTTGGTTTTAAGTTTTAGACTTAATTGAACTGAAATAATTGGTCTAAATTTGTTATTTTTTAATTATTCAGTTTAGACAGCATATACGACCACACAAAAAAATCCAAAGGATTTAAATCGGGAGAGCTGGGATGGGAGGCCATTCATTCTTAGGTAAGAAATCAGTTAAATTTGCCTTACACCAGGCTTGAACGCTGTTTGCGGTATGGGAAGCTGCTCCATCCTGTTGAAAAATATAATAGTCATCTCCAAACATGCGTTGCAGATTTGGAGCTACAAATTTCTCCAGAACTTCGGTTTTGTAATACTCAGCGTTGATTTTAACACCCTTATCGATGAATATCAAAGGAAGTTGGCCCCGCTTACACACTGAACCATTACCGAGGGGGTGCCCTGAAATATTCATCTAAAAAAAACCAACTGTAAAATGTTTTTATCAACATCGTCGTAATGAACCCGTCACTTAATGTATATAATAGCTGAGTTTAGATATAGGTATGTAAAGCTTTTATTTTATGAATATGAAGTAACTCAATTATCCTCGACTCCGTGGCTGACAGTAACAAATAAAAAAACAATTACTTTCCACCCTAGGGTAGAAAACGCTATTGTCCACCCGGCTATATGCATGAAAAGTCAACTTTCAGAACAGGAGAGATGAAAAATAAATATAACATTGCGTGTTAAATGTGTTTAAAAAGTTAGTAGGCGCCTTCACAGACTACAAGTGCAAATACAAAGCATATAAGGTTTACTTACAGGCCATTCTCTCGCTTCACCGCATTGCCCTGAGCTACCGTCACATAAACACATCTGCTGCACAAATACAAAGCATATAAGGTTTACTTACAGGCCATTCTCTCGCTTCACCGCATTGCCCTGAGCTACCGTCACATAAACACATCTGCTGCACAAATACAAAGCATATAAGGTTTACTTACAGGCCATTCTCTCGCTTCACCGCATTGCCCTGAGCTACCGTCACATAAACACATCTGCTGCACAAATACAAAGCATATAAGGTTTACTTACAGGCCATTCTCTCGCTTCACCGCATTGCCCTGAGCTACCGTCACATAAACACATCTGCTGCACAAATACAAAGCATATAAGGTTTACTTACAGGCCATTCTCTCGCTTCACCGCATTGCCCTGAGCTACCGTCACATAAACACATCTGCTGCACAAATACAAAGCATATAAGGTTTACTTACAGGCCATTCTCTCGCTTCACCGCATTGCCCTGAGCTACCGTCACATAAACACATCTGCTGCACAAATACAAAGCATATAAGGTTTACTTACAGGCCATTCTCTCGCTTCACCGCATTGCCCTGAGCTACCGTCACATAAACACATCTGCTGCACAAATACAAAGCATATAAGGTTTACTTACAGGCCATTCTCTCGCTTCACCGCATTGCCCTGAGCTACCGTCACATAAACACATCTGCTGCACAAATACAAAGCATATAAGGTTTACTTACAGGCCATTCTCTCGCTTCACCGCATTGCCCTGAGCTACCGTCACATAAACACATCTGCTGCACAAATACAAAGCATATAAGGTTTACTTACAGGCCATTCTCTCGCTTCACCGCATTGCCCTGAGCTACCGTCACATAAACACATCTGCTGCACAAATACAAAGCATATAAGGTTTACTTACAGGCCATTCTCTCGCTTCACCGCATTGCCCTGAGCTACCGTCACATAAACACATCTGCTGCACAAATACAAAGCATATAAGGTTTACTTACAGGCCATTCTCTCGCTTCACCGCATTGCCCTGAGCTACCGTCACATAAACACATCTGCTGCACAAATACAAAGCATATAAGGTTTACTTACAGGCCATTCTCTCGCTTCACCGCATTGCCCTGAGCTACCGTCACATAAACACATCTGCTGCACAAATACAAAGCATATAAGGTTTACTTACAGGCCATTCTCTCGCTTCACCGCATTGCCCTGAGCTACCGTCACATAAACACATCTGCTGCACACGTACAAAGTACACACAGTTTGTGTATCCACATTCTAATCCAAAACTAACACAAGCATTCTACCTATTACCTATCGAATTAGGTCTGCGAAGTGAGCAGAGTGCTGGATAGTGGATACATATCATATGAACACGTTTCGTTTCCCTATGGTATTCCTACTCATGACGATGATAATGCTCTTACGGTATTATTGCTGATGATATTATTAGTAGCCGACTAGGTTTATGGGGAGTCATTATTGCTACAAGCCATGTAGACATCGCCTGCGTCGTATAAGCATGCCCCTGGGCGGTAATCGGGCTCTACGAAATCTATGCCTGCTAAGCACTCCCCCGGGACGTGTTTACTTGGTCTGAACTGTACGAGATTATATCATCAATGAAACATAATCAGTGACCGGCACAGCACCCGCATGATTCTGGTCCCCATTTACGTATGAAAATTCTTGGAATGACTCTGGAATACTTCTGAATAATTAATCCTTTAACTCATTTGTGTAAATTGTTCCTGTCTGCTACTGTTTATCGAAGTCCTTGGTTGGAAACGTTCCAAACGTAAAAATAAAAACTTCCTACTGGCTGCGTTGATTTCATTAAAACGGAACATTTGCATTTATGCGCGTTTGTGCGGGTAATTTGTGTTAAATATGACTGTGGTTTAGTTTCTTTCCCGTTTGCCATCGAAGAAGGGTCTTTAATTAATAAAAAAACAAACACCGGAATTGATTGTCGTCTGTAAAATTTAATCGCGTTCGTCGTAAGCACTTCGGAACTATTTGTAGCGTCGGCCAACTTACTCGTATATACCTAACAACGTCGGCCCTCTAAGCCCTCCAACGACTTTAATGAAATTCTATCTTAATTATTTTTGAACGTTAGTCGTAAAGTTCGCTGCTAAACCATTTCACTGCGGTAACATCCCTTTCCAGCTTAATTATTTGCTTTTTTTAGTGTTCAATATTCATTCCGATTTTCTGGAGCAGACATTAAAATTCATAACTCGGCTATTATATTCGTCAACATCTGGCGCCACTGGAAAGTTATTATTTAAAAACTTTTAGAACCGCATTAATTACTCCGGAAGGGTTTTGATGGTCTGTATTTTTTATCAAATATTGTAGCGCAATCCTATCAATTGCAAAATCTACTCGTAAATATCAAATACCAATACCAATTTTAATAATTTTAATGAACAGTTTTTAACTGAAGTAATAAAATATCAAACATGTCAGTTTTTGACTGTCGAAAAGCGGTTTACATGTGACTTGTAAAACGTTAAATCAACAGGCAAACAAATATGTGAAGTTAAATAAACACAATAGAAACCTCGTCAATAAATTAATATTATATTTTGTCGACCTATAAAATAATATTTTGACGACCTGGCCCCGTAGCATGGCACGCGATAAGTGACAAGATAGAGCATCCGTCCCTGGCTGACACCGTTCGATAGAACGCGACGACGCTCTTATCCTGTCACTTATCGCGCGATAAGTGATCCATGCTACGGGGCCTGCTTTCTTACGTATATATTAGGTACATGTGTTATTTGTTGAGATTTGTTCGAGTCCGTACCTAACTGTTGGTTACATCTTTTATGTGTTTAAGTACTTGATTAGGTTTATTTGAACACATTACAAATCAATATGACTTATATCTTTACAAGTATTTAGATAGTATTATTATAGTCGCCATCACATACATCGGAGCAAACAAGCAGCTCACAAACATCGGAACACACCTCTATTTTCAAAGCATTAGGGTGCATGTGCCGATATTTTTGAACACCTATAGTGTACCTATGTAGGTGATGGCGACTCTACCACTTAGACTGTGGAATATATGTGTGCCGAGGAAGATTAAATACACGCACTTGTTCTGTGTACGTCATGAGAGTAGTTGACACAAAAAAAGTTACATAGTATTTATTTTATTTAACAGCTTCGGTCCAGGATTTCGCTAGACAACCCATATATTAATCAACCTATGTATATATTATCTAACTTGTAATATTGGTAATTATCAAGTAACAGATGAGGGTATATATTTCTTCAACATATCTCTGCCTATTTTCCCCCGCTGCACCCGCTGAACTTATTGCAGACATGACATAAAAAAATTTGGCAATATTCAGCAAATGTATATCTTGAGTCTAACAAGCAAAATAAAAGCGACATTGTTAGTGTTTTATAAAATGACTGGTTTTACTCTGGCGACGTTTTGATGAAAATGATTACTTTGCCTCATGATAAATTATTATATTTATCCAATATTTAATTAATCCGGTATATCCGAATCGAAGAAATGGGCTGATTGATAAAATTGGTCCAATATTACAAGCGCCCCGCTTCAACATATTTGATTACACAGAATGCATGCCCTGTTTTCTGTTGGCCCGTGCAAGTAATATAAATAAATTAAATTTGACTCGCAGTTTTGTACAACATATTGTCTGAGATGTGAAACAATAACTAGCAATAATATTGCCAAATACAAATTAATGTTGCCATATACTTTTTTTTATATGATTAAATTTGCAACACCCAGGCAAAAATTAATTACTTTATGTTAGTTTTTAAGTACCTACAATGACATGTTTTACTAAACTTGTAAGTTGAAATTAAAACTTATGTATTTAGGCGGCGCGGGGTGCGGTTGGCATGGCTGCGCGAGCCGTTGTCTTGCATTGAAGTGGCGTTTTATTGCTCGGACATGCTCTCGTCTCAAGTTCCTGGTATGGTGCATGCGATAAATCGCGTCAGCAGTGCACACGCCCACCAGCGTCGCCGACTCGTAAAGCGGCTGACGGCTGGCAAGGGGCGACCTCGTAAATAAACTGCACGCCCTCGCACCAACATAACCTACCTTAAACATTGTGCTCGTACTGAACAAAGCTTGCACTGAACTTATTATAATAGCTTGAAAGCTACGAGCGATATCACATAATATAACGTGACAATAGAATAATACTTAAATGAATAGTGTAGTGATATCGGAAATGTGAAAAGACCTCCGTCCCTCTGTTACGTTTTCGTGCTTGAATCGGGAGTGTTGATTCTGTTTTAATCATCTCCATTTAATATTCATTGATATTACTGAAACCACAAAATCACAAAACGTCTTGGATGGACATTAAACCAGGGCTAGCCCTGGTACCTAGGTACAAATCGAGTTTTTATGAGATCTTGCCACATAATTATGGTCGATTATATTAAATTTCGGTGATGTCGTATTGGTTTCATATGTCTACACATTACTATTCGAAGTGAAACTGAAGTTATAATATTGGAATATCACTAGGGTTGTCAAAAAAATGCAACATGTAATAAAAATCCAAGTCACACCCGCAGCTCGTTTGAAATCGTTTTCCCCCCAGTAAATCGGAAAAATTCCATGCGATGGAAAGGTTGCTTAACATTTCTTTTCGATTAGTGTTATATTTACCAGTTTTCTTATAATTATGAGCATTCTCGGCGCTCACGTATCGGTTCAGCAATGCGTGTGAAAGGCAACCGATATTATGGATAACGACACTTCAATAAAAAATAATGACTGAATGGCATTCGTGTTGAGAATACTAATGAATGAATGGGAATAACTTTGATTCGGATCCCTTTGTCATGTCACGGAAAATTGTATTTTTAAGGGTAACGATTGATAATAATTCTAAAGTTAATAAGCAATATACGAAAGTTCAAAACACGCTTAGTATCAACTAATGTGTTAGTTTTTTAGTCAGTGTTTACATTATAGACCATACAAAACAAACTTTGAATTTTAAAGGAACAGGGTAGATAAGAATAGTCCAAAATGAATTCTATTGCGGTGACAATTTCAGTTTATTATTCCCCATGTAATTTTCTTTATTTTATTTTTTTAACTGTTTCCTTGTAGGCATGTTAATTAAGTTTGGCATTTCAAACCATTTGTGCATTCAAACACTAAATGATCAAGGACCAATATCGATCTTCAAATTGAAGCTTTATCGTTTTTACTTTATTATATACCAGAATCAACAATTCAAATTAAAGCTCAATTATTTCAACTATTGGTTTATAATAATAATCGAAATAAGTGAATCATTGTTAAATTTGCCTACATAGGTAAGTAAAATTCTTTCGGTCGTCTTATATACTGGTGAAAGCGCTCCGGTATTTATGTGAGTGTTTAAATTGGCATTTAAGTGTAACAGAGAGTTGGAAAATCTTGACAATCCTTGAGTAGAATGTAAAGTTGAGAGTGGCGGGCAGGACAGGGCTCGCGAGGCGCGCCGGGGTGCTCGCTCGATGCTAAATCTCATTTTCTGGGGGCGTCCAATACTCAACAGCCTGCATCGTTTCGCTCTGCGAGAATTTGCTACTCGACTCACCTTTATGTACTTTTTTCGTCTTCGCTCCCCTGAGATCCGCTTTACATTTTTATTTTACTCCTTTAACTCTAATTTAATATGCGGCCTTGCAGAAGGAAATTCAGAATTTATTTTCGCATTATTTAAGTCTTTTGAATACATTATACTGCAAGATATTTTTCGTGGAATTTAAGGACTGAGAAAAGTTGCATGTATTGTGAATTCCATCAATATGTGAAAATTACGACAGAATGTTTTTGGAGTTTTGTTTTGTTAATTATGAATTGCGAGCTAATTCTGTGTAAGCATTCAGAATGACAAGTGGTTTGTCGGCGATGAAAAGATTAAAATCAGAACCGCAGGGTACCTAAAACCGAATGAGATTTCATTAAATCTTCTTTCACAAAAGAAAGAAAAATCCTGATCTTGCTGGGAATTTAGACAACCCTCTATAGCGAGGTTTTTAATTAAATCTGCTTTGATCACAGGCTTGGAATGTCTCTTTGGTAAAATGATTAAAACCAATTTAAACAGACTTACTTTTTTATCTTTTTACCTTTGCTATTCAACCAGTTTTCCTAATGTTTTTATTTATGCCTTAAATGTATATCAAGTATCCTCGTTTCTATAAATAACATTTTACCCACTTAATAATAACCCGACAAATTCAGCTTTAAGTAAGCTCCGTCTGTAGAAACTTCACTCCAATGTACTAAATACATTGTATTTCTATTTTAAGTAGGTAGTATCCCTTTTTTCTGTATTTCAGTTTCAATAATTATTATAGTTTCCGTCTAGCTAATCCCAATAAGGCCTAGTTTTCCCTATGCGTTGGACGGTAAGATGGCAGTCGCTTTCGTAAAATTAGTGCCTACGCCAAATCTTGGGATCAGGTGCCAGAGCGGACCCCGGTTCCCTTTAGGATACAACCGGGAAAATCGCTAGGACGACGATGAATTATTACAGTTTCAACGAACGCTAATAAAATCCATGAAATAATATCGACAAATGTACCTGTCTAGTTACAATGATAAAGAAATGTTGTAATCTCCAATGGTTATCGTTATTTGATCACGTATTCTGTATCAAAAGCGTTTTCGGAATTCTAACTATGGGTGTGTTGTTAGGGCAATATCAATTAAGGTCTTGCGACGTGCTGGCGATAGTACGGGGGGCGCGTGACCGTGCCGCGCGGGCGTCGGCGGGGCCCGCCGACAGCTGCCCGACCGCGCCCGACCGTCCGACCGACTCCGTCGCTTCCGCTCCAACTTAAACTGCAAAATATGAAACGTGCTACTGCCTAAATAGGCACTTACCTAAACTACGCTCTGCCATGTTTCTCGACCTATTGTTTACTTGTATATTAATTAAGATTACCTTTACAAGTTTTCGGTACCGACCCCTTTTAACGACTATGACATGCTTAAACAGCATTTTGCTTGTTAATTATATCGTGATCTTGTATACTATTCAAATAAATTTTGGTTTTGAGTTTCGTGACCAATTTTAATTACGTATATTTTTTATACGCAGTTTTTGTATATGTATTTTGTATCGTTTTGGTTGAAGCATACTAGTGATGTTAATAGAATCAGTTTTGACAATTTCATTCATTATTATTATTAATAGGGATTAATTCCGTTAACATTAATCCTAATTATTAGTTTATGCTTCACCAACAGCGATATTAATTTTACAATAAAATATACATATGTAGGTATATAAATTTTATCACGCCACCGGCCATTCGTAGAGAAAAAAATACATTTTTAATGTGTCATCTACATACGTGTTTTAAGTATAAGTTAAATATTTATTTGGTTTTCCTCATATTTTATCTCTATTGTTCCATTAAATTATATAGTGGATTAAAATATGCTCTATGTCGTTTAAGACTTTGAAACTTACAAGGGTCTTCGCTCAGAGCTTAATTAACCCCTGTAATTGGTATTTCTGGGAAGTGCGATAAGTTCTCCCTCTGGCCGCTAAGGTCAAATGCTCCAAAACCCTCCGCGGACGACTATTCTGCTTGTTTGACCCTTCATAAAATTAAAATTACCAGCGTATCTTATCAAATATATAGTGTTAGAAAAAATGTGATTAATGATTTTCGTGAGTGTTCGGTAAAATAACACCTAATTGGACATGATAAGTTGATAAGGTAACGTGATATTTCAACTTATTCGCTTCTTTGATTAAAATAAATCCTGTTCTTATACAATATTCCATTAAAACTTCGTCAACTTTTAAGTATTTTTTTGTAATTAATGATTTGTTAAATAGGTATTTGGTTCTTCATTATATCCCATACGACTTTGACATGTTTTGTGTAGTGTGCAAACGTAAATGAGGAAAACAGATCAAAGGAAATTGTTGATGCTAATATTTCAACAGCATAATTACGTAGATACATACAATTTTAATTCATCAAAACTGTGGTTATTTAATACAATTCATGTATTTTCGTTTGCGTAGGTTGCTGGGAATTTTGTTTTTTGAGGAGCGAAAATATTACGAGATCGCTCGAATTTATTTTAAATACGTACATAATTTTCGGTGCGTACTTTCCGCAGGTTTTCAAAGTTAAATCCCTCATGGTTTCTTTACATATTTATGAAGACCTCGTCGTCCAGTGCCTTTGAATACTTTAACTTTATCATACCTACTTATATGTATTATCCCCTGATAAGTGCTGTAGGTAATAATATTATTAGGTACCTAGTTACAATAATCTCCACTTATAATAAATATCTAAATTAAAAAAAGAATCAGCCAGTTTGAAACTAAGCTTTGCGCGGTTCGAATGTTCTCAGCATCCCATGAACGGAAAAATATGAAACATTTTATATAGGTACATTATTATTCTAGCTGCAACTTAGGATAGTTTTTATCCGACTGCGACAGTTAATTAATTTTCCGAAATATACGACTTCATTTAATTTTTCATTTATTTTTATTGCAATCAAACGCCGCTCCAACTGTCAGCTATAAGAACCGTCAAATTTTCGTCAAAATGGCGGAATTGCTTTGCCTTTCACTTATTAATAATTTAAATCCCGTCTACGATAGACCTTTACGAGACAAATGCTAAAATATAAACCATAAAAAAATATTCGATTCTGATATGAGAACTTATATGCGCAAATGTCGTTTTATGTCGTAATTTCAATAAATGAAATCAACAAATTTGAACAATATAATTAACACGAATTTGTTTTTTTTGAATGACAATGGCACGCGCTCGGCGCATTCAGCCAAAGTACCTGCGGCGCTACCACGAAAACCGATACTCAATGTTCATATATTTGCATCCCTGTCACTCGAGTATGGTTAGTGCGATAGTGATAGAGATACCCGAATATTTTCGAATTCCGAGGTTCGTGGTTATAGCTCAGGAATCGAAAATATGGTAAATAATCATAATGTATTTTCTCGAAAAAGAATTTAAAATAAATATAGTCAAATGGAGAAAAAAACAAAGCAAGAGGTTATATAGGTAATGATTAAGTTATAAGAGTCCAAAGTTTTAAGAGGGGGTATGTTCTGTCCCTTTTCCGCAAAACGCACCTTCATATGAAACGATTGTTTTTTACTATGACGCTCGAGTATATTGACGTCACAGTCCCTCATCGTTTTCTCACTCTAACAAGCGACATTAAAACGGATGTAGCTTCATAATTTTTTGAGATATTTGAATGGGAGTTTCATTATCTTCTATCTATTTATACATAATAAATGCCTATGTCCTGACTGACTTATTAACTCAATCACTCACTCACTCACTCATCAACGCACAGCCGAAACTACTAATCTTAGAGAGTTGATTTTTGCACAGTATGTTGCTTTTATAACGTGGGCTAGGGATAAAAAGGGATTTTTGAAAATTCTACCCCTAAGGGGGTAAAATGGGGGTGCAAAGTTTGTATGGGAAAAACTACTTTTTTTTAAATAGAGACTTAAAACTTTGTAGAGAAATTATTCATTAGAATACAAATAAAGTACCTAGATTCAGTGTTTTAAAAAAATCTACCTCTAAGGGGGTAAAATAGGGGTGCAAATTTTGTATGGGGGAAACAATATTTTTTTTAAATAGAGATATAAAACTTTGTAGAAAGATTAGTCATCAGAATACAAATTAAGTACTTTCAGCGTTTTAGAAAATTCTACCCCTTAAAAATAGGGGGCTAAAATAGGGGTGCAAAGTTTGTATGTGGGAAACTATTTTTTTTAGCTAGAGTCCTAAAACTTTGTAGAAAGATTATTTAAATACAAAGAAAGTACTTTCAGCGTTTTGGAAAATTTCACCCCTAAGGGGGTAAAATAGGGTGCAAAGTTTGTATGGGAAAAACATTTTTTTTTTAATAGAGACTTAAAATTTTGACGAAAAATTACTTATTAGAACATGAAAAATACTACATTCGGCGTTTTGAAAAAATCTATCCCTAAGGGGGATAAAAAGGGGTGCAAAGTTTTTATCAGGGAAAGTTTATGTTTTTGAGTTAGAGACTTGAAACTTTGTAGAAAGATTACTTATTAAAATACAAAAAAAGAATACAAATCGTTTTAGAAAATTCCACCCCTAATAGGGTTAAAAAGGAGAGCAAGCTTTGCATGGGCAACACTTTTTTTTGAGTTAGACTTAAAACTTTGCAAAAAGATTACTTATTAGAATACTAAAAAAGAACTTTCAGCGTTTTAGAAAACTCCATCCCTAAGGGGATCCTTAAGATCCTTAAGAAGGGTAGCCAGTGTTGTGTGGGAAAAACTTTTTTTTTTACTAGACTTAAAACTATTCAAAATGTTACTTATTAAAATTAATAATAAAGTACTTTCAGAGTTTTAGAAAATTCCACCCCTAAGGGGGTTAAGAAAGCTTTGTATGGGCAACACTTTTTTTGAGCTAGAGACTTAAAAGTTTACGAAAAAAGTTCTTTCAGCGATTAGAAAAATTCAGCCTCTAAGGGGGTTTAAAAGGGGGTTCAAATTTTAAATGGAGAGCAATAAAATTTTAAAGTGTGAGTAAGAGATTTTTAACTTCGGTCTTATTCTGTACGTTAAAAGACTACAAAACTGATTTCAGAGTTTTTCCAAATTCATCCCCTAAGAGTGTTAAAATTGGTTCAAAGTTTGAGTATTTCAAGGCATTTTTAAAGTATGAGATTTTTAACTTTGGTTTTAGACTGTTTGTTCACAAACTAGAAAATGAACATCAACTTTTTTTTAATTATCCCCTAAAAGAGGGTTTAAATTTTGTATTGAGAGAAATCATTTTCTAAGACGATAAAAAGTTCTACGCGGACGAAGTCGCGGGCAACAGCTAGTACCTAATAAATATACTTCAAATTGTGGGAAGATACATTCATATTCTTACATTGGTATGTATGGTAGAGAAATAAAATCAGCCAAACGATAAATAAATAATAGGTATGTATGATTATTATGAATATTTCAGTGTCTGACATGATTGATTCGTTTCTTAGCTTTTTACTCCACGTAATTCAAACGGGTTACAAAATAGTACATTGTTGCCCAGGTATAGAAAGTAAGCAATAGATGGACGAGTTAGTCACCTGCGACTAATATTTTTGAATTGAAACTTCCTGTATCACTCAGACATATAAAGCTATATGCGACCTTATTTGACATCCGATGTAATTAATAAATAATACTACTTATTATGTATATACCTGACTTGTAAAACATTGACTTTTATGAATAAATATCTTGTATCTTGCTCGGCCCGCGAAGATGCGAGTCCATCTATTGCACTGTCTACCGAGGCATTTACTATGTGCATTTCACGCCTAATGTAAGGAAATAAAACAGGTTGAGTACACAGTATAATACACAGTTTAATTAAAAATAATATTGATATTCGCATTAGGGCAGTTGTGGAATGACAAGGAAATGTTTTTTCCCGGAACATTTATATATATTTTTTCGAGAGTTCATCAAAATACGTCAGCATTACACTTTCAAAGAAAGATTTTGTTTTTTTATTTATTTGCCATGTCTTGAAATTTTCATACACTTTCTTATATTTATTTCGGGATTTAATGGGCAATAAATTTCGAATCACTGACTTTGCAGTGTTTTGAATTTCCGGCGGTGTAAAATCCATGTCCGTACTCGTGTCACTCATTGTTATTTATTTTTATTTCAAATCGTACAGAATTATACACAATTATCTGAATGTTTGTTTCCGATCTAAAGAACATACAGAAGAAATTTTCCTTCCCGCCTTTTCAATTTATTTATTTATACTTTTTTTAAGCATGCAAAGGCGTTTTTCACATACTTAAATAAAAAACGCTTACAATCGTAAAAGTACACATTCATTGAGCGAATTTGACGTTTTAATATTTTATTTAACGCACAAATGTAATGTTGCTCTAATAATTTTGTTATTTTCTGAACGAGTTACTAATGTCAAAAATAATCGACCAATAGCAGAGTAGAAAGTAAAAAAGGCCGCTAAACACTACATTTTACTTTGCAAGTCTACATTGTTTGACTGTTTTTGAATTGTACTACTAAGAACTACTTTCTACTCTCATTTCAATCCATCTTTGGCCATACTTCCGAGCAGTGGCGTAAAAAAACAGTTTCATGAAAAATGTTAACTCCACAAGCTACATTATTAACAATTCATTGACAATTTCATACAAGCAGTTTAGCAGAGCAAAGTTTAGCACACGCTCCATGCAATATTGTGTATATTATGTGAAAAAATATTTTATTAAGTATTGTCATGGATATAAAAGCTAGTTCTTAAAGTTCCGCACCCAAAGGGTAAAACGGGACCCTATTACTAAGACTCCGCCGGTCCGTCCTTCTGTAACAAAATAAAATAAATATTTAAGGGGGCTCCCATACAACAAAATTGATTTTTTTTTTGCCGTTTTTAGGGTTCCGTAGTCAAATGGCAGAAAACGGAACCCTTATAGATTCGTCATGTCTGTCTGTCTGTCCGTCCGTATGTCACAGCCACTTTTTACCGAAACTATAAGAGCTTATAGGTACTGTTGAAACTTGGTAAGTAGATGTATTCTGTAAACCGCATTAAGACTTTTACACAAAAATAGAAAAAAAACAATAATTTTGTGGGGTCCCCATATTTAGAACTGAAAATCAATTTTTTTTTCATCAAACCCATACGTGTGGGGTATCTATGGATAGGTCTTCAAAAATGACATTGAGGTTTCTAACATATATTTTTTTCTAAACTGAATAGTTTGCGCGAGATACACTTCCAAAGTGGTAAAATGTGTGCCCCCCCCCCCTTAAACTTTTAAAATAAGAGAATGATAAAACTAAAAAAAATACATGATGTACATTACCATGCAAACTTCCACCGATAAGTGGTTTGAACGAGCTCTAGTAAGAAGTTTTTTTTTAAAAGCCATAAATCGTAAACCGCAATTTATTTAACGGAACCCTTCATGTGCGAGTCCGACTCGCACTTGACCGTTTTTTATAGATAATGATACGGAACCAGATACTGTTTTTGGTCGAAAAATGTATTTCTTATCAAATAAACGAATTTATTATTTATTTTATTATAACCCTTCGTGCGCGAGTCTGACTCGCACTTGGCCGGTTTTTCTATAAAGACTCGTACCTGCAAACAAACTGTTAAAAAAGTCGTGCAGGAAATAAAGTGCATAATTTCATCATCCTCATCATCATCATATCAGCCGAAAGACGTCCACTGCTGGGAGTAGGCCTCCCCCAAAGAGTGCCAGTTGTCACATTGCCTTTGCAACGTCTTATTGTGTTGTACATAACTATTATTAAATATTACCTTTTTGAATACGTGTTTTCATCATCTCACATCCATTATACAGTCCACTCTCATCCACTAGTTATCATTTTGCATAATTTACATTAATATAATTTAATTATATATTTACAACTAAAACTAAGACAAATATTAACAACAAAAAGTTGTTCCTAAGATGCTGGCAGCGTTTCAAACTGAATCGCAGTGCTAATGTTTGAGTATTAACAAAAATAAAAAAAATACAAATAAGACAACTTTGATCGGAAACCGTGATATAACCTGCATGGTATTCATTTCGTTGAGTACTATCTAGACTCGTGAACTTGATTACTTGCCACCTCACAATATTAATTTCCGGTTGTTTTGACGATTTTCCCCATTTCTGTATTTCGTAAACTATATACTGTTACTGAACATGCCAAATTATATTATATTTCATCGACAGCCTGTAACATACTGAAAAGATTTATGTCATATTATTAGATAGGCAGTCCATTGAACATTTCAACGGCCTTATCTGCTGCAGTTCAAAAGATGACAGACTTTTTAAATGTCGGACAGATAATATGAATAGGCTTAAATAATATTAAGACCCCGTTTGCACAAATGGTGCACGGAAACCAAAAAGACTAGAATTTTTATTGCTAATTAACAGAACATGACCCACCTAGCTAAAAGATTGAGTTCGTAAATAGCGAATAACATTTTGAGCTGACCTCGGCCATGCCAAGTACCTACCGCTAATTTCATTGAAAAATCTCCGCGGAAATGAAAAGTAGATAACGCTTTGAGATTAATGCAGGCTTATTTAGCCGCTCATAATAAATAACAGCTTACACTTCTGCGGGAGTGACGAAATTCCTCGAACTAGGTACTTTAAATGTTGTCAGAGTTTAGCACCGGATTAAGCACAATATTACCCAAAATTATGTTTCCAGGAGCGAGTACAAGACTTGGGTAAGTGACGACTGGGTAAATTCATTTTGATCGTGATGATTTATCGAGCCGGCGCGGCGCGAGACGAGCGCGTGCGGCGTCATCCTCGTCGGTTCCTTCTATCGACGTTCCTATCTCTTTGATAAATTGCAAAGAACCTAGGAAAAAGGTATCACTAAAATGAAATAATCTGGAGCCAAGAAAATACGAACAAAAGTTGCGGTACGTAAAATAAAGGGCATGTTCCACGTAGTTTCTTCTCGAATGCCGTTATGCCTATACTTTGCCTAGGATCGTAGTTTTCGTTACTGGTTATCATAGGGTAGATGCTTTGCCGTGCAAGTCGGTCTCGTTGACGTGATGACATTACGACTCATATGCGCAGATCGCGTCAACTCTTGCGACAGCTGTCGATGACGTGCCTGGAGCGCCTTTTATATCCAGTTTGCCTTTTATTTATGATCGAGTTGAGCGGAGCTTATTACGACTGTGGGCGCGGGACATGTTTCATAATGCTAACCTTGCTTCTACGAGTAGGTACATTAGCTCCCTTTCTAGACGCGTATTGAGCGATTTGTCCAATATTACTCATCTAACTTACTTACGAAACATTCAATTGATGTATTAGAGTGGGAAATTCGTGAAGTATTTTTTTATTTTAATACAATATTTCTTTTGAAATTGAGACTTCCTATGAATAATGTTTATAAAGTAGGGATTTAAAAAAAACTATTCAAGCTTTAATATACATTAATCTTTTAATCATAACTTATAATAATAAAAGCACATCGATTTTTAGTGTACCATGGTAGTAGGTACTAGACCTACTTCTTAACCGACTGCAAGGAAGGCGGTTCTCAATTTGTCATGATTTTATTTGATGTTTGTTGAGCGATATAATTCTTTACTATGCTGTCCGATTTTGGTCATTATTTTTTTGTTCAAAAACAGTTACCTGCATGGTGGTCCTATATATAATTGTAGAAGATCTGATAATGGACTCCATTAGGAATAAAGGGAACTCCTCAAATGTAATGCAATGATCTCGGTATTTTCTTAAATAAATCATGCATTTCCTTTCGGTTACCTCAAATTTGGTCCCGAGGAACTGATGATTATGACCCCAGTTGACCTATGACCTCCTCAAAGACGTGGGAACTTCACAGATACCGATAAGATTTCGTTGACGTAGGAACCTAATACTCATCAAAACACACATTTTATGCCTGATTTTTTTTTTGGTACAAATTATTCTTACATAGGTACAATATAATTAAGTATACATAGAGTCGTACATATTCACTCCATTATTGGGGTCATACCTTAATTTATATAAATTAAGTATGATGGGTATACGAGTGTTTCAAGAGTAAGCCACATAGGTTAAATAAAATAATCACGGATTTTGTTTATCGACGACACTCGAACTTTCTTAATACAATAGTTAATTTTTAGGTGCGCAAAATGTAGAGCCGTAACTGTTTCAAATTTATTATTTTCTCGCATAACTCGAGTAATAAGATGTTCGGTGAATTGTTTAGGATGGTTGCTAAATACGTTTCCTGCTATGCTACTTAATCCATTAAATCCCGGCGTATATTTTCGCCTTCTTTGTCCATCCACTTGGCAGCAACTTCTGCAATGTTTTCTCATCCACCCGCAGTTTCCCCTAAAACTTAGCTCATTCCTGTCTCGGTGAGTGGCTTAGCAAATTACCAACTCAGCACTCAATCGTCGATGCGTGTAAAATGTCTTCGCGACCTCGTAAATCCTGCAATGTGCGCGTCATCGCCAACCTATGCTGGCAGGTACCAAAAGTTTTCAATCAACTAATTGCTAATTGAAAAAGTTTACGAGATACCAAGTTCTGTCGCGTCAGGTAGAGAAAAACGTTCCGACCCAGTTTCTAGCTGAAAACAATTCTCGTGCGCGACTTAGCACAAAACAACGCCAAAAGCAAGAAGATAAATGTGCCTTGCATTGGAAACACTAAAATGACTTGTCTGGGTTAAAAAATATTTAAAGACGAAAAAACTCATATTTTTATTATATCGTCGCTTATTAACATGAAAAGAGTATATACAACCGCGAGTTCCTTATGAAGATATCATAATACGCTCTTTTGTTATGTAACCGTTCATTGTGCGTGCCACGACATGCAGTAAGACACGCACCCGTCCGGCATTTTTCCCATCATAATCTGGCATTAAAATATCTAGGCTACTGAAACGATTTCTAATTATTGTAGTATCCACTTTTCCTATTAGCATTGGCGAAGTTGTTAGCCAGACCTATGTCAAGCTGGTCTCTGAAGGGCGCTTACTTCATTAAACGCCACGCAGGCAAAGGCAACGAGAACGGACGTCGTCTACCTGACGAGGTTAGCGTCTAGAAATTCAATCAGAGACTTGTGTAATAACATCATCTGCCTACTCCTTGCACATTGCTGGCGCAGTTAATGATAGTTTTGTTTTGGTTTTAAGTGTGATGTGATGTGTGTGTCTGTATGAGAATTTTTATTTTACGCGTTTTTTATGAAATAAATCATTTTCATTTAATTTTCATTTTCATTTAATTCTCATTGTCATTTAATTTTCATTTTCATTTAATTTTCATTTTCATTGTGTTTTCAAAAACACGAAACCGCAAAGGTTGACATCATCTTTTTTATAGTGAATACTAAAGTAAAGTAGGTAATAAGTAAATATTTAACATATATCTTTTTTTGTCTAGTCTTAAAATCGAATTCTGCTTTTCTAATCTCGTCTATAGTCGACGTCTACGTAGTCTATATGATAATTTGGCTATTTTTTTCACTGATCACCTGTGTGATGCCACAATGTTACAAAATTGCCCATTTGGTCGCCATGTGTCGCTTTGTGGCATGCACCATTTAAGGGTAATTCTCAGGTTTTCTTTCCCGCTGTTTTCGGTGACCGCGTTAGATACTTACTGATAATAACGACGGGTTGGTCAGCTTTAGTCAGCTATTGGTATACATAGGTATATTTATTTGGAACAAGTTACTTTACAAGCAATAAATAGGAACAGACTTGTCACTCGTGTTTAAAATAAAGTCGGGTATTTCAAGATGTAAATACTGTGACTTCCGAGTCTTTGTCGTAAGTATATTGAGTGAACCTGATACCGTCTTAACGCGTAGAAAGGGCAGTGCGGATCGAGTCACCATTGCTTAAACATCATTAGACCGAAAGGGTATTTGTATGTCCAATGTAATTTATATGAGTATTCTATACGAACTTACAATGTTATGTTAAACGTTGTTGTATGTTGCGGAGTATTATGTGTATGTATAATATAGAAACTTTTAGACATCTGCCGGTTTGTAGATTCTACTTATTCAAAATTTGAGCCATTTTACTATTTTATATAATTAGGTTAGGTTCCTATAAACTTAAATATTTTCGTATTGAAAACGGTCAAAACAACAAGGCAGTCCACCATTTGTACCCAAAGAGTACTCAGATTCTTCGGACACACTATCAGACGCTGCGCGGATACGCTAGAAAGGCGCATAATTACTGGTCGTGTAGAACCTTCCTTCAACACAGTCGACGAACAACAGGTCGTGCGCGCAGGAGGTGGACAGACGTAGTCCAAGAAGTTACCGTGTCCACACTACAGGCAACCATACAAAAGGCTCAAGATATAACAGCCTGGAGAGCAGAGGTGGAAAGAGACGCCCACAGACCCACGTCCCTCAGACATGAGGATACGACCAAGAAGAAGACGGTTTATATTAAACCAACCAATAAAATGAATGAATACTCACGTACTCATAATTTTCTTTTTCTTTCGAACATTTGCAACATTGATTCCCATTATTTCGGTGATACAGGTATATCCCATGCGTCATTTATACGGCTGTCGAATAATACCACTCCTGTCTTAATTGTCGCTCGACATGTCATGCCAATATAACACTTTAAACTCTCGCGCTTTGTACACATATTTAAATACTGTTTAATCCGGGTCTAACGCGATATTTATTAGAAATAAAGGTAAATAAATATCGCGTTAGACCCGGATTAAACAGTAGGTATTTAAATATGTCATGCCAAATTGCGCTATTTTATTTGGCATCCCTGAAGGACATCATTTCCATAGTCGGTTCTAGCGAATGCGAGGCTTTAGCTTAGCTTGCCAATTTATTATTATTAATTTAGTTACTATTGCATAATTTCAACGAAAATAAATGATCAAAACTTGAATTAATAATTTTGTATAATTTATTAACATTCGTTTGCGTAAACGTAATTTCACATTTCTGTAAGTCACCCTCGATCCGCAGCACTGAGGCAGCAGCTTGGTTCCGCTGCAAGATCCTTGCAGGCTCGTTAACGAAACAATAAATAATGATTTGGACGTCTCCACCATTGCAATCTTTTGTTTGGGCTTCATATTTTCCGCCGGTATCAGCCGTCGTGGCCCTGTTGTTTCCCCGCTGCCGATATCGTTGGCTTAACTTCCGGAACCCTGTCTTCTGTCTTGATTGTTCTTGAGTAACCAGTTGTTATTCCATAGATTTATATTTATTGTGTGTCGTGTTTTTTTGTTATTAACAAACTGTAACAAAACACGGTATAACATGGAATACTTTTTCTTGTTTCACTAGCTTCTTAACTATTATCGCGCTGACTTAAGAAGTTAACTATTTCTGAGAATAAAGTGCTTTTCGGGCAGACTTTGTTTTATCATCTGTCCTTCTTCTTTCTCCTAAGCGTTTTCCAAATTGTATCCTAAAGGTGCCAGGAGTTCGCTTTGACACCTAATCCTAAGATTTGTCGTAGGCACTAGTGTTACGAAAGCGACTCCCATCTGACCTTTCAACCCAGCAGAGGGAAACTAGACCACCTTTTATCATCTGTCCTTATTTTTAAATATTTGCCTGGTAATAAATATCTTATAAAAGGTAGTCCTTTGAATGTTTCATGGAGTTATTTAAAACAGGTAAATTATGTCGCTCATTATATCTAAACTGTTTCGCTTGTTTCGTCCCCGCCTTAAATTGTGACGCCGAATTTAAGTTCTGAAGTAGCCGAACTCCTGTATCTAATTGACTTTTTCTACGAGTATCACTGGCGAATGCCAGTAACGTTTGCGAGAGAAAGTTAAATATTTAAAAACTTAATTATTCTAACATTTGAATGTTTCTCTTTGTTACAGGTAAGAATGGAGACAAATTGTAATTGATTGGATCGGCTGCTGGGTGACGTCAGTATTCTCATAAATATTTGTCGTTATTAATTATGATTGAGGAATTTTTGGCAATGTCGCAGTTTCTAATATGTGAAAATGTCAGAGCAGGTACCTAGCGAAGAAACGAAAATAGAAATTGAAACTCTGTTCACTTTGCCACAAAAATGCAGTAGTTCAATAATTCAA
Source organism: Epinotia brunnichana (assembly GCA_963854355.1). Classification (NCBI taxonomy): domain Eukaryota; kingdom Metazoa; phylum Arthropoda; class Insecta; order Lepidoptera; family Tortricidae; genus Epinotia; species Epinotia brunnichana. The sequence goes on along the minus strand of OY977939.1, from coordinate 15,937,632 downwards.
CAAAGAAGTTTAAATAACTGACTTTAGATTTTGCAGCATTATTTACCATAAAATAAAACAGTTTAAACTGATCAATTCGCATAGTTACCGTATTAAATATATCTCAACGTTCTGAGCTTTTTACAGCATCTCTCAAGAGGTCAAAATGCCAGAACTTACATTTTAGTACATATTATAGGCGATATAATTAAATATAAAAAAATAAAAATTTCGGTTGTTTGCATTTCAAACGTAGTGGCGTAGGCATAGCTTGGGCCAGGGTTCGGTCTATTAAAGGCGATATCTCTAAGATATGCCGGCAACGTTTTATTTTTATCTGAGATTTTACTATACATCGTCCCCTAAACAGTACCTGCACAGATGCAAAGTATTTAACATATCACAGTATCATTTCAGTTTAAAAAGCGTTGCAAGGACTGCGTCCGCCGCTTTTATAAGTGTGAAATGTATTGTTCATATTGAATATGGTATTGAGGTGAAGTGCGTTATGGCGGCGCGTGACGTTGGATCCGGGCACGAGCCGTGATTGAAGGTCTAAAAGGGACTCAATAAGGTTCACTGCTAGCGGTGCAAAAAGTGAATATTTGCCAAGCCATTTCGCCGCTCAAACTTTGATTGAAGTATCAGGCGCTTAGTTAAGATTCTTCTGTAGTGCATATTCATAAATGTGTCATCCCCAGGCAATAAGTACCACTTGGGCAGTAGACAATCACGACTATTTTAATTGCATTTCTATACCTACCATTAAAGCCTTATTGATAGCCGAATATTACTTTTAGGTTATCAATCAGGCTCTACTATCCTTATCACTAATATACAGAAAAATATGAAAACGACCGCGCACAAGTACCGTAAATGTACGTAGATGATACAGAGTGGTCGATTCTATTTATCTAGTCATATATAAGCCCGTAACTATTTATCAAGATGCGTTGAGATTTAAGGCAAATAATGTAAATTATCGTTTAATTCATGCATGACAAAACTGAGACGTGTTGGTTATTCTTATTCAATGGCAAGTTACAGATACTTTAATTGATACATAATTTCATTCATTTTAACGTATATAAATATTCAATTTGTTTTTGTACTCGTCCCAGGCATTTTGCGGCACACGAGTTTAAATAGCAGTAATTATGTCATCATTAGGCCACATTTTTTTGGCTGAAGGAAGATGAAGAAGTTAAAGAGTATTGTTAAAGGGGCGTTCTCGTGTATGGGCGCCGCGGGCACGAGGGGCGGGCAGTAGCCAGTGGCACGCCGACCCGCGCCGCGAGCGAGCGCCTGGCGTTCCGCCCATCCGACCTACCTGCGAGCCAGCCTGCCTCGACCGCGACTACTATTACTAACCTCACAAACCCTCTGTGAAAGTGACACTTTTGTGACGATTTCTTTTTAACTTGAGAAAAAACTCAAGTTTTACAGGATTACGAAAGGAGAGTTTAGCACAGTAAGGATTGAAAACGGGAAGTCAAAAGTTTCCGAATATCCCTGTGGTGACAGTGATAAATTTATGGAGTTATTGCCTTTTAAATGGGACAAAATAATACGGTTTGAATGTTTTTAGTTTTAAAATTCATATTCGACTGAGCTGGAACGCAGTACGCCTAGTCCTTGGTTCATTTAGAAAGTTGTAACTACATTAAAACTAGGGTTGGGCGTTATCTAGATAATTTCTTATCTAGATAATTATTTCAAATAAATCTATTCGAAGATAAATTCAATCACAAATAGTGCGTTGACAACTTTTTTATTTAAATAAATTATCTAGATGAAGATAACCGACCTCGTTTGTTATTTAAGTAAGCTTACAACTTAGAATAATACATGTCAGAATGTCATGTCGGGTCAAACCGATTGATCTAGATAAATTCAAAATAACAAATGATGGATTATTTAGTTACTTCAAATAAAAGATGATTTATCTTCTCGGTTTTTCCTAAATAGATAATTTTTGCCCAACTCTGATTGAAACCATGATGTACCTAATTAACTAACTTGATTGCTTCATACTCGATACCAGGCACGTAAAATCTTAAGGTGAATTCCGCCACAGAATCCCATCTACGGTTTAATTCGTGAAAAGCTAAGATTGTTTCGCAAACTATATAATTGTCGTTCTAGATAATCGTGATTAATCGATCAGTGATTTGTATGAATCTATCTTAGTACATTAAATCATTAACTAATAAATAACTTTGTCATGCTCTGAATGTCGTTCGGAACTTATAACCAGGAAATTATATTAAAACATCCGGGCGCATCGGGTAGACTTACAGAGCGCGGGTGAAACCGAACAGTAGCAGCGCTAAGTCAAACAGGACAACCAGTAACTGGGATAGACAACTCGTTCTAAACGCTGTAAAATAAACTTAGTATGATAATCAATTAGTCGACCGATTCAAGTCTGATCTGAGGTGACAGCTGGCCTCAGTACTTTGTCTTGGTGACGTGACAGTAGGTACAGTCGCCATCACATACATCGGAGCTAACAAGCACGTCACAAACATCGGAACACACCTCTATTTTCAAGGCGTTAGGGTGCATGTGCTGATATTTTTGAACACCTGTAGTGTACCGATGTATGTGATGGCGACTGTACATCAACACTTTAAATGCGCTTTACTTACTTCGTAATTGGGCCAATCAACTTTTTCTTGTTGTTATTCTGTCCCGGTAAGCCAAGAGACAACAGTAACAGACTTAGAAAACATACTATAAACTAGACTCCTATGCTAAGGAGATGCCCCACCATGGAATGGGTTTACCAATATGACAAAAACACGTGTTTAGTGGATTTAAACCCCATAAAATAATAGTTTTAAAGAGTGACCCAGGAGACGTAACCATGGCAACGAGCAACAAGAAATAGTTAATTGACCCAATTAACACAACCACCTAAAGCCCAGAACTACCTTTACCTTTCAGATAACATTGGACCCCAAAGTACACGGAGTCAGCTTGCTACTAAATCCTCAAAATAAAAATTATCGTAGGCTTTATATCCTCTAGATAGTAGGAAGAGACTCCCATCTGACCTTTAAATCAAAAGGGGAGAAACTACACCTCACTTTTGGCGTTTTTCAAGTGAGCGGCTTTCCTGACTGATAGATACGATTAAGAATATGATGTATAGTCAAGGGCACCAATAAGTCAAAGTTTAATAAATATGTAACATACTACAAGCTTATTGTTGCAGAAATAAGGTCTGTGTATATATTTTTGAGACTTTGTGGTGTAGGCATATTGGAGCCCTTGACTGTACCAGTAATTCCATACACGATTCTGAAATTATGAAACTAGAGATATATCAAGCTACCGGTGGTAACAGCCGTATAGAATAATCTCCGGTTTATGAGCACAGATTTCAGAAGTACATGAAATTCATTTTTGCGAGTGTACCAAAAATAAACACATTTATAATGGAAATATACGGCCTCTCTGGTTGTTACGTGTTACCATAACAAAACAACTCTACCTCCAAACCGCGCATTGTTATCTCTAGAAAATCAATAATAATATTTGTATATGTGTAGGTACCTATATTTATTGAACTCACCGAGCCGAGTGATTCGACAAATAACAACGAACAGTAACGACGTCTTGTAAACTTCATCAAAGTTAGCGCAAAATAGAATGGTGCGAAGTTTTAGCCGTTTTAGGCATTCCGTTGATTTGATTCGGCCACAGTTACCTACTGAAGCGAACGCCAGTAAAAAATATGATATGAAAGGTCTGAGAAGCGAGCACCACCATCGATGTGTCACAAGGATGTTTATTTAATTTTACACATTAGCTTACTTTAGCAACGCTTTAACAAAAAAATACAGTGTTTTATTTTTACAAATACCGACTTTGCTGGCTGGAAAAACGCAGAACTATTATTATAACCACACATTAGATTCAGATCAGCCCACTACCGCCCGTTTGTTCATCTGATCATTATGTTGGAAACATAATAGGCTTCGAGTTTCTATTCAATGTTTTTTGGCAATTGCCAAAATACCATCTGAACAAGGAATATCATCCAAGAAAATACCATCTGAATAAGTATAGTACTTGTGCAGCTTATTACTCTTAGCCGCGCGCGCGAAGAAGAATACACTTTACTGTAGATTTTACTTAAAGCGATATCATATTTTTGATCTAAAATACTAACCTAAATAAGACGAAGATGTAAAAAAATTGGTAGACGTAGATAGTTAGAATATGTTATTACTAAAATTAGTGTAGAGTGCCTAATAATATTATATTTTGAGGCAGTTGCTCATTAGCGCAGACTCCAGTCGTAATTCAGTATGCCAACCGGGAACACACGTGGGGTTGTGGAAATTTGGTAGATTGTTTTACGTTTCCTCCAGACAATTTTTTGGATTGAGTCAAGAATTATGCCTTCGCTTCTGAATTCTAATGTTCGACACCAAGTAACGCTGATATTGTCTGATCGTTTATTCTCTAAATTCTAAAATATAGAAGTAGAGATACGCTTATTTACTGAATTTGTTTTAAATTTTAAAGACTAACGGTATCTTTTGTTTAAATATACATTGAGCCGGTTTTCCAAATTATAGGTATGTACGCATTTTCCGTTTTACAAAAAAAATATCAAGAATTCAGGAACGGTACTAGTAATTCAAATTACATTAAATACTTACTTAGTAAAGTCCGCGCAAAAATGTTACGTATAGAATTCACTGAATGATAAAAAGAACTAAGTTATTTAGGTATGACAAGATATTTTAACATTGAATAATTCAATTCTATTATTTAATTGTAGAAGAAGAATCGTCAGATAATACACGAAGGTTATGCCATACGAATTTCTCGGTGCCGTTTCAGAAATAATCTGGCCAATCACACCCAAATCAAAGATACCGCAAGGGGTAGTGTCAGCGACTTTATGGTGTTTGAGAAGCTACGAAATTAGTTTTCGATATTATTGAAGTCGACTATGATTAGTCGACTTATATAATACTAGCTGTTGCCCGCGACTTCGTCCGCGTAGAACTTTTTATCGTCTTAGAAAATGATTTCTCTCAATACAAAATTTGAACCCTCTTTTAGGGGATAATTAAAAAAAAAGTTGATGTTCATTTTCTAGTTTGTGAACAAACAGTCTAAAACCAAAGTTAAAAATCTCATACTTTAAAAATGCCTTGAAATACTCAAACTTTGAACCAATTTTAACACTCTTAGGGGATGAATTTGGAAAAACTCTGAAATCAGTTTTGTAGTCTTTTAACGTACAGAATAAGACCGAAGTTAAAAATCTCTTACTCACACTTTAAAATTTTATTGCTCGCCATTTAAAATTTGAACCCCCTTTTAAACCCCCTTAGAGGTTGAATTTTTCTAATCGCTGAAAGAACTTTTTTCGTAAACTTTTAAGTCTCTAGCTCAAAAAAAGTGTTGCCCATACAAAGCTTTCTTAACCCCCTTAGGGGTGGAATTTTCTAAAACTCTGAAAGTACTTTATTATTAATTTTAATAAGTAACATTTTGAATAGTTTTAAGTCTAGTAAAAAAAAAGTTTTTCCCACACAACACTGGCTACCCTTCTTAAGGATCTTAAGGATCCCCTTAGGGATGGAGTTTTCTAAAACGCTGAAAGTTCTTTTTTAGTATTCTAATAAGTAATCTTTTTGCAAAGTTTTAAGTCTAACTCAAAAAAAAGTGTTGCCCATGCAAAGTTTGCTCTCCTTTTTAACCCTATTAGGGGTGGAATTTTCTAAAACGATTTGTGTTCTTTTTTTGTATTTTAATAAGTAATCTTTCTACAAAGTTTCAAGTCTCTAACTCAAAAACATAAACTTTCCCTGATAAAAACTTTGCCCCCTTTTTATCCCCCTTAGGGATAGATTTTTTCAAAACGCTGAAAGTCTTTTTTTTTTGTATTTTAATAAGTAATCTTTCTACAAAGTTTTAAGTGTCTAGCTCAGAAAAAGTGTTCCTCATACAAACCTTGCACCCTTTTTTAACCCCCTTAGGGAATGATTTTTGTAAAACGCCGAATGTAGTATTTTTCATGTTCTAATAAGTAATTTTTCGTCAAAATTTTAAGTCTCTATTAAAAAAAAATATGTTTTTCCCATACAAACTTTGCACCCTATTTTACCCCCTTAGGGGTGAAATTTTCCAAAACGCTGAAAGTACTTTCTTTGTATTTAAATAATCTTTCTACAAAGTTTTAGGACTCTAGCTAAAAAAAATAGTTTCCCACCTACAAACTTTGCACCCCTATTTTAGCCCCCTATTTTTAGGGGTAGAATTTTCTAAAACGCTGAAAGTACTTAATTTGTATTCTGATGACTAATCTTTCTACAAAGTTTTAAGTCTCTATTTAAAAAAAATATTGTTTCCCCCATACAAAATTTGCACCCCTATTTTACCCCCTTAGGGGTAGATTTTTTTAAAACACTGAATCTAGGTACTTTATTTGTATTCTAATGAATAATTTCTCTACAAAGTTTTAAGTCTCTATTTAAAAAAAAGTAGTTTTTCCCATACAAACTTTGCACTCTATTTTACCCCTTTAGGGGTAGAATTTTCTAAAACCCTGAAAGTTCTTTATTTGTATTCTAATGACTGATCTTTCTACAAAGTTTTAAGTCTCTATTTAAAAAAAAAATGTTTCCCCCATACAAACCTTGCACCCCTATTTTACCCCCTTAGGGGTAGATTTTTTTAAAACACTGAATCTAGGTACTTTATTTGTATTCTAATGAATAATTTCTCTACAAAGTTTTAAGTCTCTATTTAAAAAAAAGTAGTTTTTCCCATACAAACTTTGCACTCTATTTTACCCCTTTAGGGGTAGAATTTTCTAAAACCCTGAAAGTTCTTTATTTGTATTCTAATGACTGATCTTTCTACAAAGTTTTAAGTCTCTATTTAAAAAAAAAATGTTTCCCCCATACAAACCTTGCACCCCTATTTTACCCCCGTAGGGGTGGAATTTTCCAAAACGCTGAAAGTGTTTCATTTGTATTCTAATAACTAATTTTTCTACAAAGTTTAAGTCTATAGCTCAAAAATAAAAGGTTCTCCCATACAAACTTTGCACCCCCATTTTACCCCCTTAGGGGTAGAATTTTCAAAAATCCCTTTTTATCCCTAGCCCACGTTATAAAAGCAACATACTGTGCAAAAATCAACTCTCTAAGATTAGTAGTTTCGGCTGTGCGTTGATGAGTGAGTGAGTGAGTGATTGAGTTAATAAGTCAGTCAGGACATAGGCATTTATTATGTATAAATAGATAGAAGATAATGAAACTCCCATTCAAATATCTCAAAAAATTATGAAGCTACATCCGTTTTAATGTCGCTTGTTAGAGTGAGAAAACGATGAGGGACTGTGACGTCAATATACTCGAGCGTCATAGTAAAAAACAATCGTTTCATATGAAGGTGCGTTTTGCGGAAAAGGGACAGAAACTTAAAACTTTGGACTCTTATAACTTAATCATTACCTATATAACCTCTTGCTTTGTTTTTTTCTCCATTTGACTATATTTATTTTAAATTCTTTTTCGAGAAAATACATTATGATTATTTACCATATTTTCGATTCCTGAGCTATAACCACGAACTTCGGAATTCGAAAATATTCGGGTATCTCTATCTCTATCGCACTAACCATACTCGAGTGACAGGGATGCAAATATATGAACATTGAGTATCGGTTTTCGTGGTAGCGCCGCAGGTACATTGGCTGAATGCGCCGAGCGCGTGCCATTGTCATTCAAAAAAAACAAATTCGTGTTAATTATATATAATGATATTTTTATTTTGCAACCGTTACAAAGTCGGACCGGGTATGCTTATAGCAAGGTACTTTGGGGCCATAGGGACGCGAAACAGGTTGAAAAGTTCCATAATTTGTGTAACGAGGGACTCAGAGTTATTGATTTTCCCCAAGATTTATCAGAATGTTGTGATGGTATATGTAGCAACAGAGAACACAGGATTGTATTGGAACGGTTGCATAATGATATTATTAATACACTGAAGTATGCGGCGGAGGAAAGTTCGTGTGGGTCTCGTAATAACGATAAGAAACGTAAGTATGTTGTGGGGTGGAACAAACATGTTTATCACGCACACCGGGATGCCAGGCACCATTTTCAGATATGGTTGACATATAGAAAACCATCTAGCGGGCACTTCTATGAGCGCATGGCGGAGTCAAAGCGTATTTTTAAGTCGCGACTGAAATGGTGCCAGGACAATGCGGATCAGATAAGGATGGATGTTTTAGCCACGCACCATACCAAAAAAGACTTTTGCAGTTTCTGGAAGCAGACCAACAAACTTAGTCCGAAACCGTGTACCCCTCTCAGTGTCAATGGTTCTAGTGAGCCCGTTGACATAGCCAATGCGTTTAGGGATAGCTTTTTGGTGAAACCTCTTGACAAGGATGTAAAGGCGCACCAGGCACCTATGGTGGTTCCGTGTGGGTCCAGGTCACCCATTAAGTTTGATGCCGCAGAGGTCGCTTCGGTCATTCGTGGCATGACCAGAGGGAAATCACCTGGTCACGATGGAATTAGCATCGAACACTTCAAACACGCTGGATGCCACTTATCGCGTGTTCTAGCAATGTTATACACTATGTGTGTTCGTCACTCTTATCTGGCTGGTGAGTGTATGAGAACGGTGGTTGTGCCAATAGTTAAGAGCAAAACGGGGGATCCGTCGGATAAGGCCAATTATAGACCCATATCATTAGCAACAACGACAGCCAAAGTGTTGGACAGTTTGCTTGATCGACAACTGTCTAAACATCTTAAGTTGCATGATGCCCAGTTTGGTTTCCAAGCTGGGCTATCAACTGATACAGCAATTCTTTGTCTCAAGCATACTGTCCGATACTACACTGATAGGAAAACTCCGGTTTACGCGTGTTTTCTAGACCTATCGAAAGCTTTTGATATGGTATCTTATGACCTACTCTGGCACAAGCTGCGTACAGAAACGGAGGTCCCGGAGGAGATTATCAGTGTTCTTGATTATTGGTACAACAACCAGTCAAACGTCGTCAAGTGGGGCAATGCGTTTTCTGATGAGTACAGGTTAAAGTGCGGGGTAAGATAGGGGGGGTTAACGTCACCGCGTCTCTTCAACCTGTACATTAATTCTCTCATAGAGGACCTCAGCAGTACTAGGGTTGGTTGTGCCATTGCGGGGGATATGGTCAACAATATAAGTTATGCCGATGACATGGTGCTGCTGGGGCCTTCTGTGTGTGCGATCAGAAAACTGCTGAGCAAGTGTGAGCAGTACGCCGTGGCACATGGACTTAGGTACAATGTGGTTAAGAGTGAGTTACTTGTTTTCCAGCCGCGTGAACACAGGGTTGAGAGGGTACCTGAAGTCACGCTGTATGGAGTAGCCCTAAACAGAACCACGAAATTTAAATACCTGGGTCACTGGGTCACGGAGTACCTCTCAGATGATCCTGACATTGAGAGGGAGCGCAGGGCGTTGGCTGTGCGGGGGAATATGTTGGCTCGCAGGTTTGCACGATGTACGCAGGAAGTTAAGTTAACCCTTTTCAAGGCTTACTGCCAATCCTTTTACACGTGCGGCCTGTGGGTCAGCTACACTCAACGGGCAATCAACGTCTTGCGCGTTCAGTATAATAATACGCTTAGGTTGCTGTTGGGTCTTCCTAGACACTGTAGCGCTTCGGGAATGTTTGCCGTGACACGTGTAGACGGTTTCCACGCAATCTTGCGAAAACGGGTCGCCGGCATGAAGCGCCGTGTAAGGGACAGCCCCAACAGCCGCCTAGCAATAATAGCAAATAGGCTGGACTGTCCCATAATGCAGCACTGGGACCAACTCCATGTTATGTAAATTTTATACCTACTAACATAATTTTTTAAGTTACTTGAACTAACACATTAATGATTTTATTTATTTTTGATATATTAAGTACTAACATAGTCGTTCTAAGGATACTACTAACAAATAATGGATCTCGTTATCTGAGTAATAAATGAATTGAATATTGTTCAAATTTGTTGATTTCATTTATTGAAATTACGACATAAAACGACATTTGCGCATATAAGTTCTCATATCAGAATCGAATATTTTTTTATGGTTTATATTTTAGCATTTGTCTCGTAAAGGTCTATCGTAGACGGGATTTAAATTATTAATATAAGTGAAAGGCAAAGCAATTCCGCCATTTTGACGAAAATTTGACGGTTCTTATAGCTGGAGCATAACAGTTGGAGCAGCGTTTGATTTCAATAAAAATAAATGAAAAATTAAATGAAGTCGTATATTTCGGAAAATTAATTAACTGTCGCAGTCGGATAAAAACTATCCTAAGTTGCAGCTAGAATAATAATGTACCTATATAAAATGTTTCATATTTTTCCGTTCATGGGATGCTGAGAACATTCGAACCGCGCAAAGCTTAGTTTCAAACTGGCTGATTCTTTTTTTAATTTAGAGATTTATTATAAGTGGAGATGGTAATAACTTCAAACTGTCGATAGCTTTTAATATATGACACATTGGATGTGTCGTAAAATACAATATTAACCTGGTAAGTCATATATACCTACTATTCCCTGTAGATTATTACTTAGGTGCGGTAGCATGTTTTCGTGTCTTGTATGTAGCTCATTTTCCTTGACGAAAAAAAACTGGCAACATACTCGTAAACCTAGAACTGGCACCCTAGGTTAGGTTGTTTATATTTTGGATTTGTATTTGACTTCACGTTGTAAAAAAAAATCAATAACTACAATTTAACAAAGTTGAAAAACCCCCGACATTTTCATTTCAAAGTTCAATATCTCAAAAACGGCTTAACAGATTTTGTTGAAACGTAGCTGAGAAGCATCTCGATCACGTCAGCTTTCGGATAAAAAAACCGCATTCAAATCGGTCCATTCGCTTAGGAGCTACGATGCCGCACAGACACACACTGACACACAGATACACAGACGCGTGTCAAACTTATAACACCCCTCTTTTTCCGTCGGGAGTTAAAAGTTACCAACTCTTACTTCCAAAAAATTACGCTGCTTTTTCGATAATCTTACCTGCTACTGAATCTGTCGGCGGCTCGTTAACTGATGCCTCGGAATTTAGTGTTAAGGTTCAGTATGACGTACGTGGAGGTAAAAAGATAGAACCCATACCACACTTGTCTGCACTGGCAGCCACAACAGACAGACATACTGCTATTACAGTAGCAAATTTCAGTGATCATTTAAACCTCACATTTATTTCCAAAATTGGTCGAAATATAAGAAGCCAAGTAAAATATTTATTTATTTATTTATTATTATATGTATAGATTGTATGGCGGTTACACACTGGTACATATATGTATTCGTATCGATGTTGCTGATAGAGTTCCAGTGTGCAGTAGAATATTAAAATAGAGTAAATTATAAAAGACATTTAATTGTTAATTACAGTTATTTAAGATTGTCCCAAAAGTCACGCAAGATTTGAATTATGAGGAAAACACGGTTTCTTTCTGATTTTTCTTATTTTGTTATTTAATCGTAAAGTATATTATGGCTGGAGCATGAATGGACTTGCACATGGGGCAAATGGCCTCCACGGCTGTTCTGGGACGTAGGTACGCATTTTTTGTCGAATTTTTCCATGACGATTTTGCATACAAGTTTCTGAAAGTCGTTGCAGCAGCGTTGACTGTCATCCTTTAATGCGCTGGTGGTTATGGGATTGTTGGCATTGTGGCCTGTGACTTCAAACAACCCCATACTAAAATGCAGTGGGGTTACATACCATGCATGATTATCCAATTGGATAATCTTGAATTTGATTTTGTGGATTATGCCTATCGTTGTTCGTACGTAGTACCAGTGAACATACAATTATTATTTATCCAAACTCAAAGCAAATATGCTTCATTCTATTTCATCGTTATTTTCTTTTACCAGTGAGCGCAGTTGTCCTTGTGGATATTATTATAATTTTATGATACACATTGTAATGATATTAATTTCTGATGTACGAGTATGGAGAAGATGCACGTAAAACATGAATAATAAACAATGATGAAATGGAATTAGGATTTTCGTTGATTTTGCAGGTTATTTTACGTTCACTGGTACAAACAACGATGAGCGTTATCTACAAAATCCAATTCAAGATTATCCGTTAGGTTACGCTTACAGAAATAAGTCTGTACACTCTGAGTGTGATGTATTTATTTTTGTAATTAAGATATGATATTGTTATAATATTGTATCAAACATCATCAAATTAGGGTGCTAATAAACTTATGTATGTAGTCTTTCCCGTGCGAGTTGATTTACCGTAGGGAGTAACTTTGTTTTAAATTTATTTTTGTTCTACAATTTAGCATTACAATAATCTAGCAACATAGGTAATAAATATTTCACAGTGTAGAGTAACGCAGAGATAGTTAGCGTACTGTTTTTTATAAGAAACTATTTCAGATTCAAAATGCGTCGTACATTCCAGTGTTGAAGCGGTATTAGAAGATACTGGGAAAGAGGATTTTACTTATCCAGATTTTTTGCTTTCGTAATGTTTTATCAAGTGCATCTTAACTATTGGCTTCGTTCATTTGGTTTGTAAAGTTGCTATAACGTATACGTAATGCATCGTTTGCATGTTCTTACAAATATATGGTATTTACTTATTAACCACAGGAAGATACAATTAATTTGGATTGCTACCACGCGCATTCGTTGCTTGTGTGTTGCTGTATAGCCACTAAGTAGGTACATAAACATCGACTGTCGTCGACATCGTTTTAGATTCCATGTCTAATCAAAATTTCAGTTTTGATCCCAATGACTATAGTCCATAACCAACAGCCGTTAGTTTTATTGCCTAGCCTGAAAGAGTCTAGCCTGAAAGCCTGAGTAGCACGTGTTGTCGAAAAGTCGAGAGCCAATCGCCTTGCGTGGTATGAGCATGAACTTAATCCTGAGGGATGAAATTCATCTGACTAGAAAAGTATTCTAAAGATAAGAATGTGGAGGAATGTAAGAGACGAGGTAGGCCAAGGAAAAAGGTTTAAGAACTGTGTGAGAGGGTTTGCCATTGTTTTGCCCACAACTTTTTGTAGAATTTTGATCAGCAGTAAATGTTTCCTTTAATTATTATTATGTATGTCTTTCCCGCTCACGGGACAATGATGTCCCGGACCTTTGGGAGGCGTGCGTGGGGCTAGGTACCTACAAAGTACCAACTGAGCCAACACGTAGAGGCCCTTTTGACAATTTAATGAAATGCAAGGAGTACACCGAGCGGATGCTGTCCCTGCCCGTGTCATGGGACGCACACAGAGACAGCACCCGCTGGGGTGTATAGGGACCATTGTTGTTGATGGAATCTAAAGAAAATTTGGTTATTGGGTGAAAATGATGGACTAGTGGCTGGGCTATTGGGTGAAACATCGGACGCCTGCCTAATAAACTGTCTCATTTTTTATCTCTGGCAGACGGTGACTCGCCAACTGCTAGATGGGCCCCTATTAATAGCGACATTAAAAAATGGCCTAAGGGCAACACCAGTCAGAGAGGCTGGGGGGGGGGGAGGTAGAGAGGTGGCACTGGACTTTAAACATATAGCCAACTCGCCACTTAGGTGTCCACATCTACCCTCGAGCAACAGCTCTTGCGACTCCACTCTGGACAGCCAATTAAGGCAAGCCAGAGGTGGGGGGCCTGTCCAACCAACCACCCGATCGGCTCAGCCTGACCACAGGACACCCCCAGGAGCACTCAGGTACGTAGGGTCGCTACTCCCTAACAGCCCGCCACAAGCTGCCTTACGTTGACTGATTGCACCAGAAATCTGGTGGGCGATGGGGCCGTCACATCCCTACGCCTTTATTATTATTATTAATAATTATTCTGTTTACAGAATTTATACCAATGAGTGTAAACTATGTTATTTCTAATATATCATCATCATCATCATATCAGCCGAAAGACGTCCACTGCTGGACATAGGCCTCCCCCAAAGAGTTCCATAGTGACCGGCCCTGCGCCAAAAATAAATAAAGCAAATTAAAATCTACACTGCTCTGTTTTATCAGATGGACTCCGGGATCCTAAGCAGATGTCGCTATCTTGTCAGTAACTCCTGTGACAAACTGCAATACGGCACACCGATGTTCAACTGTGGGAATCTTCTCACGACTCTTCTGCCTGATATGCGGTATTTTTTGCACATAGGCCTTTTTTTTTCCACGAGCGCTGGAAAGGGCTCGAAATGTTGGGATGTATTTAGCACATAATATATAAAAATCCATTTAAAAAGTTTTATTTTATGAATGATCGCGGAAACCGAAGGCAATAATAAAAAAACCCGGCCAAGTGCGAGTCGGACTCGCGCACGAAGGGGTCCGTAAGTACCATTATCTATAAAAACGGCAAAAAGATCACGTTTGTTGCATGGGAAAAAAATACTTAAAAAATAATAATAATTTTTTATTATGTTTTTTAGTATTTGTAATAGCGGCAACAGAAATCCATCAACTATGAAAATTTAAACTCACGGTTCATGAGATACAGCCTGGTGACAGACGGACAGACGGACAGACGGACAGACAGACAGACAGACGGACATACAGACAGACAGACAGACAGACGGACAGCGGGTCGCGTTTTACTCTTTGAGTACGGAACCCTAAAAACTAACGATATTTCGATTCGAATGAATCAAGCGTTGAATTAAACAAATAGTTACAAGTTCTGTGAATCAATGGATTTTTTTTAACATACTTCTGACAAATTACATTGAGTAAGCAGATTATTTATTCAGTCAACCTGGCCTAAATCCCGGTACAGTGCGGCTAAATAGTACTCTACTTCATCAAATCTTAAAGCTAGTTAAATAAATTATTAGTTCCACGTATAGATCGGGATTTATCAACATATAAACCTCCTTATTTGTTTTATATAATGTTACAAATACAAATTTCATAAAAAACGAATGTGTTTCAAATCCACCAAGATTAAACCCGTAAAGTGGGAGATTTAATATTTTGGCTTAGTATCTTGCAAAAGTTACTTTGAGTTCAAACGCGTTGCGGTATTTTTTAATTTTTCCTCCTAAACACAGCGGATGTCCTACTCTCTTATAAAGATACTGATTTTATTTTATGTATGAAGATGTCTGAATCCCTGCTCTATTTATTTATTTGAACTAATTGCATGTTTTGTGGCCTTGATAATTTTGTATAGAATTTGTAAGACAATCATTATTTGTGTATCTATAATGCGACTAGTCTTTGAGTAACTTAGATTTTTTAGGGCCCTGAAACTGGCAAAAACGAAACCTTTATATATAGTTTCATCTTGTTCGCTTGTCTGTTTATCTATCCGAACCTAATGTCTCTTTTGTTACAGAACTTAAAGTATGCGGAGTATACTCTAAATAGTCTTAATCCTTTTTAGAAATATACCTTTATTATAGTGAAATTGATGCTACTCTCGGATTTGATCAAATTACTTTCAGCTTCTGCGTTATTCCAGGCAGACCGTGTAATATACTTATGTTATTACGATATAAAACCATATTCGAGCCAACTCAAATATTAAATGAATTCTTGGATGAATTAAGTTCCTTCGATAAAATTCGCGATTGATTGAAATTAATTTTTGCTTGTGAAGTTTATTTTGTTTTATTACGTGTAGCCTAGCCAAGTCAGCCAATCACTTTGGTAGCTAGTTTCATGTAAATTTAAGTAAGTATCAAATTCGGGATCTTATTATATTTTATAACACTCCCTAAATACTTAACAAGAAGTAAGTATCCTCTGAACTGGCAAATAAAAGGCAGTTTCAAAGAGATGCCTTTTAATTTTGAAATAATAGTATTTATTTAAAGTTGTGCAACGGATCGTGACTGCTGTATTGTTGTTAATGAACTCGCACGCGATATATTTAATGGAAATGAGCGAGCCCGTTGTGAAAATGCCCTCTTGATGGCGCAACAGAAATTATTCATCGTCTTGATTAAGATATTCTTGGCTGTTGTGAATAACAACCCTTTTTGACTATTACTCTCTTTCATAATTTTCGTTTTCGTTCATTAAATCTGTTACTTAATCTTAAGACATCTTTGGGGAATACTTTTCTAAACATTTTATACAATTATTTGGTTTATGAAGTCACATAGATTGATTTAAGAAAAATATTTATACCGCAGGTATATAAATATGAAAATAAAGAAAATAACATACGATATGCGATAAATATAAATGAGCAATTTAAATGAACCTGCGAGGATAAAATATACAATTGTAAGCATTTTTCATGAAACTTCGAACGAGATGGGTGTGTTAGCATACAGGCTAAATTCACAGTTACAACATACCGAAATTCCTAAAGACAATTAACACTTCGAAAGTCAAGTGTGCAAATCTCAGACCACGTGAAAAAAGAAAGACGGTGAATTACAAACAACCTAGTGAATCCGGTTTTTAACCATGCCAAATAAGTGAAGCACACGCTCACGCATACATATAGAAACTAAATAAATAATAAATAAATAAATATTTGTGACAATCTTACACAAATCGACCTAGTCCCAAACTAAGCAAAGCTTGTACTATGGGTACTAGACGACGATATACATACTTATATAGATAAATAAATACATAGAAAACATCCATGATTCAGGAACGAATATTCGTGCTCATCACACAAATAAATGCCCTTACCGGGATTCGAACCCGGGACCTCCGGCTTCGTAGGCAGGGTCACTACCAACTTGGCTACATAGGTCGTTGAAAGACGGAGAGTTACAAACAACCTAGTGAATCCGGTTTTTAACCATGCCAAATAAGTGAAGCTCACGCACACATTAATTTGCACAAAACTCATTAGTACCTACTTGTCGCAACGTGGTCAAGATCACACATTTCGAGTTGCTTAACGTATTTGGCGTGGTTAAAAACCGGCTTCACTAGGTTGTTCGTAAGACTCTGTCTATTTTTTTAGGGTTCCGTACCAAAAAGGTGAAAACGGAGCTCTTATAAGATTAGATTAGATTAGTTAATTTCATTACATAAATTACAGTTTAAAAATGCCATAGTCAAAATTATAAGAATTTACATCACGGTCGTCTCAAAATAAAATAACAAAATCCAAAATCATAAGTTCCTACAATCATTACAAATAAAATTATTTCGTATCTCCTAATCAGGATCTTCAAAGATTAAGTAATTTTAATAAAAAAATAATGACATACGAAAATGTCAATCAATCCTTATAAAATACACCAAACAAACAAAAACAGACGAATTGACAATATCAGAAATAAGTTAAATAAAATTAAATAAATGTCAGTGCCATAAGTTCTTTTTTGTACTCGACGATTAAAATATGTGTATTAAGATGTCATAGAGAATACTGCAACGTCACTCTTTTCATAGTTGTAGTCCATGTTACTGTCGAAACAATCGAAATAACTACTTTTCGATACGCTCCAGACAACTAAAATAAATTCGACCAATCACGTGGCTGCTTTACTGAACTGTAATGAATTGGACCAATAGAATCGCTTTGATGTCGTACGCTCGTTGATGTCTTTTAAGATATCAACAAGCGTACGAGCGATGAGCTGCACTTCGTTTCAACAGTATCGAGTTTGTTTAATTAGTTCAGTTGACTCGTAGAAAATTAATTTTAATGAACTCGTACAAAAAGTATTGTTCACAATAGTGTTATAATCAAACTTTTTAATCTCGTACCTTACTTAGGCCACTCAGCAAGCTTCGTGGCCTAAACACGGTACTCGACTAAAAAGCTCTCTATTATAACACGATTGTGAAAAATACTATTTCAACACTCGTAACGTGCCTCTTATTGTGCCGCTTTTGGGCTCATAATCCTGGGTATTAAACACGCGTGTTTAATAACATTGCGACACTCGTGTAGTTATGTTTATATCCTGATTAAGAAGGTGTATGTATGGACTCGGCGCATTCTTAAATTGACCGGGTTATACAGGTTTGTTTTTAATTCTCGGCAAATGGATTCTTACTCGACTAAACAAATTAAATCCTTCTTGTGGATTAATTGATTATTTCTTGTTGGATATGATATAGAAACGTTTCATTTAGTAAAACTATTTACTTTTGATAACATTTTACATGAATTTATATTGAATAAGAAAATATTTATTTTATTTTGTATTGGCTGTTTAGAGATTTCATCTAAGCCTCGCTGCGGGCGCACTGCGCGAACTTCACGAAAAAAAATAGTTGCGCGCTATTATAGTAATTCCACAAATATTTGTAAACATTGATGATGCGTGTTTGGTCATTGTTAAAAATGTTGACTCGTAGTGAATAGAAAAATGATAAACAGAATTGACGCCACTGTACATTCTTGGAGATGTACAAATATGTGAGTAAAAACCTGTTGTCATCAATAACTAAAGGAAACAACTTAGGAGCCTGTAACATGTTCATTTTATGAAAAGGATTTTTTCCTCGCAAATGTGTTGAAAACGTCGTATGACACGCGTGAGCTTTGATAATTACATCCTCGGCTCTATTATCACGCTCACCTGCGGTTCGCGTGACAATTCCGCCTCTGATGTAATGGTCAACATACCTCACTTGTATCATAATGTACTATAGTAGAATACATTGGGTAATCCAATAAAAGGTTTCTGAGCTTGAGGCGAAATGCATCATCAGATTTTTCAGATTTTATATCAGCGGGTAGGTGTGTTCATAAAAAGTTGGGCATATTTAACGTAGGTTTTTAATAGCTAGGACAGGCCATTCGACGTGGAACTGTTTTCAGCCGCCCTGTGCGACGAAATTGTGTTACAGGTGCATGCGTTCGCTCAAACATAACATGATTACTTCATGCAAGTACAATGAAAAGTGGCTCATGATGCGCTGCGAAGTTAAAACATTTCTGCACGAGTGTCTACGTGTGACCCCAACGATCGGGCGCACTGCCTGTTTCTGTATTACCAGTAGGTACTCTATTGGCATCCGTGGAGTTTTCCTAAATAAGAGTTCCCTTACCCAGTACTTCATATTTTTTACAAAATAATTCAGCAAGACAAACAAAAATAACTGGATCCCGCGGTGGTTTGAAATTCGCTTAATCGAACATTAAAATCTTACAATACTCAAGTATGAATTTGAAATAAACTGCAAACATCGTGTGAATTATGTCTTCCAGCGCCCATTAATATAAGTTTAAACGGGTTAATCAAATTTAAATTGTAATAAACTGTACCTGATGGATACTGCTTCGGGGAAGTAATGGAACAATTTAAAAGTTATTAAATACGAACAAAGGCTCGTCTAATTCTGTTTTTAGTAATAAAACAGACTTATTTCAAGATAGACTTTATTTCAAGAAGGAAAGCGACGGTCAACAAGATATTTCAGTTGTTACTGTTGTAATGACAGCTGTTAGAATTAATAAATAACATCAGTTACCGTGGATCGTTTTCAAAGATATGTTGAAATGCATTTAGTACCAGCCCCCATAAGGTTTCGGTAATAAACGTGAGAAAAGTAAAGGTTTTCCATGTCGAAAGTTTTTATGCCATTGATATTAATATTGAATTTCACCTGGTCGGTAGTAAAAGATTTTTACACTATACGTATTTATTTCGTGTAGCATCCCATCATCATCATCAATATTAAGAGGGCCTGGTCTTTTGTCGTAGCAGCATTCTCCATTCGAGTCTATCTTGGGCTCTCGTCTTTACTTCTTGGTATGTGTCCCAACTGAAAATAATCATAAATTGTATTAAGATGCTTGTAAACGTTCTGGTTATGTAAATTATCAATTAGCTTGAAATGGTCTTGCTGTTTGAACAGCTTGGAAACTGGAAACATGGTTTTAGACGAGCCGAAAGGGTTTTCCATTAGATCAGTCTACCTACATATTGGAAAATGTAAAAGGTCGTCGTTAATCACTACTCTAGCATGTGTAATATAATCTTCACCACATTGCGTCTAATCAAGGTACGGAATAATTCAAAAACAATTTGTGATATCTTGTAATTCTTGAATGGGGATTGTTGTCTAACTTTACAATGACGCTTGGAACATAATAATATAAGTTAGATCGTAAAGTGTAACAGCTGCATGGAAAGTAAAGATACCTACTGGAATCGACCCGAAATGAGAATTTGAAGAGGGCAACGGATAAGGAATAACGGAGCGGATGTAGGAATGGCGAAAAATCGCCAACACTATACGAAATGAATGAAGGAAAAGTGTACCTACCCTCCGAGTATGTTATGGAAGCGATCTTGAGAAGGGTCGTCGAGGCGTCTAGTCGCTGACAAAGCATTATTGTCATTGTATCAAACAATAGTTTCCTCATAATAACTTTTCTGGCATTCCTACTTTAAGAAGACCCGCAGATATATGTCTCTGAGAAGGCCTAATTATTTCCTTTACGGTCACCCTTTCTATTTATTCAATACAAAGTAACCATTAGGTAAATGTATTTTCTATTTCTGCGTAACATACGGTTTAATGGCGATATAACAATTGGAAATCGTTTGTAGACATTCGTTACACGTTTGAATGTAGTAGGTACCTTACATTTTATATTTATAAGAAAAAAGTATTAACAAATACTTTTTTCTTATATATCAGTTCTACGTCCGGGATATCTAATGTTTTCCTGAAAACAGTGTGCGTGAAGTTGTATTTGATTACAGCCCCCGGGTAGTTTACTCCGGGCTCGTATGGACTGGAAAGGTTTCCGAGAATAAAAGCTGGCGTTAAGATATCTGCCCTTTACAGATCCGACTCCTATATGTTTGCTGCCTTGTTCTTTGGGTAATCCAAAATTCAATAAGGAAAATATAGTATTAAATCTGGGATATGTTTGCAGTCAGCAGATACTTTTTATTGTAGAAAGCCCGTTTTGCTAAGCCTTTTCTGATTTTTATGTCTTTCGTACATTTCGAGTCTGCTGTGATGACACTGCCCAAATATTTAAAACTAGTTATGTTCTGAAGTTGAATATTGTCTATTTCTATAGTTTCTTGTGACGGCAAGCCTGTTTTGGACGTTTTTAGGATTTTAGTTTTTTATTTGTGTTAATTTTTAGTGAAAATTCCTACACATTCAGTGCCGCGAATCGCTACGCGCTACGCTCGTAGCCGATCCCGTGGTGTTCCTCGTATGTAGCGGAAAGTGCCTACGAGGTAGGCACACGATAGTCGTGTTCCCGGCACTGAATGTGTTAAATGTGCTGTTCATAGTATTAAGCAGTATAGGCCAAGAAAATTAGAATTATTCGAAGAATTAATTCCCATAAAGCTGGAAACCGTTTTAATACCTTCATTCAGTCCTAAATGCATGTAATCCGAGTTTGCACCAGCCCAGGAGGTGTGCTTAACTTTCGGGAGCCCAATAACCGCGAAATTTTTGCTCTTTTTTCAGTTCTTTGCATGTAGCACAAAAACGGTACGTCCGATGGAAAATGTATTCGAACCAATATTAAAGAGGGTCAAATTCTGCGTCGAATGAATATCTTAAACTTCAAATTTGGTTCAGTGGTATAGCCGAAATCAAAGGTCTAATAAGGTAAGGAACTGGGAAAAGGGGTCTAGCAGGCTAAGCTAGTGAGAGTGGCCCCCGACGAGGGATTTGATGATTCTTTCAGGGGGTGTACTGGCAGGTCCTAAGAACATTGCATGGAGGCTTAATATCAGTCCACGATCTTCTTTTGTTTTCGAGTAATTTAGGATAATATAAAAAAATCAAGTTGTCATTTAAAGTGTCATAATAGGTAAACTGTTCAAGATAGAGTAACCAAACAAAATGCTCATGAATAAAAATAGAATAGGTTATAAAGTGCATATATTCAATCAACACCATGTCCTTAAACTTTCTTTAAAAAAATCTACTTTTATGTTTATTTTATTATTGTTTTACACCTTTTGCACAGTTATACCTACAAGAAAAATATCGTAACAAGCCACTAATGCCCACTACATATAGATATAAAACATTTTCAAAAAACTTCGAGCGTTATGTCAAAAAAAATACAATCGTCTAACAAGTAGATACTAGCATATAATTAAAGTACCAGTGCAGTGTGTAGATATACTGTACGGGTATGTATACTGGTATAGAAAAAAAAACGTTATATACACCCCTCAATTTCAAAATTCTGTAATTATGAAAGACTAAATTTGGCATTAATTCAAATCGCTTTTTTTCTCAAGTCCTTCTAAGTTGCACATTCTCCAGTAAATATGAGGTGTGAAAACATTTTAATGTTAATTTTTATCATCATCATCACCAGATTTACCCAATCAGAAAACTAGTTACATAAATATTCACACACTGAGTAGAGATTCGAAGTAGTAAGAATGAAAAACATTTTTAATTATTAACAAAGTTGTATATTGCCACAAAAATAAAATATGAATAAAAACATATTATAAAAATCAATGTAGAAAATGAGGGCGCTTTCGACAGAACGAACTTTAGCAACATAAGACAAGCACTAGAAAGACACAAAATCGAACCGCTGCTCATAGGCCCGAAGCGTCCCATCAGAACGCGCTCTCTACGCGAGCCGAAGGGCGAGCCTACGCGGACACTCACTACCCCCGAGTGTTTTACAAGCGAACCTGAGGGCTGAAGGCCCGAAGATGAGATTCAAGGTCCGCGAAGGCCGAAGGCCGAGCTCTGCGTAGGGCCGAATGCCCGTAGCGTCCCTTCAGAGCTCGCTCTCTACGCGAGCCGAAGGGCGAGCCTACGCGGACACTCACTACCCCCGAGTGTTTTACAAGCGAACCTGAGGGTCGAAGATAAGGTTCAAGGTCCGCGAAGGCCGAAGGCCGAGCTCTGCGTAGGGCCGGAGGCCCGAAGCGTCCCTTCAGAGCTCGCTCTCTACGCGAGTCCGAGGGCCGAAGGCCCCAAGGGCGAGTCCACGCGGACACACACCCCCCGCACTCTCACAAGCAAGACGTAAGAGTGCAAACTCCGACTTACAAAAATACCTTCCGTTTTTCGCTTCCCATAGCGGAATTACACTTTCCTTTTCCTTGGAAATACTTACCCAATTCCAGTCAGAATTTGAACAAAAGTCCTAGAAAATGACACCGGTATAGACAAAAAACTAGTTTACTGGTACTTTCAATACACTGGTACTTTAATTATATGCTAGTATCTACTTGTTCGAAGATTGTATTTTTTTTGACATAACGCACAAATATTTTTGAAAATGTTTTTATTATTTATATGTAGTGGGCATTAGTGGCTTGTCACGACATTTTTCTTGTAGGTGAACCTGAGCAAAAGATGTCAAAAAATTATAAAACAAAATTAAAAGTAGATTTTTTTAAAGGAAGTTTAAGGACATGGTGTTGATTAAATATATGCACTTTATAGCCTATTCTATTTTTATTTATGAGGATTTTGTTTTGTTACTCTAACTTAAACAGTTTACCTATTATGACACTTTAAATGACCTGTTTTTTTTATAGTATCCTAAATTACTCGGAAACAATAGAAGATCGTGGACTGATATTAAGCATGGAGTGTTCCTAAGACCTGCCAGTACACCCTTTGAAAGAATCACTAAATACCTCGTCGGGGGCCACTCTCACTAGCTTAGCCTGCTAGACCCCTTTTCCCAGTTTCTTACCTTATTAGACCTTTGATTTCGACCATACCACTGAACCAAATTTGAAGTTTTAGACATTCATTCGACGCAGAATTTAACCCTTTTTAATATTGGTTCGAATACATTTTCCATCTGACGTACCGTTTTTGTGCTATATGCAAATAACTGAAACAAGAGCAAAAATTTCGCTCCCAAAAGTTTAGCACACCTCCTGGGATGGTGCAAACTCGGATTACATGCATTTAGGACCAAATAAAGGTAATAAAACGATTTCCAGCTTTATGGGAATTCATTCCTCAAAACGTCTTTTTTGGATCTAATTTTCTTGGCCTAGTAGCTGTAAATCTTGGTGTGTTTCTGTTACTGCCGCTATATCATCTGCAAATCTAATAAATTTAATTGTATTGCCATTGAAGTACGGTTGAGTACAAGTACTTATTATGGTACTTGGTGAAGGATTGAGCTAGTTATAAGAATGATATTGTTGACGGTTAACTTTTTTCATAACATTATCTAGGGCAAATGTATAAGTATTAGTATACAATGTATACATCCCCCTAGCATTTTTGCAGGTTGTATCCTAGGAACCCGGGGTCCGCTTTGGCATCTTATCGTAAGATTTGGCGAAGGCACTAGTTTTACAAAAGCGACTGCCATCTGACTTTCAACCTAGAGAGGAAACTAAACCCAATTGGGATTAGGCCGGTTTCCTCAAGCTGTTATCCTTCACCGGAAAACCGCTGTTAAATATCAAATTACTGTATTAAATACTATACACTCGGGAGCAAAAAAAAATCCCATTTTACTAGTAGGTATAACTTGTGCCCTTTATTATAAGCAAGCATTGTAATAGTGATATGAATTTATTCAGTCTTGAGGTTATCACTTCGTATTTTAACCTTGGTAGGTAGTATTTTTGTTCGGATGTGGGTGCTGATGTACCTATTTTTAATTTATCTTTATCTTAGGAAATTACACCGAAACCTTCTTAAATTTTAGCACTCTGATCTTTTCATAAAGGCGTTTCATCCATATTAAAGTACTTATATAAAATCGGAAAAAATGGAAAAAAGCGGAGCGCTGGGTTGCTTATTGATCCCCTCATATTTTTTTTATAAATACTACGACGGTGGCAAACAAGCTTACGGCCTGCCTGATCTTAAGCTGGTACCGTCGCCTATGGACACTTGTGACTCCAGAAGAATCACAAGCGCGTTGCCGACCCTTTATTCACTTGAGGATTCGCTGTGTTGGCAGATAGAGACATGCAGGTCCCTCACTCCCAACACAGGGCATCCTAGGGAGCTCTGGCGACCTTACTCACCACTTATCTCACTTACCTATCTTACTTTACTTTTTAATAATATTTTAAGAATTCAGTAACATTTCAAAGTACCAATTTGGGTGGAAATAGAGTTTTAGGAACATCTTAACCTTAGAAGTCATAACTTAACCTTTTCCGTATATAATCTTTTTGCGTTGTGTTTGTTCAGATGTCCCCTACACAGGTTCAGGCTTCACAGGTCGCACGCCGAGCTAACGTGTCAGAATGAATGCACGAAACACATTGATATCAAATTTGAATGCGAAATACATGTGTCTGATTGACCCCGATGGCACATAATACGAATTCGGGGAAGTTCGGTATTTTCCTGTTGTTTTTTTTCTGTAGACTAACGAAACAGTAGATTCGTCATCGGTAAAGGTATTTTGAAACAGCATTTACCGTCCGGTTCATACTGAAATTTATGAAACTTCGCGTCGCAACCAGCAGTCGCCTCCTGCACAACTCACTGAACAAATTTGTGAGAATCGCGGTCTGTGCATGTCATATACTTTGTGGTTTTTTGCACATGCATGACTTAATCTTTAGAACAGTGTGTACTGTATACACAACGTTCAGAGTATACAAACAGTGTTTAATTTGCTCAGTTTACTGGAATATCGTTTTAAAGCTGGTATTTAAAGATTAACAAAAAAAAAAGATTTTCATTGATGTTTTCTATGTATTTAATTAAGTATTTTTTTATCTATTTAAGTATGTTTATCTTCGTCTAGTACCCATTAAACAAGCTTTGCTTAGTTTGGGACTAGGTCGATTTGTTTAAGATAGTCCGCAAATATTTATGTGATTTTTATTTATTTATTATTTATTAGACTATTTATGCGCTTCTACTCGTATTGTTTGCTCGACAAGAAGAATAAATATCTTATGAGTTTCTTGCCAAAAACAGCTGAACTGAACTTAAACGAAATATTGTTGAGCCTGTAATTAGTTACGTAATACTGAATTAGTCTGGAATGTTCTTCTATTTCTATTGCATCCGACGATATCGTTGGCGCTTTCTCAGTCGATTTTGATATGCAGCAGTATACTAACATACATTGTACTAGTTAAATCCTCAATTCAACTTGTAGAACAAATAAACAAATAATGCAGTTTGGAGTAGTTTACTTTGGCCTGTTTCTTCCACCAATGCTAACAAATTGGTTCTTAGTTGTTATGTTATCTTGAATTATTAATGTGTGCCTACCTCTGAACTTGACGTACTTACGTAAGTATGATTATACCCTGTTTGAGACAGGCTGGAAACAGTTAACAAAGACTATAGTTTCTTGCGTGAAAGTATTGCTGCGGTTGTACACAATGTTTTTATATACATACCTTGAATAAAGAGAAACTTGGTGAATAGGAGATATCAGAGCTTTATATTTTTGAACCACCACGGAATCTGACATTTATTTCACTTTGAGATAAACCAGATATCATAACCGCAAAGTTTTTTTGAATCATTTATTCCGGTCTCGAAAATGCTTAGCCTTCAAATTCGTATATTATATTTAATATATACTCACCGGCAGAAAATTTGCCCCAAATAAGAAAAAAAAATATTTTAAAATCATTATTTAATTTACTCAATTTATGGTTTGAAATCAAAAAAAATTAGGGCCAATTTTCTGCCGGTGAGTGTATATTAAAATCTCGTCTAGAATAAATAGTATATTATGCTCGAAATACAGTTGGGAAATATCTGTAACAAATCATGTTAGCGAGGTTTAACTTGCTTTACCTATTTGCCATGTATGCAAAGTCTTTGTGCATATGCGCTTCGGTGTTCACGTAGCTTGTTCCTTCCAATCTAATTAGGAGGGAACTGTGGATAGCAGCGATAGAAACTTGCGGCTCACGAGTGGGACCAACATCACAGAGAAGATTATCGAAGTTTTACCCACTGACGCAAACTCGTAAGTGGAATATAACAATGCCCTTCATGGGTTTATGGAATGCACAGATTCCGTTATATTTATAAATAAATTGTAATGATGCGATGCGTGTGTAGGAACGGTCCAAAGTATCTAGTTTTCTTCCTGTTTGACATTATAAATTAAAAAAAATCGTAATTCCTACTCCAATTCCATGTGACTGCGAAGCCATTTCGTGGGAGTCCAGTTCAGATCGATAACATCTAGTTTTCACTGACTGTCCAAATATCAAATTATTCATCCAATCCATCCATCCAATGTTCGAGTGATAATATATTTCAATGATAATTGATAGTGCTACTGATTCCAATTCACCGAATCGTTTCTGGTGCAGAGACTGTCCATAGCCATCCAGCGGGGTAATGTCGTGAGCATTATGGGCACTTTTGCACCGGAAGCGTAACGAACGGGGTTGACTAAGTTGACGTGTGTATTGTATTATATGAAGAAATATTGTTTTTTATAGTTGACTAAATAAATTCCCATTAATATCTTACTAATATTGTAAAAGTTTATCTTATTCACTAATGTATTTTGATTATGTGCTTTGCATAGTTAGGTATCTATTGCTCTACACAAGCCGTAAGTCGTTATACGAGTACATTTTATTCTTGTAACTATCACTCACATTTTCATCATCATACATCATCTTTTCCTGGCCTTGCGTCTAAATATACTCCTCGAACGAATGCAGCAGACGTGACAACCTCATCCCCAGCTCCATAACAACGCTGTTGTAAAATCACGGTCATGAAGGCAACGTTTTTAAGGAAAATCTCTATTTTGCTTTCATTGACCTGGAAAAGGCATTCGATAGAGTGCCGAGGAAACTAGTGTGGCAAGCAATGCGTGCACAGAATATACCGGAATCGTATGTTTCTCTGGTGCAAGATATGTACGAAAATGTTTGCACCCAAATTAAGACGCCCGCTGGTATCACCGAACCATTTCAGGTCAAAGTTGGCGTTCACCAGGGTTCGGCTCTGAGCCCTCTACTCTTCAATTTGAGTATGGACTACATCACTAAAGCCCTGCAGTCTCGAATCCCATGGTGCATGCTGTACGCAGACGACATTGTACTGATAGCAAAAACAGCATCGGAGCTACAACAAACTTTTAACACGTGGTTAATGGAACTCGAAAAACACGGATTGCGTATCAGTCGCACTAAAACTGAGTACATGGAGTGCGATCTGGGCGGTACTGAGGAGTTAAACTGCAAAATACAGATCGGCGACGCATCACTGCCCAAAGCCGAACGCTTTAAATATCTCGGGTCCATGCTGACGACTGATGCGCGCGTAGACGAAGATGTGAACCACAGAATTAATACAGCCTGGATGAAGTGGAGAACCTTATCAGGGGTACTGTGCGATACTAGGATGCCAGTAAAAACGAAAGGCAAAATATACAAAACCGCAGTGAGGCCTGCTATGTTATATGGTGCGGAATGCTGGACTGCCCTAAAGAAGCACGAACAAAAACTGCACACAGCAGAGATGAAAATGCTGAGATGGGCGGGTGGCGTAACGCGACTAGACAAGGTTCGCAACGAGTATATCAGGGGATCGTTCAAAGTAACTCCAATACCAGCAAAGCTCAAAGAATGTAGGCTCCGTTGGTATGGTCATGTAATGCGCCGAGAAGATGACTACTCCGTAAAGACAGTGCTTAATATCAACACCCAACCCAGAGGGAGAGGCAGACCACCAGCTACGTGGTGGTCAAACATCGAGAGGGACCTAAAAGCACAGAACCTTTCACCTATGACAACCCAGGATAGAATTTCCTGGCGCCGCTGCACAAGGAGGCCCGACCCCAGCTGAACTGGGACAAGGGCAGGAAGAAGAAGAAGAAGATGAAGGCAACGTTTTTAGTGTTCTGTAGTCAACAAGGAAACCTCATTATATTTTGATTTTCGATTCGAGCTTGCATGACTTCATACATCTCTGGAAAACTGTGTCTATTACTGAGCATCGATGATATTTAGCAAAACATTCGAAATTGCTATCGCAAACCAACTCACAAGCTGTTACTTTATTAGTCTAAAATCAAATAATATTATGAGGTGAGTTTACAACTTACAAACACACAAATGTAGCACATACATGGGTCATTGTCAGTCACAAAAACAAAAATCATCTTTCCGGTGGTCAATAGTTAAGGGCTTACGTTTACATATAATATGTTTTTATCACATATAATTATAGAAAGGGCAACGCCTTTTATGCGGATTCAGAGTTCGACCAAAAATTAGGCTTTATAGCCCTTAACTTTGGCAATGTCCACCGAAGAGACGCGAACCTAAATCTGACAATGACCCATATATAATTCGCGCCGTAAGCATATTACACTCGTTACTGAAATGAAAAATTGAAATGGGCATTGTAGAAGCGAATTTCCTCATCCTGTGTAATTAATATTTATGGGCGCGTGCTAATTATCGAGTGGGTCGTTTATGGGCGCTCTACACGGCCCAGCCCGGGACCAATAAGACCTCGGTGGCGCAGTATTAAGCTGTTACTCCTCTGAAGTTTCCTTTCCGTTCCGAGAACAAATGATACGAATTTATTCAACTCCACTGGAAAACAACTATGTCTAGAGCCTACGTTCCTTTTATCTGAAGGTATGTACGTTATCGCTGTTTCGAATTCAGTCGAACTTTTTACAGTGAGAGAAATACCCAGGTTTATTGTGTTTATCTACATATCGACTCGAAAAGGTTTTCCATTTCTTGTTTAGTTACATCTTTCCCGCCAGAGTCTTCACTTATTTATTTTTAGCACATTCTGAAATTTCATGTCATTGTATTCTTTATAGTCAATTTTTTTTAATTCCGTAGACTAAAATCACATTTCATGTCTATTTGCTTGCTATTGTATGGCATGAAATGTCATTTTAGTCTACGGAATAAATATACTATACTCGTAGTAAGTTTGATTAACGTTGATTTTCCT
Organism: Epinotia brunnichana; assembly: GCA_963854355.1. Classification (NCBI taxonomy): domain Eukaryota; kingdom Metazoa; phylum Arthropoda; class Insecta; order Lepidoptera; family Tortricidae; genus Epinotia; species Epinotia brunnichana. Next base: position 15,907,793 of record OY977939.1, on the reverse strand, counting down.
TTATTCGTGGCTAAACACTATTCAGACGGCCCTGCGGTTTTGAACTAGATAATAATATTTGGAAATGCTCGTAGCTATTTGATCGTTTAAATTGAGGTTGCGGCCTGAGGTTTTTGCTACACATCGAATTTGTTTTTCATTCCGTTAAGCTTATTTGCGTGCACGACGGGGGTCGGTGGTCGCGGGTCGCCCGGCCGGCGGCGGCGGGACGGGATGTTTCCCCAGGCCTATGCTTCCGACAGTTTATCAAGCTAGCTGCTCTTGACACACTCGCCGTTTTCCTTAGCCCTTTCCGTGATTAATGCCAAATTGTAAATATATCTTCACGGGCAATCATCATACATTACTAAAAATGTATCATTCATACCGAGCGACCCGGCTCCCACAATGTATCTTCATAGAGCTTTAGCTCGGAATCTCTCATATATTACGTTATTGCTAATATCCATTGAAATTTACCCATTCGTGTGCACCAAATGCACTTCTGAATTTTCGGGGAATTCAATGTATATCATATCGCATCATAAATTTGCATCGTCATAAAATACATAGGTATGTCATGTCATGTGTGTATATAGATACTAGCAATATATTATTTTTGTTAAAATACCGTCCTTATCTGTCGTCACGTTGACATTTTAGGTATGTTTTTTTGAGAAAGGGACAAAATACAATATAGCTAACAGAGATTTGATAAGTTTTATAAATAAAGAGATAAATCTATATTTATCTCCGTCTTAATTATTTTAGCTCTGCCAAAAAGTCTAGGCAGATAGGTCGGTAAATTTGCATTGCTAAATGTTTCCAACTTGCTGTGGGACACTACGCTTTACCTACCGAGATACGACTTAAGCCCAGTCTCGGCTTTGCATGTATGACCCTAATGTAGATGGTGATAACGTTACACTTTTCTTGCGCCGACTTATACAAGTTCTCCGTGAGTTCAGATTTCTGCGACGAGTTCAAGTGGCATTATAATAAAAGAGCGCATGAATTCCGGCCCGGAGTCGACTTTTCTATATGACCTATGCCATTGACTTTTATGACGACTTACTTTATTCCGGAATCACAATTCTGTTCCATCTCCAATGGGTTTTTGGTGCAAAATTATTAAATCATTTTATGTTAATGATTTTAAAAAGTTAGAGCCTTGCAATCCCCAGATATCATGATGTTGTTGACGAGGGTGAAGAGAAGCATGAAATTAATCTATGAAGCTTACTTGACATTGACATACTACATCGATGGAAAGCGTGACTCAGACCAGCGAATAATTCGAGACAGTAGAGCAGCAAAGCTTATGAACTGGATAAATGAATAATACGGTGTTATGGTTGTGTAAATAAATGGGTTTACTGTTACGTTGTGGCCGCTATTGTATCTCCACCACTATATTTTTCAAGTCCTTACCCTAGTTTTACACTTTTTTTCCCAGAAATCCTCGCATCCCATCCCGACCCGTTTTAATGGACAGACGCGGGAACTGCGGTACTGCATCCGCTATTTTCCATCTCCTTGCTTACGCTGCTTCTTTCCTTTGTGTGGTTAAAACGACGAGAGTTTTTACATGCGTCCTGAAATTCAGATACTTAATTGTAGAATTACACATCATGAAGTCTATTTTACGTTATGGGTTGATACTCGTAGTTAAGGTATTACGTGTACATATGAAATATTCTTATCGCTTAAGATATATGAGACGCCGTTTATGCGGATTTAGAATCCATTCCATTAACTTTGGCAATGTCCTGTGGCATGTGAAAGATGCGAACTTAAGGTGGTTCGATTGCCATACAAAGCGTTATTTGACATTCGCAGGCTAACGGCGTGATATTTTATTAAACTTATGTAACAGACTTTCATCAATTGGCTTCCCATTTGCGCCAAATTTCCCCTTTCCTAGAATAAACTTGTATAAACTAGATTAATTTGAGAAAAATAGTTTTTCCAAAATATCACGTCCCAAACCAATTTCTCAAATTAATCTAGTTTATACAAGTTTATTCTAGGAAAAGGGAAATTTGGCGCAAATGGGAAGACAATTTATGAAAGTTTGTTAAATAAGTTTTTTAAAATATCACGCCGTTAGCCTGCGAATGTCAAATAACGTTTTGTGTGGCAATCGAACCACCTTAAATCTCTTTTTTTAATCCGAAGTATTTGATTACATATTGATAGTAGGTAGTTACGTGCAATCTACATAAACATGGAAGAAATTTACTTTACATAGAATCCTAACAACAATTTTATTAACATTCTTTTTTTTCGTTCCTAGGCTTATCTAAAAATAGTGCACTCTATCTATCATGATGTATTACTTAAATAAGCTGATGTACTGATTCTACAATAAATATATTTTCATTTTCATTTTCATTCTGTCCATAAATCCTTTGAACGGACCTAAGATCTACGAAAATGTTGCGGAATTAGTTTCACGTCATTGGAATCACAAACGTTGGAATTGACATAATGCTCATCGGGTAGGAGAGCACGAGGTGGCGTCAATCCACCCACGTTAGCGACGCAGTTAGGATAGTTCAGCAGCCGAGCGGAGGTAGCGGCCGCATACGCGTAAAACTTTCCCGCAATGACAAGTGACTTTGATAACGACTCCTGATGCTACCTCCCCGCGGCCACATGTAAACGTAGGTATTCGACTTTGCAAATTAAATTTCACGATCATACTTCACTTCACTCTTCGTTCAATCTAATGCCCCAGAATTGAACGGATTCCAATCTATGAAAATGTAACAGATTTTCAAATAGCTTTAAATTAGATTTAGGACAGTTGCACGCTTTCTCTCGATGCAATGTTCCAAAGTGGGAATACGAATCAAAGTGGCGAAGAATTCGATTGAATTTGAAGTTCCTTTTATTGCATGTTACAAGAATTGAATTTATGAGTATCAGGATGGAATCTACAAGCTACAGCATTATCATTAATTATGAGCTGGAACACAACACTTAATTTTTACGCAGAGTTTGCATAAGAGTGAGTTCTAATTGGTTTCATTATTATTTTAACGGTTTGCTTGTTCCACTGTTAAAGACCCCATATGTATTTGCTCGCAATCAATCAGATATTGAGTCACACTTGACACGGTAGTACTTTGCAGCGCCACCCTCGACATTGTCTACGTCAAATATTTGCGTAACGTTATATCGATATTGTCTCTTCAATGTTTGCTTTATTATTCCAGCTTTGATTGAAAAATAATGCTAATTAATTAATAGATAACTCATTGTAGCCTTCAATATTTGTGGCATGCCCAGAAAAGTCGATGAGAATAGTGTAGTGTACGTTTTTAGGGTTCCGGAGTCAAAATGGCAAAATCGGTCTGTCCGTCTGTCCGTGTGTCACAGGCATTTTACTCGAAAACTATAAGGTGTATTTGAACACAATTTGGAGGATAGGTGTATTTTGTTAGCCCCTGCTCCGCTAAATAGTTCTGTAATGAAATGAGTAAAATATATTTGAGCACCCCTCTCCATAAATGTAACAGAAAGTCAAAAAAATATATAATTGTAAGTCGACGTGCACATAGATCGTTAGGCTTGTCAATATAAATGTATATTAAGGTTTCTCAGATATTTTTTTCATTGAGGGAATATTTTCGGCAATAATCGCCCCGGAAGTTACAAAAATTGTGTCTCCCCCCTCTTATTTTCAAACGGAGTGATTTTTTTTTCAAATCATGGACATAGTACTTAAAAAAAGTTTTATGATAAATTAAATATAAGTACATACACTTGCTAAACTATTAAGTGTATGGCGTTTACGCGCTTATTTACTATAACTATTGTAGCTTAACCTAACTAATTTGCTTTTATTTCTATTACCTAATCTCTTCTCAAAACTTTATTTACAGATGGTAGAATGGCAACTAAAATAATAATAAATCGGTTTGTCTTATTAAATTCTTTTACCGAAAATAATTTTGAACAAGATTCGTTCAAAGGTTTTCGAGTGCTGAAAAACTGCCTTCACTATAGAAAAGGACGTAACTGCCATAAGATTTTTGTGAAGATACGACCATTTGAATAGACACGGAACCCTTCGTTGTGCGTGGTCCGAAACGTACTTGGACGGTTTTTTACAAGCTTTATATTAACTTGCACTGTTCGTATGTATGTAAATATGTAAGTATGTAACTTGTTTGCAAGCATATGTATATCGCATGACAATGCAATATTATGATGACTTGGAGCTGATCCGATGCTGGAGCTGGAAGGTGGCCATAAGAACACCGCAATAAAACGACACAACCCCATCGAGCTTGGGCTCGTTAGAATAGTCTCAATGAGTAGTTCATGATGGTATGTAGAAAACTACAGTCGGCAATAAAAGCTTGTACCAAAAATTAATTTTTTGACAGAAACTTATAATTTATAAATATAAAATGGAGAGAAATGTACCTTTTTAAGTTATGAAGTCTTTAATTTTGCGAGAATTAGTATGGGGTATAAAGACATAATGAACTTTAAGTATTTTCTTTTTACTTCTATTTTTGGGCTTAGTTTTGTGCTCGCCGAACCGCACTATCTCAATTTACACCATATTTGGCGGCCATAATCGTTAGAGTATTAGGTATGTTATGTTAGTCCCGACCGCAAGCCAACTATTAATAACGCACCCTATGCCTGTATCACACAACAGATAGCGCCAGCCCTCGACCCGCTCTCACTTATTCTATTGATCACCACTCTTGTCATCCACACATTGTCCTTAATGGACTCCAGCACTATCTTTTGAGAAACAATTGTTTTTGCCACACAATCAGGACATGACCCTTCACTTTGTGTATCAACCCCGTAATCCTGTCACATACAACTACGAGCGTTTATGTTTTTTCCTAAAAAGATACTTCAAAATGACATGTCTACTATAGAGTCTACTACACTGCCCAAAAGTGTCTAGGGATCAAGTACATTTTTTGCTTTTTAGGGTTCCGTAGTCGACGCTTTGTCTGTTCGTCCGTCCGCGGATAATCTCAGTAACCGTTAGCACTAGAAAGCTGAAATTTGGTACTAATATGTATATCAATCACGCCGACAAAGTGGTAAAATAAAAAGTGATTTATTTTATTTTATTAGGGTACCAGCAACACCAAGGCACTTACCAACTTTTTAAACGAGCTGGGGTGGTTAGAGTAGCGCCACACCGCCGTTTCACGCAAAATAGGCACAATTGATGTCGACTTGCGGAAAACGCCCAGTATAACTAACTAACTAACTAGGGTACCTCCCCTATACGTAACGTGGGGAGTGTTTTTTTTTTTAAATTTTAACCCTAACGTGTGATATATTGTTGGATAGGTATTTAAAAATGAATAGGGGTTTGCTGAGATCATTTTTTGATAATGTTAATCTTTTCGGAGATAATCGCTCCAGAAGTAAAAAAAAATGTGTCCCCCCCTCTAACTTTTGAACCATAAGTTTTAAAAATATGAAAAAAATCTCAAAAGTAGAACCGTATAAAAACTTTCTAGGAAAATTATTTTGAACTTGATAGGTTGAATAGTTTTTGAAAAAAATTACAAAATAATTTCACACACTTTTCTGTGACGGACGAAAAACTACGGAAACTACACTGAGCGTGGCCCGACACGCTCTTGGCCGGTTTTTGCCCACTGCTGAGCAAAGGCCTTCCCCTACCCTTCCATTCATCGCGGTCTTGAGCAATGTCTGGCCAGTCTTTCAAAAAGGAGTCCAAGTTATCCCGCGTTTCCGTTTTGAGTTTTGGGGCTTCCGCTCCTTGGTCCCTTTGGCCCACAGCTCATTCGGCATGACGTGACCAGCCCAGTCCCACTTTAACTTGGCCGACTTCCGAGCTACATCTTCTATTTGGGTTTTGGAGCATAGCCTGGTGTTCCGATGTGATCCATATGTATGTGTAATATGAAACAATAAATATGATTGACCTACGACGCTCATGATGTGTAAAGAGCGACTGTAGCCGAGCGGTAAGACACGCGACTTTCAATCTGGAGGGCCTGGGTTCGAACAAGCCCCGGCTCGTATACCACTGGGTTCTTTCAAAAACTTGCGTACGCAATATCATTTGGTATTTAACAGTGGCTTTTCAGTGAAGGAAAACATCGTGAAGAAACCGGTCTAATCCCAATAAGGTTTAGTTTTCCCTCTGGGTTAGAAGGTTTGATGGCAGTCGTTTGTAAAACTAGTGCCTATGCCAAATCTTGGGATTAGGTGCCAAAGCGGACCCCGGGGTCTGTTAGGGCACAACCGGGAATAACGCTAGGGGGATGATGCGTGGGAAAAGCGCCGACCTTCCACTATGATATATTCTTTGCACACTGTATTAGACGCATATTGGAAGAGATTCTTCTGAAATCACAAGCGTGTATAGGCTGCGGTATCTGCAGACCGAATGCTTGTTTGCCACCGTCGTATATAATACAATAATTAGGAAAGACTGCGTTTAAATATTATTAGAAAACCTCAATAACGTTGCACATTATACAATCCTACTGTTACCAATTATTTATGTGAAAGTTTTTATGTTTATTACCCAATCACGCACAAACGACGGGCATTTGAGTAAATACTTAAAAAGAGGCAACATCCTTGATACTGTTAAACAAACCCTACTTAAAGTTTTTTTTTAGATTTGATTATCATATCACATTTGACCTGGACGCATACTCTGAAAACTTTTTACTCCGAAAATCATCCCCCAAAGGGATACATCCACTCTGGACAGCCTGTTAAGGCAAGCCAGAGGTGGGGGGCCTGTCCAATCATCCACACGGTCGGCTCAACCTGACCACAGGACACCCCCAGGAGCACTCCGGTACGTAGGGTAGCTACTCCCAGCCCGCCACAAGTTGCCTTACGTTGACTGATTGCACCAGAAATCTGGTGGGCGATGGGGCCGTCAGATCCTTCCGCCAAATAATTGGGAATGGATGAAAATTTCAGAAGTGCCTGATTTTTTTGGTGACTTTCCTTAGCACCAGAAAAAAGTTGCAGACTTTTCAGCTGCGTCAATTATTTTTGAAAAATATTAACAGTTTCCTTACTTACGTTTTGGGTTTAGGACGGCGAATAAGACACTTTCCTTGATCCGTCTCATATTGCAAAAAAATCTGACCCTGGCAATGCCAAATATAGCTGCTGCATCTGTCAATATCATGGCCAATGTCAGTTTACCACGGATATGTAAGATATTTTCTTGTAATATGAAGGCTAAGGAAGGTTATTCCTATCACCAAAAAAAAACAGGCACTTCTGATATTTTCATCCATTCCCAATGCTGTAGATCGTGACATCATGTCCTATTCTTGTTGACCAGATTTCTCCAAAGGCTCCTATCACCCCGGGTCTTATACTAGGGTCCTATACCTTTGTTTTACTGGTAGAGACTACTATGACATTAAGTCGGCCAATTGTATTTATTTTTTGTATTGTTCAATAAAGTATAAAATAAATATGTTTATCGTAACGTGGTTTTTTTACTAGATTGAAATAATCATCTACGAAAAGATAAGGGTTTACTACTATTGACTAGGTGTCCTCAACAAAACATTGTCGCTTGTCGGTACATGAGTGAACTTATATGAACGGTATACCTACATCACTTACATACAAATACAAGGTTTCCCGTAATAAGGTCTCGAGCGCTTGTGTTCTGCGAAATTTTTTATCGACTTGTTTACAGTGTCTCAGCCCTTATCTTTCAGCTGGATTCACATTGAAGACTACTCAAGTTCTGTTGATTCGTAAAAATGAAATAGTATGTATTTGTAGTTATTTGAATTTTTAGTTATTTTTGCCCTGCTAAGATTTATTTTTTGCCTACCCACGTGTCTTTTGAAATCGATGGAATGTTTTCTTATTACCTCCGGACTGCAAACAGTGCGGCATTCACCGTTGCCGAGATTACGTTATGTGAGCGGAAGCAACGAGATTGAGTTTCTTACAGGTTGAAACCAATATCCTAGGATATTTCCCCGTTTTAGCGGGAGGTCCGAGATGCCTCTTGGGCCACGCCTGCTGTGTGATACATTTTCTTTGTTCGGTTCTAAAGACGGTATCATGTGAAAGTGTTTACACCTCACCAGTGTAAGCAGCCCTGATATTGGGAAAGTAGTGTTATTATTATCGATATTGATCGATTTTAATACTTTCGTGGCCTCAAAGTATAATAAAACTAAGGAATCGAGATACCTTTCATTTATATGACACAATTTTAGTATTTATTTTTCTGCTTGTCCCTTTAGCTGCGATTTTTTTTGCGGCGATAACAAAGTCTTGCATGTGCTTTGCAAACGAGCTTTTCGGTAAAGGAAAACATCGCAAAAAAACCTCATCACATCTGCATGGCAACATACGCGCATAGGTTGTTGATGATAATTATTAAAGAGCGGCTAACGGGAGCAATTAATCGCCAAATTTACGTCAAACGTCGTAGATAATATTATAATATGTCTTATCTTATCTTATCTTATCTAGGTGAGAGCCTTTTCGGATGCACTTCGACCCAGTGGGATCTTTTGTGCATTTGCCCTCTCCTTTATACCTGCTCCCAGGCTTGCTCCATCATTTCCACAAAGCGGATGATGCAGTTCGTCGGGAGCACCTTGAATTCCTTTGGTTGCGGGTAACCGTTACCAAAGTAGTTCATTCTTTGTCTGGCAAGGGCATGACATTCACACAATAAGTGTTCCATAGTCTCATCCTCCTCACCACACATTCTACAGTCTAAACTATCCGATAGTCCCATCTTGGCCAAGAGATCCTTGACCCCGAAATGACCTGTGAACACCCCAGATATAATTCTGAGTTGCTTCCTACTGGATTTCCAGAGTTTTCTGGTCCAGCCCGAGTCCACTCCTTCTATGAAGAGCTTAGAGTGCCTTAAGCCAGCCTCATTCCTCCACTCGTGTTGGTGTTTGGTTTTGGCGTAGGCTTTAAAGGCCGATATTATGGTCCCCTGCGAGAGTCCCACAAATGGTTCCGGACCTACAAAGTGATTTGTAGAGCCCCCTCTTGCAAGCTCATTTATTCATTTATTCACAATAATACAATGCAAGCTTACAGTTAACACCAAATCGCTTACACGCTAAAATAAACAAAAAAGATAAACATGCACAAGTAAAAATGTCAACAATCATAATTATAATGTCATTCCATTAATTAAGTGCCAATTCAAAAATATCCTAGCAATGTGGCACAAGTATGTCAAACGGTCAGCGAACATGTCAGCGTCTTCGTGCTGAGTGAGCATTAGATGCAGCCATATCAAAGCACGTGCGGTAGGCGCGTGGCTCGCGTAGCGCGTGCGAGCGGACGGCCGCTGCAGCAGGCGCGGCCGCGGCGGCGCGGCGCCACCGCCCCGTCCGCGTCACTGGGTATCCGCGTTGGAACTATCAACCCGATCTGAGCCAACACCTCTGCACTATCCACTCGGTGATGGACAACTGATAGATAGTGGACTAGGAGCAATAACCTTCTTCTCAGTGCCAGCGTATCTAGTCCGACCATGCCCGAGACAAAGATGGAGGGATAGAGGTACGGGTAGTAACCGTAAGCTTTTTTATACAGCCAGCGAGCAAATTTGCGCTGTAACTTCTCAATCATGAGAGAATATTTGCTCTCGTACGGATCCCAAACAACAGCACCATATTCCAACTTGCTCCTTACAAATGCGCCAAAGAGAATCTTAGCCACTCCGAAATGAAATTGTTTTGCAATCCTCATCACAAATCCCAAGGTCCTGCTAGCCTGCTTACAAATACTAGTTACGTGCTTATGGAAGTCAAACTTATCATCTAATAGCAAACCCAGGTCGCGAATTTCACTAACTCTTTCCAGAGTATCGTCAGCTAAATGGTACTCGGTTTGGAGTGGGGAGCGCTTGCGTGAAAAAGTGATCACCTTACATTTATTGACGTTAAAAGGCAACCCATTTAAAATACTCCACTCAGCTGCCGCGTCAATGTCAGCCTGTAACGCTGCACTGTCTGCCGTACTACCTATGCCTCGGAACAGTTTCAGATCATCCGCAAAAAGCAAACTCTCGGCGGTGCGAGTCACATCAGGCAAGTCGTTAATCATCAGGAGAAACAGCGTAGGCCCTAGAGTACTGCCCTGACTCACTCCTGATAGCGTGGAGTAATGGTTTGACTCATAACCACCCACTCTGACATACTGCTGGCGGTCAGACATGTAACTAGCGAAAAAATTTAGAAGCTTTGGCGTGAAGCCCGCTAATGCTAGTTTTTCCAGCAAGATGTCGTTGTCGACCAGGTCAAATGCTTTCCTGAAGTCGAAATATGCAGCATCGACCTGGCGGCCCGCATCCATCTCCTTACATACGTAGTCAGTGAGGGCAACGAGGTTTGTAGTGGTCGATCGGGATTTTCGAAAGCCGTGCTGACTGGGGTGCAACCGGTCAGCTACCTGCAGACTGATGCAGCGGTTAACTCATCTGCTCTTTCGTTGCCGATGAAGCCCTTGTGCCCTGGTATCCAAACTAGTTGCACCTTATTGTGCCTTCCAAGCTTGTTTAGTGCTTGGAGGCCATTGTAAACTAGTCTAGAGTCCACTTTCGGCGCCGTAAGCGCTTTAAGGGCCGCTTGACTGTCACTGAGTATATACATAGTCTGCCCTTTGGTTTGCCTGTCTATATTCTCCTGTGCACAGGCAATTATGGCATATGTCTCCGCCTGGAAGACAGTTGCCAAACTACCCATGCTTACACTACTGCTATAGTCATTTGCATAAATGCCTGCTCCCGTACCGGATCCCATTTTTGATCCGTCCGTGTACCATATATTGTCTTTGATACCAGACTTTGGTGGTTCTAGACCTTCGGCCCACTCAGCCCTGGTTGGAACTTTTGCTGTGTAGTTCCTATGGAATACATACTTGGGTAGCATTTTGTCGCTTCCCATGTTTGTTATTCTGTCTAAGAAACCATCAGTCTCCATGTTTGTGTGCTTAGTCTTTGGCTTGCTATCGCTCCACAGTCCAAGAGTTCTCAATCTGTAGAGCGATTTGCGCGCCTCTGACTTAATCACCATGTGAAGTGGCGGTAGGTCTAGTAGGACTTCTAGCGCCGCTGTAGGCGTGGTACGAAACGCCCCTGTTATAGCCATGCATGCCGTTCTCTGCACCTTTCTCAGGGCCTCTCTGCATGTGCTCATTAAAGTCCTTGGCCACCATACCAGGCTACCGTACAGTATTATGGGTCTCACCATCATGGTGTAGACCCACTTCAGTACCTTAGGGTTCAGTCCCCATGTTTTGCCATACGCTGATCTACACATTCCAAATACCCTCAGGGCCTTTGTAATGGTGAGATCTGTATGCTTCTTCCAGTTCAGTTCCTTATCCAGTGTGACACCTAGATATTTCACGTCATTGGACAGTTCTAGTACCCTTCCGTACAGCTTTAACTGCTGTATGCCGCGAAGAGTCCTTTTCCTAGTAAAGGGTATTACTACAGTTTTGCCTGGATTAATGGATAATTGGTGACGTCGCACCATCTCTCCACTTTTCTCAGTGCCTTGTTCATGATTTCTGATACCGTACTTGGGAATTTCCCATTAACCAGTATCACTAAATCATCAGCATATCCTACCGTGTGGATGGGACCTTTATTGAGTTCTATCAAGAGTGAGTTCACCACCAAACTCCATAGAGTTGGTGAAAGTACCCCACCTTGTGGACATCCCTTTGTGGCCGTGGCCATTATCTCATCCCCTAAAAGAGATGACTTTATCAGTCTGCCATTTAGCATGTAATATGTACTCCTATAACTGGGAAAACTCCACACATTTTTTACATAAAAAATCACTCGTAAACACAAGTGTGACACAAAAATAGAAAGATCGATCATTGTTGTTGTTGTAACACTTTAGTTGTTAATTAATTTAGCTAGTAATTTATGATACCCATAACAAGTGTCCAGTATCCAACGCCAAGTTCCACGGACAATGTATACTTACGTGCGCTGCGCACCTATTTATTACGGACGGAGTAAGTTCAATCTCTTTTATCGCGGCATTACAGCGGAGCGAATTGAACGCCGCCTCGAATCCCATCAACAGTTTCTGGTGCGAGCACTCACTCTGCCGTAAAATTATGTTAAACTGGTTTAACTTGCTCTTAGTTTTTGCCGTTCACTGTGTTGTATCAGATAGGCACGAGATCCGTACTCCTTTCAGGCGTTATTGAAATATTGTCAGATATAATCAAAATAAGCTTCTATTCTAAGTGCTCGCTATGAATAGGTATCGCACTGCAAAGCAATTGTATAGCATTGATTACCTGTTAAATTAGTATATTTAATCTTTATTGTATAGAAACAATTTACGAATACAAAAGGCGTGGCTTATTCCATAAGGAATTCCCTACCAGTATAACTTTAGGCCAAACGAAAATGATGGCTGGCATTTAATGTATTAATATAAAAATAAACTTGGAGTTTAAATACACTTAATGTTGACTGTCTGATAAAATCTAAGCTAGTTATATCACTCGTACGTCATAATTTGCTTAGGTAGAGCATGATTTCCGAGGTAATATTACCCTATGTTTTAATTCAGTTTATAAAATATCGTGTGCATAATTGTATCCCAATCTGTTCAGCCGTTTTCGCGGGTTTGAATAATAAATATTCAAACAACTTTTTGATTTTAATATTATAATTAAAACTACTTAATTAGCGCTTTGAGATTGTGATGTCAATTTAAGCAACTACAATGTAAGAATATTGACAGACTTTGCGTTATACTGTTCGGTAGTAATTTTTAGGGCTGAAGGTTAGCGAGATTTGGCATTTTTTCCTAAATTATTTTCAATTTCAATTTTGTTTACGCTTTGTTACTTTGGCACAGAACATTTTCCTGTAATAATAAAAACCTTTGCCGTGTTCGTGGAGCATTCAATTGAGTTCACCTTGATTCAAGCAGGTAAATACATTTTCAGTGTGTATAGATACTAATGAATGAATGTAGCCGAATAAAAAAAAAAGATTGGCTGTAGATTATGCGGTGTGCTACGCGCCATCGTAATTACGACGTCACTCGGCTAAAACGGGGAAATAAATTGAAAAACCGACTCCTCTCCGTGAAAATGCGAGCCGGAAATATCTCTCCACGGCACTTGGGCCGCTATACTGACATCGCCGTGGGTAATGTATTTGCTTTTGTCAAAATGCCATTGTTTTCGCGAACAATCGCATTTTTTGTAATAAATATGATATGATAATGAACTTACATTGTCCATTTATTACGACCTAATTATTTAATGGATAATAAACCAGGCGTCGTACGCTCCCTTATTAATTAATTTGAACAAAAGGGATGTATCTTTGCATTTTGATGTTCGTAAATTAATTTGTTCCTAGCTTTCTCAAACTGAATTCTATCCATTTATGTAACTCAATTCTAATAAGCAATAAAAACCCTCTTAGTATTAATCGACGGATGTCGTCAGGACGTGACTTAAATTCACTTGACTTGCCCGGTGGCCTTAGAAAAACTAAATTATCTCCAGGGCAGAGGTTATCTCGGATTCCAGTCGCGAAGAGCTGAATAGAGCAGCCGCTTCGCACAACAATTGGGTGTGATAAAAGCGAATCAGTATGCCATTTAACCGCAAAGGCAGTAATTATTGACTCTTGTGTGGGCACCATTGCCGAAATCGCTTTTGTGTCTGCATTTGTTATTACACAACTACACTGCCCCTGCGCGTATCGATACCGCGACCGAGTGTATCAATATCTTAGCACAATTATTAGGTAGCGTACACATACACATAGCGCGTAAGCTCATTCATCGTTAAATTGCATTCTGAACATAGAGAATACAAGTAAAGGCGGTCCCATAAGTCTATACTATACCCATTTGTTTACGTCCATCGATAAAAGGGTTAGTCTGATTTGGGTCCGATATTCCCCCGATATTTATTTATTTCATTTTAATATCCGACTTCTTAATTACATACACCGTATATTTATATTATATTAGATTATAGCCTTAGTATCAAACCATGCAATTGATCTGAATGCGTAATCTGCCCAGTAATTGGTGTTCATGCTGAATACCGAGGTAGGCTGTCGTAACGAATTTATTCAACTTGTGCTATATATTTACCTACGTCTTGTCTGGTTTCCAGCCTTAACGACGTTTGGCGTGTGTAATGTCATAGCACGTTGTGCCAAAACGGCCCATGAATTTCCGCCGCATGTGTGACTCTCCGCAGTTTAATGAAGTGTTGATATTGGACGGTCACACAAAGCCTGCGCTTGCTGTCGGATGCGTCTTCATTGCGTCATAGTCTCAATTGACCCCTGGTATAACCAATGCATTGTCTAGAATAGTGTATCTAATAACACGAAGAAATAGTCATTTTACATTCCTGTCAATTGAAAATCAATCTTTGTGGGTAAAGTAGTTGGTGTATTTGTAGTTATCATGTCGCAAAATGCAACTAGAAGTAAATAATTCTTGAGCCCCATGCCGCTGGAAAAAGCTAGCGGGATGGTCATTACGCTATTTCATTGGTATCTACTCGTACTCTCTAGAGCCTCGTCAGTTGCAACGGGGTAGCAGGCGCCACGGCAATCGTGTGGCATGAAAATGCAATGAATAGTAATTACCTCTAGCTATAAGTGGTTTACGTAAAGTGAGTTTTTTAAGTACGAATACTCATTTATTAGGCATATCACACGATAAATACCAAGCATAGTCGTCTTGGCCCTTTCGACGGACCGCTGAGTGACTTGAAAATTAGTAGACGAGGCCCTTCGTCACTGTCCATAAATGCGCTGTCAGTAGCGCCAAGACGCCCCGATTGTACACCTATTCTTCGTCAGTTTCATTATAAGTGCTCGTGTCCAGCGGGGCAGACTGGCTTAAGTTAATATACTTTCGGAAATAAGTCAATATGGGTTTGACTGACCGCTGCTGATTCATATTGAAATTGCAATAAATGTTGATGTAGACATTTTAATTGGATTACAAATTTCTTACTTAGCTTCGTAGTCTTCAGTCCGTATTTCTACGTTCTACTTATAAATATAACAATGCACCAAAATCCGCTTCTCTCTCTGTGTTGGTCCCTCATGTCTGAGGATCGTGGTGTAGTATGTGGTCATCAGGGTTGCATCTTGCATCTGTAGCGGCTGATCTACCTCCACCGGTTTCTATCCTGCGCGTCCCTTACGACCGTGTAGAATTTGGAGGACGACGAGTTTTTGACTTGATCGGTCCATTTTGTTGGTGAACAACCGCGCGATCTTTTTCCTTCGGTGTTCCCAACCACAATCAATTTCTCCAAACTTCCGTCGCCTCTGCGCATTGTGTGTCCGAAATATGAAAGAATGCTTTGTTGGCATATTCCAACATACGAGTTTTTTATTTTGAGCTGATTCAGGATCGATGCATTGGTGCTCTTCGCAGTCCAAGGTACTCTTAGCATCCATCTCCAGCACCACATCTCAAGAGCATCAATCGTTTGTCTTTCTCGGGCGAGGATTGGCCACGTTTCTACACCATACAGGAAGATAGGGAATACCAGTGCTCATATCAATCTGATCTTCGTTTTGATACGAATTCTTCTTATGTTGTTTAAACGTGTCAAAGCATCTTTTGCCATCCCGATTCGCCTTTTTATCTCGGGGACACAGCTGCTGTCATTGCATATTTGGAAGCCCAGGTACATGTAGCGGTCGACGATATTAATGCCAGGAATGTTGCAGGTGACATTCGTTAGTTTTCCGGCTCGATCCACTATCATCACTTTGGGTTTCGCCCTGTTCACTGCAAGGCCGATATTGTCACTTTCTACCTCGAGCCTTTGGAATAGCTCCCTCATATCTTCCATGGATGTTGCCAGAAGAACGGTGTCGTTGGCATATCAGAGATTTGACAATCTCTTTCCACCTGTAGGAAACCCTTCTCCCAATTACCGCTGATCTTCCGAAAAATACGTTTAGTCACGAGAATAAAACAAATACACTAAACGATCCCTGTATTCGTTTTTCTCTCAGAACCGAGGACCGATTCCCACTGGTCCATCTGACCCAAATACAAGCTTTTTTTTCAGCCAGACGCGTATAGTAATTAAGTTCATTGAAATATCGCCTATAGCCTATGCACATGTTTTTCTGGAACAATCGTCTTATTTACTGCTGGCACATCATAGTACTCTTCTTATTTCACGCACATCGGGCTGCCTGAGCCGGCCACGATAAATTATCCATTGTTGAGCGTCGTATTCAAGAGCCGTTTTTGTTCAATTCTTCGTCTCTTCGTCAATGGGAAATTTATAGCCCCCTCTGCCGAATTCAAATATGCCCGATTATACCCTGCTCTGCCCACTCAGGTGGTTATGCTAATTTTCTAATTTTCATTCCTAGTTGCTTGAATTATCAATGCCTATTTTTTGTGGCTGGGTCTTTAATTTATGGTTCTTTGTTTAATTTCGTTAACGTCAAGCAAGATATTTTATGAACACTAATAAAATATCATGTTTGACTTACAGTTTACACAAAAAAAAAAACAATGAATTGCGTAACACTATATCTTTCAGTTTTGAAAGGAAAGAATTCAGCTGCATTGTTGTCCTAGTAATGTTTGATTTTTTATTCAAAGCGCAGTTTATAAGTATTATCAATGTATTACTAGGTACAATACTTTATTAAATATTTATTAACAATCAAATAAAGCCCACCTATCTCTACGAGGTACTACGCAAAGTACAGATCTTCGAGTCATTAACCCGGTGAAATGGGTTTTAAATTCAATCGAACAAGCATGATTGTAACTCATCCTGTATAACAAACAACTATCCAAGAGCGAGCCAGTTTATTGTGAAGCGTTTATGATATACGTAGACGTTTGCGAACTTGCGGGAACAACTTATCACATACATTTCCTTGCTCCAGGACTTAGTTTGACACCAAATATTTGAAGCAACTTTTAATTGAAATATTAATGGAGGGTGCTTGTGTTCAGTTGATGAAGGCGTAGTATGCATTTGTAAGTGTACAAAAACAGGACCAAGAACCGTTACTCAGTGTTCGAAACAAAACTTGTATTTACGGAATTATAATTATATGTAGATCGCTCAATCCGCGAAGTAGAGCTCCAATTCTGCCGAAGCTACGTACAAAGCTCAATCAGTACGCAATAAGTAGTGAGACGCGTCCTCATCGATTGAATTATACAAATTTTACACAGGAAACGGTTCTTAGCAATCTGTATAAGGGTTAAGTAGGTACTTCTGCGTTATTATATTAGCTTATTATTTCCAATGAAAGATTTCAATCAACTGCGTACAACGAAACACCTCTACCACACCTACCACCTACTCTTTTTTTGTTGCCTAGTACACGTATTCTTTAATTTTACTTCATAACATTTTTTGTTTGCAATTTGTTAGTGGCCTCCGTAAACATCGGAACAAGTATTTGTTTTCATTGTGGCTGTTTCGGCTATTCTTAAATCTTCGTTATATATAAATGTATAATAAACTCGTAGATAATTACATAAAATCTTTGCATTTTTATACTTCAAAAGCTGAGCTATGGGCTGTTTGCAATCGTGATCAAAGCAAAGTGCTGACTCGCTGACTAACACTAAAGGAAGTTTTCACTATTGTCGCTTAGAGCGGCTTTAGCAACGATTGAATGAAGATGTACGTAAGCGGTGACCGTAATCCGCAGGCTGGTCTATCCCGACCGCCGTCAGCCGGTTGACCTCACTCGCTGCGCCCGCCGCCTTTCGTCTCGTTACTTTTGTGAGCACCGGATCTCATCTATCATTTTCCACTGGAATCGATGACCTTTCACTTGACGCAACGAAGATTTCCATTAAGGATATCAATTTTGCGTAGGTACTATGCAAGTTTTTTTTTTAACTAGATACGGAGCTTTTAATCCACCATAATAGATGTGAAAGGTATAATTGGTCAGTTCATCATCATCATCATATCAGCCGAAAAACGTCCACTGCTGGACATAGGCTTCCCCAAAGAGTTCCAAAGTGACCGGTCCTGCGCCACCCGCATCCAGCGGACTCCCGCGACCTTTACCAGTTGGTCATTTATTAAAATTTAATTTGAATGATTGTGCTAAGTGAGCTACGGAATGCCGACACAGGTATAAGTACAGCCTATAAGTACTCAACACTTAATTTTTATGCTAAAATGGATCGCTTCAACGCACTACAAGTCGATGAAAGCGTCCGTTACTAACTGCCCGTAAATAGCTGATACTTATACAAGGTAGTCAAGGTACCACACACAACTTGGCTAGGAGACTTACACACCGATTTTTAACATCGCCTATACCTCATCTTTTTTAGATGCAAAATGACATCTCAAGTAAGCTATAATCGGCGTAGTTTTCGAGCATTTAATTAACCAAATATTTCTGAAAATCTAGCCAAAGCTAGTGACCCACTCCACGGAAATTCATACACAAGAAGTCAGCCTACACTACCACAATCTAAAGGTTATTTTACGGTCGCAATAGTTATTCAATAAGTATCATCAGATCATCCCGCTGTTTCCACTTATCGACAGGCCCCTAATGAGGCATATTTGTCACTTTCATTTAAGCCGCTGCCCTGGCATTTCACGCTGTTCCGATACCGTTTGTTGTCCATGTTGATTGATTAATATTTTATCTGGATTTCCAGTCGTACTAAATAAATATTTTATTTGATCAGAACAACAGATTGGAACAGCAAATATTACGAGGAAAGTCAAAAATAACAAAATTGGAAAACTTCGCTTTAACGATACGAACAGTTTGTTTTCAGGTATCATTGACTTGTAGTATGTTACGTACTTACCCAAAGGAGATCAAAGTATTTCATTGATGAAGTCAAAATGCTTAACAAATTTTGCTATTTAAGTTCTGTAAATCCTTTGCTTGGCTTAAAAGAGCGATTGTATCAATGTATAAGACGTATGTGAACGTCGTTAAATCAGCAGTCCTTTGCTCTGAAACATTGCCCTTTACTTCGTGACTACTTCAAGTAAATAACACAAATATTTTTGACAAAAAACCGGCCTCTTGCGTAATCGTAGCGTATATAAAGGCTCATGGAAACGTGTGGCAATTTTATTAACTAATTATTAATACATTTATTTATTTATTTCACAAACACGGTTAATACCAATTACACTTGTGCAAGAGATTCTTAAGTATTGGGATTAAGTACATAAAAGTCATTTACTTAAATATGTTAAGTACATGTGTAACAAGTCTTAAATTATAATGAGTTTTGTACTCACAAATCTATAATCATACATTCTCACAATAAGAGAGGCACCTGTTGGTATGTATGTAAATTCTTTAGTGTACATGGAACAGAACACAACAACAGAACAATTATTACAAGAACAGATAACACATGTGCAAAGGCGAGCTTATCCAAGAGGGATTTATTCCATCTAACCTTTGAGCAACATTTGTATGTAGCACAAAATAAATGTACTTTTCCTCATCTTACCCACTTCAAAAGCGTAAAAATATGAGTGTATATTGTAGTTAATTCCTATCCCTTTCACTACGGGCTGGTGCTGGCATCATACCTACTTACGACCTTTCAGTTCACCTGCGACACATACAAACCGTTTCGCAGCGAACATTGTTTCAGCTCCGGATGTTGCTGGAACAGAATGTGGAACATAGAAAAGCTGCTAAAAACAAAAGCTGGGGTAGGTCAGCTTCATACATTATACGTATATTAAACTTTCAACAGCGTATACTTTAAATAATACTCTTTTGGAGACCTCTAACATTTCGCTTATTATAAGTAAGCATACTTCACGTGCAGCACTTGCTTATACTTGTTGTGAGTTTGGAACAATTTGGGGAGTTTTAATAATGATAAAACCCTATATATTACAGTGCGTATAAGCAGTGCGGGTTAAGTTAACATTGTTTAAGGCGTACTGCACATCGCTGTACACCTGTAGCCTATGGTGCAAATACACGCAGCGATCGCTCAATGCAATGCGTGTGCAATACAATGATGCGTTCAGGGTACTGTTGCGGCTGCCGCGACACTGTAGTGCGTCCGGTATGTTCGCGGACGCTCAAGTGGACGGTTTCCACGCGACACTGCGCAAGCGCAGCGCCGCGACGCTCCGCAGGGTGCGCGCCAGCCGCCACAGTCTCCTGAACGTGGTGGCCGACAGATGGGACGGTAGCCTACTGAGGCACTGGTCCTCCCTACATTTAAGTTTAAGGCCTAACATAGTTATATAAGTCTTCTAGTACATACTAACAACCTATGGATCCTTTTTAAGTTGTCCGAAATAAATGCATTTTATTTTATTTTTATTTTATTTTATTTTTATTTTATTTATTTATTTTTTATTACCTTGTTCCAACATTGCTGCCACATTGGCGGGTTAATTAACAATCGATGTGACAGCCACGTCATGACAGGGTTATATCACTGATAAACTCGCAAATGCAAGTTATATTTTTGTTGAAACACAAATTAGGTTTTTCTTTAGGTACGAGTATTTAGTCGTTCTAATGTTCTGTGAAAGTTATGTACCTATACACAAACCGACGTGGGTGGCTAAACCCTAATCTAATTACGTAAATTAAAGCGTTGATAATACGCATGTCTTTATCCTCTCAATTAGAGAAAGGAAACCTCTCGTAGTCATAATGGCGGGTAGCTTAATTAATTTGCTTTGAAAATATGGAGTGAATATCCACCACTGTTTTAAAGAATTTTAATTTTGAATGTACGCAATTAAACATTAGGTGTTTGTTTTATCATTCGGAATATGTAATGAAATGTATGACAGACAAAGAGAGTTACATTACATGATAAGGGTCCTTTTTTAACGTATGTTTATACAGGGTGGAAAGTTAAAACGGGGTAGTAAGGGCAGCTACTAGATCGCTTGTCGCCACGCAAAAATGGCATTAGGATTTCATTCCTAATTTTTTAAGTGATGACAATCTAAATTCACTTTCAAAAAAAAAAATTGAAAATAAGTACAGTCAGCGAGAAAATCATCAATTTTGACGATTTTTTTTAATGCCATTCGATCCCATCCCTATTAAGGATCAAAATACTCCTTGGGACCAACTAAGGTTTGACTACTAAAACGCATTTTCTCGCTGGCTGTACTTTTTTTCAAAAATCTGTGAATGTAGATTGTCATCACTTAAAACGTTAGGAATGAAATCCTTATGCCATTTTTGCGTGGCGGCAAGGGGTCTAGTAGCTACCCTTACTGCCCCGTTTTAACTTTCCACCCTGTATAATGTATTATTTTTAGGGTGTCTAAAATATTTGAAAATACAGCAGCCACCAGACCACTACCAGGCAATAATTTACCAGAAGCTACGACTCGTACTGTCAAACGCAGGTTTAGTTAGGAACTAATTGAGCCACAACTATCCTGGTTCAACAGGGTATAGGTTTTAAGATAGATAACCGTCTATTAATATTTTGTAAAAATTTTGAATGTCTTACGTTATTGCTTACTTAAGTATAGTTAAGAAAATATACTATCAAAATTATTGTTTAAAATACTGAAAGAAATCTGGAAAGTAGGTCATTTGTTATGCTCCAGTCGTTTAAGGCAGAACTCAACGCGGCAACTCCCTGGGTTGTAATTAATCTGGTTCCTCTTAGAATCGTAGTTTTCTGAGGTTTTCGTTTACCAACTGGAGTAATGAGTACTGGAGACCTCGCGTTGATTGCTGTCTTTAATATGCATATTAGGACCCTGATAGCGGCCGTGGAGCGGATATCACAAGCTGCGGCCACTAACACCTCTCGACCCTCACTCTTGTATTACACGAGTTTCAAAACTTTAGCGTATCTAATAGTTTAATAATCAAAGAGATCATCAGTTTCGAGTTACGTCTAATTAGTGTGGAAGTTACGGCGATTGGCGTTCTTGTCGTACTTGTCGTCTTGTAAAATTTATGTCGTACTTGTCGATATAAATGTTATGGAGGGTGTAAATCAAACGATCGCAGCGCAGGAGCGTTTATTGTTTTTTCTTGAATTATATACCCGTTTTTGAGTAATGTGGTGTTTTCAGGGCAACGATTTTCTCCATGTCTTAAGAAACAAGTAATTTCCACGCTCGTCAACGCTTTGCGACACTAATCTTTGATGGTAGTGAACTATTTAGAAACGTGGTGGCCACTGCAATCGGCTTTATCTACATAAGGATTTCTTTAAACCTATTTCTCGTCTTGTCTGTCTGTCACAAGTAACACTACAGTCGTGAATTTGCTCACGCGATTTCTATATCTTGCATAGACTTAACTACCTAAAATATCACTGTAGTTAAATATTAACCGGCTTAGATAAACTACACTTAGGTACAATTATGATCGATAGTGAACTTTTTTAATATTATGTCGAATGAAATTGGCATTGAGTCTTATTCGCAGTCTCTACGATGTATTAAAAATAAGAAGGTACACATCAAATTTGGTAAATTCGTTCTTACGTGGGACACGCTTGTTTAATGTATTGTCACTTGTTTTTAAAGATTGTGATAGGTCATGTCTCCAGAATAGCGTAACTACAAAATTTCAAGTCGTTTTTCCCATTTTGCATAGCTGTGGAACGCTCTGTATTCACACACTTATCATTCGCGTTGGCCGTTTCAAAAGAGTACAGGTACCTGGTACGGTATTGTTATTTTTATAAATAAAGGAAAACGCTCCTAAATGTCGAGGTGGAAAATTACTATTGCTCCTATTTTGTACCCTCGAATAAACAAATTGTTATTACAGGAGACGTGATAAATATGTGGTTGAGACGTAGCTGCCTAGTTGGTATTCACATAAATATCTCCGGCAACCTTTTTCTCGGGCTGTATGGAATTTGCGTGTGTTCTCCCTTTCTTGAACCTACTTGAAAACGGTTGCTTATCTATCGCTTCTTGAACTTACTTTTATACTCAATGATGTTTAGTATTCCTGCCGCGTGTTTAGTTGTAGACCATATTTCTGTTTTTGCCACTTTTCACGTGTTGCTGTTTGCGTGTAGCCATTTATTAGGGTTCCGTAGCCAAATGGCAAAAAACGGAACCCTTATAGATTCTGTCTCGTCTGTCTGTATGTCCGTCCGTATGTCACAGCCACTTTATTCCGAAACTATAAGAGCTATACTGTTGAAACTTCGTAAGTAGATGTATTACTTGGTTTGATCGAGATCTAGTAAGTAGTTTTTTTTTAATTCGTCATAAATCGTAAAAAGCAATTTATTTAACGGAACCCTTCATGTGCGAGTCCGACTCACACTTGGCCGCTTTTTTTGATATGTATCATGACACAGTTTGTCGGGTGTTCGCGGTCTCAGCTCAATACGCTTCCGCCACAGCATTTGTCAGTGGTTCGACAGATTTATCCCGCCCACTACGATGTTTTATTCCGACATCTGATTTATTATTACGTTAAGTACGCAAAATTAAGCCCGTATAAAGCAATGCGAGTCGATTCTTTATTACTGTGGCCGAAAACAAAATGTACTCTTTTGTCAGAACATCGCCCGGAAATGAAAAATATTTGCAGAGTACCAAATTCAATTTGCTCTGATGTAAATACTTCCCCTTTTATGTATTTTTCTGTTGATTTATTTATTTAAACTTAAAAGCATACCTGAAAAGATGTAGGTACTGTTCAGACTTGATTGCGAATTACTCACACAAAGCTGTATACTTTTCAATTTGTTTAATTCCTTATATTATGTGACGCAGTTGTACATACGTCGCCTAGTGCCTGCAATACGGCCACAATTCAAAATTAAAACACATTTGAGATGTGTCCGTGTGCACTGTGCAATAGAGCCACATCTCAAATGTGTTTTAATTTTGAGTTGTGGCCGTATTCCAGGCACTAGGCGACTTAGGTAGGCATTTTTAGATACTTATGTAGTAAACAGGTTAAGTTTGTGAGGTTGAAAGCTTGTATGTAGGGGGTAATCTCCGTAACGACTTGTCCGATAAAAAGAGCTTCGGGTATGGACATATTATGCAATATTTTATATCGTGACTTCGCTTGCGTACTGTGGGTGTAGCATGGTACTTCTAAAAAATAGATTCACTCACTTATTTATTTGATTGATGATATTGTAAGCGACGCGTCATGCAATTTTTCCGTTCGTTTAACAGCGGCTACCGGGCGTGGCGTGGCGTGGATGTGCTACCATTAAACGCGGCCACCGTGGCGGGCTATCTGCGTCGGCCAGACCGGCCATTCCGCGACATCCGCGATGTCAACACTAACCGATCGTAGTACATTGCTCGCTGTTTTGTGACGCGACACGTTTTTGATGAAGTTATCATTAAATAAAAATGTCTGTGGGTAATTTGTGTAATATTTGGGGAAAATTGGCTTAGTCCTTTAACTAAGTAATGCTTGTACAACGGGTAGGTACTAAGATGATGATATAATAGAGGATTCCTAGAAAAGCCCAAGGGATTCTGAATTCGGGACCGTCCGCTTGGTATATAGGTACTTCAGTAGGATACAACCAACTACGGTTATTATTCATTGATGTTATGTAACTCTCCACAGTTTCATCACGTACTTGGGTCAGATAGCAAAAGGCTTTTTTCTGAGCGAGTTAAACGCAGTTTAATTTTTCCTTCCCTGGTAAGAATGTAAGATTTCAGTGCCAGTCTCGACACAAATCACCGAGACGAGACGCACCCCTTTTTAAAAACACTTTTTTAGGACGGGATTTATTTTATCTTAGAAAGCGATGGCATTATCCACACTTACTTCTAATCCCGCTGTGAATTATTCTGAAAGTTTGTTAGCCGCGGCCACAGTAAGCCAGTAAGACTTTCGAGATGTCCCGCGGTGTAATGCCGGGGATTAAACTTAATCGATCTTATTTTCGTTGCATATTTATGTATCATTCATTAAAACAGTCTTGATTTTTATACTACGACGGTAACAAACAACGTCGTAACCTATGTGCGGTTGCGACTCCAGAAGAATCACAAGCGCGTTGCCGAGCCTTTATTGATTTTAAGGATTCGTTGTGTTCACCGCTAGAGACCCTCCCTTACTCTCAAGTCTCTCAACACAGCGCATGCTCGAGGCTCAGGTGATCTTACTCACCACCAGGAACACTACATACCTACCGTACACGTATAGTGGTATGGTACTTCCCCAGTTCGGCGGCTCGAAATGTGAGCGAGATGACATTTCGCTGTGTCGTACGTCTCTAACACTATACTCTACTCGATTTGATGTCTAAGTATGACAATACTATAGTATATATTGTGTCGATTTTTTTCTGATAAGTTTATAATTTGAAATGAATTCGAAAATGAGAGGACTCTCACTTAAATAGTTTATTTCCTGTCTCATAAATAATTGTGAAACAATATTGAGATGTTGCAAGTAAACGCAGCAGTTTAACTTTTCCATACTTGTATAATAAATGCGAAAGTAGGTAACTCGTATTGTTCGTCGGTTTGTTACCTTGAAATGTAATTTGATATGGAGACATTTTGAACAGCTTTTTATAGGATACTCTTAAGGCCTCCACCCACCGGGCGCGGGCGCGGGCCCGCGCAAGTTGTAAAACATTGAAACTACACTTCAAACACCTACCGAACGCGGACCCGCGCCCGCGACCGGTGTGTGGAGGCCTTTATCTAGAAAATCATTGCCTACGATGGTTAAATCGGTGATAGAGATTAGTGTATGAATAAGGCATATACGGCTGCGATTAATGTTGGTAGGATTGTTGCTCATAGCTTTTAATTAAGTTGTTGTTGACCGGCCAAGTTTTTGTCACCGCTATTTCAATTACAAACAGTGGAATTTGTTTTATACCCATATGGACGTAAAATAATTAATGATTTCCTAACAATAGTGGGCTGTGCCAATAAGACCCGTTAGTTGTTTGACCGTAAACAAAATGATAAGCACGTGTACGCCCTGCAATCGGCATCAAGTGACCGCGCTCGCTTTGTTCAAGGGTCGTTCATGCCGCGCCACTCCTCGGCCAGCCCTGTTTGTATTTTGTTCACGAACTTTCCGAATATATTATTTTGTAGTGGTGCCTACATACAGATGTAGGAAAACCTGATTTAAGAGGTCCTATTCAATGAAGCTTAAAAGGCTCAAGTATAATAAAGTTTAACATTCTCCTTGGCGCGTAAAGCTGAATCTGAATAAAAACGACGTAATTTTTCTTTTAAATGTCAGGGTATAAGGTGAATTAGCGAGACTGAAGAATCGAGTGGTATGCCGTTAGCATCAAAGTAGCAACGAAGAATTGTCCTACTTTGTGTTGAGTTTCGTTCCCTCTCAACTCTCAATCATGAGAGGAGGCTTGTGCCCAGCAGTGGGACGTATATGGGCTGATGATGTGTTGACTTAAGACTGACGATTATATATTTTTTGTTACACGTTTAAACAAAGCTCGTATGTATATGTATTTGTTTATATTACAAGAGGAAATTTAAATTTGGAATTCTCGTAAACGTTTAAATACCACAATGTACCTACGTAATTATCTGCTTTCGGTAATCCTAAATATATAATTTATCCGATTAGCATTATGTTTGAAATTATAATTAAAAATACGAAGAGAAGGTATTTAGTTAATTTGCTAGGTACAGTCACCGGCATCAATATATGATGGATCAAAGGCCGCAAAAATATCGGACACGCTCTAACGGCTCTAGGAATAGAGTTGTATCAGATATTTTTGCGACTTTTGTTCCATCATATATTAATGCCGGTGACTGTACACTTTTAACGCTAAAATAAATCAGTTGAATTTGTAATAACTACTAGGTAAACTACCTTCTAGACTTTGGACAAGTATTTTAATTGAAGAAGAAGAAGAAGAAAATAATTTATTTCAGTATAAGTTATACAATAACAAAAAGAAGATTACAATTTACTTATAATGAAAAAGGTGAACACTCAGCATAATGCCAGGTGCTACTAGAGTACCCGACGCTGGTCTTCCGTGGACACCAGTAGGGAGCGCGTAGCTGCTATTAGAATCTCACAAATACTGGCGCTAACAATTACGACAGTAGGTACGAAGCGGAAATGAAGCAAGTGGAATTTAATAAGAAAATAAATATAATAATATGGTATATTTATAATAATATATATGTATAATGGCATAATTGGAAGGCATGATAAAGGGATTAAAGGCATGAAACTATGTATATATGTATGTAAAATTATATATTTATAATAGTACATTATGATACAAGTGAGGTATGTTGATCATTACATCAGAGGCGGAATTGTCACGCGAACCGCAGGTGAACGTGATAATAGAGCCGAGGATGTAATTATCAAAGCTCACGCGTGTCATACGACGTTTTTCAACACATTTGCGAGGAAAAAATCCTTTTCATAAAATGAACATGGTACAGGCTCCTAAGTTGTTTCCTTTAGTTATTGATGACTACAGGTTTCTACTCACATATTTGTACATCTCCAAGAATGTACAGTGGTGTCAATTCTATTTATCACTTTTCTATTCACTACGAGTCAACATTTTTAACAATAACCAAACACGCATCATCAATGTTTACAAATATTTGTGAAATTACCTATAATGGCGCGCAACTATTTTTTTTCGTGAAGTTCGCGCAGTGCGCCCGCAGCGAGGCTTAGATGAAATCTCTAAACAGCCAATACAAAATAAAATAAATATTTTCTTATTCAATATATATTCATGTAAAATGTTATCAAAAGTAAATAGTTTTACTAAATGAAACGTTTCTATATCATATCCAACAAGAAATAATCAATTAATCCACAAGAAGGATTTAATTTGTTTCGTCGAGTAAGAATCCATTTGCCGAGAATTAAAAACAAACCTGTATAACCCGGTCAATTTAAGAATGCGCCGAGTCTATACATACACCTTGCTGCAAGGTGCCAACGTGTCTTAATCGGGATATAAACATAACTACACGAGTGTCGTAATGTTATTAAACACTCGTGTTTAATACCCAGGATTATGAGCCCAAAAGCGGTACAATAAGAGGCACGTTACGAGCAAATGTGTTGAAAATAAATTATTGAATTGAATTGAATATGATAAAGTAATGTAAAACACGGAATGAAAGAGTTCCATTATTCAGAAGTTAATTTTTGCTTAGTGAGAATATAACTTTTTAATTTAGCTTTAAAAGATTGCAACGCAGTAGCTTGCTTATAAGGTGGCGGTATGTTGTTCCAGCATTTCGTGGCGGTGTACTTAAAACTGCCACGAAATGCTGCAGTTCTGTGTGCAGGGCACATGAGGAGTGTACATACTCTTTGGCGCTGCATAAACCTGAGCTTGTCAAGCAGGTATGAAGGTCCTTGAGTCTTCACAATCCCGAACAGTAAGCAAGCAAAGTGCAGGAAGCGCCGAGACTCCATGTTCATTAAATCGCTTCTGTTCAGATATGGAGTAACGTGAGTTCTTGGGGGGATTATAAAACAAAAACGAGCACACGCATTTTGCACACGCTGAATGATTTTCTTAGTTTGCGATAGGAGGCAGGGGCCTATTACCGTGTCAGCATATTAATTATGTTTTGACAGTATAAGAGATTCGCATAGAGTTATTCTGAGGTCGATGAATAAATAGTTGCGAACTTGGTATAACACCTTAAGCCTATAGAAACAGTTCTTAGCAACATCACAAACATGATTATGGAATCTCATGTTTTCGTCCATGACAACCCCTAGGTTTTTCGCTTCTGTAACTTGGTCAATGATGTTATTACTTATGTACAGCCGTGGAATACACTCATTAATTTTTTGCCTTTCTTTGTCTGTGCCTAAAACCATAAACTTTGATTTCTTGGGATTAAAAACTAGGTTATTACGCAAACACCAATCAGCTATACGGTCCAGGTCCTGATTAATGGCGTCCACTGCAAATGAAGTTTCACTGGGCTTACATGGCAAATACACTTGCAGGTCGTCGCTAATTGCTAGGATATGTGTAGGGAAATAGGTAAATGTGTAAGTATTTCTATTATTGTGCATAAAACATGAGAAATATAATCAAAACACGTACAAAGGCGTCTTTATACAACTATCGTTTTTAAGCTGAATAGAATATAATAAATATGGTATGACGAGTTTGGAATATGACGAATCAGGAATATGACGAGATTGGAAAATTACCAGTTTTGAAAGTGACGCATTTGGAATATGACCAATTCGGAAGATGATGAATTGGGAACAAATCTGTAAATGATCTCAACATTAAAGGTAATTGAGACGGTTGTACTGATTGCGCCACCACTTTCTAAGTTTTGGGGTCATCCAATAATTACGTCACACGAATTTCGTGACTTTTTTATCCCTCCCCCCCTCCTTGTCCCACGTGGTCACATTTGGCTACCCCCTCGCCCATGTTGTGACGTCACATATTTAGCAATTTTCATACTGTTTAGTAGGAAGAGTTTACTTTTCTTAATTTTTTTATTATTATTGTATGTCTTTCCCGCTCACGGAACAATGATGTCCCGGACCTTCGGGAGGCGTGCGTACGGGAGGCGGGGCTAGGTACCTACAAAGTACCAACTGAGCCAACACGTAGAGGCCCCTTACCCCCAGCACAGCACCCGCTGGGGTGTATAGGGAATATTGCTGGTTGATGGAATCTTAATAAAACGGGTTAATGGGTGAAAATGATCGACTAGTGGCTGGGCTAGTAATTGGGTGAAACATCGGACGCCTGCCTAATAAAACTGTCTCACTTTTTATCTCTGGCAGACGGTGACTCGCCAACTTCTAGGTGGACCCCTATTAATAGCGACATTAAAAAATGGCCTAAGGGCAACACCGGTCAGAGAGCTGGGAGGTAGAGAGGTGGCACTGGACTTTAAACATATAGCCAACTCGCCACTTAGGTGTCCACATCTACCCTCAAGCAACAGCTCTTGCGACTCCACTCTGGACAGCCAGTTAAGGCAAGCCAGAGGTGGGGGGCCGGTCCAACCATCCACCTGGTCAGGAGTACTCAGGTACGTAGGGCCGCTACTCCCTAACAGCCCGCCACAAGCTGCCTTACGTTGACTGATTGCACCAGAAATCTGGTGGGCGATGGGGCCGTCACATCCCTACGCGAAATTATTATTATTATTCTTTTAATAATAAATTCGCTATTTGAGAAGGTTGATTAGTTAAAACTCAGCCAGGAAAATGGTGTCAAATTTATAGCGAACGAAAGTACCCAAACAACTACGAGTATGTAGAAAATACAAACAATTTTTGGATACAATTTTTTTTTGAATAATTTGAAAAATATACCTACTTTAGATTTTATAAATATTTTGTATGTGACTTCACGAAATTTGGTACTCCTCCCTCCCACTTGTCACAACATGTCACACTTTGTAGACCCCTTCCCTCCCCCTATACGTGTGACGTAATTAATGGATGAGCATAAAGCGGTTATCGTTTTAATGATCATAATAAAGTATATTTTATTTCAAGCTTTTATTTAGTTTGCTCTGTTCTATATAAACGAAGAAACATTGACGAATTTGTTCGTTAAAATTCTAATATTATGTTTAACTAGCGACCCGCCCCGGCTTCGCACGGATTAATGTGTATAATACAATTAATACCTGCATGTTTTATACATATAAACCTTCCTCTTGAATCACTCTATCTATTGTTAAAAACCGCATCAAAATCCGTTGCGTAGTTTTAAAGATCTAAGCATACATAGGGACAGACAAACAGACAGACAGACAGAGGGAAGCGACTTTGTTTTATACTATGTAGTGATAAGGTATAGGTATATATTTAAAATATGTAGGTAGTACTTTCATGGCAGGCATGTACCTATTTGAAATACAATTTAAGGTAGGTAGTGCCTATTTAAATCATATATTAAAAAAAAATCATTTGTTTATATTTTTTCCTAATCAAGGAGAATCTTGCTTGTCATGAAAACAGAATTGTAACGTCAAAAGAGTTACTCGAAACATGAGAGATCGGACTAAAATTTATTTGAAATACAAATTACAAGTGAAATCAAAAGATTTTTCAAAACACCCAACTGCTTTTAAAATATTTTAGCCTATACCTATCACTATTACCCCGATTATGAGGAATCCAACGACACTTAATATGCCAAAATCCATTAAGCCATTTGGACTGTAAGTAAGGTTGTGGATATTAAAGCGAACATTGTTGTTAAGCTGACTGCAACAGAACCACATAATCTGTGAAAATTTCAACTCTCTAGCTATCACGGTTCTTGAGATACAGCCTGGTGACAGACAGACGGACGGACGGACAGGGAAGTCTTAGTAATAGGGTCCCGTTTTACTCTTTGAGTACGGAACCCTAAAAATGATTAAAGAAACGTGATAATGATTTAGAAATACCTGTTCAACGATACCCCACACTTACCCCACATGACATAGTGAGTCGACTTTAATGTTTTTCTTTATTACAATATAGCGTCTGGTGGCCGGCATTTGTTGGCAGAGCGCCTCGACTGTCCGCTCACCAAATATTGGGTTGACGTGGTCATTGGTAGGGCCAAGTAGGGAATAAAATATTCGCTACTTGGTCCTACCTTTCTGCCATAGGTAACCGAAGATGTGCCTAAATGTAAATTTAATTAAATTTTTATTTAAACTAAACTTAATCGTGTAATACTAATATAGTCTTGTAAGCCCCATTTTTGTTACTAACACTATTATGGATCTCGGTCTGAATTAAACAATTTTAATTTTTTTTTTTTTTTTTTATTTTGAATTTTGATTACTGTTTTGTCTTCAGTGACATGGCAAGATTAAAACGAATCGATTAACGTATGATTCATTAAAATCGACCCACACGTTTGATCGGCCAGTGCCACAAACGAACAAACACACATAGGTACATGTACATACAGTACCGGTCAAAAGTTTAAGTTCACCCTTTGTTTTTGGTACAAATTTGTACTTTTGTGCGATAATGTTTTGCAGTTCAGATGTCGAAAATTGTTTCCAACTGATTCGTTATTGTTTACGGAGATGTGTTTGATTAGTCAGACACAATTTACGTAGATTTCTAAACAACTGATTCCCTAAAAACCAACATTGTATCTTATCATTGTACGTTTTAAGTGGCAAGCCCATATATGGTCCAGCCTTTGCCGTCATTCCTATAAGATTTTAGGGAATGCGTTGTTTAGAAATGTACGTGAATTGTGTCTGACTAATTAAACAAATCTCTGGAAACAATAACGGATCAGTTGGAAACAAATTTCGGCTTCCGAACTGCAAAAAAATATTGTCCAAAAGTACTCATTTGTACCTAAAACAAAGAGTGAACTTAAACTTTTGACCGGTAGTGTAGACTGGTCAACACATTACCCTCCTTTACTTCGCGCATTCGGGTAAATACACTTGAATATAACTATCTGAAGAAACAATTTAAGAACGTACTTGGCACTCCTGTTCCAAAAATGTTGGTACCTAGTCTATCAGTTACTCTGTTAGGTTTGCGTGGCCTTAGTTGTAATCTGTCAACCTGTGTTCATTATCATTAATTCAGTCCGTTTTCTCTTGGAAGGGGCTCAAAAGTTTAAAACCCTCTGAGCGCGCAATATATTCCCATAAAGTTTGATGTTAGTAATCGGGTTGGCATCGAGTTAACTGGAACACCGAAAGCATTTGCCTATTCATAAATTTCAACCAGACCCCGCGCAAAACTCCGTCGCAGCCTCATTAACGTAAAAGTGGCGATAAACTTGTAGATTGTCGGGCACTGTGCTGTTATAGTGATGTTGGGGAAACCTATTTTGTTCGCATTTACCTATATATGACATTTTTCGTAGTTAACTAAGCTGACGGGTTTAATTATGTTGCAATCAAATATAAAACGCTAATTTCTGAAATCAATCGTTACGGGTACTTTTTATTGCATACTCTAATTAAATAAAAAGTACCCACCATAAACCCATTTACATGATATTGATTTATTTATTTAATCGTATGGCTTACATTGAATAGACTTCTTTTATATTATTTGCCTATATACTATAGTTTCTAGCTCGATATTGATAATATAAGTAATTGACTGATGAGATTATGGAGAAATTGAAATTAAATTCTTTAGAAAGCTTTCTGTACCGTTCGAGGTACATAATGAAATATCAGTTAAGTAGCTAGAAAATTTCAAAGAAACATAAATAATTTAAAAAAACCGGCCAAGTGCGAGTTGGACTCGCGCACGAAGGGTTCCGTACCATTATTTATAAAAACGGCAAAAAATCACGATTGTTGTATGGGAGCCCCACTTAATTTTTTTTTAAATAAAATTTGTTGTTATAGCGGCAACAGAAATACATAATCTGTGAAAATGTCAACTCTCTAGCTATCACGGTTCTTGAGATACAGCCTGGTGTGACAGAGAGACGGACGGACAGCGAAGTCTTAGTAATAGTGTCCCGTTTTACTCTTTGTGAGTACGGAACCCTAAAAAGTAGAAAAATAAAAATATGTCTTAGGTAACTGGTTGGTAATCTATTGGGTTGGACGAGGTAACGATGAAAACCAATACTAGCTATCAATGTTATTTTACTCTTCCAACATTATTTTAAGTTACACTTAGATTCTTATGCAGCTGGTAAGGTCGACGTCAAAGAGCTATATACACTTTTGCACCTTATTCCATTGTAATAAGGTGCAAAAATGCATACATCTCTTTGACGTCGACTGTACACCATTTACACCTTATTGCACTAAGTTATTTCTTAACTCAAGACAGCACCGCTCTCGATCACTACCATGAACCTTCTTCTTCTCTTTTTTTTTGGCGTTCTGGCCAACTTTGTCGGCTCAATTTTGCCAGAATCAAGTTTAACGAGATCTGCTCATGACCTGCGAACAAACGGACAACACAAACACATAACGACTACCAATCACCACTGTTAATAATCCAACAAACCTAATCCAATTCGTCCACACTCCGATCACGCCGTCAATCGTCGTATCGGCGCTAAAGTAGTGGGGGCACGACAGTGGTGCCACCGGAAAGACTCAAGTTTCTAACCAATTAATAAATATACACAGTTATAATCAAATATAATTTATATAATTATTTATTACTTCATTTAATATTTAACTCTTTACACAGTGGTAACGATTATTTACTTAAATATGACTTGCACCAATGCTCTATATCCGTTTGATATATATTCTCACGAAATGCCTTAAAATGATGGCATAAAATAAACTGCTGTCCCCTGGCGAATCTCAAATCTGGCCGTAACGATGAAAGGGATATACCCGCGTTGCCTATAAATGAATATTTAGCATTTTTGTCGCTCGGCGACGAATCGCGCTGTCGATCGGCCTGTGCAAACAAAAGACAACAATTTGCATTTTAACTAGCTGATAACTGGACCAACTCGACCGCAGCGCCCTCTAATTTCCTCGGAACCCAACGGAAACACATTTTATTTCTTGGTTTGGTTCCATGAAGAAAAGCGGTATATAGGTAGGTGTATAATAAAAAAGATTCTGACATAAGTAAAAAAAAAAACCAATTGCGGTTAGAAATAACATGGGCCTCAAATCGGCCCATCTATTTCACATATTTATGTTTCGCGAAACAGATTGTAGTCTATGAGGATCGGAAGCGATGGACGCTAATAGACCTCCTGCTGTAGGAAATTTGAAATAAGCACCTATACAAAAACCACTACTAATAAATTAAAGACTTTCCTGTATTATTAAAATACTCTGCAGAAAGCTTAGAGTAGCTGTAGCATTGTAATTTGTGTGGCCGTTTCCCTTAAATTCAGCAGATATAAATAACATTGCAAAGCCAACAGTATTATTTCAAAAGCAAACTGGAATGAAATAATACAACTAAGTACCAATGATAGTAAATAGGTACCTACTTTAAAAACGTTGTGCTACCTTCATTATAATTAACATTGTCTGAAATAAATCAGCAAAAAAGCCTGCATTTATTCTGAGGCGTGAATTAAAAAAGTTGTACGGATTTTGAGTGAGTTATTGTGCAGTGCTCAGGGGCGGTTTCCAGGGAATACCAAACACTGGCGAAGCACGAAGCACTCTCGTATTTTTCATTGTTTTAATGAAACCCGTTTACTTGTGTCGAATCTAATAATTATGAATATAATAATTCCATGGTGATTTTTTGCAGTACTCGTTGATTGTTTTATTCTTGAACTGATGTGAAACATGAGAACGTTCTGTAGATAAGTTACGTAAATGGTAGCCATCAAGTTGTCGCAGTGCAGTTATTTGGTGAAATGTGATGGATCGTGATCGTTGTGACAATGTTTGCGAGAGTGTGACCCATGGCTAATTCCCCGGACCTGGGTCTGCTCGCCGCCAGCCTTCTTCGGCTCATCATAGGTAAGTTCCTACTAATAGTCCCATTCTATTTATTTATTTAATCGTATGGCGATCTGTAGAATAGGCGAATATCCATGTGATATTTTATAGTAGCGCCTATTTCGCCGAAAGTGTTGTCGCTCATTCTATGAACTCATTATTTTTATCAGAAATCAGAATTATATTGATTAAAACACATTATTTTACATGGCAGGCTATTAAGTAGAGTAGGTACATACGACGTGTTATAAATAGGTATCCATTTCTGTTCACATACGTTAACATAGGTACAGTCGCCATCACATACATCGGAGCAAACAAGCACGTCACAAACATCGGAACACACCTCTATTTTCAAGCCATTAGGGTGCATGTGCCGATATTTTTGAACACCTATAGTGTACCTATGTATGCGATGGCGACTGTACATTTCGTTCTGCTGAAATAACAAGATTAAATCATACTAGATCAAAGAATATGATATAACAAGATTAAATCGTATGAAATAACTAGATTAAATCAGACTAGATCAAAGAATATGATATAACAAGATTAAATCGTATGAAATAACAAGATTAAATCATACTAGATCAAAGAATATGATATAACAAGATTAAATCGTATGAAATAACTAGATTAAATCAGACTAGATCAAAGAATATGATATAACAAGATTAAATCGTATGAAATAACTAGATTAAATCAGACTAGAGCAGAGAATGTCAAAGATTGCTTACTCGGGTACTATTTTTAATCTAGCAGATTCAAAT
This sequence comes from Epinotia brunnichana, assembly GCA_963854355.1. Classification (NCBI taxonomy): domain Eukaryota; kingdom Metazoa; phylum Arthropoda; class Insecta; order Lepidoptera; family Tortricidae; genus Epinotia; species Epinotia brunnichana. The sequence goes on along the minus strand of OY977939.1, from coordinate 15,871,674 downwards.
TCCTATGTGTAAAGCCTGTGGGAAGCGTGTGCGACGCGCGTGTTGTATGTGCTTGTTGTACGTGTACGTTTGTAGTGACGCTGCAGAGGCACTTGGTTCGCTTCTTTGCTTTTACAAGTTTTAATCTTCCTAATGCGTCGCCTTGCACGATTCTTTACGAATGGTCGCGTACGTTTATGCTAACCGGCGCGACGCTGTGTTTTGTTTAATTTGTCGGTAAGAGCGTTTCGCTCCTTACACTATTACCTACAGCCGAGGCTATTATTACAGCCTGCGCACACCGGTTTTATAGAGTTAGTGTTATTACTGTAGATAGTTGACCTTAACTACGGCAATGTTTCGGTATTATAACTCGAGGGTGTATCTCAATGTTTTAGCAAACCAGATGTTATGTATGTTGGTGCATTTGGAGTTTTTAGTACCTATCCATGCGCTAAGGTAATTTCATCCACATTTAATCCTGATACCTTAGTGCAGTCCGACCTACCGAATACATTACTAATGCTACCATCGTGTTTTTGTATCATTATACTCGTAAAAGTTTTTCATGTAAGAAAAGCGAAAAAACAACGGTACGACTATTGCTGGAACATGCACTGTCGGCATCTTTCGCTAACATTTCATTGTACGTAATAAGGAAGTCAAAAGACAAAACATTACATTATTATGGTGTTCAGAACTGGGAACTTTTTAGGTAGGTATATATTGTTATATTAATCGATTATCCACTAATACCCACGGGTGATTAGTTTCATGAGTAGCAAACCTGAATGAAAAGCAATTTAATAAAGTAATTGAGTCGGCAAGTATACGCCTGCCCTAGACAATTTCTATCGAAAATTTACTTCCCGGCTCTGGATGAAGTGTCAAACTCAGCATACGGGAAACTTTGAAGTTAATTATTAACTTTACTGGTGACACATTTAATATCTGTGCCTTTGATCCCGGTGCAGAAGTGAACTCTTTATTAACAGCCAGTGAAGCTTGGATGGTGTTTAGTTAGAACAGTAATTAGTACAATAGGTGGGATGCAGGCAGCGGCGCAGGCGGCGTCGCGACGTGCGGCCGCCGTGTCAAGAGGCCTGTGACGTGCACTCGACCTGCGCCACCTCAGGCTTTTAAAAGTTTTACGTGATCCTACAGTGCCTTTATAAAGCCTCAAATGTTCACGTAAGTCGGAAGTCATTTTCTTACTAATGTACGGTACATGTTTGATACATGTATAAGTAGATCTTGTGGAATCGTTTTAAATAGCCAACGTACCGCGTAGGTACGTACGCGCGCGCGTGCGTTATAATACAATTCTTGGGTACTACGAGTACGCACATCTTTTTCTAAGCCTGTCTAATTTCCCTGTCTGGGAGATTCAATGGGTCCCTGCCTATTTAAACACTATTACGGCACAAACACGGACTGAATCAACAGAGTTGGATCAGCACAATTCCAATGCACACAAAGCGGACGAAGCCTTACGAAGTCGGTGTAATTTGGCCCTTTGTGAGCGCTCTAGGACTGGTTGGCGGCCTTCTGCGACGCAATCGTCACCCAGCTACGGTGAAGGAAATATGGGCCCCTGTCTGTCTACGTGGGGTCTAATAACAGAAGGCCGACCGCACCGCGCGCGTCTCCGCTGCCCGTTCGCATGCGGAATCTTGATGCGCTCTTTTGTATTACCCTCTCAAACTTCATTCTAAGAGATGACTCTCCCATAAAATCGTCCGCATAACTTATCCCTCCTCACAGATTTATAATATTGGTCCGAAGAAGATATAAGTCTCCGTTTATACAATTTGAAATATCTTATGCCTTTGGAATTGTTTCGGTCCACTCTTATATATTATCGCTTTTGTTTTTTCCTATTCTGAGTAATATGAATCTAACGGTACCTAATAAAGATTTTTGTGTTCTATATTCTCTATTGTATATGAATATGAATCACCGTTAAGAATAGGAATTCTAAGGTGTGTTCCTCGACATATCTATTAATGACTATCGATGTGTGTAACTGCTCCAGAGTATACATGTACCATGTACCTATCCTACAGTAAAGCCTGCAGTTAACATGTGACCAGTGATGCTGCAAATCATGTAACAACTGATTGATACACGAAAGCATCAACTGTTAACGTAACTGGGAATGAGACCTCACATACATAATCGCAATATAATACAACATTTAGATATTATATTTGTTCCTGAGTCATGGATGTTTTCTATGTATTTAAGTATTTATTTATCTATGTAAGTACCTATGTTTATCTTCGTCTAGTACCCATAGTACAAGCTCTGCTTAATTTGGGACTAGGTCGGTTTGTGTAAGATTGTCCGCAAATATTTATTTATTTATTTTTATTATTTGCTGAACATGCATTTAGGGTCGCTTCCTAATATCGTTGTGTGTGTCCCATGACCATGACTCATCACGCAGCGAACTATGCTTGTTAGAAAATAGAGACTCTTTAAACAGCTCTGTTGTTGTCTGTTGTTCGGCTGTACAAAAGAAGTAAATAAAGTATAAGTTTGAAGTTTGCGCTCTACTTTAGAAATACCTACTATCAAATATAATAGATAGTTTCGTTTTTTATTCCTACTATTTTGACCCTTATACCCGAGACGTAGGTTTCGAAACTTAAGTATATATATTTTTAGATTCAACTGTACCTCGTACACTCGTATCGTTTTGTCTTGTACGTCTTAATAAGGCAGTCAGTTAAGCCCTAAATATTTTTTTGTCCCCTATATTTAATAGGTACATGCAATGCACACCACGTGGGTCTTCGTTACATGAGTACAATAAAGGCTTGCGGATTTCTCTGTACAGTACTGTAACGGAAGCAGATTTCATGTCCGTATGTTCCTCTAAAGTGGGCAGTGCGCGTTTGGAATTAATTAGCAAATCCGAGTGCGCGGCGCGACCGCACCGCGTCGGGCGCAGGCTGCGGTCGCCGGCGCCGGCCCACCTGTCCGAGGCCTGCTTTCATCTGCCACTGTAATCCTATTAACATTTTTCTGCTGATGACACCAAAGAGCATTTTAACTATGTGTGCATTTTTCAACGCTACCGACTGAAAAAGGGAGGAATTTAAAGCATGTTAATAATTCTGTCACCAACATTACATTAGCGTGTCATAAATAAATAAATGCGGTTTTTGTTATCTTTTCCGCGATTACAAGGTAACAGCCTTTTTAATAGCTGTAAATCACGTATGTGTGTGGTATATATGTGTAGGGTTTAATTCACTGTAATACCACATACATAATTAATGTTCTTGTACTCGTCGATTAAAATCTGTGTATAAAGATTTCTTAGAGAATACTGCAACGTCACTCTTTTCATCGTTGAATAGTCTATGTTACTGCCGAAACAACCGAAATAACTGTTTCGATACGCTCTAGACAACCGACATTTTTTTTTAATAGAACTTCGTATTTCAATAATATGTGTCCTTGTTTAAGAAGACACGATCCGACACAAAATTGCCAATCTATGGCGTTTCGGAACGTAACAGAGTCGCGTCATCTGTCAAAAATCTACTTAAACTTAGTGCTGTATCCAGGGCTTAAAAAAATAAAAAAACTACGCTTTGTGATTGGCTAGTATTTAGCAATCACAGCACAGTACTGCAACATTACGGACGCCGGTGGTGTGATAGAACTAGACAATATATGTAGTACCTATACTTACGATATTTAGTTTTCTTATATACACGTATTAATGGCTTAAATTATTAATTTTAATGAACTCATACAAAAAGTAGTGTTCACAATATTGTCATAAGTCATAATCATGCATTTTAATCTCGTACCTTACTTAGGCCACTCAGCAAGCTTCGTATGGCCTAAACACGGTACTCGACTAAATAGCTCTCTATTATAACACGATTGTGAAAAATACTATTTCACAATCGTGTTATAATAGAGAGCTTTTTTGCTGAGTGGCCTAAGTAAGGTACGAGATTAAAAAGCTTGATTATAACACTATTGTGAACAATATTTTTTGTACGAGTTCATTAAAATTAGTTTTCTACGAGTCAACTGAACTAATTAAACAAACTCGATACTGTTGAAACGAAGTGCAGCTCATCGCTCGTACGCTTGTTGATATCTTAAAAGACATCAACGAGCGTACGACATCAAAGCGATTCTATTGGTCCAATTACAGTTCAGTAAAGCAGCCACGTGATTGGTCGAATTTATTTTAGTTGTCTGGAGTGTATCGAAAAGTAGTTATTTCGATTGTTTCGACAGTAACATGGACTACAACTATGAAAAGAGTGACGTTGCAGTATTCTCTATGAAATCTTAATACACATATTTTAATCGTCGAGTACAAAAATACAATTTCAGTTTATCACGCATTTCATGATTCGATGAGCAGCTCAATGTTTATACATACCTACACGATATTAACCTCGCTGAAAATATAACAATACAGAATCATGTTTACAATAAATGTCATACACTTTTATTTAAACAGAATTGTTATTTTGTCTGTTATGTGACGAACGTAACATGATATTGAAATAAAAAAAAATCAATGTGACAGCAGCAGTGTCCTTTGTGAAAGCCTTTGTTTGCCATTGCCTGCCGCAAGTATCTTTTATGTGGCGCAGTAATCCAGTTACGCTCCTTCTGTACCGACCACAAAAGTAACGTTGATGCCGGCTCCGACCTAAAAATATATCACTTCACATGCATTGTTCATTTTTTTCTACTGCCAATAGGCTGGCCAAATATCCTTTAGTACTTTTTCAGTTCCTTTCATCTAAAGTCGCCGTCAATGGACTTTGCTAACTATGTAAACAAACAATGCATTGGAATTGACATTTAATAGTACATTATGATACAAGTGAGGTATGTTGATCATTACATCAGAGGCGGAATTGTCACGTGAACCGCAGGTGAGCGTGATAATAGAGCCGAGGATGTAATTATCAAAGCTCACGCGTGTCATACGACGTTTTTCAACACATTTGCGAGGATAAAATCCTTTTCATAAAATGAACATGTTACATGCTCCTAAGTTGTTTCCTTTAGTTATTGATGACAACAGGTTTTTACTCACATATTTGTACATCTCCAAGAATGTACAGTGGTGTCAATTCTATTTATCACTTTTCTATTCACTACGAGTCAACATTTTTAACAATAACCAAACACGCATCATCAATGTTTACAAATATTTGTGAAATTACCTATAATGGCGCGCAACTATTTTTTTTCGTGAAGTTCGCGCAGTGCGCCCGCAGCGAGGCTTAGATGAAATCTCTAAACAGCCAATACAAAATAAAATAAATATTTTCTTATTCGATATCCAACAAGAAATAATCAATTAATCCACAACAAGGTTTTAATTTGTTTAGTCGAGTAAGAATCCATTTGCCGAAAATTAAAAACAAACCTGTATAACCCGGTCAATTTAAGAATGCGCCGAGTCCATACATACGCCTTGCTGCAAGGTGCCAACGTGTCTTAATCGAGATATAAACATAACTACACGAGTGTCGTAATGTTATTAAACACGCGTGTTTAATACCCAGGATTATGAGCCCAAAAGCGGCACAATAAGAGGCACGTTACGAGCAAATGTGTTGAAAAATTTCAATTCCAATACATTGTTTGTTTACATAGTTAGCAAAGTCCATTGACGGCGACTTGAGGCAGTTGTAGGTACTGGCGTTCGAATTGTACCTACATGTCACGCCGTCATCACCGAGAGTAATATTTTCCGGCAACTCTAGCGCGGTCCTTATGATAAACGGAAATTGATTATTATTATGAAGAAGCAGTCGTGCCTGATAAATACAATTTCAAAGCTCTAGTGGTTTCACTTAATAACAAGCAAACCTAAATATGTAAATACGTAAAAAAATGCGGTCTCGATAACCCGAGGATGCTACCGCCCTTCATTCGTTCATAAATGTTTCTTTTAGCTTTCGCGTGTTCAGAAACTTGCTCGTAGAAAACAACAGACTTTGCTTTAAAGCAGTCGAATAAAATATCAACGTTAGCTCTTAAGAAAACCTGAAACAGATGTGGAGTCTCATTACATCGTTGTCGAACAATAAAAGAAAAACTGAGAGTACTCCTTCAAAACTAATGACTACAACCGGAACAACCACGGATGGAAAGGAAATATGCGAACGATTCAACGAGTTCTTCGCTACAATTGGTCCACAGCTGGCTAGTGAAATCCCGCTTCGTTATCATCGCAACATAGATACGCCTGGAACCCACAACAATATACAGGGCGATAGTAACGAACTGTAAAATTTTACATCATGCAGCGAAGACGAAGTAGGTATCAAAAATGATCGACAATCTGGATCCCAACTGTAGTGCTGGTAAAAATTACACTGTTCAAGGCATACTGTTCATCTTTATACACTGGCAGCCTGTGGGTCCGATATACCCAAAAGTCGTATCATGCTGTTAGGGTGCAGTACAACAACGCCTTTAGGATGCTGATTGGTCTGCCCAGATTCTGCAGCGCATCCACGATGTTTGCTGAGTCACGCACCGACGGGTTTACGCAATTTTGCGCAAAAAAGCAGTTTCACTGCTAAGCAGAGTTAGGGGCAGCTCAAGCAGTATCCTAAGGATGATAGATGATCATGTGTGTTGTCCTGTAGGTACTTAATGAAATAATATTAAATGTTAAATCTTACTTAATTTTTAAGTACTAACATTTTTTTAAGGCTTATACTAACAACAATGAGATCAATGTTATCTTAGAAAATAAATAAATTGAATTTGAATTGAATTGAAAAAACCCTGGCAGTGACAAGTCATAAACAAAGAAGTGTCGTGTTACTATGCAACTCATCCCCGTATAATCTTCGACCTAATGTGCATTGCATTAAAGCAAACAATGTAATCGGACCCAATTTTTATAAGTGGACTGTTTTCTGACTGTATTCAACTAATCCCTCCCTACCCTCAGTGTGCGAATTATTCGTGCTATTTGTATTACACACTTTCTTGCTTCTAGGAACAAAATTTGTTCAACAAATACCTTTGTTAATATTTTGTATAAATATTAGTAGTATAAGCATAGGTACTATAGTTTAGTTTAGGCCTATTATAATTTAAACTGGCTAGCGTATTTAGATACAGTGAATATTTTGTTGCTATTGTAATTTATAATGTATGAAATTTTACAGGTGCTTAAAGTATTGAGCACCTCGTGGTGCTTACCTAACGATATCAACTTTTTGTAACGCTAATTAAGTTTCTCATAAGTAAAATGTATAATTTCTTAGAGAAAATAAAAAGTTCTATACACCTAAATTATATTATCACAAATTATTAGTTAAGAATAGATTGTAGGTAATTAAGATGCCAATTCATTCGGGGGCATAATTCGTTCTTTCACATTGGGAGGTACAATAAAAAAAGCTTAAAACAAACGAGCACAATTTTATTTTGTCGGAAATCACGCGGTAAAGAAAAGACTCGGGCGAAATTTGCATTAACGGTTTCAGCAACTTGATGCCAACAGAATTTTCCCATTTTTTTTTCTTAAAGATAGCTTTAATTAAATCCATTCCATTTCCGCGACTATAAACAAAGGGGACGAATTATTTACTACCAGTAGTTAGATAATACTTGTTTGTAGGAGTTAACTTATTTTATGTGTAAATCTCTATTATTTTTTGTCAAAACTAATTTAGAATAATACGCTATGACTCAAGCTAATTTCGCAGGCGAGAGTAGACAACAACACCAATAACAATTCAGTATGGGTACAGTAGTACAGTACGGCTACAAATATTATATGTAAGTTTCTGGGTAGCTACTAACTTCGCTCCACTCGCGTATTACAATGAAAGCAGGTGGAGTCGCGGGATGATATATAAATAACCTAAGTCCATCCCGAAGGTGCATTATACATATAGTTGTACTGCTTTCAACAGTATAACTACATACATGTAGTTATACTGTTGAAAGATGTTTTGAAACCGGATGAGTAGTTCCAGAGATTATACACTTCATACAATATTTCAAAGCTATACAAACTCACATACTGTATTTACAATATCAGTCTATATACTAGAAAGTTAAGTAGGTAAAGTCAAGTTACGCAGTAGAGAGTGTAAACCAGCATTAGCCCGGAAACGTTTATTAGGAATGGCACATAAAAATACCGGTAGACATAATTGAACTGGAAATATAGTATTTTAAGAAAAAGTTGACCAAATTACTTATCCAAAAATGTTACTACTATAAATACTTGGGATTGACACAGATTGTAATTTATCATATAATTGAAATTGTTAAAGTACTCGTGTTTAATGATTATTTTATTAATTCATAATTTCTTTGACATTGATATTTCTATGCCAATCGGTAAAACATAAAGAATCATACTTTTCATGTAATACCAATTTTGTGTTAAGTTTCACAACAATATTATACTTTTTAGTAAAGAGTAGGAGCTTAACTATTAAAGGAAAATAACACGTGCATGTGCTAGGAGTGTTTTAGGCAGATAAAAAAAAACCAGCCAAGTGCGAGTCGGACTCGCGCACGAAGGGTTCCGTACCATTATCTATAAAAACGGCAAAAAATCACGTTTGTTGTATGGTATTAAGTACCTACCTACATTATGTTGTGTTACTCTACGTAAATAAACAACAAAATCTTACAGAACTCTGTAAGCAGAGCACTGCGCTATTGGGAATTACCTGTATTAAGTAATTGCTATTAGTTCATATAAACTTTGACGTCGTATGGCAAAACTGTCACCTCCAATCCCATTGTAATTGCGTGCGGTAAGATACTCGTAATACATCATACACAACTGTATTGTTTTCTGTAAGTATAAAACACATGCCTAAAAAACTTCTCCAAACGCCATGATTAGATGTTATTGTGTTGTTATAATTCTAGGAATAAATCGTGTTACATTTAGGTAATTTTATAATATTTTAAAATTTTCAGTGAATGTCAAACTCTAATGCTTCTGGCGCCATCTAACCACTTCATGCAGTGACTCTGCAAAAGCTCTGCCTCGCCATCTATCGGATGAGCTTTTAACTCAGTTTCAAGTTGAGCCACGCGTTCCACTCTACTTTTGCGACCCTCCGTTAGATGGCGCTGCCCTATGTTTAGTGTGGCTATGGAACCAAGCTTGTTTCTGTTGACATTGTTCAGATGTCGCTATGCATCCTGTTCCTAGGGTATTAGAAAAGTGTTGTGAGGCTCCTCTTGAATTAAGTTGTGTACTCTCTACAAAAACGCTTGACAATGACAATTATTTATGAATAATAACTTAAGTTGACAGGATTAGTCAAACTTATTAGTTAAGAAAAACGTAAAGGTACTGGTTTTTCAAATAAAGTATATACATTCGAACACTACACTTTACATTAAAGAGGGGTATAAGGTAAGTTCTTTCTTATTATTACTGTTACCTACTGGACGTATAGGATTAGACGTGTTTATAGTCTAGAACAAACCAATGCAGTTGAAGTAATGTGTGAAAATCCCGAATATCGTAAATAAACATAGCATCTTTCTTTACCATGCAAGTACATTCTAAACATCAACAGCCCTTACATCTGTTGAAGATGAAATAATATATGTTTTCATAAATAGTTATTTAAAAAAAATCCTTGTTATTCAGGTTCTCCAAAACAACATACCTACTAGATAATAAATTACTTACTCAACTTACTGTATTGAATATTGGTTCTCCAGGCTTACGTAAAAAATAAGCAATTTTTGTAAATAATAATTTTCAAAACAATGCATTTTCGAACAGATACAAATATTCAGACATATTTATTTATTCGCTGCAACCATGGTATTTACAACATGGTAACAGGACATCTGAGACGAACTAAAAGAGCCAATACTCGAGCGATTGCTTTTAGCAGTTCATGAGAGTTGCACTGTGTACTTTCTGGCCATGGTTGTCCAATGTGATATAAAAAAACACACGTGTAGCAAAATAAACCTAAATTCTTAATGAATAATTTGAAAATGAATCTGGATAAGACAAATATAATGACATTTAAACAAAAATTGCAGCCAGCTAGTCTAAATATAGCTTATAAAGGACATAGAGTAAATTAAACTAATGTAAGTCGATTCTTAAAGTTAAGCATGGATAATAAGTTGACGTGGAAAAACCAAATTGACATTATATGTAAAAACCGGCCAAGTGCGAGTCGGACTCGCGCACGAAGGGTTCCGTACCATTATCTTTAAAAAAACTATTATATTCTGTGTTTTGAAAACTATTATATGTATTTGTTGTTAAACATACATACATACATACATAAAATCACGCCTCTTTCCCAGAGGGGTAGGCAGAGATCACGGATCTCTATTTGCTACGATCCTGACAAACCACTTTCACTTCACTCACTTTCATAACATTTCTCATACATGCTCGTCGGTTTAGGGTACTTTTGACCTGGCCTTTTTCTCCAATTTGATCGGAGAAAGTTCGCCTAGGTCTTCCCCTTCCAACTTGCCCTTTCACTCTTTTTATATACACTCTCTTCGTTAATCTTCTTTCATACATTCTCTCTACATGCCCAAACCACCTTAACATACCCTTCTCAATGTTCGTGACTATATCTCCATCCATTCATATTCATATTCATATATTTTATTGGTAAAAGTATAAGTAACATTTTACAAGTCAATTTGTTAAAATGGTTAGCTACAATAATTAGAAGTTTTGTCAATTTTAGGATTAGGTTCAAAATCCAGAAGGTAAATTCAAACAGTTTTTGGTTACGTCGTGAGTGGAAGATTATACAATGATGGCAAACAACAGTCACAAAACTTTCACCTGTCAGTTTCTCAAGAGAAGACTTTGGACAGAACGCTGTGTGACTTCTGGGAAGTAAAAGAATTGCCGTGCAAACCTGTGCTTAGCCCTCCGGATCAACTGGCTGAAGATATATACGCACTTCATCACTCTCGTGATGAGGGGGGGAGATATATAGTAGCGTTACTTTTCACACCTGATGCGCCACTACTTGGAGATTCCCGCGCTGCAGCTGAACGACGACTGCTAGCAACAGAGCGGAAACTTAACGTTATTTTCTTAAAATAAATTCTTCAATTCCAAACTTATCTCTTATCACACTGTTTCTGACTCTATCACTCAATTTCACTCCACACATACTTCTCAACGCTCTCATTTCTGCTGCATTCACTCGACTTTGATGTCTTTTTTGCCACACCCAACTTTCGCTACCATACATAAGTGTGGGCACCAACACTCCCCTATGCACAGCCACGCGTGCTTTTTGCGATATTTTCTGGCTGCCCATAAAGGCATTCAGTGCCCCATTCACTCGATTCCCTGCATTCACTCTCCTTTCAATATCTTTCTCATGCTTTCCGTCTCCGGTAAATAGTGTCCCCAAATACACAAACTCTGTTACTTGTTCCAGTCTTTCTTCACCAATCATTATTTCGCAGTCTGTCATAATTTCATCTTTTTCAAATACCATCACTTTCGTCTTACTTACATTCATCTTCATCCCTTTCCATTCAAAAGATTCATTCATCTTCGTTAACATCATTTGTAACTCCTCAGCAGACGACGTAAGTAGTACAAGGTCGTCAGCATATAGGAGACATTTGACGCGTAACCCTTCCATTCTCAAACCACATTCATCACCTTTGAGATCCTGCAGACAGCTGTCCATGAATAGATTAAACAGCCACGGAGACGCTACACATCCTTGTCTAACACCCTTTTCGATGTTAAACCAGTCAGTATATGACCCGTTTATTCTCACGCAAGCACTGGAATCCTTATATAAAGATGTCAGTGCTTGAACGAGGCGGCTGTCTACTCCATACGTGCACAACACCGACCATAGTTCATCCCTCATCACTCTATCATAAGCCTTTTCCAAGTCCACGAAAGCGCAATAGACCTTTTGACCTTTGGCCAAATATTTCTCGGCTATGCATCGTAAGGAAAAGACTTGATCTGTACAACCCATACCCTTTCTAAATCCTGCTTGTGCATCCCATACTTTCTCATCGGTCTCTTTCACTACTCTTTTAATCAACACTTTTGCATACAATTTGCCGACGATGCTGAGTAAGCTAATGCCCCTGTAGTTTTTGCAGTCAAGTTGTGATCCTTTCCCTTTGTAAAGAGGAACGATTACGGCCTTGCGGCCTTTTGTTGTTATAGCGGCAACAGAAATACATCATCTGTAAAAAAATCAGCTGGAACTATCACGGTATCAGTGAGATACAGCCTGGTGACAGACAGACGGACGGACAGGCGGACGGACAGCGGAGTATTTAAATACTGTTTAATCCGGGTCTAACGCGATATTTATTTACCTTTATTTCTGACGTTTCGACACGGGTTGCACCGGTCATGGTCGCAGATAACTGTCGTCCCAGCAAGTTGTCAACAGAGATATAAATCTTAGAAAAGTATCCAATCAGGCATCTGTACTAACGGCATACCACGCATATGTTACACCCACTTTAAGATATGGTATCCTCTTTTGGGGTAATTCTACAAATCGGGAAAATGCATTTAAAGCCCAAAAGAAATGTCTGTGGTCAATCTGTGGAATCAAATAGCGTGACTCATGCAAACCACATTTTATAAGTTTAAAAATACTTACCTTATCCGGTGTTCCAGAAAGTATAAGCACGAGTTCTATATAAAATTAAAAAAAGTAATAATATTTGTTATGTCTATTTTTATGATGAATTATACGTCTGTTTTTATGATGAATTATACATTTAACTAATTATCTACAATTAACGAATGAATTAATTACTGTACAATTTTTTCCAAAGTCATTAATTGTAAACCAATGAACGGACCTTGGACCTGACAATAGACATAAGCTTCAGCACAGACTTGTTTCCGACGACTTTGGAGGCTTTCAACCAGTTTCTTATAAATCTCAATGGAATCCGCGGCCTTAGTGTTTTTCCGAAGTGCCTTGGTTAGTGCCCAAAAAGTCTCAATAGACCTGGCCTCTGGGTAGTTTGGAGGATTCATGTGCTTAGGCACGTATTCGACTTTGTTTTCTTTATACCAACCTAACGTGGTCTTGGAGTAGTGCACGGATGCCAAATCCGGCCAAAATTAAACAGATCCATCATGCTCGCGGATCATAGGCAGTAGACGACGATTTAAGCACTCGGTGATGAACGTATCGGACTTCATTGTTTGCGTAGTGACAAATGGCTTGGATAATTTGCGGCACTCACGAATAGCTTGCCAAACCATTTCTTTTTTACTGAATTTTTCAGTGAAGATGGATTTGTTGGCATCACTGATATCTTGGCCCTCGCGTACGGTATAAAATTGGTCACCCGGGAGCATTTTATAATCAAATTTTAAGTACATCTCGTCGTCCATAATAATGCATGCTGATTTTCGGCACAAGAGAGTATCATAAAACTTGCGGCCTGCTTGTCACTTCGTTTTGGTTTTTTCTGTTTTTTATATGTTTTAAGACCAATCCTTGCTTTGGCTTGATGTACATTGCTTGCCGATGTTCGTAGTTTTTTGGCCACATCCCTAACAGATAGATCGGGTTTTCTACTGAACGCTTGAGCGATTTTCCGGTCCAGATTTCGGTCTGCAGATTTTCGGCCGCTTTTCGGTGCATCGCAAAAGGAGTATTCTTCGCCATACTTTCATATTGCTGTAACAGTCGAGTTCTCCAATATCTATACAGGCAACCTTTCAAAAATATCTATACAGAGTCTTTATTGTTAGTGACACAAGACGCATGTGTAGATATTTTTGAAAGGTTGTCTGTATAGATATTGGAGAACTCGACTGTACGTACGGCTCCGATGCTGACTCCCACCGTTTTTGCCAACTCTTTTAACGTTATGTTAGGGATTCTACACCATTTGTGTACGATGAATTTACGCTTTTCGGGAGAAATGCCTCGCATTTTGTTTATTTATTTTACAGAAATGCACTTCAAATAATAACCGTATTTCTTGGTAACCATGGAAACAGCAAACCTACATTCAAACTTTTTTCTTATCATTATTAGTAAAGACATGGGAGCACTCCAAATACGTGCTTATACTTTCTGGAACACCTTGTTTGTACATACCTATATGAAGTAGTCAATTTTGTGATTCAAAATCGAAACCAGTTTGGTAAATTTAAAAGTGGCCTTCAGAATAAATTAAAAGCAATATCAGTAAAAAGCAATGTCAAGATAAACGGAGAACATATAGCATATGTCCATGAGTATCTTTATGTGGGCCAATTAGTCTCTTTCCAGGCGCGACAAGAGAAAGAGGTCGATAGACGGACCGAAAACGCCTGGAGGAGCTATTGGTCCATGAAACACCTAATGAAGGGCGACCTACCTCTGGCACTTAAACGTAGGCTCATGGACATGTGCATACTTCCAGTTCTCACCTACGGTGCACAGACTTGGTCTTTGACGGAAGCGCAGAAGTCCAAACTCGGGGTTTGCCAGCGAGCTATGGAGCGCAGCATATTGGGTGTAAAGCTAATGGACCACATCCGGAACACCACGCTGCGCTCCAAAACCCAAATAGAAGATGTAGCTCGGAAGGCAGCCAAGTTAAAGTGGGACTGGGCTGGTCACGTCTACCGCATGCCGAATGAGCTGTGGGCCAAAGGGACCACGGAGTGGAAGCCCCAACACTCAAAACGGAGACGCGGTAGACCTCGTCGGCGATGGCGGGATAACTTGGACTCCTTTTTAAAAGACTGGCCAGTTATTGCTCAAGACCGCGATGAATGGAAGGGGAGAGGGGAGGCCTTTGCTCAGCAGTGGGACATAACGGGCTCGATATAATAATATCAAGTCATACAGCATTATTGCAAAAAAAACATACTTGGAATGGCCCACAAGATTTTCAATAAACTACCAAAGACTATTGTTGGAAAAGTAAAAAATGATGTTGATTTAAAACTAATCAAAGAATTTCTATTAAGTAAAACATATTATTACATGAGTTTTTAACGGACCTATGCACTTAATTATAATTTTTTTTTTTTATAATTTTACTACGTAATTTTAGTTTTAGGACCTACGAACTTAAATTATACATTTTTTGTACAAATTTTGTCTACCTAATGTTAATCATTTGTAAAGCATGCTGCATGCAGAAGTATGTTACAAAAGCTACAACCTTATTTGTATGCCGCAAGGCACCACATAATGATACTGAACAAAAATGTAATACCTAATAACTATACCTATGTTTGACAAATAAATCTTTGAATCTTTATATTTGATGGTTTTTCCTTTTGAAGAGAAGAAGTAGGTTAGGTTAGCAATTATTGATATATTGTTACATTAATCTAGTAATCTGCAGGTAAACCATCAATTTATCGCAATATTCGTATTATATATTAAAATTTGCGTAGTTCAGCGTTGTCTGTTCAAGAATAAAGGTCGGCTACTTACCGTTATTATTTTATACAACACGGGCTCTACGTTTCAGCTCAAATTACATGGTGGGATATAAGCGCTGATTTCCTTCACGTTCGCTAATTAATCGCTGATTCTGCCATGGCACACCCTCACTTGCAATATGACCCAGTCGGGAAATGGATTGCCTAATCCATCCATTATCTATGCTCCGTGATTGAGCAACAAACGAAAAACTCCCGGGACTGTTGACTGATCTTCACCCAAAGTGAATTAAGGCCTATTAAGCTTGAATCATTTAGCGCAATATACACGTGGAGCTTTTAATTTTAGGTGCTGTGGAATCGTAATTTATAGGTATAAATATCGGTTCCACAGCCCATTGTAGCATGACTTGCATATAAAACTGGGATAATAAAACAACAGATAAATATTGTACTGTGCAACAGAACTTTAGGAGATTTATAATGAATGACTTAATCAAAATTGTATTGTAAATATGTCTCATCTCAGCATACATATTACTACACCCCGAAATTCAGTAAAATGCTGCAAATGGTGTTAAAAGCATGAAAATCGGAACGATTGATTTTTAGTCCATATAAATCAATTTGACCCGTAGCACCATAAAAAAGGAGAGGAATTATGACGTCATCTTTTTTGTATGGAAAAAAAAAATTGTTATGAAACCTATTTGGCGTACACTATGCAGCGGTTTGATCAAATTGACACTTAAAATTGTTACAAAATCAGGATTTTCAGTTCAGATCCATTCAGGTTAATAATTAGAAATCCGCCAAGGTGTATTTTATTTTAATTTTTATTTATTGAACTCGAAAAAAATACTTATAGTAACATATTTACTCTGGCACCGCATGCGGAAAAAAACGATAATATTATGGCGCTAAAACTGAAGAATCGTATTCATCCCAATAGACGATGTCCTTTTAATTCTGATCGTGTTTACCTATACCTACTATGATTTTATTGTATATTATTGTCTTTAAAGTTGTTTCTATATTAATAAGACGATCAAAATATTCTGTTTGTATACAGACAATTTGAACGATTGATTTATTCTTGTTTCAGGTAAGACAACAAAATTAACAATGACAACGGGGACGACTTCCGTAGATGGTTTTAGGTAAGTAAGTATACTTTTAACAGTGCGACTTTGAGATAAAGCCAAATTTTACGCTAGATACTTACATTATTCATCCATAGTCCTGGCAATGAATTGACAACTTGTATGGAAAAAATATAAAATTTGGAAATAATTTATAATAGCGGTTTTTTTCTATGTAATGGATATATTATCAACAAGCGACCCGCCCCGGCTTCGCACGGGTTTATATGTATTTAATACATGCATGTATTAGACATATAAACCTTCCTCTTGAATCACTATGTCTATTTAAAAAAACCGCATCAAAATCCGTTGCGTAGTTTTAAAAATCTAAGCATACATAGGGACAGACAGACAGCGGGAAGCGACTTTGTTTTATACTACCTATGTAGTGATTAAATAGTTACCTAGCGACTAAATCCACCAAATGTCAGGCATCAAAAAAATTATAACTTAACTAGCTTCTGAAAAGTCAGAAAAAATATGAATAAATGGTTGTATCTTTATTTTGCTCATTTACATTTGCTCTGTAATATTCAAGATAAATAATTAAAAAACAATTAATGCTTTATTTCAATCTACATTCTACATATATATATAAATACTTCCGGATGGAAAGTTTGTTGGATTCTTGAATAAAGCATCCTAGAATAATGTTTTAAAATGAAAGAAATAAAAAAACTAAAAAAAACGCTATTATAAATTAATGTTTTTCAAAAACGTATTTGGCCTGGAGTACCAGATAGGTAATCAAAACTTTAGGTGTCAAAGCAGACGCCAGAGGGCCTACCGCGAACGGCATTCGAAGTTTTCCCTCTCTGTCGCATTTAAGTACAAACTTGCAAGTACGACAGAGAGAGAAAACTTCGAATGCCTTTCGCGGTAGGCCCTCTGGCTCCTTTAGGGCATAACCGGGAATAACGTTAGGTAAGGAAGATGATGACAGGTAATTAAGTCCTGTATTTTGTTTCACATTTTCGTTTTATCGGAATTTAATTATATCAGACATGATTCCAATTAATAAGTATACTATTATTATCATGAATAATTCAATAAAAGAACTATATTATGTTACTCTTTTATGAGTTTCTTAAGTTTACCTCAAAATTGAAGGGAACAAGACGATAGCAGCTGTGCTCAGACTCATAATGATTCGATTAAATCAACTTAGTTTAAAGTACAGTGTAAAAGCTCTCTACGTTAACCGTAGACTACCCAGGACTTAGCTAGCCAGCTACGTTTGCTGAATCAAATTATTTAACAAACTCTCTCATAGCGCTGTTTATATATCTAAGTTTACAGCTATTGAATGAGCTATTAAACCCACGAGGTGATATTTAATGGCTTTCGATTGAATACCTGCCTCATTCTAAATGCAATCCAATATAGAACACGCCGAAAACAGGACAGTTAATTTGTATTGTTAATTATTACAAGCTACAATCAGTTAACTGTCACCCGTGATTGTTATGCAAATACCCATTGTAACTCCCGAGTTAATTTGTTGCAAATACCTCCATTAAGTTGGCGACTAAGAGAAGATTAAATTTGCACAATACAGGAAAATGGCTTTATAGCCAGGTTTATTGGACTCTGGAGCATAATGTACATCACGCAAAATGTCCAAACTATGAAAATGTAAATACGCAAAATGTGCACGGCATCAAACGACAAATAACGAGTAAAATATGTATCTTCAATCGTATTTGTTATTTTCCGAATCTATAAGCTAAAAATGATTTGTATCTGATAGTGATAAAACTCATGTGTGTTTCTTTCACTATAATTTTCTGTGTCCTATTTTATTTACGATGACTTTCAAAACATGTAGGTAATGTTGTTACCTACATTTTTTTCGGAAAACATTTTATTTCATTCATATTTTGCTAATTATGGTACACGGGCACTATGTGTGCGTTCTGTTGGGCAAATGGGCTCTTGTTCTGCTGACCTATTCAGTAGAAATAAAATAATAATAAAAAATCCCTTTTCTCAAAAATGGCCCGCAAATTGAACATAACTCGCTACATATTGGAAGGTAAAGTGTAGTGTACCTATAGTTTAAGGCCAGATCAAAACTAAAAAACATTGCAGGCCGCCTGGAATGTTACATATAAATTCTACCTAATCTATAAAAACGGCAAAAAAATCTCCTTTGTTGTATGGGAGCCCCCCTTAAAATAATATTTTATTTTGTTTTTAGTATTTGTTGTTATAGCGGCAACATAAATACATAATATGTGAAAATTTCAACTCTCTAGCTATCACGGTTCTTGAGATACAGCCTGGTGACAGACAGACGGACGGACGGACGGACGGACGGACAGCGAAGTCTTAGTAATAGGGACCCGTTTTACTCTTTGAGTAAGGAAGCCTAAAAAACAGTACGGATTGACGGCAAAAAGTATAATAATTATATTTATGGGAACAAAAATATAAATGCCTGTCCTGACTGACTCACTCACTCATCAACTCACAGCCGAAACTACTGGGCCTAGAGAGTTGAAATTTACACCAGAACTACCTTTTACAACGTAGGCAACGGATAAGAAGTAATTTTCGGAAATCATACCCCTAAAGGGGTTAAATAGGAGTGCAAAGCTTGTATGGGGGAAACTTGATTTTTTGAGCTAGAGACTTAAAACTTTGTATAACGATTACTTATTATTCTGCCCCTAAGGGGGTTAGAAAGGGGTGTAAATTTTGTATGGGGGAAACTTAATTTTTTAGACAAGCGACTTAAAACTTTGTAGAGAGATTACTTATTATAATACAAATAAAGTACTTTTAGCGTTTTGAAAAATTTCACCCCTAAAGGGTTGCAACGTTTGTATGAACAAAACTCCTTTTTGAGATAGAAGCTTAAAAGTTTTTAGAAATATTACTTATTACGATACAAATAATACGAAACAAATAAAGTATTTTTAGCGTTTTGGTAAATTCCACGCCTAAGGGGATGAAAAAGGGGTGCAATGTTGGTAAAGGGGATTTTTTGGAGCTAGAATCTCAAAACTTTTTAGAAAGATTACATAATAAAAAAAATAAAAGATATGAGATTTGTAACTTCGATCTTAGCCTGTTTAGACTACCAAAATTATTTCAGTGTTTTTTGAAATTCTTCCCCCAAAGGGGATTATAAGGGCATTCAAAGTTTGTATGGAGAGCAAGACATTTTTAAAGTAAGGGATTTGTTACTTCGGGTTTAGACAAAACAAACATGCTAAAATACTACAAAACTTATTACAGCGTTTTTTTTTAATTCATCGCCTAAGAAGGTTAAAACGGGGTTCGAAGTTTGTATAGTATAGAGCAAGACATTTTTAAAGTAAGAAATTTGTAACTACGGTTTCAGCCTGTTTATTATAAGGGTTTAAAGGGGGTTCCAAGTGTGTATAAAGAGCAAGCCATTTTGAAAGTAAGAGATTTGTAACTTCGGTTTTAGACTGTTTACTAAAAGACTAGGCACAAAACTAAATTCAATGTTTTTTTTTATTTATTCCTTAAACAAACTTTTAGACGATGACATGTTATACGCGGACGAAGTCGCGGGCAACAGCTAGTGATAAATAAAATCTGCAGAACCAGTATTGATGAACGGTAGTCTAAACTACAGTAACGGATGTATTCTAAACTACATCGGTACTTCAATGACGAAACAATAAAATTTATATGCTTTGGCTTGAAGTTGACTGGTAGAGAATGCTTTATAGCATTAAGTCCGCCTTTCGTACTGTAAGTTCTTCTTTTGTGCAAAAAAGATTAAATAAATAAATGACAGCATGAAAATGCACTTGAATCTTATGCGAAAAACATTACAGTTTTATTTGAAATTGAATCGCTGTTGAATTCATATTACTCGTATTTTCGCCTACTCAAAAATACGAGTAACGAAATGCGTTATAACGAATGATAGGTACCTACTCTTTGTTCAAAATACACGGTAAATATTCGGAGCATATTAACATTGTGTACAAAACGTGTTGTTATGTTAATAGTGACGTAGATACGAAAATGGAATGTCGATATTTTACGTAGCTCATAGGCAATCGAGTGCCGACGATTACATAACGGGCGGTTGACAGGCGACGCGAGCGCGCTCCGATTGTTGCGGCCGGATGCAGCTACCATTTCCGTGTTCAATACCCTCCATTCACCTGCGAGCGTTCGACGCTACTCGTTATCGACCATCCTACCCGTAATTACCGCATTCACTTTGCAGACTTCCTGAAAAAAAAACCCGCAAATGCAGACAAGCCGGCGTCGAGCCGTTTTTATAATCCACGTTACAGATTTCGCGCAAGGCAATGAAACATCAAGATTGCTTTACATATTTAGAATATATATGAAACGGGAAACATGTTTTGAATAAAGGGGTTTAAAAACATAACAATAATGTCATGTGCTAGCTATAAATAAAAGTGTAACATCTGTTGAATTTTACGATGAAATAACCCGTTGGTTAATAAAAAAACTTTGAGTCTGTGCCACAGTCCGCACAATTGTTTTTGTGCAAGTGTTGCTCGACCGTGTCCCCATTTGTCTATAGCTAAATGGTTGCATTCGAGCGCTCCCTGCAACTTTGGTTGTGTTTGATTTTGGCAGCGGGCGCGTGCCGCGCGGCCGTAGCTGCAGGCCGCATGCAGCTCGCCAGTGTTTCGAGGCTCGCGGCCTTTCGGCATAATTACAGGAATGCATTGTGCGGGCCCGCCGCAGTACGTGCGCCGTTTACTGTAGTAATTTGCGGAAGAGCAGTGAACCGTGAAAGTAGCAAAATACAGCTTTTTCCTCGACGTTGCTTCCAAATATGCATGGGCCTATTTAATATGAAAATTTGGTACCTACTGATGGTCAATAACAAGTGGTATTTGACGATGACTATAAATAACATTGTTTGTCCCGAATTCGTAATCACCAATCCCGTTATTTTTTTTCATTTGTCAGCAGGCTGTTTGTGAATCACAAATTAAGATGCTGGTAAATTAAAATACCACAAATCAAAGCGTCGGTATCAATCAAGCGGCTTGCGTAAATAGATAAGCGTGATACTCAGTGTACATTCAGGTTCAATTAGCAAATACTCTACATTACAAACGTTTCGATGGGAGCAGCGAGGGCCGTAGTTTGCAAACCGAATAGCGAGAAACGCCGGCCGCCGTAATTTCGTATCGGCGGCTGTCGGAATGGTATTATTTCATAGCATCATAAACCGTCGTGATGCGATTTTCGGATAGGGTTGCGGCGAACGCAACCCCTTATCGATCGCGAGACGCATAAGAACACTGTCACATATTAACTTGTTTCTAAGATACCGATTACGAAATTTGATGAGCGTTTCTAGAAAACTTTGTACATAGTCCATTAAGTTACCTTTCATTAACCCTTTTTTGGTACCAATTCTTTTAATGATTTCAATACAATGGCTTGAGAGTCTTTAAAATTACGAAAGTATAAGGATAATAGCAGATCCATAATTACCAAAAATAGCAATAAAGCTCATACAATATTATTCCTAAATTTGGTAACAAAAAAGGAATAATGAAAGCTATAACTTAATTTACGTGGTAACTACTTACGTATAAACTTTTTTAGAGATGCCCTGGTAATAGTTAATAAGTTTCTATCAAAAAATTAATTTTTGGTACAAGCTTTTACTGCCGACTGTACTTTTCTGCATACCATCATCAAGTACTCATTGAGACGATTCTAACGAGCCCAAACTCGATGGGGTTGTGTCGTTTTATTGCGGAGTTCGTATGGCCACCTTCCAGCTCCAGCATCAGATCAGCTCCAAGTCATCATAATATTGCATAGTCATGCAATATACATATGCTTGCAAAATTTCAGCTCAGTTTGATAACGGGAAGTGACTGAAAAATGGATTGCAAATTTTGACGGACAACTTACATACTTACATATTTACATACATACGAACAGGGCAAGTTAATATTAACCTTGTAAAAAGAGTTCACTGTAGCAGAATTCCTTGTTCTTTGTTATTTATTTTTCATAGCATTCAAAAGTAAAAAAATCAAATAACCTTACCTAACCAAAGATAGAATAAAACTAACTGCCTATTCATTTAATTTACTAATACTAATATAAGCAATGTAATCATTGTTATTAATTTTAGACACTTTTCTGCGTGACTCAATCACAAATATATGTATGTACTAAATGTTTGTAGTCACAGTCAACCCTTTTATGGCAGGGATTGCTGTCTCGGGCGTATGTCACAGAGATTTCATCTTGACACCGATTTCAATTACGTTTTTATACCTAGGTACTCATACGGATTTGCGATGTTTTTACTTGTCACTAACATTATTCTTGCATTGTTTAATAGGTAGTCGGCACATTTATTAAGAGTCTTATTAGACGCATATAATCTTGTGTTGTACTTCCTTATAAATCAAGTATCGTAATCGCAATTAAACAATCCATTCTGCTGTTATAAGACTTATAAGCGAAAGTAGTTCTCTCTCTCTCTCTGTTACCTTTTTACACCTAAACTGTCTGAACAAATGTGATGGAATTCGACATGCAGAAAGCTTAAGCCCTAAGTTGACATATGTTACGTTTTTGAAATTCTTCCCCTAGGGGAAGGAAAGATAATAAATACAGACCGCGGTACAACTAGGTACTTACTACTTACCTACAATTTGTTCATTGGATTTTATTTGTGTTGGTAGCTTACGTCTCATTCTTACAAATTCGGTTAGATTTGATCTAGCCAATTCAAATCGTTCGTTAGACTAGTAAATTATAAATGTATTTTCATCACACTTGCTCATAAATGGTGTTATTCTATGCCTGTATACGGAAGGACAATGGCCTAAATTGTTCCCGCGGGAAATAATGGTCCCAAGGGAAGTAATGAGCTTGTGTGTGATCTGATTGGTTAATCAAATCTTGACGGCCGCGTACGACTAGAATTCTGGCTCTGTGATTGGTAATCGAGCAGGCCATGCCCTGCAAGAACCATATGTTCCATGCTCTGTGATTGGTTGAAATGTTGAAACTATACGCCCCCCACTCGCGCTGATCTGGAAGTGAAGTTGTCAACATTGGATTGGTCTTTTGTAAATATTTATTTCCTCGCAAATGTGATGAGAAAGAAGAATATTGCAAACTCGAGTCACGGCGGCGTCGGGCTTCTGATAGACTCTCGTTTGCAATATTCCTCATACGCCCCTTGTTAAACAATGTACTATTATTTTATATGGCACTGATGAAACCCTGCTAGTCTCCCTAGATCACTCGACATCGTTTACAAAATCATTAGATGTATCAATATCAACGCGTTTCAATACTAAAAGCCTATACCTAATACTGGATAATTGTTAAAGAATTCAGGCCAACGAACTGTTAATTGGGTATTTCTCAAATAATTTGACTGACTTTTCACAACCATGTGCAAAAGTTAACGCTACTAATACTTAATTTATTGCTATTTTTGATATAAGGACCAAAAGACTACGACAGCTATTATACAAATAAGTATTACAATATTTAACTACTGGGAATTTCTTAACTTTTGCACTTGGTTGTGACAAGTGTAGTTAACAATTTGAGAATGACCCAATTAACTGTAATCCAAGTATATTTAATAAAACAGATTTATAGAACAACTTATCAAGCTAGAGTTCCGTCCAATTCCATCAAAGGGAAAACTCTTGTCGTGAAATTATAAAAAAATCTGAAGATGTTTTTAGGCTGTCACTATAACTCACAGTTTTTAAATGTATAGTAGCGCGCACTCTTTCTGATACGTAATTTTTCACGTGGGTGTAAGCGAGCACGAGCGCTCTAACACGCGCACTTGCACATTGGCATTCGAATATGGTGCGAAATGACGAACAAAATTGCCCTTCTGGTTAGCCGCAAAAATGCGCAAAAGAGGAGTGGCTGTTACCATGCGAACCGTCCCATTAACTTGGTAATGTATCTGCTTAGAGCGCATGGGATAGGACTGATAACCGGGCAACCCAGTTTAGGACATGACCTTTCTTTAAACTATCCCCCTTAAATAACATTAGATAGAAACGAATGATTTACATATAATTAGAGTATGTACATTCGAATGTGAATTAAGTGTAAATGTTCCCCAAATATTTTTGGGGATTTTCGCGAGAAGAAATGCATGTGTAACGTAATTAAGTCAAAGTTTAAAATGTATCCTATTGTTAATATCCGTTATAAAATAGATTATTATTACTCTTTCTAATCTATATTAGTAATATATAATAGTTATAATCTATTCTCACAAATGTGCCTACACATGTTCAACATAGTATGATAGACATATATGCGTTCACAACTCAATCTCCTTGTTACATTTCATTCGTCTCTATATATCTATTAAACTACGTGCTCTGAGAGGAAATCCCTTATCCGTTGGATATACACTTATCTCTTTTAATCTTCTAATTGCTTGATCTGCACATACGTGTAGATGAGCGTCTTTGCCTATCACACCGCACTTTCGTGAAAGACATAATAGTCGATGTCGAATATGTGCCTTGTAAAAGATTAAAATTGTATCACATGCAAAACCGCCGTAATGTGTACGTATATATGTAAAGGAATAAATACTCAGCTTATTTGTTTACCTATTATGCCGCTGCGTTAAGGTGATTAATTCTGTAAAAGCAATAAAACAATAATATGTATTTTTCAACATCACCGATTCTTGACATTGACGCAGGGTTGTTTGCTGAGGCGGAAACCTGTCAATGTCAAATCTCAAGCGCCAGTTTCGTGGGCCATTAACGATGTTAGATCAACTGAAGCAAATAAAATGAAAGCATAACCATTTACAGCTTTTAAACGTAATTTTTTGTTTGCGAATTTTTTTTAAATATCAATTTACGCCAGAAGTGTTTCTTCTCTATCCGAATCTGTAAAAGTAAATTCTGTCAAACGAAAGCTAGCAAAAAGGCCTTTGTGCTATGAATGAATGAATGAATGAATGAATGTTTCTTTATTTTCAGGCAATAAACCCATTACTACATTACAATATATATGATACAAAGAAATAAAATAAAATAAAAATAAAATCCTTAACAAATACGTACAATTATTTGCGATTCGGGTGCCGATGCGCAGATAACCAATGCAGGAAGATTGCATTTCGGTACAAGTTGTTACTGACCGTCTCAATTAGCACATTATTAGAAATGCGTATTCTTTGCCAGAACGACGCTATTCGATTTCTAATAATGGCATAGAAATCGGGTACCCTGGCGTCAGCAAACATTGCCGATGCACTACAGAATCGAGGCTGTTTGGTGATAATACGTAATGCATCATTGTATTGTACTCTAAGGGTGCTGTAAGCCTTCCGTGTATATTTTGCCCACAGTTGACAGGTATAAAAACTTTGACAATATGATCTAAACAGGACAAGCTTAACATCCTTAGAGCACTTTGCGAATCTGCGTGCCAGCATATTGCTGCGTATAGCCAGGGCCCTACGTTCACGCTCGATATCCAGGTCGTCTTGCATGCTCTCACATAGTATGTGACCTAAGTACTTAAACTGCTTTACAACCCGAACTGACTCACCGTTTAGAAACACCGGCGGCACCCTCTCCGGACCTTTACCATACTTAAAAATAACCATTTCAGTCTTAGCGATATTGTACTTCATGCCATTTTTTAAGGCGAAGTTCTCACAAACCGCCAAGAGTTCACGTAAGGCACTAATCGATGGACTGAGGAGAACCATGTCATCCGCATAACTTAAGTTATTATAACAGACGCCATCAATATGGCAGCCGACACGAGTTCTCCTCAGTTCATCGATCAGATCGTTGATATAGATGTTGAATAGGTCCGGAGAGGTGAGCCCTCCTTGACGGACTCCACACTCTAGTCTATATTCACTAGACTGTGAGTCGCCCCATCTTACGCTGTTTGTTTGGCCCCCGTACCAAAACTTGAGCAACTCGACCATACTATGTGGCACGCCAGCATTCTGTAATTTGCCCCAAAGCACCTTGTAGTTGACAAGGTCAAATGCCCGGCTCAAATCAAGAAAACAGGCGTAGATGGAGGTTTCTCTCTGCACGTAATAGTTAACCGTGTTTTTTAGACACAATATGGCCGAGTCGGTTGAAACACTTTGGCGGAAACCAAACTGAGCGTCGTTAATAACTACATCCCTCATCAATTCGGGTTGCAAAAGCCGCTCCAAAATTTTACTAATTACAGTACCTAAGGATATAGGCCTGTAGTTACCTAAGTTGGATAGGTCACCCGTGCGGTTTTTAGGTATGGGAACCACCACTGTTTTCATCAATCCACTGGGGAGGCAGCCATGTTTAAGGCAAAGGTTAAACAAAATAGCTAGGTTCCTATATATTTCATCGCTGGCATAGACAATGTGCTCGATGCTGAGCCCGTCTTGCCCCGGAGATTTCCCACGTCTCATAGTTTTCACTACGCGAGCTACTTCCTCCGGGGTTATCGTCCAGCTGGTGTCATGTGGCGCCGACTGGGGCTCAGCATCCACCACATTCTCCAGGTGCTGAGGAGTAGCCTTGAAGTGGCTAGCGAATAACTCTGCTATTTCTTTGGTATCGTGTACATTGTTTACACTAGTGGGCAATTTAGGTTTATGATTCATATTTTTGGTTGCCTTCCAGAATTTTCCAAAATTATGAGTACTGTTATGAATAGCCAGGATGTTCATTTTTATAGTCTCTTGGTTAGTTTGGCACCATTTAAGTTTGTTTTTGAAACGCTTCCTGGCATCACGCATCGTTTCAAACAATCTCCCACTATTAGGCCTCCCATTTAAAATCCAATTTTGGAACTCCAACTTTGCCTCTTCATGGCTACTCCTCACGTGGTGATTCCATCCAATTACTGGTTTTTTCTTCCCTCGCACATCAGCACCCCAATCCGCACATTGTTTGGCTCCATTTTGTAAGACGGTAACAATATTGTCATAAAAACTATTAATATACTCTAAAATAACATTTTTATCACACTTGGAAGACTCCTTACATATACATTGACTAGAATATTTCATTAACGACAATTTGGAGTGGCAAAATAAACCAAAAATGACTGTAGTTTCTTTTCTTGCGTTTTTGAAAGGATTTACTCAGTGTACCTACATATCATTACCTAGGTACATGAATATTTACTTATTCTGCTTTCTAATCCTTTGTCCGCTCAATTCAGATTCTAGTAAGTATTTTTCTATAAGCCTTATATTTACTTGCCTTGCTACTCTTGCTAGTTCGTTCATTCGTAAGTATGTGCGGGTCAAATCTTGCAAGTCGAATTTGACCAAATTCCCGTAGTCCAATACTGTTGAAACTTGGTAAGTAAATGCTGTGAACCGCATTAAGGCCCCCGAACGTTCATGGTCGTCTCTCCCTCTCACTGAGCATAAGCGTGAGCGAAATGGAAGTGCGTGGTCGAAAGCGCGAATATCATGTTGTTCGGAATATTTCGGAAAACGAGACGAAATTTAAGAAAGTAATAAAATGAAGTTATTGTTCATTACTTTATGAAGAAGATTATAAAATTTCATCTCTTTCTGATAAAAAATGAAGCAGTAAACTGGTTACAAGTGAAAAAATAGGGTTGATTTTAGATTTAATTTTCTCTACTTTCTTATGTTAAAATGGATTTCTACGAAAACTATGTTACTTCTCATATCTTGCAGATTATGATTTCTATTTTCCGACACGAAAAAAATTATTTTACGGAACCCTTCATGGGCGAGTCCGACTCGCACTTGGCCGCTTTATTCATCTTACTTGACCTGTAAGTCACTGGTAAATTACATATGTGCATTAGCATGTATATAGTCATATATATTTATTAAGGAATGTGATACGTAAAATTTAGGTCCTGTACCTTTTAAATAAAAATGTATTGTGCGTGTTTCGATTCGTTTGATTTTTCTTGTAAGGTACGCCTTAAGAGAAACAATTCATTATTGGAAAATAGCACTAGCGTTCATCGTGAGGCCAAGGTACCTGAAATTAAAAACTGCCGGAAAACGTCTCCTCAGACTCATGTTGAAGACGGCTAACATGCTCAATGTGTATTAGGCACAGCCAATTTACAAAGAAACGTCGTATTTAAGTAATATCTTTATTTTCATCTATACCGCTTTCATAAGGTACTTGCTTTCGATTTATGATATAATTTATACGCATACTAAGTCGTGGGTGAAGAAAAGCTATGGATAGGGACTCTATTTCTAACCGACTTCAAAAAAGGAGGAGGGTATATGTTCCAGTGTATGTTTTTTAGGGTTCCGTAGCCAAAGGGCAAAAAACGGAACCCTTATAGATTCGTCATGTCTGTCTGTCTGTCTGTCCGTCCGTATGTCACAGCCACTTTTTTCCGAAACTATAAGTGCTATACTGATGAAACTTGGTAAGTAGGTGTATTCTGTAAACCGCATTAAGATTTTCACACAAAAATAGAAAAAAAAAACAATACATTTTGGGGTTCCCCATACTAAGAACTGATACTCAACATTTTTTTTTCATCAAACCCATATGTATGGATAGGTCTTCAAAAATGATATTGAGGTTTCTAACATAATTTTTTTCTAAACTGAATAGTTTGCGCGAGAAACACTTCCAAAGTGGTAAAATGTATGCCCCCCCCCTGTAACTTCTAAAATAAGAGAATGATAAAACTAAAAAAAATATATGATGTACATTACCATGCAAACTACCAACGAAAATTGGTTTGAACGAGATCTAGTAAGTAGTTTTTTTTTAATACGTCATAAATCGTAAAAATCAATTTATTTAACGGAACCCTTCATGTGCGAGTCCGACTCGCACTTGGCCGCTTTTTATTTTTCCTGTATGTTCGCCGATTCGTCAATTGTGGACCGATTTCCAATTTTTTTTCTTTTATCGAAAAAGTATACTCCTGAAGTGGTCCCATTGTCACCAAGTCAGGATCTGATTTTGAGATCCCAGGGAAAAAGTGTTAATTCTGAGATCCATGAGGAATCGACGGAACTCCTCAAATATTATCAGCCCACCTATGGGTTTATTCTGTAATAATCAAGGCATTTGCTCTCGGAAAGCAGTTCATGTGGTAAATTGGAAAGGAAATGTTGAAATTTTCATGTACCTGGCTTGGCAAAGTACTGAATTGAAGTCGGTTTAAACTTTGTTTATAAAGTAAATTATTTTAAACTATAAAATACTGCTTTTGTAAATTATGGCATGCTCATTTGTTTCTTGCATAAAAACAGTAGGTATGGCGTAGTATCAGTACTTTCTATGTGTTTTGCCTAAAACTTGTGCTCAGGGCTCTGGAATCAATTCGTAATTAATTCTTTATACAACTTTCTTAACGATATAACGGGGACAGTATATGTGAACATTTTGAATGGAAATGTCGACAATAATGAACGTTGTACGATATGAAACTAAAACATGGAATAAATATTAATGAGTACTATGAAAAGTTCTTAAGACATCCTCAAAAGTAAACGAGTTATCCCAGAGAAACTGAGAATTACATAATCTTCTCTCTCGCGATTGCAATGTTGTTCACCCGAGATGTTCGCGTGGTCACAATATAAGCATTATAATCCGCGTCTTGACTTTCTATTTATACACTCAGTGTGCCGAGCGAGCCCAGCAAGATACCTCTTAATTTAAAAAGAAACCCTATTTGCTGGTTAGCAAAGACTTATGTAATATGATGGAGTCCTACACGACACGGCATGCGAAATAACGGCCTGTTCTAAAAAACTATAGATATGTAAATTCTATAGTCATTAGTGATGAAAGCTGACTGGCATGAGATTATAATGAGATAAACAATAATGAAACTTTATGGTTTTCCAATTGTCACTTTAGAACCATCATTCGTCCTCAGAATATCACCTGCTGAAAGTTACCTGATGTGTGCAAACACCGTTTCGGATGTTTGTAGAAAATTACGGTACTGAAAATGTAACTTCTGCTGCGCTGTGAGCGTAGCAC
Source organism: Epinotia brunnichana (assembly GCA_963854355.1). NCBI lineage: Eukaryota > Metazoa > Arthropoda > Insecta > Lepidoptera > Tortricidae > Epinotia > Epinotia brunnichana. The sequence goes on along the minus strand of OY977939.1, from coordinate 15,841,180 downwards.
TCGCGTCCCGCAATTTTCACCGTCTTGAAACATTGCAATTTTCCTCTTTAAACATTTCTCTTTCACGTTGTCTCGTTTCATTAATTGTATTAAAGCTGCGTTCGAGTCTGGAGAAGTATTTATCACACTAATTACAAAGTGATTAGCTTTACTTTTATAACCTTCAACATGATGTCTCAATTGCTCATAAGTTAACTGGAAGATATCCCTTGCAAGGATAAGTTCGCCATTGTACCAACGTAACTTATTTTGTCTACATTTTTTAACAAAGTCTTGTGTACAATAAAGTATTTACATACATACATACATGATGTTGTTACCTCAACTTAGTTCTCATGATTGATGACACAGCACATGCTGGTATATTCAGGTTCTAGCGTCTATCAGTTTTCCACTGAATCCAAAAGGCTACTCAAAGCAGATATCAAGGCGTAGTTAGGCCAATCGACTTTATCTTCTCGTGAGCGAGATTTACAGTAATCCTGTCAAATGCCGTATTTACTTTCCAAACCATTGCCATTACATTTTAGGATACACGAATGGGATATGTACTTAGAAATACGAGTATGGTACTGGTTCCATTAGGGTGGGCCAATTGGTTCTGCTTGCAGGGGAAATGCTGAGTGTTCGGGCCGCAGCTGGGCTTAACCCGGCACTTAGTTCCACGCAGTGATTTTGTACGTCGCGTGATGGTGCTGTCAAGGCTGGAAAGTCGATAAACCGAGCAAATCTTAACCCTAGGCAAATGCCGATTTTGTTTTCTTACCTTCAATTCGAACCACGCTCTACATTACACTGAAAACTTATACCCTTGTCGATGTAATTCCATGAATATTTATTTGTAATGCTTAAGTTACCACGCAATCCGAGCATAAAAATATTAGATCGAGTCAAAACGAGATCAAAGAGGTTCGTATATAATATATCCATTTATACATTAGATGTCGTAAAGAAACGGTGAGTCGGATTGGGAAGGATTTTATTGGATCAGTCTGTAGAGCAGAAACCAGTAGCCGTCTGCACGTCTCGTTGAGTATTTTCGTTATTGTGTTGTTCACTTAGAGCCGTGCTAACGGAACACTTGCCGCATGGCGCAGCTGCCCGCCGCCGCCGTCGTTTCTTAATCCTACCTGTAAGAATGCATCTTTGGGTTGTTCAAATTTCTGGTTTTTACAATACTTGAGCTCGTTTGTTTGTGTCCGTTAGAATCATGCTATGCGAACTTAGAACTTAATGCAAATCCAGTTTCTTATTGAAAATAGTGTCACCTACTAGATAGGTCGCGAACTCTCTGAAGCTCTAGCGATTGCTAGGCTAGGCTGTCAAGGTATATCAAAATTCGCCGTATTGTCAAAAGACATCAGTAGCCTAGGGGTACAGACGGCGGTATTTGGAGTCGATGAGCCGGGGTTCAAACCCTGCGACCGACGCACTTTTTCATGTTTTGTACATTCAAAGAGAAGTTTGAAGTATCGCAGAAGAGATGGCGCCTGTATACGCAAGCATTAAATGCCTTCTCAATTTGGTCGAGTTGCCTGTCTATCTCAGTATGTATATTGTAGTCTTTGGTTAGAATCTTTTTGTATGTCAAGTTTGACAGTTCTCTATGAAACGAAAGCTGCCGGCGCGATAAATTTTACACTCATTCAAATAATAATATAGGTAAAACAAAAAATACAGTAAGTAAATAAAAAATATTAAAAGAGCAATAAAATTAACTAATATGCGACATAAAAATTATAGTTGATACGATTGGACCCGGTTTCACCGAACGCAACCATAACCGCGCCAACAGACCAACTAGCGCTATTGACAAGTCGATGTTCCCGGCAACTAAAACGTCAAACAAGAAACATGTGACGCGGTTTTGCAGCGACTCAGGACACTATGCTATCGAGATCCAGATTAAGTTTCTGAATGGCACTGTCAATTTCGGAAGGTTTGCATGATATATAGGTATGTATGTCATCTGCATAGATATGGTACCTACCTGCAGTGTGTGATTTTGGGACCCTATGTCAACGGAATATATGATAAATAAAAGCGGGCCAAGAACAGCTTAGACCCCTGTGGCATTCCTATAGCGACGTGGACCTTGTCAGAGTAACATGCAGAACCATCATTGAGATTGACTTTTACAACCTGGTAGCGATCATAGAGGTAAACCAAATAGTAAAAGCAAATTACTGCGAATAGGCAATTATTATTCCGTAATTCGGTCCCGATTTAAAATGTGTTAAAATAAAGTAAAAAATGCTACGCACGCCAGAGTGTTGTAGAAACTAATATGTCCGAAAAACTCAAGAAATAAAAGCGCCGTCGTCTTAAATCTTGGAAATGCTCAAGTCATTATCATCATTATGAACTTGATTCATTTCAAAAACTGATTTAACTTAATTCGAGCACAATAATCCGCCTAAAGAAGAAACTCACCAAAGCATAAATGCTCTGTACAGTCAGGGGTTTTAATATACATACATAAATAAGGACATGAATATATGCACAGGACTCTATTGTCAATGTCATAAACATAAAGGCGTGTACAGCTATTTATGTCCTTTTTAGGGTTCCGTACGCAAAGAGTAAAACGGGACCCTATTACTAAAGACTCCGCTGTCCGTCTGTCTGTCTGTCTGTCTGTCGGTATGTCTGTCTGTCTGTCTGTCTGTCTGTCTGTCTGTCTGTCCGTCCGTCTGTCACCAGGCTGTATCTCAACAACCGTGATAGTTAGACAGTTAACATTTTAACAGAGGATGTATTTCTGTTGCCGCTATAACAACAAATACAAAAAAAACTTTTTTTTTTTTTACAATCTTACACAAATCGGCATAGTCCCAAACTAAGCAAAGCTTCATATGGGTACAAGACGTCGATAAACATACTTATATAGATAAATAAATACTTAAATACATTGAAAACATGCATGACTCAGGAACAAATATTTGTGCTCTTCACACAAACAAATGCCCTTACCTACCAGGATTCGAACCCAAGACCTTCGGCTTCGTAGGCAGGGTCACTACCAACTATTACAGGAGGCTCCCATACAACAAACGTGATTTTTTTGCACGTAACCCTTCGTGCGCGAGTCCGACTCGCACTTGGCCGGTTTTTTTTAATGTACGTATTTACACCCCTGACGGTACATAATTAGATTTTAACATTAGCGTCACGATAAGACGGTTCAAGGGAATGCATGACGAAAGATCAATTTCAGAGACACGAAGCTCATTATTACTTTCATCAACACAGATTAATGTAGCTCTATTAGCGTTAATGAGGCACAGGCTGCGCACATTTGCCTTGCGGCTCCCTCCGTTTAATTCGCTACAAACCGCCAGTTTTCTTTCTCAAGCTCGTATCTTACTAAATTGTATTATTTCATAAAAATACATTCGACAGCAAAACATAAGGTTTACTATTCAAAACAAAGCAAACCCTGGACATGAGGATCAGAAAACGATGAATATATGTATAACGATGTATATATACATTCATTAGTTTCTGTAGTTATACCGTATACGGCCCCGTCTACTCGACGATTATTCGCTAATGATAGCGTTACATTGTTTACTAACTATTTGTTGGCTTCGTGATTGCATCGAATCGATTAAGTTTGTGTAGTTCCTAAACTAAGTAATGATCTTTCAATCAATTCCCCCTGCCAAATTGCTTGAAATTAAATGACATAGCGTTTAATAGCCTAATTTGATCCAGATTACATGAATCTGAAGCAGTGTTTGTATTTCGTGACATTTAGGCGATATCACGGAACTTACTTATTTTAAAAGAGCTACTTCAACGGCATGTTAATAAACATCACTAAATGAGAGGCGATTGATACCTTTTGATCTAGCGAGAATCTTTTTTACAAGCTTTCTTATAAATGGTTTCTTATAGTGTATTTATGAATGTTAAATAGTTTAAGTTTACCAGCGCCTTGGCATATGCTGTAACGCTTGGCAAAGCTTTATATTAACTTGCACTGTTCGTATGTATGCAAATATGTAAGTATGTATGTAAGTTGTCCGTCAAAATTTGCAATCCATTTTTCAGTCACTTCCCGTTATCCAATTGAACTGAAATTTTGCAAGCATATGTATATCGCATGACGATGCAATATTATGTTGACTTGGAGCTGATCTGATGCTGTAGCTGGAAGGTGGCCATACGAACTCCGCAATAAAACGACACAACCGCATCGAGTTTAAGCTCGTTAGAATCGCCTCAATGAGTACTTGATGATGGTATGCAGAAAATTACAGTCGGCAGTAAAAGCTTGTACCAAAAATGAAATTTTTGACAGAAACTTATTAATTAATATATTAAATAAATAAACCTAGTAACTGCATATGTTTGTTGGGGTGGAATCTTGCAACTCATTTTTGAAGCAGATATGTTCAACCGATTGAGCTGAAATTTTGGGTTTAAGTATAGTTTGGACGACAATTCAATATTATGGTAGCATCGAGCTGATCTGATGATGGAGACAGAAGGTGGCCATGGGAAGAGGCTGACAAGACCCAATTTGTTGAAATTGATATTATTTAAGCAGTTTTTTTAAGAAAAGTGTTTTGTTCTTGCACATCAAAGAAATATAAGTTAATATTCATCATATTTCCAAGACCGTAGACGGACTTGAATGAAACATAATTGGACGAAATCGGCTCGATAGAAAATAATTGCAAAAATTGGTCTTAAAATCATCTTAAACGGTTCTATCTCCTTATTTTTTTTACGTATGGGTCTGCTATTAAAAACACGAAGTCCACGTATGCATACCTAAATCGCTAAGGAGCCATATTTCACAAATAATCCACACTTTTTTTATTTCAATATTTAAATATTTCTAAAACCTGGCCGCCCAAGTAACACTCGCTCTCGTTTACTCCGATACAAATAGACAGTGTGCGCGTTTTTGGTGTTGACAGCGCCTTAAAAGACGTTACCCCCGTTGAGTTTGGGCTCGTTAGAATCTTCTCAACGAGTAGTTGAGGACGTTGTACAGAAAAGTACAGTGGGGAATAAATACTTGTACCAAAAATTAAATTTTTGACAAAACTTATTATGATTTGATTTCCAGTCTCTTCCACTATAGTCCCCCGCGGCTATGAAGTCACTCTTGAGACATGCCTCTAGGGTTGAATATGTAATTTTTTCCTATGGTTGACATTGTCATTATTCAGAAACTTCATAGTTGCGCAATGTGTCAGGATTAACTTCATAGCCGCGGGGGACTGTAGTGAACGTATTGACATTTGTGCTTATATTGTATTGATATGAGATATTGTTTTATAAAATGTTCAATAGGTACATTACACTTATTTTAAAATATTTATTATTAGGTACCTATCATATTTTGCCATTGATATTGAGTGACAGGCAGCGGAAATAGCTCATACATACCGCTACATTCGTACCTTTTATAAAATATATATCACAAGTATTATAATCACACTTTCTGTTAATATTTGACAATTATTAACTGTAACATTCTTATTCATACCAATGTTCAAACGGTCTGGCAAAAATACTGAAGTAATTAAATCTAAAAATAAACAGTACCGTAAATTCAGAGTGGTTAACGGTGTCATCGGAAGTGCAGGACGCGCCAGCAAGAAGCTCTGTTGCGAAAAACTCCTCGCTCTAATCACAAGCTACAAAGGTTCTAATTTCAGAAAAAGTAGCAACAGAATTCCAAGCATAAGACTGGCGGATTATAATAAAACTTTGTTAATATTACTCGCTGTGAAGACAGGGTGACATCGTCGCCAGGTGTCGACTACCGAGTACATCGAAGCTGCCTTTAATCAATCCCGACTCCATGAACTGATGATCAGATGTTTTATACGCGGCGATATTACCATGGTTTTGTGCTCTCTCTTTTAGTGTTCCATACTCAAAGAGTAAAACGGGACCCTATTACGCTGCTAATTATGATGTGTTAGTATTTGTTGTTATATGGCAACAGAAATACATCATCTGTGAAAATTTCAACTGTCTATCTATCACGATTCATGACATGTAGCCTGGTGACAGACCGACAGTGGAGTCTTAGTAATACCCTTTGGCTACGGAACCCTAAAAACTAGGTCGGTGACCTGTCACAGTAAAGTGAGATAGTGTGCGTGAAATGTAGCAGTGTGTGTTTCTGGGGAGAATTACGATAATGTTGCGCCGCCTAGTGGATTTAAGTGTCGCGTATATTTTTTACAAGTATGAATGCAATTTTATTCTTAGTGTACAGTTTAGCATTAGCGCCTGATATATTCGAGGTGTAATTTGAAGCATTCCATTCATTACAGTTCGCTTCAGTGAACAAGTATCCCTAGTTAACCGCTTTATCCATCTTCCTGACATAGTTTCTCGAGTTTGCTGTAGACTCGAGTCTAGATAGCGATATGGAAACAAAATGCAACCAGGTCACATTCAGTACGCAAACTTGTCTTTTGTGATAAAACTACCCATTGAATTCAGCTCATTGGTTGATAAAACAATCTACTCGATAGTTTTTAAAACAAAAACGCTTTCCTTTGATGCATCAGTGCCAGGATGAACAAGGAAATTAATTTATTTTAGGTTGTTAAGGCGTATCTCACGTTGGGCTCGGGCGAAATCTCCAATATTATTGACGACCGGCTTAGCCTAATTGGTAGTGACCCTGCCTACGATGCTAGAGGCCCGGGGTTCGAACCGGGGCTAGGACGATTTGTGTAAGATTGTCCGCAAATATTATAATTATACTAGCTACCCGCGCGGCTCCGCCGCGTATACAAAGAATCTAGGCGGAGCGACGGTATAAAAATATAGCACATATACTTAATCTTGTAGGTCCATTCTACATATATTACTGAAGAAGGGGTTTTGAAGTGGATACTTCTTGGCTCACCTTCTTGTATAGGGGTACAGTTCAAAATGTATCACGTGACTTCCGGAATGACTTTTTGTAGAGAAGCCTAATCTGATTTCAAATAATTGTTTGTTACATGTTTTAATCCATCTTTATTTGCCATTCGTTGTTAATCGCAAAATGTTATTTAGTTTATGTAGCGGACATGAAAATAATGCTGAAATGACCGCCATTTTCAATATATCGCGAGTCAAATGAGTTACGTCAGTCAATGTTGCCATATATACCGATTTATCTGTACTTATACAGATTTTAGTGAATTAATTCAGATGTATATTTTACGGGTACACTATAATAGCAAATTCCTTTAAATAATCAAAACACTTTGAATTTAACAAGTCATTGAAAATGCTTATCTAAGAAGTATGCACTTAAACTTAATTAACGGCGCTTCTTTTTAGAATAGGATGGATATAGTTTCTGAGATTACCCACAACATAGAAACTTACATTTCACAGACATTACACCTGTTTATTATTAGTATCGGCACAGATCAAAGAATACTGAATCGGGGACCGTTAATGGTTTGAAATAATATTTTAACGGTTATAGTTGCAGCATTTGACTATTTATAGGTACCGCTAAATAGTTAATATCTACTAATTAATGTTTCCCAGTATTTAAGTCATATCGGTTTGATAAATTACAATTTGTTTAACCTACCTGTAATCAAAATATAATTATCTGAACCTGAAATAATTTGGATGGTATTCTAGTCAAGTCAACAAAGTCGCCAAAGGGAGTCCACGGCATACAATTCTAAAGAATATTTTGTAGTCGAGTTTCGTTTTCTACGTCTTTATAGGTAATGGAAATTAGGCGAGCCTATCGGCTCCTACGGCGTTGTGCTAAGTAAGGTTAACACAGCCGTCTATGGGGTCCATGACAATTAATGAATTTAATTAAACCTCATTCTTCTCCCAACATCTCGATTATGGGAAAATAATTGTGTATATAAACTTTATTGAAGTAAAACATACATGGCAAATAATACTGACGTACCTATGTCACTAAAAAAATAATCCACAGCTGACACAATACGTCTGTCAGTTTTTGTAAATATAAGATCGTTAATTTTCAATTTTCTTAATTTTCTTGGTGTTATATCCATATGTGGCCGACTCAACATTTATAATTTCTCATGCTGAAAAACTTACTGCAGGTTTGAGTTCAAGTTCTGTTTATTTACATTGTCATCTCAAGTCAAACCAGGAGTTACGTCACGTGATGTCACGCAGCCAAAGTCACGTGGTCAGCGCACAGTAGTGTTTTTAAATAAAAAGTTTAGTACCTTACCGATAAAAAATGAAAAAACGAAGACCATATTGCAAATCTTAGCTCAGTAGTGGAACCGGATTTTGGCCCTAGAAGTTTTGATAATTCTAAAGTCGGAAAAGTTATGCTTATATGGTATATGACTTATTTTCAAGCATATTTGTATTATATGAATAAAAGTTAGAACGAGGGTTAGATATAAATTAGGTATTTATTTATTTTTATTGATGATTTGTGAATATTGAATTAAAGTGCAAAGTTTAAGCTTCATCGTTTATAATATGTATGACGCTTTACACTATTAAGTTTTTAGAAAAAAAAAACACCCGCGACTACGTCAAACCAGAATTAGCTTATTATTTAGTCGATATTGAATTAGAGTTTTAAAAATCCACAACAATATCTCTAAATTCTTAAGTTAATAGACAAAGCCAAAAGTTTAGAGAAATAAGATAAAAGCTTTAAAATAATACGCATTTTTTGTCCTGTAAGATCTAATATTGAATTAGAGTCTATAAAAATAAGTCTCATACTATAAAAGAATATATGCAGCCATATTATGGAAAGTAAGAAATTTCTGTGTATAGCTTGCATCATAAACGCATATTATTAAAAAAAGGCGCGAAAACCAAGCCGCGCTACAAGTTGTAGCTACGGCGGAGCAGATCTTAGTCGACCTTGCGAGCTATCGCTTGCTAGGTATCCCTCGCCCCGCCCGCGCGCCCCCGTTTTGCCGCATTTTGAAAAAAAAAAACCATTTTTTGTATTTATATGTTTTAAATAGTGAAGGCGCAAAAACTTTTTATGTATAGTTTATGAGATTTTTTTGGGGGCAAAACCCAGATTCGAGCATAGTAAAACATGTAGAAAAAATTTAAAGTGGCCAGATTCAAATGAAAAAAATAAATGTTATAAAAATCTTCTATTTAAATAGCTCTTTCAAAAAACTAACCAAAATAGTTTTTGAAAACCTTCCTTCAGGAAAATACGTATTGCAGCACTGTTACAATATTAGTGATGGTCCAGGGGTAAAGGTACCATAAGGCGGTTTTATGTTTCGGAGATATTCAATGTTTGGAAAAGCGGGTGAAAAGGAAGATATTTTATTATAGCTATGTCAAAAACTATAAGATGTAACATTAGTTTACCTATTTTTATTATGCACAATAAAAAAATACAGATACTGTTATTTTATGAAAAAATCTGCATGGAATAATGTGAAGTTACAGAAGTTAATTTAAAATTGTTATTAGTAGCGTCCGGACAAAAGTGGTGGCAAATTTCGCACAGGGAGTAAAATGGAGTCGTTGCTTTTTATTAACTTTTTACGGTTGAATGAATACATTATTTATTTAATTTATATTTTTAGAGTATTAAACTTAAATGTAATTTGGATATCAAAAATAAAAATATATCCAAATTATATTAAGTATTTTAAATATATTTTATTGCAATTTATGGCTTGCAGTAGTTGCAGTACATGAAACAGTTGATAATGTGGCCAAAGGCCCTCATAATTGTACTTGCAGTAGTCATTTTTGAGATTTTCACTTTTCAGCAAAAATGACATCACAAGCCTAAAAAAAAATTTCAGGTCTTTTTTTTGTATTTCAAACATGTTTCTTATCTAACCAAAAACGCAGTACTTTCACAAAAATATTACTTTTGCTAACAAGATCTACAGCATTCAGCATGTGCTAGAAGGTTGTGAAGTACTTGCTACGTTTACTGCAGATTCATTAGGCATATAACTTTTTTGCAACGAATACTAACTAAAGCCAAACGCAGTATTCAAAATTACTGCGTTTGAGTTTAGCGAGAAAACCAAAGAGCTACTCTTGCCACGCTAAAAGTACTTAAACGCAGTACTTATTCCACAGTGCTGCGCTGGGCAGAGAGGTATTCGAGAGTAACATAAAGCTACGCATGCACCGAAGCCACACGGTACGCCGCATTTCGTGCTAGCAAATCAGAGTGAAATATTCGCACTTGATTTGGTTACACCTTGTATAATTTAAAAGAGTGATTGATGGCTTGATGAGTGGAGGTGTTTTATATAAATAGACTCTAATAAAAAAATGTTCCTGAAACACATTTTATAGACTATTCAAAATAATAATTTGATACGCTGATAAGAAAAATATTCATTTTTTCTAGTACCTACCTAAAATCAATCTTATTTCGTCTCTTCGTCACTTCAATATTTGTCTGAAGTTAAATCTTACCAACACTTATTTATTACTAGGTATGAAAATAGAGCATCAAACTAGAAACGCAGTATTGAACACGTGCTAGGTGATTTTGCAGTAATAAACACAAATACTGCATTAAGCCTTAGTGATACTGTAATGCCTGCAAACCCAGATCATCATATCAGCCGAAAGACGTCCACTGCTGGACATATGCCTAACTGCAAACCCATATAGTTGATGAAAATGCAGTACTGCGTATTTTATCTAAAATAAGGCAGTAAAGTAAAAAATATTTCAATCGAAAGATTTATTTTTTTAACAACTTTTCAGTACACTTTAAAAGTTGTATAACATAGATTTGTTGTATAGAGACCAAAAAATATGTTTACCGCGTTTATCTCGAAACCACCATTTTTCACGTACTGCGTTTGCAAAAAGAAGGGCAGATTTGTTAGCGTACAAAGTCGTAAATGCCAACACAATGGCATCTGTAGTCTGTAGTAGACGAAAGATTGAAATTTTTGTGGAACGGTAACTTAAACAAAAATCGCCGTTATCGCCGCAACAAGGCGGCCGAACTTTAGCGTAATATACAGGTTGTATTATTCAAACGGGGCAGTGAGGGAAAATCCGAAACTATAAGAGATACGAAAATTTGCTCTTAGGAGTCACGAGAGTTATCCAGTTTATGGTAAATTATGAAAATAAACAGTCATAAATTCTGGAAATACATAAAATCCAGTTCCGGAATTTCCGATATTCTGAGTGTAGGTACCAATTCCGGAATCGTAATATCGGAAACATTGCCCGAGATTCCGGAATTGTAAGGGACAATTGTTGCTAAGGAACCCTGTCTCTACAATCACAGGAAAATGCCTAATTTCATAGTTTGATGTACGAAAATGGATTTCCCCATACTAAGCTCCTTAGTAAGTATGGGGAAAATAACTGTGGCGTCTGAAACTAGACAAAATTGGTAAATTCGTGGTTTTTTTTATTTATTTTCATTATTTACACCAATCTTTTCAAAGCTGTAAAAAAATATAATTCCCATACTTACTCATTGTAGGTAGGTACACTGTTTGTGCGAGGAGATACATTTCCGTACATTAAACTATGAAATTCAGCATCTTCCTGGGATTGTAGATACAGGGTTCCTTAGCACCAATTCTTCCTTACATTACACTATTAATTTACGCAAAATACGCACTCTGATTTTTAGACAGATTTGACCGGGTTCGATTCCCGGCTGTGTATGAGGCTTTTTTGAAAATCTTTGAATGCAGTTTTGATTTTTTCTAAAATCGGTCTCGTAACTCCTTAGAGCAAATTTCCGTATATCTTATAGTTTCGGATATTCCCTCACTGCCCCGTTTGAATAATATACCCTGTATTATAATGCATGTCTACCCACTATGATTTTGTACAATTGTTAACACTGTATGCTTAGATTTAGTATTAACTTATAACTTTTCTCATGTAAGTGAAATATGTTGATTCTTTATGAAAAATAAAGTTCTTTAAATTTAAATGTAAATACATGTACATTTTCATTTCAAAAACTTAATATTTAGTCGCAAGAGAATAAAAAAAAATGAAGAGAAATAAATCATTCAATCGGTATTTGTTTAGTCATAAAAATATCTAGGCGACTCTACTACCTTCTGTGTGAAATCTGCCACCTCTTGTCCGTTCCCTAGTTATTATGTATATACCTACAATTACAAATATGAATGATTTGCAAATGTTGCAATTATAATTTTGTTGTAAAAAGTTGTATTTTTGTTATTTGTTACCATTGTGTAAGCCACCAATACTTACTTTAACATAAAACTATAAGTAAAAACCTACTTTATAATGGACTTAACGCCGACGAAACCGCGGGCAATCCCTAGTATAGTAATAAATAAGGGTAAGTTTCGTCTTTGTATTTCCATTAGCGTACTTAAAACAAAATAACAATTTTCCATTGATATTAGTTTAAAACATGCTTTGCGGTTTTTTTATGGCTGAGTTAAGGGCACCCCGCTGCCCCGCCACCGCTGATCGCTGCCTGGTGCCACAGCGCCACAGCGCACAGCACGGCGCGCGCATACAATACAGCGCGTTTGAAACGTAGTAATATAGGCACGGAATGCTTACCTATACATATCAGTATTTAGTGTCGCCGTGATTCTATATTTCTAAACTTTTGTTTGGTAACTGAGATCATAGTCAAGACCGTTTATTATTAACTCTACAAACTCTAATTCAATATTGGCTATACTGCTTAACCAGAAATAAATATCTACACAAGCCAATTGTCTACACATCTAACTTTTTTCCAGTATATTAAGTGGATCGATTACATCATAATTTTACAATATCAGCTACTCTAATTCTTTATTTGCAAAATTATTTGCATTTTTTTGTTCACCAAAATGCTGATGTTCCAGACTTCTAAAAACAGATTATTTTAAAGAAACTAAAGTTCTATTGGATATGTTACAGTTTTTTGTAACTCTAATTCTATATTTACATAGTTCTTGGCTAAAATTAAAATATTTAAATATAACCGAAAGCCGAACCTAAAAACTTCTAACTTTTTGAATAAGTATTATTTAACATGCCTCCAATGACATATCAAAAAAGAAAAAACTTTAATGTTATAAAAACCCATTTTTGTTCAGCCGCTGGTCTATCTGCAGCGTGAGACGAATCGATTGACAAATATATCATTTATCAAAATCAGACCATAGCTGTAGATCTGATGGCATGTAGGTACAAAAAACGGCCTCACGTAATAATAACATAGATAGATTAGATTAAGGGCCTGATTCAATAATAATGAACTTTAGGATAGCTACTGCTTTTAAATGATAATATAAGTGATATATTAAAGATCTTTCAGGAAAATAATCTAAAAATATGTATAAGAATTTTCATTGTTCTCTTTTGAAATCATGATCCTTTATCACAAAAAAACATTTTTATGCAGATTTTCGCTAATTTCCGTCGAGCTAACATTAGCGAGCGACACAATATTTGAGGGTGAATGTCGCCTTAAATGATAAATAAATTGAACAGGCTCTAGATGGAAAGTCAGTTTTTCATAAGTGTCTCGTTAGGGGAGATCGGCGAGGCGGGAAGCGGGCGGGTGCGCAATATCCTCGCATACTTCACTTGGCCTTTATTCCCACATATTAAATTATCGCCAAATGTTGCGTCCCTGATTTATTCCCACACGACTCCTCTCCTCTAATTTCAATATTACATTAGGATGTCATGCTGAAATTGGGTTTTGTGTTGCTCCTAAGTGTATATTTTAAGTGTTATCCATACATAATTATAATGACGACAAAAGGGACGTTTATTTTCCGTTACTTATCATCTAGGTCAAGATTTTTTTTCCTATAAACAATAATAGGTAATATATTATAATCATATTACTGCCTTATAAATTGCCTATATTATAACATACAGATTGTTATATTTTTATCGAATTTTGATATTATGATAAAACACGAGAAAAAAGAGAACCATATAATACTCTAAATTAAACAGCATCAAAGTGTTTAAATAGCATAGTAAAAAATATAAGCGATACCTAACACATTTGCAAACGCTCGCACGGACTAAACGCTCCGGTTAACATAATTTATTAACGCCTCCACTAAAACGAATTAATGACGAAGAGCCGCTGCATTAACGTTTGATCTTGTCTAATGAGTGCGGAGTCTGTACGTGTATGTATCACTTAAGCCTAAGAAACCCACGAGTCACGAAGCTGTCAGCTCTTTTAGAAAAGTCATATATTTAGTGTAAATACTGCAGGGTTTATAGTGTAAACGTTTGCATGTATGTTTGCCGGAGGATTTTACGCTTGTTGTTTGATTAATGTCTGTCATGTTACTTAAAAGTCCCTGGGCGACCGAGCTCTGCTCGGATGAAAATGGAGAAAATACGGAGAAAACGAATTTTTCCGGACATGAGACCTATCTAGATCGATTTCTCGCCCCCGTGAACCCCCGTATCCCAAATTTCATCGAAATCGTTAGATCCGTTTCCGAGAACGCGATTGCAAATATATATACAAATATTGCTCGTTTAATAGTATAGGATAGGATAGGAAAGGATAGGATAGGATACTTGTACCTTGTGTTGTTGTTTTATTAAGAAGCAGCGCAGCTATGGTTCTCACGCCGTGGCGAGCAGGATGTAAATATAAGGCTACAGAGAAAATACTGCTACAAGAGCGCAGTGGTGTCATACGCACTCATATTAAAAAAAATATACATTCTGTCGTGTAACAAATTTTAAATCATGTATAAACTATTAGGGTATGTCCGCGAAAAATTCTACCGTTATATTAATGATATTATAAAATATGTTACGTACCTACATGACTGAATGTTACGTACATGACAATTATAAAGCTTAGTTCATGACATAGATATATTTATACAAGTACCAAGAAATGAAGTATTTATAAATTTTATAGCGCAAATTTTTCCAGATTTAGAAGTCGCATCCGCTCCCTATATCGTTTTAGCCTTTCAGCACATGTCAACGCCATCTTAATAAAATGCATAAAAACAAACCATTATTTATATGCGTACGTCACGTCATAGTGCGTGTGCACTCATCTTAACAATCGGTCATGACTGTAGCGTAACACATTTCGTTACACATTGTTATATTCATGACAAAAAACTGGCAGGACATAACTTAAAAAAAGCGGCCAAGTGCGAGTCGGACTCGCACATGAAGGGTTCCGTTAAATAAATTGCTTTTTACGATTTATGACGTATTAAAAAAAACTACTTACTAGATCTCGTTCAAACCAATTTTCGTTGAAAATTTGCATGGTAATGTACATCATATATTTTTTTTGATTTATCATTCTCTTATTTTAGAAGTTACAGGGGTGGGCACACATTTTACCACTTTGGAAGTGTCTCTCGCGCAAACTATTCAGTTTAGAAAAAATGGTGTTAAAAACCTCAATATCATTTTTAAAGACCTATCCATAGATACCCCATGGGTTTGATGAAAAAATTTTTTTTGAGTTTCAGTTCTTAGTATGGGGAACCCCAAAATTTATTGTTTTTTTTATATTTTTGTGTGAAAATCTTAATGCGGTTTACAGAATACATCTACTTACCAAGTTTCAACAGTACATATAGCTCTTATAGTTTCGGAAAAAAGTGGCTGTGACATACGGACGGACAGACAGACAGACAGACAGACAGACAGACAGACATGACGAATCTATAAGGGTTCCGTTTTTTGCCATTTGGCTACGGAACCCTAAAAAGATAGCACTCAATTGCGAATAGCAATGGACTGCGAATCACTTTAATTCTGTAATTGAATTGTAAATCTGCATACTCAAATATAATACAACAATAGAGTGTGCAGTTATAACACTACAAAAAAAAATCCCAGCCACAAAACTGTCGTCGACACAAAACCTTTTACTCAGCAAATATATATGTGCTCCTTTTTTTTCTATGTTGCCATCATGTTGAATGGTGTTACCATTCGAGAAATTTATTATCCGGTGGGAGGATATTCAGTTAGTGTAGGAGTTATAAGCGTTACTTTCATGACGTTACACATACTATCAAAATTTGGACACGTTTTCAAAAAATCATTAATAATGAATGAAAACTGTATTTCATGAAAGCTTTTGATAAACGTGTGGATTAAATCTCACAGGACTTTATGATAACTTCAAAAACGGGATAGCGATTCCATTTCTTAAGTGATTGACAGTTTTTGATGCAAGAGTGGTAGTTGGACAAATAATTTAGTATGGGAGCGAAAGTAAGTGTAGAATGAGAAAATAAATAAAACGAAATAAAAAATTTAGAGTGCTCAAAATTCATGAAATTACATAATATAGTACATGTATTCTATTATATTATTGATGAGTAAGGTAATGCTAAATTAAAACAAAAATCGGTCAAGCAAAAAAATCTAATTTACAATTTTTCGCGGACATTACATAAGCCTTTTGTGCAATTAAACCTTTATAAAATATATCGTATGAATCGATTAAATATTTGTATTAAATGCTTATTAATAAACATTGAAGCTATTTCTATTTTTACTTTTCCTTAGGTTTCTAGAAATGTTGTTAAATTATTTGGCGAAGTATCACCAAAAGGGTTCATTAAGTACAGTCGACCAAAAATGTGGTCTACCACCCTACGGTCGAGGTTAATTTGAACGTCATGAAACAACAAGGTCGATTTCCACTTGCAATAATATTATGACATTAACCTTAGCGGCAATCAGATCTCACAGAAACTTTTGTAAAAACTGGTAGACCACTTTCTTGGCCGACCGTACCTACCGCATTTCCCAGCAAGCTCACGTTTAGTACCATACTGTTCAATATGTTATAATATGAAGACACAAACTGAAATATTAACTACTAATGTTCATTTGTCAACCAATTATGTTAATGCTGACTGTCGAATGGTACGAAAACTACATAATAAAATGTAAGCTTCGATCAAATGGCTCAAAAACTTAATTAACTTTAGTATAGGCTTCAGGGTCTCAACTACTTACCGTCTATGTTTATTACCTTTGAATACAATATTTTTTTTATCGAGCCTTCCATTTGAATTACAGATTCTACGATGGAAAATACCTATTTACAAGAAAAAGGATCTCTCAAATCGGGCCAGTTTGATTGATTTAACTAGTACAAAAACCTTTAGAGGGGTAAGAAAAAATACTTCTCGCGTAATTTGTGAGCGAAATATTTTTTTAAAGAAGAAAAAGACTTATACAATAATGTTATGTGAAGGCAAGACTAGGTATTGAAGAAATTTTCGTTTCATTTTGTAATATTGGAGGAACAAACTTTTGTAGATTTTTTATTCGCACGCCTGTCTGTCACGGACATGGATATATTCGTACACGAGTATTTCATTAAAGTTCGACGATGAACCACTGACACAATTAACTACTTAGCGTTGCCGACCTTTTGGATTGCAGCCGTACCGCAGCAGAGTCAACATAACGGATGCGTAGCGCTCTCGGTTGGCGCGGTTGCCTACGAAACCGGCTTTAGAAGCCAATCTTCCGCGGCTGCTTCGCCGGTACTGACACGAGCCAATCCCATTTTCTATTCGAAACCGAAAATCCAGCTGGCAATGTACGAGAACCATTTATTCGCGCCAGTGACTGACACCCGGAACACGCCCGACGTGCATTGTGTCCCGGCTGACATCATCCGCCAACACCACATGCACATAGCCTGATATAGACTTGTTGCACTCACTGTTCCTGCGTGTTACTCGACCCGAACACAACATCATTACTTGTTTTGTAAAATTTGGATTCTCGTTACTTACATTGCAGACTGTGTACATGAGCAGTACTTTCGGAATTTTAGGAACGCTACCTACGAACTTGTAACAATGGAATTTGGTACTAATGCACTTACACCGCGATATCAGAAGATCTCGGAGTAAGTGCATAAGTACCAAATTCATGATGAAGCACTAGTATTTTGCATTGTTTCACTAAATATGTAGTTTAGAATGTATAAATGAAACTGAAATTGTTTCTCATTTTTGAAAGCCACTGGTTACAAATTTAAATCCGTGTTCGGTGACTCAGTATCCGAAGGACTATCCCAGGAAACATCAATAGATCAAGTTTTATGTGTGACAAATAGTCTCGTGTTAAGCGAAATTGCTTTCCGATCCACTCCGACAAATAATGTCAGGCCACTGACGCGTGACCTCAGTCGTTTTCGTGACGATCACAATTTGCCTATACTCCGAGTCCGGGTCGGGGCCGAGCCTTATTTTTGTGTATGCGATTGGCGTATGTGTTCGGTCTTTTATTTGCTACTCCCTCTGACGATGTACTTAGACAGTTGAATGGGAAAATAGTTTTTCTTCCGAAAAGTATTAAAACATCGTAACTGAAAGTTTTTCCATGTTTGAAGTAGATGTTACGTAAGTTTTATTCATGTGTATCTACAAACATATTGCGTATATTTTGACCTGCAGGTTAATTGTGTAACTTCTCGAACGAGCATTAGGGCACCTGTTATAACGGAACAAAAAACTGTTTTTGTCTGTCCTAACGCGCGTTCGAAAAGTTAGGAATTACTTTGCTGCACACTATTGAGTAAAAATTTATTTTATATATTTTCGATTTATTAGATTAGAAGTTCGCTTTGATTCTGTCTTTAACGGCTCGTTCCTGCTCTGAAAGTGACAGGTATTAGGGTGAGTTTTAATTACAAGTGCCTCCTGACGTTGACTCGGCCAACCTGATTTCCCGACAAAAGTCCCGCAGCTCACCTTTAAATTAGATCTTCTTGTGGTTCGCGGGTAATGCGAGTGGAGTATAATAATACAATGCGGTCTCTAAGCCGCTCACTGAATTACAGTGGTGCGTTGTGTGCCCTATTGTGTGCAACCGAGGCGGGAATAATATACGAATCTTTAATTCAAGTGCCCTGACCCTCGAACGCCACAAGAAAATAACACAAAACTGCAGTCTTCATTGTGTTACTTTCAATAGAATTTTGATGAATCCGCAGAGAATAGAAACGGCGTATAAATGTATTGTATACTGTCCTGTAGAATATTAAAACATACCTATTACGAATTCTTTACTTTCATTTTTGTCAAACGAGATAAAATTTGAAATGTCTGTGATTTAGGTTTTTTATTATTCGTTATAAGAAACAATGTTTAAACTAGTGTAATGAAAAATAATAATAAATTGTGGTTTTTAAGAGGAATCTTGAATACGACGTTTTTATATAGAAAAAACTCATTGACTCGTTTTCATTACAAGCTCACGTTGAAAAAAATCGATGAGTTCAACCACGATGAAGAAAAGCGCGTGCAGCGTTTAATAGTTTTTACCGATGATAAAATGGATTTGAGCCAATTGTTTTTGTTCTCCTGATCAACGTTTATTGCCTGTTTCGTATGCGGGCCCAATCCTAAAAGGTTCTCCGGGCTGTACAATACAATTTCATTTCTCTTAAAGAAAAATAACCATGCCCGATAACAATTTGTGCACTAATATATCTGTATCTTGCTACGCTAGGCTGTTATAATAAATAAAACAAGAAATAAAATAAATGAATGTAGTTTTTTGAGTATTTTTTTTCCTGATCTCATTTTGATTCTAAATCATCTCTATCCTTTAAAAGGCTACAATGTAGTGCACATAGTAGCGTTGCCTACCGGTGAAAGGTGTAGTACAAAGTTAGATTTTCTATTGTGTATTGCTCAAAGCTACCTTAGGTAACGTGAAGCTTTAATAACGTGTTTTTTCTTAAGCTTTTTCCGAGTCCTTTCTCTTAAGCTTTCTCGGACGGAAGTAGGTTGAGTGCGATCTAAAAGGTCGGCGATAAAACAAACAAGTGTCATTGCGATCCGTGAGGACCTCCTAAATGGAGACGTAAGCAAATGTGGATGGTAGAAGTTAAATGAGCCGTGGGTATCCTGTATCTAACTTCGTGCAACATTCTACCCACTTACCTATCGATCTTGCGATACTTTTGAATTTAACCGGCGAACATGATTAAAAGTTATACCGTCATCGTTGATAGATTGAAAGTTTTACTACTTATTACGATCGTTACATGAATCAGACGACGTAGAAATGCATTTTATTTTACATTGCTTGGAAGTTTTTCAATGTTTAGTTGTATAACTTTGCAACAGCACAAAACTAATCTTCAATTAATAAAAAAAAAAATGTTTGTAGCGTAGTACGTACCTCAAATTGGTCAAAATAAATTATTTATAAGTTCCGCTTGAACAAAGAACAAATCTATATGTACGAAGCGAATACGCACAGATAAACAGGCGTCTCTCGGCCGCATCTTTCCCGCCGGTACTTTGTATGTAGTAGGGCCTACATTTCCGCTCGGTAACTTATCCTTCTTTTCGGATCCGTTACTGGAACTTCACTGTTACCATTAATCATACATTGGCATTATCTTGCTCTTCGATATGTCGGGGGTGGTGTGATGTGCGTGCTCAAACAGCCCATGCATATTTAGCTCAATCGTCATATATCATTCTCAGTATGGAAGATTCGGCTGACGGCTTCTGTTCAAAAAGGTGGCTTGAAAGAGTTATGATTTTATGACATTGTAAAATGAAGTCAAATTGCAGGTGCGAGGATCTTTCGTCAATCTATGAGAACGTTCACAGAAAAGCAATATTAAATATAATACGGATTTATTACGAAACTAGCTTCTGCCCGCGACTTCGTCCGCGTAGAACTCGTTTATATCGTAGCTCGATACAAACTTTCACCATCCATTTCCCCTTTAGAGATTGATTTCCGGGATGTGCTTCCCCGAGACAATTTTATCTAAACGGGTGCAATAGTTGTATAGTAGCTCCATAAAAATGTTCACCTCCCATTGCATCCCTTTAAGAGATGATTTCCGGGATAAAAACTATCCCATGTCCTTTCCCGGAACTCAAACTATCTCTAAACTAAATTTCATCTAAATGGGTTTCATCCAAATATTCATCCCCCATTTCACCATCTTAGGGAATGATTTTCGGGACAAAATCTATCTCTATACCAAATTTCATCTTAATGGGTTCCATCCATCAACAACTTAAATTCCCTATCTAATGTCCTTTCCCAGGACTCAAACAATATCTTAACCAAATTTCATCTAAATGAATTACATCCAAATTTTCACCCCCATTTCACCCCCTTAGGCGACGATTTCCGGAGTAATATTTATCCTTTGTCCGTCCCCAGGACTCTAACTATCTCTATACCAAATTTCATCTGCATGGGTTTTATCCAAATTTTCACCCCCTATTTCATCCCCTTAGGAAATGATTTTCGGAATTAAAACTATCCGTTGTATTCTCCGGGACTCAAACTATCTCCATAATTTCATATAAACGGGTCCCATCCAAATTTTCACCCTCCCATTTTACCCCCTTAGGGAGTGATTTCCAGAAACTATCCTATGTCCTTTCCCAGGATTTAAACTATCTCTAAACCAAATTTGATCAAAATGGGTTATATCCAAATGTTCAACCCCGCCCCCCCCATATCACCCCCTTAGGGGATGATTTCCGTGATAAAACCTATCCAATGTCCTTCCTCGGGACTCAAACTATTTAAAATCGATGCAGCGGTTTAAGTAGATCCATACAAATTTCCACCCCCAATTTCATCCCCTTTGAGTATGATTTCTGGGATAAAACTTATCCTATGTCCTTTCCTAGGTCTAAATTATATCCATACCAAATTTCATGCAAATCGGTTTAGCCGTTTTCACGTGATGCGCGGTCACATAAACAGACAAACAGATAAACAGACAAAAATTCTAAAAACTGTTGGAACGTGTTCTTCTGTTGTTGATTCTAAGTATCCCTAGCCAATTTTTTTTCGAATCCATTCCATGTACAGATTTTCGACCTTCTTCCGGGATATAGATACCTCGATGATGTCAGCTCGCGCTGTTGTTCCAGTGCAGAGCGAAAACGACCACTCTCCCCGAGCCGCCTGTGTGCAGATCTTAGACAAAGCCTTACTTGCAAAGTCAGACCTTAGAGAGGTCCATCGCCACAGAGCTTTTATGATCATGTTACCAAAATCCAGAAACAGTCCGTTGCGCAGGATATATTATGGTGCGTAAGTGCTCGCGCAAACACAGACGCACCCTCTCGTCCCTACCCGGCTTGACCCAATGGAACGGATAGCCGCTACGATCGGAGAAGAGTAGAGATGCAGCGATAACAGGACCCCTATCACAGCCCTTCAGGCCATCAACAACTGCCTAGCTGCCTCGCCCCCGGAGGTGAACTGCTAATATTAGCCAAGGCAGGCACTACCTACCTTATTAGAAGGATAAATCAATCCTTACGCATAGAATCTTCATTTCACTAACTCTTTCTAGAACCATTTTCTAATTTGTTGACGATGACGCTACCATAACGCCGCCCTCGCAACATAAAAATATTTGGTTTCCATACAAAGTTTCATCCCCTTTTTCGTCCCTAAAAGGGATAAAATTTTACATAAATTATAGCCTATGTCCTATTCTGCTATATAAGGTACATTACTGGAAAGTTTCATAAAAAATCGTACAGTATTTTTTGAGATTTAATGGAACGTACATCCATCCATCCATCCAAACTTTTGCATTTATAATATTAGTAAGATATGTAAAAAAAAAACATCATTGAGGACACCGTGTTCGTTTACCAAGTTACTATAACTTAGTTTCGTATTTAGTTGATGATTGAAGACTTAACTGATCAAAGGCACTTCTGAAACAGTTTGTCCAGTCAAACCGTGCAAGCTGCAAGTCGGTGCTGGCCCTACATGGTTTCTAACATACACCTGCTCTGTGTCTCATGGTCGGTATTTGTGTAAGACGGTCGGTCGAGTAATGCGCCTGAGGTTCGGCCATTGTGCTTCCCTGCATAAACTCGCAAACAAGCTACTGCGACATGTTCACCCATACTCTATTGAAACTTAATTAGTTCAATACATTATGCACAAAAGAGTAGGTACGAGTATATTTATTGTTCTGTCGAAATTAAAATAGTATATGCCAAGTGAAATTCCATTTAATTCAGCTTTGATATCATTGATTTCTACTATTAAATTAAATCATAACGAAACACATGAAAATTGCTAGACGTACTTGTCAGCACTGTCATCCATACTCGTCATCGCTATTTAAGAGCTAGGCTCTTGTCGGTGAAGTAACCACCACTGATTTTTGTCCTCTGCCAGGCTCTTCACGTCTTCGTACGACTCGACAGCAACTTTCTCTTTTTCTTGGCTGGTGTTATGTATGTCTGGGCCTTCCTCTGCCTCTTTTTCCTCCGATCTTGCCCTCCAATATATTTAAAAAGAAGCTGTCGTGCCGTATAAGGTCTCCAATAATTTTGCCTCTTCTATTTTTTATCGGCTCTCTCCTACCTGCCATCGTCAAAAGCTCTTCGTTTGTCTTCCTTTATGTCCAGCTTATATATACTACCCAACCCATTTGTTAAATATAAAATAGATTCCTATACTAACAGTACAAAACCGTCTGGATGGGGTAATTATCTGTCAGATAACATCTTTGAAAATCGTTAGCTAATTAGTTTTTGCCCTTTAGGGTCGCAATTTGATTAGGACCGTCGCTGTTAATTCCAACGTAATTTATGTAATCTTCTACAAGTATTTTAACGGATCTTTGATTTCGTTTAGTACTAAAAGATTAAAGGGCCTTAAGTGAAAGGTTAATTTTAAAATTAAATTAAATGCCAGAGGATCCTATTAGCGGCTCTGTTTGCTTAGCTGGGGCTGTCGCTGCGCTCCCAGGTTCTTCGAGCACCCGCTTAGTTATTACCACCTAATAAAATTATTAAACATAGCCCGTTGTCAGAATGATCCCAAAGTACACACTATACATACCGTATTGAGAGGTAGAATTAATTAATCTATCGGTTATTCGAATGATCTCAGGTCGTTCAGTATTTTAATTTATATTTAATGAATGACTAATGTGCCGTATTCAGCATGATACTCGAGAGGCTTGCTAAAGGTTGATACAGGATTATCATAGATTTAATTGAACGAGGGAGCGAAGCGCATGAAGTTCTCTGCTTCTTTCGTATGTCCGTTTGTCCAGCTGTTCTGCTTAAAATTTTTGAGAGCAGGTTCAAAAATTATATAGTTTTTTTTTAAATGTGTATAAAAAAACATGCTGGCGTGTTCTACAGTTCTCAGAGTTGTATAACGGCCGACTCCAAAAGATTTAAGACATATTAGTAGGTACCTATAGAATGTTTTTGGAATTATTGTAAGGATAAAACTTCCTTTTAATAGTTTCCTGAATCCTGAATCCAAAGTTCTCGCGAAAAAAATGTTTGGATTTTGATGTAAATATTATAATATATGCGAGCTTAATGACACCGTTTTAAAGCAAAATACATTCGGTATCTCCGTATTTGTGTCCAGGAAACCCTGTAAGTGGCATCACTATTACGCACGTCTATCAAAAGGAACATTTCTAAGGTAACCTGTTTGATTCAAACCTCTGGTTGGGACACAGGGTCTCCCAACTCAACTTAATAGCAATGGAGATTGTTTGAGTTCAGGTTATTATAAACAAGCGCATAACGGACATTGTGATAGTTTCAATTTAAGTACATTCTAAAATTTAGCTTTGTAAAAAAATTTTTACTTTATTATGCTTTAAAATACACTTTGATGTTAAACAATTCAAACCACGTAAAGTTTTTAGCGGTGTAAATAAATGTATTTAAGGAATTTTAGAACATATAATTTACTTATTTGTTAAGCTTGTATACATGCATATAAGTGTGTACTTGTAATTTTATATGAGACTCAGTTCCTTTACTTTAGCTATTTCTCTGTGTAAGAAGTGCAGTTGTAGAAGTTGTATTATATTTTCACAAGTATCCTAACAAAAAATAAAGCATAAATATTATAGTCTAAATTAAACCAACCAAGAATTGACCCTGGGGAACATTCTCTTACCTGGAGGTCAATCTGGCTCTATACGTCGCATTACCAATTATCAATGCGTGCGCATCGTTCTGATTTGGTGCTGTGTTCAATTTTCTTTAAAACTTACATCTACACGGAGTCTGTTACAATTATTTTTCCTCTTCTAGACGAAATCTTAATGCCCTTATTCATAGCCTAATCAAATTCGATTTTCAGCTAAAATTCCGCTAAAGTTATTTTGTTTCTACATATGTGTCACTGTGACTTGCGTTTACTTGTGAGAATAGGAGAAAACACATTCAGAGGTTTGTAAAGTTGTATCATTAAAGGGATACATTAATACAATTGAAACTAAATACATTTTCCAATGTGCGTCACTGAGTCTGATTGACGTCATCGGTCGCGCTGCAAGTGCCACTAATGCCACCTTTACATTTAGCGGAGCGGACTCTTTTATTTAGTTCATACTTACTGATGCCGTCCTTTGTTCCTTACCTGTCGGTAAACTGCCAGTATTATATTTGCGCAGTAGTATTTATTATATTCGCTTCCGCGCATCCTGGGTCAATCGGAAAACACTCATTGAAATGTAGGTGCGCAGTAGAGAACATGTACTGTCCACACGGTGACAGCTTACTGACACCATACAGACTCCGCACCGCAAAATGGGGAAGTGGGCTAGTCCATCCTTTAACAACCAGCCCTTATTTGTTTATTTACCAATGAGTGCTACAAATTAAATAATTAAAGGAATAGAGCTTTCCTTAGAATCGCTGGCTACATTTGAAATCCACGCTCTTGATAAAATTAAATAGGTACATTTATTTGCTAGAATGCATGTACATATTGTACATAATGCCAACAGTTACATGATATGAGCCTATTTACATTCTGCCACACAATGGCATGCAAAGAAAAAAATACTAGAGCATATAAACCCTAGAGGTTTCCGCTGGTGAAAAAATGTATACCAAAATGTACTACTCAGATTATATTGGTCAATAAATAAAAAAAAAAAAAAAATTAATAGTTATTTACGATACAAGTTTGGAAAGTGAGTATAATTCCCAACGAGTGGCGGTGATTGACCGACACGAGTTGGGAATAACGTTTCCGCACGTATATCGTACAAAGTTTTATAATGCATTATAAATGCGAGGTAACAAAAAAAGTTAAGCTAGTTTTAATGAAAACAAACATGGCGCATTTTGAATGAGTCGGCGGGGACCGGGCCTCAATCAGCCAAATCAGCCAAATGTTGTCAAAAATAATACTTATATCCCGCACGAGTTAACATGAGACTCGAGCGCGTAAAGTCGCTTCCCGCTGTCTGTCTGTCCCTATGTATGCTTAGATCTTTAAATCTAGAGCTAGAGTGATTGAAAAGCAATGTTTATATGTATAATATATGCATGTATTATACATATAAACACGTGCGAAGCCAGGGTGGGTCGCTAGTTGAAAATAAGTGGTCTTGTTTTCATTATTAAATTGTTCGTGTAGGCGCATTTGCACACTGTAGGTAGGTACTAGGCTGATGACATGCAGAAAATTTTAAAAGTTGTAAACCGCACAGCGCCCGTATAAGTCTTGATGTTAACTGTTATATCAATTACTTTTATATTCGTCCAAAACTGAAGTTCAAAAAATAATACAACTCTTCTATGATCTAAACACCCTAGTTAGAATTAATTCCAGCATTCGTTCGGGAACATATTTTTTTCAATTTTAATAAGTGATATTCCCGCACGTGTGTTTTTATACCCATGTAGACCCTCAGGAAGATGTACTTTCTGAGTATATGAATTATAAAACAATTATTTGAAGATGTGTGTCGATTACTTATGTTTATGATTAATTGATGCATGTCAAAATTACAGAGATAAAGTACACATATTTATAAATATCCAAAATACAGCATCCAATGTCATTTAGTACTTCGTCTAATGTTGGTACATGCAGTGATGTAATTGATCATAACCCTGTCAATTTAAATCTTAAAATAATAAATTATATCATACTATATTTATGACAACATTTGGAGTATTTGGACTTTTGTAACGGTCTTTGTAGTAAGTAATTATGGTTATATCGGTACGAGTAAGTATATACTCGTACAGGTTGGTCAAGTAAGATGTAAATGAATATTAATACAACTTTGAATCGATATAATTAAACAATAAGTGCTAATTACCAAAAAAATATTGTATGATTGTAGAATACAGACATGGCAATTATTTATGGAAAAACATTACTGCCATATATCCACTTTGCCACGTGGGAAAATACGAGGCTTATTTTCATAGCGTTTTTCATGAATTTTCGCATTGAGGTTGTATTTTTACAGCGGCTCTAATTTACCGCTTATACTGTGTCTGATTTGCAAGCATCTGACGACCGGTTAGCCTAGTGAGTAGTGACCCTGCCTACAAAGATTAAGGGCCTGGGTTCGAATCCCGGTAAGGACAAATATTTGTGTGATGAGCACGAGTATTTGTTTCTGAGTCTTGGATGTTTTTTGTGTATTGTATTTATATCTATTAAATATATGGTCGTCTACTCGTAGTATCCATAACACAAGCCATATTGGGCTAGTTCGATTTGTGTGAAAATGGTACCGTATTATTTGTTTATACACAATTGCTTTAGATAATCTTATATATTCGGTGACCTTAAGGGTCAGTCGAAAATAAAAAAAATATGATTTCTTTACCTGAAAACAATCTTTCTAAATTGCCAATGCCGTGTAAACATGTTTCGCAAGCTTAATCTCGTTCCATTATAAATTTGACGTCTCTTCGCTTGATATTTGCATTAAATGAATCTTGAGTTTTGCCGCCAAAAAAGGGACGTCATAAAAAATGTATTCATACTTATTTGGCCAACCTGTACGTTACACAGGTTAACAGAAATGTAGCATTTAATAATATTCAGATGCAACTTTCAATTGCACAAAGTGGAAGCCAGTACCTACTTAAATTTTATGAGAAATACTAACTTGCCTGGTCGCCGCACAAAAGAGTCCTTTCAGAATGGGTCAACATAGACGACGTTATTTGTACAACATGGCTTAAGGGGGCTCTCAACTTGCCCATACACTTGTTACCTCAATGATTCAAAGATTCCGAGTCTGTGTTCGAAAATACGAGAGAATTTAGCGTGAACCCTGCTGGATGTGGCTATCCATGTAATATACATCCATACTGTCATCATCATCATTATCATATCAGCCGAAAGACGTCCACTGCTGGACATAGGCCTCCCCCAAAAAGTGCCACAACCATACTATACTAATATTATAATTGCTAAAGTAATTATATTTGTCTGTCTGCCTGTTCCCTTTTCATGCTTAAACCGAACCGATTGAAACAAAATTTGGTATGGAGATAGTTTTAATACCGTGGCCTTCCCCGGCGTTCTTCCGAGATAAAAAGTAAGAATGCTTTATAGTATTAAGTTCGCCTTTTGTACTAAATATAAGTTATTCTTTTGTGCAATAAAGATTAAATAAATAAATAAAAAGTAGGTATGCATGTTCTTACATAGCATCCCCTAAGGGGGTGATATGGGAGTCGGAAGTTTGTTTGGAGGTACCTACGGTATAAACGAGTCCACGTGGATGAAACCGCGGGCACAAATGTCTTCTTCGTCGGTTCTTCAAGGCTGAGGATCGAGACGACCTGGAGCGCTGTTCTTCACAACCGTTCTCCTAACCCCTCTATTCTGGGCTAATTGTATTGCGCCTTGGATACTGCCGCCCATGAGATTGTATTATAAACTAGCGACCCGCCCCGGCTTCGCACGGGTTTATATGTATAATACATGCACCTTCCTATTGAATCACTCTATCCATTTAAAAAAACTGCATCAAAATCCGTAGCGTAGTTTTAAAGATGTAAGCATACATAGGAGCAGACAGACAGCGGGAAGCGACTTTGTTTTATACTATGGACTCCATACACAATAAAATTTATTTTTGAATTACTGGCTGAAAATAAGTGATCTTTTTTTATATTTTCAAGATTATTCATTTCCTATCATCAAATGTAGCTCATGATAAAAAAAATCTTATTATGGAGATATGCAAACCTTAAGATTTTCAAAATTCAGTAGCGACCCTTAAATCTTATCCAAAAATAAAAATCAGACGTTCTTTTTTTACGTATTAGAACAATATAAGAGGATGCGACATTGAAATTTCAAATTTTCGGTTTTTAAGCATCATGTACTATGGAGTGATGCGTAAGTAATACTGCCTGTGTCTTACCTTTTCACGCTTAAACTGCTAAACTTGAATTTCATTCATATGAAATTTGGTATGAAGATAGTTTATGACCCTGGGAAGGACATTGGATACATTTTTTCACGGAAATAAGCCTTAAAAGGGATGAAAAGGGGGTAAGTTTCTTTGGGAGTGCGATAATTGATGCTGCACCACCACCACCCATTTAGTTTAATAGCATATTTGCTATTCGATTTTGTACATGTGTGAGTAGTATTCAAAGGCGATTAACAAGTATACTAAGATATAAAAGTACTTAACAGAAATGAATAGGTACAGAAATTTTAGTCAGTCTAAAAAGGATTCAACCTTTTGGGGAATAAATATGTACTATGGCGGCGGGCAAAATTGAAGAGTTATAATGTAGATTTTATGTAGAAAATTCTCGATAGTTTCAGACATCTTAAAATATAATGAAACCGGTGACTCGCGTATTTAAGTTCCAATATAGCTTGACATTTTTTGAACCGATACGCGGTTCTGGTTCTTGATCATGAGCGCAGATATATTTTGTTAAGCATTCATTCTCATTATACCCGCATTATTCATGTATTATAGCTTTTCAATTCCGATTAGCCTATTATTTAGGTAAATATACAAAAAAATACTTGATCATCCAGCCACTAAATTTACAAACGATGACTCCAATTTTTAATATTTTTATTATGATAAAGTTTAATAATTAATGTAGGTACAATTTGTCAAAATAATTGTAAGTAGTATATTAGTATCTATTTGAAACATTCAATCATTCGATTGTATGGTGTAATTCTTAACTATTTATAAATGGGTGTATTGAACTGGTGTGTTCTTGTCTTCATAATTCCACAGTGTAACTTCTTTGCTTAAGTATGGTTATTGTTGTTTTCCGTCTTGCGAGATAGTTTACAGCTGCTAATGCGCACCAGGAACGTTGCTGCGGTAGAAAAAACTATCTCGGTTTCCTTCATTGTCTTGAACTTGCTTGGTGTAATGCTGTGTTAAGTACTTAGTTGACACTTTTGAAATACACGCTGGGATATTCTTTAGCGTAGCTATATAATTTTAACGTATATTTAGTATGTGAAAAATAAATAATTTCTCTCCGTAATTTTGATTTTCATACATTTTCTTTGTTCATTAGTTATTAGTCATAGGTTATAAATACCTAGTATTTAAAATATTTCATTATAATGTTTGTATGTAAACGGTATTAGAGGATTTAAAGTTTCATAAATATGTAAGTAAAAATGATAATCATCATTTATCACTTTGGCACTTTTTGCCTATGTCGACCAGTGGACGTCTTTCGGCTAATATGATGATGAACAAACAATTAAAACAAGCGAAAAATAAATGCCAGTAAAATATAGTCTTTATAAAAGTGTACCTACAATACGATTCTTTAATATAAGAAAAAAACAGACTAAAAAGCACAAATATTTCATTTCGGACCGAGCGATTTTCTTGTGTTCATAATCATCTCCGAGCTTGCTGTTTGTATTCTCTGCGTTTACGAAAATTTGTTGACTCTGTTAATTAATCGTTTTGTATGCAGACAGGCGTAGGGATAGTGTCGGCGCAGCTTTTTATTTTCCTAAATTAAAAGTAATCGTAAACTGAAAAGTTTCGCTGATTCTAGCAACAAAGAGCTTCGGTTAATTTATACGTTATCGTTTAGCTATTTGATATTTTATGGCATGGCATACCTAGTAGCCGTATTACCTAGCGCGCGAGTAACGTCAAGCACAGTCTCCAGGCCATCGAGCGCTGCCAGTTTTCATTATTATACATATCTCTGCCTAAAGGTGCCATGCCATCGCTTGGCGATAATGGAACGTCGCAATAGACGGAACTCATTCATTGACTCATAGCAATCTTATCAGATTCCTGCCTCTGCTATACATTACGAGTACCTAAGCGGGCCGATCGGCGAGGACTTAATCGGCGGGCCTCTTCTCGGAAAGGTGCAAATTAATTACACTGATAGCTTTAAATCACCCCCACCGTTCCGTTTGAAAACGAGTCGATATTTGAATGGTTCGATATTATTTTGCATTCACTCGGGCTTTGATTAATTATCGAAAAGTAAATACCTACCTGCCTGTTTGTTATCTATACTCGTACATAATAACTTTTATATAAAATATTA
The DNA here is from genome assembly GCA_963854355.1 of Epinotia brunnichana. NCBI lineage: Eukaryota > Metazoa > Arthropoda > Insecta > Lepidoptera > Tortricidae > Epinotia > Epinotia brunnichana. The sequence continues at coordinate 15,809,903 of OY977939.1, read as the reverse complement.
TATAGAGGATGGTTTGTGAGTGTGTAGCTTTGTTAGTTTGTTGTGCCGAGTAATCTCCGGAACTACTCATTTTACAAGCTTTTATTTACTTTCCCCTGTCCCGTTGTCTGTCTGTCTGTAATCAAATCTTGCAAGTTAAATTTGACCCACTTCTTAGTTTCCGATTGAGCTGAAATTTTGGATGCATATGTATATCGCATGACAATGCAATATTATGATGACATGGAGCTGATCTGATGCTGGAGCTGGAAGGTGGCCATAGGAACTCCGCAATAAAACGACACAACCCCATCGAGTTTGGGCTCGTTAAAATCGTCTGAATGAGTAGTTGATGACGGTATACAGAAAAGTAGGCACAGTCGGCGATAAAAGCTTGCACCAAAAATGCAATTTTTGACAGAAACTTATTATGCCATCAAATCGTTTTGCAGTATATACATATAGTCCGGTGGCCGACTGCATGAAACCCTACGTGATAAAAAAATAGAAAATGCCTACTCTGTAGGGGTAGCTGACTTTTAGTCACTTCAACTGCTCTTGGTCGGCCGCGGCTTAACTTGGCAAATGTTGCGCAAATGGCAAAAAAGTAGTACAAAAATTCATCGAAAAAAACGTCATCGAAAAATAGAATGAAACTTGTATGGTAGGATAGCTGCCTTTGAGGACAGTAAAAAAAAAGTGGTCGGCCAAATCCAGTGTTGGCAGGTTCCTGTGTCTGACCGAATTTGTGGTACCACGTGACAGCTGCATTTTACGTCATCGAAAAATGGAATGAAAAAAACGGATTATAATAGCTTAATTAAACCTGTTGACGAATGTCTTGGTCGGCCTCATCTTAGCCTGGCAGTTTTTGCAGTCCGACCACATTTACAAAAATAATTTGCTAGTTTAAATTATTGAAAATATGGTTTCTTCATTGCTTAAACTGAACTAATAATGTTTAATTTAATAAGACTATCGCACTATACTGCCGTGTTTTTTTTAAAGGCAGTCTTTTTCATACAATTTTATATAATTTAAATTTTTGACTGCCTTTTAAGTCATAACCATGCCAACCGACCGGTAACTGCGAGGCCGCACGTACCGGCGTTCGGCTACATCTACTTGGGGTCGGCTTCATCTACATGAGGTCAGCTACATCTACTTGGGGTCGGCTCCTAATTAAACTATTATAATCCGTTTTTTTCATTCCATTTTTTGATGACGTAAAATGCAGCTGTCACGTGGTACCACAAATTCGGTCGGACACAGGAACCTGCCAACACTGGATTTGGCCGACCACTTTTTTTTTACTGTCCTCAAAGGCAGCTATCCTACCATACAAGTTTCATTCTATTTTTCGATGAATTTTTGTACTACTTTTTTGCCATTTGCGCAAAATTTGCCAAGTTAAGCCGCGGCCGACCAAGAGCAGTTGAAGTGATCTTCTATTTTTTTATCACGTAGGGTTTCATGTAGTCGGCCACCGGACTAATATACTCACCGGCAAATTTAGCGGTAGGTACATAAAAAATATGTACGAAACTTTTTTGTTTGAGATTACTGGCTGGTTATTACTAGCCATATATTTTAGAGCGAATAATCTTTTTTTTATGTTCCCCTAAATTTGCCGGTGAGTGTAGAATGGACATACGGCATGGAAATTTGCTGTTTTATACCACGGCATCACTGTAATACGCGGAGGCGGTACGGTAGGTATTAGTTAGAACTGGGTCGGCAATGCACTACCTGCAAGCGCGCACCGCCATAGTCTAAAGTTCTACTATGGCACCGCCCCGCTTCCGCGCATGATATTATAAATTTACTACTACGAAAATGTAATACTGACGGTATACATCTGTGTGTCAACAGTAAGCTAACGTCAAAGTACAAAATACCGCTTACCGATCCCGCCCCGTCAGGAAGTCGCCTTAGGTCTACTATTTGACACACTCGAAAATTATAATAGTATTTACTCACGACGGAACGTTTTTTTTTTTACGGTTAACGGAACGCGTTACGTGTATAATATGTAACCTTGACGAACTGATCTTATTCGCCTCATGACTTGTGTTGTTAGAGCTCATTCCGAACGCGCTACTGAGCTAACGCTATGGAGAGCTCACGAACCTATTACAATTGCATTATAATCTCAATGCTTCAGTAGAGTAAAACCAATCTTAAACAAAATGTAGGTACACAATATAATAATGTAGCAATTAATTGCATATGGTCTTAGTCTGAAATACACAATTTGAATTGAATTGAATTGAATATATATTTTAAAACATACGGTTTTATTTTCTTAAAAAAAAATTACATTTTACTACTTTCATATAAACTCGCCAAACTGTGACGTGTGATCATGTTTTATAATTACTATAAAAACCTTAACATCAAAAAAAATTTTTTGTCTGCCTTATGGTAAACAGACACCGCAGCCTATGGACGTTTGCGAGCCCAGAATTATCACAAGCGCGTTGCCCACCCTTTTCCTTTATTTAGGTATTAATATGATGTTTTTATGTAAATATGTATGTATGTTTTGCTTGATTGTGCAAAAAATATGCAATAGTATTACCCCCTACATACTAACTTATAAAACTAATATCTCTCACTTTTCCTCCTTGTATTATCTCTGTAATTGCAAAGATTTATCATAAACTAGCTTTTGCCCGCGACTTCGTCCGCGCGGAACTCGTTTATATCGTAACTTTCTCCCCCCTTTTCACCCCCTTAGGTGATGAATTTCCAGATAAAAACTATCTTTAGTAAGGATTCTTTGGGAATGCCCCGGAATTCAAAGTATCTCAACACCAAATTTTATTTCAACCAAATTAAGCATGAAAAGTTAACAGACAGACAGAGTTACTTTCGCATTTGTAATATTAGTATGGATTGTATGAAGGAAAGGGTCATTATGGCTGAGTTGCATGATTTTAAAGATTAGCTTACTCCGAACGCCTTTTTTTACAAAATAGACTCCGCCGCAAACTTGGTTTCTATGACCCGCCTCACCATAATAGATGCATGTAGGCTTTTTTCATTATTATTTTGCATATTTTCATATCACACGGCCGTAAGGACCTTTTCTACTAAACCGTAGGACTAAATTAACTGACTTGTAATTTAAATATTTTATATTAAAAAAAAAGATACGTCAACAAAATGTTACATCTAATAGTTTTCAAAATAGCCATAATAAAACGTATTTTTTACCCCGTTTTAGAAAACATCTTCGAAACTACCGCCATAAGGTACCTTTACCCATGGAACGTCACATACATATATTTATCTATATAATGTTCCTATTCCCCAGGACTCCCAACTACCGATATATACCGTAAATGGGTTCCATCCAATTTTCACCCCCTTTTCGGGATAAAAACTATCCGTTGTTATGACAACGGAAAGTTTTTATCCCGAAAATCATGGAGAATGCTCCAGGACTCAAACTATCTTTATACCAAATTTCATCTAAATGGGTTCTATCGAAATCTTCAAACCTCATTTCACCACCTCAGGAAATGATTTTTCGGGATAAAAACTATGCATTGTCCTTCCCTAGGACTCCTTCTATATCTTTACTAAATTTCATCTAAATGGGTTTAATCCAAATTTTCACCACCTATTTCATCCCTGAGGGGATGATTTTCGGGATTAAAACTATCCGTTGTTATACTCCGGGACTCAAACTATCGTTCAACCAAATTTCATCAAAATGGGTCACAAACAAATTTTCACCCCCAATTACATCCCCTTAGGGGATGATTTTCGGGAGTAAACTATCCTATGTCCTTCCCCAAGACTCCAACTCGCTATACCGTAAATGGGTTCTATCCAAATTTTCATACCCCATTTGACCCCCTTAGGAGATGATTTCTGGACTAACAATTATTTTAAGTCCTTCCCCAGGACTCTTAACTATCTCCATACCAAATTTCATTTAAATCGGTTCCATCCAAATTTTCATTCCCCTCATTTCACCCCCTCAGGAGATGATTTTTCAGGATAAAAACTATACATTGTCCTTCCCTGGGACTCCTTTTATCCACACTTTCATCCCTATTTCATCCCCTTGGGGGATGAATTTCGGTATTCAAACTATCTATTGTCATTCTCCGGGACTCAAACTATATCTATACCAAATTTGGTCTAAACGGAGTCCATCCAAAATTTCACCCCCCATTTCACCCCCTTAGGGGAAGATTTCCGGAATAAAAACTATCCAATGTCCTTCCCCAGAACCTAAACTACCTCTAAACCAAATTTTATCAAAATGGATTACATCCAAATTTTCACCCCTCCATTTTACCCACTAAAAGGAAGATTTTCGGGATAAAAACTATCCTCTGACCTTCCCCAGGACTCAAACTAATTATATACCAAATTTCACCCAAATCGGTGTAGCGGTTTAAGTAGCTCTATACAAATTTCCACCCCCCATTTCATCCCCTTAGGGGTTGATTTCCAGGATAAAAACTACCCTAAGTCCTTCCCCAGGACTAAAACTATCTCTATACCAAATTTCATCTTAATCGGTTCAGCCGTTTTCACGTGATGCGCGGTCACATAAACAGACAAACAGATAAACAGATAAACAGACAAACAGACAAACAGATAAACAGATAAACAGATAAACAGACAAACAGACAAAAATTCTCAAAACTGTTGGAACGTGTTCTGTTATCGATTTTAAGTACCTATCCCTAGCCACTTTTTTTTCGAATATCTTCCATGTACAGACTTTCGACCCTCTTCAGCTTTATTATATGTATAGATAAATAGATAGAAGATAATGAAACTCCCATTCAAATATCTCAAAAATTTATGAAGCTACATCCGTTTTAATGTCGCTTGTTAGAGTGAGAAAACGATGAGGGACTGTGACGTCAATATACTCGAGCGTCATAGTAAAAAACAATCGTTTCATATGAAGGTGCGTTTTGCGGAAAAGGGACAGAGCATACCCCCTCTTAAAACTTTGGACTCTTATAACTTAATCATTACCTATATAACCTCTTGCTTTGTTTTTTTCTCCATTTGACTATATTTATTTTAAATTCTTTTTCGAGAAAATACATTATAATTATTTACCATATTTTCGATTCCTGAGCTATAACCACGAACTTCGGAATTCGAAAATATTCGGGTATCTCTATCTCTATCGCACTAACCATACTCGAGTGACAGGGATGCAAATATATGAACATTGAGTATCGGTTTTCGTGGTAGCGCCGCAGGTACTTTGGCTGAATGCGCCGAGCGCGTGCCATTGTCATTCAAAAAAAACAAATTCGTGTTAATTATATTGTTCAAATTTGTTGATTTCATTTATTGAAATTACGACATAAAACGACATTTGCGCATATAAGTTCTCATATCAGAATCGAATATTTTTTATGGTTTATATTTTAGCATTTGTCTCGTAAAGGTCTATCGTAGACGGGATTTAAATTATTAATAAGTGAAAGGCAAAGCAATTCCGCCATTTTGACGAAAATTTGACGGTTCTTATAGCTGACAGTTGGAGCAGCGTTTGATTTCAATAAAAATAAATAAAAAATTAAATGAAGTCGTATATTTCGGAAAATTAATTAACTGTCGCAGTCGGATAAAAACTATCCTAAGTTGCAGCTAGAATAATAATGTACCTATATAAAATGTTTCATATTTTTCCGTTCATGGGATGCTGAGAACATTCGAACCGCGCAAAGCTTAGTTTCAAACTGGCTGATTCTTTTTTTAATTTAGAGATTTATTATAAGTGGAGATACGTAATACCTACGTTTTATTAGTTACTCGCTGTCATCTACACTATTGAGGTTCTCGCAATGAACGGTTTTGCTAAGCTTCCTTGAAAGAATGTCTTGTTTATTTAGGCAAATGATGCCTTATTAATAATATATACAGTCGCATAAATCAGTAGTCTTGCCTCACTCATAAATATTGAAGCGGATGAGTTGAGAGAAAGTACTTAAATGGGTTTGGGGGGCAATTAAAAAACCTTGATGAAATTAAATAGAAAATGGGATGCCCTTAAGGTACTATACTAAACTCGCTGGTGTGTCACCCTTCCATCGTATAGCGGCGGTCGTGTTTTATTTGGATCAAAGCAGGGACGGGAACCGGTTACCCTTATTGGGGTTTTCCATAGGGTTATTTTAGAAGTTGTTTTTAAAACCCCATCCATAATGGTAACCTTGATAAGGTAACCTTACTGATAGGGTAACCTTATTATTATGGTAAGCATATCGGATGTGGTAACCATAAGGTAACCGTAACAAAACCCTATCGAGATAGGGTTTTGTTAGGGTTTTATTAAGGCCTTAGTTAAGGTTTTGTTACGGTTACCTTATGGTTACCACATCCGATATGCTTACCATAATAATAGGGTTACCCTATCAGTGAGGTTACCTTATCGATAGGCTTAAGCCTGAAAAGGGGTTTTCCGGTCCTTGGATCAAAGGATATATTTTCATTCAGTTATATCATAGATTAACGTCAAGTTCCAGCTCACCGAACTCCCAATAATGAATGACGCATCAGGCAAGCAGTTACATAAACAGATAAATTTCCGATATTACTTTACGTTGTTTGCAAACGGTGTTTATTTTAACATCTCGTATGTTACGGGTGGCTTTGTCTCTCATAATTGTACTGTATATTCGTCGTTGTAGGAGATGTTTTGCTCCGGAAAGTGTTCCCCGAGCTTGCAACAGTGGCGTGGCGGTTAGGCGGGGACGTAGGGCGGGCTCAACTGCCGTCAGTTCGCCTCGGCCCGCCTCAGGACTGGCCGTATCGCGCGCGTCTCTCCTCACCCCTGTCACATTAAGCTATATTAACATTCATCAAAAACAAAAATAAACCGTCATGTGATCAGTAAATAAATATTAGTTTTACTCATGAGTGTAATGGTTTGTGTAATCAGTGCGGCTGAATTCGTAATTAATAATCAGTAGTGTGCCATGTGGTGACAAACCTCACGGTGCCGCCAGCACGCGGATATGGTGGACCCTTTGAAGATCTTTTGGGTTTTGACAAACAGTACTTATCTAGGTAGGTAATAGAATGATAAGCGAAGATTGCCACCACTTAGTTTTCATTTTGCTCGGTGAAGTACCTACCTACGTATGTCCTGTAAGTGTATATATAACTGTACACCAACAACGTCTGCTTACTATCCAAACTTCGAGTAAGGAACAAAGTTTCTGACACCAGCTCGCAATATATCTTGCTGTGCACATATGTAGCAGAAAACATTTATAGTATTTGCAGTAAATAGCTATTAGTACCTAAATACGCTGTGTAACTTCCTTCAGTTATATGGTCAATAGGTACCAGTACCACATATTCACATATGGATATGTAGGTTAGATTCTTATCGATTTTTGCGTAGGTAATGCGTGACAAGGTGGGTCATTTACGATTACGACAATTTTATTGTCCATTCGACTCTTGGTGGACCAAAAATTGTGGCTTAGTGCGCTGAATGTGTAACATGTCGGTTTGTCGGTATATGAAACGTAAGAATATATTCTTGGATTACCCATACCCACGAAACATCGAAAAGTCGTTTTTTTTTCAAAAATTAACAAACAAAGGAAGCTTAATAAGAATAAGAACTTGTGTTGTAAGGTCAACTGATAATTTATTAAATTCAAGCTAGTCCGGTTTTAAATATACCTATATGTATAATAATTTGGGATTGCGCAAAAATTTTCTTTCAGAAAGCTGTTACATATGTTCATTGTAGTTACCAAAGTGATTATCGTATTAACGTATGTTCAGGTTATAGACGTGTACACAACAGGCCTGTTGTATACTCGCATGTAACCACAAAAGATCCATTATCTTTCATGTATATACAATACTTTGCAGGAGAGATCGAACAATATTCATGTCGTTATTGTTTAACGACACTGAGTGAGCCCAGGTGAAGGTACTCAGCAGTCATTAAGTGTACTGTCGTTATTTGAGTATGGTTGCAAGGTATATTATAGCTTGCAACCATACTCGGGACCTCATTAAGAGGAGATTTATTAACACTCGGTATACTTTCCAATCTTTCGCTTTAAAGTACTGCCTAATAAGGAAAAAAAATACTTAAGATTTATTGCGGATATTATCGATATCTTCTTCTTGCTCGGAGGAGCATTGCTTATTTTGAAATATACTCCAAATTTTACACAAAATAAGTCATAAAGCAGCATCCTCGCACAGAGGAGGCTTAAAATACTGTAATAAACAAGTAACTCTGCTTCAAACGAAATGATTTGGGGCACATTACAGACAGGAAATTAACTCTTTAAATATGAAGCGTTACTGTCTCCAGTTTACTTAATTTTTACGCAAAACAACTCCTGAATTGTAATATAAAGTATTCCGAGTTTCCTTTGTTTATTACGTTTGCGCAGAAACTTGGCAAATTATCTCGGTGGTTAGCTACGTATAGAAGTTGAAATCATTAGGAATTTCATTTAACAGAGTTTCTGAATGACGTAACTTGGAACTTAACTTTTCGACATGTCTGTAGCAATAATTATGCATGAGGTGTACCGGGAGTTGTGTAAGTCAGTTTGTAATCGAGTAAACTTAAACCAACTCTAGATCTGTTGAGCATTCCGAATTTGATCAGCTTGTTTATCAAGATGATGGTATCGCAGGCCCGTGCTACACTGTAGCACTTAGCAAGTAAGCAAATCTCAGACAAAAGAAAAACTTATCGTACAAAGGCGGACTTAATAATAACATATGGCATTCTCTACCAATCAACTATCTACCACTCACCTACTATTAATGCAAGGCAGAAAATTTGTAGGCGAATTTATGTGTAAAGAAGGGTTCCCTATCACGTTCCATTGGTAAGTATTATAATATACCTACCTACATTGTTCATAATATTTTTATCTATAGAAACTAATACTTCTATAAATGTTTGAAACAGATCTACAATCACGAAGGTATATAATTCTTGGAATAGATAATTTATTTTATTTCTCCACTGCGTTGTCCCGAAAGTTCCAAGATGAGTCACAGTTATGAAAAGAAACAAGGGTAAAAGGTTTGTTCGGAACATCTGCCTCACTGATCGAAATTCAACTGTCATCTTTTACTTCGATCAATTCGTTATTCAGCCCACAATGAAGTGTTGCGTGTGCAATGTGAAAATAGATATAATCATCCGACTAAGAGCTTCAGCTGATTGCAATAAAAAATTGCATTCGCGTGCAACGAATGCACCTGCGCCCGCGAGGCGCCGGCGGGCTGCGATAAGACGGTAACTCAATCTCGGGCTTGGAACAAATGTTCCCGAATGTAATCGACGCAGCATCCCGACACAATCAGCCAATCCACGTCCTACCGAACCCACTTAAACTAATGCGTCCTATTGAAGCGACCGCACTACAATTGCCACTAACGAGTAGGTGTTGTTTGCAAAGTGCGTGCGAGTTTGTTTAGCAATCGTATCTGTTTCACAATCAACCCAAGATTCACACGGCCTTCGGACATAAGTATATTTACCGGCTTGTTACATTTGAACATTTATTGCTTCCCTTCCCATGTTGTATTTCTTAGTTAAAGATTTAATTCTGATGAGCCTTTGGCATTTGTAATAATGGTACGGTGTTCTCCGGGAAAACATTTCGCGGCGTTTTTACCGTTTTGCGATGTTTAACCAATGTGTGTTTGTCCATTTTCTGCGGCATGATATCGCTGGAAATTACCGGCGGGCATGAGGCCCGTTTCTCGCGTTTTGATGCTTAACTCAATTTTAGGCTGCTGCGGTAAGCCTATAAAGTCGCAGATAAAGTGACCAATGCGACATTATGCAACTGTCCATTAAAAATGCTTGCTACATTATTTATTTATTTAATCTTTTTTGCACAAAAGAAGAACTTATAGTACAAAAGGCGAACTTAATGCAATGAAGCATTCTCTACAAGTCAACAGTTGTGCAACTTTATACACGAAGTCTATTTCAAACAAAATGCTATAAAATTCTTTACGTCATACCTGGCCATAAAGTAGGAATTACCGCACGCTATGCGTGCGGAAAACCCCACTTCCTGGCCAGATAGAGACGTAAAATTTTGTACTTACCACGGGCGGTAATAAAGAAAGCCTCAGAGCGCATATTCATCGCCCTTGCCTTCGGCTCGGGCGTCAAATACTTGCGATCTGAGACATTCTTTGTTTAACCGCCCTAGGTAAGTAATGTACTATTAAAATAACACTTTTATGACTCAGGTATTCATTGCAAAAACTAAAATAATCCGTTTTGGAGTAATTTCAAAACGTAGACGTAAGTGTAGGTGTCTGGGTTATTAGAAGATGTGTGTATTTTTACTTTCTCTACTTCGTCGTTTAATCGGAGTAGGAATATTAATTATTTTTTGCGAAACATACAATCCGGCAGGTACGAATTTTCTCTAACCTTAGTCACTAACATATGTTGGCCACGCAATCCTCGCATTTTGCGGAGTGCCGATCTTACGATATCTATAGCCTACACTGGCAACTTATTATTCTCTTTTGAGGAAATATGCAGCGTATATGGCATATTTTTTAGAAGAATGGTATGAGGTTTTGTAAAAAATGTAGAGCAATATCGGTATTAAGTCTTATTTGATCAAAGTTATCGCGGTTTGTTCTATCTGTGTGGAGATAATCGTGAGGTGACAATGACTTTACCGAACGATTTACCTAAACGTTCGGAGATTCGCCTTTAGAGAGTCTTTTGAAGACTTAAACATGTAACAACACGTTTTATACTAGGTATTCTTTTATGTACATATTGTACATAATACTTATATTATAATATATAGGTAGTTTGTATGTGGGGAGCAATTTTCGAAACTATCCAATTTCTAAAAATCTTTCACCAGTAGGTAGGTATAAAAATGGATGTAGTGAACATAGACTAATTTTATCCATCGGCTCTACTTGCGTTCTTTGTATTAAGCGGGCGGAGCCGCGATGGCAGTTAGTATCTAATAATATAAATCATGCATATTACACTGGCTGTGTAAATAAATAGATGTGGTTTTCCCACTGAGGCGTAATATTATTTTCTTCACTGAGCGTGATCTATTATATGTTTTTAGGTGTAACGCTATTACCGTTGCTAATGCTCTTATGTTATGCATTTGTTCTGTGTTTTATAACTTGCGTTATTTTGTGCTCTGAACCATTAAACAATATTGTCATTATTTAACATTGTTACTAAACTAAAGTTAACTTTAAATACAGACACAAGGAAGACAGTGATCATGTCAAACCACTCTTTTTTTTATAACCACGTTTTTTTATGTACATATAAATCTAACGACTTTCGTATGCAAACCTTGCATATCGATAGTTTAGACGTGAATGTGTGTTCAACACTACAATGTGTATATATATATATATATAATCTCCACTTATAATAAATCTCTAAATTAAAAAAAGAATCAGCCAGTTTGAAACTAAGCTTTGCGCGGTTCGAATGTTCTCAGCATCCCATGAACGGAAAAATATGATACATTTTATATAGGTACATTATTATTCTAGCTGCAACTTAGGATAGTTTTTATCCGACTGCGACAGTTAATTAATTTTCCGAAATATACGACTTCATTTAATTTTTCATTTATTTTTATTGAAATCAAACGCTGCTCCAACTGTCAGCTATAAGAACCGTCAAATTATCGTCAAAATGGCGGAATTGCTTTGCCTTTCACTTATTAATAATTTAAATCCCGTCTACGATAGACCTTTACGAGACAAATGCTAAAATATAAACCATAAAAAAATATTCGATTCTGATATGAGAACTTATATGCGCAAATGTCGTTTTATGTCGTAATTTCAATAAATGAAATCAACAAATTTGAACAATATAATTAACACGAATTTGTTTTTTTTGAATTACAATGGCACGCGCTCGGCGCATTCAGCCAAAGTACCTGCGGCGCTACCACGAAAACCGATACTCAATGTTCATATATTTGCATCCCTGTCACTCGAGTAGGGTTAGTGCGATAGAGATAGAGATACCCGAATATTTTTGAATTCCGAAGTTCGTGGTTATAGCTCAGGAATCGAAAATATGGTAAATAATCATAATGTATTTTCTCGAAAAAGAATTTAAAATAAATATAGTCAAATGGAGAAAAAAACAAAGCAAGAGGTTATATAGGTAATGATTAAGTTATAAGAGTCCAAAGTTTTAAGAGGGGGTATGTTCTGTCCCTTTTCCGCAAAACGCACCTTCATATAAAACGATTGTTTTTTACTATGACGCTCGAGTATATTGACGTCACAGTCCCTCATCGTTTTCTCACTCTAACAAGCGACATTAAAACGGATGTAGCTTCATAATTTTTTGAGATATTTGAATGGGAGTTTCATTATCTTCTATCTATTTATCTCCACTTATAATAAATCTCTAAATTAAAAAAAGAATCAGCCAGTTTAAAACTAAGCTTTCTGTGGTACGAATGTTCTCAGCATCCCATGGACGGAAAAATATGAAACATTTTATATAGGTACATTATTATTCCAGCTGCAACTTAGGATAGTTTTTATCTGACTGCGACAATAAATTTATTTTCCGTAATATACGACTTCATTTAATTTTTCATTTATTATTCTTAAAGTATATCGCCGCCACATCTGTCAGCTAAAAGAAACGTCAAAATCACAGACTAATAAGAAATACTACGGACAAAATGGCGGCATTTCTTTGCCTTTCTTCCGCTTATTAATAATTTTAATCCCGTCTACGATATACATTGACGAGACACATAGGTACCAAAAGCAAATATAAAATTAATCGATTTTGATATGCGAACTTATATGCGCAAATGTCGAATTAAGGCGTAATTTCTACAAATGTTGTTAACATTTTCGAACAATATAAACTTGGTTTTTTTGAATGGCACGCGCGCGCGCTCTTTGCGTATTCAGCCAAACCACGAAAACCGAAACTCGAAGTTTGTATATCTGCATTCCTGTCATTTGTTAGTGCGATAGAGATAGAGATACCCGAATATTTTCGAATTCCGAAGTTCGTGGTTTAAAAGAAAATACGGATGTCGGATAGATCTAAATTAGTATTTTATGTGTGAAGATGGTTAAAATTATTTGGAAATACTATTGTTGTTATTGTTTTAGTATATTTGACTAGCTTTAAGTTTAATTTTGTACGTCCGAAATGGGCAAGCTGTTGGACTTTATTTTACCCAAAACAACTAAATGTACACAGTTCTGACAATAAAGAAATCTTATTTTATCTTATCGAAAATAGGGATGTAGACACTAAACAAAATAATCATAATGTTGTATTATCTCGAAAAAAAACAACGCAAGAGGCTATACTCGTATAGGTAATCACTAAGTTATAAGTGTATAAAGTTTGAAGAGGGGGTTTGTTGCGTCTCTTTTCCGCAAAACGCACCTTTAAAATGAAACGATTGTTTTTTACTATGACGCTCGAGGATCGTGACGTCACGGTCCCGGATCGTTTTCTCACTCTAACAAGCGACATTAAAACGGTTGTAGCTTCGTAATTTTTTGAGATAGGTACCTATTTGAATGAGTTTTTCGTTTCTTTTTTCTTTTGAAGTGAGTCTACAGCTACACCTCTATTTGGAAGACAAGCGGAAAGAACCCATACTATCCATACTAATAATCCATACTTCCATATCCATCCATACTAATATTATAAATGCGAAAGTGTGTCTGTCTGTCTGTCTGTCTGTTACCTCTTCACGCCTAAACCGCTGAACCTATTTAGATGAAATTTGGTATAGAGATAGTTTGAGCTCCGGGGAAGGACAAAGGGTAGTTTTTATATCTGAGGGGCTGAAATTGGGGGTGGAAATTTGTATGGAGCCACTTAAACCGCTGCACCGATTTAGATGAAATTTGGTATATAAATAGTTTGAGTCCCGGGGAAGGACAATTAATAGGTTTAATCCCGGAAATCATCCCCTAAGGGAGTAAAAAGGGGGAGGGGGGGGGGGGGTGAAAATTTGGATGTAATCTATTTTGATGAAATTTGGTGTAGATATAGGTTAAGTCCTGGGAAAGGACATGGGATAGTTTTTACCCCAGAAATCATCCCCTAAGGGGGTGAAATTAGGGGTGAAAATTCGGATGGAACCCATTTTAATACAATTTGGTATAGAGATAGCTTGAGTCCTGGGAAAGGACATAGGATAGTTTTAATTCCGGAAATCACTCCCTAAGGGGGTGAAATGGGGGTGAAAATTTGGATGAATCCCGTTTAGATGAAATTTGGTATAAAGGTCGTTTGAATCCCTAAGAATTATATTAGATAGTTTTTATCCCGAAAATCATTCCCTAAGGGTATGAAATAGGGGGTGAAAGTTTGGATAAAATCCATGTACCTAGATGAAATCTGGTATAGAGATAATTGGAGACCCTTCGAAGGATATAGAATAGTTTTTGCCTCGGAAATCATCCCTTAAGATGGTAAGTAGAAGTTTGTTTGCATTATATTTTCTAAGTATAAGTTCTACGCGGACTAAGTCGCGGGCAACAGCTAGTTATATATATAGCTGTTAGTTTATTAAGGGTTAATATTACTTCCCTCTTATTTTGACATAGTAGGTAATATGACGATAAGAGGTCATCATAGTCGGTAATATCATGCGAGGGTTCTAATAATTGGTATTTAGCGAGCCATCATTACGAAAGGGTGTCAAGGGCCCGTCCGCGCCACGAGACCGCATGCCGCGTTTTTGTTGGGTCCGGCTCGGCTGGAGTGTGCAGTGCTCTCCTCGCACTGCATTGTCGTTGTTTATTTTACTTTCCGACTGAAGCTATTTACCGCTACAACCAACATACGCTCCGAGATTGCTTTAGCCTTAACAGCCTCACTTAATAGGTGGTAAATTTGAGGCACCTAAAGTGTTTAGAAATGTGAATTCATTGCTTTTAATTTGAGATCGAATCTTAACTTCCAAAGTTTTTAGGTAGTACGTAGGTTACCAATTCCGGGCAGTTATTAGTGAAGGCCGTGTATACGGCTTGTTCTATTTTGTCCGCTTCGAATTCTATGTCAATAATAGAGTTTAGCTTTCCTTCTGGGTCTCCTAGGTCCACTTTTAGGTCAGTTCTAAAGGCCGACCAGTCCGTGTTCCTAGGATTCCGTTTACGTACCGCATTTGTTTGTATTCTAGTTTGGTACCTAAAGCAAATGTATCTGTGGTCCGAAAGGGAGATGTCATCAGATACGTGCCATGAGTTGATTTTGCTACTAGTGTTATTAGAAGCCAACGTTATATCAATAACCTCCCCCCGCCTAGAATTGACGAAGGTAGGTTCATTGCCTTTATTCAGTAATTGTAAAGAAGAGCTTACCAGGAAATCCAATACCTTCTCTCCTCTCCTGTTGACATCTGAGCTGCCCCAGATGACATGGTGAGCGTTCGCGTCGCAGCCGATGATCAGGTTGGTGTTCGCCCGACTGCCGTATGCCACAAGATCCCGCAGTATTTGTGTTATGGGATCCGTTGCCTCGTAGGGAAGGTAGGCCGATGATAGAATGAGCTCCTTACCCTCCCCCTTGTTTTGGATCATCACCGTAGTGAGATCCCTGCAACAGAAAGCATGTAAAGGCATAGCATTGATGCCATTTTTGACATAGATACATGTCCTCATATTATTGTTATTACCTGGACACAGGTGGAAAATTGTTCCGCCCGTTCCACCTAAACCTCTTATTTCACTTTTATATATGTATGGTTCTTGAATAAGAGCAATATCGAACTTGTCGCCTTTTAGCTGCCTCGCCAGAAGGGCAGTGGCCGCCTTATTGTGTTGTAAGTTAATTTGTACACACCTTAAACCCGCCATTGGAGCCCTTATTGTTTTGGCTTGCTGAGGTCAGCAGCCACTTCCTGGACAGTATCGTCACAGGACATGGGAGACATGGAGGCCTCCAGGTACAGATCTGCCATTCCCTGCAGGTCCTCTGAGTCGATCGTCGATATCGGTGATGACTCTCGGGCCCTGCGGGATTCAGCAAGTCCGTAACTGGAGCCCGCCATGTCCCCGGCCTCCAACTTCAACTGGCCCTCCTCCTTGGCTACCTCGGCCTCCTCAGCCTTCTCGCCAATGGTTGGCGCCTTAGCCTCCGGAGGTATGCCCTCCTCAGCCTCCCCAGGCGGCGGACCCCCCGCGCCCTCCCCTGGCGTCGGACCCCCCACGCCCGTCCCCGCACAAGGGCCGTCCTCAGCCCCTTCAAGCCCCCTCTCCTCCGCGTCCTCTAGGAGCTTGAAAGAGCTCAGGTCAACCCCCGTATGTAGGTGGTAGCCCGCGGCCTTAATGACGTCGGCTGACACCCGGTCCATCAGTATGATGCGCCTGGTGGTCACGTCCGACGTCAAGGTGTCTACCACCTTCCACTCCTCCGTGTGCAGCGCCGGATTGTACCTCTGCAACACACGGAGAAGTAGCTTGACGTCATGGCCGCCAACTATCTTCGTTTTCCAAGCCATTTTAACTGGTTTCGGAAGATCCTTGGCGTCCATGACTTTTAGGCGCAGGCCAGCAATCTCCTCGCTTCCAATTGCTGACCTGAGCCATGTGGTGGACTCTCCCCCTTGGCAATTGACGTGAAGAGCGCCCGCCACTACGTTGCCGAGCGTGACTCGGGGTAGGGGATCCGGAGCGTCAACCAGGAGCCCCAGAATGAGCCCCTGGATGGCGCCCAGATGCCCCAACCCGATCTTCTCAGCCGGAAAGGCCACCGGGACGATGGCCATCCTCTCGCTTGCCGCTACTTCAGCGAACGAAGCTGCGACTTTCGTTCGCTTGGGGTTGCTGACAAGCAGAGACGAGTCACCACTGGCTCCCAGTGTCCTCTTATTTTGCACCATCCCTGGCCCCGAAGTGGGTGCATCCGGGGGGGTGCTCTCGCTCAATGTATGAGCCCTCGTCCTGGCATTCTCTCGCCTCTTCTGCCTCCTGCTACCGACGACTCCTCCACCGGACCACGCATCCGCACCCTGGGGTACTTCCACGCTCTCTACGGCGCCCGGTTCGTCAGCAGGATTTGGAAGAGGACCAGCCGGCTGGTTGCAGTTGGCCACAGTTCCGCTTACCGCCCCTCCGGCATTTGCGCCAACCGGTCTCCTTGCGGGGACCTGCTGGGCGTGTCCTCTTTTCGACCCGTGGGGAAAAGATCGGACGATGCCTCCGGTTTGGCTCGCTCCACCATGGCCTCTGCCTCTAAATGCGCCACGCGCCTTTTGCGTCCTTGCGGACCCCCTTACGCCACTGCTACCCGCTCTCGCTCCCCTGTCTAGGACAGTGGTGCGTACCGCCGGTACAGCATTTGCGCTAGGCGCCTTGGCCTCATCCCTTGCGGGTACGGCTTTCCCTCCTTCCTTCGTCTTTGGTTTTGATGTATCCATGAGACTTTTTCCTTTATTCATCGGATTGGCTCCCCACCCACCATGGAGCCCACACCTGGGGATGCGTTAACGCACCAGGGCTACCAAGCCGATATAGCACCCCAAGGTATGTTGTCTGTGAGTCCGCACGGTGCCGAGTCACTCGTCATCTCCTCAGACGACTCGTAACCCGTGCTCCGCCGACTACAGACCACCATACCCCAGGACACTCGCCTGCGGCCATCAGACTGGACGCAACAGCCGATTGATCATGGCTGGCTAGACCATGACCGCCCGTGTGAGGTGAATCCTGAGCCAAAGAAGAGTGTTGTCTTCCAGCAGTATCTATCCCGACCGCTGGTCGACTCAGCTTCCAGGACCTCCCTCTCCACCCATACGGGTCCCCGCGCACGGCACAAACACGCGGGTGGCATTTTACTGCTAACCATCCTTCATTGTGGATGGAAAGCCCGCTGCGACATGCCACGTCATCGCTTACGGCTGATTGGATGGGATATACGGGATAGGATGGGTTGGGATACAAAAGGGGAGGCTCAACTGATTGTTTCTGTTCTGCCTGTTTCCAACGGTAGAACCAGGCAGCTAACAGGCGGTAACCTCGTGAAGGATCCCAATCAGTTTTGCCTCGAGGATCTTAGCAACTGTGAGCTCCCCCCGAGGCCATCCACCATGTTAACTGCCGGACAGGCAGCTACCATAGAGATAGACCCAGCGCAAGTAGCGACCGGTCGCAAATTTATATTGCCTCTGGACCTACCTCCGCCCAAGGTGGGACTATCTGATAGTTTAGACTGTAGAATGTGTGGCGAGGAGGATGAGACTATGGAACACTTATTGTGTGAATGTCATGCCCTTGCCAGACAAAGAATGAACTACTTTGGTAACGGTTACCCGCAACCAAAGGAATTCAAGGTGCTCCCGGCGAACTGCATCATCCGCTTTGTGGAAATGATGGAGCAAGCCTGGGAGCAGGTATAAAGGAGAGAGCAAATGCACAAAAGATCCCACTGGGTCGAAGTGCATCCGAAAGGGCCCTCACCTAGATAAGATAAGATAAGATAAGGTTACCAATTCAACATAAATACCTTCAAAACACGAATGATTGTTACAGACGATTAAACGACAAAAACGATCGAATAAAAACAGTTCAGAGTCAATCTAATAAAAATGGCGAGATGAAAATAACCCTCAAAACTGCGTAGTAGAACTGCAATTTTTCCGCTGAAAGTATTTGCAGGTGTATGTTTAGAATTTAGTACACGTGAGCACAGCTCTTGTTTGTCGAATCGTCGTCGTAAAACTCTTCTGGTCGGGGTTCCTTAGCTAGCATTTTTTCTTTCAATATTTGTCACATCCTTTGCGTACGTCACAATATTATTCCATTGCTTTCTTCTTGTGAAGTATTTTTGTCGAGGAAATTGAGTTTTTCTTCATAAAAATATTGAAAAAGGACCCTTATTTCTCTCTCAATGCTTTAGTAGGCATTTAAAGCGGGTTGAATCGTCAAACTTTTTGGCGATTGTTTCACGGAACTTAGTTCACGTTTGCTGTCTCCCTGACTTGTAAAAGTTTTTCTTATCCTCTTTGTTTTGGACCCAATCACGTGGAAACGACTTAAGGTATTTACATAGATGAAACTTTTTGTATTGATTTAGATCCATCTCAAACAACACTTCTAAAAAAACCGGCCAAGTGCGAGTCGGACTCGCGCACGAAGGGTTCCGTACCATTATCTATAAAAAAACTATTTTATTCTGTGTTTTTAGTATTTGTTGTTATAGTTAGCGGCAACAGAAATACATCATCTGTGAAAATTTCAGCTGGAACTATCACGGTATCAGTGAGATACAGCCTGGGGACAGACAGACGGACGGACGGATGGACGGTCGAACGGACGGACAGCGGAGTCTTAGTAATAGGGTCCCGTTTTACTCTTTGAGTAAGGAACCCTAAAAAATATAACCCGAATAAATAGCTGCGATACTAGACGTGGCAGAGAATGATGCGATCGCTACTTTGTAACCGTGAGCTATATCCATGCATGTTACTATTTCTGAAAGCGACCCTAGTAAATATGTCCTGTTTCCGATTTACCTTTGTGTCGCGGAGGATCTCGCCGCTGCCGTCATGCTCCAATAGGGACTAGTCTGAAGCGGTCCTCCGACACGTTGGGAATAACCGGAATCATACTCAGACCGCATAACTCCTAAGGGAAATCAACATACGATTTCTAACGTTCAAGTACAAGTTTGTTGTTATCATAGATCATATTTATATTTCACTTTGTTATGATGTTGATAAGCCACATGTCGTACCTACTGAAACAATACCTCTGAGCTGTGTGTATTCAGTTTAACACTATTACTTTAGAACGTATGAGTATAGTACCTACCTACATTTATTTATCCAAACCACTGAGTACCTATTGTGTTAACCGTATATATCGTACAAAAACTACTCCCAAGAGTTTTCTTGGCAAATGTAAGCGCTGCATATCCGAGTAATTGAGTGTTTTATTTTGCATACTTCGTCTCTATATTTAAAAGATGCATCTAGTATTTTTAAGACGTCTCTCTTTTTATTTTTATTTTATTCTTATAACGTGTTATTGCAATAACGTTTTATTCTATTCATTAAAAATTTACGACTAGTTAAAATAACTTTTTATCCGTCAATTGGAAAGGAAATTAATTGCGTTTTGAAAGTTTGGAAGCCAGTAGAGTTTGTCAGGCCACAAACTGGCAATACACACCTCTTCAATCAATCCAATTAGGAAATTTTACACTCAGCCATTAGAAGTTCGTGACGGGAGGAAGTTGCGCCGTGCTCGGCCACCACACGGGAGCTGCCCCGAGCCGGCTCGCCGACACACATTTTCTCCTCATATGCGACTAGGTACCTATTTGCGTAATATAATGCTCACTAAATTAATTTCAACTACCTGCTAATGCTCTGTGATTCTGGATGTATATAAAATGTCCCCGGTGATGGCGTTTCCTTGAAATTGAAAATATTAAGTTTTATTTCAAAAATAAATGAATTCGCAACACTACAATACCCGTATTTTATTGTTTCCGAGACCATTACGATACAGCCCGTTTAACGCAAAAAGCAAAACGTTGAAACGTTCGAAAGCCTGGCAAAAACGCACACTTCGTACCTACCTACTGTAATTGAAACTGGAATCGATGTGTAAATGCATGGTTCCCGAACACTCCGCCTGCAGAAAAGATTGATAGCAATATTAGCAATCCTCTATTTCAATTATATTTTTACTAAAAGCAATATTTTATTCATTGTTCCTGGGGCGCATATAACCAAAAATCAAAGACGACGCCGACGGGAGGAATATCAGTATAACTAAGAGTAGGCGTTTACGCTGGAGCTGGAATCCAATTTCAAAGAATGCATTCAAATTTATATCTTGTCGTTCAATCGCCTCAGCGGTCGAGAACAGTTTCAATTTATTTTGAAAAATAGTTTTGTGGGAGCTGTTAAATAGATCGGCGCGTTGGTGTCCTGGATCTTCGGAATTTGGCAGTGGTGTGAGAAATCGAAAAGGTGTTACATTGACTCAAACCAGCTTATGTTAAAGCCGCGCCTTCGCCAGGGTCTAGCGGCCTCCGCCCGTCGTCCTCGGCGACGCGAAGGCACGTCCCGACACTCCACTCGGTGCACCTCTTGATAAAGAATTTCATTATCGGCCACCACTCCGGCTATGTGAATGTGTCCCGAAGATTCGATCTTAGCACATTTGCACCCTGATAGGATGCTTTGTTTTATACACACACAGAGAATATTAGAGCCTGGTATTTCATTCGGAGAGAATTGTTAATGCCGACGATAAATAGAGAGAATGTCTATTGAATCTCGTGCTGTATAAATTCTATTCCAGGATAAAGTGTCGTGGTATGCTTTTGTCGATGAGATCTGGAATTTTAAATTAACACGCACGATGGTATGTTGTGTGCTTAACTACTTGGTTAGTATCCTCTTTTAAATACATATCGTAATGGGTTTGTGACCTTAAATTTGTTTACGATGCCATTCGAACCAGCTTTTGTAGATGAACAAATGTTTGTATGGAAGCAACTACATTTAAAGGATATTAATACCCAAAAAATCGAGTTAAAGACGGACCTCGCTGACAGCAGCCAAAACGCTTCATACTGATTGGCTTTAAAGTATGACGTCACACCGTGCAATAGGTATGTACCTACTAACCGTTGCATGGAAAATTAAGTAAATTGCTGTTTCGGTCGCGAAATACTGCGTTTAGGTCCATAGTTGTCATACAAATTTGTTTCTATAAAAGCGTAAGGATTCTAGTGGTACCTTTAAATTTACTCATGGACAATAAATAAAAAAACTTTTTTTTCTAAACTTTCAAGGTTCATATCTTTTTATGATTTGAATTATATTTTGTAATTTATACTTTATTACAATCATTTGATGGTTTACTATCCATTTAGCAACACGACGTTATAAATTTGAACACCACGCAACAAGCCTATTCTTCGTAGTACGAGTAGAATACGGAGCCTTTGTGACCACGCTGACTTACCTCCGCTGTTGGTGGTGTCCGTATGGTCTCATGTGGCTCACGTAACCAAATCTTATTTACGAGGAACCGTGCACACAATGAGCACGTGACCACACCATCGACATGTTTTAGCTGATCGCCGCAGGCTATTCGAGCTTTCAGCAGTATACGTAGGTATATGTAAATAGTTCTGTAAGTATGTGAAATAAGATAAAAACAATTGTCATAAAGGCCTTTAAAACAATAGTAGGTACATTGTGCATTAAGGGCCGCAAGAAGGGGATTACTAACGAGAGTATATTATTATAATGACTCGAGTTTGTAATCTCTTTACTGCCCGTGATACACACAATGTTTTTTCATCACATTTGCGAGGAAATAAATAACTACAAAAGACAGAAAAATCTAAGTTTCATACAACCGCACCAATCAAAAATTGACGAAATTGACAATTTCACTTACAGATTTGCGAGTGGAGGGCGAAGGGGCGTGGCCCGGCATGGCCTACTAGATTTTATTCAACCAATCACAGAGAAGAATTCTTGTGACGCGCGGCCAACTAGATTTGCTTTAATCAATCAGATCACACACAAGCTCATAACTCCCTCGGGAGTTATAAAAAGTGATTACTCCCGCGGGAGTTAAATCGGCTGCTCTATACACCTGCCTATAATACACCCTTTACGAATAAGTGTGATGAAAATATAATTATTTATGACTACTTAGTTTTGCATAGTTTACAAAGAGGCAGTAGAATTTGATAACGCTGGTACTTTATTTAAACTCTGCACTTAATCCAAATCAATCGCTGCGACAGTTTGTTAGCTTGTGAAATGTAAGCATCATTTTTTACGGGAGTTGACGCAGTTTCGTAACAAAATAATTCAGCGAAGTCCGGGGCGGGCCTCCCCTCGCGTGTTTACTTGCAAAAAGTCGCCCGCGGCGTCGTTAGGCCGCTCTTTACGTCGCTGATTAGTTTTTATGGTCGTCCAATTCTGCCGAACTTTCAAATTTTATGAGCGAAACTTCTTTTGAAGATACGGAAATTCTAAAGTCTGATCTGATTTAATCACGCTCCAGACACTGTATATCCCTCGCAATACTCAGAATAGCACTGAGTTTTTGATTGCAAGTTTTCTCGCTCAATGTTTATGAATGTTAGACTGTTAGTATAAATTCTATGAATTACGAATGCAAGAAATTTGAATATTTTTTTAAAGTTAAGTTAGTTTTAAAGTTAGCAACCACTTTTTAGGACCCAAGCAAACATGAATTTTTTGTACAAAAAGTTCCGTGCCTCAGTCCAAAAAAAGTAAGTAAAAGCGAATAATGCCATATGAACTCATGTATAGGTATCCTGCTCGCATTCAAACCATACATACATACATTTCAATGATAAACTTACCTATATGCGAAAGAGTTTCAGAGGAAGTTGATTTGTGCTGTGTATTAGTTTAGTTTTGGTGTCTGTCGGAGCCATTACTGAAACCGCAATAAGCAAAGTCTGTAGTTTCGTATTGTGAAGGCAGGGGGCGCGGGACTTCAATTGTGCCTCCGTAAAGCTATCAGCTGCCGACAGACTTATTACCTAACCTTAGAGTCCATATTATCCTATTTGAGAGGAAATGCCCCTGGAAGTGTCAGTAATGTTTGCTAATAAAGCCGCCGGACATTTCGCCCAGCGGGGCCCTAATTTATCATTGTTAGAATGCGCCTCAAACGAAAGCAATTTTCGTCTAGATTTCTTTTTTCGTGCGACTCTTCTGGCGAACTGATTAGAACTCATTTCATATTATCCAATTAGGAATGCTTCTAGAAAGGCTCTGTAAAAATGGAGATTGATGAAACGTGAAAAAGTTGCTTACGTACACGCTTTTTGTTGCTATTGCAATTTTCCTAGAATCGCTGGCGTTTGCTGATAGGCTGGAGTTATTTGAGCTTTTAATGTAAAAATGGTTGCTTGAATTAAGAATCAATTCAGCAATGGGAATAAAATACACAATACGCATTATGTTCAAATGGGTAAATGTAGTATTTTTAGGGTTCCGTACTCAAAGAGTAAACCGGGACCCTATTACTGAGACTTCGCTGTCCGTCCGTCTGTCTGTCACCAGGCTATATCTCAAGAACCGTGATAGCTAGAAAGTTGAAATTTTCACATACCTACGTATTTCTGCTGCCGTTATAACAACAAATACTAAAAACAAAATAAAATATTTTTTTAAGGGGGGCTCCGATACAAAAAACGTGATTTTTTTGCCGTTTTTATAGATAATCTGTCACCAGGCTGTATCTCAAGAATCGTGATAGCTAGAGAGTTGAAATTTTCACAGATTATGTGTTTTTGTTGCCGCTATATCGACAAATACTAAAAACAAAATAAAATATTTTTTTAAGGGGGGCTCCCAAACAACAAACGTGATTTTTTTGCCGTTTTTATAGATAATGGTACGGAACCCTTCGTGCGTGAGTCCAACTCGCACTTGGCCGGTTTTTTTTTTATATACTACGACAGAACTAAAATTACGGTTATTGTACGGAAAAAAGAGTCTATTCGTGGCGCATCTTATATAATTTTTCTGGGTAGGTATTTTAGGTTACTGGTCTGTTTCCTATGTTGCGAAATGTTTCTGCAATTTAACATAGGAAAATTTCGGAAATTTTCTTCATTTTTGTATGGGAATAGTAACTTTCCATTTCCAAAATGGAAATTTACGAACTGAGAAGCATAAAACTGTAACTCTTATACATAGTGTATAATAAATAGTTACGTAAATTACCTTAATTTCTTGTGAAAATTTCTAGAAATTTCCGAGAACATTTCCAACTTTTTGGAAACTTTCCGCAATTTGCACATCACTATTCTAGGTATAGAGTTAGTATATTATGTCTGGATGAGTAGACCTAGTGTTTTCCTTGTTGTACCCTATAGGAACCCGGGGTTCACTTTGGCACCTCGTCTCAAGATATGGCGTAGGCACTATATTTACAAAAGTAACTGCCATCTGACCTTCCAACCAACGTGGTAAACTAGACACTGTCGGGACTATGCTGGTTTGTTGACGATGTTTTTCGTCACCGAAAAGCTACAATATCAATTGCTATTTCGTACATATGTTTTTTTTGAATAAACACAGTGATACGAGGCAAGGATCGAACCCACGACTTTCAAATTGAAATTCGCGTACGTTATCGTTCGTACAGTGGCTCTCTACTACACCACCACTACTCTCAATGTAGCAAAAAATATATACAGTCTGATATAGCAATAAATTGTGTTTTCTTCATGTCGTAAGTATTTAAATCTTTCCCGATTAACTGAGGTCTGCTTTCTTTGTTTGTGTTCACCATTCTGCTCTATTCTAATCTACTGTGTTATAAATTTCGCTCTTCTCCGGATGTTTCTACACAGTCGCCTGCCAGTTTTCCTATAGCAATAACTAAAAAATAAAACAAATTTTGTAATTTTTTACCACTGAGAAAATTTTGCGGGTACCTATCGTAAGGGAGAATCCGCGTCCTCTATGAATAAAATACTGGAGCCGCGGGATAAAATATAGCCTTTGTCCATTCTATATTCAAATCGGATAAGTTCTGGAGATTACCTCTATGTACAAACTTACAAACCTCACAGATGTTTCCTCTTTATAATTTTGGTAAAGATTATACAGGTAGGGCCAAAATTATTTGCACTTTTGAAACTTTGATGAAAACAAAACCATGAAAGTTAATTTCCTGATCATTTCATTTTTGTGACTAACATCTAATGCAATTTTTTTTTTTAAATACCATCTTTGGAATGACCCCCATCTCGTCGCTGGCACTCCTACTAACGACTACGCTGATTTTGGGAAGCTCACTGACACAATACATGCTGCGAGGGATCTCGGCTATCTCATCGCGGATGTTTTGCTTGAGTTTGGATATTGTCTTCTGTTTTTTTAACTTAGAACTCGACTTTATTAATATCCCCGCACGAACAAAATTGGCGCGAGTGAGATCCGGGCTTCCTCCTAAATAGGCGGCGGACTGTTACAAACAAATTGTTGCTTTTATAAAATTGTTTTACACAAAAAGCTCGTTGTTCATCAGTAAAACGCTTTATTGCAAATAAAACTGCATAAAGTAATGTCAAATTTCCCTCCAATCAAAAACTATATCATTTATTATTATACAAGATATTCAGTCTTGCCATTTGCAAAAAATTATGGCCCACCCTGTACTTATGGACACTGAGGTATGTATAAGGGCCAATCAACTATATTTTGTTGCTCGTTGCCATGGCTACGTCTCCTGGGTCACTCTTTAAAACTATGGTTTTATGGGGATTAAATCACACGTGTTTTTGTTATATTGGTAAATCTATTCCATGGTGAGGCAACTCCTTAGCATGATAGGAGTCCAATTTATACTTAGTATTTTTTCGAATGGAACTGTGTCACTGTTGTCTCTTGGCTTACTGGGACGGAAAAACAACAAGAAAATGTTGACTGACCCATAAAATACGACGACAATAAACCACTTCACGAGGAGGTCTGTTGAATTCTGAGTGGAGCTCAACATAACTGGTGTTTCTTTTTCTTTTCAGTGACTAAGTTCATCCGCATCGGCATCGCTGACAAGAATGATAACCCGCCGTACTTCGACAAGGAGCTGTACGAGGCGGAAGTGGACGAGAATGAAGATATCCAGCACACCGTCCTCACCGTCACCGCCAAAGATCACGATGAATGTAAGTACCAATTTCTCGATTTTTCAGAAACTGTTTCCATCGGCGATGTTTTTATCAACTCGAAGTTTGAATAATTTTCTTAAAAACTTTAAAAGTAATAATCTTTCATATTGACTAACGCATCAGTAATCACTATGGTAAAAATACATGGTCAGTGGTAGTGGTTAGACATTCAGGGCACACAAAACTCAAAAATATTGGACACATGTCACTCATCTTTCGTCTTGGATTATAAATAATATACATAGTATTTTGAAAAACTTATTGATCCCATCGTTTTATACTGAGATATCGTCTAATAGATAATTATCACTTTAGATTAACCTGTAGGGTTTTTCGTATATATAAAAGGTCACAGTGACAGAAACAGAACAACAAAAGCAAAGCAGCAGTCACGTTGCATACACATTATTTATCTCCGCACTGCATCCACGTATAACAGCCATTTGGTTGGGATTAAATATACGTTTTCAACCACCGAATTTCGTTTTTGGTGTATTAAAAACTCTTAGAATGGGATAATATTTATGACAGCTTGGAATGTATTCCTTCTGTTTTTTTATTAGGAGCATAGAAAACCATACATACAATAATATTAACGTTTTATTGATTCAAAAGTTTAATTGCACTTTAACTTTAGATATTTTAAATACTTAATGTATTATTTATACACAGGAAAATTCCTGTCCGCCATTTCGGTTGTACCTACCACAGTAATTTGTTAAAACCTGAATCAACAAAGCGGTTTGTGTTGCTTTTTCGTCGCTGTTCGCGCCGTCCTTTGTGCGAAGACTAGGCGGGGAGTTCAATTCCTTTTTATAATTAAGAAATGGATTATTGACATTGCTGTTATTATTCCTTTTTGTTGTCCCTTAATAATAGCCCTTTATACGAGGTGTCCCAAGGTTTGGCGACATGAAGGAAAAACCGTTAAACATAAGTAAAATTAGTGTTCACGAACCGCAAATATCTGATCACGACTATTGTCAAGGAGTTCGACTGCATGTTTAGATATTTTGAGCACCCTGAAGACTATAGATACATTAATTTATTTGATAGTGAGTATCCGTCTGCATAGCCATGGGAAGCCATGAATATCTAGTGGATATAATCTTATTTTTTTGTGTTTATTTGGGTTTATAGCGTATACTGTTAAATATCTGTAACACTGCTCTAACTGAAATAACGGGAAAAACATAAAAAAGACAATCAAAGCATACTACTTGCACAAGTTTACGCCAGGGTGGCGCCAACCAGTGCAATAAGAGAAGCGCAAGCTATGGGGCGTAGCGCCCGAAACCGTTTTCTAAACTTCCGAATGAGAAGTAGTAAACTGTGGTAATGAGCTCGAAGGAACTTTCGGAACAAAAGTGTTCAAAGGCATCAAACACAGGATATCGTTTTCCGCCTCCTAAGTCTTGTTTCAAATATCGTATCCTTTTACTTTTAGTAAAAAACTCGAAGTATCAACTTTTTTGTATTTATAGTCATACAAACATTCAACGGCAGTTTAATTTTATGCTAATAAGTGAAACCATTATTAAATGTATGTAACAAGCTAAGTAATAATTACCTATACCAAAGTTCGATCGTTCGTTAGTCTACAATACACTAATACTTATTATAATTACACCACTGGCGTGTTTTTAGGAAACATTTACCTGTATTGCTACCAGTTACCAGTTTAATAAGACGATTTCTGCTGTATCTATCGCGAATTTGCAGTAGCAACTCACAAATACCGCTGTATATGTTTCTGTGAGTTACCTACTTACAACATTTGTTGATAAATGGTTAGATGACACACAACATCATACATATTATTTTCAATCATATCTTTAAATGGGTCAAATACTGTAAAATATGTTTAGAGGCATAAAGCGAAAAACATGAAAACACAAAAACAAATGTTAAATTTATATATATTCAGAGATAAATATTAGATACTTTTACTCCATGAGATTACAATGAGATATTTACGGAAGAAAACCATTATGAATTCAGGCCACTAAGCAAGCGGCTTTGTGTGAAATATGTTAAGAATAGGATTTATTTTAATATTCGCCCGAAGCTTAACTTCTCTCTTTGACAAAACATTATTTTTTGTAGATGATTTGTATTACGCTTGATTTGTATTACATTTGAATGTACACTTAATACAAAATAAACCCATAATTATCTATATTTCCTTCTCAACATCCGTGATGTATTGTTGTTTTAGTGAATGATCATAGGGTAGGGATGTTAATTCGATAGATCTCTTGTTACTGAATTGTTAAAACATACATATCCCTATTTATGTGATACAGAACATTTCAAAATGAAATCAGAAGGACGCTAAATATTACATTTCCAAGTGTGAATAAAATGAATACGTCCCAGGCAGGTTAAGAAGCAGTTGGTAATATATTGATTGCAGCGTCGATTCCAGTAAGCCGGTAGTGGCGGGCGCGGTGTCGCGCCGCTGACGCGGGCGCGAGTTTGGCATACGTTCCCGCTCGTTGGAAACTTTCACGGGAAGTGTTCCTACACGTATGTGCTATCGTACTCGGCATGTGATCGATGAGTTTGCACAGTTGCTGCCTGCGATACATTATAACGCGGAATTCTGTGCTCGCCTCGACCCCTGCTTTCTCACTCAACTTGTCAACCCGGAGCCTTATTAAACCTTTCTAACATTCACTGCCGTAATGCCATTACAGTTCAAACTCGCTCCATCTCGCTAATATAATTAACTTAGGTAATACTTCAAATTGCCCTCTTGCGCGTTAGTAATCTGGCATGACGTCGTCGTCGGAATTCTCAGGTAACTTCACTCAACTCTCCGGGGATAGGAAAGACCATTTTATATCGCCCAGTGGACTATTTTCGAGGGCACCGGCGAAATTGAAAGTATAATAAAATTTTCTCTTACTACATCGTAAATCTTTAGGGGCCGTCATGTGTCCGGTCGTTTGTTTTCGCCAAACGCTACTCGATAATGTAATTTCTTTAAGATACAAGGTAGAACTGTATTTTGATTATCTTTGATTTAACGGGATGATGTAATGCACATAATCGTTGTTAGAACTTTGTTTCGTAGGTACCGAAATTTACTCAAATCGCATAACATTGACATAAGAAGAAAGTATAACCTCATTAATGTTTCTGATTAATTATACTGGGTTATTCTACATTTCCAGCAAAGTAACTTTATTTTGAGTTGAAAGCGTGACATTGTGAATAAAGTAAGGCGCATATACCTATTTAATAATCCAAAGAGCAAAGCTAATATACAAATTCGGGGGGAAAGTTGCAGCATTTTATGACGTACTGTCTGAAAAATTAATGAACTCTGAGAAGTAATCGATGGAGTGGTTTGTGTCGCGTACAACAATATTTTTGCGACAACTTGTGCCTAACCAGATTTGTCGCATAAATAATGTAATCCTGTTTGAAAGCCGAATAGTATTTTTTCTACTCCTGTACCGTTATCTGTCGTTTATATAGGCTGTAGCTCAAATACAATGACACCACTAATAAGTCGTCAAAAACCCTATGCTCTATGGCCCAAAAACGCACTGTTTGCGTACTTTTTTGGTTCATACATTTTTCATAAAAGCACTGTTTAACTTTTTTTAAAGCGGCCGCTATATTGCAGTGGTGCCAACTTCATAAACAAATATTTCGAAATAATAGTACATTACTTACCTAGGGCGGTTAAACAAAGAATGTCTCAGATCGCAGGTATTTGACGCCCGAGCCGAAGGCAAGGGCGATAAATATGCGCTCTGAGGCTTTCTTTATTACCGCCCGTGGTGAGTACAAAATTTTACGTCTCTATCTGGCCAGGAAGTGGGGTTTTCCGCACGCGTAGCGTGCGGTAATTCCTACTTTATGGCCAGGTATGACGTAAAAGTATTTATTTACGATTTAACATTTGTATAATATAAATTATTTACTACAATAATAATAAATTATCATCTATTGTGTGTTAAATTACATGTTTTATAAATTCTTGGTTTTATTTATGAAAATAAACAGTTCGAATTCGGTCCGGGTCCGGATTCTGTTTGGTTCGGATGGCAAGTGCAAACAAATTAAAAACAAAACCAACCATAAGCAAGAGGTGTCACATTTCCGATTTCCCACCAAAATACAGTTCAAAATGAAAAGACGAAAGATGATAAACTATTTAGTCCTGAACTATTAATATTTTATTCGTGTTTGTGAAGACAAAAGTGTACGTTTCTTTTAAAATGGTCGAAGAAATTTATAACTGCACTCCTGAAGAAACTGCGTGAGTAGCAAAATAACGAATAGAAATCTTGCTGCCTGAAAAGACTATTCTGTAGTCTGCTATTTATTTAAAATTTGTCGTAGAAAAAGTATTGTATGCAACGGTGTATAACTGGTCTAAAGCGCTCGTGGCGTCTTTAATTGCGATGCTCGCCAAGGCTCGCGTCGCAACCCACGCCACTCGAGTTTTAAGACCCTCTTATACAACAGTTGCATAATAGTATTTTATGCAACTGTTGTATATATATATAGTTTATCATCTTTCGTCTTTTCATTTTGAACTGTATTTTGGTGGGAAATCGGAAATGTGACACCTCTTGCTTATGGTTGGTTTTGTTTTTAATTTGTTTGCACTTGCCATCCGAACCAAACCGAATCCGGACCCGGACCGAATTCGAATTGTTTATTTTCATAAATAATACCAAGAATTTATAATAGTAGTTTATGTGACTGTACATAATATAGGGCATAAAATACGAGCGTGGGTTTATGAAACGAGCGTTAGCGAGTTTCATAATAGGATCACACGAGTGTTTTAATAATAAGTAATAAATCTTTATTGTTCAAAAACATATGTTTGTTACAATTGGAGCCTTGGAGACTGCGTTAGTTTACACTGTGTTGCAGCCCTCAGAATACATAATTATGTACAGTTACATACACTTCTTTATCTACCCACATGTTATAAATCCTCAATGATGTGTTCGGGAACCATTAGAATAACCGCCATTGCACCGCCATGGCCGACTAGATTTCAAATCATGACCAATTCCACCACACCACAGACCACCACCCGACCTCCATACCACCAGATCAGATTTCCATAATAACATCGATCATCGATGTACACTGACTGACAATGCACTGACTGCAATATAGCGGCCGATTTAAAAAAAAGTTCAACAGTGCTTTTATGAAAAATATATGAACCATAAAAGTACGCTAAACAGTGCGTTTATGGCATAGAGCATTGAGTTTTTCGACGACTTATTATTGGTGTCATTGTATATGAGGTGCAGCCTATATAAATGACAGATAACGGGTACAGGAGTAGAAAAATAAATAAAAGCAACTTTTGGTAACTTCCACGTTAAATTAACACGAAACATTATATTTAATTAAAAAAATCGTTAAGTAGTGTAAAATTGTGTCATTTTATTTCTGCGAAATAAACTTATTTTCTTCATTTCTTTCTTTCTTTTTTCTAAAAGCACTTTTATATTTTAAAATCAAAAAGTTTAGACTAAATTTGTTGAGTTGACCAGTATGTATAGGTACACAAAACCGTAAGCGACATAATAATTTTTGTTCATAATCAACAAAAGCCAAGCAATAACAGCAGATTCAAAACGAAACCAAATAGTGTGTGTGTGTGTGTTTGTGTTTGTTGTCAACGCGCCTTGCAAGTGCTTCTTCTTGTCTACCTACTCGTACCAGTGGGGTAGCGCCCATACAAGCCGATTCCCACCGGCTCGCCTAACATTTCTTGCTCTAAGTATATTACCAAATTCGTAAATCATCAAAAAACATTCCTTTTTTTGCTTCGGGTTGTCTAGTGAAAATGCTCACGAGCCGCCACTACCTACCACAATTTTATTGAACAGACTGGTTCGAATACTGAATTCACGCCAGCAAAATGTTAGTGACAATGTCTGAAATTATTTTCGCCAGCATTGAAATTCGGCTTTATAGGTAGGTACTCAACATACCTTTCACCATTTTAATCAACAGACTGGTTCGAATACTGAATTAACGTCAGCCAAATTTTAGTGACAATGTCTGAAATTCTTTTCGTCAGCATGAAATTCTGTACTCTTTAGTGTCTCGGTATTCTGTATAGGTACTTAACAAGGAGAACGTTCAAGAAGTTTCGTATCGACTGCTAATGCCATATTATACTCCCTTGTCTTTTAACCAGACGAAAGTTTTGAATAAATGAAAATTATAATGAATTATCTCATAATACATCTGAGATGAACATTCATATGATGTATACTTCTACAACCAGCAACGTTTCTAACGCAAAATAGAAAATTATTTTTGTCAAACCCGTGACGGTATTTAATACATTATTAAGGCTTGTACACCCGCTAACGTCCTTGAGCCGTCGTCCGTATGGGCCAGCGCGCGACTGATCGGGCCTGCCGAGCCTCCGCGCTCGCGCATTTTGTAGGTTTTTAAACATAGTAATTAAGATAATAATTTTATTTATTCAAACTCTGCGAATTTGTGTATAAATATTTAATAACTTTATTTGAGTACAAAAATTTAATTTAAAATATCTATAGTTTAGTCATAATATTGAATAAACTTTACAAAAAGAGGTAACTTCAGGTTTTTTTTCTATCGAATGAAGTTCATTAGATCGCGTAACTGAATGCGACTTTGACTAGATTAGATCCTTAAGGTGGTTCGATTGCCATACAAAACGTTATTTGACATTCGCAGGCCAACGGCGTGATATTTTAAGAAACTTATGTAACAAACATTCATAAATTGGCTTCCCATTTGCGCCAAATTCCCCCTTTCCTAGAATAAACTTGTATAAACTAGATTAATTTGAGAAATTGGTTTGTCACGTGATAATTTGGGAAAACTAGTTTTCTCAAATTAATCTAGTTTATACAAGTTTATTCTAGGAAAGGGGGAATTTGGCGCAAATGGGAAGCCAATTGATAGAAGTCTGATACATTAGTTTCTTAAAATATCACGCCGTTAGCCTGCGAATGTCAAATAACGCTTTGTATGGCAATCGAACCACCTTAAGTAATACGTATCTTTTTTTTAGATTTTTAAACCCTATTTTCTACGTCTGAGATTGTTTTAAAAAACTCGAAAACGCTGCCCCTGTTGACTGTCGAGCCTTAAGTATTTTCTTTAATCCGTGGTTTTATCCCAGATGAAAAGTAGTACAAGCATCTTGTTTTATAATATAAGTATTATATCACCACTAGTGTGTATTCGCAATTTTCTTGACGTAATACCTACACACATAAGGGTTAAAAAATTTAAATGTTTTGACTATGTATATATTATTATATGCAAATTAATACTATCAGTGCTTTAACTTAAATATAACAATATGTTGATTTTTTTTAAATATATGTATGTTTAGGTTAGTTTAGTATTTAAACATGTTGCTACACCCTAGTAGGGTCCATGTCTGTACTGATTAATTTTAAGAACATCCTGTAAATACCATGGTTGCAGCAAATAAATGAATATGAATATGAATATATGAATAACTAAAACCTACATACAAAGTAGAGACCACAGCTGATTGGTCGCAGTGGGCGCAGTGCCGCGGGCGTTCCCGGCAGGCACTGCATCAGCTGCATGCGATTGTCTGATCCTTAGTATTAAAATTTCCAAACGTCACCAGCAGATGTCGGCGGAGCGCCCCGATTCAATCCCGCTTTAAAACTGCCTTTCTGCCTCGAGGAAATTAAGCGTAAGCGGTGAAACATATATATACCGGCTGCAACTGCCGTCTCTAACTTTAAAATGTTTGGCGCAGTATTTGTGACAAATTAGAATGTTATCTGTATCCACCAGACTGCCTGTAATAATAGGCTTGTTGCGTGGTGTTAAAATTGATAACGTCGTGTTGCTAAATGTATAGTAAACCATCAAATGATTATAATAAAGTATAAATTACAAAATATAATTCAAATCATAAAAATATATGAACCTTGAAAGTTTAGAAAAAAAAGTTTTTTTATTTATTGTCCAAGAGTAAATTTAAAGGTACCAATAGAATCCTTACGCTTTTATAGAAACAAATTTGTACGACAACTATGGACCTAAACGCAGTATTTCGCGACCGAAACAGCAATTTACTTCATTTTCCATGCAACGGTTAGTACAAATTGCACGGTGTGACGTCATACTTTAAAGCCAATCAGTATGTCCAGTGTACAAAGGAAAGGGAGAAAAAAGTGCTGTAGACCGATCACAATTGTACCTAACATATCAAAAATAGTAGAATCAATTATTTCAAATACTTTAATGCTTCATCTTGAGACAAATGACCTACTGACTAACAAACAATTTGCTTATAGAAAAAACAGATCCACCACGACAGCTGCATACTAAATATATGATTGCATAACAACGTCGTTGGATGCTCGAGATAAGGCAGCAGGGGTATTCTGCGACTTATCGAAAGCATTCGATGTAATACATCATGAATTACTTTTGGAAAAGATAAAACAGTACGGAATCACAAATAATGCCCACAAATTGTTTGCATCCTTTTTAGAAAACCGACACCAGACTGTTGAGGTCAAAATAAAAGGCAAAACCATCAGATCTGAGGCAGGTAGGCTGGACCTCGGAATTCCACAAGGTTCTGCGCTGGGAAATACCCTATTTCTTGCCTTTATAAATGACCTCCCTACCTCTGTTACTGAAGGTATGATGGTCCTATTCGCCGATGATACCACCGTGGTAGTAAAAGCTGATACGTACTCACAGTTTGAAAAAAGAGTAAGTAATACGTGCGACCAACTTCATGAGTGGTTCTCGGCAAACGGCCTGATCCTTAATGTTACGAAGTCGAATGTGTTGTTGTTTGCAGCAGGAAACACAAAAAATATCCCGCTAATACAAAGTCCAATACCGCGCTGTGACTCGTGCAAGTTTCTCGGGTTTACCATTGACACCACGCTTAAATGGAAGGAGCATGTAAACAACCTGTGCGAAAGGCTGAGCAGCGCTGCATTTGCGCTGCGTAAACTTAAGCCAGTTGTTTCCAGTGATGCATTACTCCAAATTTATTACTCGTATTTTTTTTCTCTGATGTCATATGGTATTATATTATGGGGAAATTCAACAGACTCGGACCGAGTATTTAAATTACAGAAACGAGCCTTACGTATACTGGCAGGTATAACTCCGAGGCACTCATGTAAACAGCTTTTTAAACAATATAATATGATGACCCATTATTCACTTTATGTATATGAAATAATAATGTTCACACGTAGAAATATAAACTTATTTAAAAAAGTGAATATCCCCGGCAGAATCACCTGTCAGACGGGGCGATTACAGGTCGTGCCGCGGCGCCTCGCGCTCCTCGACAAGTCACCGCGCGTAATAGGCCCCGCTTTGTACGGAAGACTACCCGCCAGTCTCAGAAATGAATCATCAGATGATGGTTTTGGACACCGACTGAAAGACTTTTTACTGTCAATGTCGCTGTACTCAGTAAAGGAATTCACAGACCAAAAACAATATTAGACAATTCTATTTTGATGCTATTTAAAATTAATATTATTATTATTTCGTATTTTTTTTTCTGACTTTATCATACTCGTAATCTAGGATGTCCTAGAGATAAATTATTTATTGTGTTGTTATTATGCCTGTAATTTCTGATTTAAGTATATTTTTTGTACATTTATTTGACATGAAATTGATATGTTTTGACATAAGTACGTATATTTTATTTTTGTTTTTCTAGTTCAGACATTATATTATATTTTTTGACATTATTACATATGATCAATATTGTTTTAAATTTGTAACTAGGTATTTATAAATAAATTAATTATTATTGCTTGAAATTATTGTAAAAAAATTGTTGTATTTATCTGACGAGCTTTCTGTGAATTTATTTTATTTATGTACAAAGAGAATTTGTAAAATATTATGTCAATTTTCAATCAGCAATAAATGAATCTAATCTAATCTAATCTAATCTATGAAGCGTTTCGGCTGCTGTCAGCGAGGTCCGTCTTTAACTCGATTTTTTGGGTATTAATGTCCTTTAAATGTAGTTGCTTCCATACAAACATTTGTTCATCTACAAAAACTGGTTCGAATGGCATCGTAAACAAATTTAAGGTCACAAACCCATTCTTTGTTTGTTTTTGTTTGACTTATTGGTCGCAATTTAATTTACATAGAGCCCCTTATCGTAACTATTTTTGAGCGAATGCCGCGGTTAGGCGAGGAGCTCGGCGCGCAGGATTCCGGATAGTTGAAGTGATTAATCACGCTAACAATTTGTGGAACTGTTATCTGCGTGAATTTGTTAAACTATTAACTTGTTCACGTCGACAAAGTTATGGCAAGCGTGAGATCATGGCCTGTGTCTTGTATTGTCGTATACAGTCAAACTGATCATTATACCACTTCATTTTTGCACTGATATTTTAGTTAAATATTGGGTTAAGTCGTCTTAGAATATAAAACAGAGTATAATTGAGTAATAACAATTCTGTAACGATTTTCATTGATTAACACCTTACATTTTTGTAAATATTTTACATGTCCAAAATGCACGCAATTATTTTAAACTGTTGGAGGGTACGATGTACAAAAATATACTGTACCTTTAATCTCGGATTGATTATAGTAATGTAGTGAGGTATCTACTTATACGAGTGTAATTCACCAAGTACGTAAACATAAGAACTGCTGTCATCATTACTATTCAAAGTAGCTTGGTCTGCCTCTGCCTAGATTGATTCATTAATATTCTGACATATTAATATTGATTATACGTATACTCAACTAGTATCCCATGCAGACTATATTGGAACTAAAACAGTGTCGAAACTGCTGCTTGGGTCAAACTGCATTAAGCACGATACGTAGGAACTCATGCCTACGGCCCAGTGCGGTGGTGTCAACTTAGTAGCTTCTGATTGTAAATATTAATATGAGACACTTGGTTCAACATGCCGTGTTTGGAAGTGCAACCACTCAAATAACCAAGGATATAGTATTAAAAGTATGAATTAAATTAATAGTTAATGTATATCAAAAATAGTACATACCAAAAGCCAATTTTACAACTCGATACTTATGCCTCATTTCAAAGAAAATACTTAATACAGAAAATTCGATATTCAAAAACGATTAATAAAATGTCCCATATCTAACTTAAGTATACATGATTAATCTATAAAGCGTTGTTAATTTAAACAGTGCATTATTTATTAAGGATTAAAAACATGGAGTAAAAATAAATACACGAGAATAAATAATCTATCCCGCAAAATATCTTCATATGGACCGAATGACCTTTATTAAGATGATTTTATAGTTTCGTGACGTCACGAACCTGCAGTGCGTCTCCCCCTAAGTACCAAAAACAAAGCTAGAACAGCTTCCTGGTGTTTTGAGATATCTGAATTGGATTTTCATCTTAAGGTCTACATTCTTCTGGAATAATAATAAAATGAAAGTCATCCACCATATTCCACCTTCGTAGCAGGTCGTTGATTGCGTAGTTATCTGTCCTTCAGTGTAATGACGTTGTGCCGCGCCATTTAACAGGAGGTCTGGCAGTAAACTGCCTGTGTCTGTATCGAAACAGATCCTTCCCGCTCGTTAAGCTACGGTCAATATCTACGCTAACAAATGGGGTCAAACTGAGCGACCTTTACAGTAATTGAATAATAGCCAAGTTCTGCAATAGGAAGTTAATCACATTCTGATCTGAAATTCATATTTAAATTGATTTATGATAAACCTTCTAAGTAAAAGGACTGCACTCGTAGCCGATCCCGTGGTTTTCCCCGTATGTAGCGGAAAGCGACTACGGCGTAGGCGCCCGCTAGTTGGGTTCCTGAATTATAGGTAGGCATTTAAAGTTGATCACTATTATGACGTAAATTAAAATATCGGTTACATTTTATTTAAAAAAAAATGGGATGAAAGTTTATCTGGGATTTCACGTAGATGAAGTCGCAGGCAAACAAGTGTAATGTATTACATCATAAATTCAAAACTCAAAATCATTTATTTGTAAACATAGGTAAATATGTATATGGATGGTCAACAAACTTAAAATTATGTACCACTATGTTTTGCAATAATAACATATTATATATACATTATTTTCTATACATATATCAGACATAATTAGGTATACTCCTATTATACTCAAAACTATTATCTGAAGTGAAGCATCAGTTCATTTTCGTTGTTTCCTAAAACTCATAACTGACGCGCACGTTAAACACTTGAAAGCAATTAAATCCCAAGTTTGCATCGCGAATCTTTCTAGAGGGATGGATGTTACTTATAAATCAAGGCAGTGCACTATTGGACGTGCGCAGCCTTAATTAATTCCGCTGAGACATTAATAACGCGTTTTAATTGAAGACGTCTTTTACTGGCTTCATCTTCGAGTGCGATTATGTGCAGTGGCAGCGACGGGCGGAGCTGCCAACAAGGACGCGATAATCCGCAGCGTCTTGGCTGCGTTTTGTTTCTGCTGCGTTTATCGGCATTGTGTTTCGTTGCAACAAGGTGACTTTGTAGATAAACAGTTACGATATTCCTAGATTCTATTATTAAATCATCTTTAAAGAAGCTTTGTATGCACGTAAAAGACGAATTATTGGGAGTCTATATTTTATAAGAATCGAATCGATTTTGTTTAGGTACGAGTATGTCGTACGCGATTGCTTTCATGCGCGTAAAGCTTGGGTCTTGTACATTGACAATTATGTAACGCAAATACAAAATTTGGCGACGACGTAGGTATCAGAACAAACTCATGAAACAAATACAAAACAGTTTACAATTCAATACGTTTATTAGAACCGACTCGCTAT
Source organism: Epinotia brunnichana (assembly GCA_963854355.1). Taxonomy (NCBI): domain Eukaryota; kingdom Metazoa; phylum Arthropoda; class Insecta; order Lepidoptera; family Tortricidae; genus Epinotia; species Epinotia brunnichana. The sequence goes on along the minus strand of OY977939.1, from coordinate 15,770,366 downwards.
TTGTCTAATGGAGCTTAATGACGCGTTTTAATTAAAGATGTCTTTTAGCAGCTTCATTTTCCAGTCGCGATTATGTGCAGTGGTAGTGACGGGGCTGCCAACAAGCGCAAGTTAATACAGCGTCTTGACTGCCTTCTGTTTCGCCTCGGTAGCGATGTCTGAACAGGGGTGCTTACTGATGGAGACTTAATTTGATAAACTGTTCAAACAGTTTTGCAGGGACATGTTTTAGAATAAGTTTTTTATATCTTTGGTTAATAAATATAATAATAAAAAAAAGCGTCAATAGGTACCACCATAGGTGTCGTAGCGTCCACTTATGTGACGTTGCAACTATTATTATGTTAGAGCTCTTAATACAAGTCAAAGTCAAGTTAAAATTCAAGAGCTCTTTCTGATCCAGCGTGATTTAAAAAAAAAAAAAAATTTAACTGTTTATTTTCAGATCTGTGATTAAATTACATATATCAGTTACATTTAGTACAATCTTTAATATTTAAGATTATTTTCTAAACTTTTTTTATCTTAATAACTATTTATATTTATCTATGTTACTACTGGGGGCCATAATGAACATTTTCTTAATTATATTTTTAGTTTTTGTAGGTTTACTTTCTATATTTTCTACGATAGTTTTGGGAAAGCTGTTTAATACAAAGGGTAGGTAGTTAGACCACACTCTTTGCCCATATGTGTTGTTATATTTGTTAATTATGTATACATTCTTACTGGTCAGGGTTTGTAGGTTGCCTTTCCTTGTGTACTTAACAAGATCTCCCAATTTATGTTTATATTGCATTACAATTGCCATTTTAACTTTATCGAATACATTCATGACTCTGCAGTATTTAAATAGTTTATGATAATTATCTCTATATTTATATTTAAGTTTTAGCGGGACTATTGTTTTCAGTAGTCTAATTTGTAGGTTATATATACGCTGTAAATATGTTTTGTATGTTCTACCATAGCTAGAGATTCCATAGCTTATGATTGAGTCTGCCATGGCCATGTACAGTAGTCGCAGAGTAGTGTACGGCATTTTATGTTTAAGTATGTTAATGTTACATAGGATGGCTCTTAGTTTTTTACATACTATTTCTATGTGATTATTCCAGTTAAATGTATTATCTATTGTAAGGCCAAGGTAAGTGTGATGTGTTACAACTTCTAGGGTAATCACAATTACATGAAGTGTGAGTGGTATGCATGCATGAGTGTGTATGGGCCACAATCCTGGGTATCATATTAGTTTTGATGTAAGGAGAGTGTAGGTATATGCATTAGTTTAGTTTATAAATCCATAATATATAGATAATTCGATAGTGTTATGGTATTTGTCGCCACATTAGAACAAATGCGCGCAATACTCGTAAATAGATTACGAATATCGTGCAATAGTACTTAATACATTTTCAAGATACTGATTTTCACGTTAGCCTATTGCAGATATTCGTATTAATGCGAGGGTGCCACCTTTACAGTAGTAAGTGGAAGCCAAACTGCAGATCCGTGTCATCAATTGTTCCTGAACACTACATAAAGTAGAAGAGCACGTCCGCCTTAATCCTTCTGGCAACCCTACCATGGCATTCACAACGCTTCACTTTACCTCACCTCAGGGAACCAGTGTGCTCGTAAATTAGAGCTCTGGTTACGCGTTGTTAATACGAACCCCGGTTTCAAGATATACTAGGCGAGAGCGGTGAGGAGAGTGAAACCAGTTGTAAATAGCATAGCAGCTCACATTCGCCGTCCGCTGCCGCTAATGGGTGGTAAAACCTCGCTCTACCTCACAATGGAAAACTCCCTAAAATGCTTGATAAATTGCTTCCCTCCCGTCACTGTATTATCCATCTACATATGGCCACATATGCCGGTTTACGTCACTTTCTAGTAGGAGTTTAGTTAATCATTCAAGTATATTGATGATATCCTGTGACCTACTTTAATTGATACTTATGTTATAAAGAGCTAAAGCTTTATTAGTGAGTTTATATGTAGGAGGTTACGGGATTGCAAATGTAAAAGAAAATGGATGACAATTCAGTTGTATTTTCATTTTCAATTGTTACGGAGGTAGGCACCGTTTTTCTAGAACTGATTTATTTAATTTTTTTATTTGGATAATTGCTTCTAGATTGGCCCATTAACATAATATTTCAATTTTAAATTTGCTCTAGGAAAGCAGTTCAAATGGTGAAGTGGAAAGGAACCGTTGCTTGTATGTACATACTCGTAGTATGGCGAAGTACTGAATTGCATTTTTTTTTTAGGATTCCGTACCTCAAAAGGAAAAAATAAAAAGCGGCCAAGTGCGAGTCGGAGTCGCACATGAAGGGTTCCGTGAAATAAATTGCGGTTTACGATTTATGACGTATTAAAAAAAACTACTTACTAGATCTCGTTCAAACCAATTTTCGGTTGAAGTTTACATGGTAATGTACATCATATATTTTTTTTAGTTTTATCATTCTCTTATTTTAGAAGTTACAGGGGGGGGGGGGGGGAGGGACACACATTTTACCACTTTGGAAGTGTCTCTCGCGCAAACTATTCAGTTTAGAAAAAAATGATATTAGAAACCTCAATATCATTTTTGAAGACCTATCCATAAATACCCCACACGTATGGGTTTGATGAAAAAATTTTTTTTGAGTTTCAGTTCTGAGTATGGGGACCCCTAAAACTTTATGTTTTTTTTTCGATTTTTGTGTGAAAATCTTAATGCGGTTCACAGAATACATCTACTTACCAAGTTTCAACAGTATAGCTCTTATAGTTTCGGAAAAAAGTGGCTGTGACATACGGACGGACAGACAGACAGACAGACGGACAGACATGACGAATCTATAAGGGTTCCGTTTTTTACCATTTGGCTACGGAACCCTAAAAACGGAACCCTTATAGGATCACTTTCTTGTCCGTCTGTCTGTCTGTCAAGACCCTTTATATCGGGAACGCATGGAGGTATCGAGTTGAAATTAAAACCAAATATGTACTACAGTCCCTTGAAGCTGTAAAAAAAAACAAACTTCTAAGTTAACGTTAAAATAAAACCGGCCAAGTGCGAGTCGGACTCGCGCACGAAGGGTTCCGTAAGTACCATTATCTATAAAAACGGTATAAAAATGACGTTTTTGTATGGGGAATTAAATAAACAAATATATATTTTATTCTGTTTAGTTTGTATTTTTTGTTATAGCGGCAACAGAAATGCATCATCTGTGAACATTTCAACTGTCTAACTACCTATCACGGTTCATGAGATACAGCCTGGTGACAGACGTACAGACAGACAGACAGACGGGCAGCGGAGTCTTAGTAATATGGTCCCGTTTTACTCTTTGAGTACGGAACCTTAAAAAGATACGGCCGTTTATGCCGCAAAAAACGTAGATTTCGCCACTCAAGGGGATCAAAATTTATAGGGTACCTACTTCCCGTTGACCTAGAACTATGAAATTTGGCAAGTAATATCGTCTTAATACTACATGAACAGGGATAAATCTGACATTTGTGTTTTTACGGAACCCTCGGTGGGCAAGTCCGACTCCCTGTTATCCGGTTTTTTGTTATAGAGTCTATACTCTACACACAATACTTTACTGGATATATTGGTCAATACCAATATGTTCAGAATGGACGTTCCGGATGGATTCTATCCGGAAGGTCTGATTATTAAAAGGGCTTTGGCGAACGTGAGCGCAGGTACAATAATAGGTAATAAATAAGTGTAACCTGTATCGAATTTATATTCCTTCTACAGTCGTGCGGCCGCCAATTTGTGTATTACTACCCACCTTGGGTAGTAATACATACCTACATCACTACCTACATAGTATAAAATAAAGTCGCTTCCCGCTGTCTGTATGTATGCCTATGTATGTTTAGATATTTAAAACTACGCAACGGATTTGGATGCGGTTTTTTTTAATAGAGTGATTCAAGAGGAAGGTTTATATGTATATAATTAAATCCTTGCGAAGCCGGGGCGGGTCGCTAGTGACAAGAATAAAATTCTAAAATGATATAGGTACGGAGAATATAAAATTAGGTCCAGCTAATATTATCCACATTATCATTTTGGTTCAGTTCTAAATGTTATTATTGGAATTACGGTTTTTTGTTAAACTGTATTTAATCTTCCAATTGATTACAATAATCGATTATACAATATTATTTAATTTGCACGACTCAGAAGCATTTCACACAATCAATATAGGCACACTCTCTCTAACACTCTCCATCTTGTACACAGTGAACAATAAAGTAGGTATTGCATTCTATAACGGCATTACGAGTAGTTACGTTAAAAACGGTAATTAAATATTTTAACGGTTGTTTTGGCTTTTATTATCCGCCATGAACAGTGCTTTTAATGTTGAATAATTGTATTCCCGCAGAGTGTGTCACTTCCATTGGCTCGTTTAAGTGTTATTACGAGTATTACAAGTACCCATGTGTTTATTATTATGTATAACCTGGTCGCGTTGCACTTTGTTGTAGGACCAGAATCACCGCTTCAATGCCTATAACGTAATTCGCAAATTTTTAATAATTTGATAAATTTATTTAAGGATTACTTCCCTAATAGTTATGTCTATCCTAAAGCTAATAAATGATAATATTTCAACACCATGTTTTTAAAACAACCAGGTGAATTTACGTCGCACCAATATTTGATGTCATGTGATACATCTCGACTTAAATCCTTCTTAACGTGAAAGGATTTGAACGACAGCGAAGGAGGTGCACGTTTCTTGTAGCGTTAACAGAAAAGCCTTTCAGCATACCAACCGATGCACGATCTGCAAACTGTGCAACCTACATGATATGTTTAAGTTGGCAGAGTAGAGTGTAATTGATATCGCTATACTATCCGTAGGTAAGGTTAAGCAGAGCTAGCACGATCGGGAGACCTCTCGGCAATTCTCCATTAATTACGTCTGCATCGCGCTCAAGCATCGCCGTCCTGGCGTCACGCTGAGCGATTGTATTGCTAATGCGCTGGGATGTCACACACCGCTTTCCCAATCTCGCAATCAATGTGCCCGCAGCGGTACACAATTTTGCACAATGTGTACAATTTTATTGCTTTACCGGACCACATGTTTCCACGGACTTGATACAGTTTGGGTCTTTGCAACATAAATATATTTAGATTATTTAGTGCACACGATTGGTACGTGTTGCTGTTTCGTTTCAGCACATAAAATACAAAACATTGCCGCCCCCAGCTCTTTAAATCTGCGTGTGACCTTTTAGACAATAGTCACTTCAGTAACCAGGCACCTTCTGCATAGTTATTACTTCAAACTGTCATAAGGGAACATTAATCATTCATTCAGCATAAAGACGAAATGGAATAAGAAAATGTTCCTGAATTGCGCCGCCTAAATGATGAGAACTTAAATATTTCTTGACTAGCTTTAATGTTAATAGATTGCAGCGTTGTTCTCGTTAGTAGGATTTTGTCAAATCTACTCGGTAATGGTTTAATGGAACGATGAAAATATTTTTAAAGAGAAAAATACTTTGTTTCTTCGTTCGTTATTTTTACATTTAATATTCCAGTGTCTGAAATAATTCTGTATCGCAAAAAGTTAAATAAAAACCATTCGAGCAACATTCAGCGCTGCAATTCTTTATAAAATAGGAGTTGTTCAATTAGTCAAACGTGAAACATATCTCAAAGGCTTACTACGTGCGGATTTTAAAGAATTTTATGCGAGAGACTAATGAATAGAAATGTTTACTTCTTATTAAAATAACATATTTATGATTTATCGAATACGTATGTATTTAAGTAGGTATACAAATATATCGTTCCGTTAGGTAGGTTCGCGGGAAAGTGTTAGTTGCCGAAACCCCACGACACTTGACAAATTACATTATGATTTTGTTGCCGGGCCTGCCGAACCACTTTCTAACTTAATTTTGAACTAATGCGCGTGCTATGCTAAGTGACAAAGTTTGGCGTCTCTCTTTATATACATACCTATTCGTTCTCTAGTATTGATATACCTAAACGAAATGAAATATAACCATAACGTGTTGAAAAGCGAATGTATGGTCTTTAAGGTTAAGAATAAAAGTCCACAGGATGTTCCACCGATAAAACTAAATGGCAGGATACTGACTGTGGTATCACAGTTTAAGTATCTGGGCCATATCGTGACCTCTGACCTTAAAGACTGTACAGACATTGAGCGGGAACGAAGAGCATTGTCTGTGAGAGCTAACATGATCGCTCGCAGGTTTGCTGGATGCTCGAGACAGGTCAAGTTAACCCTTTTCAGGGCCTACTGCACGTCCTTATATACCAGCGGCCTGTGGGCGAACTATACTCAGACACAATACAGTGCTCTTCGTGTTCAATTTAATAACGCATTCAGGATGCTGATGGGGCTGCCCCGATATTGCAGCGCGTCAGGGATGTTCGCAGAGGCGAGGGTGGACTGTTTCCACACTACTATTCGCAAGCGATGTACATCCCTGGTGCGTAGGGTACGGGCCAGTGCCAACAGCATCCTGAAAATGATCGCTGAACGGATGGACTGTGGGTATCTAAACCACTGCTGTATGATGCACACAAACACACATGTTAACTACGAGGTCGCATAACATTTGACATTTTGTGATTTAAATGAGTAATTAATTTTTTAACTTGACATCCTGTACATTTTTTAATTTGAATTTGACATATACATATTATTTTAATTGACTGTACTTAGCTACTTACCTTTAATGTAAATTTCATTCTGGCCTAAATTATAAATTGTATTATTATTGTTTTAAATTGACTATGTGTGCTATTCTATTATTTTTGTAGTTACTAATATTAAGCTAAGTATTATTTTATTACTAACAATAATGATCCATGTTGGTCCCTGAATAAATGAATTGAATTGAATTGAATAACACATTTTATTCGACAAAAGTAAGTATATATCTACATCCACACACACAACAGTAATACAGGGTGGGCCCTGTAACTGGAGCAAAAAATTAAACGGTAGATTATTAAGCTTGTGAACAATTATTTCGAAGTGGTTTTATGTGAAAAAAAATTTTTTTTTTTGAAAAAAAAAATTCTTTAAAATAAGTTTACTTGTATTTTTTTACTCTTCTGGAGTGCTATGAGTAACTTTTTATTTTAAAAACACAAAAAAAAAGAAAAAAAAAAAAATCACAAAACTATCTGTTGAACACAAAAATGCAAAAACTATTATGACTAATGACATGATGTTACCTCAAAATCTGCATTGACTGCCGTGATATGATCTCGTGGTGCCAAGATACATTACTTGGAGGTCATAACTTTAGATCAAAATTTCTCCGTATCCAAAATTTTTGAAAGTGAATGATAGAGGGGTTACTGCAAATGCTCTAAGGAAGCCTCCTTTTGAATATTTGCTCGTGTTACAGGGCCCAACCTGTATAAAACTAAGAAAAATTGAGTAATTTTCTACGAAGGGAAATAAAGGAAAGACAATTAATAAATATTATAAAAAAAATAAAAATGGTTTGTACCTAGATTAGTGAATTACAGCGTAAAAACTTTTGCTAGTAAGTAAATGGGCTCAAAGAGTTCGTTGTGCCTTTTTGAACACTCGTCTGTTTTAATGATGGGAAGTAGGTACTCGAGAACTCAAGATAGTCGAGGGAACACCGCGCACCAAGTTACACCGCTACGCCACTACGGCGTAGCTCCGGCTACGGAGTGCTACGCGTCTATTGGACAAGCTACGTAATCTGTTTACACATTTATTCGCTACGATTTCTCTTTGTGAGCGCTGGAATTGTTGGGAACATTTTTAACGCTGAAAATTTCGCAAAGCTGTGTCGTAAGAGATTGCGAGAGAGCTGAGTCTTCATTATTGCATTTGAGTTAGTTGCAAGTATACTGTATAAACCGTGCTGCTTAGATCCTAACAATATGACATTGCATTGACAAACGTAAGCCTTTCCTACTTTAAAGTAGAAGGCTATCGTTGTTTAAGTGTATAAGCTAGGCCGGGTTGAACGTGTTGACACCGCCCGGCCTTGTTTATTGACTCCCTACACCGGTCTCGAGCTAATCTCTATAGTAGGACACGCTGACAATCAAATTACGTGAAGGCACTTGAAGGAAAATTAATACACGTGCTAATGGCATGCTCCATGAGGTGCCCGGACATTGTGACTGGTATATCACGCCATTCAATTTGGTACAATGCTAATGTCACCTGATTGGATTACCTCGCTCTAATATTTTCTTAATTGTGTAGGTAATGCATGTTATGCGTGTCAGTGATGTCTGATGTATGTCATATATACAGGCAGGTTAAAAGTTTATAGAAGAACATGTATGGATTTTACCTGACTGCCTCACAAGGAGGGTTATGTTTTTCAAGCGTATGTATGTGTGTGTGTGTGTGTGTGTGGATAAGAAAGTTTCTAGTTCACGGGTTACAGCACAAACGGCTTGATGGATTTGGACATAATAAGGTGTTGTTGTATTCCTCATAATCGTGGAAGTGACATAATATTTGAAAAAAAAAAAACAATTGGGTTTTTTTTAAATATCTTTTAATTTCACTTCTTATTATTCATGTATTGTGCTCTTTGCGATAGTTACTTTAATCTCTAGTGTTATGTAATTTTGTATTGTAATATTTGTTTGGCAAATCAACAAATGTAAAATATATAAAGAACAATGTGTAAGCTATTGCCGACCGCTGGAATAGACCCCTATCTGTAATAATGGGCTAGTTAAATACTTTTAAAAATGAATACTTGAATACACAGAAAACATCCCAGACTCAGAAATAAAGTTTTGTGCTCATCACACAAATGACAAAACATACCTGGGTTTACCCATGACCGCAAGCTGCGTATGCAAGGGTTACTACCGGCTAGGCTAAAGTGGTCGTTTTAACGTAAACAGCTCAAAAATATTATGATAACAGCCTTTTGTTACGAGTGTAAGGCATATGCGCGAATGAAAACGGTTGTATTTTCCTATTGTTTTAAACTGTTATATGTGGCGTGTAGGACATTTTGTTAGCATTATTTTAAATATTATAGTTTTATGTAGGTACATTTTGGATACCGATAGTCACAAAGAAGCACTCTGTAGCGTTTTATTGAGTAAATAGAGGATTTGTGTATCAGATATCAGGGCATCGTATTACAGTGGCTTGTGCAAACACATTGAGAGTGAAGTAAACCGACGCTGGTTTCAGCGCCTTCAGTACGCCGCAAATGACGTGAGAGAGATATTGCGTAAGACGCGTCACGAACAATGCTGGGAGTTACTACTCGTATCAAGGCTGCTCAAATGTTATCATTATACAGCCGTGTTCACGTTAGCTTCAATCACATATTATTATCAGAGTGTTTATTCGGATATGTATGTAGATGATCCACGCATAAAAAAATAAGTACTTGATTCGAGGTACAGATTCTTGAACCTTATGTTGCTGGCTGGAAGGTCAGATGGCAGTCGCTTTCGTAAAACTAATTCCTACGCCAAATCTTGGGATTAGGTGCCAAAGCGGACCCCGGGCTCCTTTCTAAATCTAGGAGCTTGGAGAAGGAGGATTTAACAGTCGGTACATGTCTAAATTTATTCTACATGATGAAAGAAAAAAAGATTTTATATATGATGATTATTTATTGTATTTAAGTAAAATACTTGAAATATAAACCTTAAATATTGGTAGTTTATTTTTGCGTTTCCGGTATGTCATACTCGTAAAGTGCCAAATATAAGGTATTTTTTGGTAACTAAGTCGCCGACTATTCGCCGACTATAAATGTGAGAGGATAGTCGGTTTTCCCGCGGCTTGATTTCTGCGTAGGGCAGCCGACTTGTTGAACACTCATTTCCTTAGCGTCTTTAAACATTTGGGAATGGATGAAAATTTAAGAAGTGCCTGATTTTATTTTTTGGTGTTTGGGATAACCTTCCTTAGCACCAGACAAAAGTTGCAGACTTTTCAGCTGCGTCAATTATTTTTGAAAAATAATAGTAGATTGTACAACATGCGCATAAAACGAGCCATGAACCTGAGACATTTATATCCACCCGAGCCACCGGCGAGGGTGAATAGTTAAGTCGAGGGGTTAAATGGCTAATTTATACCCGAGTTATACACACTGCTTTTCACTTCGATTGCGAGAAAATAACAATTAAAAGAACATTAAATTAAATAATAGCTCATTCCGGCACTTAACTTTTTAAAGTTTTTATGTTTAATTTTCGACATGTAGACTTAGGTACTTCATACTACCAATAAATAATTGACTCCTATTTTATCTGGTTATATTAATTTAGTAATGGAAAGCACCGATTTCATCATCATCCTCCTAGCGTTATTCCCGGTTGTGCCCCTAAAGGAGCCCGGGGTCCGCTTTGACCGATGTAAAATTTATTAAACAAAGCAAATCAAATCAAATGACAAGTTTATTCTACGAAGTTTTATTGTGTGTGTGGCTGTTAGACTCGATTATCTTAGTCTTTAAAACAATTTTACTTTGTGCACTAGAGCATAAAAGTTGCATTTTGTGCAGCATACATCCAGCAAAAAGGCGAACTTTGCGAGCATGATAAGTGAAAAAACATTTTCCTCACTTACGTTTTGGGTTTAGGACGGCGACTTTGCTTGATCCGTCTCATATTACAAGAAAATACCTTAAATGTCCGTGGTAAACTGACACTGGCAATGATATTGACAGCTACAGCAGCCTACACAAATCGCCATGTGTTTTGGACCTACTTTACAGGAAACGCAAAAAACTACTTTTCTTGGTTATTAATAACAACAGACGACCAAGTATTTTTATGGCCATGTCTTGTGACTTTTTACGATATTTTAGGTAACTTCTGAAAAAGTAATAATAATGTAAAATCAAATTAATAAAAAAACCTTTTTCATTCATTCGGCACATAGCTATAATAGTTTTAGTCGTCCAATAACCGCTAAGTGCCTTACTAGCACATTTTTACTACATTTCATTTAGCGGAGTAGACAGATTTTTGTTCCTTATTGTCACATAATTCTTTTTCGAAAGTTATATGGTTACTAAATAAAACGAAAATAACATAGTACGAAATTCATTTTATTACATACAAATGGAATTTATATTGCTATAATTTCTACATAATATTATATTCAACAAAATTGTATTCAAGTCCATGTCCTAACTAAGAAATAAATAAATTCTAATACCTACTAGTTTATGTTGTTTATAAATAAACATTAGACGCTGTCGTTTTGTATGGTAATACTATTTAGCCTAGTAAGTAGTGAGTGACCCTGCCTACGGAGCTAACTGTCCTGGGTTCGAATTCCGGTAAGGGCAATTTTTTGTGTAATGCATGAGCACGAATATTGGTTTCTGAGTCTTTACTCAAAACGCTGCGCCGCCTGGTACGTGGTCACCACTTTCACCCCAATGGCCTTCGGTTCTACGTGCACTGTGCCCCGCCCACTGTCACTTACGTTTAGCGATTGCGACGGATAACATCATTTCAGATGTGTCCACGTAGAGAAACTCCCAGAAGCCACCGAAGAGTAATGAAGAGGACTGCCTCATGAGGCTTCTCATGGATAGTCCCGATGTTGCAACTAAAAACGAGATTGACTTCATCATGTCGACAAGGAAGCATATATACTACATGATGTATTTGATCAATACGGTTAAAACCGGAAGTGATCACCATGTCGTAAGAGGCACATTGAATACATGTGTCAAGCAAGAGTGCTCTCGATTGAAGAAGCTCTCCTTAGCTTAACCTTGTCAGCTTAAGCTTCAGCTACGCTCCTTTCAGCACTAATCCAAATTCAAAGCCATGAGAGCTTTCAACTGGACCTCCAAAACCATTGCCAAGGTGACGAGTTTGTGGAAGTTGTCCGTGTCACTGGGTCTGCTCTTGAAGGCCCAAAGGACCAACATAAATAATAGTAAAAAAACGCCATGTGGCCATCAAAAACCCATTTGACGCGCAATCTTAAAACCTGATTGGATCCACAAAGTTTTACAAACATTTCGCTATGTGCCAAAATAGTATTTTATGCAACTGTTCTATAAGAAAGGTCTTAAAACGCGAGTGGCGTGGGTTGCGATGCGAGCCTTGGCGAGCATCGCAATTAAAGACGCCACGAGCGTTTTTAGACCAGTTATACACAGTTGCATACAATACTTTTTCTACGACAAATTTAAAATAAATAGCAGACTACAGAATAGTTAAACTTTTCAGGCGGCAAGTTTTCTATTCGTACTTTTGCTACCTACTCGCGCAATTACTTCAGTAGGTGGAGTTATTAATTTCTTCGACCATTTTAAAAGGAACGTACACTTTTGTCTTCACAAACACGAATAAAATCTTAATAGTTTATCATCTTTCGTCCTTTCATTTTGAACTGTATTTTGGTGGGAAATCGGAAATGTGACACCTCTTGCTTATGGTTTGTTTTGTTTTTAATTTGTTTGCACTTGCCATCCGAACCAAACAGAATCCGGACCCGGACCGAATTCGAACTGTTTATTTTCATAAATAATACCAAGAATTTATAAAATATGTAATTTAATACACAATAGACGATGATTTATTATTATTGTAGTAAATAATTTATAATATACAAATGTTTAATCGTAAATAAGTACTTTTATTTCGAAATATTTGTTTATGAAGTTGGCACCACTGCAATATAGCGGCCGATTTAAAAAAAAGTTAAACAGTGCTTTTATGAAAAATGTATGAACCAAAAAAGTACGCTAAACAGTGCGTTTTTGGGCCATAGAGCATAGAGTTTTTCGACGACTTATTAGTGGTGTCATTGTATTTGAGCTACAGCCTATATAAATGACAGATAACGGTTCAGGAGTAGAAAAATTACATATCAGGCGCAAAAACTTTATTGTTATGATGATAAAATCAAACAAAATTATCGCTGTGTGTCGAAAACTACATAACGGGCGCAATAATTTAATTCCTGTTAGTTAAAGAATGTAGATATGTGATTTAGGTTACTAAGCGATTAATGTAAGGACATCTAATATATGAACATCAAATACCGACATTTTCATAACTCTGAAAATAGTGATCATAGTTCACTGGTGTTTTTGGAGCATATGCGTTGGAAAATAAGGTTCAAAATGGCATCAAAATACAAAAATCAATAAAAATCACACAGCGACTTTTGTACGCGCAGCGACGAGCTATATTTGTCATTGCCAAGGTCAGGGATTATGTGCTAAAACGGAACGCTTATTTGAATTATGAAAAAGTTTTACCATGATCGCTACACAAGATGAATATTATACTGACGCGCACGAAATAGCTGAAAACTTTTAACAAGTCAGATTTTGCTAACTGTAAACTTCTTCATCGGCTCGTATATTACGGTGGAATCTTGCTCTAGAGCCAACAAATAAAAAAAAATAAGAACATTAGTCGAGAAGCCAACCCCATGTGATTATGCACGCCTACTTATACGGCCGTACAGTTTACGAGGCGTGTTCTGAGATTCGGAGGATTTAAGAGTTCATTCATTAGATTTTTTTTTAAGTCAAACAATATATCGATTTTAAAATGCCGAGTTTATAGAAAATTATATTCAAAAATTCGCTATTCAGTACTTACTTTTACATAAAACGAGTGATTTATAATATAAGTATTCTGTTTCACCTGTGGTAACGGGATAAACTGACAAAATAATCAATTTGCATTTTATCAAGTGGGTAGTTAGCAGTTTTTGTGGCCACCCTGATGCAAAGTTACGCTCCTCGTCTGTTCCGCCGTACCTACACAACAATTTTTATTTCGTCAGCAACGTGGTGTGTTTTGATCGAAAAATTTAATATTTTATGCATTTTTTACACGAAATTCAACAAAACCCTCGTTCGACTCTTGATGATTAATTATAAATATTGGTCCCAAACGTTTTATCGTATGAAATGCGCTTGTACTTCGTACACTATACTTGTACAATCAAGTATTTCAGAATCAGTATCAATCATTATTTATTCGTAACACACTAACAAGCAGTCTACAAAGACAAAAAAAAGTCAATTCCGTGTCACGAAATGGGCTCAACTCAGCATGATGCTATTTCAGACTTCAGCATCCACAGCCACAAACACCATATATACGAGTATATATATATATATATATTTTTTTTTTCATATCATAAGCATTTCACCGGTCATCTCCTATCTTAATCTTTGCATTTTAACTTTGCAAGCATTCGTCCCATTATCTGTAATCTGGATTATCCTCGATACAATCATGCCTGAGACAAGTACCCACGTTATTAGAAGCGCCTTAGGTATGCGTCCCTCAGAATCTGGGGTTGGTAGATTGAATTTAATCCCCTCCGTGTGTACACAAGCGTGACGTCACCTTTCTTGAAAATTTCACCGAGCAATACCTACCGTTAATTATTGTTGACATTACAATCTAAACAATCAAGTGTCGATCATGACTCGTTTATTATTTAGAAGAGTAGGTTAAAGTAATATTAAGCCATTTAAAAGTTATCCATCTATCTTATTATTACGAATAAAACAGGAGGTTGATTGGATTAGTCGTTGATTTCATTGTCCTACGCGTCCTATCGGCTCTGACGAGTGTCCGTTACACATGAATATCGTATTGTTGTGCGAAATGTCAAACCGTATTAGCTTAAGCGATAAAAATTGTTAACGTTCTGCCAAAACATTCATTTAGAAAATAAAAATTTAGGCTCTACGAATCGGTTGGTAAACACAAATCATTAATAGTAGACGAGAAAATGTTTAAGATTAATTTGGCTCTCAGCATATGAGTACACAGCGTGGAAAATAAAATATGACACTAGGAAAGCTTTTTAACTACTTAAGAGGCGGAGGAGGTAGTATTTTTGATATCCTCTGTTTGTAAATTAACAGAGGAGAGGTAAATGGAACATCTGGCGATTGTTCGGAGTTTTTAATCGGTTCCAATAAAAAAAATAAAAAAAAATACAGCTAACTAACTACTTAGTACAGCCGTGTTCGCGCTCCACAAAAAATATTATTTGTGTAGATTTGAAGTAGATATTTTATTGAAGTTACTTAAATCATCACGAAGTACGAGTAGTTAACGTCCCTCTTGATCGTGAATATTAGAAATACAATCTGAACATCTGCTGCGTGCTAAGTAATTTTTTAGAAGTTTCTATTTTAAACTTGCACTCTTCGTATGTAGGTATGTATTTTTCTTCAAAATATACAAACCATTTTTCAGCCCGTTGCTGGTATAAAATTGAGCTGAAAATGTAACATACCCGTACTAATGTAAGTTCGATGGCTACGCAATATTATAGCACCATCCAGCTACTCTGATGATGGAAACGGAAACAACTCTTAAACTACATAGGATAAACTGGTCGTGTTTCGGTTCATTGGAACCCTCAGAACGAATAGTAAACGGTTGTAAAAAAAGTAGAGTCAGCAATAAAATCTTGTCCTATGAAATATTTTTTTTGTCAGAAACTTAATTTATAATTTGAGACGAGTATACTAATAATGCCGAAATTGTTTTTTACTTCAATTAATGGTAATTTCATACTGCAGTACTTCCTTGCATAAATAGCCTATTGCAAAAATTTGGTGTAAGCATCCAAAATGCAAATGTATACGTGAGTCTTAGTCAATTTAAAAGTGGTCAGGAGCTGACAGGAAAACTTATGAGCATTGCCCCGGAGTCCGGACCGCGGAGGCAATACAGCGGCGCAAGCTGCTTGCCGCGCGACAAACAGCCGTGCCCTGATAATTAGCCGCGTCAATATGCGCCGCGCACGCTCGCCATTGCCATTTGAATATTTCCCAACGGGCAAAGTTTGCGGCGTGCTCGTTAGAAACGACGGATAGAGTTTTATTAATGTCCGAAATGATAACGACATGTCGCGTGGCCTCGCGTACCCGCCCGGATTACTGACGGCCAGCTGAATTAATAACTCTCTTATTGCCGCTCCGGGCCCCACAATACGGATTTCAATTCCTGTTTTAATTTTGTAAAGGTTTAAACGTGTTCTGGGTTATAAGTTTGACTTAGTGCCCCATTGTTCGACTACATGGGTTCGGTTAACTCTGAAGTAGTATACAAGCGCTCGCCTTATTAGCTTATAACTTATAAGTATTTAATAGTACATTGTGATACAAGTGAGCTATGTTGATCATTACACCAGAGGCGGAATTGTCACGCGAACCGCAGGTGAGCGTAATAATAGAGCCGAGGATGTAATTATCAAAGCGTGTCATACGACGTTTTTCAACACATTTGCGAGGAAAAAATCCTTTTCATAAAATGAACATGTTACAGGCTCCTAAGTTGTTTCCTTTAGTTATTGATGACAACAGGTTTTTACTCACATATTTGTACATCTCCAAGAATGTACAGTGGCGTCAATACTATTTATCACTTTTCTATTCACCACGAGTCAACATTTTTAATAATAACCAAACACGCATCATCAATGTTTACAAATATTTGTGAAATTACCTATAATGGCGCACAACTATTTTTTTTCGTGAAGTTCGCGCAGTGCGCCCGCAGCGAGGCTTAGATGAAATCTCTAAACAGCCAATACATAATAAAATAAATATTTTCTTATTCAATATAAATTCATGTAAAATGTTATCAAAAGTAAATAGTTTTACTAAATGAAACGTTTCTATATCATATCCAACAAGAAATAATCAATTAATCCACAAGAAGGATTTAATTTGTTTAGTCGAGTAAGAATCCATTTGCCGAGAATTAAAAACAAACCTGTATAACCCGGTCAATTTAAGAATGCGCCGAGTCCATACATACACCTTGCTGCAAGGTGCCAACGTGTCTTAATCGGCATATAAACATAACTACACGAGTGTCGTAATGTTATTAAACACGCGTGTTTAATACCCAGGATTATGAGCCCAAATGCGGCACAATAAGAGGCACGTTACGAGCAAATGTGTTGAAAATTATTTTACGGCGTTAGTGTGACTAGGTAAAAAAGTCTAGTTACTACTGGGTTTCTTTTTAAACTATGTAGGTACTATAGATCGATTGAGATTGGGCGAACCGTACGAACCTAGCTCAATTGTCGGAATCAACTGAAACATTTACACCAGCGGTGTGAGTAAATTCTTGATGTAGATAAATATTTTTTTCTTTATCGTACCGTTTCGCACCGCACGTAACCCGAACATTTTGCTTAAATGAATATACGCTTGAGAAAAAGAAAAAGACGCAAGAAAATAGCCATTGTCGTACGTTTATAAGATCACGTCACTTCCATCACGTTTTTGCTCGAAGATTTATGTCGTTGCAATAAAATCTCCTCGTTTGAATAAACATCTCCGGCGCTTGGGGCTGTGACAAATTGCTAAAGCCGCCACCAAAAGCCGAGACGTAAGTTAGCTGAAATAATTCTTTTCAATGACGAGTGGTTGCTGCTACTGCCTTAAAATTCGTCATAAGAAACCATAAAGTGTCAATGTCTGTATGTATATTCGGTAAAAAGTAATCTGTAGCACAAGATCGAATAATTAAATCAGCTATACACGATAAAGTGCTTACATACATACATATACGGCCAAAGCATAATTTACTTCGTTAACTCTGTGAATATGAAAAATATCACCTGCTTTTGCCACATTCCATCAACTTCGGCGTAATTTATGAGAAACATTACAAATTTATTTTTCCTTCGTTGTTTACACATATTTGAATGTTTCATCGTAGGGGCACTTCTCATTTAATGTCCTATTTGCGACTTGAGAGTTCTGATGATATACGTATGTAATATGTATGTATTCAACAATTATTGAGGCATAAACAATTGTGATACTTTCTTAGAAAGAAATATAATACCTATGACACATGGAGGCCGCTGTATTTGTTTATGGTTGTTTCTTAATATTTGTATCGTTGTACTTTTGCACTAATGAAGTGTATGATAATTATTATGTTATACACAGCAGCTAAATATTAATTTTTTGCGGAAGAAGTGCTTGCCATATTATTTCTTGCATGAGAAAAATCATAACGGATTCAAACCCAACTTCAATGTCGTTGCTTTTATATTGTACGCACTAAAACAATTATGTTTGTCAATGCCAGACACAACGACTGGCAACATAAGGCATTTTTGACCCATCCACACATTAAAATAACAGAATAGTGTAAACATTCCGACGATGAAGCAGTACACACTTTTCATTAACTGGCAAGCTTTTGTGTGTGTGAGTGCGCGCGGATTGGCAATCCCTTTAACAGCAAGCAGATCGTAGTCTTCCAACAAAAACTAATTAAACCGAACATCGGCGTGTGAGCCTCGAAGAGTAATGAATAGTAGAGGGCAGAGAGCCCACCTCCGATGGCTTCGCGTAAAAAACAGCTTTAATTAAAGCACTGCGCTCTTCGAACGAGATTTTAATTGAAATCTCATCGTTTAGCTGGTGCTAAACAGGTCACCAATAACTGCTTTTAGATTAGTCCCGTGTGAACAGTCGCATCAGTTTAGAAGGTGTGAAACTTATTTTGAATGCCGTTTAGTATTAATCTTAATGAACCATGTAAGTAAATTATAATCCCTACTAATTTCGAAATTCATCTAATAAACTCAGTTAAACGAATTGATGTCGCATCATGTCCAAATGCCCTTGTCACTTAATTGACTATTCACCGAATTATCGACTTGCATATGTTACCTACCACTCGATTGAAACAATTTATTAATCGCTTCGGTGCAAAGCAACTAGAGCACGTAGAAACAAATTGAAAATACTATTGTATTCGAAATCAACTCACGTACCTAATTCAGTTTGTAGTCCGTAAGCCCACTCCTAATATGCCTATCTCTCATGACAATACAATAAAATGCATGGCAGCAGGTCGAGAAATTTGTGCTGAACAAGAATCAGAAGATTATCGCACCTAAAATTGCCCGAAAGTTTGAAAAATCCTTCACTTCCGTTCAAAATTGTAAGGGGATATTAATGCAAGTACTTGGCAGACGGTGTCAAAGTTGGCCACCTTTGAGAAGTACTTCCGGCCATTTCAGGACTGACAGACTTAGGTTTATTATCTCTACGATTAAAGGGCTAAATGATGCCACATCGCTGCCCCAATATTATAGGGTTATATGTTGAACTTTTACCAACTTGAAATTTGAAGTTTGTCAGAGTGACACTAGGTCTAAATTGAAGTACCCCAACAATGTAACATAGAACCCTATAATATTGGGGCAGCGACATGTCTCGTACTGTTGTCACATGACGTAAATATCTCTTACAATTTTGACCGGAAGTGAAGGATTTTTCAAACTTTCGGCCAATTTTTAGTGCGATAATCTTCTGATTCTTGCTCAGCACAACTTCTCGATCTGCTGCCATGCATTTTATCGTGTTGTCATGAGACGTAGGCGTGTTGGGAGTCGGCTTACGGACTATTAGTCCCGTATTCTTTCTCGTTAAGTATTTCTTGTAAAAAAAATTTAATGCATTTTTAAATTTAATGGAGCCTTGAAGTGTAAGCTGCAAACTGAGAGCTGAAAACCTTTTAAAGCTTAATTTCAATGCAAGTTAACGCCTCGCCGGTGCTACCTGTGGCCGTCACCTTAAGTAATGAATGGAGGAAACAACCACGAGTATAACCGTGGAGAGCAGGCGCAGTTTGGCGTGGCGTAGCATAACGTGACGTGACGCTGGGACATCGCGTAGTGCCAGTTACTCCACCCGGTTGTTAGTTACGCCAGTTATGCCGCGACAAGGCAGAATGGCATATTCGCTGACGGCGCCCTGCCGTCGCTACTCGCACCCCTTCATCATGCTATTCGTGCCGGCTCAGCACTGAACGAAATATCCTAAGACGTTGCTCGTGACCCCAATTATCTCGCGGCATGCTCAAACTCCATATTACTTATAACTGGAATATTTTTATAGGGATTTAAACTTATTATATTATGCAGCTAATATTACGCAAGTCTTCCTTTTGGCGATTGCTTTGATGGTTATTATTTTCAACTATAAATAAGTTTCTGAAAAAAAAAACATTTTTGGTACTAGCTTTTACTGCTGACTGTACTTTTCTGCATACCATCATCAAGTATTCATTGAGACGATTCTAACGAGCCCAAACTCGATGGGGTTGTGTCGTTTTCAGCTCCGAGTCATCATAATATTGCATTGTCATGTGATACACATATGCTTGCAAAATTTCAGCTCAATTGGATAACGGGAAGTGACTGAAAAATGGATTGTAAATTTTGACGGACTACTTACATATTTACATACTTACATATTTACATAGGTACTTTTATATTTACATACATACGAACAGTGCAAGTTAATATAAAGCTTGTAATAACAGCCTGACATGCATGAACCTTATAAAAGAAACAAACATGCTACACGAAATAAAAGTTAGTCACCTAGTATGTATTCATTTTACCTACTTCGAAAGAAAATGATGTCAATAATAAGTAACAAAATGCCGTATAATAAAGACCAATTACAATTGTGTCCGCTACTCGAGTATGGCTTTGATTCGCTTTGAATTTGATTCGCATAAGAAGTTAGTGAAATCAAAGTAAGCAGCTTGTTATTTTCTTTTTATGGTGTTGTGCAAGTATGGTATTTTTTACTTGGCAGTACGATTTTAAAGAGTAGGTACCAACATAAAATGTTACTGTTAAATTTTATAAAAATCCGGCATGAGAATCATGTTAGCTTCGTCTACACACACACATCAAATAAATTGTGGACTTTTTAGTTTGTTATAATTTTAGTCATATACATACATATTACGTCTTGTGCTGAATGGTGTGTAGTGTAAGCGGACACCGAGGCTGCGCTTGCGAGCGCGGAGGCACGCCGCTGCCCTGCGAGGCCACTCGGATATTATTCCGGCCCGACCGGACCGGACCACCCATGCATATTCATGTGCTCGATCCAGAGGCGCGTATTAATTTGCATCCCGATCCACCACTGCCCTCGCTACATTGTCCACTTTCGTTTCTTTGCCATCACGTGTCTCTGCCCCAGTCTCAGAATTCCAATTTCACGTAAAATCGGTCCGGCAACATGTGTATGTACATATTTAATACCTCAAAATAGAATACTACTTAACTTGTATTATAATATCCGCACAAACGAATTACATAAAATTTAGAAAATGGAAATTATATTTTTTAAGCATGCTTTTCTAATAGGTAGCTACTTATTTCCAAAGAAGGATTGTCTTTTTTATGAGGAGGAATATACAACTTATTAAATAATGTAATTAATGTATTATCAAAGTACTCGCATTTACGAGATAATCTGATGTTACTTTTTATATGTAATTAACGTGTATACACTCAAATGCGAATAAAAACAATGCAACAAGCTATTTTACGTTTAAATATTGTTGTAATTATTCCAATATTTAACTGTTTTATTCATAATATGTATTCGCATCGATGTATGAATTGCGTGGTAATAAATCATGTCCAATTTTAAAACACTCAAGCACCCACATAGAGGTGGTCTGAGTGCTCCATAAATCAGCATGTGCGGTGCTTTATGTGAAGTTGGGGGTAGCTACGCGCACTTCCAAACCCGTATTACCTACGTATATTGAAAGCGATTTCCATGTACGGGACGCCTCAACGTCGAAATCAAATATGGGTTTTTCAAGCATAGCTATGCCAATATAACTTACTTATAAATCTCAATATTTTGTCGCAGGCACGTGTCACAATTTTGTAGTTATCGTGTACAATATCGTTTTTGATTTTATAAATAAAAGTAAATATATAAAAGTATATGATTATCTATATTATTCTATACTAACTAATATTATATAGATCTGCAAGGTTGTTGTTTTGTAAGTTTTTATGTTGGGGGTAATCGCCGGAACAATACATTCGATAAAAAAAAACTTTGACTAGTAGGTATATAGGACGAATCTTCCGGATGAACAAAGGCTATATTTTCTCCCTTAGCTCCTCCTGGGTTCCCTGTAATACTCGGGCGGCTAATACGTTACTGAGGTTTGGACTAGTGCGTCTTCCCCTTTTTTTATAAATGTCTGTATATGAATTGAGTGTCCCATTTACTTTCCCATCTACCCTATATGTACAATAGCATGAGGGTCTAAAGTATTAGCTTCATCGTCGGAAGTTTTACACAATTCTGTTATTTTAATGTGTGGATGGGTCAACAATGCCTTATGTTGCACATCACATATGCTCTGATTATTTATACACTTTTTTACCTCACTGTAAAGTACTTTCAAGCTATAGAAATCAGAACACAGAGGACGGAGACTTAAAATACCGAGTCTACAGGCAGCGTGTGACATCCATTAGAACATATTTTTTATATAAGTATAGTTTTGAGAACTGGAAAAGTGAGACTTACGCACGGTGTGCCAATCGACGAACTTGTTGATGTTATTCTATACTTATATAATGTACTTCCATAATAACATATATTTTATGGGCTGAAAGTATAAGCCCTAATGAACGTAAATTGTGACTTCCATTAAAACGTATATTTTAAGGGCTGAAAGTATAAGCCCTAGTGAACGTAAATTGGTATGTCTACTTAACCCTAAACTTGGCAAAATAAAACAAAAACGTGCGTTCAAGTCTCGTTTGCGCTGTATAGAGCGCAAAAAATTGTTCTAGAAAAAAATGGAAAAAGATGACCAAAAAATGTGTGCATTATTAGATACAATGTCAATTTTAGGGTTAAGGGGCTCCACGCACTTTTTGACTAGTTTTGATAAGTTTTGAGTGGATATTCCTCCGTCATTACAATAGATATATTTATGCCACAAACGTTAACCGGTTCTTCAATACTTTATCTACTTATGCAAGAGAGTTTTTTGGAAAAAAATGTGTATTTATTTTTTTATGATTTATTCAAACATGGTCCAAAAAGCTCTGTTTTCGATATTAGTATGTTGTTTATGCACTTTTATATATGAAATTTATAACTCATTTTTACAAAAGTTACGTCCAAAAAACTGGTTTTTTGGCCTAAAACTGCTAAAGTTTAGTGCCATATATCTCAAAAACTATGAGTTTTGAAGTAAATATGGGATACTATTTCGGTTAACCTCGTTGTTGTTAATACGGTAAGCCAAAAAAACACGAAAAAACCGACGGTAACAGATCGAAGGTCATTGGGAGTTGTGAGCCCCTTAAAACATAAACGCAATTGTATCAGTAACAAAGCTAACAACTGACAGTAACCTTTGAAACTAGGCTAGTTTCAAAGGTTGCTAGTTTAACTAGCTCTGCCTCTCTGAAACGTCAAATAAATGTTAGCAGTACATTGCTGCTCGAGAATATTAAAAAAAAATTAATAACTCTCCATTAGAGAAGGTAATTGTTATATTTATTCGATAAAACGGTTCACAGTTACATAAAAATTATGTTCTAATGGATTTCACACGCTGTAGATTCGGTATTTTAAGTCTCCATCCTATGTGTTCTGATTTCGATAACTTGAAAGTATTTACTTTACAGCGAGGTAAAAAAGTGTATAAATAATCAGAGCATACCGAGAAGTTGTGAAATGCGAAAGCACTTGGCATTTTCTTTGTTGGAAGGCATTTTGTTGTGAAGCCCAATACTGTCGCAGACCGGTTCCGGTGCCTGGGACTTTCTTTGAAAGCCGGTAGGTACTATTGGGTACAGGGACTTCCACAGAAACTAATTAAATGCGAACATCGAGCAATCGAACGGATCCACTCAATAACCTAGGGCTGTAGCCAGCTATATACTTATGCTGTAAGTATTGCAAATTAAATTATGTTCACTCATGATATCGTGGTCGAAGTTAAAAAGTAAGCGTTTATGTTTGTGAGGAGTAAATAGGTACTTATGTTAGGACTTTATTGTTACAGTAATATATTATTTCTTAGTGTGTGTAACTCCTAATGTAAATAAATTATTTGGATAGAAGCATTTCTGTGATGATAGCGTAAATCCCCAGTAACTGGCCACCGTTCAATAACTGGCCACCTGATACTAAAAATAATTTACTTTCAAAACAAAGTTTTAACCGACTTCAGTTTAGTACTCCGCCAAGCCACATTAACATTTCCACATTTTTTTTCCAATTTACCACATGAACTGATTTTCGAGAACAAAAGCGTTGATTTTTAGACCAATAAACCAAATCGCTGTATGTGGGCCGATAATATTTGAGGACTTCCGTCGATTCCTCAACGATCAGAATTACCTTTGGCACTTCATTGTTTGCTATTTCAACGGAATAATATCAGAATCTGTGACGTACTTATATAATTTGAAGTACATCATTGAGAAGTTCCACAAGCCATCTGTGGTCTTCATCATCACTTCCACTTCACCAAATTTATGATTTCCGGGTGTAAATACACGAATAAAAAAAAATACCGAAATTACTATACGCGTGCCTAATATATTTGAGGAGTTCCCTCAATTCCTCATGGTTCCCATCATCCAACTGGGGTTTTGGAAACAATGGGACCAATCTGGAAGCATATACTTTCAGTTAAAAAAAGAATTGTACAAATCGGTTCATCAATCAGCGGAATCTACGCATACCTACTTCATAGGTACATAATTGGGAGTTATTTTTCTTTTTTTTACTTAATTAGAAACGAAACAAAATAGCGACATTGTACCTACTTAACTAAATGTGCCGTTAAAATACAGCCATTGCTTAGAACATAACTTTTACGGTAAACATGCATGTTTTATGGTTGCACAAAACATTTAGTCATTAACACCCAACAACAAACATTTAAACGTAGCACACGTTCGGGGACGATGTTATTTAACGATTACGGTCGAGACTGTACCGTACTGAAGTGATAAAGTGTATGTACTTATAAAATAGTGGCGAAATTAATAAGTTCGTAGTTAAGAGGTCATCGGACAGAGTTGGCGGTGAAGCGTCGCGAGAGTATAAACGAGCGAGCACGATGCACTTAGCGGTGGTCGGCTCCGTACGCTAACTGACGTTAACTACCGAAAGGCCAACATTAATATTATTAAGTGTTTATTTTGTAGCTTAATCTACAATTAAAACCCAACTCTTGCAGGTGTTATGTTGCAATAATAATGTAAATTATGTACATAGATAAGCTAGCTATGATTATATTCTGGTACCTATTTGCTTACGATAGTCGCTTTGAATGTAACGTTTAATTTATGCAGTGTTACAAAAGACATATCCATTGTCTAGATGAACTCTTTTAGATTAGTTTTTATAATTGTTTGTATGTTAGTCTTTAAGGTATTAATTATATAGGCCTTAGTGCCTGTAAAGTATTGAAATTACTAACGGACAAGTCGTCGGATTTATTTTTAAGGCAAACCTTTACATTCTTAATTAGAACTCTAGTATTTAAACAACCCTGTAAGTACTATTTTTTTAACCCGAGAGTAATTTATAAAACGGAGAAACGTCGTTCTAAGATGTGATAAGTAGGTCTTACGTAGTAGGAAAGTTGCCGGTTTGTTAGAGCGGCGCAATCAACTTCTCTGCTACAAGAGGCTTGGTTAGCGAGTCACATTGTTTCAAAAAAACCTTTGCCCGGGCTTCACAGAAATGTACCGTTGTTTCTTTATCGTTATATTAGCTTCCTTTCTAAAGTTCCCTTTATTTGTTGTTCTTTTGATTTTCGTAACTTTGATCTGAGGTTTGGCTTTGCTTTCGTCCGTGGTCACCAAATATAAAATTGTTTTTCTTAATAATAGATAATAAATAACGAATTTATTGAATCAGGCGTTACTTTGTGGAAGTCTATGATATATTACGAGAACAATATTCCTTTGCTATTCCGCTAAAAACGTGCTGGTCGATCAGCAGAGATCAAATGCAACTATTTGCGTAAAAACATGCAAATAATTACAGCAAACCACCACCAATAGTGAAAAAACCTCGACCCGTGTTTCGCCTCTCTACGAGGCATCATCAGGAGATGCTGGCAGGACTCATTGGCTCAGTGGACGTGGCGCAAGCAACATCTCCTGCCAGCATCTTGCTCCGCTGATCGACCAGCACGTTTTTAGCGGAATAGCAAAGGAATATTGTTCTCGTAATAATAAATAACGGTTTTCATTAACTTAAAATTGCCGTTTCATCTCTACTTCGACGGACCAGACGGCAGCAGAGCGTAAAATTTATTAGTTGTAGAACTGTGGAACAAGCAATTACGGTTGGCATTTGGCAAAAAATATTTTTTTTCGCTATTTCAAAAGTATAGGCAAAGTAGATAGGTAGTAGGTATATATGGAATAGAATTGTATAATTGATGTTCGAAATTACGTTTCCGTCAAATCCAATTAGTTTTTCATCTATATAATAGTTAGGCGAATTTTGTTTTGCAAATAACTCGTAACAAAATTGATAAACGATCTAGGTTTATCGTACCGATTGCCATGCCAAGCCAGAGATTAACGAAATCATCCGTGTCAAAAATGTGCAATATATCGGATTGGTTGTTCGCATCGATCATCGAGATAATCGCGGGTGGTCCCGAAACGATTATTTGCACATCCGACCGTCGACTGATAGCCGGCGCTTTACGCAGTGATCTCGTATCTCCACCAACGGGGCGAACGCTCGCCGTATCGCCGGCCGCGTCGCTTCCCCACATTGTTTCATGAGAACAAATTTATAACGAAATAAATTGGACTAGCACTACCAAAAAGATATTTTGCAAGTTTCATGCAACACGGGCCGCGAGATAAAAACAGTTTATATGAGAATTTACCCACCTCTATTCTATTCACTATCATCTACTATATGCTTGACTAGCTGCCCGCGCGGCTCCGTCCGCGTATTACCTGCACAGTACAGAAGTGAAGCCGTTCCGAAGGTTCATTATATATACCTACTGATGAAACGATTGTTGAATATAGTTACGAAGATTAGAACACGCAAAATTACAAAGCTGCAACCAAAACATCCAAGACTCGGGAACAAAATATTCGTGATCATCACACAAATAATAGGCTTTTGCTTTGTTTGCTATTATTTGGCGTTGTTATTTGTGTACCTACATAACTACTTTCCTATAATTTACAATACAATACAAATATTGTTTACTGCTCACCAAAAATAGTACATAATTGAAAACAAAAGTAAATTACACATAAACAATGTTAGAAAACCGGCAGTCTCGTCGCTAAAAAAGGATCTCTTCCAGACAGCCTTTGGGTATTAGAGATGATGAAAAAGTATTAATTTAGTTGCTGCACTAAAAAAATATACATCCATTTATTCCAGCCCATACAATATTGATGATCTTAATCAAGTCCACCCCAACCACCACTTTGCACAAATTGCGTTGGTTTTTACTCGGAAATTATAAAACAAATAGTATTCCCGGGTGTTGTTCCCGGAACCAAATTTTAATAAAATGTAACCTTGTATATAAGCGTTCGTGCTTGGAATGGATCCGGGAAATGTACATTTGAAGGCACGTGGTTAATGTAATTTTACTTGCGTAATCCGGTGGCTTCAACTGAACTGTGCACCGAGTTAGTTACTTGCTCTCTCTCACTGCACATTTATTGCAGGGCTTTGACCATGTTCAGCATAGCTATAATTAATATCCCTATTTCATTTTTCATTCCATATATATTTCATTAAATTATGAAAAACGATTGTTATAATTTACGAAATACGGAAACATTTCCGTAATAAATAAAAAGAGTCACGAGGGAGCGGAAAATGTAAGTACGAAAGAATGTAAGTGAAGTTAATAATGAGGTTTATGGCAAAGAAACATAAACAAGACAGAAAAACAAAATAAACTTATGTAAATAAATATTTTACTTTGAATCGTCGTATTTTGCTGTTGATATTTCTGGAAGAGCCCATAATTGTGAAAACAGGAGCGTAAATGTATTTATGTGTGTGTATTCCTCGTAGGAGTTTATTATTCGAATGCTAATATAGCCATAACAAATTTTGACATTGTTTATGCTTTCTGCAATAAACAATAATGCCACATATTATGATGATGATCACGAAGTGTTGGATTTACGTGGCGTGCTTTATAATTCAAAGTGACCACAGAAGTTGCCCAACTAATATTAATTGGAAAACACTGGACAGAACAGGCGCCTCTTGAGCGCCGACAAAGTTTGAGGCTTCTTGTAACCAACAAATGACGGCCTACACTCCACGTTAAACGTCTCTCTGTGTAACAAGGCACGCAAAGAGGTTTCTGATGTAGCAGCAAAAGACATACACTCACCATCATAGTAGCAGTGGACGATTATGATTTAGCCGGCCGAGCTGAAGGCGAGGTCCAGTGTTAAGGGGTCAGATCTTGACGAAAACTCCTCGGTTATAAAAAAATGTGTAATGCCGTGACAAACGGTACAGGAAGAATGAATAAATAATGCTTTTCTCAAAAATAAATACATTTTCTGACCAACTTGTAGGTAGTTTGATCTTCAGCTTTCCACTTCATGAACTTTTCATAATTGTGCAAATATCTTTCATGGACTTAGGTGGAAGTAAATTATTTCTCTCCAATTCCGCCTGGGATTTGATATAGGGATTTTTAGCAATTTTTATTCTTTCTTAAATATCTATTTATCGTATGGCGCTTACACACTGGTACATATATGTATTCGTATCGATGTCGCTGATAGAGTTCCAGTGTGCGTTGCGAGGTTCAGAAGGAACAGTCTTAAATATTTTATTCCAATGAAGTCAATCCCGCCAAAATACGAGATCGACTTTTTTTAAATGGCTTTATGTTGTTTAAGATGCTGATATTATGCCACAACCCCAATAGAATAAATATATAAATTTCGTATTAATTTTATGTTTATTGTGAATATTTATTTTCTTCTGTTAGTATCGAATTCCTAATTCCTAATTAGTATCAAAATAGGAAAAACACGATTGAACAGAATTTTCCGCCATTTTACATCGTGCAATACAAGTGCAATTCAGACACGTCAACGTCTATGGTACCTCCTTTTTATTAAAGGTGCCAATAACTTCCTTAGCTTATCTTTGATAAAGTCACTTTCGGATACTATTTTCACAGATGTTATGGAAACACTTCATACTATTTTAGAGAAAACGATTGTTACGGTCGCCGTCATTGAGATCGATGAGGAGGCCTAATATTTAGCAAACAATAAAATGTTTGTTTCAACATTTCACCTTCATAAGAGGTACTCACAGGTAAAGATACGCTTGAGAATCCATAGACTACAGTTTCTGCTTATCAGGTTCGCCATCCCCTAGAATGTTCTCCAAATACCTCCATTAGACATCTCTTAAGGACGTGGAAGGTAACTAGTTGTACTCACTAGTCCAAGCTCAATACCATTCTGATAACTATACACATTAGTGTGCGTGTCTTGTCTGTGGTACACGAGTACCTCATTATTGTCATCATGTATGTTTTATACCAATTACTCTGACTAATACGAGCTACGAGTAAGTACAAGAATTTCGTTATACGATCAGAAGCTGTCTAAATAATAATAGGTAGGTACCTACTTATAGAATGATCCCAATCTATTTCCAACGTCATAATCATAAGTTGTGTATCAAAATGGTGGATGGTTCACGACATCTACAGCAATTTATTGGTGTTGATTGGTTCTTGCAAGGATTAACAGCCATTGTCTTTGTAACCTACAGACTATACATTAAAATGTCACCAAAAACTTGCACTAACTTGTCTTCTCAGAACGGTCCTATTTCCATTGGTATTAACCGGTCACGCGCTGATTTATAAGCGCACTTAGCCGAACCACTCGTGTGATTGAACGGTACTTTAAACCGACCTCGACTTTTATTCTAGATTTTTATTACTGACCTACAAATATAACATATATTCGTTCGTAGCAATTTCCTCTTATAAATGTTGAGAAATGGATGAGAATACAAAAATACTAATACTCGGATACTTTCATTGAATAATTCGGTCAGAGAAAGATGTTTCGCTTTCCGGTAGTAAACATTTGAAATATTTATACATATATTGCAGAGGACAGGAACAAGCAGTTTGCCGATAAGTTGAATTATAATGCAGAGGACGGGAACAAGCAATTTTCAAATAAATAAGTCGAATTATTCAGACGAAACAAAGCTGAGTCTATCTATAGATACGAATCCATGAGTTTCTGCCGAGGCAATTATGCGCAAGAGTTAACTTGATGTTCGAGCGCGCCATACAAACGAGGTCTCAAGTTAACCCTTGCGGGTTATAAAATGCTTTTCGTTTATATGTTTAGTTCATTTTCTCCAACAACAATGCGAGGAAATTACATTATATTTTGATGACAATGTTCCTCCTACTTAGTTTTAAAAGTACACGACATAACTCATAAGTAAAGCATGTTTCAATACAAGTCATTATCAAAACATTGAAAAATATATTACTTTCGTTGGACTAATTTAGGTGGGAAACACAAAAAATTAATCACATAAAATGAATGTAACTAGTAGGTACATATTAAAAAATAATAGTTTTTTTATGGGATGTAAATTATAAAGCCCTGTCATTCGGAAGGCGTGAGTGAAGATACAGATCCAACACGTAGAAGCCCTTTGGAGATGAACTATAATGTAACGTAATGTAATAAACCTGCTAGAACTGAACTACTATTATTATTTAAATTTCGTTATTACTTATTTATATTTTATTAGTTTAGTTAGTTATTAAGTTAATTAAGCATGTAAATTGCAGTGCCCTTGCAGGGCTCATAGCTGATCTTGTTTTGATATACCACCTTATGTAATGTACCTATGAAATTATGCTGAATTATAGAGCATACAAGTTAATTTTGAAAAAAATATTTCTTTTATTTTTTATTCGAAACTGAGTAAGTATTTGAGTACTTAATGTTTAAATACGCTATCAGTTATATCACTTGTGTCACGTGTAAGCTTTTAGTCTATAGCAATTAAATATAAACAATACAAGGGCAGACTTCAAATGAACGAACATTTGGCTGTTTACAGTGTCTTATTTATTTATTTAAGAATAAGAATTTATTTAAACTTTATTGCACCGTAACAAGTTACAAATACAAAAGGCCAACTTAATACATATCTGTTTTCATGTCATACATTTTCTCGTTATTCGATAATTATTAGGACAAAGACATACATATTTATTCAGTAAACATTACAAGATTGTGTTTGAATTTCTTACACTTGAATTATTAACTTCCCGTACCTACTTCCGAGCGAACAATTCCGAGCATATATATGTTTAGGAGATTTTTTTTTCATATAGGTTTTTAAGTAGGTATGTACACACATTTACTCAAGAATTAATTTACAGACTTACTCTTTTTAGAAGGCTGACCCTGTATTAGATTAGTTTTATTCAATAAATATTAGATGATCTTTATTCATGGAAAAACAAAAGTAGTATTTTTTATACAAAATATCAATGAGTAATCACTTATCCCGAACTTGTTTTTTTTTTACTGTATGATTCTAGAATGCGTAATAGTGGAATGTGGAATCAGTGTCAGAAATGTAGTTAAATCAGATAACTAACACAATTTACTCGAATCCGGAAGCTTATGTTGAACTGTCATGATTCAACTTTGGGAGGGAAATTCCTACCTGGAATTTACATGACTTGATTACCTAGACGTTTATCACCGCAGAGAGTTATGTTAGCTACTGATATAACATATTAAGCTAGTGGGCATATTTAAATCCGTAGAAACAGGCACATGTAGGTAACGAAATGAAACGCGTCGGAATAAACAAGGCATTACAAACATTTACCGCCGACACCCTTTGTTTAACTAAATAATGAGATTTATCTCAAAGAAAACAATTTACACGTCTCTTTGTTTGAATAAACTCATGGATATTTCTTTACATTGTCATGATTAGAGTGTTTTATCTAGTAGGACAGCGCGTAAGGAACGATTTACAAGGAAATGTCTGTTTTTATCAGAATAGCTTATTTGAGTGCGGTAATAATATAAATATTAAACGAATATTACAGTGTTTGCGCACACGCCTCAACACTTCCACAGTCGTGAATTATTCAGCGAGGAGACGTGGCGAACGCGCCGCCGCCGCCGCCGCCGCTCAGCCCGCGCCGAGCGTTGCCCGCCGCCGCCGACTGTTTACTCCAACGCGGATACCATGCCCATCGACCCAACGCGAATTGTTTCCCATTCAGAATAACCCTCGCTGTATTATTTGTTACCTTCGCCGTTATTCATTGATTTGTTGCTACAATGGGGGAAATTCGACCGTCAGAGTAATACACACACACACATCAGAAATGTATTCTTGTTGGATTATATTTGCTTGAAAGATCCCATTCACTTGGACGGTGGTATCATATAACGTATTTTCATGATTGAGTATTCGGGTTGGCATTAGTGAAACTGGCGTGATAACTGGTTCGAATACGAGGTCCGTAGATGCGGCCCCGGCCGGCACTCTCATATTTAAACTTTTACAAAGGACCAGACCCCTACGGTTACATAAATCACCCGAGCCTTCCTTCACACATCTCGCTCGAATTTAAATAGGCCCCTATGCACGATCTCTCGTGATTTAGGACCTACTTACCGAACACCACTGGTTTTTACTTTCATGGTAAGTACTTGATTTATTAATAGCGAAATTTCTACAATGTTCTAACTGTATACTACTAGTAGGTACTAATACATTTTATTATAAAAAAATTACCTCGTAAAATTAATTTAATCTTTCGCATGCCGGAACGCAGAGCTCTATTCAAACTCAAATCATTTATTGCACTCATGTGTACAGTTCTTCAATTGCAGATTACAGTTCAACATGAACCCTGTAAGGGCACAGCAATGAAATAAATTATAATTTAAATAATAATAATTGTAACATTCTATTTTTATATTTTTTACGCAAACTGTTAAAAATTTAATTGCCAAATATAAAAAAATATATATATTAAAAAAAATCATAGATATATTATTAAAAGATAACTTTTCACATGATTTATAAATTAAAAATGTCACAATAACTAATTAATAATAATTCATACCATCAATCTGTTACAATTTTATTACCTACAATTAAGTACGCTCCTCATACTCATTATTAAAAAAAACCGGCCAAGTGCAAGTTGGACTCGCGCACGAAGGGTTCCGTACCATTATCTATAAAAACGGCAAAACAATGACGTTTGTTGTATGAGAGCCCCCCGCAATTTTTTTTTTTAGCATTTGTTGTTATAGCGGCATTAGAAATACATAATCCGTGAAAATTTCAACTCTCTAGCTATCACGGTTCTTGAGATACAGCCTGGTGACAGACAGACGGACGGACGGACGGACAACGAAGTCTTAGTAGTAGGGTATGTAATTTAACACACAATAGAAATGATGATTAATTATTATTGTAGTAAATAATGTATAATATACGAGGGTCAAACTGAAAGTTCTTAGAAAATCAAAAACTGAGCAATCAAGCAACTTATTACTTTTATTATATCTTTTCAAAATAGCCTCCCTTCACATCAATACATCGCTGCATTCGATAGAACCACTGAGAAAAGCACTTTGCCCACTCGTCCTTAGGGGTCTCTTCGACGGCCTTTTGAAACGCAGCCACTGCTTCGTCGGCGTCCATAAAACGTTTTCCTCGAAGTTTTTCTTTAATTTTTGGGAATAAATAAAAATCACAAGGTGCAAGGTCGGGGCTATAAGGTGGGTGGACCCAGTAATTCCACGTTTGCCGTCGCCAAATAGTCGATCGTTTGCTTGGCGGTGTGCGATGAGGCGTTGTCGTGGTGAAGCAGGATCCTACTGCGAGGCCGTTTTTCTCGAACTTTTTCCAAGACAAGTGGTAAACAATTGTTAGTGTACCACTTCGCAGTAACTGTTTTTTGATCCTCTAAAATAATTGTTGCGTAATGACCAGTCCTTCCGAAGAACGAGGCCACCATCTTTTTTCCCACACTTCGACCTCTCTTCACTTTAGTAGGCAACTCCTCGGAAGGAAACACCCACTCAGCAGACTGTCTTTTAGTTTCAGGATCATAACAGTAAATCCAGCTTTCGTCACCCGTAACTACGTCGAACACAGCATTTGAGTCACCTCCGTTGAATCTTTGACCCATTTCACGGCACCAATCAACACGACGGACTTTTTGGGCTTCTGTCAAATTATGAGGTATCCACCGGGCACAAAGCTTCCTCACCGCTAAATGTTCATGGAGGATTTTGTGGACTTGACTCATACCAATGGCTAAGCTTGTACGAATCTGCTGATAGGTTACTCTTTTGTCAGTCTCTATCATACGCCGCACAACACTGATGTTATCTTCAGTAGTCGCCGTAGAAGGCCGGCCCTCACGCAGATCATCAGTGAGATCAGTGCGGCCACGTTTAAATTCATTAAACCAGTTGTAAATAGTAGCACGAGATGGGGCTTCATCGTGAAAGGCCAATCGAAGTCTATCATAACTTTCTTGTTGACTTAAATTACATCGAAAGTCGTAAAAAATCATTGCTCGAAAATTTTCTCGCGTTAAATTCATGCTCACGTAGTACACACAATTTTCAATTTGCCGCCAAATCGTAAAACAAATGACAATCGAGTG
Source organism: Epinotia brunnichana (assembly GCA_963854355.1). Taxonomy (NCBI): domain Eukaryota; kingdom Metazoa; phylum Arthropoda; class Insecta; order Lepidoptera; family Tortricidae; genus Epinotia; species Epinotia brunnichana. The sequence goes on along the minus strand of OY977939.1, from coordinate 15,735,772 downwards.
GAATTCGTACACAAAAATATTAAGAAAGAGTTCCATTTTCAAATTTTGAACTTATTTTTTTATTATATTTATTACAAGTGGCCAGTTCTAAAGACTTTCAGTGTCGCCCTCGTACAAATGTTAAATATTTGTTTATGAAGTTGGCACCACTGCAATATAGCTGCCGATTTATAAAAAAATAAACAGTGCTTTTAAATATGAAAAAATTATGAACCAAAAAAGTACGCTAAACAGTTCGTTTTTGAGCCATAGAGCATACGAGTTTTTCGACGACTTATTAGTGTAGTATTTGAGCTACAGCCTATATAAATGATAGATAACGGTACAGGAGTAGAAAAAATATTTTATAATTCTTAATGTCTTTAATATTTTTGGGGATTTTATTATAAATAAAATATTATAGACATTCTATCGCGAAGCCACTACTGGTCACTCTCATGGCCGCGAATGAGAACCTATAGCACTCTAGCTTAGGTACCTGTATTTGCATATTATGCAACTATAAACATACCCTTACAACTTGCGGGATCGGGATCTTTTATATATCTGACATAGGGGCTGCCGCCTCGTGCGTGCCAGCTCCCTATGAGGTATGGGGACTGTCATCATCCCCAGAGAATGTCCTCCAACCTCCCCTTATAGACATATCTTACCACACAACTGATACTGTTCCAATTCACACGCTATTGTTCCAGTTACAATTACCCGGGTGCACCCTTGACTGATAATGATATAGCCTTAGGCCAAGACTACCGAACCTGAGACCCTGTTGTTACACTTGTAACTAATCCCCTCACACTAAATAACTCCATAACTAAGAACTGAACACAGCAACAACAGTGTGTCTTCCAGGTCTCGTACACGCGCGACCTGTAGGAAAACCTTATTCATCTACATGATACTAGTATTCCGTCACGCCTCCTAAAGAGAATGAGACCTGTGGACGCACATAAATACATCGCATCATAAACAATCATCGTCTGATCTGTGTAAGCACGAACAAACGTGTAAATGATACCAAATCGTTATAATATCATAGGACACATCGAAAGTGATAATGGAAAGAGCTCACCCTGGTTTTCCTTTAAATCTACCACTACAAATCTACACTTAATTGTTCGTTCGCAATATAGCCGTGAGGAACTCAGACTACCCGCGTTGTTGGTGTTGCTGCATAAAATAAATCGGTCATCATATGGCCTGAGGCCGAGACTAACGAACCTGAGACCCTGTTGTTATACTTGTAACTAATCTTCTCACACTAAAGAACTCCACAACTAAGAACTGAACACAGCAACAACAGTGTGTCCTACAGGTCACTTACATGTGCGACCTGTAGGAAAACCTTATTCATCTACATGATATACCGTCACGCCTCCCAAAGAAAATGAGACCTGTGGACGCACATAAATACATCGCATCATAAACAATCATCGTCCGATCTGTGTAAGCACATGAACACACGTATTAATGATACCAAATCGTTACAATATAATAGGACACATCAAAAGTGATAATGGGAAGAGCTCACCCTGGTTTTCCTTCAAATCTACCACTACAAATTTATACTTAACTGTTCGTTCGCAATATAGCCGTGAGGAACTCTGACTACCTTACCTACGTTATAAACATGATTTCTTGTAGGTGTTGCTGCATATAATAAATCGGCTGTTTGAGACATAATTATAAACATCAATGTAAATACTATCTTTAATCATGACCATTCACGCCACATGGATAATTTTAAGAGCTGAATTAGGTGTAGTTAGTTTGTTTCTGGGTCGTAAGTTTTGAGAGCGGGAATATTGCGGAAAAAGGCAGTAATTATTTTTTGATAAATAAACATGCTTCTAAAATATTCAGACTGAATGTTTTACTTTTTTAAATATGGTTTTCAGCTTACCCTGGGATCTATATTTACAAGTATTCTAATACAACGCTTCTGTAATCTAAAGTTTACGGGCTGGAAGGGTAATTTAAGTTAGTATTTACTTCCTTAGCATCAATTTGTTTAAATACAACAACCTGTCCATATTGTCCGGTTGCAGAGAGGAAAGGACCCTGAGATACAGGGTGACCTAGTTCAGGTGTTCTAACCTCAAAGCAACCGAGCATACATAAAAGCTCAGACAGATGTACTATATACTAGCAGTAAGACAAGGGGTATGTTAGGAAATTGTACCTACTGATTTAGTTATTATCCTTCAAATAAAATTCATTTCAAAGAGATGAATAATATTTGTACTATTACCCCACAACACGATGCCACATTGTAACCAGGCGTTACGTGCATAGTAAGCGCTCGTTGCTATTTTTATGTCCGTGCATTTTTTCAGATTATACAGTGCATAAGTGAAGCTGCTTAATTTATTATAAATTTTATTTATGTGACCTTTCCAGTTTAGTGCCGATTCAATGCTAATACCTAAAAGTGTAGTTGATGTGACTGATTCTAATTTCGTGTTAAGGTAAGAGTAGCTAATATTTATTGTTCGTTTTTGATATGGCTTGAACTGTATCAGTTTAGTTTTTTCTAAGTTTACTTGTAAGTTGTTATGTTCATTTAGCCAGGTAACAATTTTCGTCAGAATGGAGTTTAATTGATGATTTAGATTAAATTCATCCTGGCATGGTATGACAAAATAGATATCGTCGGCAAACAGTGTACCATGGGCAATTCATTATTTTAGGCAAATCATTTATAAAAATTAGAAAAAGGATACATCCCAGGACACTTCCTTAGGTAATTGATTGCTCTACTTTAGCTCTTCGTGATCGGACGTAGTGTATTTCTCCGGTGATATAGTTTGAGTGTTCTATTTCAACGCACTGTACTCGATTTGCAAGGTATGAGGAGAAGCAATCGTGAGCATTTCCCCGTACACCTTTAGAGTTTAATTTTTCCAGTAATATACTGCATGGTACTCGATCGTAGGCTTTGCTCATATCTAGTATAGCTTGTAGTAGTAGCTTGCCAGCTATGGCGTTTATTTTTTCATTAATAATATTCAGAATATTCTACCTATAAACGACATATCAACATATACATTTGTTGAATGAGTAATTTGAGAAGTAAAGAAGTCTGCTGAGAATTCGCAATTAGTTCGTAAGACGGTACTTAGGAGAAGGCCGAGACTACTAATCACTCATGTGTACTCTACACAGTCATTTTTAAATGTAAATCGAGCACGTAACCCCACTAGGTGAGCATGCGTTGCCCGCTCTGCCCGCAGAACAAATTACAAGACTGCACAAGCTCGTACAGACTCCGAGGCATTTAAAGAACGATTAAAGTCCGCTGAGAGGCCTGTACAGATTTCCAGCAAAATCCAAGAATCATGAGCGCTACGTTTGCTTTAAATTGATGTTGTTATGTAGTTAGTTTGGTGATCTACGTGAGTAAACACTTTTAAACACACGTGAGTCTTTGTTGGACCTTCCTTCTTGCCATAAATGTGTATGTATGTATGTATGTATTGCTCATGGCTGTATCACGGGGCTATCTCTACGTTACATAATCTTATCAGATACCATTTGGATTTTTCCAGGAGAATTCTAAGTGAACTTTAAGTTTTTATTAGGAACATTGGTGCGGGTTTTTCTTTTAGTTTGCTACTCCGCCTCGCCCGTTGGCCGCCGCCTCGGCCCCGGCTCCAAGAGCTGCAAAACAACATCGAACATCTTCCTAGTAGCTCAATTATTTTTAACATCGGCAAAGCGTAAAACATTTTTTATTCCTGGGAACTTCAGCGATTTTAGGTTAGCTGGAACAAAATATACATTTAACTACTTAGTGCCTTTTGTAGAAGACGTTACTGTTACCTACTCATGCATAATGTATGGAGTGACGCCGCCAGCGCGCTATCGGATCGCCCGATAACACGGAACTTGTTTACACGGCACCCGCTAATCCTGTCTTCCGAATTTTAACAAGATTTGAGCGATGTTCCGATCCCGGGCCAAATTTGTTGGCTCCATATAGAGGCTCCCGAGATTACCAAGATAAATTGCCTGTATCTTCCTGTGGACTCAGTAGATGAGCTCGACCATGATAATTTCTTAGGTTACGTAACATGTCCCTACAGTCACCTACTTCGCCTTTTACTTCCCCTTCAAAACCTTATATTATGATTTAAATGTAACATACGGTACAACTTATAAGATTTAAGCCTCACTTATAAGATTTCTGTTGAAATGAAGTTTGTCCAACTGACGATTTTAGATTCAGAAGAGTCGTTCATTATTTATGTAACGCAGTTGAAACAAGCGCCGGGCGTTTTTCACCGGCGCTTGGCTAGCTTCCAAGAAATGATGTACAAGCAGTGTGATACATACGTGATGGGAATTACTCAAGTCAACCTGTCAGTGTCTGTCTACACTATGCGATATACATGTATACTGCGATAAATACACAAGTTTTATGTTTCGCTAGTTGCATTTTTATGATCAAACATTACATTTGTTAGCAGCATAATTTTCCTATCAATTTGCTCGGAAAATGCGACTAAGTAGCGAGATTTGAACAAAGAGTACCCTCCTCACTAATTAATTGAAAATTTGTAGTACTAAGTTAACCGCGTGATGAGTTTGCAGAAGTTGACAGCTGTTTTGCCTGCGACCGAGAACAATAAATTTTGATCAAATCTTAGATGTGAAGCGGTGGAGGTCGCCGGGGCGCGGGCGCCCCCGGGCCTGCGCGGCGGGCCCGAATAATCGCAAGTTAACTAACCGTGGTGCGGCCGCTGCCCGCCGCCGCCGCGCAGCCGCGTCTTCGTCGCTCCGATACTTCCGTAATGAGCTCGAGACAATCTTTTATTGTCTGTTTGGACTGGGATAAATGGTGATAGATGACTCTCTGTGCCTTCCAGATTTCGAGCCAGCTCTATCTGTCTCCCAATTTATAACGAGAGTATTCACAGCGCGCTCATCCTTCGTATATTAGACGCTTTACGTATACGAGCCCCTTTTTATACTACATAAAAAGTCTCACCGCTTATTTTTCCGCATTCATTTCTGGCCTAATGAAATGCGAGCAACTCGTATGCAGCAACTTTTTATGCTAGACTCGGTCGACGGACTCGTTTTGAGGAAATGTCGCGCTTATGAAAAATAGAGAACATTGTGTTGCGTTTTTCATCACGTGGCGTGGCGTGGGTTGCGCGTGACTAAACACTGGGCGGCTTCTGCGTCTAAACATAAAGCATCGCGCGGCTTCTCGTGACTGTACGCGAACGTCATTGCTACGGCAGATGTATAGGTATCGAACCTCAGGCAACTTTTAGTTTCCCTCGTGTATACGTCTTCCGCCGCACTAACTAAAACTGTTATTATTATTTAGCTCGGGTTCTGCTTAACCCCTGTGTGACTTTGGGTTACATTTTAAGAAAGTGGAAAAGTTTTTGCTCGTAAATTTTGCAAATAGTCAGAAAACTTGTCTAATGAATCGGACACCCAACACGTTTGGACATATTTATAATATGTTTATCAAGTGATCTGGCAAAACTTTTTGATTTCTGACCTACAGTCAACAAATGTAAAGTAAATCATTACCACGCAACAAAAGGTGAATAATAACAGTTATTCACTTTCCTTTACTGATATGATCAATACCGAGTAAGTTTACGTTTGTATTTTATTATATAGGGCTGAACTCATAAAATATATATTATGGAACTTTGTCGGGTCGGTATGGACTTTACATGTTATTATTTCCGTGCGTACCTATATAGACTGTGAGCGTTATAACGAGTCGAGTGACGTTAATACTTTATCTTTGTCGGAGTGAACGATCGCTATCGGACGTGCGCGTATGGAGCTGAGGACATGTGTGCGTAGCGACTTGAGATGATCATGCGCCGCAGTTCTGCCACTCTCCATAGACAAATGCGAATGTCTGGGAGGCGAGGTCACGTTGCTCATCGCCGGTGACATTTGACCGAAGATTCACTTGTAGTAAAGCTCACCTCACGCCGACCATTTCAGTGTAATTTCCGCCCTCCAAACGACTCCCTTGATGTCGAGCTTGTCCGTGAAAACGGCCCAGGAAATCCCTACATTTTACTTTTTTATGTCGCTGCTTATCTGGATTAATAATAAAGTCAGGCGCATTGCGTTTAGGTTCTCTTCTACTAATAAATTCAGTGAGATGACGAGGTACCTAATTTATTTATGAAAAAATTATATCCTTATTTCTGTTGTTTTACTTGGCTTATTAAACAGCCGATGAACAAGACAAGTCGTTTTAACTGCAACAAAACTTTCGACATAATTATTGAAGGATGTTCCTTCGTAAATATTTTGTTATTTTAGGCTGCGCGTGTAGTAGTAAATTGAATCGCAATGGCTACATTCTATCTGTAAGCGCGCTTAGCATCAGAATGCAATAACTCTGGGGTTCTGAAAGGATTCGTTATCCTTTATAAACCGCGTTACCTAAATCTCCCGTGCTGAAATACACAGCGGCTTTATTTATCGCTATATCATCGAGCTTCAACCAAACTCACTCGTATTTCAAGATAGAAAATATTTGTAAGCGAGGTTTGGAGTCCCGCAACTGAAAAGAAAACATGATTTTAACGCGGTCTTTATCTTGTGTACTGTAAATAAAACTTATAATTGTTATTTGCATTCAACTTAGGCACTCCAATTTATATTGTTAGCGGGATTTAATATCAACCGGGAAAGAATAGAATTGGTATAAGAAGAGGCGCTCTAAGTAAATGGCACTAGTCGGTGATTTACCGCGAGGCCACTGGCGGGCCCTGCTTTATTGAATAGGTATTCGATTCCATGAAAGAAAAATCGTATATTTTGAAATGCCTGCGGCTAAATTTACGACTTCCATTCATTCTCTTCGACCGACAACAACAATTAGAAGTCGTCGTTTTCGGGTAATTTGGGTCCTTGCGGACTTGCGACGGTACCAGCGTATAAATCAATCAATATTAATACTTCAAGTTATTAGTAAATTATATGTAGGTATATTAATTGTTTGCATATTTGAGATCGTGTATGTGTCAACAGTTAATTGTACACATATCATATTGGTTACAAAGGCCTTTTCCAGTTAACCTTTGTGCAATTGAGTAGAAAACGAAAATTTAAAGATAGAATAACTTACACGTGATTTGATAAGAGTCACCAGCGTAAAAAAATATAAGGTAGGTAGGTATTTTTTTTCAATTAAAACTACTCGGAACACACAAACACAAACTTGTTCACAAGCTTAATAACCTACCGTTTATTTTTTTGCTCCTGTTACAGGGCCACAGGGTGGGCCCTAACCACATATAGATTGTTACTTAAGGTGGTTCGATTGCCATACAAAACGTTATTTGACATTCGCAGGCTAACGGCGTGATATTTTAAGAAACTTATGTAACAAACTTTCATCAATTGGCTTCCCATTTGCGCCAAATTCCCCCTTTCCTAGAATAAACTTGTATAAACTAGATTAATTTGAGAAATTGGTTTGGGACGTGATATTTTGGGAAAACCATTTTTCTCAAATTAATCTAGTTTAAACAAGTTTATTCTAGGAAAGGGGGAATTTGGCGCAAATGGGAAGCCAATTGATGAAAGTTTGTTACATAAGTTTCTTAAAATATCACGCCGTTAGCCTGCGAATGTCAAATAACGTTTTGTATGGCAATCGAACCACCTTAAGAAATCTAATAGCGTTAGACTCGAGTAAAGTATTATTGAAATGTGTTTACAAAACGCGAGAGTTTAAAGTGTTATAGTAACTGGATATGTTTTAGTCCATTTTATATTTCATTTTGACTAAAATTGCATAATTCTAATAATAAATGTATTTAAGAACAAGAAACATCAAGTTAAATCAATTCCTTGAATTTTCTCTGTTCTAATGTCATCATTAATATTATATTATATATTATATTGTGTGGGCCTAGGTTGATTTGTGTAAGATTGTGCCGTAATATTTATTTATTGTTTCAACAATAGTAATTTTACAAACTCAATTTTAATTGCAATAATTTTAATTAATCTTGCCGCATTCATTTTCCTGTAAAATTTTAAATGTTGATTATGTGCTTTCAATCGGTTTAGATATTCGATTAAATTATTGGTAGGAAGTTCACTGAACAATCTGGTTTAATTACCTTGTGTAATGTGGTGCGTAGAGAGGTGAGTTAACTACCCATTTCAAAAATATGATGATAAATAAATAAGTGGCTCTTTACCTGCCGGACCGACAAAATGTGTGTCATTTCGAACGCACCTACAAATATTAATAGCGGTCGTGAGTAATACACAGGATTTAATAGGCGACTAAGAGCCGACCGAGGTTCTGACAAAAAGGCTTTTCATAGTTGGCCATTAGACCAGTCATTAAGCTGCCAGGATTCACGTGGAGCTCTCGATGAGAGATTTACTTCGATCTCATTGCCGTACCTCACGCCCATAGGCCGCCAAGAACAATGGGCATAGAAATACCACCGTAAATTTGTAGAACATCGGACCTCTATTGAGTCAAATACATGGATACGTTTCTCAATATACATATATTGTCTCTATGTTTATGTGTTATTGTTTACCAAGGCACAATTAATGTCAACTGTATATCCGACTTATTTTTTAAAATATTGGCACACCATGTACCTTTACGTCACACCGGATACAAGGGTCTTACAACTAGGTTGGCATCACGGTTGGTTGTATTAAAATCGACAAGATTTGAGTTGTTTGATTACATTTTAATCCCTGATTAATGCCTCTCCAAATCATTATTTCTTACACAACCTAATTCTTGTTTAGATTAATATTTATTTTTATTATTTATTAAGCAAATTAAATGTACCTACTACCGTCCTACCGTTTAATGACCGAATACCGTTATATGAAAACATTAACGGACGTTAAAAACTGGATCAAACAGAAGCATGTCCAATTGTCCATGATAGAGCAATATTAGGCACCTTAACAATATACCTAATATTGTCCATGGACATGCTTCAATTTGACCCTTTTTTGTCTTAATTTAATATACCTACTAGGGGTTTGTCGCTTGTATTTTTTTCTTAGAAAAACATCCGTTAACGTTTTCATATAATTAAACGGTAGGACGAAGAAAACATTTTACAGTGGGCACTCCACCACCTGAGTCGTAGTATGTTAAAAAAGGTTCGCAAACGGAAACGAATGGTGCGCTTCTTTATATGCCAATTAGTCGGAGAATACGGTATGCGTTCATTATCCCCGGCCGTATACAAACGATAATGTACGAACACCCGCGTATGGAAAGCGGCAACGCACGTCGTAACGTAGCTACGTATGTATTACGGTTAATTATTTATTAAAAACTTTATTACCTACCACGGGGCCTTTGTTGCCTTCGTTATGAGTTGTACATCACACTGATAATGTTGAAATGCGAAAATAACTACAATTTCAGAAATTCATAGTTTTGATACATCTTAATAATATTAATCGCAAAAACTACTGAACGGATTTTTATTAAACTTCCCAGAAATGTATTTTAGCTCAAAATAGAACATAGGCTTGTCATTCTTCTGGAACTGCGAGCTTTTATGGGCTACGGTGTCTGCTTACCATCAGACAGACCGTATGCTTGTTTGCCACCTTCGTAGTATAGGCTACACTTTATAAAGATACTAGTGACCCGCCCCGGCTTTGCACGGGTTTATATGTATAATACAATTAATACATGCATGTTTTATACATATAAACCTTCTTCTTGAATCACTCTAACTGTTAAAAAAACTGCATCAAAATCCGTTGCGTAGTTTTAAAGATCTAAGCATACATAGGGACAGACAGACAGACAGCGGGAAGCGACTTTGTTTTATACTATGTATTGATTTATTTCCTAAAAGGGTGAACGGGCGTTGAAAGTTAGTATTTTGTAGTAGACAATTTGATTGCTTTTAAGCCAGCAAATAGAGAATAGGTAACACTAAAATGAATTGTTGACAATATAGGTTAAATTGAAACACAGTCTACTGTAGGGATTGCCTAGCTTCAGCTAGCAGGTCAGTGATAAAAATTACATCCATGTGTTGCCGAATAAATTATCATCTTTGTCCAACAACCAGTGTGATGCGAGTCATAGCTCTTATGATTCACGAAGTACTTAAAGTCGTTCATTGCTAACTGCCTACGCCGTAGCTTAATGCCCATATGTAGCAAAAATCGCACGTAGTGCTCTGACGCATGTGAAGTGATTAGCGCTGAATGGGTTTATGCGTAATTAGTACTGGTCTTGTAGTCCTAAGATGGTTGCTTTTAATCACATTATCGTTGTGGATAAGACATCAATCACTCTCGCACTCGCATACTTGTTAGAACGTGACGGACGTCTTATCCCCAGCGATAAGTGATAAAATTGCAACAATCTTAAGCCCACTGGAAGCACACGTCGACGGGAACCGTCGTATTAAAACCCGGGAAAGGGTATTTTTTCGAAGTTTTATAATTGTTGATTTCGGTCTACTATATTATCGGGACTGCCATATTTTAAGTAGTTAAAAATATAGAAAAACCTGGATTAGCCGTGCGAAACAGGGGAGGGTCGTTAGTACAAAAAACATAGGTAGAGCTGCATTTAAATAACGTAACAATAAAGTATTATTGTTTCCTTAGGTCATGCCTGAACGCGTGCCAACATCATCAATTTGTTTTATTTTAGCTATCAAAGTTTGCAAACAGTTGTAAAAAGAATATTCCCCGATTTACTGAGCTCACCCGAAAATGTACCTTAAACTACGCAGTCAATAACATTTTATTTCTAGCTCCGTTACATTTTCTAGAATTATATTTGGTAAAAATTGGTTTATTTTTGACCTACGTAGAGCAAATTAAATAAGTTTTTTTTTATCTCTTTCTAGATTTTGACTTCACATCGCTTTTTATTCCTTGTTGGGTGCATAGTAGAATTTGCATCATCTACAAGCTTTTATTTAACTAGCATTGTTACATACCTACTAGTTAGTTTGTTATTCTTGCAATTCTAATGTGATTAACTCCCTAAAGTCTAATCGTAGCGTAGCGTCGTTCCGTAAGTCAGATGACAATGCAATGACAATACAGTCGGTAATAAAAGCTTCTACAAAAAATTTCACATTTGTCGGAAAATCTTAAATTATAATCAGTACCTTAATATTAGATCCAAATGTAATGTCACATAACTAGTCATTAGTCATAACATAATACTGAAATTAAATATGTTATTGATTGATTGGGGCTTTTTTGTTACTTCCGCTAGTAAATAAATATAAACAGTCAATTTTATAATAATACTACTAATCCAGCCAGACCCAAAATATGTTTAGCTGTGGAACACATGTTGATTGGTGGCTGGTTATGATGACGTATAACGATAAATGCAGTCTTAAATGCAATCATCCAAGACCTAGGCAGGGACATTCGTGTTGATCACACCAATCATGACGAGTAGGTATCCTTACCGGTATTCGAACTCGGAACCGCTAGCTTCGCCTTCGCAGGCAAAAAAATTTTTTTTGCTTATTAATCCTGTAGGTTATTGTTTGGTTTCGGTACAATTTAATTAAACCGACTGCCCGCCTATACCTACCGCGGCACTTGTTTACTTTGGTTATTCAAGTCTATGTTGACAATATTGTTTTCGAGTGTATTTTGGCAATATTTCTATCATCATCATCACCATCATTATATCAGCCGAAAGACTGCTGCACTGCTGGACATAGGCCTCCCCCAAAGAGTGCCACAATGGCCGGTCCTGCGCCACCCGCATCCAGCCACCTATTATAACGCGAATATTTCTATATGAAGTTTTAATTTTACAATACGTGTGCCAAGTGAACAAATATTCAGTGTTAATAAAATCTTTTCTCGAAGCGTATTAATTAATAATATATTATGTTCATGCACGCATCACAGAACTGTAGGTTAAGGCGTCATTACAAATAGTTACGGGCCGGCCGTGCGACCTTAGTGATAAAACGCGCCGCCGGCGTCCTGCGTGCCTAACTAGCCCGTACAAAATACACCCTGAGATTAAGGACCAGCCCAAAAGGAAAGCAATCTTTCGACAATCATGGCCGGGTTCAGTCCCTCCGAACTTATCTTCGGACCCTGAGCATTGCTAGTAATGGGAATCCAATTACTATTTAACCAAGATAAACGGAAAATGTACGGCTTGCCCGTGCACCGCGCGGGCCACTACAAGTCACACACGTTTAAACGAACCTACTTCGAAAGTACACAACTGAAAATTATTTTAGGTAAAATTATATTTTAAAATTATAAATAAGCATTGATGATGCTGATGCATACGCTACGCAATCATGTGGGAGAGCAATAACGGCGACGGGAAATTCTAAAAGCTAAATTTTCTGTCGGTAATCCCAAGCGACTCAGTCGTAAATCTATCAAGTTTCCAAATTTATTTTTTCATACCCTCTCAATAGGTACTCTTGAATGTAAAGGTAGGCGTATTGAGCTGTCATCAGCAGTGTGATGCGACGAAATATATTCAAACTTCAAAAACCTTTTAAACGCTGTTCAATCCAACATTTACGAATGTTGGATTGAAAAGCGTCCAAATAGTAGTTCCATATTAGTGTTATTTAATTCCATGATGACTTAGGTTAAAATGTTAACTTTGATTTTATATACTTATCGAAACAATTCGAAATAAGAACACGTACTTAATATAACCTTAAATCTACGTAGATACCTACGATATGTCAAATTTTACTAATGAATAGGGTTGTTGTGGACTGTAACTTTATTATTACTCTAAAAGAAAGAAGGCAAAAAACTATGCCAAATGACGAAAATCCTATTCATTATACTCAAAAATTTTTTTTTTCGTATGAAGGTGCGTTTTGTAGAAAAAGGGACAGAACATAAAACTTTGGAACTTAGTGATTATATACCTCTTGCGTAGATTTTTTCTCTATTATCCTTTTTCGAGAAAATATATTATGATTATTTTATTTAGTGTCTACCTACACCCCTATTTTCGATTCCTGACCTATAATCACGAACTTCGGAATTCGAAAATATTCGGGTATCTCTCTCTATCGCAGTAACAATACTCGAGTGACAGGGATGCAGTTATACGAAATTCGAGTTTCGGTTTTCGTGGTAGCGCCGCAGGCACTTTGGCAGTATGCGCAGAGCGCGTGCCATTGCCATTCAAAAAAAACAAATTTGTGTTAATTATATTGTTCAAATTTGTTGATGCATTTATTGAAATTACGCCATAATACGACATTTGCGCATATAAGTTCCATATTACAAATACATACATACATATAATCACGCCTGTTTCCCAGAGGGGTAGGCAGAGATCACGGATCTCCATTTGCTACGATCCTGACAAACCACTTTCGCTTCACTCACTTTCATAACACTTCTCATACATGCTCGTCGGTTTAGGGTTCTTTTGATCTGGCCTTTTTTTATGGTGCAACTTTTGGCATGTGTATCGTAAATAGGGTTACTATACGTCAGGATTTCTCCGGACATGTTAGGATTTTTGACCCTTTGTCCGGATTGCGGCCGGACTTGTCAAGTGTCAGGATTTTTAGGAATGACCTCATAAAAAAAAGTTTACGGGATATGTTTATTATAAAGTTTACACAGTTTTAATGAATAAAAAAATACATAAAAGTAGAAGTAATCAACAAAAACAATAATATTTCTTTCAAAATAATTTAAAATAGGAAAAATGACAGCTAAAGAGATCTCAATCAATTTTTTTGCTTTAAACTTTAGTTACAATCTACCTACATTTGTTATTTTTAAATTAAATTATAAATTAACAATACAACAGGTATTAATCATAATCAACATAGTTATAGTATATAGTAAGCGCAGCGCGCCGCCGGGGTGTCGTTCAAGCTACGCCAAATCTCTGTTACAAGAAATGTCAGGATTTTTAGGGTGAGGTGCGGTTTTTTATCAGGACATTTAATTCTTCCATATGGCAACCCTAATTGTAAAGGTCTATTGTAGACTGGATTTAAAATATTAATAAGTGAAAGGCAAAGCAATTCCGCCATTTTGACGTTTCTTATAGCTGACAGTTGGAGCAGCGTTCGATTTCAATAAAAATAAATGAAAAATTAAATGAAGTCGTATATTTCGGAAAATTAATTAATTTTCGCAGTCGGATAAAAACTAGCCTATGTTATAGTTAAAATAATAATGTACCTATAAAAAATGTTTCATATCTTTCCGTTCATGGGATGCTGAGAACATTCGAGACAGCACAAAGCTTAGTTTCAAACTGGCTGATTCTTTTTTTAATTTAGAAATTTATTATAAGTGGGGATTAGCCTCTTGCGATATTTGTGAATGACATTTGCACGCATTTTTCGGCTGCTTACTGCATTTTATTTAAACGACAATAATCACTAAATGAATCCAAATCTGTTTGGAGCAATTTGGAATGGATGAAAATTTTAGAAGTGCCTGATTATTATTTTGGTGATAGGAATAACCTTCCTTAGCACCAGACAAAAGATTCAGACTTTTCAGCTGCGTCAATTATTTTTGTAAAATATAAACAGTTTCTTCACTTAGGTTTTGGGTTTAGGACGGTGAATAAGATACTTTGCGTGATCCGTCTCATATTAATATTACCTACACATATTTACAATATTTCAGTACCGACCCAGAGTCATATAACCATTTCTAATAACGCTTGAAAAATGTACGCTGAAATAACATATTAATAGAGCGATGTTATGATTTGGAAATATATGCACCCTGCCATTTCTAAGTAAACTTTAAAAATACATTTAACATTTGATATTTGCTGTGCCTTTGACGTACGATATTGAGTGTTTATTTTGTTGCAGCGTCGCGTATTCGATACGAGATCACGAGCGGGAACATAGGCGGGGCGTTCGCCGTCAAGAACATGACCGGCGCCATCTACGTGGCGGGCGCGCTCGACTACGAGACCAGGAAACGGGTATGTCACCTCCGCTCTTTCCAATGCATATATTATCTTTATCTCGTCAAATGTCGAATAGTCTAGAAAGTATGCTACTTACTACATCTGGAACAAAGAACACGTATCCGTGTTCTCCTTGTATAGAAGTATATAAACTGTATTTTCTTTGCTCCTAAGTATAAATGAAGGGTTCACGGAAAGAACATGACTAGTCAATTTATTTTCAAAATAAGATTTTAATGTCACGTAAAAGTGACTAGACATGTTCTCTCCGTGGACCCTTCAAGTATAAAGAGGCTATGGCCTTGTGCAGGATCAGTTAAAAAAGTTGTCGCAGTATAATGGGCTTTTATTTTTGTTTGAGGTAGCTGAATGTCCATGGCCTCCATGGGCGTACAAGCCCACTTGCTCTCAGGTTGTCTGTAATCTCGTTTGTCTACTCGTTACGGAAAAGAACTCGTATCGTATTATTTCAAGTATCGTATTTATAACAAAGAATGGTGAATTATCAGCAGCCAATCATTATTACGGCCACGCAGTTGATTCACTATTTTCATTGCGGTCGAAATAATCATGGCTTGATATCATTTTTTTCGTTTATTTACCGATTCGATTCACTCGTAGGTAAATTATATACAGAAATCTACGTATTATGTAGATAATATGAAATGGGGTTTTACTTCCCAAATCAAATAAAACACACGTATTCTATTCATTAATGTGACATGTTTTTGGATATAAGCGATTATTCACACTTACAACTCTTTATAATCATAAAAGGAACAGTAACATAATTCAAATACATTGTATCCTAATTGTATTATATAAATCGTATCCGCGTGAAACTGCGTAATTTTACCTCAACAATATTAAACTTGAAAAACTAGTCAACGTTTTAACAGTGACAAATGAGCCCCAAAGGGACGATGAGCACGATAGAGTCCTCCTGGCAAATATACCGGTGAATATATTTCGGAACCCGCGCAGTTAGAGTATTAAATAAGTATAGAAGTTTTGTAACATTTCTGTCCGATAACTATTAGTGTGACGTGGAAACAGTAACGCTAATGGAAGCCGAGTCCGTGTACGGCGTTTACGTTCACTAAGGGAAGACCAACCTGCGGTGCTGAGGGCGACCAAGCGAGCCTGAATGATTTGCTTAGGGCCCGTTTATTTGGTCCCAAATTCGGCCTTCAACATTTTATTATTGATATGAAACTAACATAGTAGAACAAAAGTAGTACTAAGAAACGAAGTACTCTTACAGGAAAACAGGAATGCTAAGAAGAAAGCCTGTGTCCGAAGAAAGACAAATCAAAGATGAGATGATGATAAAATACCTATACCTTAAATTAGTCTAAGCATGATTGACGGTTCCCACTCACTTGGGACTGAATAAGTTGAAGTGGAACGTGGACTTCAATAAAGTTGCCGTCCGACTGTAGGTAATTTGCGCGTCACGCCGTGTGATGATAGTGAATAAGTGCCGGTGACAGGGGACCAACGTAATTTAACTTAAACCATCTCTGTACACAAACAGGTGGATGATGAAGGAAGTTACCATCTGATAACTCGGCGAATTGAATTACTTGGTAATTACTTGGCTGTCGGTTGTGTCAATAATAAGAAGAGTACCTACCTATTCCTAATATGATAGAATTATTATGAGGCCGCTGTTAAGCGGCCCCCGTGAGGGGTGTTATTTGTTGATACATTCATATCACTTTATATTACTTCTTGTATAGTCTTACCAGTTACATGTTAAAAACAGAAAAAGGCTTAAAAAGAGGACATCGTATTAAAGTCAGATGGAGAACTACATACTTCAACATAATTAAACGGCTCATTTCATAGTAATTTGATGCTAAAACACATTTAACGTTGAGCGTTAAGCCGTGGTAAGACAGAATGTTTTACTTTCTTTATCCACTGGTGAGTTTCGCTTTCCAAGCGTTGCTGCTGGTATCAGGCGAGCGCACTTTATAACTGAAAGTTTCATTGAACTTTTAGCGAGATAAATAATTTAAACTTTAATACCCATTTAAGCGAGCCGTAGTTGCTGCCGAACGCTGTATCGCTATTAAAGTGCAGATTCTCACGAAGCTTTAATGCGAGAAAACTGGTTTACCCTGTAGCCGTCGAGCATCGTCATTTCTGAAAGGAGTAAATGCTGCATGTGGAACAGCATTTAGACTAGAGTAAATCTGCTTTTGTTCATGGCATTCAACCGTTTTAACGAAACTTTGAATATTATGCCCTTCGTAGTTTCAGTAGTTCTGTTAGGGTACAAACTAACTCTCTCTATACTTTTGTTGCAGTTTACAATATATATATGAATTGGCTTGCCTTTCAAAAACTTTTTTTGGTGTTTTTTTTTTTCATATATCACACAATCTGATAAATATTTTAAAATACGTAAGTAGGTACCTATAGTTCAGTAGTATAAGAGAAAATTTGTTTATATGTCTAGTCACATTTTTTTTCAACATGATATTTTAATGTTACTTAATAGTAGCTGAAAATGCATGAAGAGAGGCCCCCTCCAACTCAAATACTACAACACCACATACCAATAAAAACCAATATCCTGTCCCACCACGGCCGGTCACCGCGGGACAAAAAGACCAAAACCCTTCAGCTCTTATAGAGAAAAATAAACCTGAGCACAAGTTACTAATTTGCACATACAATACAAGAACACTATTATCTAATGAAAGAATGATAGAATTTCAAAATGCTGTTGCATTAATTAATTATGACATATGGACTATCCGAAGTACGCAGACAAGGCTACAGCATAGAAGAAGAAGAATCACATATATTCTGTTACTACGGACAGCTCCATAAATTAGCAACTGATTGGCCAAATACAGCACAAAACAGAGCAAGATGGCAAGAGCTGGAGGAGGCCTTTACCCGAGAGGGGTCCTAACCAAATTATATTATATAATTAAGAAAAAAGAAAAACCACAAGATTATTTATTTTTTTAATTCTGCTTAAGTACATTTTCTTTTTTAATATTTCACTGTTCTTACTTTGGTTAAGGAATAAATGGGCTTTTTATTTTTATTTTATTTTATTATTTATTTATAATAGGTAGTTCATAACGAGCTCAGCATATTGACATTAAAATCTCATTTTGAAAAAATATATGACCAGACATATTCTTTCCATGGACCCTTCGAATGGTAGGCAAATCCGGGATGGACATAATTATCAAACACCGGATTGACGGGGGCAAATCTGCACTGACGTTTAATAGTGCGAGGTAGTATTGTGGATAGCGCTCATTTTGAGGCTTAAAGACTCGAACCCTAAAGACTCCCGAGGCTTAAAGACTCAAGTGACGTAAAGTCAATATTTTGCATTCATATGCGTAAAATAAACCAACAGAGTTCTTAAACAGCTTCGAGTCTTTAAGCCTCGGGAGTCTTTAAGGCTCGAGTATATAAGCCTCGAAATGAGCGTTATCCACAACACTAGTGCGAGGACACATTAAACTAATTTTATTAGTTGATATCGATAAAAATGACGTACAACCGTTGTGTAATTTTAAGAATTTGAATTAAGGAGAAAACTACATACATACACAGAAATAAACTTTTTCAGGAATTAACTTTTTTAATATTTTATATATAATTTTCATAATATACGATAATTTTTTTCCACATTGTCAGACCTGGTTCGTCGCCTGGGTGACAATATCCATTTTGACCAACTAAATGACCTTTCTAGGTCAACTGGTAGTAATTGGAGCAAATTCAAATAATTTATAGTGCATATGATTTTGTTCTGTACGACTCAGTTCTATTTCTTTTTCGGATACCAAATCATGTAATGTTTTATAGTTTAAATGCCGACGTGTTTCTCTAACACTAAAAATAGTTTTTTATCGATGTCGATAAACTTAGTCTATTTTTACAAGCTTTATATTAACTTGCACTGTTCGTATGTATGTACATATGTGAGTATGTAAATATGTAAGTTGTCCGTCAAAATTTGCAATCCATTTTTCAGTCACTTCTCGATATCCAATTGAGCTGAAATTTTGCAAGCATATGTATATCGCATGACAATGCAATATTATGATGACTTGGAGCTGATCTCATGCTGGAGCTGGAAGGTGGCCATAGGAACTCCGCTATAAAACGAAACAACCCCATCAAGTTTGGGCTCGTTAGAATCGTCTCAATGAGTAGTTGATGATGGTATGCAGGATAAAAGCTTGTACCAGAAATGAAATTTTTGACAGAAACTTATTCATTAATCACTAGCACTGGTACACAGTCTCCGTCATAAATATATGATGGAACGAAGGCCGCAAAAATATCTGATGACAACTCTATTCCTAGAGCCGTAAGAGCGTGTCAGATATTTTTGCGGCCCTTGGTTCATCATATATTGATGCCTGTACATTTTTGCCCCCGTCAATCCGATGTTCGATAATTATAGACTACATGTCATCCCGCGGCTCCCATCGTTTTATTTAATACACGAGCCACGCAACCAGCTCGTATGTAAAAATACCTATATCTAACTCATAATTAAAACTAAATTGAAACCCAAATCATACAAACATGTAAAATAAAATCGTAATATATATTTGACATTTAATAATTGAAAATTAACTATTTCCGTTTATTGACAATACAATACAATATAACACCATAGTTACAAGTCAAATGATTAATGTAGACAGTCATAACGATAATAAGTAATTAACTAAATAGTCTATATGCAACCGGCTGTCACTTTAATTTCGTTTTAATTGATGTACGAAAAGTACATTCCAATATTAAGTATTCCATCAAATACCTAGTTCAGCCTGCGCCATTCTATTCAGCCTAGTTTGGGACTTACCAGATATCGCTTTCCTATTATGTAACAGTGACTTTTGTGTACAAAAGTTATTCTTATTCTAATTCTTAAATAAATACCTATTATGCTTGAAATGTGTAGATTTTATATCAAAAGACTATTTACTTTTCATATGGAAATTATAAAAACTCTAACGCTGCAAATGTTTTTCGATTACGGCCACGCCATTGTTTCCATTTATTCCGTGTAGTCCAATATCGACTGTACATTTTTGCAGTACTATAATCGCACTAGGTACTCGAACAAAGGTTTCAGCTTACGAATAGATAGAGCATTGTAGATTAAATACTTGTTTAAGGTATTTTCCATTGTATTACACTCGTATTTGTCGACTTATGTCTTGATGTGTAATTTATAAATATATAAAGACTTTTTTGTACACGGTTTTATACTAGTAAAATATTCACAAATATCCCGTATTTCCTGGAAATTATGTTTAACACTCGCTGAAATCTATTATACTAAATATATTGCCTGTGAAATAAACTACATAAACCAAGTATTATCTGGGTCCTACACTCCTGAAATTCACAATGTGAAGTAAACCGACACTTTACTCTGCGGCCATTAAACGGTTTAGCCAACGCAACACAACCTCACCTGGGCCGCCGGATCTAAAATATAGCTTTTAATGGCTCTTCCCTAGTCGAGACGTCACTGCTATAATCCGAACGCTAAAGCATCGCAACCAAATCGACCAACTTGGTAGTTTGAGTAATCGATGCTACTAAGGTTCAGTATTAAAATTTTAGGAACCCACATTTGTACTTTTCAGAATATACATTTCCCTTCCAACTGCGGAAATTACCGAGCGACGCTGACATATGACATCAATAACATTCATCGGGAGCAAACATGTTTTTCCATATTGGAGTTTAGTGTTTAAAACTGTTTTACGCATTCGTTTTAACTTCTACGCTCAACCAATACGAGTAAATAGAGATGAGTTAGATTAAACAATCGTATTTTAAATACATGTAGGTACTTATTAATCATATTATATGTCGACTAGTGCCGACGTTCAGTTCACATACAATGAGACTCGTAATATGTACTAAACGACACAAGCCTTGGATAAAAATGACATTTTGTAAGTTTATATTTTCTTGATCTGAGGTCTTTAGTGTCAAAGTTCAAATGAAGAAATAGCTACCCTTTTTTACGAGTTACAAACTAATTTCCCTTCTCTTTGATAAAAAATATTTTGGAGAGCATTAATTTGATAAAGTTTTTTAACTCAAAAGTCAATTTAACAAAGTATTTTAATTTGTCGAAATCATAACTAACGCTATTATTTGCCGTCTTACTTTTTATAATTCAGGTATGTAGGGTTTGGCTTGGCATGATTCGATTCTCAGACTATATATAAAATAGGAATAGAAAAACATTTATTCGTGACACACACAAAACGACAAACAGAAAATAAAAACATGTCACGAAATGGTCCCAACTCAGCAGCATGGTGCTGGCGAGAAACCAGCGCTGGTCTTCCGTTGAAACCACGGCAGGCAAGCGCACACATGGCAATAATCAAATCACAATAATAATAACAATAAGCCTGCGGGGGCAGCTTGTGGCGAGCTGACGGTGAGTGGCGACACCGCGAACCCCTAACCTCCAGAGGGCCCGAGTGATCTGGCCCTCGCCTCTGTACTTGCCTTAACCGGCCGGCCAGAGTGGAGTCGCAAGAGCGGAACCTATGCTCCAGGTTGGAAGTGTAAAATGTCATAACGCCGGCGGCCCTTGAACGGATTACCGGGATCTGGCGCACCGCAGACTCACCTCTCGACAACCTCACAGCCGCTCAGACGTGTTGCTCCATTGTCGCACTGTGCGTGCGACTGTTTTGTGGGGCCCACTTAGCGAGTTGGCGAGTCACCGCCTGCCTTTTTACAATTTTGAGACTGATTGCCACGGCAGGTGTCCGCTAGCCTCCTCCCATAACCCATGTTCCAGTCCACCCACCATTCAACCCAATAACCCATGACCTTTGTTTCCATCGCAGTCACAGTGCTGCACTGCAATTGTCTTTGCACCTAGCGGGGCCCATCACCGGTTGTATCATGTTGTGCGGTCGGAGATGGTACCCGCCATGTGTATCCCTCGCTTTAGATTATTTTTGTTTTAAAGGGCCTCTGTGCTGTTGGTTTCGGCCCCACGCATGCCTTCCAAAAGTCCGGGACCCCATGGTCCCGAGATATGGAAATAACAATAATAGGGATGGCGTAGGGATGTGAAGGCCCCATCGCCCACCAGATTTCTGCTGTAATCAGTCAACGTAAGGCAGCTTGTGAGGGGCTGTTAGGGAGTAGCGACCCTACGTACCTGAGTGCTCCTGAGGGTGTCCTGTGGTCAGGTAGAGCCGAGCGGGTGGATGGTTGGACAGGCCCCCCACCTCTGCTTGCCTTGCGTGGCTTGCCTTAACTGGCTGACCAGAGTGGAGTCGCAAGAGCTGTTGCTCGAGGGTAGGTAGATGTGGACACCTAAGTGGTTAGTTGGCTATATGTTTAAGGCCACGTAGGCTCACGGTCTTCTCTCCCTCTCACTGAGCATAAGCATGAGCGAGATGGAAGTGCGTGTTCGGAAGCGCGGATATCATGTTTTTTAATTTTATTTTTTTATGCGTTTACATAAATAAAAAAGTAATAGATAAGTTCCCTCAAACATGATATTGTCGGTTTTAAGAACTAATTTTTATATGTTTAGCTTTTGTGCATAATTTGTTACGAATTTTTTAAGTGTATTTTAGACCTATGGTAGGTAATATTTTTTTTCTAACGAGCGAAAGTCAAAAACTCAGGATTCGAATAGCTATAGTTCCTCGAGAAAGGCCTCAAGATTGCTAATGAAATTTAGGGCAGCCGTATTTTGATCCAAACAAGCAATACGACTTTTTAAAAATCTGTTTTCTGAGCCTAAGTCGCCTTAAAGTCCAGTGCCACCTCTCTACCCACCCAGCTCCCTGACCCGTGTTGCCCTTAGGCCATTTTTTTATGTTACTATTAATAGGGGTCCATCTAGCAGTTGGCGAGTCACCGTCTGTCAGAGATAAAACGTGAGGCAGTTTTATTAGGCAGGCATCCGATGTTTCACCCAATAGCCCAGCCACTAGTCCATAATTTTTACCCAATAACCCGTTTTATTTAGAGTCCATCAACCAGCAGTAGTCCCTAACACCCCAGCGGGTGCTGTCTCTGTGTGCGTCCCATGTCACGGGCAGGTACAGCATCCGCTCGGTGTACTCCTTGCATTTCATTAAATTGTCAAAATCTCTACCATGTTATTATTATTATTTTATTCCGAGAACAAGCAGAGTTAATTGTACTTAATAGTAACTTACAATTTAGATTACAAATGAACATGAATTTAGCTCGACAGCTCCCACTAAAACATAATCTCCACTTATAATAAATCTCTAAATTAAAAAAAGAATCAGCCAGTTTGAAACTAAGCTTTCTGTGGTACGAATGTTCTCAGCATCCCATGGACGGAAAAATATGAAACATTTTATATAGGTACATTATTATTCCAGCTGCAACTTAGGATAGTTTTTATCCGACTGCGACAATTAATTTATTTTCCGTAATATACGACTTCATTTAATTTTCATTTATTATTCTTAAAGTATATCGCCGCCACATCTGTCAGCTAAAAGAAACGTCAAAATCACAGACTAATAAGAAATACTACGGACAAAATGGCGGAATTTATTTGCCTTTCTTTCGCCTATTAATAATTTTAATCCCGTCTACGATATACGAGTACATTGACGAGACACATAGGTACCAAAAGCAAATATAAAATTAATCGATTTTGATATGCGAACTTATATGCGCAAATGTCGAATTAGGGCGTAATTTCTACAAATATAACAACAAATTCGAACAATATAAACTTGGTTTTTTTGAATGGCACGCGCGTGCGCTCTTTGCGTATTCAGCCATCAAACCACGAAAACCGAAACTCGAAGTTCGTATATCTGCATTCCTGTCATTTGTTAGTGCGATAGAGATAGAGATACCCGAATATTTTCGAATTCCGAAGTTCGTGGCTTAAAAGAAAATACGGATGTCGGATAGATCTAAATTAATATTTTATGTGTGAAATATGGTTAAAATTATTTGGAAATACTATTGTTGTTATTGTTTTAGTATATATTTGACTAGCTTTAAGTTTAATATTGTACGTCCGAAATGGGCAAGCTGTTGGACTTTATTTTACCCAAAACAATTAAATGTACACAGTTCTGACAATAAAGAAATCTTATTTTATCTTATCTTATCGAAAATAGGGATGTAGACACTAAACAAAATAATCATAATGTTGTATTATCTCGAAAAAAAAACAACGCAAGAGGCTATACTCGTATAGGTAATCACTAAGTTATAAGTGTATAAAGTTTTAAGAGGGGGTTTGTTGCGTCTCTTTTCCGCAAAACGCACCTTTATAATGAAACGATTGTATTTTACTATGACGCTCGAGGATCGTGTCGTCACGGTCCCTGATCGTTCGAAAACGGTTGTAGCTTCGTAATTTTTTGAGATATTTGAATGAGTTTTTCGTTTCTTCTTTCTTTTGAAGTGAGTCTCCTACAGCTACACCTCTATTTGGAAGACAAGCGGAAAGAACCCATACTATCCGTACTAATAATCCATACTTCCATATTAATATTATAAATGCGAAAGTGTGTCTGTCTGTCTGTTACCTCTTCACGCCTAAACCGCTGGACCGATTTAGATGAAATTTGGTATACAGATAGTTTGAGCCCCGGGGAAGGACAAAGGGTAGTTTTTATATCTGAGGGGCTGAAATTGGGGGTGGAAATTTGTATGGAGCTACTTAAACCGCTGCACCGATTTAGATGAAATTTGGTATATAAATAGTTTGAGTCCCGGGGAAGGACATATAATAGGTTTTATCCCGGAAATCATCCCCTAAGGGGGTGAAAAGGGGGGGGGGTGAAAATTTGGATGTAGTCTAGTCTCCACTTATAATAAATCTCTAAATTAAAAAAAGAATCAGCCAGTTTGAAACTAAGCTTTGCGCGGTACGAATGTTCTCAGCATCCCATGCACGGAAAAATATGAAACATTTTATATAGGTACATTATTATTCTAGCTGCAACTTAGGATAGTTTTTATCCGACTGCGACAGTTAATTAATTTTCCGAAATATACGACTTCATTTAATTTTTCATTTATTTTTATTAAAATCAAACGTTGCTCCAACTGTCAGTTATGAGAAACGTCAAATTTTCGTCAAAATGGCGGAATTGCTTTGCCTTTCACTTATTAATAATTTAAATCCAGTCTACGATAGACCTTTACGATACACATGCCAAAAGTTAAACCATAAAAAAATATTCGATTGTGATATGAGAACTTATATGCGCAAATGTCGCATTATGGCGTAATTTCAAAAAATGTATTAACAAATTTGAACAATATAATTAACACGAATTTGTTTTTTTTGAATGGCAATGGCACGCGTTCTTTGCGCAATCTGCCAAAGTGCCTACGGCGCTACCACGAAAACCGACACTCGAAGTTCGTATAACTGCATCCCTGTCACTCGAGTATTGTTAGTGCGATAGAGAAAGAGATACCCGAATATTTTCGAATTCCGAAGTTCGTGGTTATAGATCAGGAATCGAAACTACACCCCGTAAGCCACGTCCGCTGCGCTATGTTTTCGTGGTTTTTAAACGTCAAACATGTTATGCCAATCAAAACAAAAACCCTTTTTGTTTGCCGAACCTGACTGAAAACATGTTAGATGTTTAAAAACATGGAAAACATGGGTGCAGCGGACCCGGCTGTAGGTAGACACTAAATAAAATAATCATAATGTATTTTTCTCGAAAAAAAACTAATAGAGAAAAAATCAACGCAAGAGGTTAGGTATATGTATAGGTAATCACTAAGTTCCAAAGTTTTATGTTCTGGGGACCAATTTTTGACTTTCGAGCGCTCGAATCTTTCACTCGAAAACTGACAAAAATGACGAAATGCTCTTTTGAAAAAGCGATAGAAAATTGAAAAGCGAGTGATATTGACCACTCGTATTCAATTCCATCGGTCGAAAGTTACTGCCTGCAATTTTACACAAAAATCGTATTTACTTTTATTTAATTTTCGAGCGCTCAAAAGTCAAAAATCGGCCCCCTGTCCCTTTTTCACAAAACGCACCTTCAAATGAAACGATTGTTTTTTACTATGACGCTCGAGGATCTTGACGTCACAGTCCCCGATCGTTTTCTCACTCTAACAAGCGACATTAAAACGGTTTTGAGATATTTGAATGGGATTTTCGTCATCTTCTATTTATCTATACCTACATATAAATGCCCTGACTGACTCACCCACTCACTCATCAACGCACAGCCGAAACTGCTGGGGCTAGAGAGTTGAAATTTACACCAGAACTACCTTTTACAACGTAGGCAACGGTTAAGAAGAGATTTTTGGAAATTCTACCCCTAAAGGGGTCAAATAGGGGTGCAAAGTTTGTATGGGGGAAACTTTATTTTTTATAGCTAGAGACTTAAAATTTTGTATAAATATTACTTATTAGAATACGAATAAAATACTTTCAACGTTTAGGAAAATTCTGCCCCTAAGGGGGTAAACAAGGGGTGCAAATTTTGTATGGGGGAAACTTTATTATTTTAGCAAGAGACTCAATACGTTGTAGAAAGCTTACTTATTAGAATACAAATAAAGTACTGCCAGCGTTTTGGAAAATTCAGCCTCTTAGGGGGTTAAAAAGGGTTGCAAAGTTTGTATGAGCAAAACTTCTTTTTGAGATAGAAGCTTAAAAGTTTGTAGAAAGATTACTTATTACAATACAAATAAAAAAAAACAGCGTTTTAGAAAATTCCACCCCTAAGGGTATGAAAAAGGGGTACAATGTTGGTAAAGGGGATTTTTTTGAGCTAGAATCTCAAACCTTTTTAAAAAGATCGCAAGCGACAAACCTTTGCTGAAAGATTACTTATCACAATACAAATAAAGAACTTTCAGCGTTTTGGAAAATTCCACCCCTAAGGGTGATTAAAACAGGTGAAAATTTGTATGGAGGAAACCTTTTTTTTGAGCTTGAGTCTTGAAATTGTGTAGAAAGATTATTTATTAGAATACAAATATATAGGTAAATTACGTTCAGTGGTTTGAAAATTTCCACCCGCTAAGAGGGGGATAAAGAGGTGCAATGTTTGTGTAGGAAACTTTTTTTTAGGTAGAAACTTAAAACTCTGTAGAAAGATTGAGTACCTACTTATTAAAATACAAAAAAATACCTACTGCCAGCGCTTTGGAAAATTTCACCGTTAAGGGGTTAAAAAGGGGTGCAAGGTTCGTATGGGAAACACTTTTTTTTAGCTAGAGACTAGATAGGTAGTAGAAAAAATACTTACCTATTACAATAAAAAAACCGAGTGTTTTATTTTTAATTTTTCCCTGAAAAGCGTTCAAAGTTAGTATGGAGAGCAAGAAAATTTTAAAGTATGATATTTGTAACTGCGATCTTAGCCTGTTTAGACTACAAAACTTATTTCAGCGTTTTTTTAATTCATCGCCTAAGAAGGTTAAAAGGGGGTTCGAACTTTGTATAGAGAGCAAGACATTTTTAAAGTAAGAAATTTGTAACTACGGTTTCAGACTGTTTACTATGAGGGTTCAGAGAGGGTTCTTAGTTTGTATAGAGAGCAAGAGATTTTGAAAGTAAGAGATTTGTAACTTCGGTTTTAGATTGTTTTCTAAAAGTCTAGGTAGAAAATTAATTTCAATGTTTTTTTTTTAATTCATTCCTTCAACAAACATTTAGACGATAACATGTTATACGCGGACGAAGTCGCGGGCAACAGCTAGTAATATAATATACTTATTTAAGTAGTTTACTACCAAACGGTAGGTTGTTGTCGTATTAACAACTATCTATACTATTTTTAGATCAGCCGTGATGATTCTGATGACCAAATAACGTGTAGTAGGACTGTTCCTCTATGCTAGATTATTTAGTGAAATGTATTGTGTTGATCGATGACAGTACGAGCTGAAGTTAGCCGCTTCGGACAACTTGAAGGAAAACTACACGACGGTGGTGATCCATGTGAAAGATGTGAATGACAACCCGCCTGTATTTGAGAGGCCTACGTACCGAACACAGATCACTGAAGAAGACGACCGCAATCTGCCCAAACGTGTGCTTCAGGTCCGACCAGAGACGGAATGCCGGCCCTGGTTCTTTAACGAGCCTAAAAAGTTATTCTCAGAGCTACCTATTATAATTCCGACATAGCAGTCGTTACGTAAAGCCTAGCATTTAAATGTGTCGTTCATTAAATCGGAATTCGAAATATAAATGTATTTATTTAAATACCTACTCTGAGAATGACCCGAAGCATCTCGCTTCAGGCTACAAAAAGAATCGAGCGGTGCTAACGTCTGCCGTCTCCGGGCATTCTCTTCTTTTATTGATGTGTTTTTGTATTTGTTAGGCTTTGCATGGCATGGACGTTTCTATTGTAGCACTGTAGACGCGATTATTCTTGCAGTAGTTTTTCCTGCTAGTGTCAGTCGTTTTGATATAGGTTTGTATTATTTTTGTAGCATATTTCTTTACATCTGATGGACAATTGGACATATTAAATTTAGTCTCAACGATTTCAGAAGTTTGCAGGTGTACAAATGGATCATGTTTAATTTATAAGTCCCTGGGCGACCGAGCTCTGCTCGGGTGAAAATTGAGAAAATACGGAGAAAACGAATTTTCCCGGACATGAGACCTATCTAGATCGATTTCTCGCCCCCGTAGTATTCCAAATTTTATCGAAATCGTTAGAGCCGTTTTCGAGAACGTGATTGCAAATATATATACAAATATTGCTCGTTTAATAGTACCTACTATAGGAATTTGGGTATATTTCGTTGGTAATAATTGATCAGGGACTTCAGTTTAATTGATTCAGGACTGAGGGTATGATTTTTATTCCTGTAATATTATATCATACTCATTTTATTGTAAGCTGAAAACAGCGTTTTAAAAAAGGTTTCAAGTGGAACGATTGAAATCGATCGGTCGTGTAACACGCGCCCGCTATGATAATGTTCTTTAAACAATCGCCCAGATTATTTTACTGTTTTCCTTCACAGAGATAAATCTTTTCTGTTTATTTTAAATCACCGTCAAATATTTATTTGAAGTGATGTTGGAAACTTTAGCTGATCGAGCTAGATTACCCAAGAGGGTGAAAATTGTTACTTTTAATTATTATTTACACGAAAACAGGCAGCATAAACGTTTGCTGAAACTTTTTACTATCTCGTTTCTGTTACAGTTTGGAAGCCTAAAGCCGTTCACGTTGTAATACTTATATATCTGTGTGTAAAGTAGAAAATCAAATAAAACAACGTAACCGCACACGGGTATAAATCGTTTTATATCGGTATGATGTATTGGTCCACAGCATCCGTTAAATCTGTGGGTGTGAAATTGCGGCTGAGTTGCCTCGCTCGCAAAAAACATGAATTTTCAATCCGATGTGATAATTGCTAAAGCTTCACGCTTTGCAGTAAAAAGTGCTTAAAATATTACCAAATGCTGTCCACAGCAAACAATGCAAATAAATATTTTTAAAGTCATTAATTACTTGAAGAATATTTTATTTATACCTTCATAATGGAATTTCATACTTCCACTAAGTTAGTTGCTCTATCTTCAGATTGATCAACAGTACCTATTCTGAGTTTTGGATGTGTATTGAAAAGGTACTTGTAAACTAGTAAATTAAACTAGTCAATTTAATTTAATTAATATAAATTATCAACTTGTATATACTTTGGAAAATAAATAATTAAATGATGGAAATAAATCTAGTAAATTCTTAATGTAGGTCTTGTATTTAATTAAGTGTTTAGAAAACCATGGAAGCAAATGAATTGAGTTAAAAAATCCAGGAGTACCACATTTGTGGAAGTCCAATATTTTTTGGCATGACGTGGGATTCACAGCTTCCAAAATCAAATCACCTTCACCACTTAATTTAGACTTACCTTCGAGTATATTGTTTCACCAAAGCCCGAGTTGTCAGCAAGCATCGCTGTGCTGTAAATTCGAGGAGATCTGTTAACGACTTCTAGATTTTCAGTACCTATTGTCTTATGATGAATATTAACTTCACTCAGACGAACACATTATTAACAAGCTTTACAAAGAGCGATAGTGGCGCAGTTATTAAATTAAGAATAAAAGATTCATTTCCATTCTAATAATTATATCAAAGTTGTTGTTTTATATTTGAAACTATAGGTCTGTTTAGTAATAAAATAGCTTGTACGAATATCTTTGTATGACTGTTTGTTTCATAATAAATAAATAAAATAAATAAATAAATATAAATAGCGTGTGCGTGGGTAGTAAATATAATGTATTTTATCTATCCAAATATCATAAACCCTCCATGATGCGTTCAAGAACCGCACATTATGACCACCATAAAAATAGACTGTTTTGTTAGAACAAATTTCTTATCTGTGAAAATGTTAGTATTGCTAAATAATAAAAGAAATTTGTAAATTGCCTAACAACTTAAATGATTGTTTAAATGATGGATATTTACATGTACTTAGATTTATAAAATTAATTGATATATATAAAAAATTGTAATTCCCCTTGTGGTCGTTAATGACCTTTGTTGTTAAAAAGCGACCTTAAATAAATAAAAAAAAAAAAATAAAAAAAACATCGATTTCGATCATATTATTTTATTCAAATTTCGAACATCTCTGAAATCAAAGAAATTTGATTTGACCTCTATTCTAATATCAGTCGAGATGACGTTTAGTTCGAAATGTATTGTCAATTTGCATACAAATTTGACAGATGTCGCACGTAAGTAAGATATCGAACGACCCTAGTTGGCTCCGACTCTAGTTCGTCTCTGAATTAAGAAAAAACTATGACAGCTGCCAGAAAACAACGCCGCGATGCCGGTCATAATATGCGGCTCCTGAATGCATCATGGAGGCTTATGATAATGTGGATAGATAAAGTAGTGTATGTAACTGTACATAATTAGGCATTAAGACACTCGTGTTTAATGCCCTTCATTATGTACAGTCACATAAACTACTATTAATGCGTGTTCAATCGTTATTCAAGATACGAACTAGAGACACTAGTCAATGTTAAATATTTATTGTTTTTTTTGTTGTGGCATGAGCATGGTATGTAAAGTGTGAGTGTGCGCAGTACGAGCTGACGCTGGTCGCGTCGGACGGCCGCAACGAGAACTCGACGCTCGTCGTCGTGCGCATCATCGATCTCAACGACCTCCCGCCGAAGTTCACGCGCAGCGTCTACGTCACACAAGCTTTAGAAGAAACCGGCCCCTTTCCTCATTCCCTTATACAGGTTTTTTATTTTTTTATTTTATTTTAGTTCATGGACAACTTAAAATCTGATCCCTTTTTTGACACATTGGTTAACGTACGGTGGTGGTAATAATGTTAGCATGTCACAGTTTCGTAAATGTATTCAATTATAGACTTATCGAGTCAAAATTTGGTTACAAACTGATGAGCATATTGATACAAATGTTGAATTAATTTAAATTGACGTAAATAAAGTAGATATCGTAAATCTGTAAAGGTCGGTTATTAAATGCGCTACGCAACAGTGTAATATCCGTTTTAATATGATGAGATTTAATGTCCATTTAAAATTTGCATTGCCTGAAATCTGGATAGTACTTAACGTATTCATTTTAATCGAGATTGAACCTCAATGATGAAGTTTTTTAATCCTCAGAGTAAACTTTATTCCCAGTCCAGGACAGTCCAATTGTATTTTACGTTTTTATTATTTTTATCAATTTTACTTGGTAATGTTTCGTTATGATTAGATATTCACATTTGATGTGAAATTTCTTAGTTGTTTTTTTGAGAACCTTCAGTTTGTTAACGATATGTGCCTCAAATCAACTCCTTCCATTTGTTATTTATAAAAGAAACAATGTAATCTGCATTTTAATTCCCAATATAGTTTAATATTTCTTTAACCGCAAGAATCTGGATTAAGAATGTAATCGAGGCTTAGAATCGAGGTATTAGCTAAAATAGAACTGCATCCCTGTAAAAATATATATTTAATTAGTTAAAGAGCGAATACAGCGGCAGATAAACCTTTACGGCTTTGTCCGCTGTACAAATGTTTTTTTTGTATTGTTTTTTGGTAGTAAATAAATGAAAAAAAAAAAAAAAAAAACCAGTGCTGAAAATACCTTTACTATACCGGTATTCAGCTAAAGATTTAATTCACTGTGAATACAAATCTGAAAGCAGCACGGTTTCTTATAACGAACGAAATTCGAGGGTGTACAAAATGAAGTAGGCTTAGTTATGGCAAAATTTTGTGGATGGCTTATGGTTGACTTTTACGCAGACAATATAAAGCGCAGTTTTATGCAGTACAGTTCACGTAACAATGTAGATATTTAGTGGTATAGTCTTTTTTGGCTTGTATTCTTCTTTTTACCGACAATAGGCGTCCATCTAAATAATAAAAATGCGTCATTTATTGCATATAATGTTATTAGCTTATTACTGTTCTACATACACGCTTGTGTTCTCTTACAAAATGAATGACAAAAGTAGTTTTTCACATTCGCTAGTCATTCCATTTTCATATGATTTTTCATAAAATTCGATTTAGTTTTTCATGAAGTTCGTCGTTGATTAGAGGGTGGCAATCCAAAAAGATTTTTTCTACGACCACTCCATGGCTGTATTTTTTTTAAGTTGAAAACTACCAAAAAATACTGACATGAAAGTAAACATTGTTTCGTTCTTACTAAAAAATCAACCTAAAGACGTCAGTGTGTTGTCGGTAAAAAAGCGGTCTTAAACCGATTGTGCACTATTACCATGAATTTATCGTCCGGCAATCCGATTTTTTACGGTCCGATATTTTTTGTATTGAACGTTGGACGGTAAAATTACAGTGCACAAACTACTATGTACATTTAATGGAGTGCCATATCGGACCGGACTGCCGGAAAGTGTAGTGCACAATCGCCCTTTGTTTTGTTTTAATAAACAGTTCTGCATAAAACGTAAACAGTGTCCGATTGCATGTCATAATATTGAATAGTTATTTATTGAGTTTTAAGTGACTTAGTTTGCTTATAATTCTTATAGCACGTGCGTTTTTAGCATTTGCACATCATGTTACTTAGTTTAAACTGGAACAAATGTAGCACCATTTATATAGTCTGTCACAGAAACTTGGTCTTTGTTAACGTAGGTAACGTATTTCTGTTTTAACCCCCAGGTATTTAAATGAGCTGGTGAAACAATACGAGTCTTTAAGCGGTTGGTAATTTACAAAAGAAAGGATAGAGACTGCCTTTTCGGGACCTTCTTTATCGAGCCGCCCTTTTTTCCTTGTATATAATTAAATGGAGCAGCAAGCACATGCAGGCGTAGTCTTAGGATTATTATAATTTTGCCTTTTTCTATGTAATCATAATTATCTAATATAAGTTAAGCAAAAATCCACTAACCATGGAAAAAGGAAAAAAAAACCTGTGCTTACTCATAATTACAAAGAGGCAAACTGAATATTCGGGATAAATATTTTGTAGCATTTTGACCTCTTATATGCTACCCGTGTAGGTAGCTAGTCCTGTTGCCGACTGTAGGTAGGTATGATCCTCGGCTATGAATATGTCCGGGTATAATACGGGACATGTCTATATCTATATGTATTTGATAATCGTCATCAAATATATAGACTAGACCAGTCAAGTCTAGTATCGAAGGAAGTTGCAATTCAGAGAATAGAAGATTACAATAGAACGCAAACCTAATAATTCCACGTGCATTGTTGAATTCCAGGACATGCGGTAAGGGTTAGTAATACATTATTTATCGATGGTTCTTTACATCTGCTACAACACACAGAGCCGCATAAACGATAAATACTTGATAATTTTGTTCTTGACTTTGTTTCAATTGAATGTATGTTTTATTATATTTAATTGTAATTTATTCTCCCTCAATAGGGATTTGTTAAAAATATCCTTACCTACTTGACTTTTACACTCAATCACGAGAAATGTCCCTTTTCAAAGAGAGTAAAGCCCTCGATGTCGGCGCTTGTAGTGACAAGCTTTTTTTATAATTGAAGGGAGATTCGCAAATGATCCGCGTAATTACGCAAACGTCGACCCTCTTCATTTCTCTTCAGCCAGGCCTATGGCAATTTTCGTCTGAGCAGTGACTCCATTACGTACGTACCCGAGCATCTGCCAATCCTATTATCATTTAGAAACCTATATAAATAATTACGTACCCTGCTTCCTCTATACGTATTCTGCAAAGTACCTAATAACTATTCTAGCTCTATCCCTTCTGTGATGCAAACTATTCAGCGCTACCCACAAAATAATTTTGAGCAAAAGCTATTAAACATAAATTGACTATTATTTTGGCACTTTGATTTCAATAGTTAGTCAGTTTTAATTTTAACAAAACTGGGAATGTTAACAGGTAACCGTAATTTGGTAGAGTTGTAAAAAATGTCGAATGCATCTTGGCCTTGCTTTCTTCCTAAGGTGTAAATAAAACAGTTTTAAGTTGCTGTGTCGTTAGTCCCTTTATATATAGTTATAACACCAAAAACTTATACGTCTTCGTGAGAATCTTTTTAAGATGAAAGTTTATGGTCCTTCCGTCGTCGGTTGCGCGCCGCCGCCGGTGCAAACAATCTGGGGTGTTGGCTGGTTCATAACTTTGTAGAACTTCCGCGGCCTTCCAAATAGTAATTCATATTCCGACCGCTTTCCGTTAGTTTTGAGACAACACTCTCATGTAAATACCCGGGAGTTAAAGCTGTTAAACCAATTATCACTGGCACTGATAAGTACTGGGAGATTCATATTAATTTTATCTTCAATATTTTGAAGCATTTGAGTGCATTATTAACTAAATAATTTTCTACTTGATATATTACTTACAAAGTACTTTAAAAGAGTGTATCAGTTAACATGTTCTCAAGTTGTTTATAGATGTGTTTTTCTCTTCAGTTTGTTTTGATTGTGAGCGAAATGTGTTTGTGTTGCCGAAGAAGTAAATCAATATATGAGTACGTCCTTTCAGGCGCCGGGGGACGTTTTCCCTTCTTAGAAAGCACAACTTTCTTACTATTTGGTACTGTATGATTCGATAATCAAACAAACGCAAAGTCCAAGTTTCTATATAATAATAACAATGTGCTCGTTGTTCTTGTTTTGTTTGTATTTGCCTTGAAAGCGTTGTTTAAAGTTTGTATAGCATGCTACACATTGGACATGTCCAACGGTAAGTAATAATCAAGGAAGTCGTTTTAATAATTAAAAAAATAGAGTAATGCCTATAGTTCAATGATCTTGTAGAAGGATGACCTTTATTTTATTTTCTGAAAGTATTTTAGTTACTTTATATTTTAATATTCATTATTTTTACAATAGGTAACGGCTACTGATGGCGATAAGGACAGACAGCAAAACATCGTCTATTTCCTCACTGGCCAGGGAATTGATCCTGACAACCCAGCAAACAGCAAGTTTGACATCAATAGGACTACTGGGGAAATATTTGTTCTAAAAGTGAGTTTTATTCATAATTTTCCTCTTGCATTTAAATATTAACAAACTGTGCAAATTACAAGAACAAATTGAACAATGTGTATTTTTGCCGGGAAAGCGTGTCTAGAGTTGTATAACTGAAAAGCGCGCGTGCTTTGAATACACGTGATCAAAGTCACACGTTTAATAGCGTTGTATTTTGTTCATAGCTCATAACAGTCACACCTATTTTTCTGAACGAGACATCTGGCTTCTTTCGGAGTAATGTATTTTACAATATCAATCTGGCACCTTTTGCAAAGAAATTAAAACGATGTATATAACGTATGTTGATAACGTATGATGTATGTTGTAACTATATTTTTATCGCATTATCATATACCTACTTTCTACCGTAAACTCTTTTTTTACAGCCCTTGGATCGAGATCAACCCAATGGAAGGCCACAATGGCGATTTACGGTTTTTGCTCAAGATGAAGGAGGTGAAGGACTTGTAGGCTATGCTGATGTTCAAGTCAATCTTAAAGACATTAATGATAATGCTCCTATTTTCCCTCAAGGGGTGTATTTTGGCAATGTTACGGAAAACGGCACAGCTGGTATGGTTGTTATGACGATGACAGCAATTGATTATGATGATCCAGCAGAAAGCAATAACGCCAAATTATGGTACTCCATTGAAAAAAATGTGATAGAAGAAGAAACAGGTTCACCTATTTTCGAAATCGAGCCAGAAACAGGTGTAATTAAAACCGCTGTGTGTTGTTTGGATCGAGAAAGGACGCCGGATTACTCTATACAAATAGTAGCCTCAGATGGAGGAGGGTTAAAAGGCACGGGCACTGCTTCAATTAGAGTAAAAGATATTAACGACATGCCTCCTCAGTTTACTAAAGATGAGTGGTTTACAGAAGTGGATGAAACTGATGGAACAAATCTTCCTGAAATGCCAATTCTGACCGTAACTGTTCACGATGAAGATGAAACCAATAAATTTCAGTATAAAGTTATTGAAAACAGTGGTTACGGTGCCGATAAATTTACTATGGTCAGAAACAATGACGGCACTGGATCATTGAAAATAGTACAGCCTTTAGATTATGAAGATCAATTGCAAAGCAATGGCTTCAGATTTAGGATTCAAGTTAATGATAAAGGTGAAGATAATGACAACGATAAATACCATGTAGCATATTCTTGGGTTGTGGTTAAACTTAGAGATATTAATGACAATAAACCGCAATTTGATAGAGCTAATATAGAAGTATCTGTCTATGAAAATGCTGAAGTAGGAAAGAGTTTAGAAACGTTTAAAGCTACTGATCCGGATCAAGGAGGGAAAAGTAAGGTTTCATATGCTATTGATCGTTCTTCAGATCGAAAACGACAGTTTTCTATAAACCAAGAAGGAACAGTTAGTATACAAAGATCTTTGGACAGAGAAGACACGCCACGCCACCAAGTAAAAATTTTAGCCATTGATGACGGTGTTCCACCTAGAACGGCAACGGCTACGCTAACCGTTATCGTACAAGATATAAATGACAACGCTCCTACTTTTTTGAAGGATTATAGACCAGTACTTACAGAACATATAACACCTAAGAAAGTTGCAGAAATTTTGGCCACTGATGATGACGATAGATCTAAAAGTAATGGCCCACCTTTCCAGTTTCGCCTGGACCCTGGTGCAGATGACATAATAAGAGCGTCATTTAAAGTTGAACAAGATCAAAAGGGTGCCAATGGTGATGGTATGGCTATCGTTTCATCATTACGTTCATTTGATAGAGAGCAACAAAAAGAGTACCTAATTCCCATCATTATAAAAGATC
The DNA here is from genome assembly GCA_963854355.1 of Epinotia brunnichana. Taxonomy (NCBI): domain Eukaryota; kingdom Metazoa; phylum Arthropoda; class Insecta; order Lepidoptera; family Tortricidae; genus Epinotia; species Epinotia brunnichana. The sequence continues at coordinate 15,698,500 of OY977939.1, read as the reverse complement.
ACGGAAATCCAGCGATGACTGGAACAAGCACGCTTACGGTTGTTATCGGTGATGTTAATGATAACAAGATGCAGCCAGGTTCGAAAGATATTCTTGTCTATAATTACCAAGGACAAGCACCTGATACCGAAATCGGCCGTGTATACGTTTATGATCTTGATGATTGGGATTTACCGGACAAGAAATTCTTCTGGGAGAGTACAGAACATCCAAATTTCACTTTGAATGAGGAAACTGGAATGATACAAATGAAGCATAAAACAAGAGAAGGGCGTTATAATTTACAGTTTAAGGTTTATGACAGGAAACATACACAAACAGACGTACCGGCTAATGTAACAGTATATGTGAAGGAAATATCACATGACGCTATAATTAATTCGGGATCGATACGAATTTCAGGAATATCTGACGAAGATTTTATCAGAGTTTGGAATTATAAAACTTTGAGCGTATCACGGAGTAAATTGGATATATTCAAAGACAAATTAGCGGATCTACTGAATACGGAACGTGAAAATATTGATATTTTCAGTGTTCAACTTAGAAAGAAACGTCCTCCTATAACTGATATCCGATTTGCAGCACATGGAGCTCATTATTACAAACCAATCCGACTAAATGGCATCGTACTTATGCATAGGGAGGAAATTGAAAGAGCTGTAGGTATGAATATAACAATGGTGGGCATAGACGAGTGTCTCTACGAAAATCAAATGTGCGAGGGATCGTGTACTAATGTTTTGGATATTAGTAATTTGCCCTACATGGTTAACGCTAATAAAACTGCTTTAGTTGGCGTTCGAGTAGATGTAATCGCTGAATGCACGTGTGGTGCAAGAAACTTCACTCAGGCGGAAACATGCCGCAATGCACCTTGTTATAATGGTGGCCGATGTATCGAAGGAAAGTATGGCCTAACTTGCTCGTGCCCACCTGGGTACACAGGACCACGTTGTCAACAAACTTCCAGAAGCTTCCGAGGTACTGGATGGGCCTGGTATCCTGCACTAGAAATGTGTGACAGCTCTCATCTTAGTTTCGAGTTCATCACACGAAAATCAGAAGGTGTATTGTTGTATAATGGGCCTATTGTTCCTCCTGAAGCGGAAGAGATAATGGTGTCAGATTTTATTTCCGTGGAATTAGAAAGAGGAAACCCTAGACTATTGATTGACTTTGGCTCTGGTACTTTAGAACTAAGAGTTAAAACTAAGAAAACTCTGGACGATGGCGAATGGCATCGAATTGATATTTTCTGGGACACAGAAAGTGTACGAATGATAGTAGATTACTGCAAATCAGCTGACATACAAGAGATGGAAGATGGTACTCCTCCTGAATTCGACGATTCATCATGCCAAGCCATGGGAACTATACCACCTTTTAATGAGTACTTAAATGTAAATGGACCGTTACAGATAGGTGGTTTATACATGGAACACTTCGATCCAACTCACTATCACTGGCAATACATGCCTATTGGTAAAGGATTTGATGGCTGTATTCGAAACTTAATCCACAATAGTAAACTATACGACTTATCTCATCCAGGCTTAAGTAGGAACTCGGTTGCAGGCTGTCCCCAGACAGAAGAAATTTGTAACCAAGCCGATACTACTTCAAGGTGTTGGGAACATGGAACTTGTGTCGGCAGCTTTTCAGAAGCTAGATGCCAATGCCTACCTGGTTGGACAGGGCCGTCTTGTAATTTACCAACCACACCTACTAGCTTCCGACCCCAGAGCTATGTGAAATTTGCTCTTAGTTTTGAACCGGATCGGTTTAGTACACAAATCCAATTACGTTTTAGAACTCGCGAACCGCATGGTGAATTATTTAGGGTCAGCGATCAACATAATCGCGAATACGGTATACTCGAAGTAAAAGAAGCTCGCCTTCATTTCCGATACAATCTTAACTCACTACGAACCGAAGAAAAAGATGTATGGCTTAATTCTGTCGCTGTTGACGACGGGCAATGGCACATCGCACGAGTGAGTCGGTACGGAAGTGCGGCTACTTTAGAAATAGATGGAGGTGAAGGGAGGAGATATAATGAAACGTTTACCTTCGAAGGCCACCAATGGCTGCTTGTAGACAAGCAAGAAGGCGTATATGCAGGAGGCAAAGCGGAGTATACTGGAGTTCGAACCTTTGAGGTCTATGCTGATTTCCAAAAAGGCTGCTTAGACGACATCAGATTAGAGGGAAAACATTTGCCGCTACCGCCAGCCATGAACGGTACACAATGGGGCCAGGCTACTATGGCAAGAAATCTCGATCGAAACTGCCCGTCCAATAGCCCCTGTATCAATGTACATTGTAATGAACCCTTCGTGTGCGTCGATTTGTGGAACGAGTATGAATGCACGTAAGTATATCATCACTATTTTATTACTTTCCCTCTTATTTTTAACAAAATGTAGGTATGTATGTTACTTGCTAACTACATTTGATTACAATGTTGACTTACTATTTTTATAATAAAAACGGTGTTAACTTTTATCACAATACCCCGGCTCTATTCTCCCACCGCTAAAGTTAAATGGAAATTGTATATAAGTGATATTGATTCTCATAGCACGTTTGTACCCATTAAATGAGTAAGAGAGATACACTTATTTATATTGAATTTTAGGGTTAGAGTCGTAAGGACTGGTTTGAAGAATGACTATATAAGTAAAAAGTCTAATTTGCATCATGGTCACGGAGGTAAAATGTCCAAGCATGTAAAATGCCATAATATTCCAATGACTGGGTAAAAAATTGGACTTAGTTGTACAACATCTTTGTTTGCAAAACGGCAGAATTAATAATTCCCTCCTTCACGTCATAACCACAGCTTTTTGAGTTGACATTTAATTCATCATCAGTTATAACTTGGTCATAATACGACCACGACGTTTAAAAAGATAATTTAAATCCATGACGTTGTACTATTTAGACAAAATAACTAAGTAGGTATGCGTCATTTTACAACCAAGGCAACTACGGCATTCTGCTATAATTGACGATCGTGCAAAGAAGACACTGATTACCAGGTCATTGTTTAAAAAAATCATTGTGTTTACTGAGGTATTATGCAATTACGACGTTTTGCGGACATAGTAGTACCTAGTCCATACAAACTTTTTTTTATTTTTTAGTCCATTCAACCTAGCGACATGCTAGTCCTTACAACCCTGAACCGAATTTTAAAAGAATTATTGGTCGCAGAATGGAGGCCCGGTCACTGTACTGTAAAAATGAAAATCTACGTTAAAATATTGTTTTATTTTTGTAACAGTATTTACTTTACCTTTCGCGCGCACTGAGTTTCGCCCAAAAATATTTATTAACCTTATCTTTTGAGTTAACACATTTGAATTTAAATATTTATTAACATTTCGGTTTGTATGAAGGTTTGTATTATTTATTTTATTTCTTTCTGGAAGATACACATTCTTTATTGACGCTTAATATTTTAAAAACGCGTGTGAAATAAACATCGTTTTCGCATAATACTTATATGTTTATCGGTTTAATATATTGTTTTGACTATATCGTATACTGTGGTGTGTAGTTGCGGTGAAGGTTTGGTATTGTCGAGCGACGGGAAGGGTTGCGTAGACAAGAACGAGTGTCTCTACTTCCCCTGCCGCAACGGAGGGTCTTGCATCAACCGCGAGCCCTTCTACCGCTGCCTCTGCCCCGATGGTTTCTGGGGCGAGAACTGCGAGCTCGTCCAGGAGGGCCGCACGCTCAAGCTCAGCATGGGCGCTCTGGCGGCCATCCTCGTCTGCCTTCTCATTATCATGAGTGAGCACCAACGTGTCGTGTCCCTAGCAGACTCTCATCGCACTTTCATATTCGCACCTACATTTACCATTCATTATATATCACGTATTTTTGTGTACATATAGTTGTCGTATTAGCGATTAGAGTATACGTAGTGCATGCCGGTCGAGGACTCAGTGCGCGCGCTCAAAGGCGGAGGCGGGTTGGTAATGCGCGAGATGTGTAGGTGTCCCGGCGGGTCGACGCGCGCGGGCAATGACTGCGTGAACGTGAACGAGTGTCTGGCGTCGAACCCGTGCCTGAACGGCGGCGCGTGCGTTGACCGCGAGCCGGCGCGCCGCTACGAGTGCCACTGCGCGCTCGGCTACACCGGCCACGACTGCGAACTAAAACTCCTCGCCTCCGGATTCATCACGCCCTCCAGAGATTTCATTATAGCTATCATTGTCTGTTTGTTTGTGCTTTTGGGTAAGACTCATTCATTAGTATGCATGCGTTTATATTATTCAAGAGTTTCTGCTAAGTTTGAGAATTCAATTACAAATGGATGAATGACCAGCTTTTGCCCGCGACTTCAATTAGTGAACTTCCATATCAAGTTCGATCCCCAATTTCATCCCCTTTTGGTTTAATTCCCGGGATAAAAAAATATTAGAGAATTAGTAAAAATATTAAAATATTCTATAATCCAGGGTTATGAACTACCTGGTGCCAGCAGCGCTACGCTCGTAGCCGATCTTGTGGTTTTCCCGCCAAGTAAAGGGAAAGCGCCTACGGCATAGGTACCCGCTAGGCGGGTTTCGTGGCAGTGAATGTGTTAATACTTTTAGTGCCAGGGACCCGCTAGGTAGGCGCTCTGTTCGTAGGCGCTTTCCTTTACAAACGGTTTTTCGCATGTTATCAGCTACGAGCGTAGCGCTACGAAGCTGGTGGCACTGCAATTATTGTGTTAGTAGTGAAACGGAACAATATATAATACAATAGTAAAATCATGTAAAATTGAACACAATTGAATATAAGACTTCAGTCTCTCTTATGTGCAAAGTCATTAAAAACCAATATGCCTCTATATGGCTTGTGCTCAGCATCGTTGACTACCTAAGCTATAAATAAAATACAGTCCTATGTTGTGCAACTTTGCACAAGCTTACCAGAAACTCCATTAGTTATTTTAACACTAATTTGTTGTTTTTTTAGATATTGTGTAAATAAGGTTTCATTTAACCTTTCATTTTATTTTCACATCTTCAATATCATCTTCATACCCGCTATATTTAGTAGTTATCATCCTTACAACTAAAACACGGCTTTGAGTAAGTTTTCATTATGTTTACAGTGTCTGTGTGGAAAAACTAAATAGGTACTTATGTAAACAAGTTTATCCTTCAATCGTAAATATGTTTTGTGTGACCATTCCTTTTCATTCCGTAAGGTATTCCACATTTAATGTTACAAACCAAGTTAGTGTTACTGTTTTATTTCAATTGCTGTATTTGGAGTTATTTCTTGCTGACATATATTAAATTACCCGTAAAAAGAAATAAAGAAGGTGATTAATAAATGAACCGTTACTTAATAAGAAGGCAGAGCCTCATTGGGTTGGGTACCTTAGTACATTATTGGAAAATGGATTTTCCGGGACCGATCATTTATTTAATGTCCGAGGAAAATTGAGACAACTAAACACCGCTCCAATATCATTATGGTTACCATTTGATGGACGATTATTATCAGCACCGTCGTAAATATACAAGCACTCTAAAGATAGGAACGAAAAGCTTAATGGTTATATTTATCTGCAAGTTTATCACGCGAATATATGACCAATTGAAATTTGTGATATTACGTGCACGACAATAATGTTAAAACTGAGTCTGCAAGCGACTTTCAAGTCGCTCATATTCTGAGTCAGCCCGGAATCACCACGCACTGAAACTATCCCAATTTATAATAAAACTTATCGTTCTTGGTTATTGTCAACATATTAATCTTGGGATCGGAACTATTTCCGCAGTAGATACGACGTGCTTATTCCAGTTGATATTTAAGTGATACAATATAAGCAAGTCCATTGTCTCTGAAAATAATAGTTTCGCTTTATCTACTTAGCCAATTGCCACGCATTTATTAATGTGTCTGAAATACGTGTGTGATATAATGTTATACTTAGTGCCTAAACTGAATATTGTTGTAAAAAAACTTAAAAAATTAACAGATATTCAACAACGTCAGAAGAAATTAATTTGTTACCTATTTAATTGGATCGAAGAGCGAACTTAACTGAAGAAGTTTCCGAAGCATTTGCCACTTTTTCTTCAATTTCACTTTATTCGAGATCTGAATTTAAACTTGATCTACTTAGTATTCCTTTTCAGTGCCTCCTATTCTTTTATAGTTTGAATAAGAGGATACTGCAATGCGTACCGATTAGGATTTTACAAAATGACCTCACATTTTGAGGTAATATCTATTAAATATCAGAACGGAGATCGCAAGTTAGATTCAATATTTAATGGTAACGAACGAACATTTACATATTTTTCAGTTAGGTAGCTACTTTTGTTTTATTATGAGATCGAAGTAAATAAATATGTTATAGATTATTTACTATTGAAGTTGATTATATGTAGCTATTATGAAGTTGTTAACCCAGTACTTTCGCCCTGCAGTCCTGGTGCTAGTGTTCGTGGTGTACAACCGACGACGCGAGGCGCACATCAAGTACCCGGGGCCCGACGACGACGTGCGAGAGAACATCATCAACTACGACGACGAGGGCGGCGGCGAGGACGACATGACCGCCTTCGACATCACGCCGCTGCAGATACCGATCGGCGGACCGCTGCCCGATCACGCGCCGACCAAACTACCCTGTAAGTTACACACTTAAGGGCAGGTGGCACCAACTAACGATTACAGACCGATCAACGTTAAATATGGCGCCGGCGGCCATCATTCCATATAAACGTGCCAAACTTTCCATACTTACATTACAGATGGTTGGATGGTGGATGGTGTAACCCACCCTAACACTAACATTATTCTAAAGTTAAAGCTGAGCGCTTCCACTTATAATATATAAGGAGACAAATTGGTTCATACTAAAAACTATAAGTATCTAGAATAACAATATATGCATCCTCATCGTTAGAAGCTGGTCTGCAGGCACGTTAGTTTACTTTCTATCTTTTGTGTAACAAAGAAATTTATTGATAGGATATCGCGATGGATACTACTAGGTGCCTGCCTACTCCTATTAAAAAAGATGACCCATTCTTGCGAATTTATCGGAAACCTCGCCCGCACCGGAATAAGAGGCGAGACGCCTATCAAGTTTGAATAAACAAGCTTTGCATAAAAGCCGAAAGTGAACCTGAGAGGGTTACTGCGAAACATTTTTCCACGGACGTCATCTCGAGGTCCGTAATGGACGGCTACTGCCTTTAACTAGAATGTACTCAAAGCAGCCTACACCGCCAGCTAGCTGAACCCTTTTTTATTTTTAGTAGTCAGAAGAAGTAAGAACCTAATTTTTTTACCCCCTATAAAATGCTTTATGTTTTTTTACGCGCATTCGTTGTTTATACATTTATCCCGCCGATTGAATCTCGCTGCTGAGGGTACCATTCATTCGTTATTTTTTTTCTGTCTAGTGAAAAAATATGTTTATAAAGAACGATTTACCGTGTTACTTATGCTAAATGTCACTTATTCCGGTAAGGGCATTTATTTGTGTGATGAGCATGAATACAGTCGCGGTCAATGAATACGGGTCACCCTAAATTAAATAACCGCAATAGGTTTTTTTTTTATATTTAACGCTATTTATTAACTTAGTTTATAGTATTATTTTTAATACCCAACTGTATTAGCAATTTCCGGGATCGTATTATAAAAATATCAACGTCCAAAAATGACGATTTTTGCGATATCTCGCTCCGTTAACGTTGTTTTTTTTTCATGGGTTTTTACGAGTCCGATTTAAACCTGGTAACTTTCTTTTGTTACTGTTATTTTTGCAGTTTACATGTATAATTAAATAAAGATCTTGACAGGATTAAAAAAAACTGTACAACCCTGCACTATTTTAGGAAATATGACAGTATTTTACCGACCCGTATTCATTGACCGCGAGTGTATTTGTTCCAGAGTCATGGTTGTTTTCTATGTATTTAAGTATGTATTTATCTTTATAAGTATGTAGGTATATCGTCGTCTAGTACCCATAGTACAAGCTTTGCTTAGTTTGGGACTAGGTCGATTTGTGTAAAATTGTCCCTAAAAAAATAAAAAAATATATTCTCGCTGCTTTGTCTGCATGAGCCAAGTTTCTAGAAAGCTACCGAAATATAGCATTTATATATGGATACAAGATTATGCTAATATGTAATATCGTTCTCCGAGGAAACAGTTTCGCTGACGACATCATAGTGTTATGAGTATTATAATATTGCATCGCCATCGAGATGGCATATAAGTGCCAAATGCGCATAACAAGTTACGAGGGCAGTTTGATAAGTACCCGTGTTTTTTTGTACATGTATATTTATTTATCTACGTAGTCACCTTTTAACTCTATACACTTATTCCAGTGGTATTCTAGCTTTAATAAGCCATCCAAAAAATACGATTTCGGAAAGTCGTCGAAATAGGCCTCTGTGGCGGCGATGACCTCTTCATTTGATGCAAATGTCTTTCCGCCGATTTTTTTAGGTTTGAGAATAAAAAAAAATTGCATGGGGTTAAGTCTGGTGAATATGGCGGATGCGGCAGCAATTCATAGCGTATTTTTCTAATTTTGGCCCTGCGATTTTGGACGAGTGAGCTGGTGCATTGTGATGGTGGAAAAGAACTTTTTTCTTTATTAAATGCGGTCGTTTATTCCTTAAAACAGAATCAAATTCGCCCAATACATTTCCATAGTATTGCCCCTAACCTTTTTTTTCCTTTTGGTAAGTAATCAACATACCTGTGCTAACTCGGGGCACTTTTTAGGGATTCGATATCGATAAAAAAGATGTCGATTTATATTAACACATGTGCTTATTGAAATTTCTCGATTACTATAAAAAGCTTCGATATCATATCTGAACACATATCATATCTGTTTTATTTTGACTCAAAAGTCAATAGACATATTTTTAAATAAGATAAAATGCCCCGTTGACCACTGTGGACGTTAAGGGAACGTATATTGATTTAAAGTGGATATTTTCATCTAGACGGCAATCTTTATTACCAACGAATAGGGAAAAAATTTAAACTGTAAACTATGGAAACTAATTTAAAATAAACAAATAAATGCACGTTTTAATTTGTTTATTTTTTTATTTTAAAATGAATAGAAAATAAATAATATTATGTATTAATGTTGAATAACATTTAACATCTAACATGACAGTAACATCGATATATTTTTTTGTCGATAAAATATTTTGCTACATCACTTTAGTATAGGTGCCCCGAGTTAGCACAGGTATGGTAATCAATATGTATGATTCCTTGCGAGTCCCAAAAAACGTTCGCCATGACCTTTCCGGCCGATTGGACGGTCTTTGCTTTTTTTGGAGCTGATTCGCCTGGTAAAATCCACTGCTTTGATTGTTCTCTATTTTGTGGGGTATAGGTATGAATCCACGTTTCATCTACAGTCACAAAACGCCGCAGAAACTCATTCGGATTGCTTTTATACTTTGCTAAACATTGCTTCGAAGTACTCATTCGGGTAAGCTTTTGTTCCTGGGTGAGCAAACGCGGCACCCATCTTGCAGATACCTTTTTCATCCCTAATTTGTTTTCTAAAATAAATTGTGTCTAGGGAATAGTTATATACTATAAGGAATAGTTTTAATGAAACGTGGTTTTTACCATTTCTGACTTTTACTGCAAGTACTTATTAATAAAATTACAAGTTCAATTGTATTATAAATCTGTTGTATGCGACGCGCGTGTGTTGTAATATGGTTAGTATGATGAAAGAGAAAGATGGCCGCCCGCGTGGCGGTATTTATAGACTCCGGCGCTGCGGCTGCGCGTGCGCGGAATGCTGTCATCTTATTGGGCGCGCACTCAGCGACAGTGTTGCAAGCCGCAACAAATTGTACCCGCTCGATTGAAACATTAATAGTGTCACCAATTTCACGGACGGTTATGCCTGCACACATGAACTGTGCAGGCATAACCATCGGTTATAACCTAGCGTGGGTGGCCGGCTTAAGCTTTATTCGGCGGTCGGCTAATACGATATTTTAAATTTTCTTTACTATCTCTTCCGTAGTCATCTCCCTATTGAGGTCTGGACGGTCTTCGTCAAAGACGGATGTTCTGTAGCTCTAGTATAAGTTTTATCGATACATATACGTTTTCGAACGCGTTTGCGTTTAGTTTCAATTTGTATGGCAACTATTAGGAACTACGGTTCCTAATAGTTACCACCAGAGGCGCTGTTCGCGTTGCCATACAAGTTGAGACTAAACGCAAACGCGTTCGATAACGTATTGTATGGATAAAACTTATTCTAGAGCCTCTGCCCCGTTTAAACTCGTTATACCAATATCTGATAGTTGTCATAGAAGGTCCTTATCCTTGTAAACAGCTTGCATTTGTACTTTTATCTCATCACATGTTTTTGGGTCAATCAACTTTTTCTTGTTGTTATTCTGTCCCGGTAAGCCAAGAGACAACAGTAACAGACTTTCTTAGAAAAAATACTATAAACTGGACTCCTATCATGCTAAGGAGATGCGCCACCATGGAATGGGTTTACCAATATGACAAAAACACGTGTTTAGTGGATTTAAACCCCATAAAATAATAGTTTTAAAGAGTGACCCAGGAGACGTAACCATGGCAACGAGCAACAAGAAATAGTTGATTGACCCTTTGCCTTCCTAAAACAGAAAACGAATTACAGAACGATACTGTTATTTCTCCATATTTGCAATTAAAATCGAATTCTGACATTCAGCAGCCGGTAAACGAAAAAAAAAACAAGAGAACGCTGGGAAATATTTTTAATTTTTCCGGCCCATGAAGGAGGGCTCGGTCTCATACATATTTTCAGCCAGTGATAGCAATAACATTTGAAAACGGGTACTTATCAAACAGCCCACGTAATAATTGAACGAGCGAGCGAAGCGAACGAAGTTGTCCGTTTCGGCTTGGGCAATAATTATTTCGTAGGTATGTCCGGCGTCTGTCCGGCTGTTCTCCTCTACTGGTCGCATGTTTCAACCGATTCTCGTTAAATTTTGTGAGCAGGTTCAATAATAACAGTCATGGCTAGATAATTAAGAACAAGATTTTTACCCCCATACAACTGCATACAAATATGACTTTTCAAATTTAATGATGATTTAAAATATGTTTAGCCAATTTTATTTCTGAGTATATGGAGGTATCTGTGTATAAATAAGATTTAATTTAGTTTATATAAAAGTTCTGTAAAAGTTGTGCTTAAAAAAATACGGATGGTCAAATGGATAGTTTTTACGAGTTCATACTGTAATTAGGAACAATGTATGAACTTATGAAAAATGTTGCTTTGATCGCCTGTATTTTTTAAAGTCTAAATTTTACAGAAGCTCTTTTGCACTAAGTATATTAAATACTGTTTAAACACGGTTACAGTAATCAGAAACAAAGTTAATCAAACACATTATAAATTATCATTAAATTTGAAAAGTCATATTTGTATGCAACTGTATGGAGAAAAAATGCATTATTTTTTATGTATCGTATAAATACTATTTAAAAAGCCGTTCCATGTTACCCCACCCCAGTAGATGTTTAATGTTACCAAGGTTCAACTGTAAAAAGTGAATTAGGGTAAATACTCGTAGTTAGTAAGAGTATTTTCACAAAACATAACATTAAAGTTAGGTTTTGGTTAGCTTAAAAGCTAATAATAATAATATTAGATTCAACTAGGTAGAATAAATTGACTGCATAATAATATTTTCATCACACTTGCTCATAAATGGCGTTATTCCTTGCCTGTATACAGAAGGACAATGGCCTAAATTGTTCCCACGGGAAATAATGGCCCCATGGGAGTAATGAGCTTGTGTGTGATCTGATTGGTTAAGCAGACAAGAATTCTGCTCTGTGATTGGTTGAAAATAAATCGAGCAGGCTCTGTGATTGGTTGAAATATTGAAGCTACGCCCTCCACTCGCACTGATCTGGCAGTGAAGATGTCAATTTCGTCAACATATTGATTGGTGCGCTTGTATAAAACATAGATTTTTCTGTCTTTTGTAGTTATTTATTTCCTCGCAAATGTGATGAATAACATTGTGTATGACACGGGCGTAAGAATATTGCAAACTCGAGTCATCAAAAGCCCTTCGCCTTACGGCGTCGGGCTTCTGATAGACTCTCGTTTGCAATATTCCTCATACGCCCCTTGTTAAACAATGTACTATAAAATGAACGGACTATTTAGCCTTAACATTTCTATACTTTAAGTATTCATTATTATGAAACGGTACTGAAGAGGCAAAAGCCGTAAGCATAAAATACAGCTCCTCGTAAAATTAATGAATAAAGTCTTCGATATATTCTTTAACGGCTACCCTGGGACCGCTCAATTGGCTCGATACCTTGTAAAGAAATGTACATAGATTACAATCCAATAAGAATGGCCGTCAATCTACGTGGTTATCTTTTAAATTTAAATAGTTATTTGAACATTTTGAACAATAATTAGTACAAGCTTTTGTGTCATGCGTCTTAAAATATCAATTTGGCTTTTACTGACACTTTACCTCGTCTTTGCCATTGTGATAATGCAAGGTTTTACTTTGTTTGGCGCAATTTGATAACTCGTAATACCGCAAATTGTGTCATGGCTGTCATATCACAAAATTTACCCGAAGCCCCATTTCAGGAAACATGTGTAAGAATTATTGTACGATAACACAACACACCGACCATATCGTTCCGACCACCACACCGACTGATACAGACCGTTCATGGAATATTCCACTCCTTTATTATTTTTGGAGCGAATTGTCATTTTGCGTATTTGCCAGATCGCCCGTGACATCGCCGCTTCTCAGAACATAATTATTCTCTATGGCCATACATTGTGATTTCTGTTTGAAACAGATCCATTAATGGGCGTCGGTCTCGGCGTGGGCCCCATGGGCGTGGGCATGGGCGGGCCCGTGCCTCTGCCGGGCGAGACCAACGTGGGCATGTTCATCGAGGAGCACAAGCGGCGCGCGGACAGCGACCCCAACGCGCCGCCCTTCGACGACCTGCGCAACTACGCGTACGAGGGCGGCGGCAGCACTGCTGGCTCGCTCTCCAGCCTCGCCTCCGGTAATACTCACTATTGTGTTTTTTTCTTTTTCATAATGCGATGTCGCGTGCCGTAGGAACAGTCGGCGCGCTGTGCCTCGTTTGTTGGAATCTGTGAAATCTGGGCCGGTTCCACGCTGTGTTTTTACGTGTCGTGGGAACTATAATACATGGGCATAATGGTACATAGTGGTGGTGGCTTCCTGGTTTCACTTTTTGTTTTATCCTCGACATGTCTTTGGATATCAGGCCCCGTAGACATGATAGAGCATCCGTCCCTGGCTGACACCGTTCGATAGAACGAGACGACGCTGTTATCTTCTCACTTATCGCGTGATGGATGGCCTCATGCTACGGGGCCAGCATCGGCCCGGGGCCGGGGTCCATCTGGTAACCATTGAGTAGGTACAGTCGCCATCACATACATTGGAGCAAACAAGCACGTCACAAACATCGGAACATACTTCTATTTTCAAGGCATTAGGGTGCATGTGCCGATATTTTTGAACACCTATAGTGTACCTATGTATGTGATGGCGACTGTACCTAGGTATATTTCCATGGATATTACTATAATTTTAACCAGAAACTAAAGAGTGATTAACCTATTTAATTTTAATTCTGTATATTTGCTGTTGAATTAATGTGTATTTGGGATTTAGGTACCTAAACGTTTGGAAAGAAGAATTATTTTGGTTCACAATTAATGTATGGTACTTCTAATAATTATACTCAGCTTTTGGACCCAAACAAACATTGGAACTCTTAGTAGGCTCATACTCGTACCAAAAATAATAGTAATTACTTAGAAATTCTGTAAGTTTCCTTAGAATCCGGAGGAGAAAAATAAATACTTATTATAAAATGTATGTTAACACATTGTTTCTGTATTTTTTACTTATGTTTTTATAATTGAGCCAAATAAAACAAGAGTGATCCACCCTACTGCGTATTCTTTACTCGAAAATGGCATTCGGCGGCGATGAATATGGTTGGAAGAAATCTGATTGGAAGTCATCGACGTTGCCACAAATTACACACATTACGACATTACGATTGATCATTATAATCATTATTAACGTCGTGATAATGTTTCTGCTACTTATTAAAATCACTTTTTCTACGTCCGTATCAGCATAGATGGGTCATTGTCAGATTTAGGTTCGCGTCTCTTCGGTGGACATTGCCAAAGTTAAAGGCCTAATTTTTGGTCGAACTCTGAATCCGCATAAACGGCGTTGCCCCTTCTATAATTCTATGTGATAAAAACATATTATATTTAAACGTAAGCCCTTAACTATTGACCACCGGAAAGATGATTTTTGTTTTTGTGACTGACAATGACCCAGATGATATTCATTAAATACCTAGTTATTGGCAAAAAAAAACAACCGACAAAAATGTTCAACAAGTATTTACTACTTAGTCGATATGTTTAACGAGAAGAAACGACGAACTCGCAGTTGGTATTTAAAGTCAAAGAATTTGAAATGCTTCGTTTGAAAACGTTGTGAAAGCAGCGATGCCGTAGATACAAAGATATCTAATCGAGTTCTTCAGAAGAATTTAATAGAACACTTCTTCATATTGGATTTATTAAAAGTGGAATTTTAAAATTTAAAACGTACGGATTGTTGCTATACTCAATTCTAGTAGTATAGTCAGTCATACCTGTCCCATTTGCCTATTCGGCTAAACTCTGCTCTAGTGCACTTCCGAGGTGACAATTCATCCGATTGCGGTTGATAGTAACACTTATAGTCGTGCGACTGACGAAACGTGACAGATGTCCCTGACTAGACAAAAGAGCACGTGCTATGCGGTAGAGCAAGATGCCATGGTTAGTGTTTTCTGGCTGTATAACATCGTGTTTTATTTGAAACTGTGCCTTTCGGGCCCTGACTATTATTTATTCTGTTATGAATGCATACAGTATTTATTTTTGATGACAAATGTGAGCACTCGCTATGCGGTAGAGCAAGATGCCATGATGAGTCTTTTCTAGCTGTATAACATCGGTTTTATTTGAAACTGTGCCTTTCGGGCCCTGACTATTATTTATTCTGTTATGAATGAATACAGTATTTATTTTAGGTCACAAATGTCAAGCAAGGTTCTCAAAGAGCAGCACTGTCACTGAATTATTAGACACATCGTCAATTTTATCGACATTCCTTAGGTAGTACTTATGAATATAATTTAAAGTCGAGATGTGCTTGAATGAAGAAGTCAGTAATTTATCTTATTCTGCGTATAATCGACAGTTTGTTTTAGTGATTCGCGTGATATAATTTATATTGGGTACGTACGGTTCAACGCCGTATTGATTGCGGTCACAAATATAATATAGATATATATACTTATTACATTAAATTGTATACCTAAATTAATTACTTAAATAAACATCGCAAAGCCGCCGAGATTTTAATGAGTAACATAGTAAAACATTTACAATGCCTGCTCGTTATAACACTACGTTGGGATTACTTAGCATTTAATTAGTGTTGTAATTTAAATATACTCTAAATAGGGATTCCTTCACGGTTGTCTGAGTCTTATGTTCAGTCGTTTGCTAATATCTGCTAATATATGCACCTAAATTAAACACAGCTGCCTTCGTAATTAAGATTAACACTTGTCAACATCTGAATTAGGTATTTCCACCAAACTAAGTCCAATTCAGCAGAAAAAAAAATCTGAAGTTTTTGATATTGTTTGTCTTTAAACATGAAGTTTTCTCACTTCGCATGAATACAACACCTAAAAAGAACTATCAAGGTTTCTTTCTGGAGTAAAGATCAGTTTCGGAACTATTATGAGATTATGACATTAGTAACAATGCAGCGATCGAATACTTTTTTTTACTGAGTTACGTAAAAATCAGTAATTCTCTAAAATTAGACCAAATCGAGCACTTTATATGACATTTTGTCTCCAACTGGTCACGAATACATTATTAACCCATTTCACATATGAGCTATGAATGAAACAAAGATAATTTTCTTTAAAAACAAAATTTTAACCGACTTCAATTCAGTACTCCGCCAAGCCACATGAACATTTCCATATTTACTTAATTTCCAATTTACCACATGAACTGATTTCCGAGAGCAAATACGTTGATTATTAGAGAAAAAACCCAAATCGCTGTATATGGGCCGATAATATTTGAGGACTTCCGTCAATTCCTCAAGGATCTCAGAATCACCTTTGGCACTTCTTTGTTTGCTATATCAACGGAATGATATCAGAATCGGTGACGTACTTTTATAGTTTGAAGTACATCATTGACAAGTTCCACAAGCCATCTGTGGTCTTCATCATCACTTCCACTTCACCAAAATTGTGATTTCCGGATGTAAATACACGAGTTATAATAGAAAACACCGAAATTACTACACGCGTGCCTTATATATTTGAGGAGTTCCCTCAATTCCTCATGGTTTCCATCATTCAACTGGAGTTTTGAAAACAATGGGACCAACTTGGAAGCATATACTTTCAATAAAAAAAAGAATGGTACGAATTGGTTCATAAATGACGGAGTTCTGAGCAATAAATAAAAAAAATAAAAATAAAAAAAAACTTACAACCGAATTGAGAACTTTCTCCTTTTTTTGAAGTTGGTTAAAAATATTTATTCATGACAAAAAAAAACACATATAAAAATGAACTGTAGACACATACACATTTGCCACGTAATGGTCACAACTCAGCGTAATGCTGGCAGGGCCAGCGCTGGTCTTCCGTTGTGGCCTTTAGGTAAAGCACGGAACAATGACGCCACGATCACACACGAGGACAATTTATAATATAAATACATAAAAAATTAAGAAGAACACAAACTATTAAAATAAATAATACAATAAATAAGAACTTTCACAAAATTAACAATTTAATACAACATTCGTAGCCAATTAATATTTAAAAATTCAAAGCTTTGTATTACACATTTAAAATCATGACCGGTGCCACCCGTGTCGAAGCGTCAGAAATAAAGGTAAATAAATATCGCGTTAGACCCGGATTAAACAGTATTTTAAATATAATTAAAAGAGTTACCTACTAAAACTATGACATCTATTTTGTCTTTGTTAAATTTGACATTACATAACTACGAGTAACACGTGCAATGCAAATTGGTCAAGGAGCAGTGGGGTCCAACCTTTAAAACTAAACCTACTATGCTGTGAGACTTACCGCTAAACCAAATACCATTAACATGGAGTGAGATTCGAAATTAAAATACCATACAAAGAACAATAACAGCTAACTACAAAACATCAGGTCAAAAAATGCTTGTGGGACATACAAAGCAGGTATGTATTTTGACCCAGATTAAAAACCATGCCTCTACGTGCGATTTCTGCTATAGAGCGGAAAAAGGCTGCTACGCGCTACGCCGTAGCACACGTAGCAATGCGTGGCCTCGAATGTGTTAAAGCCTGTCGGGTTATTCGGTGACCATTGTTCATAATTTGCGGTCATTTACATTCGTATTTGACCTTTCAATAGGTACATGTTTTTTCCTGAACTTTTTATTGTAAAACTGTCTTGAGACGTTGTTCGATAATTTCATCGATAGAGCCCGTCCGTTGGTCTCTAAGGCTTTAATCACGCGACGATTGTCTTATAGACGGAGAGCTGAGGGACCAAAACTGCAACAGTTTTATAAAGGCTGATATTTTAATATTAGGTCATAAATAGCTTGAATATCAATAGCCTGCCGTCAGTCAGCCAGTTTTGGGACAACTGCCGTGGGGGTGGTTCTAAACTTGTTAAGAAAACACCTACGTCGCAACTGTTTTATAAAATCTGAAAATTTGTCTGTGGATAGTAAGACAGCTAAAAAACTATGCGGACATAGTCAGTCTGCAGAATATTGGAACCGTACGCGTCAGCAGCCCGCTAAACCCGTCAAAAAATTTGGTTGGTGAAAGTGTTTTATTAAATCTAAAAAAAATCGTATCCCTAAAACCAGACTAACATAGTCAGCCCAAAGTTTTATGGAACATACGCCGTCAGCAGTCAATAGAACGGTGGTGCGGCGCGCCGTCCTATTGACTGCTGACGGCGTATGTTCCATAAAACTTTGGGCTGACTATGTTTGCCTGGTTTTAGGGACTATGAACTACTTGCACGATTTTTTTTAGATTTTATAAAACACTTTTTTTGCAACCAAATATTTTGACGGGTTTAGGGGGCGGGGCTGCTGACGCGTACTGCTCCAATATTCTGTAGACTGGCTATGTTCGCATAGTTTGTTAGTTGTCTTACTTACTATCCACAGACAAATTTTCAGATTTTATAAAAACAGTTGCGACGTAGGTGTTTTTTTAACAAGTTCGGAACCACGCCAGTTGTCCCAAAAACTGGCTGACTGACGGCAGGCTATTGATATTCGAACTATTTATGACCTAATATTAAAATACCAGCCTTTATAAAACTGTTGCAGTTTTGGTCCCTCAGCTCTCAGTCTATTAGCAGCATTAGGTAACCAGGCGGTCTGGTCTATAAGAGACGTACGTTTCGCATTTCAATTTGATATTAGTGTGTTTCGTACGCTCGTTCTGATGAGATAATAGCTTCTGCGACCAAGGCCATTTTTTTTATGTCACTTATTTTTTTCCTGTCTATAAAATCAGATGTTTTCATTTATAATAATTATATGTCGACGATCATTGTCCCGATAGTAGTTACAGCGAACGCTTTACTAATGAAAATCTCTTAAAGTCTCGCTAGATGGCTGGACCAAGGATCAGATACAGAAGGCAGTACTGCTGCTGGTCGATTTTGTAACGCTTTGTACGTCAGGGAGCTAAATGATGTTTTTTTTACAAGCTTACCCCGCTTAGCTTTAGCTCACCCCGTTTGTTTTATTCTTTCTTTGGTCAAATTTAGTAATTGAAATTTGACCCACTTCCCGTTTTCCGATTGAGCTGAAATTTTGCATGCATATGTATATCGCATGACAATGCAATATTATGATGACATGGAGCTGATCTGATGTTGGAGCTTGAAGGTGGCCATAGGAACTCCGCAATAAAACGACACAACCCCATCGAGTTTGGGCTCTTTAGAATCGTCTCAATGAGTACCTAGTTGATGATGCTTTGCAGAAAAGTACAGTCGGCAATAAAAGCTTGTACCAAAAATGAAATTTTGGACAGAAACTTGTTTAATGGTAAAATGACGGTTGATTTGCTCATTCGAAAACCTCTGGACACGGCGCGGATAGTCAGGAGGTTCATCGCCCTAACCACCGGTAGCTTATGCCCCGTGTTTGTATTTTTTAATACAGTTGCTCAAAAAGTGGTACTTTTTGTGGCTGCGTAGCGTGCGAGAAGCTCAATTTCTCGCACTAGTGCTTTTTACTTTTTAGTTCCAAACTATACTTTCGTAACGCAGTAATTTTATATTAGATTTTTTACTTGGAAATTATGAAATTAAAAACGCTTACGAATACTAGGAGTATTTATTTTTGATCGCGTTAGTATGAAAGTCATTTTTGAAGCTGAAAATGTACGCATCTGTAGGTAGACCGCTTAACTCATTCCTCGCTTGCGCAGCGCGCGGGTGCAGGGGTATGACGATAACGGGGTGCGGGCGCCGGGGTTTGCCTTCCGCACGTCGCCCGCAGCCCGTTATAGTCATACCCCTGCACCCGCGCGCCGCGCAGGCGAGGACCTAGTTAAACGGTCCACCTATAGGTACCAGGAGCGCATACGCAAGCAGAAGTTTCGATGCAGCCACTAACAGTTGAGATCGAGGTACAATAATATAAATTTATTTAAAGAATTCATTAATATATAAATGACGAATATTAATTTATTATTTTTTCGCAATTGTATTAAAAAACGTCGTTTACAACACGTGTGAAATGTCTTTTACCACTCGTACCGAGTCTTGCCACTCGCTTTCAGCTCGTGGCAAGATACCTCGGTACTAGTGGTAAAAAGACATTCTTTTCACACTAGTTGTAAAATGTACTATTATATTTGTAAACATAGATATTGTAAAAAGTATGTACAAGCTAAGATAAAAAAAAGACGAAATACCACAACGCGAAAATGTTAATAATATCAAAACCAAAAGTGCTTCCGTTACTGGGTAGCCATTAATCATTATCGAAACATCTGACCCCAGGGTACCCGCCGGCCGTTTTTCTCATCTTGTTTAACCTTTTATTTCTCTATTCAATGTTCTGTCATTATGGACCATAAGTCAAGTATAATATTGGTTTTGCGACGTAGTTAATTCACTTTGTTATTTATGCTCCAAACGTTGCGATGACTTTGAATGAAACTGATTGATGACTTTAGCGTTGAACGTTATGAATTCGGGTTTAACTTAGAAATTAATATTGTCAGCAGGTACTGATGACGAGACGCACGAGTATGACTACCTGGGCGCGTGGGGCCCGCGCTTCGACAAGCTCGCCGACATGTACGGCCCGGACATGGACGAACAGCTGTAGGCGCCGGCACCCCTGCGCAACGTTAGTCAATTGTCTCCCACTACCCTACAATAAGCCATAGTTAATCCCCCTGCTGGCTGCAACTGACCGCGACTTGCTTTGTTGGCTAATTTCACTCTCTACCTATATGAGAGAAATACCGATGCCACGTCGACTGAAGGAGTCGCATCCAGTTGTACCAGACGTACAGTTATGTCGAGAGCTAATCTCTTCCTCGCATCTGCGGAGTCGCATTTGTAAATAAACGTGCGGGAATAATCTCTCAGCTCTCACTCAGACTTAATTATTCTTATCAATTTTATACAACTTTGTTTGTAGTTAACGTAACTTTAAGTACTCGTTTTAGATATTTAATTGCGACGTTTTTTATAAAATGTAAACGTATCTTCACCAAATATTTGATACATAAGTTTTTATTCGAGTTAGCCATACTATGAGTCAGTATTTTAGGTAGGTAAGTAATGGAAGTTATTGCGTTAAGCGGATTTGTGCCGAAGGGTCAGCGTGAACCTTGGTCGTGGGTGTATGTAGATAGTGTGCTATACATGTGAATAATTTATACGAGTATTTTGTAAGTCCACAGCTTTACGTGAGATACCACTTAATAAAATGGCCCTTCCGCATAACATCACTATGATAATGAAAGAATATGTTATATTTTATAATAGTGATTGCATTACGTAATTTAATGTGTCCATTCGGACGATCGAGTTTATAACGCTCATTCGACGTGTGGAATATTCTCGAGGGCTGTACATAATGTAATGTTACACTAAGAACGACTAACCTTAAGCATCCGAGCGAAATATGGAACTTATTGTAATTCAACTATAATTTTAAGAAAAATAAAACTGTACAGTAAATATGGTGTTCCTTTCCTAACGTCTCCGAGTAGTATTAGAAAAACTAGGTTATCTGGAAATAGTAGGTAACGAATACATAGTCATGGCTCGTGGTGAGTTAGGCGTTGCGAGCACGTGCGTGGCTGCGCGCGAGCACGTGCGTGGCTGCGCGCGAGCACGTGCGTGGCTGCGCGCGAGCACGTGCGCGCGGGTGCGAGCGCGGAGTGAGTGCGTGCGTGCGAGAGCTCGATATGAATGGTACAGTGCCAATTTATTAGCATTACCTATGGATACAGCTGATGACCGTAGACTTAAGTGTTTGCACTTTATTTATTCGTATATTTACATAAGTAAATAAATTTAGTCGCACCTAGGAAAATATCAATAACTTATTAAGAGTGTTGTGCTAGAATTCTATTCTAACGATTTTGATGTGAGATAGTTATTGGGAACCGTTAGAAGTCACTAATTTAAATATTAATTTATAAGAATTTATAGTACTTTAAATATATCTACCTAATAATGTTTCCATAGACTGTCTCACCTCGACATCGAATAACGATCAGTGTACATTTTAGAATATACTGAATTGTGTTAAAATGACTGATTTTATTATGCGTTTGAAAGCCTAAGATTTTTGTAGATTCGGTTATTTAATTATAGACTTCGAATACCTTACTGTAAGTCCACCCTATAGTTTGCACTCGATACGAACACCTCTAGATATCATTCAACTACATAAAATACTAAAGCAATTCTCGTTAATTATTATACATATAAGACACTTACAATATAGTTTAATTATCCGAGCTGCATCATTGTTTTATTAAGTTATATAACCTACCATTACACTGCCAGTAATCATACATATTAACGAATTACTAAATAGTGTTTTCAGTCCGTTTTTGTATTTCAGCGTTTTACAATGTATTATAATTGTAAGCTTTTGGAACTGTTTATTAACAGGACGAGATTATTTGTTAATGTTGGACTGCGTACACGTTCAGTGCGTGTCCTGTGCTCACGTCACTTTTCTCTTAGAAGCTCATTGCTGTCCTAGTTACTATCGCGGTGGTCCGGAGCGGGTGGAGCCGGGCCGCGGTTGCGTGCGTAGTTGCGGGCGATAGCTTAGTTATTACCCGCGCACTTGCATATGACTGCAACTGTTATTTACAATTTATGCGTCGTGATTAACGCTTGCAACAGCTGCACCCGCCGCGGTCTCCGCACCGCTCGCTACGAAATCCCCTTACTGCTCGTGTCCTGTGTCTACCGTCATTGCAACACAACGACGAAGGGAACATTCTTAATCTAGAGTTTTAATAGCACGTTAGTACTAAGTCTTTGATATTAAAAACTATTGGGTCGTTGTGTTGCAAAGCTGATGGATGGCTTTGACAGTGCACACGTACATCGACAGCAGAGCACTCAGTACAAGGTGCGAGGCCGCGCCGCTGCGACGGCCGGTGCACATCATAATATTATTTTAGACATAATTGATACCTAGTTATGATTGTTTCAACTGTGATTATTTAGTTGTACAACTCTGATGATTATATAAAAGAATGAATAAAAATGTAAAAAAGTTAAAAGATTATTTTATTTCCTAGTTTTATGAAATAATAAGTTGGACGTAGGTTAGCGAAAAAGATTCAAATCTTGCATATTTAGCTACAATTAAATCAGAACTGTGAATTTTTGTAGGTTGGATCATTTTCCTTTGCCGATCCAACTTTGGCCTACGGATGTGCAAGTTGCGGAAAGTTTCCAATAGGGAACATTACTGCAATGTTCTGCCGCCAGAGGCAGCACTACCACTAATAGTAAACCAGTATAGGATTCACACACACATGCACAATTGATTGTCAAATGAGTGACAAGGATGCTTGCATAGACAATACCTCAAGTGGGAACGAGATACAATGTCAACGCTGCTAGTGTCGCCACCTACGAAGAGTTTTGTGTAATGTTCCCTATTGTATGAGAACATTCTAGAAACTTTCACAAGAACATAACAAAGTTTCCATTACATTAAATTTTGAGAAATTACCAAGAACTATTGTTGACGACGGCCTCTTTACTGTGTTACTTGTCATTTTTATTATTTTTCTATCCGTCTTGTGATTTTAG
Organism: Epinotia brunnichana; assembly: GCA_963854355.1. NCBI lineage: Eukaryota > Metazoa > Arthropoda > Insecta > Lepidoptera > Tortricidae > Epinotia > Epinotia brunnichana. Next base: position 15,674,965 of record OY977939.1, on the reverse strand, counting down.
CTGTCATGTAAAAAGTCTAGTAAAAATCTGCACGTTAAAATAAGCTACGAGTTTTTTCCTAATATTTAAGGTGTACAGCGTTAACAAAGTGGTCTTCGAGCCGTTTCTAGGGTTAATTTGAGCCGCACATTGTGTACACCGCGAAATGATTCGCACCCCGAGTAAAGAAAAAACACGTAGTGCTACTCGCGCAAAACGCGAGGCAGAAATAAAAGTGTCGACGCCTGCGAAGGCACCCGGCTCTTCACCAGCATCACTGACACGACATGCCGCAGACACGACGTTCGTGGCTGGCAGCAGCCGTATGGAAATTAAGGCGCCGTCGTTGAGGGACGACGGTGTGCTGCACCCGCTGTCACCGCACAATAAGGTACCGTCTGCATCCACATCCATGTCGACTAGAAAAAAGAAGCTGGAACTAGAGGCCAAAAAACAATTGGCACTAATGGAATTGGAGGCCGAGGAACGTAAGACGCTTTTGGAGTTGAGAAAACAGAAATTATTAATCGACATACAATTGAAGGCTGATTTAGCCGACCTCGAAGAGGAGAAATACAGTTCACACATTAGTAATGCTAGCACGCGTCACGATATTGAACATTGGATGGAACACAGTGAGCACGAACTTAAGACTGTATCGTGCGTAAGACGCGGGCGCTGTTTAGGGTTTTCGCTAGATGTGTGCGTGAATGCACACAACGGCGAGTGTATCTACCTTGACCGGCCGGCCGAACGCAGAAGAACGTAACTAATATTTTTGTTTGATTAGGTGTTAGGGTAGGTAAACACAATTATTATTTATCTTGTAATAAACGGAGATACTTACTTGTAAAATGTCTTTTGAATGCGTACTCGAATTATTGAACTTTATAAATACTGGACTCCAAATTATGAATCCTAATTATACATGAAGTAATTTTGTAAGTAGTTTCTTTTCAGTATTTAGGTGTGTAATGTATACACATCTACATACTCAAAACAAATAACACATGTAAGTATGTATGCTTGTATGTAGGTACTAGGCTACTAGGGATGTGATACATGATTTTGCCGATACGATACCGATACCGATTTTTGAAGTCAATAATCGGCGATACCGATACCTACCGATATCGGTGGCTTAGTAGTTAATAAACCCAGTAAATAAATAATGATGTATTTCATATGCATAAAACTTACTTTTGTTAAATAGACACTCGATTTTGTAAAATGTGACATTTTTTTTTAATTAAAAATAACAAAGAATGACAAATCAAAATCAAAGAAAACATTCATCGTTCATTTCGCGCGCTTTTCAAACTGTTATATCGGCTGTATTTAAATCGGTCTATATATAAATATACATGTCTCTCTGTGGCACTTGCAGCAAGTTGCGTATTCGAGCGACAGAGAGCGAGATACTTCGTTTTCGGTTCGTGGTAGGCGACTACTATAATCCATAACTCCCGGGAGGTAACTCGGCTATAACTGCTCTGTACGCCTGCGTACAATAAGAGACTTTACGAGCAAGTGTGATGAAAAGATATTTGTTACGATTTGTACATTGATGGGACTTTATTGACGGGAGAGAGAAAATACTATAGAATACAATATTCTTTATTGCACACAAAAAAAAACAGAGTGTAAGAAACTCAAATCTAAAAAAGCATGTTAAATGGTAATTTTGGTTAAAGCTCTCTTCCAGGCAACCAGACAGAATACTTGTCGTTACTTCTTTTTTTTTGCTTTTTCATTTGCTTCTCTGGTAGTTTCATCTAATTTCCGCTTGTTTCCTTTTGTATTTCTTCTTTCGATTGCTTCCAGAATATAGTCGGGTTCCTTAATTTCCATCTGTCTATCTAATCTTGAATCTATTAATTCTGGAAGAAGACAATCAAAATAAAACTTTTTTAATTTATTTGCCATGTCATTCCAAAATGTTTTATCTTCATCTATCACCTCTATCTTCATATTCACATTTGTCCAAACAGCAAATATGCATGTTTTTCTTTGTGTTATATGAAGTTGTCCTTGGGCTTGAAAGAACCAATCGTGTTTTTTATTTAAAATCGTATTTCCATCTTTAGTTTTTTTCCAAAATTTAATTTTTTTCGCCTCGATAGCGTCGTCGACACTTTGATCCCGAGCCGCATACGGGCATTTTAATTCGACAATTGTTTCATCTCCTACAAGTCCATCCGGACTTGCACCTAAGAATGGCAAATCTTTGTCAATGAATAAACCGCATATTTTGATAGGCTGTTTTAGGTGGGATTCTAGTTGTTCGCGTGCAAGATGTTCATGATTTCGACCATGATTAATTGACTTAACATGGTCTAAATTTTTTTCAGTCACCAAATTTTTTACCAATGGCCCGCATTTGATCAGTCCTCGTTTGCACACTTTGCTAAATACAGATGCCGTAAGCCGTAGTTTTCTCTCCTGACGCCATTCCATCGATTCGGCCTGCAGAACGGTCCTTTTTTCGAGAGCATGGCGATCGTCTTCGGATAACGTTATGCTTTTTAAGTGCTCTGTTTTAGCAAAGTCAAAATCAGCCTTGCTTAGGTCAGGTTTTTGACAACATTCGCCGTAGTTCTCGTCATTGTATGTATTGATTGACTTTTGGCTTGCGGATCTGCGAGATTTAAAAATTCTACGACTTGCTGAAGCTACTCTTCTTACATTCCTTTTCCATTCCAGGCGTTTAATTAGTTTGTTTGGGCTTCGCAATAAAACTTTTTTACTCAGGTAAGTCTGCGGCTGTTTTGAATTAAACGAAACAACCGATGCTGCACATCTTCCTGAATACGATTGTCTGCTTGAATAGTTTATTCGTTTGCCGCCAATAAACTTCGCAATCACGCTATTGAAAATTTCTGCAATATTACTATTTACACAGTGCATCAGACTTTTTGCGTTATTTACCAGCCTAGAAAGAATTTTCTGTATGGCCAGAAAAATAAAACCACCGTTTTTACCTTTCATTGCTGGTACTAAATTTTCTTCTGGTTTTTCATTTTCAGCTAGGTTCCTACAATAATAGGATTTGCACGAATCATGGTCGCCAAAGACGTGATGCGGCGCATTCAATAAATCCTTTTTGAGCTCCAGAACTTTTTCTCCAAAAGTTAAATCTTTGGCATCTATATGTTTTACTGCCCCAGTTACTGAACGCCTCAGACGCAATATATTATTTTGTACAGCTTTTCGATATTTTATTGGATAATTCGTATTTCTGGCCAAATCATCTAATTTCGTGCAATAATTTCTCAACAAATGATTGGTGCACTCAATTTTCTCTACTAATAAGTTCCCGTAAGGTTTAGCTTTTTGGATACTGCTATACGTACTTGAATCACCATCAGCAATCAGCCTAGAGTATATCAGTTTGTGCGTTTCCTTGGAAGTTTTAAATCCTTCAACCAAAGCTGTTGCTTCCATACCACTTGAGGAGCCCGTATAGTTTTTGAAACATATATGGTCTGGTGTAGCCGTTTTTTTATTTTCTGCTCGCGCACAAACCATACAATATTTATTCTTCACCGCCATAAATAAAACTTGTTTTGTTCTGTAGCCTATAATCACAGCGGCACCTGATAATGCATTATAATTTTTTCTGTAGGATCTTTTTGACCAGCAAGCATCTGCAACCACTGTTATCATTGGTATTCCATTTGAATCAACTTCTCCATTTAAAACAGCTAAATCGTACTCTTCTTTGGCTGCATCTGTCATGCTTTTTTCTTTGGCTAGTTCCCATAACTCACATACCTTAGTATGGCACTTTGCATATAGTTTATCGGACATACATGGTATGTTGAGACTGGCTGAGACAAGTTCCACACCCGAAAACCCCGCACCTATAGACATAAAACTGCTTACCATATTGTCGTTGAGGTTGAGATCCGTGGAGTTACCAGAATCTGGACAGTTTTTTAATTCCAATTTCAGATGACACATTTTGCAGACAAAATGAAATTTTGAAAGAAATCCTTTTTTTATTTCTTTAATAAGTTTTATACAACTAAGATTACAGCCCAATCCCGAGTTATGTCTTGAAATTTCTTGTAGCTGTTCAAAAACGTAGGCAAAATCTATAATTCTGTTTCCGTTTATTGTAAATTCTTCTTGCTCTTCATTTTCATTTTCTATAATTAATTCAATATCTGATCCATTTTCCAGTGATTTCTGAAATAAAAAAACAGGTGTTACTTTATATTTCAATCAGGTGTTACTTTAAAAAATATAGACCTAAGACGTATGAATTAAATATTTATTTGTTATAATTAGAATAACTGACCTGATCTTCATCTCGTTCCGACATGTTTGAGACTGAAGTTTGTGCTGATTCATCATCTTTATTTTGGTTTGTAATCCTAAAACATACATTTATGTAATAAAGGGTAGTTATTACTAAGTTTTTATTGATGTAGCAGTAGTAGGTTTGTTCAATCCTTCTGAAATTTGGCTGCAAAAGGGTAGTTTTTGCAACCAGTTGTTATCAGTATATGCTGTGCTTCATTAAAAGTGAATGCCTAGGGGTGGATATTGATGGAGGACTTTGTTTGTATGAGAATCCATGCGCTCGAATAACCTTTATAACAATGCTTATTATGTTATCTTTATATGAGCCAGGCATATTATTCTGACACTAACTGTACAACCGTGGAAGTATAACTTGATTCAAGCCTTCATATTTAGGTTTCTTTAATTTCTTATTCGGGGTAAACACGTATTTAGATAATAAACGAAAAAAAAACGTACGCAGCTGGAGTTCTCACTCATTTTGGCAATTTAGAAAGTACTGCTTAATAATTAAACTTTACGGCCTATGCCATAAAACCTAATTTGGCTTGGTCTATTGAGTGTGTATGTTCGCAGGTGCGAACTTCATTGTTCTAAAGCAGGTAATAATCCTTATCTGTTATCTTCGCCGACCTATGGTATTTTACCGCTGAACGGAAACTATAATTGATTCCAATTTGTGTAAGTAAACTTTCATTAAACATTACATGATAAAACACATTTTTATACAGATTACATTTTATAGCTATCCCTACCTACAATATCGATATGAAAAGTTGATGCATACTACAGCTTCCCAACTCTCGTATTACAGCATTTGACAATCCCTCCGTGGCTAGCGACTGCTGGGGGCGCGAACGCGTGACGTCATCACCTTAGAATAATACAAGTAGTGCTGTTACCCAACCATTATTCTAAAATGCATTATGTGGGAATTTTTCGATATTTTCATACTTTAATGTTGTTTTATAATGTTAATAATCAATGAAAACATAATAACATCACATTGTATGTATGTTTCTAACAGGTTTTCTACATTATTGTTATTTTTATTCAGGTATTATTTAAGTATCGATATTCCTCTTTGAAATCACTATGTTTTGCCGCGATCGGACTGTTGTTTTTGCGCTCAAACTAACTCTATATCAAATTCTATCTAAACGGATGCAGCGGTAGTCCATACAAATGTTCAATCCCCATTTCATCCCCTTAGGAGATGATTTCCGGGATAAAAACTATCTCATGTCCTTTCCCGGAACTCAAACTATCTCTATACCAAATTTTATCAAAATGGGTTAACATCTTGATTATTCTTGATATGATTACCGGAATAAAAATTGTCCAATGTCTTTCCCTAGGACTCTAACTATCTCTATACCAAATTTTATCTAAATCGGTTCAGCGGTTTATGCGTGTAGAGGTAACAGTCAGACAGACAGACACACACTTTCGCATTTATAATATTAGTATGGATATATGGAAGTATGGATTTATCAGTTCATCAAATAATAAATACAAAATTAAATATCCTCAAATAACCACCTTCAAATGAAGCTATTATGTTCACAAATGCACGATATACTATCTAGATACCAAAACCACCACGACACAAACAATAAAACAACTTATGAGTTCTTCCAGCCATCTTCAAGTAGGTAGGTAGGTACTCAGAAAATATTCTTAAATTATCCTTCTTTTTTAGAAGTATAGTCGGTTCAACAATAGATTTAATTGCAATAAATTTAACTACTTAATAATTTAATTTAAACTTACTTTTGATTTATTACTTTTTTCTGGAATCTAGCGCAGTTTTTTTTTGATATATAATATTTTGCTTTCCGTTTTCCCATTTTACTGAAACAAATCAGTTATGTTTTAATTTAAACTCAAGTAAATACAAGCAATAAATTTAAAACACAAAAAATATACTTACACCGTATTGCCGGTGTGCGTACGAGTGACGATGACGCGATCGGTAGGTCGTTCTGCCAAGTGACGTGGACTCGCTCTGAACACTCGCGGGCGACTGAACCACAGCGCGAGGAACGCGTATTTAGATGGGCGCGCGGCCGCCATAGTGAAAATGTATGGCAAATTTGAAGCGCCTTTTGATAAATCTGGACCTTAATTACAAGACAATAATTTAAATATTTAATGCGCTCAAATTGTAATATAAACATTCATGTTTCGTTTGAACTGAAAATCAGGATAGATTTCCACTGTTAAAGTATAAAAAACACTTGAATGCCTGCTTATGATTTTACAGTTTTCGTCCAACTTTACTTTGTTTTGTAGGGTAAAATACTAATAATCTTAAGTTTTTTCCACGCTGAGATTTTGAACACATTCTTCGAAGTGCTAAATGTACAGTTTATTAATGGATTAAACAAACACTGTTGACGTTATCTTTATAACGGCCACTACCTTTTTGGCATATTTCGCACGACTCAGTCTTAAGAAAGCGCAGCCCGCCCTCGAGGATGGTTTGAATATCGGCGAGTTGCACCAGTCGGCGCCACCTGCCGTCGGCTCTTCCGATGAAATTGTTAAGATGCTCGCTGCGGCAGTTAAAAACTTGACTGTTGCCTCCACACGCAGTAAGTGTGATGCTAATGTATTGAGTCGTATGTGTACGCCACGAGATCTACCTGAATACTCCGGTGATCCACTAGAGTGGTTACAATTTAAGCAAGCGTACGAAGAATCGACCGACGTGTGTAAATTTAGCCCTAAAGAGAATCTATGGAGATTACGCAAGTGCCTGCGCGGACAGGCTAAAGAAACCGTCTCAGCCTTGCTCATGAGTGCCGCCTCACCTGACCGCATTATGGCCACATTGGAACTACGTCATGGTGACCCAGAGTTTATAGTAAGCAGGCTTATACAGGATGTAAAGAAACTTGCGCCCATATCCAACGAGTACCAGAGAGATATTATTAACTTCTCTATCAAAGTTCAAAACTTCGTGGAATCTGTGAAGGCGGTTGGACGCGAGGAGTACGTACAAGGATTAAGTATTGTTCCTTTACTCATATCGAAGCTGCCGACTGTACTCGTTTCTAAGTGGTCGGACTATAGCTATCCGCTCATCAAAGCTGGAACAAAGACCCGTCTGAGCATTATGTCGGACTTTCTCAATGCGGAAGCTGTGAAGATAGCCACCACCGCTAACGTTCATCTGCAAAGTTATCGCACAGATCAGAGTAAACACAAACAATACGATAGCTTCTCTCGCCCGCAACCTGTGTTATTGCAAACTGAGCAACGCAGCGATAATGATAAGCGTGATAAGTGCCTCTTTTGCCGTACACAACAAAGTCATGACCTACCGGATTGTAAGAAGTTCAAACGCGCTTTGCGCAAAGACAGATGGCGCTACGTGAAAAGGCACGGACTTTGCTTCAAATGTCTATTGCACCGTCACGACCGTGAGACATGTACTGCGCCTGCGTGCGACAAAGAAGGATGTGAAGGCGCGCACCACCAGCTGCTGCACTACACTGCTGCTGTCAACGGCAGCGCTCGCCGGTCGGACGACGTGACCGCCAGCGCCCTACTGCTGCCAGAGCCTGCACCATCACCAGCCACGGAGCCTGCACCATCGAGTTCTTCAGCACAGGCACCGAGCGTGACGGGAGCAACGTGTTTCATAGATAACGACAAACGCGTACTACTGAAAGTGGTTGCTATCAAGATTCACGGCCCGAACGGCGTGTTTGATACGACCGCAATCTTGGACGATGGCTCGTCAGTGTCACTCCTGAGCGCCGGACTAGCGGCGCGAGCCGGCCTGCAGGGCCGCAGCGAGACCATGTGCGTGAGCGGCGCGTGGAACAATAACGTACTTGTGTGTGAATCAACTGTAATGACTGTAAATATTTCTAGCGTTGCTGACGGTACTATGCACTCTCTGACTGTACGCAGTGTAAAACAATTAGATTTACCTGTACAAAATGTAGCTTTAGTAGACTGCGATAGGTATGAGCATTTAAAAGCGCTTAAATCAGTACTGCATACTAACTCATGTTGTAAACCTGAGTTGCTTATAGGTCAGGACAATTATAATTTGTTGTTGCCTTTAGAGTTATGTATAGGTCGATACAATGAGCCGTCGGCTACACGAACCCCCTTAGGTTGGTGTGTACACGGGGCGGTACAGGTGGCACGCGCGTCGCGGGCCGCGCGCTCGGCGCACGCCACGCTCAACCTTTGCGTGATTCCTGAGGAAGACGCCGTCGCGCACGCGCTGCGCGAGCTACATGAAGAGGTGCGCCGGTCGTTTGCAATCGACGCTTTGGGTATTTCAGGTAAGCCTAGGGAGAACGCTAATGATGTGAAAGCGCAAGAGATGCTAGAGAAGTCCGCCGTACTTGACAACGGCAGATGGACTGTGGGTCTGCCTTGGAAAGATCCGCACTGTAGTTTGCCCGATAGTTTTCCTAGCGCATTCAAAAGGCTACAGGGTGTAGAGAAAAAGATGCTAGCCGATAAAGCTTACGCACACAGGTACGAGGAACGTGTCCACCATTTGTTTGAGAACGATTTTGCTCGGCAAATGGCCGACACGTCACTCACGCCGAACACTTGGTACTTACCTCATTTTGGAGTTGACAATCCGAATAAGAAGAAGCTTCGTTTGGTTTATGACGCAGCTGCAAGAAGTCAAGGCAAATCCTTAAACGATTTTCTTCTCACAGGCCCGGACTTACTTGCTTCCTTGTTCGGCATTATGGTTCGTTTTCGAGAGGACAGGATAGCAGTAACCGGTGACATAAAGGATATGTTTTTGAGAATTAAAATTAATTCTGTAGATCAGAATGCCCTCAGATTCCTGTGGAGAGGCAGCGACCCCACAGGCCCAGTGAAGACGTACGCAATGACGTCACTGATTTTTGGTGCTAACTGCTCGCCCTTTATAGCGCAATACATAAAGAACAAGAATGCAAGCCGGTTTGAGTCAAAGCTTCCAGCTGCTGTCGCCGCTATACATCACCAGCACTATATGGATGACTATATCGATAGTCTGCCGGACGAGCCTACCGCCATCACTATGGTCAAGAATATTCGAGATATTCACAGCGCGGGAGGTTTCGAGATCCGCAACTGGACGTGTAATAGCGCTACTGTACTCGACACTATTCCTAAAGATATTTTAGGTACTACAGCTGTGACATTTGGACTTGATGAACATGACGAAGGCGAGCGCACGCTCGGACTAATTTGGTACCCCGCTAAAGATGAACTAGGGTTCGATGTGTCATTTAAGCGTATCCCTGAAAGTGTGATTAAAGGCGAACAAAGACCCACGAAACGAATTATGTTACGTGTCATAATGTCCATTTTTGACGTCTTCGGGTTCTTGACACCTTTCACTACGCAAGGCAAAATCATGCTTCAGGACACTTGGCGCCTACTTATTGGTTGGGACGATATTATTCCAGACGAATTGTATAAAAAATGGTGTAGTTGGCTAGAACTACTGAAAGTTATTGGAGAAATTCGCCTCCCGAGATGGTACCAATCTTGCGCTGCCAGCTGTAATGTGTTGGAAGATGAACAGACTGCCAGTGTCGGAAGCCCTTCCACAAGTGTTGCGACCAAGCAAAGTTACGGCGATTTGGAATTGCATTTATTTAGCGATGCTTCGCTCAAAGCAATGAACGCAGTCGCATACTGGCGCTGGAAGAGCAACGGTCAGATATTTGTCGCATTTGTTGCCAGCAAGTCCCGAGTGTCGTCAGTGAAACCTCAAACCGTGCCACGTTTGGAACTTCAGGCTGCACTCCTAGCAGCACGGCTCGCGGAAACGATAGCAAAGACGCATCGTTTACACGTCACTCGGCGATACTTTTGGTGCGATTCCAGCACGGTACTACACTGGATATACAACAATACGCGTCAGTACAAGACTTTCGAGGCTAACAGGTTAGGTGAAATAGATGACCTCACAAAAGCCTCTGAGTGGAGATATGTGCCCACTGGACTAAACGTCGCAGACATTGCTACTAGAGACACGTTCGATTACCACTCATTTCTCAACGAATGGTTCAAAGGGCCTACTTTTTTAAACGAACAAGAGAGCTACTGGCCAGTGAACGTAATAGAACCTGAGAATAGGGATAGTTTTGAAGCTTGCGTGACCGTTGTACAAAATTCACCTGCACGCTTACCCGTTCCTGACCCTGAGCGCTTCTCTTCGTGGCTACGGTTTGTTCGATCTGCTGCTTCTGTTTTGAAGTTCACAAATAAGTGTAGAGGTCTTACGACTCTCGACGACTACACTCTGATGGAGCAAGCAAAGAGATTGGTTCTGCGGCAAGCTCAAGAGGATTCGTTTGCCAGCGATTTGGACGCAATAAAGAAGGGCAAAGACTTGCCACGCGATAGCAGATTGATCAATCTCTCACCTTACTTGGATGAGAATGGTCTTTTTCGCATGAGTGGTCGCATAGATGCTGTTTGCGACGTAGCCCAGGAAGCGAAAAGACCAATAATACTGGACGGACGACATCCTACTACCCGACTTTTGGTCAAGCACTATCATGTAAAGGCTGCGCACGGACACCAAGAAGCAGTAGTGAACGACTTGAAACAGATGTATTGGATAATTCAGTTGCGTCCTACTGTCAAGACTGTTGTGTCCCGTTGCATGTTCTGCAGGTTAAGAAAGGCTACCCCACAGGTGCCTCGGATGGGTGACTTGCCTCAGGCACGCATGGCGCATCATCAGCGCGCCTTTACCTTCTGCGGGATTGATCTGTTCGGACCTTTGGAAGTCACGGTAGGCAGGCACCGAGAGAAACGTTATGGCGTTTTGTTCACCTGCCTCACTGTTCGCGCGGTTCACATTGAAATCGTGCACTCACTTACCACCGACTCCTTGATCATGGCGCTGCGCAGAATGGCGTCTCGACGTGGTTGGCCGGCGCATATTTACTCAGATAACGGCACCAACCTTCGGGGCGCAGACGTAGAACTGCGAAGATCTGTAGAGGAGCTCGACGAAGAATCTCTAAGAATGGAGGCCGTTAATAATCAAGCTCACTGGACCTTCATTCCCCCCGTAAGTCCCCATTGGGGTGGGGCGTGGGAGCGCTTAATACGGGCTGTCAAGAGATCACTCCATGTCATTTTGAAGGAAAGAGCGCCCCGCGATGAAACCTTGAGTACTCTTCTAGCGGAAGTTGAAGGTATTATGAATGGTCGACCCTTGACACATGTCTCTGTAGAGCCGGGCTCTACTGAAGCGCTTACGCCCAACCATTTCCTTATAGGCTCTTCATCCAAATTACCACTGAATGGAGTTTTTGACGATTCGGATCTAGCCTTAAGGAAGCAGTGGCGCATCGCTCAGCGGTTGGCAGACATGTACTGGCAACGTTGGCTAAAGGAGTTCCTTCCCCAACTGTTACCCAGAAAGAAGTGGCAGCAAGAGAAGAGGCCTCTGAATGTCGGTGACCTCGTACTCGTCGTTGATCCTGACTCCCCTCGAAACGTATGGCCACGGGGCTTAGTTAAGAGTGTAGTGCCTGGCAAGGACGGTCGCATCAGAGTGGTTGAAGTAACCACCGCTACCGGCGTGCTGCGCCGATCCGTAGCGCGCGTTGCACCTGTCCCATTAGCTGATTAAGTGCTAGTTTCGCACTAGGGTGGGGAGTGTTGACGACGGCCTCTTTACTGTGTTACTTGTCATTTTTATTATTTTTCTATCCGTCTTGTGATTTTAGCTGTCATGTAAAAAGTCTAGTAAAAATCTGCACGTTAAAATAAGCTACGAGTTTTTTCCTAATATTTAAGGTGTACAGCGTTAACAACTATCCATTGGGAAAGTTTCGCAATTATGGAACATTAAACAAGTCACTATATAATGGTAAGTTTTTACTGTAGGTATAATTTGAATATATACAGGGTGGGCCCTGTAACTGGAGCAAATATTCAAAAGGGCGCTTCCTTAGAGCATTTGCAGTAACCCCTTGTGTATTTTCAAACACTTTCAAAAATTTTGGTTTCGGAGAAATTTTGATCTTAAGTTATGATTATGACCTCCAAGTAATGTATCCTGGCACTACGAGATCATATCACGGCAGTCAATGCAGATTTTGAGGTAACATCATGTAATAAGTAATAATAGTTTTTGCATTTTTGTGGTCAACAGTTAGTTTTGTGATTTTTTTTTTATTTGTGTTTTTAAAATAAAAAGTTACTCATAGCACTCCGGAAGAGTAAAAAATACAATGGAAATAATTGTTCACAAGCTTAATAATCTACCGTTTCATTTTTTGCTCCAGTTACAGGGCCCACCCTGTATACAAAACTATCAAATACAAAACTATAAAAAAAAAATATTTAACAAAATACACTTAAATTATAAACGTTATATCCGTCAGACGCCAAACTAGGCTGAGCCTGTATCTTGGCCGCTTGCGAGTGCAATTAATTAAATATATAGAAGACATTCATGAATCAGGAACAAATATTCGTGCTCATACACATAAATGCCCCTAAATACACCAAAAAATGCGCGAAAACCGCCTGCGCTGGTACGGACATGTAATGCGCCGCAGTGATGACCACATGACCAGAGAGTATTAGCCATCCAGGAGGGGAAAAGGGGAAGAGGACGCCCACCAACAACCTGGCTAAAAACCATCCATAACGACATGACAAAGTTAGGCATAACGACGGAATTGACGCAGAACCGTAATGATTGGAGGAACCCCGAATAGGGATAAAGCAAGGATTGATGATACAAATAAATGCCCCTACCGGGATTCGGGCCCAGGACTTTAGCTTCGTAGGCAGGGTCAGTACCAACTAGGCCAAAGTGGTCGTACACAACAATACGTAGATAATGGGATGTGGTGCTCAAGGTACCTGACACACTTAGGGCATTTATAGAGCCGTTACATCTAGTCCTTTTGCATACAATTTGGAACCAATTGCAAATCACTGGCAGTAAATAAATAATTAATTACTATTATTGGACAATTTTTACACAAATCGAACTAGCCCCATAGTAAGGCTCAATAAAGCTAAGCTTGTAATATGGAAACTAGACGACGATATATTTAATGGATATAAATACTTAAATACATAGAATACATCCAAGACTCAGACACAAATATTCGTGCTCATCACACAAATATTTGTCCTTACCGGGATTCGAAGCCAGGACCTTCAGCTTCGTAGGCAGCTATTGGCTAACCGGTCGTCTAAATATATATGAGAGGTATAATTTGTTTTATAAATGGACCAAGCCATGTTATTCACAATTATTTTTGGTATAATCGACGTCGTACATAGGCTTTAAGTTAAGCTTTAACATACTTATAGACGTGCTAAGTGTTGTAATTTTCAGAAAATACGCACGAGTGCGTCGCGTAATAAGTACCCTTCGTTCCTAGAGCGATCAGGTGTATCTCGAAGGACATCTCGAAGGAGTGCAAGAGCAGTGTTTTGCGACAAAAGAAACAGGTGTGGTGTTAGTACGGTTCCTCCATTGTTATGTTATGACTTTGAGTAGCTTATTATTCTTTATTATGTATACCTCAGGTCACTGCGAAAGTATAAGTTATTTTTTTTTTGTATTACAGTTTCTCAAAGTACCTACTCTCCATTAGCTTCTATACATCGATTCATCCGCCTAAGCCATGATTTATAGCATTCCCAGTACTCTTCTTTAGGGAGGTCTTCTACGGCCTGCAAGTAGGCATTCCGTGCATCCTCAGGACTGTTATATCGCGAGTCACGAAGTCCGAGTTTGATTTTCGGAAAGAGGAAGAAATCGCAAGGAGCTAAATCGGGGCTATACGGAGGATGGCAGAATTCTTCAATCTTTGTACTCTTCAAAAAATCCTTGGTGACAATGGCCTTGTGCGGCGACGCATTGTCATGATGCAAAAAGAGCGCTCTCAAACCAGTTTTAGGTCGTTTTTGTTTTAAATTTGGTAAATCCAACGCTCGTCTCCAGTAATTGACCGTCCTTCTCCCTGATCAAATTTTCTGAGCATATTTTTGCACCATGTCACGCGAGCTTCTTTTTGTTCTACAGTCAGCGAGTGAGGCACCCATCGTGAACATAATTTCCTGACTCCAAGCCGGTTGTGTAAAATTTCATTAATAGCTGGCGATGAAATCTTCACGACCTCTTATTTGTTTATAAGTCACTTTTGGGTCTTCCTTAATAAACATTTTCACAGCTAGGACGTTTTCTTCTGTAACTGAAGTCGCGGGCCGGCCACTTCTTTCATCATCATTTAAGGAGAAAATCCCTCGCTTAAATTTACCAAACCATTTGAAAACTTTTGCATAGTCCCCAAACGCTGAAACTAATCGCTCTCTGCACTCACATTCATTGAATCCAAATTTATAATCGTACAAAATCATGGCACGAAAATGTTCTCGCTTAAAAATCTTAAAATCCTTAATTGACGATAAAAGCCCGCGGAATTGAAACAAAACCCAACTGTTATTTTTTTTATTTTTTAATATTTGGTCAATTGGTATTCTATGTTCGAATTACAAATAATTTATCTTGAAAAAAAGGTGCAATCTAATTGCGTTCCTTTTATAAATTTTGAGTACCTATCTCAAAATTTTCCTAGTGACCCATACAACTTCACGGTAGATGTCGCTACGAGCCTCCCTAAGGTTAATTAGAAGAGTGAAGGGATTGAAAGATTCGCACGTATGTCCTAGTCCCTACTGTCCCTAGTACGGTAATATACTGTACCTAGTAAGTACGTGCAGTGTCTCGGAGGACTTATTTTGTCGGTTATTGGGTTTGTTTCTAGGTATATAGGTGTGTATACCTATATGTGAAGCTCTCTATGTTTAAATTACTGATTGTGAGGGTAGTATAAGAATATTTAGAAATAATTGTTTAACCGATATTCCTAGTGGCGTTTTGGATATTAACTATACTCAGATCACGTTTCTGCAAAACATACAAAGCGGCGCTTAACTATGGGAACGCAGCTTTGCATATTCTACCTATTTCAGGTTACGCGGCCTTATGGTATCACGCTTTATCTCTCCAAGATAAAAACACCGCCCGACTTAAACTTAGACTTAAAGCGGTATTAAACGACCTAGCACGGCTTTCACATTCGTGTGGACTTACGTTCGCAATATCGATGTAAAAGCGTTGGACCCTGCCTACACCTGAGGCACGCATGAGACGAATTGATGTACCATCTCCTGTAATCTGGCCATTTAAATGAATTGTTTCTTCGTGATTCGTGTAGGTGCCCATTATGACAAGGGACGGGACTTTCTCTTTTCCTGTTGGGTGAGTAGGTACTGTGAGTAGGTGAGTATACGTATCTGAGTAGGTACAGGTACCTACTTACGTTGTTTCTTTTTGTTATCGTAACAAATAGGAAAATGAGGGTCTACGTCTTATTTGTTTCTGTTGTAGTTAAAATACATTTGTTATCTTACAAAAACTTTGTTCGTTGTGCAAAAGTAAATATGTTATTACAGTGCAGTACCTATCTACTATTACATTGGAAGGTTTAGGTAAAAACATTTATAAGCGGCCTTTAGAGCAGGCTAAATGCAGTGCACTAACTGGGGGAAGGGAGATAAACCATCTCGCTCTAATCAGTGAGTGTGTGTGAGTGCAGTTGTTATTGCACTGAATTGAGCCAGGTCTAAAGGCCGCTTAAGAAAGGCTCCTTTTGTATGTATTTAATTGTGACCTGTTCAAATAGGCATTTGTTGTATTTGTAGGAATTACAAATTTTAAATGTAACGTCTATTTCACAACTATGTAGAAGATGAGCGTATTTACCTACAACTCAATTGACTATCATATTTTGTTGATACTGTATCTATTGCCTTTATTGTGAATCAGGAATATTATTTTCGTAAACAGGAGAAATTAGCTTAATTAGGTACCCTTAATAATTTAATAAGCGTATAACATTTGAGACAACTTTATATAGTTACTGCCAACAATTGTATCTACTTTCCTTTGCAGTTATAGGAGGGTAAGGTGGAGGCTGGTTAGTTATAGGCCTCCCGGTCCTATCTCCGTTTGGTTGCGTGTTCAGGTTGCCATTCTTGGATCGTAAAATTAAATGCCGGTTGGATTGGAGAAAACTGTATTGGTAACCTGAGTGCACTATTGAAAACTAAATAATAAATCAATATACAATGTTCAGAAGCTTTTCGGAACGTAAGAAAGAATGTCACAAGACAGAATAAAAATCTTGACATTAATATGTTTCTATTTTTGAATCCCTGACCAGCCAGTCGTGCAACAAAGTTGCCACACCACCCCCCTACGGAGAAACATAACCTCGCATAAAGCGAAATCGGTTAAACAGAACGGACGGAATAAAATGAGAAATAATTTAATCAACATTCTTAAATCTAACGCGTCTGTCTACCAGATCTGGTGATGTATGGGGGTTTTTGAGCCACGGGTGCGGGAGTTGTAGCAGGCAGTGCAGGAGAGACTGCGGTTCCAGGTACCAAAAAGGCTGGAGGAGCAGCTGTATCCTGCTGTTCGCGTTCCAATGCAGGTCGCGAGGCGATCGAGGGTAGCCCAGTGGAGGACGAGCCGTTTAGAGTTTGACAAACAGGGTCGTCGGTCATCATATGAGCTGGCTTCACGCGGTCAATGCCCACTTCCGCTTCTCGACCTCTGATAAGCAAAGTGATCGTCTTGTCCCTCTTGCGCAAGATCGGATAGGGTCCTGTGTAGGGAGCTTGCAAAGAACGACGCACAGTATCATCGCGAAGAAACGCGTGGGTCGCTGTTGACAGGTCCTTGAAAGTGAAAATTGCTTTTTGATGGTGATGCGATGCCGGAACAGGTCGGAAGTGAGCCATCTTGGCACGAAGCTGGTTGACGAAGTCGGATACGTCAGTGGGACGCTCGGATGCGACAGGAGTGACGAGCAGTTCGCCTGGAAGTCGTAGTGGTTCGCCGTATAGTAGCTCGGCCGCGCAAGAGCCAATATCCTCTTTTAAAGCGGTAAGAATACCGAGAAGTACCATCGAAAGTGCTCTGATCCACGAACTGCCGTGGCACATCAGAGCAGCCTTCAATTGGCGGCGGTGACGCTCCACCATTCCATTAGCCTGCGGATGATAGCTGGTCGTTGTTGGCTGGTGGTGCACCATGCACTTGCATCAGCTTCTGGAAAAGCGATGATTCAAATTGGCGGCCCTGATCGGTGGTGCCGACCGTCGGAACACCGAATCGGGGCAATCCAGCCATTTGTAAAGGTTTCAGCCACTTCCTCCGCGGTAATGGTAACCATCGGCCATACTTCCGGCCAGCGCGTGCTGCGATCAATGGCCGTGAGGCAGTAGTTAAAACCGTTGCAAGGAGGTAGCGGGCCAATAATGTCCAGGTGGACATGGCGCAGTCTGGCTGAAGGTGTGGTGCCTTGCTCCGTTGACATGGCACACAGTTTTTCGCCCATTTCTGGCAGTATTTTCTAATGCCAGGCCAAACATAGCGGTCGCTATATCCAGTTTTGTAGTCGCGCGCGCACCTGGGTGACTTAGGCCGTGCAATTTGTCGAAAATGCCACGACGAAATGCAGGCGTCACATACGGGCGGGGCTTACCCGTAGATGTATCGCACACAGAGTAACATCTGTCCCCGGAATGCATACATCTTCGAGCTTGAGAGAGGAGAAATGATATATCAATTATTCATCGAGAGATTCTAATCAGGGGCCGGTGACCTGGGTAGGGGGTAACCTGGGGAGGTTGATGCGGTTAGTTTGTTTCGTTAGATATTACCTATGGCCGTCGAATTATCATCAGACTATGAGATTAATCCAAAAATACAATTTTATTTCAATGTTTATTCGCGCGCTCGCTTCAGTGCACCTGTCGCGCAGATAAGTCAAATCAAAATGGAATGTGAAATGTATGTATTACCTACATGATATTGCACTGCCACCCAATTTATATACAGGGTGTCCGGTAAATAATGGACAACCTTCTAACCACGAATAGGGCACCTTAGACTGGTCCAGAAAATCGACTTTGAGGTTTAGTAAAAGCCCCCTGGTTTTCGAGATATTCGCATTTTTCGAAGAGCGAATTGTACCAAAACAAGGTGTTTCAAAATGAACATTTATATCAACATCTTTATTTGTAAAGATGTAAATGGCATGTGTTATACCATTTTAGAATCAGTATTAGATAAACTATTTTTCAGGTGAAGTGAAATAAGGTGCAAGTGGTGACAAGTAGTGCACATTATTTAACTTTAATGACCTGGACGTTAATAATTCTCGGAAATATTATCTAACAGTGATGCAAATGAACGCGTATTAGAGTTTTATGGTGGCCAGACCGATTTCTGTTTAATTAGGTCTTAATTAATAAAATCACATTTTTCTTTACAATGTTCTACAAGTTTGATTGCTTGTGGTGAAAAAAAAAAATTTATGAGGACCAGAGTTTCTCTAATACTGATTCTAAAATGGTATAACACATGCCATTTACATCTTTACAAATAAAGATGTTGCTATAAATGTTCATTTTTAAACACCTTGTTTTGGTACAATTCGCTCTTCGAAAAGTGCGAATACCTCGAAAACCAGGGGACTTTTACTAAATCTCAAAGTTGATTTTCTGGACCAGTCTAAGGTGCCCTATTCGTGGTTAGAAGGTTGTCCATTATTTACTGGACACCCTGTATGTAGGAATGCAACATTCCAGCTCCGTAGGACATCGAGAAGCGGGTCACAGGCACCGGTACAGGTGAAACTAAATAAAAGCTCGTTAGTAGATCAGTTAGTGTACTAACGTAGGTACCTAATTACCTAGGGAGTTATTAAAAAATTGAATAGATAGCTTTAAATAATTAGCGTCGAGACGATTCTAACAAGCCCTAACACGACGGCTCGAATAAACTGCCACTGGCGCAAGTGGGACGGAATAAGTAGGTACCATTAATATGAATAGGTACCTACCTTCGTTAAATCTTCGTGAATTCACCTAGGGAGTTATTCAGTAATGGAATACATAGCATTACACAAGCATAAAAAGTTAAAAAAAACTATATCCCGACTACGGAAAAGTAACTACGAATACTTAATATTTGATCACGAAATTTTTTTCTCTTTCATTTGTGGGGGGGGCTAAGTATGATAGCAAAATATTTTTTTCAAAGTCAGTCGCTTATGTGTATGTACAGCTATCATATTTTTATTTCTAACCTGCGGTTTTTTTATCCGAAAGCTGTTATTGAACTTCGAAATGAAAATATCGGGGGTTTTCAACTTTTCTAAGTTGTTATTTATTCTTACAAAAGGTAGCTTATGTCACCCGGAGCATAATTTCAAATCGATTGACACCCCATTTATCAAAATCGGTTGAGTATTTTGTACGATATAGTGGAACATACGTAAATAGGCAACAACGCAAACACTGCCAATTAGAGAGACACTCCATCACCTGCCTCACCCACGTCTACCGTCCCGCAAACCCATATAGGTAGGTATTTAAGTATTTATTCATTATTTTTATTACATTCTTGTTTGTGTACTAATTTGTTAAATTCCATACCTTGTCTTGCTCTATCTTTAAGCCGCGTAATTGTTAATTTGCAATGTTTGGTTTCCACGAGACAGGACCAGCCTAGTGTGGAACCTTAGCCACTATGTTTTTTTCATTTTCATTTTCATTTCATTTCATTTTCATTTCATTTTCATTTCATTTTCATTTTCATTTCATTTTCATTTCATTTTCATTTCATTTTCATTTCATTTTCATTTCATTTTCATTTTCATTTTCATTTTCATTTCATTTTCATTTCATTTTCATTTCATTTTCATTTCATTTTCATTTCATTTTCATTTCATTTTCATTTCATTTTCATTTCATTTTCATTTCATTTTCATTTCATTTTCATTTCATTTTCATTTCATTTTCATTTCATTTTCATTTCATTTTCATTTCATTTTCATTTCATTTTCATTTCATTTTCATTTCATTTTCATTTCATTTTCATTTCATTTTCATTTCATTTTCATTTCATTTTCATTTCATTTTCATTTCATTTTCATTTCATTTTCATTTCATTTTCATTTCATTTCATTTCATTTCATTTTCATTTCATTTTCATTTCATTTTCATTTCATTTTCATTTTCATTTCATTTTCATTTCATTTTCATTTCATTTTCATTTCATTTTCATTTCATTTTCATTTCATTTTCATTTCATTTTCATTTCATTTTCATTTCATTTTCATTTCATTTTCATTTCATCTTCATTTCATTTTCATTTCATTTCATTTTCATTTCATTTCATTTCATTGTCATTTCATTGTCATTTCATTGTCATTTCATTGTCATTTCATTTTCATTTCATTTTCATTTCATTTTCATTTCATTTTCATTTCATTTTCATTTCATTTTCATTTCATTTTGATTTCATTTTCATTTCATTTTCATTTCATTTTCATTTCATTTTCATTTCATTTTCATTTCATTTTCATTTCATTTTCATTTCATTTTCATTTCATTTTCATTTCATTTTCATTTCATTTTCATTTCATTTTCATTTCATTTTCATTTCATTTTCATTTCATTTTCATTTCATTTTCATTTCATTTTCATTTCATTTTCATTTCATTTTCATTTCATTTTCATTTCATTTTCATTTCATTTCATTTTCATTTCATTTCATTTTCATTTCATATGGTCCGACTGCAAGCTACAGGGCTCGGAGCCCTTCAGTATCCATTTGGAGTGGAGGAAGCAGTGGCAGGAACAGGATGGAACCCCTAACATAGACCCCACTAGAACTCCAACGGGCTTTAACGAACACCACAAGACCTGGGTCACTCTGAACCGCATCCGGACGGGCGTTGGGTGCTACCTACACAAGTGGGGCATATCAACAGCAGCTGACTGTGATTATGGTGCGCCAACACAAACCGTCCTACACATTGTTGAGGAATACCCCAGAAGACTATTCACGGGAGGTATGGATGACCTATTGGCGCTGACCCCTGCAGCAAGGGACTGGCTACTCAACTTAGATATTAAATTGTAATCTTTTAAACTTGTACTCATTGTTAGTATTAATTTCAACTGTAAAAAAGCCATCATCATCCTCCTAGCGTTATTATTCCCGGTTGTGCCCCTAAAGGAGCCCGGGGTCCGCTTTGACACCTAATCCCAAGATTTGGCATAGGCACTAGTTTTACGAAAGCGACTGCCATCTGACTTTCCAACCCAGAGGGAAAAATAGACCTTATTGGGATTAGACCGGTTTCCTCACGATGTTTTCCTTCACCGAAAAGCTAACGGTAATTCCGTACATAAGTTCCGAAAAACTCATTGGTACGAGCCGGAATCGAACCCACGACCGCCGCTTGACAGCCGCATGCCTGAACCACTAGGCTACAGTAGCTTCAACTGTAAAACTGTAAAAAAGCCATACGATATAATAATAATAATACGTAAATACAAACATATTTAGACTGCTAAAAACATAATTATCCCTTCCTTTCGGCTCTGCCATAGTCGGGCAAAAAGAATTAGCGTGGAGACGATTCTAACGAGCCCTAACACGAAGGGTCGAATAAACTGCCCGGCGCAAGTAGGACTGAATCAGTCATGTGACTTCGGCTAGACTTATTTCCCGCGCACCTCCCGAGGCAGTGACGATACACTCGATTACGTTAAGAATTTTATCTACACCCATATCATAAATCCTCTAGAATGTGTTCGGAAGCCATATATAACGACCACCATAATTGGAACCAGTAACGTAAAATCAGCGTTTTATCTGTGCCAGTGTTATTATAATGTATGAACAATCATAAAAACATCGATAATCGATGTTATTATGGAAATCAAGTCCGGTGTTGGGGTGGTGCTGGTCCGGTGGAGTTAGTCATGATTTGAAATCTAGTCGGCCATGGCGGTGCAATGGCGGTTATTCTAATGGTTCCCGAACACATCATTGAGGATTTATAACATGTGGGTAGATAAAATAGTGTATGTAACTATACATAATTAGGCATTAAATCACTCATTATGTACAGTCACATAAACTACTATTAGAGTTTATTTATTTTGTGGCCACGTTCACGTCTGTCTGTTATGATGTGTCCCATGTATAAGTCGGCTTAGTACCTATAATAGCTTCCAAGTGGATGTCGCGAGGGCGACGCCGACGGAACAGCTCTTGACGGAGCTGGCGACAGTGATGGTATTTCGACAATGGGCCTGAGCGGCCTGAGTCATACACAGCCAGTCATAGATACTGGTGTCATGGAAATCAAGGAGAGCCGCCAGCAGTGATGAAAACCAGCAGCAGTGGTAGTGGTTTCTTCACAGACATAAAATCCGTTTCTGAATAGGTACCTACGAGTACCGTAAAATACCGTGTTTAACATAAATACTCGTACAGTCACCGGCATCAATATGTGAAATGAAAATATGAAAATATATTTATTTCCGAGAGAGAATTTCAAAAACAACAAAAACATAGTGGCTAAGGTTCCACACTAGGCTGGGCCTGTCCCGTGGAAACCAAACATTGCAGATTATCAATTACGCGGCTTAAAGATAGAGCAAGACGGAATTTTACAAATTAGTACACAAACAAGAATGTAATAAAAATAATTAATAAATACTTAAATACCTACTAGTATAGAAGTAAGTGAAGTATTACGTGGAGTGTGGTACGTACACACTATTGTGCATGTGCTTGTGTGTGTCTGTGTGCGTGTGAGTGAGTATGAGTTCATGTGCATGTGTGTGTGTGTATGTGCTTGACAGTAAGCGTTATGACTATGACACTACCTGAAGTATGACTTCTGACTGTTCATAGTTCCAAGACAATAAGAGCGTTTGTATTTTCTTTTTTGCTTCTTGGACGCTGCAATGTCTAAGTTCGATCGCTTTTGCGAATTCGTTATAGATATACGGAAACAGAAACCTAGGAAATCGATTTGCGAATTTGGTCTTGACCATCGGAACTGGTACTTTTAAAACTCTTTTCCTGACCAAGTCCCTGTAGCATGGCAGGTTCAATGTTGCCTTATGCACGTACACGGCAGCACGCAGCAGGAATAACCTACGAACGCTAAGTACCTCCGCTTCTTTATATAAGTCAGCAGTAGAATACCAGCGAGGCTTACGCAAGGACACCTTTAAAACTGCGCTTGGAGCTCTTTCGAGCGCTATGAGAGTTGTTTTTGCGACGCCTCCCCATGCAAGTATGCAGTAGTTGGTTATGGATTGGCACAGTGCGAGGTACACAGTTTTCAAAAGTTGTCCGCTAGCAGATGTGATGAATCAAAGGCCGCAAAAATATCTGACACGCTCTTACGACTCTAGGAATAGATGTCATCAGATATTTTTGCGGCCTTTGTTCCATCATATATTTATGCCGGTGATTGTACATGTACTTACGTATAACATAAATTGATTTTGGGAAAATTGCAAAAAAAAATACCTATTTTGAATGTAATCTACGTTTTAACTTTTTTTACACTGAGTAACGACAAAATGCCCATATAGGTATTTTGTATGGGAACCTATCATAACACAATGGAAAAAGTTAAAGCGTAGGCACCTAGATTAGATTCAGACCTTTAACTATGTTTTTTTTAATTTCATCCTTTTAGGGGTAGGTGGTTTAAACAACGGTTCGTTATGTTACTAGGTAAGGTAAGGTTAACTAGGTACCTAGGTATACCTTCTATCTATGTATTTATCGTTTACCATGAAAAGTGTGTTGAGACATTAACGACCTAAAATTTTAGGATGATCCGTACGCTCTACTAAAGTGGATATAGCGGTATCGCTGGACTAACAATGTTGAGACACCATTTTCTTCATAAAGTTTATGTAAATTACAAATATTATCCTTCCTTTTAACGTAAGGAATAAAATCCGCTGGAGAATTGCTACTTTCGCGTGCAAATATAATAGTCCCTTAGGATTTTGAAGGTTAATACAACCTGACATTGTTTCGAAATGGAAGACGTGAATTTAATACCCACCTATTTACCTACCGTAGAATATTACGCATACGAGAATAGGATGGATGGATACCTGCTTTAAAATTGGCTGATTAAATCTAAGAGCATTAATGCGTATACGATATGGATGTTATATATGTACCTAAAAATATAAGTATCTATATGTATTTATCTATTATATATATCGTCGCCTAGTACCCACAACACAAGCCTTATTGAGCTTACCGTGGACCTAGGTTGATTTGTGTACCTAAGATTGTCCAGTGTAATATTATTTAAAAAAACACTTAAAAAATATAATTAAAAATTTAAAAATCTCAAAAATATGTTTTGAAAAATAAATTGCAAACACTATTATGACTCATTACATGATGTTATCTCAAAATCTGCAATTTTTTTTACGTCACCGTCTTCATAGAAGTTTGAAGGACGATAGCGTAATGGAAACAAAAAAATTGTATGAATAACGCGGGACACATTTATTTTCTCCTATTAAAATCGAAAGGGCTTCATATTCTTATTCTAAAGCGATTTTTATTCTCATATAAAATAATACGCAATTCCACAACTTTTTTTGAAAACTCCCAAAAACAAAAAATAAAAAATATTTCTTAGGAAACTCTATAGTAAAATCCCTAAAGAAATCATTGCGCTCACTTCAAGAGTCATGTAACAACTATACTTTATTAAACAAAGCTTATTACACAATTAACCAATAAATAGAAGGCAAAGTTGCCTGGAAGCTTCTGCATGATGTTCCACCAAATGTAACTGAACCAAGTATTATGTAAAGGTAGAATCAGTTTTGACTTGCAAAAGTGCTATCTGAACGCCTAAATATTTGAATAAACATAAAACAAACAAAGAAAATCGGATGAATTTCTAAAATCATTTCACCAGTACATGCACCTCCAGGATGGACATAAGCTATATTTTTTCAGCGCCTCCCTCGCCTGGGTTCTTGTGTGAAATAAGTTTTTCTTTATGGAAGGGTTGCTGTTTGCTGTAGGTACATACGTTTCTGCCAATGCTTGTTTTTTTCATCCCGCTACGGAGATAAACAATTAGATACGGTAGGTACTTTCAGAACAAGAAAAATTTAAAAATATTCACATCTTCATCAGATTTTGACCTAACCTGTTAAGTAATTAGCATGCTATTCGAAACTATTATTTGTAACCTAATTAACCTAACATCGTTAATTAATTTTCAGTATGATACCTAGGGTAATTCTCAAATAATTAACGGCACTTGTCACAACCGAGTGCAAAAGTTAACGCTACTAACACTTAATTTTTCTTGTTCAATCAAAATCGAGTAAGTGGTTTAGTGAGTGCCTACGCCTGTAAGGATACCTACACCCTAAAAGAAAATATCCGCTTTATGACACTTTCCGAGACTTCGGCCTAAATGACTAGCCTGAAATGCGCTGATACGTAGATAATCCCTCAGACCAGGATAAGCGGTGAGTTTGCGTATTCTCTTGTCTAGCACATGTTGGTTTTTATGCTAAGGCATTCGTGTTTAATCTTGAGTAAAATAAAACAAGTTACATGCCTAATTATTATTGGGGAGTTTTATATCTAAGTAAGTAGGTACTTATAGATGATTTTGACGTGATAACGTCTTATAAATCGATGAACACCGGCAGCACGCTTGAAAAAGTATGACTCATTGTCCCGTTCCGCCTGAGCCGAGCGTTCGGGACGTAAATAGTTGATTGTCGATTTTATTTTTCGCAGAATTAGATAAAACAAAGTTGGAAGAGCTCGTGATTCTGTATTCACACAATTTCCTAAATTAAATCACTGTTTATAGAATTGTTTCAGCATGTACAACTCAAGCCATTTCATATGTAAGTACCTACAAGTATATCCCACTTTGAATTTTCGCCTAACCTCAAATCCGTAATTTTTCATAGGAAATAAATATAATATGTTTGAATTCGAGGGGAAACCCAATTTTTTACCAATCAACAACGGTTAACAGTTAACACTATGTTGTTGGATTTGTTGGACGTAAAATTGCCCCTGCATCTGTGTAATGAATAAATTGCTAGCCAATCAGATTGATTCAGATTATTGGAAAAGTATAACGTATTTCATTTCATTCATTAAAATGCAGTTCGTTTCAATAAGTGGCAGCTGCAGTTGCCTGCAGTGCATGTCGGGTCAGCTATATTTTTTTCAGCATTTTCTTATCAAAATGATGATTTTGACCACATCCAGAATCTCTTTAACAGCCCATACATTTTTGAGGTTTCCGCGATGTAACCAGCAATTTTTTTTCATGTACCTATGAATAACGACACGCCTAAATTTACAATTTAAAACACCCCCAACACAACAAACGTAGCAAAGAACCATCTCGACGGGCAAGATTTTCAATAAAAACCCCACTCAAATCGGTTCACTTCACCCTAAGTATTGGGAGCTCGAGCTACGGTGCCACGGGGTATATAAGTGGTACATGTGTATCTGTGTGTCTACACACAGATACACATGTACCACTTATATACCCTTCGTTTCGTCAGGGGTGACACATGTCAAATGGACTAAAACAGGAAATTTTCTCCGTATTTTTCAGGGTTCCGTACGAAAAGAGTAAAACGGGACCCTATTACTAAGACTCCGCTGTCCATCTGTCTGTCTGTCTGTCTGTCTTTCTCTCTGTATGTCTGACTGTCTGTCTGTCGGTCTGTCTGTCTGTCACCAGGCTGTATCTCATGCACCGTGCTAGTTAGACAGTTGAAATTTTCACAGATGATGTATTTCTGTTGCCGCTATAACAACAAATAATAAAAAACATTTTTTTTTCTTTTACAATTTTACACAAATCGACCTAGTCCCAAACTAAGCAAAGCTTGTTCTATGGGTACAAGACGACGATAAACATACATATATAGATAAATAAATGCTTAAATACATAGAAAACATCACTCAGAAACAAATATTTGTGCTCATCACACAAATAAATGCCCTTACCGGGATTTGAACCCGGGACCTCCGGGCTCTGGTTTCGTAGGCAGGGTCACTACCAAAATTGGCTACAGGAGGCTCCCATAAAATAAACGTGATTTATTTGCCGTTTTTATAGATAATGGTACGGAACCCTTCGTGCGCGAGCAGACTCGCACTTGGCCGGTTTTTTAATATTATTGTGCTTTTTTTCTTTATCATGTGAATTGATTTTGAAAAGGGTGGCATAAGTAAGGTGAATCGATTGTTTTTTTTTAGAATAATTTCATAGGAATTTGAAGAAAATAAAATACATAGGTATTAAAAGTATTAAATTACAAACTTAGTTTAGAAGTTTTTTTTGAAGAAGATTGTGTACAAAACTTGCCTAAAAAGTTTGATCCACGAACAAGGCTTCGCAGTCCATCGACTGCTCACGATATAAAAATTAATGATAAATCCATTAAGGAATACTAGGAATATGGGCATAGACAAAATATGTACCTACTGGAGTTATCAAATATGAAAATAATAATATAGCTGAGCGCCTAAGACACATAATGAATCATGCATCGAAGCCGGTACAAATATCCATAATTAAACTTTTGCATAAAAAAGGTGACAAAGAAACCCCTCAAAATTACCGGACAATATTAGCTCTTCTACCAGTGTTTTCCAAAATACTCACAACTCGCGCGTCGTGTCCCGCAACATAACTTCTGCGTATTTTTATATCGAAAATAAATATATCGGCAGTGAAAACATCGAAGTAAAAAATATCAAAAATCAAAATATCGAACCATTAAAATGTCTATTGTTATTATATCTGTCGGCGGCCGATCGTAAAATCCGGCAGATCACGAAATTCCTAGGCACATCGTGAAACGCCGCCATTTCATGATTTGGCTAATAGTTGACCAGGCATTATCATGATGTTCCTGATAAAAAATACGGCCTATCGATTAGAGCTACGCATTCGTCGATATTCCTAGCTCTATACCGGGCACAAGTCACTGACTAAATTTTCATATGCCTGACCGGGCTGAATATATTATGGGAAGAAACATGTATACCAATATTTAAGATCTTATGTACCATATATTCATTGTGAATAAACCATTCATTCATTCATTCATTCATTCATTCATTCAATCACATCGTAAAATCCGGCAGATCACGAAATTCCTAGGCATATCGTGAAACGCCGCCATTTCATGATTTGGCTAAAATGTCTGATTTGCCCACAATACAAATGCCGAACGATTAAAATATCGAATGTACAAAATGTCGACACTTATGAAGGCGACATATTTAAATTTCGAATCACAACATATCGACCGTTGAAATAGACACGTCCAAATAATATAAAACGTAAGTAAAACGAAGAACGAGTAGAATTTCTAATATCATGTTTGTATGTATCTATGTATAGAGACTATGCATTCAATATAAATGAACCTAACTATTGATACTTAGTAGATATATTCTCTGCGTCTATAATCTGTTAATCTACTAATTCTACGTTAAGCAGGGCCTCCGTTAGGTACGACGACGAGTGAAGCGAGGAGGAGTGTTAGGTAGAACTGCAACCCTAAGTATTAGTAATACTTAGGGTTGCATTGCTGTATTACAGTGCGCGAGCCTATAGCGAGCGAAGCGAGCGTGCCGCGGTAGCGGTCGGCGAAGCGCCAGAACCGAACAGGTTATTTTACATCATATCACCCTGGTATTTTAGAGATTGTGGAATCGACAATCTTCTTGACTTTCGATATTTCTTATGTGGTTGGTATTGGTAAATTAAACATTCGATATTTTGAATTTCGACCTTGCAACCGTTCGTTATATTGATTTTCGATGAACTCTAATAGGCCAAGCAAATTAGATCCAAAAAAAACTTTTTGAGGAATTAATTCTCATAAAGCTAGGAATCGTTTGCAATAAAATGACAGTTTATTATTGTCAATATATACAAGATTATAATTAACATAAACTAAATTTTTAATACTCGTACCTTCATTTGGTCCTACATGCATGTAATCCAAGTTTGCACCATCCCAGGAGGTGTGCATAACTTTTGGGAGCCCAATAATCGCGAAATTTTTGGTCTTTTTTCAGTTTTTTGCATGTGCACTAACAGTAGGTACGACGGACGGAAAATGTATTCTATTCAATATTAAAGAATGTGTATAATGTGAAATTTTATTTTCTAAATTTTTTATTTTATGGATTTTTCAGCAGGTATGTATTTTTCAAAGACACCGGTCGGTCTTGAAAAGTCGCAAAATGGAAGTTTGCACCTAAACGACAAAATTTTCCCAGTTTCTAACCTTTGATTTCGACTATACCAATGAACCGAATTTAAAGTTTTAGATATTCATTCGACGCAGAATTTGACCCTCTTTAATATTGAATAGAATACATTTTCTGTCCGAAGTACCGTTTTTGTGCTACATGAAAGAAGAGCAAAAATGTATGCACACCTCCTGGGGGGATTATTCGATGTTCATGCCAATATCGATTCTTCCTGTATTTCACCACATTCGCCATTGTCCACAGTCATTATTTGTGTACAGTAGCGATTCTTCCTGTTCGCAAATCTGCACAACCTGAATTCCACACAACAATTCACCACATTCGCCATTGTGGACAGTCGTTATTTGTATACAGTAGCGATTCTTCCTGTTCGCAATTCTGCACAATCTAAATTTCACACAACACAACAGCACTTAATAACATTCTTTATTTTGTCTTCGTTTTCAGTCGTTTTATTCACACAATCGTGATTTTTCATTAAGACCGCTTCAGAAAACAAGCGGCAGAATGGGCCTCGGAGTTTCCTACTTTATTGTAAGAAAACTGCATAAAATGAAACAGTTTCTATTTTGAATGTTATTTGAAGATACTTGCTACAATTATATGAGTCCCAAAACACGATTTGATTAATTTGCCTCGATAAATTAGGATTGCAAAGTTAGCTCTGATTTAGCGTTTTTTTGGTAAGTTGAGTTTACTATAAACCTGATTTTTTTTGCTATTAAATTTTCAGTATTCATTTTTATATCCTTTTATTCCTTTTTAAATATGTGACAAACAAGGGGGCTTTTTTTAATAAAAAAAACACATAAATTAAAAATCACGCACAAATCGGGCACGGGTATAAGTCATTTCGTTTATGTTTCTAGGCAGATGGCCAGGCGGCCTCGAGCTGGAAGGACGTCTGTCGCGATTTTTTCATTTTGACAATTGCATAATTCGCTAATTTTATACCAGCAATCAGACAATAATACGTTTTTAGGGAAAAAATAATAGGGTGTCATGGGGTTGTATCAACGTTTCAAATAGATTATCTGGCATATTTACAATTTGTGCTAATATAAAACATTTATTTCCGTTTCACGTCCGTCTTTGGGTCATTGACTTTACTTAGTATATTTACAAATTTTCAAGTCAATCGGTCCAGTACTTTCGGAGCAAATCGGTTGTGACAGACGGACAGACAGATACATGGATCCTATAAGGGTTTCGTTTTTGCCTTTTGATGTACGAAACCCTAAAATCACGATTGAGTGAATATAACGACTGAAAACGAAGACAAAATAAAGAATGTTATTAAGTGCTGTTGTGTTGTGTGGAATTCAGATTGTGCAGAATTGCGAATAGGAAGAATCGATACCTACTGTACACAAATAACGACTGTGCACAATGGCGAATGTGGCGAAATACTATTGTGTGGAATTCAGATTGTGCAGAACTACGAGTAGGAAGAATCGCTACTGTTCACAAATAATGACTGTGGACAATGGCGAATGTGGTGAAATACTATTGTGTGGAATTCAGATTGTGCAGAATTGCGAACAGGAAGAATCGATATTGGCATGAACATCGTATAATCCCTCCTGGGATTGGGCAAACTCAGATTTCACGTATTTAGGACCAAATGAAGGTACGAGTATTAAAACAATTTCCAGCTTTATGGGAATTAATTCTTCGAAAAATTCTAATCTGATTGGCCTAAAACCGCCGTATTGTATAGATATGTAACATTCGTGTTTAATATGGCTGTGATTAAATATACATAGCTATGTCTGAACTAAGGCTTTTGATTAAATTCATGGCGGGTCCCTCTGTCCCAAGACGGTGTTAAGAGTTTTGGAAGTGTCTGAACTTCATTGCTCCGAGGCTCCGAGGCATTTAGGTCGCAACTGTAACTGAGATAGGATAATACTTATAGTAAAATAAATTTAAAGTTTCGCTATTTTCATCTAGGTAAAAGTTACTTCTAGTCAACCAATTGATTTAAATTTATTAGATCTAAATATTCAGCGAGATACTATGTAGCGTGAATCCAACTATTACACATTATATTGGGATTACCTTGGCGTCTGTTCTAAGTAGAAACGTAATATATTTTAATTGTATTTACATTTGTCCCAACTCCCACGCGCGTTCCGACACAGGTTCGGCATTGGCGCGCGTGCAAGGATCTCATTTATGACTTAGTTATTGAGCATATATTTTATACGTGAATGTTTTTTGTGCTTATGTAGACAAATATGTCTGAAGTGAATCAATTCAATAATAAATATAAATAAGGTAATCATTGAATAAGAACAATATAGGACCTACACAACCATTTAATGAGAAACGTAGGTAGGTATCAACTTAATCTAGAGGTACAGAATAATCTATGTGTGCTATTCTATTATTTTTGTAGTTACTAATATTAAGCTAAGTATTATTTTATTACTAACAATAATGATCCATGTTGGTCCCTGAATAAATGAATTGAATTGAATAACTAAACAAACGAAGATCAGATATAATGTAATTGAGTAAACTGTCATAATTACATTTTGGCAGAAAAATTCACGGGCAACATGGGTAGGTTTTTTTTTATTTCCTGTTCCGGCAACGGATGTCTCCGCCTAACAAGGCGCTCCGAGTAAAACGTGACTGGACGCTCTAGAGGCGTGTTTGATTCAAATGAAAGTCCCTAGATTTATTTGAGTTCATTCGATTTTGAAGAGCTATTGTGGGTTATATTCATATCATAACCAGCGTCAGGTCATAAGTAATTGGGGTTCTAATGTGTATTTTCTGTGGCCAATAAGTTACTCGTAAATATACCTATTTTTGTATTTTCTCTGATATTATGAATAAATGAGTGATGATGAGTAAATGAATGATGAGAGGGTATGAGTAAGAGTTGTTTCGACCATTCAGTTTTAATGAGATTTAGACAGTGGTCCTGCGTTTATTTTAAATTTTAAGTAACCTACCAGCCAAAACCATGTCGAGCTGGGTCAGATGAAATTTAGACTTAATACACAGTGTAGCTGTGTGCAGTGTGTGCCCATTTGGGGCTACTAAAATTGATTTTTCTTTTCAAAAGCTAGTACAGTAGACGGCAAACTTCGTGCGCAAATGACCTTGCCTGCGCAAAGGCGAATTGTACGTGCAAGCTGCCCCCCCACTTCCCCTCATTTGCGCACGAAGTTTGCCGTCTACTGTACGTGCCGTTTATTCAAGATCAAATTAGTTGAGATTATATCTGTATTCCTCGTAACATTGCACAAATTGCTCTCCAACGTGGTTAGAGACGCAATCGTGTGCCGCAAAGCATCCGAGTACCCTTCTACAATAGACAGATGCAATTCAAATTGTAATTCTAGGTGCAGGTAATATCTACAGGCACAATTCTAAAATATGAGGTCTTACATTGTTAGAGGAGATTAGAACCGGTGAAATAAAGCCCACCTAAACTATTACCCGAGAAGGGCTGATATTCACGATGCTTACCGACTACTCACGTGAGGTGAACAAGTGTAAGTTTGTGCTCCAATTGCGTGTAATTGTGAGGAATCTGGGTGAAAATAGGTGAGCGTTGAGGTGGGCCGACACTACTTGTGAATATCATACAAGCTCTGCACTCCGAGCGTGTAAGCAGATCTTGGCCGTGTATGCACCGCACGTCTACAAAGATCTGACATAGATTCCGTTTTCAATTTACAAAAAAATCCAGGACTTTCTTTGCCGCAGCATCAGCATCCATGCGAACGAAAAGATATGCTTGTGCATTCAAGATCTGCAATGTACAGTCAACATTAAAAATATTTAGACGGAAACGTGGCAAAATATGCGAACTTCACAGTTAATGTCGGTGAGGGAGCTGCGGCCCACAGACACAGGTCACACAGGAATATGTTAACCAGTACCGTACTGCAGAGGTACCTATAGGTCGCCTCGCATTGTGGGGCACACCTTCGAGTGTCTCCACAGTGCGCGGCTGGCCGGGGTCGCGTGTGGCTGCGCCTGCGCCGAGCTGCAGGTGGTGGAACAGTACAAGTACTTAGGCCTGCTTATAGACCATAAGTTCACATGGCAACCGCATGTCAACAGTGTGTGCAATAAGTTAAGATCGGTGCTTGTAAAGTTCCACCATCTGAAGTTTGTACTAGACAAGGCTACTATGTATACAGTGCGCTCGTAGACTCACTTTTATCCTATGGATTGACAAGCTATGGTCGGACATTTAAGACTTACTTAGACAAAATAAAAGCGTTACAGATACGATTCATGAAACTAATGGTTGATAAGAAAACAAAAATAGAATGTAAAAATAACACCTACGAACAGCTTTTCTTAGAATGTAAAATATTGCCAGTCCATAAAAAAGTAATGTTGTTGTTGGCTGTGGAACAATTTAGTAACGACGAGTTTAAACAACCTATTGGTGCTCAAAGGCTTGTTAGAAACAGAGACAGAGATAAACTAATATTGCCTAGGTTTACTAATTATTATGGCCAAAGACATAGAAAGTACCTAGTTCCGAAAATATATAACGACCTGCCGTCCGAGACAAAGAGTGCAACTGTCACAAAACAATTGTTTAAGAAGAAAGTAAGCGACGTCTTATTAAATACATTAAAAAATGAAATTCAGCTATCTTAAGTAACTTTATAGATTCCTTTAATTGTATCTAGCATAAGTAATACCGTACATATATATTACTATTCATACAGCTTTTAGCTAATAAAATGTAAAATCAATTAGGAGCGTTGTTTGCCAACAAACCGCATTGTGGTTTGGCAGATTAATTGTACCTATGTAAATTTAGCTATAAGCCTTAAAGAGAGAATAAAAAAATAAATAAATAATAATAATAATTTTATCGCCAGATTCATATGGCCGCTTAACACTTTCGTGTAGTTCTACACACGAATGTTATGATGTTGTAAATTTTCAAAACCAACACCGGAAAATTAAAAGATTTTTCAATAAATTAATAATCATATAGTTAGTAAGTACCATCCAAAGTAGCCAAATATTTCGGTACACGTCTTTTTACTGTAGGAGTAAAGGATGTGTTACGATATAATTGGCTACTCTAGCTGCTACTATAGTTAGTTACGATGCTGTCTGGCTACTTGTACTTACATACGTACTTGTATAAGTAGGTCCTCTGTCTGACAAAACCGATGTTTGACAGTTAGAAACGTCAAATCGTCATCCCACTTTCACGCGCTCGTATAAGTAGAGAGAACGGGCATATTATTATCAACAACTCGGAGGTGCGCGAGAACCGAGTTTAGCCGAAGGCACAAGATGCCAGTGGCGGAGCGCCCAAACAAGCCTACTCCCACCGGCTTGCCTAAAATTTCTTGCTATGTATTAACAAACCCATAAATCATCAAAAAACAGCCCTTTTTTATGCTCCGGGTTGTCCAGTGACAATTCTCACGCGCCGCCACTGCAAGATGGTGAGAGTACTTACTGCTTGAACTAGGAATAAACGCACTCTCTTGACCTATATATTTTTCTGTTAAATAGAAACCAAAACCCGATTGCTTAAAAAATTCCGATAGAAAAATATCTAAACTGGATTCAATATGTACCTTTTTATCAAACTACATAGGTAGTCAAGTTAAAAAGGTAGCGTCACCGGCTTAAATCACGCCATCCGCCATATAAGACTGCAACGACCCTTTTAAATACTCCCTTCGATATTACCAAGAAATGAGCCCAAGAATGGAGACAGGACTCCCCAACCAGCCTAGGGATTAATATCGACCCAACAAAAAACCCACTGATTTTTCACCATCAAGGCGAAATTGGTGCCAGTTAAACAGGCCGCGGATTGGGTAGGAGCCGAGAGTTCATGCACAAATGTGGAAGGAGGGAGTCTCCAGCATGCGAGTGTGGAGCTGCGGTGCAGGACATGGACCATATTATCTGCGAGTGCCCACTCACCAAGTACTTAGGGCAACCCAGCCGACTTGTTAACTCTAGATATCAACGTAACCCAATGGATCCAGCAATTGGGTGTACTGCTCTAATTTGCATGCATTTTTTAACTAAGAACGATTTAAATTTTTAATTTAGCCATACGAGTAAATAAAACCAAAGAGTCATAGAAGCAAATACATATAAATAAATAAATCTTTACACAAGATACTTATCGACATTAAAATGTCCAAAAAAGCAATTCCCGAAGACTGTTGCATTACAACTCTTTTTCTCGTAGGTACGCGGAAGATATCAAGATGAACGTGAACACGGTGATGTGGTTTACGAGAATAGGCGAACACCTTAACAACCAAAACGCTTCGACATGAATTCGTTAAAAAAAGGTTCATATAACATCGGCATATTTCATTAGACGTCATATTTGCCACCCGACTGAACATCGAAGTTCGTGGAAATTATCCAATAAGCTGCAATTATTATATACTAGCTGTTGCCCGCGACTTCGTCCGCGTAGAACTTTTTATCGTCTTAGAAAATGATTTCTCTCAATACAAAATTTGAACCCTCTTTTAGGGGATAATAAAAAAAAAAACGTTGATGTTCATTTTCTAGTTTGTGAACAAACAGTCTAAAACCAAAGTTAAAAATCTCATACTTTAAAAATGCCTTGAAATACTCAAACTTTGAACCAATTTTAACACTCTTAGGGGATGAATTTGGAAAAACTCTGAAATCAGTTTTGTAGTCTTTTAACGTACAGAATAAGAGCGAAATTAAAAATCTCTTACTCACACTTTAAAATTTTATTGCTCGGCATTTAAAATTTGAACCCCCTTTTAAACCCCCTTAGAGGTTGAATTTTTCTAATCACTGAAAGAACTTTTTTCGTAAACTTTTAAGTCTCTAGCTCAAAAAAAGTGTTGCCCATACAAAGCTTTCTTAACCCCCTTAGGGGTGGAATTTTCTAAAACTCTGAAAGTACTTTATTATTAATTTTAATAAGTAACATTTCGAATAGTTTTAAGTCTAGTAATAAAAAAAGTTTTTCCCACACAACACTGGCTACCCTTCTTAACACCCTTAGGGATGGATTTTTCTAAAACGCTGAAATTTCTTTTTTAGTATTCTAATAAGTAATCTTTTTGCAAAGTTTTAAGTCTAACTCAAAAAAAGTGTTGCCCATGCAAAGCTTGCTCTCCTTTTTAACCCTATTAGGGGTGGAATTTTCGATAACGATTTGTGTTCTTTTTTTTGTATTTTAATAAGTAATCTTTCTACAAAGTTTCAAGTCTCTAACTCAAAAACATAAACTTTCCCTGATAAAAAATTTGCACCCCTTTTTTTCTCCTTTAGGGATGGATTTTTTCAAAACGCTGAAAGTCTTTTTTTGTATTTTTATAAGTAATTTTTCTACAAAGTTTTAAGTGTCTAGCTCAGAAAAAGTGTTCCCCATACAAACCTTGCACCCTTTTTTAACCCCCTTAGGGAATGATTTTTGTAAAAAGCCGAATGTAGTATTTTTCATGTTCTAATAAGTAATTTTTTGACAAAATTTTAAGTCTCTATAAAAAAAAAATGTTTTTCCCATACAAACTTTGCACCCTATTTTACCCCCTTAGGGGTGAAATTTTCCAAAACGCTGAAAGTACTTTCTTTGTATTTAAATAATCTTTCTACAAAGTTTTAGGACTCTAGCTAAAAAAAATAGTTTCCCACATACAAACTTTGCACCCCTATTTTAGCCCCCTATTTTTAGGGGTAGAATTTTCTAAAACGCTGAAAGTACTTTATTTGTATTCTGATGACTAATCTTTCTACAAAGTTTTAAGTCTCTATTTAAAAAATATATACTTTCCCCCATACAAAATTTGCACCCCTATTTTACCCCCTTAAGGGTAGAATTTTAAAAAATCCCTTTTTATCCCTAGCCCACGTTATAAAAGCAACATAAAGTGCAAAAATCAACTCTCTAAGATTAGTAGTTTCGGCTGTGCGTTGATGAGTGAGTGAGTGAGTGAGTGAGTGAATAAGTCAGTCAGGACATAGGCATTTATTATGTATAGATAGATAGAAGATAGTGAAACTCCCATTCAAATATCTCAAAAAATTATGAAGCTACATCCGTTTTAATGTCGCTTGTTAGAGTGAGAAAACGATGAGGGACTGTGACGTCAATATCCTCGAGCGTCATAGTAAAAAACAATCGATTCATATGAAGGTGCGTTTTGCGGAAAAGGGACAGAACATACCCCCTCTTAAAACTTTGGACTCTATAACTTAGTCATTACCTATATAACCTCTTGCTTTGTTTTTTTCTCCATTTGACTATATTTATTTTAAATTCTTTTTCGAGAAAATACATTATGATTATTTACCATATTTTCGATTCCTGAGCTATAACCACGAACTTCGAAATTCGAAAATATTCGGGTATCTCTATCTCTATCGCACTAACCATACTCGAGTGACAGGGATGCAAATATATGAACATTGAGTATCGGTTTTCGTGGTAGCGCCGCAGGTACTTTGGCTGAATGCGCCGAGCGCGTGCCATTGCCATTCAAAAAAAACAAATTCGTGTTAATTATATTGTTCAAATTTGTTGATTTCATTTATATTTTTTATGGTTTATATTTTAGCATTTGTTTTATGGTTTATATTTTAGCATTTGTCTCGTAAAGGTCTATCGTAGACGGGATTTAAATTATTAATAAGTGAAAGGCAAAGCAATTCCGCCATTTTGACGAAAATTTGACGTTTCTTATAGCTGACAGTTGGAGCAGCGTTTGATTTCAATAAAAATAAATGAAAAATTAAATGAAGTCGTATATTTCGGAAAATTAATTAACTGTCGCAGTTGGATAAAAACTATCCTAACTTGCAGCTAGAATAATAATGTACCTATATAAAATGTTTCATATTTTTCCGTTCATGGGATGCTGAGAACATTCGTACCACACAAAGCTTAGTTTCAAACTGGCTGATTCTTTTTTTAATTTAGAGATTTATTATAAGTGGAGATTGCACGCATAGCGCACAAATGAATGCCAGCATAATACCTACTTACCTAACATTTTAGTTGAGTAAATAATTAAGGTTTCCGTTACTTCGACTAATGATTAGGTACATAATGACAAATATTAGGTAATATTGATTAATGTTTGCTTGACGTTCGAATAGATGAATTTCACATACGTACGTATGTAAGGTAAGTTATAATGCATGCATGTATATATTTATTTTCGGAATAGGTATTGAACGAAATAGGAAAAAATCGCATTCATCGTAGCATGAACGCCCATCCTTTCCGTTGTAATACTTACATACTTACATATAATTAACATTACATTAGGTATAGGTAGGTATCTATCAGTGGCGGAGCGCCCATACAAGCCGATTCCCTCCGGCTTGCCTAAAATTTATTTTTAAGCAGACCTATAGTTATTTACTTTAAACTCTTTCATCACTTTTTTTATTCCGGGTTGCCCATCGAAAATTTTCACGCTCCGCCACTGGTACCTATGTAACTTACTTTTCTCAAAAATGGCCCGCAAAGTGAACATAACTCGCTACATATTGGAAGGTAAAGTGTATTGTTTAAGGCCAGATCAAAATAAAAAAATAAAAAACATTGCAGGCCGCCTGGAATGTTACATATGAATTCCTTTATTTAAAACGTAGAAACTGGCATATAAAAGACGGCACAGGGGCCGATTTTTGACTTTCGAGCGCTCGAATCTTTCATTCGAAAACGGACAAAAATTACGAAACGCTCTTTTGAAATAGCGATAGAAAATAGAAAAGCGAGTGGTATCAATACCACTCGCTTTTCTACGAAATATATAATATATATAAATATATAATATATATAATTGAATACGAGTGGTCAACCACTCGTATTCAATTATATCGGTAGAAAGTTAGTGCCTGCAATTTTGACACTAAAATCGTATTCACTTTTATTTAATTTTCGAGCGCTCGAAAGTCAAAAATCGGCCCCCAGGTCGTATTCAACGACAAAAAAATGCAAACGCGACATTTTAGTATGTCATAAAAAGATTGCGTTTTTCGGTGGAAAATTACACTTGCGATTCTGTTTAAAAAAAAAATATGACGTTTAATTTTATGTAATTTGCAGTATCCTCAATTTGTATTTAATAATAACGCTTGATTTCAATTTAGTCTTTTTTATTCCCCCATATTTGAGAAAAGCATTATATTAGCCTCAGCCGGAATGGCAATTGCAGCCTTCGTATTATAATTAAACGGACTCGCATGCTCGTCTATTTAAAAAAAAGCCTGCAATTGCCTCCTTCCCGGCCACGGCAATAATGTACTATAATATGTTTTTAAATTGCAGAGTGGCAGAACATTAGGTACCTACTGCTGGGAACCTGCACATCACTATAAAGGTATCTCCCATAATCGAGACGAATATAGCCACATCTCATTAATCCGTCAGTCCATTTAGGTCGCAATACGTGCTAACTGTACTAACTACTTACTTAAACTATCACGATTTGACACATTATTGTATTAAATTTGACTTATTCGCTCGTGTTGTTACATTCTTGATCGCGGGAAAATTGTTGGTTTCAAGATGTCATTGTAACGATTCAACCTCATAAATTGGCTTGCTTTTTATGTTTTCCTATTCTGAACTTAAATTAACCCCTATCTGAAAGCTGAAGCTCCTGAGAAGCTTCTAGTCGTCTGAAAATGGAATCCTACCTGAAGGAAAAGTTATTGAATAAAATTAAACAGATAGTAAGCGAGAAAATAAATCATTTATTTACCATAGAAATATCAAATTAATTTTGTTTGTTTTGAAGCTAAAGAACCTTTGACTAATTAATCCAGTAAAATCAAGACTCGATTGTACTAGATATCCACTTTGTTCCTATAAATACTAACTCGTACCAAAGCGAATAGAAAAACCGAGTTAGTTCCGGCCGATCCTACTAGAAAGGTTGGGTTTTATTCTAGTCTAGGTAAATCTATCCTACAGCTACAGAATCTCTCGTTATTTATGTTAAAGTAATCGAGCTTGAGTACTTTAACAGACCAAATCATCTCCTAGGATGTTGCCGGACGGAAAGAGATTCGGTCAAATAAAAAACCGTCCGACTCCAGGCCTACAATGCCGTAATCTAACCTAGAATTTATTATCTCTGGAACCTAACCTCGAAGGCCTATTTAGACCTAAGCTATACGTGATTCGCGCTGGTGAAGTGGCTTGGCGTGTGATTTCGTCTAGTGGTTAGGCCCCGCGTTGTGTGAGTAGACCCAGCCCTTTTCGAGAAGTATGAAGTTTGTATTTCTATAAAGAGAAAAAGTTACACGTTAATTGAAGTTGTACAATAACCCCATTTTAGTAGAACCTATAACTTAAGTAAGACAATTATACCAGTTCCTTAGAATTAATTTACAATTCAGTAGTCTCATTAAGTGATGCACAATTATGGAGGCTAAAGTGGGCATAAATTCCTTGTTATACTAAGTTGTGGGAAGTGATAAATTACGCTATGTGGTAGGTGACGCCCTTTAAACAGACTCGCAATACAATAGTGGTCAACTTGTGTTGGCCATAATGGGATCTCTATTGATGATGATGCGATGATATAATAATGAAAATAATCATGAAGAAGTCAAGATATTGATGATGATGCGATGATATAATAACGAAAATAATCGTAAGTCAAGATATTGATGATGATGCGATGATATAATAATGAAAATAATCATAAGTCAAGATATTGATGATGATGCGATGATATAATAACGAAAATAATCGTAAGTCAAGATATTGATGATGATGCGATGATAGTCTATTGAAATAGAATATTAGTACATGTTTTACTTCCAGGTACATGAATGACGCAATGTCTAGTATAATATCGATTCTCCCTAACGATGAATCTTAGAGTTGTTAGCGAACTGTAGCGCTCGCCTCTCGCTCGCTCGCGGCTGCTCGTACTCACTAGTAATCCCACCTCATCTGTTGATTCCGCCTACCCTATCGTTATTTCTATCAAATCTAATACCAATTAGTACTGACTTTTCCTAAGCTATTTATAATACAATTCACCCCCAAAATATCTCAATGGATGTAACACAATGTCTTAGCAACCAATCTCACCCAATCAACTCAAAGGCACTTTATAGTCGGAACAATGTTAAATATACGACAATGCACAGTTGAACTGACGAATGATAATTAATTACCAACCCACTGCGATACTTTTGTTGAGATCCCGATAATAACGACCCCACCTAACAAGATACCTACTTAATTATTGCCGTTACTAAAGCGAAAGTGTTGGATTCCCTTGTAAAATCAACATAGCTAGCTTCACGGTAAGAAGCTTCGGTTAAAGCAAAACGACGGCTTGGCCAGCGAAACTCTTCAGTTTGCAAGACTGAAAGGTCTCACCAACCTTACCTTCGTTGACACATCCGTGACGGAGGCCTAAGCGCGATCATCATCTCTACTGACTAAGAAACCCCTTAACGGGCGAATTCTCGTATTGGTCAGGGTCGTCAATGTGCTCTTTGGATATGGTTGTCCACAACGCTAAGCTCTCGGCCACAGGTGTACATAACTAATTTACTACGCTAGATTCATTCATTCAAGGAATTCCACACAATATATCTATAAGTACATCTGATTACTTCATAAACCAACACAACCGTAACCCTTGTTAAGAGGGTTGTTAGAACTAAGACAGCAGCTCGACCAGTGAGGTCCCTCAATTTGCAAGATTGAAGACTCTCAGCCACTCACTCTGTCTACACATCTATGACTGGCGCTCTAGTGCGGGCACATCTCTGCTGACTAAGAAGCCCCTTTCGGGAGAATTCTCGTGTGGCCAGGGTCCTCAATGTGCCCTGTGGATATGGTTGTCTCGACACCGAGCACACAGCCACGAGTGTATATAACTACTTTATTCAGTTGCGTTAATCTAGTAAAGTAACCACCCATCAGCACCTATACTAACCACCGGATATTAATATGAACTTGTGGTAATATTTGTCGCTTATCCGCATCTTAACAATCTATCCTCATAGTGTAACGCGTACCACGGACCGAGTCAATTGCTATAGCTAGGTTGTCGTATAATAATTGATCACTTTATCTCGTAGGGCGCACGGAACCCAATCATATCGCAGTGACAAATCAACTAGTAATATATATGTAGAACAAAACAACATTCCTGTAATATCGTCAGTTATTTAACCAATGACCTAGATCCGTTCATAACCTATACATAAACCGCTCGTACTTTATCTAGCATATTCCCCAAAATATATACAGTAGAACTAGATTTCGATACACAAATACAAGTATGATAACGTTGAAATGGTTAGATAATAGTCCCCAAAAACAAATTAATAAGTTTCAGAATCATTCAATACAGTGATTATAAAGGTCACTCACCAGATTTTAATCTCTTAATAGTACAGACACGTACCGGCCTGTCTCTGCGACTTGTAGGGTCCCTGGTTGCTGGTCGCTGTGATCCCGCCTTGACGCCCCGAGCAAAAGGTGACCCGCGCCTCCATAAATAAATTACAATATAATATTAGCACATATTTTAATAAAGATTTCCCTCTTTTGTACCTACAATTAACCACTAGATACTGGTATACAAATAGGAATTATTTACCATTGTAACAGTAACATACTATAATAAGTGTTCACTTCACTTCATGGGAGTATACGGAATCCTAATATGATGATGTCTTAAGCGCATTTATTAGGTGATTAACCTATTAGACCGCCACATATTCAAAATACACACGTGATCATATAA
The DNA here is from genome assembly GCA_963854355.1 of Epinotia brunnichana. Lineage (NCBI taxonomy): Eukaryota > Metazoa > Arthropoda > Insecta > Lepidoptera > Tortricidae > Epinotia > Epinotia brunnichana. The sequence continues at coordinate 15,631,681 of OY977939.1, read as the reverse complement.
GATCATATCAGTTCACGAGCAGAAAGATATTGCCTAAATATTAATCACTCAATTCAAGACAATGTGCGCACAAGATAATTACTCCCTAAGAAATTCCAGAATTCACTATGATTAGTCACACTTTAAAATAAAATATTCAATCTCACCAGACGATCGCAAAGGCATTTGCGACCTTACCAAACTCTAATTCCTCTCAGCAACAGCCGTAATGCAGCCCAGCAGTGACCAGCCTTGTTCCGCCTCGAAGTAGTACGCGCCCAGAGGTCAGCCTAGCCTGGCCGCCTTTGCCTTCTGCAGCGTGATCTCGCTTCGACGTCCCATAGAAAAGTGAAACGCTCCTCGGCCCGCCGGGGTATTTATAGCCAATACTAACACGATCACGCCACTAATCCGACTCCTCATCTGAAAATATACCTTAATAAAAGGGTATAAGGCCCATTTTCCAGGGAGCGTTCCCCGCCCCACAGTGCCGATCGATAAGCACTTTTCTCGACTTTGCGGGTAGAATGTCTCTGCAGCTCGCGCGTCCGTCCACGCGTTTTCTTGCTGGCCAGCGATCCATTCCTGCAATTAACCTAAGTAGTCTAATTTATGAATCCATAAATCTAGATCTAGCACACATTAAATGATACACTAATCCAACAATACTGAATTAGTATGCTGAAGTATGTTTTAAACCAACTATTTTGGACGAAACGCGAGTTTTCTACACTTTTAATTGTAGTCTTGATTTTAGCCTAGAATAGCATCTAACGCAATTTATCTCTAACTTATTTACATACATAATTGACAGGATGATAACGAATGAAAGCTTCAATTCCTTCATATTTGGACCTGAAACCCACAACGCTAACATCTATCAATTTAAAAGAGTAATTCCGCCCTTAGATACTATTGAGTCTGAGAGCGAAGCTCTCGGATCGTCTCAATCTGCCCCATGATCATGCACAGCGAGAAATCTACGATTTTGAGCGAAGCATTATCACAATCTAAAACATACCTAAGCAACAAACAAGGAATTGCGACCTATAAATGGTGAATTTTAAAATAACTTTGAGTAGATAATTCCGTTAACCTACTGTCCTTATACGAAATTTAAATATAATATTACTCTTACTGAAGGCTAGATTTGTTAGCTGTGTCTATTTACATAACTCTCCCAATTAATTCTGACCAATAATCTATGATTATAATTTTGCAAAAAATGCCAACCCCATAACTCGGGAAGTTTCAATTCGTTGATATATCGATCTCTCCAACAAGTGTATTTTAGGTGTGTGAATTTTTAACCACTACGTTTGCTTGGTGATGGACGTTGAAGAATAGCCCCTGTATCACCTTGTGCCTCCAGTCACCTTCTGGCTTCCGTCAGCACAAGTTTAGCCACATATCTCGGCTGATGACACACATACCCATCCCTACGGTACCACCTTGAGTCCACAGATGCCCCCTGGCCACCACAAACTCAAGTTTAGCCACATATCTCGGCTGGCAATACAAACCCCTATACTGCATCACCTTGCACCTCCAGTTGCCTTCTGGCTTCCGTCAGTACAAGTTAGGCCACATATCTCGGCCGATGACACAATATAATTATCTTCTAGCTTCACCTTGAGCCCACAGATGCCCCCTGGCCACTACAAACTCAAGTTAGACCACATATCTCGGTCGGCGCCGCTAGAAAACTTCCCCAGAATACTCCCATTCGCACAAAGTACTAGGTTGTGAGCCCAATAGATCCTAATGACCACGATGTTGCACTAACACCCCGAACCCTCAGATACCTTCTGGCTACCAAGGATCCAGGTTCGACCACATATCTCGGTTTATGTTATTACAATAACTCCCCATGCGAACAGCAGAACACTGAGTACACAGATAACCACCAAGCAAACCCAGTGGAGAATGTTTCTTCTTGACTAGGATATCCGACTTCAGACTGTATTCCACACTAGAGGCAAACTGTTCATAGACTACTGGGTTAATTTTGCATTAATCCCTTCAATGTCCTGACAGCACCATCAAACCATTAACGATAGTGATAATACTGACAAAACATCAAACAAACTTTAACTTTAATCGTCGTTCGCGATGATACTCTATCTCTATACCGAACGTGACCCAGTCGCACACAGTAACATTCATCAACCCCGTGGGGTCTCTAGGAAGTGCCTTGACATCCTATAGAGAATCCGACTACATGCGTCCAAGCCCCACCCAGCTTTACTGTAGAAATGTCGTAACTACTATAAAATACGTTTGCATTACTCAAATACAAAATGCAACACTTCACCATCGTGTAAGAATAACAGCCTTACTAAATTTAATTTCAACAAACCATGTTCATTGAACCCTTGCAAGATTGTAATCTTGACATTGCAAATTACTTAACATATAATAGGAAATTCCTGATAAATTCCCAGTAATGGAAGTTAAAATATTATTACTTAAGTTTCAGAATGAATGTTCGTTGACAAATCATCCCGAAGAATATGGTGTCGGAAGTATCCTTGCCACGAAGAGATGTGTAGGACGAAGATAAGACTAGCTTAGCCTTTCAGCTTAGCTTCTGTAGAGTATAGTGTCGCCACAGTTAGTCACACAAGGACCTTGTCATCTTATGACTTTAACCTAACCAAACTATAACTGCGGAAACACCGGTGTAAAATGGTTTGGAGAGATCAATCAGTACCAACAAACCTAGGTTGCACTGCGAACTCCGACCAGTCGGTAAAAGCCCATTGTTATCATACAATCACACTTTCAGCACTACCTCTCACGTGGACTCATACATCTCTTAACTCAACGAACACACACATATACCCTCCCAACCTAATTAATCCCCTTGCCCTAAACACGACTTAGACCAACTAAACGGAATCCGACAGTACAACCACATTAATGATATATAATGTTCTTCCCAAGTTATATGCTATGAGAATTTACATTTACTTTATAAGACGAGAAAATTATGATATGAAGAGTAGAACAAAGTGATAATATAATATTACTACTTTACTTATTTTGCAAAACAAAATTTTACTGCTTTAATTGATCCGCACAGCCCTATTCGCACACAGCCAACTAACCTGCCCTTCATATGTTTGAAGATTATAAAAGACAGTAAGTCAAACTTAATTAACCCTCCTAGAGTAACCCGTAAATATCAAAATTTTAAGCCATATCCCATTTACCATTTACCTATCAGTCATTAATTAAATAACTGCCCCCCATTCTCACAACTTAAATAATTTTATAGTTGGATCTCAAATTTTCGTAATACTATAATTTATGTAGTAAATACCAGATAAATTGCAATACATAATTCATAAGTTTAAAATTAGTCTTACGCCAATACCATATATTGTGCAAACGTAAGATTCGCCGGTTACTAAATGAAGATTACACCCACGCCCTATTAGGACCCACATAAATTTAACGCCTGATGTCAATATTGTATTGACAAACGCATCATACATCTTAAGATATACCTGTAATAAATGGATTATTTCATGTAAATATTTAACGTTGTTTATGCACTACCTAGCGCATAACATGTGGACAAAATATATAACCATATTCCATGCTTGAGATAAATTTAAGCCGGAATAATTATAACTGCGTAAGGTCCTAACCACTAGACGATCACGGCCCCATATCCTTCCCTTTATTATGAACTCCATCTCTTCGTTCTCATAAGATACCTGTAAGTTTCAATAATTAGTATTCAATCGATGCTTGAAATTCCGCTCCCGCAACTGCAACTGCCGTCACGCTGCCATAACACCGTCGCCTTTACCCCACATCTGTATCGTAATTCAAAATATACAATCACAAGCTAATCGAATACGGTAGCCGCGACCTCTTCTTCTCCAAAGCCGACCCTGCCCTATTGAACTCCAAATTTAGCCCCAAAATTCGAAATCTGCATCCGTGCATTACTCGAAAATGATACTCGCGCCGATTTTTTCTTTCAAAAATTTTATCAGCCATCCTGGATTCCAAACTTATCTTAAATCTAGAACCTGCATTCCCGTATAACTTGAAAATGATACCCGTCAGGAATCCCTTAAAACCAAGATGAGCCGCGATCTAAAATTTCAACTTAAGTATCTAAAATTTGACACGCACGACAACAGGTTATCTGATTCCCCCTTTATACCTATGAGACGTCAATCCGCCGTATACCTACTTTCTCCGAAAGGAAGGGATGACAAGAACAAAATTAAAATTTCCCGCCAACTCAAAAAAAAGAATTATAAATTTATACCATCTAGTACTTAATTTATCAGTCATTCCTGTCCCGTTATCCTGTAACTTATTTTACGTCATCCTAAAAGGTCACGTACAAATATCTCTAGACTCCGCAATTCGTAACAACTAAATATTGGGATATAACCGCTAGTACTCTTTGGGGGAGTCCTGTCTAACAGTAGCTGTCTACCGGCTAATATGATGACGATGGTAACGATGACTCAGCGCTGCGGGTATAGATCTACTTTCGCTAGTGGTGAAAGGTGAGGTGAGGTGAGGTGCTTCCCTAGTACGCCCAGAATAACAGCCCAGCTGATAGCGAGACAATCCCGCGGTCATTGCGCCAACCTTGATATTCGCCAATGCAGAACGACTCGACTCAAATCGATTTATTTCTTACAGCCAGTATAACCTGATCTCTAACCTCTCAATATCAATATAAGACCAGGGGTCAGTGCTAATTTTGCCACGCCCAACGCAGCGATCTCGAATCTACCTTAATAGCTACCGGTATAATCTATCGTGAACTACATATTGGACAATTTATTGACTTAGAAATATTTCTGACGATAAATGTTACGCATTAAAAATACCTAAATTCCCATACTACAACCAACCATTTTGTTAATATTTTATAACAAGTACCTAATTTGTTGTTGAACAACCTATATAGGCGCCTTTAATTAACGTCCAACCTGATTTAAAGAAGTAAAATACAACCCATCTGAGAGCCCTCCCCTTTTTGAAAGTCGGTTAACCTTATCGACGCACGACCTCCCGTGAGCGCACACTATAGATACGCCTTACGATCTCGACCACATAATATCTTATTTACAAACTTACAAGTTGCCTATTCTATTCTAGTTTTAAGCACGGAATCAAGCATAAAGTACTAAATTTCCCCTTTTTTTTATATCTAGTGTGAAACGAACAACGCGAAGTACTTACGGTTTCATTCGCGCGATTTGAACCAGCGGTGAGTGGATCGCGTAACTATTCTTAACACAGACTATAACTTTTCTTATTCTACTTATCATTATTTTTTTGATATTTATCGTCTAAAATGCTAAATAAAATTGTGGTAGTACCCTCGCAAAAGCTATCATACCGAATGGATTAAAGACAACCGACTACGCTAACCCTCCCGCGATACAAGCGATAATGGCCCTACAAACGATAATGTACACCCAACATAATGCGCGACTCAATTTCAATGGGATGTCTACAAATTTTGGTATGAATACAAACACTTACTAGGATTTCTCATTTGGATATAATGTAGTATCAGAGTATTTTATAATCACAATGCTAACCCCAATTACAAAAGGCCCCTTATAAATCGACGCGAATTCTGACATTGGTAGGACCTGTTAATCACATTTATAGTTTAATAACTTTAAGCGCAGGGAAATTAATCATTAGATTCATCAACTAGACACAACGTACTGGCAAGGTCTATCTAATAAAAGGTCCTAGTTTAATGTTAGTAGGCAAGGAAAATCCGTCTAAGTAAATATGAACTCTCTTGTCAAAAAAATTTAACATAATTCCCAATACCTCACTTGCCTGATACACAGTTTATAAATGTAAGATGCTCTTGTAACGCGTAAATGATTTGACTCGAAACCGAATTAACCCCTTCATTCCGCCACCGTATTCCACATGACAAAACCCCATTTAGAATTAAATTACCACCTCTAAGTAAGCTCAGGCTTTATATATTCACAACTCCTAATTTTTCCTAAACCGTAACAACCGTTTAAACACTCCACTTGGCCGTACATTAAAGCCTCACCACAGATCTTAACCCAAATCAGCAAATGTCAAATTCCCGCGGCCTCGCTAGACAAATTTTGTAAACAACATTCGTCGTAATTAATCAAATAATTTAATAACTAGTGTCTAGATTGCTATTATTTGAAGGAATAAATTGCTCCAGTTACGTCTGACTTGTATAGTGCAACAACGAGTGTTTTGCCTCCTATTTCAGCCTATTCCAACGTGTCATTACTCGTGTTTGAGTCAATATTGTGTATTATTATTTAAAGTTAGTTTTAAAGTGAAGTTAGTGAAACAATGAATACTGTGCTACCAGGAACTCGACTAGTGTGTGTCTAGTCAACCGACCGTAAGTAATTCCTTCTTCTAAAATCTCCCCATTTTAATCCATAAGGCCTATTTTAATCCAGCACTGAATTAAATAAAGGTACTAAACTCTTTTGAACGGTTACGAAAGAACGGAAAGCAACCGCGATCTTACTCATGTGACAGTTAATCCATCGGCCGACTACTTATTTCTTACATGAATGAGAGAAATATCACTTGCGTTTGTCGCTAGCATCAAAATATGCCCGCCACGGGTCAAATTAATTTTCCTACGTGACCAATATCTGACCTATTTTGCGCTAGTTTTGTAACCGAACTTGGAAATATGCCCTAATACGAATATCGTTTATAAACAACCATACGTTCTGTTCAATAAACCTACGCGAGTGCCTCGATGATAATTTTATGCATCCGTAAAATTATACCGCAGACCCTTAAATAATACCTAATTACAACCTCTTACATTAACTGATAAGTCATTTTTGTCATAGGTACTTCATGGAAAAAAAATAGACGGACCCTATGTCGTAGACAAATACACAATTTGATGAATACCTAAATCGCATAATGTTAAAACTATAAACGCCTAAATATATAAGTATCCCCAATTACCCTTAACTTGCTCCAAACATTGTAAAATTCGTTCAATTTAATAACCAAAGGTTTAAAAAGTAGTAGCCCACAATATTGTTAGTAAAGCAAAAATAAAAAAACACAAAAAGATTTTTCCGTACCGGGGATCGAACCCGGACGCTCGCGATTCATAGCCCGCCGGACAAACCGCCCGTCCAGTGCGCCGTTAAGATAACTTGCGAAATTAACGACCTATTTCGAAATTCACATTACCTCAACAATGACTAGAGAGGTGGAACAGTTAGTTTACATACTCCAGTATCACATACTATGGTAACCAATTAAAGTGCCATGCGATATATACCCCGAGGAAGAGGAAGACCACCTGCAACGTGGTGGTCCAATGTCGAAAAAGAGATGAGGACACTTAACCTGACTACATCGACAACCCAGGATAGAATATCCTGGCGCCAACGTACGAGGAGGCCCGACCCCATCTAAAATGGGAAATGGGCTGGGCAAAGAAGACAAAGAAGAAGCGATATATACGACTCCTGCCTTAAAGTACATAATAATAATAACACGTGCACAACTTGGTATTACTAATATAATTTCTCCGAATTGCCCTGTTACCATATAATGTAAACATGGCGAATATCTTTCGTAACCTGAAGTGAACCGGTACATATATGGTATTTGTCTGACAAGCTCTAATCTTTCGGTATCAGACTGGGACAACTATCCATCTTATACTTGACAAATTCTGAAACCATTGTTTAAAATACGTAAGTAATAAATTTTACTATCAACGTAACTATCAATGAATTGATCCGTACTATATTTACTTACTATACCTACCTACATTTAAATTGCATTCAACCCTATTGATAGAACCCATGACTTTAACACTACCTTATTAATAATTAAGTGCGTTGCGGTTAATCAATTTCATGCCCTACACACATTGTCTTACGATTCTAAGCCTTCTGCCCCCCTTTCTTAGAGCTGAATCTCCCGTGAGATTCGGAAATCCCTATCAGCGAAGTCTTTCGCCTCAGAACCTGAGTATCAAAGTTATTCGCTAACTAATAATGTCGTACCGTAGATCACGCGTGCTTGGTTTTGCATATATATATGAAAACCTAACTTGACTGGAATTATAATTAATTATTTAAATTATTCTGAAACTTCACAAACCCCGCTCTATAATTATGACTCATGAAGTAACTAAACCAGACAGACGGATTTCGGAATATCCTTATTCAATGAATTCGTTTTATTTCATTCGCTTGCCAACACGTGTTACCTTATTTATTTTATTTTTTTATTTATTTTATTTATTTATTTCAGTACAGCAACTATTTTTACAGGTTGACCTAATACAATAGCGCCTTAATCTTATATCTATATATATATCTATTATTACTTACTTACTTATTTTCTAATTCGAACGTTCGTAAGTACGTTAGCGTTAATTAAGCTACTGATTACAATGAAATTCGCTAAACCTACAGTGTGTGATGGGTCTAAAACTTTATTTCGCTAAGTTTTGTAAGGCGCAATCTATCTATTATCATTTTCATTACATTGTACCTACGTAAACCCGCGTGACGCTTTAAGGTACTTAACATACCTATTAGAATTGACCAATATAAAATATGTAGGCTCTAACTAGCTTATACTTAGCCCGCAACCTCCACACAAAGCTAATTTTGTCGCATACTAATTCCATATTTTTACTTCGTTGATATGAGTTCCGGCCCGTGAGAGAAACCAGACCGCGCCGAGGACACAACCGTTTATCAAGCCCAAGTAGACACTTCCTTGTTGTCTATGTTCCTTTAATACATCCGACACGAAACCCCTAAATTCTGTATAAGTACATGTAAATCACATATTTATGTGGCAACATGGCTAACATACCTCACCCGGCTTGCGATACATTTAGGAATGGTGGTCGTTTAAGCTTTATTTCCATGTCCGACATATAAACTAAATAACATTTTGCGACTAATATTTAGTGGCCAATACATCTTGAACTGTACCCCTATACAAAACGTGAGCAAAGAAGTATCCACCTCAAAAGTAAAGCAACTATATTATTACCTAGTTATTAGAAATAATTTACACTATGCTATTATCATAAAGTTACTATCAATATTAACGCATCTAATTGGCTACATAATTTTCCGTGTCAAAATATTTTACGTGCGACGCTCTTTATTTAAGACCGACCTTAATGCATTACATAAATATTTATCCTATGATCCTAAAATTGTTCACCCATTCCACCAAATTATTAGTGAACGCGATATATAGTTAATTAATATTACTCCTCTATCATCAAATTAAACAACAATTTCCCGCCAAAAATCTTTACGATTACCTACCGACGGCGCGGCGCCAAATGTCTGCCGAATTTCAAGATGTCGGCCCGAACAACCACAAGTTCGATGTTTAAAATTGTTTTTAGTTTGCGCGCGGGCTTCAACAAGCCGAATTCTCACATATTCAGGTCTATTATTTAATGAGTTTAAGGTGTTTTACTGTGGTTTAGTGTGTATTCAAACATAAATCAATGTAGTGATAATTGAACTGGTGCACATTATAAAGTGAATGTGATAGAGTGGCCGCGTATTTATGTGGAAATGTGTGAGTCCTACCATGCCAGGAATATACCTCTGTGGAGTTAGCCAGGTATTTAGGTGCCCTTAACTTGTTGCTTATCTTCAAACCTGTCACTATTTTAACCCTGCCAAAGTGGTTTTATGTACCTACGTAATTAAAAATTGAAATCTCACGCGTACATACAACCGGTTCACTGACTCACGATGACAACCATTTAAATACCTACACACAGCTTACCTTTTGACCTTAATGACCTAACAACAAAGTCCATTATAGTGTACCTTTGATCTTAGGTATTTGAATTTCTAGCCGGAACTAATCCGATTCGAATGCGCATTTTCTTGTAACAGATAACCGCTCCAGTTTCCTATCATTTTAACTGGTTAATGAATATAACTCGCGCGAATTACCTACTTATCTATTCTTACAATTACTTTCTTTACAAAGACGATTACGTAGAAAATATCCGCAAGGTTATAGGTACTTAAGATTTCGGACAATACTTAGTAGCGATCGATTTAACGTAAACGCCGAGAATTGGATTCAATTTGACTAGGTCAACTAACTAGGTATAACGCGTACCTACTTTTCTCCCCTAGCTTACGAAAGTTACCTATAACTCTAACCCCTATTATGTGATGAGTTCTTAAGTATGTTCCTAAGTCCTTGGTACTATAATCATCCACCGGTACTTTCCTAACCACTATTTAACGAATAATTGCCCAACCGCGGGACAGATGTCAATGACCTCAACACTATTCTTGCGAACTTAAATGCAACAATTGAATATGAAGGATGAAATAATCGTAGCTAAATACATAAGATGCTAATTTAACAAAATACTATCTTGAGGTTATCTAGATCCGTTTTATTTTATTTTTATTTTATTTTGGAATAAAAGTATTATACCTAAACTTTATTATAACTACTACCGCAACCGCCTGATGTATATGGAACCTACTTAATTGTGCTATGGCATTGGCAGATTGTAAGGCCATTCCGCATAACATTCCTGCCCCCCTTTTATACAAATTACGCGTAGGCACTACTTTGACACGACTGTCCGATGAAAAGAGTGTTTAGGTACTGTTACGTTTTTACTTAATTCTTAGATTAGACTCACTTCCTGACTTCCGTTCGGCCTAAAATTTCGCACATATGTATAAATCGCATGACAAATTAAAGTTATGATGACAAGGAACTAATCTGATGCTGGGGTTGGAAGATGGGCCTAGGAACTTCGTGATACAATGACACAAACCCATCGAGTTTGGGCTCGTTAGAATCGTCTCAATGAGCAGTTGGTAAACATATGTAGAAAAGTACAGTCGGGAATAAAAATGTGTACCCCCAAATGAATTTCTGTCAAAATAATATTAGCCCTTCGTCTACAACAAAATTATTTCTATGCATATTTTTCATAGTTTAGTGTGATATAACTTATTGATTAGTAATTCACCTACGTACCGCGCGTGAAAATCCCTTTGAAATTAAATAAAAGAAAGAAAGTCCTGAAAATAATACACAACACAATTCACGTACGTATCGCGCGTGAAAATCTCTTTGAAATAAAATAAAAGAAAGAAAGTCCTGAAAATAATACACAACACAACATTAAAAAATACAAACTCCATCTCTCTATCTACTCCACGGCAACAAAATGTGGGTTATTTGTATAACCCACACACAGAAAAATCTGTAAATAAATTTAATTAGCCCTTTCACCAAGCGAATCACGTAATAAAAAAATATTTTTCCTTTTATTATAATTTTTTTTCTTTTTTTTTTTTTTTAAAACGAAAATACTCTATTCTGTAGTAACCCGGGATACTAAAAAGTGAATTTAAAACCCTATTTTCATCCTGGGCACGGCCTCACCAAAATGTAACGATTCAACCTCATAAATTGGCTTGCTTTTTATGTTTTCCTATTCTGAACTTAAATTAACCCCTATCTGAAAGCTGAAGCTCCTGAGAAGCTTCTAGTCGTCTGAAAATGGAATCCTACCTGAAGGAAAAGTTATTGAATAAAATTAAACAGATAGTAAGCGAGAAAATAAATCATTTATTTACCATAGAAATATCAAATTAATTTTGTTTGTTTTGAAGCTAAAGAACCTTTGACTAATTAATCCAGTAAAATCAAGACTCGATTGTACTAGATATCCACTTTGTTCCTATAAATACTAACTCGTACCAAAGCGAATAGAAAAACCGAGTTAGTTCCGGCCGATCCTACTAGAAAGGTTGGGTTTTATTCTAGTCTAGGTAAATCTATCCTACAGCTACAGAATCTCTCGTTATTTATGTTAAAGTAATCGAGCTTGAGTACTTTAACAGACCAAATCATCTCCTAGGATGTTGCCGGACGGAAAGAGATTCGGTCAAATAAAAAACCGTCCGACTCCAGGCCTACAATGCCGTAATCTAACCTAGAATTTATTATCTCTGGAACCTAACCTCGAAGGCCTATTTAGACCTAAGCTATACGTGATTCGCGCTGGTGAAGTGGCTTGGCGTGTGATTTCGTCTAGTGGTTAGGCCCCGCGTTGTGTGAGTAGACCCAGCCCTTTTCGAGAAGTATGAAGTTTGTATTTCTATAAAGAGAAAAAGTTACACGTTAATTGAAGTTGTACAATAACCCCATTTTAGTAGAACCTATAACTTAAGTAAGACAATTATACCAGTTCCTTAGAATTAATTTACAATTCAGTAGTCTCATTAAGTGATGCACAATTATGGAGGCTAAAGTGGGCATAAATTCCTTGTTATACTAAGTTGTGGGAAGTGATAAATTACGCTATGTGGTAGGTGACGCCCTTTAAACAGACTCGCAATACAATAGTGGTCAACTTGTGTTGGCCATAATGGGATCTCTATTGATGATGATGCGATGATATAATAATGAAAATAATCATGAAGAAGTCAAGATATTGATGATGATGCGATGATATAATAACGAAAATAATCGTAAGTCAAGATATTGATGATGATGCGATGATATAATAATGAAAATAATCATAAGTCAAGATATTGATGATGATGCGATGATATAATAACGAAAATAATCGTAAGTCAAGATATTGATGATGATGCGATGATAGTCTATTGAAATAGAATATTAGTACATGTTTTACTTCCAGGTACATGAATGACGCAATGTCTAGTATAATATCGATTCTCCCTAACGATGAATCTTAGAGTTGTTAGCGAACTGTAGCGCTCGCCTCTCGCTCGCTCGCGGCTGCTCGTACTCACTAGTAATCCCACCTCATCTGTTGATTCCGCCTACCCTATCGTTATTTCTATCAAATCTAATACCAATTAGTACTGACTTTTCCTAAGCTATTTATAATACAATTCACCCCCAAAATATCTCAATGGATGTAACACAATGTCTTAGCAACCAATCTCACCCAATCAACTCAAAGGCACTTTATAGTCGGAACAATGTTAAATATACGACAATGCACAGTTGAACTGACGAATGATAATTAATTACCAACCCACTGCGATACTTTTGTTGAGATCCCGATAATAACGACCCCACCTAACAAGATACCTACTTAATTATTGCCGTTACTAAAGCGAAAGTGTTGGATTCCCTTGTAAAATCAACATAGCTAGCTTCACGGTAAGAAGCTTCGGTTAAAGCAAAACGACGGCTTGGCCAGCGAAACTCTTCAGTTTGCAAGACTGAAAGGTCTCACCAACCTTACCTTCGTTGACACATCCGTGACGGAGGCCTAAGCGCGATCATCATCTCTACTGACTAAGAAACCCCTTAACGGGCGAATTCTCGTATTGGTCAGGGTCGTCAATGTGCTCTTTGGATATGGTTGTCCACAACGCTAAGCTCTCGGCCACAGGTGTACATAACTAATTTACTACGCTAGATTCATTCATTCAAGGAATTCCACACAATATATCTATAAGTACATCTGATTACTTCATAAACCAACACAACCGTAACCCTTGTTAAGAGGGTTGTTAGAACTAAGACAGCAGCTCGACCAGTGAGGTCCCTCAATTTGCAAGATTGAAGACTCTCAGCCACTCACTCTGTCTACACATCTATGACTGGCGCTCTAGTGCGGGCACATCTCTGCTGACTAAGAAGCCCCTTTCGGGAGAATTCTCGTGTGGCCAGGGTCCTCAATGTGCCCTGTGGATATGGTTGTCTCGACACCGAGCACACAGCCACGAGTGTATATAACTACTTTATTCAGTTGCGTTAATCTAGTAAAGTAACCACCCATCAGCACCTATACTAACCACCGGATATTAATATGAACTTGTGGTAATATTTGTCGCTTATCCGCATCTTAACAATCTATCCTCATAGTGTAACGCGTACCACGGACCGAGTCAATTGCTATAGCTAGGTTGTCGTATAATAATTGATCACTTTATCTCGTAGGGCGCACGGAACCCAATCATATCGCAGTGACAAATCAACTAGTAATATATATGTAGAACAAAACAACATTCCTGTAATATCGTCAGTTATTTAACCAATGACCTAGATCCGTTCATAACCTATACATAAACCGCTCGTACTTTATCTAGCATATTCCCCAAAATATATACAGTAGAACTAGATTTCGATACACAAATACAAGTATGATAACGTTGAAATGGTTAGATAATAGTCCCCAAAAACAAATTAATAAGTTTCAGAATCATTCAATACAGTGATTATAAAGGTCACTCACCAGATTTTAATCTCTTAATAGTACAGACACGTACCGGCCTGTCTCTGCGACTTGTAGGGTCCCTGGTTGCTGGTCGCTGTGATCCCGCCTTGACGCCCCGAGCAAAAGGTGACCCGCGCCTCCATAAATAAATTACAATATAATATTAGCACATATTTTAATAAAGATTTCCCTCTTTTGTACCTACAATTAACCACTAGATACTGGTATACAAATAGGAATTATTTACCATTGTAACAGTAACATACTATAATAAGTGTTCACTTCACTTCATGGGAGTATACGGAATCCTAATATGATGATGTCTTAAGCGCATTTATTAGGTGATTAACCTATTAGACCGCCACATATTCAAAATACACACGTGATCATATAAGATCATATCAGTTCACGAGCAGAAAGATATTGCCTAAATATTAATCACTCAATTCAAGACAATGTGCGCACAAGATAATTACTCCCTAAGAAATTCCAGAATTCACTATGATTAGTCACACTTTAAAATAAAATATTCAATCTCACCAGACGATCGCAAAGGCATTTGCGACCTTACCAAACTCTAATTCCTCTCAGCAACAGCCGTAATGCAGCCCAGCAGTGACCAGCCTTGTTCCGCCTCGAAGTAGTACGCGCCCAGAGGTCAGCCTAGCCTGGCCGCCTTTGCCTTCTGCAGCGTGATCTCGCTTCGACGTCCCATAGAAAAGTGAAACGCTCCTCGGCCCGCCGGGGTATTTATAGCCAATACTAACACGATCACGCCACTAATCCGACTCCTCATCTGAAAATATACCTTAATAAAAGGGTATAAGGCCCATTTTCCAGGGAGCGTTCCCCGCCCCACAGTGCCGATCGATAAGCACTTTTCTCGACTTTGCGGGTAGAATGTCTCTGCAGCTCGCGCGTCCGTCCACGCGTTTTCTTGCTGGCCAGCGATCCATTCCTGCAATTAACCTAAGTAGTCTAATTTATGAATCCATAAATCTAGATCTAGCACACATTAAATGATACACTAATCCAACAATACTGAATTAGTATGCTGAAGTATGTTTTAAACCAACTATTTTGGACGAAACGCGAGTTTTCTACACTTTTAATTGTAGTCTTGATTTTAGCCTAGAATAGCATCTAACGCAATTTATCTCTAACTTATTTACATACATAATTGACAGGATGATAACGAATGAAAGCTTCAATTCCTTCATATTTGGACCTGAAACCCACAACGCTAACATCTATCAATTTAAAAGAGTAATTCCGCCCTTAGATACTATTGAGTCTGAGAGCGAAGCTCTCGGATCGTCTCAATCTTCGTGGAATCCAACCCAATCAAACTCGTATAAAGTGTAAGCAAAAATGCAAGCGTCAAATAATACATCGTTATGTTATTATTATTAAACCCCTGTGGTATGACCCGTATGACGGCCGAATGGCAACCCTAGTCTTCCTGCAAGTGAATGATAAAGACCAAATGTTGGAAAAACCTGTATAGTTGATGTTGAAACCATCTCTCGTTTGTCTTCTCGCGACCAAGAATGATCCAACACATACGAATCGTCGACGTAAATAAATATAGGTACCTAATAATAGCGCGATTAAGCCCCGTTTCGTAAAAAATATTGGCAATAATTAAGTATGAAGACGTACAGTCATGACATTACTTTCCCTTGTGCGGCAGTCGAGTAACAAAAGCCTAATATCGTTTATTTTAACTCCCTATTACGCCAAAAAACGCAAAACGTGGTTTTGGGAAGCCTCGGATCTATTTGTTCGCAAAAGACCAGCTTGCATTTTTTACCTCATTTTTCTTGCGCTAAGCCCTCTCGTATAAAATTTTATAGTAGCATGTGATTTCTTACGAATAATGGAGAAAGGATTCTGTGCCTTTAATAAATTCCAGCTAGGGTTAGGTACAAAATTGCACTGTATTATTATCGGGGAACCTTTATGTTAATTTCTACTTAATTCTTGGCGCATTTTAACATGCAAGGTATTATGTAAATTATAACATTTAGATGGGTCCATATTGGCTCATATAAACTTGATAAGTATGTCTTTTTTAGGGTTCCGTAGCCAAATGGCAAAAAAACGGAACCCTTATAGATTCGTCATGTCTGTCCGTCCGTATGTCACAGTCACTTTTTTCGGAAACTATAAGAACTATACTGTTGAAATTTGGTAATTAGATGTACGAATTCTCATACAAAAATAGAAAAAAAACAATAAATTTTGGGGGTTCCCCATACTTACTGAAACTCATTTTTTTTTTTCATCAATCCCATACGTGTGGGGTATCTATGGATAGGTCTTCAATGATATTGAGGTTTCTAATATAATTGATTTTATGAAAAATATATGATGTACATTACCATGCAAACTTCCACCGAAAATTGGTTTGAACGAGATCTAGCAAGTAGTTTTTTTTAATTCGTCATAAATCGTTAACTGCTATTTATTTTACGGAACCCTTCATATGCGAGTCAGACTCGCACTTGGCCGCTTTTTTTCTAGTAATACCGCTTTGTGATCATAATCATCACTCTTCATAATTATTGTGTTCATATTTTTTGTTTGAAATGATTTGTACCATACCATCGTTATTGATAATAATGAACTTTCCGATTTTTTTTTCATAATATGATGAGTTGATGACATTATAATATCACACAATGTTGTTTTGAATATTGTTTGTGTGTATAAAGTTATTTGTCTCAAACATGCAATGAAATATTCTCTTTACGTTCCTTATAATAGACTCGGAAGTATCCTTTTTCGGGCGCAGCATCTCGAGGAGGCCTGAAATGGGATTTCAAAGTTGAGCACGTTCTTCTGGTTGTGCTCGCTCGGCTTGCGCGCTGTGGGGTCGCAATTCGTCCTTACACTCCTCCTCGCTTCGCTCGTCGTCGTACCTACACGGACCTGCCCTAAGGCTGGAATAGGAAGGTAATCGGATAACATTTTTTTTTTGCATTAGATTTAGACCCTTAATAGTATGTATAAATTGGTCATACTAATGTATGCGGAATGAAATTTGGACTAAATTCAATGTCGTATTAAATAAAAAAACACACGGTTATTTTTATAAATATTCATGTTTTGTAATAGTGTATTTCACAACGTTCAATGCAAAAAAAAGTTTACTCCAATGCGAAATGATTTACGGCAGTTTTGTGGTACTTTATCCATCGCTGTCAAAAATACAAATGTTAGCATTTTTTTAGGTGCTATTTTATCCTCCTCAAGTAAACTTTTCTAGGAAACTTCGTATGTTCAACCTCGTATTTCACGTTCTCGTCCGTTGGACCATTAGTGTTCTCAAAATAAAAGGTACCTTCGTGTCATCGTCACGAATTTCCATTTTAAAAAAGTGACATATGATTCGTCACCCATAAATCCCATGACGCAAAACCGCTAGTTAAACCGACTTCAAAAAAAGAAGGAAGTTCTCAATTCGGTAGTATTATTTTTTTTTTAATGTGTTACACTCAGATCATTTATGAACCGATTCGTACCATTCTTTTTGTAATTGAAAGTATATGCTTCCAGGTTGGTCCCATTGTTTTCAAAACTCCATTTGAATTATGGGAACCATGAGGAATTGAAGGAACTCCTCAAATATATAAGGCGTTTAGTAATTTCGGTATTTTCTATTACAACTCGTGTATTTACATCCGGAAATCATAAATTTGGTGAAGTGGAAGTAGGGTGTGCAATCCGGATCCGACTTGTATGGAAATATCCGGATCTGGATCCGCGGATCCGGATATATGATGTACTTCAAACTATCTAAGTCTATAAAGTACGTCACCGATTCTGATATCATTCCGTTGAAATAGCAAACAAATTTTGCGACTCGGCCGGCCGTATTTTTCTTTAATCGAGCCTCATCAGAAAACTGGCTAAAGCTGGAATGTTTCCCTGAACCAGTTCTTCTAGTAGTAAGTACTTTTTCTCAAAGAAATGGACACAAAATATAAACAGAGCTTTGGCTCTCACCCATTTGCACTAAATGTTTAACTACCTATCTTCAGTTTATATTCATTCTTCTCGATTTACCATAATTTCAAGAGAAAAAATCCAATGCCCATGAAATTACCAGATTAATTGACAGAAGTGTAGACTATAAATTAACCGTATGATGCAATAGCTGTCTCGACTTTTTTAAACATTTTACATAGGTATTTAAAACTTTGTCCAAATTTCATTCCGCAGCATACATACGTTATGTTTTTTATTAATAAAAAAATTGCAATAAAACATTGTTAACCAAGGGTTGAAAACCACCCATTCGAGGCTGAAATGGGTGGCTTTCCCCCAAGTTAAACACTCTACTTTTCATCTCCACTTATAATAAATCTCTAAATTTAAAAATGAATCAGCCAGTTTGAAACTAATGTGTTGTTACGAATGTTTTCTTCTCAGCATCCCATGAACGGAAATATATAAAACATTTTTATAGGTACATTATTATTCTAGCTGTAACTTAGGATAGTTTTTTTCCGACTGCGACGATTAATAAATTTTCCGAAATATACGACTTCATTTAATTTTTCATTTATTTTTATTGAAATCAAACGCTGCTCCAACTGTCAGCTATAAGAAACGTCAAAAATGGCGGAATTGCTTTGCCTTTCACTTATTAATAATTTAAATCCAGTCTACCATATACCTTTACGATACACATGCCAAAAGTTAAACCATAAGAGTTATTTATGATACAAGTGCGGAAAGTAGGTAATTCCCAACGAGTAGCGATGATCAAAAACACGACCGTCAGGTATCTATGCTATCTCCTACTTCCGTACTTTCTCTTTCTGTCATTTTGTCATGGTGACTTTAGCCGGTTACCATGGATATTATAACTTCACGAGAAAACATGTGTGTGTCAAACAAACAATGCTTTTGACGAAATGAAATTAATAATTATCTTAAAATAAAACACGTAAGTACCCATAACGAAATATCAAGCAAGCGCCAATATTAATTTACTTATGAAAAATAACGGTTGGTACTTGGATAAAACCTAGAAGCGGGAGGTTTCTAAGTACGAGAAGAATTAATTACGACCCGCGAAGATGTGTACAGATCGGTGAATTTTTGTAATTATACTATGATTTGGAAATAAGTGTGAAATAATAGTAGTTTATGCTACTGATACATAATGAGAGGCCTCAATATACGAGTGTGGTTTTATGAAACGAGCGTCAGCGAGTTGCATAATAGGATCACACGAGTGTTTTAAGGCCTAATTATGTACAGTTGCATATACACTACTTTATCTAAACACATATCATAAGTACTCTAAGATGGGTTCAGAAGCCGTAGGAAAATGGCCTGCATTGCTACGAGTGCTACCTGTAAGTTATCTTTGAAAAAAAAAAAAGTAAAAAAAAAAATGAAAAAAAGTGATTTATTTTTTTTTTAAATTGAAAAAAAAGTAAAAACAAGTTAGAAAGAGTAAAAAAAAAGTAAAAAAAAGGTAAAAAAGGAATAAAAGTGACAAAAAGTAAAAAAAAAGTGCAAAAATTAAAAAAAAAATAAAAAAAGTGCAAAAAAGGAAAAAATAGTAAAAAACAGTTAAAAAGCGGAAAAAAAAGTTCGAAAAGTAAAAAAAAAAATTAAAAAGTACAAAAGAAAAAAAATTAAAAAAAGTAAAATGAAAAAAACATAATAAATTGACGTTTCGTATCGATAACTGTTTTAATATCTATAGATACTAGACTAGAGACCCACTTGAGTTTTGACAGCTGCTCCAAATTTAAACTCATAAAGATACCGATAATCTGTACTGTAATAACATTACAGTACAGATTTTACCTACTACCACAGAGAAGAAAGTTGTCATAGTATTGGTTGTAATAATGCTGGTCATTACCGACGGTTTCTGAACGCATTTTAGAGCACTAATGATATGTGCGTAGATAAACTGTATAAAATATTTGTTCTCCTTTTATTATTTCATACCTAAATCGGATTAGTGTCAGATTTTGTAAAGCAATTTTCTGTCCATGCAGTGGGCCCAACGACGTCCCTAATCATAATTTATCGATATCGATAACGTTGGGTTCTAATATTATCGATAACGTTAAGTACTACAACCCTACTATCGTCCTCGTTCGTAAGGTTGGTAAGTCTACTTCCGCATTGGACGTTAATTTTTATTTGAATTGTGGTATTTCAAAACAGCTAAAGTATGAATGAGTTGTCATGTCAAAATCAAATGACAATGTCACTGTCATCCAAAACCTTGTTCAAAGTCCCGTCTCTTATTTATATTCTCTTTGGTTATATAGCTCAGGAATCGAAAATAGGGGTGTAGGTAGACACCAAGGAGAATATAAATAAGAGACGGGACTTCGAACAAGGTTTTGGATGACAGTGACATTGTCATTTGATTTTGACATGACAACTCATTCGAACTTTAGCTAGTTTGAAATACCACAATACCAATAAAAATAAACGCTAGTACGGAAGTAGACTTACCAACCTAACGAACGAGGACGATAGTAGGGTTGTAGTAATTAACGTTATCGATATCGATAATATTAGAACCCAACGTTATCGATAAATTATGATTAGGGACGTCGTTGGGCCCACTGCAAATTGCTTAACAAAATCTAAAACTAATCCGATTTAGGTATGAAATAATAAAAGGAGAACAAATATTTCATACAGTTTATTTCACACTTATTTCCAAATCACAATATATTTACAAAAAATCACCAATCTGTACACATATCTTTGCGGGTTGCAATGAATTCTTCTCGAACTAAGAAACCTCGCGCTTGTAGGTTTTATCCAAGTAGGTACCAACCGTTGTTTATCATAAGTAAATCAATATTAGCGCTTGGTATTTCGTTATTAATACTTACGTGTTTTATTTTAAGATAATTATTAATTTTATTTCGTCAAAAGCATTGTTTGTTTGACACACACATGTTTTCTCGTGAAGTTATAATATCCATGGTAACCGGCCAAAGTCACCATGACAAAATTACAGACAGAGAAAGAACGGAAGTAGGAGATAGCATGAGTCCGCCATAGCCATAGCACAGATAGAGAACTTGTCTCTTGTCAGAACTTGTCAGATTTGATCTGAATTTGAGCAGTTGGACGTCATTCATATTTTTGTTCCTAGTTGCGCTACACTAGTAGACACTAAATAAAATAATCATCATGTATTTTCTCGAAAAAGGATAATAGCGAAAAAATCAACGCAAGAGGTTATATAGGTAATCACTAAGTTCCAAAGTTGTATGTTTTGTCCCTTTTCCGCAAAACGTACCTTCATATGAAATGATTGTTTTTTCGCTCGAGGATCTTGACGTCACAGTCCCCGAACGTTTTCTCACTCTAACAAGCGACATTAAAAGGGTTGAGCTTGATAATTTTTTGAGATATTTGAATGGGATTTTCGTCATCTTGACTCACTCACTCACTCATCAACGCACAGCCGAAACTACTGGGGCTAGAGAATTGAAATTTACACCAGAACTACCTTTTACAATGTAGGCAACGGATAAGAAGGGATTTTAGGAAATTCTACCCCTAAAGGGGTCAAATAGGGATGCAAAGTTTGTATGGGGGAAATTTTATTTTTTGAGACTTAACATTTTGTATAAAGATTACTTATTAGAATACAAATAAAGTACTTTCAGCGCTTTGGAAAATTCCACCCCTAAGAGGATTTTAACGGGGTGCGTTATAGAGGAAAAATTTTTTTAGCTAGAGACTTAAAACTTTGTAGAAAGCTTACTTATTAGACTACAAATAAAATACTGTCAGCGATTTGGGAAATTCTGCCTCTAAGGGGGTTAAAAAGGGTTGCAAAGTTTTTATGAGCGAAAGTCCTTTTTGAGATAGAAGCTTAAAAGTTTGTAGAAAGATTACTTATAACAATACAAATTAAAAAAACAGCGTTTTGGAAAATTCCACCCCTTAGGGTATGAAAAAGGGGTACAATATTGGTAAAGGGGATTTTTTCAGCTAGAATATATATTCTTTTTAAAAAGATTACATAACAAAATAAAGCATTTCAGCGTTTCAGAAAATTCCACCCCTTAGGGGTGTACAAGGGGTGCAACGTTTGTAAATAAATTTTTTTAGCGAGCGACAAACCTTTGTTGAAAGATTACTTATTACAATACAAATAAAGAACTTTCAGCGTTTTGGAAAATTCCACCCCTAAGAGTGATTAAAACTGGTGAAAATTTGTATGGAGGAAACTTTTTTTTTGAGCTAGAGACTTGAAATTGTGTAGAAAGATTATTTATTAGAATACAAATATACACGGTGGAATTTAATCGGTGAACAGGAACCCATTTTTCTAATTCAGTAAACGATGGCGGTCACGTTTATGTACCTAGTACTTGAGTGGAACCAAGTTTTTTTTTATCATAACTAATTTTTAAGTTGAAATTAAATTTTAAATAATATTTATTGTCACCCTACTAATGGTTTAGTCTGAAAAGTTTAATGACGTTTCATTTATTGACGTCTGATCTGTCTAGTTTCCCGCCAAAGCCAGCATGCACTTGACGTATTACGAGTAACTTCCCTTCAATAAAAGTAGGGTGTCCATTTATTCAGTCAGTGTACATTTTACCGATGTTAATTAAGTGTGATTAATTAGATTGTGAGCTATATTGCACGAGATCTCACGTATTGGTTTCTGTGTAGAATGATAATTAAGATTTTTGGATTCCTGATCACCGATTAAATTCCACCGTGTATAGGTAATAGTACATTACTTACCTAGGGCGGTTAAACAAAGAAAGTCTCAGATCGCAGGTATTTTGATAAATATGCGCTCGGAGGCTTTCTTTATTACCGCCCGTGGTGAGTACAAATTTTTACGTCTCTATCTGGCCAGGAAGTGCGGTTTTCCGCACGCATAGCGTGAGGTAATTCCTACTTTATAGCCAGGTGTGACGTAAAATATATAGAATCCGATGATATGCAGTACCCCTTTGGCCGCGTATGTAACCGGAGTTTTGTAACCAGTTACCTAAGAAGAAAAAATGGTCCTCATAGAATACTGGTATCCAAGTGATATATTTTTTTCCTGTCACCTAACCGAGTTACAACGTAGGAAAACTTCCTAACGATCACGAGAAAGTACTTTATCTTCCTCGCAGGTAACTGCTTGAAAGACGGTATGGTATTATCAACCTCTTTTGATATCATAGCACTCAACATTCTGTATATAACTGACGTTTTTATAACACCTAGGTTTCCATGTTAGAACAACAGCTATCAAGTTTTACGGAAAAATATCAGCCGGTTGAGCAAGCGGGTTTCAGGAAAGGTTTTTCAACTACTGACCACATACATGTTCGAGATCAAGTGATAGAGAAATACGAAGAACACAAACGCCCACTTTACTTAGCATTCATTGACTTAACCCTTTACACCCGAGAGATAAAAATCTTTAACAGCTCCTTGCGACATTACGTAACTTTATTATTACTTCATAAGGAGTATAGGAAAAATAACAAAAAAAATCCTGACTGAGCTGGTCTTCCACAATCAGACCCTCACGTTCGTGTGGCTCAGGAATAATATGTAACTCGCACGTTCGTGAGGGTCATGATGTGATTGTCTAGAAAAGTTACATTTAAACGGTTATTGAAGAATTTAAATGAATAAAACACAGTTATAGAAATAAAAACTAAGTAACCTTTATTTACTCATAATTTAGGCACTAAATCACAGCGATTTCTCAGGCAGCATTACAAAATAATCAACAAAATTATAGTTTTCATAACAAAAATGCTAATTTCTAGCTTAGTTAAGACAAGTAATATCTAAATTAGTAAAATTACATGAGATCGTAATCAGACATATATATGTTTTTATGTTATTACTTCTTATGATACAATCTAAAGCAGTCTTTATCTCTCGATATGCATAAAATATGAATAAGATAAAAGATATGGAAAAGAGCTTGCAGATTTCAGAGGCGGTCGTTTTTAATTCTACGCCTGTTTTTCGCATGTAATACAAGTTCGTACATCTAGCGATCTCTTCCACGAAGTCGTTGTCAATGTACTCATGAAAGTAATTTACCGGGGAGCGGACAGGTTTCACTGGTAGCGAGGTGTAATTGTGTGGCTTGTCCGTAAACAGAACTTGCTTCCATGTTCGACTTCGAGGTGCGGGTGCTGATATGGATCTTCCACTGCGTTCATTTCCCCGGGCACGGACAGATCTACCTCTACCTCTGCCTATTCGAACATTTCTAGGTATAGATTCCGACCTACCTCGACCTGGTCGTCTTCTAGCTCCGATTTGCAACGGCGAAATAGGGGGCTGTGATAATGTCCCTAGTGGTGGAGTCGCTGGTCGCGGAGAAAGGGGTGGAGAAGATGCTCGCGTTGAACTTAGGGGAGAACGTGACCGGGGCCTTACTTCACGCAGAGTAGAAATTTCTTCATCCGCGAGCAAGTCATCATCACTGGGCAGGTTATCGAAAAAGTTAGGCACATCTTCCAAATCATCATCATCTAAACCTTCAATTTCTGACAAGTTTCCATCTGCGAGCAGATCTTCTATTATTTTATCGGTCAACGGAGCTCCTAAAATAAGCAAAACATCCCGATTAGTAAGCCAAGCGTGTACATTAATAAGTAATACCTACTAAACCAACATCACAGTACACAACCGAAACCACACGATCGTGAGAGTTCAATTATACGCAAAGCAACCGAAATCGCACGATCGTGATAGTTAAAATTCAAAAACAACTTGCATATATGCCTTTCATTCGAATTAATGCAGAGTATTTAAAATATATCACACACACAAGTACTCTTTGCAATCCAATAGTAAATTACAAAGATATATAATGGTAACTAGTAAAAAAAATGCACTTACGATAGTTAGTCCGACGTTCAAAGAACACAGCCATCTCCCACGCCACGTCAATGAGACTGACGAGTCGCGACGCGTACGCATGACCTTTCTGTATTTTTTGTCTTATTCTAGCATAGCCGCACGATCAATCGACATCGGTTGGGTTCGCAAAAGCGGTTCGCGATACGCGGCATATTTTTTCAAAATCAACACTCACGATCGTTTCGAGTCGGGTGTAAAGGGTTAACCAACCTGGAAGCATATACTTTCAATAAAAAAAGAATGGTACGAATCGGTTCCTAAATGATAGAGTTCTGAGGTAACACACATAAAAAAAAATACTACCGAATTGAGAACTTCCTCCTTTTTTTGAAGTCGGTTAAACTAGCGGTTTTTGCGTTATGGGATTTATGGGTGACGAATCATATGTCACTTTTTTAAAATGGAAATTCGTGACGATGACACGAAGGTATACCTTTTATTTTGAGAACACTAATGGTCCAACGGACGAGAACGTGAATTATGTCGAGCATACGAAGTTTCCTAAAAAAGTTTTCTTGAGGAGGATAAAATAGCACCTAAAAAAATGCTAACATCTGTATTTTCGACAGCGATGGATAAAGTACCACAAAACTGCCGTAAATCATTTCGCATTGGAGTAAACTTTTTTTTGCAATGAACGTTGTGAAATACACTATTACAAAACATGAATAAAAATTATCTACCCAACCACTTCTATGTTGATGTTAAATAATGTTTCATGCAAAATGTGTTCCTCGTTTTCGTATGGCACTTTGTATTCACGGTCATTTGTATGCGGTAAATATGTAGGTACATACATGCAATATTCTCAGTTTGTCGCGCATAACTCAATATTTATGCTAAAGCCATTTCATATGGCAAGTTTCCCAATATACCCACCGCTGCCAATGTTGGTGCTAGAGCTCTTGATCTGTGTTTATACACGTTCGTTTCCACGTCTCGAGACATCTACGCTTTGGCGTCGACGTGAAACCTAATTAAAACGTGGAAACAATACAGAATCGAATGCTTTAACAACGCGACGATGTGTAGATAAAATATCGTGTCACGTATAAGCGTATGAAAGGTTAAATTTGACTGGTATTTGATATATCCATAGATAGGTAGGAATATAGTTATATAGGATACCTATTCTACATATCTTGCTTCCCTACGTATTTGCTTAAAATGAGGTAGGTAAAACTGTGTGAATACATAAAACAAAATAAAATCATTAACAATAAAAGGATATGCTCTCCTCTCGTTCAAAAATATCGGAATCTAAAGCGATGGAAGGGGAATATAACATTTGACCAATCTGGCGCAGAGTAACATATATCTATCTACCTATTTCAATTACGTTACAGCGGCACCGGTGTAAAAAATAAAATAAAAATAAAATAATGTTTATTTCATTTAACAAATAGGGTTCAGTTTAGAGTAAGGTCTCCTAGTAGGTCCCTGCTATTCTGTAACTTGTGTTAACTTCACCTCAGCGCTCACCCACAAATATATCTTGACACCGCGATGCGTAGCGTTAAGCGTAGGTAGAGGTCTAGTTCCGTAACGGGTGACCGGCGGGGTGAGCCGCATTAACGCGTAGCGAAAGGTGATCTCGCTCTTCCAAAGATAGTGAGTACATAATTGACGACCGCTTTAGCCTAGTTGGTAGTGACCCTGCCTACGAAGCAAGAGGTCCTGGGTTCGAATCCCGGTAAGGGCATTTATTTGTGTGATGAGCACGAATATTTGTTCCTGAGTCATGGACGTTTTCTATGTATTTAAGTATGTATTTCTCTATATAAGTATCTATATCGTCGTCTAGTACCCATAGTACAAGCTTTGCTTAGTTTGGGACTAGGTTGATTTGTGTAAGATTGTCCGCAAATATTTATTATTATTATTATGTATCTCCTGTTTAAATTCACGGGACAAAGCCCGGTCCTTTGGAAGGCGTGCGTGGGGATATAGATCCAACACGTAGAGGCCCTTTGGAGACGAAGTTTAATGTGATGTAATACATCTGCTAGAACCCATTCACGGGTACATCGGTAGATACCCGTGAACCGGTTCCAACAGGCGTTGGGGCTATTGTGGGTTATATGGATAGAGAACGGGTTCTATGGTGATGAGATTTGGGTGGATTATGAAACTGGGCTATTGCAAAAAGGTCCGGACACCTGCCATAATATTATTGTACACAAAGTTATCGAGGCAGGCGGTGACTAGCCGCTCATTAGATGGGCCCCTGTAAGCGTCGTCGTACAGACGGCCAGGAGCAACACCGGGTGAGCGGCTCAGGGGTGTCGAGAGGTGGTGCTGCGCTTTCTCCGAAGTTACTCGCGGCGTTATGCCCTTTAACACTTCCACCCCTGGAGCATATAGCTCTGACGACTCCTCTCTGGACGGCCAATGAAGGCAAGCCAGAGCTGAGAGTCCTTATTATTATTATTATTATAAAAACCTATAGTTAAATTTAACTTTAACGTAGATTTTGCAATATTAGAGTAGAATTTAAACTTATAGATTAAACAATCATACATTAACTTTCCTTTCATTTTACTACAGTATAGGTATGAAGCATATTGTGCATGATGGTGACTGTAAACTGTAGAATTCGTTTAAATGTAGGTACATAGGTATCTACAATTAATACACGCTCCTGAAAAATTGTTTTCAAAGCGGAGTAGTTTGCTTTAATTAAGGGGTCTTGAGAAGCCCGCCAATCATCAAATTGTACCAAAGCAAGTAGTAGGTAGTAGGTAAGTAATTTTAGAACGAAATTGCTCACGGAAACTTTTAATTGATTAAACTTTCATTTTATTTACATCAGAAGGGTAGGTCCACCCTTTTAAATCTAGACCAACAATTTTCTCGCATAATGAATAAAGGCGGGCAGAAAGCGTTTATCAAGCAGTTGCGACCACGCGAGAGTTTAATTAAATTTTAAAATTTACTGTTAAGAAGGCCGCGTGCGGTCCGACCGCGCCAGAAGGTCTCTTTCAACTTTGAAATACGTGATATTCTTCTCTCTATCCCTCTCACTCATTAGTGGTGAAAGTATGGAGTGAATGATACGACACGTTCATATTACTGAATTGGAACATTCAGGTTGATCTCTGAGCTGTGGCAAACTGGGCCCGGCCATGTCGCCCAGAGCTTAAGTGTCCTAGCTATCCTACGTTATTCTGTATTTTTTCTGTCCGTACCTAATACTTACATGGGTTTTAATCTGTCAAAGCCTTTAAAAATGTTCTGTCACTACAAAAATAATCCAAGGTACTGAAGGTACCTACCTAGAGACACTAGAGACCACCAGTCACCTTTGGGTAATTAAATTGATAAGTACAAATTTCATTCCAGACACCGCAGACCCCAAGGAACACAAAACATAATAGGTACTTTATCAAAAATTTAGCGATAATGTTATTTTTTTTCGATTTTACACAATCGTATTATATCCACTTATTATAAATCTCTGAATTAAAAACCTATAAGCATTGTTCTGTCTCGAATGTTCTCGGCTTTTTTATTGTTCTAACACAATAACCGGCTAGATTTTTAATAAATTATCCAGTATTCCAAAAATCAATTAATATGTACTAAAAAGCGATGTTACACACTTCCGAACACGCACTTCCATCTCGCTCATGCTTAAACTCAGTGAGAGGGAGTGAATACCATGAACCTGCCTCGCCTTAAGGCGCTATAGTATCATGGTCTTCAGTTCTCTCCCTCTCGCTGAGCATAAGCGTGAGCGAGATGGAAGTGCGTGTTTGGAGATTTTTTGTACGTTTAAATAAATAAAAAAGTAATCACTAAGTTCCCTCAAACATGATATTGCCGATTTTTAGAACCAATGTTAATATGTTTAGCTATTGTGCATAATTTGCTACGAATGTTTTAAGTGAATTTTAATATGTTTTAGACCTATGTTCGTGATTTTATTCTATCGAGCGAAAATTGCCTAATCGTGTTTCGAATCACTGATTTCCCTGCAGAAAAGCCTCGAGATTACTATTCGTATTTTTTTGAAACCATATTATTATAAACAGACGCATTATATTGTTTCAAAAACTATGTTCTCTTCACTTCGCTGAACCTATAGCGCCTTAAGGTCGAAACGCACAGACAGCGGTGGCGGCGCGGTGCGGTGCGGTGCGGAGGCGGTACCGGTTCAACCTAATGTTCGAGCTAATATGAAAAGGTCCGCACAGAATGGCGGGACGCGGCGCGACGCGGTATTCTGTGCGGACCTTTTCATATTAGCTCGAACATTACAACCGGTATCGCCTCCGCACCGCACCGCACCGCACCGCCACCGCTGTCTGTCACCGACGATCAGCCGTACGCGCTGACCGTCGGTCGAGCACTGTTTCCAGCCTTAAGTAACGATTAATTTAAGTCATAAAAGTTTTATGTACCTTTTCAATAAGAATATACATAGAATATATGTAGTTATATTTAACTATATTGGCTCAGGTACACAAAGTTGGAACCATTTGTTGAACGCTAAATATCTCTTTAATTACCAATAAATACGCAATTTGTGGTAGATAAGATAATCCATTAAAGGCATTAATCAAGAATCTATATCATGCAAAACAATCCATGTAGACGTTAAGTATATTCAACTTTATACGTAATTTAGAGATTAAAAGTAAATCTCCATAACGTTATTTGACTTGAAGTTGACATGATAGACATATAATACACCGTGGGCGTTAATAACCCGAAAGATTTTAACCACGCGTTCCTTAGGTCATTAGGAGCAAAAAATGTTATATGAAACTCCAGTCAAATCCTGCTTAGTTTTGAAGATATTATCATTTTCATGTAAACTATTTATTGTGATTACTAAAGTGCATTTTGCATTAAGCTCTTTTGATAGAGACGTTGCTACCGATGTTGCCAAGTTTCGCGTCGTTATTGACATACATCAATGTGACAGCTACCACTCACTAAATTCATTATTTTCTGGAAAAATAATCGTTACCATTTTATTAAAAGGTATCATTTCCATAGAGAAGCGATACTTATCCAAATTTTATTTACAAAAACCGAAAAAAAACAGGATTTTTTTTTTGCTGAATTTTAATTGGGTTCATATATTTTTTTTCATCACACTTGCTCATAAATGGTGTTATTCCTTGACAGAAGGACAATGGCCTATATTGTTCCCGCGGGAAATAATGGTCCCAAGGGAAGAAATGAGCTTGTGTGTTATCTGATTGGTTAAAGCAAATCTGGACGGCAAGAATTCTGCTCTGTGATCGGTTGGAAAAAAATTGAGCAGGCCGAGCCCTGCAAGAACCACATATGCTCCATGCTCTGTGAATGGTTGAAATATTGAAGCTCCGCCCTTCACTCGCACAGGCCCCGTAGCATGGATGGCGTTATCACGCGATAAGTGACAGGATAGAGCTTCCGTCCCTGGCTGACACCGTTCGATAGAACGAGACGACGCGCTTATCCTGTCACTTGTCGCGTGATATCGCGTGATCCATGCTACGGGGCCTGATCTAGAAGTGAAGTTATCAATTTCGTCAACATTTGATTGATGCGCTTGTATAAAACATAGGTTTTTCTGTCTTTTGTGGTTATTTATTTCCTCGCAAATGTGATGAAAAACATTGTGTATAACACGGGCGTAAGAATATTGCAAACTCGAGTCATCAAAAGCCCTCCGCCTCACGGCGTCGGGCTCCCGATAGACTCTCTTTTGCAATATTCCTGATACGCCCCTTGTTAAACAATGTACTATTTTACTACTAATGACCTCCGGAAAGCTTGGTTAAAATCTTTCAGGTTATTAACGCCCACGGGTATATAAGTATGTATATCTCTTTCGTTTTCTCTCTGCTCTGTCTTTAATGGGCAGTTAATAAGGTGTTGCTGTTTGTACCTTTAAACGCCTGCTAATATTTTTTAACTTGAATTGCGAGTTACTCTATGTCAATTACATTGTTGCTAGAAAGAGTAGAAAGCTAGCAATAGACGGCCAAGTGAGTTCGAGGGCTGAGCAGGTGACAGACAGAGTCATGAAAGTGAGGACATCCTTATAATACTTATAACACGCCGACGATGTCGGGCCTCTGTAGGTACATCAGGTAGGTACAGATTAACATACACGCTTATTGCCTCCGCTCCGGATTAGCTATCTTTCAAACCGAGCCGTTCAGTATTATTTTCATAAACTCCATACGAATTCCGTAATAGAATCGCCCCGGCTCGGTACAAGCTAACGCCAGGTGAACGCCACGCTTGCAGCTAGTAGCCGTTACCTATGTATTCGCGTTCTCTAATCTAACACGGCTCTAACGATTTTGACGAAATTTGGAATATAGGTGGTTTACGAGGGTAAAAAATCGATCTAGCCAGGTCTCATAACTCGTATTTGCCCAGGTACTAATGATTGGGTAGGTAATGTAAATACGACGTGTAGATGTCTGAAATAATTATACCTAATCATGTAAATAAAGAATAGGTAGGTAGATAGGTATTTAAACTATTTGCAAAATCGTGACAGGGGCGTTGCTGTAGAAATTCGTATTTATTTTATAGTTAGGTACCTACCCATGCCAAAATATTCTCCCAGCAGCGAACTCTCTTTAGTTTTGGACAGATATAAACTTTACGTTTAAATCAAACTTGCTCTCAAGTTGCAGGGCACGTTCTTCGTAAAAGATGTCCCAAAGAATAATATTTGTTCACAGTTTTTCAGAAGGACTTCCAGATTTCGAACTATTTGCTAGTGATAACTTCGTCTTTACTTTACCGAGATCCTAGGTAGGTATAGGTAAGTATTTACATACACGATGACCTTAGCTGCCTTACTCATATTAGGTAGGTTAGTATGTACTTACCTACCTAGTCCTTTTTGTGTTATCTGTGCTTATAGACATTTAAGGAACAATGTACGGCTTTCAATCGGAAGCCCTTGTTCATACCATAGGTTCACAAATAATTGCACGATCTACGAGTAGATTAAGTATGTGCGCCTAAAATAAGTTGTAGGTAAAACTTTCACATTGTGAATGAATGTAGGTACTTGAACAATTTAATTTCATTAGTTTCGTTACCAATGAGTTAGGTATTCGCAACTTACTACCGTTTTTAGGGTTCCGTAACCAAATAGCAAAAAACAAAACCCTTATGGATTCGTCATGTCTGTCTGTCCGTCCGTATGTCACAGCCACTTTTTTCCGAAACTATAACAACTATACTGTTGAAACTTGGTACTTATAGAAAAAAAACCGGCCAAGTGCGAGTCGGACTCGCGAACGAAGGGTTCCGTACCATTATCAATAAAAATATTTATTTTATTTTGTTTTTAGTATTTGTTGTTATAGCGGCAACATAAATACATCATCTGTGAAAATTTCAACTGGATCTATCACGGTCTCAGTGATATACAGCCTGGTGACAGACAGACGGACGGACGGACGGACGGACGGACGGACAGTGGAGTCTTAGTAATAGGGTCCCGTTTTATTCTTTGAGTACGGAACCCTAAATTTTGGGGATACCTAGACCAGAAACTCAAAAAAAAATTTTCATCAAACCCATACGTGTGGGTTATCTATGGATAGGTCTTCAAAAATTATAATATTGAGGTTTCTAGTATATTTTTTTTCTAAACTGAATAATAGTTTGCGCGAGAGACACTTCCAAAGTGGTAAAATGTCCCCCCCCCCCCCCCGTCCCGTCCCTGTAACTTCTAAAATAAATAAATAAATATTTGTGGACAATCTTACACAAATCAACCTGGTCCCAAACTAAGCAAAGCTTGTACTATGGGTACTAGACGTCGATATACAGACGTATATAGAGAAATAAATACTTAAATACATAGAAAACATCCATGACTCAGGAACAAATATTCGTGCTCATCACACAAATAAATGCCCTTACCGGGATTCGAACCCAGGACCTCTTGCTTCGTAGGCAGGGTCACTACCAACTAGGCTAAAGCGGTCGAAAAATAAGAGAATAATATAACTAAAAAAAATATATGATGGATGGATGGATGGATTACCATGCAAACTTCCACCGAATATTGGTTTAAACGAAATCTAGGAGTTAAGTAGTTTTTTTTAATCTATACATATAAATGCCTATGACCTGACTGACTTATTCACTCACTCACTCACTCACTCACTCATCAACGCACAGACGAAACTACTGGGGCTAGAGAGTTGATTTTTGCACAGTAGGTTGCTTTTATAACTTAAGCTAAGGATAGGAAAGGATTTTTGAAAATTCCACCCCTAAGGGATTAAAATGGGTGCAAAGCTTGTATGGAGAACCTTTTGTTTTTGAACTAGAGACTTAAAACTTTGTTGAAAGATTAATTATTAAAATACAAATCAAGTACTTTCAACGTTTTGGAAAATTTCACCCCGAAGGGAGTAAAATAGGGGTGCAAAGTTTGTATAAGGGAAACTCTTTTTTGAGATAGAAGCTTTAAAATTTGTTAAAAGATTACTTATTAAAATACAAATAAAGTGCTTTAAGTGTTTTGGAAAATTCTGCCCCTAAGGGGGTTAAAAAGGGGTGCAAATTTTGTATGGGGGAAACTTTATTTTTTTAGCAAGAGACTTAAAACTTTGTGTGAAATATTACTTATTACTCTTATTAGAGTATAAACAAAGTGCTTTCAGCGTTTTGGAAAATTCCACCCCTAAGAGGGTTAAAAAGGGTTGCAAAGTTTATATGGGGGAAACTCATTTTTGAGATAGAAGCTTAAAAGTTTGTAAAACGATTACTTATTGAAATACAAAAAAAAGTATATTCAGCGTTTAAGTAAATTCCACCCCTAAGAGGGTTAAAAGTGGGTGCAACATTTGTATGGAGGAAACATTTTTTTAGCCGACTTACAATTTTGTAGAATGCTTACTAATTAAAGTTTAAAACTTTTAGCATTTTAGAAACTTCGACCCTTTAGGGGTTTATAAGGGGGTGCAAAGTTTGCATGGATAAAATATTTTTTTTAGCGAGGGACTTAAAACATTGTTAAAAGATTACTTGTTACA
Source organism: Epinotia brunnichana (assembly GCA_963854355.1). Lineage (NCBI taxonomy): Eukaryota > Metazoa > Arthropoda > Insecta > Lepidoptera > Tortricidae > Epinotia > Epinotia brunnichana. Next base: position 15,597,499 of record OY977939.1, on the reverse strand, counting down.
ATACAAATAAAGTACTTTCAGCGTTTTGGAAAATTCGACCCCTAAGGGGGATAAAAAGGGGTGAGTTTAAATGGAGCAAACTTTTTTTTTGAGCTAGAGACTTGAAATAGTGTAGAAAATTTATATTTTTGTAGAAAGATTACTTATTAAAATACAAAAAGTACTACCAGCGTTTTGGAAAATTCCGCCCCTTAAGGGGTTAAAAAAGGGTGCAAGGTTCATATGGGAAACACTTTTTTTGAGCTAGAGACTTGATAGTTTGTAAAAAAAATACTTATTACAATAAAAAAACATTGTGTTCTCTTTTCAAATTTTCCCCGAAAAGCGTTAATCGAAGGGGGTTCAAAGTTTGTATGCAGAGCAAGAAATTTTTAAAGTATGAGATTTGTAACTTCGATCTTAGCCTGTTTGTTAAAAGACTACAAAACTCATTCCAGCGTTTTTTTGAAATTTATCCCCTAAAGAGGATTATAGGGGTGTTCAAAGTTTGTATGGAGAGCAAGACATTTTTAAAGTAAAGGATATGTAACTTCGGTTTTAGACTGTTTGCTAAAAGACTACAAAACTTATATCAGCGTTTTTTTTAATTCATCGTTTAAGAAGGTTAAAAGGGGCTTCGAAGTTTGAATAGAGATCAAGACATTTAAAAATAAGAAATGTGTAACTACGGTTTCAGACTGTTTACTATGAGGGTTCAAATGGGGTTTTAAGTTTGTATAGAGAGCAAGACATTTTGAAAGTTAGAGATTTGTAACTTCGGTTTTAGACTGTTTATTAAAAGACTAGAAAACTAAATTCAATATTTTATAAATTCATTCCTTAAACGAACATTTAGACGATAACATGTTATACGAGGACGAAGTCACGGGCAACAGCTAGTACGTCATAAATCTTAAGCCGCAATTTATTTTACGGAACCCTTCATGGGCGAGTCCGACTCGCACTTGGCCGCTTTTATAGGTAAGGTAGTTAGGTATATTCATTGTTCGTCCTTTATTATAGGTTATTCAATGTGCCATTACGAAGGCGAGTGAGAGCGTTCCTTTAAGTATTATAATATAATTTGTAAGTATAACTTCGCCAAATCCTCTCGCCTTCGTAAAATACAAGAAGTAAAAGTACTTATACCTACCTAAGTCTTGGTGATTTCGGTTTAAAGAATCTTATTGTCTAAAGAAATTAAATATTTCACTCACAAGACAACTCATAAATAGTTAGGTACCTTAGCTAAAACTATTACAATTTGCGCAATAAGCGAGCATTTATGACAATGTTCAACAAAACTGTACCTAACTACTATTTATATTTCACTTAGGAGAAAATTAAATAAGGAATAGACCCTATGGTTTTAGCATACCTAAGGTTTAGATTCAAGTGGTTAGTGACATGATCATACGAGGGTATCTTTGATTTCGCGGCTCATAACTACTTGACTTGTTTACAGGGCCAGCTAAACGAAACTTTTAAACAGAAGTTAACTGTCGGTTATCGTAGTTGTAGTGGTACTATTTTAGGCATATCATTTAGCGAATAATAATATATGTAAGATACTATTTTATATACTTATCTTTATATGTACTTACCTACCTATACATTTTTTTTGTTTATTTTACTTTTATTTTAGGTATGTTAACTATTTATGTTAATGTATTTGGCTTTATTCGGATCCTCAATTTAAAAAGTTCTTATAAGTTGTTTATTTTAATGTATTTTAATGAAGTATGTATATATTTTAAACATATGAGTGTGCGTATATATTAATATTATATGGGATGTAATTACTTACTACATGTATATTCGTTATTGCTTTTAGGTAAGTAATTATTTAAGTTAAATGATTCACAAATTTTAAAATCCGTGTACCTACCTAAGTTGTTTATTTTTACTTGGTATTTGTTGGTATTAGTAGGTATAGGCAGTAAGTTGATCATTTGTCATTATGGATGGATTTTAGTTTAGGTTTTATAATATGTGATTTTGTTCTGCTTTTGAAAGTATTAAATGATCTTTTAATGTTTTGGGTAGTGTGTTGTGTATATATACCCTGAGAACTTTACGGTTTCGCTCTATGAAAACACAACAATATATCGATATCAGCCATATTTTTATACCATAAAATAGGTTGGGTAATTTGACTAAATATTCATTAATAATCCACCTAGATTTAATACCGCAACGGTAAAACATAATGAAAAATCTTTATAAATTCCGTAAAAATCAGGCGAAAATGGTATAAACTTTCTTTACTTTATAATTGACTACGTCCTATATACGTTCTTAGGGATACGCGCATAATCCACTTATTTTGTTAATGAATAAACCTTTCTATTGGCCAGATGAAATTCAATATTATCTCAAGGTCGTAAATATTCAATTAAAATGCTGTTATTTCCTGATGCATACCTATATTTTAGGATTCAGGCAGTAAGTTTCCAAATTTGTGTAGGTAGGTGCTCAAACATGTTTTCATTGTAAAAATACTGATAGCATTTTTGCTTGCGGGTTAATTTTTTTCCTAACTTCCGGTCCATAAAAAAAAAAAAATAATAATAATAATCTCTTGTGGTCTCCGAAGTGCCTTATTATAAGTACACACCTGCGCCAGTTCTCGAAAATGATCGTGCCACGCTCTATTGGGATCGATCTGTCATCACAGACAGGACTATTCTTGCCAATAGGCCTGATATCGTGCTGACAGATCGATCGAAACGCCAGGCAGTGCTCGTCGATATCACCATCCCCCATGACGAGAACCTCGTGAAGGCCGAGAAGGACAAAGCCAGCAAGTACCTAGACCTGGCTGAACATCTTTATCTTGCGCACGTACTTTAGAATCACTGCTCTTGAAACAGAAACCAGAAAATATTTATCACAACTACACGAGGAATTTAGCCAAAAGTTCCCTTTATTTAAAGTCAGCAAACAGCGCCTAGGGGACCAACGTAGGGTCATTGTACGGAATAACCTATTATCTGATGCAGATATTACAGAAATTAGAAAACTAGCAGAAAATGATCTTAAAGATTCAACGTCTCCCCCCCATCAACCCCAATCAGCCACACAAAACAGGGACCAACGAATGATCTGGACAAATGAGATTAACGAGTCTATAATAAGAGAATACTACAAAATAACACTACTAGAAACAAACATAACAGCATACAGAAAACCTCTTTATCAAACAATTATCGCAAAGCACCCCCAGTTTTCACACGTATCTGAGCAGAGGATAGCAGACCAACGAAGAGCTATCATCTCCACTTATAATAAATCTCTAAATTAAAAAAAGAATCAGCCAGTTTGAAACTAAGCTTTGCGCGGTTCGAATGTTCTCAGCATCCCATGAACGGAAAAATATGAAACATTTTATATAGGTACATTATTATTCTAGCTGCAACTTAGGATAGTTTTTATCCGACTGCGACAGTTAATTAATTTTCCGAAATATACGACTTCATTTAATTTTCCATTTATTTTTATTGAAATCAAACGCTGCTCCAACTGTCAGCTATAAGAACCGTCAAATTTTCGTCAAAATGGCGGAATTGCTTTGCCTTTCACTTATTAATAATTTAAATCCCGTCTACGATAGACCTTTACGAGACAAATGCTAAAATATAAACCATAAAAAAATATTCGATTCTGATATGAGAACTTATATGCGCAAATGTCGTTTTATGTCGTAATTTCAATAAATGAAATCAACAAATTTGAACAATATAATTAACACGAATTTGTTTTTTTTGAATGACAATGGCACGCGCTCGGCGCATTCAGCCAAAGTACCTGCGGCGCTACCACGAAAACCGATACTCAATGTTCATATATTTGCATCCCTGTCACTCGAGTATGGTTAGTGCGATAGAGATAGAGATACCCGAATATTTTCGAATTCCGAAGTTCGTGGTTATAGCTCAGGAATCGAAAATATGGTAAATAATCATAATGTATTTTCTCGAAAAAGAATTTAAAATAAATATAGTCAAATGGAGAAAAAAACAAAGCAAGAGGTTATATAGGTAATGATTAAGTTATAAGAGTCCAAAGTTTTAAGAGGGGGTATATTGTCCCTTTTCCGCAAAACGCACCATCATATGAAACGATTGTTTTTTACTATGACGCTCGAGTATATTGACGTCACAGTCCCTCATCGTTTTCTCACTCTAACAAGCGACATTAAAACGGATGTAGCTTCATAATTTTTTGAGATATTTGAATGGGAGTTTCATTATCTTCTATCTATTTATACATAATAAATGCCTATGTCCTGACTGACTTATTCACTCACTCACTCACTCACTCATCAACGCACAGCCGAAACTACTAATCTTAGAGAGTTGATTTTTGCACAGTATGTTGCTTTTATAACGTGGGCTAGGGATAAAAAGGGATTTTTGAAAATTCTACCCCTAAGGGGGTAAAATGGGGGTGCAAAGTTTGTATGGGAGAACCTTTTTTTTTTTGAGCTATAGACTTAAACTTTGTAGAAAAATTAGTTATTAGAATACAAATGAAACACTTTCAGCGTTTTGGAAAATTCCACCCCTACGGGGGTAAAATAGGGGTGCAAGGTTTGTATGGGGGAAACATTTTTTTTTTAAATAGAGACTTAAAACTTTGTAGAAAGATCAGTCATTAGAATACAAATAAAGAACTTTCAGGGTTTTAGAAAATTCTACCCCTAAAGGGGTAAAATAGAGTGCAAAGTTTGTATGGGAAAAACTACTTTTTTTTAAATAGAGATTTAAAACTTTGTAGAGAAATTATTCATTAGAATACAAATAAAGTACCTAGATTCAGTGTTTTAAAAAAATCTACCCCTAAGGGGGTAAAATAGGGGTGCAAATTTTGTATGGGGGAAACAATATTTTTTTTAAATAGAGACTTAAAACTTTGTAGAAAGATTAGTCATCAGAATACAAATTAAGTACTTTCAGCGTTTTAGAAAATTCTACCCCTAAAAATAGGGGGCTAAAATAGGGGTGCAAAGTTTGTATGTGGGAAACTATTTTTTTTAGCTAGAGTCCTAAAACTTTGTAGAAAGATTATTTAAATACAAAGAAAGTACTTTCAGCGTTTTGGGAAATTTCACCCCTAAGGGGGTAAAATAGGGTGCAAAGTTTGTATGGGAAAAACATATTTTTTTTTAATAGAGACTTAAAATTTTGACGAAAAATTACTTATTAGAACATGAAAAATACTACATTCGGCGTTTTACAAAAATCATTCCCTAAGGGGGTTAAAAAAGGGTGCAAGGTTTGTATGGGGAACACTTTTTCTGAGCTAGACACTTAAAACTTTGTAGAAAGATTACTTATAAAAATACAAAAAAAAGACTTTCAGTGTTTTGAAAAAATCTATCCCTAAGGGGGATAAAAAGGGGTGCAAAGTTTTTATCTGGGAAAGTTTATGTTTTTGAGTTAGAGACTTGAAACTTTGTAGAAAGATTACTTATTAAAATACAAAAAAAGAACACAAACCGTTTTAGAAAATTCCACCCCTAATAGGGTTAAAAAGGAGAGCAAGCTTTGCATGGGCAACACTTTTTTTTGAGTTAGACTTAAAACTTTGCAAAAAGATTACATATTAGAATACTAAAAAAGAACTTTCAGCGTTTTAGAAAACTCCATCCCTAAGGAGATCCTTAAGATCCTTAACTTTTTTTTTTACTAGACTTAAAACTATTCAAAATGTTACTTATTAAAATTAATAATAAAGTACTTTCAGAGTTTTAGAAAATTCCACCCCTAAGGGGGTTAAGAAAGCTTTGTATGGGCGACACTTTTTTTGAGCTAGAGACTTAAAAGTTTACGAAAAAAGTTCTTTCAGCGATTAGAAAAATTCAACCTCTAAGGGGGTTTAAAAGGGGGTTCAAATTTTAAATGGCGAGCAATAAAATTTTAAAGTGTGAGTAAGAGATTTTTAACTTCGGTCTTATTCTGTACGTTAAAAGACTACAAAACTGATTTCAGAGTTTTTCCAAATTCATCCACTAAGAGTGTTAAAATTGGTTCAAAGTTTGAGTATTTCAAGGCATTTTTAAAGTATGAGATTTTTAACTTTGGTTTTAGACTGTTTGTTCACAAACTAGAAAATGAACATCAACTTTTTTTTTAATTATCCCCTAAAAGAGGGTTCAAATTTTGTATTGAGAGAAATCATTTTCTAAGACGATAAAAAGTTCTACGCGGACGAAGTCGCGGGCAACAGCTAGTTAATAATAAATACGTGAGCGAACAACGACTGCAGGATATTAAACTTGAAATTTCGCGTGAGCTAGCGTTAGATGACACTACTCAAACTACAGATAACTTACCCCATACCGACACAGTGACCTTAGGCCCGGAGACTGATTTATTGGATGAATATCCTACAATAAATAACAACCCTGTAAGCAACTACGAAACTCAACCTGACAATTTAAGTGCCACTGAAAATGTACCACTACTGAGCTATCTCCCCATCTCAAAACAAAAGGAGATTGAACAAGCGTTTCTAGCCGCTCAGGATCAATTTTGCAACTCTGTCCCCTCTAATAGACCCTTTATACCTAAACAAAAGCCGTCTAAAAACCTTGCCTCTATAGTTCACTTTATTAACAGCGCTATTCTTCCAAAATATCTAGCTCCAGACTTAAATTTTGAAAGCACACAAACTATTCTTTATTGCGCTGCATTTACGGCAGCTGTCCAAAATGGTTCTAAGATTAGAGAATCGCAATACACCCACCAATATAACAACCAACCCCCCCTCTGGCAAAAGAGACTACATGACAGAATAACAGATTTAAGAACTAAGATAGGCCGACTAACAGAATTTATTAACGGAAATCCTAGCCCAAGACTGACGAGACATATAAATGCAATCAAAATACAGTATAAACTTCATTCCCGACATGAACCGGAAAATACGGAACTAACACATTTCCTCGATACCCTCAAACAAAAACTTAGCGCACTAACTAACAGACTTCGTAGGTATAAACTCACGACCCTCCGCAAAACACAGAATATGCAATTTGTTAATAATGAAAAAGTATTTTACAGGACATTACAAAATTCTCTCAATAATACCCGTGAAGCGGGACAAGACCCCAATAGCAACTCTGAATCTCCCAATGCGGAACAATTGCACCACTTCTGGTCCGCAATATGGTCTAAACCAGTGGAACATCGGAACTCTGAATGGATTGAGACAGACAAACAATCACTTGGTTCCGTACCTGACATGACATTTGAACAGATCAGCCTTGATCTACTGCAAACAGTCATACGGAAGACTCATAACTGGAAAGCAACTGGCTCCGATAACATCCACAACTACTGGCTTAAGAAATTCACCTATTTGCATCCGATTTTGCTTAGACATATTAATGCATTCATCCATAATCCTGAAACATTACCGCCATATCTTACGCAAGGCACAACATATATGTTGCATAAAGATAATACCGACAAAAGTAACCCGGCCAAATATAGACCTATTACCTGCCTTCAGAACATCTACAAAATCATAACATCATGTATTAGCAAACTTATATATAGACACATTGACACCCACAACATTTTAGCTGAGCAGCAGAAGGGATGCCGACAGAAGAGTCAAGGCTGTAAAGAACAGCTTACTATAGATGCCGTTATTTCCAAGCAAGCACTCAGTAATAAAAGAGATATCTACACCATGTACGTCGACTACAAAAAAGCATTTGACTCCGTACCACACACCTGGCTTATTCATATTCTTAAGCATTACAAAATTCACCAAACCATCATACAGTTTTTACAAAACACAATGTCACAATGGACAACAGTTCTTAAAATTTCCAGCAGCGATACCAATATTGTAACGGAACCAATCAACATCCGCAGAGGTATATTTCAAGGAGACTCTCTTAGTCCGCTTTGGTTTTGTCTAGCACTCAATCCACTCTCTAATTTGCTGAACAAAAGCATATCTGGATTTGAACTGAAATATGGTAACCCCTCGCAAACAGTATCTCACTTAATGTACATGGACGACATAAAACTCTACGGTAATAGTTTAACTGACATTCACAATCTAGCAGACATCACGCAAGCGTTTTCATCAGATATACACATGGAATTTGGCATCGACAAATGCAAAATCCAGTCGATTCGAAAAGGTAAAGTGGAATGCAATAGTTACACTCTCAACACTGGACAGCAAATAGACCCTGTAGATGAAGATGCTGGCTATAAGTACCTCGGATATCAACAGACGCAGCAAATTCACCATAAAGTAACGAAAACTATACTTCGACAGAAATTTACAGATAGACTTCACAAAATTTTGAACAGCCTCCTCAACGCACGCAACACAATCAAGGCAATTAATACATTTGCGGTTCCAGTCCTAACTTATTCTTTTGGTATCATACAGTGGTCGCAAACGGATTTGTGTAACCTTCAAAGAATGATTAATACTCTATTGACCAAATACCGTAAGCACCACCCGCGGAGCTGCACCCAGAGGCTGACTCTACCGAAAGCAGAAGGTGGAAGAGGCTTAATAGATATTAAGAATCTCCACAACAAACAGGTAAGTACAATTAGAAAGTTTTTTCACAACCAAGCTTCTCGGTCCCAAATGCACGAGGCTGTTGTAAGCGCTGATCGAAAATTTACTCCGCTAAATTTGAATGACCATATAAAACAAAAGAATGAATCGATCACAGAGCCTCAACAAAAACAAGAAGCATGGATACAAAAGGCGCTCCACGGCAGACACCGACTGGATTTGACTAATCCCAACGTTGACAAGCTGGCATCTAACATGTGGCTTAAGAGAGGTGAGTTGTTCCCCGAAACTGAAGGTTTTATGATCGCCATCCAAGATCAAATCATAGACACCAGGAATTATAGAAAATATATCATCCGCGATTGTAACTTAACTACTGACTTATGTCGACGCTGTCATGGTGCCTCAGAGACAATACAACATATAACAGGAGCTTGCCGATCCATAACCCAGACAGATTATAAACACCGTCATGACCAAGTAGCAGCCATCATCCACCAATACCTTGCATTTAAACACCGCCTTATTGAAAACAGAACCCCTTACTATAAATATACACCGCAAATTGTTTTAGAGTCATCCAATCACAAACTATACTGGGACGGAACTATCATCACCGACAAAACCGTGCATTACAATAGACCTGACATTATACTTCACGACAAACCTGCAAAAACTGTGTATCTGATTCTTTCTTTCTTTATAAAATGTCTTTATTAATAACAATAAGTACAACAGTATCTTACTTATCTAGTGTATATTTAGATCCTAGACAGCAAAAACATAATACACGAACAGTTTAGTGAGCTAATGCGCTCATTTTAAACTTTTTGATACGCTCAACCAGGCGTTTAGCTATTTTTTATTTACACTTAATCAATATTAGTGTACACTTTAGGTACAATAACGAATAACATTTTTATGCTTGATTAGAAAAGCTCGCATTTGTTGCATACATGTTGGTATTCATTCAATAATGCCTACTTTCAGCCTAAGCCAATACTAAGTATTAGCCTAGTACTAACAGTACACATTATGGTGATCATAATTAATATCACCTTAAATATACTAAATATAAATTAGGTAAATTAACATGGAATTGGGTGTAATTAAAATAAACACTACATTAAAATAAAAATAATGTCGGTAGGAATGCATTCATGTTGCTAAGTAAACTCATTAGGTAGAAGCATTATCCATGCGTAGTGCAAGCGGTGCGAGCCGTTGCCGCGAAACCGGTTCACGCGCGACGTCACTCGGCTCGAGCACGTAGTGATGTGGTAGCCTGTATCGTTTATATTTATCGACATATGGTAAGTTGCTTAAACGACTTTTGCCTATGTTACTCACGAGTTTGTTTTTGTGGCAAGGATTCTTAATCAGGTAAAAAGTTTTAGCTTGTTTTAAGATAAAGGGTTTAATTAATGGTAGGTTAATTTTAATATGCAATTTCCGGAGGTTTGTATAAAAAGGAGTAATATATGAGGTCTTAATTGCTTTATTTTGGACAATTTGAAGTTTGTTGTAGTTCGTATCGGAAGTACTACTCCACACTGGGCAGGCGTAAGTAATGACAGGCCGTACGAGTGTGGTATAAATAGAAATTTTAGTACTTGCACTTAATGCAGTTTTACGATTCATTATCGGTGACAGTGCACCTAATGCTTGTATACCTTTCGAGCTTAATGACATTACGTGGGTGCCCCAGTTTAGTTTTCTGTCTAGATGGACTCCGAGATATTTAACAGATGTACTCCACGGGATTTCGTAGCCACCCATTTTCAATTTTCTTATGGGTAATTTACGACGCCCAGTGAAGATGATAGCTTCAGTTTTAGTCTCATTAAGTTTTAATTTCCATTCAGTGAAAAATACATGGAGGAGATCCATGGACAGCTGGAGTCTGGAGATGATGAGATCAATGTCGTTTGACGACGTGAGTGACGCTGTATCATCAGCAAAGCATGCTAGAGTGGTTCTGGGTTGAATAGGGATGTCGTTTATATAAAGCAGAAACAGGAAAGGTCCCAAAATGGACCCCTGTGGTACACCAGCTACTACAGAACGAGGACTGGAAGCAACACCCCCAATGTGTACACGAAATGATCGGTTAGAAAGATAAGACTGGATTATTTTAATTAGTGACATAGGTATACCACACTGTAGCATTTTATGAAGAAGGCCCTCATGCCAAACTGTATCGAAGGCTTTCTCTAAGTCTAGCAGAAACATTCCAGTGGAGTTACCTAGGTTGAGATTGTGTGCAGCATGCTCCGCTACTCGAGCAAGTTGCTGAATGGTGGAATGGCAGTTACGGAATCCGAATTGTTCATTAATTATAATTTGCTCTGAAGCATTTATTAGGCGGTCACAGATTATTTTTTCAAATAATTTACCCAGCGAGGGCAGTAGGCTTATAGGCCGATAATTCATGGGAATGGTTGGATCTTTAGCAGGCTTTTTTACCGCTACGACCTTGGCAATTTTCCAATTTGATGGAAAGTAGCAAAGTCGTAGACAAGAATTAAATAGTCTTGTTAGCTCTACAATTACTTTTTGCGGAACATTTTTAAGGAGGAGATTATTAATATTGTCTTCGCCAGGTGCTTTCCTTATTTTCAGGTTGCGGATGTGTTTAGAAATTTCTAAGGGGTGAACTGGTGACGCAAGAGTGGTATTCTGTGCATTAGAAATGGCATATACTGACTTAGAGACTATGGATTCCGTCTGATTATTACGCCAATTAATCGTAAGGGTCATGTTACTAAGGAAAGCACTCGCTAACTCCTCACATTGTTCGGGAGCGTTATCTGTAAATGTGCCATCAGAGCGTCGCAGAGGCTCGATGCTGATAGATTTAGGTTTTAAGGACTTTACAAAACGCCAAAGATCAGAACTCGGTTTGTCTACGCTAGCTAGTTTAACCTGCCATTTATTATCATTGTGATTTTGTATTTTTTGATGAATATTATTTTGTAAGTAATTGATTTGCGCCCGGATCGTTTTGCGACATTGAGGATTACTCTCACGTTGTTGTCGACTTCTAAGTTTATTCTTGTACTTAATTAATCGTTTTATATTGCGAGGAAGAGCTTCGCGAGTATTATTTTTACATGTAGTTGATTCAGGAATACTTATTTCACTTGCGCTAATGATGTTACCATGCAAACGATTGACCGCTGTATTAATATCTTCGGCAGAGCTGTACGTTTTAGCTGATAAGTTAGTATTATAATTCAAGCAACGCTTGAATTTTGGCCAGTCAGCCTTTTTATATTTGGGCCTAGAAGCGGGATTATGGCATATGTTGGTTTCATTTATACAAAAATAGATAGGCAGATGGTTAGAAGAGAGTGCTGGTATTGTACAAACATCATCTATATTGTGAATGTTAGAAGATAAAATAAGATCGGGGAGGGTGGGTGTTAATTCTGCACGGTAGTGAATTAAAGTTGGTGTAGACGGTGCGTAAATGTTAAAGTGGTTTTGGGTCATGTGATTGAACAATATTTTGCCGTTTTTGTTATTGACTTGGCCATACCAATGTTCATGACGAGCATTAAAGTCACCCATAATTAACACATTACGGCCCGTCCGCAGAATAGCATCAATATCACTTGGATTTAGAGTTAGGTTAGGGGACTGGTAAATGGAGAAAATTATATATTTTCCATTAGGAAGAGTTATTTTTTTTTCTGATTTTTGTATCTGATTGACGTAGCCATACCCAATACCCACAATCTAGCGTCTACTCACACTGAAAAGATCAGCAAGTACACTGACTTGTCCGTAGAAATAAAAAACCAATGGCGAGTAAATACGGTGAAGACAATTCCAATCGTAATTTCATCTACAGGTGTTATTCCACGCACCCTCCACACCAGCCTCAAAACCCTCGGTGTCCATCCACTTACATACATCCTCCTACAAAAAGCTGTAATTATGAACACATGCAGAATAGTACGCAAATTTTTAGCTTTAGAACAACATTAGGTAGTCCTTAGGTAACATACCTACCTTCTATATTCGTTTGGCCAAAAGCCCGCGGGTATGGAAGTAAAATACCCTCCTTTGGAGAGAAAAACAAATAAAAACAAAAACATAATAATAATAATGGCAGGGGCAGCTTGTGGCGAGCTGACGGTGAGTGGCGACACCGCGGACCCCTAATCTCCAGAGGGCCCATTTGATCTGGCCCTCGCCTCCGTGAGCGGGAAAGACATACATAATAATAATAATAAAAAAAATGGTTTATTATCAGATTCCTTAGATCCATAGCATAGCATTTTAGTTACAAAACACTTATACAACTACATTAGTAAAATTAATATTAAATGGTCACATAAATTAATTTTATTTAATTTTTTCAGGACGTACGACATGTAGGTCGGTGTATCGGCGGAGTATGTCTGAGTCCCACCTCTCTGCTATCATTTTCAGGATGCTGTTTGAGCCTCCCCTCGTCTGCATCACCACAGACGCCGTCTTCTTCCGTATTATGGCATACAAGTCATCTACGCCAGCATCGGCAAACATCCCAGAGGCGCTGCAGAATCGGGGAAGCCCAAACAGCCTCCTGAAAATGTTGTTATATTGGATACGCAAGACGTTATATGACTTCAGCCTGAAACTAGCCCACAGGCCGCACGAATAGAAATTTTGACAATAAGCTCTAAATAAAGTCAGCTTCACTTGGGCACTACAACGTTCGAACCTGTGCGCCAGCATCCCGCCTCGGACTGACAACGCCCTGCGCTCCCGCTCGATATCGAAATCGTCTTTCAGGTCCTCGGTCACTATATGACCCAGGTATTTGAAATGAGTAACACGATTCAGAGGAACTCCGTTCAACATTATTTTGGGCGAATAGCCTGGACACTTAATTTTACCCCTGAACATCATGAACTTTTGCCCGCGTTGTATTTCAAACCGTGCTGTAGCGCATACATCTCACATGTATCGATTAGCTTCTTTAGCCCTGATACTGATGGGCTCAGCAGCACCATGTCGTCTGCATAACTGATATTATTTACACAAACATTATCAATTCTACATCCGGCACGTATACTGCTGAGCCCCTCAATCAGTTCATTAACATACATGTTAAACAATCTAGGCGAGGTTAGCCCCCCCTGCCTCACCCCACATTTTAGCACATATGGATCTGAATACTCTTTAGCCCATTTTACCACGTTTATCTGGTTGCTATACCAGTGAGACATGATTTCTGTCACAGCCGGATTTATGCCTGTCTCCTTCAACTTTGACCACAGTTTATCATACGACACGGTATCGAAAGCCTTTGAAAGATCTAAGAAACAGGCATAAATAGGCGTATTTCTCTTAACATAATAGCTTACTGTATGTTTTAAGGCTAATATTGCACTTTCCGTAGATAGTCCTTCACGAAAACCGAATTGCGCATCATGTAATTTAACATGTAGGTTCAAACAAGTGTCAAGAAACCTATCTAGTACCTTTGCGATGACTGTAGCCAAAGAAATCGGCCTATAATTACTTTTATCCGCGAGATCTCCTGTAGAATTCTTAACAAGGGGAATGACCACTGTTTTTATCAAATATGGAGGTAAATATGTGTGCCTCAGGCAGAGCGTGAACAGCATAGATAATAACCTACCAATGTGCGAGCCCGCGTGTTGCAGGTGCTCAATGCTGAGTCCGTCGTGCCCTGGAGACTTACCTCTTTTCATATTAGCTATAGCTAGTCATCTTTAGCGGAGATTACGATTGACGTATCTTTAAGATTGGACTCAGCATTGAGCTCCTCCCTCACGGTTTATAGGGGGGCTCCACCCTAAAATAATCCCTGAAAATGTTAGCAACATGTTTGGGTTCACTAATGCCATCTACACTAGCCGACAGACTTGGTTTACAATTGATTTTTTTGGTACTTTTCCAGAACTTACCAAACTGTTTACTCGCATGTTGTGTGGCTAAAATGTCAAATTTAATCTTCTCTTGATTGTTTTGACTAAACTTAAGCCGAGATTTAAAAAAATTACGACTAGTAGAGCACATCTTTTCATAAATAGGACCACTCTTGGGTTTCCTATGTAATACATATGTCAAAAAATCCAACCTAGCTTGCTTGTGGCTGTTTGATACATGTTTATTCCAGCCTAGAATACTTTTAGCTTTATTATTCTCATTCGACTTAAGTACACTACTTTCTACAGATGCTCTACTTAGTGCGCTTATTATGTTACAGTATAATTGATTAATAACAATTCTGTGTGAAGTATCTTGACACATATTATCCGCAAAGTAGTGAAGTTCCTGCGGAAAATCAACTACTTTTAAATAGTTATTACATATCTCTGAGTATTTAGCAATCTGTTCAGGGATTCTTACTCCCCATAACACTTTGTTACATAGTTCTTTTTTCTGTATCTCTTTTGACCTAATAACGTCAATATTACATTCGATTTTTAATGGATAGTGATCCGACCAGTATACATCATATAGAACCTCGATATTGTTTAACGTGTACCATGCAGAAGTACTAACCAAGCAGTGATCTAACCACCTATGGGATCCGTGCGCAGCACTCACAAATGTATGCGTTCCAGACGATGCGCCTAGTCGAATCACATAACCACTGCCTTTCATTACAAAATTCGAACATTTCTTCATAAAATTGAGCCGATGGATGTGCATTGTAATCGCCTAGCATCTACACATTTTCAACACTGTTGTCCTCGATTATAGCATTCATTTCGCCCAGACATTGCGTACAAATAGGCAAGTTATCCGGCACATCTGTCGGCATATATACACATAGCACTATGAACTCCTTTCGGTCCTTAGTTACGACTTTTATTCCAGTAATACGTTCACTATTGCACTTTATAACGGTAACACTGAGAAATGCACTGTTTCGCCAAAGAATCGACACGCCGCCGTGAGGCCTCCCGCGAAGAACGCCGGCTGATAAATCCACAGACGATTTGCCTGTGTAACTGAAATCTTTATCAATTTGTCCTAGAAAAGCCAGGTCATGGGGTAGTAGCCAGGTTTCCTGAAGTGCAATAACATCCGCCGTCCCACACAGTGATCTCACGCAGTCAACGCTTCTCTTTATATTTTTGCAATTATATGTTATAAAAGTACTATTATTGTTTATCTGGGCCATTTACAATAGTTTTGTTTTTTAGACCCTGCCCCCCACTACTTACTGCGGGGTCACTGGGTTTGTAGTGCATGAAGCGGCTAAATTTAATACCGTCTGGCCATAGAATTATTGACTTCGCTAGTAAAAGTTTTTTTGAATAACATATAAAAGCCGTATACAAATAATTAGCCTGATATTGAATTATTTCCAAAAAAACCGTAATTTTTTCAGGGTAATATAATTTAGCACCATCGTTTATCAGATTCAGGGTTCCGTATCGAGTTCTAGGAAAATGTAGTGCTAAGTGATCCGCGTTTCTGAGTTTCATTCTTTGGTATTTACCTACCTTTCGTGCTAAAGGTTATTTCCGAGTGTATATCACTGTCTTATATTTTACGTACCTATTAGGAGACGTGTTTGATATAAGTTACTTACGTAAATTTGTTTTATATTCATAAGACCTGTTTCTTAATATAATGTTTTTGTTGGTGTTAGATAGTCGTAATTGAATACGACTAACTACCTACTTTATTTTGCGCAGTTTGGAGGTTTTTGAGGTTAGACATTGCTGCATTAGGTACCCCTGATTACAGCTAGATATTCTAAGTGAGGTTTTATTAGGGCATTGTAGTAATTAATACGAACTTGTTTTGTGAGGCAGTTTGAAAAGGTGCGCATAGCGGCTGTTAATTAAGTTATTTTAGGTTTTATTTTAGCTATAAAGTACCTATGGGCTTTCCACGTACCTAAGCTTATTATCAAGGTACAGTCCTAGGTATTTTTCATGGTTTTTTTCTATTATTGCTTCGTCATTTATATACAATTCTTCATTTTGTTATTTTTTTTTGTTTTTAGCTTAAAAGATAACATAGCACGATTTTCAGATGTTTTCTTGAAGTATGAAGTAACAAACAGCGCCATCTCACGGCATTGTGTGACAATAAATGATCTGCCATCTGCCCCGTCTGGCCCCGTCACCAAAAAAGAAGCGGGTTGTGTCCGAGATACAACCGTTAATCAAGTTTAAGTGGATACTTCTTTGTTGGCTGTACCCGTAAAATATATATCTGAATTAATTCACTAAAATCTGTATAACTAAGTACCTACAGATAAATCGGTATATAAGGCAACATTGACTGGCGTAGCTCATTTGACTCGCGATACATTGAAAATGGCGGTCGTTTCAGCATTATTTTCATGTCCGCCACATAAACTAAATAACATTTTGTGATTAACAACTAATGGCAAATAAAGAAGGATTAAAACATGTCATCATCCTCCTAGCGTTATTATTCCCGGTTGTGCCCCTAAAGGAGCCCGGGGTCCGCTTTGACACCTAATCCCAAGATTTGGCATAGGCACTAGTTTTACGAAAGCGACTGCCATCTGACCTTCCAACCCAGAGGGAAAACTAGACCTTATTGGAATTAGACCGGTTTCCTCACGATGTTTTCCTTCACCGAAAAGCTAACGGTAATTCCGTACATAAGTTCCGAAAAACTCATTGGTACGAGCCGGGATTCGAACCCACGACCGCCGCTTGACAGCCGCATGCCTGAACCACTAGGCTACCGTAGCTTAAGGATTAAAACATGTAACAAACAATTATTTTAAATCAGATTAGGCTTCTCTAGAAAAAGTTATTCCGGAAGTCACGTGATACATTTTGAACTGTAGGTATAGTCGCCATCACATACATAGGTACACTATAGGTGTTCAAAAATATCGGCACATGCACCCTAATGCCTTGAAAATAGAGGTGTGTTCCGATGTTTGTGACGTGCTTCTTTGCTCCGATGTATGTGATGGCGACTGTACCCGAGTATTATGAATAATATAACTGTACCCCTATACAAGAACGCGAGCAAAGAAGTATCTATACTTCAAAAACAGACGCAGCCGTAAGCATCATAATCAAAGACAATATTCACTCACTTCTATTAGTTAATTAGGGAGCTGGCAAGCAAAATGTTGATATGACGAACAAAATAGTGATATTTATGCCCTAAGAAACATCAAGGACCTTGTCTGCCACCATGGTGCCGCTGCGTTGTAAATTTACAGCGTTTCAAAAATGTAAAAAAAAGGTGTGCTATATTATGCGCACACGTCTGCTTCTGGGGCTGATGATCACAGTCATCCTGGAAACACAAAGAATCGAAAAGGCAGACATCCGGGGCTCTGACTTTTGTAGTAGGTATTCCATTTTTTTATTTATTTTTATGATTTAAAAAACTGTATATGAAGTGCACACTTGGCAGATTTGAATTGTTCGATCAAAAACAATGAGAAGAACCACGGAAAAATAGTCTGCTAACATGTAGCCTCTGCGTTGTCTATTGACAGTGCTCCAAAAATGTAAAAAAGAAAAGGTGTGCTATATTATGCGCACACGTCTGCCTCTTGGACTGATGTTTGAATCCCTTATGAAAACCAAGAAAATCGATGAGGCAGACGTTCAGGCCTCTGATAATCCAAAGGCAGACCATTTGTTTTTTTTTAACCCGATGCTCGCGCCACACTTAAGTATAAATTGAATTGATCAAAATGCTACAGACAACACCACATCCCGCCTTCATTCTTGTTTTTTTTTAAACGTTCTGAATCGCACTACCGGAGTATGTCATTGACATGTTTGAGTACGAAGACTATTATCTTAATATATTTAAGTTTAACAATGCAAATATACACAAAGACTTACAGCTAAATTATGTACATACCTATTTACAAATTTCCTATAAAGTACTTAGTCCCCCAGGTCGGCGCTCTGCGGTAGCACCCTACCCCATAACATAAGTTATATAAGTCATATAATATGACTGATATCTGATATCTAAAAAAATAAAAAATAAACAATGGTCAACTGCACTCCTGGGCCCCCCGATACAGGTTTTGCCTAGTTTGGGGTCCACCAGATACTGTTTTTGGTCGAAAAATGTATATCTTATCAAATAAACGAATTTATTATTATTTATTTTATTTTTAAGGCTGGCTACGTTTCCTCGCTGAATGTTGATGCCAATTCTTTGACCGAGAAACAAGCCAGCCCTATGGTCAGCAGTGTGCTCGAAGAGACGTTTTTTTAAAACCCGGTATAGATCTTAGGCGTCTGGATCCCACGGCCCAAGGGTCTCTACTCCGAAAGCCGCAAACACATGGTTGCTTGCAAGGCCCGTGTATTTGCGGCGTTTGGCAGCCTCTGCCGATGCTGCCGCAGCGCCCGCCCTCTGCGAAGTGGTGGGTAAGTGGGACGGAGCCAATGTGTTCACGCAGGTGGCGTCCCAGACTAGGGGTAAATTTAATATTGTGGTTCCAAAGTTCATCTACACTAAAGGCACGTGTTTTTGTGCATTTAAATCTAAAAATTACTAACCTCCTAACTCCCTTGATTCTGTGAATTTCAAACTTCAAACCATATATTTGTGAACAATAGGTATGCACATAATGTAATTATGCTAGATGGTAGGTACAAACTAACAAATAAACAGTTATACAGCTGAAAATCAGTAAGCAACGTGTCTGCCACATTTTTTTTAATCCACGGAGTCATAGTGAATCGTGCGCGTGCAAATGACTTAGTAAGAGCTTTTTTTTAACATTTTTACAACTCCGTCCCATGATAATGCAGAGTCCTGAATGTCTGCCTCTTCGATTTTCTTCGTTTCCAAGGTGACCATGAACTCCAGAGGCATACATGTGCAAATGAATTAATACGCCGATTTTTTTA
Source organism: Epinotia brunnichana (assembly GCA_963854355.1). Classification (NCBI taxonomy): domain Eukaryota; kingdom Metazoa; phylum Arthropoda; class Insecta; order Lepidoptera; family Tortricidae; genus Epinotia; species Epinotia brunnichana. The sequence continues at coordinate 15,578,102 of OY977939.1, read as the reverse complement.
AGCAACTTCAATCCGCTGTAACGCGAAAACGCAGCGACATAGGACCTTAATGGGGCTGGCAACTGTCAAACTGACAGCACCAATAATGGTCCCTAAAAAAGCTAAATTTGTATGGCGGGAAGTAGTTTTTATTTATTTTTGCGAAAATTACTTTATGTTTCGTCCCGCATTGCTCCGAAATGGTAATCCACCGTTTTCCGAAAAAGGCTAAAAATAAAAGGCTACGGATTAAAGCTATGGGGGAGATTTTTGCCTAAGAACTGTATATGGTTTCCATACAAGTTAGGGACCATCGATCATCTGTCTCTCTCTCTCATCGTATGGAATCTAGAAGAGCGCCATCTACAATTAGCTTTCACCGACCAAATCAATTCGTAATGATTTAGACTGCAATCCACCTCGACGTGAAACGTGTGCAAATCATATACCGAAATGCTCGCCAGCTCCCTAACTATATGGTGATAATGATGACGATACTAAAATGGTTGCATATCGCAGTACTTACTACATACAATATATGTGCTGCCTTGCATTGCTCAGATTCCTCAATAGGTACCTACCAGATACTCACACCAACTGATCCGAGCGTCCTCTGTTGGACGTCTGTTGAACTCATGTGGTCTTCGAGCCGTAAGTGGCACCAAGTACATTCGTCGGTATTGGCGGTTGCCATTACGTGATTACTCCCACAGGTGACATTGTACGTGGAGTCCCTGAAAAGGAGTAAAAAGTACTATCCAACTCACACATTTTGCACGAGGCTGATAGGCTGAAACCATTATAGTTTTAACTACCCAACACTGGGGTCTGATTCAACTTTATTACGGGTATGACTGACAAACGATTACCATTTTCAAACTGAGTGCCTGGTAAAGGATTGCACATGGCCCAATTGAGAAGTATTCAGGAATCCTAGAAGCGAGTGAATCTGTGAAGAATTTTCATAACGATGTAGTCAGCATCATATAGTTAGTAACAGCCAAATATTTCGGTACACGCCTTTATTACCGTAAGAGTAAGGATGTGTTACGATATATTTGGCTTTGGCTGCTACTATTATACGATGCTGACCGTACCTCCCAATTTGTGTAATGTATGTGAGCATTTAGTATAAACAGAAGCATGGAAAAGTAAAAACAAAGTGCATATTTTGGTTGTTTATTTCTCAGGAAGCGAATGATTCACAGCATTGGTAGGGTAGGACATACAATACTGAGCCGAAACATTGTTTTTCCTGAAAATATCTTTATTTTTATTAGTAGTACAACAGCTTAGAATAATAAGTACCCAAATATAAAATGTGGGAAAACAACGTTTAGCTGTAGGTAGGTACAATAAATTTAGTAAAGCGAGTTTTCTTTTACATTCGTTATAATAATCTACACACCTTACTAAATCACATTTTCTAATTATGTCAAAAATTATTTTATCACATTTATAACCTTCTGTACAAAGTAAAAAAATATTTTCATACTTCTACTAGTACAAAACAATACTGCATAGCATAGCAACCAAGAACTCTCTTTTGTTGTATTATAGTCAAGCTTGACATTGCAGCGCATAGTTATCTAGTAACAGTGAAGTTATTGTTATTGCCGTTGAATTCGATGGACCTGGCGGGAAGCTGGCGAGTGGAGGAAGCCGCGCGGATGTAGGTATGTTCCACCATATTGAGATGATATGCAGTTTGTAGGTAGTGCTTTGCGCAGAGCGGTCGCGTAACTGTGCTAGTTTAGCCATAGTATAAAATAGCATACCTACTATTATTAATTTATTAAGTTATTTTTCCTATTTTTACTTTAAATTCCAACTTTTTTAAATAACATGATAAAAGTAATATAAATAACAGAATAGTTACGTTATGTGGACAAACAACCTTTATAAGGGATGCTATCAAAATAATATGTACCTAGTTTTTACAGTAGTTGTCCCATGGTTTACTTACAAGTACATACTCCTATGGCATCGAGGGTTTCTTTAGCTCATGGCAACAAATGAATATTCTGTGAACTTATATCCTCTTTTATCTCAATAAATTCAATAATCGTCAGATTTTGAAACGCGATGGACGAGACCAGGACATGTACCCATCGTAAATAGCTGAAAATTGCAATAGGTGATATGGCGACTTATGAAATATGATAAGTTGATAACTTACTTCATTAAACAGACTTAACGGATATATATTTTTACAAAATTATTTTCTTTTATATAAATTAAATAAAGAAATGAAACTAATATATTTTATAAGAAAACTCATTTCTCGCCGTGAGCACATCTGAGAATAATTTTAATTGATGAGACATTATTCGAAAAACATGGACCAGGGCGACCGACGGAACGAGCGTGACGCTTCCGACACGTTCCAACAAACATTGCTTTTATGATTGACGCACTCGAATACAAACCCTTCTAGTTTGAAGTATTGATAAAAACGGGAATTTAAAAAATGCAAAATTGTGATTTGTGACATTGATCATACAGAAACACACAAATATTAATCCTATAGGGACACTCAAATTACAAGGTAATTTACAAATATACTCAATCTCTAAATATTAACTAATTATATAAACTGAATTATTTACAAAATACGTGTTCACGCCGAATTCAGCGTGCAAAGTCCCTTACATATTTGTAACTATTTACAATGACTATTAGGTATACACATTAATTTAAAAGAGCATTGCAATGATGAGCTTGATCAAAATAATCCCTTGTTCAATAGACACAAAACGGTTTTATCAAAGTTGTACTGAAATACGATTCAACAATGGCAATTTGGTCCTCTCTCACAAGTAAAGCAGAAGTTCGCAATGTTGGACGACGTCAACGCATTTACGAACGACCCTCTGAGACATGTTCTGGCGAGGACTACATTCCAAACTATTTACACCACAATACAACATTTCTTAATCATTAACAACAGTTTTAAAACCAACATTCGTATGAGTCTATTATTTGACCAAAATAGACAAATACAGATATTGACAGCCAAATCAATCGCTAGTATCAGAAATCAGTCTTAGGTCAAAGAAAACAATTCAATACATGCTTGTTTCTCAGAATCTACGATTGAATATATCATTTAGGTTGGTGTCGTGTATATTTGCATGACATATATATATTTATATTTTCAGTACTTTTGTATAGAAAGAGCCAGACAGCCAAACAAAGTTACAAAACTATTTAACAAATAATCCAACAAGATACAGTGGTTAAGATACAATCATATTATAGTCTACCGTCCACGTGCTGCAACAAGTATACCTACAGTCAAATCACTAACAAAATGGACATTATTTCTATTCACAATTGTTTTCAAGATTTCAGTGGAAAACCCAGTACATTCTAGTAGTATTGTTTATATGTACTTACACGCATTTTTAATTCACTGCAAGTCTTGTCCTACGTCTATATTTGCAACAAGTCGTAGGTAGTAACGTACAGTCGCGGAATGAAAAGGTTGAAAAGGTTTAAGATCTGTTCTTGCTTGCTCAGTATAAGTTATCAGTATCTGCTTTATCGACCGAGTGTCAGACAAATTCTGTCATAATTAATGTCATTTCCACTACATGGATACGATACGTCCACTATGAGAATTGACCTCTTTGAATTTTGGAAAACGAGTTAAACAAAAGAAAAAAAACGTATACAAGAAATAGCAATGATGACATTGACAGGTCCTGTTACTCACATTTATAGTTTTAATAATTTTAAGCGAAGAGGATTTAATCATTAGATTTATCAAACTTGACACAACGTAATGGCAAGATCAAACTAATAAAAAGGTTTTAGTTTATTTACTATTAATAGTCAAACAGTTGAACATAGTTTTCAATACAACACTCTCGTCTGATACACAGTTTAAAAAGGTAACATGTGCTTGCAACGCGTAAATGATTTGATTTGAAAACTGATCAACCTTTTCATTCCGTCACTGTACTTGGATATAGTGATGATCTTTCTTAGACATGTAATCTAATGCTTAAACACCTTTAAACTTTAATGGACAGGATTATTCTGAGACAAGCAGAAAATTAAAAACTAACGTTAACTTAAAGTAGCCATAAAGTTCTATAAATTTTTGTTACATTCACAAGGTTTCAAGATACGTGTTTTATTTAATAATGAAATAATATGCCATGTTGGGAATACAGGTTGAACTTTTCTGATCTTGTATGTTTTGGTAACTATCAGTTATGTTTGAGGCAGCAGCACATATTTAGATATAACATGGGGAGGGTATGGATATATATTTCGAAATGTTGATTTCTTGTGTTATTACTTATTATACACAAATTATATTCATGAATTGCCATGCGATTTTTTTACTATAGTAGATTAGATTTTAAAATATCACCTGTGTCAACCACTTAGCCCCCCCCCACACTACCGGCGTCGTGTGAGCGTTCTCATACAAAATCGTGCGTTGCGTCGACGCTGCGTTGACGCAACGCACAATTTTGTATGAGAACGCTCACACGACACCGGTAGTGTGGGGGGTCCCTTATTTATGTAATTTAAACGAACCATTGTGAATGTTTCCTTCCAGTTCACGTGTTGACGTATATCAAAATACGGGTACACTAATGTGTTATGCCGTTCTGACATAATTTTACCTTTTCGCGCGAGCACATGAGTAGTTTGTGTTTAATGTGTGTTATCGAAATATAAACTTGGACTTGAAATATAATCCTGGACGAAATTCATGCTCTCTCTGAATCGTTTAGCTTTCATTTTAGTAAGTCAATGGCTTGAACAATAGAAAAATATTAGACAATTCATAATATTTTCATATTCATCTATGCAACAGTGCTGTTTACTAATTAGACTGACACACACGAAAGAAAAGTATCAACGTGCTAGAATTCTTATACAATGTACTAATAATAATGTATATTCCGCGATAGTTAGTGATTTCAATTGAACACTTATTTTGTTCCACACACCAGTTAGCTCTATTTATCGTGAAACAGATATACAACAAATTGGAATATTAAAATGAAACCACTCCAATGCTTGAATTGACATCATTGGGAATTTAATAAGACAGTAGACATTTTTGTTTTTTATGCATATTATAAGCTACCGATCAACATAAATGCTTGTTATGAGATTTTTCACTGATACATATTTAACACAGAATTTTTTTCTACAGATTTTTTTCAATATGGCACACTCAATACAATGCAAACAATTTTTTTTAATTTTACGTAGTTTTTTTTCTTTTATATTCAAGCATATTGAATTTTTTCTAGTTTTTTTTTATAGTTTACTATGAATTATTACTATTGCTTTTTGTTGGATGAAAAAAGCAAAAATAAATAAAATAGACTGTACAACTAGATAGATGCTGCTGTCATTTTTATATCTCAAAAACGTATAATATACGGAATTTATACAAAATATAAAAATTATGTCCATTCATAATTGCACTTTTAATTTAGACTGATTTCCAAATGCGAAACTGGTCATACAAAATGATTGCAAATTATGTGCCTCATAGCCATTTAATGGAAACATTACACTTACACTTTTGTCTCTACCTAACCTAAAACATTCATTTCACTGAGCAAAGAAAATATTTACATGCATAATATTGTCGCAACTGATTAAAATAAAACCATCCATGGGTGAAGATAAAATGGAAAGATACACTTAATATAGATGACTGTTTTTCTCAAATGTAATAGGTTTTTCTCAAATTAGCATAATCTCGATACTCATCTTCACCAATAGGCAGGGTTTTAGAACGGGACACCGGGTACAGATCAAACGCCTATAAATACAGAAATATTATGCATTACATACTTTGATCTGTTAAATTCAAGTAAATTTTTCCAAACTGATTCGGTCCGCTCCTAAAGAATAAATCGAAAGTGCAATTACTCTTAAACATTATTCAAATCAAATCTGACCGTTTTCGAGACCACGCGCCGATCGCCACCCGACACCGCGCGAGTCACCCTCGCCTACTTGTCGGCCGGGGCCGGCTCTGGCGGCGCCCACTTGTCGGCCGGGGCCGGCTCTGGCGGCGCCCACTTGTCGGCCGGCTCCGGCGGCGCCGACATGTCGGCCGGCTCCGGCGGCGCCTACTCTTCGGCCGGCTCCGGCAGCGCCTACTTGTCAGCCGGCTCCGGCGGCGCCCCGAAGTCGAGCTGGTAGCCGCCCGCGCGCGTAATCTCCTCCATGCTGGGCTCCTTGCACTCGTGGCCGGCGTGGCCGGCGGCGCCGCAGTTCCAGCAGGAGAGCTTGGGCGGCGCGTAGAGCACTGGCACGAAGGCGCCGTAGGCGGCGGGCGCGGGGTAGGGCGGGGGCTCGCCGTTGGCGAAGGGCGGCGGCGGCGGGCGGTAGGCGGGCGGCGGCGGCGGGTAGCCGTACGAGCGCGGATACGGCAGGTAGGCGGGCGGCGGCACGCGGCGCGGCACGGGCAGCGGCGTGCTCGGCGGGGAGGAAGCCGCGCTGGAGCCGCTGTCGGACGAGGAACGCGGCAGGTACACGCCCGCCCGTCTCCGCACGCCGTTCAGCTTCTCCAGCGACCGGTACTGCTGCTGCATTGCGCTGATTTCGCGTAACCTGTCGTCCATAGTGTGCCGTATCTGAAAAGGAGGATTAGTTAGGACTTTTGCCTTAATAATTTTCTGTCAAAAATTTCATTTTTGGTACAAGCTTTTATTGCCGACTGTACTTTACTGCATACCATCATCAACTACTCTTTGAGACGAATCTAACGAGCCCAAACTCAATCAATCAATCAATATCATTTATTGCATCCTATTACATGAGTTCCATATGGGCCCTGATGGGGTAGTGTCGTTTTATTGCGGAGTTCCTATGGCTACCTTCCAGCTCCAGCATCAGATCAGCTCCAAGTCATCATAATACTGCATTGTCATGCGATAGGTATACATATGCTTGCAAAATTTCAGCTCAATAGGATAACGGGAAGTGACTGAAAAATGGATTGCAAATTTTGACGGACAACTTACATACTTACATATTTACATACATACGAACAGTGCAAGTTAATATAAAGCTTGTAATAATAAGATTCGATTTCTCATGTTATGCGCCCTCTAGACCTCTCTTACACTACTCGCAAAGTTACTCGGCGAAATGCTCGACAGCGATCGTAAGTCGTCCGAGATGAGCCGAGTTTGCAATTAACAACATTTCATTTTTTCATAGCGGCTCAAACTAAAAACCATTGAGAGATTTGGGATAGCTTGGTAATTAAAAAAAATTACGGATTTTTATCTTCGCTAGTTCTTGAGAAAAGTGGAAATTACTTCGAAAAAGCCATTTAAAGGCTGAATGCGGACATTCCATGGCTTTGTTTAATGTGCCCTGTAATAAACAACTATTGGTGTAGTGATTAAATTCTCTTTGGGTGTGACATTGACAGTGAGACAGTTATTTGACTAATTCTTGTCAAGTTAAGTCAGTGACGGTAATATTAAGCATTTTGATAAAACTTTGAAAATAATTAATAATGTAAGTCACCGATGGCTACGTTATAGCTAATTCTTGCAATCTGCCAAAGGTGAATGGAATAATGTTAATGCAGTTTATGTGTGGAAGCTAACTCACCAGTCACATCAATACGGTGTTATTGGACTCGGCTTAATTTGTCTGAGGCTGTTTTAAAAGATACATTTGTCTTAGCTCAAGATATATTAACTCACTGAAGCACTTCAAAGGGTATGCAGAGCAGAAATTATCACTGGAAGTCAGAGATGTGTTGGAAGACATATACCTGCTTATTTTTGGCAAAATATCTAGTAGTGCAACAATACTGTAGGTGATATTGTAATACAATTAAATACTGTAAAATAAAACGCTGTCCAGCATCAGGTGTAATACATGCATTATTATTTTACGCTATTAACCTTTTTAACGGCAAGAACGCCTAAAGGTGTTGCGGGTTGGATATATTAACTCACTGAAGCACTTCAAAGGGTATGCAGAGCAGAAATTATCACTGGAAGTCAGAGATGTGTTGGAAGACATATACCTGCTTATTTTTGGCAAAATATCTAGTAGTGCAACAATACTGTAGGTGATATTGTAATACAATTAAATACTGTAAAATAAAACGCTGTCCAGCATCAGGTGTAATACATGCATTATTATTTTACGCTATTAACCTTTTTAACGGCAAGAACGCCTAAAGGTGTTGCGGGTTATCGTGCCCACGGCGCCGTTTTTGTCATCTTTGCTTGTTGTGAAATGCGTCGAAAGGATTAACTTTTACTGTTTATACCTTGATCTACGGCCCTAGCACACTAGGTTTTATGTCACGTTTTACGTGACGTTTCAGTACATTTTCGCTGTAAAACGTGATGATAAAACCTAGTGTGCTAGGGCCTCTAGTACTTGCTAGTTACATATATTATGATTAAAATAAAGGTTGGTCCAGAGCAAGCAGGAGGCAAAAGTGGGAACAAAGTGGACTTGACGTGACTAGGTAGATATAAATACTTATAAAATAAAACACATTTATTGTCATGTAGGGCCTGGAAAAAATTAAACAACGCTTAAAAGAATATTTACAATTTTATTGTATTAAACAGTTCAATATGTCCAGCAGTGGACGTCTTTCGGCTGATATGATGATGATTAAACAGTTCAATGTTTTTCAGCCAACGAGTTTGAAGTGTAGAAGATACGACAATAGAGAGATCTCTCAGGGACCGAAGTCCCATGAGAGTTGTTTGGATGTTATATTTATGCAACTGATTTAAGAAACTTCGATAGTGCGATGCAGAACTCGTCAGATTTGACAGGAGTGTCGCCACATCAGCCCCCCTTTGAGACGGAGGGGTCAAGGATGTATGAAGAGAGAGTGCAGCTTGCCAGTGCTCAGAGCCAGCGTGGCGAGCGAGCGCTCAGAGCCAGGGTGGCGAGCGGAGAGAGAGAGAGAGAGAGTCTGGCTTGCTGAGAAGAGTCGGGCGTCAAGTCAGGATATTCAGAGTTGCGCTTATGTCCATTGTCGGGGTCACCAATGTAGAAAATACGACAATAGAGAGATCTCTCAGGGACCGAAGTCCGATGAGAGTTGTTTTGGATGTTATATTTATGCAACTGATTTAAGAAACTTCGATAGTGCGATGCAGAACTCGTCAGATTTGACAGGAGTGACGCCACAGAAGATTAATGATCTAAAATGCTATTATCAGTTTGGGTTATCTTCACATATGTATAGTAAACCTTTCGGAACATTGGATTTCAAGCGACATCAGTGCCGTGTACCTGCAACTTAGCACAAAACACGAAATCAATGCATTTTGACGATACATTTTCGTTTTCTCGTTACTCTCCAAAACACGTTTATTCGCGATTAATGATTTGCAAGATTCTATGATTCTACGAAAACCGTCAGCAAGGAACCGTCAAAACTCAAAATGTCAAATGTTCCTGTCACAGATACAGCAGCATACTTTTTACTTTTTAATTCAATAAATAGACCACAGTGCTAATTTTATTCATCCTATAAACGTACTTAGGCCCTTTCCGAACGTGGTAGTTTAAAACTACCAAATTTAGGGGGTTTAACTTAAAATTAAATGAAAATAAAAAATACGTGTCTACTAACTTTTCAAATACTATTAAATGCCTAAACAAAATTAAGGAGTCAGAAAAATGAAATGTTGTCAATTGCGGATAGAATTTACGGATCAACTTTTTTTTTAGCAACAGGATTTCATGGTTTACATGTTATAATTGGAACAATTTTTTTACTAATTTGTTTAATTCGCCATGCAAATAATCACTTCGGATTTGAAGCTGCTGCTTGATATTGACATTTTGTAGATGTATTATGATTATTCCTTTACATCTCTATTTATTGATGGGGAAATTAACTATTTATATAATACTAGTGACCCGCCCCGGCTTCGCACGGGTTTATATGTATAATACAATTAATACAAGCATGTATTATACATATAAACCTTCCTCTTGAATCACTCTGTCTATGAAAAAAAAACGCATCAAAATCCGTTGCGTAGTTTTAAAGATCTAAGCATACATAGGGACAGACAGACAGACAGCGGGAAGAGACTTTGTTTTATACTATGTATTGATATTTAGTATTGAAATTGGAAGTCAACAATCAAAAAGTTTAACTATCATTAATATAAATAATCATTATAATAACTTTAATTTCAATTATTTTTATTATTTTATCTAATGTTGTTATATTTTTATCAGTAATCCCCTATCAAAAAAAAAATTTATCGACCGAGAAAAATCCTCACCTTTTGAACACCAATGTCTACTCTCTGAGTAATGTAGAAAGCGCATTAAAATTCACGGTGTCCCTGTATGGATAGTAACCCATCAAATTATGAAAATAAATTTAAAACTACTCCAGACTACAAAAGTTCACAGATTCGAAAAATATGTAGGTATTTTTTTAGCAACGTATATTTCATTTTATTTCTGAGAACCGGTTTTTTAACAGACTTCAAAAAAGGAGGAGGTTATAAATATGTTCCACTGTATGTTTTTTTTAAATGTAGGTCCACCGAATTCTACGTCAATTGCAGACCGATTTCGAAAATTATTTTTTTATTCGAAAGAGTATACTCCTGAGGTGGTCTTATTCCCACCAAGTCTGGATTTGATGATGGTATCCCTGGTGTGTATAGTTCCACCGAAATGTGTTTCCATTTTATTTATTTTTTAGTTTATTATACACCGTGGCCGTGAATAACCCGAAAGATTTAAACCACGTATTTTTGACGACAGTACGAGTAAATAATGTTGTATCAACATGGGTCTAATTATGTGTCTTAATTAAATTACTATTTCAGTACAAATTAAATCTTATTAATTGCCCGCTTCTTTGTGAACAACTCTTTAGTTGAGAAACTCAAGTTGAAGAACAGAGAGGGAGCATAACACTTCACGAATCGCTCCGAAATCATACGACGAACGGCGAATGCCGTGACTTGTGTTCCATGACAAGAAGTGTCAAGTTATGCTCAAGCCTTTAGGGTGTGTTAGACTGGAGATTTTTTAACTTTTGATTTGTTTCAAATAATTAATATCTCCTTAATTATGAGTTTTTGGACTATATGTTACATAACTTTATATACTCTAATTAGGCTCTAGTATCGTTAGCTTAAATCTTTCGGGTTATTCACGGCCACGGTGTATACCTTAGGTCCGTGGCAACGTACCTACTACACTCGCGGTCAATGAATACGGGTCGGTAAAATACTGTCATATTTCCTAAAATAGTGCAGGGTTGTAGTTTTTTTAATCCTGTCAAGATCTTTATTTAATTATACATGTAAACTGCAAAAATAACAGTAACAAAAGAAAGTTACCAGGTTTAAATCGGACTCGTAAAAACCCATGAAAAAAAACAACGTTAACGGAGCGAGATATCGCAAAAATCGTCAGTTTTGGACGTTGATATTTTTATAATAGGATCCCGGAAATTGCTAATACAGTTAGGTAATAAAAATAATACTATACTAAGTTAATAACTAGTGTTAAATATAAAAAAAATACCTAAGTATTGCGGTTATTTAATTTAGGGTGACCCGTATTCATATAATCTATCAGCTCTTTCGGTACTTTTCTGTCAACATTAAATGTAATGTTTTTCATAAAATGTAACTCTTTGTAATGACTGTTTGTACCAAAATAAAGAAAAAAAAATTTTAGGGGCAACCCTCAAATTCTATAGGCACGCGTGTAGTGATTTCGGTATTTTTTATTATAACTCGTGTATTTACCCTCGGAAATCGCAATTTTGGTGAAGTGAAACTGATGATGAAGATCACTAATGACTTATGGAACTCCTCAAAGATGTACTGATGATGGTATCCCTGGTGTATAGTTCCACCGAAATGTGTTTCCTTTTTTTTTAGTTTATTATACACCTACGAGGGGCGTTCGATAAATTCTCGGTATTGACATCTTTTAAACCTTTTTAGTAAACTTTTTAATACAGGCCGGTAAGTGTCATTCATTAACATTAAAAAAAAAGTAAAATTTAACAGGCGATATTCTTTTGTTTTTCTGCAACTGCCGAACAAACGTGATCACAATGAGCGATTTTTCAATGTTAATTAAATTAGAGCACCGAGCGGCAATAAAATTCTTGACCAAACAAGGAAAAAATCATAAAGCTATAAAAGAAGAAATGGATTATGTTTACCGAGAGTCTGCTCCTTCTTTGTCAACAATCAAAAAGTGGTCAAGTGAATTTAAGCGTGGGAGAGAGAGTATCGAAGACGACCCTAGACCTGGTCGGCCCGTCGAAGCTTCTTCACAAGAAAATATTTAACCAAGCTTTCTATTGGCACGATACACAATATAATCCATGACAATCTTAATATGTCAAAAGTCAGTGCGAGATGGGTACCGCGAATGCTGACACCACTTCAGAAAAATACGCGCGTTGCTTGTTGTTCCGAATTTATTGAGCTGTGCGGTGAAAATCCAGATGAGATACTGCAAAAGATTGTTACCGGAGATGAAACTTGGGTTCATCATTATGACCCTGAGAGCAAATAAGAGTCCATGCAGTGGCATATTTAAGGAACTCCTCATCCTAAGAAGTTCAAGGTCATGCCTTCAGCTGGAAAGGTCATGGCCACAATATTCTGGGATTGTGATGGAATATTGCTGATCGATTATAAAGAAAAGGGTGTAAATATCACAGGAGGGTACTACGCTAATATTCTACGCCAATTATACTTCGTTTTTTTAAGATTAGAATTATCTGTCAAACGGGTAAACACAGAAGCAGTGGTCGTAAACCTTCCTTCTTCGATTTCGACCGATACCACTGAATTACTCGGAACTTATGTACCTACATACGAGTACATATCATTTGATATTTACCGATAGCTGAACGCATATATTTTCTTTTAGAATGTTGTATACCGTAGACAACGATATGCCAGCAGTCTCGGCAGTCTTTTTCACACGGTCTGATTTAGTGGGAATTATTTGTAAATATTCACCACCCGCTTCCGCTTTTCACTGGCAGTCAGAGGATTCTGCTTTTGCCTTTTCTTCTTTGGAGATGAAAAAACATTAGCCGGAACCGGCTGCGACTTCTGTAGCCCACTCGGGCCAGCCTCGGCTTCATACATTGTAAATGTGCACCAACAAACAAAATATCTAAATAGATCAACAACTAATAACAAAATTCAACAAAAACGATAACAACAATATTTAAGTAAATAAGCTTACAGCAATAGAAATCACAACCGACTCAACCGACAACAATATGAACTCGAATGAAAAACCCACATGAGTGAATTTTGAATTACAGATAGTGACAGTGACGTTTAAAAATAGACCATTGTGTGAGAACTCTGCCTCTTTAGGTTTTTTAATGTACAACCTTTCCATGAAAAATTGCAAACGCAATTTATTAAAATTCTTATCTTTTCATCTTAGAAAATAAATTAACTAATATTATGTTTCTTATCTGTTCACAACACTGAGTAATGTATGTATTACTAAAACATGATAATAAATACGTGATATTTATTAACTCGTATTCACTGTTCGACCCGCAGAGTGTGCCCGATAAAAAACCTTATATCTCGTTCTGCAAAGGTCTCTCTAATGCTAAAAAAAACGAAGTATAAAAGAAGCAATCAAAGAGAAGAGAAGGGGAAAATAAGCCAAGGGAGTTCTGCCCCTGTGTATACTGCTCATATTGCCAAGGCTGCTGTTCGGGAATCTGGGTTCGAAACTATTTCACACCCACCGTATAGTCTAGACTTAGCCCCGAGTGACTTCTTTTTGTTTCCCAACCTCAAAAAGGACCTACGAGGAAATCGATTTTCTGACGTTGAAGCTTTGAAGACTGCTGTGGAGGAGCATTTTGACACGAAAGATAAAATAGTACATTTTACAACTAGTGTGAAAAGAATGTCTTTTTACCACTAGTACCGAGGTATCTTGCCACGAGCTGAAAGCGAGTGGCAAGACTCGGTACGAGTGGTAAAAGACATTTCACACGTGTTGTAAACGACGTTTTTTAATACAATTGCGAAAAAATTATAAATTAATATTCGTCATTTATATATTAATGAATTCTTTAAATAAATTTATATTATTGTACCTCGATCTCAACTGTTAGTGGCTGCATCGAAACTTCTGCTTGCGTATGCGCTCCTGGTACCTATAGGTGGACCGTTTAACTCGGTCCTCGCCTGCGCGGCGCGCGGGTGCAGGGGTATGACTATAACGGGCTGCGGGCGACGTGCGGAAGGCAAACCCCGGCGCCCGCACCCCGTTATCGTCATACCCCTGCACCCGCGCGCTGCGCAAGTGAGGAATGAGTTAAGCGGTCTACCTACAGATGCGTACATTTTCAGCTTCAAAAATGACTTTCATACTAACGCGATAAAAAATAAATACTCCTAGTATTCGTAAGCGTTTTTAATTTCATAATTTCCAAGTAAAAAATCTAATATAAAATTACTGCGTTTCGAAAGTATAGTTTGGAACTAAAAAGTAAAAAGCACTAGTGCGAGAAATTGAGCTTCTCGCACGCTACGCAGCCACAAAAAGTACCACTTTTTGAGCAACTGTATTAAAAAATATTTTTATGAGGGGTTAAAAAAACTAATTGACCGATCTTATAAGTGCATAAACATAGGGGGGAGTATATTGAAAAATAAAAAATAAACACCTATCGTATTCTTTTGTTTTCATTTTCATACCGAGAATTTATTGAACGCCCCTCGTACTTCAGGTCCGTTGCAACGTACTATAATCTATCAACATTTTCGGTACTGTTTTGTCGACATTAAATGTAATGCTTTTCATAAAATGTAACTCTTTACTTTGTAATGACTGTTTGTACCAAAATATAGTAAGATAAAGAAATTTAGGGGGCAACCCTCAAATTTTATAGGCACGCGTGTAGTGATTTCGGTGTTTTCTATTATAACTCGTGTATTTACCCTCGGAAATCGCAATTTTGGTGAAGTGGAACTGATGATGAAGATCACAGATGAATTATGGAACTCCTCAAAGATGTAAAGTACGTCAAAGATTCTGACATGATTTAGTTGAAGTAGCAACTAATGAAGTGTTCATTCTGAGATCTTTGAGGAATCGACGGAACCCCTCAAATATTATCAGCCCAAAGATAGCGACTTAGGTTTTTTCTGTAATAATCAATTCATTTGCTCTAATTTTTATGTACCTATGTGGCTTGGCGAAGTAACTTTGTTTTTAAAGTAAATTATTATTAGTAAATAATTCAATATGCAGGAAGAGATAATATGTAGTTTAAATTTACTTTAAAGTTAGGGATATAGTAGTTGGACTAGGTTTTTTTTTATCGTTCTCCCTATCTTCTGCGGCCGAAGTGGGATCGCAGGGGGAGAGGCGTGTTGGTATAACTGTGCGCCACTCTCCCTACCCCCTGCGAACTTGGCGGGGCCGCTGTAACGGCATTGGTGGGACCGCAGAGGCAGAGGAATGGTATTACGGTGCGCCGCTTTCCCTATCCTCTGCGGCTGAGACGTGGTCAGTGGCGGAACCACAGACCTGATCCGCCACCGGGTGCTGGAGTTTCCGCACCCATGATCTCGTAGCGGACTCAGAGGGGTCCGCTACTGAACAGGTGGAGCCACAATAGGTGGCCGAGGAGGCAGGCGCGCCAAAACATCTGCCGTGCATCTGCGAAGGAGCCGCTTGTGAGCGGCTGCCGCCGGCGGGGTCGCGGATGTGAGCGCAAGCGTTCCCGTAACCTCGCCACAAGGCGGCGAGGCGGCAAGTGGGGGGTTTTTAGTGGGTACACCGTGGGTCTCATTAGTATAGGCTAAAGTCCCATATAACCACTTGGGTCAACCCCTGCTAAATAATTTTGCTACTGACTCTACTGAATGACACATACAACTTTTCACAACGACTATGAGGAATAAAATAAATGGGAACCTGCCGTTTTACTAAATTTATTTTGGTCAAATTTCATTTCCCAAACAAATTTTAGCAACTATTTTGTTTGCCAATGCAAACTTTGGCCTAATTTTAATACGAATATTTTCATTACGTCAAATTTTCATTCAGCAAAATATTATTACGAAAAATTACATTATGGCATTTGGTTTTTTAGCAAATGCTTTAATAAGGCAATAAAACATTAGACAGTAAACATTTAGTCAAGTTAATGTTATGGCAAACCATAAATAGACAAAAATCACATTTGTATGGGTTATGAAATTTTACCAAAATAATATTAATAATAAAACGGCACGGTCCCTTAAATAAAAATAAACAGCCATAATAATTGTATTTTAAGTAGGTTAGGTTAGGGTTCACTTCTGTCCCTCAGAGCGGAAATAGGCAACCCGCGAAGCGGGGTGACGTCGACAAGCTGGCGGTAAGGTTAGGGTAGAATAATTCATTTTGTATTTTAAGTAACTCAAATTATTGTTTCTGGGTTAGGTTAGGGTTCACTTGAGTTCCTTAGAGCGGAAGTAGACGCCCGGCATGAGCCGGGCGTCGTCGACATGCTGTCGGTCCATCAGAAAAAAGATCTGCTACCAGACGAAGATAGACAGAGAACCAAAGATAGTACGAGTACGATGCATAATCAAGCGACATTGAACGTCATTTATACTCCCTACCCACATAACAAAAAAAGTTGTTATTTTTTTGTGTATCTTATACACCATTGAAATAAAGATGGAAATTATTTGTAATTGAAGAGCTTCTCTGCTGATTAACCGACGGAATAGAAATGGTAAATGGAATATTTACTATACAAATCATTTGCCTTATTTTGTTTTGGTTAAAACATATTACTTATGCCAACTAACGTATTTGACTGAATGAAATTTGGTCAAAGTAATAGTTGGTAAACGAGATATTGCTTAAACATGAACATGCCAAACATCAGGTTTGCATAAGAATTATTTGTCAAGTGTTAATTTGGCAAACTATTATTTGGCAAATGAATTTCTACGAATATTTTTTTGGGAAGTGATAATTTGTCAATTTTTTTTTGACAAAACATAGGTGACCCAAAATAAATACTTATATAAAAAAAAAACTAAAAAAAAAGAAAAAATATGTTCGTTTTTAATCGATTACGATGAAATTACAATCGATTATTTTATTAAGATCTGTGTTCAATGGCACATTGCGTAAATGCTACATGCCAATGAATAAATTAAAAAAGTAGCTTGAACAGAAAAGTAGCATTTTGATCCCTCTCGTCGTGGAGCATAACTTACTTTTCCGAATGAAAGGTGTGAAATAGTACCTGGGTATGGCCGCCAAAAATTGTACAATGACGGTCGTGAACTGGTAACACATGAAATGTGTAAAGCCGAGAGTACATAAAAGAGATCCATTTTTTGAAGTTGGTTACAAACAAAAGTGGCGTCCTTGAAAGCCTTAAAATTTTATTCATTTTCAGGCTAGGCTTAACAAAACTTATATATTACACTCGCGAGCAAAAAAATCGACTCACGCCACATTTTTAGGTTTAGGGCAAATTTTTCGCAACTGAGAAATGTTACAGGAAAAATGAGTATACCACGTTGTTATAAATTTATTCAGCTTTAAAAAAACGCAACAATAATGAAAATCAGACGCATAACTTTCAGGATATGCTCGTTTGAACGAGAATTGAAATTTAACCGCCTTGACTACCCACGAGTTGAGCGCCTTCAGGATGCATAAAAACAGGTGTAAACCTGTTTTTCTTATCAGTCGCTTATAACAAGTTGACCTGTGCACATATCTCGCAATTGGACCACTGAAACCACCTGGAAAAAATGAACACCACCGAAAATGAAGCCACCCAAGCCGTCGCCTTGCTGAATCAAGGACTTTCTCAGCGTTCAGTTGCCGAACAGCTGAATTTAAGTCAGTCTGCTGTCTCCAGGGTTTATCGTCGATTTGCTGAGACGGGATCCGGCCGTCGAAGATGCACATCCGAGAGAGAGGACCATTTCATCGTGACGACCAGTCTTCGGAATCGCCACCTGACCGGCGTTGACGTCCAGCAGCAACTGATGCGGACCCGTGAGGAACCCGTGAGCTCTTGGACAGTTTGCCGAAGACTTAAGCAAGCAAACCTTACCCCAAGAAGGCCAGCTACGGGGCCCAAATTGACGCAGAGACATCGGGACCTACGCAAGGATTTCGTAGCACGCTACAAAAATTGGAGCTACGAGCAATGGAGCCGGGTACTCTTCACTGATGAGTGCAGAGTTTGTCTCCATGGCAGCGACAGAAGAGGACGGGTGTACTGAAGACCTGAAGAGCGGTTTGCACAATGCTGCTTCTCAGAAACAGTCGCCTACGGCGGCGGCTCATGATGTGGGCGGGCATTTCAATGGAGGCGAGGACTGAGCTGGTTTTCATCCCTGGTGGCGGCCGATGAGGTGGATTTACCACGGATAGGTACATCACTGACATCCTGCAGGACCATGTTGTCCCATACGCAGGTTTTTTTTGACGAGGGGTTTCATTTGATGCAAGATAACGCCCCTTGTCACACCGCTGGAATGACCAAAGCGTACCTGGCGGCGGTCGGCATCCCCACCCTTACCTGGCCACCGCTGAGTCCGGACTTGAATCCCATCGAGCACATGTGGGATTACCTAAAGAGGAAGGTTTGAGCGCGGGATCCAGCCCCGGAGACGATTTTGGCCCTTCAAGCTGCTTTGGTCGAGGAATGGGACGTTTGTCCGCAGGACACCATCAGAAAGCTGATAAGGTCCATGAGGAACCGTATCGAGTGTGTAAGAAACGCCTATGGTGGCAATACGCGGTATTAAAATGAAAAATAAATGGTTTTTCCTCCATAAAATTAGTTTTCTTTCAATGTTGTGGTTATGAAATTAACCAGTTTTCCCCCACTTTGTGAAAAATCACGTTTTTTTTTAGAACCTGAAAAAAACATGACTTGAATTTGATATTTTCTGAAAGCTTACATTTCCAGCTTTCAGAAAATGCTACTACGCTACGAATACCTATATTAGTTTTAGAGATATTGCACATTGAAATCCAAAAAAATGTTGAGTCGATTTTTTTGCTCGCGTGTGTAGTATTTGTTACACAGATATCAAATGTTTTTAGTCAATATCAATGAGTAACAAATGTCTACGTTTCTATAGCGCACACTAAGCTTAACAACAAATCACGAATGTTACGTAACACATATAGTAACACTTGGTATCATTCGTGAATCGAAAATGCTATGAACACAACCTTAAAAATTATACATTCTGTGAGTTTTGAAGTTAGAAAGCCCCGGACAACTTTATTTGGTAAACGAATAGTCTACCTACATCTACAATTTTTCATTATGCATAAGCTTGTGTTGTTACCTTGGATATTCACTGTGTAAAACGTACGTTAATAACGACAAAACGCCGACCTCTTGTTTTTGACATCTGTCGTAAACAAAATGGCGGCTATTTGTCTGTAGCTTGGACAACCTGTAGTGTGGTGGTGCCATGACCCAATAAAGGTTTTTGTGGCCCTGGATTATTGCGCGTTTCATAGTAACATGGTAACACACGTGAAGTTACATTCAGGAACAAAAAGCCTGTAGATCCAGGTAATAGTGCCTTATTAGGTCTGTCCACACTAGACGCAGGCTCGCCCTAGCGTGCGCGCTCAGTGTGGACGTCACTCGGCGAGCAAATTCGACCGAGCGCATGCGGTCGGGCAAGCGTGTAGACGGCTCGGCTGAGCATGCATCCTGTGTGTCCAAATTTACCAAGCTACTACCAGAACTGTTTATAAATTTAAGCGATGTTTGCCAAAGAGAAACGCCTAAGGTGGTATGGCCACATCCAAAGACGTCCAGATGACCACTTGGTGAAGCTTGCCCTCGACTTGCCTACCACGAAACGAAAACGTGGAAGACCACCTACTACCTGGTTGACGACGGTCGAAAAGGACCTAAAAGAGTCTCATTTAACTACAGACGTAGCACAGGACCGTGCTAGATGGAAATTACGGACAAGGAAGGCCGACCCCAAATAAATGGGACAAGGTCTAGCAGGAAGAAGATTAAAAAAAAAATTGCATGACCAAACATTTTGGCGATAAATCATGACTAAAACACTGTTCCATCTATTGTTGTACCATATCTCTGGCAAATACATTTCTATTTCTATTGTGTGAACACACCTATTGACTACCAAGTGGTATTTTTTGCTCGGGAACAATATTGGGAGTAGATTCGGATTACGCACACATAAATACTTCAGTTTTAGCGCTCTCATCGGCGGCGCGCAGACAACCAACCACTCAATACAGCATTACACGTTGCAAGAAAAGTGTTTTGATAAAAAAGTGCCGTCTATTATCCCTATAAGCCCTACTAAGTACTGTCCTTATTTTATATGTATTAGGTTATAGTACTTACTAACTTTAGGCTAAGAAACTGTAACTAACTTTATCTATGATCCCAGTTGGTCTAAATAAATGTCTTGAATTGAATTGAATTATTTTTGACGTGCGTACCTCGTTAACGGAGAGATTGTCGAAATTGGTCGTGAGATGAGGCAGCTGCTGGTCGGGCGGCGGCATAGGCGCGGGCGCGGGTGTGGCTGCTCGTGCGGACGCGGGCCCGGGCGGCGAGGCGGCGCGCTCGGCGCGGCGGCGCGCGCGCGGCGAGCCGGCGCGGCTGTCGCGTGGCGACACCAGCGGCGACGTCGCCGGCCCCGCGTTCACTGGGTAGTTCATTACCTGCAGAAGTCGGGGAATACTTCATTGAACATCATTTATTTCAAATGCAGTAAACCTAGAAAACTTGAAAAGAGAGAAAGGCGAGGCGAGGCCCGTAAATAGGTTACAAATTACCCAGACTTTAAGATGGGTACACTATACAATTTCGAGGAGGCATGTGGATGTTTCCGGGCCTTAGCTTCAGGGCATTTTAAATTTAGGTACATATCTGAATAAATCTTAATCATCTAAGTCAAAATTTTCGATTAGCAGAAAATTGCTATTATAATTTTGTATTTCAGTATACCTAATGAATATGATGCTTTACACTTTTTATGATCTCTTTTATTAAAACCTATGAACTGAAAGAAAAAAGAATTGGCAAATTTGACAAGGTGGATTTAAATAAATAAATATTTGCGGACAATCTTACACAAATCAACCTAGTCCCAAACTAAGCAAAGCTTGTACTATGGGTACTAGACGACGATATAGATACTTATATAGAGAAATACATACTTAAATACATAGAAAACATCCATGACTCGGATTTCTAAGCACAAAACGCATTTGACCAATTTATGACTCTCATGGTCAACAATCAACTTAGGTTGGCTCTAATTGTATTCAGTCCCAGGAACGCGACTAGCCTGCCTATGCCGTAGACTTGATGTTTGCCTAGTAATGTGATCAGGCCTTTAAAAATAGCGCAATTTTTGAATAGCGCTATCGTTTATAACGTTATTTTTCCTTAAGGCTTTTTAAAGCATTATACTCAAAACGATATTTGACGCGCTGTATAGCGGCATCCAATATAACGTTATAAATCTAAACCAATATAAAATTATAGGCTCGCTGTACCTGGCCTTCATCGATTATGCTAAAGCGTTCGACTCAATATCGCATGATAGTATATGGAAAGCTTTAGAAGACTGTAACGTACCAAATGGAGCTATAGAACTTGCAAAGAATATCTATGAGAAAAGTGTGAGCAGAGTTAAACTAGAGCAAAATGTCCAGAAATAAAAATATGCCAGGGTGTGAGACAGGGTGACCCTCTGTCCCCGACACTACTTACCACTGTTCTTCAATATATAATGAAAAACCTAAACTGGACTAAAAAGGGAATATTTATAAATGGGAGCTACCTCAACAACCTCAGATTTGCTGACGACATTGCGCTATTTTCGGAATCACCAACACAGTTGCAGATAATGCTGAACGAACTTAACAATGTAAGCCGCAGTGTAGGCCTAGAAATGAACACCACTTAAACAAGGATAATGACAAACAGAGTGGAGGCTTTGATAAAAGTCGACGATAGTCCATTAGAATATGTACAAGAATACATATATTTAGGCAAACAAATATCCAAAAGTCCAGACATATTGAAGAATTAAACAGATGTGTGAACAAATTTTGGAGCTAAAAAGAAATCTTAAAATCCAACTTGCCCACCAGCCTTAAGTCAATTGTTTTAGATTCCTGCCTACTGCCCTGCCTATCATACGCAAGCCAAACATGGATATACAACAGAAAAACAGAAACAAAAATCCAAACGTGCCAGAGAGCAATGGAGCGAAGCATTCTTAACTTAAAATGCATTGACAAACAAACAAACTTAAGCATTAGGAAACGAACAAAAGTAATAGATGCTCTAACTCACTGCAAAAAAATCAAATGGAAATGGTCAGGCCATGGCGCATGGATGCATAAGGATAGATGGACAAAAAGAGTAACATATTGGAATGGCCCTCTCGGAAAAAGGAAAAGAGGCAGACCTCCTGAGAGATGGCTAGATGAAATAAAAAGGTAGCAGATGAAAACTGGGTATCAAAAGCCCAAAACAGGAAAATGTGGAGTGAAAAGGAGGAGGCCTTTACTCATAGAGAGGTCCTCAAATAAATATACAACTTGTAATTATACTTATTTAAGGAAATAAATGGCTAATATATATATATATAACGTTATAGGCTACCCCTTTCTCGCATTCGGTTTCGCCTGCTTGTGCGATGTCAGCGCGGCTCGCATTTTACAACGATTATAACGTTATTCGACCATATTTTATAATGTTATGATATTCATTGCGTGGAGAATAAGGCTTTTGTTATAACGTTATGATATCGCTATTTTTATGACGTTTTAAAGGCCTGAATGTGTTCATGTTTACACTACTAACCTCGATGGGTTGAGTAAGTGGTGAAACAATAATGTTGGCAGGCCAGGGGTGTTGTCCCATATACTCTGCCATGTTGTACTGTGGTAATGGCAAGCCTGGCGGCGGATGTGTCACCTCTCCGAGCATAGGCATGATCCCACCACCCCCGCTGAGGACTGGAGGGGAGCTGAGCTCAGGAGGCACACCATCTGAACTCTGACCCTGCAATTGATAATTGGAATGTCACTTATCTTATCGACCCTGATTCTCATTTATTTATTTCTCTACCGTAATGCAACACCGATGAAGTATCTTAGATACTTTATCCACAAATGGAGATAACTTGTAACAAAATTGGATTACAAATGACATAAAAACTTGTGTGGATAGAGCATGTTAAAGAGTGACCGATATGTCCTATAAAACACAACATTAAGCTATGAAAAATGTTTTTATTATTGATTGACCCAAATGCTTCATTGTTTATATTATGGTACATAATAATTATGAAAATAAATAAAGACAAAATTGGTTAAACATATTCACAGGTAGTTGTTCCTGCAATGGTAGTCTAATATTAAACTCTGAATTATGTATTTCTAGCAATTACTGAACATTGAACAAAGATTTTCAATTCTACCTCATACTTATTATAAAAAATATTGATTGTACAATTTGCAAAATACTCAATCACCAACTTTTCATGATAATTGAAAAACTTGTTAAAAAGGAACCTTATAGGAATCTAATAATATAATTATTGTAAAAGATTATGAAAGAAAATTCTAGGAACTGTTATAAAAAAAAGGTAAACAACTGCTGAGCAACTTACAGCATGTGCACAATCAAAGATTATCAAAATACCATTTACAGCAGCACTGTCCCTTCTGAACATCGCAGCGCACACTGGAATTCTATCAGTGACATCAATATGAATACATATATATGTACCAGTGTGTAACCACCATACGAAAAATAAATACCATTTTCTTCTTGGGAGTATGTCATGGTATTTAATTTGTAACAACTTTGAAACATTGAAGAACTGAGGCACAGCATTGATGAAGGTAGTGTAATTATAAGTTTAAAATATCAGTATGTGTGTTGTGTACAAAGAAACTGACCTGCATGGCGGGTGATTTGACATACATGATGCCCGGTGGCGGGCCTAAGCTGGAGAGTGCTGGCGGAGGCACGGACATGTTGGGCGCGATACTGGGCTGCGCGATGCAAGCACTCGTCGGCGCCACATTCATGTGCTCCGTCTGCTCTTGAAACTGACACCGCTGGTCTTCTACTTTCAATTTGTCTAATATTTCACCAAAATGTGACTTTTGATCAAATGTGAACGCAGGGTGATGTAGCGCCATTGTATAAAGTAACAATATTTCTTCCAAGAGATCACCGTATAAGCCTTTCAACAAACCACTCTTCTCCAAACTGACCATGGCATTGTACAATGTAGTGGCACATGCGAAGTTGCAGGAGCGTAACAGTGACACGTACAAGGCCATTTTCCGTCGTGTTCGAGGATCTGTGTTCGCGCCACCGATGTCTGCAGCCAAGTCTGAAGGATTGTTTGCTCGAAGTTCGGCACCACGCAACTCTTGGAAGTCGCGCTTTCCGAGCTCCTCGAGATATGTGCCAATGAAACGCAGTTCAAATGGCAAGCACATATTTAACAATGTACACATTGCATCTATGCGTTTATAACTTTCCAATTCTTTAAACCATGATACCACGTCCTCTTTGCAAACCATTTCCAGAACACATTGAAAATTTGTCTTAAGAATCAACCGGTCCGCTGCAGCCGAAGCGCTTCCGTTGTTTAGGATTTTTGCCACTCACGTTTTTTGTGATATTGTGATGGTTGTAATCCACCAATTCAATTGTAACATTAGTAGTAGTAAGCTTTTATCAGAATTCCCCGAGAGTATATTGGTTAAGCAACCACGGGCAATGCTAGTAGAGTAAGTAGAGTAGGGTAGGTAGAGTAGTTTAGTTTTGTCTTGTCTATTCTATACTCTATGAAAGGTAAGTGTTGTTATTCGTTCTTTTCATCTTTGTTTTAATGAATTAAATCCTAATGTCATAGTTTTCAAGTGCAGGATTCATCTTTTACTGTGTTCATTTACTTGTTATTTGATTCCAGTAAGAACATATATAACAAGCATAAATAATTATGTATCATGAAGGCATAAATCTTTGCGCTGTAGTTCAGTACATCGACAAAAACAAAAACAGAGCACCTCACTAGCTGTTTTCTTCCAAACGTTCTCGTGTCGAACAGTCATCTTTCTCACTCTTTTGGTGTTGACAGCACTGTTAAAATGAAACAACAATATGTTTCACAACCTTGTACTTCATCTTTATGTTTGAGCTACGGTTTATTACTTTGCAAGCATCGATATGCACGTTATTTAAACGCTTTTATAATTAATCGCAAATAGGGATTAAAAATTTAAATGAAATTTGCTTGTGTCGAGAACAAATTTTTGATCATCTTGTTAATATTCCAGCGACTTAATCTTAATTTAAATATTAACTAAATAATAAACTTAATGTTGCTAGTTGCTATTTGGTTGCTATCGTTGTAAATGTTGTAATGTATGGTTACTCGGCAAAAATTTGACGTTTGTGAATTGTGATCTATGGTTGGTTTCGTTTAGTAGAAATTGTCTCGTCAGGCTTATTTATCTTAAAATCAGATATATTAAAGTGCTAGAACGTTACAATGGCCCCTGTTGAAGATGTTGAAATGAAGAATGTAGAGAGTCCGGCAGCGGCAAGCGATGCAGAAACTGGAGAGGTCAAAAAAGACGCCGATGTGGTCACCGTTCAAGATTTACGGGAACATGCCAGGCAAATTGACAAAGCAGTTACCTCTAAGGAACCAAGGTTTGCCATGCGAGTGCTTAGATCCCTTCCAAACACACGAAGGAAGTTAAATGGTAACGTTTTACGTGCTATTATTAACCAACTCTACCCTTCAAGTTCAGACAAAGAAGCTCTGTTTGTTTTCGTTGAAGCCCCTCAGACTGGTGCTGTTGAAATTGAAACTCCTCGCTCAAGAAGCGCTCCGAAAACTCCTGTTCCGGAGGTGGACGCGTACATTCATCTGTTAGTCTTGTTGCGTTTGTTGGATACCAACAAACTTGAAGAAGCTACTGAGTGCTCACAGCAGCTTATGACCAAAATCACTGCTCAGAACAGGAGGACCCTGGACTTAATAGCTGCCAAGTGCTATTTCTACCACTCTAGGGTGTTTGAACTCACTAACAAGTTGGATTTGATCAGAGGACTGCTACATGCGCGCCTGCGTACGTCGACTCTTCGTAGTGACTATGAAGGACAAGCTGTTCTGATCAACTGTTTGCTACGTAATTATTTGCATTATTCCCTGTATGACCAAGCTGATAAGTTGGTTAGCAAATCTGTGTTCCCAGAAAATGCTAGCAACAATGAGTGGGCTAGATTCTTGTTCTACCTAGGCAGAATTAAAGCAGCGCGCCTTGAATACAGTGATGCTCACAAGCACCTCGTTCAGTCACTTCGAAAGGCTCCCCAAACTGCTGCTGTTGGTTTCCGTCAAACCGTTCAGAAGTTAGCTATTGTGGTGGAATTGTTGCTGGGTGACATTCCTGAGCGTGCTATCTTCCGGCAGGCTCCTTTAAGACGCTCATTGGCTCCATACTTCCAGCTGACACAGGCAGTAAGGCTTGGGAATTTGCAGAGATTTGGAGAAGTACTGGAAAACTTTGGGCCCCAGTTCCGTAATGATCATACCTTTACTTTGATCCTTCGTCTTAGACAAAATGTTATCAAGACTGCTATCCGTTCCATTGGATTGTCATACTCAAAAATTTCACCAAAAGATATTGCCAGAAAATTGGGCTTGGATTCAGCAGAAGACGCAGAGTTTATTGTGGCTAAGGCTATCCGGGATGGAGTTATAGAGGCTACTCTGGATCCCGAAAAGGGGTACATGAGTAACAAGGAGAGCTCTGACATCTACTGCACTAGAGAGCCTCAGCTGGCCTTTCACCAGCGCATATCATTTTGTCTGGACTTACATAACCAGAGTGTCAAGGCTATGAGGTATCCGCCAAAATCTTATGGGAAAGAATTGGAGAGCGCTGAAGAAAGGCGCGAACGGGAGCAGCAAGACTTGGAGCTGGCCAAGGAGATGGCCGAAGAAGATGATGATGGCTTCCCTTGAATGCATTTATGATAAATTCATACAATATTAATATAGCAGTTTCTGATTATGTAACAAAGTAATTCAATAAAATCTCTTAAAATGATGAATTGGTTTTATTCACTTTCTTTCTATGGTATAATACTAAAATCATATATCGAGATCAGAATCTTATATATATCTTTCTTTGTTTCAATGTCACAAACACCTTGACAGGAAAAAGCTTTTCTCACTTTTTCATAGGTAGATTCACAGGTAGCAAACATTTACTTTTATTTTCATTTATGGATTTGTGATACAAGATAAGGCAAGGTTTTAAATACATGCCAAATAAAAGTAAATGTTTGCTACCTATCTATCTATAATTAGTACCTAATACCTACACAGAATACGAAGGACCCGAAGGTCCACAATGATACTCAGTCTGTACAATTTCCTCTATGGTTCAAATACCTGTTTTTTGTTTGTATTTAAAGGCCTCTCACACACTAGTGCGGCCTGGCCGCGGCGGTCAATAGTAAACTAATCATTTGCTGTCAGATTTACTATTGACCGCCGCGCCAGTCTATGAGATGGTCGCACCACACTTGGGGGTTCGTGTTCGCGTTGCGTCGTTGCCTCTCTTTCATTTACCGTAGGAAGGAAAAAGATTCAACCCGAAAATTTGGGCAAATACCTCCAAGTGTGGTGCGACCAAGAGGCTTAAGGAAGGAGAAATTGCAAACAAATTATTCGGTAAGTGAAGACAGCGCCATCTAACGGTAAACTGTGGGAATTTGGCCTGACTTGCATTTGAAACGGGAACTACCTATAGGTAGGTAACTACAAACACGTTATGTGCTTACCTATTTTTATTGACTAAGGTATAAATAATAATGGAATCTGGTTTTGAAGCGGTCATCCATCCACAACACAAAAAAATTAAGTAGAACATCCTGGATGTGTAAGAAATAGACATAATAGACCGGGAGATGCTGACACAATTTTTTAAAATATTTGTACCAAGTATGGCGACCCTTCAGGGCTTTAATTACGTAATGAAGAAAAGAAAAATGATGGTCATAGCGCTGGTACCGGCGGCCCAAACTCGTGGGCGTCAATCGAACGTGTCGGATAAATTACGAAAATCAACCGATTTGTTACACAAAAATTCTTGTATTTTCCGATAGTCGATGAAAAAAGAGGTAGGTAGGCCGTAGCGTAAATCCATACTTCTCCGGTGTGGCTTAGAGCCCGCCATATCGATGAAAACACGTTATTTAAAAAACAACCAATTCAACCATTTGTAAGTACTAGGCAATTTTTTTCACAGCTAATCAACGTTGAGTAGCCATTCACGGAACTCACCATGCCATACTTTTCCAACGGTTCCAAGTGGCCGCCATACCAAAAGAGTTGTTTTTAATTTTTTTTTTACGATTTGTGCCTACCACTGGCATTTGGACATTTGGGAAGAATATAATACAATGTGACCATTATTATAATGCCATACCTGTGGGAGGTGACGAAAAGGTACAATATGTTTTTAAAATCGTTTGACTTTCGTAATTTATCCGACACGTTCGATTAACGCCCACGCGTTTGGGCCGCCGGTACCAGCGCTATGACCATCATTTTCCATTTCTTTAATATGTACCTAATTAGACCCCTGAAGGGTCGCCATACTTGGTACAAATGCCTTAAAAATTTGTGTCAGCATCTCCCGGTCTATAAGCAGCGTGGGTGCCTAACTATACACATTTTGCACCTTTACCTGTACAACACTAATTTTACTTGCCAGTGATTACTAAAGAGGTTAGGTACCTACAGTTGGAACCGTTACTAAGCAACTTAATTTAGTCAATATTTATCAACAATCGCTACGAGAAACAACTATCTGATATTATTTTAACGTTAGCCAGCAATTATTAGCAACGCGGCAAAATGGAGTTTTCACCAGGTAACATGGAAAAGCTGGTGGACCTGTTGAGAGTTCCGGAACCGGACGTTATTCAAGGCGAAGATTTGATTTCCTCCGGTAAGTGAAGTGAACCGACTGAACCGTATACATTCAGGCGGAAGACCCCTGCGGCGCACGTTACGCATATATACATATGCTTAGCATTTGCTTATATTTGGGGGTACGTGAGTGCCCCCGTCAAGTAGAGCAAAACAAAGAGGCACGGCCGTAGGTACACTCAGCGTCAAATACTTTATAGCAACCAAAGTAGTCAAATAGTTCGGTACACCATATATTTAGTATGGTGTACCGAACTATTTGGCCACTTTGACTGCTACAGAGTATTTGCCGCTGAGTGTGTACCATCCTTTTCTCGAAGCCATTCAGGCAATTTTCAACATCCTGTAATTTTGTGCTGGCTAAAGCTAGAACCCTGAATTTTCGGTGACATAACTATATATTTTTTATTTATTTCACAAGAACGGTTAATACCAAATTACACTTGTGCATATGGGGCATAATATTGGCTTAGATATATTCTCAATAACATTCAATATGAACTTTTAGTTTAAGAATTACCTACCTATTTCGAAATAGAAGTAGGTATTTATTTACGATTTAATATTTATATATTATAAATTATTTACTACAATAATAATAAATCATCAATATCATCATCTATTGTGTGTTAAATTACATGCTTTATAAATTCTTGGTATTATTTATAAAAATAAACAGTTCGAATTCGGTCCGGGTCCGAATTTGGTTTGGTTCGGATGGCAATAAGTGCAAAAAAATTAAAAACAAAACAAACCATAACTAAGAGATGTCACATTTCCGATTTCCCACCAAAATACAGTTCAAAATGAAAAGACGAAAGATGATAAACTATTAGTCCTAAACTAAGTATTAAGATTTTATTCGTGTTTGTGAAGACAAAAGTGTATATACGTTCCTTTTAAAATGGTCGAAAAAATTTATAACTGCACTCCTGAAGTAATTGCGTGAGTAGCAAAAGTACGAATAGAATACTTGCTGCCTGAAAAGTCTTAACTAATCTAAAATCTGCTATTTACTTAAAATTAGTCGTAGAAAAAGTATTGTATGCAACGGTGTACCTATAACTGGTCTAAACACGCTCGTGGCGTCTTTAATTGCGATGCTCGCCAAGGCTCGCATCGCAAGTTCGCAACCCACGCCACTCGCGTTTTGAGACCCTTCTTATACCCTGAGAACTTTACGATTTCGCTCTATGAAAATTCAACAATATATCAATATCACCCATATTTTTACACCAAAAAATAGGTTGGGTAATTTGACTAAATACTTATTCATTAATAATCCACCTAAATTTAATACCGATGCGGTAAAAAATAATGAAAAGTAATCTTCATAAATTCCGTAAAAATCAAGCGAAAATGGTATAAACTTTCTTTACTTTATAATTGACTACCTACGTCTATATACGTTCTTTGGGATACGCGCATAATCCACTTATTTTTGTTAATGAATAAACCTTTCTATAGATAGGCCAGATGAAATTCAATATTATCTGAAGGTCGTAAATATTTAATTAAAATGCCGTTATTTCCTGATGCATATATTTTTGGATTCAGGTAGTAAGTCTCCAAATTTGTGCACCTACTCAAACATGTTTTCATTATAAAAATACTGATAGCATTTTTGCTTGCGGGTTAATTTTTTTTCCTAACTTCCTGTAAAACTTAAGAGCGTAACGTACCGTGCGCCGCTGTGGGAGGTTGAATAGGTAATCATTTTATGACGAAGCGATTTAAACAATTTGTTCGTAGCTGTGTTGGTTGGCTTATTGTTGGTACTGTCCAAATATTAGTCACACGTTTTTCTTCTAAAGACGAACACATCCTGCCATAAGGGAACAGACTTATACCTACCTCGTAAAAGTATCATGTACCTACTTATATTTTATTGTTGTGGGTTGTACCTACCTATCTACAGTTAACGTTGCTTGTATAGGTTGCGAGATAACATCAACGCGAGGAAAACTTCCCAATAACGAAAATGACAAAAGTGCTCCCAGGACTATCGAGGAGTTTGAAGAGCAGGAGGCTAAAGAAGCGGAGGAGTTGGGCCGCGTGGGGGCTGGACTCGAAGGCCGTAGGGCTCCAGAGTACACCATGAACTACCGACAAGCAGTTTCTGCGGAGGATGTGTTTCTTCAGGTTATTATTTCTATCACTTTAACCTTCAACTACTCTATGTGAGGCGAGATTACAAACTTCTGACCAATGTGTTCAAGACGTTGAGGGGAAACAGTGACTGCCCGGACTTGGTACCAAGGTTCGTGAAGCTCGCAGTAGGTACCTTTTGTGCCTAGGAATCTCCCAAGGCCGCGAAGTCTTGATCACTTCCCACATGCTGCGCACCGTCTCCCATAGAAACTCTCCCACTCTCGACCACCCACCAAGCTTATCGCGCTTCAGTCGCTCGCAAGTCGCAACTGATTGTGACGTGTTTGCAAGTAGATGGAGGGACGTGTGTCATGAATGCAATTGGCTATATCTATAGTACGGTTGGCAACTTGCCAACCGTACTATATTATATAGTATTGTACTATATTTTGACTCTTTGTACTATATACTGTTGAATAAATATATAGTACGCGAAAATACTATATTTTGGGGACCTTACGAAGTGCTTCAAATTGCCGAGGTTTTTACTAAATAGCAACATTAATCCAGTAACTTTATACATTCACAGCATGCGTCAAATCGGGTACCTACTCACAAACTTGGATTATTCATTGAGCCAACATTATAAACAAGTCTGCAAAAAATCAGAACTACTGGATTTGACGCATACTTCCCCATACTTTCAGGCGACAAAGTTACTGGATTACATTGCCCAGCCAAGTACTATATTTTTTACGGTGTACTATATTTTTGTCGTTTTTTTCTGGAAAATACTATATCTCCCCCAAAAAAAGTTGGCAACCCTAAGCCATAGCGTGATTTCAAATTACTTATTCATTTAATCGCCGACATTTGGTGTTTGTAATTTTTTTTAAGTACTGGTATTATAGTTCCCGAGGATGCACTGTAGGTATTGATGCATTTTTCTGCAATTGGTGTCAGATGTCGAAGTCCTATTTATAAGGTCCATGCGGATCCTCAGATATCGATTTTGAAATCAATTAGAAGTTAAAATGGGCGGCGGCTAATGTTTGTGTTCATTCATATTCGGAGACCCTACTCGTGTCGCGTTCATTATTTATACATAGGTATAAAAGAGAACTCGCCTGTATGATTTAAATGAGTAGAACTTACGATCTAAATAATTAGCAACTAAACGTGGTCAATTTAATTCAATTCATCAAAAATATTCAATTAAATAAAAATAAAAAGGTGGACTGATGACCAGCTCCAGGTCGCGGGAGTCCGCTGGATGCGGGTGGCGCAGCACCGGTCATTTTGGCACTCTTTGGGGGAGAGCTATGTCCAGCAGTGGACGTCTGTCGGCTGATATGATGATGATGATGATGATATAGCCTTTATATGTAATCCAGACCAAAATGCCATACGATAAATAAATAAATAACTAGATACAAAAACGTCACGTTGTCAAAATATCTAAAACACAGTAGATACCTACTATGGAAAATATTTAAAAGTATGTTGAAGTTTACGGTTTTTAAGCAATGAGTAATTAAATTAATTATCATCGGCATCCCAATTTTCGTCTTGTTACTATTTTTTAGGTATTATGAGACAGTGTCATTTTGATCTTTGGGCCTGCAACAAAAGGCATTTTTGAATTTTGGCAATTATGGAACTTATGCATTTGAAGTTATTGTTCATTTTACCAACAATTTTGTCAATTTTTTGAAGTTATTTTTTTTGTTTGTTTGTTGTTCGGATGTAATGTGTAAATGTTATTATGACATTTTATTGTATTGAAAATAAGTCAATTTGGGAATTTAGGCATTTTGAAACTAAGACAATTGGAGATTTAGTAAAATATGTAAAAGGGCATTATGATTTTTGATTGTAACGAACCGGAATCCGCAGACGCTATAAGTTGTGCTATTGGTATAAACTGTGCATATGTAATGATCATGTCATTTTGGATATCGGATGTAATGTGTAAATGTTATTATGACATTTTATTGTATTGAAAATAAGTCAATTTGGGAATTTAGGCATTTTGAAACTAAGACAATTGGAGATTTAGTAAAATGTGTAAAAGGGCATTATGATTTTTGATTGTAAAGAACCGGAATCCGCAGACGCTATAAGTTGTGCTATTGGTATATAAACTGTGCCTATGTAATGATCATTTTCAATCGCATGTCAGTTCTCCTAGTATGCTTTCGGACACTCCCGGAGAGTGAGAAGTGCCGGCTATGGTGCTATCCATAAGTAGCATCATCCGTTGCCACTCGCTGACCAACATGAGGGTTGGCGCCCTCATGCCCCCCTTGCAGTAAGTCCTCCGGTCGGAGCCCGGAAAGACATCCCCCAGCAGGTTGGGTCAACTCCTGCTGAGGCAAAGTGGCTCCATGGGTCTGTAACGGCCCCATGGGGCCTTACCCCCGTTCCTCAAGATCACATGTGTTTGCGCAGGGCTTCAGGAAGAGCCTAACTAGGGTGGACCGCTTCCTGCACAACAGGTGTTCCTTCATTGGAAATTTATATTTCACTACATCAATTGACAACATTTCATATTGTTAACTTGTCTTTTTTGTGAACTAGTTAGAAAATAGGTGAAATTTTAAGAAACCCGTATTTTTTCTTTTTCATGAGCTATAAATTTTTCATACAAAAAAAGGATTTTGAAAAATAGGTAATCACAAAAGGGCGTAAGTAAAAAATTACGTCATATTCCCAACAAGAATCCAGAGCTGCAATTACCATAAAAAAAGTCGATAAGATTTCGATGTGTGTTTGAAGTGTAGTTTCAATGTTTTACAACTTGCGCGGGCCCGCGCCCGACCCGCGCCCGCGACCGGTGTGTGGAGGCCTTAAGACGATAGTAATGTAATGTATAAACATTGATTAAACGTACCTATATTTTAATTCATTTATAACGGGCCTTATTGCCTAATAAAGCCCACTAGCAACATTTTTTAATAGGATTTTCTGTTATAACGCAAAGAATAGGGTAGACTGGGTATACGGTTAAAACAGAGGACGGTTGAAACAACGTAAATATCTCGCAAGCCCTTGGCGAGACGGCGAGGGGTCCAAGGGAAGAAAGAAGCGGACGATCGGTTTGTACACGAAAAACATCGTTGCTTCCCGCGCGCGTAATTTTTTTGTAGAAGACCCTATTATGTTTTGATCCCCAAAAGTATATTTTCACTCGTAGAGTTTATGAATTATTCTGGTGAATTATTCAAGTGAGAGTGTGTTTATGTTTGAAGTGAAGCTTGTGGATCATGTCAGCGTATCTAGTTTTACTGTATCATTATCTTAATTATTACTACAACGGCTTTTTTCCGAAAGTAGGAGGTGGGGACGGTTAAAACGGGACGGTTGCAACAGAGTGATTTGCTTGTATTTTTTTGACATTGACTATTGAAAGTCAAAGTAAGTTTTCTTTTAGTTTATTTTCATGTATTTTTAATTAGTTTTGTTACGTTTAAAATGCATACAGTTTATTTTTGTTTTGGTTTAGTTAACTTACTTAAATAAGGTGACAAATGGCTGACAATATACTACGTTGACTTGTAAGCGCAAAAACGCAAGCTGATTAAAAACAGTTCCTAAATTATACGTAATCTTATAAAAATTACGAAAGAAACACATAAAAGCATTATTATGTCACTGTTTCAACTACCCTTGGGATGGGGACAGTTGAAACAAATCGGTTATTTTTTTCTATTAACTAGAACACCTGGACCCAAAATTCTATTGCCGTTTAGTAGATAAAAACACGCTCTTTCATTTGATATATTTTCTTCATCTCACAGATTATAAAAAACAAAACTACGGACGATATACGAAACATTGGTTCAATCGTACCTGGTCTACCCTACTGGGTTTGTTGTTACGGCGCGGCGCGTAGGTATTGTCTGAATACTTAAGGCCTCCACACATCGAACGCGGGGCGTTTGCGGCGGGAGGCGGTTAGCAGTAGCAGTGCGGTTGACGCGGTATATTCACATCGCAGGCGAGAAGGCGTGTTGTGCGCGCGTCCAGCGTTCAAGGGGTCGTACAAAAATGTGTGTTATCCCAACAATCCAATGACTTTTTCATTGATGTCCATTTTGCCGACGAATACACACACACACATCACATCACAAAAAAGCCCTCCACAAACCGCGGCCGGTTTTATAGTTATACATATAGTAGGCATACGGCGTGTAGGCACTAGTGAATACAATGCCCTCCGTGTTCACATTCGCACATCCCTCTTTAACGAAGGTTCATAAATAAATTGATGATGAGTGACACGTAGTCACGTATACAGTGAATGATTATACAAGTGGCAAATATCACTCTCCAGCGCTGACAAATCTATTTTGAAT
Source organism: Epinotia brunnichana (assembly GCA_963854355.1). NCBI lineage: Eukaryota > Metazoa > Arthropoda > Insecta > Lepidoptera > Tortricidae > Epinotia > Epinotia brunnichana. The sequence continues at coordinate 15,542,608 of OY977939.1, read as the reverse complement.
ACCTAGTTATAAATTGAAAGTCAATAGCAGCATTCAATATTAAAGAAATGCCTTTCTCGACTCCGAACGTAAGCGACATGCTATTTTGCTCAGTTGGTGAGACAAAGTAACTTTTTAATTTGGGATGCCGCAAACTATCATTAAATTTGAGTCATTTCATAGTTGAGGGTCTACTACAAATTTAAAGTCGGTATGTTTGAACTTATCCCTCTGTACGTTTTTTCGTTACGAAAAAAAAGAGTGAGATGAAAAGGTCAATTTTAATACTTACGCCATTCTAATTTCAAGTTGTTTTAACTTCGTTCTTGTGGCTTTGAGTCCTTGGTTACGCTCAAGATTATAATTATAGAATCATTCTAGGCTCACGACATCTCGTCCTTGGTAGCGTGAACTTCAACTATATAATGACAACTTTATAAAGTTTCATTCAGAGGTATACGAGTAATAGGTAGGTACTTTGATAGTATGTAGTATGCCTACCCACTAAAAATTCCACGTAAGCTTGCCCTGGAGCTGAGGGCTCGTTCTGGACCGCTCTCGCCGCCAAATCCCGGAAACCGGGATTTCAAAAAAAAATGTTATCTCCGGAAGTCCGTGAAATATGCAATCGGATTTTTTTGTGGTACGAGTAGTAGTCCATTCTTGTGGCTACGTTTTAAAGCCAAAATAAACTGCGAATACTAAAAACAATAATCACAAAAAAATAATAAGATATTGACATTTTCGCGATTATCTTGAAACTGAGAAGCCCTAGCCTGGCCACAAATGGTTTATAATTTAGCCTTAACCTTTTCATCACAGTGCAAAATCTTGATTTATATAAGAAGGTTTCTTTAAACAAACATACAAACATAGACTGCTAAAAAACATATCCCTTCCGTTCGGCTCTGCCGTCGTCGGGCAAAAAAAGATTAAGATTATCTTAAGATTCCGGGACTTAAAGTTTAGATTGCATTCGTTTCAAAACTATGATACTTAGTGAGCCACGCGGGAGTTTTGGTCCTTCATTCGTGACGTCTTTCTCTATTCGATAATCCAATAAAGGTAGACCTGTCTCAAAATTAGGTTAAAGGGAACACTGTGCCGCGGTATAAAATATAGCCTATGTCCATCCAGAGATTCCATCCTCGGACAAGAATAGGTCTACGGTCTCCCCCACCTGTCATAGAAGGCGACTAAAGGGGGTCATCGGGGTCGCAGTGTTTCTGGCGGGGCCGGGGCACTCACCTAAAAACCCCAGGGAAGGCGACCATCATCATCCTAGGACGAGCCAAATGTGGCGAGGCGCGAGGAGGGCTCCAGTGCGTTCAGAATGAGATCCTGGAGTCCCCGCATGAGAGCGCAGATGCCGGCCGCCGTGGAGTTTTTAGTGGATAGAAATACCACATAACCCAGTCATCCCCCGATGATTGGGTACCTGGTACGCAGGTTTCCTCCACGATAAAAAAAAAGGTATAGATGAAGGCAATGCATAACTAAAAATTATGTTTCTTTCAGATTGGTCCAAAAACGCCAGGTTCATCTAGTTGCGAGAACCTCGTAGTCAGAATCAAAATGCCCGGCGACAAGAAGGAGAATATAGACTTGGCGGTGGACACCAGCACGGTGACCGTCAACTCCTCTCAGTACAGCCTCAAGCTACCTCTCCCACACGACATAGACCCTGACTTGTCCAAGGCTAACTGGGATTCTGCCGAGGAAACACTCGTTTTGATGCTGATGTTGAAGAGGGAGTTTGACTATGTTAATTTCTAAGTTATATTTGCTTACTTGGAGGTAAGGTACTTCAAAATATACAATTTATGATAACTAAAGGATATTTATATCTACGTAGACTATGCTAATTGCAACCATAGTAATAGGCACGAATATAGGTATTGTGTGATAAAACCTCTCCGCTGTCCCCTAACTCATCTCACTCTAAAGGTGAATTTTGTTCGTCACTTCGCACTGTCTTTGTATTTCAATGAAGTAGGTATTAACCCATTCATGGCCAGTGACGACACATATGCGTCAGAGCTAGTGTTGTGGATAACGCTCATTTTGAGGCTTAAAGACTCGAACCCTAAAGACTCCCGAGGCTTAAAGACTCAAGTGACGAAAAGTCAATATTTTGCATTCATATGCGTAAAATAAACCAACACGGTTCTTAAACAGCATCGAGTCTTTAAGCCTCGGGAGTCTTTAAGGCTCGAGTATATAAGCCTCGAAATGAACGTCATCCACAACACTAGTCAGAGCGCTACGAGCGCTTTCCTCTACATACGAGGTTTAACCTGCTACGGACTACGGCATAGCGCTACGAGATTAGCGTGGCCGTGAATGTGTTAATTAGGTCGTGCCTTATTTCCACGCGCACTAATCTAACGTGAAAACTTGTATGAAACCAATTGAAATGCGAATGCGACGCTAAAATGACGAACACAATTGATATACCTAATGACAAGACTTTCGTTCGATTCATGATGTTAAGTGAACGTCGTTAATGTAGATGTAGGTGATAGCTATGTAGATATAGGTAAGACGATACCTACCGGCTGGTGATGCTGACGTGACGAGAATCTCAATACTATTTCGATTATAATTATAAAGGTCATCACGACATTCTGAATTGGTACCTATTGGTAAAGTGTAATGAGTACTTATCTTATTACGAGTAGGTACCTACTTAATAATCTTTATTCATATGATGTGGGCTACTAGGGACCAAGACTTATAAAAGGGAAATTTCAATTTTCAATTTGAAAAGTAGGTACAGTCGCCCTCATAAGTTGCTGAACATCTAAGTACCTTGTCGCTTACACTCGTTTGACAACTTCATATAGCAGTTTAACATGACGTTTAATGCGACAAGGTACAAAGGTGTTAAGCCCCTTGTGTGGCTGACCGTACCAGAAGAAAAGTAAAATAAGTAATACACATTTTCCCCGAAATTGTAAAACTTTCGCAGTAATAAAACGTTGGTGGTGTGTGTGTTTATCTGTATCTAACTAACAAATAGCTCTCTAACTAGCCAATGCCACGCTGCGGGCTGTGAACTCTGAATTATCGCTGAAATTAAATCATGGGGGCTGCGCTGAAAAATACACTATTAATGTAATTGCGTTTTGGCTTCATGAAAACCTATTTAATTCGTCCTTACGCACAATTAGAATGAGTCGGTTATTGAAAATAATCACTGTTTTGTTAGGTGTCAAGGCGTAAATTTCTTGATGAGGAATGATTAGAATCTAGCGCCGGGCTTAATTGAACGAATCAAGCCGTGAGAAAATATACATAGTTTATAACTGTAACTCTTACCTATCGATGTAATTAAAACTAGTGTATTCACAATGTAATTATCTAATTATACTTAATTAGATTGCCTAACCATCCAGGTACTTACTACGTAGTCTAGTCTCAATACCTAGGTACTTATTCGAAAGAAGATACCTATTTTTTTATCGTAAGTAGGTTTTATGTGTTTGATGGCTTGGGCACCTCGAGAGAATGCCAGCAGACAGGGCGGGGACGAGAGCCTAATACCGTAAGAACTATTATATAATCTGTGCTAATACGCAGGACGGCCAGCGGTCGAAGACCGGTGTTCGGCCTAAATACCGCTCGCTGGAAATATGAAGTACTTAGAGAAATACCTACGCGCTCTGCACCCAAAAAACTGGGAGGAGATCGCACAGAATAGTACATGCTGGCGTATCGGAGGCAGAGTTGGGCAAAAATTATCTATTTACGAAAAACCGGGAAGATAGCTAAATCATCTTTTATTTGAAGTAACTAAATAATCCGTCATTTGTTATTTTGAATTTATCTAGATAAATTAGTTGGGATTTTAAATAAAAGATGAATGTCAGTGTGACGGTTTGACCCGATGCCGACGTGACATTCTGTATAAGTACATTTACGTCATATCTGGCCATAAAGTAGGAATTACCGCACGCTATGCGTGCGGAAAACCCCACTTCGTAAATTTTGTACTCACCACGGGCGGTAATAAAGAAAGCCTCAGAGCGCATATTTATCGCCCTTGCCTTCGGCTCGGGCGTCAAATACCTGCGATCTGAGACATTCTTTGTCCGCCCTAGGTAAGTAATGTACTATTATAAGCTTACTTCAATAACAAACAAGGCCGGTTATCTTCATCTAGATAATTTATCTAAATAAAAAAGTGGTCAACGCACTATTTGTAATCGAATTTATCTTCGAATAGATTTATTTGAAATGATTTTATTTGAAATAATTATCTAGATAAGAAATTATCTAAATAACGCCCAACTCTGATCGGAGGCGAAGATTCACTTCGGGTCGCTGAGCTAGCGGAGTAAGTTCGTTTTTAAAACAGAATTACTTAGGTATTTTCTAATTAGCTCACTCACTCATTTCGAAAAAGCTGAAATTAGTCTATTTCCGAGTTTTAACAAAGAGTCTATTCCGAAAGTACAATCCTCACTTCAAAAATACTTAACTTGTTCGCCCTACAAACTTCCAACCCTTTTGGGATGGAACGCTATAATACTAGGTGCCTAGTATTTAAAAAAATAGTCTATGACCGAAGTTACAAATCTCTTACCTATACCTACTTTAAAAAAAAAAATCTTTAAACCCCGTTAGAGGATCAATATCAAAAAACTATGAAATTCGTTGTCTAGTCTTGATACAGTCTAGAACTGAAGTTAAGTCTACTTTAAAAATTTCTTGCACTTCATAGTTGAGGTACTGGTACCAAAACCAATTAAACCAGGTGAGATGGGCCAGGACTTTGTCCACAGATTACAGGTTGGAATGTGGAGTACGGCTGGGGGGCCTGACGTCTCCTAAACTGTTCAATTTTTATATGAACGAATTATTAGGCGAGCTCAGCAGCATGCATGCCGGATGCTATATCGAAAACACGTGTGTCAACAACATAAGCTATGCAGATGACATGGCGCTGCTGAGTCCGTCTATAGGGGCCCTTAGACAGCTAGTGGCCAAGTGTGAGGAGTATGCGGCTGCACACGGGCTCGTGTACAACGCCACCAAGAGCGAAATAATGGTGTTTAAAGCGGGTAAAATTGGGCCGTATTTTATACCTCCAGTGGTTCTTGGTGGGGCTGTACTCAAGGTAGTGGACCGCTTTAAGTACTTAGGCCACATCATAACGGAGGACCTGTGTGATGATAGTGATATCGAGAGAGAGCGTAGGGCGTTGTCGGTGAGGAGTAATATGCTGGCTCGCAGATTCGCTAGATGCTCAGTTAATGTTAAAATAACGCTATTCAAAGCGTATAGCCAATCTTTTTACTCTAGCGGTCTGTGGGTTCGGTATACCAAACGAGCCTACAACGCCCTACGCATACAATACAACAATGCCTTCAGAATGCTGTTGAGACTCCCAAAGTGGTGCAGTGCGTCGGAAATGTTTGCTGAGACGCGCACGGACGATTTTCACGCCATAATGCGAAAGAAAACCACGTCGCTGATGGGTCGCGTCAGGGAAAGTCAAAACGGCGTTCTGAAGGTATTGGCTGGTAGATTTAATTGCAACATATTGTGGCACTGGATCGAGCGGGTCAGAACTACTTTGACGTATCTCAAGTAGTACATAATTGCTAACATAGTTTTAAGTTTATTTCGTTACTAACAGTATATGGATCACATGGTCTGAAATAAAACGATTGAATTGAATTGAATTGAATAGTACAAACTTTGAACCCCCTTTTAGCCCTCTTTATAATATTAAAAAACGCTGTAATTACCTTTGTAGTCTTTTAACAAACATTCTAAGACAAAAGTTACAAATCTCTTAATTTCAAAATTTTTTGTCCTTCAACTTTGAACCTCCTTAGGGGATGAATTTTGTAAAATGTCGTCTTAGTGCGTATGCTTACAAAATATCCTACTAAAAAAATTTCAACTTCCTAGCTTCAGAAGTTTCGGCTCGGCATTGATGAGTCAGCCAGTCAGGACAAACGATTTTATATAAATAGACTTTTTACTAGCTGACGAAGTCCATTCCCCGTCTCCATAAGTATTACTGAAGTATGCATAGCACTGTGGGTCCGATGATGTGTTTGTGTAGCATAGGTATTGTAATACGCCATGTCCAATTCGCAACATACCTAGCCTGATTTACTCCGACTCAGACAGCCGCGTGAGACGGACAATTGATTTAAATAACAGACCGCTCAAGCAATCGTTGTTGATTACGTATGAATGGCTTTAACAAAATATTTAATGTTGAATTAAAAAGTGCCTTCTTTTACCTGACAAGTAAGTAATTATTATATTATTTGTGCGTAATTCTATACTTAGGTACTTTTAGTACCTACAGTAGGTACTTATATATAGGTATTTATGTTATTTGTAAAAATAATTGTTGTGTATTTTTTATTTATTTTGGTAATTAGGAGCAACTATTGGGGTATAACAATGGGAGTATATAGAAAAACGATGTTTGTGGATTAGTGGAAAATGAGACCTTCATTTTGAGATTAAGATTGAATTTATAATATAGACTGGAGTTTCGGTTGCAGAAACAGCGCACCGCAAACTGACTTCTGATCCCAGATATCCAATAAATGGATGTTGCCAACCAGTTTTATGGTTCAGTTTACAACTTATTATTTAAACTCGTCCTATACCGCGGCCGTATATATACGGCCAACATTATTTAAAGGAATTTAAACCATTTTGGGTTGGAATAAATTTGCATTTGTTTTGTTTTGGCCTTTTTTGAAACAAACGAAATTCAAATCTACTTCTTACGTTAGTTGATTCAAATTTCAATGCCAGTTTGTGTTGTATGGTGGTATAGGCCAGGTTAAAAAAACTAGCTTCTGCCCGCGACTCCGTCCGCGTGGAATTCGTTTATTAAATATCGTAACTCCATACAAACTTTCACCCCCTTATGGGATGATTTCCGGGATAAAAACTATCCTATGTCCTTCTCCGGGACTCAAACTATCTCTGCATTAAATTTCCTCTAAATCGGTTCAGCGGTTTAATTAGTTTCACCCCCTTTTCACCTCCTTAGGGGATGATTTCCGGGATTATGTCCTTTCTCGGGACTCAACTATTTTTATACCAAACTAGCTGTTGCCCGCGACTTCGTCCGCGTAGAACATGTTATCGTCTAAATGTTTGTTTAAAGAATGAATTTAAAAAAAAAACATTGAAATTAGTTTTGTAGTCTTTTAGTAAACAGTCTAAATCCGAAGTTACAAATCTCTTACCTTCAAAATGTCTTGCTCTCTATACAAACTTAGAACCTCTTTGAACCCTCATAGTATAAGTCTGAAACCGTAGTTACAAATTTCTAACTTTAAAAATGTCTTGCTTTCTACATAAACTTCGAACCCCCTTTTAACCTTCTTAGGCGATAAATAAAAAAAAAACGATGAAATAACTTTTGTAGTCTTAAAAAAAAAACATTGAAATTAGTTTTGTAGTCTTTTAGTGAACAATCTAAATCCGAAGTTACAAATCTCTTACCTTCAAAATGTCTTGCTCTCTATACAAACTTAGAACCTCTTTGAACCCTCATAGTATAAGTCTGAAACCGTTGTTACAAATTTCTAACTTTAAAAATGTCTTGCTTTCTACATAAACTTCGAACCCCCTTTTAACCTTCTTAGGCGATAAATAAAAAAAAAACGATGAAATAACTTTTGTAGTCTTAAAAAAAAAACATTGAAATTAGTTTTGTAGTCTTTTAGTAAACAGTCTAAATCCGAAGTTACAAATCTCTTACCTTCAAAATGTCTTGCTCTCTATACAAACTTAGAACCTCTTTGAACCCTCATTGTATAAGTCTGAAACCGTAGTTACAAATTTCTAACTTTAAAAATGTCTTGCTTTCTACATAAACTTCGAACCTTCTTAGGCGATAAATAAAAAAAAAAACGATGAAATAACTTTTGTAGTCTTTCAGCATACAGTATATAACCGAAGTTACAAATCCCTTACATTAAAAATTACTTGCTCGCCATACAAACTTGGAATCCCCTTTAGAGGTTCAATTTAAAAAAAACCGGTGAAGTGCAAGTCGGACTCACGCACGAAGGGTTCCGTACCATTATCTATAAAAAACTATTTTACTATATGTTTTTAGTATTTGATGTTATAGCGGCAACAGAAATACATCATCTGTGAAAATTTCAGCTGGAACTATCACGGTATAAGTGAGATACAGCCTGGTGACAGACAGACGGACGGACGGACGGACAGCGGAGTCTTAGTAATAGGGTCCCGTTTTACTCTTTGAGTACGAAACCCTAAAAACGCTGAAATAAATTTTGTAGTCTTTTAACAAACAGGCTAGGATCGAAGTTACAAATCTCATACTTTAAAATTTTCTGACTCTCTATACCAACTTAGGGGATTAACGCTTTTCAAGGAAAAATTAAGAAGAAGAGGTTTTTTTGTTGTAATAAGCATTTTTTCTACAAACTATCAAGTATCTAAGCTCAATAAAAGTGTTTCCCATATTACGAATCTTGCACCCTTTTTAACCCCTTAAGGGGTGGAATTTTCCAAAACGCTGAAAGTACTTTATTTGTAAGCTTTCTACAAAGTTTTAAGCGTCTATCTCAAAAAAGAGTTTCCCACATACAAACTTTGCAACCCTTAGTAACCCCCTCAGGGGTGGAATTTATCAACACGCTGAAAGTACTTTATTTATATTCTAATAAGTAAGCTATCTAAAAAGTTTAAAGTCTCTTGCTAAAAAAAGAACGTTGCCTCCATACAAATGTTGCACTCCCTTTTAATCCCCTTAGGGGTGGAATTTTCTAAAACGCTGAAAGTAGTTTTATAGTATTTTAATAAGTAATCTTTCTACAAACTTTTTAGCTTCTATCTCAAAAAAGAGTTTCCCTCATACAAACCTTGCAACCCTTTTTAGCCCCCTTAGGGGTAGAATTTTCCAAAACGCTGAAAATACTTTATTTGTATTCTAATAAGTAATCTTTCCACAATGTTTGAATTCTCTAGCTCAAAAAATAAAGTTTCCTCCATACAAACTTTGCAACGATTTTCAACCCCCTTAGGGGTGGAATTTTCCAAAACGCCGAAAGAACTTTATTTTTATTCTAAAAAGTAAGCTTTCTACAATGTTTGAATTCTCTAGCTAAAAAAAAATGTTTCCTCCATACAAATGTTGCACCCCCTTTTAATCCCCTTAGGGGTGGAATTTTCTAAAACGCTGAAAGTAGTTTTATAGTATTTTAATAAGTAATCTTTCTACAAACTTTTTAGCTTCTATCTCAAAAAAGAGTTTCCCTCATACAAACCTTGCAACCCTTTTTAGCCCCCTTAGGGGTAGAATTTTCCAAAACGCTGAAAATACTTTATTTGTATTCTAATAAGTAATCTTTCCACAATGTTTGAATTCTCTAGCTCAAAAAATAAAGTTTCCTCCATACAAACTTTGCAACGATTTTCAACCCCCTTAGGGGTAGAATTTTCCAAAACGCTGAAAATACTTTATTTGTATTCTAATAAGTAATCTTTCCACAATGTTTGAATTCTCTAGCTCAAAAAATAAAGTTTCCTCCATACAAACTTTGCAACGATTTTCAACCCCCTTAGGGGTGGAATTTTCCAAAACGCCGAAAGAACTTTATTTTTATTCTAAAAAGTAAGCTTTCTACAATGTTTGAATTCTCTAGCTAAAAAAAAATGTTTCCTCCATACAAATGTTGCACCCCCTTTTAATCCCCTTAGGGGTGGAATTTTCTAAAACGCTGAAAGTTATTTTTTTGTATTTCAATAAGTAATCTTTCTACAAACTTTTAAGCTTCTATCTCAAAAAAGAGTTTCCCCATACAAATTTTGCAACCCTTTTTAGCCCCCTTAGGGGAAGAATTTTCCAAAACGCTGAAAGTACTTTATTTGTATTCTATAAAGTAATCTTTCCACAAAGTTTGAAGACTCCAGCTCAAAAAATAAAGTTTCCTCCATACAAACTTTGCACCCCTATTTAACCCCTTTAGGGGTGGAATTTCCAAAAATCCCTTCTTATCCGTCGCCTACGTTATAAAAGGTTGTATAGGTGTAAATTACAAGTTTCTAGTTCCAGTAGTTTCGGCTGTGCGTTGATGATCTGTCAGGAAGTCTTCTTTTATTTTTAGCCCCCTTAGGGGTAGAATTTTCCAAAACGCTGAAATTACTTTATTTGTATTCTAATAAGTAATCTTTCCACAAAGTTTAAAGACTCTAGCTCAAAAAATAAAGTTTCCTCCATACAAACTTTGCAACGATTTTCAACCCCTTTAGGGGTGGAATTTTCCAAAACGCCGAAAGTACTTTATTTTTATTCCAAAAAGTAAGCTTTCTACAATGTTTGAATTCTCTAGCTAAACAAAAAATTTTCCTCCATACAAATGTTGCACCCCCTTTTAACCCCCTTAGGGGTGGAATTTTCGAAAACGTTGAAAGTTATTTTTTGGTATTTCACTAAATAATCTTGCGACAAACTTTTAAGCTTCTATCTCAAAAAAGAGTTTCCCCTATACAAATTTTGCAACCCTTTTTAGCCCCCTTAGGGGTAGAATTTTCCAAAACGCTAAAAGTACTTTATTTGTATTCTATAAAGTAATCTTTCCACAAAGTTTGAAGACTCCAGCTCAAAAAATAAAGTTTCCTCCATTCAAACTTTGCACCCCTATTTAACCCCTTTAGGGGTGGAATTTCCAAAAATCCCTTCTTATCCGTCGCCTACGTTATAAAAGGTTGTATAGGTGTAAATTTCAAGTTTCTAGTTTCAGTAGTTTCGGCTGTGCGTTGATGATCTGTCAGGAAGTCTTCTTTTATATTTTTATTCTATAAAGTAATCTTTCCACAAAGTTTAAAGACTCTAGCTCAAAAAATAAAGTTTCCTCCATACAAACTTTGCAACGATTTTCAACCCCTTTAGGGGTGGAATTTTCCAAAACGCCGAAAGTACTTTATTTTTATTCCAAAAAGTAAGCTTTCTACAATGTTTGAATTCTCTAGCTAAACAAAAAAATTTCCTCCATACAAATGTTGCACCCCCTTTTAACCCCCTTAAGGGTGGAATTTTCGAAAACGCTGATAGTTATTTTTTTATATTTCACTAAGTAATCTTGCGACAAACTTTTAAGCTTCTATCTCAAAAAAGAGTTTCCCCCATACAAATTTTGCAACCCTTTTTAGCCCCCTTAGGGGTAGAATTTTCCAAAACGCTAAAAGTACTTTATTTGTATTCTATAAAGTAATCTTTCCACAAAGTTTCAAGACTCCAGCTCAAAAAATAAAGTTTCCTCCATACAAACTTTGCACCCCTATTTAACCCCTTTAGGGGTGGAATTTCCAAAAATCCCTTCTTATCCGTCGCCTACGTTATAAAAGGTTGTATAGGTGTAAATTTCAAGTTTCTAGTTTCAGTAGTTTCGGCTGTGCGTTGATGATCTGTCAGGAAGTCTTCTTTTATATATATAGATTTCATCTAAATCGGTCCAGCGGTTTAGGCGTGAAGAGGTAACAGGGAGACAGAAAATCTGACAGACAGACACAATTTCGCATTTAATATATAATAATTTAAGTATGGATATAGGCACCCTTAAGTACTATTTTTTTAATGAAATTCCATAATTAAAATACAAAATCTTTTGTATCTAATTTACTAATAATATTTGGGAGTGGGAGACTGGACCACAAAACTGGTTGGCAACATCCATTTATTGAATGTCTGGGATCCATACAATATCAGAAGTCAGATTACGGTGCGCTATTTTTGCAAACGAAACTCCACTGAGAGCCTGCACTAATAAACATTCCATAGTAACTAACCTATTAAATTGTTATACAATAAGCGTACTAAAATATCGCCACCTGGTTAATCGATTTCATGACTTTCATTTATTATATTGATTATATTACATTTGATTTATAATATTGTTGCCGTGGACCGTCACCATCTGAAACGATTATACGAACTTCATAATGTGTCGACATGTGTGTCTTGAAGGATATGAGTTAATAAGTACTTAGTATATTTCAAAATAATAATTTTATCTCAGTTGAGCAGACTCACTTATTTTGACGCAAGAAAACCTAAGCCATTTTAAAACATTGTTAATGTAGGTTTAAAAATTCTCATAGCTAGGAAAGATTGTTATCGTAAGTAGGTAAATAAGTTTTGTAGACCATAATTGCAAACAAAAATGAGTAAGTACCTACCTCATAAATCTCACTTAACATTGCAACCGAAGATGAGTTGTGGATTTAATGAAAAGGGGGGGGCTCAGAGTCACTTCATCAGAAGGATTGAAATGTTACACGCTCGCAATATTAACCCCATATCAAATCGTTCGAGGACAATGACAGTTATCATTATGAATATTATGATTTTCGAATGAACTCGCATGGTTTGCATTGCAACCAAAATAACTATATAGTAAGAACAACACAACACTTAACAAACATTTCTTAAGCAGGTATATTATAACATTTATAACATTTCATACAATTCTATTGATTTCAAAATGAAAGAAATGTCGAATTGCCGCATGGTTTAAAAAAACAGTTTTTTTTATCATACAAATTAATTCGGCACGCAATGTATCGGTACCTACCAAAGCTAACAACTGACACTAATATTTGATAGTAAGCTGTCTAAAGAGTTATTACAATTCAAAAGGCACAAAACCTGATTGATGAAGTGACAAGAATCCTGACAGGACATTGCAAATTGAACAAACACCTGTTTCAAATGGGTATGAAGCAGGACACAACCTGCAGGTTCTGCCAGGAGACAGAGGAGACTGCAATGCACATTCTCTGCTCCTGCGGACCACTCATGCATAAAAGAAGTACCTACCTAGGGCGGCACATAATGCACCCACAAGAAGTACAACATATCACCGCCCAAAGAATCTGGAATTTCCTGGAGGCAACGGGACTTAACGGTGAACTCTAAAACAAGGGCTGCCACAATAGATCACTTGCTGGTCGAAGCGGCATATTAAGGCACACAAACAAAATAATAAATAATAACATTTGAAATTAGCTCTGCCTCTCTTAAACGTCAAATAAATGTTAGCAGTACATTGCCGCTCGAGAAAATTAATAGCTCTCTATTAGAAAAGGTAATTGTTATATATTTTCGATAAAACGGTTCACAGCACTTAAAGCAATCGTTACTTAAAATTTATGTTCTAACTAATGGATGTCATACGCTGTATATGTATTGTGTTCAACGCATATTCTCTGCCTATTATGAAAATAATTATTATACTAACTATAATATGTACTCGTACACCACAAAACACCTCAAAATTCATTCGAAAATTGTACCTAAACAGAAATTGTTCTTCCTCCTTGTTCCTCCCAACAAAGTCGTGTTAGTTACACCATTTATAATATAACTCAAGAACGGCTGAACCGATTTTTATATTAACATATAAAACTTGAAATGCCTCTGCTAAATAAAATGTGCTCGGGTCCCTTTCTTACGAACACAAATGTTAAAGTGAGAGATAAAGACAAACGAATTTTAACGCCATTTTAGTTAAAATAGGCTTGTAGACCCGTTTATGAATAGGGCCGTAAGTGTTTATTCGGTGTTATTGTGTAGATTATACAGGGTGTTTTGTAGCTGGGTGCAAACCTTTAAGGGGGAGATACACTAGACCATGTAGAACATAATTCATCCAAAAAAAAATATTTTTTAGCGATTTTTTGATTTTTAAGGGAACTTTTACGATTTTAGTTTGAAAAACCCAAAATTGCTCAATTAAATGCTAATAACTTCCAATCCAAACAGAAATGTCAGTTTTTTTATTATTTTAGTAGTCTAAGTATCCTTGATCGTACCAAAGTAGTTTGAAGCACCATTGTGTCCAAAAAAGTTATGTGCATTTAAACTTTACAAAAATAAAAAATAAAAATAAAAACTTACTTTTGATGTCATTTACAAAAATAAATAAAATACGCTAAAAAATATTTTTTGGATGAATATGTTCTACATGGTCTAGTGTATCTCCCCCTTAAAGGTTTGCACCCAGCTACAAAACGCCCTGTATAAGTAGACAATAGTATATTGTGTCGGAGGGATCAAAATGATATATTTACGGCGAGGGCTATATATTGTATACTGAGTTAAGCGAAAAAATCTACAATAGAATCCTGAGCGAAGCGAATACCAAGTAGAATATTGAGCGTAACGAGGGATTCAAGTGTTTACGCCGGAAACGGAAAAAAATTTGCTACCGAGTGACACATAATACATACTGCCTTTCACATCTTCTAAATTTAAATCCCTCGTTTGAGGGCAACAATGACTATTTTCTGAATAACAGGATCAGGGAAGAAAAGTACAACTTTGATTCCTCATTTGAGGGCAATAATGACTCTTTTCTGAATAACAGGATCAGGGAAGAAAAGTACTACTTTGATTCCTCATTTGAGGGCAATAATGACTCTTTTCTGAATAACAGGATCAGGGAAGGAAAGTACAACTTTGATTCCTCGTTTGAGAGCAACAATGACTATTTTCTGAATAACAGGATTAGGGAAGAAAAGTACTACTTTGATTCTTCGTTTGAGGGCAACAATGACTATTTTCTGAATAACAGGATCAGGGAAGAAAAGTACAACTTTGATTCCTCATTTGAGGGCAACAATGACTTTTTTCTGAATAAAAGGATCAGGGAAGAAAAGTACAACTTTGATTCCTCGTTTGAGGGCAACAATGACTATTTTGTGAATAACAGGATGAGGGAAGAAAAGTACAACTTTGATTTCTCATTTGAGGGCAACAATCTCTATTTTCTGAATAAGAGGATCAGGGAAGAAAAGTACAACTTTGATTCCTCATTTGAGGGCAAGCATTTTGGGGGTGATTGCGGGCCGATATGATAGTCCAATGTTGGCTCATTGGATAGGGATGACAAAGAGCTTTCTATCATATAGGAAATAAGTTAGATTTATTTAGTATTATTATTTACTAACACTAGTCGTAAGTCTTCATTAACAAAATATGGATTACCTATATCTGAAATAAAGATTTAAATTAAATCTCTATTTTCTGAATAACAGGATCAGGGAAGAAAAGTACAACTTTGATTCCTCATTTTAGGGCAACAATGACTCTTTTCTGAATAGCAGGTGTGAAAATATATATTGAATGGTGATACTGCTACTAATCAAATAGCATAAATGGGATTAATGGGGATGTACGGTTATAGGCTACGGTCACCGTTTATTATTAGGCTGGACGTTTGCTTGTTTGCCACACACTTAGTCGTAAGAGGCAGAGACACACATGAAAAACGCATTCTTTGTCCACGGGCTCCATTTTGCAAATATGAATTTCATTGCAATCCCATATCAATTTCAATAGGTACGTCAAATAAGTAGGTCCCGAAATTGGGCCCCTAACGGCTCCAGTAACGAGAAGTAATAGAGATTGCAT
Organism: Epinotia brunnichana; assembly: GCA_963854355.1. Taxonomy (NCBI): domain Eukaryota; kingdom Metazoa; phylum Arthropoda; class Insecta; order Lepidoptera; family Tortricidae; genus Epinotia; species Epinotia brunnichana. The sequence continues at coordinate 15,527,193 of OY977939.1, read as the reverse complement.
ATTGGTCTAATCTAAAAGACATAAACGGACAATTTCATTTATTTGATATCATATCGATTGTTCAATATACGCAGGTCATCGTGTCATACACATCGATTACAACTGAAATATTGATTCAGAGAAGACGAATCTATTTATTAACAGAACAAACAAAAGTTTTGTAAATTTTTGGGTGGTACATAGGTATTAAAGAGATTCATAGTAGAGTAGACGTAGGCCTAAATTAGTAGTAGGTATTATTAATTATTGTGCATTTTAGGGTTTGGTAACAGGTTAAGGATTAGGTGCGAAGCGCCCAATTTTTCGTATGTTTATCTATCGCAACAAACGACACAACTAGGTAATAAAGATAATTAGATTTTGGAATCGCTGTTTGGAATATATTTACCAGGCTTCAAAAATGGAAGACGTTCTACATGTTCTAATATGGACTGTATTTTTTTTGTTACGCTGAAGACGGTCGTTTATTTATTAGATACCTACGTAGGTATCTCCGATCGTTTATGGGCATTTTCAATAATTTTTGTACCTACCCAATTAACGTGAGTTGTTAAACAAAAATGGAGTGTGTCAGTTTTGTGACGACAATGAAGTATTCAATTTTTATAAAATTTAACTTTTTCTTTTCTATTTATAAATGATATGCATATACACGTTATTTAAATGTGAAACAAGTTCATTTTCACATCATTTAGTATGCTTTTCGTCACAAAACTGACACTGACTTAATTTCTATTTAACAGCTCATGCTAATTGGGTACACGAATGATTGAAAGTGCCCTTATTATGGGCCAATTTCGATATCTTTCACGTTTTTGAACATTTTATTTATCTGCATTTTGGCAGAGCTGAAATCTAAACATAAGTTCGCAAAGTTTACATCTTAATACCTGTACCTACTTATTTTGGATTGGATAAGGCAGGTCGATATTTCTAGGCGTATGAACAGCTAGGTATTTTAATTACACTATGGATGTGAAATGTCTGAAATAAAGATTTATTATTATAATAATATACCGATAAGTACTGCACATTTCTATGTAGTAATGTAGGCATAATTACTAGGTATAGGAAGGAAGGTCTGTTTCTAACCGAGAAATTAATAGAACTTTCTAGTAATAATTACAAGTTATCAGGGTTCAAAAAAACGACGAAGCGCTTCGAGAAAAGGTAGGTAGTGACCTTGCGCTTCGCTTGGTTCATCATGGCGGGGGCACTACCGTGCCCCCAGATATAGTAAGTAAGCTGCTTATAGCTTTTGAAGTAGATACCACAACAACATTGCTGCGCGGCTGTTGACTTCGTTGAGTCATTGCTTTGGAGCAATTACTGCGAATATGATAGTCATATTATACGTATGTATGTTTAGGTTTTAAATGTAGGTACGAGTACATAATACTTTTACGGCTCCGAAGTCAAAACAAAAATAATAATAATGGCAAAACAGACCCCTTATTATCGATATTCAAAATAGTTATGGTTGTATGTTATTTCGTGTATATCCATAATTCCATACTAATATTATTTATAAATACTAAAGTGTGTCCACCCGCCATTCTGAAGTCAGGAACTGCCCAGGACAAAAGAATTTTACACAAGGTACCAAAAACCTGTAGACATTTCATTGAAATTCCCAAGGTCCACCCGCCATCCTGACGCACACAAGTTTTTCGAGAAAATATGGATAATATCACGACGACATTAAGTTGGCACACTATCTTCTGGTCTCCGCGTGGAACTAGTATATATATCGTAGCTCCATAAAAACTTTCAACCCTCATTTCACCTCCCTAGGGGATGATTTCCGGGATAAAAACTATCCTATGACAATCTCCGGGATTCAAATTGAGATGAAATTTGGTATGGAGATAGTTTGAATCCCGGAGATGCACATAGGACAGTTTTTATCCCGGAAATCATCCCCTAGGGAGGTGAAATGAGGGTTGAAAGTTTTTATGGAGCTACGATATATATACTAGTTCCACGCGGACGGAGTCACGGGCAGAAGATAGTGTGCCTACTTATATATATGTCGTCGTGATATTATCCATATTTTCTCGAAAAACTTGTGTGCGTCAGGACGGCGGGTGGACCTTGGGTATTTCAATGAAATGTCTACAGGTTTTTGGTACCTTGTGTAAAATTCTGTTGTCCTGGGCAGTTCCTGACTTCAGAATGGCGGGTGGACTATGATAAATCTGCAAAATTTACATTTTATTTTAACATTTGTATATAGTTTGGAACCTTCTGTGTACCTATATGTACCTTTAAAAATATATGTACCTCTCCTGAAAACGACATATCTTCAAAAATAGATCCACCCACCATCCTTATATTACTTAGAAACGGAAGGAAGTATAGGAGAGCGGATTTGAGGGGTGAAAATAAAAATCATAATTCTAGTTTTGGTTGGTGACGTCCTTACATATTTGTCATATTTAGGCGACAAATAAGGTATGACACAAATTACTTATTAAAATCCTAACGCTTTTTTAGAATTTATACAGTAAGTAAGTATGTCAACTTATTAAAACCATATCTTTAAACCAACCAAAAAAATTTTTTTTTTTAATTGAACTCGAAAAAAATACTTATAGCTTATAGTTACATATTTTACCTCGCCAAACTGTATTCACAGTTTGTTGGCGAGTGAAGCGCTCTCTCATTTTAATACATTTACAAATTATACCTACTTATTTAACATTAAGCTAAGTCATGCAAACTAACTAAATACCTAAATGTGTATTAGTGGTCTATTATGTATTAATCCGTACACAATAGACCGCCAAATACCCATTTCAAACCTACATTTAACAGTATCGATTGATTTAAAAAGCGTTAGGATTTGAATAATTACCACAACCTTATTTATCGGCCAGATATGCCCGGATTTAATTAAATGGTTTTAGTAAGTTGACATACTGTATAGGTCTTATCATTTGGGTTAATTTCTACTTTGTATTTGATCTGAAGTATGTGAAGTGTTGTTCGCTTCAAGTACCTACTTACTTTCGTTATAGTTTTTCACGATCACAATTGGAATGGCATGCTTACAAACATTTTTCTTGATAGCCTCCGGGCGTGTAAATTCCAATTTGTAAATAGCTTGTGTGCATAAGTATAAGTTCATAGGCTTTATTCACTTCATAAATTTATTGTTATGAATGTTTCAGAATGACACTGCCAACTTCGTTTTGGTTGGTCCTTCTCATCCTTCTGAACGTGTTGGTTGTACTTCATAGTATACAGTCATGGGGCTTCAGACGTAAGGATATAGAGTATATTTAGTATTTATTTCTAAAATCAAATCAAACTTTACAAAATGACTTTTCCGTGTAGAGCTATCTAATAAATTCAGATTCCGATTAGAAGATCGTCAATGACCTACTATTTTTTACCTCACTGAAGGAAGAGTAAACTTGTTTTGGTTTTTTACATGTAATTGCTTTACATTGTTTACAACTAAGTGGCTTGACATATTGACATAATATATAGATATCGAGAAAAAACAACAGAGTTCTTAACCTTCATTTTGGCAAATTAAAAAAAATCGTGAGAATAAGATTTCACTAGCGCCTTGTAGAGTAAAAAATTCTGCATAAAAAAAATGCATAAAAGTTAGTTAGTATACCTAGTTCAATATTAAATTGTTTTGAAACCTATTTCTTCTCTTTCAGCTCGTTTCCCATCTCACAAGATACCAGACAACGCACTGACTCCACGACGCGGGATAGTACGGCGAAAGATAGTACTTTACCATAATTTCTTCCGCACCAAAGTTCGCCCTACAGCCTCCAATATGTTATTAATGGTAAATAATAACTTTTAAATAATTTATTCCGATATTAAATAGGTACTTCACATACACATGGCTTTCTACGTGTGCGTTGAATAATATTAAGTATCAGTAACCATAACCGCAGGACGTTAAACGACGTTACATTATTAAAAGTTCTGTGAAAATTTTAATTAAACTTAAGGTGAATGCGTGGTAATTGTATAAAAAATGCCGAAGTTTTCTCTTATATACCTACAAGCGTAGCAGCAATGGAGAGAACTCAAATATGTATTTAATCGTATGGCGATCTGTAGAATAGACGAATACCCATGTGATATTTATATATTTCGCTAAATATTGACTTAGTTACATTATAAATTAAGGTTATATGAGTGCGTGGTCTAGTTTTCCGCAACATAACGATGTCTGCAGAGCGCTTTTTAGAATTCCGTACCTCAAAAGGAAAAAAATCCTTATAGGATCACCTTTTAGGTACCATTCAGTGAAGTAAAGTCACGTGTCCCACACTTAACGGATTATGGTATTATTAAGGCCGGGGCCGCACTGGTAGAGCCATTAACGACGCGACGGCAATCTTCATACATCAAGTCGCCCAAGTTGTACTGAAATCAGTCCAGTGATCGGCACGACCCGTGCAACACGGTGTCAATGACCTCAATCATTATGTTAATATGGATATTCCCCGGGATTCTGGAATTCGAGTCGGTAAAGGAAGACAATATTTTCTCATCTTATAATGTATTAATCACCAGTTTACATATGAAACCTATTTGCACAATCCTTACACAAATAACCTTAAATCACCACGTCCGAACTTAATGACCCGAAGAACATAAGTAAAAGTAAACATTGGGATTTTATTAAATATTCTATTTAACACTTCTATTTAAAAATACGTTTATTAATTCTCAATTTTTGCGAACTAGATCACGGGATTATTTATCATGCATGTCATGTCCATATTAATATTTCTTCTCGGAATCCCGCGGTGTTGCACGGGTCGTGCCGATCACTGGAAATCCGAGTCGCGTCGCCAATCGCCCTACCAGTACGGCCCCGTTATGCTAAAAGACGCAAGATAAGTGTATTAATATAACTGAAATAATCCGCCAGTAGAGGTGTAAAGTTAAGATGATTAGTTATAACAAGGGCCCGTACCTTTGTCTCTGTGTGTCTTTTGTGTAGTAAATAAATGTCTTCTTTCTTTCTTTACCTACTTTTCATGCCGATGACATCAATTTGACGTCAAAAGCTGCATATAGAATGATCCCAAATAGTTTTATTGTAATTATTAATCATTAGTCGTCAATCATTTTAATCATGTAAAAATTACTTCAAAAGTAATCTATTCACACGTGGAATAATTAATAGGTACCTACTTGATACGTGAAACGTAAATTAAACTATTAATTTTGTTTTTATACATACAATTGCAATCAAACTCTATGCAGCGTGACGTCATTTTTGCGTCTACGGCATGATAAGTACGGGCCCTGGTGGTAACAATATAATTTAATAAAATGTATGTATAAAAACAAAACAAATAGTTTAATTTACGTTTCACGTATCAAATAGGTACCTAATAATTATTCCTCGTGTGAATAAATTACTTTTGAAGTAATTTGTACATGATTAAAATGATTGACGACTAATGATTAATAATTACAATAAAACTATTTGGGATCATCCTATATGCAGCGTGACGTCAAATTGATGTCATCGGCATGAAAAGTAGGTACGGGCCCTGGTTATAAGTAACTAGTGTTTGCACGCGACTTCGTCCGCTTGGAACTCCTTTATATCGCGTCACCATACAAACCCTTTGGGAGTGATTTCCGGGATAAAACTATCCCATGTCCTTCCTCGGGATTTAACCCATCTCCAGACCAAATTTCATCGTTATCGGTTCAGCGGTTTAAGCGTGAAAAGGTAACAGAGAGAGAGAGACAGGTTACTTTCGTATTGTAGTCTGCTCTGCTCAGTCGCGCTTCCGTGACTTACAGCTCCCAATGACCTTCGATCTGTTACTGTCTGTTTTTTCGTGTTTTTGTGGCTTACCGTATTAACAACAACGAGGTTTACCAAAATAGTGTCCCATGTTTACTTCAAAACTCACCGTTTTAGAGATACCTATATGGCACCAAACTTTAGCAGTTTTAGGCCAAAAAACCAGTTTTTAGACGTAACTTTTGTGAAAATGAGTTAAAAATAAAAATCTCTCTTAAGTTGTTAGAGAGGTCAATAAGGAACAGTTACAGTTAAATTTCATGTATAAAGTGCATAAACAACATACTAATATCGAAAACAGAGTTTTTTTTGACCATGTTTGAATAATCCATAAAAAAATATAGAAACATTTTTTTCTAAAAAACTCTCTTGCAAAAGTAGATAATGGATTGAAGAACCGATTAACGTTTGTGTCATAAATATATATATTGTTATGATTATGACGGAGGAATATCAACTCAAAACTCATCAAAACTAGTCAATTAGCGCTTGGAGCCCCTTAAATATTATGCTTGTGTTACAGTCGTGGCACGCAGGGGCAGCGCGGCAGGCGCAGGAGTACGCGGAACGGTGCGTTTTCTTGAAGCACAACCCTATTGAAGAGAAGGTTGTCCCAGGACTAGGCGCCTGCGGGCAGAACCTTTTCGTCGCTGCGCAGAAGACACCCTGGTAGACCCTTACATTCACTTATTGACCCTCAGGTCAGACGCCGGGAAAGAGGCTTCGTATCACTATCCGGCCTCCCTACGCTACGGTCGGCCGTCTATACCTACTCACCCGGCAAGCCCTTTTCACGGCCAGGCATGTATTGTGCTTTTCTCAAACATGCAATTAAACAAATAAATAAAAAATCCTCAAATTAAACAAATTTTCATGGCTGAATGCTGTGCCTTTCAGAACGTTCTGTCCGTTTCCCAAAACACCCGTTCCAATATATCAGTTTCAGAGAATAGTGATACGATTCTTTCCCGACGTCTGCAGTAATGTACTATTGTTCTCTTCGGGCGCGAAGCTAAAACTTATGTTGGGACTGAACAACATAATAACATGTCTTGAAAGCGTACAGACATTGTTGTCACCTGTGTGATAAATATAACATTAATGACTGACTGTCCTACGAGTCATCATTCCACTTTTGAAACAACGCGAGTCCGTGTTGACAATCACTATAATGAAGCACGCACTTCAAGGCATTCAACTAATCGTGCCTGTCTTAAAATACTTACTCCCTTTATAAATTATAAAGTTTGTAGTACATTTTTTTTCAATGTTTGGTTTCGTTTCCTTGTCCGCGGCACCGTCCGCGTCAACGTCACGATTTTGTGAGCATTCACTATTTAGATAATAGTAATTTCGTGTGTACTTAATTACAGATTTCACAGTTCCATTACAAACGCCACTTAAAGCCTCACCTGTCTTTTTTATGTTGTATTCGGGTTCCGTTGTATATGCAATGGACGGTTGTGTTTTCTTTGCTCTAAATAGAGAGTTAATATCGAATAAATCCCAATTAAAACCATTTAAATATCTGTAAATATAATGTAATGTAATATAATGTAAATATTGAACTTGCTAGAATTTTGTTCAAAGTTCAAAGTTCAAAGTATTTATTTGTCAAAACACAGGTTATAAAGATGTTATAAATGCAGCTTGGTATCGCTATGTCTTACCCGAAGGTGTAACAAAATATAGGCTTCAATTAATGGTCAATATAAACATAAATTTTCATGCAGCGTGCTTTTTTTTTTTTTTTTTTTTTTTTTTTTTTTTTTTAAATACAGAAATATGCGAGTTCAAAATGTATCTTTTCTATATTCGTCAATTGAATAGTATGCCTTTTCCACTAGAAGAGCAAACAGTTTCTTTTTAAACATCATCAAATTTTCTGCGTTTAAAATGTTTCTTGGCAACTTATTGAAAATGATTGAAGCCATCCCAAGAACACTTTTTGAGAGCAAGGCCGTTTTACATGAAAGGGTATTGCAGATTTTACCCCGTTGACGCACACTGTTAAAACTAGGGAAATTATTTTGATTAAATTTAACATAACAAGCAATTTCGTAGATATATAAGCATGGCAGAGTCAATTTACGTAGTTTAATGTAATGTGGCTTACATGATTCCATTGGCGGAATACCACATATGGCGCGAATACATTTTTTTTTGACTTCTAAAAACGATCTCACGGTCAGTGCAATTACCCCAAAAAATTATTCCATATCGTAAAGTCGAAGTTACATATGCATATGCTACAAGAACCGCTGATTCACTTACTACTTTTCTTAAGTTATACAAGTGCATAAGAGTATTTGTTAAGTTTTTTACAAATTGTTTCTATTTGGTTTCCCCATGTCAGCTTATTGTCTAGACTTAAACCTAAAAAGTTAGTGGCACTTGTTTCTTCTATTACATGGTCATTATAAGCTACAGTCAAGTTGGATATGTTATTAGTCCGTTGTTTAAAATTCATTATTTTAGTTTTGTCAAGATTAATTTTCAAGTTATTGTCATTGAGCCACTCTATTATCATTTCTAGAGTCCTATTTATGTTATATTCATAAGTGTTTAAATCTACATTTGCATTTTCTGCTGAAAAAATTATTGTGCTGTCATCCGCAAATAGTACCATCGGAAAGTCAATAGCCTTAGGCAGGTCGTTTATATAAATAATAAATAATAGAGGTCCCAGTATGCTACCTTGCGGAACACCATATTTGATGTCTCTAAATTCCGATGAGTATGTCATTTCAGTTTTGGATTGGACGCATAATCTACTGATTTGTGTAATTTGTTTACGGTCACTTAAATACGACTTGATTAAGTCATGTATATTTCCACGTATTCCATATTTAAACAACTTGTCTAATAATACTTTGTGATCTACGAAATCAAATGCCTTAGTCATGTCCATATAAAGCGCACTTACAGGTATCCTATTATCTACCTTTATCATCACTGTTTTCAATAAATCAAATATGGCCATGTTTATTGATCTGTTTTTCCTAAACCCTTTTTGTTCGTTTGTGAATAGGTTTTTCTTTTCAAAATACTGATAGAGGTTGTTGTATATTACCTTTTCAATAATTTTAGAAAAAATTGAAAGCAATGCAACAGGGCGGTAATTGCTAGGATTATCTTTATCCCCTTTTTTATGAAAGGGCTTAACGACAGCTATTTTTATTTTTTCTGGAAATATACCGTACTCTATACAGAGATTTACAATGTGGCAAAGCGGCTCCACTATAATATTACAAGTTTGCTTGATCACTTCCGTTGCTATACCATCATATCCCGTACTATTTGTGTTCTTTAGTGTACTTATTATCATTCTTATGTCATTTAAATTCGTCGGTCTCACAAAAATCGAGTTTGGCGAGTTATTTATAAAATAATTGTATTGTCTTTTGTCATTCTTAGCAGTAAGTGTGTGATTAGATTTATTAATGTCTGTATTTATGAGGTCAATAAAATAGTTGTTAAATGTCTGAGCAATATCTAAAGGTGTTGTTATGATTTTACCTTCAGCTTTTATTTGCTGGATGTCTTCCTTGGGATGTTTGGTTTTAGGATTCTTAATAATGTTCCATGTCGCTTTTGATTTATTTGATGAGTTTTTAATATAGAAATCATTTTGTGATCTTTGTGTTAGAGTAATAATTTTTTTGAGACGCCTCGTGTGGGTTTTTAATTGTGTTTTGTTACTAGAGTTAGGTTGTAATCTATATTTCCAGAGTAGTTCCCGTTTTCGTTTACAACACATTTTTATTCCTTTCGTTATCCACCTTGGTTTATTTATAGCTGTTAATTTTACCCTGATTGTAGGGAAACATAGGTTATAGAATAGATTAAACTCCTCAAAGAAATTGTTGAATGCTTCATTCGGATCATTCGTCTGGTAAACGTCACTAAAAGTTATATTTTGAAGGCATTCCGTAAATTTCGACATATTATCTGCACTATAATCCCTTGTGTAATCAGGCTTTTTACAGCTCGACAATTTTTGAATTATATCTCTGCGTTTCCAATTATAGACCCGTTGCGGCACTTGAGGCAATATTCGAAAAGTGCAGTTTTCTGTTTTTATAAAAAAAAGTATCGCACACGGAACCTTAACTAATTATAAATTGAATGCCAATGCTTGGATGCATAAACGAAGAATAACCTTACAAATTATATCATACTAGTAATTAAACCTAAATCACCTTCCAATTTTGCAGAGGTGCTTTTTTATAACGCATGTTTATTGTTATTTCATCAATGATCATACGATGCTTCCGTTGGGTTCGCACTCTTTGTTTTGCAAGCCAATTATATACATATTGAGCCAGAGGTATGCTTGTTATGTTTGTAAATATACCTACCTACTTATCTCGGAAGTAAGTTTTACCCGACTCTCGATGCTGATTGATCTTTTATTAATATTTTTTATGTACAGTCACCGGCATCAATATATGATGGATCAATCATCATATATTGATGCCGGTGACTGTAGGTAGGTACCTATAAAAAAATATTTGGGTACCTTTTGGTATTTGGCTACTCTAATCATGCTCTAAAGAGCACTAAATGTGCTAAGTAACGGACCCATGTTTACAATAGATACATGGCAGTTAAAATTTTAATAGAGGTGTCTTAGTCTACATACTACAGGGTAACCTGACCATCAATCAAACACCAACATTTCAAATCAACCTGTCTCCGACGTTTATAAAGTTACGAGTCTGATATTGTAATTATAATTAGTAATCCCGTTGTATAAAAAAAAATACTTTTACAGTTACTGTATAACAATCATTTATAAGAAAAAATAGTTTCGTTTCAGTGCGTCCATATACATGTATTTATTGAATGATACACTGAATATCTACAATGAAACAGGAACAAACAAATCTACAGGGAATAAAACAAAGCGGCCAAGTGCGAGTTGGACTCGCACATGAAGGGTTCCGTTAAATATATTGCGGTTTACGATATATGACGTATTAAAAAAAAAAAATACTAGATCTCGTTCAAACCACTTTTCGGTGGAAGTTTGGGTAATGTACATCATATATTTTTTTTAGTTTTATCATTCTCTTATTTTAGAAGTTACAGGGGGGGAACACACATTTTACCACTTTGAAAGTGTCTCTTAAAAAAATATATAAGAGACCTCAATATCGTTTTTGAAGACCTATCTATAGGATACCCCACACGTATGGGTTTGATGAATTTTTTTTTTTTTGAGTTTTAGTTCTAGGTATGGGGGGGAACCCCCAAAATTTATTGTTTTTTTTCTATTTTTGTGTAAAAATCTTAATGCGGTTCACAGAATACATCTACTTACCAAGTTTCAACAGTATAGTTCTTATAGTTTCGGAAAAAAGTGGCTTTGACATACGGACGGACAGACAGACAGACAGACAGACATATCGAATCTATAAGGGTTCCGTTTTCTGCCATTTGGCTACGGAACCCGTTCCACATTGCTGTGTCATCAAGTCATCAGTCATCACACAAACTGTTTCATTTAATGCTGTTTCAATGTGAACAATGTTTTGTTTTATTAATTTTATTATCAATGAAAAATTGCACAAATAGAGAACCATTTTCAATAATCCATAGTCGCTTTGAGATATAAGTGCAGAAGGCAATGAGATATTAAACAATGCAAAATCAAATTATTTAATATCACCAACTTTTTTTTTCTTTTTGGTGGCAAATTTAAAATATTAGTGTTTGTTGGGACCTTTTCTTCTACGCGTCGTGTCCACAAACTGAGCGTGTACGAGGGTTTCCTCAGTACGTCCTAACGTGCCATACTGGATTATCTATCTAACATCATGTTTTGGAAATATTAATTGAGGTGGTTCACTGTGCACCAAAATTTAAATGTTGAACAGGTGACCCTACCTAAACACCATATCTGAACAAACGCGTCAAACTAGAACTTTATTAATTCGTATTCATAGTAGGTACCTACTTAGTAGTAAATTTGGCATAAATGAGCTGAATGGAAAATGGTTATGTTAGAGTCCCTACCTTTCAAGAATATATTATCATCCCCCTAGCATTTTAGTGGATTGTTCCCTATATACTACGCCCCCCAAATATATAGTTTATTTTACGCTTTACATACATTTTCACAAAAAATATGACGAAACTGATTTCTCACCCTCGTAAATTTCATCGAAATCATTAGAACCTTTAAGGTGAACAAAAAAATTTTAACAATCCTCTTATGATTATGTAAACATATTTCAGGTTTTTTGCGATCAAAGACTGGTTCGTGGAATACCAGAACTTCACGTACGGCGCTCCCGTGAGGGACCTGCGAGCCGTGGGCCACTACACTCAGATGGTGTGGGCCACGGCGCACAAGGTGGGCTGCGGCGTCGCCTACTGCCGCGGGGGCCCGTGGGGGCAGTTCTATAACTACGTGTGCCATTATTGCCCTGGGTAAATACAACTTTTTTAATAGGTTGTTTTTATATATTTTGTACTTGATCGTCTTTTTACGTTTGTATGTGACTTCTCAACCGACTTCCAAAATGAGGTCACGTAATAACTTTACCCCCGATCCCACATTTAGGTTCTGAAACAGGGAAATGGTTCATAAAAATTGGGACCAACAAAACTGAAAGCGGTTGAGGTAGGACTTTAGCTTGTTGGACTTGTTGCTGGGTCAGACGGCATTCTTATCTTATCTTATCTATCTAGGTGAGGGCCCTTTCGGACGCACTTCAACCCAGTGGGATCTTTTGTGCATTTGCCCTCTCCTTTATACCTGCTCCCAGGCTTGCTCCATCATTTCCACAAAGCGGATGATGCAGTTCGCCGGGAGCACCTTGAATTACTTTGGTTGCGGGTAACCGTTACCAAAGTAGTTCATTCTTTGTCTGGCAAGGGCATGACATTCACACAATAAGTGTTCCATAGTCTCGTCCTCCTCGCCACACATTCTACAGTCTAAAATATTCGGCATGCAGACGGCATTCGCTTCGGCTAAAGCTAGTGTCCGCGAGAATTGACATAAGGAAGCTGACCCGATAGATAGGGTCAGCCTAGGAAGACAAAGACGCAATAACTAAATTTGTTTGTGAAAGTTAACTATTTACAAATTTGGTTGCCCTTATACGTGTGAATGTGGAAAAGTGAACATATTTTTCATCAATTACCTATCGTAGTTTGATATTGCAACGGCCAATCCACAAACTAAAACTATAGTGCTGCACTGAGGCCGCTGGGCCAGTTTAACTATAAACTCCGTTTATGAATAGTTGGTACGAATCTAGAAGTCATGTCGGTGCATAGGTTGGTGGGGTTGGTACTTAGGAATGAGTTTTGCAGGTAAGATAAAGATAAGAGAGAGATTGCTTTTTTCAGGGGCAACATCGATGGAATAGTACAATACCCGTACCAGGTGGGTCCCCCCTGCGGACAATGTCCCGGCGATTGCGTATCCGGTCTTTGCACTAACCCGTGCTTCAAGAAAGACCAGTACTCAAATTGCGGAGAACTATCCAGAATGAACATCCCAGGCCTCTGCAATCAGGGAATATGCAACGCTACTTGCACTTGTCACACGAAGATACATAAAAACTTTCCATTTGTGTAGATGTAAGAAAAGAGAAAGGAGTTAAGTTGAAAATCGGATGACTAGAAAAGATAATACTTTCCCGTGTTAATAACTTGACTATGATAATCATTGTGCGATAGATACTAGCAACTAGTACTTACTTAATTTTCATGATAAGTCTGTAATATAAGTTTAAAATATATATTTAAATACTTAACATTTGGTTTTCCCTTCCGTCTCCAAGGCAAATTTTCCTTTACGCAAAATACAAAATAGATCACATTTTTTTTTTTAATTTACTGCATGCTTCAAGTGCTGGTGGACATCTTGGATATTTATGTGATTTTATTATACTCGATTTGGAATAGTTTCATTACTTACATTTCACAAAAGTATATACTTAGCCTACTTTACGATAGGAATAGAGGCCCGGCCTTCACCCATCTGTTTAATTATTTAATGAAAAGTATTTTATATCAAATTTAATAGTAGTTTTCAACACATTTGCTCGTAACGTGCCTCTTATTGTGCCGCTTTTGGGCTCATAATCCTGGGTATTAAACACGCGTGTTTATAGTAGTTTATGCTACTGATACATAATGAGAGGCCTTAAAATACGAGTGTGGATCACACGAGTGTTTTAAGGCCTAATTATGTACAGTTGCATACACTACTTTATCTAAACACATATCATAAGTACTCTAAGATGGGTTCAGAAGCCGTAGGAAAATGACCTGCATTGCTACGAGTGCTACCTGTAAATAATCCTAAAAAAAAGAAAAAAAAATATAAAAAATAGGAAAAAAGTGAAAAAAAAGTTAGAAAAAATAAAAAAAGTTAAAAAAAAGGAAAAAAAGTTAAAAAATTGTTAAAAAATGAATAAAATGAAAAAAAAGTAAAAAAAGTTAGAAAAGGTAAAAAAAGTAAAAGAAAAGTTTAAAAAAAGTGAAAAAAGTAAAAAAAAGTTCAAAAAATAATAAAAAAGTGCAAAACATTGAAAAAAGTGAAAAAATAATAAAAAAGTGGAAAAAAAGTAAAATTACATCCTCGGCTCTATTATCACGCTCACCTGCGGTTCGCGTGACAATTCCGCCTCTGATGTAATGATCAACATACCTCACTTGTATCATAATGTACTATTATGTGAATGTATATAATGAAGGGCATCAAACACGAGCGTGGGTTTATGAAACGAGCCGAAGGCGAGTTTCATAATAACATCACACGAGTGTTTTAATGTCGAATTATGTATAGTTACTTAGAATACTTAGTTACATACGCTACTTTATCTATCCACATATCATAAGCATCCATGATGCATTCAGGAGCCGCATATTATGACCGGCATCGCGGCGTTGTTTTCTGGCAGCTGTCATAGTTTTTATTTTTTATTTAGAGACAAACTAGAGTCGGCCCCAACTATCATATCGTTCGATATCTAGACACGCGGCAGCGTGTCAAGCCAAGTTCAAGCAAAGGAACTGGCTAGCCAGCGCCGAGTGTAATATTACACGAACCACTTGGTGCCACTTTTGACCCTTCTATAACTCAAAACCTCTTAAACGTAAAAACATAAAACTACGTGTGTTTAATTATATCCATAAGGACAACTAGAAGCCCACATTTCATGAAGCTAGCTAAAACGGTTATAAAGATATATGAAGGTCAAAAAGTAGTAAATTGTAGCACTGACTGACTGACTGACATATAGTACCTAAATCTAACCTATTTCCAGATGACCTAGAAGGATGGAATTTGGAATCCAACTCGGTAATTGTGTGTAAGCGTAGGAAACAATCTAAAAATAAAAAAAAGTTAAAAAATAGCGGGGTCCCTGAACAATTTTTTTTTGTAATTGTAGCGTTGGAACCGTTACAAGCAGATATTTGAAACTATCCCAATATATGTATTTATATATGTATTATATTTGCTATGTAACAGAAATATAAAAATAAAGTTAAGTCAAAAAATAAGTGGTGTCCCCATACAAAAAACTTGTAATACGCGCTAAAGAACCGGCCAACGGTGTGTCGTCGGCGACGCGCGGCACCACACAGAACAGAAGTAAATCTCAGTACCTGCCTAGTTTTCTATACAAAAAGTAATGAATGATATCCCACCAAAAACATAAATGTAAAAAAGGAGAGCCAAGTTCAATACAAAAATTATGCTTGGCTGTGGGCTTAGCCGCAAAAAGAATGGAGATCTAAATGAGTGCCAAGTTCGATGCAAAATCCAAATATGTATTTATAGGAACAAAATAACATCATGAACAAGTATTAAACTCTATTTCTTTACACGGGCGTTAGAATATATTAAATTCGAGTCAGTAGACTCTCATTTGCAATATTCCACTTACGCCCCTCGTTAAACAATGTACCTACCTACTGCTGCTATGTTATGAGTATAAGTGAGCGCGTTTAAATTATTACCTATTTGTGCTTTGATTTGATCCTTGTATCAGAGCTTTTTCCAAATAAATGTCACGTTGTTAAGAACTTTCATTAGTAAAATTTAATTCGTTCCACTACTTACTAATGATAGTTCTTAACAAAGTGACATTTATTTGAAAAAAGTTCATCAATGGTATTATATTAGGTTATTAGTAATGTTTTGGAAATACTATTGTTATATTTTCTGTGGTTTTTTTAACCGTTCAAAGCTTCAGTAGGTATTCAAATGGTACCTACCCATTTACTTCTATTTAAGTGTTCACATACCACAAAAATATGACCGGATTGAAACTGCTTGAAATCATAAATCATTTATTTGCGGGACTATTAGGATCTGATGGGGTCTAATAACAGTCGTTATAGTGTGCTACCTAATACAACCTTCCACTAAACAGCATGCAAATATGTCAAGTTATTATTTATTGACAATAAGTAATACATATAAAAAATAAAATAAAAAAACATTTAAAGAATAATATTATGTATTTTTAGTTAAAGAATAATAATATTAAATATTCTTGAAGTGTATTTTAGGGTTCCGTACTCAAAGAGTAAAACGGGACCCTATTACTAAGACTTCGCTGTCCGTCCGTCCGTCTGTCTGTGATAGCTGGAGAGTTGAAATTTTCACAGATTATGTATTTCTGTTGCCGCTATAACAACAAATACTAAAAACAAAATAAAATATTTTTTTAAGGGGCGCTCCCATACAACAAACTTGATTTTTTGCCGTTTTTATAGATAATGGTACGGAACCCTTCGTGCGCGAGTCCAACTCGCACTTGGCCGGTTTTTTACTTGTTAAATGTCAAGCGAGAGCGAGATTGAGAACTTCATTCATAGACACAGTGTGTAGTTTATAAACAGTTTAACCTCAAAAAAGGTTACGGGAATACCGATATTTGTAGTATTAGTTGGGGGCAAGGTTCATCACACGCTGGTTGGCAGGTGAGTCAGCAGGTGGGGTGAGCGCCGGGGCGGAACGCGTCTCGCAACGGCGCGGCGTCCGCGCATGTTGTTCCTTGTGATTAGGGTCGCCATACATACATGTAGTCAAAAGTCAAAACAAAACACTGATGATGCTGAGGTAATACTGTACACAAGTTACACAACGATATTTAGATACGTTCTGCAGTTACAATAGGGTATTATCCTCATGTTAAAATTGATTACGTAGTGTTGCTAAATGAATAGTAAACCACCAAATTATTGTAATAAAGTAGGTATAAATTACAAAATGTAATTAAAATCATAAAAAGATATGGACTTAGAAAGTTTAGAAAAAAATAAGTTTATTTTTGTTGTCCGAGAGTAAATTTAAATGTACCAAAAATCTTATCAAAAAAAATCAAAATTATTTTATTTGCCATAAGAATTATAGTAATACATGCAAATACATATTAAATAAACACAGGAGTCATTATTATTCTTTTTCTACTCCTGTACCGTTATCTGTCGTTTATATAGGCTGTAGCTCAAATACAATGACACCACTAATAAGTCGTGGAAAAACTCTATGCTCTATGGCCCAAAAACGCACTATTTAGCGTACTTTTTTGCTTCATAAATTTTTCATAAAAGCACTGTTTAACTTTTTTTTAATCGGCCGCTATATTATAGTGATGCCAACTTCATAAACACATATTTCGAAATAAAAGTATTTATTTACGATTTAACATTTGTACATTATGAATAATACTACAATAATAATAAATCATCATCTATTGTGTGTTAAATTACATGTTTTATAAATTCTTGGCATTATTTATAAAAATAAACAGTTCGAATTCGGTCCGGGTCCGGATTTAGTTTGGTTCGGATGGCCAGTGCAAACAAATTAAAAACAAAACAAACCATAAACAAGAGATGTCACATTTCCGATTTCCCACCAAAATACAGTTCAAAATGAAAAGACGAAAGATGATAAACTATTAGTCCTAAACTATTAAGATTTTATTCGTGTTTGTGAAGACAAAAGTGTACGTTCCTTTTAAAATGGTCGAATAAATTAATAACTGCACTCCTGAAGAAATTACGTGAATAGCAAAAGTACGTATAGAAAACTTGCTGCCTGAAAACTTTAACTAACTGTTTGTGAAGACAAAAGTGTACGTTCCTTTTAAAATGGTCGAATAAATTAATAACTGCACTCCTGAAGAAATTACGTGAGTAGCAAAAGTACGTATAGAAAACTTGCTGCCTGAAAACTTTAACTATTCTGTATGCTATTTATTTAAAATTTGTCGTAGAAAATAGTATTTTATGCAACTGTTTTGTAAGAAGGGTCTTAAAATGCGAGTGGCGTGAGTTGCGATGCGAGCCTTGGCGAGCATCGCAATTAAAGACGCCACGAGCGGTTTTAGACCAGTTATAAACCGTTGCATACAATACCTTTTCTACGACAAATTTTAAATAAATAGCAGACTACAAATTAGTTAGCCTTTTCGGGCAGCAAGTTTTCTATTCGTACTTTTGCTACTCACGCAATTTCTTCAGGAGTGCAGTTATTAATTGCTTCGACCATTTTAAAAGGAACATACACTTTTATCTTCACAAACACGAATACAATCTTAATATTCTAGGACTAACAGTTTATCATCTTTCATCTTTTCATTTTGAATTGTATATTTTTTGGTGGGAAATCGGAAATGTGACACTTCTTGTTTATGGTTTGTTTTGTTTTTAATTTGTTTGCATTTGCCATCCGAACCAAACCTAATCCGGACCCGGACCGAATTCGAACTTTATTTTCATAAATAATACCAAGAATTTATAAAACGTGTAATTTAACACACAATAGATGATGATTTATTATTATTGTAGTAAATAGTGTATAATATACAAATGTTAAATCGTAAATAAAAACTTTTATTTCGAAATATTTGTTTATGAAGTTGGCACCACTGCAATATAGCGGCCGATTAAAAAAAGTTTAACAGTGCTTTTATGAAAAATGTATGAACCAAAAAAGTACGCTAAACAGTGCGTTTTTGGGCCATAGAGCATAGAGTTTTTCGACGACTTATTAGTGGTGTCATTGTATTTGAGCTACAGCCTATATAAATGACAGATAACGGTATAGGAGTAGAAAAAGTATTATATGCAACGGTGTATAACTGGTCTAAAAACGCTCGTGGCGTCTTTAATTGCGATGCTCGCCAAGGCTCGCATCGCAACCAACGCCACTCGCCTTTTAAGACCCTTCTTATACAACAGTTGCATAAAATACTATTTTTACGGATACATTTTTGTCTTAATCTAGTGCATTTGCAAAATATTCCTTCATAGAATAGAATGGTCTGGTTATTAAAAATTGTTTTAGTTTTCTGTCAAATATTTTGATGTCATTACAATCTTTAATGTCATTATTCAAATGATTATTTATTATATACTTTAATTGCATTATTGTTAATACTCTTATTAAAATTACTAAAATATGGCCTGGATAGAGCTAGGTTATTGGTTTTTCCCAGGTTGCGAGTACTGAACTGTCTAGCTTTTGGGAAACGTTCAATATTTGTATAGACATACAAACAGATACGATAAAGGTAAACAGTAAGAATCCTATTTTCTATAAACATTTTCCTGTGAGTAACTGGCACATGTTTACACCTCTCAATAATTCGAATAAGCCTTTTTTTGCATAAGTAAAACTGATTTAATATTACATGAATTACCCCAGACTTCAACACAGTAACGTATGATACTCTCAAAATAGGAGAAATATATGATTATTAGCAGGGTTTTCTTATCACATCAGAAACTGTCCTTAGAGTGTAACATGCACTAGCCAGTTGCTTATTAACTTTATTAATTTGATGATTCAATCTCAGGTATGGATCTAAATCTACACCTAAAAATCTCACACAGTTTAGATTTGCTTATTGGCAACTGACAGTTAAAATCGATACCACGACGAAAAGTCATGTAGAAACTCTTGTCACAATTAATTCTTAGTCCATTATTTAAAAACCAGCTTGTGAGATCTTTCCAACACTTAATTGCCTTTTTATTTAATTCATCACAACTGTCTGCCATCAGAATGATGCTTGTGTCATCGGCGTAAAGATATGGCGTACCACATGAGAGGTAGTCTGGTAAGTAATTTATGAAAATTATGAATAGCAAAGGCCCCAACACTGAGCCCTGTGGTACTCCATCTAATAGAATTCTTACGCTTTTATAGAAACAAAATTGTATGACAACTATGGACCTAAACGCAGTATTTCACGCCCGAAAGAGCAATTTACTTGATGTTCTATATAACGATTATACTGTGACGTCACAATTCAACACCAATTAGTATGAAGCGTTTCGCCTGCCGCCAGTGAGGGTCCGTCTTTAACTCAATTTTTTGGGTATTTATGTTATTTAATTGTAGTTGCTCCCATACAAACATTTATTCCTCTCCAAAAACTGGTTCGTATGACATCGTAAAAAAAATAGGAAACAAGCCTATTACAATAATCTCTGTGTAACGATACGATACGATAACGCTAATGGAAATTGGCACGCACTTATACCTACCGAATTAGTAAATTAGCGGTATTTTTTAATAATACCGAATAATTTAAATGGGTCATTGTCAGATTTAGGTTCGCGTCTCTTCGGTGGACATTTCCAAAGTTAAGGGCCTAATTAATAAAGCCTAATTTTTGGTTGAACTCTGAATCCGCATAAACGGCGTTGCCTCTTCTATAATTCTATGCGATTAAAACATATTATAATATAATATATGTATATAAATATGAGCCCTTAACTTATGGCCACATAAAAGACGATTTTGGTTTTTGTGACTGACAATGAACCAAATACTTCTAAACAATAGTTCCCAATTTGACGATTTGACTTTGATAGATTTGGATATTTTGGATAGATTTACTTATTTAAACTTTAATTGCACAAAATACAAAAAAAATTACAAATGTTAGATTATAATTTATAATCTAACATTTGTACATTTATAAAGTATAAACTAACGAAAAATAATGCGTTAAATTGTGAACGGTTCACAATTTTTCGACAGCTTATAAGCACGCGATAATTTCCAATGCACCCCCTTAACTGACGGTGTTCAAAATCTTTCGGTGACGTATCACAGATATACCTACAATATACATTATCTCTAGATGGGTCCTTAACACTATTATAGTCCAAATCTAAAACATTAAAAAAACAAATTAGAGTGTGTCAATAAAATCATATTTAGTCGAATAACCCGCCCCGTATCATTCCGGGTGCAAAGGTGCCCATCACACTCGCCGCATTGCCGCGTTGAATCTATCTCTAGATTGATGAACCCGGTTTGTGCCCCAGTCTAAGGTTTATTTTAAAATTATAATATTATTTGGAATCAAAGACGTCATTGTACCTGAATATAAGTAGGTATTATAGATATATTTAACGATTTTAATTAAACTTCTTAATGTATTTTTCTGAAAATTAAAATTGCTTATAATATCATACATACTCGTTAATGGGTTAATAAAATGTTACTGCTGATTATTGTCATCTTGCAAAAGACACGAAACAGTGGCGTAAGTAATTAAGTTAGCGTAGTAATTAACTATAGTAAGTACGAGTAAACTATTAGTTAACCCATCGTAAGTAGAGCAGCAGTGTAACATAGGATAACTGTTACATTGTGACAAACGTATGAACAACATACGTTTTATCTTTTATATAATAATGGGTATTAGAAACCTTTCTCATAGATAACAGCATTTACATAAGCCGTCGATTTATTAAATTTGTTGAGTCTTCTCAAGCTCTTACGCGGTTAAAGCTTACATGTCAAAAACTTAGGTTATGTAAATATAAACAAATGCGGAATGTGCGCGTGACTGCTTTTGGATACAAAGCGATTCGCATAAATATACCGTGTTCCCGCCCGAGTAACCGAGCAACATGTTTCCCACCCCCACCTCTCCGACCCAATTGTAATGCAACGGCGGGCTCCGTCCAGCGGGCACTCGGGCATTGTGTTGCGGACCCCGCACCTGCGTCGAGCGCATGGACGCGCCATGGTCTGCGAGCACGCCCCGCACGGCTCATCGCCTCCCGCGCGCCGCAAATCGCTCCGCCGTCTTGCCTCTACACGCGGCTTCAAACCTCGCACTGCCGACGAATACGGGTGGATACGCGTTTTTGAAGGCCTCCAACCTTTCGCCGTTGATGCTCCTAGTAAACTTGTACGAGTTACGCTCAACACCACCGTCGAGGACATCAACAAGGATTTAAGTTTCGGAGAGGAGCTCACGTTATGGGTTCAAATTGGAGGGGATAGTTCAAGAAGATTGGAGATTGACGAGTTCCCTTTAAGGATTCAAGAGCAATTCTTGGCGACTTGTGGCTGGAAATCAGAGGCAAGGAGATTACGTCTGGCTGTTGATCCGGAGTTGCGGCATTCTCTGCGATGGTGCGCAGGGCCGGCTGCGCGCTACAGCGGAGTACGGCGATCGGGCACCATTCACATATTGAAAGGGCACGTTTTCCCACAGTGGAAACCAAGACCAGCGCATATCATTGGCTCTCGGTTGCACATGCATGGTAAGTTTCATACATAAATAACTTAGACATTATTAATTTCTAAAACTGTAGTACATAATGTTGTGTCTGTACATCATTTTAGGAGCAACATGGGAGGTGATAGAGTTAAGCGGCGGAAGTATCGAGTTGTGTCAGCCAAAGGCCCAGCGACTGGTGTTATGCCTCAAGCAGCGTTGTCAAGGAAACGGCGTCACCGGCGACAATACCATGAATCACCTGTTCCTTGGTTTTAGCACCGTTTGGGAGAGGAATCTGTGGTTCAGCTGGCTAAAAGAGGTAGGTGTATAAGAATTTACCGTCTTAATATGAAGCACTTTAGTACGAGTACCTACTCAAACTTTAATCTCATGAAAAAGATTAGGATTCATGGAAAGGAGATTCCGATTCCGAAATTATTTGATGCTCAACGTTGTCAGTGACCAACTTTTATCTTCCTCAGAAGTAAACAAAAGTACTTGTATGCTAGGTTAGGTGATTATATGAATGGATGAGAAACTACATTTTACCGTTTCCAGAGATGATATTGGACTGACGTCAAAACGATGTATTCCGTACAACTGTACGAAGTGTAACTAGAGCAAATCTTGCAGTTTAAGTGTTTAGTTCCATTGCCTCCCAGTACGAAGACTTTCAGCAGATGATTGGCATTTGATTCCGGTACACTTCCCCAACTAACAAGCCGTTGTCATAACAGCGCCAAATTGCTGCAAGTAGAGAAATCTCCCGATTATCGTGAATCTTGTGACATTTTAATATGCTGGGTTACGTCTCGGGGTTGTGCCGAATTGAAAAATATTATTTTAAATTTAAATACGTATAGGTACCATACCTACCAATGGGAGACGTAACTAGTTCATGGTTTGTTGCTGGTGGCTGTAGTAACTTAATAAATTGAATGATTTTTTTATCTATATCTATACTAAAGAGGTACATTTTGTGAGTCTGTAGCTTTATAATATAAGTTTGTATGTGACCTCCAGAATTGACATCAGGGACCGGAACCGATTTTCCTTATTAGGGTTTCCCATAGGGTTATGTCAGAAGTTGTTTTTAAAGCCCTATCCATAATGGTAACCTTATGATAAAGTAACCTTACTGATAGGGTAACCTTATTGTTATGGTAAGCATATTGAATGCGGTAACCATAAGTTAACCCTAAACAAATCCCTATCTCAATAGGGTTAACTTATGGTTACCACATCCTTTAAGCTTAACCATAACAATAGGGTTACCGAATCAGTAAGGTTACCAAATTGATAGGGTTACCAAATCGATAGGCATAAGCCTTTAAGGTTTCCGGTCCTTGATTGACATAGACTATATTATTTTATCCTGCGACTCCACCAGCGTCATTCGTCATACGCGGACAGCGCTGCGCCGGCAGCTAGGTACTACCTAATAATCATAGAAGCTATTCACTAAACATAAAGGCACTAAGGTCATTTGAAATTATTAACTACCTGTCATGATATTTTGTTTTTACTTGGTACGGAAGGAAGTGAAAATACTATTTATTAACGTATTATTGCTATTTGACGTGCTCCTTGTTATGAAGCTCGCAAAACCTTGAAATCATTCGTGAACTATGGATCACCTGAATGTCTGTTAATTATATCTTTCATCATGCGTCCATCAAACACTTTTTGCTTAATCTTTTGTTGTTAATTGCGCAGTAAGTATTACTTACTATCTAATCTATTCTTAGAACGAACTTAGTAGATTACACGTATTCTTTCCTATAATTATCTAACTCGTGAATGAAATGAAGTAACGCCGAGGTTAATTTAAAGGTTTATTTAGCGGCAGATTGTAAAGGTCAAGGCTAATTGTTTGTGAGTGCAAATTCTATCCGATCATAATCGAATCTTCGCAGTAAGTATGCAAATCTCGAGCTAATTATTGTCATGTCACAAAATTAGCTACTGCTATTTATAACCGACTCAAATTATGAGAAGGTTCTCAATGTGTTTGTAATATTTTTATTATTGTATAAAAAGTGTGTTAATTAGAATTGGCGCGCGTGTCGCCCTGAGATGTCACGGTTGAGATGTCCGGAGCGCACGAGCGCGGGGCGGCGCAAGGCGCGCCTGTAGCTCACAAGTAAAAAGTCACTCGAAACAGTCACATTCAGCATTTCTCTTGTTTAGTCTTCCACTCATTGCTTCTTCCAATTTTCTCTGATTATTTATACGGTGAACGACATAAGTGATTCGATTCTGTGATAGCCAATAATTTAGAGATCTGTGTTCAGTTTACAAACTTTATTTTTTGTTTTTTTTTTGTTGCAAATACCTACAACATCGAAACTGACGCTTGTTCACATGAGTGTTTAACAACATTTGGCCAAGGACTAAACGCCATTTATGCCGGTGACATTGCCGTGATCAGAATAGTGATGTGGCAGACAGGAATCCAATGTCTTCGGGAATAACAATGATCTCGAGTTCGTCGGCCCCATGATTACGTACCGAGACAGACAACTGTCGCCTTTTGAACTGTCTTTGAAATGTCACCTGATGTAATAAAATTCATTTCACGTGTTCATGGGGAATGGGTGTAGTTTGAAAGTTTGTGATGGTGGAACAAAACACGATGAAGTCGGACGACGAAGAGCCTGACAGCCTCGACGTGTTCGGTCAACCACAAGACGATGACGACTTTCTGGACAGTCTCGAACCTTCCACTTTCAAGGAGAAATACGATGCGGTGGGTTGAACCTGCTTCTTATCACTAGAGGGCGGAGTACCGGTGGCAAATTTCACACTAAATGTATGGAGTCGCCTAAGTATTCTTATGATTAAATAAATAACGAATAAATGATTAATTTTGCATAATATTTTTTGGGAACTTATAGAAATTATCTTACGAGCATACAAATATAATGTAATATGTTGTTAATATCTATAATACATAATAATATGTTTTCTTATCAAAACATTATCATTACTATTCCTGAAATCGACTTATGAAAATAAAAGTTAATTAGGTACTTACTTCCAATGTACGAGTAGGTACCATGCTAAGTACATTAGGTAAATGAATAATTTTATTATTCAAGCCTAAAATAATAATTATAAAAAAACGACTCCATACCTTTTGTGTGAAATTTGCCACCGGTACTCCGCCCTCTACTTATCACACTCGTAAATCTAAAGATACGTTAGGTACCTACTCTATCTATAATATGACTATATTGATTGACTATGTTAGCGTGAGTAGCGTATGGCATCAAGACAACAGAAAATAAACCTTGATATATATATTTTTTTATTTTTTTTATTTAAGGATTGCCAACAGAGTTCACAATGTAACATGTTAAGAAAAAAAAGCACTTATGTA
The DNA here is from genome assembly GCA_963854355.1 of Epinotia brunnichana. Classification (NCBI taxonomy): domain Eukaryota; kingdom Metazoa; phylum Arthropoda; class Insecta; order Lepidoptera; family Tortricidae; genus Epinotia; species Epinotia brunnichana. The sequence goes on along the minus strand of OY977939.1, from coordinate 15,501,488 downwards.
ATGTCTAATTGTAAATTGTAACCCTAATAATCAGTGATCGGCACGACCCGTGCAACACGGTGTCAATGACCTGAATCATTATGTTAATGTGGATATTCCCGGGATTCCGGAATTCGAGTCGGTAAAGGAAGACAATATTTTCTCATTTCAGTTAAGTATATAACGGGGACAAGATTAATGATTTTTACCATAAAATAAAACAACATGAATTTAATGACCCGAAGAACATAAGTAAAAGTAAACATATTTGTTGTTAGAAATTGGTTGCATTCCTTAGCAGTAAATTAGAGAAGGATGACATTAACTCTGTTAGCTGTTATATATTGCTCTGTTGTCTATTAGCTGTCTTTTTCGCACCAGTTTAAACTACGCGTTTGGTCATAAACGCAAACAATAGAAAATCCGAAAGGTACCTTCGACATGCCAGTCAGTCGGGAAAAGGGTTTTTTTGCACTTCAAATGGTTACATTTTAACACTTACATATTTTATATGAGTGCACTCAATATTTTACGCAATATAAAATAAAATCAATGTTTTCTTTAATTAAAAATGATACAATTTATTAAATATTCTAATTTACAAGTACATTCATTAACTCTCAATAGAGTTATTTTTGCGAACTAGATCACGGGATTATAATCATGCGTGTCATGTTCATATTAATATTTCAGGCCTCCACACACCGGTCGCGGGCGCGGGCCCGCGCCCGACCCGCGCCCGCGACCGGTGTGTGAAGGCCTTTATTCTCGGAATCCCGCGGTGTTGCACGGGTCGTGCCGATCATTGCTAATAATAGGCAACCACAGCATGCGTTGCGTTACAAATTTTAGCATTACCTAATGCACTAATTATCTAAGCTTAAACAAAAAAAAAACTGAATCACTTCAGTCAGACTATGGTTCCAGGTTCAACAACAAATCCCTGATTTTGCATTTGAAGCTATTATGAGAATTACAAAAATATAAATATTTTCCTGTTCTGTAACGAGATCATTGTAAGCACGCGACAGGCGAGGTACAGGCGAGTGCCTACCAAAGTTGGTATTTGTTTTGTACAAACAAACCCTATTTTATTAAATTAAATATCAAGACATTCCCATCACTCTATATTTTTGAAACAGCAATGTATGTTAAACACAACAGTAACCAGTTCTCGAGTTTTAATAGTGCTCGTATGCAGGGTAAGATTAACTATGGACCATACAAAACTGCCCTACTTTCGAAAAGCATATTTGGAATGGCACCTAGAATTTTTAACAAATTGCCAACAGCCATTTTGAAACTCCATGACCCTCATTTATTTAAAAAAACATTGTTCAAATTTCTTGCTGCCACAGCATTAGATACTATTCCATGCAAGAATATTTAAATGATGCTAAGATACTTAACATAAACAAATGATAGCATAATTAACGATTTTATATTTAGTGTGTAAGTATGCATGCTGCATGCTATTTTGTGGCTATTTGTATGCCTTAACAGGCAAGACATAGTGATACAATCCATAAACTAAAACACCGATGTACATACCTATGTTTAACAAATTAAATATTTTGTATTTGTATAGTCTAGGCTAGATGGATAGTATCAGATGTTAGGTACCAGAAAAGTTTGAAATCATTCACGTATTTGGCTTAATTTAGGGCTTGATTGTCTTTTAAAAAAGATTTATCTCTACTTGAAGAGTGTATGTTTGTTTTATTGGTCGTTGGACTATCGTATCTACTTAGCAACACTTACATTAAAGTTAAAGCCAGCTTAACGGTACGCAGTTACGTCAGGTTCTTACAGGATTGTCAATTCCGATTGGTCTAGATTTTAATGTTTAGCTTACTTACTCTTAATAATCAATTACAAATTCATTAACAATCAAATAAATGGAGTAAAATGCATCTTAGAAATTTCACATTAATACATTTAAACTAACAAAACTTTTGAATAATTTATTGGAAATCAAGAGAAAAGTTTATTAAACACTAGCTGTTGCCCGCGACTTCGTCCGCGTATAACATGTTATCGTCTAAAAGTTTGTTTAAGGAATGAATTTAAAAAAAAACATTAAAATTAGTTTTGTGCCTAGTCTTTCGTAAACAGTCTAAAACGAAGTTACAAATCTCTTACTTTCAAAATGTCTTGCTCTCTATACACACTTAGAACCCCCTTTGAACCCTCATAGTAAACAGGCTAAAACCGTAGTTACAAATTTCTTACTTTAAAAATGTCTTGCTCTCTATACAAAGTTCGAACCCCCTTTTAACCTTCTTAGGCGATGAATTAAAAAAACGCTGAAATAAGTTTTGTAGTATTTTAGCAAACAGTCTAAAACCGAAGTTACAAATCCCTTACTTTAAAATATCTTGCTCTCCATTTTATACAAACTTCGAACCCCGTTTTAACCTTCTTAGGCGATGAATTAAAAAAGACGCTGAAATAAGTTTTGTTCTATTTTAGCATGTTTGTTCAGTCTAAAACCGAAGTTACAAATCCCTTACTTTAAAAAATGTCTTGCTCTCCATACATACCCAAAATTGCACCCCTTTTTCATCCCCTTAGGGGTGGAATTTTCCAAAACGATAAAAATACTTTATTTGTATCGTAATAAGTAATCTTTCTAAAAACTTTTAAGGTACTATCTCAAAAAGGAGTTTCCCTCATAAAAACTTTGCAACCCTTTTTAACCCCCTTAGGGGTCAAATTTTTTAAAACGCTGAAAGTACTTTATTTGTAAGTGATCTTTCTACAAAGTTTTAAGTCTCTTGCTCAAAAAATTAAGTTTCCCCCATACAAACTTTGCACCCCTATTTAACCCCTTTAGGCCTTTAGGGGTATGATTTTCGAAAATCCCTTCTTATCCGTTGCCTACGCAGCTACGTTGTAAAAGGTAGTTCTGGTGTTAATTTCAACTGTCTGGGCCCAGTAGTTTCGGCTGTGAGTTGATGAGTGAGTGAGTGAGTCAGTCAGGACATAGGCATTTATATTTTTGTTCCCATAAATATAATTATTATACTTTTTGCCGAGGTAGGCCAAGGAAAAGGTGGATGGACTGTGTGAGAGACGATATGAAGAGAAAAGAAGTGAATGATGATATGACGGCTGACAGAGAAGTATGGAAGAAAAAGACATGCTGCGCCGACCCCAAGTAAATGGGATAAGGGCAAGGAAATGATGATACATTTTGCCGTCAATCCGTACTGTTTTTTTGCCTGTAGGTATCTATTTCTTCAAATGACTCATCTTTAAAGATAAGGTACTCTTTCCGCTTGTCTTCCAAATAGGCGAGTAGACTCAAAATTTATTAATACTTCAAAAGAAAGAAGAAACGAAAAACCCGTTCAAATATCTCAAAAAATTACGAAGCTAGATCGGGACCGTAAAGTACTCATAGTAAAAAATAATCGTTTCATATGAAGGTGAGTTTTGCGGAAAAGGGACAGAACATACCCTCTCTTAAAACTTTGGACTTAGTGATTACTTAAATAACCTACTCTTGCGTTGTTTTTTTCTCCAGTTGACTTCATTTTAAGTCCTTTTTCGAGAAAATACAACATAGTGATTATTTTATTTTAGTGTCTACAGTGTTTACACCCCCCTATTATCGATTTATCCGACATCCGTATTTTCTTTTAAACCACGAACTTCAGAATTCGAAAATATTCGGGTATATCTATCTCTATCTCTATCGCACTAACATTAAGTACTCGAGTGAGAGGAATGCAGATACACGAACTCCGAGTTTTGGTTTTCGTGGTTTGGCTGAATGCGCAAAGAGCGCGCGCGTGCCATTAAAAAAAACATTTGTGTTACTTATATTGTTCGAATTTGTTGATACATTTATTGAAAATACGCCTTAATACGACATTTGCGCATATACGTTCTCATATCAGAATCGATTAATTTCTTATGCTTTACCTTTTGGTATGTGTTTCGTGAAGGTCTTTCGGAGACGGAATTTAAATAATTAATAGGTGAAATTAAGGAAAAGCAATTCCGCTATTTTAACGTTTCATAAACCTGACAGATGTGGCGGCGATATACTTTAAGAATAATAAATGAAAAATTAAATGAAGTCGTATATTTCGGAAAATTAATTAACTCTCGCAGTCGGATAAAAACTATCCTAAGTTACAGCTAGAATAATAATGTACCTATATAAAAAAGTTTCATATTTTTCCGTTCATGGGATGCTGAGAACATTCGTAACAACGCAAAGCTTAGTTTCAAACTGGCTTATTCTTTTTTTAATTTAGAGATTTATTATAAGTGGAGATGGAGATATTGATTGCAAGACAAGAGTACCACTGAGTATAATAAATAAAAAAAAAACAAAAATCAAAATCAAAATTATTTATTCGTTTTAACATCTAACTAGGCTCCCAAACTAGGCTGAGCCTGTATGTAGCCCAGGTCCAATCGTGGAGCCCAGGAGAACAAATATGTGAAACAGATTTGGTAGAAAAAACATAGAAACAAATTAACAAGCAAAATTTACAATACAATACAAGCAACGGTGCGTGTGTGTGTCTGTGTGTGTGTTTGTGTGTGTAGTGTGTTGTACGTGTACGTAAATATGTACGAAATATTATGTAATTATTTAACGGTAGCTTTTAGGTGAAGGAAAACATCAGGACAAAACCAATCTAATCCCATTAAGGTCTAGCTTTCCTTCTATTAGGTTGGAAGGTCAGATTTCATAAATCTAGTGCCTACGCCAAATCTTAGGATTAGGTGCCAAAGCGGACCCTGGGCTCCTTTCGTGCACGACAGGGAAAAACGGAGTACGAGAGAACAAGTACGATCTAAACTATATTATAAGTACCTAACATTATTATCATTGTTTCAGGGTTCCCTTAGCACGCAGCCACCGAACGTGTTAGACTTGAGCGGAGGCGGGCGCGCGTCGCTCGGAGAAGCTCTAACCCAGCACGCAGCGAGCGCGTTCACCGTGCGGGTGCTTCGACTGCGCAGCAACGCGCTTGCCACGCTGCCGCCGCAGGCGTGGTCGATGCGCGCGCTCACGCACCTAGACGTCAGCGACAACCGCATCACGGAGCTGTCGGAGGAGATATGCCAGCTGACGCAGTGAGTAGCATAAATAATCGAAATATTTCCAGGGTTCCTTTAGCATACAATCTCAGAGGTCGTCGCTCGGTGAAGCGCTAACGCAACGTGCTGTACGGGTGCGTGGAAACGCATATCGTCGTTAAAAGTGCGATAGATACGGAGATATACGAAATTTGAGATTCGAAGTTTTTGGTTATAGCTCTGATCACGGAGCCGCGGAGCTTCGAGACGAGATAAGCCAGCTGACGCTGAGCTACTCGCAAACTGAGGTCATGGGTTGAGGCACTAAAGTTAAGCGAAAGCCTTATTGGTTGGTCTCATAATGTGATAAGAGCTTTTTTAACTTACGGTATAGCATAGTGCTTTTGAATGTGTGTTAACTAGCAGAAGGTACGGAACCCTTCATTGTGCGTGGTCCGACAGTTCCGACACGCACTTGGCCAATTTTTTTTAATTTTTAGTGATTCATCATGCGTCCCGTTTTGGTCTTAAAAAATTGCATAGCTATTAACACGTCCAGTGATAACAGTGATTGAAAATATAAAAGTATGGTTTAAGACGTAAAGCATAACTTTCCATTAATTATGTTTTAATGAAACGTTCTCATTAGCGGTATGCGTCAAAGTTAGGTATTAAATTATACGAAAATATTTTTTCAGACTAAGTAAAGTTTAAAGTAAGTTGATAAATCGTCAATTTTTCTTTATCGAGTGGTTTCAAATAATCGAATATTACTTCATCTTCTCTTTATCGTTTAATGATCACCTATATACCCACGGCAGGTTTAATATTTTTAAGGATTAAAGGAATAAATATAAATTAAATATTAGGGGACAATCTTACACAAATCGTTAGGCTTGTGTTATGGGTACTAGACCACGATATATTTAATTAAATGGGTACATATAAATACTTAAATACACAGAAAACATCCAAGACTCATCAGAAACAGATATTCATGCTCATCACACAAATGGAATTCGAACCCAGGACCTTCAGCTTCGTAGGCTACGTCACTGTCGCTACCCACTTGGCTAACCGGTCGTCTAGGATTAATGATGGAATAACTACCTAGACAGGCACAGAAAAATGTAATGTCACGTGCTCTACCAACCCCTTGTCGGAGCACAGGTGTGATTTTATTTAGGTAGCAAGCGAGTGATTTACAATGCTATGGTATGCGCTTTCTGTGAATCGATTAATTTGAAATTTAGCAAACATGCATGAAGTACCTACATAGATCTGATGACACTGTAATTATAACGCCCCGTTAGCAAAACTTACTACCTCCAGCGAGTGTCATGATCTATGTTGGATGTAGGTGCCAACAATAGAAACCAAACGTTATGGTAAAGATACAAACAAAACGTACATTGATTTAGAGATGTTACACAGAGTGACTACTCATAGATACGTACGCGTACTCACAAACGTACCTAAAATTGTATACAATTTAGGATCTTGTTCCCCATACATACGTTCCAAAATGTATACATATTAATTGACGTTATTGTACAATATGGGCTTCATTCTGTAACGCTCGGGCGGTGGTGCGTGGCCATCTTGAGAGACTCAGACTTCGGCCACTGCAGCCACAATCTGACATTTTAATAAAATACTGACTAGTTGAAATTCTATAGACGTATATATTGGATTATTCAAATCGTTTCAGCCGCCGTTCTTCTTTACTACCAAATATTGTCAGTGATATGTGTTCTGGATGACGAAATCTATGATATACATATCTATCACTTGCGTTTAAATAGTAATTACTCTAATTATCCATAATTGAAACATTGTGGAAGGAGAGTGCCGCGCTCGCTCATAAAGCTGCTTTTCCACCAAACCTAGGCTAAGCTATTTTTTATAGGTAGGTACAGTCAGCATTAAAAGTAGCTACGCAAACGAAGACGTCAAAAGTCTTTATTAAATGGGAATAAGAACTTTTGACGTCTTCGATTGCGTAGTTACTTTTGATGCTGACTTTACAGTCAAGTGTAAAAATATGTATGATATATTTACATTAGACTGTTCACACACACACACACACACACGCACGCACGCACGCACGCACGCACGCACGCACGCACGCACGCACGCACGCACGCACGCACGCACGCACGCACGCACGCACGCACGCACGCACGCACGCACGCACGCACGCACGCACGCACGCACGCACGCACGCACGCACGCACGCACGCACGCACGCACGCACGCACGCACGCGCACACGCACACGCACACGCACACACACGCACACGCACGCACACGCACACGCACACGCACACGCGTACGCGCACGCGCACGCGCATGCGCACGCGCACGCGCACGCGCACACGCACACGCACACGCACACGCACACGCACACGCACACAACACAAAAGTGTGACACATGAAAGCGGAAAGCATGTAGGTACTTTTATTGTCGTGGTGGAACTATTGATACCAAGACGGAGTACCGACAGTACAATTCAGTAACAGTATTTGCAGGCTTTGGTAATCGCATATTATAAATATTTCATAAACATTTATAACACGCGTCGTTCTTTTCTGTGCGAATAAATAGGAAAGTCGAATGAAGATAGATCATAGATCATCATTGGACATTGTAATATGTATACTTATTTAAAAAGTATTTGTTTTACAGTTTCATCACCAAACACAAGTATCTCAAATTAATACGTCATGTGGCAGTTAGACGTTTCCGTTGTGTGCTAATTTTTTAAGTGAGTGCTTGCGTACGGCACGGGGGCTATCTCCATCTGCTCGTCGGAGCGTGCCTTACGTTCACTTTGCCTCGCGTCCAATACAACCCTGCGTTAGCTAACACGACCCACAAATAGCAGTTTTCAAATAGGACAAAATAAATCATACTGCCTGAAATTCTTCAACAACTCGAGATTGTACTTCGAAATCAGCAGCGATAATCTCGTTAATCAAACCATAGAACCCGGTGGATGTCATTCGAAAAGAAACAATAAGCCTCATTTTGTAATCTCACTCAAATACCATCATCATCCTCCTAGCCTTATTATTCCTGGTTGTGCCCCTAAAGGAGCCCGGGGTCCGCTTTGACACCTAATCACAAGATTTGGCATAGGCACTAGTTTTACGAAAGCGACTGCCATCTGACCTTCCAACCCAGAGGGAAAACTAGACCTTATTGGGACCGGACCGTAATCTCACCTACCATAATAGTAAATTGCCTGAAAAGTTCAACGGCACATAGTCCAATCAATCTTTCGCCCATCATCCAGTTCGACCGTCGCTCACCGAATGCATAGAATCCTTGCACCATTAGAAATGACGGTACACATTGCACAGAAACCGCGGATAGCCTAGATTCGGTCATATCAAAGATTTAAAAAAAGGGAGAATTTTTGCTCTATCATTTACTTTATTTGAGTTCGACGAAGCGTTACATACGAGAAGCAACTATTTCTGCGCATACTAGGTATTCGTGTCACATTTTTTGTCCTGATGCGTATTGGTCGTTTTGAAATGGTCGTTAATGGGCATACTGTTTGTTGGTCATAAACAAGTAGTAGGTAGGTAGGTAGTATGTGTAAATTATGAATAAAATAATTATCCATCGACGAAACAGTTAACTGGAAATCTTTTAACCTTATTGCAACGACTTTATTCTCTCTATCTATTCCGTATTTTAGTCGAGCTTGTTGCTGTTTCATGTAACACGATGTGACTATTACCGACGTCGTAGGTAGGTACTGACTGGTCGAGATTTAAATGCTTAATCCTTGAAATTTGAATGGAAGACGAGTTAACGCAATTATTTGATGGTATCAACGTATTAATTAATGAGATATTTACAAGGGAAGGATGCCTCCTTCGTCATTTTACTTACGGCTTCCGCGCATTGTACGAAATAGTAAATACGTCAAAGAAGAATAAGAGTACCTACTAATCTAACACTTTCCCCATTTTTTTATTTTAGGTGGCTTTTCTGGAAAATTTCTGGATGCTATATTAAATAAAAAACAAAAGGGCCTTGGTTCAATGTTTTCACTGCAGAGTATTCTAAAAAATGCGTATTCGCCCTACCAGTTCCTAGAGTATTTGCCACATTTGATAAGCAATTCGGAGATTATATTGGGATAAGTATTCACTTTTAATGTGATACTAAAACATTAACCTTAATAGTTGCACTAAAAATGAGGCATAAAACTCATTAAGTACTAATCTTCTCCTTTCGTCAAATTACGCCAAGCTATTTTAGATAATGGAATACAAAATTCTAAAATGTAACTTGTATTTGGTTCCCCGCGATACAGGCGAGGCCTAGTGCTGGGATCTCTAGAAATTATTGATATCAAAATTGTGCCAAGTAAAACCTTTATTATTATTATTAAATTGATTCAACTGCACAGAAAACTTAGAATCAACCGAAAGACATGTATATCGGTTGATTCCTGCAGGAAAGTACAATAGTATTTCGAAAGCGAAAATGCAAAGCCACGTAACGAACCAAAGATCCATAGCTAAGTGGTATTGCATAGATTTATTAAGAGATAACTTAAACAACAATATGTGGGTACCTATGTAATGGTGGAGGCATTGCGTCTTCTTGCTAAACGCGTGGTCAGTGGGGCGGCTCGGCCTGCCTCCGCGGTCAGTCTAGGCGCAACACTGCTATAGCCAGCACTCAAACTACACGTTAATTTATAAAATAAAGATGCAACTAGTGATGTTACCGATGATTATCGATTCAACGTTCACCTGCAACGACTTATCTGTGGCGAAAGCGGAGAAGTGTTGATAGCATAAGTGATGGATTGCGTGTGGTGCAACAGAGGGTTGCTTCCAAAGAGTACGGTAGTGTGTTGTTTATAATTTGGTTTATATCTACGTTGCCGGTAAAATAAGATTGGAGGTGAGTTGAATGCTTCGAAAGCATCAAGTATTTGTCAGTGGTATCAAATATCTGTTTCGTGTTTGGTTAATTGTGAAAATTATAATGTTTTACTCGACTTGGCTCAATCTGGGGGCACGGTAGTGCCCCCAGATTGAGTCAATATATTTAAAACGACTCTTGACTGGAGCATGATTATTAAATTGCTGAATTATAAACATTTCTCCTCATATTATTACACAAAGTAAAGAATTTTGAATTTGAATTATTTCGTAACTTACCTTATCGTTTATTTACATCGATATTTCGGATGTGTTGCCAGGTAACCTAATACATCCTTGGGCGTGGGAAGACTGTCCACATATCTTCAGACAAACTTCTTTTTAGTAACTGTTGTACAACTACTGTCTGACATCTTATTTGAATGTAAATCTTGCAATTAATTAAATATCTATAATTTCCAAGGAAATTAAAAATAATAAGGCAATTAAAATATGACTTTCATAAATAAAGGCAAACTTTTAATTTCGTCTGTCACGGCCGGTGGGCTTGTGGGGCGCGATTAACATACGGGTGAGATATGTTACCGTCTCGCGATGTGAAACTTCTAAACAAAACCTATTGTGTTAAAAACTTATGCAACACAAACAGAACTACTTAGATAAAACTTAAGTCTGCAACCGCTTTTGTACTGAGTGTGGAGTTAGTGTTAAAAGAATGACTCCTTAGGATCAAAACTGACGAGTCAATTGGTCTTCAAGGCCAATTAACGACGCCATCGAATTAACGTCAATAAACATTGGGATCAATATCCCAATGTTTATCATCGTTAATTCGATGATAGCATTATTTGAAGTTATGATGTTCACATCGCCTTAGCATTCCTAGCTTAGTTGTGAATAATGTACCTACCTTAAAGTATGCTTACTGGTAGGTCACCGAGCAGTATGCAACAGCAGCTTTACTTATATCCGCTTACTTCGGTAGGTAGGTATATAATATGTTTTTGATAGGTACCTACAAAATCTACTCATGCGCATAAATTAATCAAAAAAATAATACAGCTTTTTTCCTAAGGAGCGTATCTTGTATGTTTTTGTAGGCTTTAGCTATAGCTATTTTAAATATATTTTTAGAAATCAGCCCGAACCCAGTCTTTTTCGTTAAGTTAGGTAGGTACTTAATTTGATTACTAAACGGCGTCAAATCGTCTTGCTCTTTGAACAAAAAACACCAAGTAATTAAATATTGCGCATTCTACAACAATTCAAACTATTCCCGTCTGCTCAGAAACGTTAAGCAGCAAGTTTTTAATACCCTACACTTTTAAAACGATACCAATCTTATTTTAGATGGATATCGAATTTTGCATCACTGCCGGCTTTCAAGAGCGTGTATGCGCCAACGCATCAATTATTTCAAAACAAAAGTTCAACGAACCCATTCTCCAACATGCAAATCTAGACAAACTTGCGCCGTACACAGTACTATTGCGGTATTTTTCTTGTCATACACGATACTTCTTTATTTTTTCGGATGAATATAATAATTGTTTATACTGAACGACTATAACCTTGGGCTAAGTTCATCACAGACTAGGTACCTAGAACTATTCCATGGGAGTGGTCATAGCATAGGGGATGGAGCATCTAACTCCATTAGGATTATAGGATTAAATTAATTTGTAATACTAACCTTAGTCATAATTCGTGATTGTATACTAACAACTTATGGACATTACCTAGTCCGAAACAAATAAAGAATTGAATTGAATTGAATAGCATGAAATTGAGATTGAACCTGCAAATGCAAACGCGCTTGTGATTCTTCTGGATTCACAAGTGTCCATAGGCGACAGTTCCTCCAGTTCCCTGATCTCGCTCTTTCAGTTGCAGTTACACCGTGTCCAATAAGTTCGCATACAGTTTCAAACTCTCATTAAAACAAAGTGCTAATAACAATTGCAATAAAAACTATATTTCATGAAAGATACTCTTATATACAATATTCACAAAAATGTTTTGGGATAACTCCGCCTTTAACCTTCATCACCAGCTTCAAACGTTTTTTCGAATCCGTCGCACGCAGCACGCACTGCCTCCATCGGCATTTCGTCCCAAATTTGTAGGATAACTTTTTTGAAATGCTCCAAATTCTTTATTTTGTAGTTATTAAGTTTCGAGAGCATATATGAGATATGACCATACAAAAATGTCCAGTACATTTACATCCGGAGAACTCGGGGGCCATTCATTTTTTGGCAAGAAATCCGATAAATTGGTCTGACAACACGCTTGAACTGCGTTTGCCGTGTGGGATGGAGCTCCGTCTTGTTGGAAACAATAGTAATAGTTTCCATACAACATTTTTAGGTTTGCAGCAACATTTTTTCCAAATCTTCTGTTTTATAGTAATCAGCATTGATCTTTACTCCTTTGTCGATAAATACCAAAGGAACTTTACCCCGCTTACCAACTGCTCCCCAAACCATCACTGATGGTGCACTCTGGAATCTTGGCACATTCCTCTGATTATCTGGAATATCTTGGATGTTAGCTGCCCACAAAAGATCATTTTGAACATTGAGAGGTTGCTCTAATACGAAGAGTTTTTCGTCCGAAAAAACGAATTCATCCCCCGCGTGCCAGGAAAGTATAGTGTTTGATCGACCTAATCTTTTTTTCCTTATAGCTTCGGAAATGCCGTGTACTTTTCTTTTCTTGTAAGCGTGACACCCGAGGTCTGCTCTCAAAATGTTGTGTACTGGATCCTCTTGAAATATTTAAGTTCTAAATTTTCGGATCGAACGGTGTTTTTTCCAGCGGAGACGCTCTCTCACGAGTTTCACGACCCTATCCGTTCTTGCTGAACGCGGGCGACCAGATCTCTTTCGGTCTTCTAATGTGGAGGTCTCCTTGTATCTTCTAAGTGTAGTATAAACTAGGTTACGCTTAATTCCAAAAGGTTTCAACGCCGCAAAAATTGCACTCACGCTATCGCCCTTAAGAAATTTTGAAATAATAGGTTCCCGAAATTGCTTCATCATGGATTTAAGGTAAACGAAGCTAGATACATATTATTTAAATATTGTTATTTGTTCATGACAATATAAACTTCAAATTATAATGACAAAACTGTCTGAAAGTTATCTATTTTTCAAACCAGTGCTAGAAAAAGTGTATTCGAAGTTATTGGACACGGTGTAGAGGAAATCCTCTAAGTGCAACTGAAAGAGCGAGAGAGCACTTAGAGGAAATCCTCTAAGTGCAACTGAAAGAGCGAGATTAGGGAACTGGAGGACTGTTGTTTGTTAACTGTTATATTTTTGGTAAAACTACATTTAAAATAACTGCCTGAGTCATTCAATGCAGCTTTTAATGTAATTTTTTTTTATACAACGACGGTGGCAAACAAGCTTACGGCCTGCCTGATGTTAAGCTGGTACCGTCGCCTATGGACACTTGTGACTCCAGAAGAATCACAAGTGCGTTGCCGACCCTTTATTCACTTGAGGATTCGCTGTGTTGGCAGATAGAGACATGCAGGTCCCTCACTCCCAACACAGCACATCCTAGGGAGCTCTGGCGACCTTACTCACCACCAGGAACACAACACCACATGCTTCGTAGCAACAATATACCTAGCAACACTACAAACCAGTGGTGCTATTATGGCTGCGGTCTTCTGTAAGGTGAAGGTACTTCCCCAGTTAGGCTGCTCAACATACGAGCGAGATGACATTCCGCTGTGCCCTACCTCTCCTGTCTGTGCCCAACCTCTCCTCGCTGTACCCTACCTCTCCTTTAATAAAGCAAAGTACTTAGTAGTTAATAGTATTTTATGCAACTGTTGTATAAGAAGGGTCTTAAAAGGCGAGTGGCGTGGGTTGCGATGCGAGCCTTGGCGAGCATCGCAATTCAAGACGCCACGAGCGTTTTTAGACCAGTTATACACCGATGCATACATTACTTTTTCTACGACAAATTTTAAATAAATAGCAGACTACAGAATAGTTAGTTTTCAGGCAGCAAGTTTTCTATTCGTACATTTGCTACTCACGCAATTTCTTCAGGAGTGCAGTTATTAATTTCTTCGACCATTTTAAAAGGAACGTACACTTTTGTTTTCACAAACACGAATAAAATCTTAATAGATTAGGACTAATAGTTTATCATCTTTCGTCTTTTCATTTTGAACTGTATTTTGGTGGGAAATCGGAAATGTGACAGCTCTTGCTTATGGTTTGTTTTGTTTTTAATTTGTTTGCACTTACCATCCGAACCAAACCGAATCCGGACCCGGACCGAATTCAAACTGTTTATTTTTATAAATAATACCAAGAATTTATAAAACATGTAATTTAACACACAATAGATGATGATTTATTATTATTGTAGTAAATAATTTATAATATACAAATGTTAAATCGTAAATAAATACTTTTATTTCGAAATATTTGTTTATGAAGTTGGCACCACTGCAATATAACGGCCGATTTAAAAAAAAGTTAAACAGTGCTTTTATGAAAAATGTATGAACCAAAAAAGTACGCTAAACAGTTCGTTTTTGGGCCATAGAGCATAGAGTTTTTCGACGACTTACGAGTATTAGTGGTGTCATTGTATTTGAGCTACAGCTTATATAAATGACAGATAACGGTACAGGAGTAAAAAGCGGCCAAGTGCGAGTCGGACTCGCACATGAAGGGTTCCGTGAAATGAATTGCGGTTTACGATTTATGACGTATTAAAAAAAACTACTTACTAGATCTCGTTCAAACCAATTCTCGGTGGAAGTTTGCATGGTAATGTACATCATATATTTTTTTTTAATTTTATCATTCTCTTATTTTAGAAGTTACAGGGGGGGGGGGGGGGGACACACATTTTACCACTTTGGAAGTGTCTCTCGCGCAAACTATTCAGTTTAGAAAAAAATGATATCATAAACTTCAATATCATTTTTGAAGACCTATCCATAGATACCCCACACGTATGGGTTTGATGAAAAATTTTTTTTTGAGTTTCAGTCTGAGTATGGGGACCCCTAAAACTTAATGTTTTTTTTTCGATTTTTGTGTGAAAATCTTAATGCGGTTCACAGAATACATCTACTTACCAAGTTTCAACAGTATAGCTCTTATAGTTTTGGAAAAAAGTGGCTGTGACATACGGACGGACAGACAGACGGACATGACGAATCTATAAGGGTTCCGTTTTTTGCCATTTTGCTACGGAACCCTAAAAATACTTATGCCCGATTTCTTCTTTAATAACTCTAGAACGACAGAAAAGTTGGAATTCATTCGGCGAACCATCCATTTAAATCGGTTCCGAAGTAGATACTTTGCCTCTATTTATTGCTTGAAATTGAACGTTAAATTTTACCTGTTCCAGGTTAGAAGATCTCCAAGTGAGCGACAACGAGCTGCAGTCTGTGGACTGCGTGCTCCGCCTGCCTCGACTACGTAACCTGGTCGCAGCAAGAAATCTCATTACTCATTTCGGGGTAAAAAAGATTCTTGCTAAAATTATTATAATAGTACATTACAGACACCAGGAAAGAAGCAGCTTCGTATCACTATCCGTACGTACGTATCTATACCTACTCACCCGGCAAGCCTTACCTGCAGGCAAACTGTTCAAACAGTTTTGCAGGGACATGTTTTAGAATAAGTTTTTTATATCTTTGGTTAATAAATATAATAAAAAAAAAAAAAAAAAAAAAAAGCCCTTTTCACGGCCAGGCATCTATAGTGCTTTTCTCAAACATGCAATGAAATAAATGAATAAAAAGTCCTCAAATCAAACTAATTTTCATGGCTGAATGTGATGTGTAGGGTGAGCTACGCACACATATCCCCCTGCCTGAAGGGCTCTCGGGGGTTTCCTAGTTAACTCAGACGGGTAGGAGTCTTGCGGGAGCAGGGTAAATGAGAACAGCGGTCGGGATATATTAGAAATGGGTCTTAACGCCCGTTTATTTAAATAACAAAGACTTAAGTTATGATTCGTGTTAAATCGCGGAACGCGGCACGGCAGCCTGTCGATTATTATATGGGGTTGGGTTGGTGAGATACGGAAGTGACTCCAGAAGGGAGTGGGGGAGAAGTAAACACTCGGCAAACCAAGCGGCTCATGGAAGGGAAGAGGGGTTTAGGAATCCCACGGCGGTGCACTCGGCAAACCAAGCGGCTCATGGAAGGGAGGAGGGGTTTAGGAATCCCACGGCGGTACACTCGGCAAACCAAGCGGCTCATGGAAGGGAGGAGGGGTTTAGGAATCCCACGGCGGTGCACTCGGCAAACCAAGCGGCTCATGTAAGGGAGGAGGGGTTTAGGAATCCCTCGGCGGTATACTCGGCAAACCAAGCGGCTCATGGAAGGGAGGAGGGGTTTCGGAATCCCACGGCGGTGCACTCGGCAAACCAAGTGGCTCATGGAAGGGAAGAGGGGTTTAGGAATCCCACGGCGGTGCACTCGGAAAACCAAGCGGCTCATGGAAGGGAGGAGGAGTTTAGGAATCCCACGGCGGTACACTCGGCAAACCAAGCGGCTCATGGAAGGGAGGAGGGGTTTAGGAATCCCACGGCGGTGCACTCGGCAAACCAAGCGGCTCATGGAAGGGAAGAGGGGTTTAGGAATCCCACGGCGGTGCACTCGGAAAACCAAGCGGCTCATGGAAGGAGGGGTTTAGGAATCCCACGGCGTTGCACTCGGCAAACCAAGCGGCTCATGGAAGGGAGGAGGGGTTTAGGAATCCCACGGCGGTGCACTCGGCAAACCAAGCGGCTCATGGAAGGGAGGAGGGGTTTAGGAATCCCACGGCGGTGCACTCGGAAAATTAAGCGGCTCATGGAAGGGAGGAGGGGTTTAGGAATCCCACGGCGGTGCACTCGGCAAACCACGTGGCTCATGGAAGGGAGGAGGGGTTTAGGAATCCCACGGCGGTGCACTCGGCAAACCAAGCGGCTCATGGAAGGGAGGAGGGGTTTAGGAATCCCACGGCGGTGCACTCGGCAAACCAAGCGGCTCATGGAAGGGAGGAGGGGTTTAGGAATCCCACGGCGGTGCACTCGGCAAACCAAGCGGCTCATGGAAGGGAGGAGGAGAAGGGCGGAGGGCAGAGTTGTGCTCACGGCAAGCCGCTAGCAAAATGGAATGAAAATAAAAAAAAAATACTTCCCGGCCTAGGCCTTCGTAATAATGCCTAGAAATTCCTTTACAGTTCTCTCGAGTTGGTCCGCCCGAAACGTGATACTTTGGAGCCAGATATAACCCAAGTAATGACGACATCTCATGTTTGAGAAAATCTATTTGAATGATGACCAGACATTGTAAATTTGGTGGGATTTTAGAGTGGAGCAGAGACGATAGTTTGAAAGAGTTCTCTTAGTATAGGATCTTAGGTAGCTACTTACGAGTACCATGTCTACTTTCGACTATAAATTATTATTAGTTATAAGTTTACATAAAGGTAATTGAGTTTTTTTACAAACTAAATTGCCTGCACCAAATTTATCTGTTCACATCCCAATGATTGACAGGTAGATAATGCCTTATAGCCGTAAATTCGCTACTTGATTCTCTTGTATTGTGCAATAAATTTTAAATAAATAAATAAAGTATGTAAAAAACATCAAATAAACCTCTTGAAAATTTGAAGAAAATATGGACTAAGTTTTTTTAAACACAATTTTTTTACGTTTAAGTACATATAGAATGTGTGTGTGGTTAGCACATCAGCAGGATATAACGGTTTCATGGTACGTTTACATTTTTGTTAACATTGGGTTATCTATCACTTATTTTATTAGTAAATCGAACACTTAATTTTCATTAGAGTTCCGTACTCAAAGAGTAAAACGGGACCCTATTACTAAGACTTCGCTATCCGTCCGTCCGTCCGTCTGTCTGTCACCAGGCTGTATCTCAAGAACCGTGATAGCTAGAGAGTTGAATTTTTCACAGATTAGGTATGTATTTCTGTTGCCGCTATAACAAGTTGTTAAAACAACAAATACTAAAAACAAAATAAAATATATTTTTAAGGGGGGCTCCCATACAAAAAACTGATTTTTTTGCCGTTTTTATAGATAATCTGTCACCAGGCTGTATCTCAAGAAACGTGATAGCTAGAGAGTTGAAATTTTTACAGATTATGTATTTCTGTTGCCGCTATAACAACAAATACTAAAAACAAAATAAAATATTTTTTAAGGGGGGCTCCCATACAACAAACGTGATTTTTTTGCCGTTTTTATAGATAATGGTACTTGGCACACTTGGCCGGTTTTGTCCGAAAAAGATAAAAAAAATATATATACATATATTTTTTGAAATAAATAGTCGCACAACAGTACGCCATAGGTAGGTTATTAGGTCATCGTAGGTTCCTACTCACGGTACTTGTCATTGATTTAACTTACCTGCAATTTTTCAGAAAAACGACGTCAGCGCACGTATGGCTCCTGATGACGAAAATGAGTCCCACTCCCCGCTTACCAGCGTGGATCTCCGTAACAACAAACTGAAGGGGAGCATCATACTCGGGAACTATGAAGTAAGATAATTTATTACTTTATTTATATTTATTTATTTGTTGTCGTCTGGCAGCGTAGATGTGGGTGCCAAGACCGCGAAGCTAAAGTGACTGGGGTGGACCCATGTCCATGCATAGTCCAGGCAATGTCGTGCGGGGTATGAGGGGTGAGAGCGGGTTAGGGCGAGCCCAAACTGCATATACGTGTAGCTCGGGACATGACGTTGTCAAACCCGCAAACGGCGCAAACATCAAAGGCGTCGGTCCACTGGTTACTCTCTACACTGTGCTATGGGGCTAGTTCGATTTGTGTAATAAGATTGTCCCTTTAATATTTATCTATTTATTTCTGTATGCCCATTTTCATCCATTCATTTTCAGACAATATGGAATACCCTATAACATTTTTTTTTAATTTCTTTATTTTGATCGCTTTACCACGGATATATCAAAAAGGTATATCAAAAACCAGCCACCGGCCAAGTATGAGTCAAGCCAAGCATAAGGAACTGGTGTTCCCTCTCCGTACCATAACAACGTATCTTCAGAACCCTGGGGTCGCTTTTTCGTAGAGGGTAGTTTCACGGTTATCACTCTAACTTTATATTTCATCGTGTTCAAAACAGATCCCATGTAATTTTTAGATGTATTTGCTCATTTGCAAATTTGAAAAAAAAAATGTGTTATATATTTATCGTTCCAGCATCTAGTATGTCTGGACGTGTCCAACAACTCGATCGAGGTGCTGGTGGTGTCGGCGCTGCGCGGCCTCCGCGAGCTGCACGCGTCACACAACACGCTGCGACACCTCGCTCTGCACGGCGGATGTCTGCGGACCTTACGGGCCCCGCACAACCGTAAGTCATTTGTTTATTGACTCATTGTCATTTGGTTGTTGACGACCTCTGTAGCCTAGTTGGTAGTGACCCTGCCTACGAAGCCGGAGGTCCCGGGTTCGAATCCCGGTAAGGGCATTTATTTGTGTGATGAGCACAAATATTTGTTCCTGAGTCATGGATGTTTTCTATGTATTTAAGTATTTATTTATCTATACTAGCTGTTGCCCGCGACTTCGTCCGCGTATAACATGTTATCATCTAAATGTTTGTTAAAGGAATGAATAAAAAAAAAAAAATTGAAATTAATTTTCTACCTAGACTTTTAGAAAACAATCTAAAACCGAAGTTACAAATCTCTTACTTTCAAAATCTCTTGCTCTCTATACAAACTAAGAACCCTCTCTGAACCCTCATAGTAAACAGTCTGAAACCGTAGTTACAAATTTCTTACTTTAAAAATGTCTTGCTCTCTATACAAAGTTCGAACCCCCTTTTAACCTTCATAGGCGATGAATTAAAAAAACGCTGAAATAAGTTTTGTAGTCTAAACAGGCTAAGATCGCAGTTACAAATATCATAATTTAAAATTTTCTTGCTCTCCATACAAACTTTGATCGCTTTTCAGGGAAAAATTAAAAATAAAACACTCGGTTTTTTTATTGTAATAGGTAAGTATTTTTTCTACAAACTATCTAGTCTCTAGCTAAAAAAAAGTGTTTCCCATACGAACCTTGCACCCCATTTTAACCCCTTAAGGGGTGAAATTTTCCAAAACGCTGGCAGTAGGTATTTTTTTGTATTTTAATAAGTAGGTACTTAATCTTTCTACAGAGTTTTAAGTTTCTACCTAAAAAAAATTTTTCCTACACAAACATTGCAACTCTTTATCCCCCTCTTAGCCGGTGGAAATTTTCAAACCACTGAAAGTAATTTACCTATATATTTGTATTCTAATAAATAATCTTTCTACACAATTTCAAGTCTCAAGCTCAAAAAAAAAGTTTCCTCCATACAAATTTTCACCTGTTTTAATCACCCTTAGGGGTGGAATTTTCCAAAACGCTGAAAGTTCTTTATTTGTATTGTAATAAGTAATCTTTCAGCAAAGGTTTGTCGCTTGCGATCTTTTTAAAAAGGTTTGAGATTCTAGCTCAAAAAAATCCCCTTTACCAACATTGTACCCCTTTTTCATACCCTGGAATGGTGGGTGGAATTTTCCAAAACGCTGTTTTTATTTATTTGTATTGTAATAAGTAATTTTTCTACAAACTTTTAAGCTTCTATCTCAAAAAGAAGTTTCGCTCATACAAACTTTGCAACCCTTTTTAACCCCATAAGAGGCTGAATTTTCCAAAACGCTGGCAGTACTTTATTTGTATTCTAATAAGTAAGCTTTCTACAACGTATTGAGTCTCTTGCTAAAATAATAAAGTTTCCCCCATACAAAATTTGCACCCCTTGTTTACCCCCTTAGGGGCAGAATTTTCCTAAACGTTGAAAGTATTTTATTCGTATTCTAATAAGTAATATTTATACAAATTTTTAAGTCTCTAGCTATAAAAAATAAAGTTTCCCTCATACAAACTTTGCACCCCTATTTGACCCCTTTAGGGGTAGAATTTCCAAAAATCTCTTCTTATCCGTTGCCTACGTTGTATAAGGTAGTTCTAGTGTTAATTTCAACTCTCTAGCCCCAGTAGTTTCGGCTGTGCGTTGATGAGTGAGTGGGTGAGTCAGTCAGGGCATTTATATGTAGGTATATATAGATAGAAGATGGCGAAAAGCCCATTCAAATATCTCAAAACCGTTTTAATGTCGCTTGTTAGAGTGAGAAAACGATCGGGGACTGTGACGTCAAGATCCCGAGTGTCATAGTAAAAAACAATCGTTTCATTTGAAGGTGCGTTTTGTGAAAAAGGGACAGAACATAAAACTTTGGAACTTAGTGATTACCTATTTATATACCTAACCTCTTGCGTTGATTTTTTCTCTATTATCCTTTTTTCGAGAAAATACATTATGATTATTTTATTTAGTGTCTACCTACAGCCGGGTCCGCTGCACCAATGTTTTCCATGTTTTTAAACATCTAACATGTTTTCCGTCAGGTTCGGCAAACAAATAGGGTTTTGTTTTGATTGGCAAAACATGTTTGACGTTTAAAAACCACGAAAACATGGCGCAGCGGACGCGGCTTACGGGGTGTAGTTTCGATTCCAGAGGGCCTACCGGGAAATACATTCGAAGTTTCCCCTCTCTGTCATACTTACGAGTTCGTACTTAAGTGCGACAGAGAGGGAAAACTTCGAATGCCGTTCGCGGTAGGCCCTCTGAGCTATAACCACGAACTTCAGAATTCAAAAATATTCGGGTATCTCTATCTCTATCGCTAACAGCACTCGATTGACAGGGATGCAGTTATACGAACTTCGAGTTTCGGTTTTCGTGGTAGCGCCATAGGCACTTTGGCAGAATGCGCAAAGAACGCGTGCCATTGCCATTCAAAAAAAACAAATTCGTGTTAATCATATTGTTAAAATTTGTTAATACATTTTTTGAAATTACGCCATAATGCGACATTTGCGCATATAAGTTCTCATATCACAATCGAATATTTTTTTATGGTTTAACTTTTGGCATGTGTATCGTAAAGGTCTATCGTAGACTGGATTTAAATTATTAATAAGTGAAAGGCAAAGCAATTCCGCCATTTTGACGAAAATTTGACGTTTCTTATAGCTGACAGTTGGAGCAACGTTTGATTTCAATAAAAATAAATGAAAAATTAAATGAAGTCGTATATTTCGGAAAATTAATTAATTGTCGCAGTCGGATAAAAACTATCCTAAGTTGCAGCTAGAATAATAATGTACCTATATAAAATGTTTCATATTTTTCCGTTCATGGGATGCTGAGAACATTCGTACCGCACAAAGCTTAGTTTCAAACTGGCTGATTCTTTTTTTAATTTAGAGATTTATTATAAGTGGAGATAAGTATGTCTATCGTCGTCTAGTACCCATAGTAGGCTTTGCGTAGTTTGGGACTAGGTCGATTTGTGTAAGATTGTACTTTCACTTTCACACTTTCTTTGTAGTTGACAAAATGGGGTTGAAATACTGGTGGTCATAAATTATTTTTGGGTTAACAATTATTAGTTTGGAGTCATGTGTCTTAATGCGATAGCAAGATAATTTGGGTTATAATTTAACATAAAAATGGAGATAAAATTTTGGTGATCATTCATTATTTCACTATATATTTTTAAAGAGAGCTTAGGGTATCAAAGTATTTTTTGATGGTCATTATATTTTATCCCCTTTTAAATAACCGCTTCCCTCACGTTCATATTCATTTTGAAATTGAATAAGTCAATTTTGTAATACAAAATTACCAAACGCATCAATTGGTTTGAAATAGTTGACGGGAATTGGTATAAAAACAGATAATTAATATTGCAAAGTGGTAACACAATTACCAACGGCACATAAATATTAATTATTGCATGATGCCTTTTATTAATACAATGAATCAGGTTGGGCTTGTTTAAGTTGAGTAAAATACTAATGTTACCATTATTTAATTTCAGAACTGGAAACTTTGACTACCATAGTACCACCGATAAACTTGGTGGAACTAGATGTGACTAACAACAAATTGAAGTCGTTACCGCAATGGCTCAGTGGCTGTTCCGATTTAACCACACTTCACGCCAACAACAACCAGTTAATGTCTTTGCCAGAACACCTATTCTGTAGTGAATTATCAAGCTTACGGAGTCTCCACTTGGCTCACAATAAAATATCAATCATCCCATCAATGCCAAGACTGAGAGCACCTTTAAAGGACTTCCTTTTGCATGATAACTGTATACAATCACTCCCAGAAAACTTCTTCTCCGTTTGTGATAGACTGTGTGTTCTGAATCTTTCTAATAATAGACTTAACCGCTTACCTCCCGCCAGAGGCCCATCGTCACACTGTCTCGAACGTCTCTACTTAACAGCCAACTGTTTGACGGATGATGTAGCAGAAGTAATTATTGCTTTTCGAGGGTTGAGGATATTACATCTTGCATATAATTGTTTAACAGTTCTTCCCGAGAGTTGCATAAACTTTTGGCCAGACATTGAAGAACTGGTACTCTCTGGGAATGGGTTTACTAGACTGCCAGAAAACCTCCCACAACTGAACCATATAAAGTCAGTCAGAGCACATTCCAACAGACTACGCTCAGTACCAATGTTTGCTTGTAGTCCTTCCGTGAAAATCCTCGATTTTGCGCATAATGAGTTAGACAGCATAGACTTACGACTTCTTGCTCCAAAACAACTCAAGTTTCTCGACATATCGTGTAATAAAAAGTTACATGTAGATCCTTCACAGTTTAATGCGTACAGATGTCAAAGACCTCTGAGTTTAGTGGACGTTACCGGGCAACATTCGGTGGCATGGCCTCACAAGAATAACTATCATGAGGAGTTAAACGGCTCGACCCCTTGGACTACTGGGTTTTCAGAATGTCCCAACAAATCTCTACAACTGTGCTGTGCGCAAATAAGGCTACCATCATTTTGTAATAAGGAAGGTTTTTTCGCAGTAATTGACGGTGAAACTGACATAGAAGTTCCAAAAATATTGCAGTCAAGTTTACCAGGACTTCTTTTGGAAGAAAGATCAATAAAAGAAACCGTAAATGAATACATGAAGTATGTGGTTCTTTCTGCACATAGAGAATTAAAAGAAAAAGGACAAAGAAAAGGGGCTAGCCTGATAATGTGCCACTTATCACCAATAAACTCACCAGACAATGGATTTGGACACACATCTAAAAGATACAGCATGAGACTAGCTAATGTTGGTGACACTAGAGCTGTTTTGAGTAGACGTAATGGTCCACTAAGTCTCGGTATCGAAAATAATAAACGTTTGGGATATTCGACTCGATACCCTAACACAATACCAGACCCTGATGTAATTCAAACTATCATAAAGGAAGATGACGAATTCTTGTTATTAGGCAATGGAAACTTCTGGAATGCTATCAGTGTTGAAACTGCCGTATCTGAAGTAAGAGCTGAGCGTAATCCAGTTCTTGCTGCGAAGAGATTACAAGATTTGGTTCAAAGTTATGGAATAGATGAATGTATATCTGTACTTATTATACGATTTGATTCATGTAAATCAGATGTCGACATGCTAATGAGAGAATTAAGACAAACCATAACTACAAATAAATCGGTTTGTAGACCAGATTGTTGTTGTTCGCGCTTGGACGCATGTTGCCACTCTGCTACGCCTCCCAAACCGTGTAGTGATCGCTCATCTCCGAGCGGGCAAAGCGACCGTCCTCCAAGTGAAGCTGTGAGCCACCAACACTACGCCAGTGTGCGCTCGTCGCAGACGAAGGCTTCAGAGAGGAGAAGCTGCCGCGGCGGGGTCGCTCGAGCTATTCGCGTCCGGGTCGAGGAGGACAAGGACGACGACCAACGAATCGATGAATCCACTAATCCGGAAGAGAATTTTAAATGTTGGGAGTATATGTTAGAACAAAACACTCAAATGCTTTTCGATAAGGAACTGGATAATCTCTCAAAGGGAGTAAAGTCCAACGTAAGTAGCTTAAGGAATTTGAAAGGATTGTCCGGTAGTAGCCCGCAGTTGCATCTGACGGGCAAACAATCAAAGGGTGTTCCGTTTTTGTCAAAACATTTTGGCAGCGCACGATCCTTCGGTACTGCTTTAAAACCAGATCTTCGGTTCGGTTCTGGAAGATTGCCGAACGGAGGCCCTAATGCTGCTTACTTCGGATCCTTGCAGCGACTGATGCCATATCACATGGAGTATGATTTTGCTGTGATACAGGAAAAAGCCACACAATCCCAAGACTCACTGGACCTCGAAGGTCGCATGCAGCAATACTGGGGAGTGGCTACAACGGAACTGTGAGTTGAGTAAACCTTGTAAATAAAACTTCCTGAGTAGGTATAGTACGTAGGTATAATTCATGTATCATAGTAATTTATACCATTGATTTGTCGACTAGAATTTACTTTGCACAAAGTATTATATCACTATAGACTTATCCATATAATTGTGAGCTATATAAACACTTATTCACTCATTATATTAGTATGTACATTATGTTATATAGTTTGTCGAACATTGAATTAAGCTTTAAGTAATTGATAATAAAATTACTTAAGTATATCGACGTCTTTCATTAGAAATTTATATTTTACATATCATAACATTTTAAAAATTATTGAATCCTAATAATTTATTTACATAGTACCTTGCTACTATTAAGGCAATTCAAAAATGCTCAAATGTGCTCGATGTTCATACACAATGCATTCCATCCCCACCACAGCAACAATCAAAAATCGTGTGCTCTCACACATAGTGGTGCTTCATCCATAATTTTACTGCTTATCCGTGAAAATCCGGTCTTCAGCATGATTTTCATTGTTTCATTTATATTTACAGTGTCCTTAATATATACCTATCGTTTTTAATCGGCGTACGTCATACAGCGGGGCCACTGTTGAGACTCAATTCCAGTTAACCTTACAACTTAATGGCATACTCGTCCATCCGGTGCGAACTGCGATCACAGCTCCCGTTTGACGACGAGCTCGAGCGGCTGCGCGAACGCGAGCGCGGGGTAGGGTGCGGGGAGCGGCGGGGGCGCGGGGTGGGGTGCGGGGAGCGGCGGGGGCGCGGGCTGCGCGTGCGCCGGCGGCGGCCGCCGCTAGGGGAAGCCCCTGGAAATAAACACGATTCATGTTAAGGGGAGCAGCTACGCCAGATACAGTCGTTTTTACAACGTTAAGGCTCTTAAAAGAACTAAGAGTAACTAGTTCAACAATAACCTGAACGTTTGAATTAATTGTAAATATCAAAAAAAAACTTGATTAAGTATAAGGTTATTTTCAACTAAAAATGTGCTTAACTACAAGTGGTATTTACACGGTTATAAGAAAAAGATTGGTATTTTTTATATTCCGAAATAAGTAATTGTTCGTTTTAACAATATGAATTTTGTTCTAACCTCGCAAGTTGAATTGTGCGCGAGCAATGAGCACAGCATATCGAGCTAACACTAGCGAGCAAACTTTTGTCAACATTCGGCAAGACCAGTATTTTTTTGGAGGTACAGTCACGGATTTTAATAGTTAAGCCATTTAGGAATCAACTAATTTTGGATTTCATAGTAAGCTTTGAAGTGTCCAGTATAAAGTGAGCTCTAAATGGCTTAACAATTAAAGTCCGTGACTGTACATACGCACATTTATTGTCGACTAAGTGCGAGTTCATACAAGTCCTGATTGGTCGAATTGTTATTCGAACAGCACAATGTAGAGCTGAATAAGTACATATAAGTACACAATTTTGAAACCCGAATTCAGAACTGGCTGAATTCGCACTTTATCAATGCCTAGTCTCGACTAAATCGACCAGTTTCTCTTTGAGCTAAATAAGTAACTGAATTCTGCGAAACATAGAATGTATCGTGATTTCGGCGAACTTCGTAATCCTTATCCATATTATCTGCTTGAACGCTTGACTACGGTAGTTCTACGGTAGGTAGGTACTTGAGTATATTTATGATGCAGTTAGCTAAATATTCTGAGGTCTCATTTTCTTTTTTGCTGTCCGCGCGGCTCTGCCTACGCATTACAAAGAACACAGGCAATCCCGCGGGATAAGATATAGCGTATGTCCATTCTGATTCAGGATTCCTGAAGGTTAAGAATTATTATACTTCACTAGTACAGTTCAGTAGTAGTAGTTGGAGGCTGTAGGCTTTATATAAAATGCGGGCTGAGTCGCGCGGTTATCTGGCAAAGAGCATGTTATATACAGTAGGTAACGTTCTTGTTTAGAAATTTCCATTACCTCGTTGCATTAGCATAATTATAAGTAGTGGTTTATCTGTATCTATCAATTTGACATTTATGTTTGTAAGTAGACAAAAAGACATTTTTCACACCTGCTATTCAGAAATCAGTCCTTATATTTCCTGTTAAATTTCCCTCATAGAAGTTGTGAAAAGCAGTAGGTGCCATTCGGTAGCAATGTTATTTCCGTCTTGAGCGTAAACACTTGAATCCCTCGTTACGCTCAAGATTCAATATACCACCCTCGCCGTAAATATATAATTTTGCTCCCTTGAGACACAATCCAGTATTAACTCACGGACGTTCCTTAAATGGTATACTGTATAAGATCATTCATTACCTGGGGGAATAGTGGTGCGGCTCGCCGAGCCAAGAGTCTGGGGAGGGTGGGAAGTCTGGGTAGGCCCCCGCGGCCGGCGACGAGGAGCTACTGAGGTCGGACGCGCCGCCTGCGCCCGCGCCGATTCCGGCACCGCTCATGGCTTGTCCTGTTATATGAGCATACATTACTATATGAGTTATTCAGGCAGGAACAGAATAAGAATTCCAATTCCAATTCTAATATAGATAGGTAACTAACTATAGTGCATTTTATATTTAGGTAATGTCTGATTACAAAGAGTCTCGTTACGTTTTGACTCTATTTCAGTGCCTTGGAGTTTCAAAGGTGGGACTGTTTCATTATCGCTTTGTGTTGCTGCACTTATTTCTTTATGCAAAATGTTTCTGAGGAACACAACCGAGAGCTTTTTAAACGTGAGAGAATGTACCTAAGTAGAAGTTTGTAAACTAAATTGATCCGAGAGGAAACGTTACACATGCCGCAAACAATAATAGTACGTTTACTATAGGTGAGGCACAATTTTCTACGGGTAATATGATACTTGGGAATGGATGAACATTTTAGAAGTGCCTGATTATTTTTTTGGTGATAGGAATAACCTTCCTTAGCACCAAAAAAAAGTTGCACACATTACAGCTGCGTCAATTATTTCTGAAAAATATAAACAGTTTACTTACTGACGTTTTGGGTTTAGGACGGCGAATGAGATACTTTCTTTGATATGTCTAACGTAAGTGAGGAAACTGTTTATATTTTTCAAAAATAATTGACGCAGCAGAAAAGTATGCAACTTTTTTCAGGTGGTAAGAAAGGTTATTCCTATCACCAAAAAAATAATCAGACACTAATGAAATAATCAGACGAAAACAGGTAGCTAAATTACTAATAAAGCGCATGTTGTGGCGATACATTGGTTTAAACTAGTTACACACGCGGCTCCGCGCTCCGAAGAATCCAGGCGCAACCGCGGAATGAAACATAGCCTATATCTATCCTGAAGGTGAAATAATTTGAAATCGGATTGAGTAGTTCCGGTTTACCTTTCGGCTTTGTCAGTTTGTACCTAAATATGTATAGACAAACTGACAAAGCTACAATCTCACAGACTTTCCCCCATAGACAGCACCTTTCCCGATATCACCCGATATAGTGCTTGCCACGTACCTACTAATCTACGCGGGACGCGGGTGTGCCTCTGCCAGGAGACGCAGGCGGGAACATTCATACCCTTACGTCGCGTACTACTTATACGTTGATGGCATTATTTTTACCTGCACAATGACACTACATAAGCACTTACCAATGTTAGTATAAACTAGATGATCAGGTGGGTAGTGGTAATGAGGATGAGGGGGCGAGTGCGCGCGCAGATACGGCGGCGTGGCGGCGTAGCGCGCGCCGCCCGTCGCGCCCGCGCCGCCGCCGCCCGCCGGCGAGCCCTCGTCGCCGCCCAGCGCAACTGTGCTGTAACTGTCGTTGCTCAGATCTGTGGAAACACACCCTCAATCAGTACTGGATCCTGGGGGGGAGGGTCTCACCCCAAAACCATCTGAGTCCTTCCAGGACAAATCTTCCATTAAGATAAAATCTACTTTTAGTGGGGTCAAGCCCTCCCGAAAAGGGGTAAGTCAGCATCAAAAGTAGCTACGCAAACGAAGACATCAAAAGGCTTTATTAAAAGGGAATAAGATCTTTTGACGTCTTCGATTAGTTCGATTGCGTAAGTAGTTACTTTTGATGCTGACGGTACAACCAAAATCCTGGATCCGCCACTCAATCCAGTAACACTCGTCATCATTTTTATCCCACGACGGCGGAAATCAAGTAGGTATTTGGCCTGTCTGATGGTAAGTGATTCCAGAACAATCATAAGCCGTTTGTGGATTTGAGGATTTGTTGTGTTGACAGCTAGAGATAAATGTAGGTCCCTTCACTCTCAACACAGCGTTTCCTCGGAAGCTCTAGTCATCAACATCATCCTGGCCGACTTTGAGCACGACGACTGGTGAAAAACTGGCTAGTGCCTCATTCATCAGCTCTAAGGTGACTGACTTCTATGCATGTAAGTGAATGCGTGTGCACACTCCAAGGCAAGGTCAGCAGGAGGTCAGCAGCCATCCAACGAAATTCTAGTGGATACCTCCAGTAAAATATTACTAGTGTGTGTTGTTAGTGTTAATGTTAATGATGGAAAATGTGAAGTCCCATTTTTGGGTTCTGACAGCATTTTCCGGCCTGTTCGTCTGTGAGTATCCAATGTAAATATATTATGTCAACATAACAGGTAAAACTAATCGAACCGTAGTAGTACCTAAATTTATCAAACACAATGTTTAAGAACTAAAACACGATATTTAGGCACCCGGAAAGGGTTCTTGTTGGAGTGATCTAAATAAATCGGGATGCTTTGCGTGACTTATAATTCTTCTCTAGCTTCATATGTGCATTATTAAAGATTCTTCATGAAAGTTATTGACAGAATTATATTTTGTGTTGGTACTTCATATAATCCGAATTATACTTTACATGAATAACTGTGTTTACCATGATGGCTGAAGGAATCCAGGTCTATCTTCAGCTCGTCCTTGTCCAACAGCCGCTCGTGCCGCGGAGAGCCGCTGCCGCCACCTTTCATCGATCTGAAGTACTGCGACCAGCGCGTGCGACCTGCGTCCTTCTTCAAACGCTTCTCTTTCGCTCGCCTGCAATTAACGGTCATTTCATTCATTTGAATCATTCGTAAAGGAATCAAGAAAACACCATCATATCATGAAGTGATGAGTTTTAACATATTTTTTTTTGGAGTTTAATATACTTACACAACATTGACATAGTTAGGTATTTACCCTAAGGTTACCTAAGTACTTAGATTTATAATTATGTAACTTATACAATGCGGGGTTCAAAATTAATAGAATTGTCATGTAAATAGTTTTCTATATAAATATTTAGAAGCCTAGATAACACGGGTTTTTTTTTAATTAGATTTGGCTTAAGTTCCGCAAGAACCTAAGATACACTGTTAAGCACATTTACGCACATCCACAAGAAAAAAATATAGTTGTGCGCCAATATTTCACAAATAAGTATTTGTAAACATTGTCGATGTGTACATTACAGAACCTATTCGGTTATCGTCGAAAAAATTGAATTTATGGTGAAAGTGTAGTTTAGCTTTTAAATTCATTATTATATATACTACACAATGCCATGATTTTCTTCAGGCAGGTACCCTGTAGTACCTAACCATTTAGCTGGCTGGGGGTGAGGACACCGAATTAGGGCTTTAAAGCCCTAATTTTTGTTACGCAAACGGATTCGTGAATCGAAAAATCGAAAACGTCACCCCACCATGGGCTTAACGAGAAAACAAAAACATTCCCACTTTACGTGTAGCAGGCCCCTAAAAAATATATATTTTTAAAATTTTATTTTATCATTTGACTGATTTGTATAGGTACCCATGCCAAATTACAGCTTTCTAGTAGTAAGGTTCTCTGAGCTAAGCTCCGGGCAGACAGACGGACATGGCGAAACCATAAGGGTTTCTTGTTGACTACGGAAACCTAAAAATTATACCAGGGGAAATCCTTGGCGATGTACAATATGTTGTACCTAGCTTAGAAGCTAAGTATCACATTTTCATCATATGCAATGGATGCTTTCCTCGCAAGAGTGTTGAAAAAGGTCATATAAACGCGTGAAAATGTTTAGTTATTATCAAAAATATGAACTCTAACATGACTCTAACACAGTAAAAGAGAAGCGATACTTAATACAAAGATATACATCATCGACTGTCCTGTGTGCAGTATATTTTGCGTGTTTTATAGCTCAGCGGGGAGTCCGGGCATTCAACAAAGAGCCTGATTAATTAAAGTGCCTCGCAGTCGCGCGGCACCCCCAGCGGCCCCAACGTACAAAACAAATGTTACCTATGGAAGGCCTTCCACGGTGCCGGGTTTGTGGCTTTCACTAATGGGGTTTCATGCAGGCTACGGTACCTACGTAGTTAAACTGGATTTATGTTTTAAGTATTATTTAATCTACCAAAGCGTATAGCCGATAAAACAAATACGTATTGAAATAGGTAGGTATGTTACCGCTTCACTAACAATTCAAAAGTCTGAAGGGAGCCAAATTGGCTTTTTCTGTTTGAATTATGTCCCTTCTTTTTTCTTTTCAATGTGAGTAGGAATTAATGTGAGAACTCGATTATTAAATTAGACACCTGTTCATTCACTCTATAAAGCCGGTATCTGATTCCTACCAACACTCGCTAAATTTTATCCTTCTTTTTACAATATTGTATAGTTAGGTAACGATATTAGCACTGGCTAGAACTCTCATATACAGTGCGACTCGTTATAATGTGCACATAGCAAAATGGGAGAAACTACGCCCAATTTTACCGACGCAAAAAATGTAAAAAAAAATCTTTTGGGTATTTTGATTTTTTTATGATTTTTTTAGTTTTTTATTTCGCAAATCCATACTACATGTAAATAAAACGTTACTGCTCTTAGTAAACTACACCGCCTATAGACACGAAACAAAAACAAAAATTATCATTAATAACTGGGCAAGGCACTACAATGATAATTGTTGAAAAAAACCACGCCCTAAATTGTGTTAATTTTTCCTACTTTTTTTTTTTAAATGTCCCATTTACCTAACGTTTTTATTATTTCATGTTTTTTTACACCGTATTAGCTTTCTAACAGTATAGATTATGACTGAGATACAACTTTAGTTATCAGCGGTCAAACAAACTTCCCACTCCCAAACCGTCGTAGCACTTAAAGTAACTGGCAAAATACGGTGTCTTCCTGCGACATCGTAGCACGTGCGTACGCAAGGTCATTGTTTGACCGCTGATAACAAAACTTGTGAGCAGTCATAAACGTGGTAACTTATACTGATAGAAAGCTAATACGGTGCAGAATAACATGAAATAATAAAAAAGTTAGATAAATAAAACATTTTATTGAGATATTTTACATTAAAAAAAAGTAGGAAAAATAAACACAATTTTATGAAAAACCTCGTAATAATAAATTGGGACGTGATTTTTTTCGACAATTATAATTTAAGTGCCTTAGCCTGTTATTAATGATCATTTTTGTTTTTGTTTCGTGTCGATAGGCGGTGTAGTTTTTCAGTATGGAATCGCAAAATAAAAAACAAAAAAATCATAAAAAGTCAAAATAGCCAAAAGATTTTTCAAAAAAAAATTTGCGTCGATACAATTGGGCGTAGTTTCTTCCATTTTGCTATGTGCACATTATAAAACCTGTATATACAAACTGTGGGTAAATCAATGTTAATGAAAGTATCGTTTGAACATTTATGTATGGGCACCGATCAGAATCTGATAACAGCAGCGGATCATCGAGACCTCTAGTTATACTCAATTACCCACTTTGCATAAACAGTTTTCAAGCCAGCCTCTGCGTGCCATTGGTCACGATCCGGTCAACATTCTAAATTACCAAGTAGCACGAAGCACTTTTTCTTGTAATTAACAGCAATTAAATTATGAGATGAGTGAAATTATGCAATAAGTGAGTAATTGTGATAATTCTTTTTTAATCGTTGACCCAAATTAACCACAGAGAACCACTACCTAACTATACTAATGTTGCCCCAACCGACTACTCGGAACACTTCAATATTTATTACATACAGGGTGACTGGTAATTCGACCTATTCCTTGAAAGGGGTTATACTAGAGCTAATTTGCAACAATTTATGTCCACTCAACCAGGGGTCAAAACACGATTTTTTTTTAATTTTTCGAGTTTTTAGTTTGTTTGAAAAAAAATCGCCATGCAGCCTTTTTTACCATCGAAATGGAAGTACTTTTGTCACAATCACCAGCTTAAGGCTGCAAGGAGATTTTTTTTCATACAAACTAAAAACTCGAATATCTCGGAAACCAGCGAGTTTCGACCCCTGGTTGACTGGACATAAATTGTTGCAAATTAGCTCTAGTATAACCCCTTTCAAGGAATAGGTCGAATTACCAGTCACCCTATATTTAGGACTCCATTTACGTATGATACGTTTTACATATTTAAAACTCCTGTGAAAAAGTAGTGATTATGTCAAAAATGAGATATTTACCACCTAATCAAAATCATAAAACTGCGACTCCACCCATTGCAGTCACCAACGTTTTATATTTTTACTAGCGACCCGCCCCGGCTTAGCACGGGTGAATAAGTAGTTTTAAATCACGCATTATCACCCTGAACAAATTCGGTACGGGGCAATAATTGGAAGCCAATAATGTACGACCTGATAATGTACAGCCCAATAATTGGAGTTTCCAGCGGGTCGACGCCACTGGGTGGCTATTTCCGGTCTGAGGGACACAAGTGAACCCTAACCTAACCGATCTAAGGCAGAGTTCGCTTTTGACAGGAAGCAAACTTGGTCCGGGGTAATAATTGAAA
Organism: Epinotia brunnichana; assembly: GCA_963854355.1. Classification (NCBI taxonomy): domain Eukaryota; kingdom Metazoa; phylum Arthropoda; class Insecta; order Lepidoptera; family Tortricidae; genus Epinotia; species Epinotia brunnichana. The sequence goes on along the minus strand of OY977939.1, from coordinate 15,467,471 downwards.
GCCATTTTTGTCCGCCCCGATAATGCACGACCCAATAATTCGAGTCCACAAAAAGTAGACGCGTATTATCGGGCCGTACATTATTGGCTCCCTTAAAAAATACATCGATAGGCTTTTACGTACCTATTCGTCTCGTGGATATTCAGGAAGAAAACTTGATTCGGGGTTCGTTACTGCTTGTTTTAACTCCTCAGCGCGGCTAGTTAGTTACTAGAAGTACGCGAGAGCGCGGGCGAGACAAGGCGCGACACGACCATACACGACAGACACATTTTATTAATCTATATGAGTCTCGCGTGACACTAACACTACACTAAAAACTAACCGTACCTATTATTGTTAAAATACTGTCACTCATGTTCCCACATTTCACTCATGTTTTCGAGCTATTTTTGAAATATTCAATCTAATACCTATGGACCTAAACGCAGTAGGGTAGAGGAACCAAAAGATGAACACCACCCAATAGTTGAACGTTTTGTCGTAAAATTGAAATAAAAAAATCGCGATACATTTTATGCCTTCGGTATATTTTTTTCCTAACGCATCATCCCTTTGCCAAGGCTGGCATTTAAACTCCCATACAGTTCCCACACACACACGGCTGTGAGCGGTTGTCGCGTCGAGGTCTCGCGCCAAAATCACCGTTTGTATGGAGATTTACTTAAGAAAAGCGCTCTTAAATTTAAGCTCTAAATTATGTATAAAATTGAATAAAACGTCTACATGGATTGTTTTGCGTGATATAGATTCTTGATTAATGCCTTTAATGGATTATCTATCACAAATTGCGTATTTATTGTTAATTTAAGAGATATTTAGCGTTCAACTAACGGTTCCAACTTTTTGTACCTGAGCCAATATATTAACGGTGTTCATCTACTGGGCAAGGTATAGTTTTTTCAAATGCTTATATAAATTCTTATTGAAAAGGTACATAAAACTTTTATGGCTCAAATTAATCGTTTTTTAACTGTTGATTTTTGAACCAAAAGTTGAACGTGAGTATCCATTCGCAACACGGTTATTTTGGGCTTTGTTTTACTATGAAAAGCACGATTGTTCAACAAAGAACCGCTGCCCAGAAGATGAACGAATAAAATTAGTTCGTTCAACTTTTGGCTTCGATTCCAATAAGTGAACGCTCTGTTAAATTTAGTCCGTTCATTCCTTTGCCATCGTGCCCAATACATGAACGAACAAAATTTATTCGTTCAAGTTTTAGGCAAGGGTTATTACAATGAACATCTTAATAACAAAAGATACGTAATAAATATGAAATCTGACTTATACATATAAAACCCAACAATTTATCTATTTCAATCTAATGATAAATTAAAAAAAAAATGTTTTAATGATAAATATGTAAAAAATAATCTCTTATAATTGTAACCATATGAAAAGGGTACATTTGAACTGTTTTATTCTGTGTTTAGTATCAATATTGTGATTGTTAACTAGTATAAATTGCTATAATAATGATTATATAATAACTAGACCAAAAGTCAGAGGCTGCGCGGTGTTACGTTTTTCTTCGTTCAACTATTGGTGTCAAAATGTTCAACTATTGGGCACAGTGTTCATCTTCTGGGCAAAATGACATTCTTCAGCATAAAACCATTTTTAATAAAATACTGTATTGTAATAGGATGGTTTAAAATAGTCATATCCAATCTCGACTATATACGAAATCGTATAAAAAAATTAAATGTAAACGAACTAAATCACCACTCCTCGAAAAAAAATTGTAAAGTTGGGATAGTCGCTTAAACGTTCATCTTTTGGTTCCTCTACCCTATTTCGCGACCGAAACAGCAATTTACTTCATTTTCCATGCAACGGTTAGTACAAATTGCACGGTGTTACGTCATACTTTAAAGCCAATCAGTATGAAGCGTTTCGGCTGCTGTCAGCGAGGTCCGTCTTTAACTCGATTTTTTGGCTATTAATGTCCTTTAAATGTAGTTGATTCCATACAAACATTTGTTCATCTACAAAAACTGGTTCGAATGGCATCGTAACCAAATTTAAGGTCACAAGCCCATTGTGGACCAATTTCCAAAATTCTTTTTTTTATTCAATAGAGTACTCCCGAGGTGGTCCCATTGTCACCAATTAGGATCTGATGATGGGATCCCAGGGAAATTGAGGGCAACCAAATTTTATAGGCACGCGTTCTATTATAACTCGTGTATTTACCCTCGGAAATCGTAATGTTGGTGATGTGGAACTGATGATGAAGACCACAGATGACTTATGGAACTCCTCAAAGATGTAAAGTACCTACCTACGTCGAAGATTCTGACATGATTCCGTGGAAGTAGCAACTAATGAAGTGTTAATTCTGAGATCCTTGAGAAGTCGACGGAACTCCTCAAATATCTCCGACACAGCAAAAATAAGTTGGTTTCTATAGCATTACACCAATGTTGCACTATGTATGACAGAGAGTTTGGAAAAAAAAAATAAAGTCTCTCAGAATTATTGACCACTCGAAATTATTGGTTGTACTCGTATTTATACCTACATATTAATACTAATAATGTAATAATTCCGGTTTTATGAATTGGAAAATTTACCAGCCTTGGGCTTGATTCGTTTATAACCATAAACAACAATAAACGGTTTGAAATATGTTAAGGCATAATAACTTATCCTCATTAGAATAATAACGCATAGAAGGATAGTTTCATACGGCCGACGCGCCAAGCGTGAGGCATAAAATGGATTCATGTAGTTGTGATCAAGTCGTATTCACACGCGCCAATACGCACACAAACGCACCAATTTTGTTCCACCGGTCGGCGTACTGGGCCATTTATGGCCGAGTTTTAGTGGCCTCACCGTTGCGCGTGAACTGCGTTTCTAGGCGTTATTATTCTAAGTTATCCTCTAATTTACTTTTGGTTAATTTTTTAAATGTTATTTCTTGTTTCCATTTGTGCCGAATGACAGTAAAAGAAAAATCAGAAGTCTGATTAAAAAAATAGGGAACTCGCCCATGTAAAGCCCTGCCAGCATTACCCTGAGTTGCGTCCATTTCGTGACACATGTGTATTGCGTGTATGTGTCTAAATTTGTTATAGCGTTGTTGTCACGAATAAATGTTTTCTTAATTTCTTTCTTTCTTTCTAAACATTCGAGTAAACAAACGTGTTTGAAATGGCATAGCATGGCTGACGATTTTGATAACGAGCAGGCGAGGTCGAATGCAGGGCGCGACCGCGGCAGCGCCGCCGCCGGCTTCACGGGCCGCCGGCTCCGTGCCTTACAATACAAATACATCTCATTCGAACCTAACAAAGATGCCACAAACCGAATGGACGCTAGGTCAGCTATTGTGCGCCAATGACAGTCATAGTATTTACGTATACCTACACATATTCAATTTGGCGAACACGGAAATAATTTGAGGTCAATCGATTTCGTTGTTAATTCTCGTCGCGTTAAGGGATGATTTAAGATAAACATTTTGTGTCTGTGTGTACCTATCTGTGAACAACAGATAGTTCCTATCTGAAACACATAATAGGGCGGTTTTATAAATTGTTGTAATCATACAGGATCTTTGGTAGCTAGGTGCAAAGCTTTGAGGGGATGAGACAGCCGAGGTATTCTATAACATTTTTAGCTATTAGGTTTTTTTTATGAAAATTTGAGAATTTTACAATATTTATATTTTATTGCACAGAAAAGGGACTCTTTTCCAACCTTACACATTTTAAATAATTTCAAATGCCTCCATTATTTGTGGCAGCAATGATCTGAATTATTTATTATTCACTATATCGGCCAATCACAGAATTTTACCGTTTAACAGGCGCACATAGCGATGGCGCTAAAATATGAACGCGGTGAATTGGGTGCCAAACGGTACCGCTAATGGGTTAATAAATACTTCATTTGGGCGAATACACATTCTCTCTTCTTCCTTGTCGTATCCTCATGGCTGAGGAACGTGACGGCTGCGGGCGGTCTCTACCATCACTTTCCACTCTCTGCTCAGTCCTGGGCTTGATGCTGGCCTGCAGTGTGGCTCTAGCCACTGAAGTTACCGTGTCCGCCCAACGCATATATAGGCATCCGGCCTCTGCTCCTTTTCCCTGCCATATGGCCAGCATTCGCATTGTATAATACAAATGCTTATTATGGCACTGCACATCACGTAAATATCAAATACTGGGTATTTCGTAAAATGCTCAATATATTTATTAAAAAATCAAATTTCGTCTAAGAGATGTAAATGGCTAAAAATGCTCAAAAATACCTCGGCTATCACCCCCTCAAAGCGTTGCACCTATCTACCAAACAACCTTTTAAGTATAAATAAACATCAAACGGGATGTTATTAAACTACAAATCAAATCATGCATGTACCTACGTATACATTTATCTATCAGTAAATTTTAAAGCGAGGTTATGCCCAGCATTTTCTATCAAGGGACATGTTATGTAATCGTGCAACCATTTAGTAGTTTTTCTATAAAAATAGTTGACGTTCCGAATTAATTATAAATCTTAGCGAACTTACCTGTCCTGCACCTTGTTTATGTTCTTTTAGCTGAACACTAAGTTATGCCAGTACAATACAGTAAGTTAGCCAATATTGTCATTCGTCAATGTAATTTGCATTTGTTAACGGATTTCAAGCAATTGAATATTTCCTTATATCAACTTATATTTAAACTCCAGAAGTTCATATATGTACATATCTACCTGCTTAGATGGAAAATATTTGCTGTATGCATCAAAGTACAAATAAAACAAGTGAAGTCAAAAGATTTTTCAAAAAACCCAACTGCTTTTTGCAAATATTATAGCCTATGTCACTCCCACGGTTATGAGGAATCCAACGACGCCTCATATGTCGAAATCCGTCAAACGGTTTAGGCTACAGGGCGTGTCAAAGAATAAGACATACACACACATACATACATACTGACATACATAGACATACATACGCTCGAAAAACATAACCCTCCTCTCCTTCGGCAGTTGGGTAAAAAAACAGTCAAGTACGAGTCAGACTCGCGCACCGAGGGTTCCGTACAAACGTTCATACACCATACCCGTCACGTCACGACACCCCTTACCGTTGTACAGCGCCATCTGCATTATGGTACTAATAACTTGCAACCTAGTATCCTATACTATTAAACGAGCAATATTTGTAGGTATATATCAATCACGCTCTCGGAAACGGCTCTAACGATTTCGATGAAATTTGGAATACAGGGGTTTACGGGGGCGAGATATCGATCTAGATAGATCTCATCTCCGGGAAAAATCGTTTTCTCCGTATTTTCTCCATTTTCATCCGAGCATAGCTCAGTCGCCCAGGGACTATTTGTTTATCAGTGATATTTTTTTTATTATTTTAAATTAAAGAAGTGACTTTATCGATAATATCATAGGAATTTGAAGACATAAAAATTCAACAAAAGTAATCAAATTACAAACTTAGTTAATAAATTATTTTTGATAAATAAAATAAAATACGCTAGATAGAGGTAGAGGTCTATCATTTTATTTTTCCTCTATTATTTATGTCACTCTTAATCATCTCCACTTATAATAAATCTCTTAATTAAAAAAAGAATCAGCCAGTTTGAAACTAAGCTTTCTGTGGTACGAATGTTCTCAGCATCCCATGGACGGAAAAATATTAAACATTTTATATAGGTACATAATTATTCCAGCTGCAACTTAGGATAGTTTTTATCCGACTGCGACAATTAATTTATTTTCCGTAATATACGACTTCATTTAATTTTTCATTTATTATTCTTAAAGTATATCGCCGCCACATCTGTCAGCTAAAAGAAACGTCAAAATCACAGTAATAAGAAATACTACGGACAAAATGGCGGAATTGCTTTGCCTTTCTTTCGCCTATTAATAATTTCAATCCCGTCTACGATATACATTGACGAGACACATAGGTACCAAAAGCAAATATAAAATTAATCGATTTTGATATGCGAACTTATATGCGCAAATGTCGAATTAAGGCGTAATTTGTACAAATGTAACAACAAATTCGAAAAATATAAACTTGTTTTTTTTGAATGGCACGCGCGCGCGCTCTTTGCGTATTCAGCCAAACCACGAAAACCGAAACTCGAAGTTCGTATATCTGCATTCCTGTCATTTGTTAGTGCGATAGAGATAGAGATACCCGAATATTTTCGAATTCCGAAGTTCGTGGTTTAAAAGAAAATACGGATGTCGGATAGATCTAAATTAATATTTTATGTGTGAATATGGTTCAAATTATTTGGAAATACTATTGTTGTTATTGTTTTAGTATATTTGACTAGCTTTAAGTTTAATATTGTACGTCCGAAATGGGCAAGCTGTTGGACTTTATTTTACCCAAAACAACTAAATGTACACAGTTCTGACAATAAAGAAATCTTATTTTATCTTATCTTATCGAAAATAGGGATGTAGACACTAAACAAAATAATCATAATGTTGTATTATCTCGAAAACAAAAACAACGCAAGAGGCTATATAGGTAATCACTAAGTTATAAGACTTATAAGTGTCTAAAGTTTAAAGAGGGGGTTTGTTGCGTCTCTTTTCCGCAAAACGCACCTTTATAATGAAACTATTGTTTTTTACTATGACGCTCGAGGATCGTGACGTCACGGTCCCTGATCGTTTTCTCACTCTAACAAAAGCGACATTAAAACGTATGTAGCTTCGTAATTTTTTGAGATATTTGAATGAGTTTTTCGTTTCTTCTTTCTTTTGAAGTGAGTCTACAGCTACACCTCTATTTCAAGACAAGCGGTAATAATCCATACTATCCATACTAATAATCCATACTTCCATACTAATATTATAAATGCGAAAGTCTGTCTGTCTGTTACCTCTTCACGCCTAAACCGCTGAACCGATTTAGATGAAATTTGGTATACAGATAGTTTGAGCCCCGGGGAAGGACAAAGGGTAGTTTTTATATCTGAGGGGCTCAAATTGGGGGTGGAAATTTGTATGGAGCTACTTAAACAGCTGCACCGATTTAGATGAAATTTGGTATATAAATAGTTTGAGTCCCGGGGAAGGACATATCATAGGTTTTACCCCAGAAATCATCCCCTAAGGGGGTGAAATTAGGGGTGAAAATTCGGATGGAACCCATTTTAATACAATTTGGTATAGAGATAGCTTGAGTCCTGGGAAAGGACATAGGATAGTTGTAATTCCGGAAATCACTCCCTTAGGGGGTGAAATGGGGGGTGAAAATTTGGATGAATCCCGTTTAGATGAAATTTGGTATAAAGGTCGTTTGAGTCCCGAAGAATGACATTAGATAGTTTTTATCCCGAAAATCATTCCCTAAGGGTATGAAATAGGGGGTGAAAGTTTGGATAAAATCCATGTACCTAGATGAAATTTGGTATAGAGATAATTTAAGACCCTTCAAAGGATATAGAATAGTTTTTGCCTCGGAAATCATCCCTTAAGATGGTAGAAGTTTGTTTGCATTATATTTTCTAAGTATTAAGTTCTACGCGGACGAAGTCGCGGGCAACAGCTAGTATGTTATAATTTCAGAATTTTTGCTTAGTAAACTTCGGAGATAAGGCGGGGAATGACATATTTTTCAAAATTTTCCTTTATAAATCAAAATTTTACCAATATAGAAAAAAAAAATGGCTTTAGAAAGCGCATTTCAAGCCCTTTCATATGATGCCCCACTTAATCTATTAACTGGAATTTAAATTTTGAGCCCCCACATAATATATTAGTCATTTACGCAGAAAATAAAAATGTACGTTATATATATTTTTTTTCCATACACGTGTCTTAACCTTCTTAACAGTTGTTTCAAATTGATAGCTTTAGATATTTAACGTTGTGACAGACGGACAGACGGACAGACCATTTTTACCTTTTTGGTACGGAACCCTAAAAAGAAATGGCAAAGCAAAAGGTAAATTTAAGTTCACTTTTAATCCCACGACTGCATAATTCCTACATTTCTGTTTGTGGCGATAAAACTTTTACGTCTTGTTAAGTCACTGACCATTTCAAAATCATTTGTGTTAACTCGCTTGCCTGGTTTAACTGTGCAGATATGGAAAATTGATTAGGAAACTCACGGACATGCAAACGTTACGGTATATTAATTTATTATGGTTGAGTTGCAATTTTTATCGCTACGCGTCGCATATCAAATTTTCCGTCAAGCTTTAACTATAACAAGAGCAGCACGCGTAGGTAGATACTAAGTAACCTATAAACCTACCTAGTTACCTACAATTTAGCTGCGCTTCCCTGCATACAAACTTCTGTATAGGGGCGCGCAGCTAACGACTACTGACTGTACATTATTCCATTGCCGCTAGGTGAACTGGTTAAAAAAATGTTTTAACTAGAATTATGGATCATAAATAAAACATGAAATAAATGCATCGCATTACCACACCTACTGGCCAATGGTTTGATTCACCTTGGATCACAACCGAAATTTATGTGCTTAGGCACCTATTAATTCAATGATAAAATTACTATCCATCCAAACAATGCATATCGGTCTAATTAGCATTGGCAATTGTAACACGCTACATTTTGTACGCCCACAGGATACTTGAGATCTCACCTGTTCTGAAACCAGACTTGCACGACGCGCATATCAAGGCCCGTGTCTTGTGCAAGCTGCTCCCGAACATGTCGCGCAGGTTTCGGACTACTGCTGTACGCACTCTTCAGAGTCTCCAGCTGTTTGGCCGTGATCGTCGTCCGCGGCCGTTTACTGGCCGCATCACCGTCTACTGATCCTTCACCGCCTGTATGAGCAGAACAATAACTGAGCACCAATTTTGCACTTCTAAGATCTTTCCAAAATTGCCATGCTTGTATTTGCCTTTGGCAAATTGGCGTATTGTTGTAATTGTAGACAAAAGATAAGTACTTATCGCAACTGTAAACGAAAGGACGTATATCAGCTGGTATATGCTCAAAGTTGGGTCAACTTTAATTCATACTTAGTAGGCAGCTACGTATGATAATGGTAGGGCTGAGCTGCAGGGTATCAGATATATATGATGGTTATAACTGCGAATATATTGAATAAGCTGTCCTCAACTACAGAGAGGCAGGGTTATCAGGATGTAGTGGGACGTCTTGTAGGAGGAACTTATGTGTAAAAAGCCGTTATATCCGGTGATGATTCTGTGACACGTCGAGTTGACGCCATGAAATACGTAAACCTCTGGTGTCAGTCAGTAGTGGCCCCAGTACCTACTGTCAGGAGAACGAAGGCAGAAAACCATGAGTGAAACAAACTCAGAGACTAAACTGATATGTGGAAGGCAGGGTGAAAAGAAGAATAAATTACTCCACCGACAAGAGCCTAGCTCTTAAATATAGTTATAATGTAGCAGCTCTGCTACGTACTCATAAAAACTATCATATTTTAAATAGTTAAATATTTGTCCGATATCATGAAATTGTCATTTCTTTTTCAAATATAGGAGGATAAAATGCACTTACTAACCTTTGGCTCTAGCCGCTTCATAGTCGGGTTTACAGACTAGCTTTCCATCCTCCATGAGGTAGAACTCGTCGCCGGTGTTGAGCGTCCGCGCACACGCCGCGCACGCGAAGCAGCGCATGTGATATACGTGCGTTTGTGCCCGTCTGACTACTTGTGTGGGAGGGATGCCCTGCCCGCACCCAGCGCATTTTGTCCCGAACCGCCTGGGACAACAGCCGGAAAAACAACAACATTATCAACGTGAAAGGTAAAGTTGATGACGCGGTAAGTTTAGCTTGTAGCAAACCGAACATTCCCGTCCCCGGTTTGGTTTCCAGTGAAGGCAAATATTTGTGTAATACTGATGATAAGCGCGAATATTTGTTCCGGAAGAATTATGGACTATTAGTCCAAGGATCAGACAAACGCCCGTCATTTTTAAAACCCTGTTCCGTATAGCAGAGACTTTCTTAGGTATATTGTTAATAAAAAATATAGGAGTTTTATAGATTTATTATATTACTAGCTGTTGCCCGCGACTTCGTCCGCGTAGAACTTATACTTAGAAAATATAATGCAAACAAACTTCTACCATCTTAAGGGATGATTTCCGAGGCAAAAACTATTCTAATATCCTTCGAAGGGTCTCAAATTATCTCTATACCAAATTTCATCTAGGTACATGGATTTTATCCAAAATTTCACCCCCTATTTCATACCCTTAGGGAATGATTTTCGGGATAAAAACTATCTAATGTCATTCTTCGGGACTCAAACGACCTTTATATACCAAATTTCATCTAAACGGGATTCATCCAAATTTTCACCCCCCATTTGACCCCCTTAGGGAGTGATTTCCGAAATTAAAACTATCCTATGTCCTTTCCCAGGACTCAAGCTATCTCTATACCAACTTGTATTAAAATGGGTTCCATCCGAATTTTCACCCCTGATTTCTGGGGTAAAACTATCCCATGTCCTTTCCCAGGACTTAACCTATATCTACGCCAAATTTCATCAAAATAGATTACATCCAAATTTTCCCCCTTCCCTTTTTACCCCCTTAGGGGGTGATTTCCGGGATCAAACCTATTATATGTCCTTCCCCGGGACTCAAACTATTTATATACCAAATTTCATCTAAATCGGTGCAGCGGTTTAAGTAGCTCCATACAAATTTCCACCCCCAATTTCAGCCCCTCAGATATAAAAACTACCCTTTGTCCTTCCCCGGGGCTCAAACTATCTGTATACCAAATTTCATCTAAATCGGTTCAGCGGTTTAGGCGTGAAGAGGTAACAGACAGACAGACAGACACACTTTCGCATTTATAATGTTAGTATGGAAGTATGGATTATTAGTATGGATAGTATGGATTCTTTCCGCTTGTCTTCCAAATAGAGGTGTAGCTGTAGACTCACTTCAAAAGAAAGAAGAAACGAAAAACTCATTCAAATATCTCAAAAAATTACGAAGCTACAACCGTTTTAATGTCGCTTTTGTTAGAGTGAGAAAACGATCAGGGACCGTGACGTCACGATCCTCGAGCGTCATAGTAAAAAACAATCGTTTCATTATAAAGGTGCGTTTTGCGGAAAAGAGACGCAACAAACCCCCTCTTTAAACTTTAGACACTTATAAGTCTTATAACTTAGTGATTACCTATATAGCCTCTTGCGTTGTTTTTTTTCGAGATAATACATCATTATGATTATTTTGTTTAGTGTCTACATCCCTATTTTCGATCAGATAAGATAAAATAAGATTTATTTATTGTCAGAACTGTGTACATTTAGTTGTTTTGGGTAAAATAAAGTCCAACAGCTTGCCCATTTCGGACGTACAATATTAAACTTAAAGCTAGTCAAATATACTAAAACAAACAACAATAGTATTTCCAAATAATTTTAACCATATTTGTTACATAAAATATTAATTTAGATCTATCCGAAATCCGTATTTTCTTTTAAACCACGAACTTCGGAATTCGAAAATATTCGGGTATCTCTATCTCTATCGCACTAACAAATGACAGGAATGCAGATATACGAACTTCGAGTTTCGGTTTTCGTGGTTTGGCTGAATAAGCAAAGAGCGCGCGCGCGTGCCATTAAAAAAAACCAAGTTTATACTTATTGTTCGAATTTTTTGTTACATTTGTTGAAAATACGCCTTAATTCGACATTTGCGCATATCAAAATCGATTAATTTTATATTTGCTTTTGGTACCTATGTGTCTCGTCAAGGTATATCGTAGACGGGATTAAAATTATTAATAGGCGAAAGAAAGGCAAAGCAATTCCGCCATTTTGTCCGTAGTATTTCTTATTAGTCTGTGATTTTGACGTTTCTTTTAGCTGACAGATGTGGCGGCGATATACTTTAAGAATAATAAATGAAAAATTAAATGAAGTCGTATATAACGGAAAATTAATTAATTGTCGCAGTCGGATAAAAACTATCCTTAGTTGCAGCTTGAATAATAATGTACCTATATAAAATGTTTCATATTTTTCCGTCCATGGGATGCTGAGAACATTCGTAACACAGAAAGCTTAGTTTCAAACTGGCTGATTCTTTTTTTAATTTAGAGATTTATTATAAGTGGAGATGGAGATAATTTATATGTATTCAACGACCATTTTATTAGTGATTGACATTCCGGTGTTTGCACAAATTACTTTGTTATATACTTTAATAGAGAACAATAAAAGGCCCCTAGAGGGCCTAAAAACGGTAACCCTGTAATTGATGACATTTTGATGCGTCATCTGATATTTTTATTTGAAGACTCCACTTGAATGTTAAAACATACAAAAAGTGCGTCGGTCGCAGGGTTTGAACTGGGGCTCATCGACTCCAAATACCGCCGTCTGTACCCCTAGACTACTGATGAATTTCGAAATACCTTGACGGCGCGTTTCATCACCATAGAAACAAGGCCATTATTGAGCCCGCCGTCGTCACAATATAGTTAAAGAAAATTAATAAATTACACAAGTATTTTAGTTTTGAAATTATTTATTGATATTATTAGTACAATTAATTATTTTCTGATTTTTAGTAGGTGCCGCGTGCTTCCATCTATTATTTGCATTTTACATCTATGAATTATTATGCGACTAGTGATTAAATTGGAAATCACCAGATATTCATAGTAGGCCCCTATACTTAATGTCCTTCTTTATTTAGTAAACTTATTATGATGTCATTACCGTCCACTTAGTACTAAGATTGGCCGCCCTGGGTGTCTGTATTCGAAAAATAATCACTTTCGCTAATAAAAAATAATGATAATTTTTTTTCTAAATGTTCATTTGTCACTTCAATAACGACGTGAATTTAGGACCCATATGAGTTCAAAAAGTTCGTTCACAGTCTACGGACGTCATATGACAATCTAATAGTTGACATTGGTATCAAAGACTACAATATACATACTGAGATAGACAGGCAACTCGACCAAATTGAGAAGGCATTTAATGCTTGCGTATACAGGCGCCATTACTTCTGCGATACTTAAAACTTTTCTTTGAATGTACAAAACATACAAAAAGTGCGTCGGTCGCAGGGTTTGAACCCCGGCTCATCGACTCCAAATACCGCCGTCTGTACCCCTAGGCTACTGATCTTATGATAGGTCTTATGACAATACGCCGAATTTTGAAATACCTTGACAGCCTAGCCTAGCAATCGCTAGAGGTTCAGAGAGTTCGCCACCTATCAAGTAGGTGACACTATTTTCAATAAGAAACTGGATTTTCATTAAGTTCTAAGTTCGCATAGCATGATTGGTATACCTACTGTTCTTCCAATATGCTTGTGGCTCGCCGTTAATTTTCTTCTGAATTTCTTTTACAGTAACATAATAAGGATTTATATTTAAAATTACTTGAAATTTTGATGTTAGTCTAGATCTAAGCTTCCCAGGTATATTTTGTAAAACATTATGTACCTATGTACCTATGTCCTTTTGTGTAAACTTGTTAAGGGGCTCTATACAAGAATCGTCGATTTTTGTCGATGTTGCTATCGATATATCTCCGTCAATACTAAGGATACAATTATGAAATGAATGCAAAACTGATCTTTGATCTTTTGTTTTGATTTGCACGAGCGGACATAAGAACTTTAGTTATTTTTAATTATTTTATATAAATTTAGTTATTTTTTTATGATTTTTTTAAGCACAGCCCAACGTAGCACAACTTTTTGATAAGTATTTGAATTTTATTTGAGTACTTATTCATATGAAATCGACATGAAACTGTTCCTCGTTGTCGTCTCTATTTTTGCACTAGAGATTTTAATTTTAAAGTTATTTGTAAAAAAAATAGAACCAACAAACTAACTTTCGCGTCGTACGTATTGAGCGGATGCCTGCGCGGGCGACGGGAGCGGGCATTCAGTGTGGATTCGAGAGTGGTGCGAGTCGGACGCATGCCGAATTTCACACTGCGCGCGCAGTTTATAAAATATAAGCAGCGCATTCAACTCAGAATAGAGGCGTTGATCAATATAAATAATATACAATATAATATCGCAACATCATAAGGACGTCTCTGGTGTACGGAACAGGGTTATGTTTTGAAATTGACGGGCGTTTGTCCGATCCTTGAATGACGTCGAATTGTATAAAAAATATTAAAATTGTTTATTTCAGACGATCCTGTGACGTGTGATCCATAAAAAAGTTAGCAACAATATGACTTAAAGAACTATGTTAACAAGAGATAATAATAATTTGATTACTTATACCTTAAGATGGTCCTGGATATTATTAATTTCATACCCATTTTAAAATTAATGATATTCGCCCATGAATGATATAGTTTCGATATGGAAATGTAGAGCCACACAGTGCAATATCTTCCAATAACGTCTTATTTCTTATAAACTTACTTGAAAAAGTCATCTGTACAATAAAGCTGGTTGTTCCTTGCAAAGCACTTCCCGGAGAGCATGGCTCGGCACTCGACGCAGCGCAGGCAGCCGGCGTGCCACGTGCGATCCGACACCTTCAGCACGTACCGGTCCACTATCATCTCGTGACAGCCGCCGCACTTCGGGATACTGGCTGCAGCAAAATAGTCATTTCAGATTATATGCATCATGCTGAGTTGGGCACAGATTTACTTTTTCTTTTGATTTTGTCTCGTATTAGTCCGTCACGAATAAATGTTTGATTCTGATTCTGATATGGCATTTGGGCAGGAACTATATAATACTACTGAAAATTCCTCAGCATAGAGGTAGAGCGGATCCATCCATAAATTTTACCCCACTGGCAAATTAGACAAAGTCGAACTGAACTTACCTACCCCCAACAACATCCTAAACCCATTATTATAGTGGACGCGTAGGGCACTGTAAGCCTTTTGCGTATAGTTGATCCATAGGCTGCAGGTGTAAAATGATTGGCAGAACGCCTTAAAAAGGGTAATCTTTACGTCGGTGGTACACCTTGCAAACCTACGAATCAACATGTTGCTCCTGACTGAGAGTGCCCTACGCTCCCTCTCCACGTCCTTGTTGTCACTCTGGGTCTCCGTGACCCAGTGACCCAGGTACTTGAACTCCTTTACCATTTGCAGAGGTGTGCCGTATAGATAAGCCGGTGGTATGTGGAAGATATTCAAATACATAAAGTTTTGTAGTGAGCGGGGGCTGGAAACTTAGAAAAGAGGCCGCACGCCGATTTAATGTGTGGAAAGGAGTGACATCTCTGTCTAGTTTGCTACGTAACATTTCTTATTGACAAAAAATGGAAATAGATGTCAGCTCCATAGACCACTACAAAAAAATTAAGATTTTGAAATGAAATAAAATATATTTTTACGAGTATGTTTTAAGATATCATTTATTGTCCACTTTATTAAAAAAAAACAAATTAAAAAAAAGAAGCGGGTTGTGTGGGAGATAGAACCGTTAATTAAGTTTAAGTGGATACTTCTTTCTTCCTGTCCTAAATTGTATCCCATGAATTTGCGATTTATTTCAATCTAAAAGGAAAAAGTACTTAGATAAGCATTTTCAATGAGTTGTTAAATTCAAAGTGTTTTGATTATTTAAAGGAATTTGCTATTATGGTGTACCTACCTACCCGTAAAATATATATCTGAATCAATTCACTAAAATCTGTATAAGTAATCACTAATCAGTACATTTGGCAACATTGAGTGACGTAGCTCATTTGACTCGCGATACATTGAAAATGGCGGTCATTTCAGCATTATTTTCATGTCCGCCACATAAACTAAATAACATTTTGTGATTAACAACTAATGGCAAATAAAGAAGGATTAAAACATGTAACAAACAATTATTTGAAATCAGATTAGGCTTCTCTACAAAAAGTTATTCCGGAAGTCACGTGATACATTTTGAACTGTACCCCTATACAAAAACGCGAGCAAAGAAGTTTAGTATCCACTTCAAAAATGGACTTCTACGTGTGATGATGAAAATGCTATCCACAAAAAGAAAACCTTATTGTTTCTTTGAGTAGGTATCCGAACGCACCCGGGTGTAAGTAAACGTCAAATTCAGAGGGCCTACCGCGAACGGCATTCGAAGTTTTCCCTCTCTGTCGCACTTAAGTATGAACTCCCAAGTCTGACAGAGAGGGAAAACTTCGAATACCTTTCGCGGTAGGCCCTATAATCTCTATACTCTGTGGTATAGAGATCGTTTCACTTTATTACCTTTATTGTCGAAGAAGCGCTATAATACCTACCTTTCTAATATAAGTGTTGGGAATAGATAGGTTTATTGATTACATTCTCTTGTGCGAATAGTCTATTAGCATTCATATTTTTGCTGTTTTCTTACTATATTCGATTTTTAAAGGTGAGGTAGACCCTTGAATGTATGGTACTAGCTACCCGCGCGGCTCTGCCGCGTATACAAGGAATCTAGGCGGAGCGCGACGGTATAAAAATATATCATCATCATCATTACTTAAGAGCCTTGCTCTTGTCGGTGGAGTAACCGCCACTTTTCTCTGTCCATTGCCAGCCTCTTGACTTCCTCATATGACTCGACATCAGCTTTATGTTTTATTTGGCTAGAATATGATAGCCTAGGCCTTCCTCTGCCTCTCTTGCCTTCAATTTCAGGATGGTAGATGAGAAAAGATGTTTGCTAGGATGTATAAGAAATAGGAGAGGCAAGATGGTGGGTCACCTGATACGGCACGACAGTTTCTTCCTAAATACCCTGGAGGGTAAAATAAAAATATAGCACATACTTAATCCTGTAGGTCCATTCTACATATAACCTACTGAAGACAGGGTTTTTAGAATAGTATGGGTATAGTTTCTGAGATTACCCCCAACATACAAATACTGAATCGGGGACCATTAATGGTTCAAAATAATATTTTACCGGTTAAAGTTGCATTTGACTATATATAGGTACCGCTAAATATTTTAATACTATTAATTTATGTTTCCTAGTTAAATACTTAGGAAACAGTCATATCGGTTTAACAAATTACGATGTATACCAATAACTTACCTGTAATCAAAATATAATTATCTAAACTTGAAATAATTTGGATGGTCAGGTCAACAAAGTCGCCAATGGGATTCGAAAATAAAATTTTGTAATGGAGTTTCGTTTTCTACATCTTTATAGGTACTTACTGGAAAATAGGCGAGCCTGTACCGGCGCCTACGGCATGTGCTAAGTAAAGCCGGGTCCGCTGCACCAATGTTTTCCATGTTTTTAAACGTCAAACATGGTTTGCCAATCAATACAATACCCTATTTGTTTGCCGAACACTGACGGAAAACATGTTAGATGTTTCAAAACATGGAAAACATCCGGCCGGGTCCGCTGCGCCAAAAAACTAACAAAACATGTTAGCAAAACATGTTACAAAACATGTTTAGGTACATTTGCACG
Source organism: Epinotia brunnichana (assembly GCA_963854355.1). Classification (NCBI taxonomy): domain Eukaryota; kingdom Metazoa; phylum Arthropoda; class Insecta; order Lepidoptera; family Tortricidae; genus Epinotia; species Epinotia brunnichana. The sequence goes on along the minus strand of OY977939.1, from coordinate 15,450,072 downwards.
TCCATTGCGACTTTGGTTGGAGTGAACGATGTAGTATTGTTTGTAACTTGTCTTTTGACATCTGACATCTGTCATCCCAGTACAAATTCCGTGACAAAACATGACCCCCTCCCCCGCAGACGAACGCGGGGAATGTTTTCCATCCGTGACGGAAAACATGTTTCTATGTTTTTAAACAAAAAACATGTTGGCCACGCCCCTTTTCTCGTCGAAAAACACGTTAGATGTTTGCAAACACCGAAAACACGGCGCAGCGGACGCGGCTTGGTTGACAAAGCCGTCTATGGGGTCTATGAAACATTAAACCTCATTCTTCTCCCAACATCTCGAATATGGGAAAATAAGTTTGTAATATAAACTTTTTTGAAGTAAACAATACATGGCAAATAGTACTAACCTCATTTCTGCGGTGATAGTGCTGATACCTAGTCAGCGAAAGTGTAAATTCAAATCAATATCCATATTTGGTAATATTATAAATGCGAAAGTATGTATGTATGTCTTTCTGTTACCTCTTCACGCTTAAACCGCTGAACCGATTTAGGCGAAATTTGGTATAGAGATAGTTTGAATCCCGGGAAAGGACATAGGATAGTTTTTATGAAATGGGGGTGAAAGTTTGTATGGAGCTACGATATAAATATAAACGATCCCATAAAAACATTCCATGTAAAAAATAAGCCAAGTCTCGAAACTCTTCCACCGTAAAAAGTTGTGAGATATTTCGTAGCTTAATACAATTTTGTGACATTAGATTGCTTCCGACAGCAACCTAAGGACCTGAACAATCTTCCGTGAAATATAGTTTGAGTATAAAAAACTACTTAGGTACCTACAGACTTGCAAACCTGATATGACGGAAATCTGTTAACTATAATATTTTCAGTCGCTTTTTCTCAGACACAAACGCCAAAGCGAAAAATAAGGGTAAATAAATAATTTTAATGAGCGTTTAACGAATATTTAAATGTGCAGGGACTTTCTCACTCTAAGCTTGGTAGTTATACTGAGATTACTGAGTTATGATCTACTTTGATAGATTAGTAGATACGCGAAGCATTAATACAACGTGGGTTTGACTAAGTATCTGGCGAAGGACCCTGGGGAACCGAGTCTTGTGGTGTGCTACTTCTAATTAGGTACCTTTTTAACCAACTTCAAAAAAAAGGAGGAGGTTCTCAATTCGGATGTTTTTTTTTTATTTAACCATGAGTAATTGAGGGAACTCCTCAAATATATTAGGCACGCGTGTAGTAATTTCGGTATTTTCTATTATAACTCGTGTAAATACACCCGGAAATCATAAATTTGGTGATGGTGGAAGTGATGATGAAAACCACAGGTGTGGAACTTCTCAATGATATACTTCAAACTATAAAAGTACGTCACAGATTCTGATATGATTTCGTTGAAATAGCAAACAATGAAGTGCCATAAGGGTAATTCTGAGATCCTTGAGGAATCGACGGAAGTCCTTAAATATTATTGGCCCACATACAGTGATTTGGTTTTTTTCTTTAATAATCAACGCATTTGCTCTCGGAAATCAGATCATGTGGTAAATTACAAAATAAATGTGGAAATGTTCATGTCATGTCTCATTCTCATGTGGCTTGGCGTAGTACAGAATTGAAGTCGGTTAAAACTTTGTTTTTAAAGTAAATTATTACTGTTAGGATTTGTATATTGCAATATTAAATAAGTTGGCCCACTCTAACTATGGCTATAAGTTGGTATGACTAAATCGCAAATAGATGATATTCTACGTCTAAGGTAAGTAGTCCTAATAACATGGCATAATCTTGAATTGAAAAAAGGTGTTATTAGATGGCGAAAATGTTATCCCCCTGGCCCTACCTAAAACAGTTTTAATTATATTTTTATAAACCTTCTCTACACACAAACTCTTCGCAACTCCCAGCAACATAAAAAAATTGTATTATTGTTTTAGTCTGGTATGCAGGAGATATTCCGGTGCACAAGCTTATTGTACAGTCGGTCAAAAATGTGGTCTATCACCGTAGACAGTCGAGGTTAATTTGAACGCCATGAAACAACAAGGTCAATTTCCACTTGCAATAATATTATGACAGTACTCCGATCAGTGTACAACTTAGTTAAGAATATATTAAAATTAAGAAGTAATTAGAATAAGAGAGCCACTATGAGGTCGGCATTTGTAAAACCTTAGTTAAATATATGAAGATTAAAAAAAAAGCCTTAGCGACCAATTGAGTTCACAGATTTTTTTGTCAAAACTTATAGACCACTTTCTTGGCCGACTGTAGGTAGGTAAAAATCACCATTAATATTTAAGTGCTAGAACGAAGCGGGTAATAATATCTGACACGTGCTGACGGCCCTAGAAATAGAGTACCTTATAGGTAGTGTTGAATATTTATGGCATTTATGCACGCTTTAGTGTCGCAGATGGTAATGAACTAATGACTGTACACCACACTGGACCATTGAACACCAATATCCTAGAATTTAGTTTGTAACTGACATCTTGTGACCTAAGTATGTGACGAATGGCTCTCGAAATTCGGATTGAAGAACACAGAGGAATAAATGCTCCCTGGTAACTCCACCACTGTAGTTGTCATCCCTGCCACACTAGACGTACCTACAGTCATGGCCAGATAATTAAGAGTCATGATTTTTTTCCCCATACAGTTGCATACAAATATGACTTTTCAAATTTAATGATTATTTAAAATATGTTTGGCATCTGTGTATAAATAAGATTTTATTTAGTTTATATAAAAGTTCTGTAAAAGTTGTGCTTAAAAAAATACAGATGGTCAAATCGACATTTTAACGAGTTCATACTGTAATTAGGAACAATGTATATTGTATAAACTTATAAAAAGTTTTTTAAAGTCTTAATTTTACAAAAGCTCTTTTGCACTATATTAAATACTGTTTAAACACGGCCACATCCGTATAATCAGAAACAAAATTAATCTAACACATTATAAATTATCATCAAATTTGAAAAGTCATAATTTGTATTTTTTTTTATTATAAAAAAAGCAATTACATTTAATAAATTTCATTAAACTCGCCAAACTGTGACGTTTGATGGCGAGAAACGCAACTGTATGGGGAAAAAAATCATGTTCATAATTATCTGGCCATGACTGACACCTCTCTACCAGTGGCGGCGCGTAAAAAATGTCGATGGACAACCCGGAACAAAAAAAAATATGAAAGACTTTAGAGTATGTAACTATAGGATTGCCTAAAAATAAATTTTAGGCAAGCCGGTGGGAATTGGCGTGTATGGGCGCTCCGCCACTGCTATCTATTAACCTATTAACTTCTACTTCTTACTATTAGAGAATCCCAAAATTTAAGTGTTTTTGTTGCGGTATTTGAATATTATCAGGAACGTCAATTTTGAAATGTCACTTACGTTCCATTATCAACGAATAATAAGTAATAAAAGGTCAATGCAAAATTGAATGACAAAGATAATAAAAGTCAATGCTAAATACTAATTATAAAAAATTGTAACGGTGTTAATAGTTACTGTTTTGGATAGTTATGCCAACGGTGCACTAGTATAAAAGCATTATTTTCTCCCGGTAATATTCTAATACTTAAGGCGCTATAGGTTCAGCGAAGTGAAGCGAACATAGTTTTTGAAACAATATAATGCGTCTGTTTATAATAATATGGTTTCAAAAAAATACGAATAGTAATCTTGAGGATTTTCTGCAGGGAAATCAGTGATTCGAAACACGATTAAGCAATTTTCGTTCGATAGAAAAAAATCACGAACATAGGTCTAAACATATTAAAATTCACTTAAAACATTCGTAGCAAATTATGCACAATAGCTAAACATATTAACATTGGTTCTAAAAATCGGCAATATCATGTTTGAGGGAACTTAGTGAATACTTTTTTATTTATTAAAACGCACAAAAAATTAAAATTAAAAAACATGATATCCGCGCTTCCAAACACGCACTTCCATTTCGCTCACGCTTATGCTAAGCGAGAAGGAAGAGAAGACCATGATACTATAGCGCCTTAACAGTGTTTAATATTTATATACGTTACAAGTACCTACTTACATATTTGAAAGAAAAGAAAATACGTTTATTTAGTACATTGTAGAAATCAAAGACAAAAAATTACAGACATAATAATTACATGCTAAAATGGCCGCCACTCAGCTTTGTGACACGAAATGGAGATATGATAACTATTTCGCAGCGCTGATTTTCAGTGGCGCCTTGATGTTGATTCTGTCTATTTCATTTGTTTATCAATGCGTCCCAGTGTCACTCACGTGATATCAAATGTGACAGAGCGGGGCACACTATGTAATAAAATAACACAGTTTAACTACATACAGTCTGCAAGCTCGGGGCTACGCGGGCCAACGATGGGGGGTACGCGGGAAGCGGGAGATGAGGAAATTTAGCGCAAACTCATTGAGTTTGCGCTAACTATTCTGAAGCGGTGTCAAGTTTGACTTTATAAACCCGACTTTAAATATTTGTATTTTATATTTAATTTAGTTTTTTAATATTTAGTTTTGTTAGTACTTATTATTTTATAACCTATATTGTATTAAATAAAAATATATATCAATATCGGTAAGGTTAAATTAGGTTTAGGTTTTTTAAAATAACGTCACTTAAGTTGTGTTCCAAATTGGTATCTGAGGGCTCGAGAGGTCTTTTAATATAAATCCGTGGGAAAATAAAAAAAAGTCAGCCATCTTGAAGTTCTTTAAATGCGGTCGGATTTTGTTCAAAATTGTTATCTGAGGGTCCTAGGGGCCTTTTAATATGAATCCGAACTTGGATTGTAAAAAAGTCGCCACCATCATTAAATTCTTTAAATACGGTCCGATTTCGTTAGTAATCGATATCTGATGGTTCGAGGGGCCTCTTAATATTAATCTGAACTTGGATTGTAAAAAACCTCGGATTCGTATTAAGAGGCCCCTTTAAACCCACAGATATCGATTTTGAACGAAATCGGGCTGTATTTACAGAGTTTCATGATGGCGGCCACTTTTTGAAAATCCAAGCTCGGATTCGTATAAAAAGCCCCACGGAACCATAGATAACGACTTTAAAAACGAAAAAAAATGGCCGCCTTTTCTAAATTTATATATTTCTATTTAAAGATGTGAGTGAGTGAGAGACAGTCATAACGACATACCTACTTATGAAATGCTTGAAAATTAATCAAGTAATTATAAATTAATTAATATCTCTCCAATCATATTTTTGACAACCCTGACTCTTGAGCGGTTACGCTAAGCGGGTGCGTAAATTCGTTAGATGAATGAAGCTTGCCTACTGGTTGTAGTTATTTATAGGTAATGTGCTAATAAACAACTAGGTAGGTATAGGTAGGTTCTATCTTGTGTTTGACTTCAAATGCAAATGAACTTACAATTATTAGATTTAAACTTTTACGTTTAGGAACAACCATTATAGATAAGTAGGTTGGGCTTTAGATTTGTTTGCAATAAAATTACACTACGTACATAAGGGTGATATTCCACTTGTCCAAGATCTTTGTCAAATATGCACATTTTGTGATCTTTGCATATATGTATAGCGTCTCACATTTTTTTACCACCATATCCCTAAGTGACTGAAAGTATTTAACGTTGTCCATATCGAGAAGCAACCTATAAGAAGCTGCACCTTTATCTTCACTATTCAATTCAATATATATTTATTTCAGGTTACTGGACCCATAATGTGTTAGTTACAATAAATTAAATTACCTTTCTCACAAAAATTGATGTTATTAATCACTTATGAGGACCTAAGTATATTTTTATCAACGGCCTTGTCTACAGGGTCTGCATTGCCATTGGCTTATATTGACCACTACCGACTAAAGGTGTTTTCATTATCCGTCATGAATCCCTACAAAAGCCTGTACTGTATGTAGGTACTTCTATTCCATTATCCTAATCCTTCATTACCCCGCATCACTCTAACCTTACATATCGGAACTAAAACGCCGAGACACCACAAGCACTGGGGAACGGTATGTAAACAAAACACGCGCGCCACTTGTACGTACACAGGAACACTTCAGGCAGGTGCTCGAGCTGGATCGGCGGCACGCGCATGTCCTCTATCTCGGTCTCCTCCACGGGGTACATCATAGTACCCAGCATGGCACACCCGACCCGTCTCGCTGCGACCGGCACACTGAGGGTTCACAACCCCAACCCTCTTATCGCTGCCTCTACGCTATTGGCCGCCGCTTTTCAGCGATAACAACCACCACGCCCATCGACCAATCCAGGCGCGGGCACACCCATCGATCGATTGCAGGAATTTTCGCACATTTCCATACATGATATTATACGCCTGCAGTGCTCTAGTGCTTCGAAGACAGGTGTCCGCGGCAATGCTCTTGTATTTTTTAAGGGTAGTACCTAAAAACACTTGTGAATTCTACCCAAACACGTTTTTTCTTTAGATGGTCAAGCACTAATATATTTTAGTAAGTAGGTAGGTAACTTTTGTGTGATCGATTAATGGACTACGTGCCTGTTTACTGTTTTATTTGATTCGTTTTTTACCTATGTGCTCAATTAATTAACTACTTATGGATGCAGTCAAATTGTACCTACTCAAAAGTGCCCCTACTTAGTGGGAAAGTTTTGGGGTAGTTCTGATTTCTTTCATTCTACATGTACTTATTTTGGGGTGCTGAATCCGAATTTGGAATTTGGTTTGCTAACAATTAACAAAATCGCAAATAAAGTGAAAAATTTCTGTTTTTTTTAGATTTTGCTTAAAACTCGGAGACTATTTATTCACTTTTAGTAAACGGGCTGTTTGCAGAAATTAAAGTTCTTAAAATTATGTACAAATATCACTATTTCGTTTTTTTGACGACCGCTTTAGCCTAGTTGGTAGTGACCCTGCCTACGAAGCAAGAGGTCCTGGGTTCGAATCCCGGTAAGGGCATTTATTTGTGTGATGAGCATGAATATTTGTTCCTGAGTCATGGATGTTTTCTATGTTTAAGTATATATTTCTCTATATAAGTATCTATATCGTCGTCTAGTACCCATAGTACAAGCTTTGCTTAGTTTGGGACTAGGTCGATTTGTGTAAGATTGTCCGCAAATATTTTTTATTTATTTTTTTTTATTTTTAGAAGAACCGTCTGGTCTCAAGTGCGTGTTGAAAATTGGCATATTTCAGCGACTGCAAATACCTACCACTTTTTGATAAACTTCTCCCAGTTCTCTACGCAAGTACCTACCTACCTAACAAAAAAAACCTCGTAATTATACAAATTCAGAATCATAAAAGTTTATTTATTTAATCGTATGGCATATATTATTTTTGTCCTTTTTTTTGAGTTTGACACTCTTTAGTACCACCCAGGGGACACGTGCAGGGTTGTGGTAGGTAGCTCCTACTGTTACTTGTTCCGGATGTGTGCAATAGCGTTCCCGGGGCTCTGTCTACAAGCGAGCAGTGGAACACCCCAGGGGTTTTAGTCCGTGAGAGTCGGACATACCCACTTGGCTTCTCCCGAGCCGAGTGGGATTCATAAAGGATTTCCCCTGGGAAAACAAAAAAAAAAAAAAGGTAGCTCCTACTGACGCGAGTGACAGTTGTCCCCCCTTTGTCAAGTGAGTGGGCAACTCGACTGTTAGAGGTTCTTAAGCCGCCCCGAAGGCCTCTAACTCGGCTTAACGACTACTGTCATAGACAGCAACCGGGATCAACTGCTTAGCACTCAAACAGGCGGTCACCAATCCAAAGACTGACCCCTGCCGTCTTTGCTTGATCTGCGTTGTCGTTTCCGATACGCAGGCGCCGCCGGGCTATAAACGCTTCATCATAAAAGTTATTAGGACTTATTATAAGCAGCAATATTTTAAGTTTTATTTTGTTAGTTCTTAAGTTATTAGGACTAACAAAATAAAACTTAAAATATTGCTGCTTATAATTATATATTATGAGTATTATGATATGTCGGCGACCGATCGTAAAATCCGACAGATCACGAAATTCCTAGGCATGTCATGAAACGCCGCCATTTCATGATTTGGCTAAATGACATCCGGCATATCGTTCAAAACTTAACGTTTAACGATTTGTCTAATGACAGTAATGACGTTTAGGCAAATCATGAAATTCCCAGGTGAAAAAATGAAAGGCCGCTATTTCATGATCTGGCTAAGTAACAGCCACCAGTGACGTTAAGGCAGATCATGAAATTCCTAGGCATAAAATGAAACGCTGCCATATCGTTCAATACTTGCCGTTATAAGTAAGTAGGGTGTGCAAACAAGTTTTTCCGCTCTTATAATAAAAAAAAATAACCTCGAAGACACGAGCAAAGCTCCCGCTTTCGTCTTCCAACCTATCCGCGATCCGAGTCGGTTTTGCCACTGAGTCCTGTGAAAACTTTTTACTTTATACACTTAATGCCTAGGAATTTCGTGATCTAAATACCAGATTTTTACGATGTGCCCGGTATAGAGCTAGGAATATCGACGAATGCGTTGCTCTAATCGATCTGCCGTATTTTTTATCAGGCACATCATGATATGTTTGGTCAATTTTTAACCAAATCATGGAATGGCGGAATTTCGTGATCTGCCGGATTTTACGATCGATGAGGCGTAACATCGAACAGCGTAAAAACAAACAGAAATATCGATTCAGTCTCAGTATTTCCAAGACGACTAGCGAATTGAGTGAAGTTGAGTATTGTGTTTACATTCTCATGTTTCGATTGTTATTACACTCTAACTACTGTGTATATTGATTTATGCACTTGTGAAAATATTAACATGTACAGAAACTAAATTCAATCATTCCAAAAATATTAAACTTTTTTTGAACTAGTTTTATCTAGGTATTTGAATTAAAATTAAGATAAGTATGCCTATGTTAATTAACTTACTTTAAAAAAATCAAATTCAAATTCAAATCATTTATTGCACTCATGTTAGTATACAGTTCTTAAATTATATATTACAGTTCTACATGAACCCTGTAAGGGCACAGCAATGAAATAAACAATAATTAAAATAATAATAATAATACCCGTCACATAATTTTCACACCTCTTACGCGAACTTAAGAAATATAAAAAATTTGCGACAAAATATTAAAGATATTAAACAATACTATTAAAAGTTAATATTTCACATCATATAAATTAAATTAAAAAACAAAAAATTAAATTTAAGTTAAGAATGTCACAATAATCAATTAATAATAATTCATAATATCAATCCGTTACAATGACCTACAATTTAGTCCACTCCTCAAACTGATCGTCTAATGTATAATAAATAAGCTTTCTGCATGAGGTATAATTTTATTGTATTTTTAAATATTTTGTAATTTTCAATGTCTTTAATAGTATTGGGGATTTTATTATAAATTTTTATTGACATGCCATAAGGGCTTGAATGGATCATTTCTAGCGCTGAATTAGGCGTAGCTAGTTTGTTTCTGAGTTTTGTTATCAAATAGGTATTGATTTTTTTAAAGTAAGTTAATTAAAATTAACTATCTAGTTATGTTTTCCTAAATAGGGTTACCTATCTGAATCGCTAAAGATGGTTCCCAACAGTATCGTTTGTCCAAATTTTCATTTGTCCTAAAAGCCGTTTTTTTCTGTGACCATGACATTTTCAGGATGATTATAAAACAAACCTAACCTAAATTAATGGGTTCTAACTATGCGATGAGTAAGTATTAAAAAAAACTGGAACACTTTTGGGTTTTCGAGATAATTGGCTTTATGCCGAAATGGAAATTCGGACAAACGATTTTTGTTAAAGTACCTACTGGGTTAGAACAAACACAATATTCTCCGTTGCCTAGCCATCTATACTAATACTTATTCAAGAATATTTCACCAGTATACGAGGTGAGCCCTGTAACAGAAGGTAATATTCAAAAGGACGGTTCCTTAGAGCATCTGCAATAAACCCTTGTGTTCCATTTTTTTAATTTTTTTTTAATTCGCAGAAATTTTTATCGAAATTTATGACCTCCAAGTAATGTATCTTGGCAACACGATATCATAGCAACAGTCAATACAGATTTTGAATTAACGTCATGTACTTAATGAAATGAGTCATAAGTCATAATAGTTTTTCCATTTTTGTTTACAAAAGATATTTTTGTGATTTTTTAATTTTTATTTAGTGTTTAAAAATAAAACGTTAGTTATAGCACTCCAGAAGAGTAAAAAAATAAACGTGAACTTATTTAAAAAAAACCAAATACTTAAAGTTTTTTTTTCAATTAAAACCACTTGGGAATATAGTTCACAAGCTTAATAATCTACCGTTTAATTTTTTGCTCCTGTAACAGGGCCCATCCTGTACTATAGAAAACATCTTAAAATGGATGGGCATAGACTATATTTCATCACGCGGCTTCGCTTGCGTTCTTAATTTGTAATACGCGAACGAAACCGCGGGCACCTAGTAAATTATAAAACAAAGTTTCAAAAAACAAACTAACAAGGTTCAGCAGCATGCTCCATTAAAAAACACTGGCACTATAAATATGTTAGGCTGGTCTAGGCCCGGGTCAACCGTGACGGGGGCTTAGTGTTGCAAGAACAATAAATTATACAAGTGAGCGCAAGGGCATCGGTGCGTTTGCGACTTTATGTGCCCATAAATCACTACTAGCGTTACTTCTTCCGCCCTACGGCCCCTGAACTTATCCGACGACGTAGCGCTACGAACTTCTGATTACTTGTGTACGGGGCGAGACATAGTCTGCTATTTTATTATAACTCTGCTATCATTCCTTATCCATGTTATCTTACGATTTTGGCAATAATTTTTGCTTGTTTGATACAGATGGTTTTTACGGATGTAATGGTTCTTATCTTACAATATCAGTACCTATAAGTAGCCTTAGCAACTATAGCCGTAGAATTGATACAAGATTACAGAAAAGTATACTAATTAATAAATGCTGTTATAAAAGTTATTTGTGAAACAAAATTTTTTTTTAACAATAATTCTACGATGACTGCAGAATAATATTAAAGTATTTTTTTACAATTTTTTCTTAAATAATAGGCTAGATACAGTAGACGGCAAACTTCGTGCGCAAATGACCTTGCCTGCTCAAAGGCGAATTGTACGTGCAAGCTGCCCCCCCACTTCCCCTCATTTGCGCACGAAGTTTGCCGTCTACTGTAGCCTGTATATTATCTAAAACAATTTTAACGGTTCCTAGCCTCTACAACTACATCTTAGAAGTCGCTAAATTCATGTGGAAACACAAGGACGAATACAAAATGCGTCGTCCTGAATAAAGGAAAACCGGCTACGACATGAAACCGAACGTGTAATTGTGGGTAGTCGGTGTTAGAATCTATAACAAATTGAGCCCGGAAGTCAAGGAGGCTCCTTCTTATGAGCTGTAGAAGAAAAGCAGTTCTTAATGGATATACCCTGAGAAAATTACGGTTTTTTTGGAAATAATTCAATATCAGGCTAATTATTTTTATACGGCTTTTATATGTTATTTTAAACAATTTTTACTATGGAAATGAATAATTCTATGGACCGCAAGTTAGGAAAAAAAATTAACCCGCAAGCAATAATGGTATCAGTATTTTTATAATAAAAACATGTTTGAATATACACAAATGTTGAAACTTACTACCTGAATACAAAAGTATATGCATCAGGAAATAACGGCATTTTAACTAAATATTTACGACCTTGAGATAATATTGAATTTCATCTGGCCTATAGAAAGGTTTATTCATTAACAAAAATAAGTGGATTATGCGCGTATCCCAAAGAACGTATATAGACGTAGTCAATTATAAAGTAATAGTACATTACTATAGAGGCCGGGAAACGAAGGGTTGCAGGCCAAGTAGATATAGACCAAGGAGAGATAGGGATACGCGGCCGGCAACCCCGTTTCTCGCCGAGATTTGTATAGTGCTTTTCTCAAACTTGCAATGAAATAAAAAGTAGTCAATTTAATTAAGTTGTCAATTCGTACAACTAAATAATACGTTTCTGATAGCTGTCAGTGCTGTCACATCATAACCTATAATTGTGTCCCACATTTCTTACTAACAAATATTCCGCTTATTCCCTAAATTAAGTATTAGTTTATAGTTGCATGCACTTATATCTAAGTATTTATAGACGAGGCACTACAACAAAGAAAATACTTACAATTTTTATGAAATTTTCATACGCCGTCATGTAGGACTTTTGATTTCGGGGGCAGTAAATTATTCATGGCTACTTCTGCTCGAAATTCCGGAGGCGTACAGTTCAATTCCATTTCATTTTCGTCCGAACTTATTTCGAAATCGACGGCTTGTATTAGAAAGTTTCAAAATAATCACGAACTATTGACAAATCCGGCCAACAAGAAAAGAAAACTTTTTTCAATTTACGCGCCAAACTATTTTTTAACCTGTTTGAGGCAACGTTTTACCCGGTGACATTAACATTAGTCCTAATCTTTTTTTTTTTGGTGATTGAATGCCAAGACGTTCTGTCACAATTTGACGTTTATAAACAAAAGACGGTTGCTTTGCAGGCCTAGGTGTGTAAGGTTGTATGAAATTCCTTTACATATCATCTTCACTAGTCGCACCGGATACGTAGTATTTCCGGACCTAATTTGAAGTAAGTCACGTCAACATTTCATTGCAAGTTTGAGAAAAGAAAGTTTATACCATTTTCACCTGATTTTTACGGAATTTATGAAGATAACTTTTCATTATTTTTTACCGTATCGGTATTAAATTTAGGTGGATTATTAATGAATATTTAGTCAAATTACCCAACCTATTTTTTGGTGTAAAAATATGGCTGATATCGATATATTGTTGTGTTTTCATAGAGGGAAACCGTAAAGTTCTCAGGGTAATAGTGTTTTTACAGTGTTGACGAATTTTGTAATAATATAGGACATTAGTATAGCGATTTTTTAGAAATTATTCGTCTTTGCTATTTATATTGTATTTTTTATTAAATTTTTGACTTAATGATTTTTTTTGTTTAATTAATAATTATTGTTCTTTGTATACTTGTGCTGTTCTTATCTATATCCGTGTCTGTGCTGTGTGTGCTTCTGTGTTACTAACACGTACGTACGTGTGTATAAGGTTGTCTCACATCTTATTTAAGAGGGCGCTCGTTTTTTGGTCAGGAATAAGCGAGAATGACGGATTTTTGACGTTGTAATTCTAAGAAACGGAGAGCTTTTTCTAGATCCTGATTACTTATTTGCATAGGTAAACTCCTAATATTGGTCCTAGCCGCCTCCAATTTACGAATTACTGAATACTTTAACCAAAAATACCCGATTACCGACAGTAGTTTTCTGAAGAGAGCGCAGAGTCATAAGTTTGAGCCCCTAATACTCCATGATGTTATATGAGAACCTACTTGTTTTATTCTATTTTCACTAGCGTTATATGTTGCCATTGCTCCTAGCCGCCTCGAATTTTCCTTATTCTGCACGTATATATATGTAAACTGTTCTCAATTACACCATATTTGTCAACAAAATCTTACTGAAAACTCAAGGATTTTCTCATTATTGTTGAATTATTTGTGTATTGAATCTTACACAACATTAAAGTTCATGCTTGTACCAACAAATTCCAGTCCAAAAAATATAACTTTAGTCAAAATTTATATTTATAAATAATTATTCAAAACTAGTATAAATTTACCGTCGCGCGGGAATATATCTCAGTACCGGCTGAATAGCCCTCCGAGACAGACGTGTACTGTGTTTATTTGTGGCTATTCACGAAGCTAACCGGCGACTCTTCAGATAAAATAATATTATTTTGATCTCCGACTAGGCATAGTTGTTACCAACCTCGGGGTCAAACTATACTGGGGATACATTCGTGAGGCTAATCGAGACAAGTTATGAATTGCATAGCTGCCAGATAAGACGTAGTGTAGCGAAAAGGCTCAAACCCACAGTATACGTAACATTTAAAATTGAACCTTCTACCTAAAACAAAAGTCATACATTTCAATGGTGATGTCTTGTGGGTTGGATCCTTTTGTCTAAACTACGCGTTCTATAGTCAATTATTATTGTACGAGTGATCGTGATACTTGATAGATTTAATTTATTTACTTGTTACTATCAGTCCACCTTGTGGAGGGTCCGCTGCAGTTTCCGGTACGTAGTCGCCTCTCGAGAACCTCCCCGCCCCAACGGCCATTATGATTAGTTAGTATGTATGTATGTATGTTAGTTTGGGCGAAATCTTCAAATTAGGTACAATTATCTTCTTATATTAAGTATCTTCGGTGACAATGCCATAATATCATAGAGCTGGTCTGATGATGGAGTCGGAAGGTGGCCATAGCAACTCCTAAACTCAACAAGATAAAGCCATCGAATTTTGGCTCATTTATTTGGTCATGGCACGGCAAGACTTGGATGCTGGATGATTTCCAGAGTCTGATGATGGAGCTGGAAGGTGGTCATGGAACTCCTAAACTAAACTAGTTAAACCCATCTAGTTTGGGCTCATCTGTTTTGTCTTGGTAAGCACTTTGGTGATGGATGATTTCCAGGATCTGATGATGGAAGGTGGTCATGGGAACTCCTAAACTAAAATAGATAGACCTATCTTGTTTGGGTTTGTGTGATTTGTCTGTACAAGTACCCACGAACCAGCGACATAATATGCAGGGTTATTGAAAATAACAAGATGAATAAAAAACTTTTTAAAAAACAAGCTTATATGGCGTTTGTTAAGTACAGCACGATCCTACCTTGCATTTAGTTATTATTTTCGTTTATATATAATAATAACACACACCGGGGGTTTACACTGAAAAGGGAGATTTTTACGTGGTTTTATTACATTTCCGAGTCATCATCATCATCATCATCATATCAGCCGAAAGACGTCCACTGCTGGACATAGGCCTCCCCCAAAGAGTGCCACAATGGCCGTTCCTGCGCCACCCGCATCCAGCGGACTCCCGCGACCTTTACCAGGTCATCAGTCCACCTTGCGGGGGGCCTACCCACGCTGCGCCTTCCGGTACGTGGTTGCCCTCAAGAACCTTTCCACCCCAACGGCCATCGGTTCTACGTGCAATGTGCCCCGCCCACTGCCACTTAAGTTTAGCAATTCGGAGGGATATATCGGTTACCTTGGTTCTGCTGCGGATAGCCTCATTTCTGATGCGATCGCGCAGAGAAACTCCCAGCATAGCCCTCTCCATTGCCCTTTGAGTGACTTTGAGCCTTCTTATGAGGCCTATAGTAAGCGACCACGTTTCCGTGCCATATGTCATCACTGGCAACACACACTGGTCAAAGACTCTCGTCTTGAGACACTGCGGAATATTGGACGAAAAGATGTGCCGTAGCTTCCCGAATGCTGCCCAGCCGAGTCGGATTCGACGATTGACCTTCCCTTCGACATTTCCGAGTATCACTCTTTATTTCGAAATGAATGCTAAAAAAACCGGCCAAGTGCGAGTCGGACTCGCGCACGAAGGGTTCCGTACCATTATCTATATCTAAAAACGGCAAAATATCTATATCTAAAATCACGTTTGTTGTATAGGAGCCCCCTGTAGCCTAGTTAGTAACTTGGAAGTGACTCTGCCTACGAAGCTGGAGGTCCCGGGTTCGAATCCCGGTAAGGGCATTTATTTGTGTGATGACCACAAATATTTGTTCCTGAGTCATGGATGTTTTCTATGTATTTAAGTATTTATTTATCTATATAAGTATGTTTATCGTCGTCTAGTACCCATAGTACAAGCTTTGCTTAGTTTGGGGCAAGGTCGATTTGTGTAAGATTGTAAAAGAAAAAGAAACAAATAAAAACTAAAATAAAAATAAAAAGATGTATTCTGTTTTTTAGTATTTTTTGTTATAAATAGCGACAACAGAAATACATCATCTATGAAAATCTCTAATGAGATACAGCCTGGTGACAGAAGGACAGACAGACATTCAGACAGACAGACGGACAGCGGAGTCTTAGTAATAGGGTCCCGTTTTACTCTTTGAGTACGGAATCCTAATAAGTGACATAGGTTTTAGGCTCAGAACATAAAAAAAGGGAGAAGTGCCGTACTGCTTAATTTCAACCAAAACCGATGTCCCCAGTTTTCTCCCACCGCAGCGCCCACAGGCACACACATTGAACCGTGTAAAAACAAAGACTCGGGCGTTGCCAGTGAGTCTACGGCAACATGCAAACAAGGGCTGTGATTGGCTTAAACGCACTACACTAGGGGGGCGACAAACGTTAAAATTATGTTTTATCGACATTGATATTAAAATTAATATTATGTTATGATATTGATGGGTAACAACTTCAACAACATGGTAAGTTTATGTGGTGGTATTTAAACTTCTAGCTACAAGTTTAAATAACACGTGTTGTTAACTTACCATAAATCGCAAAAGTAAAAAATATTGACGAATACCTACAGAGTAACATAAACGGCTTTTTATAAGTTCGTGTTCACATACATTTAAAACTCTGGTCACATCGATATTTTTGACCTGTAGGTACCAGGCCGATCCGACTCGCATTTTGGCGCGAAATAATATGTCCATTACTCATATTACGAGATTTAAGGCTAAGGGCGAGTATCCACCAAAGATGTGCGAAGATGTGTTACCATACATTTTACACCTAGGTTTCAAGCAAGCGAGGTGTCAAATATTCGAAAAGTGTACGGCTCTTATTAAGTGGTTGGAAACATTTTTCTTGAAAGTGTTACGAACACATTAACTCTTCTCTGTACAGGAAACCAGTTAGGACCTCTGCCAGTAGCATCTATCCATTTTTTTAGAACCTAATCGGATTCTTTGGAAAACTGTAATAAGAAACCGTGATTTCTTCTTCAATTATCACATTTGAAATGAAAGTAAAAAATACTCATTTAAAAAAAAAAAATTGGTAATAATATCACATTTTAAGTTGTTCTGAAGCCATTTGCAACTAAATTATATACTTGTATATACAATTTTAATATGTCTATTTACCGTTCATACTGCAACTTAGTGAAAATCTTATTAGTAGGTACCGTAAACATTTTGTGCCTTTTAATCTTATTAGTTACCTTTAAGATAGGCACCCAACCAAAACAAGTAATTAAATAAAATAAAACAGCGAAAGTAGTCGAAATAAAATAACTAGTATGATATCGTACTTCTATTTTATCGATTACGCGTAAATTGTAACTGCACTTTGGCACCGCTCTAGTTTGCGACGCCAAGCAGCGGCCGTACCACTAAAAAATTCAAGCATCGTCCATATCCATAGTGGTTTAATACATTGCGCCGTGGTTTACTGTATTGAACGATCAATGTACAACGCATAGAACAAAAATATGCTTTTTCGTTCGATATGTTAGTTCGATCCCGAGAAATGATGCGGCGTTGCGTTTATTTATTAAAATATTAGTTTTGACTGACTTAAGTGAAAATACTAATACTCACATGTGGTGCGTGACTCCACCATTCATGTAGGTTTTAGTTTCATTCCTATTTTTGCATGTAACCACGCTACAATTCGGCATTTTGAGTAAACGTGGAATAACATTTCAGATTCACGGCAAATTGCGACTAACATGCGGTGGGCAGTGACATGCCCATTTGGCCATGTCGCACCGACACGCGCCAAGCCCCCGTTTCATATCTATTCCTTTTTATCATCTGAGGTTTTAGGCTTTTGAATAAAATCACGCATTAATTAATTGCATTCTAGATAAAAAGCTGTGTTTGTATAATTTATAATTTTCAGTTCCTTTGGTAAGAAACGGACATAGCAATTTCTATGAAGGGCAGTTTTTTTTTACTGTCCATAACAAAAAAAAATTTCTTCAAGAAATGAATACGTAAGTACCCAGTAATTTCCTAGTAGTAGGTCTACTTGTATAATTTCATTACATTACTATATATAAATAAGACTCAGATATCATGCAAACTATTAATATCCGTAAAACAAATTATTATTCTTATTACTGACAACTTTAAAACTCGTTAGTTTATTTTATACTAAAAAAACGAAACTAAATATACTTTGTCATATCATAGTATTTTAATACAAATAGAAAACTTGTGCTCAAAAATCAAATACTTACTTTATTCAAGTTATCTAACTTCGCTAACATGATGTTCTAGAACATCATGTTAGCGAAGTAATACTTACCACTTTTTAGTGCAAGTATCAATATCGGTCACGGAGTGAATTCCAACGGTGCGCTATACAGCTATTTGCATCGGCAAGCTCCGCGGTTAGTTCTATCCCGATCGCACTTACATATAGCTAGAAAGGGACGGCACCCGCGGCTGGTGCGATCTCGCTGTGCATGTGGGGGTTAGGTACGTTTGTGTGGGTGGTAGTAGTATTTACACACACAAACGCACTACGCGTGTCAAAATACCGAATTCTGAGCGAGCGCTTTTTTGAAGAGCACTCTTAAATTGCTCACTTGGAGGTACGCGATATCTATAGGTATTTTACAAAACATTATGCCAACCTAAAACTTTTCTGTGCTAAGTAAAAGTTTACAACGTGGTTTTCCTGTAGGTAGTTTAAATATTGAAGTGTACCTAACCCCCCAATTATAAATTTTATTTGTTTCTATTTTATATTGTATTCTAGACCTAGTAGGAGATATTAAGTACTTACCAGGAAACATTTTGAATATTTTTAGCTCAAATACCAATTATTAATGCAGACGCATGTTTCAGATATAAAATTAAACAAAATATATTATTTAAACATGAGAATCGCAACGTAGGACACACAATATTTCATAAATTGCAGGGAGTGGTCGCGTGCAAGCTCCCTAGGGCATCGGCGCGTGCGCGTTAATTGAGGGCTTGCTGTCAATATCTGGAAGACGAGGGACTAGTGCTTTATGAGTATCAACTAAAGGTTCAAAATCGTTTGACATGGGTAGGAAAGCAGGACCGTAATGCCGCACTGTCGGTGCTTCGTGCAAATGCGGTGATCGGATGCGACAGCGGTGCTTTTGGTTGGAAACAGTCGGGAAGCACTAGGTATAGCTAAGGAGAGTTGAAACGGTAGAGCGTAATCTCAAAAGCGCAGGCGGTATGCACTACTTAAAAAATATAAGTATAATAACACTAGTTATTATTAAACGGCCTCCGTAGCCCAGTGGGTAGTGACTCTGCCTACGAAGCTGGAGGTCCCGGGTTCGAATCCCGGTCAGGGCATTTATTTGTGTGTTTATCACGAATATTTGTTCCTGAGTTATGGATGTAATATATGTATATAAGTATCTATATGTATGTATCTATTATATATATCATCGCCTAGTACCCACAACACAAGCTTTATTGAGCTTACCGTGGGCCTAGGTTGATTTGTGTAAGATTGTCCCGTAATATTTAATATTTATTTATTTATTTATACTTATATTTTTTGGTGGCAGGAAATTTCGTTTATTGAAAGTATTTCAGAACACAAAGCATTTTAATAATTCGTGTCGGACAGTCCTTGGCAAGTACAATGTGCTTCAAAAGATATTATTTGAAAAAAAACCTTTTATTGTTGGTGCGTGTACGCACCCTTTTTACGTTTTGTGCAACGAAAACTACAAAGACCATACCAATTTAATACGTTTCTGGAAGTAGCCCCAAGCTTTGCATTGCATCGTAAGATAATTGCAAATTTGCCGACTTTGTTATTTTGTTTAAGATTTTTTTGTCATGATATACCCAAAGTAAGTAGTTATGAAATAATCTAGAAACGTTATTATAAATTAGGTTCATTTTATGTAAAATGAGAAATGTAGAATTTCGTAGTAACTTCGGTTTTAGTCATTGTCATTGCCAAAATTTTATTTAGATAAAATCGATTGTACAGAACCCTTGAGCCACGTGGTTTTACTTACAAACAT
This sequence comes from Epinotia brunnichana, assembly GCA_963854355.1. NCBI lineage: Eukaryota > Metazoa > Arthropoda > Insecta > Lepidoptera > Tortricidae > Epinotia > Epinotia brunnichana. The sequence goes on along the minus strand of OY977939.1, from coordinate 15,430,151 downwards.
CTATGACTTCATACAAATTATCGCTGACTTATTCTAACTGCACCGGCTAAAACCAGATCCTGTAATGGTCGCACCACACTTGGGGGTTCGTGTTCGCATTGCGTCGTTGCCTCTATTTCATTTGCCGTAGGAAGGAAAAGCGGCCAAGTGCGAGTCGGACTCGCACATGAAGGGTTCCGTGAAATAAATTGCGGTTTACGATCTATGACGTATTAAAAAAAAACTATTTATTAGATCTCGTTCAAACCAATTTTCGGTGGAAGTTTACATGGTAATGTACATCAGATATTTTTTTTTAGTCTTATCATTCTCTTATTTTAGAAGTTACAGGGGGGGGGGACACATTTTACCACTTTGAAAGTGTCTCTCGCGCAAACTATTCAGTTTAGAAAAAAAATATGTTAGAAACCTCAATATCATTTTTGAAGACCTATCCATAGATACCCCACACGTATGGGTTTGATGAAAAAAATTTTTTTGAGTTTCAGTTCTGAGTATGGGGACCCCTAAAACTTAATGGTTTTTTTCGATTTTTGTGTGAAAATCTTAATGCGGTTCACAGAATACATCTACTTACCAAGTTTCAACAGTATAGCTCGTATAGTTTCGGAAAAAAGTGGCTGTGACATACGGACGGACAGACAGACGGACGGACATGACGAATCTATAAGGGTTCCGTTTTTTGCCATTTGGCTACGGAACCCTAAAAAGATGCAACACGAATATTTGGGCAAACACCGCCAAGTGTGGTGCGACCATAACATTCTGTCGTATCCTAGATACGTTTATCTTATCCAAATCAGAGATATCGAAACATACAAGAATGAGTAAATAAACTCGGCCATAGCTTAAAGTCCTATCCGGAACTTGGCATATTATTCAAAAACTATGTACCTGTTGTAATCAATTGTAAAAAAGCCACTGTCGTTATCACCAGAACTTTATATTATCTTATCCGTTGATCTACCAGGTTAATTTTAGGATATTGCTAATAGCGAATAAGCTTATCAATCTTATCAAAGTAGTTTATGCATAAACAACCGCTCACTTGGGGTGTGCTTGATACACACAGTCATCTGGTTTTCGGTTTCGCGTGCCTATCTATTATATATAATTTGACGTATCCAATTTGATAACAGCTTCATCTGTTTCGAATTCCGATACAAACAATGATAATTGATAAAGGTTCGATACACGTACTTTATTATCAATGATTGGTAGCATATATTTCAATTTGATCGATGACGTGATGATACTGATTGCACAAGATTTTTTTAACATAAAGTGGATGTGTGCAATTACGTCTCCTATACCTCCCTCAAATAGGATTTGTTAACAAAAAAATAATAAAGTTAAATATGAATAAGTACCTTCTATTCATATTGATAATAGTAGTTTATGCTACTGATACATAATGAGAGGCCTTAAAATACGAGTGTGGTTTTATGAAACGAGCGTCAGCGAGTTTCATAATAGGATCTCACACCAGTGTTTTAAGGCCTAATTATGTACAGTTGCATACACTACTTTATCTAAACACATATCATAAGTAAACATAACATAAGTACCTGTAAATTCTTTAAAAAAAAAAGTGAAAAAAAAAAAAGTAAAAAAGTGAAAAAAAAAGTTAGAAAAAGTAAAAAAAAAGTGAAAAAAGTAAAAAACAGCAAATATAGTCAAAATTAGGTGAAAAAAAAGTTTAAAAAGTAAAAAAAAAAGTAAAAAAAGGAATAAAAGTAAAAAAAGTATATAAGTAAGAAAAAAGTTAAAAAGTTTTAAAAAAAGTGAAAAAAGTTAAAAAAAAGTGCAAAAAAAGCAAAAAAAAATAATAAAAAAGTGCATAAAAGTTTAGAAAGAAGTGGAAACAAAAGTAAAAAAAAAGTTAAAAAGTTTTAAAAAAAGTGAAAAAAGTAAAAAAAAGTGCAAAAAAAGTAAAAAAAAAAAAAAAGTGCATAAAAGTTTAAAAAAAAGTAAGTGGAAACAAAAGAAAAAAAAGTTACAAAAGTGAAAAAAAAAGAAAAAAAAGTAAAACATAAGTTCAAAAAGTAAAAAAAGGACAAAAAAAAATTAAAAAGTAAAATTAAGAAACATAATAAATTGACGTTTCATATCGATAACTGTTTTAATATCTATAGATACTAGAATAGAGACCCACTTGAGTTTTGACAGCTGTTCCAAATTTAAACTCATAACGATACCAAAATCTGTACTGTAATAACATTACAGTGCAGATTTTACCTACTACCACAGACAAGAAATTTGTCATAGTAAAATTGGTTGTAATAATGCTGGTCATTACCGACGGTTTCTGAACGCATTTTAGAGCACTAATGATATGTGCGTAGATAAAATATAAAATAAAAACCATGGTATTACAAGATATTACAAGGGTATAAAGTACAGCATGGACCCTGTTAGGGCAAAGCAAAACTTATAGTTAACTTAACCTATATAATAAAAATATCAAATACTAACATTTCCTAATAGTACATTACTTATCTAGGGCGGTTAAACAAAGAATGTCTCAGATCGCAGGTATTTGACGCCCGAGCCGAAGGCAAGGGCGATAAATATGCGCTCTGAGGCTTTCTTTATTACCGCCCGTGGTGAGTACAAAATTTTACGTCTCTATCTGGCCAGGAAGTGGGGTTTTCCGCACGCATAGCGTGCCGCATTAAGATTTTCACACAAAAATCGAAAAAAAACATTAAGATTTAGGGGTCCCCATACTCAGAACTGAAACTAAATTTTTTCATCAAACCCATACGTGTGGGGTATCTATGGATAGGTCTTCAAAAATGATATTGAGGTTTCTAAGATCATTTTTTTCTAAACTGAATAGTTTGCGCGAGAGACACTTCCAAAGTGGTAAAATGTGTGTCCCCCCCACCCCTGTAACTTCCAAAATAAGAGAATGATAAAACTAAAAAAAATATATGATGTACATTACCATGTAAACTTCCACCGAAAATTGGTTTGAACGAGATCTAGTAAGTAGTTTTTTTTTAATACGTCATAAATCGTAAACCGCAATTTATTTCACGGAACCCTTCATGTGCGAGTCCGACTCGCACTTGGCCGCTTTTTTTCATGTTAACATAGGTATATGTATTTATTTGTTATTTCTAGGTTACATTCTTTGATGGTGTAAAAAGCTTGTAACAACAGGTAATTTTTTAGTTTAGTAACAAATGAAGTGTACTTCTCTTCAGTTGATATGTGTCTCGGTAAGTTATTATATATTTTTATCGACATGGAATGTGGTCCCTGTGAGATCATTAGAAGTTTGGCTATAGTTGTTTGGATCAGATTCTTTCTGGGTCTCAAATTATGGATTCCTTTAATCATATCCTTAGTGTGTTAGTTACACAGAATATTGAATTAGACATGATATTTTGTATGACAAGTATAGACTTAAACGCAAATATTGTGGAGGTAATTGCAAATTAATGACTTACTCCATAGTAAACGCCCTGAGAATAGGTATATGTTGGGACGTCATAGCATAAGCCAGTTTAATATAGAGCGTTTTCAGGGGGTGCCGGCTGCCGGCACGTGCAGATTTCAAATGCATATATAACATCAGAAAAATTAATCATAAGAAAGTTTTAGTGCTACAGTTGTTTTAATGATGGATTATATTTTCGTAATAAAATAAAAAGATGCAAGTTCCCTATTAGTCTGCTTAAAATGACCTTTAACTGTGTGTGCTGTTTTACGACTTTTACGTTTGATGATTTGTGACTTTTTTACTTCTTCGGATGCTGAATTTGTGTTTACCAAATTAGTGAAACGTTGTTATGGTATAAATATATGTCAGTAAAGAAGAATTAAAGTTTTCCGCAAGCAAATTGGGTACATAATGTAGGCAAGAATTATAGTATATTTGTTTAGATTTTACATTATATAACACGCGTTTATATATGTATATACATGGTTCAGGTAAAAATCCTACTTTTCAAAAAGCCTCCATGGCAATGATGATTATGTCATTATCATTACTAATAAGACGGTCTCTTTGCAGTTTTGCGGTGCACATAACATGTCTACTAAAAGTTCGTGCTGGTTTCAGGAAAATAGTAATTTTGATAAAATTTATCTTGTAGGGAAAACTCGCTTTGCGTTGTTGGTTTTTTGAGCACAATTCTCCCAATTTTGCTCTTGTCATAAAATAAAAAAACTAAAATGTAAAGCTGAAATAATAGGTATCATTTGTGTTAAACATTACATTCGTGCATCTTTTCTAGTTTTGCCGCAAAGTCTGAAAGTGCTTAGATTTTTCTTTATTTTTTTATACTTTTGCTAATGTACTTAAACTAATGTATGTATTGAAATATAAGTTTATGTCAAAAATTTCATTTTTGGTACAAGCTTTTACTGCCGATTGTACTTTTCTGCATTGAGACGATTCTAACGAGCCCAAACTCGGTTGGTCGTTTTATTGCGGAGTTCCTATTGCCACCTTCCAGCTCCAGCATCAAATCAGCTCCAAATCATCATAATATTGCATTGTCATGCGATATACATATGCTTGCAAAATTTCAGTTCAATTGGATAACGGGAAGTGACTGAAAAATGGATTGCAAATTTTGACGGACAACTTACTTTACCATACGTACGAACCTCAGAGCATAGAATACTAGAGAGAGGACAAGCCGCCGGCGGCCGTGTCGCAGCTGTTAGCTCAATGGGCATACTCTGCCATACTGTGCACGCGTGCTGATCGCAGAGAATATTACGTTTTTTCCTAAAATGCCTGATATTATGCGCGTTTATTGTCAAATAAGCGTGTAGGTATACAAGTGTGTGTGTTTTAGATGTGTGCGTGCTATGTCTTGTCAATTACTTGTGCTAGTTAATATATATAAAGCTTGTAATAATGTATGAATGAACTATTGACAATTTATTCAGCTATCATTTGGTACACCACATGTGTGTATGTACGGTGCATGGTTTAGGTGTAATTTACACTTTTCCAAGCGCGGCTGCGGCTTTTTTGATGACGTCATTACAGGGGATATCGACTCCTTAGAGATTGTGTCCCAGCAGTTTTGGAATCCAGGGGACATGCCTAACAACATAATCGTACGTACTAAAATATGGCGCCGGTATCCGAAAGTGAAGTATTTTCCCCTAACAACATGCACTAAGTATATGATTGACCACGGTGTCACCGTTGAGGAGAGTCACACGGATGATCAGCCTGTTAAGATAAAGATGTCATGGCATGCAAATTTACAATTTTTATATGGACGTGGAGATGTCGTTCTAATACTTATATGACACCGTTGTTGAACTGAGTACCTATATAATAATTTACATAGTCGCTGGAAGAAAAAAGTTTCAGAATCATTTGGAAAAAAAAAACTCTATCTTAACAGCTCCCGCGCAGTGTCGCGCAACATTTGCGTAAAAGTGATTGCGAGCAAAAAGAGAGCTGTCAAAATCTAAACCAAAAAAAAATCAAAACCCCACCCTGTTATTTTGGTATGACACTGCGGGTTGGATAATATTAAGAGCTATATCTTTAAATATAAATTTTATTTATTACTTTATTATTATTAAACAACATAGGTATCGAGTCGGAGTAATTCATTATTAAGTATATCGTTAAAAACAAGCTTTATGTCCATCTGCCCAGCTAGCACGGATAGGTTTTATAATTTGTACCTAATTTAATTTGATTTTTATTCTTTGTTTAATTATTTGACGATCATAATATAAAGTCGTGTAGGTAAGTTAACTTAGCGTAATTTATATTGTATTTTTATATTATGATATGACATAAATAAATCAAATCTAATCTAAATCTAATCTAATATCGTCACGTTTTACGGCGAAAATATACTGAAACGTAATGTTAAACATAATGATAAAACGTATCGTGCTAGGTACCCTGTATATATGTAGGTAGGTACCTATTGCCGACTTTAATTCTGTTGATATTTTATGATTGTATACATCTTGCAAACATACTACCGAAATAATAAAATCCCTCTAAACTAAAATAATAAAATAACTACGGTATATTTGAAACTTCCCACAGTGTATTTGAAGTATGTATTTAAGTATCAGTAGAAAACAAATGCAATATTAACATCATATTATAGATCTGTATCAAAAATAATAGAATTTGTCCAACAATAATGTCAGGGCTCTCATGGAACATTGTCAATAATATACAGTGACGCGTGCTGGCTCTCGTATCCAGTTACTGGGAAACTGGGCTTATCGCCAGAATCTGAACTTTTCGGTAAGCGTGCCGAACCCTTGTTGAAATTCGACAACAAATGATACGTTATCATTTGCTTACCACTAAAATATTTCTTAACTTACCTACTACTTCTTGACGAAAGTACTTAAGCAAAATTAAGGGGCGTGCAAGTACTTAGGTAGGTATTATGATTTATTTAACCTTTTAATTACATAACTCCTAATGATACAATTGATAGCGTAATTAGAACAATATTTAGGAGTATATCATTTTAGTATTTGTATCATGCTGTTCTTAAGTCGTACCCGTAAGATCAAACAGTAAATCTAATAGTAAATAATCAATTCATATATTTTGCATGACGTATCGTAGCAGGCGCTGTTGTTATTGTAACGAAAACGAGTGAAACCAATCTAAAAACCTCCACTAATCGACATGTCCCAATGTGTGAGAATAAATATTATTTGCTACACTATAGAAAGTGTAACATAGTTGTGTGAGAGAATTATTTTAAAAGGTGTACCTACCTATGTTTTCTAAAGTGTTGCAATATAGTTATTTACAATACAAGTGAAGAAAATAGGAAATCCGCAACGAGTGGTGATAAATTAAAACACGACCAATGGGAGTGTTTTAAATCGACACGAGTTGCGAATTACCTATTCGAACGTGTATCGTACAACGTTTTATGGCTCTTTAAAGTTTCGACATATGCACGGAAAGTGCTCTTTTCCGCACACGTGCGGAAAAGTAGCACCATGTGTACTGTAAAATTTCGTACCTTACTTAGGCCACTCAGCAAGCTTCGTGGCCTAAACACGGTACTCGACTAAAAAGCTCTCTATTATAATATAACACGATTGTGAAAAATACTATATTAAAGTATTGAGGTATTAGCAACAGCGGCTAGTTGCTTTTATCGTGGTCGATGAAAGGGAATTTGACTGATAGATAGTCACCAGCAACTTTTATGGAATGTCAACAACGCTCTCAGTTAGTTAGTATGAAGTTTGTAGGGCATAATGTATTGCACTTGCTAGTCGCTAAATCCCCGTCTTGCTAATACACGTTGAATAAATTAACTATCTGTGTTAATTAACATGTTAAGTATCTTATACTATTGATGCAATTTCATATTAACGTTATATGAATAGGCAAGGCAAAAAAAAACTATACAAAAATCAATACATATGTTAATGGCCGAATCCATAAAGTTTAAATAGGGCATGCGCATAAAATATAACGGCCGAGTAACGTTAGCATAAATAATTGACGTCAAAGTGCCGTTCGCGATCCCGCCCGCTGGAAAACGGCGCTATAACTCGATAATGCCGGCGTTATCTGATTAGGCTGAACCGAAAAATTATATCATCCGGTAATTAGATTAAAATGCAATTTAGAGATGTGCCACAGGCGGCACGCGTCGCGACTAGGTAGGTACTTCGTGCCGCTGGGCCGCTCCGGCAGGGGCTATCTACCCTTTGTATCAAATGACATTGTCGAATTATAGCTATTTTTTGTACTATTACGTTCAAGACTGGATTGAGGGATGAAATGAGCACGACATGCGGTTCGCTCTGTGCATCAAATAGAACGAAATAGTTGGTTTGTAATTAATATAAAATAAAATAAAAATTACTTTATTTAGCCTTCATACAGGTCATACACTGCTTAAATAATAAGTAGGTACACAATATTAAGGATCTATTAATCGCAGCAATTAAAAAGAAATAGGTCGGACTGGATAGGTACTGCTTTTAAATAAGAAATGAATTAGATTCTTATCAAAATATTAAACACAAATCACGTCATTTGCTATAAAACCGCAATATGCACTACATTCCGGTTTGTACTTATTCACTGTTTCCTTGTATTTATTTACAAGCTTTAGATTAGGTAATAATATTTGCCGGATTTCCCTTTTGGCATAACTGCATAAAAAATGAAACCATAAAATCAAAACTAATAAAACAAACTTAACGTACTGTCGTCGCCCCTTCAAACTGCGAGTCACCCCACTTATTAAAATTAATAAGTGGGCCCTCGTCTGTATTAATGATCGCACTGTGTCAATAACGTTATAATATATTTAGCAAACAACGAAGACCACTACGCAACCAGACAATTTTGCTTGTGGTGCGGTGTGTACCAGCAAACAAATCAATAATAATGTCTACTTTTACTCAAAATAGGCGCATTTATGACGTCGAGTTGCGGAAACCCAGCCCGCGTACAACCTACATAACCTTTACTTTTACTTCGTTATTTTATTGCAAAACATACTTCTTTCAACTAGTAAGATAGCCTATTAAATTCTAAGGCCGTGTTAGGTGTAAAAAGAGTATAGAGACACGCGCGAACACAAACATATGTATGATACTTATGGCGTTGCCTGGGACAGCCCGCCTCTCCCGCCGCGCCGCCCGTTCGCCCCGCTAGTCTAATATAAACCTGGCCTTACAGGCTCCATCTATTCAACATCCTAGAAAAATACATTGATAATCGTATATGATATGACATGTCGTGAGACTTGTGAGTCGATCCATTCACAAAGCCTCCTAATTCTAGACGACAACACAACACATCCACAAATGTTTCGTGCTGAAGCACTTCGACTCTTTGATCTAGTTATTTGCCCACAACAAGCCCTCAGCAGGGGTAACCATAGCTAGGGCAATTTGTTTGCCAGGCAAATACAAACAATAAACGTGCCCCAATATATTTGTTTTCCAATTTATTATAACTCACTCTCCAGACATAATTTTTGCAGGTACTTTTTAATAATTCCCGTAGTTGCCTGTGTTTTGTAACACTTTCATTTATTTGCACTGATTATGAGACAAAGGAATGGTTGGCATGCGCTCTGACTACTGGGAATCAAGTTAACAATAGCAAATAAACATTGTTATTTTTAACGAACGCGTTTTTGTCGGTTAATGAGGTGCATTAAGAAGAAAGCGACGTGGTTGAGTTACGTGGCATAAAGCTTGATGCTGATGGTCGATCTTAAATATCTGTGACATTTTTTAAAACAATACCTACTGTTTTAATTAACTATTCTAAGTTTGCTAAATTCACTACATAATTACCAAAATAACGTGTCATCGTCTGCTCTACTATGCAATTATGCCGTTTTCCCATTAATCCTGAAACTTGTTTTTGACCAAATTATTACCGACGCTCACGATTTTTGATGACAAAAAAAATGCGATCTACTTTAATGACATGTTAATCTTTAATGTAGGTGGTTACAGATGTTTTTAAATAATTAAACATTGAATGCGTGACGCAAAGTTTAGGTATTTGTCAAAACTAAATCAGCCCCATACGAAAGCACAATCCACATATCAAGACAATTCTCTAAGAAAGGGCCAAGAAAGGGTATTAGCAACGCGCTTGTGATTCTTGTGGAATCGTGTCCACAGGCTAGACTATATGTGCATCACGCAGACCGTGTGCTTATTTGCCATCGTCGTAGTATAAAAAAGAGCTGTAAACTAGTGAGAACGAGCCCTTAGTCTGGGTTGAGTCGCAGCCGCGGGCTCCAGTAGCTGAAATCGAATCTCGTGCGCTACGCATGCCGCCTGCGCTACTCCGCGTTTAGTTATGCTGCCTTAAAGCCTCTAGATTCCAGCCGATAATGATGTCAGTACAATTTTTAATAAGTTATTTGTTCATTTAGACTACTTTATACTTATGTTACTTACATAATAAAAATATCAGTTATCACAAATAATTGCGATAAGTACATCTATCTATGTTCATAATAACTTTACTTGCGATAACTATTTACATCATAGTAAAACCGTAGTTGTATAGGTAACAGTAGGCGAATGAAAGCGAATAAAAACGATTTATTTCAAAACAACGTTATACAAAATACAAATACTAAACGTATACGTAAACTAAACTCACCATAAAATAAACTAAAGACAAAAAAAAATTCTATCAGAAAATGGGCTCAAGTTCGGAAGCTAGAAAAGGTATACTACGTTTCAAATACCAAGGCCCGATTGCACTTGAGACGGTCAATGGGCGTTAACAATAGGATTAGTGATAACAAAAGATACTAAAAGGCAAACATTATGAGCCCTATTGTTAAGTTTCAAGTGCATAGGGTCTTCGTATTTGAAATGGACTATACTTGAAATTATTAGCAACGGTGAGAATGCGACTAGGTACCGTAAGACTACACAACTATAGTCCAGCCAGGTCACCCAATCATAGTATAAAGATGGCAAAGTATGTTATCTTCATACAAACGCACCGCGCGCGGCTTGTATGTGTGCGCCGCAGTATCTGTCGCACACTCAAACAAAATCTCGACCTGCATCGCGTGCGAAGCAGGTAGGTAAATGTTTATACATACATATAAACATTTATAAAATTGAAATGATAATAATCTGAAATTGTGATTAATATGTGACATGTAATATTTATATAATATTATATGTAAATAAATGAGTATGGGTATGAGTAAAATCCATTTACGACCATTCTTGCGTGCCAATTTGACCTACTTTTTGAGAAAGAAATTAAGCAAAATGCAGAGTTTTGATAGAATTTTTTTTCTGATAATTCTGGTTATGTTGGTATCAGAAATAACTTCAGACTTCAATTACTCTTAGATCCCACGGAATTCGGATTTGAAAAAAGAACATGACATAACTTTTAGTACCTAATGTTTTAGTACATAACTTTTAGTAGGTAATGCCTAATTATTTTGCGACAAAATCAAATCCGAATAGCAATAGATTTTCGTATAAAAAAATAAAACGTACAAATATAAGTATATTTGGATCTCAAAAATGTATCTTAGGTCGGGTAATGAATACGTACCTATCAAAGTTTCGTGGAGTAGAACCCAGTTTCGAAAATATTTAAATTCACTACTACTAATACTAACTATCACGGTTCGTGAGATACAGCCTGGTGACAGACGGACAGACAGACAGTCCCGTTTTTCCCTTTGAATAAAAAGTACTTTCAGCGTTTTGGAAACCATCCTGAAGGGGTACTCACAGCCCGCAAGCCACTACCAAAATAATAATAGAATGGCTGAAACTTTTTTTCTTGAGGTAGAACTTAAAACTTTGTTTTTTAAAAAGTTTCATTACTTATTTAAATACAAAAAAAATTTCAGCGTTTTGGAAAATTCCACCCCTAAGGGGAACAAGGGGTCCAAAGTTTGTATGAGGGAAACTGTTTTTTTAGTTAGTGACTTTCAACTTTGTACAAAGATTACTTATTTAAATACAAAAAAGCGGCCAAGTGCGAGTCGGACTCGCACATGAAGGGTTCCGTGAAATAAATTGCGGTTTACGATTTATGACGTATTAAAAAAAACTACTTATTAGATCTCATTCAAACCAATTTTCGGTGGAAGTTTACATGGTAATGTACATCATATATTTTTTTTAGTTTTAACATTCTCTTATTTTAGAAGTTACAGGGGGGGGGGGGGGACACACATTTTACCACTTTGGAAGTGTCTCTCGCGCAAACTATTCAGTTTAGAAAAAAATTATGTTAGAAACCTCAATATCATTTTTGAAGACCTATCCATAGATTGGGTTTGATGAAAAAAAAAAATTTGAGTTTCAGTTCTGAGTATGGGGACCCCTAAAACTTAATGTTTTTTTTCGATTTTTGTGTGAAAATCTTAATGCGGTTCACAGAATACATCTACTTACCAAGTTTCAACAGTATAGCTCTTATAGTTTCGGAAAAAAGTGGCTGTGACATACGGACGGACAGACAGACGGACGGACATGACGAATCTATAAGGGTTCCGTTTTTTGCCATTTGGCTACGGAACCCTAAAAAAGAATTTCAGCGTTTTGGATAGTTGGGAATGGATGAAAATTTTAGAAGTGCCTGATAATTTTTTTTTAATGATTGGAATAACCTTCCTTAGCACCAGAAAAAAGTTACAGACTTTTCAGCTGCGTTAATTATTTTTGAAAAATATAAACAGTTTTATCACTTACGTTTTGGGTTCAGGACAGCGAATAAGACACTTTGCTTGATCCGTCTCATATTACAAAAATATCTTAAAAATCAGTGGTAAACTGACACTGGCAAAATTATATTGACAGCTGCAGCAGCTATATTTGTCATTATCAGATATTTAAAGTATTTTTTGTAATATGAGACGGATCAAGGAAATTGTCTCATTCGCCGTCCTAAACCCAAGACGTAAGTGAGGAAACTGTTTATATTTTTCAACAATAATTGACGCAGCTGAAAAGTCTGCAACTTTTGTCTGGTGCCTTAGCACTTATTCCAATCACCAAATAAAAAACCGGTCAAGTGCGAGTCAGACTCGTGCACCGAGGGTTCCGGACCATCCCGTACAATAGAAAAAAGTCCACTATAAACTGACACTCACTAAGTATGTATTCACATACTTAATGCGTGTCAGTTTATACTGGACATCAATTTTCAGTGATATAACAAAAAAATTACGGTTTTTGCAATTTTTCCTTTATCTGTGCTATAAGATGTTGCTTCGTACCAAATCTCAAGATTCTGAGTTCACGGGAAGGTTTTGATTCCCTTGCGAGTTTCGAAAATTTGCGTCATAAACGGCTGTATCTTTTGATTGCGTCGGGACAGTAGATTTGAGTATTTGATATAAGTTTCAGCTTGATACCTTTACGTGTTCCTGAGAAAAAGGGTCTTGACAGACGGACGGACGGACAACAAAGTGACCCTATAAGGGTTCCGCTTTTTCCCTTCGAGGTGCGGAACCCTAAAAATCAGGCAATTGTAAAATTTTCATCCATTCCCCATTCCACCTCTAAGGGGGTTAAAAAGTGGTGCAAGGTTTGTATATACAACCTACCTACCTATGTAACACTTTTTTTTAGCTAGAGGCATGAAACTTTGTAGAAAGACTACCTATTAAAATCCAAAAAAGTACTTTCAGAGTTTTGGTAAATTCCAACCCTGAGGGGGTTAAAAAGGGGTGCATGGTAACACTTTTTTTGAGATAGAGACATGAAACTTTGAAGAAAGATTACTTATTAAAATACAAAAAAGTACTTTTAGCGTATTAGAAAACTCCACCCCTAAGGCTTCGGTTACACGTTAATTCTGGCGTCAGTTCAGTACATCAGTATGATGAGAGAATGATAGTGTAACCATAGTATAAAGACGGAAATTTCTAAAACGTTGAAACTTCTTTTTTTGTATCCAATAAGTAATCTTTTTACAAAGTTTCATGTCTCTTGCTCAAAAAAAGTGTTACTACAATACATGCCCCCCTTTTTAACCCCCTTAGGCTTCGGTTACACGCTAATTCTGGCGTCAGTTCAGTCCATCAGTAATATCTGTCTATCTCTGTCATTCACAACGGCAGTGTAACCGTTGTGAATGACAGAGATAGACAGATAGGTATTACTGATGGACTGAACTGACGCCAGAATTAGCGTGTAACCGACGCCTAAGGGGGTTAAAAAGGGGGGCATGTATTGTAGTAACACTTTTTTTGAGCAAGAGACATGAAACTTTGTAAAAAGATTACTTATTGGATACAAAAAAAGAAGTTTCAAAGTTTCTTGTCATTAAGCTGTCGGAATCCTTTACAGTCCTTGGCGTATATCGTTCTCCTTCTTTTACCCAAACAACCAAATTCATCGAGCACCTCGGTAGTACGCTTACCAAGATCAATAGCAACTCTACGGTTATCGTCGCCGGCGACATTAATATCAACATATTGAATACGCTCGAACAAAAAACTAATAATTACTTATGCTTCATGGCCGAATCGGGTTTTCGGCCCGCTATTTCTGTGCCTACTAGACTCGACTCATGTCTGGACCACATATTTATAAGGACAAAATTACACCATTTAGGTGGTTTAGTGTGCAGAACTGGTATTACAGATCATGATCTTGTAATCTTGGGTATGTCATCGCATACAGACAATGTAAAAAAGCAAAACCGTACCGTTTTTAAATCAGACTATAAAGCTATTGCTATAGAACTTCAGCAAAAAGACTGGTCCCTCGTAACAAAAGAGAATGACCTAAATGTAGCAGTAGAAGAATTTCATAAAGCACTAGACACAGTTATTCAGAAACATACATCCAAAACTCGCACCAGTAGATCAAGACACACTCTGAAACCGTGGATCACTCCAGGGCTGATCAGATGCCAAAAGCATCGTGACCCATTGCACCTGGAGGTAAGGAACCACCCCGACGACTCTATGCGTAAACTAGTATACAAAAGATACCGAAATTTTCTCAACGAAATTCAGCATAAACTAAAAACTGCTCATGAAAGCAGAGAACTAGAAAGCAATAAAAATAACCCCAAAGGCCTTTGGAAAGTCATTAAAAGCATTGCAGAGTACACAAATAGCAACACGAAATCAAATGAACTAATCAAAAATAAATCTACTCCCCAGGAAGCGGTCGATCACTGTAATGACTACTTTACCAATATTGGTACAGATCTGGCTAATAAGCTTCTCTCGAGTATGAATAAGACTGAGCTCACTCTCTCTCGCAACCTTAAACTGTCTGATCCAACACAACACACACTATTCTTACAACCCACTGATGAGAGTGAAGTGCTGAAACTGATCAGTCAGTTGAAGGACGACAGCGCACCAGGCTGTGACGGTTTAAGGCCCTCCTTGCTAAAAGCGATTAAAGGAGCTATTATTACCCCCCTAGCGCATTTATTTAATTTAAGCTTTATGACTGGAGTTTTCCCTGCTACATGGAAGAGGGCTGTCGTGATCCCCATACACAAAAATGGCAAAAAAGATACACCTGAAAACTACAGGCCAATATCGCTCCTACCAATTTTGTCTAAATTGCTGGAAAGAATTGTCAACGATCGCTTAGCAACTACCTGGAACGGTTCGCGCTGCTCTCAGACTTCCAGTACGGGTTTAGACGTCGGAAATCAACAGAAGACGCAGTTGACTATCTAACCAGAAGGGCTACTACTGCACTCGACAATGGCCAGAGATGTGTAGGAGTATTTTTAGATCTCGCTAAGGCCTTCGATACCGTTTCAGTACCCTTGCTTTTGAAAAAGTTGGAACACTACGGTATTCGAGGGCGTCCGCTTCAGCGGTTTAGGAGCTACCTCACTGAAAGGTTTCAAAATGTTAGAATCGGTGACTGCACCAGCAAAGAAAGTCCAACTCGTTTCGGGGTGCCGCAAGGAAGCGTCTTAGGTCCAACGCTGTTTACTCTGTACATGAATGATGTATTCAGTGCTGGTGCCTCTGAGTCAGATCTTGTATGTTACGCAGATGACACTGCTGCCCTCTTCTACGGTAAGACCTGGTCGGATGCTATGGAAAAAGCTGAAGCAGGCATGAATAAAATCAAGCACTGGCTCGATAACAATCTTCTCTCCCTCAACCTACAGAAAACAAAATACATTTGTTTCCATAAAACAAAGGCTTCTGCACCGGATATAGCCACAAAACTAGGTATCAATTGTAATGCAAACCCATCGGACTTATGGACTCCGATTGATCGTACAGAGTCTATACGATATTTAGGAGTAGAAATCGATCAAAACTTCTCTTTTAAACCGCACATTATTTCCCTATCACATCGCGTAAGGAAACTTATCTTTGTTATGCGCCTGCTCCGCAACTCTGCTGACAGCCGGGTCCTTCAGCTAGTCTACAACGCACTGTGCAAGTCTATATTCGAATACTGCATTTCGGTTTGGGGTGGAGCTGGCATCACGACGTTGCTGGCATTAGAAAGAGCACAAAGATCGGTTCTAAAAACAATGACACGGAAACCCTTTCAATATCCAACCGCTCAACTTCTGTCTGAAACCCAGACACTTTCTGTTCGCCAGTTATTTATTTACAGAATAGCTGTAAAAATGCACCGCTACACTTTACAATCCTCAAACCTGGCAGCTCTGTAAAGCAAGAGAATTTTCCGTATTCCGCAAGGCAGGCCAAAAACTTCCTTTGCCCGACGCTTCCCTCAAAATTCGCACCAATTCATATACAACCGAATAGCAAAAGCTCTGGATGTTAAAGTATTGAGTCTTCGAGAATTACAGACTAAAGTAAAGAAATGGCTACTCACGCTCTCTTACAAGGCCACAGAAAATATTTTAATACCCTTGCGTTAACTGGTAATATCACCATTTGCCGCACACATTCACACGTTTACGCACTCACGCACGCTCGCACGCACATATTCACACACATACACACACACGCATGCGCCCACACGCACGCGCCCACACGCAAGTGCCCACACACACGCACACACACAAACACTCACACACAGGTACACCTAAACACTCGCTCAAACATACACACACAGTCACACATAGATAGATAGATATGTGCAGTTAAAAGTATATCTTATCTTTTTATTTTCCATATTTTTTGTTTAGAGGTAAATATTTAATTCTTTATAAATGTTATCTGTACACGCATCTTCATATTGTATAAAATCCCTAACTGTTTTCTTTCGGTCCTCACGACACAGGCTAAACCTAGTGTGAGGGCCACTGATAATGTATTTATTGTTTTGCTGTTTTGGTAAATAAATAATTTTGTATTTTGTATTTGTATTTAGAAATTTCCGCCCCTAAGGAGGTTAACAAGGAGTGCAAGGTTTGTTGTATGGGGAGGGGAACATTTTATCTGAGCTAGAGACTTAAAAGTTCCTAGAAAGATTATTTAAAGTTTAGTTATAAAAAGTTTTGGAAATTCTACTCCTAAGAGGGTTAAAAAGGGATTAAAATGATTTATATGGAGAGCAAGAAATTATATTAAAGTAAGAAAATTTTAACTTTGGTCTCATCCTGTATGTTAAAAGACTAGTAATCGGATATCTGAGATTTTTCAAATTCAGCCCCTAAGAGTGTTAAAGAGGGTTCAAGTTTGTATGGAGAGCAATCATTTTTCTAAGACGATAAATAGTTCTACGCGGATGAAGTCGCTGGCAACAGCTAGATGTGTATAGGTAAGTATATAGGTAAATTCGTTTATTGTGAGTAAGGGTAAAATGGCCCGGGCCTGAATTGCAAGTGTTATGTTGTGTATTCATTGGTACACTGGGCCTTTCGAGATTAAGTTTGACGTAAACTAGGATTCTTATTACAGATCGGACGCGTAACCGATAAAATTAGCTATTAATCATCATGCTCATGACCTAGACGTTGATATACCGTGTCCTCGACATGAAGTAAGTACCTCATGATTAAAGTCATCATCATGCCCTTGTACCCCTTGCGCAGAAGACGCGTCGCGTGCTAACACCAGTTGCCTATTATTGTGAAGCCACTAAGGTTATTGTTGCAGATACGTGATGACTCTAATAAGACAACCCCAGTTAGGCGTAATGATAACATCCAGCCATAATGGCATGTATTGTATGGTAAATTACTACGTAGGTTGAGTTGCGTGTTAAAAATATAAATTGGAATCCGGCTTGTTTACTTTATCTTATCTTTTTAATTTAGTGTTAACTGGAAATATACCTACAGCTCGTAATGCCATTATGCCACTGCCGATACTAATCTAGCGCTTGAAAAATTATAACGCATTAGAAAAAGTACTTACCTACTTATTTGTGTAAGAAGAGAGCAAAGTTTTTTTTACTGTGAGGTGTGAGGGCTAATTTTGAAATAACTCTGCTCGCGTGTGATACAATAATGGAGTTATTCGTAATAATGGAGTTATCCCTGTCTCTCTCTTTTTTGTAAAGAAATAAGTATTGACTAAGATTTAAGTGCAAATCGTTCAGGGGGCTGTTGGGGCTGCCTTGGCGCTGCAGCACATCAGGGATTTTCGCTGAGTAGAGAACTAACAGCTTCACACTCTTCCATGCTGTGCTGCGCTTCCAAGCTATAAGTGTGGCGTCCCTGTGGGCTCGCGTGCGGGGCAGTACCAACACTCTCCTGAGGGTGGTCGCGGAAAGGATGAACACTGGACAGCCCTATTATTACTCATTGGATGACTGTGCACGTGCATTCTAATAAGCATTTATATATTTAACTAACTAACTTAGTAAATTAATTCATTTCTTTTTACTCATTAATTTTTTTTAGGGTTCCGTACCAAAAAGGTAAAAAAGGAACCCTTTTGGTGCGACTCTGTCCGTCTGTCCGTCCGTCCGTCTGTCACAACGTTAAATATCTCAGGAACTACTTAAGCTATCAATTCAAAATTTAGAACAACTGTTAAAAGGGTTAAGACAAGTGTATGGAAAATGATATATACTTATTTTCTGTTTAAATGACGAATATGAGGAGGGTTAAACAACCCAAGTCTAGTAAATAGATCATATGAAAGGGCTTGAGTTGCACTTTCTAAAACCGTTTTTATTTTTTTTTCTACAGTGGTCAAATTTTGATTTATTAAGGAAAATGTAGAAAAAAATACCTGAAATACATATGATTAAGAGTAACATAAATAATACAGGAAAAATAAAACGATATCTCTATCTAGCTTATTTTATTTATGAAAAATAATTTCTTAATTAAATTTGCAATTTACATACTTTTGTATGAAATTTTATACCTTTAAATTCCTATCAGATTATCGTTAAAGTCCCTTCTTTCAAATAAAAAAATAAATAATCGAAATCGGTACGCGTGATAAAAAGCTATTGCTGATAAAAAAACATACTAGGTTGTAAGTAGTTAGTACAGTCGACGCCAAAAATATGTTTACACTTTTGCACCTTATTCCATTGTAATAAGGCGAAAACTGTAACTGTATACAGAAGGCGCTTTGCAACGGTAACTTCTACTATTAGCTGTTTAAGATTGTTGTCATGGTGTATGAAAGTTTGTACGAAACCCTCGGTGCGCGAGTCAGACTCGTACTTGACCGGTTTTTTTACATCATGCTTTGCGATTTTAGCCTGTTTCTGTGTCGATTTCTACTGGCCTACTATTTTATCTACTATTTGTAAGTAACCTAATTTGCTTTCGTTTCGTTCTGTGCTATAGGGAATAAAATCAAAATGCGAGACAGTCATATTAAGTTCGAATCAGGTAACACAAGTACCAGAGGCTCTAGTATATAGTTTTATCGTTGCAATACGTTTTCGAACGCGTTTGCGTTTAGTTTCAGCAATTTCAGTTTGTATGGCAACGCGACAAGCGCCTCTAGCGGTAACTATGAGGAACTACGCGTTGCCATACAAATTGAAACTTAACGCAAACGCGTTCGAAAACGTATATGTATCGATAAAACTTATAAAGCTACAGGACGCAATAAAAGGCAAGGATATGAGTAAATCAGGATGGGTCAGCTGGGGAGATGCGACGCGTGCGCGAAGCCCCACGGCGGGGGCTTCGCGTGACGTCAGCCGCATCTGCCCGACAGATGGCGCCGCGCCCTTACGCCAAGCCAAGATAATATCGCGTATCGCACGCACGCAAACCTTGACCAATCAAAACCTAGCTATGTGCTTTAGGTACCTACGCGATAGTAAATGTCGGACAATTTTGATTAGTCTTGTAAAAAATTTAGTTTACCTAAAACATTTACTATCTACTTACCTAACGAGTGGTTCAGTAAAAAAGTAGCAGTGAATTATCTAGTATATTTTATTATCTTTTACTAAGTATTGAGCAGTTATTTTTTTTTGTAAGTAATCTGTATATAATATTCTGTAAAATAAAAATTAAATCATATTGAAAAATATGAAATTGTTTGAGTTTTCTCATTTTTATTGAAATATAGTTTGAAAGTTTTTGGACAAGGCAATTTGACAATTTTTACTTGCCGTATCCCACAATGCCACAATTGAATTTCCATTTTCACAACTTGTCGTATGCTTTTAGGAATATCATCTTACGAATTAGTTATACCAATTAAAGGATGACTTACGCCAGAACGGGCCGTGTCCGGCCCGAGCCGTTTTCTGAGAAAAACGACGGCGTTTTTGCGCGGCCGTGCCATAGAAAACGGCCCGGGCCGGACACGGCCCGTTCTAGCGTGAGTCATCCTTAACTGGATTTTATCTTGGGTAGTCAGGAAGTCTCTCCAATCTAACCTCGGACAGAGGTTTTTCTATGGAAGGCAAATTTTTGTAAAAATGGCAAATACACAAAAGTGGAAATTCCATGTAACTACCTCAAACCGAAGTCAAATAAACATAGTTAAATATTGAACAAAAGACAGATAAGGTATTAATTAAGTAGCTCATCAAACTTAAAGGAAAAACAAAAAAAGCTGCTAAGTGCGAGTCGAACTCGCACATGAAGGGTTCCGTTAAATAAATTGCGGTTTACGATTTATGGCGTATTAAAAAAAACTACTTACTAGATCTCGTTCAAACCAATTTTCGGTGGAAGTTTGCATGGTAATGTACATCATATATTTTTTTTAGTTTTATCATTTTCTTATTTTAGAAGTTACAGGGGGGGGGACACAAATTTTACCACTTTGGAAGTGTCTCTCGCGCAAACTATTCAGTTTAGAAAAAAATATGTTAGAAACCTCAATGTCATTTTTGAAGACCTATCCATAAACACCCCACACATATGGGTTTAATGAAAAAATAATTTTGAGTTTCAGTTCTTAGTATGGAGAAGTTTTTTTTTCTATTTTTATGTGAAAATCTTAATGCGGTTTACACAATACATCTACTTACCAAGTTTCAACAGTAATAGCTCTTATAGTTTCGGAAAAAAATGGCTGTGACATACGGACGGACAGACAGACAGACAGACAGACATGACGAATCTATAAGGGTTCCGTTTTTTGCCATTTGGCTACGGAGTCCTTAAAACTATGTTTATGAGAAACACCTCATAAATTCTCACAGAAGACGCTGTTCAATAAATAGAAGGTGAAAATTTGAATTCGCCCTTTTATTTTAAATACGATTATATTTAATTTTATAGAATAAGTATCTATCGATTACTATAAAAATGCACTGTTTAAAAATTATGACAAAATATAATGAAAAAACCACATAATGTGCTGCCACTTTTTTTTCCGAACCACTCCTTAGTTATAATTATAATACTTAGGTAAATCATCCTATTTAACATCCCATAATAATGGCAGTAAGTTGTCAAGTTTGCATTTGTACATTAAACTTAATATCACATGTTGTGTTTTAATCTGTTATTGTGTTCAATTTAGTGGTCACATAATATATCTAGGTAGGTAACTACATGAGTTTTTGGACATATGGTGATAGGTGGGGACTTAAAAAAAACTTCGATACAGTGAAGCCGGTTTAGAGAGGTAGGGTATAGCGAAATTTCACCGCGCTTATTGGAGTAGCCCAACTGAACCAGAAAACTGCCGGCATAATAACATCACTACTTATGGAGGAAAGCATCTGGATGCAGACAGACAAAGATGATGATAAGAGGCATTATCACAAAAATACCAGGTATCTGCTGAAACTGGGTAAGAGCAATCTGAGACTGCTGACTGGTATCATAACCGGTCACAATACTCTGAATAGACACTTAAAGCTAATAGGTATAAGTAACGACGCTACTTGCCCACACTGTGGGCAGGAAGAAACAAGCAAGCATGTTCATACTAGCGGAATGTGTTATGTACGCGGCACCGCGGTTTAAAACATTCGGTAAAGATGTGTTAGAGGAGAGGGAATTGAGGATCCTTCTGTTCTGCTAAACAAGAAGAATTGAAGAGTTTGATGTGGGAATGCCGCCGGGACAGTAACCTGAGGCTCCAAACTAAGGGAATTGGGCTGAATGACCGCGACGAGCGTTCGACTGCCCGCCTGTTTCCGGCCAGGCGTCCCTTCACAACATCAACATCAACACAACTACTTGGTCGGTAGGCGTGTGATGTCTACCAGGAGCATAACTTCCTGGTACATAGTAAACTCACCGAGGATGTGTTGAGGCTTGAGACTGAGGAACCTTGTCTTGCCATAGACACAGCGAATTCTCAAATTAATAAAGCGTCTGCAATAAGCTAAGGAATTGCAGACGGAGATGCCCGCTTACCACTACCATTGTGGTATTCATCAGGGTTCCATACAAAATTACTAATGCAAAGTTTTCAGATTTTTCCCCGTACTTACTTACTATAAGACGATATTACTTGCCAAATTTCATAGTTCTAGGTCAACGGAAAGTACCCTACTTATAAATTTTGATTCCCTTTAGTGTCGAAATATTATACTTACGTTTTTTGCGGCATAAATAGCCGTTTATTTTTTTTACGTTAGCTTTTTTCACAGCTTTAAGAGACTGTAGACCAGAGGGGTAATCACGTAACGCATTGTACGCGCGTCTGACAGTAAAATCACAATTTAACTGTCATTTTTCCATATAAAATTGACATTTAGACCTTACAGACGCGCGTAAGAAAAGTTACGTGATCGACCCACAGAGGGGTAGTCACGTAACGTTCCGAACGCGCGTGTCGGTACAATTTAACTGTCAATTATGCATATAAAAAGTGACATTTAGACTTTTAGACCTACCCGACGTTCGTACAAAGCGTTACGTGATCGACCAGTGGGTCGATCACGTAACTTTTCTTACGCGCGTCTGTAAGGTCTAAATGTCAATTTTATATGGAAAAATGACAGTTAGATTGTGATTTTACTGTCAGACGCGCGTACAATGCGTTACGTGATTGACCTACTGCTGAGTAGGTATATGGTTTTAATTTCAACTCCACCAGGCATTCCCAAGATAAAGGGTCTTGACAGAGAGACAGACAGACGGACAACAAAGTGATCCTATAAGGGTTCCGTTTTTTCCTTTTGAGGTACGGAACCCTAAAAACATTATTTATACCTACTATGATTGATACTCAGTGAGTAGGTATGGAAAGCGTACATAAATATATTGAGTACTAGCTGTTGCCCGCGACTTCGTCCGCGTAGAACTTTTTATCGTCTTAGAAAATGATTTCTCTCAATACAAAATTTGAACCCTCTTTTAGGGGATAATTAAAAAAAAAGTTGATGTTCATTTTCTAGTTTGTGAACAAACAGTCTAAAACCAAAGTTAAAAATCTCATACTTTAAAAATGCCTTGAAATACTCAAACTTTGAACCAATTTTAACACTCTTAGGGGATGAATTTGGAAAAACTCTGAAATCAGTTTTGTAGTCTTTTAACGTACAGAATAAGACCGAAGTTAAAAATCTCTTACTCACACTTTAAAATTTTATTGCTCGCCATTTAAAATTTGAACCCCCTTTTAAACCCCCTTAGAGGTTGAATTTTTCTAATCGCTGAAAGAACTTTTTTCGTAAACTTTTAAGTCTCTAGCTCAAAAAAAGGGGTGGAATTTTCTAAAACTCTGAAAGTACTTTATTATTAATTTTAATAAGTAACATTTTGAATAGTTTTAAGTCTAGTAAAAAAAAAGTTTTTCCCACACAACACTGGCTACCCTTCTTAAGGATCTTAAGGATCCCCTTAGGGATGGAGTTTTCTAAAACGCTGAAAGTTCTTTTTTAGTATTCTAATAAGTAATCTTTTTGCAAAGTTTTAAGTCTAACTCAAAAAAAAGTGTTGCCCATGCAAAGCTTGCTCTCCGTTTTAACCCTATTAGGGGTGGAATTTTCTAAAACGATTTGTGTTCTTTTTTTGTATTTTAATAAGTAATCTTTCTACAAAGTTTCAAGTCTCTAACTCAAAAACATAAACTTTCCCTGATAAAAACTTTGCACCCCTTTTTATCCCCCTTAGGGATAGATTTTTTCAAAACGCTGAAATTTTGTATTTTTATAAGTAATCTTTCTACAAAGTTTTAAGTGTCTAGCTCAGAAAAAGTGTTCCCCATACAAACCTTGCACCCTTTTTTAACCCCCTTAGGGAATGATTTTTGTAAAACGCCGAATGTAGTATTTTTCATGTTCTAATAAGTAATTTTTCGTCAAAATTTTAAGTCTCTATTAAAAAAAAAAAATGTTTTTCCCATACAAACTTTGCACCCTATTTTACCCCCTTAGGGGTGAAATTTTCCAAAACGCTGAAAGTACTTTCTTTGTATTTAAATAATCTTTCTACAAAGTTTTAGGACTCTAGCTAAAAAAAATAGTTTCCCACATACAAACTTTGCACCCCTATTTTAGCCCCCTATTTTTAGGGGTAGAATTTTCTAAAACGCTGAAGGTACTTAATTTGTATTCTGATGACTAATCTTTCTACAAAGTTTTAAGTCTCTATTTAAAAAAAATATTGTTTCCCCCATACAAAATTTGCACCACCCCTATTTTACCCCCTTAGGGGTAGATTTTTTTAAAACACTGAATCTAGGTACTTTATTTGTATTCTAATGAATAATTTCTCTACAAAGTTTTAAGTCTCTATTTTAAAAAAAAGTAGTTTTTCCCATACAAACTTTGCACTCTATTTTACCCCTTTAGGGGTAGAATTTTCTAAAACCCTGAAAGTTCTTTATTTGTATTCTAATGACTGATCTTTCTACAAAGTTTTAAGTCTCTATTTAAAAAAAAAATGTTTCCCCCATACAAACCTTGCACCCCTATTTTACCCCCGTAGGGGTGGAATTTTCCAAAACGCTGAAAGTGTTTCATTTGTATTCTAATAACTAATTTTTCTACAAAGTTTAAGTCTATAGCTCAAAAAAAAAAGGTTCTCCCATACAAACTTTGCACCCCCATTTTACCCCCTTAAGGGGTAGAATTTTCAAAAATCCCTTTTTATCCCTAGCCCACGTTATAAAAGCAACATACTGTGCAAAAATCAACTCTCTAAGATTAGTAGTTTCGGCTGTGCGTTGATGAGTGAGTGAGTGAGTGATTGAGTGAATAAGTCAGTCAGGACATAGGCATTTATTATGTATAAATAGATAGAAGATAATGAAACTCCCATTCAAATATCTCAAAAAATTATGAAGCTACATCCGTTTTAATGTCGTTTGTTAGAGTGAGAAAACGATGAGGGACTGTGACGTCAATATACTCGAGCGTCATAGTAAAAAACAATCGTTTCATATGAAGGTGCGTTTTGCGGAAAAGGGACAGAACATACCCCCTCTTAAAACTTTGGACTCTTATAACTTAATCATTACCTATAATAACCTCTTGCTTTGTTTTTTTCTCCATTTGACTATATTTATTTTAAATTCTTTTTCGAGAAAATACATTATGATTATTTACCATATTTTCGATTCCTGAGCTATAACCACGAACTTCGGAATTCGAAAATATTCGGGTATCTCTATCTCTATCGCACTAACCATACTCGAGTGACAGGGATGCAAATATATGAACATTGAGTATCGGTTTTCGTGGTAGCGCCGCAGGTACTTTGGCTGAATGCGCCGAGCGCGTGCCATTTTCATTCAAAAAAAACAAATTCGTGTTAATTATATTGTTCAAATTTGTTGATTTCATTTATTGAAATTACGACATAAAACGACATTTGCGCATATAAGTTCTCATATCAGAATCGAATATTTTTTTATGGTTTATATTTTAGCATTTGTCTCGTAAAGGTCTATCGTAGACGGGATTTAAATTATTAATAAGTGAAAGGCAAAGCAATTCCGCCATTTTGACGAAAATTTGACGGTTCTTATAGCTGACAGTTGGAGCAGCGTTTGATTTCAATAAAAATAAATGAAAAATTAAATGAAGTCGTATATTTCGGAAAATTAATTAACTGTCGCAGTCGGATAAAAACTATCCTAAGTTGCAGCTAGAATAATAATGTACCTATATAAAATGTTTCATATTTTTCCGTTCATGGGATGCTGAGAACATTCGAACCGCGCAAAGCTTAGTTTCAAACTGGCTGATTCTTTTTTTAATTTAGAGATTTATTATAAGTGGAGATAAATAGATAGAAGATAATGAAACTCCCATTCAAATATCTCAAAAAATTATGAAGCTACATCCGTTTTAATGTCGCTTGTTAGAGTGAGAAAACGATGAGGGACTGTGACGTCAATATACTCGAGCGTCATAGTAAAAAACAATCGTTTCATATGAAGGTGCGTTTTGCGGAAAAGGGACAGAACATACCCCCTCTTAAAACTTTGGACTCTTATAACCTTATCATTACCTATATAACCTCTTGCTTTGTTTTTTTCTCCATTTGACTATATTTATTTTAAATTCTTTTTCGAGAAAATACATTATGATTATTTACCATATTTTCTATTCCTGAGCTATAACCAAGAACTTCGGAATTCGAAAATATTCGGGTATCTCTATCTCTATCGCACTAACCATACTCGAGTGACAGGGATGCAAATATACGAACATTGAGTATCGGTTTTCGTGGTAGCGCCGCAGGTACTTTGGCTGAATGCGCCGAGCGCGTGCCATTGTCATTCAAAAAAAACAAATTCGTGTTAATTATATTGTTCAAATTTGTTGATTTCATTCATTGAAATTACGACATAAAACGACATTTGCGCATATAAGTTCTCATATCAGAATCGAATATTTTTTTATGGTTTATATTTTAGCATTTGTCTCGTAAAGGTCTATCGTAGACGGGATTTAAATTATTAATAAGTGAAAGGCAAAGCAATTCCGCCATTTTGACGAAAATTTGACGGTTCTTATAGCTGACAGTTGGAGCAGCGTTTGATTTCAATAAAAATAAATGAAAAATTAAATGAAGTCGTATATTTCGGAAAATTAATTAACTGTCGCAGTCGGATAAAAACTATCCTAAGTTGCAGCTAGAATAATAATGTACCTATATAAAATGTTTCATATTTTTCCGTTCATGGGATGCTGAGAACATTCGAACCGCGCAAAGCTTAGTTTCAAACTGGCTGATTCTTTTTTTAATTTAGAGATTTATTATAAGTGGAGATTTCACGAATATATAATGTAGGTAGAAATAGAGTTGCAAGCTAATCCATAGCTGATCTGAATATTTTATTCCGACACCTGATTCGTGATGGTACACTAGTGGACCTTAGTTAGTCATGCCACGAATGTCACTATACAAATCCAGTTAATTATCAGCTCAGGTGGTGTGGTATCGCTGAGTGAGACTCGTTTTGTTGCTATGTCAACATCTCAGCAAAACCGCGGAATAACACTTAGAGTAAAAAAATGTAAATAAAAACTTTTGCAAAAACAGTCTTGGTTACTCAATAATTATATTAATTATCGTTCTTGTCAGACACGTTTTATGTTCGATCACATTCATGTTTTTTATTCCTAAATAAGGCCTGCAAATCCTGCAATGCAATTTAAAATGATACCGATACTAAGTTGGAGTATGTAAAGCACTGTAATAAAGATAAGTATCTACTTATTTATTTCTGTCAACAAAATAAATACATTGTTTCCTTGTTGATATTTAGTATAATTTTATTGTGAATGTAACTGACATATCGAACAGGTTGACAAGCACATATTAGTACTCGAATCGCCAATGTTTTAATAGTATTGAGTGTGGTTAGAAGTTTACTTAAAAAATATCTCATTTAACTAAGTAATTAAATATTTCATGATTAAGTAGGTATCACATTCTAAGGTAAAGTTAATAATATGACAATCTTACTTTAATAATAATAAAATTCTTTATTTCGGACAAACAGTACAAATCCATAGCTTGTTAGTAAAGGCTTATTAACTAGGTTAGTAAAATTCAATTTGGGCTGTTTATTTGCCCTACCCAAAACTTAATTATAGGGCCATACCTTTCTGCTTTCTGCTTTTTTTTTTAATAGTCAATAAGTCGAGATAGCGTGCAGCTTGCGTGTGGTTTGCTTCTTAAAGTAGTTGCATTTCTGCAAGAGTTTGCGCCAATTAAGCTCGTCAATTAATTAAGGTTATTAAGGCATATTTTTAATTTTTATAGTTAAGAGTTTTTAATACGATGTTTTGAGATTATTTAGTATAAGAAAGTATGCGTAGAACAGAACTTTAATTTAAAACAAAAGTAATAAAGGTATTTTAAATTCCAAAAAAAAATGGTAACAAAGCAGGAAAAGGAAAAAAATATGCTTCATTGGTACAAACTATTAATTTCCGTTCTGGGTTGGAGGATCAGATGGCTTACGCAAAAACTAGTGTCTGTGCCAAATCTTAGGATTAGA
Organism: Epinotia brunnichana; assembly: GCA_963854355.1. Classification (NCBI taxonomy): domain Eukaryota; kingdom Metazoa; phylum Arthropoda; class Insecta; order Lepidoptera; family Tortricidae; genus Epinotia; species Epinotia brunnichana. Next base: position 15,401,928 of record OY977939.1, on the reverse strand, counting down.
CACTAGATACTAGACACCGCGCTCCTTCAGGATGCAACCAGGATAAGGCTAAGATGAGGAGGAATCTTACGTAAAGTGGTTTGGTGTGGCCTAGAACTAAAGTAGGATTAAACATTAGAGTCAGCTTGTCTATGCTAATAGGAATATGATTTCTCATTACTCAAACTCATTAACCAACTGTGCCTATCCATAATAACTATGTGCAGGTAAACACGTCCCTATTGTTCTATATCCATTTAAGTTGTAATTACGGTCGCCGTACAAAGTTCTTTCGTCATATGCTGGAATATTCCATTTCATCATTAATAGGTTAATGTTACGTAACACGACAGCTATTTATTATGCGCAGATCACTTGGTAATTAAGTAGATACTTGTAATATCATAAATTAATGATATTCAGATGTGTTCCATACAAAACGTACCTAGTTTTTGTATTCCTATGGCAACATTACGCGCACGACACTACGACTAAGTAAGATAAGAACTATGTTAATGAGATGCTGCCAAGCGCGGCAAAAAAATAATAAGTTAGTCGTGAATCGCATCGCATTCTACCTTATCATCTAACTAAAACAATAATTAATAATTCATTATTGGTTCTTAATAATCACACAATAAATAAATAAATATTTGCGAACAATCTTACACAATTCGTGCTAGTCCCGAACTTAAGCAAAGCTTGTACTAAGGATACTAGACGACGATAAACATACATAAGTAATATAGATAAATAAGATTGATGATTGTATTTATTTAAAACGAATGCATGTATACAATTTAATTTATTGAACAATGTTTGAGTCAAGTACAATGGCTAATTTAACATATTTCCATTGTTACTTAGTTCAAAAGCTTGAAAAAGCAGGATTAAGTGTGATACTATATTGTCATATGCACCTTCTATTATGTACCGACCTGAATTCTTCACACAATAAATGATTACTGATTACTGATAATACTCATACGAGTATACATATATGATGACTCAGAAACAAATATTCGTGCTCATAAATAAAATAAAGTTAATTCTTCCCTAGTAGAACGACTAATTGAATGGTTGAACAGAAACAACCTCTAAGTAACAGAAGTAAAAGAAAAACCGTAATTATGAATTTTAAACAGAGAAAAGATACAATTTAAACGTTACCTATAAGGTCCATAGAGTTAATGAAACAGTCATTCATTACAAAAATTTTAGGATTAGAGAGTATCATACATTGTTTGTAAGAAACTTAACACATATATGTCACTTCTACATTAAGGTACGGCATAATATTTTGGGGCAATTCTACCGACAAAGATTTAGTTTTTAAAGGTCAAAAGAAATGTATTCGAGCCATATGTCAAGTGACTCATGCATGCCCTATTTTATAAAATTAAATATATTGACAGTTCCATCTCTGTACATATACAAAACAGGCATTTATGTAAGGAATAATATAAATAAGTTTGCAAAATTTAATACTATACGGATGCAGGGCAAGATTAACTATATACCATATAAAACCGCTTTACCTACTTTCGAATAACATTTTGGAATAACACCCTGGATTTATAATAAGCTGCCAGAAGCAATCCTGAAACTGCAAGATCCATAATGTTTAACAAAGATTTGTATAGTTTTTTAGTCAAGAAAGCATATTATTCGACCCCAGAATTTTTGAATGATTGTGACATAAAATAGCGATTTAAGAAATATGACATTTTAATTTATTTTAGTAATTTTGACATTTATCAATATTGCATGCTGCATGCTAATTGTAGCTATTTGTATGCCTTGTGGCTAAACATAGTGATACACAACATATCAATAACACGTATGTACTGTCAGGGGTAAAATTATACGTACATAAATAACGACATAAATCATCTGTACAGGACTCTATTTTCAATGTCATAAAGGCGTGTACAGATATTTATGTTCTTATTTATGTACGTATATTATTACCCCTGACTGTACATATACCTGTGTTTTACAAATAAAACATTTTGTATTTGTACACAAATAAATGCCCCTACCAGGATTCGAACCCGGGAGCTCTAGCTTCATAGGCAGGGACACTACCAACTACTATCCAAAATATTAGGGCTCAGACACTGCTCAAAAACATTCCATAAATTGAAGTTAAACATCAGAACAAATAATAATAAGCCAGGTTTGACTGACATATAGCATAATCAACGCAAATGGAGTTTCCCTGCGCATTCCTAATACCCTGGGGTTATTACCTTACTATTACAGATCACATAGGTACGAAATATGCCGAATATTTTTTAACAATATAACTATTGCACTATTAGGGTTTTTCGGCTTTCAATTTCATATTGTTACCTACTACGTGTAACTTGGTAAAATACAAGTACCCCAAATCCGATTAATTTTAATTTAATGCATTTCAATACATTTTCTTTTTCTAATAAATAGTATTGTAAAGTTCAAAGCATTTTCCGATCTGTTCAGGTAGTGTTTAGTTTACAATATCTACATAACATTTTGATAGCTTTCTACTCAATGTACATCAATCAAATTATCATAAAAACATGACTACAGTGTTAGTGTACACTACACTAACACTCTTAAGAAAACAGAAGTTATATTTATTTTTAAGTAGATTATGTCGTTGTTAGCTTCAATCCACGGCCCATCGATCGACCCGCGAGCCACGACATCCATTACTTAATTGACAAAAGCCATGGAGGATTATATGGTACAGGGACTTTTCAACATTAATAATAATGACAAAGACAAATTGATACAGTGTAGACATACCTTTGCCTTTTTTATTCACAAGACCTTTGGGAAAGAAAAAGAAAATCAGTTGTCTTAAATCAATTTTAGCGTACTTATGTGCTACGGTAGCCTAGTGGTTTAAGCATACGTTTGTCAACCGTTTTGTAACTTGTACCTACCAATTAATTTTTCGGTAAGTAAGTACTTAAGTAAGTAAGTACGGAATATGATTTGATATATATACTTTAACTTTTAGTGAAGGAAAATACCGTGACGAAACCTGCATTCTCATCCATGAGAGGATGCCTGTGCTCAGCAGTGTGACGTATATAGGCTGATGATGATGATGAGGTCAGTACTTATTACACTAAAAGTATGCATGTTACTGTACCTATTACCTACTAATCATTTACAAACTTACTTATCTGAAACTAAATGTAACATGGGTATATAATTTATTTCCATTCTGATGAAAGTTAGCAGGACTAGAGCGCAAAAGAAAAATGTTTTGCGGTTCTCATGAAAACAATGAACTTTCACACAAGCCGAGGTTGATTTAGCGTAGTTTGTTGTGGAATCACGCCGAGGATTCGGTCTGTGGTCTGTAATTGAATTTGGTGAACAATACGTTTCCCGCGAACCTCGGGAGCATTCGCAACACGCACGCTCGTACGCACCTGTTCGCCATTTTATTTATTGACTTCCACATTCTTTCCTTTTCATTTGAAGAAGAAAAATATACTTTGCAATGAGTATTTTTTTGATTAATGCACACTGATGTCGGTAAATAAATTATCATTGGATCAGTTATCCGAGTGCATAAGGTAACAAAAATGATAATATTTTTCGACCACCCTTATCAAAACGTGGTCGTGTGCCTTTTTAGCCGCGAGAAAAAACAATAAAGCAATCTCTCACAAGTATCGTTTTCACCGACATGACGGCAGATCAGTGTAAACCCGACGTGATAATTGAATCGCGAGGGTCCTCCTCCTGCCCTGGGGTGCTACTCTGAAAGAGCCCTTGTATATTGTTGGATCCAAGTACACTTACGGCCTTTATCCCTTGCAGTGGTACCCGACGGCCATTAGTGATACATTTGATTCGTATGTGACCTCTATAACCCACTATTGTCTCTTGTGTAGGGGAGTACTATCTGTAATCGCTCGAGAGAGCTTATAATCGCCGAACATTGGTTTGTTTTTGTTTCAATGAGCTAAATATTTAGCTGATTTTGTTAAGTACTTTTATTAGCGTAAAGTTTCGATCAGCTTTTTTTACCTCAAAAGTTAATTTTTCCAATTTGGTGACTCTACTTACATGGCTCTCAGTTAACGCAATTCAATTCAACCGCATAGGTGTTAAGCAATTCCAATGTTACTCATCTCGAATTATTTTCACATAGCTATCTCGTAATCTAAAAGTTGTATGATAACAGTAATAAATACGAAAACAAAAGTGCCATCTCTCAGCGGGTCGACGTAGTTCGTATTTTCTCTCCGCCGGGAGGGGGTCATTACCAAACTCCATTACACTTTTTGTGCCAAGTGTTTTGATGGTAAAACAAGGGTGAAAACGACCCTTCAAAACGAATGACAGCTCTCGGTGCCTCCCGTTTTTTACTGCTGTGAGAAAGAATAACATTAGTTGTGGATAAGGATGAAAAAATGTGTTGACGTAAATCATGGTCTCTTATTTCAATTTATGAATAAGTAAGTGTGAAAATCATTTGTGTCATACTAAAATAGGTATACGTGGTTTACCATAACATTATAGTTAACTTTGTGTAACTGCGATTTGATTTTGTTTCTTTTCACAATTATCTTAATAAACATTTGTATATAATTTTTCTCTCCAAAATGATGAGCAAACTTTTCATCACAAAATATAGTTTTATCTGTGCATACTGTATATAAAAAGAAATTAGATAAAATATGTTCAGGTCTCAATACGTTTACATCACTCCCAGTCCCTTAACGTTTCTACAAACGCATGAAAACAGATAACAATACAATTATAAATAATGCACTCTCACAATTTTTATATAAAATCTCCCACTCAGCCGATGCGATTACGAGTACCACCGGGATCCCAATAGCAAATACTCGAACACGTTTACTCGGCGAGAGTTAGCTAATGAAGTGAATTGAAGACCAAATGGGGGTTCAACGACATGCCAACGATCTCCTTCGCGATTAACCGGAGAGAATAATTTAATGGGCTTTTGTGGAAACCCGCCACACGACCGGCTCGACACACTCGACCCGGTGCAATTACTTTCCGTTTCAAAATTTCACTTTGCCGCGTTCTCAACGATAAAAAAGTGCATTGTGCATTGTAATCCACCTAACCGTTGTTTTTGCGATTCTTGGAAGATTTGTCAAATTAATTGCGATTTCCTTTCATCCATATGAAATGGGCACAGCACAGATGCATAATATATGTCACCGTTAGATTGTGAACACCGTCAGTTTATAATCTAACTCGCGATATTATAAACTGACGTGAAATTGTGAACTATCAAAACCGTTCACCATTTAACGCATTATTTTTCGTTAGTTTATAATATCGCGAGTTAGAATGTCGAATCGTCAAATTGTGAACTGAAATCAAATCTAGAAAGATTAGGTAGGATAGGTTGGTTAGACAGCTTCAGTTGCCCGAAGGGCAAACCGCCCAGAAATAGGAGCAGCGGGGCTACCTCGACATTGCTGGATGACGAAATTATTGAAATGAAATGTCTGGATGAAAAAAAACCAATCATGTTCTGACTTAACTGGAAGCTGGGCTGTTATTCGCTACGCGTTAATGCGGCTCACCCCGCCGCTCACCCGTTACAAACTAGACCTCTACCTACGCTTAATTACTACGCATCGCGGTGTCAAGGTATAATTGTGGGTGAGCGTTGAGGTGAGCTTACAACAAGTTAGAGAATAGGGGGGCTGATGCAAGAGGAATAATTCGTTCAACCAATCAGCGCACATGGTGCGTTCCGAATCATACCAATTTGATTCAGTTCACGATTTGACGATCCGTCATTGATAGTTCATAAACTAACGAAAAATAATGCGTTAAATTGTGAACGGTTTTGACATTTCACAATTTTACGTCAGTTTATAATATCGCAAGTTAGATTATAAACTGACGATGTTGATAATCTGACGGTAACATACATATATATCGCCAAAACTTTATTTTTGTAAAAAGGTAAAGTTCCAACTAAGTAGAGTTGTATCAGCAATATTTAAGAACACGAAACTAAACTTTTGGAACTGAGGCAGCAAAACTGCTCCATAATTAATTTGACAGCGACCCAATTTTGAATAAACACCATTCATAAATGAAATTTTGCACCCATTTGCCTAAGTGCATATAACATTTTCATGGCTTAATACGTTTGAATGTGCCATCGAGTCAATCGTCATCAATCTTTGAGGGGTGCGGTGTGCGGGGTAATGTGCACGACATATGGCACGAACGGAGCTGGGTTGCTTGTGCTCGCGCTTTGTAGTATTGCGTTCCGCTTCGGTGACGAAGAATAGCCGAAGTGACCCGCACCGACCTTACACGTGATGGCACACCGAGGGCTGTCCCGTATATAACTCGATTGTGATCTTAGATGACGTGCTTTGTGTCAAGTGCCCCATACACTAGTAAACTTAAGTTTATCATGAGTATCTCAACCGTAAACATATATTTCGTCCATGGGTACACATAATAAATGAGATTAAGATACGTTTTTAACTTCACTGAAATATACATTTATAAATAAATGTTTCGTTAGGGCTTGTGCAGGTATGCGATTCACAACCAGTTTCGATGCGCCTCACCACTCACCCCAGCCCCGCTATTCTGTTGCTTGCTTTAAGCTCACCTCAACGCTCAAACACAAATATATCATGACGCCGCGGTTCGTAGTAACTAAGCGAAGGTAGAGTTCAAGTTTCGTTAGGCGTGACGAGTGGGGTGAGGTGCATGAGCGCGTAAAGAATGACTAAAAGCCCAGCACATCTTAACCCGGAGATTCTTGACAACAACGACGTGTATGAGGTCGAGGTAATCCTTAATTTGTGTGTAACTATAGGTACTAATATGTATATATTTCACAATAATATTGGCAACACCACACTTAGAACACCTGTTCCAAAAGATAAACCGTATTTTATTTACGCTCTATCGAATAATGATCAAATCCAGCTACAAGTGGACTTCACTGAACTATTCATTACAACTGTATATGTTGGTATTAAGTGACTCCATTTGCGCACACACCCACTTGTATTTGAACATTGGCACATTCAAGGATCATTGTGATACTTATCATTTTAGAATCACATTTGAAAATGACCCGCATCTTGATGTGCAGTCGACATTGTTATGTTGAACCTGATAATTGACATGTAAGACTTAAAATGTACCTACTAAAACTGAAACATTATGTAGGTATATAGGTACCTATGTAACATTGTGATATATATAAACTTGTATCTGCCAAGTTTAAGCACATAAACATGGATTACACGACCATATGATTGGGTTGAAAATAATTTACTTTAAAAACAAAGTTTAAACCGACTTCAATTCAGTACTTCGCCAAGCCACTTAGAGAGTACCACATGAAAATTTCCACATTTCCTTTCCAATTCACTACATGAACTGCTTTCCGAGAGCAAATGCGTTGATTATATTATATACAGAAAAAACCCAAGTCGCTATCTGTGGCCTGATAATATTTGAGGAGTTCCGTCGATTCCTCAAGGATCTCAGAATTAACACTTCATTAGTTGCTACTTCAACGGATTCATGTCAGAATCTTTGACGTACTTTGAGGAGTTCCATAAGTCATCTGTGGTCTTCATCATCAGTTCCGCTTCACCAAAGTTGCGATTTCCGAGGGTAGGTAAATACACGAGTTACGTGCGAGATCCTGACTTGGTGCCAATGGGACCACCTCAGGAGTATACTCTTTCGATTTTAAAAATTATTTTGGAAATCGGTCAAAAATCGGCGAACATACCTACGTTAAAAAAGAATACATACAGTGGAAGTGGAACCTCCTCCTTTTATGAAGTCGATTAAAAAGTGATTATTAATATTCACACAAGTGACATAGCTTAGTAGCTTACCTTTGGAAAAGCACCTTTAGGAGGAATCGTGTAAAAAAAAGGAGACGACTTTAACTAGAATTAAGTAATATGTTACTAACAATTTATGGACTTTGTCCGAAATAAAATTGAATTGAATTGAATTTAACTATTCTTCATACTTACAATTTTTTTTAAGTCATAATTTTTCATAATACGAGTACATAATGTTGTAGTCATGGCAAGTGGATTCTCGGCAGGTCGGTTTATGTGCCGCTGCGAGGGTGAAGGATTGCACGCTCGGGGTGGGAGTGCTAAGTGCCGGGAGGCCACATGTCGCTCTCGTCGCGCTAATCTGTAGGATTTGCCATCCAATGTCCCTCATCCTCCGTCCCGCTCCCCATTACCCGCGCACAATACATCCATCTCACGCGGCTCATTGAATATTATTGCTCTATGGGGATTTTGAAAATATGGAGCCGTTTAGCTAAAGCCGTACATTGTATCCATACTGTGGAATTATTCAAACGCGGCTCGTTGCATGTATCAGTTAATGGTATTAGCTATTAGCCGTTTAATCACTCGATTTGCGACTTTATGGCACTGCTTAAGTTATGAGATTGTTTTGTGCTGGTGTGTAGTAAAATCGATAGGTACAAGTGGTACAACTTTACACATTAGTGTTACAACATTCTTAAATACTGTAAACTGAACTGAAACTTAGATAGCTATTAGAGGTAACCACAACGTACCTAAGTAAGTCTTGTAGTTTCAATATAAAATATTGTAATGCATAAAGTAAATCAATTAAAAAACAATAGCTTAGGTAAGTAATACTCGTACTTCTTATCTTTCAGGAATAGGAAAGGTAACTTTTGTTTTTCCTCGTCTGAATGATCTATGTTCATTTCGTAGCCGGAACTGATAGAATCAATTTCAATCATAATGCTTGATTAGCGTTAATATTAGTCTTAATTAACAATTTTGATTGATATTGTCTTTACCAACTCATGTAACACAAGCATGCTGCACCTAAGTTGCTTAAAAAAATTACAATTTACATGATCATAACATAACAGACACGTACTTATATATAAGGTTGAATGTGACCTATGTGAGAAATCTAGCGCAATCGTATTGTCTACTATTACACCTAGCCCAACGCATAAGTATTGCCATACAACGTGGCAATACCGCCAGCCTCCTGGGCACCTTGCCGCCTGGCGCCGATCTTGGACAAGTTTTTTATTTATAATCTTATCGTTATTTGTTTAATTTTAATTTTTCCTGTGTGCATTATGTTTCTACTTAATTTTTTACTTACTAGTTGTGTTTATCCATATTTTAGGCTTACTTAATTTTATTAGTTTAGTTTTAATGTCATTTAATGTAAATATTATTAATTTAATAAGTGCCTATTCTATAAACCCCTAAAGTTTATGATCTAGTATTGTACTATATCTATTTTGTGCTACTATGTAATGATCGAACTATGCAACAAGCCAACAACCAAGTTCATAGTTCATAATTCATAGTGCATTTATTCAATAACAATACATTAATTGTGTTTGAATTTGTCACAAAAATAAATAATTAATCAATTACATTGAATTAATTACAATAATAATTAGGTACATTTAGTACATAGTTTTTATTTTATTTTATTTTTATTCTACTTAACTAATTTAGTCATATTTCTTCTATGTTATAATAACACCCCTTAAGGAGAAAGTCACGGAGACGTAAATTGAAATGTCTACAGTTTGTGATACATTTAAGATTCATGGGTAATCTATTGAAAACTTTTACGTTAGATAGGTACTGGCTACTAAAAATAAACATGCAGGTATCGTTCTTGCCTATATCATTAAATACAAAGGAGTAAGATATTTCGAACAAATCAGTAAGTCAATTTCTTTACAATAAATAATCGCGGTGCCGTCAGCACTAACTATATACGCCATACGGTAGCGCTGCGCGCACATGGCGAGTTCTGTTTGGATAACCTTGCATTAAAATTTCACGCAAATTTTCAATAACGTTTATCACAATACAATACGGTTGAAATTCCTCTGCCAGAGGGTATCCGACTGCAGTAATAAAGCTTTTTGTGTGCATATTGTGGGGACTCACGCTTGTCATTGCTTCCCTCGTAACCCTAAAATCGTTCTATTCTGTAGTCGGACGAGCCGACAGGTTAACTTTTGTTGTTCCACAATGGACGTGCATTACAAGTCCGATTGTTAGCACAAATGTTTTACTTGACGGCGATTCATTATTTTTTGTAAACACCTTGAATATTGAACTTACTAAAAGGAAATGATTAGGGTAAAAATTGTTAGTACGAAACGCAATGAGAGAAGAAAACCTTTTTGACCTACCTAATTTCTTATTAGATATGCATTGAAAGTTATTTTTAAGGGCAACGTAAGACCCTCGGAATGTTGTCTCGCTCGCTCGCTATACTCAGGTCGATGACGATATGCCGTGTTATTTGCCCGCCGCGCATGGAAACTTGCGAAATTCGGTATACAAATTGGTTTTTGGCAAAACGAATGATCTCCCAAAATAACTGTCAAAATATCACTAGAAGCAGTGGCGAATTTAAAGTAGAATAAAGCCTAATTTAGTAATGTTTTTTTCGACATAGGTAGTACCTATTTATAAATAAATAAAAACAAAAAAAGATAATCTCCACTTATAATAAATCTCTAAATTAAAAAAAGAATCAGCCAGTTTGAAACTAAGCTTTGTGTGTTACGAATGTTCTCAGCATCCCATGAACGGAAAAATATGAAACATTTTATATAGGTACATTATTATTCCAGCTGCAACTTAGGATAGTTTTTATCCGACTGCGACAATTAATTAATTTTCCGAAATATACGACTTCATTAATTTTTCATTTATTATTCTTAAAGTATATCGCCGCCACATCTGTCAGCTTTATGAAACGTCAAAATGGCGGAATCGCTTTTCCTTAATTTCACCTATTAATAATTTAAATCCCGTCTCCGTTTTAATTTTTTTTTAAGAGGGCGACAATCTCAATTTTTATGTATTTAATGCACAATATAATATTGTATGAAATATTTTTTTTTCATAAAAATCCATTTGTGGCAACAAGGTAAAAATGTCTTACTAATGCAGGCCATTCGACTTAAGGCGTTTGTAGGTTACACATTGGGCCAACGTACTTGGCTCATTGTGTACTTCCGCCTTTACAACCATTTAGTAGGTATTAACGAGCAGCAGCTAGTTGAGCAGAAAAATTGTGTACACTAAGTTTTTTTTTAATGCAGTATTGCGTATGTCATAATAGACCTCAGCTTCGCTTCGGCCGATAATTACATGTGTACAAACTTTTAGACGATGACATGTTATACGCGGACGAAGTCGCGGGCAACAGCTAGTATTCAATATTTGGTTGGGTGAGTTCCACCAATAGGAATGCTTCACTTTCCTATCCTTGCTTAGGACATTTTACCGTTCTTGTTTTCATCTATCTATATTGACTGACTCACTCACTCACTCACTCACTCATAAACGCACAGCCGAAACTACTGGGGCTAGAGAGTTGAAATTTACACCAGAACTACCTTTTACAACGTAAGCAACGAAAAAGAAAGAATTTTTGGAAATTCCACCCCTAAAGGGGTTAAATAGGGGTGTAAAGTTTGTATGGGGGAAACTTTATTGTTTGAGCTAGAGACTTAAAACTTTGTAGAAAGATTTGTTATTAGAATACAAAAAAAGTACTTTCAGCGTTTTGGAACATTCCACCCCTAAGGGGGTGCAACAGGAGGAAACCTTTTTTTATTAACTAGGTACTTCAAATTTTGTTGAAAGATTACTTATTACAAAACAAATAAAGTACTTTCAGCGTTTTGAAAAATTCCATCTCTAAGGGGGATAAAAAGGGGTGAAAATAGAGGAAACCTTTTTTTTTTTAGCTAGAGACTCAAAATTGTGTAAAAAGATTATTTATTAGAATACAAATACAGGTTAATTACTTTCAGTGGTTTGGAAAATTCCACACCCAAGAGGGGGAAAAAGTGGTGCAATGTTTGTATGGAAGAAAGTTGTTTTAGGTAGAAACTTAAAACTTTGTTGAAAGATGACCTATTAAAATGCAAATAAAGTACTGAAAGCGTTTTGGAAAATTCCATCCCTTAAGGGGTTAAAATGGGTGCAAGTTTCGTATAGGAAACACTTGTTGTGACCTTGTGAGCTAGAGACTTGATAGTTTGCAGAAAAAATACTTATTACAATAAAAACAACTTAGTGTTTTCTTTTTAATTAGTTATTCCTCTAAAAGCGTTATTAGCAAAAATTAAAAAGAAAGCACCCCCTACTAAGGGGTTCAAAGTTTGTTTGGAGAGCAAGAAATTTTACTTAGTAACTTCGATCTTAGCTTCCTGTTTGTTAAAAGACTACAAAACACATTTTAGCGTTTTTTTTGAAATTCTTCCCCTAAAGGGGTTTATAAGGGTGTTCAAAGTTTGTATGGAGATCAAGACATTTTTAAAATAAGGGTTTTGTAAATTCGGTTTTAAACTGTTTGCTAAAAGACTACAAAACTAATTTCAGCGTTTTCTTAATTCATCGCCTAAAAAGGTTAAAAGGGGTTCTAAGTTTGTATTGAGAGCAAGACATTTTGAAAGTGAGAGATTTGTAACTTCGGCTTTGGACTGTTTACTAAAAGACTACAAAACTAATTTCAATGTTTTTTTAAGTTCATTCCTTAAATAAACATTTAGACGATAACATGTTCTACGCGGACGAAGTCGCGGGCAACAGCTATAATAAATAAATTGTCGCTCTGCTCATTTTCCTCGCACATATACCAATCTGATAGATAGTAGATACGCTCACACCCTTACACAGCTGCGCTACGCATCCATGCTCTGCTCCGCTACATCGCATAGCTTTGGTGGATACCTACCCTTAGAATCAGACATTTCTCCCGACCTCAGCGTGACATACGCCGTTCCTTCCTAAATTCTTAGTACATTGTTAAACAAGGGGCGTATGAGGAATATTGCAAACTCGAGTCATCAAAAGCCCTCCGCCTTACGGCGTCGGGCTTCTGATAGACTCTTGTTTGCAATATTCTTACGCCCGTGTTATACACAAAGTTTTTCATCACATTTGCGAGGAAATAAATAACCACAACAGACAGAACAACCTATGTTTTATACAAGCGCATCAATCAAATGTTGACGAAATTGACAACTTCACTTCTAGATCAGTGCGAGTGAAGGGCGTAGCTTCAATATTTCAACCAATCACAGAGCATGGAGCATGTGGTTCTTGCAGGGCATGGCCTGCTCGATTTTATTTTCCAACCAATCACAGAGCAGAATTCTTGCCGTCCAGATTTGCTTAACCAATCAGATCACACACAAGCTCATTACTCCCTTGGGACCATTATTTCCCGCGGGAACAATTTAGGCCATTGTCCTTCTGTATACAGGCAAGGAATAACACCATTTATGAGCAAGTGTGATGAAAATAATATTGTTCCCAGCACGCGCTACAGGTAGTCTAAAGGACTAACGTTACCAAAGTACAAAAACATTGCATTACGGTGAAAACTTGGAATTTTCCGCATGCATTAAGCAAATAATCCAGGTAGAGTTTTTCACATAAAATTTCTTTCCACGTTCAGACCAGGTCTCGCCACTGAATTTCCATGCCACAAAAGAAATAAAAAAATATTTCTTTATTCAAGCGGCAAGTCAATAGAGGTTTGAGGCATTGCCCTCGAGGTGGTTTCGGGCGGGCGGGGAGGGGAGGCGAGGCGCCTAGGGACGCGTGTACTCTTCTTGATTACAGAACACCCCCTGTCTACCTCCCCCTCCCCCGCCTGTAGCACGGCCCTCCACAATACCTACACGTAGACTTACACGTAATATTGTTGCATTTATAACAATATAAAAATGTGCCAATATGTACAAAGCTTTGTTTTGTGCTGGAGTTTTCAAGTAGGCACATATTTTATATTTAATACGACTACTGGGGTAGGTACTTAGTTTACTTGGTTGCTTTTAAAACGGACCCGGCAAAATCATTATGATGCTAATTTTCACTCACTGTTTGAATTATTTATAACAATGTTAAGTACGAGTATAAGAACATTTACTATACTTAGTAACAAATGATGTCTTGATCACGTGGTCAACGAAATGCATCTCATATAACAACAATTAACGAAGGTTTGCAGGTTTGTGAACAAATTTTAGTGCTATAATTCCACCAATTGATAAAAAAACAGATTTCAAACACATGTACATACCATGGATTCCTTATGAATGCCCAAGTGCTGATCATTGCAAGATAGGGTATAATCACGGTTAAATCGCCCAAAGTGTTCCAAACAAACGACCCATCATTTGTGCCAGTTATAGCAACGCTGTGAATCCGGCTGATCAAACTTAGCGTACAAGTCAATCGCATACTGTATGTATACTAATATATCGTAGTATTATAACCATACAAAATGGAAGACAAAAAACATCTAATATCTTATTATGAATAAAATTTTCGACAACGTGACAAGCTCCGCGAGCAGGCGGCCCCGGCCCCGGAGCCCATCCTCCCCATTCTCAAAACGGTTTCGTCTCTCTTGACATTTTTTCCCATTATAATTTGACCCCTAGATTCATAGCAACTGTTGTAATCAGAGATCAGGGATACACTGGTACGTCTAAAGCGCAGCAGTGAGAAACGTGTGAAATACAGATCAGAGATCGCTGCGGCGCGCAGGTGCCGCCGAGATTGTCCCCATCAAACATTCAGGAGCGCCCCGAACGCCCGTAAAAATACATATTCTAGCAGAAGACCCCGCTTTTAATACTACTCCGTAATGAGCAGCCGAGGTCGGCAGACTCCTTAATGCCCTCTTAACGTGCCGTTCAGGTGGATTGTTCGTCTTTATTAAACGGTTTACAACATTAGCGGAGTGCTGCTTGAAAATTTAATTTTATCCCTCCTATAGGTATATTGAATAATATAAGGTGGTTAGGGCAAATGGGTCAATCTCGTTTCATATAAGGCGAGTAAAACTAGTATATAACTATACCTAGTTGTCATCGACGTTTGGGTTTACGAACTACATAACATAACAAATAATCCAGTAACTGTATACATCCAGAGCATGCGTCAAATCCGGTAGTTGTGATATTATGCAGACTTGTTTATGATGTTGGCCCAATGAATTACTCGAGCGCCCAAAGGAACTTTGTCAAAAATCGGAAATACCGCGAAAGTTTTTTATTATAACCCTAAAGAACTAGTTTTTGATAGTATTCTCAGGACATTTTTAAAGTAAACTAGATTTGCTACAATATGAGACTAAATTTATTTTTGAATTAAACTGTATTGCACAAATATATATAAATAAACTAGTTTTTTGCCTGCGGCGCGGCGCGCGAGCGCGCCGCGGTACCGAGGTTTACTTTTGACTTGTTTATTCAAAATCTGCCTGTATTTTTTTGGTTTTTGAATAACCAAGGAAAAGGAAAGTGAAATTCCGCTATGGTAAGGGAAAAGCGGAGGGTATTTTTTGTCAGAGAGATCGCGCACTCTTATCTTGCTTGTGACGGGAAGGTGCGGGGGGTGTGTGTCCGCGTGGGCTCGCCCTTCGGGCCTTCGGCCCTCGGGCTCGCGTAGAGAGCGAGCTCTGAAGGGACGCTTCGGGCCTTCGGCCCTACGCGGAGCTCGGCCTTCGGCCTTCGCGTACCTGGAAGCTCACCTTCGGGCCTTCGGCCCTCAGGTTCGCTTAAAGACACTTGGGGGGCGTAGGGTTTCCGCAAGCGCGCTCTGAAGGGACGCTTCGGGCCTTCGGCCCTACGCGGAGCTCGGCCTTCGGCCTTCGCTTGCCACGAAGCTCACCTTCGGGCCTTCGGCCCTCAGGTTCGCTTTTAAGACACTCGGGGGTTAGTGAGTGGTAGCACAACCTTAAACTCCCGCAGCTCGGCCTACGGCCTCGCAGGACGCTTCGGGCCTTCGGCCCTACGCGTAGCTCGGCCTTTGGCCTTCGCGGCGCTCGGCCTTCGGCCTTCGCCTACCGGGAAGCTCACCTTCGGGCCTTCGGCCCTCAGGTTCGCTTTTAAGACACTCGGGGGTAGTAAGTGTCCGCGTAGGCTCGCCCTTCGGGCCTCCGGCCCTCGGGCTCGCGTAGGAAGCGAGCTCTGAAGGGACGCTTCGGGCCTTCGGCCCTACGCGGAGCTCGGCCTTCGGCCTTCGCGTACCTGGAAGCTCACCTTCGGGCCTTCGGCCCTCAGGTTCGCTTAAAGACACTTGGGGGGCGTAGGGTTTCCGCAAGCGCGCTCTGAAGGGACGCTTCGGGCCTTCGGCCCTACGCGGAGCTCGGCCTTCGGCCTTCGCCTGCTACGAAGCTCACCTTCGGGCCTTCGGCCCTCAGGTTCGCTTTTAACACACTCGGGGGTTAGTGAGTGGTAGCACAACCTTAAACTCCCGCAGCTCGGCCTACGGCCTCGCAGGACGCTTCGGGCCTTCGGCCCTACGCGGAGCTCGGCCTTTGGCCTTCGCGGCGCTCGGCCTTCGGCCTTCGCCTACCTGGAAGCTCACCTTCGGGCCTTCGGCCCTCAGGTTCGCTTTTAAGACACTCGGGGGTAGTAAGTGTCCGCGTAGGCTCGCCCTTCGGGCCTCCGGCCCTCGGGCTCGCGTAGTAAGCGCGCTCTGAAGGGACGCTTCGGGCCTTTGGCCCTACGCGGAGCTCGGCCTTCGGCCTTCGCGTACCTGGAAGCTCACCTTAAGGCATTCGGCCCTCAGGTTCGCTTAAAGACACTTGGGGGGCGTAGGGTTTCCGCAAGCGCGCTCTGAAGGGACGCTTCGGGCCTTCGGCCCTACGCGGAGCTCGGCCTTCGGCCTTCGCCTGCTACGAAGCTCACCTTCGGGCCTTCGGTCCTCAGGTTCGCTTTTAACACACTCGGGGGTTAGTGAGTGGTAGCACAACCTTAAACTCCCGCAGCTCGGCCTACGGCCTCGCAGGACGCTTCGGGCCTTCGGCCCTACGCGGAGCTCGGCCTTTGGCCTTCGCGGCGCTCGGCCTTCGGCCTTCGCCTACCGGGAAGCTCACCTTCGGGCCTTCGGCCCTCAGGTTCGCTTTTAAGACACTCGGGGGTAGTAAGTGTCCGCGTAGGCTCGCCCTTCGGGCCTCCGGCCCTCGGGCTCGCGTAGTAAGCGAGCTCTGGAGGGACGCTTCGGGCCTTCGGCCCTACGCGGAGCTCGGCCTTCGGCCTTCGCGTACCTGGAAGCTCACCTTCGGGCCTTCGGCCCTCAGGTTCGCTTAAAGACACTTGGGGGGCGTAGTGTTTCCGCAAGCGCGCTCTGAAGGGACGCTTCGGGCCTTCGGCCCTACGCGGAGCTCGGCCTTCGGCCTTCGCCTGCCACGAAGCTCACCTTCGGGCCTTCGGCCCTCAGGTTCGCTTTTAACACACTCGGGGGTTAGTGAGTGGTAGCACAACCTTAAACTCCCGCAGCTCGGCCTACAGCCTCGCAGGACGCTTCGGGCCTTCGGCCCTACGCGGAGCTCGGCCTTCGGCCTTCGCGTCGCTCGGCCTTTGGCCTTCGCCTACGACGAAAGACACTCGGGGGCATAGCCGCACAGTCCTATGCTCCCGCAGCTCGGCCTACGGCCTCGCTGGACGCTTCGGCCCTTCGGCCCTACGCGGAGCTCGGCCTTCGGCCTTCGCGTGCCTCGAAGCTCACCTTCGGGCCTTCGGCCCTCAGGTTCGCTTGTAAGACACTCGGGGCAAGGAATAGTAGCCAAGCCTTAAGCTCCCGCAGCTCGGCCTACGGCCTCGCAAATTTGTTTTGCCCATACCGTCCGCCATTTTGGATTTTTTCCAATTTTTTTTTCTTTTTACAACTCTTGGGCCCCTCAAGTCCCCGCATGCCAAATCTCGGCGCGCTGTGACCAATTTGAAATTTCAAAAAAAAAAAAGTTTTTTTTTTCGGCAAAAAAAAAATGCAGTTGTACTCCCCTTGGAAACTTTTATGACATTTGGTCGAGACCGCTATTCAAAAGTCGAGCGGTTTGGCCGGAAAAAAAATCGAAAAAATTCCCCATACAAATTTTTTTTGAGCTAAAAAAAAAAAAAAAATGTTTTCAGAATCGAGAGCCATATAGAATTCCGCTAGCCAAATTTCAGCGCTCTACAAGCATTTTGAAAAAAAATTAAAAAAAAACTTCGTTTTTTTTTAATTTTTTTTCCGTTATCAAAAACTGCACGCGGTTTTCTATGACATTTGGTCGAGCACTCATAGCCTAGCTGTAACCGTTTAGCCAGGCTGTAGTGCAACTTTTTTCCAGGAGCCAAATCTCCAAATGTCAGATTTTTCTGGGGGTCACATTGATGACAGTTACACTTTTCCCATACAAGTCAAAGCTCCATTTATACTCCTTCATGGAGAACAATCATGTCAGTGAGAAATGAGTGGGGCTGGAGCTTTATAGTATATTAATATAAATAAAAGTACAATTGGCGGGTACTTGGGACTTCATCCCGCTAGAGTTGTTCGGGTGACGTCTAAAATATTGAGAAAAATTGCGAAGTACGAAAAAATTATGAAATTTGAAAAGCTTTATCTCGGAAACTGTTGGGTCTACAGAGACAATTCTAGCCTCATATTGTAGAAAATTTTGTCTACTTTAAAAAAGTCCTTAAAAGGTTCTATCAAAAACGAGTCCTTTAGGGATTTCGCGGTGTTATAGATTTTTGACAAAGTTGCGTTCGACGCTCGAGGTCACAAACTTGGATTATTTACTGGGCCAACATCATAAACAAGTCTGCAAAAAATCTGAAGTACGGGATTTGAGGCAAACTACCCCGTACTTTCAAGTAACAAGGTTACTGGATAAAAACCGCTTGCTCAATAAGTACCTACTTACCTATCATGGAGAACATTTACAAAACAATGTCGTTGAAATCTAAGAAAACTACTCCACAAGGAAAATAATCTAAGAAAGAAAGTTAATAAAAATTGGTGTCAAACCTAAAAACCTATCACTTTTTATTGTAGCTATAGAACATTTACCCACTGTGAATTAAAACAACAATGGAAGTCAAAAACCAGCTACCATAATAATTTACCATGCTACCCTCGGTCCCCCGTCGACAAACCAGTACGCTGCGCCCGCGTTGTTTTCATATCAATTTATTAGGGGGAAAACATGCATGGTCAGTAATCATTAACCAAACTCCTATTTTGTTAGTTAGGTAATTAAAGACCGTCCTTCAATTGCCGGTATGGCATGCGGTTTTTATCCTGGATGTTTGTGAAATGTATTAATATAATTGCTTTTCCACCAGCACATCAGAGTTAAGATTTAAATGTGTCCTCTGTAGGACTCAAGAAGTTCATCTCCACTTATAATAAATCTCTAAATTAAAAAAAGAATCAGCCAGTTTGAAACTAAGCTTTGCGCGGTTCGAATGTTCTCAGCATCCCATGAACGGAAAAATATGAAACATTTTATATAGGTACATTATTATTCTAGCTGCAACTTAGGATAGTTTTTATCCGACTGCGACAGTTAATTAATTTTCCGAAATATACGACTTCATTTAATTTTTCATTTATTTTTATTGAAATCAAACGCTGCTCCAACTGTCAGCTATAAGAACCGTCAAATTTTCGTCAAAATGGCGGAATTGCTTTGCCTTTCACTTATTAATAATTTAAATCCCGTCTACGATAGACCTTTACGAGACAAATGCTAAAATATAAACCATAAAAAAATATTCGATTCTAATATGAGAATTTATATGCGCAAATGTCGTTTTATGTCGTAATTTCAATAAATGAAATCAACAAATTTGAACAATATAATTAACACGAATTTGTTTTTTTTGAATGACAATGGCACGCGCTCGGCGCATTCAGCCAAAGTACCTGCGGCGCTACCACGAAAACCGATACTCAATGTTCATATATTTGCACCCCTGTCACTCGAGTATGGTTAGTGCGATAGAGATAGAGATACCCGAATATTTTCGAATTCCGAAGTTCGTGGTTATAGCTCAGGAATCGAAAATATGGTAAATAATCATAATGTATTTTCTCGAAAAAGAATTTAAAATAAATATAGTCAAATGGAGAAAAAAACAAAGCAAGAGGTTATATAGGTAATGATTAAGTTATAAGAGTCCAAAGTTTTAAGAGGGGGTATGTTCTATCCCTTTTCCGCAAAACGCACCTTCATATGAAACGATTGTTTTTTACTATGACGCTCGAGTATATTAGATTAGATTAGATTCATTTATTTCTTTTAGAAAATAACATATTATTTTACATCAAAAATAAGATGGATTCACTAAGAGATCGTCAATATGTACCTATAATAATTTGACATTATAAAAACAAAAGAAAATGTCACAAGTAAAAGTCAAAAAGAAAAATAATAATGTCAATGAAGTTGTATACATAATTAGGATATCCTAAGCAATGTCAAATGTCAAAATAAATAACTGAGTTATTTTATCAATAGGTACAATATCAAAATACAAATACAACGGTATAACATGTCAAAATAGTATAAAAAACAAAAACAACACAAATACTTAATAACTTAAAGATAATTATCATAATAAAATATTTTTACAATTTGGTTTCGTTATATTCCTTCACAGAATATAACGGTTTGGACAATAAAAGTTCTTTCAGCCGGTGCCCAAATTTATCATATGAGATTTCATTTTTGAGACTGGCGGGTAGGCGTTCATATAACGACGGGCCTACTACTCGGGGATTCTGTTCGAGCAGCGCAAGTCGACGCGGCACGGACAGTAGTCGCCCTGTTTGGCGGGTGATTCTGACAGGGAAATTCGCCCGTTTAAATAATTTTATATTTCCACGTGTGAACATAATAACCTCATATACGTAAAGTGAGTAGTTTGACGTCACAGTCCCTCATCGTTTTCTCACTCTAACAAGCGACATTAAAACGGATGTAGCTTCATAATTTTTTGAGATATTTGAATGGGAGTTTCATTATCTTCTATCTATTTATACATTATAAATGCCTATGTCCTGACTGACTTATTCACTCAATCACTCACTCACTCACTCATCAACGCACAGCCGAAACTACTAATCTTAGAGAGTTGATTTTTGCACAGTATGTTGCTTTTATAACGTGGGCTAGGGATAAAAAGGGATTTTTGAAAATTCTACCCCTAAGGGGGTAAAATGGGGGTGCAAAGTTTGTATGGGAGAACCTTTTTTTTTTGAGCTATAGACTTAAACTTTGTAGAAAAATTAGTTATTAGAATACAAATGAAACACTTTCAGCGTTTTGGAAAATTCCACCCCTACGGGGGTAAAATAGGTTTGTATGGGGGAAACATTTTTTTTAAATAGAGACTTAAAACTTTGTAGAAAGATCAGTCATTAGAATACAAATAAAGAACTTTCAGGGTTTTAGAAAATTCTACCCCTAAAGGGGTAAAATAGAGTGCAAAGTTTGTATTGGAAAAACTACTTTTTTTTAAATAGAGACTTAAAACTTTGTAGAGAAATTATTCATTAGAATACAAATAAAGTACCTAGATTCAGTGTTTTAAAAAAATCTACCCCTAAGGGGGTAAAATAGGGGTGTAAATTTTGTATGGGGGAAACAATATTTTTTTTAAATAGAGACTTAAAACTTTGTAGAAAGATTAGTCATCAGAATACAAATTAAGTACTTTCAGCGTTTTAGAAAATTAGGGGGCTAAAATAGGGGTGCAAAGTTTGTATGTGGGAAACTATTTTTTTTAGCTAGAGTCCTAAAACTTTGTAGAAAGATTATTTAAATACAAAGAAAGTACTTTCAGCGTTTTGGAAAATTTCACCCCTAAGGGGTTAAAATAGGGTGCAAAGTTTGTATGGGAAAAACATATATTTTTTTAATAGAGACTTAAAATTTTGACGAAAAATTACTTATTAGAACAAGAAAAATACTACATTCGGCGTTTTACAAAAATCATTCCCTAAGGGGGTTAAAAAAGGGTGCAAGGTTTGTATGGGGAACACTTTTTCTGAGCTAGACACTTAAAACTTTGTAGAAAGATTACTTATAAAAATACAAAAAAAAAGACTTTCAGCGTTTTGAAAAAATCTATCCCTAAAGGGGATAAAAAGGGGTGCAAAGTTTTTATCAGGGAAAGTTTATGTTTTTGAGTTAGAGACTTGAAACTTTGTAGAAAGATTACTTATTAAAATACAAAAAAAGAACACAAATCGTTTTAGAAAATTCCACCCCTAATAGGGTTAAAAAGGAGAGCAAGCTTTGCATGGGCAACACTTTTTTTTGAGTTAGACTTAAAACTTTGCAAAAAGATTACTTATTAGAATACTAAAAAAGAACTTTCAGCGTTTTAGAAAACTCCATCCCTAAGGGGATCCTTAAGATCCTTAAGAAGGGTAGCCAGTGTTGTGTGGGAAAAACTTTTTTTTTTACTAGACTTAAAACTATTCAAAATGTTACTTATTAAAATTAATAATAAAGTACTTTCAGAGTTTTAGAAAATTCCACCCCTAAGGGGGTTAAGAAAGCTTTGTATGGGCAACACTTTTTTTGAGCTAGAGACTTAAAAGTTTACGAAAAAAGTTCTTTCAACGATTAGAAAAATTCAACCTCTAAGGGGGTTTAAAAGGGGGTTCAAATTTTAAATGGCGAGCAATAAAATTTTAAAGTGTGAGTAAGAGATTTTTAACTTCGGTCTTATTCTGTACGTTAAAAGACTACAAAACTGATTTCAGAGTTTTTCCAAATTCATCCCCTAAGAGTGTTAAAATTGGTTCAAAGTTTGAGTATTTCAAGGCATTTTTAAAGTATGAGATTTTTAACTTTGGTTTTAGACTGTTTGTTCACAAACTAGAAAATGAACATCAACTTTTTTTTTAATTATCCCCTAAAAGAGGGTTCAAATTTTGTATTGAGAGAAATCATTTTCTAAGACGATAAAAAGTTCTACGCGGACGAAGTCGCGGGCAACAGCTAGTTCATAATAAGATATTAGAATGTGTTTTACAATCAAGCAATGCAATCCGAAACACATTTGTGTGGAAAACGACACGAATGTGAAACCCCTTCAAGTGACGCATAGCTTCGTAGTTTAGCTTCACCGATTTGTTAGAAATCATAGGTTAGTTTAACTTTGGTGTGAAAACATCGATAACTTATATGGTGGTTCTATTTATTGTTATTTTGTGGTCGTTACCGAATTGCTCCGACTAACACTTATGCGTCTCGGTATCTGTCCATCTTGATCAAGAGTTATTGAATTGTACCGATATAAATTGAATCCGTTTTTCCATCGCTTAAAAATTAGTAATTAATTTTATCCTATCGAAATTCGATTCGAGCAAACCTTACGAATTAATTTCCCACCCGAATACCTACTAACATCCCTAAGCCCGGTCGCGCGCAGTCGGCTCTCCTCTGATTGATTAAAACGTTAACAAAGGGCTAAAGCTGATCACTGCGAGCTTTATACAAAGAAGCCCTTTATATTCATGCAATCAAAGAACTCCCTACATCAGCTCCACCGAAAATTATGGCTTTCCGAGTTCTTTGTCTGGAAAAATTAAACGAATTGAAACGTGACTTCAATTATGGGTTTGTAAAACAAATTGAGATGGAATAGCGTTTAGTGTATCACTATTCTGTAGAGCTTCCGCCGCTTGCGACTAGTAAATACGAATCTGGCTGAAGTTAATCGCGTATTTAATACAATTGAGCACGAAATATTTAGATACGTTTGGCCTCACATACCTACCGAACCGTTTTAACTAGTTTTATGATTAACAAAGTAAACATCCCAGTGCTCTACGTACACTGGAGCAAAACTTGGCATTGGCACCTTCAATTTAAATTCATAGCAATAGAGGTGAACAACAGGGTATAAATTATTGAAATTAAGATTGCAAACATACGACTTACCTTAATCAACTTAAAATTAAAATCATATACTAGCTGTACCCGCAACTTCGTTTGCGTGGGAATGTGATGGGAATAAATGTATTTTCTTCTGTTGGACATAAGACGAGGACATAGGTAGTTATAATTTTAAAATTTTCTTATGATTTATTTTTCTGATGTTATAAGCATTTGAAATCTGCACGCGCCGGCACCCCCTGAAAATGCTCTATATTAAACTGGCTTATGCTATGACGCCACAACATATAATCTCGGCGCGTTTACTATGGAGTAAGTCATTATCATTAATTTGCAATTATCTCCACAACATTTGCGTTTAAGTCTATACTTCATACAAAAAAAAGAATAATATTTTTTCGTCATATTAACGTGAGATAAAACTAATACAATCGTTTTTTTTTAATTTTTTTTTATGCTGTATGATATTTCTACGTATATTCGCATCAATTGAGTGCAATTTATTCGAAATTGTAGTCCAATGCAAGTTCCCCATTACACCATAAACATGACCACGACCGCTCTGACGAGTGTACAACTGTAACAAGAAGAGATACAGGGTAGCCTACTTGATACATGTTTTCGCACGATTCTTTTAACGCAAATAGTATGCTAAGAGACAACAAATTTAGTACGGAACGTTTTGAGTTCAAGAAACATGATAGACAACATGGAACACTGTAAGTACTGTGCCAATATTGAACTAACATTTCAGGTAAAAAAAACTTAAAAAATTGTCATATTGATTGGTCCGAAATGTCACTAAATTTGACGCATAGTTACATAGTAATAATAATAAACCTGACACTCTGTAAAAAAAGGAAAATTCGAGTCACTGTAAAAAACACATGCTCTGAAAATACTCGCGTTTTTCTGGTGGATACGCACCCTAAATCTGTTTATGGCCCCACATGAAGTCTAATTATAAATAATGGAAGAGTAAAAGATTCTTTAATTCGTAGGTAATACCGGTATAATATATAAGATGTAATCGGTATGCCGTGATCAGGTGGGCTGAGGTAAGCCGAGGGGCGAAAGCCGACAGATGTCGCCCCCCGCCGGGCGCATGATGACTCCAGACCCTTCGGCTATAAAAATTGTTGATGTTTCAGATATATGCGCGTGACCATACGAGTAAGGGTAATTATAATTATCACCGATATATGTAGTATTAAGTAGAGTAGCGAATTTTTGGAGAGTTTGTTTAACCGCTTTGGCATTTACCCGACTGCCCCAGAAGGATGGTTATTTTTAGCATTTGCCCGAGACCGGCTGAAGCTGAACTAAGGGAACTAATCTGCCGTCCGTAATTTCGTTCGTTTTGAGGGAGAATTATTTAAAATATTCTAATTGAGCATTTTTTTTTATAAATCCCAGATATTTTTGTGTATTTGTTTCTAAGATTCTTATATTTCTGATATATCAAACGATTGCCAAACAATGATAAAAATAGAGTCACAGACAAGACAAGTATAATACCGTATTGATATCAAACATTTTATTTTACACAAATCAACAAACATCCTCAAAAAATAAAAGCCACATTCATATTGATAACATGAGTTTAACTCGTTTCAGGTAACACAAGTAACACAACACGTGTGAGTGGTAAAACCGGAAGGAAGCGATTGGCGTCGCACGCGCCGCCACGTGCGCGCTTCCGGCCCTAATGTGATAATATAATAGGAGACGTCTCCGAATTCTTTACGAATTAGTAAATGTTGAACCATCATTTTCTCACGCCTTTTGATGTTGTGGGAATTTGGTAATGTATGTAAGTTGGATTGAGGTCATTGAGGTGACAAACTATTAATAAGTAGCAGTTACATTTGTGGGCATGTTTAATACATGTTTGAATTGTGCTAACGTGCATAATGGTTTAGTGCTCTAAAAAAATATAACAATTTTAGAACTCGACATAATTGAAGAAGAGATAGAGGGAGCGAGGAAGAAGAAGACCTAGAATAAACTACATAAAGCAACTCAAAAATAGAGTTGATGTTAGGTCCTATCGAGATGTCAAAGAGGTTGCGTGGGATCAGAGTAAACTGCAGAAATAACGGTAAAAAAAAACACGTTAAGTACCAGGTTTAAATCGGACTCGTAAAAACCCATGAAAAAAACAACGATATTGATATTTTATGATAGAATCCCGGAAATTGCTAATACATTTGGGTATTACGTAGGATAGTATATTATGTACATAAGACTACTATAAAATATTTAAAAAAACCTATTGCGGTAATTTAATTTAGGATGACCCGTAACTTTTGCTCTTGAGTGTAAAATACAATAAATAAAAATAGTTAATCTAGAAACAAAAATTCTAATCGCTGTAGGTAGGTGGGCATTTTAATAATTCGTGTACCTACCCTACTAGCGTACCTATGTTGTTAAACAAAAATTGACCCATTGTCAGTTTTCTGACGATAAGTTAAGTATTCAGTTTGTATAAAAAATAACACGTTATTTAAATGTGAAACATTTTCATCTTCACATAATTTGTATGTTTAACTTTCGTCAAAACTGACAGTGGGTTAATTTTTGTTTAACAACTCACGCTAATTGGGTACACGAATGTTTAAAATGCCCAGGTAGGGCAGATGCCCCAGTTATGGCCACTTTAAGACTCATTGGCCATTCAGTTTTCTGTACCTACCTTAGTTTTCTGTACCTCAATTTAAAGTTGAAAGTGGCCAAAACCGGCCCAATGGCCAGAACCGGGGCATCCTACTACATTTGCTTTTAATCCGAGACTCAATAGTAGGCACTAACGAACTACATATGTAAGCTAACCGTGTCATTAAATAAACGTTACAATTTATGGTAACTTCAGTTTATCGAGATGAGACGGTAAAATCAATCTCTGATTATATTAGGTAGTCAAGAGGATATACGCGTGTACAACGTTTACCCATTTTCTTTGCTCTTGAATATACTCTAATGCATTATTCCCACGCTATTTTAATCCTACGCAATTGTTGACTGATACGAATTTCAAATTATGGTACAATAACAACTATTATTTTTCCATACAATGTAGTTTAGTGAAATAATAACCAGCCGCCGGCTAAACGCGCCCTAACCAGTAATCATAGGCTTTGAAATGATTTCCAATCGTTAGGGGTTATTTCTGGTATGAGTTAAGGGAAAATACGAGTATTGCTATCCCGCGGTAATCCCCGTTACTGCTTAGTTTGGTTTTAAAGTAAAGTTTGTTAGAACTTATTTCTTTTATAAATAAATGGAGGTCATACGATTTTTTTATTTTATCAAAGACTTACAGACCTACTAACGAGTTCTTGCTATTTGATCTGATATTAGGTCTAACTGACCTTTACCAAACCGACTAATTCCGGGCAACCTATTGCGTATTTTATTATTATGTACCTACATGATTACTAAAAAATGTGGCAAGCTGCTCTATCTATCCTATGTCACCAGTGAAATATTATTCTGATCAGAATAATATTTCTAGGTAGGTATTATATTCCGGTCAATGTATATGTCTATATGATACGCGACGCCGATTTTTGTAAACCCCATCAGATCTACAGTTATGGTCCGATTTGCAGTGGGAGAAGCAGGCAGCCAGAAATGAAAATCTTTAGTAAAAATTAAAACATCCACCTTTGATTCCCGTATTAGGTGTATAGCTGATCTTAAACGGGACGAGCTGAAAGCCCCGACCACCTGCGGCGGTCAGCTATAATTTTGTAAATGGTGTGCTCACATGCCCATTGTGTACTCGGTTCTTTGTAAATAAGATCGGCTACGTGAGCCACACCAGCACCCTTAGCGTGGGATTGAAGTGAGTCGCGTCTACTATCGACGCTACCGCCTATCGTCAAGATTTAGTATGAAAAGTCTATACACCGCCCCTGGTGGTCACTCATAGAACTAAAAATCCAAACTGTAACGAGAACGAGAGTCACTTATACATTACTTAATTCGCGATCGACTTCACGTTCGTTCACGATTTTCCAATATCCAACCTTATATCACTAGCATTTATCGTTTTAATTTAAATGTTTGTCGGTTATGATGACATTACAGAATACGCGCATCGCGACGTCGACAGTGTCGACTGTCGATACAATATGGCGGCGCGGGGGCCATTAATTTGCATTTTTGAATACAAAATACGCGACAATCCGAATTTTGCGGATATATGTTGTCAATTCAAAACCCTTATTTTTATAAGTTCTTTAATTTGAGATAAATTTCGATCGGATCTACGGTAACTCTTGACGGAATAATACGGTATCACGGGCCATTTTGCAAGTGAAATAGTAAACTACAGTCGCGACGGTATTCTTCGATTCGAAATGTCTCACACTACCGATTGGTAGTACGAATCGAACGTTAAATTATGCATCGAAAACTAAACGCAAAGTGCCTAACGTTTTGCAGTTGGTTTCGTAGTCCAACGGCAGTGTGAGTTACAAGTTTGACGGGTCGAATCGAAGAATACCGTAGCGAGATCGAAATATATTCGAAGCGCGTTTATTCGATTTCGTATTAGTTACGTAACGTTAGGTTACGATTGTATCTCACAATAAGGGTACGAGCACATGAACGACATCAACGCTAGAGTTGAAGCAGTCGCCGTGGGCGAAACCGGTCAGGAGAGTATATAATATATATATATTAAGGCGCTGTATGCAGCTGCGCATCGAAAAAGTGCCTTTTCCAAACCGATTATTAGTATACTTCTACTATTGCTAGAGATCCAAATCTTTGATATGTATATCTTCAGTTCATTGGCTATGTTCGTGCTTCGTAGAATCACGATTGCTTACAAAAACCTCGATAGATTTCCCCTTTCAAAACAGTGCTTTTTTACCACCAAACTCGAAATATCTCAAAAGTTATTTGGAACATTACAATGAAATTTGTTGTGATAGGTAGCTTTTTGGTAGATCTATGTACCGGCTTCTTAGAATTTCAATATGTTTGATAATTCAATACATTTGGTCATTTGTCTGAAAAACCGGGTGTCCGCGTCGTGCATGCGCGGTGGCGAGTAGGATTTAGACGATTTAGTACGCAAAGACTACAATATACATACTGAGATAGACAGGCAACTCGACCAAATTGAGAAGGCATTTAATGCTTGCGTATACAGGCGCACTCTCTTCTGCGGTAGTTACAACTTTTCTTTGAATGTACAAAACATACAAAAAGTGCGCCGGTCGTAGGGATCGAACCCCGGATCATCGACTCTAAATACCACCGTCTGTACCCCTAGGCTACTGATGCCTTATGACAATACGGCGAATTTTGAAATACCTTGACAGCCTAGCCTAGCAATCGCTAGAGCTTCAGAGAGTTCGCCAGCTATCAAGAAGGTGGCACTTTTTTCAATAAGAAACTGGATTTGCATTAAGTTCTAAGTTCGCATAGCATGTTAGTACGCCCGTGGCCACTGCCGACGACGGACCTGTGAATGTTTACCTGGCACGCAAATACGCCTTTTTGCAGCAATTATTTCGAGTTGTCACGGTAAATAAAAATACTTAAAGGAATAGGAAACGCTAATACATGCTGGAGAACACATTCGAAATGATAGAATAGCAAATATAAGGTATGCGATATTTACTACAGTAAAGCGTTTCTACATCCGCACCTAAAACGTATTAATAGGTAGCTGGAGCATATTGACAAGATGTCAATAAAAATCTTCAGTTATCCTGTATACGTAGAACTGTTAGGTAGTAAGTAGTCGGGTGTAAATCGGATTCGGACACGAATACATGGTTGGGGGGGTAATGGTACCAATTATGGACTGTACGAATAATAGATTTATTTATTCATACAGAAATATATCAAAAGCATTTAGGGCTATTGCGCCGGATAGCGACTACCTAGTCTAAAGTCGTAAACGAGTTGGTGAACTGAAGTATATTTACTTGCTGTTTAGTAGATTCTATTAAAAACGAGTGCGGAAAAAGATCCTGCCACTCCACCAGCAGCAGGTCACGGCCCTTCCTCATCTTCGTCATATACATACATGCATACATACGCTACGGCACATCTTTTCGTCCAATATTCCGCAGTGTCTCAAGACGAGAGTTTTTGACCAGTATGTGTTGCCAGTGATGACATTTGGAACGGAAACGTGGTCGCTTACTATAGGCCTCATAAGAAGGCTCAAAGTCACTCAAAGGGCGATGGAGAGGGCTATGCTGGGAGTTTCTCTGCGCGATCGCATCAGAAATGAGGCTATCCGCAGCAGAACCACGGTAACCGATATAGCCTTCCGAATCGCTTAACTTAAGTGTCAGTGGGCGGGGCACATTGCACGTAGAACCAATGGCCGTTGGGGCGGAAAGGTTCTCGAGTGGCGACCACGTACCGGAAGGCGCGGCGTGGTTAGGCCCCCCACAAGATGGACTGATGACCTGGTAAAGGTCGCGGGAGTCCGCTGGATGCGGGTGGCGCAGGACCGGCCATTGTGGCACTCTTTGAGGGAGGCCTATGTCCAGCAGTGGACGTTTTTCGGCTGATATAATGATGATGATGATACATACGCTCGAAAAACATAAACTTCCTTCTGAGGCAGTCGGGTACAAAGTACTACAGGGTGTTCCCCTATACAGCTGCAAAACTTTGCCAGCTGTTTGTGCACATGATACCCATCACAAAACACTAACGTATGCCGTTTCACACCTGGCACTCACTCTGCCGCCGCTGCTTCTCTAAATAAATGTCTCTCTAAAAAAAGCAAATAAATGTGACGTTATCTAAGTGAACATACCTTTTTTCGGTATGGAGTTATTGATATGACTCACTCACTCACTCACTCATCGACGCACAGCCGAAACTACTAAGACTAGAGAGTTGAAATTTACACCAGAACTACCTTTTACAACGTAAGCAACGCTAAACAGGATTTTTGGAAATTCTACCCCTAAAGGGGGTAAATAGGGGTGCAATGTTTGTATGGGGGAAACTTTATTTTTAGAGCTAGAGACTTAATTTTTTGCATAAAGATTACTTATTAGAATACAAATTAAGTACTTTCAATTCAATTCATTTTATTTTGTTAAACATAGGTTACAACTTATACAAGTATTGTTGGTATACAAAATATAAGACCTCTATGCTTTACCCACAATGTAGGTATACAAAATATTCCTTCAGCCAGCTAATATATTTATAAAAATAAAGAATAAAATGTCAATACAGTGATTGGTGTTAAATACTTCAAACACATGTCAAAAACTCTCAAAAAATACAATAACTAAAGAATACTATAACTAATAAGGAATGTCTGGAATGGAACCATGTTATGTCGTAGGGTCGTTTAAGTAATATTTAATGGTATAATAACACTTTTCAATCAAATATGAAGTCAATTGTCTTTTAAATTTATTAATATCCAGTGTTTTAATTCGGTCTGGAATATTATTGAAACTGTTTGGTGCCATTCCCAAGATTCCACCTCTGATTAGCGCTGTGTTGTTGCTACCCTGCAAAGTTTTAAATTTATGTTTGTATTGTTTACGTGTTGGAAATCTGCGGCCTTCTGAAACGTTACTGAACATGCTTGGATTGGTCTTGAAAAAAATACCTACTTCTAGGATATACAGTGAAGGCAGTGTTAATATCTTAAGAGATTTAAAAAATGGTTCACAACTTTCAACGTTTAGGAAAATTCTGCCGTGTGCAAATTTTGTATGGGGGAAACTTTATTATTTTATCAAGAGACTGAAGAGACTTAATACTTCGTAGAAAGATTACTTGTTAAAATTAAAATAAAGAACTTTCAGCACTTTGGAAAATTCTGCCCCTAAGGGGATTTTGTATGGAGCAAACATTTTTTATTAGCTAGAGACTTAAAACCTTGTAGAAAACTTACTTATTTGAATATAACTAAAGAACATTCAGCGTTTTGAAAAATTCAACCCTTAAGGGGTGAAAATTTGTATGGAGGAAACTTTTTTTTTAGCTAGAGACTTGACATTGTTTAGAAAGATTATTTATCAGAATACAAATATACAGGTTAATTACTTTCAGTGGTTTGGAAAATTCCGCCCGCTAAGATGGGGATAAAGAGGTGCAATGTTTGTATGGGGGAAACTTTTTTTTAGTTGGGGGAAATTTTGTAGAAAGATTAAGTACCTACTTAATAAAATACAAAAAAAAGTACTACCAGCGTTTTGGAAAATGTCACCCCTTACGGGGTTAAAAAGCGGTGCAAGGTTCGTATGGGAAACACTTTTTTTAGCTAGAGGCTTGATATTTTGTAGAATAAATACTAACCTATTTAAAAAAAAGAATCACTTAAGAAGGTTAAAAGGGGGGTTCGAATTTTGTACAGAGAGCAAGACATTTTTAAAGTAAAAAAATTGTAACTTCGGTTTCAGACTATTTACTATGAGAGTTCAAAGAGGGTTCTAAGTTTATATAGAGAGCAAGACATTCTGAAATAAAAAGAGATTTGTAACTTTGCCAAAGTAGCCAAATATATCGTAACACATACGCGTACTCCTATGGTAATAAAGACGTGTTGCGATATATTTGGTTACCTAGGCTGCTAATAACTATCTGATGCTGACTGAACTGACAAAACTAATTTCAATGTTTTTTTTTTAATTTCTTAAACAAATATTTAGACGATAGCATGTTATACGTGGACGAAGTCGCGGGCAACAGCTAGTTTATATATATATATTTATTTATTTAAGCTTTATTTATTCCATATTGTTTGTGTTAGTACATATTTACTAAATCTAAAAGATTTATGCCATTTTTCTTTCTTATATGGACCCCCATTCGGGTAAAAGCCATATATCGCCAGATATTAGGAGAAAAGATGGGCACTGGAAGCAACAAACTGGTCAGGGCCGAAGGCAATAGAAGGAAAGGTAGACGACGAAGACGTTAGACCAATGACATAACTGAGGTCGCCGGACCTAAATAGCTGGATGCAGTTGGCTAAGGACCAAGAAAAATGGCATGAGATCGAGGAGGCTTTTACCTTAATTTAAATTTGCTTTAAAAATTAAATATTCAATATAAATCAAACAAAAAAAGGCAATTAAAGCTTAATTTAAATTTATATAATTACTTCCAGTTGGAAAAATTGTTGGATTCTTGAATAAAGCATCTTAGAATAACGATTAAAAATGAAATATGCAAAAAAAACGCTATTATAAATTAATGATTTTCGAAACCGTATTTTGCCTGGAGTATAGAGTCAAGTAAAAAGTGTAAGTCCAATCTTGTTGGCTTGTTGAGAGTATCAAGGTCCATCGCGGTGTGGCCGCTGGTCGAGGTAGCATGGTAGGCAGCACGCGCCGCGCGAGCGCAGTGACATAACACGTTTAGGTATTTAAGAGACAAATTGAAATTGTTCTTTTTATATGATGTTTGGTCAAATTACATTTTTTAATAGACATAGTCATGTACTGAAGAACTTGCTGGTCTTAAAAAAACCACCCTGTATAATAGATTAATTTTTTTCATTTTGAAATCATGTCATTTTTATAAGTTAAAATAGCATGAATTCACAAAAAGATCGTCAGAGTGTATAAGAATAACAATAATATAAGTAAATAGTCAAATCAAAATACAGTGCAAAATGAAAACAAACAAAACAATCATAATATTAAAATGGTACAATGTCAAGGAAGTAAAATGTGTTTCAATGTCAAATTATTAATAAAAGCTAGGGCATCCTAGATATAAATTGTCAACAGTGGAAAAATATAATGGGTATACATACAAAATTGAAAAAGTGGAAAAAATATAATATGTATACAAAATTCATAATAAAATAATAATTTCATTTTAAACTAAACATGTCATTTAATACAATTTATAATGTTTGTTCGTTGTATTCCGTTACGGAATACAACGATTTTGATAATAAAAGTTCCTTTAGTCGGCAATAAAATGCTCTTCTGACTAACAGTGGTCTAATTATTCAGTTTTTGATCAGTCAGTCATACATATGTAATATAGGTAATAATATGATTTGCCAGAAGATAAATAGATGAACATAGCTATTTGTTTATTATTTTTGATGGTTTCTTAAGCGGGCGTTAACCGGCGCTATAACTTTACCTAGAAGTAGGGTCATTTCACCGGTTACGCGACCACCTTCGGTTAGCGACCACTTGAAGAACATGGTTTTTTCAATTGAAGATAACATCAATTCTACAGAGCCTATTGAAACAGTCAGCCGTATGCCTTATAGTTGTAGTTATGGAATAGGAATTTACAAAAAAAATGAGAAAATATACTTTCAGCTCACCAAGTCAGCTAAGTGGTCGCTAACCGGCACATGAAATTAGGTGGTCGCCAACCGGCGAAATGACCCTAATCGATTTTATTTCGGTTTAAAAAAAACTGTAATATATTAGTACAATCCATAATTGGTGACGTTCACCCTTAGGAAGTGAAGATGTACTATTATTTTATCAGTTCTACGTATTTGGAAAACGGAAGCACCCACCTAGGAACTGGGAAAATGCTAGGTGGATTGATGATGAAGAAATCTGTACTAACATATCTTTGGAAAGTAAGTGGCCATAATTGATGTCATCATACTACGATGCACTTAAGAACTGTAACGACCTATTATTCCTTATTTTCTAAAATAATAGATTTAAATAAATAATAAATATTTGGCGACAATCTTACACAAATCAACCAAGATTTCAAAAATAAAACAATTATTCAAGATGAAAAACATTTGATCGTATGATCCGCAAAAACGATCCGAATACGGATGCCAACAGAATAAGGCCGTTAGCGGGGTGCGCGGGACGCGCGTCTCCCACTCCGTCTGCCTCACCTCCGCAAATACCTAAAGATCGTCTAATAAGAGCGCCTTAACTATATGGTCCGATTTTTATAAATTATATGTCATTAGATTCGACTGTTGCGGGAGAGTTTCATAAAAGTAGGTTCTTCGTTTTTTACTATTTTTATCGTAAAACGACAAAAATAAACTTTTCATATCTCATGCTCTGAAAGTGGGTCATTGTTGTACCAAAAAGCGTGCTGAAAGTGATACGTTTCTGCTCTAGAGCAGAAAAGTAGTGTATTCCAATTGGTCCTCGCCTTAGGTATAAGCAGTATGCGGGAACTCATTCTAATAAATATCAATACATACCCCGCCACTGACGAAGGTAGGTAAATAATTTAATTCTTATTAGTTCATGGAATTTATTTTAAGAGGTAACGCTGCCAGCCTTCTGGGCACTATAGCCAACGACGTCGACCTGGGGGGCATTTACTTTTTATAGTTTTAGTTTATAATATAGGTTTAGTTTAGTTTTATTTCTTTATAAATATTATTTTATACCATTTCGTAATTAAATTGTTTTTGAGAAACTACTAGATAATGTCCAAATGTATTTTTCTGTTATTAAAGAAAAATTTTTTTTATTAAATATAGAATAAGTTTATGTTGTAAATTCATTACTTTTATTTTAGCTTAAATATTCACTAGGCTCTGTGAGGTGGTGACAAATAGAATACACCTACAAACTTTTTTTTTTTTACTTAAAGTTGTGCATGTGAGCTAAGGCAGAAACGCATACAGCCAACCTACAACTAAATACTACTAATAAATACAAATAGTATGAAAATGAGAGCGAGAAAGAGATATCTCTTTCTCGCTCTCATTTATGGGTGCGGCGCACGAAGGTCGCGACGGTGGGGTAGTCTGTTACGGCTTTAAACGAAGGTTATTCAATATAGTCTATGAACGAAGGCGACGTTTTTAGAAGAAAAAATATGATTTTTTTTTTTTTTTTTTTTTTTTTTTTTTATTTAAAGTTCCAAATAATTCATAATTATCGCAGAGTTTCATAATTAGGTGCTAAAGCCATTAGTGGCTTATTTACAGCTATAGTACGGTCTAACTATTTACTATTTAAGTAGGTATGTTAGTTTACATCAATATATGTACTTACATTCCGTTTACTGTATCACTGATGAACAATAACTTGGTTGGTTACAAGGCGTAATCATAGTTGTTGCTTGACATATAATACTTGTTTACATCTTTAGTTGATATAGGGTTGGATAGGTATAAATCTTGTATGTGTTTTGGGAGACTATTTATTATTTTTGGAAGCATGTAATGATTAGTTCTCATGCCGTAAACGTTTTTCATTGCTGGTAATAAAAATCTGTGTGCATTAGATAAACTCCTTAGCCTATTGTAACGGTGGTATTCATTCAAGTTGGTAATGTATTTATATTCTTCCTTGAGTATGGAAAGTTTGACCATGTTTTGCACGGGACGTACCTTACAATATTGGAAAAGGTGAGAGTAGTTATTACTGTAAGTTATTTTTAAATTTTTTGGTATAATATTTTTTAGTATACTTTTCTGTAGATTAAATATTTTGGCTAGATTGGTTTTGTACGATCTTCCATAGCTGCTGAGACCGTATCGTATAACCGAATCTGCTAAAGCTAGATATAACATTCTTAAGGTGTTGTATGGGATCTTATATTTCAGGATATTTAATCTTCCTAGGAATGATCTAAGTTTATTGCATACATATTCAGTGTGCGGTTGCCAGTTAAATCTAAAGTCAATCAATAAGCCTATGTACATATGTTCCTTTACAAAATCGATAGCAGGGCAGTCGCAGTTATTGCGTGGTAAATGGAGGCAACTGTGGGCATGAGCTTTAATTACCGGAATGTAAGATGACTTATTGTGTGAGGAGTCTTATTTAAGACACCGATTAATTCACCGAAAACTCGCATAAAAAAAGTTTACGTGCATTATGGTCCTTGAAAAAAGTTAAAGGGCGGGGAAGCCAAACTAGTGCGAACTTTTGTATTGTAAGACGAATTTAATTTAAATACATTTTCGCGGTTAAAATGAGTTCATCCAGTGATTTTGAAACCGACTTAACGCCTGATTTGATCAGAACAGAAGCCCAATCTATTGTGGAAGGCCTTTTACCGCAAATTTCAAAAGAAAGATATATGAAATCGTATTTACCGATTTTATAAAATGGCGGTCCGCAAAGAGAGGTAAATCTTTCTCGGAAATTGTGATGCTAACTTAAGTAACTTATATCAGTGATTTATCGAAGAAATTAAAACTATCAACGCTGTGGAGTATATATTCAATAATGCTTAAAACCACTAACATGACGTGAATTTAAAGAAATACCTACAGTAAGCTGACATACTTAGTTTCTAATAAGGCAGTTGGATGGCTTAAAAAGCAAAAAGTCCAAGATTTTTACTGCAAATGAGATAAAAGCCTTCTTAAATGAAGCTCCTGATGTTGTTTATTTGGCAACAAAGGTAATAAAATAATCAAATTATATTGTAAGTGTAACTAAATTTCTATAGAAATCGTAAAAAAAATAGTGGTTGACAAATACCTACGTAATTTATAAATAAGTGTGACCTAACTAAAATTGTTTTGTTTTCAGGTGGCGCTAATTTTTGGTATATAATGTGAATATTCCAGACATAAATACTACATTTACATTCGCAAATTGCTCTACTTTTCCATTGATTTCAAACTTTGAATCAACATAGTGTTAAATTTTCCTTCTCTGGTATTTTTTTACTTTCCTCGTTTTCGATATGAAAAGTAGAGTGAAAGTTACCCATTTCTGACTCGAACTATTGGCGCTCTCATTTCGTTCGAGCGCCAAAATATCTCGTCAGAAATGGGTGCCTTTCAGCCCTTGGTTAACATTCTACTATACTTTCGCATATTCAAGATATTAGGAGAAGAATGAGGTTTAATTAAATCCATTATTTGCCGTGGGCGGGCGCCCATCGCCGTTTTCTAACCGACTTCAAAAAAAGGAGGAGGTTCTCAATAGGGAACATTACGCAAAACTCTTCGTAGGTGGCGACACTCTAGCAGCGTTGACATTGTATCTCGTTCCCACTAGCGGCATTGTCTATGCAAGCATCCTTGTCACTCATTTGACAATCAATTGTGCATGTGTGTGTGAATCCCTATATTCCTATACTGGTTTACTATTAGTGGTAGTGCTGCCTCTGGCGGCAGAACATTGCAGTAATGTTCCCTATTCGGATGTATTTTGTTTATATTGTTTTTTAATTTTTATTTCTAATGTTTGTTACCTCATGTTAACTTTACTTAGCAGCTTAGCACAAACTGTAACTTATCATGTACTGTTATGTAATTAAAGGTCATGATTAAATTGAATATGTACAGTCAGGGGTTGTAGCTTATATCTATATTTTTTTATTTATGTAAAGTACGTCTATAATAATATGTAGTATATAATACATTTGTTACTTTCTCTTCACGTATTCATAACATAAATTATCATACTTTTTTCTTTGCACCTTTTATAAGTCTCTGTTTAGCCCAATGGTTAACTGGTAGAGAATGCAATTTTTTTTTGTCTTTTGCGCATTAAAGTTTAAATAAATAAATATTAATATACTTAGGTACATAAATAGGGACATAAATATCTGTACAGGACTCAATTGTCACTGTCATAAAGGCGTGTTTAAATATTTATGTACCTACGTATATTAATACCCCTGACCGAGTGTACGAATAAGACCTGACCCTGACTGATAGTCACCGGCATCAATATATGTTGGAACAAAGGCCACAAAAATATCTGATTACAACTCTATTCCTAGAGCCGTTAGAGCGTGTCAGATATTTTTGCCGCCTTTGATCCATCATATATTGATGCCGGTGAATGTACCACTTAGTGAGTTCAAGTGTTTCATGAATTCATGACGCGATGCTTGAAGAGTCGTCGATCACGATTGTCACGAACACTAAATAGGATAAGTAGGAGATGGCATATAAAATTATAGTTGAACCTTGACTTGACTGCCGTTTGATATTGAGTCTAATAAATGACTTAGGTATCTACATTGAACCTAAAGGTAAACACTATCAGGTGCCTAATTAATCAGTAATTACAGTTTTCAATGCAAATGTTTTAAGTCACGCGGCACTTGTCCGCACAATTTGCTAAGTGCAACGTTATCGGAATAATAGAAGCCGGTCATTACCTTGTCTGGCGTTAAAATCAAAAAGCGCTCATCGACGCTCCTACAACTGTGAAGAGCACTTAACTTGATTACTCGAGCCCGATGGTGTGTCAGTGAAAGCCCATACTGTGCCCATAAAGTTGAGTCGGACACCGCCCCGACGCGTGCGCCACCAAAACCCCGACACGTGTCGGCGGCCAGTAATTGTAGCGTGCGATATGAACATCGGTTTTAAAAAAGGGATTCTTAGAGTACTCTGTTCTATTGATAATAATATACTAACTGGGCCCTGCTATAATCATTACAATCCTGCAATTTCGTATAAAACTTAACAAATATGTCACTTTTGTACAAAAGGGCCCAGAACCCGTAAAATGGATGGCCTTATCACGCGATAACTGACAAGATACTCGTAAGAGCGTCGTCTCGTTCTATCGAACGGTGTCAGCCAGGGATGGATGCTCTATCTTGTCACTTATCGCGTGATCCATGATCATGCTACGGGTCCATGCTACGGGGCCTGGCCCCACCACACCACTAACACCACTGTAAACAGATGAACCTATGTTTAACAAATGAACACTTTTGAGTTTGAGTCTGGTTATGAACTACGTTTTGTCGGTATATAGGTAAGAACTGTGAGCTGTGGATAGAGCTCGCAAGCCCAACTTATATACAAGCTTTTATTTTTTACAAACTTTTATTTTTTACAAGCTTTTATTTTTTACAAGCTTTTATTTAGCTCACCCCGTTTGTTTTATTTATTCTTTCTTGGGTCAAATTTAGTAATTGATATTTCACCCTCTTCCTGTCAACCGATTGATCTGAAATTTTGCATGCATATGTATATCGCATGGCAATGCAATATTATGATGACATGGAGCTGATCTGATGCTAGAACTGGAAGGTGGCCATAGGAACTCCGCAAAAAAACGACACAACCCCATCGAGGTTGGACTCGTTAGAATCGTCTCAATGAGTAGTTGATAATGGTATGGAGAAAAGTACAGGCGGCAATAAA
This sequence comes from Epinotia brunnichana, assembly GCA_963854355.1. Lineage (NCBI taxonomy): Eukaryota > Metazoa > Arthropoda > Insecta > Lepidoptera > Tortricidae > Epinotia > Epinotia brunnichana. The sequence continues at coordinate 15,362,147 of OY977939.1, read as the reverse complement.
AGCTTGTACCAAAAATGAAATTTTTGACAGAAACTTATTTATATTTTGAAAAACTGAATCGAAAAAAACATTCTATATAATTATTGAACCTGTGTACAAAGACTCACGAGAATCGGTTAAGCCGGACAGACTACAGACATACGAAAGAATTTTTGCCCAAGCTGAAACGGAGAACTTCGTTCGCTTCGCTCGCTGCTTCAATACACTTCGCCAGGCTTTGTCTAAACAGCGAGCGCCGTACTCGCCATTTCACGGGTTGTCCTCTTCATCCTCGTAATCATATCCCAGTTACATCCCCAAGAAGCCTGAAATCTGCTCTGGTGTTTACCTAACAAATTGCGAGATTGGCGTAGGCTCTACTTGGCTAGTTTTGGCGGAAGCGATTGCCATATGACCTTCACCGTTTTATTTTACTGGTTGTGCGATATTTTAATGCACTAAGCAAATGTTAAACATTTAAAACGGTAATTTTTAGTATAGATACACATACAAACTCGGTGGACTAGGAGGACCTACATTTGGGATGAACCTTCGGGATTGACATAGGCTATGTAATAAGTAATCAAAACTGTGTGACACAAGGCAGTGCAGACTCTACCTTGAAGCAGAGGAGATGCCTACACACATCCTAAACGATTGCACTTGCCTCATGCGCAGTCGTAACTCCTTTCTGGGCAAACACATCATGTGCCCGGAGGAGATCAAATTTCTTGAGGTCAACAAAATCCTGCAATTCTTTGAGTTTGCAGGACTTGACCAAGAATTGTAGTAAGTGGCGATCACAATATAGATCAGCGATGGTCGCAGTGATATAAGGGCTCTATCAGCCCGGAAGCCACTACCAGAAAGTAATAAAAAAAACCGGCCAAGTGCGAGTTGGACTCGCGCACGAAGGGTTCCGTACCATTATCTATAAAAACGGCAAAAAATCACGTTTGTTTTATGGGAGCCCCCCTTAAATAAATATTTTATTTTGTTTTTAGTATTTGTTGTTATAGCGGCAACAGAAATACATAATCTGTGAACATTCCAACTCTCTAGCTATCACGCTTCTTGAGATACAGCCTGGTGACGGACGGACGGACGGACAGCGAAGTCTTAGTAATAGGGTCCCGTTTTACTCTTTGAGTACGGAACCCTAAAAAAGTAAAACGCAGGCGGAGCCGCGAGGCCAGTTCATATTACATGTTGAGAGTACGAAGTCATATTCGATACTTTTGCATTTATCAATGCGTTGCACCTGAAGGGACTTCCCCCAATGTAAATCTAGATATTATTAATGCTGCATTTCAATTAATCGCTAAGTTAAAGGTTTCATAAATATAGACCTCTCGAACTGTATTGAGCCAAATGACATTATTTATTTGCTGAAAAAAGTATACACCGCACCTACTTAAAACAATACTAGACCAATCAGCAAAGGTGTGTTTTATACATTAGTTACGATTTTCGGTTTTAGCAAAGAACTACCTAGCATAATGCTATGCATTTCATAAAACTATAGGTATAGTACTTACTGGGTCTTCAGCCATTCTCAGAACACTGTAAGGTCAAGGCGTGACTCCGAAAGTAATAATGAATACACCAGTTACCTATTCACCTGTACGTATTATTATACACACCGTGGGTCGAAGTACTCGCATTGCACATTTCTAACGGTAGGAGTATCGGTAGTTTGATGTTATATGATCAACATTATAGCATAATTATGTAAATTTTTGGAACAAAATAAATCAAAGTCTGCTGTTACCTCAGTGCATTTATCGCTTAGAGCTATCACATGCATCAAGCTCCGCTGAAAGTAGACGTGCACGACGACGTAGACGTCTAGGTCTTCGTCGTTGTCGTTCGAATTTGTAGTAGCTACAATACTTGTATGACTAAGTACAGTTGATGAGGATTTATTTCTATTATTTTGTATCCATTTATATATTGAAAAATGTATGTAGGTATAACTAACTACTACATCTCGAAAAACTTTTTTTTTCATTTTTCATACCAACTAAATCAATATTACAGTGTGGGAGGGCTCTAACACTTAATCTCAATTAACACAAAGTTAATTTTCACCTACGACAGCACTTGTCAACACGTAAATAAAATAAAGGACCATTCACACTGATTCGGTCATTAAATTGATTTATTGAATATCTGAAAAATAGTAAGAGTTAAGACACTAGTTTCTTAGAGAAATTAGTTCCATTTAACCTGAGGAGTCTTCCCTTAAAGTTAACGGAAATCAAAAAAAAACACGGTGTATAAAACAAAGTCGTGTTAATAGTTACACCATTTATAACTAAGAACGGCCGAACCAATTTTTGTAATGTTTGATTTGTTGTATTTTTCTTCACTCCGAATAGCAGTATAACTAATAATAAATGCTAAATATAAATTTTTATTTTTTTCATACATTTTGTATGGCGGTACGAAGTACGCGGGGTCAGCTAGTTTATTAATAAAATTAAGTTTGCATAAAATGTAAAAATAAAATGTTATCGAAGTTTGAGTCAGTTTTGTCCATACTCACCCCGTTTTACGGTACCTAGTATGATTACACCAGTTACGCAATATCTCGATTCAACACACGAGGGTTATATATCAACAAAACTACTAAGTAATACTATCGGAAAACATTTATAAATACGAGGTAATACTAACACACTCAACTAGGCCTCATTGATTGGAGTAAATGTACAAGGAACAGGAAGGACTATGATGGTAATGACCCTGGCGCAGTTAGTGGGCAGCTTTTAGTTATCTATCTTTTATTTTCATTGGTTTAAGATGCAACTTACCAGTTTAAACTGGATTATAAATAAAGTAACTTACCGACAAGTTGAAACGGCCATGACAATGGAGCCACCGTCTACGCAAAGCAAGATGAATGTATTCGAAACTGTTAAATCCATTTTAAACCACGACCTTTCAAATCTCTCGCTAATATAGTTATACTCGTATATTTAATGAATGCAAAGCGTGTAAGGCACTCAGATAGGCAAAGGAGTTGTTTAAAAGGAAACTAACAACTTTGGCATATTAATAATCAGTTTCCCAAAGCCTAACATAAATTGAATTACCCTATGGCAATACACTCATTTTTCCGGCATAAGCCTCACCTTCTAGTGCCTTATTCCGGGCCAGCAGAGCCAACAGAACATCAGGGGGCGGCGGATCCAACGGGTGCATGGTCTCTAAAGCGTCCATCTGCCCTTCACGAGACACGCAGCACTCAACGTCACCGTATCCTTCCATGAATGCACTACGTCCGTAAACTCATTAGCCACGTTAATTCCACTATACAAAGCATTCCGTTGGTGAAGTGTTGTCACAATGTTTTTATTCTACTGCATCGGAATGGGTCGGAGCAGCATCGGCGGGCGTCCGGCGCGATCCAAAGCCCCACGTGGCGGCGCCGCCCACGCTCGCTTGGCGCCGACGCAGTGTAGTCGTCACCGCCCTGCTACCTCCCATTGAGAAGTCATTTTTTACCCCCTGAATCTGATAAACCCCTAGGCTGGAGGGGTAGCGGGCAGCTCCCCCGCCCCGAACTAATTTGCCGGAGTCGTACGACACACCCCCGGTGCTTACATCCATCTACAATATTACTGCAGCACGTTATCCCGTTCGCGAGGGCACTTCGTTTCTACTCATCTGGCATCCTTGTGAAGAAAGGGAACTTGGCAATTATAGCAATCTTTATTGAATTTCGTAAGTTTTAAAATTTATCTTAGTGGGTATTAAAATTTCAAAACTTTATTTTTTTACTTTATCGCAAGTTTTTTCGACATACTCGTATTCGACGTACTGGGGAGACATTTTTGTCTTTCGAGCGCTCGACTCTTTAGCGCAATTTACACATGCAGGAAATTGCATGCAAGTTTCATTAGGTATATTGCCGGTTACCGAGATATGCTGAGTTCAATTGATATATTAAACCCCGCAATGTAGTTAAACTTGCATGCAATTTCTTGCATGTGTAAATTGCGCTTTTCACTCGAAAACTGTCAAAAATGTTAAAAAACGAGTGGTACTACTGACAATTTTTAGTACCAAACAGGTAAAAAAAGGAATTATGCCGACTTCGTCCGTCTGTCCGTCTGTCTGTAACAACGTTTAATATATCAGGAACTACTTGTTATTTAATTCTATCGGTAGAAACCATTCATTTAGAATACCCAAATCAATGGTAAAAACACAAACCAGCCAATTGTGATATTGCTATAGCTTTCTCTATCTATCTATAATATGCAATGAGATGAGATAGAGACAGCGCATGGTTCGCGTGATACTTAATACTTCACCGTGTATAGGCCGCCTATAGGCCGCCATTGACCATCTATAGACGCGTCCCAACGGCCGAGCACGGCGGACAGCATACGAGGCATAAGTTAAAGCGAGATAGACAGCAGTCTAGCTCATAGCTTATGCCATGTACCTATGCAGTCAAACACGCTCGAACGTTTGGACGCGGCTATAGACGGTTAGAGGCGTTTTTTTTTTGTGAGTTAGGGAATAAAAAACGCCTAGTGTTGGAAATTGCAATGGTCTATAGTACAAATGTTTTTTTCAAGGGTTGTGATTGGTGGATTTAATACGGTGAAGTGTTATGTTATGATATGATTGTTCAAATTAAAATGTTTTAAAAATCGTAATTATATGTAGGTATACACATATTTTACATAGGGGCTAAATATACTACTTAAACTACTTTAACCCCGCTTGCTAAGCCTAAGGCCTGTCACAGACTGGAGCGGCCTGGCCGTGGCGGTCAATAGTAAACTTGTCATTAGTTGTCAAATTTAGTATTGACCGCCACCGCAGGCCGCACCAGTGTGATTCGAGCCTAATATGACACACTTTTCGAACATAAGAAGTGAAAAGTATTTTATATTAAATTTTGTAAATTAATAGTACATTTCGATGCTAGTGCGGAAAGTATGTCGTTACGTCACGTGTAAGTGGCAATACTCGGGACGAGTGAAGAATGACATGCGTTCAGAAACTTAGGTAGGATGTTATGCTAATACCTAATTCATTATTATTGTTTTCATATAATTAAATTAATAATACTTATTCTTTCTTAAATACGTCTGAAATATCAATAATTAGACTGACTGACTCACAAAGATACAAAACATATAAACAATTTTAAAATGTAGTGTTTTTTTTTTATATTGGAACGTACTGTTAAAAAAGTTAATTTAAGAAAAAAATTTGTTTTGTTTTGTTCTAAAACCAAAGTATAATCAAAATAATGAAAGTTATTTATAGATTTTAGTGCAGAAGATATACCTACACATATGAATTTTAATGACTGCAAAGTAAACGGAAAAATAAAAAATGTGCGTATTTAAGCCGGTGGTGAGGTGAAATGTTGTGTGTTTCGCTCGGCAGTAAAGTTGTTGGGCTTGAATGCCTCGCTATACTCAGGATTGTACTTTTGAACCATTCTCTTCGCTCATGGTTCAATCTTACAATCCTTCGCTAGCTCGGTTTTTAACACAACCACTTGCGTCAAAAACAACAACTTTGCAGCCTTGCATAACAAATAAAATAACTATGTAATAGTTCGTGGATATTTAACTTGGGCTTTCACCAGTTTGCGGCTAGACGTTGACATTTTTTGCCTGGCATGGTTTTTAATTTAAATTTGAGGTTGGATAAAACTAGTAACTATCATTTTGACATATTGTTTGTTTATGACGTATTTTCAGTCGGTCTTGTATTTATATATAATGTTTATTACGATATTTTGAGTATGTAATTTCATAAAATGAATCTAGGCCAAGAAAGTGATTTATATCCATGCCATAGTTTTCATCCAGACAATGTTTTCGATAGATTTCAAGTAGTTGAGGTTCCCACATCCTTTGTGGAGCTATCGACTTCAGTAGAACTCGACGTGGGAGTAGATCTTAATACGTCTGCCTACATTAAAACGACATGCAATGGTTTGCTGCTGGTAAGATACTAGTCTCCTTACCCACTTTATAGGTAGGTATAACATATGCTTATTTGGACCCATTACATTAGTATTTCGTTTGCGAAATTAATTTGGAATATTCATTTTATTTTGGAAGGCAGCATGGATTAACTACATATTGTACTATGTAATAAATATAGGTACCTACCTACATAATTGTATATACTTTGCATCTAGTATGTTTAGTATTATTCATAATGTATTATTGGTTTGTTTTGTAGAAGTTCGACGATGCTCGCAGACTATCTCCATCACATAGAGCATACGAGATAGAAAAAACGAGTCGCAACACCATTAAAATTATATTTTGTCCCCGTCACGTTTGTATTTCCAATGCAAAACATGGTAAAGATGGGAATAGATTCGTGTTTGACCTCCGTTTGATTCGAGTAGATGATACTAGATGCTGTAATCTAGAATTCCACTCCGAAATAGGCCGCTACTATATTTGCGGCCAGTATGAACATTGTGATATAACAAACAATCCAAATGTGGTGGATTTTGGCGATATTCTCATGAATACAGCGGTCGCCAGACATGTTAATATTAGAAACAATTCCAATGTATTAGCCGCAAAATTTTATTTCATAAAGGCCACAGGTTTTATAGTGACTCCTGCCAGTTTTACAATTGGTCCTAATACTTCTAAACGTTTGACAATTTCCATAAAACCAGTCTGCTTGAAATTTAAGCACTGTTGTGTTTTCAAGGTTAAAAATCCCGACGATGAGTTCATTGAATCGTCCATTGACGAAAATTCTTTGACATATAATCTCAATGTAAAGCTCAATGTGCTACCTTATAAGAAGCAAAGGATAATAGTTGTTGAATCTTTGCATAAATTAATCGAACCAGAAATTAAATATACCTACGTGGGTGAAGAGATAGAGAAACACTTAAAAGATAAAGCAATTGCTGCTGACTTTTTACAGATATGTAAAGCTTCAAAAAAGATAGTGCCTACAAAAGAAAAGTTTTGCACGGGGACTGTCAGGTGTTATTCAGAAGAGTCCGTAAAAGTTAAACTGCCAAAGAACAACAAATACAATTTTTGTAGAAGGCCCCCAGAAAAAGTAAATACATACGACGTTTTCAACATTTTTATTCTGCCTTTTTCCATGGACTTTGGAAGAGTTGGCGTAGATACATATGGCGGGCATAATATAACGATAAAAAATAATACCAAATATGAGGTCATCATTAAGTTATGTCATGACGATTTCATTCTGTATACCGACAATAGACTATCAGATCTAAAACTTAAACTAATGCCCTTTACAGAAGTAAACGTAGATGTCTTTCGTCGGGGCTTCGTAGAAGGGTTGTTCGAAGGCGCATTCGAATACACGATAGATAATAAATATCATCGCAAGCATCCATACAAACTTCAAGTAGGAACACCAACAGTGTTGGTGACAGAGAAATATTTAAAGTTTGGTATGGTCACCAATGAAAGCTTCGTCATCTCTGTACCGTTACGGATATCTAACTATTTTAATGTCCCCGTTAACGTACATTGGGAAGGTATAAATTCTGATACACCTTTTGAAATAATCCCAATGAAAGGCACAATCCCAAGTCGCAGTTCAAAGATATCTGATGTCATATATGCTTGCAAGCATACAAAATCGAAAGTACACGAAGTGGAGTTGATCTCAAACGACAAGAAGGTGATTCCGATCGAATTTAGCGTAATGACACGAAAACTTTCAATAAAATTTTTACAACCCTCTGTGCTCTTTAAAGATGTCGCTTTAAATTTAGAAACAGTTGAAAGAGTCAAACTCGAAAATTCTTCGAGAGAAATAGCAGTTTTTTATGTAATAGAGCCTTTGATCCCTGGGCTTAAAATTGAACCAATGAGTGGAGCAATAAGACCTAAGATGATAATCACATTTCAAATTATAGTTCAAATAGCCTGTGTTTTAGAATTTTCTTTAGATATTTGTGTCAGAATCAACAACAAAGAAAATTTAATTTTGCCTGTCAGCGGGAATATCCTAGAACCAAAAATACTAATTTATCCGAAGAATATATACATGGCTCGTATACCTTGTAATATGGTAACATATGTGCCAGTCACTTTTCAAAATCTTAGTACACTACGAAGTGAAATAGAAGTGTTAGACACAGGTGACGAAAATATATTCAATACATATATCGCTGTAGGGTATGAAAAACAGAGAATTTTCAAGTTTTGCATTGAAGGTGGTCAATCCAAGACTGTATTTGTTAGAGTTTACGATATTTTTCGGAGAGAATATGAGATGTATATTCCCTTTAAAATAAATGGACTACTGGGGCCACCAGATCAGAGGTCTTCGACCACAGAACTTCGACATTATATTGGTGAATATGAAGAGTTAGTATTTAAATCTGAGTTTATCCAAGCTTATTTTCATTTACATTTATAAACTCAATACAACAAAATGTAATGAATATTTTTACATTTTCAGACAATACAAAAACAATCCCAAAGTGAAGCTGAAGAGCTTGAACAAAGATATTAGCTTTTGTCGAATAGTTGGGGTAATAACTGTACCTTGGGTAAAATTATCAGTTGATGAATTTGTAATGGATTATATACCCAACGGAAACAATACCATAGAGTTTACTATAACAAACATTTCCAAATATTATCTGTACGTAGTAATCTTCACGGCTAAATTGGCGCCTAGTTTCACTTTAAGCCTGGAAAGGGCCGAAATTAATGTGATTATAACCGAGACTCACATAAAGTTTGAATTGGACCGTGGAAATGATGCAGCACTATCGGTGAAATTTCATCCCAAAGGACATGGCAAATATGTGGCGACGGCAATACTGTATCTAGATAAACAAATGACTTTGCCATATTATAATCTTACATTCACTGGAAGAAAGCAAACCCCGCTTATGACCTCAAGTGCTTTTAGAGTAATATTTCCACCTTGCCTAGTAGGGACTACAATTCAACGAACTTTCGCTCTCACGTTGGAACAAGAATCCACAATAGATGGTTTTTATTGTGTTTCTAAAGAAGAGAGTAGTGTCATAACGAATTTTACTGCATGTGAAATAATTCAAGATTTTCAAAAAACCTATACGATTGTAACAGTGGAAGTTATTATATCTAGTGATAAAGAGACTTCGAAAAATTTCATTGTGAGTTTTTGCCATCAGTGTGGGTCAGGTTGTGACGTTGAGATAAGTTTCTGTTTTACTCACTGTGCTTTAACAGTGCATTCTAACTTATTGGTCCCACTGGAAGATCATCCTTACCCGTATTATCCTTTAGAGGCACAACTAGGCCTTTATGAGTACATGAACACATGTGTAGAGTTTCTTGAAAAGTGGATGTTTCAACAAGGATTTCGCAGAGATCTGTATCCTGTTATACCCGATACATTTCATGCTATATCGTCATCACTTGTTGGTTCTGGCGCAAAGACAAAAGGAATTAATGTGTCTTTCTTAAATTTTATCCGGAGAGCCGCTGGCCCATTAATGAAACATATACATAAAGTGTCGTAAGTATTAAATAACTACACAATGTTTTTAAAAGTTATACATATTGAAATTCTTTTTTTATTTAATATTGACTTTTTTTCAGAGGAGCCAGCGTTGACGAGTCTTTCAGAAGTGTGAAAGAAATACATGACACTTACAAAGAAGTACTAAATTTGTTGAAATCTCGTGGCACTGAATTATGGGGGTTGCAAGCAAAGTTTTTGTTAAGTCACGAACAGTTCATTATATACTGTGAAAATGTCGTTCCAAAATGCAATGCCGACATTATATTAATGCAAGAACTCTTAGATGACGTTGTTCTTTTCCAAAGATTGAATAAACAAAGTTGGACGGACTTTATTTTGCAAAGCTACAAAGTTTTTATAATGGATACTTGTTTTTTTGAGTGCGTATGCATTACATCCCAGCCTCGGAATGTAGTCGACATTATGGTTAGTTGGTATAACGAACAAATCCAAAATCAACATATCCACTTACGCGGTAAAGATAAACCAGTTAAAGTGATTGTGAATCTTACCACCGATCTATCAGACGGCATTGCTGTGATATCGGCAATAATTAACTTTTGTCCGTTCATGAAAGAATATTTCGACATATTTTATGAAGTAAACGAATCAGATAGAGAAAGCAGTATAGTTAATAATGCCTGCCTAATTATTGAGGCACTCAACCAACTCAAACTCAATTTTCCTATAACCAGCAAGGACTTCTTTGAGCCAAATTTCTTGCAGATGCTCTTTTTTTCAGTTCATTTATATGTTGTTTTGCCGATGTTTTATCCAAAAGGATACATAAAATTCAATCCGCCGCTGTTGAGGACTTCCACTAGACAAGTGGGAATAAGTCCTACCACCCAAGAAACCTTAATTTTTAATTGTAACATACTAAACAACAATAGAAACAACTTTGTCGTTGAAAAGGCACCTGCCGGCGATAATGGCAAGAAATTATATGTATCCATTAAATACACAGCGAATTTCGTCGAAGAAGAGAATGCCATTCTCCTTGTGCATGGGTACAACAAGACAAGAATTTTCGATACTTATATCATATTTGTACTCAATGGAGTAATAGGTGCATTGAATCCTCACCGAAAATGTAGAGTTACAGGCGTATTGTACCGGCCTAACAGGGTGGATGTTCTCGTATCCTCGCCTTTTCTATCTGCCGGCACATATAAGTTATATGTTACTGATACTGAACCTACAATTCCAGTCAAGTTTGAAGAAAATACGATACCAAGATTTTATGTGCAACGACTTAATCTTATTGATAGAGAAATTAATTTGCCCGGGCTGCCAAAAGAAAGTGGCCAAGAAGTCCCAGAATACAAACTATACATGCAAATAGTTTGTTTAAGCGCTCAAATTGGCAATAGTTGGGTATGGTTTAGAGGGGAACATGGCGATTTTTTCATTAAGGTGACTTCACAGCCTCGCTGGGACTCGCCGTTAGACACGTTACAAGCTGCCGCGCGCACTTGGCCCTCTTATATGGATAGCTGCGGGCCCAACCTCTGCGGCGAGTCGTGCGACTGCTACCGCACCGCGAACCTCACCATTCCTCATCGCAATGAACTGATGGTTAAAGCCTTACGGTATTCTTTACTTGAACACGCGTCAGCTACAATGATGAATGTTTTCGATAATCTTATCGGTATGTAACTCAGCATTATTATAATTCAGAGCGGATTTGATCTTCAGATTAAGCAATTAGGTACCTATTCATGAATATTCACTGTTTCAGACACTTGTACTGGAAAAATTATCTTGGAAATGTTATTTGCTGATAATGGAACAAACATGTCAGACGTGCGACATATTCTTCAAAATGAGATCGGTTATTGCGTATCATCGCGAGGATTCAACCCTCGCACAGACTACGTCAAGTTGGCACATCACACCTCGGCGATGCTCGATTTACCGGTCACCATACCTGACATGTCTGATGATAAATCTGAAAAGTATACTGTTATCCTAACCTCGGATTGCGGAATGGACATACGCACTTACAGAATAATCTTCATTACTAATAATAGTTTAAGTAGTGACGGAATGTAAAAATGTTTTTGTCGCAATGATGCGCAAACCTACCTACACTTGTTTGTAATATTTGTTTTTATCGTATAATAATTAACGTATTTCTTATAAAAAAATATAACGGCACGGCAATTATCATTTCATAATTTGCATGAATTTCTATGAATCAATTATTTTTTCACCTCAGCAGCTCGAACAAGCATATTTTGCTGCGTGAAAACAGTGAGCAAAATGCGCTTTTGCTCACTCCGTGAGTCAAATAAAATATACGAGTGACTGTATTTAATAATACGCTTAGTGTTGTGTTAGTGTCACACGAGAGTCACGAGACCCGTGTAGATTAGGTACTAAAATGTGCTTTGGTTTGTTGTGCCTTGTCTCGCCCCACGCCCTCGCGTGCTTCTATAAAACAAGCAGTAACGAAAGCCGAAACAATTGTTTTCTTCCTGAATATTCACAAAAGAATAGGTAGGTACATAAAAGCTTATGAGTATATTTTTTATGTAAATATGTTCTCAGTGCTGAGCTTGAGTTGAAACGTTGTATGTGTTACTCGAGAGCAAAGTATTTGCGTCTCGTGCTTTTGAGTCCGTCGCTGCGCTCAAGATTCTAACTTTGAATCACTCGCTACGCTTGTGATTCAATTTTAGAATATTTCGCTTCCTCGGGACTCAAAATCAGCACTCGCAGCCAAAATTAAGTTTGCTCTCTTGTTGCACAAATAACAATTTCCCAATTTCATCTCTTATTATTTATTTTATTATTATTATTTATTTATTAATCACACACAAGTTTACAGTTTATAACCAAAACACTTATGAGGTAGGTACACATTCATAGGAGGTAGCATCACTATAAAAAATACAACAATTTAGGTAGGAACAATTCAAAAAGAAGCAATCATAAAAATAAACTAAATATACCTAAATTACCTAATCAATCAAAGATTGAGCTGAGCAAGCATTGTACAGACTCGTGAAACTAGGAAAGTATGGCTAAAACTTTTCTACAAAATACGCCAATACTGTCGGCAAATATATCAATGTCGTCGGTTTCCTGCATGATCTTGTTTAGGATGGTTCGCGCTCTAGCAGTGGGAGCGTTCGCTCCGCGCCTGGTGCGCACGCCGGGCACCGCGAACAGACGCCGCGGGCGCCGCGCCGTCACCGCACCGCCCGCGCCGCCCGCCGCACCGACCGCCGGCCCACTCGCACGCGGTACATGCAAGCCCATTCGCTCCAGCACGGACGCATTGTCAACTTTATTGTTGAGCAGTTGGTAATAGTGCACTACATGCAGCAGTTTGCGCCGTGTCTCAAGAATGTGAAGCCCAACCATTCCTGAAACGAAAAGGGACGGATACATATACGGGTAGTATCCGTACTTTCGCTTGTATATGTACCTGGCAAATTTCTTTTGGATTCTTTCCAGCATTGTGATGTATTTAAACTCGTCCGGAGCCCACACTACCGCACCGAATTCGAGCCTACTACGAATGTATGCTTTATATAGCATGACTGCTATCTTGATGGTAGAGAATTGGGAAGCCATCCTCATTATAAATCCCAGCGTTTTAGATACCTTTTTGCAGGTCGTCGTTATATGTTGTCTGAAGTCAAGTTTATTATCCAAAGTCAGTCCTAAGTCACGTATTTCGTCGGTCTGATGAAGTGGCATTCCGCGAAGGCTGTATTCGGTAACGATAGGTGAGCGGAGTCTAGCGAAGGAAATGTGCACACATTTCGAGGCGTTAAACTCCAGCCGATTAGTCTCACTCCATTCAGAAATAGCGTCTATGTCGTTCTGTAATTGTACTCTGTCATTGTCATCCCTAACACTGTGGAATAGTTTTATGTCGTCTGCAAACATTAGGCACTTAGACGTGCTGACGACCCTCGGGAGATCATTAATCATGACAAGAAATTGTGTAGGTCCTAGCGTGCTGCCTTGACTTACACCAGAACGAGTGAAGTATTGTTGAGACTCGAATCCAGCAAGTTTGACATATTGTCTCCGATCCTGTAGATAACTGGCAAAGAAGTGTAAAAGCCGGGGCGTAAATCCTATGTCTGCGAATTTACGCAGGAGGATATCGTTATCTACAAGATCGAAAGCTTTACGAAAGTCAAAGTATGCAGCATCTACCTGCATTCGGGCATCCATAGCTTCGGTTACGTAATCAACCAAGACTATGTGATTAGTTGTTGTTGAGCGACCTCGACGGAAACCATGCTGAGCATCGTCCATTTTGACTGTGATCTGCTGAGTGATAAGATGGTCCACGATTGATTCGAACAATTTCCCAAACACAGAGAGCACAGCAATAGGACGAAATCCAGTCACGTCGGACCCTGCACTGCTCTTAGGTACAGGGGTTACTCTTGATAACTTCCAGTACGATGGATACACGGCGTGTTGTAGGGATAAATTATAAATAAATAAAAGAGGAGACTCTAAAACAGATATACAATCCCTGGCCAAAAACGTGGGTATTCCGTCAGGTCCAGCCGAGGAGCGCGGTTTGAGCCGCTTGGCAGCGCGCCGCAAATCAGCAGCGTTGACAGCGTTTACTGCGACTCTCGCTGCGTCGTGTGCATCCCCCCGCGTCGCTGCGCTGTCCCGCGCCGCTTCCTCGGCGTCCAGGCGAGGTACCTCACTATGGAATACAGAGCTAAAATACTCGGCAAAAGCATTTGCGGCGTCCTGTCCCGTAACAGTTCTGTCGTGGTAAGTAAAGTCGTCAGGTCGTCTCAAATCCTTGCGTTTACTTTTTACATAATTCCAAAACTTTGTAGGATCGTCAGTGATATCACGCTCAATACCTGCTTTATAATTTTTATACGCAATATCAATCAAATACTTAGCTTGTCGTCTATAATACCTAAACATCTCCCTATTAAAATCGGCATTCGTTTTTCTATATTGTTTTAAATGAAAATATTTAGTCTCAATAGTGTGCACAATTTCAGGACTGTACCAAGTCGGGTATATGTATTTCCCTACTGCAGGTTGTCGAATTCTTTTGATTGGAACATGGTCAGCAATACATTCCTTCAATTTAATGTAGAATGCCTCAGTCGCAACGTCAACATTATCAGAATTTAAGACTGTCCCCCAATCCATTTTAGCCATACTAGCATATAGTGCACTAAAGTCCGCTTTGCGAAAGTTCCATTCCGGTACTTGAGAGACATTGTGAGATTGCATGGACCCGGGCACCGCGTCGGCTCGAGTGCGCGGCAGCGACAGCGCCACCTCGAGCGGCGGGTGGTAGCCGTCAGGCGGCACCAGCGCCGTGGCGGCGCGCTCAACACGCACTCGCCGCTCGCTAAGCCCGCTCAGAACCAAGTCAAGCAATCCATCATGATTATTGCGAATGCTATTGTATTGGCGTATTTCGCAGAACTCAAGGAAACATTCGAATTGGTGGTGGACGTGGGCACTACATGAATTAAGGTTAAAATCACCTAACACTAAGACATCCAACTCTGAATATTTACATATTGCATTTTCTAAACAATTCAAAACATTTAAATACTGATCATCTTTATAATTTGGCGGAAGGTAAACAACACAACATAACAACTTAGTACACTTGTACTCTAATTTGACTATTAGGACTTCCATATCATCAGAGATACCATCAATGTCAGTTATTTGGCGCGCAGAATAGTTATTTCGCACCGCAAGTAGTACGCCCCCCCACCCAGCGTCCCCCGCGCGGTCCTTCCGCAACACCACATAACCAGGAGGAAATAATTCAGCGTCGTGAACGGAGCTAGTTAAGAAGGTTTCAGTAAGTGCAATAATGTCATTATCAGAATTAAGTAGATTATTGTAAAACAAATCGGTTTTTGACCTGAGTCCTCTTACATTTTGGTAATATACTGAGGTATATAAAAATGATTTGGTTTGATGTACTTTAGCGACGAAAATTATCCCTCCATGGTTTGATACATATGTCCAGCGCCCAGTTTTCACTTGCCTGAACCAGGTCCGTCAACTTAGGCGGCACGCCTAGTTTAAACGAGGCATAGTTTCCGCGCGCGTTGAGACATTTAACAGTGCACACGTCTGCATTACCACAAATCTTTTTCAAGTGCAACTTGACTTGATCTTCAGTCGTTCCCTGTTTGACATAGAAGAGATGTAGGTATGTCATTCTTTCAGCAGCCTGTAGAAAGGTGGTACCTGGAGCTGCTGAACCTCTCACCGTGTTGGCTGATGAACGACGTATGCGCTTAGATTTCGAATCGGTCCATATCTCCTTATCTAGAGAGATAGCATCCACTGCGCCTAGCTGGCTCGATGAAGTACTAGGGGTGTTGACAGAGCCGGCGGCGGACGGTGTTGTAGTTTGACCTTGACCTGTTGTGACCTCCAGTGACGAAATAGGCTTTTCTTTGGCTTTTTTTGAACCGCTAACATTGGACTGATGAGAGGTGTGACCAGTTGAAACCGCCTTACTTTGATTTATAGGCTTGTTGATCTTTTTTGCTGATGGTGAAAGTGCCTGCTCTGTCACTTGTATGCCGGGTGTTCCTGATATCGGAGCCTTATCTTTGCCTCCCAAGGCCTTAGAATACAGTACTAGAGGTAGCAGTGATATCTTAGGTTGTACGTATGGTAAGGTACTAGAAATTTGTTGACTATTATTGGGCATACTTTCAGTTGCTTCTAGGGTTTGTTTAGTTTGTTGTATTTCGGAGCTGATCTCTTTACTGTTGGGCTCCAGTAAATCCACGCGTTCTGAAATACGGTTGCGGTGTAGTAATTGAGAGTCTTTAGTGGCGCTTAATATTTCAACAGTATCTAATATTTTTTTCATATCACTCTGTAGATGTTTGTATTTATTACAGATGTCACTTAAAGATGAGTGCATGAATTGAAATTGTGCTGCCATACCGTGCATGATTGATTCTTGGGCGTCAAATCGGCTTGCTGTTTCTTTCTGTAATGATCTGAGTTCCAGCAGTATCAAATCAAATGAGCATTATAATCCAGACAATGGGGGATTTGCCTTGCAAAAGGTGGGGAGGAAAATGTTTTGATTTATATTTGTCGGGTATGGGGTCATGAATAAAAATGTAAGTTTCCGACCTCGGGCCATGTGTGCGTTTGCAACCATCCTCATTTGAAAGGGCCATTTTTTGGTGTTTTTGAAATAGCACTTTCATTGTTGATTAGAATATAATTTAGGTACTTTAAAAACAAAGTTTTAACCGACTTCAAATCATTAGCCAAATTGCTTCAAGTTTGCCTATAAAATTTGAAGAGTTCCCTCGATTTCTCCAGGATCCATCATCAGAACTTGATTTTGGCGATAACGGGACCAATCTGGAAGTATAATATACTTTCAAACAAAGGAAGAATTTTTCAAATCGGTTCATAAAGTTATTGTGTAACAAACACACGAATAAAAATACAGACGAAATGAGAACCTCCTCCTTTTTTGAAGTCGGTTAAAAATGTCCGGGCGTTTTCACTCAAATGTGCAACTTTTACTATTTTCTTAGAATTTTGTTTTTTTTTTGTTTTTATGGTTCAGAATCATGAGCACTCTTGATCCCGATAAAGACAAAAAGTGTCCCCAATTTTTCATATATTTTTTAGGATTCCACTTAGGGAATGCAAACCGGTTAACCGGGTAGCCGGTTAACCGGTAAATTTATTAAATATGAGGCCAGTAAATTACTGGTAAATTAAAATCAAAACCGGTAATTTACCGAAACACAAATTACTTAATAGCAAAATACTAAATTTTAACTATTGTTAATGCTTCATCGTCATGATTAAATAAATTAAAAATAAATAAATTAAATATTACGATTTACGGGACAATCTTACACAAATCAACCTAGGCCCACGGTAAACTCAATAAGGCTTGTCGTTGTAATGATTATCTCCACTTATAATAAATCTCTAAATTAAAAAAAGAATCAGCCAGTTTGATACTATGCTTTCTGTGGTACGAATGTTCTCAGCATCCCATGGACGGAAAAATATGAAACATTTTATATAGGTACATAATTATTCCAGCTGCAACTTAGGATAGCTTTTATCCGACTGCGACAATTAATTTATTTTCCGTAATATACGACTTCATTTAATTTTTTATTTATTATTCTTAAAGTATATCGCCGCCACATCTGTCAGCTAAAAGAAACGTCAAAATCACAGTAATAAGAAATACTACGGACAAAGTGGCGGAATTGCTTTGCCTTTCTTTCGCCTATAAATAATTTTAATCCCGTCTACGATATACATTGACGAGACACATAGGTACCAAAAGCAAATATAAAATTAATCGATTTTGATATGTGAACTTATATGCGCAAATGTCGAATTAAGGCGTAATTTGTACAAATGTAACAACAAATTCGAACAATATAAACTTGGTTTTTTTGAATGGCACGCGCGCGAGCTCTTTGCGTATTCAGCCAAACCACCGAAAACCGAAACTCGAAGTTCGTATATCGCATTCCTGTCATTTGTTAGTGCGATAGAGATAGAGATACCCGAATATTTTCGAATTCCGAAGTTCGTGGTTTAAAAGAAAATACGGATGTCGGATAGATCTAAATTAATATTTTATGTGTGAATATGGTTAAAATTATTTGGAATTACTATTGTTGTTATTGTTTTAGTATATTTGACTAGCTTTAAGTTTAATATTGTACGTCCGAAATGGGCAAGCTGTTGGACTTTATTTTACCCAAAACTACTAAATGTACACAGTTCTGACAATAAAGAAATCTTATTTTATCTTATCTTATCGAAAATAGGGATGTAGACACTAAACAAAATAATCATAATGTTGTATTATCTCGAAAAAAAACAACGCAAGAGGCTATATAGGTAATCACTAAGTTATAAGTGTATAAAGTTTTAAGAGGGGGTTTGTTGCGTCTCTTTTCCGCAAAACGCACCTTTATAATGAAACGATTGTTTTTTACTATGACGCTCGAGGATCGTGACGTCACGGTCTCTGATCGTTTTCTTACTCTAACAAGCGACATTAAAACGGTTGTAGCTTCGTAATTTTTTGAGATATTTGAATGAGTTTTTCGTTTCTTCTTTCTTTTGAAGTGAGTCTACAGCTACACCTCTATTTGGAAGACAAGCGGAAATAATCCATACTATCCATACTAATAATCCATACTTCCATACTAATATTATAAATGCGAAAGTGTGTCTGTCTGTTACCTCTTCACGCCTAAACCGCTGAACCAATTTAGATTAAATGAGCCCCGGGGAAGGACAAAGGGTAGTTTTTATATCTGAGGGGCTGAAATTGGGGGTGGAAATTTGTATGGAGCTACTTAAACTGCTGCATCGATTTAGATGAAATTTGGTATATAAATAGTTTGAGTCTCGGGGAAGGACATATAATAGGTTTTATCCCGGAAATCATCCCCTAAGGGGGTGAAGGGGGGGGGGGGGGGGGGTGAAATTTGGATGTAATCTATTTTGATGAAATTTGGTGTAGATATAGGTTAAGTTCTGGGAAAGGACATGGGATAGTTTTTACCCCAGAAATCATCCCCTAAGGGGTTGAAATTAGGGGTGAAAATTCGGATGGAACCCATTTTAATACAATTTGGTATAGAGATAGCTTGAGTCTTGGGAAAGGACATAGGATAGTTGTAATTCCGGAAATCACTCCCTAAGGGGGTGAAATGGGGGGTGAAAATTTGGATGAATCCCGTTTAGAAGAAATTTGGTATAAAGGTCGTTTGAGTCCCGAAGAATGACATTAGATAGTTTTTATCCCGAAAATCATTCCCTAAGGGTATGAAATAGGGGGTGAAAGTTTGGATAAAATCCATGTACCTAGATGAAATTCGGTATAGAGATAATTTGAGACCCTTCAAAGGATAAAGAATAGTTTTTGCCTCGGAAATCATCCCTTAAGATGGTAGAAGTTTGTTTGCATTATATTTTCTAAGTATAAGTTCTACGCGGACGAAGTCGCGGGCAACAGCTAGTACCTCAATAACCCTCATGTTATCATGTAAAAATGTCAATTGAATAAACTTGTTAGCGTTATCTCACTACATTGTAGGATCAAATTAATGCAATCGTTTGTAGAAGCTTCTTAAAATATAAACACGTTCCCAGTTCCGTTCTATAAAATATGAATAATGATCAGTTTGAATACGTACAATAGAGACGCCTTATTTAACACTAGCTGTTGCCCGCGACTTCGTCCGCGTAGAAGATGTTATCGTCTAAATGTTTGTTGAAGGAATGAATTAAAAAAAAATATTGCAATTAGTTTTGTAGTCTTTTAGTAAACAGTCTAAAACCAAAGTTACAAATCTCTTACTTTCAAAATGTCTTGCTCTCTATACAAACATAGGACCCCCCCCCCCCCTTTGAACCCTCATAGTAAACCGTCTAAAACCGTAGTTACAAATTTCTTACTTTAAAAATGTCTTGCTATCTATACAAACTTCTAAACCCCTTTTAACCTCCTTAGATGAATTAAAAAACGCTGAAATAAGTTTAGTAGTCTTACAGCAAACAGTAAAACCGAAGTAACAAATCCCTAACTATAAAAATGTCTTGCTCTCTTTATAAACTTTGAACACCCTTATAAACCCCTTTAGGGGATAAATTACAAAAACGGTGAAATGAGTTTTGTAATCTTTTAACAAACAGACTGATCGAAGTTACAAATCTCATACTTTAACATTTTCTTGCTCTCCATACTAACTTTGAACCCCCTTCTAACACTTTTCGGGAAAAATAAAAAATATAAAGTATTTTTTCTACAAACTGCCTCTAGCTCAAAAAAGTGTTTCCCATACAAACTTTACACCCCTTTTTAACCCCTTAAGAGGTGGAATTTTCCAAAACGCTGGCAGTACTTTTTTTGTATTTTAATAAGTAATCTTTCTACAAAGTTTTAAGTTTCTAGCTCCAAAAAAAATCCCCCATACAAAAATTGCACCCCTTTTTTTCAAACCACTGAAAGAAATTTGTTTGATTTCTAATAAATAATCTTTCTAGACAATTTCAAATTTCTAGCTCAAAAAAAACTTTCCTCCTTACAAATTTTCATCCCTTTTTATACCCCGTAGGGGTGAAATTTCCCATTGTAATAAGTCATCTTTCAATAAATTTAAAACTATCTAGCTAAAAAAATATTTCCTCCATACAAACGAAGAAAATATGCCTAATGACGAAAATCCCATTCAATTATCTCAAAAAGTTATGAAGCTACAACCGTTTTAATGTCGCTTGTTAGAGTGAGAAAACGATCGGAGACTGTGACCTCAAGATCCTCAAGCGTCATAGTAAAAAACAATCGTTTCATATGAAGGTGCGTTTTGAGGAAAAGGGACAGAACATACCCCCTCTTAAAACTTTGGACATTTAAACTTAGTGATTACCTATATAACCTCTTGCATTGTTTTTTTCTCCATTTGACTACGTTTTAAGTCCTTTTTTGTGAAAATACAACATTATGATTATTTCACGGCTTTCTTGGTAGCGCCGCAGATACTTTGGCAGAATGCGCAAAGAGCGCGTGCCATTGCCATTCAAAAAAACATTTATTGAAATTACGCCTTAATACGACCTTTGCGCATATAAGTTCTCATATCAAAATCGAATATTTTAATATGCTTTAGCTTTTGGCATGTGTCTCGTAGAGGTCTATCTTAGACGGGAATTAAATAGGGGAGTAGACTCAAAATTTATTATTACTTCAAAATAAAGAAGGCAAAACAATATGCCTGATGACGAAAATCCCATTCAAATATCTCAAAAAATTACGAAGCTACAACCATTTTAATGTTGCTTCCTAGAGAGAGAAAACGCTAGGGGATCGTGACATCACGATTCTCTAGCGTCATAGCAAATGACAATCGTTTCATATGAAGGTGCGTTTTGCGGAAAAGGGACCGAACATACTCTTCTTAAAACTTTGTACACTTATAACTTTGTGATTATTCTCTCTTTGTGACTCTTGCGTTGTTTTTTCACCATTTGACTACATTTTTAATACTATTTCGAGAAAATGCAACATTATTTTATTTAGTGTCTACACCCCTATTATTAAAGGTAAGTTAAAGCACAGAATAAGTAATAGTACTACGTACAGAAGGTTCTCTGTTAACAAATTCCCTGTTTAGGTACGCAAAACGTGCCTAAATGTGACCATCCCGTTCTATCGCATGCAACGCGCTGCGACCCGTGCGAGCGTCCTGTACCAACACGTGGCAGCCACTGAATAAGGCCCTCCGAAGGGGCGACCGGCATGTACTTGTAGCGATAAACACAAATCGCGAGTGAGCCGCGCCTGGTTAAAGGCAAAGCAGTTCCGCTATTTTGACGTTTCTTATAGCTGACAGTTGTAGCAGCGTTTGATTACAATAAAAATAAATGAAAAATTAAATGAAGTCGTATATTTCGGAAAATAATTTATTGTCGCAGTCGGATAAAAACTATCCTATGTGACACCTAGAATAAAAATGTACCTATAAAAAATGTTTCATATTTTTCCATTTATGGGATGCTGAGAACATTCGGGACAGCACAAAACTTAGTTTCAAACTGGCTGATTCTTTTTTTAGTTTAGAGATTTATTATAATTGGAGATACTTTAGAGGTATACTCATCATTACAATCCAAAGAAATACCTCTCTTCGTCTTACTGGGAGGGAGAAAGCCAAAGACAAGGAACAGTGGTGTGGTGGTGCTTTTCTTCAAAAAGGGTGACAACACCCTGCTGAAGAACTGCCAACCCATCTGACTTCTGTCTGAGCCATGTCTATAAACTGTTTTCGAGAGTCATTACAAATCGTCTCGTACGCAGGCTAGATGACTTGAAGCCTCCCGGACAAGCCGGTTCCCGGAGAGGCTTTAGCACCGTAGACCAAATCCATACGCTCCGTCAGGTTATACAGAAGATTGAGGAGTATAACCTGCCCCTCTCCTTAGCGTTCTCGAACCACGAGAAACCCTTAAATTTTTTAAGTAATCACTAAGTTCTAAGTGTCCAAAGTTTTAAGAGAGGGTATGTTCTGTCCCTTTTCCGCGAAACTCACCTTCATATGAAACGATTGTTTTTTACTATGAGTACTTTACGGTCCCGATCTACTTAGCTTCGTAATTTTTTGAGATATTTGAACGGGCTTTTCGTTTCTTCTTTCTTTTGAAGTATTAATAAATTTTGAGTCTACTCCCCTATTTGGAAGACAAGCGGAAAGAGTACCTAATCTTTAAAGATGAGTCATTTGAAGAAATAGATACCTACAGGCAAAAAAACAGTACGGATTGACAGCAAAAAGTATAATAATTATATTTATGGGAACAAAAATATAAATGCTCTGCAATGTCTGCAATCAATGAATATTTGTTCCTGAGTCATGGATGTTTTCTATGTATTTAAGTATTTATTTCTCTATATAAGTATCTATATCGTCGTCTAGTACCCATAGTACAAGCTTTGCTTAGTTTGGGACTAGGTTGATTTGTGTAAGATTGTCCGCAAATATTATTATATTATTATTATTATTAATGTCCTGACTGACTCACTCACTCACTCATCAACTCACAGCCGAAACTACTGGGCCCAGACAGTTGAAATTAACACCAGAACTACCTTTTACAACGTAGGGGATAAGAAGGGATTTTCAAAATTCATACCCCTAAAGGGGTTAAATAGGGGTGCAAAGTTTGTATGGGGGAAACTTTGTTTTTTGAGCTAGAGACTTAAAACTTTGTATAAAGATTACTTATTAGAATACAATTAAGTACTTTCAACGTTTATGCCCTAAGGGGGTTAGAAAGGGGTGAAAATTTTGTATGGGGGAAACTTTATTTTTTGAGCAAGAGACTTAAAACTTTGTAGAAAGATTACTTACAAATAAAGTACTTTCAGCGTTTTAAAAAATTTGACCCCTAAGGGTTAAAAAGGGTTGCAAAGTTTTTATGAGGGAAACTCCTTTTTGAGATAGTACCTTAAAAGTTTTTAGAAAGATTACATATTACGATACAAATAAAGTATTTTTAGCGTTTTGGAAAATTCCACCCCTAAGGGGATGAAAAAGGGGTGCAATGTTGGGTATGTATGGAGAGCAAGACATTTTTTAAAGTAAGAGATTTGTAACTTCGGTATTAGCTAAAATACAACAAAACTTATTTCAGCGTCTTTTTTAATTCATCGCCTAAGAAGGTTAAAACGGGGTTCGAAGTTTGTATAATATAGAGCAAGACACTTTTAAAGTAAGAAATTTGTAACTACGGTTTTAGCCTGTTTACTATGAGGGTTCAAAGGGGGTTCTAAGTGTGTATAGAGAGCAAGACATTTTGAAAGTAAGAGATTTGTAACTTCGTATTAGACTGTTTACGAAAGACTAGGCACAAAACTAATTTCAATGTTTTTTTTAAATTCATTCCTTAAACAAACTTTTAGACGATAACATGTTATACGCGGACGAAGTCGCGGGCAACAGCTAGTAAATAATATGCTTATAGATGTATTTATATATCTAATTAAACCCTCAAAGAGAAGTATTCGTACTGTACCAATCATTCCACAGAGTTATTGTGTGAGTTTCTAAACCATCCCATTTTCTAGGGTTTTCCTTTCTTAAGTTTCAGTTTCAGTTTACCTGACACCAACTGATGACCCGAGCCACAGTCCAGGCCGCGTATTTCCGTGTTGCCTCGAAATGCTCACAGGTTTGTTAAACTAATACGCCTTCCAAACCCGTAGTGAATTCGAGGAACTCCAATCGCACACGGGTTTGTCAAGAGCATGAAACGCCGTATTGGCGTATTTATTTCCGTGTTCAGTACGCAGTACTTCTCTTGATAAACACGTAAGCAGTCTAAGGCAAGTCCGACGACGAGCGAAGCGATGAGGAGTGTTAGGTAGAACTGCGACCCTACAGCGTGCGAGCTGAGCGAGCGAAGCGAGCGTGCCGCTGCAGCGGCCGGCGAAGCGCCAGAACCGACTATATACAAAAAAAATATCCGTATTGCCTCGAATTCGTTACGGGTTTGGAAGGCAACAAACCCGTGCGCGTTTCGAGGCAATATTGCCATCTACTAAACACGGAAACGGAAATACGCGTGCGGCGTTGCTAATTTTTTTGACATTTCTTATAGATTGAGTGTTGAAATCGAAGCGCGGTATCTCGCTCAACGTTTAGTGCGCCGCTACTTGTTGCTGGTGACGTGTGAGTTGTTTCGGGTTGTCACTTTGCCTTTGCAACGTCTTGTTGTTATTTTAATAAATATCAGTTCTAAATACGTGTTTCCATCTTACATCCATATATTATACAGTCCACTAGTTATCATTTTGGAAATGATAACTTTAACGCTAAGGTTAGACGCGTCGTTGGTGGTGGCTCCTCTCGGTCGAAGCGTCGGCAGGTACTCGCGTAGCCATCGTGCCCAAAACTGATTGGCGAGCCGTAGTGTTCTGCGCCAGTCGCATCTTCGCAGTAGGTCTGCGTCTGTTAGATGTAGAGATGAAGTCCATGGTACCACTGATGATGTGGCCAAAATAAAGTGGAAGGGAGTTATGGCCTCAGGTGAAACAGGAGAAGATGATATGTAAGTTAATGGACGTGAGTTAACTATGGCTTCTGCTTCAAGCAAGAGCGTTGCCAGGACGTCTTCCTTTTTTTTTTTCTACCTAGCTTCTTAAGTTGGGCCCCGAAGGGGCCCTTAACTAATTGCCTATAACTATGCAAGGCCCAAATGGCCATTGCACGCGCGCACAGCGCGCTACTAACTATTCTAACTAAGCTTAAACTAAAGGGTATCTTTATTAAAACATTATAAGGCACAGACATAACAGTGCAAGAATATTTAATTCATTCTTCCTTGTCCTCTCGTGGCGACCCGGAGCCCCCCACCCCCCCGCCGCAGAGGGCGTGGCTCACGGTGCACGGTTTTCACTGTCGGTACAGCCGCAGGTCCGGCTGCAGTAGTGGCGAGGCGCACGTAGATCGGCCGAATGATCCACGGGCTAGACGCAGGTCCACGCAGTGAAGCTCTCTTCTCTCGAGCGAAGTCCCGATGATCACGAAGTCCAGGCGGCGTCTCCGCGTTTCAGTAATTTCCCGAGTTTCCCCGACTGTCAAACATAACTGACAGCGCTGGGTCCCCCAGTACTCAATACCGAGCCACTGACGAGATACATTCCAACGACGATCTCGAAGAAACTGCGCCCGATTGACGAGGGCCAGTTTATTTTCTTGTCCTAGTAGTGCGACGCGGGTCCCACGTTTCCGAAGACCAACCGCTCTCCCATAGTCAGCAATTTCCCGGGTTTCCACCCCCAATGGTGAGGAGGACCATTGGAGGCTGTCCCCCAGTACTCAATACCGAGCCACGGGATTACGGCCGGTACAGCAGTCCCGCGGGCCGCACCTAAGTCCAGATCCGTGAAAAATGAGCAGGGTCATCCGCTGGCGTGGTCAAAGTCCCCGCAGAGTCGAAGTCCAACCACACCCCTACCGCTTAGTAATTTCCCGGGATTCCCAGACTGTCGAACATGACTGACAGCGCAAGGTCCCCCAGTACTCAGTAACGAGCTTCCAGTAGACAGGAACATCTGCTCCGAAATGGCTCCGTCGAACGACGGGCTTGCGTCAAAATGACGTCATCCAAGATGGACGCGGCGCAGGTGGTCGGCCGGTGGCACGTCCGCGCGGCGCGGCGGACGCGCGATGATATGATAACCATATAACACAGGACGTCTTCCTTGAGTGGTTGACTTATTAGACAGGATCTAAGGGCTGTTTTCACTGTCCGCACGAGCCTTTCCCATGCGCCGCCCATGATGAATGGTGATACAGGCGGGATGAAGCGCTTTGTGGCGTTTCGATTTTCGGTTTGTGGCGTATTCTTCAACTGACTCATCGTGTAGAGAGCGTAGCTCGCGGAAGCGCTGACGAAGTTTGTGTCGCAGGTGATCCTCGGCGAGCGATGAAACGCCTCAGGCTCAATATGGCAGCATCGGATGACAGTGCAGTAACTATTTCCAGATGAAGCGCTCTCGTCACTAGGCTAGTGTATAGTGCAACGTACCTCTTCTGGCGGAGGTGTATCGTTACCATTATGGGGCTGAGATAGTCCAGGCCTGTGTGGGTAAAGGGCCTTGTGTCCATCACACAAGGCCCTTTACCCACACAGGTAACGAGCTTCCAGTAGACAGGAACATCTGCTCCGAAATGGCTCCGTCGAACGACGGGCTTGCGTCAAAATGACGTCATCCAAGATGGATGCGGCGCAGGTGGTCGGCCGGTGGCACGTCCGCGCGGCGCGGCGGACGCGCGATGATATGATAACCATATAACACAGGACGTCTTCCTTGAGTGGTTGACTTATTAGACAGGATCTAAGGGCTGTTTTCACTGTCCGCACGAGCCTTTCCCATGCGCCGCCCATGATGAATGGTGATACAGGCGGGATGAAGCGCTTTGTGGCGTTTCGATTTTCGGTTTGTGGCGTATTCTTCAACTGACTCATCGTGTAGAGAGCGTAGCTCGCGGAAGCGCTGACGAAGTTTGTGTCGCAGGTGATCCTCGGCGAGCGATGAAACGCCTCAGGCTCAATATGGCAGCATCGGATGACAGTGCAGTAACTATTTCCAGATGAAGCGCTCTCGTCACTAGGCTAGTGTATAGTGCAACGTACCTCTTCTGGCGGAGGTGTATCGTTACCATTATGGGGCTGAGATAGTCCAGGCCTGTGTGGGTAAAGGGCCTTGTGTGATGGTCCAGTCTTTCTTGGGGTAGGTTGCCAGTCTGGGAGTGAGCAGGTTGGTTTTTCCACCTTTGGCATTGTAAGCAGGCGTGCGCCACACTGCGAATACTGTTTCGTGCTCTAAGTACCCAGTACTTTTGTCGGAGTTCGTTCAGCACTAGTTCGTTGAAATGGTGCGACGCTCTGTTGTGCTCATAGAGGATGAGTATTCGTACAACTCGTACAGCATGGTTGTGACCGTTGAGGATAATCGGAGACTTCATGGCCTCGCTTACTTCTGGAGCGGAACGTATGCGTGTGTCCAGTCTCAATAAACCATCTTGGTCGAGAGTCGGTGCGAGTTTTGAGATTCTGCTGTTCTTGGGCACTGGCTCTGAAGAACGTAAAGCTGTTAGTTCCTCGGGAAAAAGTGATTACCAGCGGGGTTTCATCAAGAAAAATCTATCTGGTTTTAATTCATACTTGATACCTAATTCCAACAATGACACCTGTTGTTCACCTCTATAGCTAATTAATATTGAGCTAGGATATAAGGTCCCACCCAAGTAATGGGTTAGTACTGGGTACTACTGTCTCCCTTGTCGGTCCATTTTCGGCAACGTTCATCAGTTGTTCCGAGTGCCTATTAGACTGCAGGGCAAGCAACACGTCGGGTAGTTGTCCTTTCGCAATAATTAGACTATCTTTGTTGGATGGAGGCTTGTGGTATTATCTAAGGTGGTGTAGAACTCTTCGACATCTTTCTCATTAATGGCTGAAATATGTGCAATAAGGTGACCAGGTTTATTTGTAAATACATCTCCACGTGTTCAACAATAGTTAATCCGTATTGAATTAATTGCTGGTATTTGGGGATGTGCGAAATTGGCAACTCTGGTCACAACAAGCAAGTTAGTGGCTAGTAAAATGGCCTGATTATTGATTTTAAGCAAATTACTGCTTATAAAACTTATTGGAACGGCACATTGACTCATTAATTAAATTATCTTATGTATGTTTTTAATATAATCATGTCGTGTCTGTCATCTTTTCTCTTCTAACCTGTGTATTGAAACTTTAACATGTATTTCCAAAACTTTAACAGCCCATAATTTTTAAAATTTTTTGAATATTTAGGTACGTTTCCTTTCACAAATAGGTATGGTCTAATTAAAATAAAACAAAACATTATCTATACAAAAAAAAATCATGTTAGTGCCCCTTTTTTTGAAATGACCCAGATAACACAGGAAGGAAGCGACATGACAGTTTTACATGAAAGAGTGCTGGCTGACAGAGCGCATCGGGAGTGCGCGACGCCGGTGCCGGCACTGCCGACTCGCCCTTGACCGCCGGCGGCGTGCGTCAATGGTCACGGAACAGTGAGTGGCAGCGGGGCGCATAGGTTTAATTCGGAACAAGATTAGTATGGCAGTTACATGAGGAATATACACAGGTATTTGAAATCAATGAGGTTATTCTTTTGTTTATGAAGTCAGATCAGATGGCAGTTGCTTTCGTAAAACTAGTGCCTACGCCAAATCTTGGGATTAGGT
The DNA here is from genome assembly GCA_963854355.1 of Epinotia brunnichana. Lineage (NCBI taxonomy): Eukaryota > Metazoa > Arthropoda > Insecta > Lepidoptera > Tortricidae > Epinotia > Epinotia brunnichana. Next base: position 15,333,345 of record OY977939.1, on the reverse strand, counting down.
GTCAAAGCCGACCCCGGGCTTCTTTAAGCCCCTGCTAGACGGTCGCCAACACGCCCCTCCAACCGGGCGACCTTGGTCCGCACCTATCGTGTAGACAGTTGTTTGGAGCTAAATTTCATGCTACAGCGGTCGGTGCCGACCAAGGTCGCTCGGTCGGAGGCGCGTGTTGGCAACCGTTTAGCAGGGGCTTTATAGTACAACCGGGAATACCGCTATTAAGAGGATGATGAGGCTATTCTTTTGTTTTTGTGATTTTGAATGTGTGGGTCGGGATCTGAGGGGTCGCGAAGCCTATGGTCGTAACTACTGGAATATCGAACAAAATTAATACAAATTACGAACATAGAGTAGAAGATAGAGGTTGTGAAACATTTTACAAACTAAGGGGTCTAGCGCCATGACAAAGGTTGAAAACCACTGCAAAAGAGTTTGACAAAAACATAGTTTAAAATTCAAATAGGGTAAATCGCCAGTAACTGGCCACGTTATACTAAATTAAATTTTCTATTATACACCTATAATAGAAAATTTAATTCGCCTCATACTAAAAACAGAGTTTGTTTTTAGTATGATGAATTCGCCTCATACTAAAAACAGAGTTTGTTTTTAGTATGAGGCGAAGGGTGGCCAATAATTAAAACCTTATGCTAAAATGTATTCTATTGTAGGTAAATAGAGTTCATTTTTTGTATGAGGTGGCCAGTTATTGTACGGTGGTCAGTTACTGGCTATTTGCCCTAGGTACTTAAAGCTATAAAATACTTAAAATGTGCTGTAGAGGTTCGAGGTTCGAAGCCCGGCATGGGCAAATGTTTGTGCACGCGCATGAATTCAGTTACCTATTTGTTTCGGAGTCTTGGATATTTTTTATACTTTTATCCGAAAAAAAAAAGTTTTTCCATACAATGAAAAATGTGCGAAACATAAATTTGCAGAAACATAAAATTTGTCGGTAAGGTACAACCGTTTCCCTGATCATAAACAGATCCATTCGCGCTATGGACGTTTCAGGCGAGTGCACGTTGCCGACCCTTTATTAACCCCCGACGCAAAAAGGGGGGTGTTATAAGTTTGACGTGTCTGTGTGTCTTGTCTGTCTGAATAATACTCTTTGCTAATAAGGTATTTTTTTTTATTATATTTTAAATCTGTATGTACTAGTTTCTTCCTGTATTCACTTTGGGATTTTAATAAATATATTGACATAATTTGCAGCTTGTCATATTATTTTTGGAGTATGGTTTTATTTTTGAATCGGAACTATTTCCCCATAGAAATATGCCGTATTGTTGCCATGCATTTGCATAAGCATAGTAGGCACATGTAGCTGTTTTGACATCAGAGCTCTTTTTAGCTCGTAAACGGCGTATGTGAATCGGTTCAACCACAGAACAAGTAAATACTATAGAAACGGTAATGGGCGGGGTACGTGTAGCCGATGTTATGAGTGAACACTCATAACACTGTCAAACGCAGTCAAAACGCAGATCAGTTGTCTGTTGACCGTATGGGTGACGATTTTTGCCGTATTAAAAATAAAAACGTGCCGCGTTCTGCAATTTACTCGTGCCGACAGGCAAGCCAGGACCCAAAGGTTCCTCCGGGAGCGATTTTCTATCACCGGTAAGTACTAAAATAACAGTTTTTTCAATAATTGCTTGCTAGCCAAAGCCGCAGATTAAGGAACTACCGTAATGTCACAGCAATGTATCGCGATATTCGCGTTTGACATTTTAACGGGGCGATTGCCAGTATGACTAGAGTGGTACCATGCCTAATGTATGTACTTATATCGATAAGTACATACATTAGGATACATACACAGAGTAGGTATGCCATATCATTATAATAATAAAATTGCACATTTGAATTCCTTGATGAACCGTGTGATTTGTTTCAATAACAAATATAATTTATTTGACATAAATAAATTCGTAAAGCGCTTCACGCTAACATCAGAGAAAACATTTTTGACAAAAAAATACTTCTTGTCTTTAGTGGGTCTACTATACAGCTTTTAACATAGAACTAAATAGATGTGATAGCCAATAGCTCAACTGGGTCTACTAGTCGATCTGAGTATTAATATTTTTCATCAGAATATTTAGGATTTTTCCAGCAAGGTACTATTAATAGGCTTATTTTTAGACAATGATGACACTCAAGTTTTATGTATTACTGAACATTGGCTTAGACAAAAAAAGAAACACAAATATGTAACAAGAGCAGCACGAACTGCCAATCAACCGTCATGCAGTTTCGCAGTAGTTTTATTATGTAACCATTTAATGTGTCCTTTTAAGAAATAAACGATTTAATATTTATATTATTAGATAATTTTTGTCTTTGTGAATTTTAAATTAGTGTGTTTTGAAAACACATTGGCATTAAGAAATAAACGATTTAATATTTATATTATTAGATAATTTTTGTCTTTGTGAATTTTAAATTAGTGTGTTTCGGAAACACACTAATTTAAAATTCACAAAGACAAGAAGTATTTTTTGTCAAAAATGTTTTCTCTGATGTAAGCGTGAAGCGCGTTACGAATTTATTTATGTCAAATAAATTATATTTGTTATTGAAACAAATCACACGGTTCATCAAGGAATTCAAATGTGCTATTTTATTATTATAATGATATGGCATACCTACTCTGTGAGTCCTTAGTATCCTTGTAAATACTAAAATTAATTTAATACTTGTACGTACGTATTTTGATTAAAAAGTGTTAACATGTTTTCGTGAGCTACACGAATATAAAATTTCGTCCAATCCCTAATCCAAAACCTAATCCAAGAATATAAAATTTCGATAATATTATGATCTAAGTCTCACCTCTATTTTGTATTCCAAATTTTCAAATAGGTGTATCACCATAGAGTGTCATAGACCTTTGGATTTGAACATAATCAAACGTCAACTTCATTTGAACAGGGCCTCAAATTTGCAATCAAAAAGTAAATGTCAATTTCCGTCAAAAGTACGTCACGCTCACACACGTTGAGTTATGCTCTAATGCAAGAAGGAAAGCAGGTATCAAGACTATTCTGATATCATTTCCATATTTGAAAACTCCTTTCGAAATTGGCTCCTATATTGATAAATAATAGACTTACGTGAAATTTTTTTGGCATTGGAAATTAGGCCGCAAGTAATGCAGTTTTGAGTTACTTTTCGTCCTAAAAATTACAACTGTTGAAATCGTAATGGAATTAAAAGCTTTAACCAATAAGAAGCGTTTTGCAGTAGTGTTTACATGTACAAATTCAGTTTTGATTGTGTTGGGCTGGCTACGCAGGATTCCGAAGTAACTAGCTAACACGCCGCTTCCATCTTATTTAAGTATTCCGTGGGTTCAACTTTAAAGATATAGCATTTATGTGTTATTTCCAGTTATTGGATGTATCAATGTGTATGCCCAACAGCGGGAAGGATTTACGCATTCTAATTTACTGTTTTGAAATTCGAAATCTACATTTAAGTAACGTTTCTGATAGGGTTTAAATTGCATAAGTTTTGTTTTGGTAAAATTTAGTTTGTAAACGTTGAATATAAAAGATTGTTTAAGTGTAATTAATTTTGACTAGGTTATAATTAGTGATAAATCGTCTGCAAAGAGGGTGCAAGAGTGTTCTATAGTTTTAGGTAGATCATTTATGTAAATTAATAACAAAATGCCACCAAGGACACTTCCTTGGGGTATCGATCGTGTAACTTTAACTGTTTGTGACTTAAATGTTTGTGTATTGCCTGCATGTTATATGGTTATGATAGTGAACTTCTACGCATTGAGCACGTCCTGCAAGATAAGAAACAAACCAATTATATGGTAGACCTCTAATTCCTATTCCGAATAACTTTCTTAGTAAGATATCATACAAGACGCAATCGTAGGCTTTACGCATAGCTAATAATGCACCTATAGCGTACTTTTTACTGTTAATTACATTCAATACGTCTCTGATATATTTGAAGACAGCTTACGTAGTTTGCGACCTCTCCTAAACCTATTTTGACAATCATTGAATATTTTGTACTTTTCAAAAAAGAGCTATAGGCCGGTAATTACTGCAATCGCTGTGAGTACCTTTTTTATGGACGGGTTTAATGACGGAAATCTTTAATGATTCTGGAAATATCCTCATCATCATCAGCAGCATATCAGCCGAAAGACGTCCACTGCTGGACATAGCCTACCCCAAAGAGTGTCAAAGTGACCGGTCCTGCGCCACCCGCATCCAGCGGACTCCCGCGATCTAACATGACATGTATCTGGAAATATACCCTCATTAAACGACTGATTGATAAGAAATGTCAAAGGTAGAGTCAATTCCTCAGCGCATGTTTTTTACCAATAGGGGTGGGAATTCGTCATGGCTGAAACTCCTTTTTTTTTAATTGCTTAATTGATTTAAAAATTTCTTGCGGGGTGACGGCCTGCCGGGACTTAAAAACATTGAGCTTTCCGATGGATCAACTTGCCTACTGATGAAAAGAAATTATTAAAATGATTTTAAGTTTTTACAGGATCTTCCGTAAGTTGGTTATTAATATTTAATTTTATCTTCTTTCTATTTCTTTGCGGAACTTTATTGGTTTGCTCTTTGACTATATGCCGCCACATTGTTCTTACGGCATTATCTGCCTTTTTTATTCGTTTTATGTTCTGGAGCTTTTTTGATGTTACTACGGATTTTTTAACAACTTTTCGTACTGTTTATAGTTATTATTTAAGAAGGGATTATCAACTTGGGATATTAGGACTTTTAGCAGTCTTTATGCCTACAAGATAGTTTTATACCTTTCGTCAGCCAGGTATTTTAATGGTTGTTTTTATTTTTACTTTTGGTATACATAAATTAAGTCTATTTGTAAGTATTTTATTTACAGCAGTATAGTTTTCATTAATATTTTTATTTTTAATTAATATTTGGTTAAAATTATTTTTTCTTAATTCTGTTTTGCCCCGCCCAAGGCTTAATTCTGTTTTGCCGATGCTACTATTACTAACTACTGCTCTGAACTATTTTCTTACTGCTTATGGACCATGTCTTCTTAAGCGAACACAACGTCTCATTCAAAGGGTGCAAAATGTTTGTGCAAATACAGTTACCATCATATCAGAGGTGCACGAGCGATCATATTGCAGTTCCCCCGAATAACTACACCGAACAACTATAAAATTCAATTAAATTAAATAAAAAGGAATAAATAGGCCTTTCTAGAACACTAATAAAGTCGCATACTTATATCATCCATACGCACACATCCATGACATATATTAAATAAACACACGCACACGCGCACACACACACACACACACACTTATGCAAAGTCAGCGCCCATTATTTGCCACGACACATACTCGTAGTTAGCTCACTTATTGTACTTGTAGTTTTAATTTGCTGTTATTAATATGTTAGTTCTTAAGTTGCATGTTCTCCTGTTCTTTTTTATGCCATGTACGCACATGCGCACACACAAACACACAAACACACAATACACACGCGAGCACTCGCGCGCGCATACACACACACACGCATTGCACTGGATGTGATATTTTTATCTTGTAGGGAGGGTCCTGGCACTCCTGGCAGAATATCGGCGATGTGACTCCTGCCGCATCATTATGCAAAGTCAGCGCCCATTCTTTGCCACGACACATACTCGTAGTTAGCTCACTTATTGTATTTGTAGTTTTAATTTGCTGTTATTAATATGTTAGTTCTTAAGTTGCATGTTCTCCTGTTATTTTTTATGCCATGTATATTGTGGGTACGAATAAAGTTTTTTCTCTTCACTGCCTTGGAAAGCCGTCTTTTATCCTTTAAAACCAGTGAGCTTTTCGCATTTGATGCACTAGTGGGGAAAGTAATTTGACCTTGGAGCGTGTTTAAGTACCTTAAAGTTCCATAAGAAACATTTGTTTTTTTTATAGTGAGCATTGAGGATGATGATTCAATGGATGATGATGGATGACGGATGACGGACGACGGATGACGGATGACGGATGGACGGATGATGGGTGACGGATGACTGGTGATGGATGACTGATGACTGATGATGGAAAATAGATGATGGTGATGATGATGGAATGAGTACAAATAAAGACTTATTTTTATGAGGTGTTGTTCTGTATGTTGCACTTTCCTCGCTACAGGTGAGGTGAAAAGTTTTGTGTTACACACGGGTGCAAAATGTATTTTACTTCTCGTGTGTTGAAACACTCGCTACGCTCAGGATTATATTTTAGAACCACTCGCTTTGCTTGTGGTTCAACTAATAGGAGGCTTTCGCTTGCTTGTGTTTCAATGCCACACTCGCGGGTAAAATACAACTTTGCACCCTTGTATAGCAAATAACTATTATCTATCTAACTTGAATTTGTTACAAATTAAAACCAAATTACTGTAAAAACGCTCGTAAGGATTGTGCATCCAACAATCACGACCCCCTCCGCTGCCCTACATACTTTCGTTTTGTACCTTAGCTTGTATGAGCAATGGAGCCAGGCAATCGAATGTTTGAGACAAGTCGCGACTGACTCGCGCACCCGCTAATTGTTAACTCGCGGAGCTCATTGTAGAAAGCTGACCTGTGCGCATATAAATCCAGCCCCCGAAGCATCGAGACACCATTGTCACGCAGATCGCCCACTTGGCAAGACTTAATTAACTTGTTTAATTAAATCTAGCTCGTCGGGTTGACATAGCGGCGTACCATAGCCGGCATAGTTAAACTTCGGTTTTTAAATCTACTTCAAATTGAAGCTAGTTGAAAGATTGAATGATAAAGTAACTTTCAATAGCAATAATAATTTAATTTAAATTTGTGGCGATAGTGGTTGTGATTTAAAATGAATTCAAAGGAGTTTCGGGAGTTTGGGAAGGCGGCGATCGATCTTATGGCGGATTACTACGACTCCATTCGAACCAGGTAACACTAGCTGTAACCTGTAACCTGTAACCTGTAACCTGTAACATACCTATAACTACACAAACATAGTGCGTACGAGTATTTATACAGGATGTTCAAAAGCCGAGTGCAAAAACTTTGATGGATGATAAGATTGTTATGGATCAAAAAAGATCCACAATATAGTTATTTATTTAAAATTTATTGCCAATGCAAGGGTACTAAGGGTAAAAGTGGATTAAGGGGATAGGGTTGAAGTGGGTTGTGGTCTATAGGCTAGCAACGTTTCACTGAAAAATGTTTGTACTTTTGAAACTTTTATGAAAATAAAACCATGAAACTTAATTTCCTGATCATTACATTTTTGAGACTAACATCTAATTAAATTCATTTTTTGAAAATAACATCTTTGAAATGACCCCCATCTCGTCACTGGCACTCCTGCAAACGAATACGCAGATTTTGGGAAACTCGCTGACCCATGCTGCGAGAGATCTCGGCTATCTCATCGCGGTTGTTTTGCTTGAGTGTGGATATTGTCTTCGGTTTTTTAACTTAGAACTCGACTTTATAAATATCTCCGCACGAAAAAATCGGCGGGAGTGAGATCCGGGCTTCTTCCTAAATAGGCGGCGAACTGTTCCTTACAAATTGTTGCTTTTATATATAAAACTGCTTTACCTACACAAAAAGCTCGTTGTTGATCAGTAAAACGCTTCATTGCAAATAAAACTGCATAATGTAATGTCAAATTTCCCTCCACTCAAAAACTAATTTATTATTTTATTATACAAGATATTCAGTGTTGCCATTTACAAAAATTTATGACCCACCCGTATTTTCTACATTCTACGAAAAGTCTTAATAGTCTTCGAGAAATGGTTTTATTTTTGCAATTGCTTCTTATGTCCTTATATATACCTACTGAAGAATCTAACAGTTTATTAATATGTAGGTACTTTAACCCCGACTGCTGCAGAAAGAAGGTTTTCTTTTTCGAGTAGGTACATACATACTTCTTTGGCACGCTATGCAACTTCAACGTCTTGATGAATTTTAACATGTGAAGTGTCGAAAATACATTCCTCTCAGTCGTTGGAGTGACATAAGCTTTTTATTAATTTCTCTTTTTACTGGTTCTATAGCCAGGTACGATACTTAACTCTCAAAAAAGACTAAATGAAATTTAAAAAAATAAGAGCTGTCATAGTCAGGCATATATATGGAAAAGTAAAATGCAAAATGAAATGGTCCACGTCTCCAAAACTATGACAACTATGGAACAAGAATATTGAAAAATATAATAAATATTACATAGTTGCAATTGATATGTTTTATGGCCAGGCGTTTTTATTTCACGTAAGTTAAGTACCTAGACCTACCTCTACACCACTCACGACACTTATATTTAAACTAACTGTTGCCGGCGACTTCGTCCGCGTAGAACTTTTTATCGTCTTAGAAAATGATTTCTCTCAATACAAAATTTGAACCCTCTTTTAGGGGATAATTAAAAAAAAAGTTGATGTTCATTTTCTAGTTTGTGAACAAACAGTCTAAAACCAAAGTTAAAAATCTCATACTTTAAAAATGCCTTGAAATACTCAAACTTTGAACCAATTTTAACACTCTTAGGGGATGAATTTGGAAAAACTCTGAAATCAGTTTTGTAGTCTTTTAACGTACAGAATAAGACCGAAGTTAAAAATCTCTTACTCACACTTTAAAATTTTATTGCTCGCCATTTAAAATTTGAACCCCCTTTTAAACCCCCTTAGAGGTTGAATTTTTCTAATCGCTGAAAGAACTTTTTTCGTAAACTTTTAAGTTTCTAGCTCAAAAAAAGTGTTGCCCATACAAAGTTTTCTTAACCCCCTTAGGGGTGGAATTTTCTAAAATTCTCTTATTAATTTTAATAAGTAACATTTTGAATAGTTTTAAGTCTAGTAAAAAAAAAAGTTTTTCCCACACAACACTGGCTACCCTTTTTAAGGATCTTAAGGATCCCCTTAGGGATGGAGTTTTCTAAAACGCTGAAAGTTCTTTTTTAGTATTCTAATAAGTAATCTTTTTGCAAAGTTTTAAGTCTAACTCAAAAAAAAGTGTTGCTCATGCAAAGCTTGCTCTCCTTTTTAACCCTATTAGGGGTGGAATTTTGTAAAACGATTAGTGTTCTTTTTTTGTATTTTAATAAGTAATCTTTCTACAAAGTTTCAAGTCTCTAACTCAAAAACATAAACTTTCCCTGATAAAAACTTTGCACCCCTTTTTATCCCCCTTAGGGATAGATTTTTTCAAAACGCTGAAAGCCTTTTTTTTGTATTTTTATAAGTAATCTTTCTACAAAGTTTTAAGTGTCTAGCTCAGAAAAAGTGTTCCCCATACAAACCTTGCACCCTTTTTTAACCCCCTTAGGGAATGATTTTTGTAAAACGCCTAATGTAGTATTTTTCATGTTCTAATAAGTAATTTTTCGTCAAAATTTTAAGTCTCTATTAAAAAAAAAATGTTTTTCCCATACAAACTTTGCACCCTATTTTACCCCCTTCGGGGTGAAATTTTCCAAAACGCTGAAAGTACTTTCTTTGTATTTAAATAATCTTTCTACAAAGTTTTAGGACTCTAGCTAAAAAAAATAGTTTCCCACATATAAACTTTGCACCCCTATTTTAGCCCCCTATTTTTAGGGGTAGAATTTTCTAAAACGCTGAAAGTACTAAATTTGTATTCTGATGACTAATCTTTCTACAAAGTTTTAAGTCTCTATTTAAAAAAAATATTGTTTCCCCCATACAAAATTTGCACCCCTATTTTACCCCCTTAGGGGTAGATTTTTTTAAAACACTGAATCTAGGTACTTTATTTGTATTCTAATGAATAATTTCTCTACAAAGTTTTAAGTCTCTATTTAAAAAAAAGTAGTTTTTCCCATACAAACTTTGCACTCTATTTTACCCCTTTAGGGGGTAGAATTTTCTAAAACCCTGAAAGTTCTTTATTTGTATTCTAATGACTGATCTTTCTACAAAGTTTTAAGTCTCTATTTAAAAAAAAAATGTTTCCCCCATACAAACCTTGCACCCCTATTTTATCCCCGTAGGGGTGGAATTTTCCAAAACGCTGAAAGTGTTTCATTTGTATTCTAATAACTAATTTTTCTACAAAGTTTAAGTCTATAGCTCAAAAAAAAAAGGTTCTCCCATACAAACTTTGCACCCCCATTTTACCCCCTTAGGGGTAGAATTTTCAAAAATCCCTTTTTATCTCTAGCCCACGTTATAAAAGCAACATACTGTGCAAAAATCAACTCTCTAAGATTAGTAGTTTCGGCTGTGCGTTGATGAGTGAGTGAGTGAGTGATTGAGTGAATAAGTCAGTCAGGACATAGGCATTTATTATGTATAAATAGATAGAAGATAATGAAACTCCCATTCAAATATCTCAAAAAATTATGAAGCTACATCCGTTTTAATGTCGCTTGTTAGAGTGAGAAAACGATGAGGGACTGTGACGTCAATATACTCGAGCGTCATAGTAAAAAACAATCGTTTCATATGAAGGTGCGTTTTGCGGAAAAGGGACAGAACATACCCCCTCTTAAAACTTTGGACTCATATAACTTAATCATTACCTATATAACCTCTTGCTTTGTTTTTTTCTCCATTTGACTATATTTATTTTAAATTCTTTTTCGAGAAAATACATTATGATTATTTACCATATTTTCGATTCCTGAGCTATAACCACGAACTTCGGAATTCGAAAATATTCGGGTATCTCTATCTCTATCGCACTAACCATACTCGAGTGACAGGGATGCAAATATATGAACATTGAGTATCGGTTTTCGTGGTAGCGCCGCAGGTACTTTGGCTGAATGCGCCGAGCGCGTGCCATTGTCATTCAAAAAAAACAAATTCGTGTTAATTATATTGTTCAAATTTGTTGATTTCATTTATTGAAATTACGACATAAAACGACATTTGCGCATATAAGTTCTCATATCAGAATCGAATATTTTTTTATGGTTTATATTTTAGCATTTGTCTCGTAAAGGTCTATCGTAGACGGGATTTAAATTATTAATAAGTGAAAGGCAAAGCAATTCCGCCATTTTGACGAAAATTTGACGGTTCTTATAGCTGACAGTTGGAGCACCGTTTGATTTCAATAAAAATAAATGAAAAATAAAGGGTCTTTAAAGAGTGCTCGAAGCGACTCGCCGAAATAACGGGTGACCGGAGGGCTGGCTCATACCTCGCACAGAGGATAAGCATTGCCATCCAACGTGGCAATGCTGCCAGCCTTCTGGGCACGTTGCCCAGCGACGGCGAACTCGGTCAAATATTTTATTTGTAAGTAATTTTATTTTATAAGTAGTTTAGTTTTAGATATAAGTTATTTTATTTGATAAGTAGTTTAATTCCTTGGATTTTATCTTGATTTTTTTATATTTTTGCTAATATAACTGAATGTATTGTGTTAAAGTCACGACGAACCACTCGGACTCTCTTTCTTTCGTGGTGGTTATCGCGATGATATCAGTTATGTAGGTAATGTTTGTTAGAAATCATCCGAATTTGTTTACAATACAAAAATATATTTCAATGAAAAATTAAATGAAGTCGTATATTTCGGAAAATTAATTAACTGTCGCAGTCGGATAAAAACTATCCTAAGTTGCAGCTAGAATAATAATGTACCTATATAAAATGTTTCATATTTTTCCGTTCATGGGATGCTGAGAACATTCGAACCGCGCAAAGCTTAGTTTCAAACTGGCTGATTCTTTTTTTAATTTAGAGATTTATTATAAGTGGAGATTATTATAAGTGGAGATTAGAATTTTTGATGTGTGGCACGCACTCGCTATGACAATGATGTCCAATTGGAATGCGAAATATAAGTGTCTGATGGACCGGACCGTCTAAACACAAATTTGTGGTAAGGTACCTACCGTCGCCTTAATTTCAAAGCCTTGTAAAATAATTGCAGTATGATTAACAAAGAAAAGCCATTCGTAGGACTGCTAATGATTTATTTAACAAACAAAATATTTAATAAAACTTTAGGTAATGTTACGAGAGTTATAACAGAAAAAAAACTATTTTTAAAAAATTAAAAAAATTTAGTGTGCCGTCTTAGGCACCCGGTCGCCTAAACTGGCCCGTTATAAATTAACTAAGTATAACTACAACTTAGAAAAGTTAAAAAACCCCCGACATTTTAATTTCAAAGATCTCAAAAACGGCTGTACCGATTTTGTTGAAACGTAGCTAAGATCCATCTCGACCACGTCAGGTTTCGGATAAAAAACCGCATTCAAATCTTTCCATTCGTTTAGTAGCTACGATGCCACAGACAGACACACACACACACACACACACAGATTCCTACACAGTCACGTCAAACTTATAACACCCCTCTTTTTCCGTCGGGGGTTAAAAATAATCGTTCAATCCAATGAATGTTTAAACATTACTATCGTCTAGAACTAGTCTTTAAATACACTTTTCACTTCTCATGCTCTAAAAGTTCGTCTTTATGTCGTGCGTAGGCGACATAAAGTCGCTTTTTATGCTCTAGAGCATAAAGTAAAATCTTCGTCGAAGACCAAGGCAATCGCTGCAACAGCCACACGAACATCTTTAACTTCATACAACAACCTCTTTATTTTATTTCGTTTCGTTCGTATTCTAAGACCAAGGCAAAGATACCAACAGCCAAAGTACACAATAAAACTTCATGAAATAAACTTATAATTTGTATTTCGTCTCATTTATTATTTTACGTGTTGCTGTTTCATTTCCTCGCAATCGAAGTGAAAAGTAGAGTGTACAACTCGTCCATAAAACCCATTTTACTTGAGACGTTTATCCATCCGAGCGAGCTTGCGAGCGTTTTATGCACTTGTTGTACAATCTACTATTTTAATTAAATTGATTTAATATTGTATTGAATATATCCCAATAATAGCTGTAGTTCTTAAGAGTATGAAAATGAAAAATTGCTATAAAACGAGAATAACTTTTTAAATTAGAAAAAAACGCGAAATATTTATGTGAAATTCTTTATATCAGTCTCATCAGTCTGTATCATGACATGATATTTATAAATCGGTTCTTTATTCAAACATTATATTTTTGACGTAGTTACTTAGTTAGGGATACTTACATTACGTACAGTGGGCCTTATTAGGGGACTTTTACTTCAGTCCAATTAAGTCTCGTAAAAATACATAAATAAATTAAAAATAACAGTATTTAGGTACCTACTCATAATTGGATGTTAATCAGATTAAGCACCTAATTTCACTAAGAGTACCTACCTACTGACAAAAATTGCGTATTTTTTTTCAATTTGGGATATGTAAAGGTTGGAAAAACAATAACCCGTGCAAAAATTTAACACGACACAGCAAACTGTATACTTTTTTACAAAATGGCATCGCGCTTGAGTAAAAACTGAAATTTTGTTTGTGACCATAAACGCATGTGCCCGCGGAATTTGAAGTAGGTAGGTAGTTCGGAAAACTATAACTGCGAGTTTTCAAAGGTCTTAGGAGCCGGGCCTTCCTTGGTGTGCCTTATACTTATATATTAACTTGATTAAAGCTGAATAAATAAAATGATATGTGCCAAGTAACTTCGTTTTGTAGATAGCGTCGGACTTGGAACCTTATTTAAATATTAACTTAGTTACGCCGACTAGTAACGAATCTGTAACTCAGTTATATGACACTGATTTACTTATCTAATTGTATAAGTACAATGTTAAACTTACTGGTGTCACATAGCCATTTATTTATTGGCTTTTCATAAATAAAGATAATTGATCATTGTTAAAAAAAAATATATATATACTGTCAAAAATTTAATTTTTGGTACAAGCTTTTATTGCCGACTGAACTTTTCTGTATACCGTCATCAAGTCTGTATACTCAACGAGACGATTCTAACGAGCCCAAACTCAACGGGGCTACGTCGGTTAAGTACTGAATTCCCATGGCCACCTTCTGTCTCCATCATCAGATCAGCTCGATGGTACCATAATATTGAATTGTCACCCAAACTATACCTTTACCCAAAATTACAGCTCAATCGGTTGAAGATATCTGCTTCAAAATTGAGCTGCAAGATTCCACCCGAATAAATTACATACATAGTTACTAACATACATTGCAAGTTAATAAAAAGCTTGTAAAATGACTGGCGACCTACTTTACTTACGCCGTATGGATGGATTTATGGATTATTAAAACTATACTTGGACTTCATTGTCCACATTAAATTGATTCCATTGTGTAACGCAAAATAATCATTGGGTACCTATCTACATTTTATACGGGTGACTTGCGTTACATGATCCTTCTTGATGATGATCTTGACTTTTACCATTAACTTTTTTTATACCACGTCGCTGGCAAACAAGCCCCACCTGATGGTAAGATGGTTACCGTAGCCTATGGACGCTTTCAAGTCCAGGGGTGTTACTTGCGGTCAGTCTTTCTTGTCCTTTTGCTCCAGAATGCGGTTCTTCGCTATTTTAGGTCTACGCCGTCCGTTCCGCCTTTGAAATCTTTTTCGACGGTCGTCAACCAAATGGCATGTGGCAAATCTTTAACTAAAAATATGTACTTACTTACTGCTTACTTCTTCTTTTCTTTAAATAATTTTGCTTCTGTACGTGTACCATAGTTTCATGGGTATATTCAATTTGTTGTAGCCGTTGTAGGTATGTTGTTTGAACTATTAGCTGAGGCACAGATTATATGCTGAGGGCCTAGGTACCGCGAAACGAAAATTACTCTTCTACACTCGCTAGTTTGAGCGACAGAGAGGGAGTTAAACAAAGGTAAAAATGCACTTTGTCGACCCACCATTTTGGGGAGGGGAGGGGTGGGGTGGGGGAGGGTAATGGGAGGGCTACCCACCAATACCATCCCCACCTCCAGGAACCCCATGGTTATGGAGATATCCATGGTTAAAGTTTTGAGGTTAGAAAATAACACGCAAATTGTAATGTCAGATATCAAATATCAAAGATTCACGTTCCGTTAACCATCGAGGCGTATTTGTATTATCCGTAGTCGGTTCTGGCACTTCGCCGGCCGCTGCCGCGGCGCCCGCGGCACGCTCGCTTCGCTCGCTCGGCTCACGCGCTGTAGGGTCGCAGTTCAACCTAACACTCCTCCTCGCTTCGCTCGTCGTCGTACCTACACCAACCTGCCTTAGAGTAGAATAGGTAGGTAATCTCCACTTATAATCTCCACTTATAATAAATCTCTAAATTAAAAAAAGAATCAGCCAGTTTGAAACTAAGCTTTGCGCGGTTCGAATGTTCTCAGCATCCCATGAACGGAAAAATATGAAACATTTTATATAGGTACATTATTATTCTAGCTGCAACTTAGGATAGTTTTTATCCGACTGCGACAGTTAATTAATTTTCCGAAATATACGACTTCATTTAATTTTTCATTTATTTTTATTGAAATCAAACGCTGCTCCAACTGTCAGCTATAAGAACCGTCAAATTTTCGTCAAAATGGCGGAATTGCTTTGCCTTTCACTTATTAATAATTTAAATCCCGTCTACGATAGACCTTTACGAGACAAATGCTAAAATATAAACCATAAAAAAATATTCGATTCTGATATGAGAACTTATATGCGCAAATGTCGATTTATGTCGTAATTTCAATAAATGAAATCAACAAATTTGAACAATATAATTAACACGAATTTGTTTTTTTTGAATGACAATGGCACGCGCTCGGCGCATTCAGCCAAAGTACCTACGAAAACCGATACTCAATGTTCATGTATTTGCATTCCTGTCACTCGAGTATGGTTAGTGCGATAGAGATAGAGATACCCGAATATTTTCGAATTCCGAAGTTCGTGGTTATAGCTCAGGAATCGAAAATATGGTAAATAATCATAATGTATTTTCTCGAAAAAGAATTTAAAATAAATATAGTCAAATGGAGAAAAAAACAAAGCAAGAGGTTATATAGGTAATGATTAAGTTATAAGAGTCCAAAGTTTTAAGAGGGGGTATGTTCTGTCCCTTTTCCGCAAAACGCACCTTCAAATGAAACGATTGTTTTTTACTATGACGCTCGAGTATATTGACGTCACAGTCCCTCATCGTTTTCTCACTCTAACAAGCGACATTAAAACGGATGTAGCTTCATAATTTTTTGAGATATTTGAATAGGAGTTTCATTATCTTCTATCTATTTAAACATAATAAATGCCTATGTCCTGACTGACTTATTCACTCACTCACTCACTCACTCA
The DNA here is from genome assembly GCA_963854355.1 of Epinotia brunnichana. NCBI lineage: Eukaryota > Metazoa > Arthropoda > Insecta > Lepidoptera > Tortricidae > Epinotia > Epinotia brunnichana. The sequence continues at coordinate 15,317,122 of OY977939.1, read as the reverse complement.
CTCATCAACGCACAGCCGAAACTACTAATCTTAGAAAGTTGATTTTTGCACAGTATGTTGCTTGTATAACGTGGGCTAGGGATAAAAAGGGATTTTTGAAAATTCTACCCCTAAGGGGGTAAAATGGGGGTGCAAAGTTTGTATGGGAGAACCTTTTTTTTTTTGAGCTATAGACTTAAACTTTGTAGAAAAATTTGTTATTAGAATACAAATGAAACACTTTCAGCGTATTGGAAAATTCCACCCCTACGGGGGTAAAATAGGGGTGCAAGGTTTGTATGGGGGAAACATTTTTTTTTTAATAGAGACTTAAAACTTTGTAGAAAGATCAGTTATTAGAATACAAATAAAGAACTTTCAGGGTTTTAGAAAATTCTACCCCTAAAGGGGTAAAATAGAGTTCAAAGTTTGTATGGGAAAAACTACATTTTTTTTAAATAGAGACTTAAAACTTTGTAGAGAAATTATTCATTAGAATACAAATAAATACCTAGATTCAGTGTTTTAAAAAAATCTACCCCTAAGGGGGTAAAATAGGGGTGCAAATTTTGTATGGGGGAAACAATTTTTTTTTAAATAGAGACTTAAAACTTTGTAGAAAGATTAGTCATCAGAATACAAATTAAGTACTTTCAGCGTTTTAGAAAATTCTACCCCTAAAAATAGGGGGCTAAAATAGGGGTGCAAAGTTTGTATGTGGAAAACTATTTTTTTTAGCTAGAGTCCTAAAACTTTGTAGAAAGATTATTTAAATACAAAGAAAGTACTTTCAGCGTTTTGGAAAATTTCACCCCTAAGGGGGTAAAATAGGGTGCAAAGTTTGTATGGGAAAAACATATTTTTTTTTAATAGAGACTTAAAATTTTGACGAAAAATTACTTATTAGAACATGAAAAATACTACATTCGGCGTTTTACAAAAATCATTCCCTAAGGGGGTTAAAAAAGGGTGCAAGGTTTGTATGGGGAACACTTTTTCTGAGCTGAGTTTTAAGTGTCTATAAAACTTTGTAGAAAGATTACTTATAAAAATACAAAAAAAAAGACTTTCAGCGTTTTGAAAAAATCTATCCCTAAGGGGGATAAAAAGGGGTGCAAAGTTTTTATCAGGGAAAGTTTATGTTTTTGAGTTAGAGACTTGAAACTTTGTAGAAAGATTACTTATTAAAATACAAAAAAAGAACACAAATCGTTTTAGAAAATTCCACCCCTAATAGGGTTAAAAAGGAGAGCAAGCTTTGCATGGGCAACACTTTTTTTTGAGTTAGACTTAAAACTTTGCAAAAAGATTACTTATTAGAATACTAAAAAAGAACTTTCAGCGTTTTAGAAAACTCCATCCCTAAGGGGATCCTTAAGATCCTTAAGAAAGGTAGCCAGTGTTGTGTGGGAAAAACTTTTTTTTTTACTAGACTTAAAACTATTCAAAATGTACTTATTAAAATTAATAATAAAGTACTTTCAGATTTTTAGAAAATTCCACCCCTAAGGGGGTTAAGAAAGCTTTGTATGGGCAACACTTTTTTTGAGCTAGAGACTTAAAAGTTTACGAAAAAAGTTCTTTCAGCGATTAGAAAAATTCAACCTCTAAGGGGGTTTAAAAGGGGGTTCAAATATTAAATGGCGAGCAATAAAATTTTAAAGTGTGATTAAGAGATTTTTAACTTCGGTCTTATTCTGTACGTTAAAAGACTACAAAACTGATTTCAGAGTTTTTCCAAATTCATCCCCTAAGAGTGTTAAAATTGGTTCAAAGTTTGAGTATTTCAAGGCATTTTTAAAGTATGAGATTTTTAACTTTGGTTTTAGACTGTTTGTTCCCAAACTAGAAAATGAACATCAACTTTTTTTTTAATTATCCCCTAAAAGAGGGTTAAAATTTTGTATTGAGAGAAATAATTTTCTAAGACGATAAAAAGTTCGACGCGGACGAAGTCGCGGGCAACAGCTAGTACGATATATAGAGTTAAAAAACATGACACAACATTAAATTTTGCGTGTTCAATTTTCCAATTTGTATGAAAAAATTTAACTTTAAAAAATTATATCTCATGAACCGTACGTTTCCTGTAACTGAAACAGCTTGCTATTTATGAGTACTATCTACAAAAAAAATATGAACACCCAAAGCGTGGGTCGACAAAGTGCATTTTATTCCGATTTACCGATTTTGGGCACTGGTTCTTAAATACCTATGGAAATTACAAAAAAAATATGAAGGGCAATATTAATATCTAATTGGGTTATTGGCGTTATTGCGTTATATGAGGTATTTAAGTCTGCAAGCGAGCCAGAAAACTTATACCTCATTCCATGTAACATTCGATTTTTTTTACGGAGAAATTCGTCTACAAATTTCAAGTTAAAGGATTTTTTTAACCGACTTAAAAAAAGGAGGTTATATGTTCCACGTTTTTATTTACACGATTTCTCCGTCAATTGTGGACCGATTTACAAAATTCTTTTTTTATTTGAAAGAGTATACTCCCGATGTGGTCCCAATTTAGAATCTGATGATGGGATCCCTGGGAAATTGAGGGCAACCCTGAAATTTTATAGGCACGCGTGTAGTGATTTCAGCATATTCTATTATAACTTATAACTCGTGTATTTACCCTCGGAAATCGTAATTTGAGTGAAGTGGGACTGGGTGATGAAGACCACAGATGACTTATGGAACTCCTCAAAGATGTAAAGTACCTACGTCAAATATTCTGACATGATTCCGTTGAAGTAGCAACTAATGAAGTGTTAATTCTGAGATCCTTGAGGAATTGACGGAACTCCTCAAATATTATCAGCCCACATATAGCGACTTGTGTTTTTTTTTAAATAATCATCGCATTTGCTGTGGTAAATTGGAAAGGAAATGTGAAAATTTTCATGTACCATGTGGCTTGGCGAAGTACTGAATTGAAGTCGGTTTAAACTTAGTTTTTAAAGTAAATTATTTAAATGTAGGTACCTACCTACTCCGAGCTGGATTCGAACGCGCGGCCACAGGCATACTTCCCATGGGCCCCATGGCCCTTATGGCTACTAACAATCTGAGTTAGGTATCGGAACAATCCGTCTCGGTCACCAAATCTTGAAATTTGTAAATTATAAATTTCGCTAGCAGACGTTTCTACTCAATGGGCGTTTTTCAAAAAAAGTGTACAAAACTTTTTTTTTCAGAATCCGAAATTTTTTGGTTTTTCTTACTCAGAATCGTTGCTATTATCGATCCCCATACAAGAAAAAAAGTGTCCCAGATTTTACTATGTAATTTTTTTCTTCCAGTGCGTCACGATCATATAAATAAAAAAAAGCGGCCAAGCGCTAGTCGGACTCGCACATGAAGGGATCCGTGAAATAAATTGCGGTTTACGATTTATGACGTATTAAAAAAAAACTACTTATTAGATCTCGTTCAAACCAATTTTCGGTGGAAGTTTACATGGTATGGTGGTTTTTATTTTAGAAGTTACAGGGGGGGGGACACATTTTACCACTTTGGAAGTGTCTCTCGCGCAAACTATTCAGTTTAGAAAAAAATTATGTTAGAAACCTCAATATCATTTTTGAAGACCTATCCATAGATACCCCACACGTATGGGATTGATGAAAAATTTTTTTTTGAGTTTTAGTTCTGAGTATGGGGACCCCTAAAACTTAATGTTTTTTTTTTGTGTGAAAATCTTAATGCGATTCACAGAATACATCTACTTACCAAATTTCAACAGTATAGCTTTTATAGTTTCGGAAAAAAGTGGCTGTGACATACGGACGGACAGACAGACAGACGGACATGACGAATCTATAAGGGTTCCGTTTTTTGCCATTTGGCTACGGAACCCTAAAAAGACTGCATACAAAAATGTGACGATCTGGAATGGAATATTTAGGACACTTTTTTTCTTGTATGAGGATCGATAGTATCAAAGATTCTGAGTAAGAAAAACAAAAAAAATGAATTTTGAAAAAAAAGTTGTTTTGTACACTTTTTTTGAAAAACGCTCATCAATACAAAATTAAATTCGCCTACATTTCTTCGTTTAGGTACCTGAGATATCAAAGGGAAATATTGTGCCTAAGTACTAGTTTTACTTATTTCGATCATTAAGTTCGTTTTTCGTTCATTATTCGATGGACCTAAACGCAGTATTTCGCGACCGAAACTGCAATTTACTTGATTTTCCATACAACGATTAGTACGAATAGCAAACTGTGACGTCATACTTCTAGGTCAATTAGTATTTAATCGTTTCGGCTGCCGCCAGCGACTGACTAAGTTTTTTGTGTATTTGTTCTCCCATACAAAAATTTGTTCCTCTCCAAAATTTGGTTCGGATATGGCATCGTAAAAAAATCATAGGACACAAGCCAATTATAACCTGCACAATTAATGTTAGGTCGAGGGTTTGGAACACCTTGGGAGATTTGACAGTCATAAACTTATCTAACATTGTATCCCAGACCCACGACCTAAATCATAAATCGTGTAAGTTATTGTTATAGGTGCCCGCCGTTATTAAAAAAATGTTTTAAATAGGTAGGTAGGTAGTACCTACCTATTTAAAAGATTTAGGTACCTACATCTTGATTAAATTTCCATTCCCGTCATCGGTGATAATCGTCCGAGACACGAACGATTCAGACAATTTTATCTTATTATGCCTCTAATTGCCCTCATAGTTGACATTAACCAGGTTAAGTACGTTGTGGTAGGCAAATACCTAAATCGATAAATGCACAATTTTCCTCCTATTGTTTGAATCACACAAACCATTTTTTGCTGTTCCAATACCTATTGACTCAAGAGTTCAAAACAAACCATTCTTATTATAAAACGACTTAACTTGCCAGTTAACTAGATACATGTATTATCTAGGTACGTATAGATTTATTAAGATAAAATACGCGAGGACTTGATTTAAACGACAATTTAGTTGATTCCACAGTTAGGCCAGTCACATTTGACCAGAAAAATCGCTAAAATCGCAAGCTAACGGCTAGTTCTGCTTTTTGAATATATTGTTAGGACTACTACCAGTACCGTATATCCAAGTTTGCAGCTTCGAAAGACCTGTGCTAACTTTGCAGCACTCGTAAAACCACGAAAATTTCGCATTTTTTTTGGTATTGTCACTATTGTCAATATAAGTCCTTAGCTGTGCGGTTTTTTTTAATAAAAATCTGAACGTTTTTTAGAGTATTCTAAAATCGCTACATTTTGTGACCACCAGCTCTGTAAGTCAAATATTTACCGAGATAGAACTCTCCAAAGATTTGTTGTTAAGCCAACTTTAAATCGTTATAAATCCTAAGCAATTGTTTTAACTAAAAAATGATTGAGAAAACCTAATAATGATTTTAAAATACCTATTCAACGATACAATATGGCGTTTGGTGGCCGCTATTTAGAATTTTGATTACGGTTATGCCTTATGCCTTCAGTGACCCTCGAAAAATTAAAATTAATCGATTGATGTATAATATGACTTAAAATACAATGTTGACATCGAGCGAGAGCGGAGATCGTTAGCCGTCCGGAGCAACATGTTAGCCCGCAGGTTCATACGGTGTACGGCGGAAGTCAAACTTGCACTATTTAAAGCATATTGCGTTTCCTTGTACACTTGCGGCCTGTGGGTCGACTACACGCAGCGGGCGTATGATGGTTATTCGAGTGCAGTACAACAACGCGTTCCGGGTGCTGATGGGGCTGCCGCGCTGGTGCAGCGCATCCGCGATGTTTGCGGAGGCGCGTGCGGATGGCTTCGCGGCCGTTATCAGGAAGAGGTGCGCGTCGCTCCTCTCGCGTATGCGCGACAGCCCCAACCGCATTCTGAGCGCATTGGCGTGCCGATGGGATAGTCCTATGTTGGCCCGTTGGATAAGTGTGCATGCACAATAAGCACTGAGGGCCAACGTTTAAAATAGATTAAATTATTATTGTAACCTACTAACACTTAGATTCATAAGCACACATTTGTACGACTAACACTATATGGGTTCTATGCCTGAAATAAAATAATTGAATTGAATTGAATAATTCATTAAAATGGACCCACGCGTTTGATCTCTAGAGTGCGACAAAGAAACAAACAAACTTACATACATACATAACTACATAGACTGGTACTTTTGGCAGAGATCAAACGCGTGAATCAGACATCAATCGATTAGTTTTAATTTTGCAACTGTCACTGAAGAAATAACAATAATCAAAATTCAAAATGGCGGCCACCAGACGCAATAATATAAAAAAGAAAAAAAAAATAGTTTACGAACTATGTCATGTTGGGGTATTGTTACATAGGTATTTTAAAATGATTATTAGGTTTCTTAAATCATTTTTTAGTTTAAATTAATGTTTAGGATTTATAACGATTTAAAGTTGGCTTAAGAACAAATGTTTGGCGTGTTGTATCTCGGTAAGTATTTGACTTACAGAGCTGGTTCTGGTCACAAAATGTAGCGATTTTAGAATACTCAAAAAAATGTGAAGATTTTTATAAAAAAAAACTGCATAGTTTTGGACTTATATTGCCACTTACCAAAAAAAGTGCGCAATTTTCGTGGCTTTTCGAGTGCTGCAAAATAAGCACACGTCTTTTGAAGCTGCAAACTTGGATAAACAGTACTGGTAGTTAGTGGTCCTAACAACATATTAAAAAAGCAGAACTAGCCGTTAGCTTGCGATTTTACTGGTCAGATATGACTGGCCTAAGTGGACAGTGGAACGAAAACTAATCATATTTAATTTAAAAATATAACTTTAAATTTTTCATTTTCCATACACGTGGATTAGCTTTGTTTATAACTATTCTAAATTTCAAATACTTAGATAGCGTAAGTAGTTCCTGAGATATTTAACTTTGTGACAGACAGACAGACGGACGGAGTCGCACCGTAAGGGTTCCGTTTTTACCTTTTTTGGTCCGGAACCCTAATAAATATACACGATGATTTTTAATCCGTGAACAGGAACCATTTTTTCTAACTCAGTAATTGATGGGGATTACGTTAAAGTAGTAATTAAGTACGTGGAAACAAACTTGTTTTTTTTTTAATCATAATTTTAAGTTAAATTATGATTTAAAAACCTTGACCCTCTACTACCTTATCGGTTTTAATGAGTTTGTAACCTCCTTACAAACTTATTAGCAATTGACAATTTATGAGTAAACCCTGTCCTTGACATTGTCAATCACTTTTGTCCCGCCATACTGTGGCACTTGACGTATCGTAGTTAAACTTTATTATACTGTAGGATGACCATGTATTCAATGGTTACTTGTTTTAACTATGTTTTCACTTTTAATTAATTAAACAGTGAATAAATGACGCCAGACCTCGCCGAATAAGTTTAATTTGGGATAAATTTTAATATTTTCCCACTCCTGTTCACGGATTAAAAATCATCGTGTATAAGTAGGTACCTAAGTGAAATAGTAGGTACATTGTTTAACAAGGGGCGTAAGATGAATATTGCAAACGAGAGTCTATCAGAAGCCCGACGCCGTTTCATCACATTTGCGAGGAAATAAATAACTACAAAAGACAGAAAAATCTATGTTTTATACAAGCGCACCAATAAATCACTTCCATATACTGATATGGAGTGGGGGGCGTAGTTTCAATATTTCAACCAATCACAGAGCATGGAGCATGTGGTTCTTGCAGGGCATGGCCTGCTCGATTACCAATCACAGAGCCAGAATTCTTGTCGTACGCGGCCGTCAAGATTTGCTTAACCAATCAGATCACACTCAAGCTCATTGCCCTTGGGACCATTATTTCCCGCGGGAACAATTTAGGCCATTGTCCTATCGTATACAGGCATAGAATAACACCATTTATGAGCAAGTGTGATGAAAAAGTCAATGTGTTTTACAGAGATGTGCTACCATCGGTGGAACCTGGATATTTGCTGAAGATGCTGCCTGAAAACGCGCCCGAAGAGCCCGAAAGTTGGAAGGATGTTCTCAAAGACTTCAATGAAGCGATAATGCCTGGCGTCTGTATTAAGCAAAATAATAGTATTTTTCACAATCGTGTTATAATAGAGAGCTTTTTAGTCGAGTACCGTGTTTAGGCCACGAAGCTTGCTGAGTGGCCTAAGTAAGGTACGAGATTAAAAAGCTTGATTATAACACTATTGTGAACAATACTTTTTGTACGAGTTCATTAAAATTAATTTTCTACGAGTCAACTGAACTAATTAAACAAACTCGATACTGTTGAAACGAAGTGCAGCTCATCGCTCGTACGCTTGTTGATATCTTAAAAGACATCAACGAGCGTACGACATCAAAGCGATTCTATTGGTCCAATTCATTACAGTTCATTAAAGCAGCCACGTGATTGGTCGAATTTATTTTAGTTGTCTGGAGCGTATCGAAAAGTAGTTATTTCGATTGTTTCGACAGTAACATGGACTACAACTATGAAAAGAGTGACTTTGCAGTATTCTCTATGAAATCTTAATACACATAATTTTAATCGTCGAGTACAAAAAATAACATTATGATTCTCTATCAACTATATTAAGTATCAATCAAATCAACTACCTACGTATCTTCCGTTGTATGATCCGCTTAACTTTGATATTATGTCCCTACTACCTACGAAGCTATATTATTCCCGGGTTAAAGCAAATGTTTGTGTGATAACTTTGCGCATGTATTTATAAGTTAAGTATCAAAGTCTGTATTACTTTCAGTTACTACACCTAGTCATACCTATAGGTGTATAGGTAGTACAAAACTAGCTTAAAATCTGACTACAGTTCGCGTTTAGATTACCTGTCACTTGATTTTTACACGACTGCCCAACGAAAACGAGTGTAATGTTTTTATTTATTAGATTATTAGATTCAATTATAAATAAAGAATACTCATCGACTTAACTATTTCTGGTCTTTACGAAAATAATTAAATAAAGGTATCGCAATCACTAAATTTTATTTCCCAGCTGCATCGTTTGTCAGAATTTTCATTAAGGCAAAAGCCGTTTTTCTCTGAAATTTTCAAGATTATTATAGAACCAACCTAACCGAATGGGTTCTAAACGATAAGTATTTAAAAAAATCAAAAACTTTACTGTATTCAAAAACACTAGTTTTTTGCCGAAATTTAACTACGGACAAACGATAAAGTTGGGTTAAGAAATTTAGTGATTGCGATAGGATACCAAAAATGAAAGTTATTTAAGTAAACTTGTCTTATTTTAGATAACTCATTGGCACTCACCTCAATTCCACGCGTTCTACCCGACAGCAGTCTCGTTTCCTGGAATCATCGGAGGTCTCCTCAGCGACAGTCTGGCCGTGATCGGATTTAGTTGGGTTAGTTCACGCATTACCGGCCTCCGGCATTTTAACGGCCTCCGTAGCCCAGTGGGTAGTGACTCTGCCTACGAAGCTGGAGGTCCCGGGTTCGAATCCCGGTCAGGGCATTTATTTGTGTATTTATCACGAATATTTGTTCCTGAGTTATGGATGTTATGTATATAAGTATCTATATGTATGTATCTATTATATATATCATCGCCTAGTACCCACAACACAAGCCTTACTGAGCTTACCGTGGGTCTAGGTTGATTTGTGTAAGATTGTCCCGTAATATTTATTTATTTATTTATTTATTACCAGAGTTAGGGGGTGGGCTAAGTGGATTGTGCAGCACTTCTTCTTCCTCGTTCCCTCACTGCTGAGGATCGCGACAACATACGCTCCGTCTCCAAAAGGTGCGGTCATAGGCTCATAGGCCATGTGGAACGCGAGTTGTACACTGCCGCCCCACTCACTGCTGAGGATCGCGACAACATACGCTCCGTCTCCAAAACGTGCGGTCATAGGCATGTGGGCCACAAGTTGTACACTGCCGCCCCACTCACTGCTGAGGATCGCGACAACATACGCTCCATCTCCAAAACGTGCGGTCATAGGCATGTGGGCCACAAGTTGTACACTGCCGCCCCACTCACTGCTGAGGATCGCGACAACATACGCTCCGTCTCCAAAACGTGCGGTCATAGGCATGTGGGCCACAAGTTGTACACTGCCGCCCCACTCACTGCTGAGGATCGCGACAACATACGCTCCGTCTCCAAAACGTGCGGTCATAGGCATGTGGGCCACAAGTTGTACACAGCCGCCTCCTGCCTTCTTGACAGTGTCAGACCATCTCGTTGGTGCCCTACCCTGGGATCGCCTATCACACATTTGGTGCAGAATTATTTGCTTCTCCAGATCATGCTTGGTGACCGCATTATATGTTCGAAGAAGCTGAGGCCCGCTCATGGCATATAATTAGTGGACAGCCGTTTTGTAACTTATAGCTCGCTCGAGATGGGCTGGTTAGTTCTTTTGACCGTCCAGGATATACGGAGTAGTCTTCGCCAACGCCACATCTCGAAAGCGTTGATCTTAGCAATATCGCCCTTCCTTAAAATACCAAAAACCCTATCTATGAAAATATCGTAAAATAACGGCTAGCTAAATCAAGTATTTTTCCTTGTAACCTGTAATTGCTGCCTACCCTAACTTGGAGGCTAGCTATGGCCATGCGCATAATAATCTGAGTTACCCACTGCCTCTTATGATAGCCAGTTAAGAGGGCGTTCATGTGCCTAGTGTGCAGGTTGCTGCACTCGTCAATTTATGCGTCCAAAGTTAAAACGGCCGTTTTTCTTTTGAGTTCATAGATCGACGAATCCAGTAACATAAAAACTAGTTTGATGTATTCACAAGGAACTTAAATACGAAATACTGTGTATAGCGGCCTCCTTTTTTTAATATCTACTTATCGTTCAATTTAAATAATCACAATTATTTACCAGTGGCGCCAGTGTGCACATGAACGCCCTCTTAAAAGGTTTTTAGCCATCAGATCAAACACAACGGCATCTTAATGTTCCGATCAGAAGTGCACATAGATACTCGTAGCAACAGTTTGACTCCACTATGGATTCATGTAGGCTACACACTGTTTTACCTAAAAATAATACAGTCTTTTGAATATACAGATGTCAAGTCCCGCGTGCACGGAACTGGAAGTGGTTACGATGAACTGGCTGGGCAAGCTGCTCGGGCTACCGGAAGAATTCCTCAATTGCTCTGACGGCCCTGGCGGAGGTGTGATCCAGGTCTGTGTTAACATTTTAATCCGTTCATATATAATATATACACCGAGCCGATACCTAGAGTATTATTTGGTGTTTTTGTAATAAGAACTCTTAGTCACCCAGAAAAAGTACGTTAGTTTTGAAATATGTAGGGACCTATCTACCCACACTATTTTGTACAGGGGGTCAGAGAAGGTTCATATTATAATGGCATTGTACTTAATGTTTATATGTCGCTCGTCTTAGCGATTTGCCATGTGTGTAGGTACAACCTTGTCAAATTAATTCCGTACGTGGCGGTCGTACCATTGAGCGCCAGGATCTAATTGATCGGGTTATACATATGTGGGTTTCTAACATTGACGTTAAAATAATACGACCCATGGCCAAACACTGTAGGCATATAGGTAATGTGGGTAGAAGTTACTACATCTCCCAGTTAGGCTCATCTTTTATTAACTACGTTATAACTCAATCATATTTTTCAGGGTTCAGCAAGTGAGGCGACTCTAGTGGGATTACTCGTTGCTAAAAACAAAACCGTGCACAAACTCATGGAGAAGAATCCCAGCCTAGAGGAGGGCGACATTAACGCTAAGCTGGTGGCCTACACATCAGACCAATGCAACTCGTCGGTTGAAAAATCAGGACTGCTCGGCTCCATGAAAATGCGGTTACTTAAGTCCGATGCGGATGGAAGATTGCGTGGTGAAACACTTAGAAATGCATTTGAAGAGGACAGGACTCAAGGGCTAATACCGTGTTATGTTATTGCCAATCTAGGCACGACCGGGACCTGCGCCTTCGACCCCTTGTATGAACTCGGACCAGTGTGCAAGGAAGCAGATGTGTGGCTTCACGTTGACGCCGCCTACGCAGGGGCAGCTTTCGTTTGCCCCGAATATAGGGTACTAATGAAGGGTGTAGAATACGCAGATTCCTTTGACTTCAACCCACACAAGTGGATGCTTGTGAACTTCGACTGTTCCGCAATGTGGGTCAAAAATGGATACGACCTAATCAACACTTTTGACATTCAGCGTATTTATTTAGACGATGTGAAGACTAACATAAAAATACCTGACTACCGCCACTGGCAAATACCCCTCGGTAGACGGTTCAGAGCATTGAAGTTGTGGACTGTCTTGAGAATATATGGCGCAGAGGGAATTAGATCTCATCTGAGAAATCAGATCAGTCTTGCGCAGCACTTCGCCAAGTTAGTACGGGCGGACGACCGATTTTTGGTAGAACCGGAGCCATCCATGGGCCTGGTATGTTTCAGACTTACAGATGGCGACAGCGCGACACGGAAACTGTTAGAAAATCTAACGGAGAAGAAACAGATTTACATGGTGGCGGCAACTTACCGGGGTAGATACATCATCCGATTCGTAGTCTGTTCCCATTTAACAACGAGACAGGACATTGACCTCAGTTGGAAAATAATTCAAGAAGAAGTTAATATGATTGTTATGCCGAAGTTACATAGCAAAACTCAAATTCCCGCAATAGATCATTTGGACATCAAGAGTTTGTGTGAAAAATCAAAGTAGGTGTGGGTACCTATTGCCGGTAGAGCTACTTAATCATAAAAAAACTTTCACACAAATATGATTGAAATAGTAAACATTACCTACATACCTACCTACCTACCATCTAGCGTGGTTTGAGTAGCGGATATTCACATCATTATATTTTCTTACTATACAGTATATTTTTTAAATGCATACTAATTACGTTAAATAGTATTAACGTCGATTTTGCGTGGATTAGTTTACTGTTAAGTAACGAATACCAACCGTTTTTCCTACGTCGTTTAATAGTTTTTTTTTTAACATACATACCTACCTAGTAAGGATAAAAAGATTAAGCAGCTACCTATAGTGTTTAGTTATTAGATAGTTCATAGTTAAAAATAATAAAGTAAGTATACATTATACGTTGCATATTCATTTCCTGACCTTATAGCTTATCCACAGGACGCATAAAAATAAAGCAAAGCGCAAAGTAGGTAGGTACCTGGTAATTTATTACATCAACTTGCTTAAACGCAATGAATCACAATTAGTTCATACTAACTAGTCTTTGCCTGCTTTGTACCTAACAAAGTTAAATAAAAGGCTACGTTAATTTCCTCTTCAATATTAACATTGCGTCACTTTTATGTATGAAACATGCAGTCATGGTTTGTTATTTTTTTATTTTCCATTTAAATGCAACTGCAAGTGAAATTGGTACAAAGACCGTAGCTATATCCTTTTGGTAGACAATGCTCCTGGCAGATGGGTTCTTCTGTAGGCTCCTCATATTGACAGCTTATACGTGCATACGTAGTAACTGAAATAAAGCAACTCTAATTAGCAACCGGATTTAAATTACTCAGCGTTTCAATAGTAAATAGTTAGTAGGTATTTTTAAGTCATATGGATCAGGATTACCCACTTTTTAGAAAGCAGTGATTCAGTTAGGATGCCTACACTAAAATCTACGTTAAAGGTAAATAACCTCACGGATCGAGGTTCAACTACAGTTAGCGTAAGTAGCGTTGTGATTATTTTACAGCTTTGCGAAATACCTAATGACTCGCATGTTAAAACTCTTAGCTGCAGTGCGTGAGAAATAGACATAGGTACCTAAAATACTATCTACATCATATACTCAAAAACATAATCACCCTGCCGCAGTCGGGTAATAGGTAGCGGCTAATGTTCAATCCAGTGATCATGACAAGGTGAATTTGACTACAAAATTCATTTAACACGTTAATCAATTTTCAATCATTAATTAATTGAGTAAGTAATATAAATTTTCGACTTACCTGATACGGTTGATTTAATTGGGGTTTTATCCTCCTGTACCGCTGCTACAGACTGATCCAATGGTATTATTTCGTCTTTTCTTTGAGACGTTCTTAGCATCGCAACAGCAACGGTTGGTTCAATTGTGGTTTTATCCTCCTGTGCAGCTGCTACTGACTGATCCAATGGTATTATTTCTTCTTTTCTTTGAAACGTTCTTGGCATCGCAACAGCAATGTGCACAAAATAAATTGAAAGTACCAAAACAACTACCGTAGGAGTGAATCTGAATTCCATTTTGTCGCTAGTAAATTATTACTAAACACTATTTATACTGGTTATATATTATTACTGGGTACACCGACAGTCAATTCAGAACGACTAGTATGGAGTGTAGGGATTGAATGAGTTCAGTCAACGAAACGTCTTGCTTTTATATGGACAACCTATTAATAAATGCTCATGAACCGCGGTGGTGCGTAATAACAAAGTTACCAACTTGAATGTGCTGCTAGTGATGTCGCTAGTGTCGATGTGCTTCAAATAAAATTGCTCGTCCTTTGGTAGTTCAATATTTGGCCGCTGCTGTTGCACCGTTAATATGTCTGGTTAAAGTTCGTGGTAAACCAGAGCCGGCATAACAATGACTCATTACATTTTCTATTGTGTCAGTTTCCTTGTCATTCATAACTTGGATTTTACACATATTTTTGTTTCAACTGAAGATGACTGAGCCAGTTATTCATTCATTGTTTTGCGTTAATTAAATGATAAGAACACAATGCATTGAAATTGCCTTTGAAAATGTTTAGTAAAACCTACTGATGCACTACTTGACACCCTGCCCTTTTATTATGAATTAAAATTAAAAGTGCTGATGTCATCTCGCGACTAAGGATGGTAAAGGGTAAATAAAAATGTAAAAAATAACGGCAATGGATTACCCACCTCCAACGGACTTCTTCTAAAGCGGGTGCAGCGGCGAAAAACGCCGAACATCTAAAATGTAATAAATATAGTGGCCTCGGCAGAGAGTACAACTTTGTACCCTTTGGCGTCGAGACCCTCGGTCCGTGGGGTCCCAGTGCGCATAAGTTATTTGCGGAAATCGCGAAACGTCTGGTTGATGTAACTGGTGACCGAAGAGCTGGCGGCTTTCTTGCGCAACGCATCAGCATTGCAATTCAACGAGGAAATGCCGCCAGCATCCTCGGTACAATGCCTCGAGGGCCTTTTTTAGATTTAACGTAGTTTTAATTTAATTTAGCTTATGTTAATTATCATGTATTTACTATAGAAAATAAATATGTACTTATATAGTTTAATTAAAAATAGAAAGTTAAATTATCGTGAAACTTCATTTTATTAACAGTTCTTTACATCATAATAGTATTGACTTAAAACAATGATATATACAAAAAAATAATAAACTACTGGCTATGGGTCTGGTATTTGAGAAATCTGACCCATTAAATACGGAGCTGTAATTTTAGTTCTATATTGGTATGTAGCAAGTTGGTGTGACATGGTCCTACTCAGTGAGTAGAAATGATTGTCACATTGATAAAACTAGCATGTCAGGACTACTTTCACAGACTACTCTAAACATACACATATTCACGCCTGTGTTTTCAAAAGGGGTAGGCAGCGCACATGAAATTTAATTTACAGTGCCGCGTCTAGCAATTGTGGCTATAGATGGAGTAAATGACAAACAACAAATAATATTACTTAAACGTGACAATATTAAACAATAAGCGTGGCAATATGTTCAATACACTATGCACATGGTAAACATTTGCTCTAATCACAGATTACCTACAATTTGCACGAAGTATTGTAGATCATTGTGCAACACTAGCACATTGTGATGTCATACATAAGTCATACTCAACTTGAGAGTACTATATAGTTGATACTCAGTGATCACTACTGCAAAAATATAATATATCGAAAATCACAGCTATCTAAAACCTACCAAAAATATGCATATTACCAGGATGTCCTAAATTTGTCCAAGTGTCGCCCTAGTGACATTATTTAATTCGTAGCAGCCCATATCCAGATCTTTTGCAGCCTTAAGAGTCCGCAGTAAGCTCGGCCGAATTTCACCTTCCCATACAAACGAAGTTTCGTTCTCATTTTAAAACTGCGTGTTGGATTGTAACGAAACTTTGCATATAGCATAACTTTGCATTACATGAGGTATATCTAGGTGTGTACAGATGTAGTGCATAATGGTTTCCCATCGTTTTTTCACGGAAACGTACGAATTCGTGTCTTGCTATTTCAGTCGGTCACTGTACAAAAAGTACTGAGGTTGACTGACGGTGATGTAGCATGACAAATACGAATATTTCCGAGAAAATACGATGGGAAATGATATTATTCACTACATCTGTAATTAGTTTACATGGCTCCCTTTATAAAACAAACGAAATACAGCAAAAACAAATTTTGTATGAAATACCTACTTACATTTTAAATTAATTACAGACCTGGATGGGACTTAACTTATTCTAAGTACAAAGTTTCAGAGCAAACTAGCTAGTCGTTTTAAAATGAGAGCGTAACTTTGTGGAGAATCGAGCTTACTGCGGCCTCTTAAATCACTGTACATAGATTATCCAATACTGTGACTCTAGTGAAAAAGGGTACCAGTCCCATAAAACTACTGAAAAGTGACTAGAGGCACAGTAGTAAGAGTGGACGTGTGATTGACAGGAGAGACAAGTAGGAGCCACGTTTAGTGCTGAGACCACTGAATAGTTTTAATGTCTACTCCTTCCTGTACCATTTCCCAGAGCGGGCTCATTTCCCGAAGGCGCTGCACGTGTCTGATCGTTTTCTCCGCCGTGTAATCTACTTCTGCGATTGTTGTGAATCTTCCTAATCCAAATCTGCAAATATTAGTGCAATTGTAAACATAGATAACTGTTCATTTGGATACATCATTGATTAGTTTTATCTTAGCGCATGAGCAGGAGGTTCAGTTTATTACATAAGAGATAAAAATGTTGATAAAGGTGTGTAAGTATTTTCCCAGATCAAGGTTACTTTGTTAAACACTTTTTAACCGACTTCAAAAAACGAGGAGGTTCTTAATTCGTATGTATATTTTTTTTTGTGTTCTTACGCGGTAACTCGGTAATTTATAAACCGATTTGAAATTTTTTTTCTTTGGTTGGAAGCATATAATTCCAGATTGGTCCCGTTGTCGCCAAAATCCCGTTCTGATGATGGGATCTTGGAGAGATCAAGGGAATTCTTCAAATTTTATAGGCAAACTTGAAGCAATTTGGCTACTGATTTGAAGTCGGTTAAAACTTTATTTTGAATAGTAAATTATTCAATTTTAATAATTGCAGCAAACCACTAGGTTTGCTGCAATTATTTGCATGTGTGGAGGGATGGAAAATTAACCGCATGCAAAATACGCAAATAGTTGCATCGATCTCCGCTGATGGACCAACACGTTTTTTAGTGGAATATCAAAGGAATATTGTTCTCGTAACAGATCATGGACTTCTGCAAAGTAACGCCTGGTTCAATCAATTATTTAAATAGTTTTTGTTTGCTTTACTGGCGAATTAGATAATTGATTGAATTAAAAAAGTAATTCACCTTATTGAACTGTGTGCCAAATCTTCATCTGTTCCTATAGCCCTTAACACGTAGGAAGGTTCTAACGAGGCTGAAGTACATGCTGATCCGCTTGACAGTGCCACATCTTTTAGAGCCATCAGCAATGATTCCCCTGTAAATAGCACACAAAGAGTATTAGTACATTGTGCATTAAGGGTCGTAAGAAGGGGATTACTAACGAAGTCGATTAGAATGTCTAATGAGTCGAGTTTGTAATCTCCTTACTGTTCGTGATACACACAATGTTTTTCATCACATTTGCGAGGAAATAAATAACTACAAAAGACAGAAAAATCTATGGTTCATACATCCGCACCAATCAAAAATTGACGAAATTGACAACTTCACTTACAGATTTGCGAGTGGAGGGCGAGGGGGGCGTGGCCCCGCGTGGCCAACTCGATTTTTTTCAACTAATTACGGTGAAGAATTTCTTGTGGCGCGCGGCCAACTAGATTTGCTTTAACCAATCAGATCACACACAAGCATACATAAGCTATAGCTGCTCTATACACCTGCCTATAATACACCCTTTACGAGTAAGTGTGATGAAGAAATATTTATAAGTTACGAGAATAAATTTTAAATGAAATAAAGAACAATATAGATCCATGAATGATGGCTGAAACAGTTGACAATCAATTTGCAACATTCTTGACAATGTTCCAAAGAAATACCAATCTAAAATTATTAAACATACCTTCTACATAAGCAAATGACAAATTTAGACATCCATGATAAGACTGTTCTACATCCCCATTTCTGATAACATGTGTGAGTTTTGAATAGATTTTGTCTAGAAATCTCTGTGACAGTGTTTCCATCCAAGCATGGTCATATGGCATCTCACGCTCGGACAGTTCACAAGCGGCACCTGAAATAATAATTTAAAAAAAAGATTATTCTTTGTTGCACCAATAGCATATTGAATTTCTCTCATCTTAAAAGGTGATCCTGGTCCGGTTATATCCTCAGATACTGCTTCGGAGTTTGGCGTCAGTAAGACATAGATTGTGGATAGTATAGAATTAAAAGGCAAGATGTTTTTTTACCCAGTCCAACAACAAGAGGTGTAGGTACTGTGCCACTCCTCATTCCCCTCTCTTGCCCTCCTCCACTTTGAATAGGCTCAACGCGTACTCTTGGCCTGCGCCGAATGTACAAAGCTCCAACCCCTTTTGGTCCATAAATTTTGTGTCCAGAAATGGACATTAGATCAATATTCATCTTGTTGACATCAAGAGGAATCTTGCCCACAGCCTGAGCTGCATCCGTGTGGAAGAAAATTTTCTTGCTTTTGCAGATTGCCCCAATTTCAGCGATAGGCTGTTTAACACCTGAAAACAATGAACAATATACAATATAATATCTTGGTTGTTTTCTAATTCTATATTTTTCATGTGTTCCAGTAGTAAGCTAGTACAGGCAGGGCAGGCTAGTAGGGGCAGTTGCTACTGGAACATGAAATCAATTCCTATCTTATTGATATTCTGTTCCTTATCCCTTTCAGACCGGATAAACGGGATTGTGCTAATGTCAAATGAAATATATTGATTTGGCAAAATTAGTTGTAATCAACCCGCACAATTGTATTAGCCAGGCCCCAAAGCAACAATGATAGATTCTTTAAAAATTGGTTATAACAAAGCCTAGAAAAGGGCTTGTGCACAAATCACGCGAGGTTTTTTTCGGCTACTTTTTGACAATTGGTGATATTTGGTGAGGTTCTTGGCTACCCCCCCCATCCCCCACATAACCTCACTTATATTTTTTCATTCGACCTAATTGTAAGATAAATAGTATTTTACATGTGATTTGTGCACAAGCCCAAAAAAGAAAGACAAACTAACTTGCTTATTAAAAACTTATGGTGGGCTTCTACACAGTTTTGACTAAGGAAAAAAATAGAAATTATACCTATTTCATTGTTAACAGTCATTATTGAAACAAGGCTAGTTTCTGGAGTCAGAGCTTCTTCCAATTCTTTCAAGTTGATAATCCCATTAGGCCCCACAGGTAAATAAGTTATTTTGAAGCCCTCCCCTTCTAATGCTCTGCATGAGTCCAGTACACATTTGTGTTCCTGAAATCAGAATAAGATATGCATATTCTAAGTAGTAAGTGCTAAGTTGCTACACTAATGCTGATCAGACATATCACGTAGTTGTATTCGTATTGGTTAATCATATAATCATCATAATTATGATTTGAGAGCTAGGCTCTTGTTTGTGGACTAGTCACCGCTCTTCTCTGTTCACTGCCATCCTCTTGACTTCCTTGTAGAATGTGGCAGCCACCTTACCCTTCACTTGGGCGAGATAATTCAGTATAGCCCCGCTTCTGTAGCGCATCAGGGATGTTCGCAGAAGCGTGTGTAGACTGCTTTTATGCGACTATGTGCAAGCGCTGCACATCCCTGGTGCCCCAACCCCATCCTGCGGTCGATAGCGGACAGGCTAGATTGTCCATACATGAGGCACTGTTGCGAAATGCATGTTTCCAACAGTGCCTATTTTGTGTAGAAATTTAATATATTTCTATGCTATGCTTAAGTTGATATGTAATTTCCTGTATGAGTCCTGTGTTACTTGAAATAATTGTTTTCATTCATTCATTCATAGGCCTTCCTCTACCTGTTGTCTTATATTTTCGTATGAAGTTTAGTAGTTAATATTAAGTGAAAAAAAAAATACTTACTATTTGAGTGGTAACTACATGCCTCTTTCTTGGTGCATAAAACCTTGCAACTCCTTTTACAGATATATTATTTGACTCTGTTGCTCCAGATGTAAATATAATTTCCTTTGGATCAGCATTAATGACATTTGCTACTTGTTCTCTAGCTTTTTCAACTGCTGCTTCACTCTCCCAACCATATGCATGAGTTCTAGAATGTGGATTACCGTGCCGTCCAACTAAGTATGGCAACATGGCATCAAGAACTCGAGGATCCTGAAAGAATATACACAATAAGTATTTGACCCATATTTTACAAGTAGACTATTATTATGATAAACCCTAAGCATGACTGAGGGCAAAAATCGTTAATATATTAAACAAACTTCATGGTTATTAACACTTACAACAGGCGTTGTTGCTTGAGCGTCGAAGTAAAGGGGCCGGCCAACCTCTTCATGTTTCAAAGAATATTTTTCATCAATGTCTGAAAAAAAGCTTCGTTTAGTCCACAATGTATTGCATCATTGGAACATTAAAGAAAAAATGTTTACCTGTACTGAGAAATTTCTGGGATCCCTGCGTACACAGTAAAATACAAGTATCTTGCGGTGCGGATATTTTTACAGATTTTGAAAGTAATGATATAACATTTTTTGATAAACGAAACATTTTTATGTCTTTTTCTGTGTTTTTTCGTGCACCGCAACAAATATTCTAACTAAACTAATTCGCTTTCTTCACGAAATGTCATAATCATAACATGATCATAACTGTCAATGTTGACAACTTCACACTTCCTAAAAAAGCCGGCCACACACATGATGGAATACGTATGGAGTAGGATTGTCTATGGTTTATTTTTTCTGTGTTAAGGCGTATCCAAACGGGCCTGCATGGCAGTCCACCGCGTGATGTTAGCTATAACATACAGCGAGATGGCAGATCTTGGTTGTCTCGCTCTACCCAAAACTAGCGGTGTTGCTATGTCTTCCGAGTGGTTACATACTATTTGTGCTTACCGCGAAACGAAAAAGAATTTCGTTCGTTTAACTGCCGCTTGACTATGCAAGATTTTCATTATTGCTTTCATTTGAAACAATTGTATGTAGAATAGACCAGGAGTGAATAAAAAAAATTACATACTGTAATTTATAGTCGAAAAATTCTGTAACAAAATGACAATTTAAAATTTCGCGCCTAAACATTGAGGGAGAGTGTTGAGGTTCAATGTCCGCGCATCTATATATATTGTCTGTGGTAGATTTCGTGTTGTCAATGTGAAAGATGTGATTTCGGTTAGGATTATTTAAAATAGAGAAAAGTACAATGTAATAGTTTTAGCTGTGATGTATTAAAGAAGATAAATGATAGAAGGCATTTTAATAATTGATTCAGATATCAATAGTGGTAGCAGAGCGTGGTTACGCCGACGATTTGTATTTGCAAATATATGGGAAAAAAAAGACGTACGATTATGACGGAAACAATTAAAATAAAGCAATTTGCGGGAGATGATTTTGCTATTTGGAAATTTCGTTTAAGTAGTATACTGAAAGAAAACGAATGCATAGGAGCGATAGAAAACAAAGACTTCGCGGCCACTGAAGCAAACAAAAAATTGGAGGCTCGAGCTCAAAGCCTCATAATAAGTGCCGTAGCGGATAGTCACATTGACTACATACAAGATGAAGACACGGCTTTTAAAATGATGTCAAGATTGGAGAATCAGTTCATGAAAAAAGGAACACGCAGTAAGCTGTTCTTAAGACGCCAGCTCAATGACATGAAGTATAAAGAGGCAACGTCGCTGGCGGAACATTTTGTGTCACTATCAAAAATATTCGGACAATTAAGGGATGCAGGAAGTGCTTTATCGGAAGAAGAAAAGGTCAATGTACTGTTGATGTCCATGCCAGATTCCTACGAAATGGTAGTGACAGCAATAGAGTCGCTCCCCGACCTGACACTAGATATAGTCAAAGATAGACTGCTTGGTGAAGAAGAAAAGCGCATGAAAAAGGTTTCTACAACAGAGCATCACAGAAATGCGTTTCTATGCTATGCATGCGGAAAAGAGGGACACAAACGATATGCATGCAGAATGAGATACCAAGAAAGAAGAGGACAAAATTTTTCCACACTAGCTCGAGGATATGGACGAGGCATACAAGCGCCTCAGAGGGCAGGCTTTAGAAGTCCAGGATTTAGTAGAGGACGAGGACAAAATTTTAGAGGAAGATCTTGGAGAGGAAATCAAGACCAGAATTATTCACAATCATATACTGCAAGTTCTGAAAATGAGAACGCTTTTTTGGCAGGAACTGGAAAAGGTAAAGGACCTGGAAGCGATGAATGGAACTGTATCACATTTTATATGGACTCAGGCTCGTCTGATCATCTGATAAATAATAAAAATGCGTTTACTGAGTATCTTGAGTTGAAGCAGCCCAAGCTGATAGCAGCGGCCAAGAATGGAGTTAGCTTGGTTGCAGTCGGAGTCGGCAATATACAGGCAAGATGTATGATTGGTAACAGGTATGTCGATTGTACTATTAATAATGTATATTATGTGCCTGAACTGAGAAAAAACTTGTTATCTGTTTCTAAAATTGAAAGTCATGGGTATAGAGTTGAATTTTTAAAAGGGAAAGTCAGAGTTTATAAATATGATCTGTTGACAATGATTGGTAATAGTGAAGGATCATTGTATACGATCCAAATGGAAGTATTATATAACGAATGTAACTTAAGTACCGATCACAATAATCAAGTGAGGCAGTTGTGGCACAGACGTTTTGGTCACCTTGGCATAAGAAATTTAACTTTACTTTCACGAGATCAAATGGTAGATGGCATTGATGACCTGACTAAATGTACAACTAAGGAGTCTGTATGTGAGCCATGTTTACTAGGAAAAATGACAAGACAACCTTTTAACAGACTTGGACGTAGGGCGACTAGACCATTAGAATTAGTGCACACTGACGTGTGTGGACCCATTAACCCACCAACTGAGGAAGGGTATAAATATTTTGTGACGTTTATTGACGACTACACCCATTTTGTTTGGGTGTACCTGATTTTAAATAAAAGTGAAGTTTTTGACAAATTCAAACAATACTATTTTTATGCGACCAACCATTTTAATGCTAATCTTTTAAGGTTAAAATCTGATAACGGTGGTGAGTATGTTTCGAGGGAATTTCAGGAGTTTTGCTATAATAAAGGTATTCAAATGCACTACACAGTACCGTACAATCCTGAAATGAACGGTGCAGCAGAACGGATGAATAAAACTTTAATAGAGAAGGCGAAAACCATTCTAATAGACTCAAATCTGGGGAAGGAATTCTGGGGACATGCGGTGTTGTTTTCAGCATATGTAACAAATAGAAGCCCAACTGTTGGAAAAGATAAAACACCATCAGAGTTATGGGAAGGCCGGAGACCTAATGTGTCAAATATGCGAGTATTTGGCTGCACAGCTTATAACCATGTACCAAAAGAGTTGAGACAAAAGCTGGACAATTCCGGTAAGAAAATGATATTTATAGGATATGTAACCTCAGGATATAAACTGTACGACACTGACTCAAGGAAAGTTATATCGGCGCGGAACGTAATATTTGACGAAACAAAACCGGAAAAGGACAACACTGTGAATTATAAAGTGGACATGACAGAGAAGAACCAAGATAATGTAAGTGACCAAGAACAAGAAGATGATGATGAAGATGATGAACAATATGAACCAGCAGATGACATGGAAGAATTAGTAAAGGAACAGAATCAAGCAGCTAAGAAAAATGAAAAAAAGAAGAGACCGAGAAAACAGAGAGTTCAGAAAGAGGGAGAGGAAAAAGACAAATAAAGAAACCAGTAGGTATGGCTAAAAGACTATACAATTGACTTAGATCAGAATGATGAAGCATTATATGCCTTGTTGTCAAGTCACCAAGATGCTCCATTAGATTTTGAGGACATCAAAGGAAGAAAAGATGAAAAAGAATGGAACTTAGCAGTAAAAGAAGAGTTTAAGGTTTTACAAGAAAATGAGACATGGAAGTTTGTACCTATACCAAAGAATGATAAACTACTAGATACTAAATGGGTGTTTACAAAGAAAAACGTCGGAGACCAAGAAATTTGCAAAGCAAGATTGGTAGTGAGGGGCTATCAACAAAAAGACAAGTTAGAAAATATATACTCCCCTGTATTGAAGTTACAAACATTAAGAGTGCTTTTATCAGTTGCAGCGCAGAAGGACTATGATATCCATCAAATGGATGTTAAAGGCGCATTCTTATACGGACGGATTGATGAGGCAGTATATTTAAAACCTCCAAAAGGACTAAGAGTCCCAGAAGGAAACGTTTTAAGATTACAAAAGTCCCTGTATGGATTAAAGAAGAGTCCAAAGTATTGGTATGAGAAATTTACAGAAGTTATAACTGAATGTGGTTTTATGCGCTCTCAAAATGACTATTGTCTATATAATAAAGGGGATTTATACTTGATTTTATATGTTGATGATTTATTGATAGTAGGGCCTAGTAAATCAGATATTGAAGGTGTCAAAAACTTCTTAAAAACCAAGTTTAATATGAAAGATTTGGGGGACAGGAATCTAATGTATCTCGGCATTAGTATTCAGAAACAACATGATGCGATTTATATAAATCAATCTAAATATTTACAAAAGGTCATTGAATCTTATAATATGGACAACTGTAGAGGGACTAATTCTCCTATGGACCTTAATTTTAAACTGGACTTTGACACGACTGAAGTTGACATGACTTTGGAACATCAGTGTAGATCTCTCATTGGCTCTCTGATGTATGCAATGGTGAGTACTAGACCAGACTTAGCTACAGCTGTGTCATATTTGAGTAGATTCCAGTCACAGCCAACTTTAAAGTTATGGCAAGCTTTGAAGCGTGTTCTTAGATATGTCAAGCAGACTATTGATTATAATTTAAAATATTGTAAATATAAAGATGCTAGCTTGATAGGCTTTGCAGATGCTGATTTTGCACGGGATATTGACAGAAAGTCCACTAGCGGATATTTATTTCAGTTGTTTGGTAATATAGTAGCATGGAAGTCTAAAAAACAAAGCACAGTGGCATTGAGTACTACGGAAGCAGAATTGATTGCTTTGTGTGAGGCATCTGTTGAAGCTTGTTGGCTAATGAAATTATTATTAGACTTTAATATTGATGTCCAAAATACCATCATTTTTGAGGACAATATTAGCACTATGAAAGTAGTACAGAATCCAGACCAAAAACGTTTGAACCATATGGATGTAAAATTTAACTTTGTGAAACAAAAGGTTGAGGAAGGAGTAATATGTGTTAAATATGTTTCCACAAATGATCAATTAGCAGATATATTAACAAAGCCGTTGGCTGGCGAAAAATTTGTGAGATTGTGTAATTCACTTAATTTAGTAAAATGTTAGAATGATGTGCAAACATTGAGGGAGAGTGTTGAGGTTCAATGTCCGCGCATCTATATATATTGTCTGTGGTAGATTTCGTGTTGTCAATGTGAAAGATGTGATTTCGGTTAGGATTATTTAAAATAGAGAAAAGTACAATGTAATAGTTTTAGCTGTGATGTATTAAAGAAGATAAATGATAGAAGGCATTTTAATAATTGATTCAGATATCAATACTAAACGGATCTCCAGTTCCTGTGACGTCACTCGCTATAATTTACGACCATGCCGACACTAACTTTTGGAAGGTTTCTAAATAGAGTTCTTTAATAAAGCCTACATCCATTTTTGTTCGAAATCTTCAATTTTTTTTAAGAAACAATCTTTCAATCTTATCACATATTATATAATAGTTCTAACGAACAGATACTCGACTCTAAATAAAAAAGCGCATACCTACCGTTTTCCATGCCTACTAAATTTAACAATGGAGCGACCTTGAACGCGCCGGTCGTTGCCCGCACTTGCCGGCCAATAGACGCTAGGGTTGACACCACTAAG
The DNA here is from genome assembly GCA_963854355.1 of Epinotia brunnichana. Taxonomy (NCBI): domain Eukaryota; kingdom Metazoa; phylum Arthropoda; class Insecta; order Lepidoptera; family Tortricidae; genus Epinotia; species Epinotia brunnichana. The sequence continues at coordinate 15,290,876 of OY977939.1, read as the reverse complement.
AAATGATTTTATAATTAATAGTTGAGTGAAATAAAAACAACCACACTTGCCATGCACTTCACTGATTATGATTAGGTTAAGTACCTAACTTAATTGTTATCGTTTTTCAATTTTAATTTTCATAAGACTTGTATTTCCCGAGATTCTGCCAGTATCTGAACTGCATAGCTATAGCTACTTACATATACATACCTGCACACCTACAGGCATATTAACGCAGCATATTAAATAAATTTTAATGTCAAGTATCTCTCACCCTGTCTAAGACTTACGACAGTCAAAATGTAGGTACCTATTAATCTACCAACTACCACATATAACAAAACGAAACTTGTTGTGTAGGTAACTTCATTTAAGTTGGTGTATCCCGACGAGAGTATGAAATAAAGTTTGGTAGGTAGACTAGGTAGGTAGGTAAGGTACCTACTTATCTTCGTTAAGTATCTATAACGTTAAGTAAGTATATAAAAACCGTCATATTGTAAAAAAGTTTAAAAGTAGCATTGCAAACTTGGAATTAGTCATAGGCATAAGTTGTTTTAAAATATTCTGATTTGATTGTGTTTCATCATCGCGAGTGCATTCCAAGCCCTTCCAAAAGGTTATAAGTCCCTATAGCAACGACGATGTTAACGCCCTTTCTAAGGCCGTGGAATGCATGCGCCCCGCAAATATTGCTAAGTAAAATATTATACTAATTTCTGCTAGACAGGGATAAATATAAACATGAAATAATGGCAATGGTGGAGTCCTAAACTTGTCGGAGGCTCGGGGTAGGTTAGGTATACAAAATTACCGAAACTCAAGCAGGCCTTAAAAATGTATTACGTAAGTATTTGAAATAGCTATTAGGTGTTCCGTAAAAAACATTACGCCTTTGTTCAAACTCACTAGTTTGTACCTGTCATGGAAATAGTTAGTACTTAGGTAGGTATATAAAGTAGGTAAGTTACAGATGCCGTCAAACTTCTTGAACAAATGACCTTGCCTGCGCAAAGGCGAATTGTACGTGCAAGCTGCCCCCCCACTTCGTCCCGCATGTTCAAGTTGTTTGCCGGGAATGTACTAGTTAACCTTTCATCGTCGGTTGGCAGAGCAAAACATGATAAATGTCTATTTTTTTTATTGTTCATGCACCCCACAATACTGCAGTGCACCGAATTTAATCGCGACGGACTCGTTTTTAAAGAATTGGTGAATAACTTTTCTTGTGCGTGTAAGCAGCGTCCGGCCATGAGCGCGTGCGCCAGCCCAGTGTTTATATTCTCTTTGGCCCATCACTGGCGATGTACCGGTACCGGTGCGCAAAGTTTAGGTATAATTTTGAGTTCCCACGGCGCAGTTAGGTAGCACTGATCTTACCCTTTCACTAGTTGTCATCAAGTAGTGACGTCACCGTCGCTGATCGGTGGATAAAAACACGTTCCGTTTCACATTACTTCAAATCGTGATTATTGTTTGAAATTAGTATAAACCTCGTATAAACTAAAGTAAAAAAGTTTCAGTAGCAATTATTGTATGTTTTTTCAATATTTTGAGCATAAAATAATGGTAAATAATGAATGACAATGTATGATTAATACGAAATAAATGAATAGGAATAAATATTAAAGCTGCATATTCCCTAGCTTATCACAATTTCAGGTCTTCCTTTGCGTCCTACAAGGGATGCAGGGCGGCTGTTTCAATCTGCCCAATCCTCCACAGAGGTGTTCTCTTTTTTAATAGTTTATATTTGGTGGACTGCTGAGGAAGGCTAAAGGGGAAGAGCTTGTTGTGATCCAGTACCAATTCCAGGTACATAGGCCGAAATCACGCGGCGGTGATGCCGTACCCGATTTGAGAGGCACTATTGCAAGCATGAATGTACGGGAGAGACGAATACTTTATTGTACTAATGTCGGACAATCGTTATTTTCCTACCGGAGTAGGAGTACCTACACTACATTTAAAATATAGTCATTTGGCTGCAGACTTCTATAAAGCGAGTGGAGGTATTATGCTGCTCGACCCTAAACTATGCAATTAATTAGTAACTCAAAGGGGACTTAAAACTTTCAGTGCCAGGTACCCACTAGGCGACCGCTTAGCTCGTAAGCGCTTTATTCTATCGCTATCGGTTACGAGCGTAGCGCTTCGCAATCTTGGCACTGAATGTGTTAATATGTTGTTATGGAGTAGAGAAATCGACCAACTTCATCTTATAATTTATCACTCAAAAATATCGTCATATACAAGCAGATTCCTTTTAGCATCCTTAGGAGGCGGCGGGTTGCGTGGCGACGGCGCCGGGGTCCAGGATCCAGAAGTCTGTGGGGGCCGGCGCGCGATAGTAACTCGCCAGCCTTCCTCGTTGCCGTCCAGAAAGGCGAGAGCATGACCGGCTATCTCTGCTGTGTCAAATGTCAGGAACACCCTGGAAAGAGTGTTGCTTTAAATGTCTATGTAGGAATATAGGTTAGTTCATTTACACCAAAATGCAATCAATATAGTCGGCCAAAAATGTGGTTTAGGCACTGGTCCCACCGCCGGCTACAGACTATTAGTCCAGGCAATGAACTGACAACTTGTATGGAAAAAATGTCAAATTTGGAAATAATTTATAATAGCAGATTTTTTCTTTGTATTGGATATATTATCAATTAAATAGTTACCTAGCAACAGAATCCAACAAAATTTCAGACATCAAAAAAATTATAACTTAACTAGCTTCTGAAAACTCAGTAAAAATATTCATAAATGGTTTTATCTTTATTTTAGTTCAATTACATTTGGTTTATAATATTCAAGATAAACAATTAAAAAAAAACAATTCATACTTTATTTAAATCTATATAAATACTTCCGGATGGAAAGTTTGTTGGATTCTTCAATAAAGCATCTTAGAATAATGTTTTAAAATGAAATAAAGAAAAAAAACGCTATTATAAATTAATGTTTTTCAAAACCGTATTTTGCCTGGAGTATATAAGCTATCGGCGATTACTCGCCCAAGAAACGAACAAAAGATAATGGCTTAAGTGTAAATAAATTTATAGTTCATCGCCGGCGGTGTGAACAGCCAGCTATAAACTATAAATATATAACTCTCTCTTTTATTTACACGAAAGAGATTATCTTTTGTTCGTTTCTTGAGCTAGAAAATAGCCATAGCTTACTCGCTCGCGGTGGGACCAGTGCCTTACCGCCCTACGGTCGAGGTTCATTTGAACGTCATTACTCATTAATCAGCAAGGTCGAATTCCAGTTGCAATAATATTATGACAGTAACTTTAGCGACAATCAGATCTCACAGAAACTTTGGTCAAAACTGGTCGACCACTTTCTTGGCCGACCGTACCTGCAAATATTATTTTTTCACCAGTTTAGCCTAGTGGGTGTGAACTGTGAAGCCCTGCCTGTGAGGCTGACGGTCCTGGGTCCAAATCCCGGTAATGGCACGTATTTGTGAGATGAGCATGAATATTAGTTTTGAGTCTTGGATTTCTCTGTATTTAAGTATCTGTATCTATTAAATCTAGCTAGATTCAGTTGGCTAAAGACCGAAAAAAATGGCATGTGATGGAGGAGGCTTTTACCCGAATGTGGACCATATAAGAAAAAAAAAACACTTTTGTATAAAACATTAACACAACTTTTAGATTTAGGAAACACTAACAGTATGGAATAAATAAAGCTTAAATATATAAATATCTATGAAATCTATCGTTGTTTAGTCCCCACAACACATACCTTGTTGGGATTGGTATGGCCTAGAGGCTAGTTTCTTTGTGTAAGATTCCCCTAATGTATTATTTTGATGGAACAATGTTTTTTTTTACTTCATCTTATTTTAATTACTAATTACCATCAGACAGTAGGTCACATGGCGTATCTTGTACTAAAGATGCCATGAAAACACTAGGTTTGGCAAACTGGATGGAACTTTTGAATAGGTTCATGCTCCTCTAATGTCTTTCCTCTACAGCCAAGTCTTGATGACCGTTTTCAATATCGAATTTAGTACTCATTAAACAATAACAAATTGTAAAACATACTTGTCTTCATCAGGCTCTTGTGTATAAGTGAATGGTTCATATGTAACAAGGCGGCGTCTGATAACTTCCTCTGTTATCTGAGTGCCTGTAACTTGTATTGTGGAGCTCCGTGCAGCATTCGGAGCTGTTGTGCCTGAAGGAGTTTCACTTCCCGGTGCGTTGCGTGGGCCTTTTTCTTCCCTTGAAATAATAATACAAATTGAAAATGCTTCTACTGAGCTTTTTGTATTGTAACGCTATATCGTTGTATATAATCGTTGAAAAAATTAACAACATAATATATATTAAAGAAAATAAATCTCAAATCAGTTTGGCATTGTGTTTCATCTTTTGTTTGACTTTCATAATATGTTTATTTGTATATTTAATAATTGTATAGTCATGTACACAATACTTAAGATGTTAAAATATTTACAAGTCAGAACATGACGCCCTGTAAGGGCACACAATAATACTTAGAAATTAAACATTTAATTACATTAGATGACAATTAACACTATCACTAAGAACTTAAACTATTATCATTAAGAAACTCCTTCACTGAGTAATAACATTTATCAATTTAATACCTTAGGTACAATAATGATTTTTCTATTCCCTACAAAGACATGAAAAAGAAAACAGCTTTTCTTAAGGAGCTACTTGCATTCATTTATACTTTGCTGTAGTCAATTTTCAAAAACTAGCACATATTCATTACATAAACATTACTTCTTTTTAGGGTTCCGTACCCATAGGGTAAAACGGGACCCTATTACTAAGACTCCGCTGTCCGTCTGTCACCAGGCTGTCTCATAAACCGTTATAATTAGACGGTTGAAATTTTCACAGATGATGTATTTCTGTTGCCGCTATAACAACAAATACAAAAAATACAGAATAAAATAATTATTTAAGGGGGGTCCCATACAACAAACGTGATTTTTAGGGTTCCGTACTCAAAGAGTAAAATGGGATCATATTACTAAGACGTCGCTGTGCGTCTATCTGTGTGTCTCCAGGCTGTATCTCATCAACCGTGATAGTTAATTTTCACAGATGATGTATTTCTGTTGCCGCTATTACAACAAAGACTAAAAAACAGAATTAAATATTCTTTTTTTTTTCCCATACGTGATTTTTTTGCCGTTTTTTATAGATAAAGGTACGGAACCCTTCGTGCGCGAGTCGACTCGCACATGACCGGTTTTTTTTTTAATTTGACAGCTAGAAGCAAATTATGCCGCGAAATGGAAGAACAAATTGTAACATTTTCATATTTTACAATAACATACTTATCCCTCGCTGTGACAAATGAATCATATAGATATTTAACTTTGGGTGTTGGCTTTTCTTCTGGAGGTGGTGGTTCCTGAGATGCACTGAATGGTTGGTAGGAAGCTACACCTCCTGCCGCACCAGTGGACCCACTCAGCTTGCGTTCTCTACCTAAATAAATAATAATGTTATTTAGGATTGATTATTACAGTTTAAAACATGTAAACATTATATACATTTAAAAGTGATCAACCCAAAATGCAGAAAATTCTCCATATGCCAGATTGTAACTATGTACAACATGTTGAAACCAAATGTTTGTGTTTTGTTTTGTTCTCAAACTTTACAAGTAGATAATATTTGGTCCAATCCCCTCTAGTTAATTATTAAATAAGCATATTTTATAAGTTGCATTTTAGTATAGTCTATTCGGAAGCATAAGAGTAAATTGTGTCAAACAAACGCAACCAAAATCGGCTTTATGCTCTGACTTTAAAGCAAAAAACATGAACACAAATGGCACAATTTACTCCTACACTTTCGGATGTACTATAAAATTTACAATATCATGTTGTCATAAAGTTGGTCTAGTGAAGGAGCTGGGAGGAGAACATGGAAGTATTGTAATAAAACTCAATACAATCATCCTAACAAGAGTTTTTAATAACCACGCAACTAAAAGCTTGTCCCCCAACATCAATAATTATACTAAAACTCATTTTGCATTAATGATTGGATGACGCTTCAAAGAACTTGGTTAAATCCATGCTAATATTATAAATGGGAAAGTGTGTATGACTGTATGTTACCTCTTCAGACTTAAACCTCTGAACCGATTTAGACGAAATTTGGTATAGAGATAGTTTGAGTCCCAGAGAAGGACATAGGATAGCTTTTATCCCGGAAATCATCCACTAAGGGAGTGAAACTTTGTAAGGAGCTATGATATAACCGAGTTCCACGCAGACGGAGTCGCGGGCAGCAGCTAGTAATAAATATTTCTAACCAGCTCTTGGCCTCTTGAAGCTAGCATTTTGCGGTTGCGGCGGCGGACTTTTGATAGCCTGAATGGCCCCGCTCTTTATCAGCTTCCGAGCGATCTCCCGGGCATCCCTGGCTTCAGTGGGACGTTTAGGAAGGACTGGCTTCTCTGGTTCCTGTTTTGGCGCTTTGAGCGCTTGGAGTGCTTTCTTCTTTTTCTTTAGTTTCTGGTATTTTGCTTGTAACATCAGTTCTTCTTCAGTAAGGTTGGAGGGAAAATGTAAATAAACCATGGTGTAGTAGACACCGTACGTAACTCAAGAGAAATCTGAAAGTACACACAAGAGAATGTATTCACTACGGACACAGTATAAGAATAATGGTATTCAATTCTTTGCACAGTATTTTTTTCTCTCTCACTCTCACTTTCAGTTATATATCCTTACTCTTTGCTCTCACGAATGCACGAATGCACGAATGCTTTTGACACCGTTTGACAGTTTTGACACTGACATGTTACTTGACTTGACTGACAGGACGCCATTGATGACAGTTCAGTGTTTTGTAGAGCTTGTTCACATTGTCCGGCAAAGACATCTAGGCACAGACATTTTCGTCATAACCACCAGTGTAGCGCAACTAGGAACAAAAATATGAATGACGTCCAACCGCTCAAATTCAGATCAAATCTGACAATTTTAGGCCGAGATTGTTCTCTATTTCAGTATATAACAAACAATAGTACATTACTGCAAAGGCCGTGAAGTAAGGGATTGATGGACAAGTTTGGGCTAGACTTTAGGGCTAGGATACAACGAGTCCAGCAATCCCTGTTCCGGCCGAGGCTTGTATAGTGCTTTTCTCAAACGATGTGAGGAAATAATAAATAGTTATTTGTTATACAAGGGTGCAGTTATAATTTAACCGCGAGTGTGGAATTGAAACACGAGCTAGCGAATGTGAGTGGTTTAAAAATATAATCCTTTTCACCTCACTAAAGTGAGAAAGATTCTAGATAAAAAAATCTAAAAAAGAAAAAAAAAACATTAAAAAAGAGTAAAAAAAGAAATTTTTTTTTAAAAAAAAACAACTAAAAAAACAAAGAAAAAACAACTAAAAAAACAAAAAAAACGCCCAAAAAAATGACAAAAAATATTTAAAAAAAGAAAAAACCAAAAAAAAAAACAAACAAAAACATTAAAAAAAACAAAAAAGGAAAAAAAAGAAAAACAAACAAAAAACAAAAAAAACAAAAAAAAAGGAAAAAAAAAAAACATTAAAAAAAGTAAAACAAAAAGGAAAACTTGAAAAAATTAAAAAAAACGACAAAAAAAAACAAAAACATTAAAATTAGTAAAACAAAAAGGAAAAATAGATAAAAAAAAATTTAACATTAAAAAATAGACAAACATCAAGAAAAGAAAAGATTTTTTTTTAATCATTAATAACGATAAACAACACTAAAAAATATACGAAAAATAACAAAAAAAATGTAAAAAACTAAAAATTTTTTTTTTACAAAAAACTAAAACAATTAAAAAAAAGTATTGGTGGTTGGCAGTATGTATTTTTTCCTTTGTCTGTTTAATATCAGTAAGCAAATTTAAAAAGTTAGAGTAGCGGCCAATAATGTTTTTAGTTAGGGTTTTCATACATTACTTCTTGGCCTAGGCCAAGAAGTAATGTAGGCAGCCATAAACAAGGAACTTCATGTCTTCATTTCGTGACATTAACGCATACATTTCCGAGCATGTTTGAGAAAAGTACTTTGTGCGACATGCAGTCCGACCGATATCGGCCTGTGTAGCGTCTCCTTATGTTCTTGGTAAACAAGAGATAGTTCGAGTCAGTGTCGCGCAACTAGGAACAAAAAGATGAATTTCATGCCTGCGTGATGGGTACCCTACCAAAAGGGCACCAAATTTTGAAAGTTAGGTATTTTAAATTTTTAGCTGTACTAATTTTAATTTTAGTTAGTTTTATATTCAAGTTATTGTGTCTTTCATAAGTAGTTTCGTTTGTAGAATATTGTTATTGTTAACAAATTTAATTGTGTACAGATTGGTGAATTTTTGTAAATAAGTGTAAAATAAACTGAAAATAAGGTGATCAGACCATTCTTAAACTCATAAAAAAGCGGAGGATCAAGTAATTCGCGAAAGCCAAAGTTACCCCCCAGGGCTGAAGTACCCCGGGTTTACGGTACAAGCTTTGCTTAATTAGTGACTAAGCCGATTTGTGTAAGATTGTAAATGAAAAAAAAAAATGAAAAATATGTACAAAAATGTATTTATTTATTGTTTTTTAATATTTGTTGTTATAGCGGCAACAGAAATACATCATCTGTGAAAATTTCAACTGTCTAACTATCACAGTTGTTGAGGTACAGCCTGGTGACAGACGGACAGACAGACAGCGGAGTTTTTGTAATAGGGTCCCGTTTTACCCTAAAAATTGTTCACGAATTAGGAATAATCCAGGAACAGTCTAATAAATTCTATTTGAACTGTGGATCAGATGATTATGAAACATTTTATTTAAATAAAAGGTATAAAATATTACAATTATGAATACAACATAAATACAAGACTAAACTATTATTTAATTAAAATAAGTAAAACTTAAACATAGAAAAAATTCAATAAGAGGCCTGGGTCTGTTGGCAGGGTGCCCATCACGCAGGCAGCATTCCCGCGCTGAACTGCGATTCTTTGCGCGAGAAAGCTGCCGGCGCGACTAGCGCGAGGGTCACCCGTTGGATCAGATTGATTATCAAATGCATATTATAATTTGGGTTAGCAATTTATTACAATATAGGTACCAATGCAATAATATTATCATACAAATATGTATTAATAAAATGATGCTGCGTAAAAAAAACATGATGAATATATTAGACCCCTTTTTAACAAACAAACTTAATTACAGTAGACGGCAAACTTCGTGCGCAAATGACCTTGCCTGCGCAAAGGCGAATTGTACGTGCAAGCTGCCCCCCCACTTCCCCTCATTTGCGCACGAAGTTTGCCGTCTACTGTACACATAAATTATAATACAGTACGCAAAAAAATTACAGCATGATTACAAAACAGCAAGTAACAGTAATAGAAAATAAAAAGTAGGTATGTAGCACCACAACAAAATATAGTCTAGTACTTACTTTCATACCATGTTCGTTCATGCTCAACATATTCAGAGAATTTATATAGTACAGTGGCGGAATGAAAAGGTTGACCAATTTTCAAATCAAATCATTTACGCGTTGCAAGCACATGTTACTTTTTTAAACTTTGTATCAGACAAGTGTTGTATTGAAAATTATGTTCAACTGTTTGACAACAAAGTTCAAATTTACTTAGACGAATTTTCCTTGACTATTAATAGTTGAACTAAAACTTTTTATTAGTTTGATCTTGCCATTACGTTGTATCCAGTTGATAAATCTAATGATTAAATCCTCTTCGCTTAAAATTATTAAAACTATAAAATAAATGTGAGTTAGGTCCTGTCAATGTCATCATTGCTATTTCTCAACTATTTCTTGTATACGTTTTTAGGGTTCCGTAGCCAAATGGCAAAAAACGGAACCCTTATAGATTCGTCATGCCTGTCTGTCCGTCCGTATGTCACAGCCACTTTTTTCCGAAACTATAAGAGCTACACTGTTGAAACTTGGTAAGTAGATGTATTCTGTAAACCGCATTAAGATTTTCACACAGAAATAGAAAAAAAACAAAATTTTTTTGGGGTTGCCCATACATATTTTTGTTTTTTATCTCGTTTTCCAAAATTCATAGAGGTCAATTCTCATAGTGGACGTATCTGTAGGCCATGTAGTGAAATGACATTCATTATGACGGAATGTGTCTGACACTCGGTCGATAAAGCAGATACTGATAAAGCCGGGTCCGCTGCACCAATGTTTTCCATGTTTTCCGTCAGTTTCGGCAATCAAATAGGGTTTTGTTTTGATTGGCAAAACATGTTTGACGTTTAAAAACCACGATAACATGGCGCAGCGGACACGGCTTAACTTATACTGAGCAAGCTAAAACAGACCTTAAGTTGGTCAACCTTTTCATTCCGCGACTGTACTAAAAGTGGTCTCTCTGGCATGCCAATAGAATAAGCATTTTCATCTATAAATGGATTCACCTCCTGGTTATTACGACATAAACAGTCAATTTTAATTTACAAGTGGGAGTGGGTTACTTTATCTTTAAATTTTCATCATGTCATTTCACTGATAATACTAGTATTATTTTTCCATATACCTCGCAATACAAAAAATAAAGTAAACACTTATCATGATCATACATGAACATAAAATTAAAGCTTTGGATTTAAATTGCTAAGGATTGACCAGAAAACAAACATCTACTCACACTGCTGCCAAATATAATTTATATAATTACACTACATTTTGATTAGTTCTAAAAATGCCACATGATATCAGCCGAAAGACATCCACTGCTAGACATAGGCCTCCCCCAAAGAGTGCCACAATGGCCTGTCCTGCGCCACCCGCATCCAGCGGACTCCCGCGAACTTTACCAGGTCATCAGTCCACCTTGTGGGGGGCCTACCCACGCCGCGCCTTCCGGTACGTGGTCGCCACTCGAGAACCTTTCCGCCCCAACGGCCATCGGTTATACGTGCAAAAAATGCCACAATTGGCCTTAATAGTATCAACGTTATCTTTAGACATTATAAGTTTATATAGACTATTTCAATTCTATATCTGAGACAGACATTTACAGCAAAATATTTAACTTAATTTACAATTAAATAGATTGGTTTTTGAGGTCATGAAGATTATTGATATATTTAGTTTTTTTGAACATTGGTCAAATAGTTAGTACTTCAAAGAAATTGTATATACACAAAAAGTTTAACACATTTGATGTCACAAACATATGCACATAGTCTCATTGTATGCAAAAAGTAGAAGAGTGCAAGCAAATGTGTTAAGGTAATAAAATACTGGGAATATACTTATGCTTATGGCAGCAAATTCTACATGTTAAGCTTAAAAGCAAATTCAGCAACTGCAACTGGGCTCTTCAGGCGGCTCGGGGTTTGATATCTTAAAGCTATCATGATCTAATGTCTGCAGCTCAATTCTTGATCTGTTTGATTCCACCAGTTGTGAAGCAATGTCGGAGAACATTTCTTCAATGCCTTTACCATTCTTGCATGATGTCTTGTAAGTAGTGCTGATGAGGTTATGGCATTGTTCACTGAAAAAGAGCCCAATTTGATTATAACTGCAGAAACTGTTGCGGCCATTCACATGGGTCCGTATAATGTATGGCCCAATACCCCATGCCCACTATATCTCTCTTCTCAACCCATGCATACAGAGAGAGAGAAAGTTATGTGAATGCGTATTATTGGGCTGTAGATTATATGGACCTATTCAAATTTATTTTCCAAGGTATCAGGCAAGGGTCACTTTCTATAAGGTGCATTCGGATAACTCCGAAAATCGGGAAATCCCGATAATTTCTACCAATCCAATAGTATTTTTTTAGGGGGGTAACTCCGAATAAAAAAGGAATATGTACATAGTGTCAGAACTATATAAGACTCACTTTTGTAGATCATTCGGAATAACCCGATTTTCTGCACTATATTAAATTTTATATTTATTTTTTTGCAGCACCTATTCATAAATATTGATAATGATTTATTTAGTCAATCACTTTACCTAATATGCAAATAAAAGTGCACTTTATGTGAACATTGTTTTTTGTTTTCAACTTACATTTAATATGGACATTTTAAAACTGCTGTTAAAATATTTGTACGAAAAGGGAGCTGAAATATACCTACAACACATAATTTTGAGATTTCAAACCGAGTTCAACATACTTACCAGAATGTTTCAATATCAGCATCTGTAACCTGAGGTGAAGATCCTTCCAGATCTGACTTATTTCCACACAAAAATATTTTGGCATTTTCAGCATAAGTTACAATGTCCAGCAAGTGCTGACTCAGGACATGGAATGATGAAGAATTGTCCAAGGAGAATACTAAGATGGCAGCTTCCGCAAATTTGTAGTAGCTGGAGGTAACAGATGCTATTCTCTCCATGCCTCCAGTATCCCAGAGCTGTAACTGTTTAGTAAAATATTTTTTATTTGTTACTACTTTACTAATAAAGTTATAAAGAATGTAATACATTTATGACGCATTTATTTATAAGAATTGTAAGTAGGATGTACCTTGATTTCCTTGTCCCCGACCTGATACATTTTGTCGAAATGATCAAGTCCCAAAGTGGCTCTTCTGTCTGCGTTGGGAACAAAGGTGTCATTGATAAATCGACGGAAAATAGAACTTTTTCCAACACCGTATTCGCCACATAATATTACTTTAAGAACTGGGGTTTTAACTACAGCCATCGTTGATCTTGCGTAGGCAAGGTTACACAAAAACTAAATTGAATAATTAATTAAGACGATTAGACGGATCATCTTCAATGATACATAAATTTCGTGGACACTGCGTTCTTTTTATTGCTCCAATAGGCTTAAGAGAGAGTGAGAGAGCGAACAAAGAAGTTAGATTATTAACGGATTATATTGTTACTTTTAATAACAATACATTCTACAAATAAATAAACAAAATAATTGAATGAATTCAAAGAAAGGACGAGCAAGATAATTATATGTCAAGTCAATAGTTGTCAAGTAATAGTTTTTTTTGGAAATTTGTTATTGGTCCAAATTATATTCAGTTGACCCTACATTTTTTCAATAACTGTGTCACAAGTTGATATAAATAATTAACATAAATTAGACGGTGGCCCCGTGACAATGCAAGCTGTGTGTTTTTCAATGAAAACTTATTTTCTACACGACCATACACTTTAACTCGGTCGTACTTACTACGCGCGTTCTGCGGCGCTACCACGAACTTCGAATCTCGAACTTCGTATATCTCTGTTTCGGTCGCTCGAGTACCATAAACCATAAGTGTGATAGAGACGGAGATATACGAAGTCCGAGATTCGAAGTTCGTGGTAGCGCCGCTGACGAAACTTTCGGATTCGCAAGTGTATTGCTGCCTTAAAAGCGTTTTGTTCGTGCTATAAACCTTGATCCCCACTATTGTTTGACATTTGATTGATTTGGTTTGGTTTTGGTAAATTTGGTATTTTGGTATCATTATCACAAAGAGTAAGGATATATAACATTATCAATATCATTATGGCAGGGTGAAAATGTTGTTGTTACTAGAATACTAGACGATTTGCATTTGCTATAGATTTGTATTGGTTACGCTCAAATATAATTATGCTTAAAAATATTTGAAATCAGAAGCAATCGTATAACCAAGCTAATACACATTTAAACAAGAGTTCTAGTCTACCATACCGGTGTTCAGGTTCGTAGCTTTGACGATATATTTTTTATGAATAACTACTAAGATTTATGCACATCATTTGATTATTTTTATAAAGATCGCTATTATGGATCTACAAACTTCGCATTTGGCTGCTGCGTTGATGGCTGGCACGAACATATACGCGAGCAATACGCTGCCAGACTCCACCGCAAAAAGTGTTCCTGATGAGACTAAAGCCGATAAACCCACTGAAACCCACAAATACACTCTAGAGGAAGAAAAAGAAGATATTGGAAGTGGTGAAGACTTTACAGATGAGGCAAGTATTGAGTTAAATAACAGTTAAAGCGCGTATTACATTATCCTAAATTAGGCACTAACGAGAGGGACGTCGCAATACGTTAGATACGTATTGGAGATAATTTCATCTCATTCCAACGTATTGCGGCGTCCCTCTCGTTAGACTACTTAGTGCCTACTTTAGGATAATGTTATTATTATTATTTTTTATTATCAGCCTATAATGCCTATGACTGCATATTTATTTGTGACACAGGCTTCTTCCAGCTTCTTCCACTCTTCTCTATTCATAGCTGTGCGTTACCATAGAGGCCCCACTATCTTTTTAATGTCGTCAGACCTTAGTTTTCTTTGTCTTCCTCTTTTTCTTTTTGTTTGGAATCTAGGAGTTCAATTTGTTAAGTTTTGAGAAAACAAAAACAAATGGTTTTTGTTTTCTCTGAGTATATGGCCTACCCATCTTCACTTAAGGATTTTAGTTTTGACCGTGACATCTTCTACTTTTGTTATGTTTTTTTTTTTTTTTTTTTATATCTGTAGCTCTTCTTCTGTCTCTCCTTGTGTAGCCTAGCATGCTCCTTTCCATGGCTCTTTGGCAGGTTATCAATTTTTGGTCTTGTCTTTGTGTGTTTGATTACTTCTGGCAGCCATATGTTAGAATAGGAAGTATACAGCTGTTATATACACCGTGGCCGTGAATAACCCGAAAGATTTAAGCTAACGATACTAGAGCCTAATTAGAGTATATAAAGTTATGTAACATATAGTCCAAAAACTCTTAATTAAGGAGATATTAATTATTTGAAACAAATCAAAAGTTAAAAAATCTCCATTTTAACACACCCTAAAGGCTTGAGCATAACTTGACACTTGTCATGGAACACAAGTCACGGCATTCGCCGTTAGTCGTATGATTTCGGAGCGATTCGTGAAGTGTTATGCTCGCTCTCTGTTCTTCAACTTGAGTTTCTCAACTAAAGAGTTGTTCACAAAGAAGCGGGCAATTAATAAGATTTAATTTGTACTGAAATAGTAATTTAATTAAGACACATAATTAGACCCATGTTGATACAACATTATTTACTCGTACTGTCGTCAAAAATACGTGGTTTAAATCTTTCGGGTTATTCACGGCCACGGTGTATATTTTAGGATATATGTAATACGCGCTTAACCCAGAACCATAATTAAACATTCCATCAAATCTACGAAGAAATGTCACTGTCACACTGAAAAATCTACCATTGTCAGTATGATGTTCCAGGTGTAACCAACCTTATTATGATATAATTTAATATAATAGTAACAATCGATGTGGGGCTGATCAGAAATACCTAGATAATTCATTTATTTATTTATAACATTTTAGATAGATAGATAAATCATTTCTTTGTTTGCTACAAACACAAAACTTAAAAGAACATTATAAAAAATACAAGACAAAAAGGACTCAGTGCATAGCTTTGCTTGCAATTGAACAAAACACTAGTATTCTGTTAGAACCCAGAAGAATGTAGTTAAAACGGGGCAGTAAGGGCAGCTACTAGATCCCTTGCCGCCACGCAAAAATGGCATTAGGATTTCATTCCTAACTTTTTAAGTGATGATAATCTACATTCACAAATTTTTGAAAAAAAGTACAGTCAGCGAGAAAATCATCACTTTTGACGAATTTATTTTTTAATGCCATTCGATCCCATTCCTATTAAGGATCAAAATACTCTACAGGACCGACTAAGGTTTGACTACTAGAACGCCCAGAAATCAAAGAAAACTTTTTCCATACAGTTAGACCTTAGTCGGTCCCGAAGAGTATTTTGATCCTTAATAGGAATAGGATCAAATAGTATTAAAAAAAATCCGTCAAAAGTGATGATTTTCTCGCTGACTGTACTTTTTTTCAAAAATCTGTGAATGTAGATTGTCATCACTTAAAAAGTTAGGAATGAAATCCTAATGCCATTTTTGCGTGGCGGCAAGGGATCTAGTAGCTGCCCTTACTTGCCCCGTTTTAACTTTCCACCCTGTATGTGTAGAAAATATAATAAATAATAATAAATAAATAAATAATAAATAAATATTACAGGACAATCTTACACAAATCAACCTAGGCCCACGGTAAGCTCAATAAGGTAACATATAGATACTTATATACATATATAACATCCATAACTCAGGAACAAATATTCGTGATAAACACACAAATAAATGCCCTGACCGGGATTCGAACCTGGGACCTCCAGCTTCGTAGGCAGAGTCACTACCCACTGGGCTACGGAGGCCGTAAATAAATGAACTAAATAATTCTAAAGAAAATATTTGTCAGCTCCAGACGAACGTAAGGACTGATTCAGTCTGGAATGGCAGCTGCCGGCAGGAGCAGGCTCGCGTAACCGCGGGCGGCCGCTCGCCGCCTCCCGTCGCCGCCTATTATCTACATACTTAAAGACCAGTATAGCTTAAAAACGGCGCCCGCGGGTAGAACCGCCTACAAAAACGCGCGGCGTGGCGTTTCCGAGCTTTTCAAGCGATACTAGTCTATAAGGTGGAACAACACAAAATCCTGCCAAAGAGTTGCCAACAGATAGCGCACTAACGTAATTTCGGTGTTTGCTCATAATTTTTTGCAAAGCCGTGACCAGTACTCACCTGTGTTTCAATCTGCACAAGGTGAAAGTCTTACTACATACTCGTATGAATCGCAATCAATCTGCACTGATCAGTGTTTCTTTTTATTTAAAGTAAAAGTGTCATATATATTACCTAAATTACAATTTCAAGTTCCTGAAATGGATAGATTAAGGCTTGTTCACGAAATAAAGTAGCCATAAGAAAATGTAAATAAATCTTGTTTTTCTCACAGCACTTCAAACAAAAAACAGTCAATTATATCACTAAACATTGTAAAAAGAATGTACAATGCAATTTTTTGTAAAAACCCTAAGAGTTGGCAAACTGTCTGACTTTCTTTCGAATGCCTGCCATCAGCGTATTTATTGATTTTTTTGTGAACTGACGAGAGGCTGCGTTCCATATTTTTTTGAAATCAGCTTCATTGTCGGCCACTGCCCCCTTCTTGAGCAGGTATCGTTTGATATTTGCCCAATACCTTTCAATCGGGCGAAGTTCTGGGCAATTTGGTGGGTTAATGTTTTTCGCGATATAACTACTATTCTTGTTATCAAGCAAATCTAAGGTGGCTTGAGCGTAATGAGCAGAAGCTAAATCAGGCCAAAATATTGGAGGACGTGTATGTTTCCGATATAAGGGCAGAATTCGCTTTTTAATACACTCCTGTGGGTAGACATCTCCGTTTATTGTACCGATAGTGAAAAAGCTCGTACTTTTAAGCCCGCAAGAGCCTTGCCATACAAGGATTTTTTGGGCGAATTTTTCAAAAGCCACGCTCTTATGTTCTTCTGGAACGTCCTCGCCAGCTGCACACGAGTAAAACTGGGGCCCCGGTAACGTTTTCATGTCTTTTTTTACATATGTTTCGTCATCCATTAAAATGCATCGGTCGTTATTTTGAATTAAAAACTTGTCCAAATCTTTAGCTCGAGATTTCGCTCTTTCAAGCTGGGCAGCAGTCCTTTTCGGCATTTTCTGTTTCTTCCTAGTCTGTAAATTATTTCTCTTTTTGGCGTTTTGTACGTTCCCGACCGAAGCTTTTAACTTTTTGGCTACATCGCGAATAGAGGCCGATGGATTTCGACGGAAAGACGCTACTATGTCCGTGTCCAATTTTGGCTTCACGCAGCCTTTTCTGCGACCGCAACCTGGTAGATCACCTAGAGTATTAAATTCCCTAAACATTTTTATTACTTTTCGTACACCATTTTTAGATAATTGATACCGTTTTGCGAGTTGTCGCATCGCAATACCCTTTTCTGTACAGTAGGATATTATAATTAATTTACGAGTTTTTTCATTTATCCTCGGCATCTTGATTTTATCTAGTCAATGACATATATTATAAAATTTATCTTCAACTTGACAATACATGTGTCAAAATATCATGCATTGGCATAGCAAAAGCTTTCTATATAATTATGAAGGCCCAACTTTTGGTGGCTACTTTATTTTGTGAACAAGCCTTAGACGTGTAGTCCGAACAAAATTTGTATGTAATTCGTACGAATCGTTTCACCTTAAAGTATAGATAACGTTTAAAATGATTTCAGCCTGAAAGTGCTCGCCGCGTGGCTGCCGGCCGCTGCCATTTCAGTCTGAATCGGCCCTTACATACCGAAAACGAAGTGAGGAGTAAAAAAGTCATGGCCATTTCACGAGTAGTTGTTATGTTGTATTTTTAAATTGAAATACCGTAGATATATAATAATAATAATGGGACCGGTTCACGGGTATCTACCGATGTACCTGTGTATGGGTCCTAGCAGGTACTATACATGACATTAAACTTCGTCTCCAACTCTACGTGTTGGATCTATATTGCACGCCTTCCAAATGACCGGGGTTCGCTCCGTGAATTTGAATCGGAGATACATAATAAAAATATATATATTTCAGGCATCTAAGGCCCATAGTTATAAATACCTTATACATACAATTATAAAATTAAAAACATACACACATCTTCAAACCATAATATTATTGTGTCGTAACTGATACCAAATGTGGTTGAGACCGGAATATTGCCATTGTAATGTGAAAATAATTGTAAATACATTAAGCATGTTTATTTATTAAGACAATTTTTAGAAATTGTATCTTTAAAATTACTACTAAATTAATTACTTACGTGCATTTTTTCGCCAAGACTAAATTTACTATTGATAGAATGTTTCACTTTAATGGCAACACAGTAGTAGATTTAATATAATTTAATTATGGTTCTGGGTATAGTTATACCTTTTTACCACTCATCACAAATAATCTTTACTTAATATTTCTGACTTATTAGGAATGTGAAGCGCAGGCAGGTAGCAAGTCCACACCTGGTCGAGGTGTCACTTTGCAAATGTTATTGGAAGAGAAGATGTTGGAACCAGGCAATGCTGCTATGACTATAGAATATTTAGTAAGTATCACAGATTTTTTAATTTCTTCAAATTATTGAGAACCTACCGTATAACTAAGACACAGAATTTTATCTTATTAACATCAACAAGGAAATTTGATCAAAGAATAATATTTTGATGAGGATGGCTAATTATTGTTGTTGTAATGGTTGTCTAGACTTTAGTCCATTATTTAGATATGTGGATATATCTTTATACTCGTACTTTACTAGGTGGCCGCGCGTATTGCAAAGCGGACAGGCAAACCCGCGGGATAAAATAATGCCTATACCCATCAAGAAAGTCCATTCTACATGCAGTTGAAAGATTTTTTTAAATCTGATATGTTCCGGATATTACCCAAAACATACAAACTTACAAAACTACAATCTCACAGACTATAGTCATCATAATACTATTAGTATAGATATAATACACATAACTCTAAAGAGGCTTCTTTTACCCCTTCGTTAAACTTAGGGTGGTTTGCAATTTGCATCTATCACACTACTTTCCTCAAACATACTCGTACAATGAAATTTCGTAATTCCGTGCGTTATAACAGGCTTCAAAGTATCACGTTTCAGGCGGAAGAAGAAGAGAGAGAACTGTAAAGCAGTTTCATAGGAAATTAAAGGCCTAGGCCGGGAAGTAATTTTTTTTAAATTTCATTCCACAATTTGTGGCAATGGTCACAGAGTTGAGCTATGAAAATTTGTTTGATTTCGTGAAGTTTTTTTATTTATTTCATTGCATGTTTGAGAAAAGCACTATACATGCCTAGCCGTGAAAAGGGCTTGCCGGCTTCGTATCACTATACCTACTCACCCGGCAAGCCCTTCTTTCCCGGCGGCTGCAGTAATTCAATTCAATTCAAAAATTTATTTCGGACATGTACATCCATATTTGTGGTTAGTAGCAATAAAAACACTTATTATTAAACTAATGTTAGTGGACACAAATTACAATGATAACTAAAATATTAACTTAGTACTAAAACTTACGCAGCCTAGATTGCCCGCATCCCATTCACATGCAGTTGCATCCAGTGGTGTTGCATCCAGTAATGTACTATTTATTATACTAATGGCAAAACATTAAATATGGTGCCGGCAGTTGTCATTGTTAACTTTTAAACTTCTTAAGTGTTGTACTACGTGTTTTTGTTAATTTCGGTTAATTGCAAGGGGGCATAGTTAAATGGGTCTTAACTGTTTTTGTCAATTTCGGTTAATTGAAAGGGGGCATAGTTAAATGGGTCTTAACTTAAACGTAACGTCATAACAGCTTTTTAAATTTTGTAACGTACTCTACAAGAAGGTTTAAAGTGAGTTCGTTCGATATTAGGCAACAACTGACTCGGAGGTACATATTTTTTATTTCATGTGTTTTAAGAGGGGAAGGCCAAGGATATCTTACATGGAGCAAATAAAAGAGAAAATAAACGCTTCATCGTATAGAGAAATATAAAGAAAGGCAGAATGTAGAACAAGTTGGAAATTACTCCACCGACAAGAGCCTAGCTCTTAAATAAGAAGAAGAAGTGTTTCAAGACCCTTGTGAACAATAAGACAATAACCGTTAATGTTACATTTGATTATTTTGTATAAAATCGAAAAAAAAAATGTTTCTCAAAAATAATTATGCTAATTTCTTTCTGTGAATGTACTCTGCAATAAGCCGAAGTTAACGGAAATTCCCGGGAACACCGGCATAGACAGATTTTAACGGATATAAAAATAACTTATAAAAAATTGATAATGCAACACAACAATAACTGAGCCTTGGTCTTGTATTTTTAACCGGCTTCAAAAAAGCAGGAGGTTATATTTTCCACTTTATGTATTTTTTTTTATGTATGTTCGCCGATTTCTCCGGCAATTGTGGACCGATTTCCAAAATTCTTTTTTTATTCGAAAGAGTATACTCCCGAGGTGGTCCCATTGTCACCAATTTAGTATCTGATGATGGCATCCCAGGGAAATTGAGGGCAACCCTCAAATTTTATAGGCACGCGTGTAGTGATTTTGGTATTTTCTATTATAACTCGTGTATTTACCCTCGGAAATCGTAATTTTGGTACAGTGAAACTGATGATGAAGACTACAGATGACTCCTCAAAGATGTAAAGTACGTCAAAGATTCTGACATGATTCCATTGAAGTAGCAACTAATGAAGTGTTAATTCTGAGATCCTTGAGGAATTGACGGAACTCCTCAAATAATATCAGCCCACATATAGCGACTTGGGTTTTATCTGTAATAATCAACGCATTTGCTCTCGGAAAGCAGTTCATGTGGTAAATTGGAAAGGAAATGTGGAAATTTTCATGTACCATGTGGCTTGGCGAAGTACTGAATTGAAGTCGGTTTAAACTTTGTTTTTAAAGTAAATTATTGATAAGAAATAGTCAAGGTCAAGATATAATTATTACTTTTAATTTCAGGGCCAAAAGTTTGTTGGTGATTTGCAGGCTGATGGAAAGATTAAATCTCATGAGACTGAAACTATATTTTGCTCCCCCTCAGCATGGGCCATACATTGCAAGAGAATTATAAATCCAGACAAAAGGTCTGGATGTGGCTGGGCATCAGTCAAATATAGAGGCAAGAAATTGGATACTATCAAAGCCACATACTTGCGGAAGAAACAACTACAAAGAGAAAATATGCACACTGATGGTATAGTTCTTTATATTTTTACATTTACATTATATAATATACATCACATCCCACATCATCCACATCTGTCTACTCATCTACTGGTGGTTTAGGCATAGTAGTCGTAGGAGCGAACACCGTTCACTGTAACTGTAGAATTTAAATGGGATGTTCAGACTCCCACTTCTTGAAATGCGATTATATGACTTTTGCATCATCGATAAAAATCAAAACATAACATATTATGTGGTTGTTTTATGATCTTGATCTGGTTACAGACGTCGTTATAATAATTTTCAAGCAAAGCTTTTAATTACAGAGGAAACTGAAATGGAAGTGGAATGCCCTCCGGAACCACCACCACAGAGAGTTGTGATGAAGCATAACACAATACCCAACAGGATGATGCAGCAGTAAGTTTATATTAAACATTTTAAAATAATTCCATTATTTTATTTTTTATGTCTACAATTTTTCAATATTACAAAGTTACACAGTTCCCGGACACAGTAGCCCGGGGCAGCTAACTAAACTAAATGCAGCTCGCTATCGGAACTCAGATTTTGAGGAACGGGCGGGGAGACAAAGAATTTATCTTTAATGATCGTTATTATCACTTAGATAACACCAATAATAAACAAAACAGCACAGTTCAATACAATTCCAGTAGAACTGTGTCACTTTGTAATACTGAAAAGTTAAAAGAAAATTCATTCAGTACACATCTAACCCTACGCAATGTATTAGGTGTAGGATACAATTTAAAATACCTATATTTTTTTCCTAATGAATGATCTAATGATTATCCTTTTACATCAAGTTCAAACTTGCATGTTTTTTAACCCTTGATGCAATCGAGGTGTGTTATAAGTTTAATTAGGTACTTAAGTTTATCATGCGAAAGACGAGAGAGAAGTGGGAAGACATGAAGAAGGCCCATACCCGTCATGGGTGCCTAATATAGTTTGAAATAGATACTTATATAAACAAGTTGTAATAAATATATGTATAATAATAGGGAACAATACCTATAGGTTTAAATAAATAAATATATCTGTCTAAGGTATTTTAGCTCCCAAGCGGATGAACCCATTTGAGTTCGTTTTTTTATATCAAAAAGTCTTGTCTGTCAAGATGGTTCTTATCCATGTTTGTTTTGTCTGGGGGAGTGGTAAATTATTTGAAACATACTTTTTTATTGTTTTCAGTGACGCAAATATGCTCATAGAGGCAGTGTCATTCTCTTCTGTAGGGAAAGTGCAGCCATTTCTGGTGTCAGTAAGTTCCAATGCTTGTCTTATACTTGATATACATTGTCATTTGAAGAAACAAGAAGTTTATGGATACCTTGCTGGAAGTTGGGATCTCAACACTCATAGTAAGTTCAATTGAGCATATATGTATGGTATTTGGAAGATGAGTGCAAAGATAAAGGTATAAATAACCACAAGACTCGTAAGTGAGGCCAGATTCATAGGTACTTGTCTGAAGTGATGCCTTCTGATGTGCTCTGTCGCGATATGACGGTATGTAGCGATATTATAGATCAGCGCACTCGAAATTTACGGAACTTGCGTTCACAATGTTTGCTAATGAGACTCCATCGCACTTTACCGGGGTAAGTGGGGGATTCCCAGCACTTTAGTGCTCTGACGCGAATCGGAATCACTTCTGAGTGACTCAGAACTTCAAGTTCTGCCGCGACAGAACAGAAGCCGTCGCGTAAGAGCGAATCGTATAAATGCGAATCTAACTGTACACGTCATGTCAGACAAGCATGAATTCGGGTTCGATGTGGTTAAAACCGACCAAGCGCGAGTCGGACTCGCGCACGAAGTGTTCCGGACCATTATCTAAAAAAGGGCAAAAAATCACGTTTGCTTTATGGGAGCCCCCTTAAATATTTATTTTATTCTGTTTTTTAGTATTTGTTGTTATAGCGGCAACAGAAATACATCATCTGTGAAAATTTCCACTGTCTAACTATCACGGTTCATGAGCCTAGCCTGGTGACGGACAGACAGACAGACGGACGGACATTTTTAGGGTTCCGGACCTTTGGGTACGGAACCCTAAAAATGTCCCAAAGTCACCTTTACCGTCTAGTTTGCGTTTGCACTCAGCTTTCGATCACATGTATTTCAATAAATCGCCCATTAATTCACGAAACACAATTCAACATTCGTTTTAATTATTCAGTACCTAATGTAAAAACTTTACATGACTTTCATGAGGAATGGGCGGTTTTTGATTTATATGACTTAACAAACTATTGATATTTCTTTGTCACACCACACTCATACTGATTCATTTTGTTATAGATGTGATGATCACTCACACATTCCCATGTTTGATAAGCAAAAGTGATCCTAGACCAAGGGTATTGGTAGAGCTGGAGATCCAGATGGAAATTGAGAAACTTGGTCTCACTCTCCTTGGGTGGTATCATTCACACCCCACAAACCCAGCTATGCCAAGTTTGCGAGACTGTGACAACCAATTGGAGTACCAAATCAAAATGAGAGGACCATCAGAAATTTCATACATACCGTGCATTGGCGTCATCTGTTGTAAGTTTCAAAGAATTGATTATTTATGATTCAACATGGTTAAAGGTAAAATATTACTTTATTGTTTTGTTTCAGCTCCTTATAACCCAGAAAGCCCTGTTCTGGAATCATCCCTAACCTGCTTCTGGGTAATGCCGCCCCCGGAACAGCGACCCACGGAGTACCCGCGCCCCTTACTGCTGCAGTACAGCATGATCCATGATAGTCACTTGTCTCCGCATGCCATGGAACAGATCAAAAATAGCATTAAGTATTACTTTACATATCCCGACGAGACATTTGTCGACTTCAAGGATAATTTTAAACCAGATATTTCATACCTAGACAAATTAAAGTGTACATTGACACCTAAATTTCCGCGAGAGCAAAGTGATGGGCTTTTATGGCACTTCATCCGTGATGAACTAGGATGCTCCTCTGAGCACGATGATAAAATTGACTTGGATGCTCTGCTGGCAGTTCCTCAGGCTATTCCTGTGTCGAAACCAAGTCAAGCATCATCTTCTCATTCATCAAACTTTCCTTCAGTTAGCACACTGCAACAAATGGTTAGCAGGCCTGCAGGAGTTCCCCCCATTAATGTAACTTCGGGTCTTGGATCTGGTTCTCCTCATAAGTTTGATACACCTCCACTGAACATTCCATTGATGCCAACTTCATCCAAGTCCTCTAAATCAAGCACACCAACATTGCCGTCAGCTTATCCGACTGGATTGGATATGTTAACAAGCATGGCGTTAGGGTTGGGGTCTTCAAACATGCCGATGCCGATGGGTGCAGGTAGTTTAGAGAGCCTTGCTGCCGCAAACAGTATGCTGACAGGACTCTCCTCTGGAATGTCTTCTAGTTTAGCGGCGAGTCTCTCTGGTGGGAAACTTCCTGATCCGCCATCTTACGCGGCGTCTTTACACAACCTGACTAGTGGCATAGGCAGTTATGATAAAACATCTACCAGTACTTCGACTAGTACTACTTCTGCAACTCCTATACCAGCCAGTATTGCTTCAAATCTAATGATGAGCTCGGCAGATATAGCGAACGCGTTATTCTCGGCCAGTAGATATTCCAGTGCGGGAATATTGGGCATTCCCGATCCAATGTCCAAATCGACATTAGCCGCGAACAACATGTTTTTGTCACCATCTCTGTTGAAAATGCAGGAATCCTTAATGAAACCTCTTTCTAGTAGCAGTCCTATCAGTTCTAGAGTGGGTTTGGACCAGAGTCCGTTAATGAAGTCTCCTCATGATCTACTTAAGGGAAACAAAGATTACCTCCCACCTGATTTTGGTAGTATAGGAAAAAGTAAATCAGATACTCCCCTGGACCCTATGAACTTGGCAGAGACTACAACGTCGTCTAAAGCAGATACATCGAAAGCTGACAATATAGAGTCGCAAGCGGCAGATTTTAGCTTGCCTTCCAGGGTAAGTGGAGAATCGTTTTTGAACCAAATGCTGGAACTCACGAAAAAGACGACCATGCCCGACTATTTAGACTACAGTCAGCCGTTGAAGTTATCCAAGTCGGAAGAACTATCAGCGCCTCCTGTGTCCAGTCACTCATACTCGAGTACGGGAAGTATCGTGGACACAATATCGCAAGTTGCGATGGGAAACTATTCTGGCCACGATGAGCCTATCGATTACGGCAAAGAGCTAGATTACAGTACTACCCAAACTTCGACTAGCGAAAACGGAAGTTAAAGAATCTCTAGTCTTTACGGCTACTTATAATAATTATATTTAAGAATAAACGTACGAATGTATTGTGTTAGTGATACTGTTTTCTTATCATGCCATAGATTATCGCAGAAGTAAGGTATTTATCCGTTTCAGTCATGTTTAAAAAATGCGAATGCTTCGTATAATGCTATTCCCGCGTAATACTATCGTCACGGAATACCTCTCGCATTTTTGTTCGTAGTGGGTTTATTCCCCAGTCGTCGGCATCTCCACTCTGCTGGGGATAAAGTTGTAATGCGGACCGGAACAACAGTGAGTGTGAAATAGTATGAAATCGCAGGACGAACATGAAGGTGCAGACTGGACAATTAATAAGTAGTCTGAATGCTTTACATTAGCTATAAACATTTACTCTTTGTCATGCTAGGAGTGGTTCTGAATGATTAAAGTAATTTCCTTAAAATTCACTCGAAAATATGATATGACAATCTGTGACACAACGAAACTAATAACCAGTGATCGGATTTTACGGTGCAACACGGTGGGATATCGAGTAGAAATATTAATATGGATATGACCAAAATCCCGGCATCTTGTTTAAAATAAATGCTAGTGAGAATTATGATATTTCTAATTAGGCCGCATAGGCTATTTGGCAAACAACTTTTTTGGTGTCCGTAATGTCTGCTTCCACCATGGCACTAATTCTTGACTATAGTGAAATTATTTTATATCAATAGTTAAAATGTAATTGAATTTTATTTCATGTAAAATCAGTATCATTGTCCTCCAAAAACAAATGTAAGTCCCGGAATATCGTAGCATGTCCATATTAACATAATGTTTGGGTCATTCACTCCGTGTTGCACCGGGAAATCCGATCATTGCTAATAACGTAATAATAATAACCTAATAAGCTATTAAAAACTAACTCAAATTATCTGCTCAATGCTCTTACTATTAGGCTGTAGAGACAATGTAGATTATTTTTAGCACCTTGTTCGCTCGGCTACTTCAGTGACTGTAGGTACGTTTTTTGTATAAAGAGTCAGTGTGTGTTCGATTTGAAAATTGGTATTGAATGGTTTTGATTTCATACTAAAAGAACTTAATATTTTAATGTAGGTAATTAGGTGAGTATTAGTTATTAATTAGAAGAAGCAAGCGAGGAATGGCCGAATATAAGTTAAAGATTTGGTGTTTTTTGTAATAGTTTTGTAACGATTAATTGCGTCCGCTGTATTTATTATAGCAAATAAATTATGCATAATCTTAATTTCGTAACTCATTGTTATTTTATTTCCTGCGCCATACATAACCCCTTGATATCGAGGAAAGTATTCATTTAAATATGTTATCAATGTTATCATGACAAAGCCCGGATGACGGGAGAAATTATGTGTTGACGTCTCATTAGTGCGAGGACACACATTTTATAAGTCGATGTCGATAAAATCAATTTTCTATATATTCCGCGTAATCGGCTATCCAAGTACGTAGTTTCTTCTTGCGTGACATGTCGGCTCGATAATGTTAATGAATTAATGATAGTAAATTAATTAGTCTTAATATAATTTCTAAGATTGACACAGATTGACTTGAGTCAATGTCAGATAGCGGTTGTTTATAATTGCGATAAGGAAATATTATATGAAAGAGGTTTGTAAGTTATGAGAAAAGTATCTATTTAGAACTGTCACTCTTAATTTATTATATGTTACAATCATTTCCCTGAGTATGATAATATTGTATGTAATAAGTTAACTGAAATTATATATAATGTAAGCTTACCAGGTACCTGGTGTAGTATTGTGCAACAACCTGGCATGTAATATAATGAGTTTTATCAATAAATTTCTGATTCAAAAATTGTTCGTATGGATGTCGATGGAATAGTCGATATTTCATTAAGCACTAGGAAAAGTGTATTTTGCTCCCGTCATCCGGGCTTTGTAATGCAAAGATTAAAGAGGGAAATCCCCCTTATTGCCTAGAGCACAACAAATGTCAGGTTGTACTAAAAAAACATTAAGCGACAAGGAATATCGAAGATCCAAATGTATACTACGTGGACTGGACACCGATAGCGAAAATGATAAAGCAATGTTATTTCCCTAGTTCATAGGAATTGAAATCACGGTCGCTTTAATGATTTTAGATAGTGCTAAGTATGTAATCTAATCGATAATACAGCTGATACGTTCTGATAGGTATTGTTTGCTCATAAGTCTTTGGGCCGTTTAATTGGCAGTACCTACTATGCATTGACTGATAGTTAAATACCATTGTTTGGATTACAAAACTAAGGATGTGATTTTCTGTGATGTGGACTTACACTAAAAAAAGACATTTTCTGTGACACTTAAATAGTTTCTTCGTTTAATAAGTATCAAAAAGGTAAGTCTATGTCTACGACGTATGCTTGGAAATAATTACTTGACTACGCTTAAATCTCATTAAACTCCGCGTGACGTGAAATATCAAAGATTCGTAAAAATCAATTCGCTTAAAACATCAAATGCCATGTACCTAATCGATAACATCAAAAATTTGTGGTGACGCCATTACTTCCAATGAGCTGGTTTGAATAA
Source organism: Epinotia brunnichana (assembly GCA_963854355.1). Lineage (NCBI taxonomy): Eukaryota > Metazoa > Arthropoda > Insecta > Lepidoptera > Tortricidae > Epinotia > Epinotia brunnichana. The sequence goes on along the minus strand of OY977939.1, from coordinate 15,262,417 downwards.
AATTTAAGGTCCTCTATCCATCTATCCGAATCTAGGTAACCTACACCTAACAATGCTCCAGCATGAAAACCTCTGCAATCATCATCCTCCTAGCGTTATTATTCCCGGTTGTGCCCCTAAAGGAGCCCGGGGTCCGCTTTGACACCTAATCCCAAGATTTGGCATAGGCACTAGTTTTACGAAAGCGACTGCCATCTGACCTTCCAACCCAGAGGGAAAACTAGACCTTATTGGAATTAGACCGGTTTCCTCACGATGTTTTCCTTCACCGAAAAGCTAACGGTAATTCCGTACATAAGTTCCGAAAAACTCATTGGTACGAGCCGGGATTTGAACCCACGACCGCCGCTTGACAGCCGCATGCCTGAACCACTAGGCTACCGTAGCTTATCATGAAAACCTCTGCAATATTAAACATAATTTAGACAGAAAAGCTTTTATTTACTTAGCCCGTTACATTGATGAATACTGTTACTACTGTAAATAGGGATACTGTTTCAGGAGATGGCTACGTCCGGCCTGAAAGGGCGGAGAGAAAGTGACGACGATTCTGACTTGTACACGCCGCTTTTTGACGACTCCGAGGATTTTGAGTAAGAACCATTCTAATATTCGGATTTCAGAGGCTTAGCCTTTCAGACTACGATAGGTACTATACTGGAAACGGGCTTTGTGAATAGAACCAGCCTTAATAAGATACATAAAGAAAATGCTCGAAACCAGTAAGAATTATTAGAAGCATGATGTTTTCCGTTTACTTTCGAAAGTGTTTTATATCGGTAACGTAACAAAATCGTTTGTCTACGAGTACTGAAAAGGGCTCGAAACGTCGGGATGTCAACATTCATCATCGTCATCGTCCCGGCCGATTTCGACCACGGCGACTGGAGAAAAAAAATGGGAAATTTGGGAAACTAAAAATATTTAAACAGCCATTTGCTGTTCAGATTAAAATCTAGGTACAAAACAGTAGTCAGTCACTGTATTTACGTAGCGTAGGTAGGGATAAGTAGGTATATACAGTCACAATATATAAATATACATTTTGGTACGTATTTCTGGACAATAAGACTCAAAACTGTTTAAGTACATACTTATTGTTAGAGTTGACCGTATCAAATAGATCACAATCGACACCGGACATCAATTAAAGATAAGACAATGCAAAGGTGTATTTTCTTTTTATTGTGCTATTGCATTTAATCTAGGTAGGAATTTGATTTGCAAATTACCTACCGCATGAAAATCAAATATTCATATTCGTTTATTTGCTGCAACCATGGTGTTTATAGGATGTTCTTAAAATCTAATCAGTACAGACATGGACCCTACTAGGGTGTAGCAAGATGCTTAAATACTAAACTAACCTAAACATACATATATTTATAAATTCAACATGTTATATTTATATAAAATCTGCACATTAGATATCAACATACCTACTTGATTGCATTTGCACTATCTATTAAACTGTTAAAATGTAATGGCTCATGAACTCCTGCAGCGAGTATGGACATTCAGTTAGGAGGTAAGTTTTAAGTTTATTAACAAAAGTGTTATATGTAACTTCGTTTCTTATAAGCTGCGGGATTTTATTGTAGATTCTAATAGACATTGCGTAAGGGCCTTTACTGGACATTGTTAGTTTGGCGGGAACTGCTTGAACAATTTTATTGCGATATAGTTAATGGCTAATGACGAAGTTCGTAGGTATATCGAAACGGATACGGAGATGGCTGTCGCTCGACTCATATAAGTGCGACAAATACGCAGAGAGATTCGAATTTCGACTTTCGTGGTTATAGTTCAGATTAGATCACCAAAAAGCTCGGTGTGCTCAACGGAGTGAAGCGGTACTTCTCCCCGCGACAGAGACTTCTATTTGATAAGTCTCAAGTCCTTTCCCACATGGAGTATTGCTGACATATTTGGGCGGGAGCACCTGGATACCAGCTTGGGCATTTCGACTCGCTTAAGAGACGTACTGTGCGAATCGTAGACGATCCCAAACTCACAAGCGGTATTAAACCGTTAAGTCTAAGCAGATACTTTGCCTCCTCGTGCGTGTTCTATAGCTTGTTCGATATGACGCCCACGGCTGCTTTTTACCACCGCACCCCTCGCCGTAGGCAGGGAATTCATCCTCACACCCGAGAACCTAAATGGTCGCGTACGGCACGGCTTCAGAGAAATTTCCTCAAACGCTCCGGTTGCATGTGGAATGAGCTCCGAGGTTTTCCCGAGGGACTACAATATGGGGCTATTCAAGAAACAAGTATACATTCTTAAAGGGTCGGCAATGCGTATGTGACACCTGGAGTTTCCAGCGTCCATATTAGGCTACGGTGACCGCTTATCAGCGGGCCGTAAGCTTGTTTGCCACCGACGTGGTATAAAAAAAGATTTCACAACATCTTGTAATACACAGCGGAAATCTCTTTTTACCCATGGAAATTTAAGTTTTACTTTTAAATTTTATTTTCTTTATTGCCCATTTTTAGGGTTCCGTAGCCAAATGGCAAAAAACGGAACCGTTATAGATTCGTCATGTCCGTCCGTCTGTCTGTCTGTCTATCTGTCTGTCTGTCCGTCCGTATGTCACAGCCACTTTTTTCCGAAACTATAAGAGCTATACTGTTGAAACTTGGTAAGTAGATGTATTCTGTAAACCGCATTAAGATTTTCACACAAAAATTGAAAAAAAAAACATTAAGTTTTAGGGGTCCCCATACTCAAAACTGAAACTTAATTTTTTTTTTATCAAACCCATACGTGTGAGGTATCTATGGATAGGTCTTCAAAAATTATATGGAGGTTTCTAACATCATTTTTTTCTTAACTGAATAGTTTGCGCGAGAGACACTTCCAAAGTGGTAAAATGTGTGTCCCCCCCCCTGTAACTTCTAAAATAAGAGAATGATAAAACTGAAAAAAATATATGATGTACATTACCATGCAAACTACTAACGAAAATTGGTTTGAACGAGATCTATGAAGTAGTTTTTTTTTTAATACGTCATATCGTAAAAAAGCAATTTATGTAACGGAACCCTTCATGTGCGAGTCCGACTCGCACTTGGCCGCTTTTAGGGTTCCGTACTCAAAGAGTAAAACGGGACCCTATTACTAAGACTTCGCTGTCCGTTCGTCCGTCCGTCCGTCCGTCCGTCCGTCCGTCTGTCTGTCACCAGGCTGTATCTCAAGAACCGTGATAGCTAGAGAGTTGAAATTTTCACAGATTATGCATTTCTGTTGCCGCTATAACAAAAAATACTAAAAACAAAATAAAATTATTTTTTTCCCATACAACAAACGTGTTTTTTTTGCCGTTTTTATAGATAATGGTACGGAACCCTTCGTGCGCGAGTCCAACTCGCACTTGGCCGGTTTTTTCGTTTTATTATCGCTGGTATTGAAAATGACAATCCATATTTACAAATAAACTTATTGATGGATTCCCCGAAATTATCTTAATCCTCTAAATCCAATATTTAGGTAGGTAAGTCAATACTTACCTACTAAGTATATGTAAATAGATACCATAAATAATCTTATATGACCATAAAAATAATGTTATCCTAAATATTATTTAATACCTACCTACGTGTAAATCTTAGTTTAAGTATTTTTTTTTTTTTATTTAGAACACAAACAGTCACATAAACAAAAATATAAAGGGCACACAAAGAGTACCAATAGACATAAATCAAAAGACCTGGAGGTTCATTAATACATAAAAACTATGTTAACATAACAAAATAGGTAATCATAAAGAAAAAAAAACAACCTAATAAATTCTTTAATATAATACAATACCGGTCGTCGACGCAGTATGCATGCACAAGTTAAAGGTAGGTAATAAGTAGGTATATGAGATTAATGAAGACATTTTATAATTTGTAATGTGTACCTACGTTTAAGGCGAAGGATTTGCAATACCCTTACAGAGTGTCATGTTGTACATTCGGCCTCATAAGTTCCTGAACACCTAAGTACCTACAGTCAGCATCAGATAGTTAGTAGCAGCCAAGGTAGTCAAATATATCGGAACACGTCTTTATAGTAGTAACTATAGGAGTAAAGAAGAGTTACGAATTACGATATATTTGGCAACCTTGGCTGCTACTATCTGATGCTGACTGATGTACCTTGTCGTTTTCAATCGTTTGACAACTTCATATGGCAGTTTAACATGCCGTTTAATGCGACACGGTACATAGGTGTTAAGCCGCTTGTGAGGCTGACCGTACTATAGACTGTAAGATATTTAAGACCTGATATGTCTACATGAGAGCAATAATAGTATTTTTCACAATCGTGTTATAATAGAGAGCTTTTTAGTCGAGTACCGTGTTTAGGCCACGAAGCTTGCTGAGTGGCCTAAGTAAGGTACGAGATTAAAAAGCTTGATTATAACACTATTGTGAACAATACTTTTTGTACGAGTTCATTAAAATTAATTTTCTACGAGTCAACTGAACTAATTAAACAAACTCGATACTGTTGAAACGAAGTGCAGCTCATCGCTCGTACGCTTGTTGATATCTTAAAAGACATCAACGAGCGTACGACATCAAAGCGATTCTATTGGTCCAATTCATTACAGTTCAGTAAAGCAGCCACGTGATTGGTCGAATTTATTTTAATTGTCTGGAGCGTATCGAAAAGTAGTTATTTCGATTGTTTCGACAGTAACATGGACTACAACTATGAAAAGAGTGACGTTGCAGTATTCTCTATGAAATCTTAATACACATATTTTAATCGTCGAGTACAAAAAGTATTCTTATTCTAAATATTTTGCCTATATAGGCATTTATCATAATAGGTTGGTGTCAACAACCTATTATGATAAATGCCTACCAGATTACAGTGAATTCTAAAAAGTGTATGTACCTATCAAGAAAATGCGGCAGGAATCGAATTTTCTGAGAATATTTATAATTATGACTGGCTGGTTATTGCATTCCAATCCTCAAAAGTAAGTAGTGCATTTGCAATTAAATTAGTATGTCAAGTATCAAAACCCTAACTAATAGGGAACTATAGTGCAATATTCTGCCGCCAGAGTGCAGCACTAGCACAAACCGTAAACCAGTAGAGGAAGATAGGTACTCACACACACATGCACAATTGATTGTCAAATGAGCGACACGGATGCATGCATAGACAATACCGCAAGTGGGAACGAGATACAATGTCAACTCTGCTAGTGATGCCCCCTACGCAGAGTTTTGCGTAATATTCCCTATTGGAAATTCGTAGGTCTGTAGCTGTAACTAACGTTCGATTTGTGAAAGATAGTTGCCTCATATTTATATATGTATTATTATTTCTAACAGCCAGAGAACCGCGCAAGAAACGAAAGGATGGGACCTCTTCCTCGAGATTCCCATGAAGAAGGAGAGCGGCTCCATGGCTACGACGGAGTGGATCGACTTCAGCGTAAAGGTGCTCAAGGTGTTGGCGTATATAGTAGTCTTCACACTGGTGCTTGGTGCGGCGGTCATCGCGAAAGGCACGCTGCTCTTTATCACGTCGCAGCTAAAGAAGGATCGACAGATTACACATTGTAATAAAGCACTGGGTGAGTCTTTATCACTAACTTTCTCTTTTACCATAGTTTTAAGTCAGTCACTTTCTTTAAATACTAACTCTGCCATGTTTATATATTTTTGAAATTGCCATGTATGTCAAATTAAATATTAATAAATTTCCTGCTTATAATAGTACGCGACAGGGACACAAAATCGCGCATCACCCATCAAAAACAGCCTTGCGTGCAAAAAGTGTTTATGGCATGGCCCCCAAATTATATAATAAGTTACCCAATTTAATAAGACAATCCGAAATGCCTCTTTTTAGGAAATATTTGTTAGAATTTTTGGTACAAAATGCTTTTTACACGTTGAAAGAATTTTTTGACTATATGCCGCATATTTATTGAGTCTAGTATAGGTAATGTAGTGTAATGTTGTAACTTTAGTATTTTTTGCATGCTGCATGATAGGTCATAAGAATCTAGTCTTAGTTATAGGAATACAGTTTATGAAATATTTCTATGCCTATTCAGGCTGGATTGTGCTGAACAACATTGTATCTTATTACACCTTATGTACCACATTCAAGAAATAAATAAATAAATGATTGATTAAAACATAATTTACCATGTTATAATATCAGACCAAAATGCGACCCTCCAAGATCTTCTGATGGCCTATGAAGGTCGCGTAGGGCAGGTTGCACCATCTTACGATTACAGACCGATCAACGTTAAATATGGCGCCGGCAGCCGTCATCCCATGGAAACTTGTCAAACTTTCCATACATTGAGATTTTAACGAAAACCGCTTACGATTACAGACGGTTTGGCGCAACTCACCCTTAGGGCGAGTTGTAACATTTTACGATTACAGACCGATCAACGTTAAATATGGCACCGGCAGCCGTCATCCCATAGAAACTTGTCAAACTTTCCATACATTGAGATTTTAACGAATACCGCTTACGATTACAGACGGTTTGGCGCAACTCACCCTTAGGGCGAGTTGTAACATTTTACGATTACAGACCGATCAACGTTAAATATGGCACCGGCAGCCGTCATCCCATAGAAACTTGTCAAACTTTCCATACATTGAGATTTTAACGAAAACCGCTTACGATTACAGACGGTTTGGCGCAACTCACCCTTAGGGCGAGTTGTAACATTTTACGATTACAGACCGATCAACGTTAAATATGGCACCGGCAGCCGTCATCCCATAGAAACTTGTCAAACTTTCCATACATTGAGATTTTAACGAATACCGCTTACGATTACAGACGGTTTGGCGCAAATCACCCTTAGTGCGAGTTGTAACATTTTACGATTACAGACCGATCAACGTTAAATAAGGCACCGGCAGCCGTCATCCCATACGTGTGGGGTATCTATGGATAGGTCTTTAAGGTTTACATTGAGGTTTCTAACATCATTATTTTCTAAACTGAATAGAGACACTTCCAAAGTGGTAAAAAGTGTGTCCCCCCCTGTAACTTCTAAAATAAGAGAATGATAAAACTAAAAAAAATATATGATGTACATTACCAACACTTCCACCGAAAATTGGTTTGAACGAGATCTAGTAGGTAAGTAGTTTTTTTTTATTACGTCATAAATCGTAAACCGCAATTTATTTAACGGAACCCTTCATGTGCGAGTCCGACTCGCACTTGGCCGCTTTTTTTAAAAACTCGATGTGCGCCAACACGTTGTCAGCATTACGAGAAATCTAACACCACCTCATTTTTTGGAATTCATCATGCATCTTGACCTGGGTGGTAGCAAACTATCACTACTTAACGATGAATTTAATCCATTACCATTCTTTTGGGTTTAGCCGTAGTCGGGTAAAATGTTATTATTAATGTAGTTCATATCCTATTGTGTAAATCAAAGTGGATTTGAAATTCTCCCGAGCTCCAAATTTGGAGAATCTTCCCTGGAAGGACATTGAGGGAAAATCTCACATGTGGATGCATTTTTCTCCACGAAGACACGTTTTCTTGTCAAGGTTGTGTACTACAGGCTTGTGCAGAATTTATTCAGCTTTAATGTTGCTGTAGACCATGTTTTCATAGAGAACGTAGTTTTCGAACAAAACCTGAATTTCTTACGAATGGAGTACATCTCCCAAGATAGCTGCCGTTCTACAAGGCCCTAACCCGGAGACTTTTGGGAGACGAAAACAGGGCTTCCAACGAACATTCGTACCAAATTTCATCAAACTCCCCGAAATTTCGAGGTTGAACATTAACGACTGTATTAGTCGTTTAACATCTACGAGGGGGGTTCAATAAGTTCTCGGTATCGACATGATCACGTCTCATGATACTAATTTCTGATTATTTTTCATACTGTATAATAAGCAAAAAAAAATTATAATAATTTGTTTAATTAATAGTTAAACAAAGAAGATGGGGCAGCAAATATTCTGACGTTAGTAATATTGGAGGATTTTATTTTGGATTTTTAGGTTGGATTTGGTAAGATTCTGGTGCAGTAATCCAGAATATTGATTTTAAAGTGAGATATTTGTCTATTTAGAATCCTGGAAATTAAAAAAAAAACTCATTAATTATATTTTTAAACCACAGCACCCTTAACAAAGTTAAAGGTGGGTTTTATTGGCCATCAGTATATTTTTTTTTATTTCTAGAAATCGGGTCAAAATAAATGAAAAATATATGTATGTAAATACCACGAAAGAGATACAAGATAATAGTATAGCAGTTAAAGTAGGTAGACTAAGAAAAAAGCCGGCCAATTGCGAGTCGGACTCGCGCACGAAGGGTTCCGTACCATTATCAATAAAAATACATAATCTGTGAAAATTTCAACTCTCTAGCTATCACGGTTCTTGAGATATACAGCCTAGTGACAGACAGACGGACGGACGGACGGACAGCGAAGTCTTAGTAATAGGGTCCCGTTTTACTCTTTGAGTACGGAACCCTAAAAATAAAGAAAATTAAATGCCAATTTTATGACTTTTCTGTTTGGAAGAGATTGCTGATTTCCAGGGGTGCTATTCAGGGACGTAAATTCTATACAATTAAGTATGTACCCTGTCACCTAGACCAACTCTTTTACTTTTACTTCTTATTCTTTGTTATTAAATAATCCCCAATTAAATATGTGCAATTACGTTGATTTAAAAAATGAGCCTTATTTCGTCGAAAAAAAGTTTAATTAATTGAATGGTGCAAAATTAAATTGATTTTATTATGCACGTAAAACAAGAAAGAGTATATTTAATAATTAAAAAATATACGATACGAATAATTTCTGTTTTTAATGTCGATACCGAGAACTTAATGCCCCTCGTAACTCTCTTGTATTCACATGTTGTATTCTGATTTGACGAAATAAACAAACGAGTCATCCTTACTCAATATCATAGTACCAAAATACCAACTGATCGCTAAAACAAATGTAGTGGTTGCTTAGGTCAGGTATCAGGCATAAAATATTGTTACCTAAAATACTTTTTGTACTCGACGATTAAAATATGTGTATTAAGATTTCATAGAGAATACTGCAACGTCACTCTTTTCATAGTTGTAGTCCATGTTACTGTCGAAACAATCGAAATAACTACTTTTCGATACGCTCCAGACAACTAAAATAAATTCGACCAATCACGTGGCTGCTTTACTGAACTGTAATGAATTGGACCAATAGAATCGCTTTGATGTCGTACGCTCGTTGATGTCTTTTAAGATATCAACAAGCGTACGAGCGATGAGCTGCACTTCGTTTCAACAGTATCGAGTTTGTTTAATTAGCTCAGTTGACTCGTAGAAAATTAATTTTAATGAACTCGTACAAAAAGTATTGTTCACAATAGTGTTATAATCAAGCTTTTTGATCTCGTACCTTACTTAGGCCACTCAGCAAGCTTCGTGGCCTAAACACGGTACTCGACTAAACTAAAAAGCTCTCTATTATAACACGATTGTGAAAAATACTATTTTGTGTTGATGGTCATAATCATAATGTTGTTTTCAGTCAACATCCAGTTTATATGACTTACTTTTGTATGCGGTTTGATTTTATATAGGTATACGTATTAAGTAGTGTTATTTCTTGTTAACAGCTTTAGATCAACAGTTTATAACAGTTATATCCGTTGAAGATCGAATATCATGGCTGTGGGCTATACTAATCGTATTTGGCGCCCCTGAACTTGGCACCTTTCTGAGATCAGTCAGAATTTGCTTTTTTAAAACTGCAAACAAACCGACTAATGTGCAGTTCATTTTGGTAAGTAAACAGTTTCATCTTAATTCGTCATTTTACTGTAAAGCTAATACAAAGACAACTCGTCTCATTCATACTTATTTATATATAGGAATTTAATGAGAACAGGTAGTGCTTATCAAATACCTTAGGCAATTTTCACGATGACCCTGGTGTGTGTACATTTGGTTTGCTTCCCTGTATAGTGTCTTTCTTTTAACACATTATGTCAGTAGATATTCAGATATAAATACCCTTGTTAAGTTGTTTTACCGACAAACGTTTCATCGAAAACATTTTTTTTTCAGAAACAGTAAACTTTTCGTGATAGTTATAAAACAAACCTAACCTAATGGGTTCTACACATTGACCTTTTAGCTGTAGGTATCTGAAAAGTTAATGGTTCCTGAGTAACAAAATTCGATGAAATGAAAATTCGGTGAAACGTTTGTCGGTGAAATAAGGGGATCGAATTCATTTGATTTATCATGATTATTGATTATTTATGCTCCCCAGGCCTTCTTCGTGGAGACGCTTTACACATTGGGTGTAGCACTTTTTCTACTCCTAATATTACCGGAGTTAGACGTAGTGAAGGGCGCGATGCTAATGAACGCCTTGTGTTTCATCCCGGGCCTCCTGAACGCCGTGACGAGGGACCGCACCGATCCCCGATACTCCATCAAGATAGTTCTCGACGTGTTAGCTGTCTCAGCGCAAGTTACCGCCTTCTTTGTGTGGCCACTTCTAGATGGCACGCCAGTTTTATGGACCACGTCAGTGGCTGCCATTTTCATATCCCTCGGGTGGTGGGAGAACTATGTCAATATTGACTTAAAAACTTCATGTAAGTAGCACAATCCGCTGACTAATCTTTTTCAGGTAAGAACTGTTTTAATCAGATGGATTATGTTTTATTGCAGCGCCGTCGGTTCTTTATCTAAATGGGTTGCGTGAGGGCATCAATAAATCGCGTTACTATACTCAAAGGATCCTTGCACTATGGAAGATCGTCGTGTTTTTGTTTTGTATCATCATTTACTTGCATGTTAATGATGATGATCCTTGGGCGTTCTTTTCATCCGTGGGCGAAGCTTTCGATGAACGCACTTACACAGCATACGAAGTAAGTTGACACGAATGAAATAAGTGACTAAACTCTGAATTAGTTCGCTTCGCTATAGTTCAATCACTTTATTTATGGTATAATAATTTATGCTGATGATTCTAGTTTAATGAATGAAATCTTCCAGGTACAGGTTATAATAAGAGACGCTTTCCACGGTCTTTTGGATTACGAAATTACGGGCGGCACCTTCGATCTGCCCGTGTCCTGGGCTTCCCCGTTGTGGGTCGCCTTCATACAGGTGGCGTCAGCGTACGTCTGCTTTGGCAGCGCTAAATTCGCCTGCAAGATACTCATACAAAATTTCAGCTTCACGTTTGCTCTGAGTCTGGTGGTCCCGCTTTCCATAAATCTATTGATCGTGTTTTGTGGACTGAGGAATGCTGATCCTTGTGCATTCCACAACACAATCCCGGATTACTTATTCTTCAACATACCTCCAGGTTTGTTTATTTACGTTATCCTATACTATTAAACAAGCAATTTTTGTATATATATTTGTAATCACTTTCTCGAAGGGTTTACGGGGGACGATTTAGCTTGGTCTCATATCTGAGAAAATTCGTTTTCTCTCTGAAAAACACGATAAACGCCGAGCCAAGCTCGGTCGCCCAGGTACTCGGATAAATATCTACTTTAATAGAGACCAGAGTAGACACAGGGAATCCATCATAATATCACAATACATAACTTTTATTTATCGCATATTTGAGCGTACCTACAGTTTTCAACACGCAATCGCAGTTTTCCGGATAACTTTTCTTAGTATAAATCTGAAATGCCAAAACATGACGAATTGACAATGAATTCAGGAATGTTCTGTTTACAGTTTACTTCCTAAGAGATTACGTTGGTCGCGAAATGGCATGGGTGTGGTTGCTATGGTTGATGTCGCAAGCGTGGATCACGGAGCACGCATGGCGACCCCGCTGCGAGCGGCTCGCCGCCACTGACAAACTGTTCGCCAAGCCTTGGTATAGCGGACCGCTGATAGATCAATGTCTCTTAATGAATAGGACGAAAGATTCAGATGTTGACGTTAATTGTGACGTATGTTGACATTTTCTTTTACCTCTCGTATTATGCTGTTTTCATGGTAATTAATAATTACATTAATGGTGGTGACGTCGTTATATTTTACAGGAAACGAAAGACGATGAATCAGTGGCAAGTTCTGAGCGAGTAGCGTTTGATGCCCATCCTTCGGACAGTATAACGAGGTACGATTTATCGCTAGTTCAAGCCTGACTAGAATTATATTGATGAATTTAATCGAAACTACCTACTACATTTTTTTAATACATGGACAGTTACCACAGCATAAAAAAAGAGTTCTTATCAACCTTATATAGTTTATAAAAGAAAAATTGCCTTGAATTTACTATGATAGGAATTGTTATTTGTGTCACAAGGGAGCAAAATATTTTACGGCGAGGGCGGTGTATTGAATCCTACAAGTAGTGAGGGATTCAAGTGTTAACGTCCAAGACGAAGATAATTTTGCTCCTGAGTGACACATTCAACTTTTCACACCGACTATGAGAAAAAGAAAAAAAAACGATTTTTTTGTAATTAAAAAAAAGAAAACTAAACAAAAAGTAAAAAAATAAATAAAAAAAAGTGAAAAAAAACAGAAAACATGCTCGTTTTTAATCGATTACGATGAAATTACAATCGATTATTTTATTAAGATTGGCACATTGCGTAAATGCTACATGCCAATGAATAAATTAAAAAAATCTCGTCGGGGACCAAAACTTACTTTTCTGAATGAAAGGTTTGAGAATATAATTTGTTTGTCCTTTAGGCGACGCCTGTCGGTTTCCTATTTTGTTGGATTCGTAGTAGGCGAGTTTCTGATTTTGTCATACCTATTCTTAGAAGGTCAGTTCCTTTTTTGGCGGTTTCGTAATATGTCATTTCCTTATTTTGCCAGGTTTGAAGTAGTACAGTTTCTTATTTCGTTAAATTCTAAGTAGGTTATTTTCTTATATTTGCCTTTTTCTGACTAGGTCAGATTATTAGTTTGTTGGATTCGTAGTAAGTGGATCATTTACTGTTTGTAGTTATTTTATAATATATGTAGGTATATTCTCTTCTAAGTATATATTGTATTTCTACATTTTGATACGTAAAATGCACAAATGAACATGAAATTCATTAACACAGAGGTAAAATGATGATGCTGATGATAATCCATCTACTACGAATCCGACAAAATAAAAAGCTGACCTACTCAGAAAAAGACAAATATAAAAAAATAACCTACTTAGAATTTAACGAAATAAGAAACTGTACTACTTCAAAGCTGGCAAAATAAGGAAATGATATATTACGAAACCGCCAAAAAAGAAACTGACCTTCTAAGCATTTGACAAAATCAGAACCTGGCCTACTACGAATCCAACAAAATAAGAAACCGACCTGCGTCGCCTAAAGGTTGTTTGTAATGTAAGTAATTCGAACGAAACCAAACAAATGCAACTCGGTTCTAATTTAGGATGGCATAAATTCCATTGAAGTGGCGGGCGCCTTTATAAGGGCCTTTGGGCGGCTAGATGAAAGTCATATTTGTATAGTAGGGAAACCGAATATATGTTAGGTATCTAATTATCTATTATGTTTCAGAATATACATTTGCGCGACAATGTGGCACGAAACTAAAGATGAAATGATAGAGTTCTTGAAGTCTATCTGCCGCTTAGACGCGCACCAGTGTGGGAAACGAATAGAGAGGAAATATTTCAACATCATGTCAACCGATTATTATGAACTCGAGGGTGAGTACCTATTATGAAATAACACAAAATTCTTAAGAGCCCGTTTACGTGCACACTAGCGCCACGGTAAATAATTGTGTTTATTTAAATTTAACAATAGATATTTAAAAAGGAGGCCGCTATGGCATCTTTTGAATCCTATACTATTTAACGAGCAATATTTTTATATATATATATATATATGGCTCTAACGATTTCGATGAAATTTGGAATACAGGGGTTTACGTCGATCTAGATAGGTCTCATGTCCGGGAAAATTCGTTTTCTCCGTATTTTCTCCATTTACATCCGAGCAGAGCTCGGTCGCCCAGGGACTACATCATAATCAGGGAGCGAAACTTTGGTGCCGGTGACGTCATTATGACGCAAAGTCGCATATAGGATGTTTTATGAAAACAACATTGCAACACCTCAATGATTCTTAATGGTAATGTAATAATGGTAATATAAATATTATTGTTGATTTATAAAAATGTTTGGTATTTATACAAAAAATAATGTGAATATTAAAACACGATACGAATTTTTATTTTTATTGGGTAATGTACCTAATTGAAAAACAAAAAAATATTTTTCCTCAAGTAAATGAAACAACACAATGTACAAATGTTTCGTTGGATGACGAAGTATGCAGATCGCTTAAAGTTTAAACATAATATTGCTTCTTCTTTCTCACTGACATATATGTATACATTTCACACGTACATTCAGGGCAATATAAAAACTCTCAATTTCAATATCAGTAAACTAAAGAGGCCAATAAGTTGTTATTTGATTAAATATCTATAATCTAGATAGAAACACTCTGTATGTAGCTTGACGTCATATGTCTGTCATCGGCACCAAAGTTTCGCTCCCTGCATAATAGTTTTTACGTTGCTGGATTTGTCGATCTATGGGTCCAAAATTAAAACGGCCGTTTTTCTTTTGAGTTCATAGATCGACGAATCCAGCAACGTAAATACTAGTTTGATGTATTCACAAGGTACTTGAATACGAAATACAGTGTATAGCGGCCTCCTTTTTTAAATATCTATCGTTAAATTTAAATAATCACAATTATTTACCAGTGGCGCTAGTGTGCACGTGAACGGGCTCCTAATAGATTCAACACTGATAGACACTGGTTTGTAATGACTATGGACACCACGAATTTTGATGAAAGTCTAAGTTACCCGCATTTCATTACAGCACACATTTTCATGGACGATGCCTTCGAAGTGTCAGATCACAGCAGCGAGGAATCCCAAGTCAATCGTTTCGTAAAGTGCTTAATAGATACTATGGATGAGGCGGCCTCAGAAGTCCATTCAGCAAATATAAGACTAAGAGCTCCTAAAAAGTTTCCTACTGCTTACGGAGGTAGGTTGGTATGGACGCTACCCGGCAAGAATAAATTGATTTGTCATTTGAAAGATAAGTCCAAAATAAGACATAGGAAACGCTGGTCCCAAGTAATGTACATGTACTACCTCCTTGGGCACCGCTTGATGGATCTACAGATATCGGTGGAGCGTAAAGAGAAAATTGCGGAAAACACCTACCTTTTGGCTCTCGACGGTGACATTGACTTCCAACCTTCCGCTGTCACATTGCTCATCGATTTAATGAAGAAAGACAAGAACTTGGGAGCGGCTTGCGGGCGCATTCATCCAGTTGGATCAGGTTTGTGAATTTCGATATGCAATTTTTTATTAAAGAAACACGCTGTACACTAGTAGGCGGCCAGTCTTGACTTGTCTCTTTGTGTTGTATCTATAGGTTTCATGGCGTGGTACCAGATGTTCGAGTACGCCATCGGCCATTGGCTGCAGAAGGCGACGGAACACATGATCGGTTGTGTGCTCTGTAGTCCCGGATGCTTCTCGCTCTTCCGAGGGAAGGCTCTCATGGACGATAACGTTATGAAGAAATACACGCTGACGTCACACGAGGCGAGGCATTACGTGCAATATGATCAAGGTTAGCACTTCATTTTCTTCTTTTGTTTCGAGGCATCTGAGACGATGTTGACACTGTTAACAGCCTTGGCACTTCCTAGCCTTGATAACTATGGGCCAAACAACTTTTTCTGTCGTTAGTTGCCATGGTAACGTCTCTAAGGTCACTTTTTAAAACTTATTTTAGGGGTTAATACACCAACTGGAGGGTTTTGTTGACATTTTTAACACCGTTTTCTATTGACCGTCTTCTAAACATGTTAGGAGTCCATATTGTAACAATTTTTCTACATAACCCTGTCATAGACTATATCCCTGGCATACAGCAAGGCTATCAAAGGACGGCCCGCGAGCTGTGTCGCGGCGACACAGACTATCCGTCTCTATATAAGCGTTCTAATTAGAAAGAGATGGATAGTCAATTTCGCCGCGACCCCTTTACAGCCACTTATGTAGAGGTAATCGAATTATGGTTACATTGCAGATATCATGTAAATATTATCTATGTCAATACCTCTTTAAAATGTTCAGGTGAAGACCGTTGGTTGTGTACACTGCTTCTCCAACGCGGATACCGCGTGGAGTACTCTGCTGCGTCCGACGCGTACACGCACTGTCCCGAGGCATTCGGCGAGTTCTACAACCAGCGTCGGCGCTGGGTGCCCTCCACCATGGCCAACATATTCGACTTGCTCGGCGACGCCAAGCAGACCGTCAGATCTAATGACAATATTTCTACTATGTACATTGTTTATCAGGTAAAATCATGAGTCACGCTAATAGGGGTTTAAACTCAAAATGTATTATTACTCCAAAAGAAAGAAGGCAAATTATGCCTAGTGACGAAAATACCATTCATATATCTCAAACAATTACGAAGTTACAACCGTTTTCATATTTCTTGAGAGAGACATCGCTCGTGGATCGTGTCGTCACGATCCACGAGCGTCATAGTAGAAGACAATCGTTTCATAAGAAGGTGCGTTTTTCGGAAAAGGAACAGAGGCTCTAGTATAAGTTTTAACGATACAATACGTTTTCGAACGCGTTTGCGTTTAGTTTCAATATGTATGGCAACGCGAACAGCGCCTCTGGTGGTAACTATTATGAACTACGCGTTGTCATACAAATTGAAACTAAACGCTAACGCGTTCGAAAACGTATTGTAACGATAAAACTTATACTAGGGCTACAGTACCTTAAAACTTTAAGCACGTTTAACTTTGTGATTAATTCATCCCCCGCTTTACTGATTTCTCCATTTGTCAATATTTTTAATCCTTTTTCGAGAAAATTCATCATTATTGGTTATTTTATTTGGTGTCTATGTCGGCGGCCGATCGTAAAATCCGGCAGACCACGAAATTCCTACGCATATCATGAAACGCCGCCATTTCATGATTTGGCTAAATGACATCAGCCATATCTTTCAAAACTTAACGTTTAACGATTTGTCTGATGACGTTTAGGCAGATCATGAAATTCCTAGGCATATCATGAAAGGCCTCCATTTCATGATCTGGCTAAGTAACACCCACCAGTGACGTTTAGGTAGATCATGAAATTCTTAGGCATATCATTAAAAAAAATCTGCCATATCGTTCAATACTTGCCGTTATACGTAAGTAGGGTTTGCAAACAAGTTTTTCCGCTCTTTTATAAAGCCTAACAACTTTCTATTTGACCCTCGCCATGTTGCGGATTTTCAGTGATATTAATTTCTTCTACTGGCAATGACTACTCTTTGACATCAGACGTTGAATGTCATCGAATGTCACCAATGTAAACAAAAAGAAAATATATCGCGATTTAAACGATTTTATCATAAAAATGCCGAAAAAGATACCAAAAGATGCAAGAAAAATCATCTTAAATACAATGAAATATTTAAACCAAGAAAGGACGAAGGATTGAATAGCATTCCATTGAAAAATGTTTTGCAATTGGTTACTGACATGACCGGTAGTGACACTTTATAGTGCGATTGTATTGAACTGGTTAGTTGTTATAATTAAACTTAATAAATTTTATTTTCTCATTTAAGGTGTATGTAGAACTACGATTAAAAATATTTCTAAAAATAATGAAACGGTCTCGACTTTGCCAACTGTAAAAAATAAAGCCTCACGCAAAAGGAGAATTAATATAGATGACTTCGATAAATGTGCCATACGGCATAAAATTCATGAATTTTATGCCGTGCGAAAACAAGTACCAAGTATCAAAACTCTGCTTATCGCTTTGAAAAAAGACATTGGATTTACAGGCAGCAGAGAATACTTGCGAAAACTGATGCACAGTGTGGGATTCAGATATAAAAATGCAGAAACCAACGCTCTATATTAATGGAGCGTTCCGATATTGTGGTATGGCGTGAAAGCTATTTGGATAAAATTAAAGAAGCTAGGGATAAAGATATGCCAATTGTTTATTTGGACGAGACCTATATTCATACTTCTCTAAACCACGCAAAATGTTGGCAGAGCGACAATGAACCCGAGTATCGAAAGCCGTTTCAACGGGGAAACGATATATTATTGTACATGCTGGGGGACCATCCGGATTTGTTCCTAATGCTCTCCTAGTGTACAATGATAAAGAAAAAAAAGCCGATTCGATGAATAAAGACAATTTTAAGAAATGGATTACTCAGAAACTAATTCCTAATTTGAGTGAACCCACATGTATAGTGATAGATAATGCCCGGTACCATTCTTTTCGCATTAATAAACAACCAACATCTGGTGATAGAAAACAAATAATTGCAGAGTGGCTCCGTTCGAATAACATTTCATTTCCACAAAAGGCAACCAAAGCTAAATTGGTTGAGATTTTGAGACGTCACAAACCGGAACCTATATATGAAATAGACACGATTCTCTCTACACATGGACACAAAGTGATAAAATTACCGCCATATCACTGTGATATGACCCCATTGAGATGATTTGGGGCATTCTAAAATCAAAAGTGGCCACTAAAAATGTTTCTCTAGATAATGATGCTTTCCTAAAGCTTGTTGAAGATAGTTTTCAGGTATAAAAAATACTTTGATATTTAGGATTTAGTTGAGTAGTATAAATTATTTAGGATTGAGTTTATGTAATTTATGCTTTATCTGTTTTTTTTTTTAATTTATTACTACTATTTAGGAAGTCACTCAAGAAAACTGGACCAACTGCTGTGACCATGTAAAACAAATTGAAGACGATTATAGGAATAAAGGTCCTATAATCGAATCCCAGACCGAACGTTTTATAATCGAGGTTGGTGGTCCGGAAAGCGACACAACAGCTGACGAAGATCAAACTTCATCAGAGTCAGAATATGAAGAATACATAAATATTGAGTATTTGGAATCGGATTTTGACGAATAGGTAATATTACAAAGCTCTGATTCTCTGTAAACAATGTTTTGGTATTATTCAAATATAAACACGAAGCCAATACACACCATGCTGACTATACATGACGTATGCACATTATTGCCATACGTAAACTGTTTGTAGCGACACTGTCACTGTGTCAGGGCCAAATAGAAAGTTGTTAGGCTTTTAAAAAAAAATAACCTATCTCGGTTTTGCCACTAAGTTGACTAAGTCCCTGTTGTGAAAAACTTTAAAAATACACTTTATGCCTAGGAATTTCGTGATCTGCTGGATTTTTACGATGTGTCTGTTATAGAGCTAGGAATATCGACGAATGAGTTGCTCTAATCGATCTGCCGTATTTTTATCAGGCACATCATGATAAGTATGCCTGGTCCACTTTTAGCCAAATCATGAAATGGCGACGTTTCACGATATGCCTAGGAATTTCGTGATCTGCCGGATTTTTATGATGTGCCCGGTATAGAGCTAGGAATATCGACGAATGCGTTGCTATAATCGATCTGCCGTATTTTTTATCAGGCACATCATGATATGCCTGGTCAACTATTAGCCAAATCATGAAATGGCGGCGTTTCACGATATGCCTAGGAATTTCGTGATCTGCCGGATTTTACGATCGGCCGCCGACATCTACCCGCTATTGGCACTGGTAAAGTGTTCTTGCTAGGCTGCCTAGGTAGTGTCCAATTGAGATTTAGCGCTGTAGTTGCTTCGAAATGCAAAAGTGAACTTGCCATACTGATATTAAACATGATCGATTAGATTACTCAATAGCTATTTAGGTATGATAGTGATAATTTGTTTTTGTGCTTTTACTTGCTTGAATAATGTCAATATTATATACTGCTGCTATACTTACTAATATTATAAAGAGGAAAAGTCTGTGAGATTGTAACTTAGTAAGTTTATAAGTTTGTATGTAGGTATATAAATAAAGTAGCCCTTACACATGCAACAATTTCATATTACCGTTTTTATACATATAATTTATTGTTTAAAATGTCTATTATGTGTAAGTCGCCTCTGCGGCGTAGGCCTCCCCCAGTTTCCACTATCTTTCTCTGTTTCTAGCTTGTCTTCTCCAGTCTGGTCCACATTTTTCTTTAAATATATCTTCCCATCTTTTCAATGGTCTACCTTTGCTTCTTGAACCATCGCTAGCATTTATCATGTGGCATTCTAACCCAAATAATAAGTAAATACTCTGTACTGTTGTAGATGTTGTTAATGGTGGGTACGATCCTCGGCCCCGGAACTATTTTCCTCATGATGATCGGCGCGATGAACGCTATAACCGGGATCAGCAACATGAACGCTCTGATCCTCAACCTGGTTCCCGTCGTTATATTCATTACCGTTTGCATGACTTGCAAGTCGGAAACACAGGTAATTTTATTTAGACGGATGACCTTAGACATAAAGGGTTATTATCTTGCATAATTATTGCTAGTGAGGCAGGTGTTTTGTGTACGACATACATGCGATAAAGCTAGCTACTCTGCCCAGATAGCTCGATAAGCTTTATGGTCATTACTTACCGCCCAAATGGCCCAAAGCGTCACGTAAAACCTACCATATAGCTACCCTATATAGGTAGTATCCGTAAAACTATCTGGCCGGTCAGGTCGTAAAATATTAGAAGCATGCTACTATTACACACAAAAAGGTTTAATTGTTACTTTTATTGCCCTACCGGCCAGATAGTTTTGCGGATACTATAGTGTCCGGATTTGTACTCCGTATACTTACCAGTGGCGGCGCGTGAATATTTTCGATGGGCAACCCGTAACGAAAAAAGTTATGAAAGGGCTTAAAAATAAATATTAGGCAAGCCGGTGGGAATCGGCTTAATGTATGGGCGCTCCGCCACTGGTACTTACATTTTTGACTGATTTGTTATCTTTTGTCTTCATGTGAAGCTAAGGATAGCGGTTTAAAACGCCGGAACACATTTCTTGAGAACCCGTGCATGCAAGATACCGCCCTGCATTACACTTACACATGTCGGAAATTAGTTTGCTACAACCGGCATCCAAATTAAATTTTCTAGTTGTTCTTTTACAGCTATTGTTAGCAACCGCTATAACCTGTTTATACGCCATGTTGATGATGATGGTGATAGTGGGCATAGTGCTCCAAATAGTTGAGGACGGCTGGTTGGCCCCATCCAGCATATTCACTATCATCACCTTTGGCATATTCTTCGTATCGGCCGCGCTCCACCCGCAAGAGATCGTATGTCTGGCGTACCTAATCGTATATTACATCACCATCCCTAGCATGTACATGCTGCTGATTATATACTCGTTGTGCAATTTGAACAACGTGTCTTGGGGTACTCGGGAGGTGGCGCAGAAGAAAACTCTAAAGGTGCGTGCATTTGTAAATACTCGGATTGTTCTAAAAACTATTTTAATTAATAGTTAATTGCGCAGGTAGGGTTTTATCATAAATTAATAAATCAAGAAGAAAGTCAATGTATATATGTTAGCGTCAGATTATGAACGCCGTCAGTTTATAATCATAGTAACGAAAAATAATGCGTTAAATTGTGAACGTTTTTGACAGTTCACTATTTTTCGACAGTTTATAATATCGCGAGTTAGATTATAAACTGACGGTTTTCACAATCTAACGGTGACATCGTCATTCGTCATCGTTGGCATCGTCTATAGAAAGTTTTTCATTGAGTTCATCGATGGCGCTATTGCGTTAAGCAGATGTCTAAATCTGCTAAGTATTACTGTATTTCCTGAGAATACGCTATTACTGAACCAGTGAGCTTCATCTTAGGCTCTGTCGTCGCTTAACATCAGGTGAGGCTAGGGTCAATTCTTTTATAAAAAAAAAGTGCCAGACAAAGTGAATGGTACAAAAACCTCTCTTAAGTGAAATTAGCTACAGTAGGCTTATTATTTTACGCAAACGCGACATCGTATAGGCATTGACGGTCTTCTAGATTTATTCGTCTCTTTCAAAAGTATTTAATGCGCATGCGAACGCAATGATATGATTATAAAATTCAAGTTAAATATCAATTGTTTTTAATAGGAAATCGAACAAGAGAAAAAAGAAGCAGAGGAAGCACAAACTAAAATTACCACTCAAAGTGCAAAAAAATTGTCCGGCAACTCTGATGACGCAAGTGGTTCTATGGAGTTGAGCGTCTCTGGTCTATTTAAGTGCATGTGTTGCACTAATCCAAAGGACCACAAAGAAGACCTACACTTATTGCAAATCTCACATGCCCTTGAAAAGATTGAGAAGAAATTGGAATCGCTGTAAGTATCACGTAACGTGATGGAGGTGTTTAATCTTTTTTTGACACTTTGATAGAAAGTGATGGATATAAATGGATAGTTTAAATATCCTGAAGGTTGTTGCAAGTAGATTTTTAAATCATGAAATTTTTATTAAATAATTTGTATGTGCGTCTTTAGTGACGCCACTACTGAAGCACCCGAGCCCCGTCGACGGTCCACCTTGCACATGCGCGGCGACACACACGCCTTGTTGGAGGACTATGCGGAGAGCGACCTGTCTGCTGACACACCGAAGGTCAGATATACCTATCAAATAAGAACCTATACCTCATCTTTAGTGGCGCCACTACTGAAGCACCCGAGCCCCGTCGACGGTCCACCTTGCACATGCGCGGCGACACACACGCCTTGTTGGAGGACTATGCGGAGAGCGACCTGTCTGCTGACACACCGAAGGTCAGATATACCTATCAAATAAGAACCTATACCTTATCTTTAGTGGCGCCACTACTGAAGCACCCGAGTCCCGTCGACGGTCCACCTTGCACATGCGCGGCGACACACACGCCTTGTTGGAGGACTATGCGGAGAGCGACCTGTCTGCTGACACACCGAAGGTCAGATATACCTATCAAATAAGAACCTATACCTTATCTTTAGTGGCGCCACTACTGAAGCACCCGAGTCCCGTCGACGGTCCACCTTGCACATGCGCGGCGACACACACGCCTTGTTGGAGGACTATGCGGAGAGCGACCTGTCTGCTGACACACCGAAGGTCAGATATACCTATCAAATAAGAACCTATACCTCATCTTTAGTGGCGCCACTACTGAAGCACCCGAGCCCCGTCGACGGTCCACCTTGCACATGCGCGGCGACACACACGCCTTGTTGGAGGACTATGCGGAGAGCGACCTGTCTGCTGACACACCGAAGGTCAGATATACCTATCAAATAAGAACCTATACCTTATCTTTAGTGGCGCCACTACTGAAGCACCCGAGCCCCGTCGACGGTCCACCTTGCACATGCGCGGCGACACACACGCCTTGTTGGAGGACTATGCGGAGAACGACCTGTCTGCTGACACACCGAAGGTCAGATATACCTATCAAATAAGAACCTATACCATATTTTTTCTAGTTAGATTAGAATGATAGATGCCAAACTGAGGTAACTAGAGGTGTTATGCAAACTATCCATACTAGTATTCGAATGTAGTGTATACCTAGTGCTAAAAGTATCGACGGTATAATATGACGGTATGTTGGGAAATATAACGGTATTGAAATAATCGCTCAGGTGAACGATACATTCACGGCACTGGCTATTAAGCATTGTTTTTTCGTTCTTTTTGGCAGCACAAAAACGTAACAGCGAACAGATTAGCAAAACAAAACAGTTCAAATACTTAACAAATACAATTAATAAAATCAGTAGGTAGATGACACAAAACTATGATCGAAAACGTATCGTATCGATAAAACTTATACTAGAATATGTTTTATCGATACAATACGTTTTCGAACGCGTTTGCGTATAGTTTCCATTTGTATGGCAACGCGAACAGTGCCTCTGGTGGTAACTATTAGGACGTAGTTGCCATACAAATTGAAACTAAACGCAAACGCGTTCGAAAACGTATGTGTATACATCTTATACTAGAGCTAATGTACTTTTGCACAGTAATTTACTACTCATTGACAAATTTTGAAGAGTTATTCTTCTTAGTTTACATATTTACATACAGTGCAGGTTAAATAAAGCTATTACAACAAGTGAAATCAAAAGACTTCAAAAAACCCAACTGCATTTTTCAACTTTAAATCGTTATAAATCCAAAACAGTTTTTTTACTACAAAATGATTAATGAAACTTAATAATGATTTAGAAATAGCTATTCAACGATACCCCACATGACATGACAAAAAATACTAAAAAAACATTATATAGACTCATAAGTCATAACACCAGCACTGAGGTATCTTGGTATGGATGAAATATGATAGATAGCAAACTAATATCAGATATATAATAAACTATTTAAGTCGCAACGGTTTCTTACAAATAAGCCTAATTGAGGCTTCAGTAAAGTAAGAACTAAAGAGTATATAAATGTAGTAGAATAAGTTTATATTTTTGAATAAATAAAATAAAATTTAAAAAAATACATAGTTCGTCAAATTATTTTTTTTTCTTTTACAACATGGCGTCTGGTGGCCGCCATTTTGAATTATGATTACTGTCTTGTCTTCAGTGGCATGGCACCCGCAAGATTAAAACAAATCGATTGACGTATGATTCATAACATAAAAGTCGACCCACGTGTTTGATCTCTAGAGTAGGTACCACAAAGGAACAATCAACATACATACATAGACTGGTAAACACAAGCACATTACCCTCTTTTGCGTCGCGCAGTCGGGTAAAAAGGGTGGGCACTCGACACAAAACAAGCGCAACTACAATTACCTATTGAGCGTTAACCACTTCAGCGTATGGCTAAAGGCTCGCCTACCAGTGGCAGTGGCAGCGGTGCGCTAAAGGCGCATTTTCATTGGTCGTTTAGTCGGCCCATACCTTAAGTCACTACGAAAGTTTTGAGATACAAAAAAAGTATAAAAGTTATTTAAAAATAGTAGATTGTACAACAAGTGCATAAAACGCACCATTTTACTCGAGACGTTTATCCATCCGAGCGAGCTTGCGAGCGAGGATAGATATAAAGTCGAGTGTAAAATGGGTTTTATGGACGAGTTGTACACTCTACTTTTCACTTCGATTGCGAGGAAATGAAACAGCAACACGTAAATATAGTAAATGCTAATTTAATTGTTGTTGTTATGGCTTAAATACTATACTGATCTACTAAATTGAAAAATAAACAAATATAAAAAATAATAAATGAGACGAAATACAAATTATAAGTTTATTTCATGAAGTTTTATTGTGTACTTTGGCTGTTGGTATCTTTGCCTTGGTCTTAGAATACGAACGAAACGAAATAAAATAAAGAGGTTGTTGTATGAAGTTAAAGATGTTCGTGTGGCTGTTGCAGCGATTGCCTTGGTCTTCGACGAAGATTTTACTTTATGCTCTAGAGCATAAAAAGCGACTTTATGTCGCCTACGCACGACATAAAGACGAACTTTTAGAGCATGAGAAGTGAAAAAAATATTACAGTTTCTCAAAGTACTCTCCATTAGCTTATATGCATCGATTCATCCGCCTGAACCATGATTTATACCTACTCGTAGCATTCCCGGTACTCTTCTTTAGGGAGGTCTTCTACGGCCTGTGAGTAGGCATTCCGTGCATCCTCAAGACTTTTATATCGCGTGTCACGAAGTCCGAGTTTGATTTTCGGAAAGAGGAAGAAATCGCAAGGAGCTAAATCGGGGCTATACGGAGAATGACACAATTCTTCAATCTCTGTACTCTTCGAAAAATCCTTGGTGATAATGGTATTGTGCGGCAACGCCACGGAATAAAGAATCCATTGGAAGTGGCATTCAACCGACTTTCCTAGAGAACCAGTGTCGCCGCACGCATACAACCGCACTTCAATAAAACACGAACACACAGTTGCAATACGCATTTGATTTGTTAAAATTTACTGTGGCAATAAGTTGTTAAGGGTAGCAAATTTTATATGCAAAAGGTACTTTAACCGCTATAAATTTACGGTCTAATTTGGAGTGTCAAGTAAATATTTCTTACGTCCCTTAAGATCTGCGTTGCAAGACTTGCAAGAGACGTGGTGGTTCGGCTACTCGACGCCAGATGGCAGTGTTTTCAAAACTATACGCTTGAAACCAAAAAGTCGTATGTACTGCGAAATGCGTATGATGACACGACTATTTTGCCATAACGGAATAGGGATGTGGGTATGATTTTGCATATCGATATTTATACATTAAATATTAAAGCTAATAAGACTTAGGTTACTAATGACTTAGTTACAAATTGTTTCCAATAAAATCTTGTTAATCATATACTTAGTTAGTAGGTGACATTTAGAGTTCATCATCATCATCATATCAGCCGAAAGACGTCCACTGCTGGACATAGGCCTCCCCCAAAGAGTGCCAAAATGACCGCTCCTGCGCCACCCGCATCCAGCGGACTCCTGCGACCTTTACCAGGTCATCAGTCCACCTCGTGGGGGGCCTACCCACGCCACGCCTTCCACTCAAGAACCTTTCCGCCCCAACGGCCATCGGTTCTACGTTCAATGTGCCCCGCCCACTGCCACTTAAGTTTAGCGATTCGGAGGGCTATATCGGTTACCTTGGTAAGCGGATAAGCTCATTTCTGATGCGATCACGCTGCGTGATCGCATTAGAAAGTTCCTCTGCGTGATTCACGCAGATAAACTCCCAACATAGCCCTCTCCATTACCCTTTGGGTGGCTTTGAGCCTTCTTATGAGGCCCATTGTAAGCGACCACGTTTCAATTCCATATTTCATCACTGGCAAGTTGGCAACACACACTGGTCAAAGACTTTCGTCTTGAGACACTGCGGAATATTGGACGAAAAGATGTGCCGTAGCTTTCCGAACGCTGCCCAGCCGAGTCGGATTTGGTACTACATGGGCATTTGACATGATCTTCGTCTTATCCATGTTCATTCTTAGACCAACTCGCTCGGAAGCTTTACTGAGGTCATCGAGCATCGTACTTAAGTCCTCCATGGTCTAAGCCAAGACTACTATATCGTCCGCAAACCGAAGGTGAGTGATGTACTCGCCGTTGATGTTGACACCTAGCCTTCTCTAGTCCAGAGTCTTGAAAACATCTTTCAGTGCAGCGGTGAACAATTTTGGAGAAATAACATCTCCTTTCCTGACTCCCCGCTGCAGCGGAATGGGTTTCGACATTTGTTTCATTTATAGTTAGGTAATTATTTTTGTTATAAATGTATTTGCAATGAAACACAGATTTCTAATAAACATAAAGTATAATTAGTTTAATGTTATACAAGCACATCCTAAAAACTACTTAGAATTATTTTCCCAGCAATCTAGACTGTCGACTGTGTGCGAGTATGGTAGGCTAAACCAGTCGTCAAATGTAAAGAATTGGAAGCAGTGCGTCATGCTGTGTGCGAGCGAAAAAGCGGAGCGCTGCTCTCGTTCTACGTATTGCCTACTGCACCGCTGCCGTTGCCGCCACCGCTCGATATCTTGGCCTAGCTATGTACTACTATAGGTAAAACATGTAAATAGAGAAACAATAATTAATCATTATAAAATTATTCTTACTTACGCTTCATACGATATTCTGCGTGGGAATTTAACCTTCATGAATGAAGCCTTTTTTTTTGGCGAAACCCAAAATTCTGTTTCAACAAAATGTTCCGAACAAATGGTGTTCAATCATTGCGGAAACCAATCCTTTCTCCCCGTGGCATCAGTCCATTTTTCCTTTGCATTTGTTTCTTTAGGAATACTATAAGATTATAATAGTTATTTTATTTTATATGACATAAAAGTCGGATATTATATACATAAATAATAAAATCAATCCTTTTCATTTTGAGGTATCGTTTTATCGATAATAATTATAGACCTTAGCCACAGCATTTGAGTAGCGAACCTTCTGGACATTTTGACGTGCATTGCTCGTTCCGAGTAGAGAAATTATGCACAGGATTATGAACTAAATTGTTAGAGTAATAGAATTGATATTTCCTTGACTACAGATGCAAATTGTGTCTGTGAAATTGAAAATTTAATATTTTTATGTAGGAATTCTAAAACAATACTTACCGATGATAGGAAATACCTCCATGAGACAAGTTTTTTAATGTGCTGCTATTTGAGCAGCTTCTAACAGAGCAATACGGCATTTTCCTACAATAAACAAATATTTACTCATGTCATACGCCGTGTGCGGTTGCCAGGTGACTGACAATAATCTGTGCAAGAAGTATGCGAATTTACGCTCATGTTCGGCGACACGGGAACGCCCACTCACCACTTCCAATGGATTCTTTATTCCGTGGGCAACGCATTGTCTTGTTTTGTTTTAAATTATTAAATACAGTAGGTAAATACATTTCAATATATCACTTAATAGTATTCACAGTTTTTTGGTCGTCTAAGGAAATTGTGGCCACATGACCACTTGCAGAAAAAAATGCGTCCACCATTTTTTTCCCAACACTTCGCCCGCGTTTCACTTTCAAACACAAATACTTTATTCATTATCATAACACCAAGTTACACGTCAGGTTGGAGGTTCATCATCGGGAAACAAACACCCAAATTGTCGATTGCCGTTTAGTCGGTGGATCATATTGGTAAATCCAACTCTCGTCTCCAGTAATAATGTTAAAAATGTACCGTTTGTTCTCTGCAGTCAGCGAGTGGCCATCGTGAACATAATTTCCTGACTCAAAGCCGGTTGTATAAAATTTCATTAATAGCTGGCGAAGAAATCTTCACGACCGCTTCTATTTGTTTAAAAGTCACTTTTGGGTCTTCCTTAATATTTTTTTTTACAGCTATCTATATAGTCATTTTTTATATATAGTCAGTTTTCTATGTTCAAATTACAATTAATTTATCTTTAAAAAAACCGGTCAAGTGCGAGTCTGACTCGCGCACCGACGGTTCCGTGCAATCGTTCGTTAAGAAATTATTTTTGATAAAAAAAAATACGCTGGATAGAGATACCGTTTTATTTTTCCTGTATTATGGTATTTTTTTCAAGATTTTCCTTAATGAATCAAAATTTAGCGACGGTAGAAGGTTTTAGAAAGCGCAACTCAAGCCCTTTCATATGATACTCTACTTGATCTACTACCTAACTATACTTTGAATTTTTAACCCCCCTCATACATCGTATTCGTCAATAACACAGAAAATAAAAATGTATAAGTATATCTTTTTTTCATTCTCCATACACGTGTCTTAACCTTCTTAACAGTTGTTCCTACTTTCAAATTGATAGCTCAAGTAGTTCCTAAGATATTTAACGTTGTGACAGACGGACAGAGTCGCACCGTAAGGGTTTCTTTTTTACCTTTTTTGTACGGAACCCTAAAAAGGTTCAATCTAGTTGCGTTTTTTTTATAAATTTTGAGTATCTCAAAACTTTCCTAGTAACAGTAGTGACCCACGTATACAGTATGCGGGTGATCCCGCAGGCGGGATCCCGACCAATGGAAGTCATCGGTCGATAGCACACTCGTTTTACCGTATGTGCATGAGTCTAACCGCCGAACGTCAAAAATATACTCTTAAATTTAAAACTTTGTCATAATAAACCGAAAAGGTGATATTTACACTGTCACTTTGTCTGATATATCAGACGATGGTGGTTAAAGGGTTAAAAGCCCGCGAGAGGGTAGACCGGGAGGAAGAGGTTATGTTTGAACTTGCATCGAAGATTTTGCATGTTGCAATTTATCGCTGTTACAGCCTGCCATGCTAGAAAGCAATTGAATACATTTTCGCAGAAATTGCTACGAAAAGTAGCACGCCCAAAATTATCTACACTATTCTTATTCTCTTATTACTAGAACCGTGTGTAGATAAATTTGGACACTAGTTACGCGTATCTATATAACACGACAGTGAGTCAGCATTTAAAAATAAAATACTCTGTTGACGATTTAGGTTAGTATAGTTATTCTTTATTTTATATAATTTAACTGTTTTATTGTGTAGCCTCAGGTTCTCAATGTTCTTTAATGCATGCTGTGATTGTCATTATTATGAATGTTGTGTAATATGTTTCTTATTAATGTGTGTTGTATTTTCTGTTGGTGATCTTAATAAACAAATAAACAAACCTACTTCTGCTGCTGTACTATAATTTGTAAAAGGTTATAATATTGTGCATCCTGACGGTTTTTACAGGAGGAGAGAGATGATTTAATAAATCCTTACTGGGTGGAAGATCCCGACGTCAAGAAGGGAGAAGTGGACTTCTTGAGTACTGCCGAAAACCAGTTCTGGAAGGATCTGATCGACACTTACCTGAGACCTATTGAAGAAAACGAGGAAGAACAAGTAAGTAAATTAACCGAAACCGGGTATAACCGATTATTTCGACAAAATTTCATAACGGGGTTTCGGAACTTTGAAAAATCGGTTACGGTTGTTTTTGGTTATTATTATTATTTTTTTATTTTTTATTTTATGTGATCTATATTGACAAAAGCAACAAACACAGGCAAAATAACTGTACCTACTTTTAATCATTTAAATAAATTAAGTTTCTTACATTATTTCTGTGATTTTGACAAATAAATACGGTTTTAGTGGTGAATTATTGAAAACAGTGCGCTTCATGCCTGTTAGGGTTTGTTTGACTCTAGAGGTGCCTATACAATGAAACTCGAACTACGCTGCTTTTGCTTTTATTTATAAAAAAAAACCGTCAAGTCTGACTCGCGATTTTTTAACCTCCTTCATATTCCTCATTCAAAACGGAAATTAAAAATGTTTAGTTATTTTTTTAATTTCCCATACACGTGTCTTAACCCTTTTAACAGTTGTTCCAAATTTCTAATTGATAGCTAAAGTAGTTCTTGAAATATTTAACGTTGTGACAGACGGACGGACGGACAGACGGACAGATTCGCGCCATAAGGGTTCCTTTTTTACCTTTTTGGTACGGAACCCTAAAAAGAGCGTGTATTTAGGTTGTCTCGTTTTGTCAGAATGGTCTAGTACCCTTTTTCTGTTGTAAAACCGATAATTTTCTTGTTTTTAACATTAAATAACCGTAACTGGTTATAACCAGGTTTCGGTTATTTTTTCACCATAACCAAAATCAGAACCGGTTATGAAATATAACCGGTTAGTGCATTCCCTATTTTAAACTCAATGGAAAACAAGACTGTAAATGGGCCGAATAATTTTTCCTGGTTGATTTTTATTTTTTCTTCAGAATTGGATAAAAGTCGGTAGTGGTCTTTGTACCATTCATTTCGAATGGCACTTATACATCTGCTTAAAACAATGGCGCCATCTATGAACTCAATATAAAAACTCCTATACATAGCGCCAATGCCCCAGAAATAATATCTTGCACGAAAACAGCCCCGATAAAAATTAGTTTCTTACTTAGACTCCATTTTGCACCAAATAATCCCAATCTT
Organism: Epinotia brunnichana; assembly: GCA_963854355.1. NCBI lineage: Eukaryota > Metazoa > Arthropoda > Insecta > Lepidoptera > Tortricidae > Epinotia > Epinotia brunnichana. The sequence continues at coordinate 15,231,013 of OY977939.1, read as the reverse complement.
ATTCTATACATGTGTATCACACTCATACACGTCAGTGAGAGCGTCGTTATGTGTATATTTTAACGTTTTAACGATGCGACACTAAAAATATATATTAAAATTTTTCAGAATCGCATAGCAAAGGATCTAAAAGACCTTCGGGACAAAATGGTGTTTGCGTTTGTAATGCTAAACGCTCTGTTCGTTCTGGTTATCTTCTTACTACAACTCAACCAGGACCAACTACACATGCAGTGGCCTTTCGGACAAAAAGTAGACATCACATACGAAGACGACTCTAATATCGTAAGTTCAGTATTTTTTTTTTACCTCTTAGGGCTGTGTGCCTACGAAGGAGCGGGAGGCCGCACTCCGATCTCTCGGTCTCTACTCCAGGCAAAATACGGTTTAGAAAAACATTAATTTATAATAGCGTTGTTTTGTTTATTTCATTTTAAAACGTTATCCCAAGATGCTTTATTCAAGAATCCAACAAACTTTCCATCTGGAAGTAATTATATAGATTTAAATAAAGCATGTTTTTTTTTGAATTATTTGTCTTGAATATTATAGAGCAAATGAAAATGAACCAAAATAAAGATAAAACCATTTATTAATATTTTTTCTGCCTTTTCAGAAGCTAGTTAAGTTATCATTTTTTTATGTCTGAAATTTTGTTGAATTTTGTTGCTAGGAGGTAACTATTTAATTGATAATATATCAATAGAACGAATCAGCTATTATAAATTATTTCCAAATTTGTAATTTTTTCCATACAAGTTGTCAGTTCATTGCCTGGACTACTCACGCGGGTTTTATGACTATCTTCATACATGCTGGTCGTTTTAGAGTACTTTTACAGTTACATTTTACAATGTCAAGCGGGCGCGATCTTATTATTATGATGTTAAAGTCTAATTTCAAATAAAATTAATATTATAAAATCCACTCGCCCTCCTGAAATGCAAGAAGTATAACTTTAGTGACGTCAATAAGTAAAGACCATGTGTGATAGTATGGCGTAAACTAAGAATTTTTACGATGCTATTCGAACCAGTTTTTGGAGAGGAATAAATGTTTGTATGGGAGCAACTACAATTAAACAACATAAATACCGAAAACCTTGTGACAAAGATTAACCTCGCATGGCGGCAGCCCAACGCTTTATACTAATTGACTTAAAAGTACCTATGATGCCACCATCCGTTATTTTTACTAATCGTTGTATGGAAAATCAAGTAAATTGCTGTTTCGGTCGCGGCATACTGCGTTTAGGTCCATAGTTGTTGTACAATTTTGTTTCTATAAAAGCGTAAGGATTTTATTGGTAGCCTTAAATTTACTCTAAAACGTATTAAAAAAAGCATTTTTTTTTCAAAACCTTTACGGTCCATATCTTTTTTTTTTTTAATATTTTATTACAATAATATGATGGTTTAATATCCATTTAGCAACACTACGTTATCAATTTTAACATGAGTCTACACCCCTATTTATACAGGATTTGTAAATGCGTTTTCTAACACTAAGGAAGAAAGGAAGAAGATAATTTGTAATTTGTATTGAAATAGACATGATAACTTACCCAGTACCATCCGAACCCAAAGGCCTGAAACATACTTAAACTGCAGTTTTTTTTATAGAAAAACCTTTTGTGTGATTTTTTTCAGATAATAATAGACCGTGATTATCTAATGCTCGAGCCGATCGGTTCGTTGTTCCTGGTGTTCTTCGGGTCGGTGATGCTGCTACAGTTCACCGCTATGCTGTTCCATCGAATGGGCACCCTGACGCATCTCCTATCTACGATCAATTTGAACTGGTACTGCACGAAATCGGTAAGTTATAACTGGTTTTTTAAATACTTCACTGCGCTTTCCGCTAATTAGCGGGAAAACCACGGCATCGGCTACGAGCGTAGCGCTACGAAATTGTTTGCAGTGAATGTCAATGTGTTAATACCACGTCCCGTCTGATGGTAATAACATGGGTAATGGCGTAACATGGGTGTTGCCGACTCTTAAACTGACGAAACCTTAAACGACTGTAAATATAGTCACGAATACTGATGTACAATCTATGCCAAACGGTAGATATACCAGGAGGTGTATATTCCAGTATATCTGCACTTAGCGAACTATGGCAAACGGTAGTGATACCATCAAGTGTATATTCCAGTATTCACTTAGCGATCTATGCCAAATGGTAGGTATGGTGGTGGTTTCGTGACAAACGCTGTGTGTTGTTTGTCTCGAATAAATGTTTCTTTCTTTCTTTCTTTAATCAGGTATGGTAATCAGGTGTATATTCCAGTATAACGCCAGTACCTATACACTTAATAATCTATGCCAAATTGCTTACCGTGATCGAGTGGACAGAGCACGGCAATATTCTAGTATCGCGTGTCTAGAGACCATAGGCCCTAGCACACTAGGATTTATCGCCACGTCGAAAATGTACTGAAACGTCACGTTACACGTGGCATAAAACCTAGTGTGCTATGGCCTCAGCTGTAGCTGTAGTAGTACTAACAATGCATTTTGTTCACAGGCTAATGACACAACGCAGCACGCCGTTTTGGAAACCCAAGCATTTAATATCATTAAAGATCTGCTCAACAATAAGAAGATAGATGATGATGCAGAAGACGATGGAATTGACGCGACGCACGTCACCAGACGGAAGACCATAAAGAATCTGGAGCGCCGGCGGAAGGCGAAGCCTAATGAAATGAACCTTGAGGCCAATTTCGAAAAGAGGTTGTCTTGTGTCATACAGAATCCAAGTAAGTTTTATTTCGTCAATGACACATTTTTAGGGCGGGTTACACCAACTTACGACTATATACCGATCTTAGGGTTTGCAATCCGGATATCCGGATATCCGAAATATCCGGATATCCGCCAAATTTCGGATCCGGATCTGATAGGCTCTTGGATCCGGATTTTTCGGATATTACGGATCCTTAAAATACAACAATGTAAATCGAAAATACGGCTACAAAATGATGTTTTTACCGAGTCCACGCTGAAAACCGAATGGTAGGATAACTCAATCTCTGCCTTTATTCGCCACTTCATCATCCCAGACCAGATTATTTTTGTTTTTAATTTATAGTCACAAAAACTAATTAAACCTACATACTACAAACTAGTAAAATCACCGCAATTTGATGGCGAAAGTTGGCGTTGGTTTAAATACACTAATTCACCGTAGAAAGAGACACAAAGTAATTATATAAATCCAATATTACCTATAGGTACTATTATAGCTACCTACTAAAGACTTACGCCCGTATTCATAAATGTTCTACAAGCCTATCTTAACTAAAATGGCATTTAAATTCGTTTGTCCTTATCTGTCACTTTGACATTTGTGTTCGTAAGAAAGGGACAAAGCACATTTTATTTAGCAGAGGCATTTTAAGTTTTATGTATAAGGGGATTAGTTTAAATAAACCTAAAGAAATATTTAAGAAGTATATTTGACTCAGGGAGTAAAATCTAAATGCAGCAACAATACCTACGTTTTATAATTGTAATTTTTTTTTAATTTTTAGTGTGGTGTTCTTGACTTATAATATAATCCTGTAATATAATAAGCATGGTACGCTATATTCATGGCCCGTTCACCGCTTTTGCCATATTATACAGTCTTGCCTAAATGAATGTCCCCTGCTAGACAAACACATTTCCCTCGTCCCGCTCACATTGTCAATTTCTCCTCCTAGGCTTGATACCTAGTTACAACCCTATTGAATTAACTCCGTACCTAGAGCTCATTGAAATGTATGTACGAGCACCAGGTACGGAGTTAACTCGACCTGCTGGTTTATCACGTAACGCATTGTGCGCACGTAGGGTAGATCTGAATGTCTTATATGGAAAAATGAGAGTTGGGTTGTCCTAGCGCGCGTTCGGAACGTTACGTTGATTACCCCTGTTGTAGTTATTCAAGTCACAGCTTTCAGTGAAGAAACTCTCACTTTGCCAGTTAGTTTGTAGTTGTAAGTAAAAAGTTGAAAAAAAAAGTTTTAAACCCTTTAGGACCTCGGGAATGCGTACCTATTTAAAATCTTTCTGGTATACGGTGGTATAGCCGTTTTTTCCTAGTTTAAGCTTACGATTCCTACTTTATAACAAAAAACCTTGTGGATCCGTATTATCCGAAAGATCCGGATATCCGGATCTGTTGAAATTAAATATCCGAAATATTGGCGGATCTTGCAAACCCTAACCGATCTACGTTAAACATGGCGCCTGCAGCAATCATTTCATGTGTGTGCAAGGTGTTTAGGAATTACGAGCAATGCTCTTATTATTAGCCAGTTCTAAGGTGTAACTCCAAGTAGATTCTTCATACCACTTTTGCTATTTACCAATAAAGTGAGCAGTGCGAAATTAAATCATCTTTCGCCAGATACCTTGTTTATCAAGCGGGGTTGAAGTGTTAAAATAAATAAATTCTCGACACGTCTCTTTGTTAAAATGCAGTATATGTATGAATATTTATAAATTTTCTGGGTTAGCTTCTACACGCGCTTTTTCTTCTTTACAACAATAACCCGTATGAGTCGTTATCGTCGGGTCCCACTTGTGCAAATCTTTAAAATTTCTACCTATTATGACTTCAATTTAACGAATTTGTTTGTGTTTGTTATTTAACACTGAAATTTGTAAGTCCATTACTCACCACTACTAAGCTCACGAACAACTAACCAGTACGCCTGTTTCTTTAGAATCGGAGATCCTGGCGCGACTGCCATCGCTGGGCGGCAGTGAGGCGGCGCGGCGACTGACGCTGCGCGCGCTGCAGGCGCGCCGCGAGTCCGTGCTGATCGAGCGCCGCCGCTCGCAGGCGCAGCTGGGCAGCACCAACCAGACCATCCCGGTTAGTATGTTAGTTGTCGGAGGCACTGGTGCGGCTGCCATCGCTGGGCGGCAGTGAGGCGGCGCGGCGACTGACGCTGCGCGCGCTGCAGGCGCGCCGCGAGTCCGTGCTGATCGAGCGCCGCCGCTCGCAGGCGCAGCTGGGCAGCACCAACCAGACCATCCCGGTTAGTATGTTAGTTGTCGGAGGCACTGGTGCGGCTGCCATCGCTGGGCGGCAGTGAGGCGGCGCGGCGACTGACGCTGCGCGCGCTGCAGGCGCGCCGCGAGTCCGTGCTGATCGAGCGCCGCCGCTCGCAGGTGCAGCTGGGCAGCACCAACCAGACCATCCCGGTTAGTATGTTAGTTGTCGGAGGCACTGGTGCGGCTGCCATCGCTGGGCGGCAGTGAGGCGGCGCGGCGACTGACGCTGCGCGCGCTGCAGGCGCGCCGCGAGTCCGTGCTGATCGAGCGCCGCCGCTCGCAGGCGCAGCTGGGCAGCACCAACCAGACCATCCCGGTTAGTATGTTAGTTGTCGGAGGCACTGGTGCGGCTGCCATCGCTGGGCGGCAGTGAGGCGGCGCGGCGACTGACGCTGCGCGCGCTGCAGGCGCGCCGCGAGTCCGTGCTGATCGAGCGCCGCCGCTCGCAGGCGCAGCTGGGCAGCACCAACCAGACCATCCCGGTTAGTATGTTAGTTGTCGGAGGCACTGGTGCGGCTGCCATCGCTGGGCGGCAGTGAGGCGGCGCGGCGACTGACGCTGCGCGCGCTGCAGGCGCGCCGCGAGTCCGTGCTGATCGAGCGCCGCCGCTCGCAGGTGCAGCTGGGCAGCACCAACCAGACCATCCCGGTTAGTATGTTAGTTGTCGGAGGCACTGGTGCGGCTGCCATCGCTGGGCGGCAGTGAGGCGGCGCGGCGACTGACGCTGCGCGCGCTGCAGGCGCGCCGCGAGTCCGTGCTGATCGAGCGCCGCCGCTCGCAGGTGCAGCTGGGCAGCACCAACCAGACCATCCCGGTTAGTATGTTAGTTGTCGGAGGCACTGGTGCGGCTGCCATCGCTGGGCGGCAGTGAGGCGGCGCGGCGACTGACGCTGCGCGCGCTGCAGGCGCGCCGCGAGTCCGTGCTGATCGAGCGCCGCCGCTCGCAGGTGCAGCTGGGCAGCACCAACCAGACCATCCCGGTTAGTATGTTAGTTGTCGGAGGCACTGGTGCGGCTGCCATCGCTGGGCGGCAGTGAGGCGGCGCGGCGACTGACGCTGCGCGCGCTGCAGGCGCGCCGCGAGTCCGTGCTGATCGAGCGCCGCCGCTCGCAGGCGCAGCTGGGCAGCACCAACCAGTGGTCTGGTTGGTGCTGCCCAGCTGCCCGGTTAGTATATGATAACTAGAGTTTGGCCAGCGAGTGTAACAAGCAGTTTTTTTTTATTCTTTGCATCGCAGTAATTTTACCTACGAAATAAGCTGTCAGTTATAAGCACCTATTACGCCACTATGTATTACGCGTTACGGCTGACGCTTTAAAAAAGTCGTAAGTTTTGGGTTGCCGTCTAATTGGTTCTATGTTTAGCTACGGCAAGACCTGAGCCGGCCTTCGACTTCGGGGGCGTTCGTGAACCGGAGCTACGAGCCGGCCTTCGACAGCGACGACGAGCCCTCGCCGCGCCTACCGCGCCGCAGCACCGTCAGGTTCCGCGACACTAACATATAATATACTCAATTATAATATTTATTTATTATAATATTATAGTAATTTTTATACAATAACGTAACGTCAAAATTAAATAGTTGTTTCAATTACACCCTGATCATATTTCGTATCCACCACATGTACAGTCGCCATCACATACATCGGAGCAAACAAGCACGTCACAAAAATCGGAACATATTTCTATTTTCAAGGCATTAGGGTGCATGTGCCGATATTTTTGAACACCTATAGTGTACCTATGTAAATATGTGATGGCGACTGTACAGTCAACAGCAAAAGAAACTGATGAAATAGGGTCCCAAAATAATATAATACTTACGACAATTAAGTCAGATAATACTGACGACTGAAGTAAATTCACTCGTAATGTGTCACAAGTAAGTAATGACGTTTATCTCGAATTTTGAAAACTAAGTGACATGCCATTGAAACAGTTAAAGTCATAATTGAGTGTTTCAAATTTAACTGATTATATATAAAATACGGGTACTCGCAAGATCACCTCGGAATACAAGTCAGATGTTCGGTTAATCTCGGTTATTTTCGTCAGACAAACACGCGAAGCGACTGTAACACCTCTCGTGTCCGTCAATGAGTTCCTATTACCTCAGCTTGATTTCGAGAATTTGAAATTTTGACTTTCTTTTGTTTACTAAAGTTTCCAGTACTGAGATAGTTATGCCATCGTGTATTATTATTTCGCCTTGACATAAGTTTTGATTTTTAATTTAGTTTTTGTGTCCGGGTGTTATTAATTATGATCATTTTCTTTTGACTAATTAAATGTTCAGTTAAAAATGACACTGGTATAATTTGTTATATCTGGGGCATCATGCTAGAACATGGTTTGATTTTGATCACTTACTTTTGACATTGACAGTACTTACCTCATTCAATGTTTGACGATTCTTTTGTTTTCGAACTTCATTATTGTGTAATGATAAAATATCAGACGCAATTGGGAATGGATGAAAATTACAGAAGTGCCTGATTATTTTTTTGGTGGTAGGGATAACCTTCCTTCTTCTTCTCTTACTTAAGAGCTAGGCTTGTGCTAGCGGACGTGTGTCAAAGTAGGCCCTCCATCTACTCCGATCCCACGCAATCTCTTTGACATCTTAACAAGACCCAACATCAACTCTCTTTTTGAGTTGCTCCATGTAGTCTATACGATAGTCACGAGCAAAATAATTGCATCACTTAGCAATTTTTCATCTGCACCCTATAACTTTGTAAATTGTTACCCAAAACTGACAAGTGAGGTACCAAATGAAAGCTGGCATTATAGCGCAGTAGAAAATGTAAAAGTTTTCAAAGAAATTCCAGTCCAAAGACTGAAAAACGTCGGAAAATAGAAAGCAGTCGGAAATGTATGAAAAATTTATCTATGGAACCAGAGAATAAAAGGACAATTTAACAATCATAGAATTTACTAGCTGTTGCAAGAGATGGCGGGTGGGTAAATACCAAGCACCCGGTAAATACCCGTATCTACCCAAATTGGTGGGTATAAACTATTTCCAAAGGATTTTTTCAAAAAGTGACATTTTATGGCAGATTTTTTTTTTATGAAATGTTTAATGCTTTTTGAACAACTATTGTCATTATAAAATATTTATTATGAAGCATAGTTTATGTTTAAGAGAAAAGAATATTTTTTAATACTTATATATATATATTTTTAAATATGATCAAATTGAAACGTGAGCCACTACCAGAATCCATACTTAAAATTATACATGCGAAAGTGTGTCTGTCTGTCTGTATGTCTGTCTGTCTATGTGTCTGTCAGTCAGTCTGTTACCTCTTCACGCCTAAACCGCTGAACCGATTTAGATGAAATTTGGTATAGACATAGCTTGAGTCCCAGGAAAGGACATATGGTAGTTTTTATCCCGGAAATCAACCCATAAGGGGATGAAATGGGGGGCGGAAATTTGTATAGAGCTACTTAAACCGCAGCACCGATTTGGATGAAATTTGGAACACAAATAGTGAGTCCTGGGGAAGGAAAAAGGGGGTGAATATGGGGGATGAAAATTTGGATATAACTCATTTTGATGAATTTTTTTTTTGAGATAGTTTAAGTCCTGAGAAAAGACAAAGGATAGTTTTTTATCTCGGTAATCATCCCCTAAGGGGGTGAAATGGGGGGTGAAAATTTGGATTGAACCCGTTTAGATGAAATTTGGTATAGAGATAGTTTGAGTCCCGGACTATGACAACGGATAGTTTATATCTCGGAAATCATCCCCTAAGGGGGTAAAATGAGGGGTAAAAATTCGGATGGAAACCATTTGAATGAAATTTGGTAAAGAGATAGTTTGAGTCCTAGGAAAGGACATACGATAGTTTTAATTCCGAAAATCATCCCCTAAGGGGTTGAAATTGGCGGGTAAAAATTTGGATGTAACCCATTTTGATCAAATTTGGTTTAGAGATAGTTTAAGTCCTGGTAAAAGACATAGGATAGTTTTTATCTCGGTAATCATCCTCTAAGGGGGTGAAATGGGGGGTGAAAATTCGGATGGAAACCATTTGAATGATATTTGGCATAGAGATAGTTTGAGTCCTGGGAAAGGACATACGTTACTTTTAATTCCAGAAATCATCCCCTAAGGGGTGAAATGGGGGGCGGGGGGTGAAGATTTGGATGGAACCCATTTAGATAAAATCTGGTGCAGAGATAGTGAGTCCCGGGAAAAGTCATAGAATAGTTTTATATCCCAGAAATCAGCCTGTAAGGGAGGACAATTAGGGGTGAACATTTGTAAATAACTACTAGAACCACTGCACCGATTAAGGTGCTATTTGGTATAGAGACAGTTTGAGTCCCGACGATAAGTCCTGGAAAAGAACATTAGATAGATTTTATCCCGGAAATCATCCCCTAGGGACTAAAAAGGGGTTTTAAGGGGTGACATTTTGGATGGAACCCATTAAATAAAATTTGGTATAGAGATAGAATGTCCCCAAAATCATCCCCTAAGGGGGGTGAATAATTGGATGAAACCTATTTCGATGAAATTTGGTTTAGATATCATTTTTAATTCCGGAAAAGGACAGGATAGTTTTTATCCCGGAAATCATCTCCTAAGGGGTCGAAATGGGGGTGAACATTTGTATGGAGCTACTATATAATTGAAAATATGTTCAACATACGTTATTTCTACTTCTAAATTAAATAAATAAATAAAAAAATTGAGATTGCGCTAATTAGTAGAAATATTTTTTGTACCAATTAAATAACTAAAATAAACAGTTTTCATTTAATATTTTTTTAAAGTTATATTTGTACTTAACTTAAAATATAAACCAATGCTGGTATATTAAGTACCTTATTGTGGGTTATGTACCACTTCTGCCCACGACTCCGTCCGCGTAGAACTCATTTATATCGTAGTTCGATTCAAACTTTCAACCTCCATTTCCCTTTTAAGAGTTGATTTCCGGAATAAAAACTATCCTATGTCCTTCCCCGAGACTCATACTATCTCTATACCAAATTTCATCTAAATGGGTGCTATTCAAATATTAACCTCTCACCACCTCAGGAGATGATTTTCGGGAAAAAAACTATGCGTTGTCCTTCCCTAGGACTCCTACTGTCTCTATATCAAATTTCATCTAAATAGGTTTTATACAAATTTTCACCCCCTATTTCACCCCCTTAGGGGATGATTTCCGGAATTAAAACTATCGTATGTCCTTTCCCAGGACTCAAACTATCTCCATACCAAATTTAATTCAATTGGTTTCCATCCGAATTTTCATCCCCACTTCACCCCCTTAGGGAATGATTTCCGAAATAAAAACTATCCTATGTCTTTTCCCAGGATTTAAACTATCTCTAAACCAAATTTCATCAAAATAGGTTGCATCCAAATTTTCACCCCCCGATTTCACCCCCTTAGGTGATGATTTTCGGTATTAAACCTATCCTATGTCCTTCCCCTGGACTTCAACTATTTATATTCCAAATTTCATTGAAATCGGTGCAGCGGTTTAAGTACAAAGAGTTTATACCCACCTTTTTGGGAAGAAACGAATAAATACCGGGTAGATTGGGTAAATACCGGGTAAATACCGGGTAAATAGCCGGTATTTACCCGTGGGTTTTTACCTACTACCTATCTTTAGCTGTTGCCCGCGACTTCGTCCCCGTCGAACTTGTTATCGTCTTAGAAAATGATTTCTCTCAATACAATCTATGAACCCTCTTTTTGGACATAAATTAAAAAAAAACGTTGATGTTAATTTTCTCGTTTGTGAACAAACAGTCTAAAACCGAAGTTAAATATCTCATATTTTACAAATGTCTTGTGTGATAACCTGTCACTGTGTTGAGTATGAGTAGGGCAACACTCTCTTGCACAACGGTCATTTGTTAACGATGCCGCGTTTCTAGCTAATAAACCGTGATTAATTAATTTACTGTTTTATTAAGCTCAAAATACATCAATGGCGACGAGTAAATAACGTAATACGCGTGCGGACTATAAAAAAACTAAAAAGTGTTGGTTTTAAAAACATAACTTTGTGTAAGTGCATTATAGGTTAGTTTTCCAATGTCACTCAGTGAACGTTTTTGGACTGATATCTCGGAGAAAAGGACAAGTTTTCTGCAAAATTTAAACAAACCCGAGCTTTTGCAATTGTCAAATGAACTACAACTGGAATTGACGGGAGAAACAATAGATGAGTGCCAACGATTTTCAACGATTGATGTATTTTGAGCTTAATAAAACAGTAAATTAATTAATCACGGTTTATTAGCTAGAAACGCGGCATCGTTAACAAATGACCGTTGTGCAAATACACAAACTTTAAACCCCCTTTTAACACTTAGGGGATGAATTTGGATAAACTCTAAAATTAGTTTTGTAGACGTTCAGAATAAGACCATTGAAGTTACAAATCACTTACTCATACTTTAAAATTTTCTTGCTATCCAAATAAAATTTGAACACCTTTTTAACCCCCTTCGGGGTTGAATTTTTCAAATCGCTGAAAGAACTTTTTTCGTATTGTAATAAGTAATTTTACTACTAACTTTTAAGTCTAGCTCAAAAAAAGTGTTGCCTATACAAAGCTTGCCCCCTTTTTAACCCCCTTAGGGGTGGAATTTTATAAAAGTCTGAAAGTACTTTTTTGTATTTTAATAAGTAATCTTTCTAAAAGTTTCAAGTTTTTAGTTTAAAAAAAAGTGTTTCCCACACAAAACTGGCTCCCCTTGTTAACCCCCTTAGGGGTGGAGTTTTCAAAACACTGAAAGTTCTATTTTACTATTCTAATAAGTAATCATTTTGCAAATTTTCAAGTCTCTAGCTCCAAAAAAGTGTTGTCCATGCAAAGCTTGCTCCCCTTTTTAACCCCCTTAGGGGTAGAATTTTCTTAAATGCTTTATGTTTCATTGTTAACTTTCCCTCATACAAACTTTGCACCCCTTTTTATCCTCCTTAGGAATGGTCTTTTCCAAAACGCTGAAAGCACTTTTTTGTATTTTTATAAGTAATTTTAAAGTCGTTTTTCCCATATAAACTTTGCACCCTATTTTACCCCCTTAGGAGTGGAATTTTTCAAAACGCTGAAAGTAATTACTTCATTTGTATTCTAATAAATAATGTTTCTACAAAGTTTTAAGTATTTAAAAAAAAAAAACTGCACCCCTAATTACCCCCTTAGGGGTGGAATATTCCAAAACGCTGAAATTAGTTTCTTGTATTTTGATAACTAATATTTCTACAAAGTTTTAAGTCTCTACCTCAAAAAAAAAAGGTTCTCCCATACAAACTTTGCACCCCTATTTTAACCCCTTAGGGGTGGCATTTTCAAAAATCCCTTCTTATCCCTAACCCACATTACAAAAGCAACCTACTATGCAGAAATCAACTCTCTAAGATTAGTAGTTTCGGCTGTGCGTTGATGAGTGAGTGAGTGAGTGAGTGAATAAGTCAGTCAGAACATAGGCATTTATATGTATAGATTACTACAAATTAATACCTGGTGTTGCCACCCCTAGCTCTTATTACACAAGTTAGGCGCCTTTGCATGGATCTTTCAATCAACTCCCTGACGTAATCCTGAGGGATGGCATCCCACTCCTCCAGCAAGGCTTCCTTCAGCTCCTCAATGTTGGACGGGGCAGGTTTCCGCTTCCGAACCCTGCGTTTTAGGCAGTCCCACGTGTGTTCGATCGGATTAAGGTCCGGGCTCATCGCTGGCCACGCAGTGGCGGCGTGTGAGAATTTTCATTGGACAAACCGGAGCAACAAGAAGGGCTGTTTTTTAATGATTTACGAGCTTGGTAATATATAGCAAGAAATTTTAGGCAAGCCGGTGGGAATCGGCTTGTACGGGCGCTCCGCCACTGCTGGCCAGTTCATCGTGGTGATGTCCACCTCGGAAAGGTAGGTGGTGGTGTCTCTTGCGGTATGGCAGGGGGCATTATCCTGCATAAAAAATGAACTCCTCAACAAACATTCCTTTGTAAGAGACAACGTGCATCTCCAGGATCTCGGTGATGTATCTTCCAGCGTTCAAACCACGTCCACGACCTCCAGAAGGCACGAAAACCAGCTCGGTCCGCCCGTCGTAAGAAATGCCGCCCCAAAACATTACAGAACCTCCTCTGTAGGCGACTCTCTCGGAGATGCAGCACTCAGCAAATCGTTCTTCTGCTCTCCTGTAGACTCGTCCTCTTCTGTCGCTGCTGTTCAGACACATCCTGCACTCGTCCGAAAAGAAAACCGGGGTCCATTGCTCGATGGTCCAGTTCACGTGATTTGCAGCAAATTCACGTCGTGTTCTTCGGTGTTGTGGCAGCAATCTGGACCCCGTCGCAGGTCTTCTCGGTGTCAAGTTGGCTTTCTTGAGTCTTCTCCTGACTGTCCACTCGCTGGCAGTCACTCCTCGGACCTCACGGAGTTGCTGCTGAAGGGAAACGCCGCCGTGCCGGTTCTTGGTCTTGAAGTGAATGCCTCAGTCTGCTGGAACCTCTGGTATAGACTCTCTGTAGATTGCGTTAAATTCTGCTCGGCAGCTACTGATCGTTGGCTACGGCCCTCTTGCAGCAAACGGACTTCTGCGGCGACTTCAGCTTCAGTGGTATCCATGTTTTCAGGTTTCTTCACGGGAAAATATGCGGAGATGTGTACCGGTCGACTTCTGATAAGTGACTTATAACCCCCCCCCCCCCCCCCCCCCCCTTCCCCGTACCCCCTTTATATATATATAAATAAATATTTGCGGACAATCTTACACAAATCAACAGTCCCAAACTAAGCAAAGCTTGTACTATGGGTACTAGATGACGATAGAGAAATAAATACTTAAATACATAGAAAACATCCATGAAACAGGAACAAATATTCGTGCTCATCACACAAATAAATGCCCTTACCGGGATTCGAACCCAGGACCTCTTGCTTCGTAGGCAGGGTCACTACCAACTAGGCTAAAGCGGTCGTCAAATATATATATACTCTCCTGACCGGTTTCGGCCTCGGCGACTGCCTCCTGACAAAGGGAGTGCATTGTGAAAAGGAAGTGATGCAATTATTTTGTCTGTGAGCGTAGACCTGTATGTCCATATAGGTCTTCCTCTTCCTCGCCTCCAGAAAAACGTTGCAGACTTTTCAGCTGCATCAATTTTTTTTTAAATATAAACATTTTTCTCACTTACGTTTTGGGTTTAGGACGGTGAATAAGACACTTTCCTTGATCCGTCTCATATTACAAGAAAATATCCTAAATATCCGTGTTAAACTGACACTGGCAATGTAGGGTCGTTTCGCCGGTAACGCGACCACCTTCGGTTGGCGACCACTTGACGGACTAGGCTGCTTCAATTAAAGATATTAACATTTCTACAAACCCAACAGAAAACTAATTAGTTATTAACTATTTTTGAATAGTGTCAGAATAAGAATAAATACACTTTAAAACCCAAAGCTTAATCCAAAGCAAGAAAAAATAACCTCAATTCACACATTTCACACATTGCTTCCGAAAAGTGTTGACGTGCAGTGAATCTGTAAAAAAAATAACGCGACAGTTGGCGCGAAAACTTTAGTTACGTCACTTAATTTTATTATTATGCTGAAATTAGTTACTTGATTGCTTAAATGATTTAGCTATTGTAATATTTTTTTTGAAATTCGGCATATTATAAAAATAGATTTAAATAAAATGGGGTGGTCGCGTACCCAAAAAAAATATTACCAAAGAAGTCGGATAGCGACCACATCGTTTTTCTTTTTCTTTCCTTATGGATTCTTGCGGCACTCGCGATATTTAGCTTGGCAAGCCAATTGTGTCGGTACGTCGGTAGGTATTTAAGCCGCGCCAATCCATGCTATGTCTATAGTAGGTATATGTAATATAATAATAATATATAATTATAAAATGAATATTTCATATGATTATATGATATGGTTATATTACAAATGCGAAAGTGTGTCTGTCTGTCTGTTACCTCTTCACGCTTAAACCGATGGACCGATTTTTATGAAATTTGGTATGGAGATAGTTTGAGTCCCGGGAAAAGATGTAGGATAGTTTTTATCCCCGAAATAATCCCCTAAGAGGCTGAAATAGGGGTTGAAATTTTGTATGGAGCTACGATATAAACGAGATACACGGACGGAGTCGTGGGCAGAAGCTAGTGTAGGTAAGTAGAATTTAATCTAAAAGTTACATACGAGGGCGACACTGAAAGTCTTTAGAACTGGCCACTTGTAATAAATATAATAAAAAAATAAGTTCAAAATTTGAAAATGGAACTCTTTCTTAATATTTTTGTGTACGAATTCCACTCGATTGTCATTTGTTTTACGATTTGGCGGCAAATTGAAAATTGTGTGTACTACGTGAGCATGAATTTAACGCGAGAAAATCTGCGTGAGGGCCGGCCTTCTACGGCGACTACTGAAGATAACATCAGTGTTGTGCGGCGTATGATAGAGACTGACAAAAGAGTAACCTATCAGCAGATTCGTACAAGCTTAGCCATTGGTATGAGTCAAGTCCACAAAATCCTCCATGAACATTTAGCGGTGAGGAAGCTTTGTGCCCGGTGGATACCTCATAATTTGACAGAAGCCCAAAAAGTCCGTCGTGTTGATTGGTGCCGTGAAATGGGTCAAAGATTCAACGGAGGTGACTCAAATGCTGTGTTCGACGTAGTTACGGGTGACGAAAGCTGGATTTACTGTTATGATCCTGAAACTAAAAGACAGTCTGCTGAGTGGGTGTTTCCTTCCGAGGAGTTGCCTACTAAAGTGAAGAGAGGTCGAAGTGTGGGAAAAAAGATGGTGGCCTCGTTCTTCGGAAGGACTGGTCATTACGCAACAATTATTTTAGAGGATCAAAAAACAGTTACTGCGAAGTGGTACACTAACAATTGTTTACCACTTGTCTTGGAAAAAGTTCGAGAAAAACGGCCTCGCAGTAGGATCCTGCTTCACCACGACAACGCCTCATCGCACACCGCCAAGCAAACGATCGACTATTTGGCGACGGCAAACGTGGAATTACTGGGTCACCCACCTTATAGCCCCGACCTTGCACCTTGTGATTTTTATTTATTCCCAAAAATTAAAGAAAAACTTCGAGGAAAACGTTTTATGGACGCCGACGAAGCAGTGGCTGCGTTTCAAAAGGCCGTCGAAGAGACCCCTAAGGACGAGTGGGCAAAGTGCTTTTCTCAGTGGTTCTATCGAATGCAGCGATGTATTGATGTAAAGGGAGGCTATTTTGAAAAGATATAATTAAAGTAATAAGTTGCTTGATTGCTCAGTTTTTGATTTTCTAAGAACTTTCAGTTTGACCCTCGTAAAAGCTTGTAAAATGGTGGCATTTAGATACCTACTATGAACGACATGTGTGACTGTAATAGCAATATATATAATAGCACTATGGTGTGAGCGAGATGGCGCGCCGTTTTCGATGACAAGCAATGTAAAGTAGATTTAGAAGAGTAACAATTTGTAGTAGTATAAGGGCAGTCAGGTCAGGTAGGTCCAACTTTGAGAAAGAGGTCAATCGTCGAATCCGACTCGGCTGGGCAGCGTTCGGGAAGCTACGCTATGGCACATCTTTTCGTCTAATATTCCGCAGTGTCTGAAGACGAGAGTCTTTGACCAGTGCGTGTTGCCAGTGATCACGTGTGGCACCGAAACGTGGTCGCTTCAGAAATCATAAGAAGCATCATAAGAAGGCTCAAAGTCACCCAAAGGGCAATGAAGAGAGGGCTATGCTCGGAGTTTCTCTGCGTGATCGCATCAGAAATGAGGCTATCCGCAGCATAACCAAGGTAATCGATATAGCCCTAAGCCGCTAAAGTTAAGTGGCAGTGGGCGGGGCACATTGCACGTAGAACCGATGGCCGTTGAGGCGGAAAGGTTCTCGAGTGGCGACCACGTCCCGGAAGGCGCGGCGTGGGTAGGCCCCCCACAAGTTGACTGATGGCTTGGTAACGATCGCAGGAATCCGATGGATGCGGGTGGCGCAGAACCGGTCATTATGGCACTCTTTGGGGGAGGCCTATGTCCAGCAATGGACGTCATTCGACTGATATGATGATGATGATGATGCATCGTTTTATTAACTACTTAAACACTATTTGCAAGAGTGGTCGCCAACTAGCTAACAGGTGGTCGCAAACCGACTAAAGCGGTCGCTATCCAGCGAATTCGCTATTTTGAAACCTTTTCCATATTTTTTCCTAATCTATGGATGAAAGTGCTATATTTTATTGTAGGTTTCAAAACTTGACTATACTCAGAACATATACGAATACCATCTATTATGTGTGTACATTGAATAGGTATACATTTACTAATCTAAAGTGAGCAACTCGGCTAAGTGGTCGCTAACCGGCGAAACGACCCTACTCTAGGCAAAATACGATTTTGAAAAACATTTATTTATAATAGCGTTTTTTTTCTTTATATCATTTTAAAACATTATTCTAAGATGCTTTATTTAAGAATCCAACAAACTTTTCATCTGGAAGTATTAAAATATATTTTAATAAAGCATGAATTGTTTTTTTTTCATTATTTATCTTGAATATTATAGAGCAAATGTAAATTAACCAAATTAAAGATAAAACCATTTATTAATTTTTTTTCTGACTTTTCAAAAGACAGTTAAGTTATAATTTTTTTGGTGTCTGAAATTTTGTTGGATTTTGTCGCTAGGTAACTATTTAATTGATAATATATCCATTACAAAAAAAAAATCTGCTATTATAAATTATTTCCAAATTTGACATTTTTTCCATACAAGTTGTCAGTTCATTGCCTGGACTAATGATATTGACAGCAGCAGCTATATTTGTCATTGCCAGGGTCAGATATTTAATAGTACATTATTGCAGAGGCCGGGAATTGCCGTTCCCGCCGAGGCATATATAGTGCTTTTCTCCAAAAATGCGAAGATATCAAATAATATTTTCAATAATCTTAAAACAGCGAGTAAGTATGTCAATAACCTATCAAGTTCCCACCCGACTTATTTTTTTAAAGTATGTACACGGCATGACTCGTAGTTCGTAGTGCCAGTTTCAATTTAATACTTAAAATAATTAAAAACATTAGAATCGATCACAGTTGAAAATGTCTACTTATTAAAGATTAAACGGGATTGAAATCTGAACGTATTTAAAGCTCGTTATGAATTTTATATCGATATATATATTTATTTCTTCGTTTTTAACTATTTGGGACATTTTTAAGAACGTCACTTCGATCACTTACAAAAGTAAGAGTTTTGTCTATGACTTTAAAAAATACAGAAAACGCGGGAAATTTTAGGCACACTACAAACGGGCGCAATTTTTCACACCAACTTGCAATAGTTGGAAAGAGACAGCCATACATTTCTTTCATTCTAACAATAACAAGTTGTTGTGATAAATTGCTAGGCCTTGAAACGTACGAGCATTTGGCTGTTTCCAGTAATTTGCCTTATTTAGTCAATAAATATGGTTAAAAGGTAAAAAACTATACAGTAAAGGATTTTCATACATTTTCCTGGCCGCTGAAGCTGTACAATAATGACTTTTAACTTTGCGCTCGGCAGTAACGAGGAACTTCACGGACTGTTTTTGCTACAGTAAGGCATTTCCGAGCATATTAGAGAATTTTTTTTTTTTTGCAATATGAGACGGATCAAGGAAAGTGTCTTATTCGCCGTCCTAAACCCAAAACGTAAGTGAATAAACTATTTATATTTTTCAAAAATAGTTGACGCTG
The DNA here is from genome assembly GCA_963854355.1 of Epinotia brunnichana. NCBI lineage: Eukaryota > Metazoa > Arthropoda > Insecta > Lepidoptera > Tortricidae > Epinotia > Epinotia brunnichana. The sequence continues at coordinate 15,212,197 of OY977939.1, read as the reverse complement.
CTGAATATTCTGCAACTTTTTTCTGGTAAGTTTATTCCTATCACCAAAAAATGTATCAGGCACTTCTGAAATTTTCGTCCATTCCCAATTTAGCGGTAGCAATATTAGATTTCATTAACAATAGCAATCATTACTGTTGGTTAATTAACAAGAGGCCAGTTTATGATGAATCGGATATATAGGTCCAGCGACCTATAGTAATAAAATTCTTTATTGTAAACGATAACAAAAAAATTACAAAAGGAAAGGGCAAGTATAAAGGTGAACTTATCCTTTTAAGGGATCTCGTGCTTATATTCAGATCAATAGGCTTGTTGCGTGGTGTTAAAATTGATATCGTCGTGTTGCTAAATGGATAGTAAACCATCAAATGATTGTAATAAAGTATAAATTACAAAATATAATTCAAATTATAAAAAGATATGAACCTTGAAAAATTAGAAAAAAAAGTTTTTTTATTTATTGTCCAAGAGTAAATTTAAAGGTACCAATATAATCCTTACGCTTTTATAGAAACAAATGTGTATGACAACCATGGACCTAAACGCAGTATTTCGCGACCGAAACAGCAATTTACTCCATTTTCCATGCAACGGTTAGTACAAATTGCACGGTGTGACGTCATACTTTAAAGCCAATCAGTATGAAGCGTTTCGGCTGCTGTCAGCGAGGTCCGTCTTTAACTCGATTTTTTGGGTATTAATGTCCTTTAAATGTAGTTGCTTCCATACAAACATTTGTTCATCAACAAAAACTGGTTCGAATGGCATCGTAAACAAATTTAAGGTCACAAGCCCATTGCGATGCAGCGATCAGCCTCGCGATTCGCGATAGAGCTGATGAAGAATACTTATATCGCTTCTACGAACATTCGGATAAGCGTATCCACGATCGTCGTCATTGTTTATGTCTATTTAAAGGTACTTTATTTTGCCTTTTGTGTCGATTTATATTTATTTTACTACGGAGAATTATAGTTTTTAATAGCGACATAAACTCAGCAGGAATCTTTACATGACTTTAGGGTCTTTACAGGCCGGACGATTGCTTTATTGCGAGCCCATATTTTTCATTTTTAGGGTTCCGTAGCCAAATGGCAAAAAACGGAACCCTTATAGAATCTTCATGTCTATCTATCTGTCTGTCTGTCTGTCTGTCTATCTATCTGTCCGTCCGTATGTCACAGCCACTTTTTTCCGAAACTATAAGAACTATACTGTTGAAACTTGGTAAGTAGATGTATTTTGTGAACCGCCTTAAGATTTTCACACAAAAATAGAAAAAAAAACAATTAATTTGGGGGTCCCCATAATTAGAACTGAAACTCAATTTTTTTTTTCATCAAAGCCATACGTGTGGGGTATCTATGGATAGGTCTTGAAAAATGATATTGAGGTTTATAATAGAATAAATGAATAGTTTGCGCGAGAGACACTTCCAAAGTGGTGAAATGTGTGTCCCCCCCCCTTGTAACTTCTAAAATAAGAGAATGATACAACAATAAAAAAATTATGATACCATGCAAACTTCCACCGAAAATTGGTTTGAACGAAATCTAGTAAGCTTTTTTTTTACTTAATACTTCATAAATCTTAAACCGCAATCTAGACACGCGGCAGCGTGTCAAGCCAAGTTCAAGCAAAGGAACTGGCTAGCCAGCGCCGAGTGTTATATTACACGAACCACTTGGTACCACTTGTGATTTATTTTACGAAACCCTTCATGGGCGAGTCTGACTCGCACTTGGCCGCTTTTTTATTAATAGCAATATATATTCTAAATTTCTAGAATAAAGATTCTCCTTTGATTTAATTCCTAAATAGCAAGATAATACCAGTTCTATCCGTACTTATTGTCGGTACTGAAAAGAGAATTGTAGAATGTTGCTTACAGTTAGAAATTTAACTTGACCGTGAAGCCAGTAGTTGGAGGTCAAGTGTATTGTTAAATTTATCGCTTTTGTATAAGGGCCTATGCATCCGCATTAACGAGACTGACCTCACTGTTGCAACGACCACATCAAATCATTTTCATAAAAAAAATATTTGCAATAATTGTTCTCAGCCCATACTTACCCTTTTCGACATGGATAGGACCCCTGACCTTCTTCATGTGAACTGACAAAGATCTCGAGATCTAATTCAGGTCTGGGAAAAATCGGTTGGGACATAGAAATAGCTTGTAAGGTCTGAGTGAGTCAGTGCTGTGTGGGGTCCGGCTCCGCGCTCCGCCTTGTCTCGAGGGCAGGCAGTGAGCGCGGCGCCTTCACACCGAGTGCACGCCGCGACCATGCGCCATGAACACTCGCGAGTGCACTCTACGCCTTATTTGAATATTGTGAAGTGACATTTTGGAACATTTGGATTTCTTTCACCCTTCACATCCGATAAGGTAAGTTACACACTTTCGACATTTTCAAATTCTCCGCCGTTGACCTTTTGCAGCTTTACGTGTCGTGCGATCAGCTGCGAAAGTATGCAAAGTTATCTCCTGTAACAAATATTAAGATGTAGTTGCATAATGATGTATTATGTGTACCTAACTTACTCGTTTTGAGACAACCAATCAAGCTTTTAAAGATAAATGCTAAAGCCTCTAGAGGTTTACGTATGTTCTAGTTCGGTTCAGTTTCACTTGAGAAAGTTGCGAAACGGTTTCTCTTTATAAGTATCTGTTAATCATGAATGATTTCTATCGAACCTTCCATACAAATATCTATGATTAGACAGTAAGTAATTAGTATAATTGTGGGATCGCGTATACATATTAGCGGTCATACGTAAACAAAAGTGAATGTAGGCGTTAGAATAGAAGTATGAATGGGAAACAAGGACAGGCGTTATTAAAATTTCTATACGCTTTTGAAAACCTTGACTTGCTAGTAGTTAACACGAGATTAGTTGAACATAATAAAACAAATATGTGGTTTCACAATAGGAACTATTTTCTAGTTAAATAAGTTTGTGCTAAAAAAAAAAAGATTTGAACGGGTCAAAATAGTAGGCACCTATACTACCTATATAGAGCAGCATAGGGCGGGATAGCAAGATAGCTATCATACGAGATATCTACAATCGTTTGGTTGGCTTTAAAGAAATCCGTAATATGCGTAAGATGTAGTCCTCAGGGCTCTATCTTGGACAATATACAATCTGTATGAATATCTTTACATAATCTCAACTTAATATCTTAAAAATAACGGCATAGAGTGTCACATTTGTGGCTCGTATCAAAATATGTGCATATTGAAAGGAACGGCAGCCCTGCAAAAGGCCTCGCGCGCATCCGGTTCCGGCAGAGGGTCGTTCTCACTTTAAGCAACAACTATTTTGTGATTTCCGCGACCATAATTAAATGCAATTAACAACGTAGCCACCGACCTTACGCACTCGGCCAGTTGTCGGTTCTCGTGAAATTAGTGTAATTTATAATGCATTTATATTACATTGTGGTTCGTTAATTTGGATATTAGCGAGCAAGCTTGCGCAAGGCCCGACGCACAATAGTTTGGGTCATTACTAGTCGGGTCCCAGGCGTGATCGAGCCGCAGACGTAAATAAATTCCCATGAATGTAATTAGATACACATTATAGATTTGCTTGCACAATACTCCGGCAGTAACCGTCAAATATTAATGCGCGATTCTAAGGATTTCAATATTTAGCTGCTTCCGAACCGGTGACCTTTTACTGATGATACTAAAGTTACCGAACTGGACTCGCTTCTGACATTCTAAATGTCGCAAGAGAAACTTAGTCACCGCAGGCGTTATAGTCACCAACATTAGATCAAAGATCTTGGTTACTCGTTGTTGAGAGGCTCTCCTAAGAGAGCCTCTCAATAACGAGACTGATATGATCTCTTAAATTTACGCAAACCAAACATTATCCAATACAATGTCCCGATAAAGTTGTATTTGAGTGAGAACAGAAATGATTGTTAGTAGCTGGCTGATAGTAGGTATGTACTTATATAGGAGACTATTCTGACTCAACATTTCGCGTTTATTATGATAAGAATGTGTTATATTACACATACTTGTTCTGATATCTTAGGTCGACGTGCCTGAAATTATGCCCTATCTACTAACACCTACGGAAAGCTCAAATCCTATGAACAGAGATAGTAACACAATATATTCAAAACAACAACCCATCGTATGCTTAGATGCGAACCCACGATAAGCATTTCAGGTTATAGTTTTAAATATTAACTGACAACATGACATCCGCATAATTACGAGTAATGCGAATGTTCCCCTTGCAGCTAGCTATTAATTATATTGTATCCCGTGTTGTAGGTGCGGGCTGAAAAACAGCGCTGTATAGCCGACAGGCTATCAGCAAACGCTGAGCCCCGAGCCTATTGTCGCATCATTTATTTTCTGCATTGTGTTGTTTTATATAAGTATCTACATCAGTGTTCGATTTTGTGATTTTGTGTTTTTTTGCGACAATTTTTTTTATTTTTTTTTATACGACGGGTTGAAATTGTGCTTAAATATGCCAATTAATTATTTGGGTCCTCCTTTGCGAAGCTGTGGTTAAACACAGAAGGATTAAGTTTCTGTCAAAAAATCATTTATTGCCGACTCTACTTTTCTGTATACCGTCATCAAATACTCATTGAGACGACTCTAACGAGTCTAAACTCAACGGGTGAATTCCCTAACTACCTTCTGTCTTCATCATCAGCTGCTCGATGGTACCGTTATATTGAATTGTCATCCAAACTATACCTTCACCCAAAATTGAGTTTCAAGATTTCACCCGAACAAACATATGTACTCGTAGTTACATAGTAGTTAGGTAAAGTAAAAAAGTCATTTATTTAAACAGAATGAGTTTTACATAGTTACCAGGGTCCCCACACTAGGCTACGCCTGTATCGTGGAGAACCAGTTAATTTTTAAACATCAGAAATAAGTTACCACAGATATTTATTACATTTGGAGGAGTAAGAAAAAATATTTTACATTGAAAAGTTTATACTTAGAGACTAACTTAGATATTAAAGATAGCTTCAGTCTCGGCATAATTTAACGAATGAAGAAATTTAAAAATAAGTGATTTGGCTTCATTTTTAGTGCTGCCCGTTAGGTTACAATATTTCAGTAAAGTGTTATATATTGCTACCCTAATATAATCGCCAAAACGTTTACCAAAGCTGGAAAGAACTCTAGGAACCGGTAGCCCAAAGACGCGTTTTTTAAGTAGTGTGTCGTAGCAAGTCATATATTTAGAGGTTTTGTGTGTACATAATGACATTTTAAGGATATAAAGTTGACGTACGGTTAAAACGTGTGATTCGGCATACAAGGTCGCAGTTGGATATCGAAAGGGCCTCTTTAACATGACTTTCAGCACCGAACGTTGCGCTCTTTCGATTTCCAACATGGTCGTCTTTGCTGTACGGTAGGTAAGTACATTGCAAGTTAATAGAAAGCTTGCAAAAAGAAGCATGAAATATGTTTTTATCTGACGTGATAGGTATTCAGAAATGATTTCCATAGGTATTTACTGTAGCTAACACGAACCCAAATCCAAAAAAACCAGTAGTCATTGGCAAGTAAACAAAATAGGTGCACTTTCCCTCGTCTTGACCTTGTTAACTCTGGATATTTACTGATTAGTCACAATGGCATTGAAGTGTTTCCCTTTCTGTAAGTGAAATCGTACGCAATGACGCATTAATATCAATAATAACAGTTAAACTTGGAATAAGATGAGCTACGATGGAATTATATATCAAAGATAATAAGTAAATATTTTGAGACAAATCGACCTAGTCCCGAAATAAGCAAAGCTTGTACGTATGGTTAGGTACTAGATGACGGTATACATACTTACGAGTATATAGATAAACACATACCACCATGATGGTATGTATTCATTTAGATGACATGACGTGTCATGACCTCATGACTCTGATTCTTTTTTTATTTTACTGAGAAATAAACAATAGTAAGAAATAAATAAATTTACCCACAACACAAGCCTTACTGAGCTTACCGTGGGCCTAGGTTGATTTGTGTAAGATTGTCCCATAAACAGTCTTAAAAACACATAAGTAACTTAGCTATCATGCAAATAATAGTAAGTAGAGCTATAGTTTCATTATTTTTTACAAAGTTACAAGTTAAATAAATAAAATATGTTTAAATTAAGACCAAATGTCATAAATATGTATATATATATATACATATATATAATATGTATATTGTAAATACACTTATGACAGTTAAGTGCATTTAATACTTACATCATTATACAATGCAAAAAAGAAAAAGGTTATGTTGCATATCATAGATAACCTATGAACCTATGATATGATGAAGATATCATCCTCCTAATATATTAACGGCCTCCGTAGCCCAGTGGGTAGTGACCCTGCCTACGAAGCTGGAGGTCCCGGGTTCGAATCCCGGTCAGGGCATTTATTTGTGTATTTATCACGAATATTTGTTCCTGAGTTATGGATGTTAGATATGTATATAAGTATCTATATGTATGTATCTATTATATATATCATCACCTAGTACCCACAACACAAGCCTTACTGAGCTTACCGTGGGCCTAGGTTGATTTGTGTAAGATTGTCCCGTAATATTTATTTATTTATCTTAGGTTACGTTACGGGTAGGTGGTAGGTTTTTCGTGTTCATATCTCTCCCCTTGGAGCCGCACAGCCGACATTTATAAAACCTCAACGGGGCTTGGCTGGAAGGAAATTGAGATTGCCATTGCCACCCAGGATCGAACTATGTAGATGCAAGTCCTTTCGGCTCCTGATCTATCTCGATCGGAAAGAGAAGAATCTCAGAAACAACATCGCTAATACGTCTCAATGCGCGTATGGGCCTGGCAACATGTTCGCGGTGCGGCGCCGCAACGCAATGGGGAATGAATGAAAATTTTAGAAGTGCCTGATTTTTTTTTTGATGTTAGGAATAACCATACTAAACACCAGAACAAAATTGCAGACTTTCCAGGTGCGTCAATTTTTTTTGAAAAATATAAACAGTTTCCTCATTTACGTTTTGGGTTTAGGACGGCGAATGAGATATTTTCCTTGATTCGTCTCATATTACAAAAAAATATCTTAAAAATCCGTGGTAAACTGACACTGGCAATGATATTGACAGCTGCAGCAGTTATATTTGTCATTGCCAGGGTCAGATATTCAAAATATTTTTTGTAATATTAGACGAATCAAGGAAAGTTTCTCATCCTCCAACCGGCCACCTAGATTTGCCTTAACCAATCAGATCACACACAAGCTCATAACTCCCTAGGGAGTTATACAATTCCATAACTCCCGCGGGAGGTAAATCGGCTGTAGTTGCTCTATACACCTGCCTATAAATACACCCTTTACAAGCAAGTGTGATAAAAAATATTTATTTATTTTGGCAGAGTTTTAATATTGCAAAACATTGATACATTGCAAAAAGAAGTAATGCAAAGATACCGCTACGTAAAGTAATTAAAAAACCATATATATATATATATATTATTAATAAACTAGTTTGGAGAACAAAATTAAAGAAATCATGACGATTACAGTTTTATTTAGTCAAAACTAAACTTTATTACAATATAGAAGTGGTTGAAAATGATTCATTTTTATCCATGTATTATCTTTGTTTAGCTTAAACTGCATTTTATAATGCATGTATTAATTTGTTTTTAATTGCTGGTATTAGCTTTGCAAAAAAGGCAATAGGTAGTTTGGGTTCTCAAAATGTCATTACCGAAAATAAATCACATCGGTATTTACTTTAATTACTTTATAGCATAAGCCGTACGATTAAAAAACCGCAAATCGATGTACAGTTTAGCACGCATACTAGAGGTCAAAACAAAATTTTTCGTTGCTAAAAAAAAAATCCTCAGGAGGGGAGTGCGGAGACATTTTTTTTTTTGTATGGAAAAACTATTCAATGAAATTATTTTCATAATTGCTTTTATGTTATCAAGATATAACGTATCATTTGTGATATACTGTAAAAAAATTGGGTATATCGTATCTGAAGGAGTCCAACCTTGATATTTTGTGTCAAAAACTAAACAAACTATACCAACTGATGCAAAGGCGCAGTTAAAGGGTTAAAGAGGTATTTCCCGTTGGATATATTTTATGTTAATAAAAATAAAAATATAAAAAAAAGGCTGAAATGTGATGATGTGGTATATTTTTAGAATCGCCTCAAAATTCCCTTTCATAAGATAACACACACACAATAGATTTCTAAAACAAAAAAAAAACCACAAAAAAAAAAGAAATCTTCGCACTCCCCTCCTAAGGGAATTTTTTTTTAGGAACTGCGGGTCAAAAAAATTGTTTTGACCTCTAGTATACGTGTGCCAAAAGGCACTAGCATTCTTTGAAATTGTGCTTGTACGGCTACCACTATTACTTTTTGGGTAAGTAGTAAAAAAGTCCAGTAGCTTCATTAAGTTCATGAGCTCAGTAGTCGATGCTAATTTGGTGAAATGCATATCTTTGACGTCTACTGTTATATATCATATCATTCCTACTTATTTTTAATTTTGACCTTGAATGCGGATGGTGGAAAGCGGCCTAGAATATGCATGTGCGTATTAGAGCGATAACCACTTTCGGCTAAACATCCGATCTTTTTTAAAACAAAGATGTTTACTTACTACCAACATTTCGCCCCTTAAAGTACGGGTTAGAAATAATATAGTAGCTCGTATTTTGTCAATACTCCAGTTATCAAACTCACATGGATATGATCCTTCGAACCGGATTTTACTAGTGAAGTGGCACAGAAAATACTTTTACACTTCTCATGCTCGACAAAGTTCGCCTTTGTGCTGGATGTATGCTGCACAAAATGCCACTTTTATGCTCTAGTGCACAACGTAAAATTGTTTTAAAGACCAAGATAATCGGGCCTAACAGCCACACACAATAAAACTTCGTAGAATAAACTTGTCATTTGAATTGATTTGCTTTAATATGTTTCACATCCGTGTTTTCCATTACTCAATTAATATAACCAGATAAAATAGCAGTCAATTATTATTTTAAAACGTATTGAACCATTAAATGGCTTGGCAGTATGAAGTACCTACTCGTAAGTCTAATATCACGTGTCGAAAATTAAACATAAAAACTTTAAAAAGTTAAGTGACGGGAGACGGGAATGAGCTATTATTTTATTTTATTTTGCAATTATTTGTTATTTTCTCGCAATTGAAGTGAAAAACAGTGTGTTTATTCACGGGCATAACTCCCCTCGACTAACTATCCACCCTCGCCAGTGGCTCGGGTGGATATTAATATTAACGTCTCGGGTTAAATGGCTCGTTTTATGCGCTTGTTGTGTACAATCTACTATTCTTACGAGTATATTAACAAGGTCCGTGTCATTGTTTCCAACCCATATTTACTGGTTTAAAGTGTTTTTCTTTTGTTTTGTTACATACTTTTTATAATTTTCTTGCCAACGAATGATAAAGAGAATAATAAAAGTAATGATCATGTCGTTGCCATGCGTATGGAATCGAAAGCTTCATGTGAAAACTGAAAGTCAGCCAGATAATAACAGCGAGTAAACTGCGAACTCGTGAAGAAACAGCAAATAATTGTATTTGAGTTACGTAAAATGTTTTTTCTACTCCTGTACCGTTATCTGTCATTTATATATGTCACCGTTAGATTGTGAACACCGTCAGTTTATAATCTTACCCGTTATATTGTAAACTGACGGAATATTGTGAACTGCCAAAACCGTTCACAATTTAACGCAATATTTCTCGTTAGTTTATAAACTTTCAATGTCGAATCGTCAAATTGTGAACTGAGATCAAATCGGCTTGCTACGGAATGTACACAAAGACTAGGTAGGTTAGGTTAGTTAGGTTTCTTCAGTTGCCCGAAGGGCAAAGCGCCTAGAAATAGGCTCCGTCGACACTGCTGGATGCCGAAATAAATGGCAAAAATGTGTGAATAACAAAAAAAAACAATCATGTTCTGACGTAAGTGGAAACTGATGTAAGTGGAATAATTCGCTCAACCAAACAGCGCACAGGTTGCGTTCCGAATCAGGAAAATTGGATTCAGTTCACAATTTGACGATATGACATTGTTAGTTTATAAACTAACGAAAATGTATGCGTAAAATTATGAATTATTTTGGCAGTTCACAATATTCCGTCAGTTTACAATATAACGGGTAAGATTATAAACTGACGGTTTTCACAATCTAACGGTGACATATAGGCTGTAGCTCAAATACAATGACAACACTAATAAGTCGTCGAAAAATTCTATGCTCTATGGCCCAAAAACGCACTGTTTAGCGTACTTTTTTGGTTCATACATTTTTCATAAAAGCACTGTTTAACTTTTTTAAATCGGCCGCTATATTGCAGTGGTGCCAACTTCATAAACAAATATTTCGAAATAAAAGTATTTATTTACGATTTAACATTTGTATATTATAAATTATTTACTACAATAATAATAAATCATCATCTATTTTGTGCTAAATTACATGTTTTATATATTCTTGGTATAATTTATGAAAATAAACATTTCGAATTCGGTCCGGGTCCGAATTCGGTTTGGTTCGGATGGCAAATGCAAACAAATTAAAAACAAAACAAACCATAAACAAGAAGTGTCACATTTCCGATTTCCCACCAACATATATACAGTTCAAAATTAAAAGATGAAAGATGAGTTAGTCCTAGAATATTAAGATTTTATTCGTGTTTGTGAAGATAAAAGTGTACATTCCTTTTAAAATAGTCGAAGAAATTAATAACTGCACTCCTGAAGAAATTGTGTGAGTAGCAAAAGTACGAATAGAAAACTTGCTGCCCGAAAAGGCTAACTATTTTGTAGTCTCCTATTTATTAAAAAATTGTCGTAGAAAAAGTATTGTATGCAACGGTGTATAACTGGTCTAAAAACGCTCGTGGCGTCTTTAATTGCGATGCTCGCCAAGGCTCGCATCGCAACTCACGCCGCTCGCGTTTTAAGACCCTTCTTATAAAACAGTTGCATAAATACTATTTTGTACTCGTCGATTAAAATCTGTGTATTAAGATTTCATAGAGAATACTGCAACGTCACTCTTTTCATAGTTGTAGTCCATGTTACTGTCGAAACAATCGAAATAATTGTTTCGATACGCTCCAGACAACCGAAAAAAATTTGAAAATAGAACTAAAATAAATTCGACCAATCACATGGCTGCTTTACCGAACTGTAATGAATTGGACCAATAGAATCGCTTTGATTATTGAGTTTACTCGTTGATGTCGTACGCTCGTTGATGTCTTTTAAGATATCAACGAGCGTACGAGCGATAGGCTGCACTTCGTTTCAACAGTATCGAGTTTGTTTAATTAGTTCAGTTGACTCGTAGAAAATTTATTTTTTGTACTCGTCGATTAAAATATGTGTATTAAGATTTCATAGAGAATACTGCAACGTCACTCTTTTCATAGTTGTAGTCCATGTTACTGTCGAAACAATCGAAATAACTACTTTAATGAACTCGTACAAAAAGTGTTGTTCAATATAGTGTTATAATCAAGCTTTTTCATCTCGTACCTTACTTAAGGCCACTCAGCAAGCTTCGTGGCCTAAACACGGTACTCGACTAAAAAGCTCTCTACTATATCACGATTGTGAAAAATACTATATAAATTGAGTATCGATGCGGTCGCCGTAGAAAAGACATCAACGCGCCTATTTGCGCCCACACATGTTTTGCATAAAATCTGGTATTCGTAGTTGTTCGCTCTGTGCCGTGCCCTTTATATCCTTTACCATTATTCAGAATATGTACATGTCTTGTTCTATAACCATAATATGAATGGTAGTATAGATGCAAAAGTGGAGTGTAATTTACGTGTTGCAAAGTTTGACAAAAATCAGCCTTAAATAAATAAATAAGCGCAATTATCATAAAATCATAATTCGGGCATAGCAAAAATATGCAGTTACCTTTTCAATTTATTTATGCGCTAGTAAAGGCAATTTTCGATATTGAAATATATTTTTCAAACCACATGCTCGACAATGCCGAATTATAGGTCATGTAAACCCTACCGAAAGCAAGACATTAAATCCCTTGGTATTAGCCGGGTTATAATGTTGTACTGAATTTCATTGTAACCCGCTGGTTAATAATATGATTTCATTTTTCATAATTCTTATTACTATATGCATAAAGTTTAATTTTGCTAAACACAATTTGTCCTAGGCCATGGCCTACTTGATTTGACAAAATAAATGAAGTTTGCCTCCGTGTGAACCCCGGTCCGGAGGAGCGCGGTGCTCGAAATTCGAATTTCGAATCTAGGACCACGGCTTGTGCTTTCGAATTTGGAACGCCGCGCGCCTTCATTTGTTCACGCGTGACGAACAAATCGAGTTCTTGTAGGTGCCTATAGAAGATTTAATTTCAAAAATAATATTGAAAATGTCGAGTGATGAAAGTGTTTTGACTCCTGAGTTTATCAAATTAGATGCCATAGGCATTGTCAACAATCTGCTGCCAGAGAAGTCAAAGGAAAAATACCTAAAAGCCTACAACGATTTTGACAAATGGAAAGCTACTATGTGTCTAATGTTACTATGTACTTTTAATTTGCTAAATAAACATTATTTATCTACTGAGCCTGTTTTTTTGTCTCGCATAAGGTGTGAAAAGTAGAGTATACACCTCGGGGATAAGACTGTTTTAGTCTTGGGCGGTTGAACCCCTCACTGCACTCAGGACTCAGTCTTAATTCCCTCGCTTCGCTCAGGAATTAACTTATAACTCCCTCGCTACGCTCAGGAGTTAAATTATGAGTCCTTCGTTACGTTCGGGATTCAATTCGCTCCCGTGACATAAAACAGTGCTTTATCCCCTTGGTGTATAATCTACTATTTTCATTCATACTTCGCGCAAAACGTAATATACACCAAACGATAACAACAACGTAATAGTACATTACTTACCTAGGGCGGTTAAACAAAGAATGTCTCAGAACGCAGGTATTCCCGAGCCGAAGGCAAGGGCGATAAATATGCGCTCTGAGGCTTTCTTTATTACCGCCCGTGGTAAGTACAAAATTTTACGTCTCTATCTGGTCAGGAAGTGGGGTTTTCCGCACGCATAGCGTGCGGTAATTCCTACTTTATGGCCAGGTATGACGTAAAAAATATAACGAATGTCACTATACCTTAGTAACGGTAGCAGTTAAGGATATTAAAGCCCAAGGTGCAATTTGTTTGCTAACCTATTTTACTCCCTAGAACAATATAAGACGTTAGATAACGGTCAGCTTTCTCTGTTCAGTGTGAGTTGCTCGCAGCTGTCAATAACCGAATGTAACCATACTGATCGCGCAACAATGTAATTAACATTATCGTGATCCCAGGTGTGGTGTAATGTGCAGATATCTCTATACAAGTTAAATGGTGTTTGTTGGTCAGCGAATGACTTGAGAACTAATGGGCGGCTTTGGCTTATTTTCAAATGTTTATGGTAAAGGTCGCGGGAGTCCGCTGGATGCGGGTGGCGCAGGACCGGTCATTTTGGCACTCTTTGGGGGAGGCCTATGTCCAGCAGTGGACGTCTTTTGGCTGATATGATGATGATGATGATTCGAGTTCGAATAATATAAAGATTCTCGGAAAATTTGTGCAAGGTTCCCAAAAAGTTTGGAAGATCAGGAGTATTTCGTATTCATTTGTATAACTAACGATTAGAACAATGGATGTTTGTTAAGTAATTTACAAACGATCACAAATTCTGTGTGACACCTATCGGTTTAGTTGGTTTTGAAATATAGTTTAATTCCTTCTAGTTCCATTTCAATGCTAGTTTGAGAAACAATGACACGACAGTAAAATATTAATGACGGCTTTTGTGTGGTCTTGGGGTCTAGTCCACTAAAATAAAATGAATTGAAATCGGTTTTGTACGTGTAGCGCGGTCGCATCAAAGTTAATCTTAATAATGTTTGGCTCTTGGTAACGCAGATCAGCTTATCTCTGATGGGATATCTACCTTGGGCGTGACGCCCTTGGAAGCGGATCTATTTATTTATTTTATCTTTATCGCATATAACTTATCGTACAAAAGGCGGACTTAATGCCTGTAGATATCTTTTTTGGTACTGGGCCGCAATTCTATTTACATCTATTGACAAAAAGGGATATCCTACAATCCCTCCTATGTCTATCCTAGGTATCCTAACATCTCTGGGATATCTTAATTGTTATACACGTCTGACAAACGAAATCAGACAAATATGTATATCATATATCTCGTGAAACACGAGGAGATACAAAAACGGGCCAAGTGCAAGTCGGACTCTCGCACGAAGGGTTCCGTACCATTATCTATACAAATATTTATTTTATTCTGTTCTTAGTATTTGTTGTTATAGCGGCAACAGAAATACGAGTACATCATCTGTGAAAATTTCAACTGGGACTATCACGGTATCAGTAACTACGCTTACCTTTGAAGCCCGAGGCAGACGCTCCCCCAGGGAGTACACAAGTTGGAGGCCCCTGGCGTGTGACGCTCTCCCGGCACTTACTATCAGCGGTGGGTACCACCTCGGTCCACCATCGTATCCTGTCGTCCAGCTGCGTACCGCGAGGGGAGTGAGGGTACCCGGAGGGACCGACTACCTCTCAAACAGACCTGGCATCTAAGCCATAGCCCCATAATAATTCACTTAACTTAACAATAAATTCTTAATCATCCTCTTCTTTTCTAATTTTGCTCCTATGTAGATAGGTACCCCCAAGTTAGGGCTCCCTATCTACGTGACAAATTAGCCTCATCTCAATACAGCCTGCTGACAGACAGACAGACAGCCAGACAGCCAGACAGACAGACAGACAGACAGTAATAGGATCCCGTTTTACTCTTTGAGTACGGAACCCTAAAAAGATCTCGTAAGTTGATTAACAAAAGAGTCGTTAATAAATAGGAAGGATTAGTTGCATGCATAATGTTACATCTAACTGTCCAGCGGGCGAGTGGAGCGGACGCGTCGAGGCCGCGCCCGCCCCACCACGCTTCGGCGCGTTTCTGGCACGAACTAAGTAAGCCATGATACACCTGAGCATTATTCATAATCATTTCTTGAAAATCTTATCACTTTCACTGCCAAGCCACGTGCACTCATATTAAAAGGATATTAGAGAGTGCCTGCTGCTTCTATCCTCCAGGGCAGCTGGCACGATAGGTTTTATGGTCAAATATTAAGTCCCAAATGGCCCAAAGCGTCACGTAAAACATGAGCTATTTATTTAATCGTATGGCAATTATTATTTTGGCCTTTGAGTTTGTCACTCTTTAGTACCACCCAGGGGACACGTACAGGGTTGTGGTAGGTAGGTAGCTCCTGCGGACGCGAGTGACAGTTGTCCCCCCTTTGTCAAGTGAGTGGGCAACTCGACTGTTAGAGGTTCTTAAGCCGCCCGAAGGCCTCTAACTCGGCTTAACGACTACTGTCATAGACAACAACCGGGATCAACTGCTTAGCGTGCCTTCCAAAGCACGGAAGTGCTCATTTATAGTAACCACTCAAACAGGCGGTCACCCATCCAAAGACTGACCCCTGCCGTCTTTGCTTGACCTGCGTTATCGTTTCCGATACGCAGGCGCCGCCGGGCTATGAACGCTTCCAACATGAACGCTTGAAACATGAGCTTAAAACGTGTCTGAGCACTAGATGGGCATCACCATCATATCAGCCGAAATACGTCCACTGCTGGACATAGGCCACCCCCAAAGAGTGCCACAACGACCGGTCCTACGCCACCTGCATCCAGCGGACTCCCGCGATCTTTACCAGGTCATCAGTCCACTCACGCTGCGCTAGCTGGGGCATGTTGCTATAATAAAGAACAAAATGTTTCAAAGGAATGTAAGTCATATTTTAAAGAGAGTTACATTTATTTTGTAATGTTTGATTTTAAAGCAAATGATAATTCAAAACTATTATCCAAGCCGCTTGGTTTTTCCATTGTTCTTTTTAAAGCGGTCTCATGAGGGCAATTATTGAAATGTCTCGGGAGACTTGAACCAATTTCCCTTACGGATGTCCGATCCTAGGCCAACCACCAGAAACTGGCCCGCGGCGTAATTTTCCATTCGCTTTCGGGTGTTTAGGTATATATTTACGTGGGTTAGAATCATGCTCGCGACATAGAGTTTATTAATTCGATTTTTCAACCGACGAAAAATACGGAGGAGGTTCTCAAGTCGACGCGTATATATATTTATATTTATATATATATATTTTTATATATGACCACGCATGTCTTTTTACAGAGTCGTTCGATTTGGATAATTCTTTTTTAGTTGGAAAGGGTATACCCCGAAGTTGGTCCCATATAAATTTGGAAAAAAAAACCAACCCTAAGGGTAGGAAAATAGGGGATGATTGATTTTTCGTCGGTTAAAACTTTGTTTTTAAGGTAAATTATGTAACTATAAGCTGCAAATGCTCGGTAGCTCTTTAGAAGACAAAGAATTCTTACATGCAATTAGCTTTATTGAAGATATGTACGTATAAGTGCATCTGGTAGGTATACAAATCATAAGTGTATACGTATAGTGAAAATGATCTACTTTATGCCGCTTTAAATACCCCTAACAGGGTCCATGTTGTAACTCTATATTTATATCTACGATCTTATAATACCATGGTTGCAATGAATAAATGAATTATACTATGTAGGTACCTATGGTGGATATAGCTGACGTATACAACATTCCAATATTAACACTGCGCCGTCGCAGCCTCTAGTCTACCACACCGATCGTAACTATTGCATCAAACATTTCCTGACAAGCCATTTAACAAAGCATTCCGCATAAACCGTACATGTGGCTTAACGAATGTAAGGCAGTGTTGCGCAGTCGAAGGCTGTATCGATGGGGGAGGGGGGAGCCAGCTGGCGGCCATCAGTGAAGCCAGTGAAAGTGAACACGGGACCTCGCGCCAGGCCGAACTCGCCACTAAGCCGAGGGACTTAAGTTTGTAACACTTACTTGCTGAGTGAACGATTTATTGCCACAAATCTGTAAAGGTCTATCGGCGTCATAGTTTTTTTATGATAAATCATAGACTATTAGATTGTACTTAAAGCTCTCAACGAGAAGTTATATAGGTATTACTTTGGCTGCAAGTTTGCTATTCAATGCGTACGTATACACAGCCTAGGGCAAAATGCAACTTGCTTTAAATACAGCTACTAATGCTTGGTGAATCAAGGCGACTATATGGCCTTTTTTAGGGTTCCGTGTTCCGTACCCAAAGGGTAAAACGGGACCCTATTACTAAGATTCCGCTGTCCGTCTGTCTGTCTGTCCGTCTGTCGCCAGGCTGTATCCCATGAACCGTGATAGTTAGACAGTTATAATTGTCACAGTTGATGTATTTCTATTCCCACTATAACAACAAAAACTAAAAAACAGAATAATATAAATATTTAAGAGGGCTCCCATACAACAAACGTGATTTTTTTGCCGTTTTTTAAAATAATGGTACGGAACGGAACCCTTCGTGCGCGAGTCCAACTCGCACTTGGCCGATTTTTGTGAAAACTAGCGACGTCACGGCGAACTGTCACATTTGTTATACGACGTGCAGTGGATTCATTTAATTACATTTGAAATTAAATCGTTATCATCAAAGTGCAATCGTCAGCAAAAAATCTACCTTTTATCGACACCGATTAACTTGCCAGAACAAAGAAACCATTTAAATATCTTATAATATACCTTCCAACATCAAACAGAATGGGCTTGTGACCTTAAATTTGTTAACGATGCCATTCGAACCAGTTTTTGTAGATGAACAAATGTTTGTATGGAAGCAACTACATTTAAAGGACATTAATACCCAAAAAATCGAGTTAAAGACGGACCTCGCTGACAGCAGCCGAAACGCTTCATACTGATTGGCGTCACACCGTGCAATTTGTACTAACCGTTGCATGGAAAATGAAGTAAATTGCTGTTTCGGCGAAATACTGCGTTTAGGTCCATAGTTGTCATACAAATGTGTTTCTATAAAAGCGTAAGGATTCTATTGGTACCTTTAAATTTACTCTTGGACAATAAATAAAAAAACTTTTTTTTCTAAACTTTCAAGGTTCGTATCTTTTTATGATTTGAATTATATTTTGTAATTTATACTTTATTACAATCATTTGACGGTTTACTATCCATTTAGCAACACGACGTTATCAATTTTAACACCACGCAACAAGCCTATTGCTTTTATACGGCAAGACAAGCCAGTACATTAGTTAGGTACTTATCTGCCTATGTATAGTTGCGAGGGCGAGGCCCATTGTCCAGCCTAGCACGGCTGGGAGTCGCTGACCTTGCGTACCCAGCTCTCGGACACTGCCCAAGATATCGCTAATAACTATCTTCAGCAAGTATAATGATCGAGTAGGTGTATGTATAGACGTAGTTGAGTAACGACTCGAGATTTGGATGGATTCCAATAAAGGTGTGATTAAATAAGATTGACAATTTGACAAATAATAGTACATTATTGCCGTGGCCGGGAAGGAGGCAATTGCAGGCTGAGCATTTTGTTTAAACGGACGAGCTTGCGAGTCCGTTTAATTATAATACGAAGCCTGCAATTGCCATTCCGGCTGAGGCTAATATAGTGCTTTTCTCAAAAATGGGGGAATAAAAAAGACTAAATTGAAATCAAGCGTTATTATTAAATACAAATTGAGGATACTACAAATTACATAAAATTAAACGTCATAATATTTTTTTAAACAGAATCGCAAGTGTATTTTTCCACCGAAAACGCATCTTTTTATGACACATACAAAAATCTCGCGTTTGCAACAGAAAAATACGACTTGATTTGGCTGAATACGACCTGTGCCGTCTTTTATATGACATATATTCAAATAAAGGAATTTATATGTAACAATCCAGGCAGCCTGCAATGTTTTTTATTTTTTAATTTTGATCTGGCCTTAACTATACACTTTACCTTCCAATATGTAGCGAGTTATGTCCACTTTGCGGGCCATTTTTGAGAAAAGAAATGTACTTAACCGAAAGATAGCTTATCGCTGTGTTTTTTTTCTGTTTCTCATCTTGCCAAATAGTCACACTTTGCCGCTACATAGGCCATCAGTAGGGCTATAATGATCGTTAACATTATAAGAAGTATGTATGTATTCCAGTCAAACAGCTACCTAACTTCTTCGCTGTGCCCTTACGGGGTCCATTTTATTACTTGTATATAATATTATATGTGCAATAAATATTTTGAGTTTGAGTTTAACTACCTAGCCTTAGTTTACGGGGCTGATAGAGACGTAAGTTCATGACAGTAATACGAGTAAGAAAGTACCTATATACTAGCCTACCTACCTATTTTTCTTATTACGGGATTGAAGGGATAAGTTCGCGTTTGTGCATTATTAATGTTTTTTTCTTACCTTTTGTACTCCACCTTTTTCATGTACGATAGAGCTTAATACATACATACAATACATTTATACATACAAAAGGGAACTTTATATTGTAAAGATATGTCTAATGTATGATAAAGAATTGAGTAAATGCTGTTAGCAATGGTGCGCAGGGTGGAATGACCGGCAAGGTCAGGGATCGCCGCCGCGCGGAATGCATCTCTGGACGTGATTCACGCAAACGATACTTCGGCTCCAAAGGCCCAGAAAACGTTTCGAAGAATATTTTTTAGGGCGCATGGGCATTCACCTAGCTATCAGTCAAGTATGCGAGGTGTCAAACATATGATAATTACAACTTAGAAAAGTTGAAAAACCCCTGACATTTTCATTTCAAAGTTCAATAAGACAAATTATAGTTTTTTTTTTTTTTTTTTTTTATTTATATTAACTATACGTCTATCATTACAGTCTCCCAATGCGATAGCGTAGCAAATTATTAACATAACATATATAGGGTATTACATAATTTTAAGTTTTACAATAACATAACACATACAAAGTAACTTTGGTGAATTCATTCAAAGAGCAGTGGAATACATCAACCCTCGTAGCAACTAGATTGAGCGTGCGCAGAGCCCTTGTCCAGGGCGCCTCGTGCTGCTGGCCGGTGCGCGCGGGCGGCACGGCCAGCAGCGGCGGCCGGCGCCGGCGCCACACGTATATCAATACATAGTATAAAACAAAGTCGCTTCCCGCTGTCTGTCTGTCTGTCCCTATGTATGCGTAGATCTTTAAAACTACGCAACGGATTTTGATGCGGTTTTTTTTAATAGATAGAGTTATTCAAGAGGAAGGTTTATATGTATAATACAAACAATACATGCATGTATTATGCACATAAACCCATGCGAAGCAGGGGCGGGTCGCTAGTACGATATAAATACAGCTAAACTAGTATATTACAGCTATTTCCATTGTCTAATGTCTTATGGAATCCTGGTGCGGGGTAGACCTGCTAATGTAGGCAGCATATTCGTTCTGCAGAAAAGGGCAGTGAGACAAATTTATAAATATAATTATTTAAGATGTTCGCGGTTTTAAGTTATAACTTAAAACCGCGAACATCTTTAAGGGATCTACATATTTAGAAAAGTGGATATCATAACACTGCCGTCACTATACATTTACGAAGTTATTATGTACCTACGCTAGGAAACATTACGCAGATCTCCCCAGAAATAGTGATCTGCACAAATTAAACATTAGAAATAAAAACAAACTCGCAGTGCCTCGGTTGCGATTAGCAAAAGCTAGTAAATCATTTATTGGAGAGTCAATACATTTTACAACAAAATTCCCAGTCACATTACAGACCTGCCAGACTTTAAAATTAAAAAGGTTATTAAAGATATATTGACTCAGAAATCTTATTATAAAGTTAAGGATTTTTTAACAAAAAAGGATGTTTGGAAAAAATGTGTAAGTAACTAATTACTCTCATTGCAGACGAAATTTTTAGACAAGTTTAAGAAAAACCGAGTAGGTACTTACCTAAGCTGCAGTGATGTCACACAATTCGTCTTCATAAGCAAATTTACGAATTTAAAAAATATATAAAATGTGCTGGAAAAACCCGGACTTACTTTTTAATGCAAGTCCCTACGTGAATCAACGATAAATCTCTTTGGTCTGAAATCGTGACCAATGCAAATGTATGCATAGCGGTAACTCAGCGCGTGATGATGCTTCTTTTCAAAACGGAAAGTCGTGCTTTCGTAAATCACAACTTAGTTTCGGTGTTATTCACGATTTTAATAACAAATATTACAAGACTATCTTGTAAAAGGAGTCTCATCTCAAGCAGAACTCTAGTACCTACTTAAATGCGCTCGCACTGGGGACCGATTTTTGACTTTCGAGCGCTCGACTCTTTCACTCGAAAACTGTCAAAAATTATGGAATGCTATTTGGAATTAGCGATAGAAAATTTAAAAACCAGTGGCATTGACCACTCGTATTCAATTTTATCGGTAGGAAGTAAGTGCCGGCAATTTTGACATTATAATCGCATTTACTTATTTAATTTTCGATCAGTCGAAAGTCAAAAATCGGTCCCATGGGCTCTCCATGAAGGAGGTTCTTAAGTCGCCGTAGGCTCATGGTCTTCTCTCCCTCTCGCTGAGCATAAGCGTGAGCGAGTCGGAACTGCGTGTATGGAAGCGCGGATATCATATTTTGTAATTTTTAATTTTTTGTGCGTTTAAAAAAATAAAAAGTAATCAAGCATGATGTTGCCGATTATTAGAACCAATTTTAATATGTTTAGCTTTTGTGCATATTTTTGTTACGAATGTTTTAAGTGTATTTTATTTATACCTATGTTCGTGATTTTTTTCTATCGAGCAAAAATTGCTTCGCTTTCGCTTCGCTTCACTGATCTCGCTGTATGCTATAAACAGACGCATTATATTGTTTCAAAAACTCTGTTCGCTTAACTTCGCTGAACCTACGGCGCCTTAACAGTTGTGCTCGGCATCTATGCATCTGTAGGTTATTGGTATAATACAGGGTGGAATTTCATAAACTGTACATAATAAAAGGAGAAAAATTTCAGCCAATTTCATCGGTGAAACGGTGTTTTTTTTTTTTTCTAGTCATTAGTTTTTTTTTACAGAATTTTGAAAATTTTTGTAAAAACTCGGGTAATACACCTAATTTAGACGGTATAACTTTTGATCCAATGGTCCTAAAATGAAAATAAAAAATGCAGAGTATTACCAAGGGACAGGTTAATAATTCTTAATAACAATAAAAAACCAACTAGAAGAGAAAATCCGCAAAAAAAATTATTGTTTTTGAAAAATGGCTACAAAAACTACGAATTTTAA
Source organism: Epinotia brunnichana (assembly GCA_963854355.1). NCBI lineage: Eukaryota > Metazoa > Arthropoda > Insecta > Lepidoptera > Tortricidae > Epinotia > Epinotia brunnichana. The sequence goes on along the minus strand of OY977939.1, from coordinate 15,189,848 downwards.
AAGAAAAACACAATTTTCTGAAAAAAACGCAGATTTAGTTACCATTTTTTTTGCTTAGTATTAAACCTCACTTAATGCCGATTCTAAAACCGTTTTTAAACTGTCTCAGACTTTGAAAAATACCACGCAAATGGGTACGTAAATCAAACCATAATTTTATTAATTTTAATCCTCTTAAAATCCTTAATGTGTTTTCCTTAAGGTGTTATTGGGTTTTAGGTAGAGAAAACAATAGGAAGAAAAGTAGTCCTAAAAATTGCGTAAATAAAATCATGTATTTTAATTAAAAGTCATAAATTCGATTGATAAACCTTTATTAAAGAAAAAACTTATTCTAGTGTTGCAAAGGGCGTTCCCTGTATGGTATTAATTGTTCAAAATGACCTCCTCTTTCTTGAAGGCACAATGTGGCCCGAGCTTGAATTTGTTGCGTAGCCCGTCGAATCATTCCCGGATTATTTTTTATTTCTTGTGCTGCATTTAAAATTCTGTCGTGCAATTCTGCTTCGGTATTGACGATTCTGTGATATACCCGTTGCTTCATATCACCCCAAAGAAAATAATCCAACGGCGTCATATCAGGCGATCTTGCAGGCCATCCAACGGGGCCGTCTCGGCCGATCCACCTATTGGGATATTGCTCATTTAAAAAATGTCGAACTCTTAATGCCCAATGAGCTGGGCATCCATCCATTTGGAGAAACAGGCGTTGTCTCACATCTAACATCACATCTTCCAAAATCTCTGGGAGCTCGTCTCTCAGTAACAGTAAAAATCTGTCGGCGTTCAAAGTATTCGGTAAGAAGACTGGTCCAATCAATTGATCGTCGAGTACCGCTGCCCAAACGTTTATGGAGAATTGGTCTTGAAAATTAGATGGTCTTACTAGGTTTGGATTATCGTGAGCCCATGTGTGTAAATTTCTGAAGTTAGTTATTCCCGTATGAGTAAATCTTGCTTCGTCCATCCATAAAATTCTTCTAGTAAATTCCGGATCCCTTCTGATATTGCCAAGTATCCAAGTCGACATAACACACCTAACGCGGGCATCGCCAATTTGCAAATTTTGTACCCGTTGATAATGAAATGGATGCAGTCCTTCCTCCTTCAAAATTTTCCAGACAGAGAATTTTGAGATTCCGTGCCTCAATGCCAAGCGTCTTAGACTCGTGGTTGGGTCCGCGTACAAGTCTCTGAGAACTGCTTCTTCTATGGCAACATCAATTATGTTTCCTGGCTCTCGGCGATCTCGGCCACCGTATCCCAGGCCAATATTGCACAACCGGCGATGAACTTCTTGAAAGTGGCGAGCAGCAGGTCTTGGAACGTCATTAGGATACTGCTCCAAATAGGCGATACACGCAGCTCTTGCAGATCCATGGCACAATCCATAATAATAGTGCATGTTGGCTATTTGTAACGGCGAAAACTCTCGTAAGCGGGGCATGATGATTCAAACTGAACAAGTACTGGAGTAATCAAAGAAGTGGGGAGCAAAGACAAGCAATTGCGATTTGCGAGCGACTGAATAGTTGACCTATTGCCCAATGCCTTTATACCCCTCATGTTATCTCCACCTTCAACCCAAAAACACCCTTCAACTACCTGGGAACAAGCGGTCATTAAGGATTTTAAGAGGATTAAAATTAATAAAATTATGGTTTGATTTACGTACCCATTAGCGTGGTATTTTTCAAAGTCTGAGACAGTTTAAAAACGGTTTTAGAATCGGCATTAAGTGAGGATTAATACTAAGTACGTAATTTGTTATTTCCACCTAAAACCCAATAACACCCTTCAACTACCTGTGAACAAACGGTCATTAAGGATTTTAAGAGGATTAAAATTAATAAAATTATGGTTTGATTTACGTACCCATTAGCGTGGTATTTTTCAAAGTCTGAGACAGTTTAAAAACGGTTTTAGAATCGGCATTAAGTGAGGATTAATACTAAGTACGTAATTTGTTATTTCCACCTAAAACCCAATAACACCCTTCAACTACCTGTGAACAAACGGTCATTAAGGATTTTAAGAGGATTAAAATTAATAAAATTATGGTTTGATTTACGTACCCATTTGCGTGGTATTTTTCAAAGTCTGAGACAGTTTAAAAACGGTTTTAGAATCGGCATTAAGTGAGGTTTAATACTAAGCAAAAAAAATGGTAACTAAACCTGCGTTTCTTTCAGAAAATTGTGTTTTTCTTTTAAAATTCGTAATTTTTGTAGCCATTTTTCAAAAACAATAATTTTTTTTGCGGATTTTCTCTTCTAGTTGGTTTTTTATTGTTATTAAGAATTATTAACCTGTCCCTTGGTAATACTCTGCATTTTTTATTTTCATTTTAGGACCATTGGATCAAATTTATACCGTCTGAATTAGGTGTATTACCCGAGTTTTTACAAAAATTTTCAAAATTCTGAAAAAAAAAAACTAATGACTAGAAAAAAAAAAAACACCGTTTCACCGATGAAATTGGCTGAAATATTTCTCCTTTTATTATGTACAGTTTATGAAATTCCACCCTGTATAGATACATACGTAACAAATAGCTAGACGAGCTTGTTTAGTAATAAATAACAGTGGTTTTAAATTAAAGCTTATTGTACAATTCAATGTATGCGCGTTGAAGTCTTTTGAATGAAGTTGTGACTTTGTGACTGTGTGATTTGGTTTACTTACCGTACTTGTGTTTTTTAACTATCATAAAATTGAAATAATATTTTTCTACTTAGGTAATTTTATTGATCCGGGCACACTCCGAATTGCAGTTGCTCTCCGCATTGGAGTTGATGTCTGCGTAGACCACAATTGCGTCTCGTGTGGAGCCGCAGTAGATCGCTTTGGTCACCATGGACTCGCCTGCTCCTCGGGTGCCGGCCGCTTGTCCCGCCACGCTGCACTCAACGACATCTTGAGAAGGGCGCTTGCCAGCGCCTGCGTCCCCGTGGCTCTTGAGCCTCGGATTGTACGGGACGACGGCAAGCGTCCGGACGGGATGACGTTGATCCCCTGGCGAATGGGCCGTGCACTGGTGTGGGACGCTACTTGCGCTGATACGTTGGCAGCGTCCTACTTGCCAGTCACGTCCAAACTAGCCGGGGCAGCGGCGGATGCCCGAGAGCGATCCAAGGTCGGGAAATATAGCTGTCTCGGCGCCCAGTACGACTTTGTCGCATTTGGCGTCGAGACACTCGGCCCTTGGGGAAAAAGCGCGCGTGGGCTCCACAAGGAGATCAGCAAGCGGTTGAGGGACGCAACGGGTGACCCTCGCGCAGGCAGCTTTCTCGCTCAAAGAATAGCGATTGCTATTCAACGCGGGAATGCTGCCTGTGTGATGGGCACCCTGCCTAAAGGGCAAAGTTTTGATACGTTTCTGTGATTTTATTTTATTTTTAAGTCGTTTGCAAATAAGTAAGTACTGTAATAATAGTTTTATGAATTGACCATTACAATAAAAATTGTTGCCATGTACCTCTTTTTCTACTCCTGTACCGTTATCTGTCATTTATATAGGCTGTAGCTCAAATACAATTACACCACTAATAAGTCGTGGAAAAACTCTATGCTCTATGGCCCAAAAACGCACTGTTTAGCGTACTTTTTTGGTTCATAAATTTTTCATAAAAGCACTGTTTAACTTTTTTTTTAATCGGCCGCTATATTCACTTTCATTTCATTTCTACCAATAAGGACGTAATTTATGATTTAAGAGTTTGATTGTGATGTCATAATTCCATACTAACGGAGCGTTTTTGACGTTTCATAAAAAGAAGCTGATTTGACTTTTGTCAAATACCCAATTTTGGGTATGATTAAATAAAAACCGGCCAAGTGCGAGTCGGTCTCGCGCACGAAGGGTTCCGTACCACTATCTATAAAATATTTATTTTATTCTGTTTTTAGTATTTGTTGTTATAGCGGTAACAGAAATACATCATCTGTGAAAATTTCAACTGTAACTATCACGGTATCAGTGAGATACAGCCTGGTGACAGACAGACAGACGGACAGCGGAGTCTTAGTAATAGGGTCCCGTTTTAGTCTTTGAGTACGGAACCCTAAAAGGACCTGGGCCTCCTTTCGTTTAATTTATTTCACATCAAAATGACATTTTAACAAGTTTTATCCGCTTTTGTTGACACGCAACTCAGTGCATACAAGCGAGTGCGCGAGTTATAAATATATGATTGAGATCGAAAGCGACGGACATACATAGACCTGTAGTTTGTTTTGATATTTATGAATGTTTTATATGTTTCCAGAGTCGTGAAAGATGGCGGCTGCAGGCGGCAAACACCGCGAGGAGGGCAGCGACAACTCGGACGACGAGCTCACGCCGCTCGGCAATGAAATTTATGGTGGCAGGTCAGTATATTTCATTTACGAGTAGCATATATTATGTATATTGTTTCATTCTCAGGGAAAAGTTACCTTATGCGTTGACGCTTTGCCATTATTAAGCCGTGAAATCTATAGTCTCTCAGTTTCATTCCGGACACATTCTACCATGATATGGAACGCATCTTCTTTCACTCCACATTCTGTGCAATTTGGGGTCTGGGTCTTGCCCATAATAAAACCAAAACTGTTCAAAGGGATGTGTCCTGATCGCAGTCTAAGAGACGTTACAACATCCAATCTATCCATGCCAATCCCTACAAACCAAGGAAGACGTAACAAATTGGGTTGTATAGTCCGATACCAGATACTTTCGTCAAAATATTATTTCCATTTATCGAAGCATTTCTGTTTCACCAAATATAGAAGATCGTTATGACATGGCAAGCAATTTGTACGAATTCCATCACTTGCCGCCTCCTTGGCAAGGCGATCCGCTTCCTCATTTCCCGGTAATCCAATATGTGACGGCACCCCCATTGCAATACTATATGCTTATTGTTTGCTAGCAACTTACAGATTGTTCTCAATATAATGTAGGCTATCGGTGCGCCTCGAGAGCTCGAGGTGCATCGAGCCAAGTGTTGCAAAGCGCTTCTTGACTCAGTAAATACAACAAAACTGTCTCCGTCAAGAGATTCAATATAAGAGAGGGCTTCTGCAAGTGCCAGCAATTCAATATGCATAGAGGACGTTTTTATCTTCAAATGCAACTTAAAACTACTTTTAGTTTGAGGATCAAACCAAGCCAGCCCTGATTCGTTGCTATCCTTGGATCCGTCAGTATAGATATGGTAAAAATTGCAGTACCTAGATTCAATGAAATCGGCGCATGTTTGTCTCAGACCGACTGGATTATATGGATGTTTAGGCTTATTTATGCCGTCAATGTAAATATTCAATACTCTGGATAAGTCCAAATTGCCAACCCATGTGTCTAATGAAAATATTTCTAACTGGTTCGCTGAATACATTGCTTCCGATTTAAGATAGGTACTCGTCAGATACCGATAGTAAAGGTTTCTTTTTTCGACTCCAAAAACAAGCCTTAAGGAGGAGTTGTGAATAAATCCAGCTGTATAAATCTGCTGTGGGTAGCGGAGAACAGTAAAGTTCACCGATTACGTGAACTCGCGTTATGTTACGTATGACATCACCTGGGTTTGGGCGTGCAGCGTCACCGCATAGGGTCATCGTATCGAGATTCCACGGTGTTTTTACCATCGGCCGTTGAAGTGCTTAAATACTTCCTTGATTAGTCATTTTATTTATAGACAAATAGTTATAACTATCTGGTATAAATTTCATGAATGGAGAGCTTGACGTAGTTCAAATTGAGATTTGAAGTTGCCGATTACGAGTTTCATGGACACGCATATAATTATCGATACCCTAGTTCACAATCGTACTAATTACGGGGAAAAAAGTGGTGTAATTAGGATGATAGTGCACAAATCATAAAGTTACAATTTCAGTGACACATAAAATGTAATTAGTACGACTGTGAACTAGGGTGTCGTTATATTGTGTGGTTCTGCCTAGTTACAGTACCGTTTACATAAGTATTCGGGCGTTCTAAATAGTGTTAACCCGGCGAGCATGATGTGAAAAAAAGTTACATCAAGCATGAGGCAGGGTATGACATACCCGAAATTTAATGTAACATAATATAGTTTTTATTAATTTTATTTTATTTCGTGCAGTGTATATTGTTTATAATGAAATATATAATTAATTTAAATCATAGACAAGTTTTAATTATGAAATTATTTTTATTTATTCGTGTTTATCTTATACTATGTAATTATAGGAACAAAAGTTTCGAGGTTTACAAAAATGAACAATTAAACAAAAAATAACTGTCTTTGGAATATAAATCAACTTTTAACTAAAAGATTATGAGAACCTCTTCTCAAAAAAACATAACAGTATTTTTTTTTATTGAAAATATGGTTAATCACTGCATTCGAGATTATCGTGCTCCATACATATGGACTTGCTGCAACCTTTACAGGAATATTTGGTTTTTTCTGTCCTTCTTGTATGGAAAATAAAAGAAAAACAGATACTATAAATAAAGTAGTCTCAAGCCTATACATTGAAACCTTAAAAACACAAAGAATAATAAATAAATATTTATAAATCATACATAAAAAAATACGTCTAAAATGACGTAGGGTGTGACATACCCGAAACAGGTTTGTGCAGAAATATTTCGGCCGACGCCTCACGTCGCACATCGATCACGCCACTATCCCCTCCCGCACTCCCTTGCCTCCAGCTACTGAGCGAGCTAGTGTTGCCAGACGAAGATTTAAAAAATAACATATGTTTTTAATAGGTCAGGGTATGACATACCATGGGTCATGCTCGCCGGGTTAAAATGACAAAGTTGTAATTATTTTCTACATTTTAATCAGAGCAACACAGAGCGTAGGTAGAGAACAAACCACATAGGTAGTTATTTGAGATAACGATTTTCAATATCACAGGAGATGGTGTTGGACTGATTGTCCACCACAGCTAAGCTAAGATGGGTGCGTACCGTAGATAGAGGATATAATAGATGCCGTCCTAGTGTATACCCGAAAGGGACGAGCGATGGTAAATTAACCTTAATAAATTAAGTCAGTTTAATCAGAAGATTAATACATTCTTGACGTCTAATGTCATTTATAACTTAGTCGTGTTATATCAGTGACGTCATCGTGGTGTCAGTTTCAGTACAATATTTTGACAGGTGGTGACAAACAAGCTAGTGACAAAAAAAATCCGTATACGCGATGAGGGACGTATATGATATTGTTTCTCGTTCCCACTTGCGGTATTGTATATGCATACATCCTTGTCACTCATGTGTGTATGTGTGGGTGAGTCCCTCTATTATATTCTACCTCTATGGTGTCTACCCATACAAGTCGGTAAAAGGAAAGCTACAGGGCTCTCTGTTACAAAAATGCAGCGGATACCTATTAAAATGTGGGATTTTTGGTTGGTGTTAGAAATATAGGTAACGTAGTAAATATGTAGAACGTAGACATTTAGCATGTTTGCTCACTGCCCTTAAATCATGAATAAAGATATGAATTCTTAAATATATTATCATTAACTTCACATTATGTTTTATGACATAATAACTACCCATGCAGCGTGCCTCATGAAGTGAAAACCATGTGAATTTGTTCTACACGATTACGGAGTGAAAGTTTAATATTTGGTAACAGAATGACACATAAACATTGCATATAAAACAAGTATTTTTTTAACAAAATCCAGTCCTTTTTCGCGTATGGTGATCTTTATATACTCCGTTTGTCTAACGGAGATATGAAAAAAAGCTTCTCTATGTAGGTATATGAGGGTATGTAGTAAATGAGTGACGCATCCGCAATTTCAAAGGCGTCATATTTAAACAGGCAATTAAATAAATGCTGTAAATGGATTGTTAATAGTTTAATTATTGCATTGCAATGTGCTGAGTTACTTTTGTAATGAAGGTACTAGAAGAGAATAGTTCCCAGCATAGTCATCGTAGGTGACATTAAACCCGGAGATTGTGCTTAGATATTGCTTAACTCAGGTACATATTATTTTAACAAATAATATTCATCATCATCATCATCATCATCATATCAGCCGAAAGACGTCCACTGCTGGACATAGGCCTCCCCCAAAGAGTGCCACAATGGCCGGTCCTGCGCCACCCGCATCCAGCGGACTCTCGCGACCTTTACAAGGTCATCAGTCCACCTTAAGGCGACGTGAGCTCCAAAAACTGATTTTTAAAAAATCGTAGCTTTTGTTTGGATTATAACATGGCTGCTCTAAATTTAATTAGCAATCTTGAGGCCTTTTTCGAGGGAAATCAGCTATTCGAATCCTGAGTTTTTGACTTTCGCTTGATAGAAAATCACGAACATAGGTCTAAAATACACTTAAAAAAATCATAACAAATTATGCACAACAGCTAAACATATTAAAATTGGTTCTAAAAATCGGCAATGTCATGTTTGAGGGAAATCAGCTATACCTTTTTTATTTATTAAAATGCACAAAAAATTTAAATTAAAAAACATGATATCCGCGCTTCCAAACACGCACTTCCATCTCGCTCACGCTTATGCTCAGTCAGAGGGAGAGAAGACCACGAACGAATTTAACAAATAATATTGATCGAATAAAATACAATACAAAATACATGTATTATTATTTCCTGCCAAGCAACACATTAACAGGAAAGCGGCCTAAGTAGTTCCGGTTTCAAAGTATAACAACTTTTAACGGCCTCCGTAGCCCAGTGGGTAGTGACTCTGCCTACGAAGCTGGAGGTCCCGGGTTCGAATCCCGGTCAGGGCATTTATTTGTGTGTTTATCACGAATATTTGTTCCTGAGTTATGGATGTCATATATGTATATAAGTATCTATATGTATGTATCTATTATATATATCATCGCCTAGTACCCACAACACAAGCCTTATTGAGCTTACCGTGGGCCTAGGTTGATTTGTGTAAGATTGTCCCGTAATATTTCTTTCTTCTTAACAAAACTGCAATAGCTGACGCTCTATTTTATTTGATTTTGTCTTATATTGGAATCGTGATTGTATTTTTAGTTTCATCAAGTCGAATAAAGCCGTCGTAGGTATTTTATTGTATCGTGTAAAACCAACTGAAATTGCTGTCAATTTACTAAATAGATTAATTTCGTTAACTGTGTTTGGCTAAAACCTATTTATTTATACAAGGAGAACCAATTATAAATACACAGGTTGCAAATTAATTAGTGATACAGTGCCAATTATAGGTACTCACTATTTATTAAGCTGTACGCAATTTTTAACAATAATAATTAAATGATTAGATCTTTTCATTTAATTCAAGAATAGAATTAAGGCAAGTCATAGTTGTCTCGTTGCTTTTTGTCCTCGGGTCACGTTCACCGATCGGTCACCCGGCCCGGAACCCGCTCAAATGCCAAGGTTGACAACTCCGTCGACAACAACTTTCGATCTATTGGCTGCGCCACATTTTTGCGCCCAACTCGATTCTTTATTATACGAGTATAATGACAGAATTAGTACTGCGAATATATGTTTTATATTAAAGATCTTTTGCAATACATCAAATTTCGTTGTTTGTAGTTAAATAGGGCAGTAAGTAATGTTTAATGTTTCAGATCGCAGGTACCTATTTGTCACCCGAGTGCCTTTGTACCGTCCGTAGGTGACGCGTACGAAATTTTACATCTTCCGGGATTTTGTGCGAGCGTTGCGGGCCGTAATAGCCACTTTGCCACCATGTAACTCCTTCATCACGGTGGTACTATACCTAATGACGTAGAACTCAAATGCTAGAATTGCTTTCGTCGACCGCGATGGCTACTTATACGTGCAATAGGACCTTAACCGACGAGGGTCATACGTGCATAGGATATTCTTAACGGAACTGACGTACCTACCTACTCTGCACAACACATATCAAACTAAGTTATTATTCAAAACGAATCCAAGCAACGTGGAATCAAAATAGGTAAGATACCTTTTAAAAACGTGTATTAACTCGTCTACTCGTAATATGGAAATTAAGTTGTAGAGTCAAGTCTGGGTCATTAAATAAATAACAATTTATAATGATAGAATAGATATTAAGGTCAGGTGGAGGAGATGAAGCTTTTGCATTATTTTTGGTAGCATTTGAATACGTGAAGTGTTTCACACATCACACATTGCAAATCTTGATATAGCTTATTTGAGAAGCGAGCTCCAGTTTACAAATAGGTATTTAAAAAAAAAACTACCCTAAAAAGCATAACGTAACGTTATAAAAGCCGCAGATATGGGAATCAGGCGTGCATTACGCTTTATGGAGCTTTTAACCGAACGAAATTATGGTCGTTGACCTCTAAGGTTGGGCATTGGGCAAGAGTCTGAAGATGTTGCGGCCTGCATACTAAACAAACATTGCGCCGGGTTCATGTTTATGGTTTTTACCGTACGATAGCTCGGTATTCAATATTACATATTTTGACATCCATCATATCTCATTTGGGGTGTATGCCGGGTAGTGAACCAAGTATAAGCTAGTATTCCAGCCGTGATATTTGAAAGAAGGGGAGATATCCTCACATAGATGTCTGTCGTCATGATGATGTAGGAAAGACAGAGAAATGAAAGAGAGAACACCCTTTCGTCAAATATCGCGGATGGAATCCCGGGCCTTGACAGATATAAATATGGAGATTCGTAACATAGTGGAAATTCGTGACCTTATTGTCTCCTTCCGGAAAGCAGTTTATGCCTAGTTGAGTGTTGAGTGAGTAGACGTGGGTTGTCACGCGTGTATGATAATGTTCAGGCCTGTGCATACTCTTCCATGCATTGCCATATCGTTGTTTGGGCGTATACTGACGCGTACGCCACGCCGCCGAACGCAGCGATCGTCCATAAACGTGGCCTTTGTCATTCATATTACTCAAAATTAAAACGACAAAGGCGTTCACAAAAAAAAACTAGTTTATCAGGAATTTGTTCCTACAAACTACACAACTGAGTAACTAATGATGTAAAGCCCAGTGTAATGATACCAGCGATTCGCTCCAGGCGCAATCTGTATCGAAGTTGCTGCAGACATTACAACATTGTCGGCGAAAACCAACTACAGGTTCACCAACTTTTCAATGATACAGGTTAGGACTTACAGGTTTGACATAAAGTCTATTATTGCCTGAACAGCCACAGGTAGTTGGGTTTACGGCAATGGATTGACGTGAAGCTGTCTTTCGTAAGTTTTCGTGAGCTCGCGCGACATTGAGCGATCTATTGTTTGAAACACGCGGGCAGGCGTCGCGGGCTCACACGTCGCTCATACTTACGATAGTCTGGATCGTGTTTGAGGAAGGTCATGCCATTTTATTAATGCACGATTCAGTATTAGACGCTGATCTCGCCATTATGGATTGATATAAAAATAGCAATAAAAAGCATCTAACACAATCGCCATTTAGATGAGGTCATATTTCTTGAGCTGCAAGCTGTTTCAATTAACGGATAATCAATGTCATTTAATATTGTGATATATTTTGCTTGGATCTTTTTACTCATCGAGGAGCGAAGGGCCTAGCTTTACAGTTCTTTCAATCCGCGGTAACGGTGACAAAACTCCGCCCACAGTTATTTTATTATTCATATATTTATGAGTCATTTATTTTAGTTGAGTTATTTTATGAGTCATGGATGTTTTCTATGTATTTAAGTATTTATTTCTCTATATACGTATGTTTATCTTCGTCTAGTACCCATAGTACAAGCTTTGCTTTGTTTGGGACTAGGTCGATTTGCGTAAGAATGTCCGCAAATATTTTATTTTTTATTTTTTTTATTTTATTAATGTGATATGTTTACCTCTATATTACAAATTAAATAGTGTCAAAGAAAAGTGACTTTCATTTGATTTGCAAGTAGGTACTTGTTATTAGTGGTGTACGCGATCATACTAGTAATTAACTGACTACCACTGACGCTACAGTTTCACGTACCGTACCCACTGCTGCAGAACGAAGAACTCACTGCACAGTGATTTCTTGAAATCACATGAGGGCCAAAATGATGATCGTTTATTTTGGCTCACATAGAACGCCATGGGATTTCAAAGCAATTTAAAGAAGGTAAAATGATCGTATGTTGACTCAACAAGGAAGTTAGCTGCACTGCAGTTTAAATATCACATAAGACATTAGGGTTCTATCGGTTGTCCGGCATCTGCTCCTAGTGTAACCATTTCTTAAGTGAAAAGTTTAAATGGGTTAGTAAGGGAGCCAGTAAGTTAGATATTTTTAACCGACATCAAAAAAGGAGGTGGTTATATGTTCCACTGAATGTATTTTTTTTTATGTATGTTCGCCGATTTCTCCGTCAATTGTGGACCGATTTCCAAAATTCTTTTTTTATTCGAAAAAGTATACTTCCGAGACGGACCACCCATTGTCACCAAATCAGGATCTGATGATGGGATCCCAGGGAAATTGAGGGCAAATATTTATTTATCAAATTTTATGGGCACGCATGTAGTGATTTCGGTATTTTCTATTATGATTCGTGTATTTACCTTCGGAAATCGCAATTTTGGTGAAGTGGAAGACCACAGATGACTTATGGAACTCCTCAAAGATGTAAAGTTCGTTACAGATTCTGACATGATTCCGTTGAAGTAGCAACTCATGAAGTGCTAATTCTCAGATCCTTTAGGAATCGACGGAACTGCTCAAATATTATCAGCCCACAGATAGCGACTTGGGTTTTTTCTGTAATAATCAACGCATTTGCTCTCTGAAAGCATGCATGCATGTGGTATATTGGAAAGGAAATGTGGAAATGTTCATGAACCTATGTGGCTTGGCGAAGTACTGACTTGAAGTCGGTTTAAACTTTGTTTTTAAAGTAATTATGCTCGATATGGAAATGAGTCTATTAGATCTTTTGCGCGATAAGGAATTGATTTTGGGAGACATTCATTAAAATTTTAAGCTACGCTGCCGTCAAAAAGTTTAAGACCAAAAACATCGTTTAGTTTCATAGTTACAAACTCTTCTAAAAAACATCAAATTAAATTTGCAATCAATAGCTAATGAAGAACGGCAAGGTGTGTTAAAAAAACATGATTTGGCCACCACAATCATCAGACCATAACCCGATCGAGTTTTTATGGGAAGAACCCGACCGTAGAGTCCGAAGACCATGTCCGACATCTGCAACAGCTATATGGGAGACACTGCAATATGAGTGGAAATCCATTTGCTAAGAAACGCTACACAAACTTTTTGAAAGAATGTCAAGAATCTGCTCTTAAGCGAAAAATCTCGTCGGCGTTAACTTTTTATTATTATTATGTTCCCTTTATAAATAAAATTTCTGCCGAATAAATTGTTATTACGCTTTATTTTCTCGATTGTAGGTACTGCAAAGTAATATTTTCATAGGATTTTCACAAAATGTTGATTATTTGCATATTTTCTGTTCGGTCTTAAACTTTTTGACGGTAGGTAGTGTACCTATATGTGGTAAATTTCTTCTTATTTATTTCCATAGCTTCTAATTTATGATTATTATTATTAAGCTGTGGTTGGTTGGTCTCAAAAATATTTTCATCCTTAGTAAACATATCGGATAGATCGGTTTCAAATAAAAAAACTAGTATTACTAGTACTGCTTTGTGAACTACTGAAGTTTCAAAATGTTGTTGTCTTGGTGACTTTGCAAGACTTTAAGTTCACCCCAAATGAGAATTACGTATACCTAAGGAGGTATTTAAGTGAACTAAAAACATGAACATATCGCATCATAGGTAGGTACATAATGCACAGAAACTGCTAAGCAGGATTCATTTTAGACACAATACAATATTAATATTAATTTTTGTCCACACATGAACGATGTCGAATCACCATTCGGCGTGGTGGTCGTACGCTGGCCAAGCAGTCGTTATTGCGATCGCACCGTTTGCTGTCCTCAATCACACATAACAATGAGTTATTGAACAATATTCGTACCGACAGGACACGTATCGCCGTCGGCTCCCGAGTGATCCTTGCAAATTTTTCTGTAACTTTCTCTTCACCCTTCAGTGATGTGTGACTTTGAGTAAGCTCTAGTGATCGTTGTGTTTTCTCCTCATAATGAGTGAGCAGGACCGGAAAAGCTATTATGAGAGGGACGACCAGGAAGAGCCTCTTTACGGGCCGAATAACAATTCGTTGTACAGCAATGGGACTTTGCATTACTGTAGCATTTACAGGTAACAGCTCATACATATGAAGTACCTATTTTTAGATAAGTACTTATTAACAGTTATTATACAGCAGGTAACTATTACAAAACAATACCTGTCTAATGTCTGCACATATTTGATGGAAGGCGTTACGTATCACTTAAATGTAATCAATCAATGCACAACTTTCTAATTTCATTCGCTTGGTGCGTCGCTCGGCCTGCTGTTGGAGACACCATGCAAGTTTTAATTACTTACCTAAGTGCTTACTTGTTTTATTAATTTAGTTATTGATCCAAATTATCAATAGGTGCATGTCTAAGTAAGATTTCATTGAGATATCTAGATACTGTTGATGAGTAATTATCGATGATCAATAAATATGATCTTGTTTTTTTTTTTTTTTTTTAATTTATTTATATATATAATTATTTTACAATACATGGCCAGACAGCGGACAAAACCCAGCAGGGTTAATAAAATAATAATTTTCAAGTGGTTTATTCGTCAATGTTAGCTCAGCGGCATGCACTGCGACCATTTGCAATGGCTAATTGGGTTACCGCCGACCAACTACCTAGCTATTACCTTACGTAAACCCCCCGTGCACTGTCACAACTAAGGTACCGAACCGACCAGTGTCGAAACCGCTCAACATTGTGCCCGTTTTCTAAGCAAGAATAAAGGCACTGAGAACACGCCTCACTCGTTTACGGAACTTAAAGATCACATAACTGCACAATGCTTACTTACATTTAATTTTGCTACTTTGGCTACCACTGTTTTCTTGTTAGTGTTTTGTTTAGTAACCGAATCCCGACATTATCTTGTCCAGAAATAAGATTAGGCAAGTGTTTTCCTTTAGAAGAGAACTAGGTACAACAAAAAAGTAATTAATTGTAGAATTACAATTGCCGATTCAAATTGTACATATTTAATATAAAATATAATTATTTAATTACAATTTACAATCAATTTATATAAATTAAGTATATTGCGCTATAAGATTAGGTACGTAAAAATTACGTAAAAAATAATATTTTATGTCGACTGTATAGGTATTCCTTTACGACTAAAATTGTAATCGCATTTCGAACTAAACAAGCGCGTAATTGCTCGGTAGTTCACGTAAACCTGAAGTTAATTAACAAGAACGAACGACACACAATCGGAAGGAAGTGTCGCTACCGACGCGAGATACACGGGTTTCTCTCTCATCACAGCGCAGTGCGTGTGAAAGTTGTTTTTCTTGCTGCGTCGATGGCATTCGCGCCGACTGGCAGGTTTTAATCCGCTGCTAACCAATATATCATACCTATCTATTTATAGGCGTTTGAACAGAAGGTATAAGTAGATAAATTAACGAGAGCATGGAATTGCATATGTAGTAGTATTGTATGTTTACAGGCATTCTATATTTGAATTTTCTATTTTCTCGTACTATCAGCATAAAAAGAGGTTTGTTATATATTGAAGAAGTAAATACCAAAATAATGTCAGTGTCAAATTGTGAAGAAAAATTAACAGAAAATTATTCTCCTTTTGTTGCAAACGGTACAACCACTACAAATGCAATGCCATGTTCTCGATAATATTCATCTACCTATACCTTCCTATTCGACAAATGCTTTTTCTCAAAAATGGCCCGCAAAGTGAACATAACTCGCTACATATTGGAAGGTAAAATTAAAAAATAAAAAACATTGCAGGCCGCCTGGAATGTTACATATGAATTCCTTTATTTGTCGAGTACCAAACTTTAAAAAAAGTAGAAACTGGCATATAAAAGACGGCACAGGTCGTATTCAGCCAAATCAAGTCGTATTTTTCTGTTGCAAACGCGACATTTTTGTATATGTCATAAAAAGATTGCGTTTTTCGGTAGAAAAATGCACTTGCGATTCTATTTAAAAAAATATTATGACGTTTAATTTTATGTAATTTGTAGTATCCTCAATTTGTATTTAATAATAAAATAACGCTTGATTTCAATTTAGTCTTTTTTATTCCCCCATTTTTGAGAAAAGCACTATATTAGCCTCAGCCGGAATGGCAATTGCAGGCTTCGTATTATAATTAAACGGACTCGCAAGCTCGTCCGTTTAAATAAAATACTCAGCATGCAATTGCCTCCTTCCCGGCCACGGCAATAATGTACTATTTTTGACTTGATTATAAATAACTGCACGAAGTATGTAGACCAGTGTAGGTATTTTTAAGTTTTGTTTAGCTCAAAGTTGTTAATGATCTCCACGCATTATAATACATCTTCGTATTCATAAGAGTGTAGGTACAGGCTTTTAAAGGTTCTGTATTGTTCAACCATTGAAGGCAAATAGCCTATCAAACATAAAAAGGTATCTAATTATAATTAGGTACGAGCTTTACAAGAAACGCAAGAAACTCCTGCATTTAGCATTTTAATGTAGTTATGTGTACAACTTGCACTTCACCGATTTATTTAGGTACCTACCTATTTGTTGTGTTTACCTAAATAATTAAAATATACCTTTCTCAAATTTCAGTCAAAGAACGGTGCACGAAACGAAAGGATGGGACTCGTTCCGAGAATTCCCGCCGAAGCAAGACGGCGGCTCTATGGAGAGCCAAAAGTGTCTGGAGTTCACAGTGCGGCTGCTCAAAGTACTAGCCTATGCCGTTACGTTCGTGGTGGTGCTGGGCTCCGGCGTCATCGCCAAGGGGACGGTGCTCTTCATGACGTCACAACTTAAGAAAGACAGACGACTCGCATATTGCAATAGAAATTTAGGTAAGACATCTGAATATACGTCATATTTACCTTCCTATATTATTATTAGCACTACGCTAAATGCGCCGGCAACGGTTGTGCTCATGACTTAGGAACCGCGAATCGGTTCAAAACATGTTGGGCGATTTTCGAACTGAAATACATTTAATATATCAGATTATCTCGGGAGTTTTTTTTTTATATTAGTCCAATCATTAATGGCCTTTGAGTATATTTTATCCTATATAAGCAGTGCAGTTTGAGACGCACAGTGTCTTTCATTGCTGCGCAAACGCAATATATAGGAGGCATAGACGACCGCAAGTCACAACAGGCGATATAACGATGCCTCTTGGATTTTTACTAATTTGTGTTGATTGTTTTTTTCTCGGCAAACAATCAACCACCTAAACATAAGTCCATCCCCTGTTCCAGGTAGAGACAAGCAATTTATAGTAAGCCTCCCGGACGAGGAGCGAGTGGCATGGATGTGGGCGCTTCTTGCGGCATTTGCCATCCCAGAAATAGGAACGATCGTTCGCGCTGTGAGGATATGTTTCTTCAAAACTTCAAAACGGCCGTCGAGTGCGCAGTTCATTGTGGTATGTTAAAATACTAATGCGACATAATCAATGTGAATGACATGACATTTAATACTGCTTGCTTTCTGTTACAGGTATTCGTTGCAGAGACACTCCATACAATTGGATTGGGGTTGTTATTCTTCAAGATACTTCCAGAGCTGGATGTAGTCAAAGGCGCCATGATAACCAATTGCCTCTGCATTATCCCCGGGATACTGGGCCTACTGTCAAGAAATTCGCGAGAGTCAAAGCGATTCATGAAAGTTATTGTCGACATGGCGGCAATTGTAGCACAAGTCACCGGGTTTATTGTGTGGCCGCTGCTAGAAAATAAACCCGTGCTATGGCTGATCCCAATAGCGTCTTTGTGCATTTCCTTGGGATGGTGGGAGAACTACGTCACCAGACAGAGCCCCATTGGTAATACACGCTGACTTACGTAACTGAACGAACAGAATATCGCATTTCCAACATTATACTTATTTAAGTAATCTTTTCTTCCAGGTATAATAAAAAGTTTAGGAAGACTAAAGGAAGAGTTAAATCACACCCGATATTATACTTACCGGTTCATGTCTGTGTGGAAAATATTATTGTTTTTGATGTGCATTCTGTTTAGTATATGGATGGAAGGCGACGATCCGGCCATGTTTTTCCAACTATTCAATTCTGGATTCGGACCACATAACATCGTAGTTGAAGAGGTACATGACAAACAAAAAACTCAACTTATAATATCATAATTGTAAAACCGTTCCACGTCACAGTCAATTCTTAACTCAATTTGATATGACGTTTCAGGTTCAAATTTCAGGAGGCACGATGATCCCCGATCTAGTAAATGCCACACTAACTGGAGATTCGGTTGAGGTTGCAGCAGTTTACAAATCTGCTTTCTACGTTCTACTCATACAAATGTTTGCAGCCTACTTTTGTTACATATTCGGAAAGTTCGCGTGTAAGATTCTCATACAAGGCTTCAGTTATGCGTTCCCCATCAATCTAGTCATCCCGTTGGTAGTGAACTTCTTGATCGCTGCTTGTGGAATAAGGAATGGAGACAATTGTTTCTTTCACGGAACCATACCAGATTACCTGTTTTTTGAAAGCCCACCAGGTAATTTATGTTTAGATATTCTTAAGAAGCATATAATTTCGTTGAATATTTCATGATTAACTAATAAAATAACAAATAAAAATGTTTTCAGTTTACTCACTGAAAGACTTTATTTCTCGCCAAATGGCGTGGGTGTGGTTACTATGGCTTCTATCGCAAACGTGGATAACGATACACATCTGGACTCCGAAAGCAGAGCGTTTGGCATCCACGGAGAAGTTGTTTATCCTTCCAATGTATAATGGGCTGCTGATTGATCAAAGCATGGCGCTGAACAGAAAGAGGGATGACCAAAAAGATGTAAAGACTGAGGTAAAGTTATAAACAAATTGTCACTTGGTTAGAGTTAAATAGCCTCTTTTGTCGCCCGCGCAGAAGCGCATACCAGACGACATAAACTGTTCTAAGTGTTAAAAATTTGATCATTTTAATAAATACGAGTAGCATGTAGTCGACATTAAAAAGGCAGCAGGGCCAACCTGGACCAGGGCCGCTGCTTCCAGATCAATTTAGAAATCCGTGCAAGAGGAGGATGTCCAGCGGTGGACGCAGATATGGTGATGAAGAGAAGAAGAGAACATGCAACTATACACTAAATAATAACATTTTCTCTTTGACTTCCAGGATCTTGCCGAAATAGAAAAAGAAAAGGGTGACGAATACTATGAAACCATCTCGGTACAGTCAGACAACACTGGCGCTTCACCAAAAACGATTAAATCGTCAGATCACATCACCAGGATATACGCCTGCGCTACTATGTGGCATGAAACGAAAGACGAAATGATGCAGTTCTTAAAGTCTATTCTTTGGCTGGATGAAGACCAGTGCGCGCGGCGCGTTGCTCAGAAATATCTGCGGGTTGTGGACCCTGATTACTATGAATTTGAAAGTAAGTAGCTATTGTAACCAACTTCCAACCTTCGAACCAAATTTCCTGCTCTAGGACTTTACATTGAACCGTAACGTAATTACCTAATCAAATCTGTTTATAAATTTAGCTCACATTTTCTTGGACGACGCCTTCGAAATATCTGATCACAGCGATGACGATTCCCAAGTGAATCGATTCGTGAAACTTCTCATCGACACGATTGACGAAGCTGCTTCCGAAGTACATCGAACAAACATTCGAATCCGACCACCAAAGAAATACCCCGCTCCGTACGGAGGACGCTTGACTTGGGTGCTGCCAGGAAAGACGAAAATGATTTGCCATCTTAAGGATAAGATGAAGATTCGACACAGGAAACGTTGGTCTCAGGTACCTACCCGAATTAATACTGGTAACTACTCGCATTAAGTGTTTTGCTACTATTGGATTGGCCAATGTCAAGACATCCAATAGTATAATATGAACAAGTTCCATAACTTAGTTGCCGTTTCAAATTTGTGAAGCTCTGGCCCCTATTTCACCAACTTGACAATTGTCACCTGACACTGACAACTCGCCATACATTGCTGGTTCTAGAAGTTGAGGTGGTCGCTAGATTACTTGTGGAACCAGCAATGTATGGAGAATTGTCGTTGTCAGGTGACAATTGTCAAGTTGGTGAAATAGGGGCCAGGTCTAACGGTTTTAAACATGAGTAGACCCACCGCCGATCTGTATAAGATAAGCATATATTGACATACATTTATATTTGTTCCGCAGGTAATGTACATGTACTACCTTCTGGGTCACCGTCTAATGGAGCTGCCAATATCTGTCGACCGAAAGGACGTTATGGCTGAGAACACTTACTTGCTCACTTTGGACGGAGACATCGATTTCCAACCTCATGCTGTCCGACTGCTTATTGATTTGATGAAGAAAAACAAAAATCTAGGAGCAGCTTGCGGCCGTATTCATCCAGTTGGATCAGGTAAGAAATTCTCTTTGTCCATAATATACTCGTACCACAATGCGATACACCCACTGCTATGTAAACAAAATAGGTACTTCGTAAATATACCTAATCTCTTCTGACTTATCACGTATTTAGACGGAAGCTAACGGGACTTACTGAAGTCCCTTAATTAAATACTTACGTTAAATCGTATAACTTCAAGGCCGTAAAATCTTGCATTCCAAACTACCATAAAAACCGGTCAAGTACGAGTCTGACTCGCGCACCGAGGGTTCTGTACAAACTTTCATAAACCATACCCGTCATGTCAGAGTATGTTTGTTTATCAGCGATAGCTTTTTATCACGCGTACCTACCGATTTCGATTATTTATTTTTTATTTGAAAGAAGGGAGTTTTAAGATAATCTGATAGGAATTTGAAGTTATAAAATTACATACAAAAGTAAGTAAATTACAAATTTAATTAGGACATTATTTTTGAAAAATAAAAATAAAATACGCTGGATAGAGATATCGTTTTATTTTTCCTGTATTATTTATGTTACTCTTAATCATATGTAATTATTCAGAATTTTTGCTTGATAAACTTCGGTGATAAGGGGGGGGGGGGGGGATTGTATTTTTTTCTACATTATCCTTTATAAATCAAAATTTAACCACTGTAGAAAAATAAAACGGTTTTAGAAAGTGCAACTCAAACCCTTTCATATGATACCCCATTTGATCTATTTACTAGACTTTGATTTTTAGGGTTCCGTAGCCAAATGGCAAAAAACGGGACCCTTATAGATTCGTCATGTCCGTCCGTCTGTCTGTCTGTCTGTCTGTCCGTCCGTATGTCACAGCCACTTTTTTCCGAAACTATAAGAGCTATACTGTTGAAACTTGGTAAGTAGATGAATTCTGTGAACCGCATTAAGATGTTCACACAAAAATCGAAAAAAAACATTAAGTTTTAGGGATCCCCATACTCAGAACTGAAACTCAAAAAAATTTTTTTCATCAAACCCATACGTGTGGGGTATCTATGGATAGGTCTTCAAAAATGATATTGAGGTTTCTAACATCATTTTTTTCTAAACTTAATAGTTTGCGCGAGAGACACTTCCAAAGTCGTAAAATGTGTGTGTCCCCCCCCTGTAACTTCTAAAATAAGAGAATGATAAAACTAAAAAAAATATATGATGTACATTATTATGAAAACTTCCACCGAAAATTGGTTTGAACGAGATCTAATAAGTAGTTTTTTTTTAATACGTCATAAATCGTAAACCGCAATTTATTTCACGGAACCCTTCATGTGCGAGTCCGACTCGCACTTGGCCGCTTTTTTAACCTATAACCCCTCATATTCGTCATTTACACAGAAAATAAAAATGTACCTACATAATATTTAAATTTTTAATTTTCCATACACGTGTCTTAACCCTCTTAACAGTTGTTCCAAATTTCAAATGGATAGCTTAAGTAGTTCCTGAGATATTTAACGTTGTGACAGACGGACGGAGTCGCACCATAAGGGTTCCTTTTTTACCTTTTTGGTACGGAACCCTAAAAACGGTGGGTTTAAAATAAAGCAGGAAGCCGGATTACACATAAATATAAGATACTAAAGATATACAATATTGTATCCAGTTACACAGCGATTATTCAAATACTTCCAGGTCCTATGGTGTGGTACCAGATGTTCGAGTACGCTATCGGTCATTGGCTGCAGAAGGCGACGGAACATATGATCGGTTGTGTGCTCTGTAGTCCCGGATGCTTCTCGCTCTTCAGAGGAAAGGCTCTCATGGACGACAACGTTATGAAGAAATACACGCTACGATCTGATGAGGCGAGGCATTACGTACAGTACGATCAAGGTAATTTAGTAGGTTTAGATTATAACGAGGCATGCTTTGCTTGTATAGGTCATGCCCGAAAGTGTAAAACCTAATCGACCTACTTACGTTCCTATAGCTGTAGCTGGCAACACATATCACTACATACTATAAAATAAAGTCTGTCTGTCCCTATATATTATACATATAAACCCGTGCGAAGCCGGGCCGGGTCGCTAGTATTCTATAATACCCTCCTTCCCCCTTATGAGAGGAATACTTTTCAATTTAAATTCCATAAGCTTCTAAATTCATAAAAATATGCGCTTAAGGCATATCCTCTTGGTCATAATTATAATGGCTGTCGTGCCCACACTGTATCTTATCTTATCTAGGTGAGGGCCCTTTCGGATGCACTTCGACCCAGTGGGATCTTTTGTGCATTTGCCCTCTCCTTTATACCTGCTCCCAGGCTTGCTCCATCATTTCCACAAAGCGGATGATGCAGTTCGCCGGGAGCACCTTGAATTCCTTTGGTTGCGGGTAACCGTTACCAAAGTAGTTAAATCTTTGTCTGGCAACCCACACTGTAAATCCAGGGTTCATTCAATCGCAACCAAAATTTTACGTGTGAGACTTGGAGTACAAAATCAAGCAAACTTCTTTTGGATTAAAGGAGAAGATCGTTGGTTATGCACGCTACTGCTACAACGAGGCTATCGCGTAGAGTACTCGGCTGCGTCGGACGCGTACACGCACTGTCCCGAGGGCTTCAGCGAGTTCTACAACCAGCGACGTCGCTGGGTACCCTCCACCATCGCCAACATCATGGATCTGCTTGCCGACTACAAACATACCATCAAGATCAATGACAATATTTCATCCCCGTATATCGCTTACCAGGTAATTATACGCAAAGCCCATTTTCTATCGGCACGCCCCACCACTAAGCGTAGATCTCCTCTCATCGACAAGAGGGCAATTATCTTACTAGATTCCAAATGGGCATCCATGACTGATACAAAACGACTACTGGAACACTTATTTTACAATCATTACAACATAATATTGTTCATCAAGTCATACTAAATCGAGGCGATTGAATAATCTCTTGCTCGGCAAGCCCAGCCGACCACCACCTTATCAGGCAACGTATTTTTGGTTTATTAGTTAGCCGTCGGTCTTATGATGTTTTTTGCAACTTTCAGATGATGTTGATGGGCGGTACGATCCTGGGCCCCGGCACTATATTCCTTATGTTGGTGGGTGCCGTCGTGGCTGCTTTCCGAATCGACAACTGGACCTCCTTCGAATACAACTTGTATCCTATATTGGTGTTCATGTTTGTCTGCTTCACGATGAAATCCGAAATTCAGGTAAAACTAGCAATAAACCAAAGTATTTTCAAAAAACCCAACAGTTTTTTTGGACGTAATAGCCTATGTCACTCTCACGATTCTGAGGAATCCAACGACACCTCATATGTCCAAACCCATCAAGCTGTTTGGACTGTAACCCGTGAAATAGAATTTTCTTGTTTACCTACATACATACATACGCTCGCAAAACATAACCTTCCTTCTGAGGCAGTCGAGTAAAAAAACCAATACCGTCTTCTAAAAATTCAAGGGCTTTGTCGGTAAAATCATAATTCGAAATATTATTGATAGTATATTCATATTATATCAATTTGATACCGAGACAGATCAACGCGTTCTACTTGCGTATTATGAGTCATGTATACCTATTTAGCAACTTTTTCAAGGAACCTGTTTGTTTCAGTTACTGGTGGCTCAAATTCTATCAACAGCGTACGCTATGATAATGATGGCTGTCATCGTGGGTACCGCGCTCCAGTTGGGCGAGGACGGCATCGGCTCGCCTTCCGCCATCTTCTTGATAGCCTTGTCGAGTTCCTTCTTCATAGCGGCGTGCTTGCATCCACAAGAATTTTGGTGTGTTGTGCCCGGAATCATTTACCTACTATCTATACCGTCTATGTACCTGCTTTTGATATTGTATTCGGTTATAAACTTGAACGTCGTATCCTGGGGTACTCGAGAAGTGGAAACGAAGAAAACGAAGAAGGTAAGATTATGTTGGTTAATCAATTCAGGGTCGGCAACGCGCTTACGACTCTGCACGGCTATCACTGGACGGTCCGCGAGTTGTGTCGCGGCGACATACACTATCAGGCTCTTTCTAAATGTTCTAATTAGAAAGAGACGGATAGTATATTTCGCTGTGACACAGCTCGCTGGCCGTCCTATGATAGGCTTGCTGAGTGCAAGCGTCTTGAGCTTAGTATTAGACATACCATATGGTTGTTTGACGCCGTCGTAGTATAAAAGTAACACATGATTACCCATCAATCCAATAATGTGTCTACTACGGGTAATGCTCGGTTTACACATATTAAGTTGTTAAGTAACTTAAGAGCGAGACTAATGCAATAGGGGTGTAGACACCAAATAAAATAACCAATAACGATGAATTTAGTCGAAAAAGGATTAAAAATATTGTTAAATCGAGAAATAAGTAAAGCAGGGGATCAAAGATATAAGTGTCCAAAGTTTTAAGAGGGGGTATAAGTATTCGACCCCTTTTCCGCAAAACGCACCTTCATATGAAACGATTGTCATTTACTATGACGCTCGGGGATTGTGACGTCACGATCCACGAGCGTTCTCTCTCACACTATTAAAACGGTTGTAGCTTCGTAATTTTTTGAGATATCCGAATGGGTTTTTCGTCACTAGGCATATTTTTTTGCCTTCTTTCTTTTGGAGTAATAATAAATGTTGAGTTTACCCTATTAACATTTTTAGGAAATCGAGCAAGAGAAAAAAGACGCCGAAGAAGTCAAGAAAAAAGTCAAACAGAAGTCCCTCTTAGGATTTTTACAAGGTGTAAATAGCAATGAGGAAGAGGGATCTATTGAATTCTCTTTCGCTGGACTGTTCAAGTGCTTGCTTTGCACGCATCCCAAGGGCAACGAAGAAAAAGTGCAGCTCTTGCATATTGCGTCGACCCTCGAGAAACTGGAGAAGAAATTGGAAACTGTAGAAAGGTGGGAATATTTTATTTTCCCGAATCTAGCACCATGCAATAGAAAGATCATGGCCATGATCGTAATGTTAAAATGTTTATTTGAAATGACAGGGCAGTTGATCCGCACGGGTTAAGTAGAGGACGTAAGCTCTCGATCGGGCACCGTGGTAGTACAAATGGCGATCACCAACTGGATGCGTTAGCAGAAGACCCAGAGGACGAACATTTGGATTCCGATACTGATACAATGTCCACAGTACCAAGGGTAAATAGTTGTTTTAAATGTTTCATTATGATTCTTCATTTGTTATGTTTAAATAAATTTAAAGCAATGAAGGTATAGTCAGTGAGTATTTAGAATAGAATGCAGCTATGATCAGATGCAATCGGGTATATTCGACTTCATCCCTTAAGACTTTATATATTTGAGATATCACTAAGTACTTTTATATTATTATCATTGCCTATGACATAAACATCTTATGAAAAACATCGTCGACAGTCAGATAATGTTAATGATGCAATTAAGTTAGGTTTATAAATTTAGCACTAGTACTAGTGCGCTACCGACCCGCCCCGGCTTCGCACGGGTATGTATTATACATCTAAACCTTGCTCTTGAATCACTCTATCTATTTAAAAAAACCGCATCAAATTCCGTGGCGTAGTTTTAGACAGACAGCGGGAAGCGACTTTGTTGTATACTATGTAGTGATTGATGTTTAACTTTAACTCAACTTATTACAATAGTTTAAAAAAAAAAACTGCATAGCAGATTAGCAGAACAGTACCTGGATATTATTACATTCGTATACCCCCGGTAGTAACCTACTCTAGAGCCCGAATCCTATTCTAAATGCTCACGGACCGTAACCAGTATTTAAGTAGGCATATTTGTATTTGATGCCAAACTCAATAATAACATCTCAGGGTACGGTCGACGTCTAAGATATTTATGACACAAAATGTGTTTGCAGTTATTAGATGTTGGCTGCAGATCGAATCCAAGGCTAGATAGGACAGATATGTAGATAAGGTATACCTAATATGTATATTTTTATTCAGGAGAAAAGAGATGATCTCATTAACCCATTCTGGATTGAAGATCAGGATTTGAAAAAGGGAGAAGTTGACTTTTTGGGTCAAGGGGAACTACAGTTTTGGAAGGATCTTATTGACAAGTATCTGTATCCAATTGACGCCAATAAAGAAGAACAGGTAAACTTATGCGATGAAGACAACATTAGTGTGCAACTACATATCGATACCTGCAGACTCAAAGGGCGTAACAGCCATTACAACAACAGGCTGTTAGGCCCTTTGAGTCTGCAGGTATTGATATGAAAACAAGGTGTCGATATAAACTTATTAAGTAAAAAACCATGCAGTTAAGCTTTTCGTTGATTTCATACTTGGGCATCTATCGGACGATCTAACATCTATCTGATAATTAATTCGTCAGATAACATCATAAAAAGATACAATATTTAATTAATGATAATTGCACAATCATTTTCAATTTAAGACTGTCAAGATCGTACCAATTTAAATAATTAAGACTAATGAGTTTGTTTACAGGTCAAAATGCTACGTATTCCTAATATTTTCATGTTTATCTTCCCCTTATTCTAGGACCGTATAACCAGAGACCTTAAAGAATTGAGAAATTCATCTGTGTTTTCATTCTTTATGGTCAATGCGCTTTTTGTCCTCATTGTGTTCTTATTGCAACTGAATAAGGACAATCTTCATTTCAAATGGCCGCTCGGAGTAAAAACTAACATTACATATGATGAGGTTACGCAAGAGGTAAAGTGACTTCCCTACTCGGCGATCGACCTTCAACGATGACTCGGGACTTGACGAATGAAGCCTTCACTCGAACTCCGTTCATTGGCCAGATACAAAGGTCCGCATTTCCATACTAGCTTGCACATACAGGACTGCGAGAACCTTCATTGTCACGTAAAAGTCATTCCCAATCACCCTTGAAGGTTGACGCAAATTTAACTAAAAAAAAATTGTTTTATGTAATTTTACAGGCTCGCATTGCTGCCGATTTGATAGAGCTTCGTAATAAGTCAGTTTTTGCATTCGTTATGTTTAATGCGTTATTCATATTGATAGTGTTCTTGTTACAACTCAACAAAGATCAACTCCACGTGGATTGGCCTTTGGGGATTAAGACAAATATCACGTACATCGAGGAGACAGGCGAGGTATAGCCAAAGTTATCAGAGTTTGTCACCTCACGAGTCTAACGACCTTCTTCTAACCGGTCTGTCCTGGAATGGCACACCAGCATGGAGCCCCAACACTCAGAGGACTAAACTTCTTCGGCGTCACTCTAATGGGTTCACACACATTCTAATTCATACCTTAGGTCACTGCGAAAGTTTTGAGATACAAAAAAAGTATAAAAGTTTATTTTTATTTTTTTATTGCAGTTTCTCAAAGTACTCTCCATTAGCTTCTATGCATCGATTCATCCGCCTAAACCATGATTTTTAGCATTCCCGGTATCTTCTTTAGGGAGGTCTTCTACGGCCTGCAAGTAGGCTTTCCATGCATCCTCAGGACTGTTATATCGCGTGTCACGAAGTCCGAGTTTGATTTTCAGAAAGAGGAAGAGATCGCAAGAAGCTAAATCGGTGCTATACGGAGGGTGACACAATTCTTCAAACTCTGTACTCTTCAAAAAATCGTTGGTGACAATGGCCTTGTGCGGCGACGCATTGTCATGACATGATGCAAAAAGAGCCCCCTCAAACCAGTTTTAGGTCGTTTGTTTTAAATTATTAAATTCAGTAGGTAAACACACTTCAATATACCACTACACACAGTTTTTTGCTCGTCTAAGGAAATTGTGGCCACATGACCACTTGCAGAAAAAAATGTGGCCACCATTTTTTTCCCAACACTTCGCCCGCGTTTCACCTTCGGTTCATCATCGGGAAACACCCAAATTATCGATTGCCGTTTAGTCGGTGGATCATATTGGTAAATCCAACTTTCGTCACCCGTAATAATGTTAAAAATTGACCGTCGTTTTCCCTGATCAAATTTTCTGAGCATATCTTTGCACCATGTCACGCGAGCTTCTTTTTGTTCTGCAGTCAGCGAGTGAGGCACCCATCGTGAACATAATTTCCTGACTCCAAGCCGGTTGTGTAAAATTTCATTAATAGCTGGCGATGAAATCTTCACGACTTCTTCTGACTGAAAAAAAAAATTAAGGAAGACCCAAAAGTGACTTATAAACAAATTATAAGTCACTTTTGGGTCTTCCTTAATATTTTTTTTCACAGCTAGGACGTTTTCTTCTGTAAGTCGCAGGCCGGCCACTTCTTTCATCATCATTTAAGGATAAAGTCCCTCGTTTAAATTGAGCAAACCATCTGAAAACTGTTGCACGCGATGGTGCATACTTAGTCCCCAAACGCCGAAACTAATCGATCTCTGCACTCACATTAATTTAATCCAAATTTATAACCGTACAAAATCATCGCACGAAAATGTTCTCGCAAAATCCATAGTTGACGATAAAAGCCCGCGGAATTGAAACAAAAACAACCGTAATTTTTTTTATTATTCTTAAATATTTGATCAAATGGTTTTCTATGTTCGAATTACAAATGTTATATCTTTAAAAAAGGTTCAATCTAGTTGCGTTCTTTTTATAAATTTTTCACGCCACTGCTCGCAAATATGGCCAAAGATGGATTTAAATGAGAGTAGAAAGTAGTTCTTAGTAGTACAATTCAAAAACAGTCAAACAATGTAGATTTGCAAAGTAAAATGTAGTGTTTAGCGGCCTTTTTTACTTTCTACTCTGCTATTGGTCGATTATTTTTGAGTGGTTGGTCATTGTAATAGTGGTTGTTCAGTTTGAACAGCTCTTTGACCAATCACAGGGCGTCGAGCGGGAGGAGCGGCGCCGCCGCGCCGGCGAGCGGTGCCGCGCTTCTTTTGTTTTTTGATTAGTATTATGATCTTCAATTAGGAACTTAATTTTGATTTAAAATTATGATTATTTGCAATTTCCTCGCAGTAGACGTGAAAAGCACTATGTTAAGCCTCGGCCGAAAGTGCAATAGCTGGACTCGTACTTTCTAGCCTCTACAACAATGTACTATTGAGTATCTCAAAACTTTCCTAGTGACCCACGTATCCGAATCCTAGTGAAATTCCCGATCAGAGCAAATCCCAGTAAAAAGGATTAGGTTGAGGAAAATAATCGCTCATTCTTTTTAATCCTGTTAATTACGGTACCTTTATTGCTCAATCACGTTAGTTAAAACGTTACCGATATCCTAGATCCTTTATTAAATTGATAGTTCCATAGCAATTATTATTCCCTATTAAAATATCACTATCCGTTATGTCCTTGCAACAATTTCACGTTTTCAACATGGAGGATCGATATTGTCTTTGGTTATTAAGGTGGCGGAGGTTTCTTCCTATTAAACACGGTGCCCGGGTCACTACTTTTCCTTGTACATACTTTACACCTCGGACAACGTGGTGATTTGTATAACAGGACGATGTTGTTTCCTATCTAAGTGTAATGGAAATGCAATAAATTTAATACAGTTAACTCCTAAGTTTTCCTATAATAATAACTTATGTTCGATTTTACACAATGGTAGCATGAATAATGTTTATAACATGCGAATGAGTTTTATTCTCTTTTATATACATTTGATGCAGTCAAATTGTAGGTATACAAAAGTGCCCCTAGTGGGAAAAGTTTTGGGATATTTCTGATTTCTTTCATTCTATACGTATTTTGGGGTGCTGAATTCGAATCTGAGGTTTGCTACCAAAATTTCGTGACGCCACATTGACAAAATCGCAAATAAAGTGAAAAAAATCTGCTTTTTTTTAGATTTTTGCTTATAACTCGGAAACTATTAACTTTTAGTAAATGGCCTATTCACAGAAATTAAAGTTCTTAAAATTCTACGGTTGAATCATCATTTTTGGATGTCTAAATAATCTATAAGTACTTATAGTTGTTATTTTCTAAGCCGTCCGTTCCGCACTAAAGAACGCCGCACTGCAGAACGGACGGCTTAGAAAATAACAACTATATTATAACTTATTACATTTGAAGATTTTGAAGTTTACAAAACATATCATTAAAATCGTCCCTGCCGTTTAGGAGATCAGTGACATACCGACTGCAGCGCCACCTACCGGTTCCAGTTGTGAATTCAAACCTTGCAGGGACCCACTTGTACGTTTACAAAATATATCGTTAAAACCGTCCCTGCCGTTTAGGAGATCAGTGACATAACGACTGCAGCGCCACCTAATATCGTTAAAACCGTCCCTGCCGTTTAGGAAGAGATCAGTAACATAACGACTGCAGCGCCACCTACCGGGTCCAATTGTGTTTTTAAACCATCCAGGAACAGGAATATACACACAAAATTTTATTCAAATCGGTCCAGCCGTTTAGGAGGAGTAGGGTAACAAATACACGTACAGAATAATTTTATATAATAATAAAATATATAATTATAAGTAACAATATTTTAAGTTTTATTTTATTAGTCCTAACGTTTTTGATTCAGAATCTGTATAATTTCGAGGTTTTTTTTTTTAAATTACTTGTGCAGAGAACTGGGAGAAGTTTATCAATAAGTGGTTTTTGCAGAGACCACTGAAATATACCAATTTTCAACTCGCACTTGAGACCGAACCGGTCCTTCTAAAAAAAAACTAAATAGTGGTATTTGTAGATAATTTTAAGAACTTAAATTTCTGTAAACAGGCCATTTACTAAAAGTTAATAGTTTCCGAGTTTTCGGCAAAAATAAAAAAAAACGCAGCTTTTTCTCACTTTATTTGCGATTTTGTCAATGTTTCGTCACGACATTTTGTTAGCAAACCTCAAATTCGGATTCAGCACCCCAAAATACATATAGAGTGGGAGAAATCAGAACTACCCCAAAACTTTCCTAGTAAAAACACAATTTGACAGGATCAATTAGGTATATTCAATAGGTACGTAATCATCAATGTTATTGACATTATTCACAAAAGGTGGTTCAAGTATCCTATTAATTCGCACATGTCAGTAACAAAAACCACAACTTTATAATACTTATCCTGATTTATGTTTAATTTTTAATGTTGTTTAATTTATAGAAGCCGTCATATATTACACCATTTTGAATGTTTTCAGGTATTAATTTCAAAGGAATATTTGCAATTGGAACCGATCGGTCTTGTTTTCGTATTCTTCTTCGCATTGATTTTGTTCATCCAATTCACTGCCATGTTGTTCCATCGATTTGGAACCCTTGCGCATATCTTGGCATCCACCGAACTGAATTGGTTCTGCACGAAGAAGGTATGTAATATAATACGTTTATTGAGTAAACAAAAAATATAAATATATTTTACAATGCATGTGCTCCAAAAGAGCGTTTTCTAAGCAGCCAAATCGTGCGGAAAGTGCCACTTTTCCGCCTAGTGCTTTTTACTTTTCAGTTTTTTTTTCATTTTGAGTTTGTCGTCAGCCCGACGCAAAGAGGTTTTATTACTTGAGATAAGATTTAAAAATATTTTAAATTCACTTTTGCTTTCATATAAAAGGTACATCAATACAAATACTTTATAAAATGTTTTATTAATATTTATAAATTTTGAATTTGATCAATAAATTAATTTATTTTATATATTCAGTCACCTATGTGTTTGGCTGAACGCATATCTTGCTTATGCCTTTTACGATACGAACATGGCGGCGATTTGCACATGCGCAGTTAGTACATAGTAGAGTGCGCATGTATTTAAAACAAAATAGCCCACCATTGTTTCTTTACTTTGGAGTTGTTCTGTGTAAAATTGTAAAAAAATGTCGTTTGAAACTGACAAATCAATCAAAAATAATAATTTATTATTGAGTTCCAATAGTTTCAGTTTGCTTTTATAGAATTACGATAGTACAGTGTCTTTTTGTTTTGGAACATAATGAGTTATTCAAAATTAATTGCGTTCCAAAACCACAATAATTTTGTTTTACGTGAATACGGTTGACAGCAAAAGATGTAGGGAAGTTTGTAAATGTAGCTCTAGATAATAGGTACCTGACAACCTAGATAAATCAATTTTAACCTAAGTATGTATTTTAAACGGAATATTTATATTTATTTTATTTCCTCGCACAGGGCATAGTAAAACGTTGTATGGATACACGCGTGGAAAGATGATTTCCGACTTGTTTCGAACTATACATTCGCTCGCTTCACTAGCTCATGTATAAAAATGACACTCGTCGAAAATCACATACTTTCCGAACTTGTATCATAAATACCTTTAGTGTGTTTGTTGCATTCAGTAAATTGCGTTATTTTTCTTAATCTAGGCGGATGACTTATCTCAAGATGCATTACTTGATAAAAATGCAATAGCAATTGTAAAAGATTTACAAAAACTGAATGGATTGGATGACGACTACGAAAATGACTCGGCTTCAGGACCACATAACGTGGGCAAAAGAAAGACCATCCACAACTTGGAGAAGGCCAGACAGAAGAAGAGGAACATCGGCACGCTCGACGTGGCCTTCAAGAAACGCTTCTTCAATATGAATGCCAATGATGGACCAGGTAAAACACCAAACTAATCCCTTCATTTAAAGTTTTACTAAAATTATCTATCCTTAAACAATAAGAATCAGCATTAAAGGAGCTCTTCAAAATTACTGGAAAGTAGTAGGTACTCCATTACAATTGATTTATGGATACTGAGATTGTCATAAATTTTCAG
Source organism: Epinotia brunnichana (assembly GCA_963854355.1). Taxonomy (NCBI): domain Eukaryota; kingdom Metazoa; phylum Arthropoda; class Insecta; order Lepidoptera; family Tortricidae; genus Epinotia; species Epinotia brunnichana. The sequence continues at coordinate 15,156,723 of OY977939.1, read as the reverse complement.
GAACACCGGTCCTGAATCGTAAGATGACCTTGAGAAGAGAGACGCTAAAGGCTCTAGAAACAAGGAGGAATTCTGTGATGGCGGAGAGACGAAAGTCACAAATGCAAACTCTTGGCGCTAATAACGAATATGGAGTAACTGGAATGGTAAAACCACATCATGCAATATACATTTTTAACGACCTTCATAGATCATAGAAGTGGAATACGCAGACAGAACGACTGAAGAGATTGTTTCATTTACATTCTTATGCTATTTCAGGTGAACAACAATCTTGCGGTACCCCGTCATCGTACATCCACCGCAAACATTTCGGTCAAAGATGTGTTTGCTGAGCCTAATGGAGGGCAAGTTAACAGAGGCTACGAAACGACACTGGGCGACGACGATGAGAGCAACTCCATGAGACTGCAGCCACGGCAGAACCAGGTCTCGTTCCAGGGTAGATATCAATGAGCAGTCTCGTGAGGCTCTCCTCACTAATCCTAAGTGTTGCCAAAACTATACTTAGTGTCAGCTTTACTTTAAACAAAATGTAGATACTCATTATTAGCTTAGTACATGTAATTGTTAAGTTGAAATTAAAACTCATTTTTGTACTGCTTGTGATATTTGAAACAGAATTTGTTATGGAACAGGAAAGTCGCTAAATAGGTTATTTATGTAGCGTAGATAATATGCTAGCATGTAGAATAAGTTGTAGAATATTTTAAAATAATTATACACTGCCACTAAACTTTATACTTTTGTATTTACTTTTTAAGACATGTTTAAATGATTATAAAATAAATCAAATGCAATTTGTTACTTTATGTGCTTTTTTTTAACCTAATACTATAATGATATCAAAATTAAGAATACCAGTTGTATTTATAACAGAGTTTATTATGGAAAGTATTTAAATATACCAATATTAAGTTGACATCACCATCTCACTCCCTATAAACTTAGGATTTAAAAGCACTTACTTAATTTTCTAAGAATGAGACGAACTCTGTGAGTTTGAATAGCTGGTCTTCGCTAGAGGTGTGTAGCGGCGCGGGTTGCGCGGGCGGCGCGGGGTCGACGGTGACGCCGTCCTCGCGCAGCGCCCACTTGCGCTCGGCGCAGGCGCGCAGCACCGCCTCGCGGCTCAGGCCCGACATCGGCACCACTGTGTCTAGGGATATTGAGTTGTAGGAGCGTCCAATCAGGTAGAATGCTCGCTCGCGGACTCGCTCTGAAAGGCCAACATATACGAATTAGCAACATCACGGTTTTGATGAACGTAAAAATTCAAAGACAAAATATTTATTTGTAAACCTATAGGTTCAAAGGTCTTACAATTATGTATATTAGTGTATGTCTATGTAGCAAACAGTCAGCTACCAATTTATCTTTATGTAAATTGGTAGCTGACTGTTTGCAGGATGTCTTATTGCCATCAACAGCACATTCTAAGTTTTTAAATGAATTGCTGTAGCTCTAGCAATGAATCACAATAATTTCATTTGATAGAATGGTAGTGTTTTTTCATTAGAGTCATTTAATTTGATTGAATCCTGCATGTATTAAGTCATTAAATAAAATCATGCAATTAATGGAACTGCTGGGAAAAATCCATATAGTTCAGCAGGAAAATACCCACATTTTGATCCATAGAAGATTCGACTATTTACGTGAAATACATAATAGGCCAGTCCGTGGGTGTTCAAAGCAGAGCACCAATCTATTGCTTTAAAAGTGGGCTGACTATGCATGTAAATCAAAAAATGTGCTAGTTCTCTTAAGGCTGTTTTTGTTTTTTTGTGCTGTTAGCTTATAGGCCAGTCCGTAGAGTAATTCTTTGTTGCAAAAGGTGGTGTAGAAGTTTTTTTTTTAAATATTGTTTACATCGATACAACCGAGCAAATATGAAAAATAGTTACACATGATATCCTGGGACAACTTTTGGCAGCCACAAATCCTCGAAATTTTAGGACCTTTTTGGGTTTTTCACTCATAGCTTCAATGCGGTGCATCCTAACGAAAAGTAACTCACTAGGAAATTATGCGTCTAATGAGTACCAATATATATTAATTTAGTTCAGCGACATTGTAGAAAACCATGGTCGAAAACGAAGCTTTCCTCAACTTTGTAAGTTATTTCAAGATAGTGGTTTTTAAGCTTCTGCGTTTTAATTTTAAATGTAACTAGGTTTTAGCTCCTCAATTGTAGGAATTTACAGAATCAAGAGTTATTTCAGCATTAGTATCATAAATGGTAAGTGCAACGCATCAGCATTGCAGTTCAACGAGGAAAGCAGACATGACGAAACTATATATTATAGTTTCGTCATGTCTATCCATCTATCCGTATGTCACAGGCAATTTACTCGAAAACTATTTTTGATGTTTGCTTGGTTGTATTGATGTAACAATATTAAAAAAAAACTTCTACACCACCTTTTGCAACATAGAATTACTCTACGTACTGGCCTATAAGCTAACAGCACAAAAAAACAAAAACAGCCTTAAGAGAACTAGCACAATTTTTGATTTACATGCATAGTCAGCCCACATTTAAAGCTTGGTGCTCTAAGACCAATCATAATAATCTAATTGAGCCAGACATAGTTTATCAAATTTAATGCAGCTTAAGATCGGGCTGCACACTGTATCATGTGTTCATGTGTTTTAATCACCAGATCAAAGTTTAAGACTAAATCCACAGATATTATTAGCCTTTTTTGATAAACTAATGTATGCAATTATAATACCAAAAAGAACTCAAAATGACAGAAGCAACATGGTTTAAACATTGTAACACGAAAAAGTTGCAAATAAATATTAATGCCAATATTACCTTCAAGCGCTCTTATTATGTTGGCTACAGGTTCAGTCCAATTGTAGCTAGCTAGAGCTTGATAGGTGGCGGCAAGATCTTTCTTCCACAGTTTTTGTCCTACTGCCCAAATAGCAGCTATCTCAGGATTACTACTTGTGATGCTTTGTGGTATCCGCTTCCATAGAAACTTGGCATTACATCTGGAATTACAGAAAGATGATGTATGTAAGACACATGGATACAACTTTCAGCAATTATCATGGCCTCTGTCATGAACAATTTAAATGAGAATTCAATTCCTTTTTCACAAATATCTCATTTCAAAAACCAAATCCTTGCATCAAAAGATTCTAGAATACTTGTTGTAAATAAATAATTTTGGATCATGCAACTTTCTCAAAATCTCAAAAGGTATTGAAAATGTGTATTATTTTTATATAATGACGGTGGCAAACAAGCTTACGGCCTGCCTGATATCAAGCAGGTACGGTAGCCTATGGACACTTGTGGCACCAGAATAATCTGATTGAGTGCCATATGAAGGCAAAAACCTAGTTGATATTATATTAATTCAAAATCTATATGGGCTATTACTACACACATTATATTATACTGAAAATGAATGAGTGTGTTCCTTATTGGCTTTTTAAAAACTTAAATAATTAAAATTAATTTAGTGTATCAATTAATAATATTATCAGATACCTAGGTAATTAGATGTTGGCTAATATTTAAGGTAGCATTTAAAAATATATATTGTTTGCATGTGCTTATTTAGGCAGCAGTGCCCTGTAAGCACCATGACCAGCTTTCGTAGGCAGTTCCTACTTAGCGCCAAGGCATCAGAAGACGCCTTTTTGCTAAAGGCTCTGATAAGCGCCTTGAAATGTTTCAGTCCTGGGATAGCTCTCCAGGCTTGAATGGTCTTGTAGAAACAATAGGCTGTTAGAGTGAGCTTGGTCAGACTTTGGGGATGCCACAGAACGGCTCTGGTCCGCATCGTGTCCCCTTCGCTCGCGCTTGTGTAAGCTCATCAGCCTTCTCGTTTCCGTCGATTACCTGCATGCCGTGGGAGAATAAACTAACCCTCCAACATAATTCTATGGTAAAATACATATTTTAAACATCGTTAGATAATATGAAGTTAGGATTTGAAGTTCTTCTTAGAGCATAATGGAAAAAATACATGTTTTTAACTTACAAATCATTTTGATATAAGTAAATAACGAGCAGCTGAGCATACGTAGAAGGGGAAGCAACTCCAGTAGGTGCCTGCAAATATTATAAATCGTGTTACTTCAACAATGTACATAAAATCAAGCTAGGTTATTTCTTAATGCAAATCCTTTCGGTACGATTCTAATTTCAATCTTACCTCCAATTCCTGCTTTTCCAATTCTACACACAGTTTATCAAAATTAGAAATCATTCTTAAAACTATGAAATTCAAATTAATTTCAAAACGAAACACTATTCCTATTTAATTACTGTTTTCCCTACAGATTTGAGTTATTTGAGTTGAGTGTAGTGTAGGTTTTTGGTAGGTTTACTTTTACTGTGATTAATGTGATTTACTGTCAAGATGACTTTGACGTCTCGTCATGCACAGATAATAAAACCACAGAATAGACAGAGTGAGAAAACCGGACGAAAATCAATCACGAGCTTGCATGTGACATAGGGACACCTTGATATTCAAGAATATATTATTGTAGCATGCATACATGTGTCCTATTTAGATATTCTAAACTTTATTCAATTCAATTCATATGTTTTAGATACTAAAACCTTGAAGTTTTTGTACACTAATATACGCAGCATAGGTAAACCGGGTTAACTAGATGAGCTGAAAGTTAGGTATCCTGGAATCAGTGTCGCGCAACTAGTGACAAAAAGATCCATTTGCTCAAATTCCGCATCAAATCTGACAAGTTATGACAAGTGACAAGTTTTCTATCTGAGCTTTTGCTATGGCGGACTCATGCTATCTCCTACTTCCGTTCTTTCCCTTTCTGTCATATTGTCATGTGACTAGTGAGTATTATATAAATGATATTTTTTGCTTTGCCCGGTTACCATGGATATTATAACTTCACGAGAAAACATGTGTCAAACAATGCTTTTGACGAAATGTAAGTATCTTAAAATAAAACACGTAAGTACCCATAACGAAATATCAAGCGCCAATATTGATTTACTTACTTATGAAAAATAACGGTTAGTAATTGGATAAACCAAAAAGCGGGAGGTTTCTTAGTTCGAGAAGAATTAATTGCGACCCCATTCTAAGGAAAAAGTGTAATCTAATTAAAGCACCAACTGTTTGTTACACGATATATTTTCCAAAATCAATATTATACAGTCAAGTATTGAATCTCGATCGATCCAGATGGATCGATCGAGATTCTGGAAGAGATCTTCCAGTCTTGCCAGCCATGACATCTCCCTTGACATCCCTGCGCCCGGTGTTGCCACCCCGGACCGCCGTTTTTGTCGTCTCATGGTGCGTTCAGATGTAACGCTGCACTTACAAAAGATATGTGTACACAATGATATATTATAAAAATAGGTAGATATGTTGTCTATACGAATTTCCGTGTTTCAAAATGGCCACCAAATTCTGAACTCAGTACGGGTATGTAGTTATACTGGGATAGAAAAAAAACGTTATATACACCCCTCAATTTCAAAATTCAGTAATTATGAAAGACTAAGTTTGGCATTCATTCAAATCGTTTTTTTTTCTCAAGTCCTAAGTTTCACACATTTTCCATAAATATGAGGAGTGAAAACATTTTAATGTAAATTTCTATATAATCATCATCACCAGATTTACCCAATCAGAAAACTAGTTATATAAATATTCACACCCTGAGTAGAGATTCGAAGTAGTAAGAATGAAAAACATTTTTAATTATAATATAACAAAGTTGTATATTGCCACATAGATAAGATAACGTGTGTTACCTAGGCGTATTATTTTTAGATTTAACACTTTTGTTACCTCCTACTAGTACTAGGTATATTACTTTAGTTTTAAGTTCTAGATTGTAAGACTTGCAATACCCTTACGGGGTCCCATGTTGTACTGTAAATTTTGTAAGACCACCTGTATGCCAACATGAAAGCAATAAAGTTATTCTATTCTTATTCTTATAATAATAACATTATAAAAATCAATGCAGAAAATAAGGGCGCTTTCGACAGACCGAACTTTAGCAGCATAAGACAAGCACTAGAAAGACACAAAACCGAACCGCTGCTCATATGCCCGAAGCGTCCCATCAGAACGCGTTCTCTACGCGAGCCCGAGGGCCGGAGGCCCCAAGGGTGAGTCCACACGGACACACAAACCCCGGACTCTCTCACAAGCAAGACGTAAGATTGAGTGCAAACTCCGACTTACAAAAATACCTTCCGCTTTTCGCTTCCCATAGCGGCATTTCACTTTCCTTTTCATTGGAAATACTTACCCAATTCCAGTCTGATTTTGAATAAAAGTCCAACTAGAAAATGACACCGGTATAGGCAAAAAACTAGTTTTTTCAATACACTGGTACTTTAATTATATGCTTGTATCTACTTGTTCGACGATTGTATTTTTTTTGACATAACGCACGAATATTTTGGGTGGCTTGTCATGATATTTTTCTTGTAGGTGTACCTGTGCAAAAGGTGTCAAAAAATAATAAAACAAAATTAAAAGTTGATTTTTTTAAAGGAAGTTTAAGGACATGATGTTGATTGAATATATGCACTTTATAGCCTATTCTGTTTTTATTCATGTGCATTTTGTTTGGTTACTCTATCTTGCACAGTTTTTCTATTATGACACTTTAAATGACAACCTGATTTTTTTATACTATCCTAAATTACTCGAAAACAAAAGAAGATCGTGGACTGATATTAAGCATGTAGTGTTCTTAGGACCTGCCAGTACATCCCCTGAAAGGATCATCAAATCCCTCGTCGGGGGTCACTCTCACTATCTTAGCCTGCTAGACCCCTTTTCCCAGTTCCTTACCTTATTAGACCTTTGATTTCGACTATACCACTGAACCAAATTTGAAGTTTTAGATATTCATTCGACGCAGAATTTGACCCTCTTCAATATTGTCTCGAATATATTTTCCGCCCGACGTACCGTTTTTGTGCTATATGCAAATAACTGAAAAAAGAGCAAAGATTTCGCGGTTATTGGGCTCCCAAAAGTTTAGCACACCTCCTGGGATGGTGCAAACTCGGATTACATGCATTTAGGGCCAAATGAAGGTATTGAAACGATTTCCAGCTTCATGGGAATTCATTCTTCGAAGAATTCAAATTTTCTTGGCCTAAAGCGAGAGTAACCAAATAAATTCAGAATTAGGGATCATAAAATGGGGTGCATAATGCATATTTTACAGATATTGATATCCTTGAACTTGGATGAAAAAAAATATAGTTTTTTTTTGCTTCATTTTTTTGCCACTTCTCGCGGAGACACAACTATCAAAAAAATAACTTAATGGGCCACAATTGTCACCTACGTACGAGTATACATTTAAGAACATTTTGAAAAATCATGGTGCGTCATGTCAAAAAAAACATTTACGAACGTATGTTTACTATATCATATCATATCAATACTATCATATTGATCAAAGTCAATCGTCGAGCAAAACAAAGAGGCACGGCCGTACTATCCTTTTCTCGAAGCTATTCAGGCCATTTCCAACATGTAATTTCGTGCTGACTAAAGCCATAACCCTGAATTTTCAGTAACATATAAGGCATAATATGGCTTACATATATTCTCAATAACATTTAATTTGAACTTTTAGTTTAGGAACAATTGCCCGTCAAAAATCTTAAGTTTTGTCACTGACATACTCACTGACTCACTTATAATGATCATCGTAATTCTAAGGTACTTTTATTAGACCTACAAGCTCCAAATTTTTAACATAATTCGTTTTTAGCATATCCATTCATAGAAAACCTAAAAATATTGCAGTTTCCGTCACGATTCAGAGATATACAAACTGCATAAGTAAGTTTGTAATCCTATACAAATACATGCGATTACAAAGTTACTTTTGCAATTGCTTCCCTCAAAACTATACAAACGTTATTTGCGGTTGGTAAAATAATATTTCCATACAAAGTTGATAACCTACAAAATGAAATGAGATCCCATAAAAACATTCCATGTAAAAAATAGGCCAAGTCTCGGAACTCTTCCACAGTAAAAAATGGTGATATATTTCGTAGAGCCAAGTCAGGCATTCGTATTTATCTTTATTTGCTTGCTTAATGAAGTTTTGTGACTCGGCAATCACACTTACATAGTTTAAGGTATGCAACAATTTATAAATGCAGTAAAGTTGTGTGATTCCCAAGTTGCAGAATTTGATTTAGCAAGCAAATAAAAATTAATAATTATGCCTGACTTGGCTCTACGAAATATCTCACCACTTTTTACTGTGAAAGAGTTCCGAGACTTGGCCTATTTTCTCTCATCCTATTTTATCTCATTTCTTGTTGTAGACTTTGTATAGGAATGTTATTTTACCAACCGCAAATAACGTTTGTAAAGTTTTGCAGGAAGGAACTGCAAAAATAACCTTGTAATCGCATGTATTTGTATAGGGTTACAAACTTACTTATGCAGTTTGTATATCTCTGAAACGTGACTGAAATTGCAATATATTTAGGTTTTTTATAATATAAATGAAATTTGGAGCTTGTGGGTTTGCTAGAAGTACCTTAGAGTTAGCGTGATCATTATCAGTATACGTATACAGTTCCTTCCTGTATATGAAGTACCTTAGAGTTAGCGTGATCATTATCTCCACTTATAATAAATCTCTAAATTAAAAAAAGAATCAGCCAGTTTGAAACTAAGCTTTGCGCGGTTCGAATGTTCTCAGCATCCCATGAACGGAAAAATATGAAACATTTTATATAGGTACATTATTATTCTAGCTGCAACTTAGGATAGTTTTTATCCGACTGCGACAGTTAATTAATTTTCCGAAATATACGACTTCATTTAATTTTTCATTTATTTTTATTGAAATCAAACGCTGCTCCAACTGTCAGCTATAAGAACCGTCAAATTTTCGTCAAAATGGCGGAATTGCTTTGCCTTTCACTTATTAATAATTTAAATCCCGTCTACGATATACCTTTACGAGACAAATGCTAAAATATAAACCATAAAAAAATATTCGATTCTGATATGAGAACTTATATGCGCAAATGTCGTTTTATGTCGTAATTTCAATAAATGAAATCAACAAATTTGAACAATATAATTAACACGAATTTGTTTTTTTTGAATGACAATGGCACGCGCTCGGCGCATTCAGCCAAAGTACCTGCGGCGCTACCACGAAAACCGATACGCAATGTTCATATATTTGCATCCCTGTCACTCGAGTATGGTTAGTGCGATAGAGATAGAGATACCCGAATATTTTCGAATTCCGAAGTTCGTCGTTATAGCTCAGGAATCGAAAATATGGTAAATAATCATATTGTATTTTCTCGAAAAAGAATTTAAAATAAATATAGTCAAATGGAGAAAAAAACAAAGCAAGAGGTTATATAGGTAATGATTAAGTTATAAGAGTCCAAAGTTTTAAGAGGGGGTATGTTCTGTCCCTTTTCCGCAAAACGCACCTTCATATGAAACGATTGTTTTTTACTATGACGCTCGAGTATATTGACGTCACAGTCCCTCATCGTTTTCTCACTCTAACAAGCGACATTAAAACGGATGTAGCTTCATAATTTTTTGAGATATTTGAATGGGAGTTTCATTATCTTCTATCTATTTATACATAATAAATGCCTATGTCCTAACTGCACTCACTCACTCATCAACGCACAGCCGAAACTACTAATCTTAGAGAGTTGATTTTTGCACAGTATGTTGCTTTTATAACGTGGGCTAGGGATAAAAAGGGATTTTTGAAAATTCTACCCCTAAGGGGGTAAAATGGGGGTGCAAAGTTTGTATGGGAGAACCTTTTTTTTTGAGCTATAGACTTAAACTTTGTAGAAAAATTAGTTATTAGAATACAAATGAAACACTTTCAGCGTTTTGGAAAATTCCACCCCTACGGGGGTAAAATAGGGGTGCAAGGTTTGTATGGGGGAAACATTTTTTTTTTAAATAGAGACTTAAAACTTTGTAGAAAGATCAGTCATTAGAATACAAATAAAGAACTTTCAGGGTTTTAGAAAATTCTACCCCTAAAGGGGTAAAATAGAGTGCAAAGTTTGTATGGGAAAAACTACTTTTTTTTAAATAGAGACTTAAAACTTTGTAGAGAAATTATTCATTAGAATACAAATAAAGTACCTAGATTCAGTGTTTTAAAAAAATCTACCCCTAAGGGGGTACAATAGGGGTCCAAATTTTGTATGGGGGAAACAATATTTTTTTTAAATAGAGACTTAAAACTTTGTAGAAAGATTAGTCATCAGAATACAAATTAAGTACTTTCAGCGTTTTGGAAAATTTCACCCTTAAGGGGGTAAAATAGGGTGCAAAGTTTGTATGGGAAAAACATATATTTTTTAATAGAGACTTAAAATTTTGACGAAAAATTACTTATTAGAACATGAAAAATACTGCATTCGGCGTTTTACAAAAATCATTCCCTAAGGGGGTTAAAAAAGGGTGCAAGGTTTGTATGGGGAACACTTTTTCTGAGCTAGACACTTAAAACTTTGTAGAAAGATTACTTATAAAAATACAAAAAAAAAGACTTTCAGCGTTTTGAAAAAATCTATCCCTAAGGGTGATAAAAAGGGGTGCAAAGTTTTTATCAGGGAAAGTTTATGTTTTTGAGTTAGAGACTTGAAACTTTGTAGAAAGATTACTTATTAAAATACAAAAAAAGAACACAAATCGTTTTAGAAAATTCCACCCCTAATAGGGTTAAAAAGGAGAGCAAGCTTTGCATGGGCAACACTTTTTTTTGAGTTAGACTTAAAACTTTGCAAAAAGATTACTTATTAGAATACTAAAAAAGAACTTTCAGCGTTTTAGAAAACTCCATCCCTAAGGGGATCCTTAAGATCCTTAAGAAGGGTAGCCAGTGTTGTGTGGGAAAAACTTTTTTTTTACTAGACTTAAAACTATTCAAAATGTTACTTATTAAAATTAATAATAAAGTACTTTCAGAGTTTTAGAAAATTCCACCCCTAAGGGGGTTAAGAAAGCTTTGTATGGGCAACACTTTTTTTGAGCTAGAGACTTAAAAGTTTACGAAAAAAGTTCTTTCAGCGATTAGAAAAATTCAACCTCTAAGGGGGTTTAAAAGGGGGTTCAAATTTTAAATGGCGAGCAATAAAATTTTAAAGTGTGAGTAAGAGATTTTTAACTTCGGTCTTATTCTGTACGTTAAAAGACTACAAAACTGATTTCAGAGTTTTTCCAAATTCATCCCCTAAGAGTGTTAAAATTGGTTCAAAGTTTGAGTATTTCAAGGCATTTTTAAAGTATGAGATTTTTAACTTTGGTTTTAGACTGTTTGTTCACAAACTAGAAAATGAACATCAACTTTTTTTTTAATTATCCCCTAAAAGAGGGTTCAAATTTTGTATTGAGAGAAATCATTTTCTAAGACGATAAAAAGTTCTACGCGGACGAAGTCGCGGGCAACAGCTAGTCAGTATATAAGTGAGTATGTCAGTGAAAAAACTAACGAACTTTGACGGACAATACAAAGTTCTTAAACTAAAAGTTCAAATTGAATGGTATTGATATTATATGTTAGCCATATTATGCCCTACATGTTCCTGAAAATTCAGGGTTCTAGCTTTAGCCAGCACAAAATTACAGGATGTTGAAAATGGCCTCAATGGCTCCGAGAAAAGGATGGTACGGCCGTGCCTCTTGGTTTTGATCGACTTGGCGGGAGCACTGCCGTGCCCCCAGATAGGTTAAAAATAGAAAACAATACTTAAGAACAACACAATACGTGAGCAAACATTTCGTTACAAGTTGTAACGAAGTTGTAACTTACAACTCGACTAAGTCGCGATCGCCGGCGAGCGGCCACGATTCAACCCACACTACGATGTTTACCTGTGTGCGTGCGGTTCGGTAGAGATGGGTAGTGGGTAAAAACGCACGGGTAAATACTACCCTGAGAAAATTACGGTTTTTTTGGAAATAATTCAATATCAGGCTAATTATTTGTATACGGCTTTTATATGTTATTTTAAGCAACTTTTACTATTGAAATGAATAATTCTATGGACCGGAAGTTAGGAAAAAAAATTAACCCGCAAGCAAAAATCCTATCAGTATTTTTATAATGAAAACATGTTTGAATACACAAATGTTGAAACTTACTACCTGAATACAAAAATATATGCATCAGGAAATACCGGCATTTTAATTAAATATTTACGACCGTGAGATAATATTGAATTTCATCTGGCCTATAGAAAGGTTTATTCATTAACAAAAATAAGTGGATTATGCGCGTATCCCAAAGAACGTATATAGACGTAGTCAATTATAAATTAAAGAAAGTATATACCATTTTCGCCTGATTTTTACGGAATTTATGAAGATTACTTTTCATTATTTTTTACCGTATCGGTATTAAATTTAGGTGGATTATTAATGAATATTTGGTCAAATTACCCAACCTATTTTTTGGTATAAAAATATGGCTGATATCGATATATCGTTGTGTTTTCATAGAGCGTAACCGTAAAGTTCTCAGGGTATACCGGGTATTATAAAGTACTGATAATATAATCTACCCGTATTTACCCGTTTCTTCCCAAAAAGGTGGGTATAAACTCTTTGTGAAGCGTTTTTTGGAAAAAAAATATATAGGAATTATAGGTATGTGTCAAACGTTGTTCTCATTAAAATTATGAATCCATACTAATATTGTAAATGCGAAAGTGTGTCTGTCTGTCTGTCTGTTTGTCTTTTACCTCTTCACGCCTAAACCGCTGAACCGATTTAAATGAAATTTGGTGTATATGTCACCGTTAGATTGTAAGAACCGTCAGTTTATAATCTAACCCGTTATATTGTAAACTGACGGAATATTGTGAACTGCTAAAATAATTCATAATTTTACGTATTCATTTTCGTTAGTTTATAAACTAACAATGTCATATCGTCAAATTGTAAACTGAATCTTTGCCTGATTTGGAACGCAACATATGCGCTGTTTGGTTGAGCAAATTATTCCACTTGCATTAGTTTCCACTTACGTCAGAACATGATTTTTTTTTTGTTATTCAGACATTTTCTTCCATTTATTTCGGCACCCAGCAGTGTCGACGGAGCCCCGCTGCGCGGGGCTCCTATTTCTGGGCGCTTTGCCCTTCGGGCAACTGAAGATACCTAACTAACCTAACCTACCTAGTCTTTGTGTACGTTCCGTAGCAAGCCGATTTGATCTCAGTTCACAATTTGACGATTCGACATTGAAAGTTTATAAACTAACGAAAAATATTGCGTTAAATTGTGAACGGTTTTGGCAGTTCACAATATTCCGTCAGTTTACAATATAACGGGTAAGATTATAAACTGACGGTGTTCACAATCTAACGGTGACATATACATATTTTGAGTCCCAAGAAAGGACAAAGGCTAGTTTTTATCCCGGACATCATCCCCTAGGGGAGTGAAATGGGGATGAAAACTCGGATGGAAACCATTTGAATGAAATTTGGTACAGAGATAGTTTTGAGTCCTGGGAAAGGACATACGATAGTTTTAATTCCAGAAATCATCCCCTAAGGAGGTAAAAATTTTAATTGAACCTGTTTAGATGAAATTTAGTATAGAGATAGTTTGAGTCCCGGAGAATGACAACGGATAGTTTTTATCTCGGAAATCATCCACTGAGGGGGTAAAATGGGGGGTGAAAATTCGGATGGATACCATTTGAATGAGATTTGGTACAGAGATAGTTTGAGTCCAGGGAAAGAACATACGATAGTTTTAATTCCGGAAATCATCCCCTAAGGGGGTGAAAATTTCGATTGAACCCGTTTAGATGAGATTTGGTATAATGAAATGAAATGAAATGAAATATTTATTTGCGGAATACGGGTCACATTATGTTGGTACAAATACACGGTACAGAGATATAGAGGTATAGAGATAGTTTGAGTCCCGACGAATGACAACGGATAGTTTTTATCTCGGAAATCATCCCCAGGGGGTAAAGTCCGTTGTCATTCTCCGGGACTCAAACTATCTCAATACCAAATTTCATGTTAACGAGTTCAATCGAAATTTTCACCCCCTTAGGGGATGATTTTCGGAATTAAAACTATCGTATGTCCTTTCCCAGGACTTAAACCATCTCTGTACCAAATTTCATTCAAATGGTTTCCATCCGAATTTTCATCCCCCATTTCACCCCCATAGGGGATGATTTCCGAGATAAAAACTATCCTATGTCTTTTCCCAGGACTTAAACTATTTTTAAACCAAATTTCATAAGATGGGTTACATCCAAATTTTCACCCCTCCAATTTCACCCCCTTTGGGGATGATATTCGGTATAAAACCTAGCCTTTGTACTTCCCCAGGACTCAAACTATTTATATTTCAAATTTCATCCAAATCGGTGCAGCGGTTTAAGTAGCTCCATACAAATTTCCACCCCCCATTTCATCCCGTTTAGGGGTTGATTTCCGGGATAAAAACTGTCCTCTGTCCTTTCCTGGGGCTTAAACTATGTCTATACCAAATTTCATGTAAATCGGTTCAGCGGTTTAGGCGTGAAGAGGTAACAGACAGACAGACAGACAGACAGACACACTTTTGCATGTATAATAGTAGTATGGATTCTGGTATGGGCTCACGTTTTAATTTGATCATATTTTGAAAAAAAAAGCATGTTATTTTTAATAAAATATTTTTTTGTCTCATATACTATGCTTCATAATAATTATTTTATAATGACAAAAGTTGTTCAAAAGGCATTAAACATTTCATAAAAAAAAATCAGCCCTAAAATCTCACTTTTTGAAAAAATCCTTTCGAAATAGTTTATACCCACCAATCTGGGTAGATACGGGTATTTACCGGGTTATTTACCCACCTCTACCTGTAGCGGACGCACTACAGCTATATATCAGGCGCGCGTCGGATACGGTCGGTTACCGACCTTTAGGCAGCGACGTGAACGATACGTCCGTTCTTTGGGAAGGCCCGGCGCGTAATGAATCGAACAACGTTTTCGCGCGCGGCTATATAGTGGTTTTAAAAAAATGGTCTAAACTAACTGGGTCATCCAAAAGCGTAAAAAAATACGTTATTATTAAACAAGTCATGTAGTTTCATAATAAAATGTTTTTTTTCCAATAAACCATCATAATCGTGAAACAAAAAATGTTTAAACAAACCAAATTAGACATTTTGTAGTATTCTTTTTTAATAGGAAATACCAATATTTCAGAACTAGTGCGATTAGAGTGTACTAAAAAACTATATATTCTATTGTAAAAAGCAAACATCGAAACATTTTTGCAAGTTTAAAATGGAAATATCCTACCTAAAAGATAGCTCTGACGCGTATTTTTGGAAAACATTCCGACGAAAACCTGGTTGTATTAAATAACCGTTTATAGAAATAGAATTATAGAAATGGAGTGGTCTAGAATAAGAGTTTATCTATACAAAACATTAGTTTACTTTAACAATGTAAGCATTTGAACAAAAATATGGGCTTTGAAAAAGCCTTACGTTAGCTAAAATACCAACTTTTTGTTTGCACGCTCTTTAGCTACTGACTTTACTTACTGCTGCTGCTGTAACGATTTGATAAAATATGAGACAATAGTAATCGACGCCGGCCTATGTTGGCAGTGGACGTCTTTCGGCTGATATGATGATGATGATGAGTAATCGACGCCGTATTGAGTAAATTAAACTGCACTTTACTGCACAGGTTATGCCGGTAACGCGACCAGCTTCAGTTAGCGACCACCTGAAGGATAAGGTTTTTTCAATTGTAGATAACAACAATAATTTTGCAGACCTTATTGAACCAGTTAGCCGTTTGCATTTCTTTTTGTAGGTAGTTGTAGAATAGGAATCTGCTAAAAAACTATAAAATATCCTTTCCGTTTCCACCAACACATCTAAGTGGTCGCTAACTGGCACATGAAATTAACTCGCTGTTTTCGAGAGTCAATACAAATCGTCTCGTACGCAAGCTTAGATGACTTCCAGCCTCCCGAACAAGCCGGTTCCCGAAGAGGCTTTAGTACCGTAGACCACATCCACTCGCTCTGGCAGGTTATACAGAAGACTGAGGAGTATAACCTGCCTCTCTGCTTAGCGTTCGTGGACTATGTACGAGAAGCCTTCGATTCGGTCGAAACCTGGGCTGTATTACAGTCTCTCCAGCGGTGCCAAGTTTACTACCGCTGTATCGAAGTACTGAAGTGTTTTTACGAGAATGCCACTATGTCAGTCCTACTTCAGGACCAGAACTCGAAACCTATTCCGCTGCAGCGGGGAGTCAGGCAAGGGGATGTTATTTCCCCAAAACTGTTCACCGCTGCACTAGAGGATGTTTTCAAGACTCTGGACTGGAGAAGGCTAGGCAAGTAGGCATCAACATCAACGGCGAGTACATCCCTCAGTTTGCTGACGATATTCGAGATTCCGAGCGAGTTGGTCTAAGAATGAACATGGATAAGACGAACATCATGTCAGATGCCCATGTAGTACCAACTCCCATTACAATCGGAAACTTTACGCCCGAAGTTGTAGACGATTATGTATACCTAGGACAGACTGTCCAGTTAGGTAGGTCCAACTTCGAGAAAGAGGTCGATCGTCGAATCTGACTCGGCTGGGCAGCGTTCGGGAAGCTACGGCACATCTTTTTGTCCAATATTCCGCAGTGTCTCAAGAGGAGAGTCTTTGACGAGTGTGTGTTGCCAGTGATGACATATTGCACTGAGACGTGGTGGCTTACAATAGGCCTCATAAGAAGGCTCAAAGTCTCCCAAAGGGCAATGGAGAGGGCTATGTTTTCGAGTTTCTCTGCGTGATCACATCAGAAATGAGGCTATCCGCAGCAGAACCAAGGTAACCGATATAGCCCTCCGAATCGCTAAACTTAAGTGGCAGTGGGCGGGGCACATTGCACGTAGAACCGATGGCCGTTGGGGCGGAAAGGTTCTCGAGTGGTGACCACATACCGGAAGGCGCGGTGTGTGTAGGTGCACTGATAACCTGGTAAAGGTCGCGGGAGTCCGCTGGATGCGGGTGGCGCAGGACCGGTCATTTTGGCACACTTTGGGGGAGGCCTATGTCCAGCAGTGGACGTCTTTCGACTGATATGATGATGATGATTATGATGAAGTTTCATGAACGTAAAAGAAACTGTAGGGAAAATAGGCGTTCGGAATTTTTTATACAAGGAAATAAAAATATCGGGAATTGTGTCTAACAAATCTGAAACTCCCGAAAGTTACAAAAAGATGTACATATTATAAAAAAATTAAAAAAAAATCATCGACTGCTTATTAAATTCTTTCACCGAAAATTATTTTGAACAAGATCGGTTCAAAGGTTTTCGAGATATTGCTGAAAAACTGCCTTTCCTATAGAAAAGGATGTAAGTGCCGTAAGATTTCTGTGACGATACGACCTTTTTAATAGGCGCGGAACCCTTCGTAGTCGGTCACACACAAATGGCCGGTTTTTTTGAATTTCACGCCATTTTCCTTGACGTACTTTTATCATGTCAATTCTATAAATGATACCTTAAGGTTTATACTTAGGTATTATTCAATTATTATTATAAACATCATTCAAATTATAAAAGACATGTCCAATTAACCATGTATTTGCATCTTACATGTCGGTTAAACAATTTTCGCTTTCAGGCCCCGTAGCATGGATGTGACAGGATAGAGCATCCGTCCCTGGCTGACACCGTTCGATAGAATGAGACGACGCGCTTATCCTATCACTTATCGCGTGATAACGCCATCCATGCTACGGGGCCTGATCCGTTTGTAAAACTTTAGGATACCTATACCTAGGCAATTTAAGAACTTCTTAATAATACTTTGTAGGTACTAAGACTGAACATTACAATCAATGATGTAATAAGAAAACCCGGCCAAGTGTGAGTCGGACTCGCGCACGAAGGGTTCCGTACCATTATCTATAAAAAGATTTATTTTATTCTGTAGTATTTGTTGTTATAGCAGCAACAGAAATACATCATCTGTGAAAATATTCAACTGGAACTATCACGGTATCAGTGAGATACAGCCTGGTGACAGACATACGGACGGACGGACGGACGGACGGACGGACGGACGGACGGACGGACGGACAGCGGAGTCTTAGTAATAGGATCCCGTTTTACTCTTTGAGTACGGAACCCTAAAAAATATGTAATGTCCTCGTTTTTCGAAAAAGCTGTTGTTTTGTCGTAGCTCATGCACCATAGTAACATGCGGAGTCGCTAGTGCCATTGCGGCATTTTTTCCCTGAACCTCGAGTGTTGGTAGCAGTCGCAGATGCAAATTCAAAAAAAAAATGCAATTCAACTCGCGTGCGTTAGGAGTCGTACATCATATTTGTATTGATTTGTCAGCCCCCATTTATCAGAAGCTGACTAATTAATTGTCTGGAAGCATGTTGCGCTGTCCAACGAGTTATACTGGGAAATTGCATTGCATCTGTACGACACACCCAATTATGACTTCGACTTGTTGTAATGACAAATTGTGGTAAAATCACATAATCTGTAGAACTCTTAAGCAAACGAATTAATATAGGTGAAGACAAATCTGGGGACCACACCGTCGTCGTCTTCCTACTACATTGGAACAACAAACAGCGTACTTCAGCGCGAATAGCTACTAATATTGTAGAGGGTAACGATCTGAAAACCCTTTTTCATTATAAAACATATAAATACCTACCTATTATAATAATGATCTGTGTTTTCGAAATGTAGATAACAACCGTTATTTACCTACAGTTTATATGAGGTATGCTACCTATACCTATTTGGTTCTTTAACAAATTCACCGTTATTGTAGATTGCATCGATTGGGCAATTGAATTGAATTGTACATACATTATCGGTAGGTACAGTCATCATCAAAAGTGTCTGGTCATTTCGCCGCTACTCACACAGCTTGTTGTTCATTTAGTGCCCCGGAACATCGTCGCTTATTGCTTTGCCCGTTTACCACCAGTCGTATTTGCCATTAACGTGGTACCTAGGTATTAAAAAGAAATATAAACTAAAACGTAGAAGAAGGTTTAAATAAGGTACTTAATTTGTTATTAGTAACGACTAAAGTAAAACCACGTAGTTAACTAGGTAATCTTAAAATAAATGCGCCTTCAATGTGTTTCACGTAATTGTTACCAAATTTTGATGTTGTAATTATTACATACTTAAGATTAACATACTACTTATTAGTTACTTATGATGAATCTTTATATTAATAATTAATCATAGTGGCACCAAATTTTATTCAAAATTTACGTAAACACATTGGAGGCTCCTTTTCAGTCGCTAGTTATTAAATATTACGGCGAATACTTGCCTGAAACCTTAGCGTGAAACGTCGACGGTAAGGTTCAATATAAATAGCCTATTTCAACATCCAATATAGATAGGTCCGATCATTTTTAGGCAATGCGACCTACATAGTTATAATTGAATTTCACGGCTATTGATAGAGGGCCTGGGCGGGTTCTTGCTTGTCGACTGAGTTGCGTCACAATAAACCGGAGCTGATGGGCTGACACGCTGAGTCACCCTTCAAATTATTATTGTCGCTCATAATGCTAATGTTCTCGTTATGCTTGTAGCGAATTTGCATCTTAATGCCTTTTATGACACTCACAAAATCATATTAATATTTGTTTATGTATCGTAAGATTTGTAAGATGTTTTTTACGACGGCCGCGTAACGCGCGTAATGGTGGCTGGTAATGTGGGGTCAGTGTGAGATTTATTTATTTATCGTATGGCGGTTACACACTGGTACATTTAAGTATTCGTATCGATGTTGCTGATAGAGTTCCAGTGTGCGCTGCGAGGTTCAGAAGGAACAGTGCAGCTGCCGAGTTTGTTGTTCTTTTAGCACCACCCGGAGGTCACGTGTAGGGTTTCTAGGGTCATTACTATTACTACGGACGTAGAACAACAACGACCTCCAGTGTGAGATGTTCGTTTCACATTCCGATTTGATTTTAATGTGTTTCATGCGGGCGTTCTGCCGAGATAACATGTGGAAGATACGTTAACCCATTTACCACCACGCTACGCTGGTAGCGCTACGCCGTAGTACGTAGCAGCTTACTGCCCATATGTAGCGAAAAGCGCTCTGACGCATGATTGGCGCTGAATTGTTTAAGTGATTGTATGTGGTGGTTGTCTACGACTGTGTTTCACTAGAAACCGAGTCAGAAGCATTCAGGCGGCTTGAGAACTTTTTTTTTTATACAACGACGGTGGCAAACAAGCTTACGGCCTGCCTGATGTTAAGCCGGTGCCATAGCCTATGGACACTTGAGACTCCTGAATAATCACAAGCGCGTTGCCGACCCTTTATTCACCTGAGGATTCGCTGTGTTGGCAGATAGGTAGAGGCATGCAGGTGCCTCACTCCCAACACAGCGCACCCTAGGGAGCTCTGGCGACCTTACTCACCACCAGGAACACAACACCACATACTTCATACGAGTAGCATGCAATAATATAGCAACACTACAAAGCAGCGGTCTTCTTTAAGGCGGAGGTACTTCCCCAGTTGGGCTGCTCCACATACGAGCGAGATGACATTCCGCTGCGCCCTACCTCTCTTCTAACAGTCCAGTCCACTTACTGGACACAAACTAATCCGAATAGGTAAAGCTTAGATTTCCCTCTGGGTTTGAACTTGGAACATCAAATAGCACTCATTTTTGTCGTTTCGCCCATACAATTTAATTCTGGAATGGACAAGATAACAGACTTACTTGCGCTAAATTGGCAAAAACGCATATCCTTTAACGAGAATATCCTATGGCCTAGGTATGGCTCAATCTGGCTCCATAATAATGGGTCGATTGCATAATTTACGCAAGGTGTTAGGCACGAAGAAGGAACGTTTCGTCACTTTCACTTCTTGTTGAATTGTCCAATGGAACTTGTCACGCTTTGCCGGCAACCAATGGCCGCCCACCGCCCCGCCTCGCAGGATAGGCGTGCGCTGCGGCCCCGGCCCAGATACTTGCAACAATACATCACCGACACAATGGCTTCTGTAATCGTCGCCACACTTGTCCGAAACTTGAGTCCACCAACGGCACCAACTAAACCACACAATAATTAATAGTACCGTACCTACTTACTGACAGCTGCCAGACATGGATACTTGATGCTAACGCCAGAAGAAAAATAACAAGTACTGTAAAGGTCTCTACGAAGAAAACTATTGAAAATAAAAATCTTGGATAGGATAAATCATGCAACGATAAGACAGAGGACCAAAGTAATTGATGGACTATCATTCGCTCAAGGCTTCAAGTGGAAGTGGGCAAGGCATGTACCGCAAACGACCGCTGGACGAAAACAGTGACCATGTGGGCAGGACCAGCAGGATCGAGACGTGTCGGCAGGCCTAAGGGCAGGTGGAAAGACGAGATCGAAGCTATAACAGGAAAAAACTGGGCTACAAAAGCGCAACAAAGAGACGAATGGGCGACTTTGAAGGAGGCCTTTACCCGAAGAGGGGCCCATACTTAAAGCTAATGAAGGGAAAAAATTAAAGAAACTGTAAATTTAAATGGAATAATAAAAGGCTTTTTTATTTTTATTTTATTTATTTACTTACTGACGTGAAAAAGGTCCTTTATATAACAAGACTGATGTTTGGCAGCTAGAAACCACCGAATCATGCAGCTCCGCTCTGCCGCATAACACGCGTCCTCCTTTTGTCTAGTTAGGGTAGTCTCATTTGTGCGTCAACGCCATCACCTAAATATGTAGTAATATGTTCACTATGTGTCACTGAAAGATTGTATCACTGTGTCAGGCACGTTCGGGTGAATTAACATCCCGGAGGTGTGTGACAGCTGCAGCAGCTATATTTGTCATTGAATGAATGAATGAATGAAATATTTTATTTCAGGTCTTCACCGACCCATATAAGAGGTGTTAGTTACATTTTAATGATAAGGTTAGATTACACAATACAAAGCTTATATACAATTTAACATACAACATAAACTGACATACAGAGAACATACACTTACTTAATATATTGCAAGCTTAGAATAATAACGCATAGAAGGATAGTTTCATACGGCCGACGCGCCAAGCGTGAGGCATAAAATGGATTCATGTAGTTGTAATCAACTTATATTCACACACGCCAATACGCACACAAACGCACCAATTTTGTTCCACCGATCGGCGTACTGGGCCATTTATGGCCGAGTTTTAGTGGCCTCACCCGGTGAGGCCACTAAAACCGTTGCGCGTGAACTGCGTTTCTATGCGTTATTATTCTAAGATTGCAAGGTAGATTTGACCTGCCCAATCCAATACAGAAGTATTGGACAGTCAAACCTACCAGCTATCATTTTCAGGATGCTGTTAGTACTTTTCCTCACTCGAGTCATTGCCAGGGTCAGATATTTAAAATATTTTTTGTAATATGAGACGGATAAAGGAAATTGTCTCATTCACCGAACTAAACCCAAAACGTAAGTGAGAAAACTGTTCATATTTTTCAAAACTAACTGACGCAGCTGATAAGTCTGCAACTTTTTTCTGGTGCTAAAGGAAGGTTATTGCCTACCACCAAAAGAAAAATCAGGCACTTCTAAAATTTTCATTCATTCCCCATTGTCTACGAGTAGGTACGTACCTACATACCTACATTATTCTAAATTTGAGATAGGTATATTCGAGGAATGATAAGGTTCGCCAATTTTCGACTTTATTTCAATATTGTGAAGGTCCAAAAGTGACGAACCTTTTCATTCAGCGACATGCAAAAGACATCAACGAGCTTTGAGATTTATACTTACTAATAATATTCGTAAAGAGAGAGAAGTCACTGTAGCCCCCGGCTCGTACTATTGGGTATACAAAAAAAAAAGTTACCTTTTCGGTGAACGAACACATCGTGAGGAAACCGGTCTAATCTCAACAAGGTCTGGGTTGGAAGGTCAGATGGTAGTCAATTTCGTAAAAGCTAGTGCCTATGACAAATCTTGGGTAATACGTGGCCCGAGTCACGCGGTCTAGCTAGTCTTAAATATTTTCCCAGGTTTATTAATATCATATACATTACTCAATGTACCTATAGATGTTTTATTAGTTTTCGGGCGTAAAATACTTGACCTAGCAAGTATTTATTTACATTGATATCATACGAATTTAAGCAAAATGTTTACCTAAGAGTGGAGCTATTAATAAGATATACCACCGTGTCAAAGGTTAAGTATAACGGTTGCTTCTAGTGAATAAAATAAATTGCAGTGCTGTAAAATCATAAAATATTTATTGAAACATAAAATTTAACTAAAATACGAATCACTCGCTCAAACACATTGTCTTGTCGTGTTTATCTTTTGAGTTGTCCACGTGTTATATAAAAGGGAATACCTAATTTTACACAGGTAGGTAGGTAAGATGTATGGAAACTAAACACATGTTCAGAAAAATTATTCCATTAATCTATACCAATTCATACTTCCATACAATACAGGATGGTCCATTTAGATCGGCCAGTATGGGAAAGTCTGAAACTATAAGACAAAAGAAGATCTCTTCTTAGGAACCATGTCATCGATTTTAGTAACAAGAAAAACTGCATTCATACATTTAAAAAAAACTTTTACTCAGCTCGGGAATCGAACCCGGCCGTTTTGAAAAATAAAACTAACACTAGTATTTCTGTTTAGTTATCGATTGTGTCGGTCTTACGCAGTAAATGTTACAATGTTTTTGTGTATTGTTTTCATATACGAGTACTTTAATTTATTTTAGTAAGTTTTCGAAACAAAATGTTGTAGGTACTTATTGAAAAAAATGGTGGTCTGAGTACAAGTTTTTTTTAATGTATGAATGCAGTTTTTCTTTTTACTAAATTCGATGACGTGGTTCAGAAGAGTTCTTCGTATGTCTCATAGTTTCAGATTTTCCTATACCGACCTATCTAAATACAGGATGGGCCAAAAATTCTTGCATTTTTGAAACTTTGATAAAAATAAAACCATGAAAGTTAATTTACTGATCATATAATTTTTGTGACTACCATCTAATGCAATTTATTTTTTGAAAATAATATCTTTGAGATGACCCCCATTTCGTCGCTGGCACTCCTGCAAACGGCTACGCAGATTTTAGGAAACTCGCTGACACATGCTGCGAGGTATCTCGGCTATCTCATCGCGCATGTTTTGCTTGAGTTTGGATATTGTCTTTGGTTTTTAACTTAGAACACGACTTTATAAATATCCCCGTACGAAGAAATCGGCGGGAGTGAGATCCGGGCTTCCTCCTAAATTGGCGGCGAACGGTTACATACAAATTGTTGCTTTTGTAAAACTGTTTAACACAAAAAGCTCGTTGTTGATCAGTAAAACACTTTATTGCAAATAAAACTGCATAAAGTAATGTAAAATTTCCCTCCACTCAAAAACCATATAATTTATTATTCTACAAGATATTCAGTGTTGCCATTTGCAAAAATGTATGGCCCACCCTGTATTAAGGTCTGTTACCATTTCACGCTTAAACCAGTAAACCGAATTAGATGAAATTTGGAATGGAGATATTGGACTTGGAGATAGTTTGAGACCCGGTGAAGGACAAATGTGATCCCTTAAAGTTGTGATAAGGGGAGTGGAAGTTTCTATGGGAGTGCGATAATTGACGCTGTGTGTGTGAGAAGTCTAATAGCGTATTTTCTATTAAACTTTGTTCACGCGTAGTATTAACCTATTCAGGGCCCATGACGACACATATGCGTCAGAGCGCTACGAGCGCTTTTCGCTACATGCGAGGTTTAACCTGCTATGGACTATGGCGTAGCGCTACGATATTAGCGTGGCCGTGACCCTTAAGGCAATTAACAAGAACACGCGGACAAAGTTGCACGCAAAAGCAAGTATTATATAGAGCAAAAGTTTGTGAGTGTGGCTTTGAGTGGGTGTAGCTCTGTTAGTTTGTACGTAGGGGGTAACAGCAGCAACTTCACATCTGATTTCAAAAACTCCTTCACGAGTATGTAGAACGGACCTTCGGGATGAACATGGGCTATATTACGTACAGAAGGTTCTCTGTTAACAAATTCCCTGTTTAGGTACGCCAAATGTGCCTAAATATGGCCATCCCGTTCTATCGCATGCAACGCGCTGCGACCCGTGCGAGCGTCCTGTACCAACACGCGGCAGCTACTAATGGGCCGCCAATTTGGCGGCCGCCGGCATGTACTTGTGGCGGCGCGACGGAATCACAGAGTGAACCGCCCCTGCCGCGACTTGGATTGCATTCGATTAAATACGCGGCAGGAGCCGCACGGGCAGCTAGTAAATCATAATATTAATCACAATTTTGGCTATGTCATTATCATTATTTCTCATCATCTTATGAAAAATACTAAAACGAAATATTTATGTTACACAAGATTTTTAATAAACACATTTTGACGTTTTGAACCCTCACAACACTAAACTTGTGGTCACGGTGAAGACAAGAAAAACATGCCATTTAAAGCAAGTTCCAAACTACTACTATCGGTAGATGGCCACACTTATAATTACTAATACGAGTGAGTATTACCAAGTCAATGAAACAGTAGAGATATTACCCACGGCGTACATCAATCCCTTCATTTAAAACCACTGACAAACGAGTAGCCTACCTGTTTAATTTTAGATAAGCAACAAATTATCGCGAGTTCAAAGGATTATTTCATCAGCATAAACATAAGGCATAACGTACGAGCAAACACGACGCTGAGCAAGTAACGATTTACTCTAATAAGATTTTATGGTGCAACAGAGAACTGGCCGGCCGGCCGGTACCCGGCGCGACCCGCGTGGGGTCACCGGGCATCATAGACCATAGACTGAGAGCCCATCATAAAAAACGAACATTATTGAGTACCTATTTACCTACGTGAACTGAATTATACTATAAAACGACTTTAGGGTTAAATATTTATTTATCGATATAAGAATGTAAATATACGGGGAGGGTCCTGTAACAGGCGCAAACATTCAAAACGACGCGTCCTTAGAGCATTTGAGCTAATTAATAAAAAAAAAATTGGTTTCGGAGAAATTTTGATCTAAATTGCCGACCGCTTTAGCCTAGTTGGTAGTTACCCTGCCTACGAAGCAAGAGGTCCTGGGTTCGAATCCCGGTAAGGGCATTTATTTGTGTGATGAGCACGAATATTTGTTCCTAAGTCATGGATGTTTTCTATGTATTTAAGTATTTATTTTCTCTATATAAGTATCTATATCGTCGTCTAGTACCCATAGTACAAGCTTTGCTTAGTTTGGGACTAGGTTGATTTGTGTAAGATTGTCCGCAAATATTTATTATTATTATTTATTAAATTTATGACCTCCAAGTAATGTATCTTGGCACCACGAGATCATAGCACGGCAGTCAATGCAGATTTTGAGGTAACATCATGTAATGAGTCATAATAGTTTTTGCATTTTTGTTTTCAAAAGATATTTTTGTGATTTTTTAATTTTTATTTAACTTTTTCTTGTGTTTTTAAAATAAAAAGTTACTCATAGCACTCCAGAAGAGTAAAAAATACAAGGAAACTTATTCAAAAGTTTTTATTTTAATATTTTTTTTTCTCGTGGAAATAATCTTGCAAGCCTTTATTTATTAAACTTCATTTGTTGACCCTTCCTTGCCTTTACATATACGAAATAGCGGTATTTGTAAAACTCCATACGGAATTGTTCACGTTTATCACTGATAAGGAAACAACTAGGCAACATAGACGAAATAGGTTAGCAATACCAAGTAGCAACAAACTGGTACTCAGAGAGAAAAGTGCTTACAACATGTGTGTTAAAATTTTCAACAAAATACCAGCTGAACTTAAAACATTGCCACATAATGTATTTAAAAGAAAGTTAAGAATAATATTAGTTGACAATTGTTTTTATAGTATAAATGACTTTTTGACATACAAATTCTAAAACTAGACAATAACTATAACTATAAATATGACATAATTACAAAAGCCTGTTTCTAATTTTAATTGTTTATTCTATGTTAATTTTATTAAGTATTAATATCATAATTGTTAATTCTAGCTCTTCTATTTGTATTTTAAATTTTTATGAATGTGACATTGTATGGCATGCTTATTATTATCCTACGACATATTATTACTAATTGTATTTTTAGACATTTTGTTTGCATTTGATAAGCATGAATCAAACGTAATGCTAATTTCACATGCCTGTTTGGGCTAAACATATTAAGGAACCAGAAAATGACTGTAACACCTGTCCTTATATTACCATATGTTTAATGTGAATAAACGACATTTCATTTCATTTCAATTGTTCACAAGCTTAATTATCTACCGTTAAATTTTTTGCTCCTGTTACAGGGCCCAACCTGCAGCTAGGCTTGCTTGTTGGCACTAGTATTGCGTAAAATGTCCTACCCCCCTTCCATATCTAAAGGTCGTACAGAAATGTAAGGACTATAACGCCTAATTTTATAATCAATCTGTGTGATTCAATACTTAACTTGTACCAAAACTTAACTTAACTTTTGACCACAGGAGAGACGAACAGAAGATGCTTGTTGTTTTGACTCTTTATTTGAGATTTCTTTCCGATCCCCATTATACTTTTTCCACAAAGTCAATGTAGATACAATAAACAAGTATCACGTTTGTAACAAACATTTTTTTTAAATTTTACTCGTTCGAGGCAAAGCGACGCTGCGAATACTGCACCGTAGCGCGCACCATTTTTCCGCTTTGTAGCGGAACTCACTCGTAGAGGCATGACTCATGTGTGTTTCATTGGTCTAATAAGAAAATGTTTAGTATTCAGTTACGATACGATTCACTGGAAATAACAATACGATGACGTTGGTTAGTTATTACGGGTTCTCGGTCTATGTAGCCGCTGCGCCCGCGCCGGTCCCGCAGCGCCGACAGCGCTGTACAAAATCGCTAATTACATTCAATCTCAGTCTCGCTTCACGCTGTATTATTGTGGCTCACACGTGCCGCCGAGTTCAAAACCAGCTTTTCAATTATTTAGATAATTATCTAAAATAATTGAAGATAAACATACACATGCTCACCCCTTCTCCATTAAAAAGTTAAATTGATTATTTGCAAATTTTGCTTAGTCATGAAGCTAAGTGATCTATGAATAAAATCTCTAAATATTTTATTTTATTAGCTATTTAGCTCGTTTCGACTTGAAAAGCGCAAAATGTGCTTTTTGTATATCTAATATAAGAAATATAATATACCAGAACAAAGTTAATTAATATAAACACACGTTTAAGACGTTCAGTAGGACCAGAAATATCAAAAAATGTAAAACTAATTTAATTCTTTAAAATAAATCTCACTATTGAAACAATGCAAGTGTGACACATTGAAAAGAACATAGGCGACGATTCCGAGGGCTCGCCTCGGAACATAATGCCCACTGATTAATGCAATTAGCCCTCGGCAAATTGCAGGTAAGAATTAAATAATGAGCGTAAATTGAGCCAACTTTACACTTCTGATTTATTGTGCTGCACTTGCACGATTTCGTCGAAAGAGAAAACGGACCAGTTCCGACGGATATTACGGGCACGGGCAGTATATAAAATTGATAATGAATATTTATAAAAACTTAATCACGGTTCACCGTATTTCCCACCGGGTCAGGAGAAACCATTAATCAGAACATTTCCACTTAATCATGCAAATGTCGTTGTTCTTTCTCTACAATTATTTTTCACTTAATGCTTTTTCTTGCGTACGCCGAAATGTAATTTAGCGTAAAATTTACAAGTTTATTGAAAACAATTGCCGAACGTGTGTTGTGCTGTCATGTGACCATATATTGTTATAATGGCTAATTTAAATATAGTTATCCGAGGTACAAAAACACGAAATAAAGCCAAAAATATTTTTGGTTAATCAATACGATTGCTAACTAGATATATATGTCCATACTATAGGTAATATTATAAATACGAATGTTACTCTGTCTATCGGGTACCTTCCCTCGCTTTTTAAACCGTAGAACCGGTTTGGAGGAAATTTGGTATGGAGGCTAAGCCGGGATGTCATTATGATGTTTTTTTTATCCCGGAAAACATCCGATCAGGGGATGGCATGGTGGGGTATGTATGGGAGTGCGATCAACGAGTTCTGCACGGGCGGAGCCGCGGGCAAAGCTTGTAGTAAATATTGTCTTTTATCATTTGAAATATCATGCGGCGTAAATACACAAAATTGGTGTTAGAATATTCATATTCATGTCACAGGCAAGGTGGATAAAATTACATCTATAAGTTACAAAACGAATGGTTACTGGTCAGGTGCTATACGAAATTCAAATGTGATAGCACATCGTTCGTGTTTCTAGCGTTGATCCAAGGACTTCAACTGCGTTTTACCGAAAGTAGTTTAGCTTACAATGTAACATACCTGTTTGTTTAGGTTTTCATTTCCAATTAACGAACTGACAAGTCTATTATTAGTTTATTAGTATAACCACTTGCTAATATAATTTCGTTTTTTTTCTTAATATTATTAATACCTACCTACTTCAAAGTAAAATTAACTAATAACTCTTTTAATAAAATTTGCAAAATGCATTCCTAATACTTAATGCGATTTTTTATCGAAACTTTACAATCATGACAATTGCGAGTAAGTAGGTACCTATTCCTCTACGATTAGTACCTATCATAGTAGTACATGCTCACTTAGGACGCACAATAAAATGTATTACCTAATATTAGAACATGTTTCTATTAGGAACGTATTAGTTTGAGTGGGAGGCAATCCATAATGATTGCGAAGCGTCGACAGAAGCGCGTGTTTTACGACGACTAACAAAATGTCGCAACGGCGGGCCCGGCGACGCACTTCGGGTGTCACGTTATCGCCAAACATTTAATTTAAAACGTTAAAATGGTGGTCAGATGATCGAGTGGCTCCGCTAATCGTGCCAAGGGTCCCGCTACAATAGATACAATACCAGTAGGTTAGCGACACGTTGCGCTCCGTTGACCAGTTTAAAGTAGACCAGATATGTACACACTTATTTTATACTATAATTATTCTGCCCGCGACTTCGTACGCGTATAAACTATAAATTATAGCTTACATGTTATTTTTACGTATAAAGCCTAGCGTAGCCGTGTTTTCATGGAAAATCGGCCCTTCGACCAAATGTATCCTGTATTTTTTTTATTAAAAGCCCTCATGGCAAATATTATTTCCTGTGAGTTTCAGCTGCCTATCTTTGTTATTTTCTGAGATATGATTTTTTAAAACATTTTACTAAAACAAAAAAAAAACCCACACTGGCTAATGCGATTTACGTAAATTTTTGGTACAGTATTCTATATATAGAGACTCACGTATTCTTTAAATAATATTTTATTTTTTCAAAAAAAATCTTGGATAAATGTAGGAAATAAAACTAAAGTATTTTTTTCCTGGCTTTCTAGAAAAGCGACACCAACAGTTCTTCGTTAGGTAATTGCTTATATAAAGATCTGCAATGTGTATTTTTTTCTAAATAATCCAGTTGGTACTTCATACTAGAAAATGGAAAATTAAAGGATATCTTCAATAATATTTAATTTTAGTTATTTAATCTATATTGCAAACAAAGTACCTATCTGCATATATATGTTGTACAAAAGCTGGACTTAATGCCATAAAGCATTATCTGTCAGTCAACCTTAAGTCAAAGCAGATAATTTTTGGTGGGAAGTAGGATTTTACTATCTGATACCTACTCATATAAAAAAATCCTGAAATTCGGTAGATAACAGTGGCATTGCGAACCTATAAATTCAGTTGTGTATTTTCTGTAAAAACCCAAACATTTACTTTTGGAAAGAGTCTTTGAGGTAAAGTAGACAGGAAGTGCACGCATGTGGTATATATGTACAACAAAATTGAAGTCGTGTTTTTGTGTTTTTTTTAACACCCTGAAATAAGTCTACTTATCCTAACATAGAGTAGTCATGACTCTCATCTCATTTTTGAAATCGCTGAAAACAGTTTCCTTGAATCTTTATATAAAGTCTATTTAAAAAGTTTTATGGCTGAGAGTTGGAGGACCTATTACCTACATACAATACCTAAATAGAAGGTATCCCGACTGCAAACTATCCCGTGGTGTCTTGCAAGCGAAACCTGAGGGCCAAAGGCAAGAAGATGAGCGGTGAGGCAAGCAAAGGCCGGAGGCCGATTTACTCGTAGGATTGAAAAGCCTAGAGCGTCCCTTCAGACTCATGCGTTCAGAGCGTTCTTTCAGGTCACGCATGCGAGCCCCCACAGACACTCACTAATCCCACTATCCCCGGATGTCTT
Organism: Epinotia brunnichana; assembly: GCA_963854355.1. NCBI lineage: Eukaryota > Metazoa > Arthropoda > Insecta > Lepidoptera > Tortricidae > Epinotia > Epinotia brunnichana. Next base: position 15,125,324 of record OY977939.1, on the reverse strand, counting down.
GCAAGGGAAACCTGAGGGTCGAAGTCCTCAAGGTGAGTGGCGAGGCAAGCGAAGCCGAAGGCCAAGTTTTTCATAGGACCGAAGGCAGAAACGCCCTTTCAGAGTACGCTCACTATGCGAGCCCGAGGGCAAGCCTACGTGGGCACTCACTATCCCCGAATGTTCTTTTAGCGAAACCCGAGGGCCAAAGGTTCGATGGTGAGCGGCGAGGGACGGGAGGCCGAAGGCCCGCGAGTTCCGCTTCATGTAAGGCATTCTTTTTAGTTTCGCGCTTTATTAGGAAACAGTTATTCTAGGCTAGACAGAATTTTTAAAAGCCTTTACTTGTTTTTGTATGAAAGTTGCGAATAATTATTTTACACGATTTCTTACTGTTCAGTACCTACTGATACTCTTTGTTGCACACTTATTTACATTTTTTCTCGATTATTCTTTATGTTAATACATTTCCTTAGGCATCGAATTTTCTATTCACTAAGCTTATCTGCGTTTTTGAAGAATCGATTGTTGCAGTAGGGTGAACTAGTTATGAACTATATTAAAGCCTCGATATTTAAACCTACAATTCCTAGAAGAGCGCTGAAAATAAATTTTCGTGTGCTCTGCCTAAATCTTTTGGGTATAGGTACAGGCGTGAGTTTATGTATGGTAAATCTGTATGCAATACTGTCGTCTTTTGTCTGGTGCAATCCAACTGTTAACTACTGACAGGTTTTGAGCGATCGCCACCGCAGCTTCCTACACTGACGCAGCATTGTCACAAAACAATGGTCCCGAGCTATCTTTAATCGCCTCAAAATGGATTCTAATTGGATCCGCAAACTCCGTCCGGTTTTAGCTGCTCGACCGTGAATGTATCTGTAAACAAATCGTTACAGCCAAGGTTATGATAAGATAAAACGTGAAAGTCAATCATTAAACGCATTGTTATGAAAAGGAACTTCAAGAATGTTGTCCGGTCGAACTTTTACCGATTTTGTTTAATTAGGCAAGTAAACAAAATGAAACTGAACTGACCTCATGACATTTATCATCGAAAAAAATCGCAAGAAACTAAGTAAGTAGGTATACCTTGATAATAATATCCATTTAATTAAGCAGAAATGTGCTGCTGTAAATAACAAAAATGTGGATGTGTTGCCCGGAGCAGTTGCGCCATGATTTTCACCTCATTAACTTTATTTATGTGCATTCAGGTCAATCCATCGATAAATGTCCCAGGACGTATGAAAAAATGCACGGTGAGAATTTCGCATCGATTAAATCGACTGCACCTATAATTCGAAATTAAATGAAAGATAAAAGTCGAATATGCGTACGGTGATTCAATGTGTCGTTTAGCACAACAAAGATGTATGGAAAGTTTCTGTCGAAGGTTGTATAATGTAATGAGTTCTTTCAACGTTGACCGTCTGAATTGCCTTTACACTTTAATTTTATCAGTAAATTGGCATTGATTGCCTGCCCCCGGTTGCTTGTAAAATGCTTAATGCGCCATTCAGACTATATAGACTAATTCCAAACAGTGTGCGACATTTATTTCAGCCCCGATATATAGTTATTCATTAGGAGATGTTTTGGAATCACGAGACAAATACGTATTAATCAGTTTGCTCCTTTTCACGTAATACAATACTTGCTTGCCTAGTAAAGGTTGGTAAAAAAAGCAGAGGCTGGCTAACTTTAACAGGATGCTACTTTATCTGACGTGACGCTTCAAAACTCGAGTCTCATAGTTAGTTGCTACTAATGTTGCTTCTGACATGAATATTTGCATTAAGTTGAGATACAAAGGCTTACACATCTCATCATCGAGTCGCAAAGGATTAAATAGATGGGCTGACCGGCGCGTTCGATCAAAGGATGATCGATGGACGCGCGCGCATGAACTGCGGCTCACGCGAAAGCATATTTTCTGTCAGATTTACGGAGCGCTTGAGTGCTCGTAAATTGTCCACTATCTGTGAATAACGTAATACTTTATGTATAAAAGTCCATTAATGATTATTGAGGGTATTTTGCTACGTAGTTTCGAATGCGAAGGCGCATTAAGATTTTCGATTACATCCTGCTCCTTTTACAGGTCAGTGAGGTGTAAACATGAATAGTTTAAACTTAAATCCTTTATTTCAAGTATTTACTGTATTAAGTATGTACTACCTACAATTTATGTTTATTAAAAGTAGGAAGTACTTAGGCACCCATCTGAAGTTTATTTTGTACTAACTTCTACCCGCAACTCCGCCCGCGTGTGGAACTCATTTATGTCGTAGCTCCATCCAAACTTTCGGCCCCCCATTTCACCCTCTTAGGAAATTTCCTGGATAAAAACTATCATTATGACCTTTTCCGGGATTCAAACTATCTCCATACCAAATTTCGTCTCAATCGGTTCAGCGGTTTAAGTGTGATGATGTAACAGACAGACAGATAGACAGACCGACAAACAGACAGAGTTAATACTTTCGCATTTATAGTAAGTGCAGGTATATAGTATGAAAGCATGGATTCATTCATCAATTACATTTTTTTTATGCTAGGTAGGTACATGTTTACAACCTGTGTACCCAGCAGGTCGATCACGTAACGCATTGTACGAACGTCGGGTAGGTCTAAATGTCACTTTTTATATGGAAAATTGACAGTTAAATTGTACCGACGCGCGTTCGGAACGTTACGTGATTACCCCTCAGGTTGTAATTGGCCATTGCTTAATTCAATGTTTCATTTGTGTATAGGTATAGTCAGTATCTAGACACGTGGCAGCGTGTCAAGCCAAGTTCAAGCAAAGGAACTGGCTAGCCAGCGCCAAGTGTAATATTACACGAACCACTTTTGACCCTTCTATAACTCAAAACCGTTTTAACGTAAACACATAAAACTACGTGTGTTTAATTATATCCATATGGACATCTAGAAGCCCAAATTTCATGAAGCTAGCTCAAACGGTTATAAAGATATGAAGGTCAAAAAGACGTAAATTTTAGCACTGACTAACTGACATATAGTACCTAAACCTAACCTACTTCCAGATGACCTAGAAGGTTGAAATTTGGAATCCAGGTCGGTAATTGTGTGTAAGCGTAGGAAAAAATCTAATAATAAAAAAAAGTTAAAAAATAGGGGGGGTCCCCATACAAACATTTTTTTTTAAATTGTAGCGTTGGAACTGTTACAAGCAGCTATTTGAAACTATCCCAATATATGTATTATTATATTTGCTATATAACAGAAATATAGAAATAAAGTAAAGTCAAAAAATAAATGGTGTACATATACAAAACTTGTAATACGCGCTAAACAACCGGCCAACGGTGTGTCGTCGGCGGCGCGCGGCACCACATTCGCGGCAAATCTCAATACCTGCCTAGTTTTCTTTACAAAAAGTAATGATATCCCACCAAAAACATAAATGTAAAGAAGGAGAGCCGAGTCCAATACAAAAATTATGCTTGGCTGTGGGCTTCGCCGCAAAAAAAATTGAGATCTTAATGAGTGCCAAGTTCTATGCAAAATCCAAATATGTATTTATAGGAACAAAATAACATTATGAACAAGGATACCTATAACAATTACTGTTATTTTAAAATTTGAGATCGTAAAGTAGGTTAGATTTGCATGACTTGGCTAGTTTTTATCAGAATTAAAAATTATATATTTATGTTGAACAACTTTATAAAATGACTGATGTAATGAAAACTGGCTTAAATAACAGCAATTGTTATAGGTATCCTGGTTCATAATGTTATTTTGTTCCTATAAATATATATTTGGATTTTGCATAGAACTTGGCACTCATTAAGATCTCCATTCTTTTTGCGGCGAAGCCCACAGCCAAGCATCATTTTTGTATCGAACTTGGCTCTCCTTTTTTACATTTATGTTTTTGGTGGGATACAAGTTACTGTGAGAACTTGGTTGCTAATGCTAATGGCTATAAAATGGCGTTTCTAAATCTTCTTTGGATACCTAAGCTGTACTCCTTTAATTTGTTTAAAATTCATAGATTTCCCAGTAAACAGCCTTGAATTACAATATTTTACAGCTCAAAAGGACTAACACTCAATAAATTGGTATTAGGGGTGATCACTACGCTATAGTGTCAAATCGTGGTTCGAAAACATAATGGCAGCTTATCACATGAACAATATTTTGTTACGGACCGCAGATTGTAGCGGACTTGACACCGAACGTGGCGTGAAATGGCCAGTTAGTGAGTAATATCATGTTATTTGGAGGCGACGAGGGCGAAGGCGGTCGTGACGCTGTGGCGATGGCGCGGCGCGGGCGTCGGTCACGAGTCGCTCTGCTGACCCCACAAACCTAACCCTGTCTCCCTTCACGAGACCTGAACGACCAAACCCAAGTTTATCACATAACAGTACCGAACACTCTTTCGGTCGTGCCAGCCCTAACCGGTACATTTACAAACAGGTGTCGATACCTAGATGTCTTAATATAATCTTAATAATGTAATGTATAAATTAAAGTGTACACGAGTGCATGAGACAAAAGTCTTAACTTTGGTGGTTTAACTAGCCGTCTTAAATGGTGTTTCCTTCGTAAATGGCTGCAATTGTATTACCATTTTATTGAAGCCGGCTCTGTCGGCGTTGCACTGCTACACAATCAGTAATCAACAGACACGTAAATTGTACAGCTACAGTCTGCCTCGTAAATAGCTGCACACTTCAAACTAAACCTGACAGCATTTTGGCCGAGTCGTCGTTGTTGCGTCACTACTAGATTTACACATAGGTACATACTATTACGTACAAGCCTACAAGTCATAATCACTTGACGTCTGGAGTTACTTTTCTATCTGAAACTAACCAGCAACATGTTTATATCCTTGGGCACTTACGGATAAATGAATACTTACCCTGATTTCATAAAATATGTACCTACTCACGCATTTATTTGTACTCAGGGATTCCGGTGGCAGATTTACAATAAAAAAATCTAAAAAACTATCACAGTGTTGTAGGTACGCACTCTTCCTACTTCCAGCATCATTATCTTCATGTCTGGCGAACGGCTTGCTGAAAATCTATTTTTTTTTAGGCTGAATTACATTACATAATAACTTTGCAATATTCGCAGGCTTAGGTCGGCGCCAGATTCAGTCGTAACTTTTGTGATAACTCAATAGAAAAACTACACAAAAATTTAAACACGCCGGAAGAAAAAAAAAAACCGGTCAAGTAAGAGTCGGACTCGCCCACCGAGGGTTCCGTACAAAATAAAAAATGCATAGTTTCAGATTTTTCCGTGTACCTCTGGTATACGAGTAAGACGATATTACTTGCCAAATTTCATAGTTTTAGGTCGACGGAAAGTATCCTTTAATTTTGATTCCCTTGAGAGTGTCGAAATATAAGTATTTTGCGGCATAAACGGCCGTATCTTTTTGTTACGTACAAATACAAAATACAAATGGTTATAATTTCAACTCAATACCTCCACGCGTTCCCGAGATAAAGGGTCTTGACAGACATACAGACGTACAGCAAAGTGATCCTATAAGGGTTCCGTATTTTCCTTTTGAGATACGGAACCCTAAAGCTAAAAAAGGTAATGGTCCGGGTGATTTCAACATACTTGGGGATCACTTTTCCCAGGAAATCTTGAAGGAAAGTTGTTGTATACTTATTCAACCTTATTAACACTATAATTTCAAGCCCCGTGTAGTAACAAAATATAATGATATGCTAAATTTTTATAGTTATTGAACGTTAACACTTGTAATAACTATGTATTTTCACTTGACTTAATGTACTCGTTAAGGATGACTCACGCTAGAACGGGCCGTGTCCGGCCCGGGCCATTTTCTAAGAAGAACGTCGGCGTTTTTGCGCGGCCGAGCCTCACCCAAGCCCGGCCGAGCCACGGCCGAGACTCGGCCGGGCTTAGGTGAGGCTCGTTCTAGCGTGAGTCATCCTTTAAGGACTCCCTTAATAATTCGGGACATCGCTACCATTCACCCTAGTGGCGATGTGTTAAATTTTGTAAGTTGATATTTACCCCAAAAGAAATATACATACATCAGCTTATCTTTCGTTTATTTTAATAACGTTTGTAGAATGGTCGTTTTGATTGAGTTTAATCTATAAACGCCCGATCGTCGCCTTATGACTTTTGCGGGAATGGATTTCGGGCGAATATTCCCGCACACGTGCAGGAATTACATTTTTAATAATTCAATTTTCACCTGTTTATATACTCGCCCGAAATCCATTCCCGCACGGCCCCACCCCGCCCTGTCGCGGGCATAGAAGGCTTCCCGTGTTTATGTTGAGTTGACCTATATAAAAGCACACTTTCAGGCCAAGTTTGTTTGTTTTCATTGTAGAAGATTTATATTTCACTTTGGCTTATGTGTTTAAGGACCGGTCATTTTGGCACTCTTTGGGGGAGGCCTTTGTCCAGCAGTGGATGTTTTTCGGCTGAGATTATATATTTTTTCTTATTTCCTCGCATGAAGCATTGGAAAAAAAACCCATGTGCGGATAGGTAATTCCCAACTCGTGTCGGACAAAAACACTCACTGACACCGTGACACGCTCGTGTTCATCACCGCCACTCGTTCGGAATTACCTACTTTTCCGCACTTGTATCATATTATTCATAAATAACTATTATTTTTTGCAAAATGGAGCGCCTGTGCATATCATTGTAGGTAGTATACTTTATGTATTAGAGCTGCTTAGTGTACCTACCTATACAATTATCGTTAATTCACTTCCCCGAGTAGTTGTAAAGTGAATGAGAGCAGACTTGCGGTGGCGGTACTACGTGCGCATCGCTTAATAGAGGCGGGCAAGCTTTCCTCGGCTCAGCTATAAATTATCACGAAGATCATGTTCTGATATTGTAGTCTTGTGCCAGGATCTATACAATGTATGGGAACTTAGCACACGATGCGACTGTACTACGTGTACATGTATGTGCTTATGTACGTGGTTCCGTCGTGTTTTCGTGTCCGAGTACAGTTTGAGGTGAGCACCTTTACGGGAGAGCGGTTAGATAGGTTAATCTGTTCTTAGAGATGAAAGTTTTTACGGATTAGGCATTGTCTCTACAGCTACCTAGGATGATTAAAAAAACTGCCACATTCTGAAAACCTTCTGTTGCTGGTCGATCATGTAACGCATTGGACGTGCGTCAGGTAGATCTTAAATGTCACTTTTTGTATGGGAAAATGACAGTTGAATTGTCTTAACGCTCGTTCGAAAAGTTACGTGGTTAGCCCTAAGAACTAAAATCAAACTGAAGTGATATCATAGGTAATATCTTATTTAAAAATTTTTTTGTATAACATTCAAATTAATCTGAATTATTTTTGAGGCTTCCTATTCGATAAAAGTGATACAACCTACATTCAATATGAAAACTAAATAAAACATAGTTTTACATAATACACATAGTATAAATAATCTAATTGAAACCACAAAAAATAAAATAATAAAGTGTAGATATTTAACCAGTTTCAATTTCATGTAGGTATGAAGTAAATAGGTACGGTACACACAATAAAAAATAATTGAAGTTAATTCCAATTCCTGTTGGTAGTTCTAGGTAATAAAATGGCATACTGGGTGGCATGTTCAAGCACGACCACTCTACTTTCCAAAATGGTCATTACGGACGATCCTACGTAATGTTGAAATATTAAAAGAAGCGTAATAAATTAAAACTGCTGTATAATTTCTGTAAGAAAATTGCATGACATTGCGGGGCGTGGTGGGGACATATGTAATTTGGTGATTTATATTATGAATCTCAGTAATTACCTCCATTACGTTTACCCCTGTCAAAAAATCGGTGCAAGTCTCAGATTTAAAGTTAGTCGTGCACGTTAGGGCCGTCATGGGTAATCTTTTACTGGCGAATCTTAAAAGGCTTTTAAGGGAGCATGCCATTTCGGAGATTTGTAATACATTTTTGCGCGTGTGTTCCATGGCGTAGCTTGGATGTTACGCAAGGATGGCCGGGGAACTGGTCCGACCGGCTCCAGATCTGGGGCAGGGCAGGGGCATCTCTCCATAACATACTAATAGATATTGAACATCCTGTCACCGCTAGCCGTTCGACGCTGTGTTGCATCTCGCGCTCGCTAAATTAATTTGCTTTAAGTACCGGCACTAGTTCAGAGTTGGAAATTGTCTTTTGTTGTTTAACCTCAACACTTGCTTGTTAGCGTTAGGTCATGAATTTAGCTATTGCCACTTAGAAGGTATAAATAATAAATTGTCGTCTCTACAAGAGGACGCTCGAGCGGCGGCCTGAGGCCAACAATGCGATGTACTCGTATATGTAAGCTAACGCTAATGTCACGTGAACTCACTCATTTCACTTAACATCATCGTCATGCAGGTCATTGTTTTCTTCATTTCGTAAACAATTGGCCGGCAATGAAGGGACGCACGGTTCGCCTTGCTCAATGTAGGTTTCACTAAGTGCTGACATTTCATTAAAATATATTGAAATCGTGAAATGGGGCTTGCATCCTATTGATTGAAGCGGTGCGCCAGCGGGCTGCGCGTGCGTTCGTTGTAATACACCCCGATATTGATTTGTTTCGTGTTACGACACGATATTCGATTATTTTACTTAATGGTCGTGCAAGGCTGCATTGTGCACACTTCGCCGAATGGTGAGTGAGTATCAATTCATGGAATTGCAGTTCCGGGAAATATTTACAGATAATGCGTAGTTTGCTTTGTAAAAACGGATAGGTATCGAACTACCTATTCTAAGATAGAATTGAAATTAATGTGTCAAATAATGGCACGTTTTTACCTGTACTTTCATGTACCTACCTGTAACTTATTCATGTGGTCAATTAGTGGTAAAGGATACCTTAGTATAAGTTTATTAGAATTACCATAAAATAAATAAGTTAACAAGATTTCTGGAATCGCAAGCATCCATAAGCTACGGTGTCTACTTACCATCGGGCAGACCGTATGCTTGTTTGTCACCGTCATAGTTAAAAAAAAGTCATTTGTATTTTCCTAAAATAAACTTGTTTAAAATGTCTTTTATCGTATAAAACGAAGGCTATAGAGTTGTCGGGCACATTATGCCTGGCCGCTTTGTCATAATCAAGCTCACATATTAATACTACGATAGATGACAAATTAGCTACGGTAGCCTAGTGGTTCAGGCATACGGCTGTCAAGCGGCGGTCGTGGGTTCAAATCCCGACTCGTACCAATGAGTTTTTCGGAACTTATGTACGCAATATTTACCGTTAGCTTTTCGGTGAAGGAAAACATCGTGAGGAAACTGGTCTAATCCCAATAAGGTCTAGTTTTCCCTCTGAGTTGGAAGGTCAGATGGCAGTCGGTTTCGTAAAACTAGTGCCTATGCCAAATCTTGGGTTAGGTGTCAAAGCGGACCCCGGCTCCTTTAGGGGCACAACCGGGAATAACGCTAGGAGGATGAGATGATAGATGACGAATTACAACATCGGATTACAATATTTACAATACACCTCCAAAGGAAGAGTTATCGTTAACAATCTACGACATCGCGTTGGGAATCGCTTCGATACAGTGATCGCTATTGCCATGACTTCTGGCTGGTATCATAGACAGACACACTTAACGCAATGAACTTGAAACTCATTAAAATCGGTTGCCATCAGGCGGATCAAAATATGTTCCAAACGAAAAACTTCCTCTTTTAGAACACTGTTAAAATATTAAGCTACTAACATGTACTATATTTCGTCTAGCTGATAAATCTAATTTATTGGTAGCTCGTGCAATCATGCGCATGTTCCCAGTAAACACAGAGTTTATCTCCGTAAATAACAAGACAGCGGAGAGATTCATTAGGCGTCGATCCGTGTCTGGCCGCACTGTAATCGAAGCAATTGTTCTCGAGGAAATTCAATTACCTATTACTCGGGGAAGTCGCGAGCGCGAAATATCGGCCATTGGGCAACCCGCGTCGTTAGGACTCGGAAATAATTGCCCGCGATTTATCTCCACTCCTGACTATAATTAAATGCTTAATAATTGAAGGAGCGTTGGCCCGTCTGACCAATAAATTGTAGGCAGCACCGTCGCGCTGTGCGATATTGCCGCGATCGTAGTTCGTGCTTGTTGTAATTCTGCTAGAATGGTTTACCGCGAGGGTAGTGGGCTCTCACGCTTCCAATGACTAGTGTAATCGTTTATGCGACCTGCTGTTATAGCATTTATTAGTTTAGTTCACTACAAATTGGACGTCATCTGGGTATTAATTAGGGTTAGTTTAGATGCGACTAAGTATAATTTAGAATTAGAAGTACGTAAATAAATACGTGTATAACACGGAAGTCTAGTTTTATGACTTATCTTATCATATAGCTAATTTATCTAATTATAAATAACTTATACCGATCTCACTAACCCTTTTCTGCATCCTCTTTCACATATTGTATTTCAGATATGTATGTATGTATGTATGTAAATTCTTTATTGTACATGGAATTAACAGAACACAACCACAGAACAATTATTACAAGAACAGATAACACATGTACAAAGGCGAGGGATCTCTGAGAGGGATTTCTTCCAACTAACCTTAGAGCAATTGAGTGGATGATATGTGTCTTGCACACTTTTTTGTGCTTTTTGATCAGCAATATACTGACGGCCGGTATTCCATTCACAATACTCACATTTATAATTTAGATTAGAATCTTATATCCACGTTCTGCCTCTCTCTGTGTTTAGAAATCAAATTACGTGATTACCACGTAACGTTCCAAACGCGCGTCGGTACTATTTAACTGTCAATTTTCCATATAAAAAGTGACATTTTAGACCTACCCGACGTTCGTACAAAGCGTTACGTGATCGACCTGCAGAATGACAGATACTTAAATCAAACTTTATTTAATATATACCACGACGGTGGCAACAAGTTGTTATTACGGCTGCGTTCTTCGGTAAGATGGAGAGGAGGTAGGTACTTCCCTAGCTGGGTTGCTCCAAATATGAGCGAAATGACATGCCGCAGTGCCCTACGCCTCTCAAAATGGGATATGTCCCCTGCTGTGAAATATGACGGTTGGAATACCGGCCCAGCTGCTCTATCGAGTTTGTATACAGAAAATCGAAATTGTATAGAGTTTCCTCTTCGTTCTACTATTTCAGGGGTACCCTCAGGAGAGTTGGATAATAAAATTTGTTACTTAAGACCTGTAATGTGACGTTTACCCTATTTCTGCAAATAATTCTTTATTCTATTCTATTCGAATTGTGTGTATATTTGCTCTTTTGCTCTCTTTCAACATTTTGGAATAGTGCAAGTGCATGATTGTATCTTTTTTTTTCAACTTGTGCCTCCTCGCTTCCATCTTCCGTAGGTAAGTACATATATTTCCTGAGATGAGGTATGTCAGTGAGTTTCTTAATCCGCTTCATCTCCAGATATTTATCATACATTTCGAGGAGTGAAAGAGACTCTGGATCACATAAGAAAAACTTCAATTTTGTAGTTTTTTGGTCTCTTTAGTTTAGGTAAAAACAAGAAAATTAAATACAGAACTGGAGCGTGAATGACCCTGCGGTAGCAATAATTCGGGAATTCGTTATTTTGTATAATGTAGGTAGTTTCAACAGAGGAAAAAACCGGCCAAGAGCGAGTTGGACTCGCGCACGAAGGGTTCCGTACCATTAACTATAAATATTTATTTAATTCTGTTTTTTAGTATTTGTTGTTATAGCGGCAACCGAAATACATCATCTGTGAAAATTTCAACTGTCTAACTATCACGATTATTGAGATACAGCCTGGTGACAGACGGACAGACAGACAGACAGACAGACAGGCCTCCAGACAGACATCCAGACTGACATCCAGACAGACAGACAGACAGACAGACAGACAGACCCGTTTTACTTTTTGAGTACGCAGCCCTAAAAACGGTGAGTTAGTTTCCATATAGCCAAGGAGATTATTGACTTGATCCCAGTCCCACCGAATTTAGTTCGGCGCAGGGGCAGACCCACACGGAGATATCAAAATGACCCCGATGCTTTTTAGGAGGAATAAGAAGGAGGCATTTGCTTACTCGGACAGTACGGGCTAGAAACCGGGTTAACTGTATTCATTACTAGACTTACACTTGGTAAAACCAATTATTCTTACTCGTAAATAGTTGCATTGAAATAAAATATCCATGTAATTAACGAATCATTCTTTCCAGGGTTTCTTTTCCGGCACCATTATAAAATAGAGTTAAAAATAGAGTCCTGTAGGTCTGATTTTTACCCACGACGGAACGGAGAAGGTTATATGCGTAATATAGGGTGAGAGGCTGTTTGTTTAAACAAACAGACTTGTTTATTTATGATGTTGGCCCAATGATTAATCCAAGTTTGTGACAAGTGTGTGTGTGTGTTTTCGATTTTTGACAAAGTTGCATTCGACGCTCGAGGTCACAAACTTGGATTATTCATTGGCCCAACATCATAAACAAGTCTACAAAAAATCAGAACTACCGGATTTGACGCAAACTAACCCTTCTTTCATCAGACGACAAGGCTACTGGATCAAATTTGAATTAAATTGGGAATGCCGATCTCTTTCACACTGACGTGCAACGAAACGCATAATAGCTAAATGCTCTGGTAAATAGATTGAATATGAAATGTATTATTTATTGCACCATAGAGGTCCGTGCAGTTATGTTGGTAAGTACATTAACTAACAATAAGCAAAAGCGGCAAATGCAAATTGACATTGAATACATCTGTCGATACTACACGGTTTAGTTCAATAGTATGAATTTGCTCTTCAATAAATTATTCGATTCCCTTATAAGGATATAACGCAGGAGCATTTGCTTGGGTTACCAGCGGCCCACACCACGCTGCTAGCCAATAAAGTCTCTCGCGTGGAATACAAAAGAGCTCGGGAGCCTAGCTTCATTGTAAACTATCAGTAGTATGGAAAACGTGATCCTAACTGTAAATTTATGTGTAACATACTGCGTTAAACTCCTCTAAATAAATTTCAATTGTCTGTTGTCATTTGTTATTCCGAGTAATAAATCAAAGTTTATCGCAGATCGTCGTCGTCGGGACGTAACGGGTCCTATATCGCGAATAATTCAATATTATCGGCAGGGGTGGCAGGAACAAAGCTGTTATATTAATATGCATGAACACTTTGCTGTGTTAGATAACCTGATAATGCTAGAATGGTCTCTATGCTCAACATCATTATAGGGATAATAAATATAGAGATAACATCTTATTTCCATATGTTGTGAATACTTAAGTACCTAAATACGATTAAGGCTTAAATGTTTATTGTTATAACTTTCAATAACGTATGCTTAAAGTGTATTATTTAGTGTCAAAGGTGAATGCAAGAATGTATCATTGGGTGGAAGGGTAACTGCATTATAGTTGGCTAAAACTGTTCAACAACAAGAGCTGCTGCTTTGAGCATTATACAATATACAGCCTGTACCATACAAGAATCGAGCAAATAAAGAATGTATTGTTAATAAGTGGGTAAGTTAGCTAACATAAAACATTTGCGGTTGAGTCGTATAATTTTCATGGTTACTACATTTTTTGAGTTCTTTATGTACGTAGTGGTGTAGACTGTACAACACTACCTGTTTATTAAGTGATATGTGCTGTCTATCGCTGTCACACTCGCTTTTGCACCTAACAATATATTTATAAACATCATTTAAAATTTAAAACACCCTCACACAACAAACATCGCTAAAACCATCTCGGCAGACAAGACTTTCAATTTAAATAAAATACACTCAAATCGGTTCATCCTTTTGGGTGCTACAATGCCACATACAGACACAGAGACACACAATATATTAAACTTATCTATCACACACCCTTTGTTTGTGTCGGGGTCGGGGTTATACTTAAAACGAAGATTGACGAGGATCATTAAGAAAATAGAAACAATAAGTAGGTACCTAACTTACCCCGTAAGATCCCGTTTCTTATATCCCTTAATTACCTAGTTAATTACGGGATATTAGGACTCAAACCTGGGCTCATCACTGGTGTATACCATATCCTTGTTACCTAGGTAGGTACTATAGCCAGGATATAATCCGTGTCGACGGTTAGGTACCTGGTATCCGTAGCTGACATCGGCGTCTGTATTGGTTATAAACCGTGAGATGCCGCTAAAGATTTGGGTGCCATTTTACCAGCGATAATAATTACGATGTGCGAATATTGCAGTTCCTGAGATTATGCTTTGACAAATCACGACTTTGCAATTCCAATGCAGCAGATTTAATGTATGGGCGGCAGTTTGCATTCTAACCACGACCCCACGGGCCACCTCTTTCCTAATGCACGCTTATTTGAGCTTTTTAACCTTTCATCCGCTTTATGGGTTGAACATTGAGGGACAATAAGCATAATGTAGTTATTGTTCCCGAATAAACATTGATGCTCGTGCGCATCATTAGTGCATGCTTAGCGTGTCGTCTTCTCAAGTCAGATGTCAGCCGATAAGGGGATTATTGAACAAATATGAGGAATTATCGATGCTAATAATAAAGTAGAAGTAATATGTTTGTGAAACGTATCTAAGTTTGTAAGGTTGTAATCTCCAAAATTAATTAACCCGTTAAAAAATAAATCTTTCACCAGTAAGTAGTGCATTGATTGGATTTACGAAATGGCATAATTATGCTATATTTTATCCCTTGGCTTCGCCTGGGTTCTTTGTAATAGGGGGGCGGAGTCGCGCGGTCAGCTAGTTTGAAGTAAATGTGAAGTGAATATGTTACACATGCGACCATGCGTTACGTTTCATTCCACATGCGTCCGCGTCGTGTACCGTTTAAATAAAAAACTTTATTTTGATAACCCACTGTGATGTGTGCATTTGAATAATTGTGTTTGCTGATAGATACGCATATTACCTTACCCATGTGTTAAGCAATCTAATAGATTTAATTAACTGATCGTAGATTCCAAATTAATCCCGACAACAATTTATACGGCGATCGTGCAACAATACCCACCTATTTGCTAATGCACGATATTACTTACGGCTTGTACTTACACGGCGGAGGGTTGAAAGGCTGCGCGTTGCCTTAAGTTTTGTAACAGAGTCGTTTTCTATTACATGCTCAATGGGGCAACGCCCGAGGCGTTTGTTTCTATTCGGCGAATAGAGGTTATGTAAGTGTTAACAGGGTTGTCATCGATAAATCACTCAGCGAAGGCCCTGGGTTTCGGACGTTTCATCACCTTGTTCAACTTGCAAGATAAACCTCAGTTTATATGTAGTAGGCCTCGCATGGGATCTATACTTATTTTATAATTTTTTATGACTGTTTTTTAGTAAAGGGCATCTTATGATACCTTATGTCCTTTATGATGTTACTGAATACTGCTGCATATTTGGGACTGGTCCTCCTCAACTTACGTAAGAATTTCAGAATTACCACCGTCACCTGTCTGATGACTAATTAGGGCTAATGGTAACCCTAAGTGCTGGTGGTTGTCGAGGGGGTAAGAGGGTGGGGAGAAGGGGCGGGGCGCCGCGGGCGGGCGACGGTGAAAGGGCTGGGCGTAGCGGCGTGCGCGGCGCCGCCCACTAGAATTTCACCACCACGGACGTTCCTCGCGTGCCCTACTTCTCCGGGCTTCGATCTTGGTGTTCCATTGTTTGCCAACAATTGTGACCTATTTAGTGTACAATAGGAAATAAAGGCCTATGAGTAAAACAGAAATGAATTGGAAGTCCGACCATGAGGAGTTTTTGATAGAGATTTATTTATTTATTTAATCGTATGGCATCGAAAACAGAAACATAATATATAAATGCTTCTGTTTAATTGCTGCAAGGCTCTCATTAAGAGTGCAGTGCAGTGGCCAAAGTTGATTACTCTTTAGCACCACCCAGGGGACACGTGTAGGGTATCTAAGGTTATCTTCCTTACGGACGCGAGTAATCGTTATCACCCTTTGATAGAGATATGATAGATTGATGGGTACCTTTTGGATATGTCAACCTTTAGCTTCCTTTACCTTACCAGCATATGATATTTGGTCCCATGGCCTGCATGACACATACAAAGTTGTTATTTCTCCATCTCATAAAATATTGAACCTATTCACCACGATAATACAACTCGAGTACGTCGCTAAGCAAAACTGATAAACTCATTTGCATGTGGTGCTGGTGAGCAGAGTACTTACTAGGTATGTTAGGTATAAAATTACTATATTTACGTACTCATACTTAGTGAGTGGTCTTAATTGCCCGAACAGTCAGAAAAGTTTTGACTTAATTATTTTTGGAAAGTCATTATTTATGCAATAGTCTGCATTTCCTAATTAACCTACTCCTAGAGCATATTTGTAAAATGTCTCTGCGACTAAATTCTTAGGGGTGGATACCTGTTTAGTCAATGCACTAGATGCTTATGAGTAAACAAGAATTTGGTATTAGTTTTTTGTTAGTAGGTATCAGGTGACACATTCTAGACTAAATAAATGTCCAAATTAATCTTAGTGTCTAGACGATTTTCATAAAAGCTGTCTGCAAGGTTAGGTCCGAAACTAGTTCTACAAAGTAGAACAATTAATATAAACAAGTCTTAATTATGATTCAGATGTAGTTTTGATTATTTCGACATTCCATAGTTTTTTATGACATAAATTACCTACTATGATTTACTGAAGAATGTATCTTAGGTTATCTTTTTAATTTTATTCCTGAAGGTTTCTTACTATGGGTCTCCAGAAAGATAGTTGGCATATCCTTAGCGTATGTAAACTCCACGCCAGTTGAAAACGAAAAAAATGTAAACAAATATGGCTGACTATCAATTACTCTCTCTGAATCTATGAAAAAAACTTCAATTGGTAGTGATGGGACATGAACAGTGTTATTTTGTTATCGATTCGATTTAGACACGGGACAACAAATGCAATTGATAGTCAACCATACCTATTTGTTTATTTTTTTTTGTTTTCAACTGGCGTGGAGTTTTGTTAGTGACGTTAAAATTATAAGTAGGTACCTTATAGATAGGTATCTTCGTCTAGTACCCATAGTACAAGCTTGCTTAGCATAAGTCGATTTGTGTAATATTGTCCGCAAATATTTATTTTCATTTATTTGTTGTTATTAATGATTTTCCCTTCCCTTAATTTTTTACCATCCCTTTATGTTTTACTCACCGCGGATGACGAGACTTACACGAGCATAAACCTCAATGATTATAATAAAACCTTGTATATAATGAGTAGAACAAATTGGTAGAAATATTTCAGCGATCCTATTGTTTAAAATTAAAGATTCAGATTAGATACTTCTGAGGACGTGGCTAGGACAGCATTTGAAAACCTCAGTGTTTATCTCCCTATTGTCAATGCGTTACAATTTATAGGCTTTTTGTTCGAAGAAGCTCCAACTAGAACACAAGACGCTCTCAGGTTACATGCTACCGTTACCTACTGCTTAAGGACACCGAAACAAATACTCCACAAGGAATGGCATGGTGTTCTAATGGAACAATAGAGATTAAACCTCCCTAACCTTTCAACTCCCTGCACACGATTAATGTAACATTATGAAGATTAGTACAGTCTGTCTATCTAAATATGTATTAAATACTTAGGTTTATTGGCGTTTCGTAGTCGTCTGTCTCAATCACTGGTTGCAACCGAGCAAATCGTGAACATTACAAGTCTGATATGTATTTACGCCAGCGCCATCAAAACTCGTAATATGCTAATTTGATAGGCAACTAGCGGGGTTGTTGAGCGCGCTTGCTGATTTGATAGTCGGCTGCTAAACGCGCGCGTTGCTCGAGAGGTAATTGCGCTTAAAGGCTTCAATTTGAGGCGCGATTGTGGCGCGTTTGTGTTCTAAATAAGACGTCGTTGCACGGAGAGGTAAAGAGGCCGCATTACTCTCATTGAGACCCCAGGCCCGCATTACCTGGCCGCCGGAGGTGATGCGCGCGCCGCGGAGGGAGCGCCGTCTAATGTCGGACTAACCACTCAACCACATGCTTCTCCAAATTGCAGCACTCGCAAATTTAGGTGTCTGCTTATCACGACACGCTTGCATAAACTATCCAAGCCCGCCATTTTATTATCTATACATGATTGATGTCGTTATAGAGCCAGCATTTTGACAGGAGATTCAAGAGAAGTGGTCGTGATTTATTCTCCAAAGGACTCGTGCCGCCTTGAACGGTTGAACAATTTGTCATTCCTATATCGGAATCTTAATATCTTAATCTGTACTGCAATCATGCAATGTCTCGGTTATAATAGGTAAGGCTAAGTTCATTTCAATTTTCAATGACAGGTCTATTAACTTCCTCGCGGGTGAGTTAGTGACTAATAAAGCACGTCATAACAATTACTCGAGCAAGTAGGTACGTAATCTAATTTAGAATTCACCAACATTGTCCATTAATCGCGAGGGGCGGGATCGGGCACGACGCTGTTCATCGCGTCATCTCATTGCCGACACTTGTACGCAATGCTCGAGCTATGCTGTGCTGTGCCCATATTTTCGCGGCGATGTCACAGATCCCGAAAGGTCGGTGAACCAAAACCCCATTGTTTTGCGTTGCGTCAACAAAGCGTCTGCATCGCGAGATACAATGAATTGAATTTGTACCGTACTATTGTTACAGTCATTGCGTGACTGATATACCTAACAATTTATAAACTAACTACAGATATATTATTACTTAAGTACATCATTCTAATTGCGTGAAATGCTGATTTAGCTGATGTAGAAACAACTGTGAAACGCCAACATACTCTTCGAACTTACAGTTACGAATTTATGCACAACTGGCATTTTATATGGAGGTACGAGAATTCTTTATAATCTTCGTGACTTAGGTCCTCGCAGTAGCGAGGATAGCTTAAATGACTGGTAAATTTACCAATCATCGTTGAAAGTGGCCATAATAAAATCGATTGTTTTTTTCGGATATAATTTCTGCAATTTGTATAGTTGCAGGAAGTCCGGGAGAGTTGAACCCCATTTTACTTAAAAGCGCTTGAAATTTTAGGTGTTAGTCGCAGCCACTTGATTTTGCACCCGTATATATTATGTCAATTACTTAGGTATCATTTGATATCATTAGATTGTTGATAATAGTATTTTATGCAACTGTTGTATAAGAAGGGTCTTAAAATGCGAGCGGCGTGGGTTGCAATTAAAGACGACACGAGCGTTTTTAGACCAGTTATACACCGTTCCATACAATACTTTTTCTATGACAAATTTTAAATAAATAGCAGACTACAGAATAGTTACACTTTTCAGGCAGCAAGTTTTCTATTCGAACTTTTGCTACTCACGCAATTTCTTCAGGAGCGCAGTTATTAATTTCTTCGGCCATTTTAAAAGGAACACTTTTGTCTCCACAAACACGAATAAAATCTTAATAGTTTAGGACTAATAGTTTATCATCTTTCATCTTTTCATTTTAAACGGTCACCATACCTATTTTAGCTAAAATGTCATTAAAATGCCATTATAATTCGTGTGTCTTTATCTGTCAGTTTGACATTTTAAACTGTATATATTTTGGTGGGAAATCGGGAATCTGACACCTCTTGTTTATGGTTTGTTTTGTTTTTAATTTGTTTGCACTAAGCACTTGCCATCCGAACCAAACCGAATCCGGACCCGGACCGAATTGAAACTGTTTATTTTCATAAATAATACCAAGAATGTTTGTTTGTGATGTTGGCATCACTGCAATATACCTAGCGGCCGATTTAAAAAAAGTTAAACAGTGCTTTTATGAAAAATGTATGAACCAAAAAAGTACGCTAAACAGTGCGTTTTTGGGCCATAGAGCATAGAGTTTTCCAACGACTTAATTATTGGTGTCATTGTATTTGAGCTACAGCCTATATAAATGACAGATAACGGTACAGGAGTAGAAAAAGTTAATAATTTATTATTAGTAATTTTATTTTCAAAAATGGTTCAGATCTCCCACCCCTACAGAGAGATGACCAATGCATAGGGGAGACTTTACCATAGATCTCTCTGGTAGAAAAAAGTAAAAACAAGCGTTGTTTAATGGATAAAATACATA
Source organism: Epinotia brunnichana (assembly GCA_963854355.1). Classification (NCBI taxonomy): domain Eukaryota; kingdom Metazoa; phylum Arthropoda; class Insecta; order Lepidoptera; family Tortricidae; genus Epinotia; species Epinotia brunnichana. The sequence goes on along the minus strand of OY977939.1, from coordinate 15,105,229 downwards.
GGTAATTTAAAACAAAAACAGACTTGTAAAACAGTATTTCTTATAAATGTAATCAAAATAAAAAAAAAATAGGCCGATTTTGGGCTTTTAAGATAGTTTTGCCATAATCCAATGTTAATGGCTCATTTGAGATCACACTTACATTAATAAAAATAATAATTCAACCCATTTATAAAATAAATGGCGTATTAAATACCTATTAGTGGTATGTCAAACCAACATTCAATTTGTGCACACATCTTTTACAGTCAATAAATATGCAAAACAAAAAGTTATTCTAACAAAGTAATCAGAGTATACAATGTTACCCAGTAAAAGAAAAAATCTTAATGTTTTGTGTGTCAGGAGATTTTTTTTACTAACAGTCTTTCTTCTGAAACTATAAAGTCTGGAATTTTTATATATACTACCCTTATTTAATTTTTTTTCGCTTTATTTATAACGGCGAATTGAGGTCCTGTTGATACCATAAGTATTTAATTGCTGTGCTCAGTAAAGACTCACTATTTTAACTTTTTATATATGCCATTTTTGAGTTCTTTCTTGTGTTTTAAATGTTTGGAGGCCCACCATCGATTTGTATAAAATGGCATGAATTGCTAAAGCCAAATCGAAAAAGGGCACCTAAACCTAAAGGGGTCTCCCTTGTTAGACCTAACAACTTTAGCCTTAATGTTTCATTAGACCTAATGTTTCAATGTTTAGCTTTAGAGATATCATTAGAATTCAAAGAAATATTTTTGAGCTTTTATCATGCGAAATAGTATATTGTTTAACAAGGGGCGTAAGGCGGAGGGCTTTTGATGACTCGAGTTTGCAATATTCTTACGCCCGTGTTATACACAATGTTTTTCATCACATTTGCGAGGAAATAAATAACTACAAAAGACAGAAAAATCTATGTTTTATACAAGCGCACCAATCAAATGTTGACGAAATTGACAATTTCACTTCCAGATCAGTGCGAGTGGAGGGCGTAGCTTCAATATTTCAACCAATCACAGAGCATGGAGCATGTGGTTCTTGCAGGGCATGGCCTGCTCGATTTTGTTTTCCAACCAATCACAGGGCCAGAATTCTTGTCGTACGCGGCCGTCAAGGTTTGCTTAACCAATCAGATCACACACAAGCTCATTACTCCCTTGGGACCATTATTTCCCGCGGGAACAATTTAGGCCATTGTCCTTTTGTATACAGGCATGGAATAACACCATTTATGAGCAAGTATGATGAAAACGTCTTTACCGCGCTCAATGCCGAACCGTACTACTGGCGGCCAATACAGCGACGTTGCAGCGAAATTTGAATAGAAATATTTGAGATGGTTCTAGATTCCGACCTGGTCAAGTCTCCCAGTTTTCCCCTATACATTTTTTAACCTATTACAAAGCAATAGGGTGCAAAATTGTAAACATATATTTGACAACTAGTGTACTATTTAGTAACACAAAAAAATATAAATTAATTTATACTTAGGTCGTTTTTGAGTGTGAAACGTAAGTAATGATTCACATGTTTTGTCTTCATTAGCAGATGATTAGGAGGAGTTAGAAATGGACTTCCTAGAACACAGTCATATAAGTACATACACAAAAGTCACATTTTTATTTTTATTATTTTTTTTTTACATGGTTACTATGTAACACATAAAGCCTGGAAGGTTTAGGCAATTAGTTGGCACTTACTTACTACTTAGTCCAGTATATAACTTTATACATCTAGAGCTTGCGTCAAATCCAGTAATTGTGATTTTTTGCAGACTTGTTTATGATGTGCCCAATGAATAATCCAAGTTTGTGCTCGAGGTCACACGCAACTATGTCAAAAATCGAAAATACCGCGAAAGTTTTTGTTATAACCCTAAAGGACTCGTTTTTGATAGTACCTTTTAAGGACGTTTTAAGATTTGCTACAATATGAGACTAGAATAGTTTCCGAGATAAAACCTTTAAAAGTTTATAATTTTTCGAACTTCGCAACACTAACACATTCCATCGGGGGTAATTTGAACTTAGTAGGTAGTAGAGTTATTCGAGTGACGTCTACAATTTTTTGAAGGTTTTATCTCGCAAACTATTGGTTCTAGAGACAATTCTAACCTTATAGTAGTTAATTTAGTCTTCTATAAAAACGTCTTGAAAAGGTGCTTTCAAAAACCAGTCCTTTAGTTTCGCAGTATTTTCGATTTTTGACAAAGTTGCGTTCGGTGCTCGAGGTCACAAACTTGGATTAGGTATAGGTACATTGGGCCAACATCATAAACAAGTCTGCAAAAAATCAGAACTACAGCATTTGACGCAAACTCAACTAATTTGTTTGTTGTTCCTAATAGCATAAAAAAGTTATGAGTTCAGCAACTATTAAAATGCCATTGATCGTTAGATAACTTCATTATGCACTTTAAGCTGTAATTAATCACAAATTCATATTTGCATTCAGGATCTAGCTCACGGTTTTTTACGTAAGTAACTGGGTGATATGTATACGATGAATGTCTAATCGTGGATTGAATATGTTTCAGTAAGTGTATTCACTTAGTGTTTCTACCTTGACATTTTGATATCCGGTTGTTTATCCGGACGTCCAAAATACTCCAAGTATATACGTAATTTTACCCTGACTACCATGACGGACCTACAGATTGATTCTTGGATCGGATCATCATGGGAAAATACCCCAAGGCTTCTTAAATGGTTATAAAGTAGTGAACGCGACGCACCGGTGGGCACGAATTGACAATAAGAGCAAAGTTCAGCGCGGTTCAGACCCGGGACCCGAGAGGAATGCAGGGGTGCGGGCGGGAGCCAAGTGCCATGGTACAAATACCGATTACAATGTACCTACTTATTGAATTTCAACATCCTCTCAAACTTTGCCGATATCAATATTGCTAGGTGCCCTACTGATAAAGTATTTCACGTACTCCTTGTGAGTGGAGATGCTGATGCCGATTCAAATGAATGTTTGTTAAATTAAAAGATTATTGTTCATGGGGTTTTTACGCGGATTTCATCGACCATGGTCTTGGCTTTCGTGGATAACTAAATAATTCCAAGTTGTACGAGTATAAGAAAGTTTACTTTAGATTTCTCGGCCGAAAAAAAAAATATACAATAAAAAAAGCAAAACGTTTCAAAAATAGCGACAAATAAGTTTATTAGGATATTACTATTGTTAATTATGAGAGAGTTGAAAAAGTTGGATTAATGTTTGCCGGCAGTCAACGATACAAAACCTACAAGTCAAAACAACACCCGTTTTGCGACAACAACAATGTAGGTACCTACAAAAATCATTTTGTAGTATTTTTTCTCGCACAGCGAAACACTCATAAATAATGCATTTGCATGAGTTAAGATATACCTACCTACAATTAACTGTCGTCCCGCTAGTGTCATTAAATTCATTCGAGTTTAACATACAAGACTTTCGATATAAAAAAACTCAAATCGAACTGTCCGTTCGGGAGCTATATACGATTCCACACACAAATTCACATGTTACATGTTCCACTACACATGTTAAACTTATAACACTCTTCAAACGTCAATTTTAGTTACATATATCGGAATCATCGCTCACGGGAAAATCAAATAGTTATTTAATAATTAGTGAAAGACTTCATTTTCTAGACGGTTTGTGTATACGGGGTGGGCCCTGTAACAGGAGCAAATATTCAAAAAGACGTTTCCTTAGAGTAACAGTAACCAACTTTTTTATATAATGTCCAATTTTTTTTTTCTTTTTTGATTCGTTGGAAGTTTTATCTAAAGTCATCACGAGATCATAGCACCGCAGTCAATGCAGATTTTGAGGTAACATCATTTAATGAGACACAGCAGTTTTTGCATTTTTGTTTTCAAAAGATATTTTGAATTTGATATTTTTGTGTTATTAAAATAAAAAGTTACTTACAGAGTAAAAAAATACACGTAAACTTATTTTCAGGAAATAAAAACAATAAAAAAAATATATTTGATCAATTTAAACCACTTGGAAATAATTGCTCACAAGCTTAATAATCTACCGTTTAATTTTTTCCCCTTCTACAGGGCCTATCACCCTGTAAAACATAATACAAATAATAGCATAACGAAATCCAAAGTAATTTTCGTTACAAACGCATACAGATCTACTGTATGGTACAGGAACCATGTTTGAATATGTAACACAAAATTGAGCTTAATAATATACGAATATATAATATTGATGGGTACAATGATCAGTGGAATAGACGCCTGCCATTGAACGATTGACAATATAATAAGCGGCTCAGGTGTCCGGTCACTGGGTCAACCATACAATGTAGCTTTATTTGTTGCCCTAAAATCGAAATCGTCTTCTAGGAGAACGGTGCTTGGCGAAAGTTACGGAATGCTATAACAGTCTTCACGCATGACCCACGGGTCAGCTGCACACATTCTGACACATGTCAATTAAGGCTCACCGCCGCTGGGCGCGGATTGAGTGCTTGGACATGTTTGTGGAAAACCTTCGTCACCGGGATTGATTCATTACTCTATTCGTCTATAGTCGCCGGGGCGACGATTTATACCCCTGATACCCGGTTGAAACCCGCCATGTAACTCAGAAGATGGTTTATCATGATTTTTCCTGAAGTTTGCATTGAGTACGAAGAGATTTCCTTATTTAGACGCAATTATAGATAAAATGGAAGTCTTATGAATGGGTATTTAAAGTTAAATGTACTGTAAAACGAGCGGCTGCAGTCAGGGCAGGACGTAAAATAAAGTTATGACGTTAAGCATTTGAAGCTTAACCGAAGGAGGTTTGAACCTTCAAATCGTTCTCCATAATTGGTTGAAAAACAATACTTACGCTTCCGAAGCTGTCCTATTTGTAGGAATAAAGACAATTATTGTGCGTTTGAAATGCATTTGTTATTGGAGGGCTCATTACGGTGTACATTGTGCCGCGGTTCGTTATTTCCCAAGTGCGTCTGTAGTTGGCAATTTACCGCCTCGTAGATCGATCAGCTCCTATTATTGGAAGAGGTCGGACGTGTTCAAACATCGATTTCGCGTCGTTAATCTGAGGCTCAGCTCCGGAGGTGAGAGCTCCGCTGCCTAACCTCACGTATCTCATAAACATCCCGACCTGCACCTAATCACGAGGATACTCTCTAAAATTATCGAGAACCTAATCATTATTGCAATAACTAACAATTATACATGACTGCACATCACAGTATCTGCAATCAGTGTCTACTTAGGTGTGGAAGCGCAGTTACCGAATAACACTTATGTTATTAATGTTACTTTAATCATATACGGTAAGGTGGGTTAATGGTATGTGTGTTTACAATGTTTAAGGACTACATACCTACCTAACATTTACCGTATATCGTTTGAAAGGTACACCAAATATCATCCACCTGTGAAAACAAAAATATTACGAGTTATTTAATAGGATACTTACAATTTTATGCGCTTTGTTTCGATGGAATAATATTCTGTGGCTGCTCAAGAAAATAATAAAAAATTAAACTTTGACTAGTGATCTTCAAAATGATTTTAAATATTAAAATAAGTGTAACTATATTGTAAAGCCATGCCATGCATGCGTGCATGTATGTGTGTGTATGTATGAGTTGTGTTGTGTGTGTTGTGTGTGTGTGTGTTTTGTGTGTGTTGTAAGTTATTCGGTTATTACATATCTTGGTTGTTCAACGCACACTCTTTTTGTTCAAGGTTAAGTACCTACCTATTAGATGAGACGACATTTTTTAATTGTTAAAGTGAAAAGTTATTAATGCGTGTTCAGCACGTTTTTTGATAACAACGAAACCTCTATAGGTACTTTATATGTAGGTACTTTACAATCTACTTACCGTTTAATGATTGGCCCCCTATAGCTTATAGGTTGTACGCGGGCTGGGTTTCCGCAACTCGACGTCATAAATGCGCCTATTTTGCGTGGGGGTTTTGGCACTACTGTTATTCGTGCCAACCCAGTTCCACCAGGAAGCCTAGCAGACCCTTTATGTTGCCGACGGATTGGCCACCTAATAAAAAAACTGTAGTCTAAAGGTTTTTAGGGAGGTACATTCATTATCATTCCTTTTTTTAACTGCGTATGGATGATGCTTTTACTATCTAGGCAGAGACAATTTTTTTATTCACTTTGGAAACGAGCGTAACGTCGTAGTCGTAGTACTAAACATACACATGCAAATAGATTTTATAGGATGTGAGCGATGTGACCGAGATGCGTGCTACCACTCGGCTGAATGAATGCGAACATAGGCAAGCCCCACTCTTGTTAATTCATGTCCACTATGACTTACGAGCAGCATTCAAACCGATACCATTAGCGTTAATTGGACGCTTCAGGGCTTAATTTACTGCTCAAATTAATCGTTGCGATTGTCAGTTTATTAATTAAAATTAATAATTTATTTCAATCTGTATTGCGAACGACTCAATCATGATTTATTTGCATTAATAAAATATAACTAGAAAAAGTAATTATAGTTAAATAGGTTGTATTATATCTTGATGTATCTACGTAGAACTGAGGGGTAACGTAACGTTCCGAACGCGCGTCGGTACAATTTAACTGTAAATTTTTCATATAAAAAGTGACATTTAGACCTACCCGACGTTCGTACAATGCGTTACGTGATCGACCTACTGCTCGTTGATTGCGTAACGTTTGGTACGTACGTTAGGTACTTAGATCTAAATGTAATTTTTCGTATCGGAAAATGACAGTTGAGTTGTTATAACGCCCGTTCGAAAAGCGCAGCAACTCAAATCGTAACTAAGTATAAAAGCTCCGGAACATTACCCGTGGAGCAGGTTGATACGGTCAAATATTTTTCACTTTCCGTGAGAAGTAGGTTTTTTCTATAACTTCACCAATTTGTTCAAGTTATTTATTTGATCGATGTGCTGCGCTTACACAATGTTTTGTTGTCAGATTCACTAGTCTGACCCGTGAACTAGACAAGTACATAATCTTAAATTTCGCAATAGGTAAGCGTGATCGAGTTTTGAGTTTGACGCTAAAAGGGTATACATGTTTAATGACAGTTTCGCGTAAGTACTTTAGATAGTTCAGATATAATTATTCTCAGAAACCTGTTTACGGATTTACGACTTCGTATCTCGCAATGTGTTTATGACGAGATGAGTCGAATTCAAAGTGACGGAACAACTTTTAAGCCAGGGATACCTAGGGGACAAAATATCCCACGACATGTCAAGCGATTTATGTCTGTAGCGACGTCAGGCGAAGTCGTGTGATTTCGCGAAACTTCGCCAGACCTATCTGGCGACATCGCACGACTTATGTCCCTAGCGACGTCAGGCGAAGTCGTGCGACTTCGCGAAACTTCGCCAGACATATCGAGCACATACACATAGTACATGTCGAGCGAAGCCTGGCAACGTCGCGCTATTTCACTCGACGTCGCTGGCGACACTTGTCGCGCGATGTTGCCAGACATGTCGATCGAAGTCCGGCAACGTCGCGCTCGCGTCACTTCACCAGAGGGGTAATCACGTAACGTTCCGAACGCGCGTCGGTACAATTTAACTGCCAATTTTCCATATAAAAAGTGACATTTAGACCTACCCGACGTTCGTACAATGCGTTACGTGATCGACCTACTGACGTCGCTAGCGACACGTATCGCAGGACATTTGTCCCTTAGTGTATCCTGTAGGCTTTATGTTGTATGTGAACAAAGTGGGTTTGTTATTTGTATAGTTTCCTTGCACATTTATAACAAAATGTATTAAAAAACGTTGGTGAATTTTTCTCTTAGTTTTATTTGGTTGACAATGACATAAGTATTCATTTTTCTACATTGACACCTTAACCATAAGTTCGTGTTTAACCTCATGAAGGTTCTGTCTGTGAAACGGTTGAACATGCCGCCCACCAAGGACGTAGTTGCGTCCTTAATTGCATACTTCGCCCACCATAAGAGCCTCATTTTATACTTCAGCAAAATGAACTCAATACTAATTGAATGACACGTAAAGAAATAATTAATGATATAAAATCAACATTATCTAACTTACAATGTATATCTTAAATATACGAATGTAATAAAAATAAATAGTAATACATTTCTTTAAAACATAAAAAACAAATCACAACAGAATCAGCGTAGAAAAGTATAACATATTGAAGCATGTATTATAATATTTATAATATACCAGTTAACGCACACAAACCAAAAATATTGCCTTCTAATGGTTATTTAGTTATTTAATCCTCAATTGGAAGAACACAAAGTTTAGACGTGGGACGTTTTATTAGTGACCCCTTGGAGCGCAATGAAACAACACGTGTGACGTTGTCCGAACCAGGGTGCTTGGTTATCACTCTGCCAAGTAACCATCGACTAGGTGGTAAGTCATCTTCCATTACTAGAACTATATCACCAATGTTAGGTTCTGGAGTTTGCTGAGACCACCTATATCTATGTAAGAACCGAGTGAGATATTCGTGCGACCATCGACGCCAAAAATGTTGCAGCATGCGTTGTGTAAGTTGCCATCTTCGTAAACTGTTTAGATTAGAGTTTAGAAAACTGCTATCGGGCACTGTGAGTAATGGTTCTCCCACTAAAAAATGTCCTGGGGTTAACACATTTATGTTTTCCGGATCATTATCAAGCCGATATAAAGGCCGAGAGTTTAAGCATGCTTCGATCTGAGTTAATACGGTAGACATTTCTTCGTATGTTAGTGTGGAATTACCAATAACACGCTTTAAATGATATTTAATTGATTTTATACCTGCTTCCCATAGGCCGCCAAAATTGGGAGCATGCGGGGGTATAAAGTGCCAGGTAGTGCCTTTTGTTGCCAAAGCTTCAGCAACCTCTGAAGCTATGTTCGGGTTTTCAGTTTTGAATAATCTTTTAAGTTCCTTGGACGCACCTAGAAAGTTGCTACCGTTGTCACTCCATATTTCTGTACAATGTCCACGACGGGCTACCATTCTTCGAAACGCCTGGAGAAACCCTTCTGTTGTAAGGCTGCTTACGACTTCTATATGGACAGCTCGAGTACACATGCACACAAAGAGACATATATAACCCTTGAATGATCTTTGTCCTCGACCTCCAGAAGCACGAATATGGATGGGACCGGCGTAATCTACGCCACAGAAACTAAAAGGCCGTGTTGGTGTTACTCTTGCCGCTGGTAATTGTCCCATTAACTGGGATTTTTTTGTCGCTGAGTGTCGCACACATGTCACACATTTCCTGAAGAATGCAGAGACTAAATTCTTTGCGCCTAATATCCAATACTTTGAATTAATATAGTTTTGCATGAGCTGTGGTGATCCATGACACGTCTTCATGTGTGCGTCTGCAATAATAAGTTGCGTTAACTTAGACCTTTTGGGTAAAATTACAGGATGCTTTCTATTTTCATTAAATACTGGGGTGTTTTCTAATCTTCCCCCTACTCGAATAATACTATCTTCGTCTAAAAATGGATTCAAAGATTTTAAGGTAGAATTCCGTGGAATAAGTCCATTTTGACCTCCCAAGACTCGATATTCGTCTTTAAAGTTCTCTATTTGACATTGTCTGATGCATAAATTAAGTGCTTCTTGCAATTCTTCATTAGTTAAATAAGTCAAGTTATTGTTTCTACTTGTGTGTCTTGCTAATGCTATAAAACGTCTGCAATAAGCTAAAACTCTAACCAATCTTGTCAATGAAGAGAATCTATCCCAAAGACGGTCAAATGTTAATATTGCATGACAAGTCTTAGCCATCTCAAGATCAGTTGCCGCGTCTTTAAGTCTATCATATTTGATTTGTTTCTCTTTTAAGAAGTCTGGGCCATTAAACCACATTGCAGTATTTAAAAGTTCTGCAGGACGTACACCTCTGGATGCGTAATCTGCAGGATTGTGTTTAGATGGCACATGAGACCACTGACTTGACTCTAAGGTTGTTAGTATTTCGGACACTCTGTTCGCTACAAAGGTTTTCCATTTATGTGGGTGGCTGTTGAGCCAGGCCAGGACAACAGTGGAATCTGTCCAGGCGTGAATATCACATTTGTCAATAGTCAAATGATCAGCTATTTCATTCAGAAGCCTAGTAAGAAGCACTGCTCCACAAAGTTCCAGTCTGGGTATGGAAACTTGTTTAATGGGGGATACCTTTGTTTTTGCCGACACTAAGGTGACTATGATATCATCTGTCTTATTTATGACTCTAGCATACACCACCGCCGTGAATGCAATTTTAGATGCATCGCTAAATCCATGGAGTTCAACTATTTTGTTAGCCGTATTGAAACCTATCCATCTCGGAATGCGAATATCAGTTAATAGTGACAATTCTTCACGGTAGGTACACCATTCTTGAGCTAGGTTATTTGGAACCTCCTCATCCCAAGTTATTCCCGCTAACCATAACTTCTGAATCATGTTTTTCGCTACTATAACACTTGGTGCCACCCAACCCAGTGGATCAAAAAGCCGTGAGATGTCAGCAATGATGTTCCTTTTTGTTATAGGTATCTTAATTTTCGGGAGTGTCACAGTGTACTGAAAATCATCACGGTTTCTGTTCCAAGATAGACCTAAAATTTTGATTAGTTCATCCTCCTTAATTTTTATTCCATCATCAATTTCGAGTTTTTCAGCATCACTTTTTATTCTTTTCAGTAAATTACTGCTGTTGGTTGCCCATTTTTGGAGACAGAATCCTGCTTTGGCCAGTAAGTCGTTCATTTGCTTATAAACTTGCACTCCTTCTTCATCATTTTGGCATCCGGTCATGAGGTCATCAACGTAAAAATCGTTCAACACTCTTTTGGCGGCAAGTGGGTAGTTATGACCTTCGTCGTGGGCTATTTGTTGCAGGGCTTTTACTGCAAGGTAAGGGGCGCTTGCTGTGCCAAATGTGACTCTCTTTATCCTGTAGTGTTTCAACTCTGAGTTTGGATCATCCCTCCAGAGTATTCTTTGGAAATCTGCATCTTCTTCTTTAACCTTAACTTGCCTATACATTTTTACTATATCGGACACTAGGCAAACTGGATATGACCTCCACCGAAGAACTAAATGTCTTAAATCTGGTTGTAACCTAGGTCCAATCATGAGGTCATCGTTTAATGAAATTCCATTTTTTCCTTTGCAGGAGGCGTCAAAAACGACTCTAACCTTAGTCGTTTCTCTGTCCTGTTTCACTACGGCGTGGTGTGGTAGATATACAGCTCTTTCATCATATTTTTCATTTTCGGATATCTTCTCCATATGTCCCAGCTGTAAGTATTCTTCTATTACTTCTTTATACTTAGACCTCAGTTCTGGGTTTCTATTTAATCTATTTTCTAGCGAGTAGAATCTGTTTTCTGCTACTTCTCGTGATCGACTATATTTGCAACCTGGATCATTATTGTGGAATGGGAGTTTAACGACGTATCTTCCATCTTCATCTCGGGTTGTGGTGGCGGTAAAGAAGTCTTCGCATTTTTTCTCTTCGTCTGTCTATTTAGAAATGTTATTGACAGGTGATGGGTCTGCTTCCATTTCCCAAAACTTCTTGAGAATGTCATCTTCTGTAATTTTTGTGTGTAACACTACTAGGTTGGAAGTTTCATGAATTGATTTTACCTCACCCGATAAAATCCAGCCTAACGATGTAGCTTGAGCTACTAGTGTGCCTTGTTTGTTCTTTCTTATGCCTTCCGCAATCACCCGGCTATAGACCTCAGCGCCTAGCAATATGTCAATTCTGTTAGGAGTGTGAAAGTTAGGATCAGCCAGTTGTAATCCTTGTATGTCTATTGAATTTAATTGTACTACCCTTTTTGCGGGTAGGAGTGTGGTGACTGACCTGAGCACGAACGCCTTGACTGAAAATTGTATTTCCGGTAAAACCAATGATCGCAAATTCAAAGTAACCATTGATTTGGATCGGATATTATTTTCTCCGCCTAGGCCTGAAATGTTTCCATTAATGGTTTCCTTTTTTAAGCCAAGAAACTGAGCTGTGGATTCTGTGATGAACGATCCTTGAGAACCTTGATCCAGAAGAGCACGAACTGGATAAAACTGTCCATTTCTTGACATAGCGTTAACCAGGGTGGTGGCTAACAATACCTGATCATGATTTCCTGCAGAAAAACAAGAAGTAATAACTGTAGGTTGTGAATGTTCAGCAGTTTCTTCAATGTCTCCCTGAACAACACCGACATTGCTAGCGCCCTCAACGGCCTTGTAAGTGTCAAGATCAGAACCATTCTCAGTATGTAGCAGTGAGTGATGTCGCCGTTTACACAGACGGCATGTAGTGGGGTTTTGACACATTTTGACTGAGTGTGATCCACCTAAACAGTTGAAGCATAAACCTTTGGTTTGGACAAAGCCACGACGTGAGTCAACTCCTAGCCTTGCAAATTGTTTGCAAAAAGTTAATCTATGTGGCTCAGAGCAGAATGGGCATTGAGAGCTTTGAGCTGCATAGAAGGTTTGCGTTTTCGGAGTACTGGAGATCGAATAGTTACTAAATGGTTTTTTTATTTCTACAAATTCCAATGCCCTGTACCGATTTGTGCAAAATGTATTGAATTGTTCAAACGTGGGTAGTTCGTCTGTAGCTAAGTTTGAGGAAGCTGTCAATTCCCATTGCTTTCTTGTTTCCGGGTCTAACTTGAGAGTCAGTAAATGAATTATCATGACATCCCAACTACTGACGTCAATATTAATATTTTGTAATGCCTGTCAGGAAGTCAGTACTTGTATTAATTAGCTCTTTTAAAAATACTGACGACTCACAAGTGCTATTTCTTTGGGATAAAAACCGTTTTAAGATTGTTTGACAAATAAATCTTTTATTGTTGTATCTAATTTTTAACGAATCCCAACATTTATCATAGTTAGCTTCTGAAATCGGAGTATGGCGAAGCAACTGCTCCGCCTCCCCTGTTAGATATCCCTTTAAGTAATGCATTTTTTGCACGTTGTCGATAGCAACATTGTTGTGAACTAGCGATTCGAAGAGATCACGAAAGGTGATCCATTCGGTGTAGTTTCCAGAAAATGAAGGTATAATAATTTTTGGCAATTTAATTTGCGTTGGTGCGGTTTTCCTTTCAACACTAAGTGTGGTGTGTTCTTGAAGTTGATGGGTGAATCTTTTCGCTTCTGACCTTAACTCAGTTTTATAATCTACATACATTGAATCTGTCAAGTCATAAACCTCTTTAGTTACGTAAGTACTAGAATCATATTCAGGTTTGTCGGAGTGCAGGCTCATTAGTTGTTTATGACCAGCAGAGAATTCTTGCCACATAAATTCCAATTTTTCAAGTCTTACCTCCACATAAGATTCTGTAATACGCTCTTTTGGCGATTTCTTATAATTTTTGAAAGCGTTGCCTATTTGATTGAACCCTTGTATTTGTATTTTAATTAATGCCTCCATCGTGATGGCTTGAGTTGCGTTGACCGCCATTTTGACTACTAGCATTTGACAAGAACCCCCAAAAAAAAGTTCCGAAAAAATTCACAAGTCCATTGGATAAAACCTTAAAATCTTAAAAGTTCATAAGTGAACAAAATAAAATTTTAAAATTTTACAAGTCCATAGAATGAATCCTGAAAATGTTACAAGTGCTAAACACTTACAAGAATTTTGGTTTTGATTTTTTTTTTCGTGTGACCGTAACTAAACATTATACTAACTAAACAATTACTCTACTTTCTAAAAGGTTTTATATACACACGTTATTAAGTAGCACACTTAAAGTCTGATTGTTAGTAAGTATGTTAATCCCTTTCTTTTCGGAGTTAATTCCTTGAAGAACTTCACTTGAAAGGTCACAACCGCACAGTCACTTACGTATTGAACTAATGTTGACTTTCGTACAAATAAATAATCGTAACTCACAGTTTGTCCAGAGGCTCTAGTATAAGTTTTATTGATACAATACGTTTTCGAACGCGTTTGCGTTTAGTGTTAATTTGTATGGCAACGCAAAAAGCGCCTCTGGTGGTAACTATTAGGAACTACGCGTTGCCATACAAATTGAAACTAAACGCAAACGCGTTCGAAAACGTATATGTATCGATAAAACTTATACTAGAGCTACTGGTTCAAATTGTCACCTATGAGCGTGTTCCGTGTCCATCCATAGGCAGATTCGCCTTGGAATCGCCGTAGTATGCTGGTTGACGTATGGCGTCAAAAGGGTTGGAGTTTTTGCTGCTGGTTGTTTTTGCGTGTCGTATTTGGTACGTATTTGGTAGCGCCTATTTCGACAAGCACTGCTGCTGCGTCGCTATCGTGATTCACTAATTACGAGTGGTGGAACATCTTGATATTAATCCGTGAACTATTTACCACATTTATACTGGATATTCAACTACGAAGGACCATGAACAAAGTGGGTTTGTTATTTGTATAGTTTCCTTGCACATTTATAACAAAATGTATTAAAAAACGTTGGTGAATTTTTCTCTTAGTTTTATTTGGTTGACAATGACATAAGTATTCATTTTTCTACATTGACACCTTAACCATAAATTCGTGTTTAACCTCATGAAGGTTCTGTCTGTGAAACGGTTGAACAGTATGCAATCAATTTCCATTTGTTTATAAACACATTAATGTTCGATTCTAGGTGCTCGTATAAGTACCTAATTACTAATTAGTGTGGCCCACATATGTATGAATATAAGGAGATCGGACATGCGGGCCGATTTGTATTGAGTACGCCTGTCGCAAGTTCATTAACCCACACAAAGCACAAGTAATTGACAAGACAAAGCACGCACACATCTAAAGCACAGAACTTGTATACCTACGCTCTTATTGGACACTACACGCGCATCACATCAGGCATTTTGGGAAGAAACGTAATATTCTCTGCGATCAGCACGGGTGCACACTCGGTAACAACGGACGGTGAACTAGGTGCAGAGTATGCCCATTGAGCTAACAACTGCGACGCGGCCGCCGGCGGCTTGTCCTCTCTCTAATATTCTATGCTCTGAGGAGTCTGAGGTGTGGCCAGACATTTGTTCAAGTTTATCGACTTTGTCAATGCATAAAATCTATATCTATATCTATAATAAAATAAAGTAGTGTTAGTTCCTTTGCTTATAACTAGAACGTCTGGAACGATTTTGATGATTGTTGATTTGTTGGATTTGTCTTCGCCCCGAATAGCAGAATAACTATAAAAAATAAAACAGGTCATTCACTTCTTATTCCTGTCGCGATGCAAAGACAGACAACACTTTACAATCTAACAGTCCAGGCGCTCGAATAAAGCAATAGTTATGCACTTGCTCTGAATGCGCCCCTTTATATGGTTGAACATAAACACGGCCAGTGGTCGATGCCAGCATGGCGGCGCGGAGCTGGGATTCTGACGCTTTATGCCAGGAACGCAGAATGCCAGATCAGCAGGATGGCAGATTCGCAAAAAGTCAGATTCTCAGAATGTCACATTCACAGAATGCCAGATTCGCAAAATGTCAGATTCTCATAATACCAGATTCGCAGGCTGCCTGATTCGTATAATACCAGATTCGCAGGCTGCCATTTTCACTTAACGCCAGGTAGTTAGGTACTGTGGGTACCAGGCGACGAAATACTTACTTAAATAACAAAAGCGGGCTTTATACCTAATGGCATTCTGTATCAGTCAACCATAAGGCCAAACAGCCACATGAAAAAATGGTGCAATGGTAGAATTAAGTAATGCTATCTATTATATTTAAGTAAGTATTTCGTCGCCTGGTACCCACAGTAACTACCTGGCGTTAAGTGAATCTGGCAGCCTGCGAATCTGGTATTATGCGAATCTAGCAGCCTGCGAATCTGGTATTATGAGAATCTGAGATTTTGCGAATCTGGCATTCTGCGAATGTGACATTCTGAGAATCTGACTTTTTGCGAATCTGCCATCCTGCTGATCTGGCATTCTGCGCTCCTGGCATAAAGCGACAAAATCAAAAAAATGCATAAAAGGTGAAATCTTAATTGTCACGAAATCTCATTCTCGCACAGTATGCGAGAATTTTGGCCTGAAATCCATTCCCGCACGGGCGCGTTCCGCCCAGACCCCCGTGCCGGCATATACGACTTCCCGTGTTTATGTTGAACCATGTAAAGGGGCTCTTTCAGAGCAAGTGCATTGTAAAGTGTAATTTAAGTTGCAAGTGAAAACCGCAGCCCTATTTGTCAGCAAGAGATCGCACGCGTTAGGCCGTGTTTACGCACGGCGTAATGTCGCGTCGCGGGACACGCCGCGTAAGCTGTCAGGCGGCTATGGCCGGCGTGTCGCGCTACATTACGCCGTGCTTAAAAGCGGTCTTAGGAAGGCGTTTAATAAAACTCATTGAAAGTAGGGTAGGTATGTAAGATGTGAGTGAATATGACAAAAGCACAATAGTACATTACTATAGAGGCCGGGAAACGAAGGGTTGCAGGCCAAGTAGATATAGATAGGGAAACGCGGCCGGCAACCCCGTTTCTCGCCGAGATCTGTATAGTGCTTTTCTCAAACTTGCAATGAAATAAAAAGTACTCAATTTGTTTTATTCGTACAATTATTAAATAATACGTTTCTGATAGCTGTCAGTGCTGTCACATCATAACCTATAATTGTGTCCCACATTTCTTACTAACAAATATTCCGCTTATTCCCTAAATTAAGTATTAGTTTATAGTTACATGAACTTATATCTAACTATATAGACGATGCACTACAACAAAGAAAATACTTATAATTTTTATGAAATTTTCATACGCCGTCATGTACTTACCTAACTTTTGATTTCGGGGGCAGTAAATTATTCATGGCTACTTCTGCTCGCAATTTCGGAGGCGTACAGTTCAATTCCATATCATTTTCGTCCGAACTCATTTCGAAATCGATGGCTTTTATTAGCAAGTTTCAAAATAATTACGAACTATTGACAAATCCGGCCAACAAGAAAAGAAAACTTTTTTTCAATTTACGCGCCAAACATTTTTTTAACCTGTTTGAAGCAACGTTTTACCCGGTGACATTAACATTAGTCCTAATCTTTTTTTTTTTTTGGTGATTGAATGCCAAGACGTTCTGTCACAATTTGACGTTTATAAACAAAAAACGGTTGCTTTGCAGGCCTAGGTGTGTAAGGTTGTATGAAATTCCTTTACATATCATCTTCACTAGTCGCACCGGATACGTAGTATTTCCGGACCTAATTTGAAGTAAGTCATGTCAACATTTCATTGCAAGTTTGAGAAAAAATGGTTTTAGTTACAAAAATGAGCTTAGACATTATAAATTACCTCTAATCTTTCTTGTGACAAATGTCTATTTCGCTCAATAAATAACAGCGTCAGACACGCTTAAGAAAATATATCGGCGGGACTCCGTTAGCTCTCACCGATTAAGGTATTATAACTTTAATTGTGTCACGATTTGCAGTTAATGCGTTAGTCTCATTAAGAATGTTACCTATTCTAGCAGTCAGCGTCCCGCGCTTCCGCCAAACGATCGGCACCGCCTCAGCACGTTCGCTTATAGCTCGTGATTGTGGCCAATTATTTTCTGTTTATCTCTAATTACGCATGCGCTGCCAACGTCGCGGCTTATCGCCGATCTGCCCTTCGCCCTCAGATCCGATCGCTTTTGCTAATCAGCTCTCAATCCGCTTACATGGACCATCACTATACTCGTAGTCAAGATTTGCTGAAACAAATAGGTGAAACTTACAATGGTTCGTATTACAAGGATTATGTTGTGACCTTTGATTGCTTCTTTCGCGCAAGGTTCCGTACCTACTCAAAAATCACCGTCGAGACTATAATGTCGGGTGACAAGCAAAAGTCACTACGAAAACTGTCACTGCTCTTCAAAACCTCGTATATCGGTACGTAGTCGATATCGAGATACGACCTTTGATTTAAGTAGGTATTTGTTACTTAGTGAGTTTTGCTTGTCAGCCGACGAATTATCGTTAGCTTACGCTGTTTTGTTGTCAGTTGGTTCTCTTTTTTATTAAAATTAGCACGTGCAACATTTTTGTACCATTATACGTACGTTGTATTGTGACTCATGTGCTAATGATTAGTTATAATGTTGTGAATGTACACACAACATACTTTGTATGACCATATTCCCGTTTCAACATTCCTTCCTTACAATTTTGCAATGATCAAGCTAACCAGAAAATAGAAGGTTCCAAAATATATATTTAAAAAAAATGTTTTAACTGTGTATTTCAATAAAAATACTTATTTCTACATTACACAGCTACAATGTTTTATATCTAAGATTTTAAGAGCTATGAGGTCTTGGAGGAAGCTTCCGTTTTCAAATAATTTTAAACTAAGTATTACATATATGTTTTGTTTATACATACTCGTACTTGTCTATTTATTTTACCTTATTTTATTTTCGGTTCTTACAGTGATTAAGTTTTTGTGAGTGTTTTCTTAACTATATTTTTGCTGTATTTGGATTTTCTAATATACTATCTATGACTTGTCTAGGGAAGCTATTTAGTATATAAAATAAGTAGTTATTGTATATCCGTTTGCCATATTCGTTAGTTTTTATTGGTATCTTCAAGTATGGCTTAATAGGTAGGCTCCAGAGGTTGGAAGGCCTCTTATATCTAGCTTCCCTATTGTGTGTTCATATTCTAATATCACAGCCAATTTGACCTTATCAATAACACTTCTGATTTCTGAATGCTTTAAATGAAACTATTATTAATGTTCACTTCAACTAGGTAATACTTTTTCGCCTCGCGCATGGTCGGTTTTTGCTTAGGATCGGTAGGTACGGTGCACTTTCATTTTCCACGAAAGGCATCCATAATGTCTGTGTACATCCGCTCCCAAAATGCCAAATTGCGTTCTAGATTATTTCGTTTTGTATTATCCGTGAGTCAGACCAAGAAGAAACAAATGTCTTTTGTTTATTCTCGAGAGCGAAACCGAGTTAGAGAATGATTTATGGTTAACTAAACTTAGTTAAATTCGCGTTTTTTCATTTCTTATTAAAATTTAGCCTAGCGTCCACCGACAAGAGCAAGGCTCTTAAGTAATGATGATGATGATTAAAATTTAATCTTCTTACTATGCCTATTGACGAAAATAATAAATAATTTTCCAACTCATTTTCATTTCTTGGTGATCGTGAAGATTCAAGATATATCAAGTTTAATCGTATATACGAGTAAGTAGGTAGGTTAATGTTAAGGTTAAGGTCGATGTTCATCAGCTACGGAGAACCATGCGCTGCATTTCCGGCACCATACAGTCGACCCCAACACATTGGCTGCCAACTTTGAGCCACATTCCGCCACCACATCTTAGGAGACAGCAAGCCCTGTTAAACGAAGCAAACAAAATAGCTGCAAATCCCTAGCTACCTGTCCCCCACGAGTTTTTCGACCCGCCCCGACATCGATCGTCTGAAATCACGACATCCGCCCTACAACACTGCAAAGGAATTGAGGGAGGACAACTTTAAAATCCATGATAAATGGAAGGAGGAGTGGTTTGCAAATTTGCCTAATGTCACCCTTGCTAGTTACGACCCCACCCAAAAACCTGAGGGATTTGCGGCTCCGAGACGAGAGTGGTGCCAACTAAACAGACTTCGCACTGAACACGGTCGATGTGGCGAGTTTATGTTTAGGTGTGGGTGGCGCGATTCTCCGAAGTGTGACTGTGGGGCATCCATACAGTCAACCTATCACATTATCCACGAGTGCCCAAAAAGAAAGTACACTGGAGATCCTCTGGACTTATTATCATTAAGTGGAAACGCAGCCTAATGGGTGAAGAACTTAGATATTAATTTGTAAACATGTAGACTCGCTGACTCGGTACTAATGCCATACGATAAAAAAAAAAAGTAGGTAGGTACAGGTACATAATATTTTGGATTAATTTTGACTTATGATAGGTAGACATGAAAAATTGCTCGTTGTACAATGTGTCATGTTATACGGACAGGAACAGCGGGTCGATCAAATACTTGCATTTCGGATTCATATGATATCACGGTGCTAGCACACGGTCATTTTTCCACACACGCTAGGCTAACGCGTAAGAGCGAGTGCACAATACATTGAAATCAAATTGGAATTTGAAATATATGTGTTAGATTGACCCCTGGACCGTGGCTGTGAGCGACGGTCGTGCGTGTCGGCGCCCGCGCCGCTCGGACGGTATTAATTCACGGGCAAGTCGTGCAAACAGGCTGACGTGTCAGTTTTTCGGTGTGCATTCATGCCGGTGAAATTAGGGTGCATTAACAACAAGGTCAACGCGACCGCCGCGCCGTGTCATGTTGCTACCTTGCTACCAAAAAAGCCAAAAAGCATGCCTTGTTTATTGAACTGAAATGCATTTGTTCTTAGTAGGTACTTTTTGATTTAAATTGCCCTTGCGGTTTATTCCGCAATGGGTTTTCAACAAGGGGTTTGTAATTGTAGGGCTTTTAATATATCACCTGCTGACATAAGTCTTGTTGTGCATCATATTGCCGTTTGTTAAACAAATGAATCTGTTATCATACATTAAGAACACCGTACACTGCAAAATTCTCGAATCCCATCTTTACAATTTCTAAATTCCAAAGAATTACATAATGAATTTGCACAAAACTCTTCGCTCTTAATCCGCGGTAGCTGGGAACATCTTTAAAATCACATCAGTCTAGATCAGATCAGTTATTCATTGGCGGTTAGGCTTATCTGACGCATTTATCTGGCACTTCTGGCAGGCGTGTGAGAAAAAGCCAATCAACCACCAACAGCCGCCGCATAATCCTTGAATGAGGTGACTAACTGTACAGTTATGAAACTCTATTTAGCCAGACGAGCGTACTGATCCGATCTGACGGGCTTAGCGCTGTAGCCAATGCTTTGAATCAACATTGCATCGATGATGCTGGTTTATGGCTGGTTAATAACGAAATATTAGATGTGGTTAGTAATGTTTTGAACCTCGCTATCCATTACAGGTATGAAAGGCTTAGCAATAGCGGGTAATGTAACCATTTGTAACATATTATCGCGGGCATCAAATACGGGCGGGTATTTTTCCTATACGAGCATAAAAGTCAATATGTTGTTGGTTAAAATGTTTGTTAGGTATTGCTTTCTCGTGAAAAAAAATAACAGATGAAGGACTGAAATCTGCGATAAAACATATGACTATTTTATCGTCGAAAGTAGATATGAAATTTCGCGTTCCGTCTAACCATCGGTGGAATATGAGCTTGTGGAGTTGAGACTCATAAATATCTATTAATCATGGTAAATAATGTTTATTTAGTCATCACAATAAAATAACAATTTGATATTCAAGTAAGTACCTAGTCGTGGATGTTATATTATGGATACCGTACCTCGTACTTTCTTGCTTGAACTATTCTCGATGTATTTTTTTTTATTAAAATAGTTTCCATATATTTTATGTTTTTCATACTAAGTACCTATTTATTTTCAAAGAATGTCATAAAGCCATTGACGTCGGCTGTAATGTTGCAAATGCCACTGATATTAGAATTCATTATTTGCTCAAAGTAATTTGAACTTGATCACAACATCAAGTAATTTTCAAAAGTTGGAGATGACAAGTATCTACTTCGGTTTGAGGAGTATAATCGATTTTAAGCTCATTTAAAGCCCCTTGGCCGGATTTATGTTGCATGTCTAACGACCAAAAAAAAATAAAAAATCTACGGTCTATCGATGTTTCGAAATATTTGTTTCCGAATTTTACTACTCCGAAAACGGCTCACCGAATTTTTAATATCCAAATATATTGTTTTGCATATATTTGTAATACCCTAATTCACTTCGTCACAATATCATTTGCCAGAAATTCTAGAGTCCTTCTGACTTCCCAATTTTCTCATTTGACAAACCATTCGTGAACCATATTTTCATAATTTGTAACGATTTTCGACGACGAACAATCGATTCGTTTTCGGAATTTTGATATTTGGGCTTACATTTTTCGAGGGTTGTGATAGTGAACCAAAATCTACAAACATACTTAATTAATATGGTCGTCATTATCCTAGCGTTTTTCACTTACATATTTACACTAGGTATAAATAATTTAAAATCACAATAAATATTAGTTTAATTAGGTATGCTGAAAGGTAATAAATATCTGACATCTTTGTCTAAATCATTGAGCTGGTCCATTTATGTACTATTTCTTTAACAGCATGTGTAAATAGGTAAATTTAATTATATCCGCATATTTTTTTCACTGTTAATTTGTTGTAAAGTTATGGAGTCATCACGTTGTTCGTATTATAATAATTACAAGTATTAAATGGCTAGCATTCGTTTGGCTTGTATTAGTATAATTATTAGTAAACTTAAAACAACATTAGTATTTAGGTAGGTACCATATTTAATATTTTGAGATTTGCATCTGTCTTCGGTTTATTTATGATAGAATATAAAATTTGTAACGTTAGACTTCAAAACAGGTCAGTTTATCCTTCTGCAAAGTATAAAAAAAGCATAAACATAACATTATGTGTAAAGTTTGCCGCTTCAAACATGTAATTATCGGATGGTGAATGTATTGCACGTACACATTTCGATAGTATCTGAGGTGAGGCTGGTTGTTAGATGAGATTAGCGAGATCAATTACTCAGTTCTCACGGGCGGCGCGGGCGTTCCCGATGCCACCGCGTGCTGATACCGAGTCCAATGATCCACTACGCTTACGCGCAATACAACTAGAACACGCGTGTTCTACGCACGACCAACTAGAGTACACATATAAGCATTAACCGTAACTATGTAGCTATCCACGCCGTCACCGGCGCGGCGACGGACACATTTATTGGATACCTATAACAATTGCTGTTATTTAAAAATGTAAGATCTTAAAGTGGGTTAGATTTGACTTAGCCAGTTTTTATCAGAAT
The DNA here is from genome assembly GCA_963854355.1 of Epinotia brunnichana. Taxonomy (NCBI): domain Eukaryota; kingdom Metazoa; phylum Arthropoda; class Insecta; order Lepidoptera; family Tortricidae; genus Epinotia; species Epinotia brunnichana. The sequence continues at coordinate 15,082,300 of OY977939.1, read as the reverse complement.
TAAAAAATATATATATATGTTGGATAACTTTATAAAATGACTGATGTAATGAAAACTGGCAAGTCAAATCGAACCTACTTTAAGATCACACATTTTTAAATAAATAACATAGGTATCCAATAAAGCAAATACATATTTGGATTTTGCGTAGAACTTGGCACTCATTTAGATCTCCATTCTTTTTGCGGCGAAGCATAATTTTTGTATTGAATTGGGCTCTCCTTTTTTACATTTATGTTTTTGGTGGGATTAGCAATTTCCGGGATCCTCTCATAATACCAACATCCAAAAATGACGATTTTTGCGATATCTCGCTCCGTTAACGTTGTGTCTTCCATGGGTTTTTACGAGTCCGATTTAAACCTGGTAACGTGTTTTTTTTTACTGTTATTTCTGCAGTTTAGATGTAAAATAAAGATCATGACAGGATTAAAAAAACTGTACAACCTTGCACTATTTTAGGAAATATGACGGTATTTCACCGACCCGAAACTTTTGCTCTTGAGTGTAGTTGCGGGCGTGAGCCCTGATATGACTTGCGAAGCCGAACTCACTCTTACACACCGTAGGTATTTATAACGCATATGCAAATGATTTAAGGCCTCCACACAACGGTCGCGTGCGCGGGCCCGCCGCGGGCGCTATCCCGCTTGCATTCCCTCTTCCCAATCCAATCCCCTTGGCAATTTGTGAATGGGAAATTATTAAATAACATCCTCAAGAACAAATAAAGACTTTGTAAGTAGGTATTGTATTTATTTAGGTACATACAAATTGTACCCGATTTAGTAGGTACATCATGAGTGTTTAAATATCTACTTAGTTACCTGCTATGAAATTATAGTGGTTTATTAAACAAAAGACCAGTTAATTTATGTTTTGATCTTTAACTATAAGTACATATGTATGAGTAAAGCTGAATAATCGCACTAGATGCACTGCATATCTTCCACCATTTTTTATCTCCACTTATAATAAATCTCTAAATTAAAAAAAGAATCAGCCAGTTTGAAACTAAGCTTTGCGCGGTTCGAATGTTCTCAGCATCCCATGAACGGAAAAATATGAAACATTTTATATAGGTACATTATTATTCTAGCTGCAACTTATAAGAACCGTCAAATTTTCGTCAAAATGGCGGAATTGCTTTGCCTTTCACTTATTAATAATTTAAATCCCGTCTACGATATACCTTTACGAGACAAATGCTAAAATATAAACCATAAAAAAATATTCGATTCTGATTTGAGAACTTATATGCGCAAATGTCGTTTTATGTCGTAATTTCAATAAATGAAATCAACAAATTTGAACAATATAATTAACACGAATTTGTTTTTTTTGAATGACAATGGCACGCGCTCGGCGCATTCAGCCAAAGTACCTGCGGCGCTACCACGAAAACCGATACTCAATGTTCATATATTTGCATCCCTGTCACTCGAGTATGGTTAGTGCGATAGAGATAGATAGACCCGAATATTTTCGAATTCCGAAGTTCGTGGTTATAGCTCAGGAATCGAAAATATGGTAAATAATCATAATGTATTTTCTCGAAAAAGAATTTAAAATAAATATAGTCAAATGGAGAAAAAAACAAAGCAAGAGGTTATATAGGTAATGATTAAGTTATAAGAGTCCAAAGTTTTAAGAGGGGGTATGTTCTGTCCCTTTTCCGCAAAACGCACCTTCATATGAAACGATTGTTTTTTACTATGACGCTCGAGTATATTGACGTCACAGTCCCTCATCGTTTTCTCACTCTAACAAGCGACATTAAAACGGATGTAGCTTCATAATGTTTTGAGATATTTGAATGGGAGTTTCATTATCTTCTATCTATTTATACATAATAAATGCCTATGTCCTGACTGACTTATTCACTCAATCACTCACTCACTCACTCATCAACGCACAGCCGAAACTACTAATCTTAGAGAGTTGATTTTTGCACAGTATGTTGCTTTTATAACGTGGGCTAGGGATAAAAAGAACCTTTTTTTTTGAGCTATAGACTTAAACTTTGTAGAAAAATTAGTTATTAGAATACAAATGAAACACTTTCAGCGTTTTGGAAAATTCCACCCCTACGGGGGTAAAATAGGGGTGCAAGGTTTGTATGGGGGAAACATTTTTTTTTTAAATAGAGACTTAAAACTTTGTAGAAAGATCAGTCATTAGAATACAAATAAAGAACTTTCAGGGTTTTAGAAAATTCTACCCCTAAAGGGGTAAAATAGAGTGCAAAGTTTGTATGGGAAAAACTACTTTTTTTTAAATAGAGACTTAAAACTTTGTAGAAAGATTAGTCATCAGAATACAAATTAAGTGCTTTCAGCGTTTTAGAAAATTCTACCCCTTAAAATAGGGGGCTAAAATAGGGGTGCAAAGTTTGTATGTGGGAAACTATTTTTTTTAGCTAGAGTCCTAAAACTTTGTAGAAAGATTATTTAAATACAAAGAAAGTACTTTCAGCGTTTTGGAAAATTTCACCCCTAAGGGGGTAAAATAGGATGCAAAGTTTGTATGGGAAAAACATATTTTTTTTTAATAGAGACTTAAAATTTTGACGAAAAATTACTTATTAGAACATGAAAAATACTACATTCGGCGTTTTACAAAAATCATTCCCTAAGGGGGTTAAAAAAGGGTGCAAGGTTTGTATGGGGAACACTTTTTCTGAGCTAGACACTTAAAACTTTGTAGAAAGATTACTTATAAAAATACAAAAAAAAAGATATTCAGCGTTTTGAAAAAATCTATCCCTAAGGGTGATAAAAAGGGGTGCAAAGTTTTTATCAGGGAAAGTTTATGTTTTTGAGTTAGAGACTTGAAACTTTGTAGAAAGATTACTTATTAAAATACAAATAAAGAACACAAATCGTTTTAGAAAATTTCACCCCTAATAGGGTTAAAAAGGAGAGCAAGCTTTGCATGGGCAACACTTTTTTTTGAGTTAGACTTAAAACTTTGCAAAAAGATTACTTATTAGAATACTAAAAAAGAACTTTCAGCGTTTTAGAAAACTCCATCCCTAAGGGGATCCTTAAGATCCTTAAGAAGGGTAGCCAGTGTTGTGTGGGAAAAACTTTTTTTTTTACTAGACTTAAAACTATTCAAAATGTTACTTATTAAAATAATAATAAAGTACTTTCAGAGTTTTAGAAAATTCCACCCCTAAGGGGGTTAAGAAAGCTTTGTATGGGCAACACTTTTTTTGAGCTAGAGACTTAAAAGTTTACGAAAAAAGTTCTTTCAGCGATTAGAAAAATTCAACCTCTAAGGGGGTTTAAAAGGGGGTTCAAATTTTAAATGGCGAGCAATAAAATTTTAAAGTGTGAGTAAGAGATTTTTAACTTCGGTCTTATTCTGTACGTTAAAAGACTACAAAACTGATTTCAGAGTTTTTCCAAATTCATCCCCTAAGAGTGTTAAAATTGGTTCAAAGTTTGAGTATTTCAAGGCATTTTTAAAGTATGAGATTTTTAACTTTGGTTTTAGACTGTTTGTTCACAAACTAGAAAATGAACATCAACTTTTTTTTTAACTATCCCCTAAAAGAGGGTTCAAATTTTGTATTGAGAGAAATCATTTTCTAAGACGATAAAAAGTTCTACGCGGACGAAGTCGCGGGCAACAGCTAGTCATTAATATGACATAGCAAAAACCATTATTTTTAATACGAAGTAAACGATGAATATAATTTACCTATCTTATATTGATCAAGTATGCTAAACCGATAAAAACTTGCCTAATGGTCGTGATAAAAAAATCGTAAGTAGCGTTTAATTTGGTCCTACTGACTTAATTTAGATCTCATACATTTTAATAGACTAAACCACAAAAAAATGAAAATAGGAGTATTATCGTATTTAACCTATTAATACATAAAAGGAGTTATATCTTGAACTTCTTTCATCCACTCCTTCTTACTATTAGTTGAACATACTAGTTAAGTACTCATTTATAAATCTCAATCATCACGCCAATAGACGAGAAATGCACAAGAAATATAAAGGGTAAAGAGCTTATCCAACTAAATTTTTCTATAATAACACAATAACAGTCCCTTCATTAGGTACCTATATTTAATATGAAGATACATTATGCATTTGAAAAACATAGGTACTTCAATTTGTTTTATAATAATCTATATATATAAATGCCTATGTCCTGACTGACTTATTCACTCACTCACTCATCAACGCACAGCCGACTACTGGGGCTAGAGAGTTGATTTATGCACACTAGGTTGCTTTTACAACGCAAGCTAGGGATAAGAAGGGATTTTTGAAAATTCCACCCCCAAGGGGGTAAAATAGGGGTGCAAAGTTTGTATGGAGAACCTTTTGTTTTTGAACTAGAGACTTTAAACTTTGTAGAAAGATTAGTTATTAAAATACAAATAAAGTCCTTTCAGCGTTTTGGAAAATTTCACCTTTAAAGGGGTAAAATAGGGGTGCAAAGTTTGTATGGGGAAAACTTTTTTTTTTAAGCTAGAGACTTAAAACTTTGTAAAAAGATTACTTATTAGAATACAAATAAAGTACTTTCAGCGTTTTGGAAAAGTCCACCCCTAAGGGGGTAAAAAAGGGTTGCAAAGTTTGTATGAGGCAATCTCTTTTTTGAGATAGAAGCTTTAAAATTTGTAAAAAGATTACTTATTAAATATATACAAATAATACAAATAAAGTGCTTTCAGCGTTTTGGAAAATTCTGCCCCTAAGGGGGTTAAAAAGGGGTGCAAATTTTGTATGGGGGAAACTCTTTTTGAGATAGAAGCTTAAAAGTTTGTACAAAGATTACTTATTGAAATACAAAAAAAAGTTCCAACCCTAAGGGGGTTAAAAGTGGGTGCAACATTTGTATGGAGGAAACATTTTTTTAGCCGACTTACAATTTTGTAGAATGCTTACTAATTAAAATTAAATACTTTCAGCACTTTAGAAACTTTGACCCTTAGGGGTTTATAAGGGAGCGCAACGTTAGTATTGAGATTTTTTTTTTGATTGCGACGGACTTAAAACTTTGTTGAAAGATATAAAGTACTTTCAGCGTTTTGGAAAATTCGACCCCTAAGGGGGATAAAAAGGAGTGAGTTTATATGGAGGAAACTTTTTTTTATTAGAATACATCAGTGATTCAATACATACGTGAATTACTATCAGTGGTTTGAAAAATTCCACCCCTAAGAGGGGGAAAAAGAGGTGCACTGTTTGTGTGGGGAAAACTACTTTTTAGGTAGAAACTCAAAACTTTGTAGAAAGATTACTTATTAAAATACAAAAATGTACTTCCTGCGTTTTAGAAAATTCCACCCCTTAAAAAGGGGTGCAAGGTTCGTATGGGAAACACCTTTTTTGAGCTAGAGACTTGATGGTTAAAAAAAAAATACTTATTAGAATAAAAAAACTATGTGTTTTTTATTAATTTTTCCCCGAAAAGCGTTAATCGAAGGGGGTTCAAAGTTTGTATGCAGAGCAAGAAAATTTTAAAGTATGAGATTTATAACTTCGGTCTTAGCCTGTTTGTTAAAATACTACAAAACTTATTATATCAGCGTTTTTTTTCATTCATCGCCTAAGAAGGTTAAAAGGGGCTTCGAAGTTTGTATAGAGAGCAAGACATTTAAAAGTAAGAAATGTATAACTACGGTTTCAGACTGTTTACTATGAGGGTTCAAATGGGGTTCTAAGTTTGTATAGAGAGCAAGACATTTTGAAAGTAAGAGATTTGTAACTTCGGTTTTAGACTGTTTACTTACTAAACAAACTAATTTCAATGTTTTTAAATATTCATTCCTCAAACAAACATTTAGACGATAACATGTCCTACGCGGACGAAATCGCGGGCAACAGCTAGTTGCTAATATTTTGATCCATTGTTGCTACCGTTCTTAATAATTTTAAAGGGTTTTCTAATAAAGAATTTCTAAAAGATTTTGTGATATTGATTGAGACTTGCGCACCTAGCAATTTGTCACAACAACTTGCTATAGTTAAAATGAAAGCTCATTCCAGCTATGCCAAGTCGTTGGGACAAGTGGCATCTTTTGCAGTGTACTTTAGTTGCACACTCATTTGTAGCACGATCATTAGTTAGTGAGTGCCCTGCTCCCACGATGCGCAGATAAGATTGCGAGTGACTGATGCATAGGACAATATATAATAGATCAGCCACGGACAAAAATATGAAACTAGTTGTCTCGAATAATGGCTCATTTATTGAGATAAGTGTCTCCCTCGACTTCATTTGGCTTTGGCTGAGATTACTTATAATTACGTAACATAAACGCACTGAAAATAATGTAGACTTTTATGCACCTATGGCGGTCATGGCGGATAAATAAAATCGAATCTTATTTTCAGGGTTGGATTAACGATTGTTTTAATTCAAATTATTTGTATCATAATAAACAGTATTTGGTGAATCTAATTAAATTTGTATTTTAATTCGTATTTGCATATTTTTTCCATAACAAGTCACATGATAAATGCCCGTCTGTCCGGGTGGGTGAGTTATTGGCACAGTCCAGCCGAGTGACCTAGACTCTGCCCCTCTCACGAAACTCGGAATAATGAGGTTCAAATGTTAATAACCGTACTTGTGAGACTCGAAATAATACCTACATACGAGTTTATAAACTGTGGGAAGCACTTGCATCAGACACTATTTTGGAATTGATATGTATGTGTTCGCGTAATTATATACAGGGTATGGCCTGTAATAGGAGCAAAAAATTAAACGGTAGATTAATAAGCTTGTGAATAATTATTTACAAGTGGTTTTACGAGAAAAAAAAATATTTTTTTTGGAAAAAAAAATCTTTAAAATAAGTTGACTTGTATTTTTTTACTCTTCTGGAGTGCTATGAGTAACTTTTTATTTTAAAAACACAATTTTTTTTTTTAAATTTAAAAAAATCACAAAACTATTTGTGGAACACAAAAATGCAAAAACTATTATGACTCATTACATGAGGTTACATCAAAATCTGCATTGACTGCCGTGAAATGATCTCGTGGTGCCAAGATACATTACTTGGAGGTCGTAACTTTAGATCAAAATTTCTACGAAACCAATAATTTTGAAAGTGGATGATACACAAGGGGTTACTGCAAATGCTCTAAGGAAGCGTCCTTTTGAATATTTGCTCCTGTTACAGGCCACACCCTGTATATAGTAATCATTTGAATAGGCATCTACCAATTATTATATAACTTAATGAATTTCAGAAACAACGAAACGGTTTTCAAATGGAGCCTTTACATTTCATTATTTATTTATTCTCAAAAAACAACGGTAAGTACCTACACATTTCCTGTTTCGCCACACTGAGGTCAATTTGTCGGCGAATGTACGCTCCTTTCTAACATTTAAACAATAATAATTAAGTTATTGATTAGGTGAAACGGTTACGGGACTGATGGATGGACTGACGTAGCTGTCACCATATTATTAAATGAGATAATCCTCAATCAACAATAAACCTGTATCATATGCTCATATCATAGAGATCTCTCCGCAGATTATGATTCCAGAACACATGGCAGAGGCTTAAAATTTGGATTTAAAACGAAGTGTACATACCTACATTAGAAAAAGAAACTTCATACAAAAGTTGTAACGTAATAAATACTTACAGCTAAAAATAAAAATACCTATGTACATATTTACAAAGGGTCTAGCAGGCTAAGCTAACAAGAGTGGCCCCCACAAGGGATTTGGTTGTAATTTGAGGTGCAGTAGTGGCAGGACCTAAGAACACTGTATGCGTAATATCAGCCTACGATCTTCTTTTTTATTCACGAAAATATCAAAAAATCAAGGTAATTTTTAAACTGCTATTTTAGCTAAACCAAGCAAACTATCAAAAAAATTACTTTCAAATTGAATGTTATTGAGAACATATGTAAGCCATTTTATGCCCTATATGTAACTGAAGGGTTCTGGCTTTAGTCAGCACGAAATTAAAGGATATTGAAAATGGCCTGAATGGCGTCGAGAAAAGGATAGTACGGCCGTGCCTCTTTGTTTTGCTCGACGATTGACATTGATCAATATGATGGTATTGATATGATATGATATAGTAAACATACGTTCGTAAATGTTCGAAAAGTGGCAAAAAAATTAAGCGAAAAAAAAAAATTTTTTTTCATCCAAGTTCAAGGATATGAATGTCTGTAGAAATATGCATTATGAATCCCATTTTATGCTCCTTAATTCTGAATTTATTTAGTTACTCTCGCTTGCTTGGTTTAGCTAAAATAGCAGTTTAAAAATTACCTTGATTTTTTGACATTCTCGTGAATAAGTGAAATAAAAGAAGATCGAAGGCTGATATTTATTATTTGTTTGTGGGCCTTAATATGCCGCTTCGACCAGCAAGTGATCTATTGTGGCAGCCCTTGTTTTAGAGTTCACCGTTAAGTCCCGTTGCCTCCAGGAAATTCCAGATTCTTTGGGCGGTGATATGTTGTACTTCTTGTGGGTGCGTTATGTGCCGCCCTAGGTAGGTACTTCTTTTATGCATGAGTGGTCCGCAGGAGCAGAGAATGTGCATTGCAGTCTCCTCTGTCTCCTGGCAGAACCTGCAAGTTGTGTCCTGCTTCATACCCATTTGAAACAGGTGTTTGTTCAATTTGCAATGTCCTGTCAGGATTCTTGTCACTGCGCAGGTTTTGTGCCTTTTGAATTGTAATAACTCTTTAGACAGCTTACTATTGAACCCTTCGATCAGGGCTTTAGCTTGTTTTTGTCCTTTGGTGAACTTCCACAGCTTAATTGCCTCTGATTTTTCCGCGTTGTTTAGCAGAGAATATGCTTTCCGTTTTGTGATGCCACAGAACGGTTCCGGGCCGACTAGGGCCGTGTCTGCGCCCTGCCTTGCAAGTTCATCTGCTCTTTCGTTTCCTACAATGTCGGTGTGCCCTGGTACCCATCTAAGTATGACTTTGTTGGAGTTCGCCAGGGTGTTTAGATTATTTTTACAATTCTGGACTAGTTTAGAGTAGGACTCTAGTGATTCTAGTGCCAGCAGAGCAGCTTGGCTGTCCGAGTTGATGTAGATATGTTGGTTCCTTAGGTTTCTTTCAAGGTTGATCTCCACGCATTTATTTAATGCGAAGAGTTCAGCCTGAAAGATTGAGGCCTCCTTCCCCATGCTGACGCTAGCTTTGAACTTTGGCCTCTCACCGTAGATACCACATCCAACATCATCACCTTTTTTTGATCCATCTGTATACCAAATGTGGCTTCCCTCCTTGAAGTCCATTTGGTCATTTGTCCATTTGTCTCTCGGAGGTATTTCCACTGTATACAGTCTAGTGAATTTGCATTCCACGTATGTGTCGTCAGTGGGCATGCTTAGGTTTTTGTTATCAAAAACAAGGGCCTCAAGTTTGCTTAGCGCTTGAGAGCGCCATTTTGGCCTTGTTAGTGTGCATATCCTGTAGATGCACTGCTTCGCCTCCTTTTGCACTTGCAGGTGGAGTGGCGTTAGATCGAGCAGTGCATCCAAGGCTGCCCCCGGTGTTGAGCATAAAGCTCCTGTTGCTGTTAAGCAAGCTGTACGCTGAAGACTGCTTAACTTTGTGATGGCTGTCTTTTGGTGGACTTTGTTACACCAGACTGCAGAGGCGTATGTGATTATCGGCCTCACTACGGCTGTGTAAAGCCACAAAGCAATTTTGGGTCTTATGCCCCATCTTGCTTCTGCCATTCGACAGCAAGTCCACATGGCCATTTTTGCCTTTTGTATTGTGTTATTCAAATGAGCGTTCCAAGTTAGCCTTTGGTCAAAGGTAACTCCTAGGTACTTGACCTCATTTGAGTAGGGTATTTCCTGTCCATTCAGTTTTAATTTGGCAAGCTTATCTAGTTTCCTTTTCCTAGTAAAAGGAACTAGTACTGTTTTGTTCGCATTGATGGACAGGTCATTTTCTTTGCACCATTTGTTTATGGTGTTGAGCGCTCCTTGCATTAGGTTCGAAATTGTGTGTAGGCAGGGACCTTTGATTATGACTACAAGGTCGTCGGCATATCCTTGCGTGTCATAGTCTAGGTCCTTCATAGTTGCTAGGAGTTGGTCCACTGCCAGGGTCCATAGTAGTGGGGATAGTACGCCTCCTTGAGGACATCCTCTTGTGGTGTAAAATGTAAACTCAATTGCATTGAGGGTCAGAGTGACTATTCTATTTGATAGCATGCTCTGGATCCATCTGATGGTGTTTTCGTCCACACCCTTTGATGCCAATCCCTTAAGGATAGTCTCTGTGGGTGTGTTGTCGAAAGCTCCCTCGACGTCAAGGAATGCACATAGAGCTGTTTGCTTATCCTCTAGGGTTTTTTGCACTTTGTCGACCAGATCTAGTAGTGCAGTTTCCGTAGATTTCCCCTTTTGGTAAGCATGTTGGTTCAGACTCAATGGTCTGACTACCAGGTATTTCGCTCTTATGTGCTGATCAATGACTCTTTCCATCGTTTTCAGTAGGAAAGATGATAGACTAATTGGTCTGAAGGCTGATATTACGCATACAGTGTTCTTAGGTCCTGCCACTACTGCACCTCAAATTACAACCAAATCCCTTGCGGGGGCCACTCTTGTTAGCTTAGCCTGCTAGACCCTTTCCTATAAAGTAGTCCCCCAGGTCAGCGCTCTGCGGTAGGGTGCCCATAAGGCTGGCTACGTTTCCTCGCTGAATGGCGATGCCAATTCTTTGACCGAGGAACAAGCCAGCCCTATGGTCAGCAGTGTGCTTGAAGAGACGTTTTTTTAGGACCCGGTATAGATCTGGGGCGTCTGGACCCCACGGCCCAAGCGTCTCTACTGCGAAAGCCGCAAACACATGGTTGCCTGCAAGGCCCGTATATTTGCGGCGTTTGGCAGCCTCTGCCGAAGTTACCTTTGTGCCTAACGTACCATTAAACCCCTCCTGTGGTTTATAATATACCTTCGTAAATGTGAAACTTTATAATTTTGGATACCTGTTCCAATCCTAAAAATCAGCCCTATAACGGGATACATTAGAGTGGCATTTAGTATGTGAATTCACACAGTCGAGTCGCTAGTATAGAATAGGTAGGTAGGAACAGTTTGGACTTAATGCTTGTCATTATAACGCAATAGTATAAAATAATATTACGCCATAGTAAACCTGAATTGAAAACATAAAATAAATACAGTAAGTGCATAGTCATAGTCTACATTCTACATGAATAGACACAAGACGAGACGTCTTCCTCGTCCCCTTCACGCATCTGCAATGATGATGCAAATTCGGCCGAGAATTCTCGTATCGCACACTTTCATAACAATCCGGTGATTGATTACATAAATTTGAATACTATGCTGTTAAAGTCAAATTAAATTCATCCGCGGCATGGGATAAAACGTCTCAGCACGCTGATAAATTACGAGAGGCATGATTAAACGGCGATTGCGATGTGAAGCTATGATATTAAGTATGTCGTTATGCATATTTCGTAGTTTTAGCGAGTCCTTAATTGATAAAATATGGAAACTTAAAGGCCTCTTAATAATGCATTTTGTAATATATAAAAAAAATCTTGGTCAAGTGCAACAACAACAGAAAAACAAGAAGCAAATCATTTTTAACTCATTAGTGCAGTTAATGGCTCGTTTTACTTTGTCACACTATTTATCTCGTCTGAACTTATCATAGTGGCGTCGGTTCGGGGTGCTATGTTATCTTGAACAAAGAATTACTAGGGTCTGAAGTTTCCTAGATGTATGAAAGCGTACTAAGTATTGGGAGCGAATCTGTTTGTAAGCAAAAGCGAAAAAGGCAAAAGTGAACATTGAATATATTAACGTATGAATGGTATTTGAGCAGTACCGGACATCACGAATTAGCCGAAAGCAGTGAAGCGCGAGTGTAGCCACAATAACCCCATATTTTCGTCTTATTATAGTAATTAAGTCCGTATAAAACCACCCGCAATTATTATAATGATTAAACACGTGCGCTGAGGTGAAGCGTATTGCTCGGTTTGCCGGACAATGGTTCCGTACAATTATCGCCATTGATTCTGCGGTCAGAAGGGACGAGGAAGTAGCAGGTGGGCAGTGAAAAAGCAGGAAAACTACCCAAGTTCCCATGATTATGGAACGTTAAGTATGGTAATGGAATCAAAAGTTAAAAACATGATTATTAATTCTTATTAAAAAAATGTACCCTATCACCACATTGCTATGATATAATATTGTTTTGTTTCAGTAACTTGCATAAATGGATTGGCTGATTATTTTGAGCACGTTTTTCGCTTGACAGAAAACGACCAAAGGGTCGACTATGCAAGCAAGTAGGTACGCGTAAGCTTTATTTTATGGGTAAAATATGCAAACAACTATACCAAAGCATGGTTATAAAAGCTGGTTGACTTTGCACAATTTTTTTTAGATTTTTCGTGAGTAGCACATTTCTCTTTTTGTGCATCTTCGATAAAGTGGGAGTTAGGTATTATAAAACGTTGCAATTTAATTATATAACTACGTGATAGTAGCGGCGGCACTTCCTATATGTTCCCGATCCCATACATTTAGCAGTATATATGTGTGACAACTTATACATTTAAGAAACTGTACTTAATGTAATAATGTGACTAAAGATATAATTGTGTTACCGATTTCACAACATTAAACGCTAGTCGTGTAGACATCGACACGTGAAATGATAAAAATACTTCCAGCCTTTGTGACATTTATGCCAAGCTAAGCTATGCGGTCTCAGTTTTATGATGGCTTTACTAGGCCCGAGATTGGCATGCTCATTAGTAATTGACAGAAATAGCACTCAGCACTAATAAGGTTCATGCGCAAGCGTTGGGCTCAGCCATGTCTCAACTCTCAACGCGCGCTTGATGAACATAATTATATAGAGTCAAATTGTCAATTGTTTTTTTCCGCACGGCTCATCGGTTCATATATTAAATTTATTGATAAAAATTACCACCCAAGTCTCCCAACCAAGAAAAAATAATTTCAAACCAACTATTCACAAAGGTTGTCATTTTATAAATAACGGTTGTAAGATCATTTTGAATACATAAGTTCACTTAAGCATAACCCTTAAATTATGGTTGACTGCAGTATTTAAACCTGAAACTACAGTCTATAACCTGCATTAGCTGAAAATAAATTATATTTGAACTTAGTCGATAGTCTAAGGCGTGAACTAGCATTGTGAAATCGTTAGCTGGCGGCGCAAACGCTCTGCGCCGTAAATAATTGGAAGCGCACTGTTTGTACTAATGCCCGATCTAAGCGCATAATTCCTCTTTTTGAATTGAGTCATAAATTTGTTATTGGAACGCAGCAGCGGTTCGCACAGTCCGCATTGAACGTGGGTTGATGCGGAATCTAACTTAAATAAATGAGAGAGGAAATCGGTCTGTGTTCGTTAGCTTTTATTTGCTAACCAACAGGTGCGATCAAAATGAAATATAATATAGCTTGCATTTAAAGCTGTAGGTATCTAAGTTTTGTTTATCCAAGATTAAAATAAATGTCTTCCTTGGAATACCTATGAATAAAAATGTTACAGTCTCATACCTCCTAATCGATCTTGATTATATTTACGACACGAGAGATTCCAATAGCGAATTTGTTAGTTAAGCAAGATTGCGGCACGCAGTAATTGACGTGCTTGCATCGCACCGAGATCGACAGATGACGTAAACGATGAACAGAAGCACCAATAGGTACCATGTTCCGCATGCGTCTGCGCAATCAGAACAAATGAAATAATATTATAATATAATAAGTAGGTATTCAACGAATTTTATGTAACTTTTACATGGGTTACTCGTACGAACAAAATAACTTTATATTTAATTAAATAACAATTCAATAAAATGGGAAAACATATAATGTATATGTAACCACGAAAGATTTATTTTAGTAAATTAAATGTAACTTTATAAATCCTATTTCTAGTAGCAAGGCTTAAAAAAGCAATGAAACTTTAAAATCTTAGTCTATAATGAATGGCCGTGCGACAAATTACAATTCTCTCTCTCAGGGATCTCGGCTATCTCATCTTGGATGTTTTGCTTGCGTTTGGATATTGTCTTCGGGTTTTTAACTTAGAACTTGACTTTATAAATATCCTCGCACGAGAAAAAAGGCGGAAGTGAGATCCGGGCTTCCTCCTAAATTAGGCGGCGAACTGTTACATACAAATTTCCCTCCACTCAAAAACAATATAATTTATTATTATACAAGATATTCAGTGCTGCCATTTACAACAAAATATGGCCCACCATATATTATGGATGTTTTCCACGAACCTTAATGAAATATATCATCATATAATTAGGAATCAGGCATGAGAATCGAATAGTTATGATTACACAAATACTGTAAACAAAGAATAATAATAATAAATAATACATTTTATTGCTAGCGCCAACCTTAATTCATCCTTGTAGCTGTTTACCACGACATAGTTACTCGCTTCTTGATAATTTCTCAATTTTACTGTTACTTATTCAGGGTTTAAGCTAAATTCGACTTAATCCGGTGACAGTAATTCCTGTCACCCCTTAAAAGATTAATTACCAGTGATGGCATTGACCTTATTCTCCGTTAGAGTTGAAATATGCAGATTTTTGCAAAAAAGTTTGATGAACTCTAACTTGGAAACGGTCAGAAATATTAACATAGTTTATTTGGAAAATTTTAGGTAAGCTAGTTTAGCCTTAGTACGTCCTCTTGCGGGATAGTCCATGGTTCCGTTCCTTCCTGTAGGTATATATAGGTAGAGCAGCACTGTTTAGCCTAAAACACAGGTTTTACATACGTAGGAAGCAGAGTTTCTAGTTTAAGTACTGTATTATGAATATGAAATACTGATTCTTATGATTAAATAAAAAATTAAGTAGTCATAATTAAGCACGATTATTGTGTATGCTCATTGCTCATTGACCTGCATTTATGGTAAATTAAAAATAAGCAGTAAAGTATTCAAGGGGTCTCAAACAGGTTTGGGTTTTGATTGAATCAGCGGGTCAATCAATCAATAAAATTTTAGGATGGCTGTATAGGTACTTTTTTCTCATATTGTTTTATTTTAGTTCATTAATGTACGCACTTCTGTCATTGTATCGTGGTGCGTCACCTTATAGTTACTCAGAGGTTGGCGCTTGGTACAGGGTACAAGTATAAGTGATGCAAAAAAAAGCACATAAGCATAGACAATTAGAGTACACCGCAACGCAGTACTAACGACACTTTTCTCCTCTCACTGCAATAACAAGACATATTGAGTGATTTCATACTTATTCGCATAGTAAAAGGGTCATGTAGATTGGCAATTTGACCCGCACAGGCACTTATAGGCTTGATCGGATTTATTCGCATTACGTGTAATAGCAATACGTCGAGACTCGTGATGCAGCGCTTGTAGCCATTGTTCTTCGACAGCTCGCGCCGGTTGATGTATGCTTTCGGTGCTCCAACCATCTGCGACTAATTGTACAGTTAATCAGAACAGAACATTCCTTTTAGCGCGCTACTATAACTGCCACACATTGTTTATAAAATTAAAGGTTCAATAAAAAGTTAACAGCAAACAAATGTAGGTCTCAAACACGGAGCGGTATTGGTAGAAATATTACTATTTTATTTGGTCGTTTTATGGTAAACTGACAGCGTAACTTACGGATTTGGAAGCTTGCAGCTACAAATGTCTCACATATGCGTCGCGTAACCCTAAAGGAAGACGCTGAGGATTCCAAATGTTAGATGAATCATTTAAATACGGTTCGTCGTCGTGAACACAGTGCATCTGCCTCTAACACCTTATTCACCACCAGCACTACAGAAAACTATGCTGGGTGTTATTATTGTTGCATTCCTCCTAAAGACAGAGGTACTTCTGTAGACGGGCTGCTCCAAATACGAGCGAGATGATATTACATTACACACTACACTGTGCCCCAGTTCGCCGATTTTTCCGTCAATTGTGGACCGATTTCCAAGATTCTTTTTTTATTCGAAAGAGTATACTCCCGAGGTGGTCACCAATTTGGGATCTGATGGTGATGATGGGATCCTAGGGAAATTGAGGGCAAGCCTCAAATTTTATAGGCACGCGTGTAGTGATTTTGATATTTTCTATTATAACTCGTGTATTTACCCTCGAAAATCGCAATTTTGGTTAAGTGGAACTGATGATGAAGACTACAGATGACTTATGGAACTCCTCGAATATGTTATACTGTATGTTCGCCGATTTCTCCGTCAATTGAGGACCGATTTCCAAATTTCTTTTTTTATTTGAAAGAGTATACTCCTGAGGTGGTCCCATTGTCACCAATTCAGGATCTGATGATGGGATCCCAGGGAAATTGAGGGCAACCCTCAAATTTTTAGGCACGCGTGTAGTGATTGCGGTATTTTCTATTATAACTCGTGTATTTACCCTCGGAAATCGTAATTTTGGTGAATTGGCACTGATGATGACGACCACAGATGACTTTTGGAACTCCCCAAAGATGTAAAGTACGTCAAAGATTCTGACATGATTCCGTTGAAGTAGCAACTAATGAAGTGTTAATTCTGAGATCCTTCAGGAATCGAGGGAACTCCTCAAATATTATCAGCCCACATATAGCGACTTGGGGTTTTTCTGTAATAATCATAGCATTTGCTATCGGAAAGCAGTTCATGTGGTAAATTGGAAAGGAAATGGCTTGGCGAAGTACTGAATTGAAGTCGGTTTAAACTTTGTTTTTAAAGTAAATTATCTTATGTATTTGTTCTCTGTAGCAAAAAATAATTTTATAAGTAGTGTTTAATGTAGTCATATATTTTAATTTTAAGTGTCTTTGAATAAGTTATTTATAAGCTAATTGACTCCATTTGTGGACATTTCCATTAAAATGTTCAGCTTTAATAAATAATAGATAACTATACCTACCTACCACATAAAGACGAGTATTACATTGTATAGCGAATCCATAAAATTCTCGTTACGAATTAATATTTACAACTTTAAAACGACCTAATGCAAAATTGATGTTTGCGATGCAACGTCTAGACACCGGCAAGAACAAGTTCTACCGATTCGTTCTTGTAATATCGGTGTAATTTATTTAATGTTAGAAATAGACCTCGCTCAGCACCACAAAGAATATTGGCTTTCACAACGGAACCTGGCAAATTTATGTGCCGCGAGATTTAGCCTGCGCCCGGTGTGCGCTGAACCAATCACGAGAGCACCGAACATCGGCCACGCCGTTATCAAACGAAACCCTTTGTTACTGCACCATTTATTGCAAAACGTGGCTCGAAATGAACATATTAGATCACGCACCTGCCAACTCCTGTCAGCTATCATCCACCGTTATATCGTGAAAATATAAATGTCTAATTATCTAGATAGGCAAGCAGAACGTTAGGTAAAGGTGTTTATAGAATTACATAGGGATCGATTATAGTGAACTAGTAATTTTGCAGCCTACTACCACATTTGCCTAGTATCGCCTTAAGCCAGAGCTGTTACTAGGAATTATGAGTGGTCGTCGCGGGCTTCCACCTGCTCTTGAAAAACGTTCACGTAATTACGCTAATAATTGTTCCACTTACGTATAAACATTTCTAAAAGAATTAGCATTATGCGTGGTTGGGGCTAAATTCATATTTTATGAAGCGGACGGTTTTCTTACATGCAATTAAAACGCAAGCACTCCTTACTAGAATGCTTCCATCATTAGTAGGTGGTAAATTTTCAAGACAATTATGGTACTTTATTCAATTAAACTGAATTGATCAGCATCCTGTTATAAATTATAATTGGATCTTGCTCTACATTTCCTATTATTGACAAACGAATGTAGTTTTTGTTATTACATGGTAATTAATATAACATATCTTATTTATCAGTAAATTGCATCGGGCGCGGGGCAGAGCAACAGGTTGCGCATGATGCGCATGCGGCGGTCCACGCCGGCAGCCTAATTGATGACACGAGGCGTTACAGTTACTGTCCACTTGGTAATTGGTATCGATCGCGTCGCCGTTGGTCTAGCCGCACGATGGATACTTTGGACCAATGATATGGACAAAAAATATCAAAATAAAGTTATTGAATGGTTCTCATGCGAATCGATTAGTTATAATACTGCAATATAACAAAATGCAACAATACTAAATAAAATAAAAACTTACTGACATCTTCCCCGCTATTCTGCAACAAGTTTTAACGTCACCTCACAGTTCCCCTACAAATATATCTTGACGCCGTGATGCCTAGTAACTAAGCGTAATCAGAGGTCTAGTTTCGTAAGGCGTGACGGATGAGGTGAGGCGCATGACGCGTTCCGAATAATAGCTAAGCCCCGCTATCCTGTAACTTGTTCTAACCTCACCTCACCGTTCACTAACAAATATATCTTGACGCCGCGATTCGTAGTAACTATAACTAAGCGAAATCAGAGGTTTATGTAGTTTCGTTAGGCGTGACGGGTGAGGTGAGGCGCATTAGCGCGTTCCGAATAACAGCCAAATACACCGGTCCTGAGACCAGACGGATTTTAAATGTAGTCCAGCATGTCGATCACGTAACGCATTGTACGCGCGTCAGGTAGATCTTAGTAAATTTAAATTTTTATATGGAAAAATTACAGTTAAATTGTCCTCCTCAGGTCATATTGTAGGTACTGTATAGAGTTCTTCGGTCTAAAAAGTTCGAAGAAGCCTTGAGATACGAAAATATCCTAAACTAATACGATAGCCAATAAGTAAAATAACGAAATATATTCAGAAATCTTACTTGTCTTCTTCTTTACAGTTGAGGGCAGCATCCTTCAGTCGATAATGATCGAGTTTATTTCGACGTAAATAATTTGTCCCTCTTGCACTTATGCACCTAGATACCTACTTGCTAGTAAGCGACAAATGCTATATGTCCGTCATAAACGTGATTATGCTAGCTATTAGGCAAGCCCGCCGTCCGATCACACATCAAAACAATAGCTGGTCGCCTAACGGACCAAACATTAGGTCAGCCTGGTGTGATGGAGGTAAAAAATCCTCAATAGGCATCAAACACAAGCATCAACCATTTCTCATTCTACATACCTAGGTACTTCTAAAATTCTAAAGTATACGTAACTATTACGATAAGAAGCTATAAAATCAATATATATTTTGTGTCCAGGTATTTCCTTTTCTAGCCCACTGCGTCAGGGAGGTCCTACTCTAGAAGTTAGAAGTACGCAGGCGGCGCGACGCAGGCGCATCGCGTGCCGCCACGTAACGGTACCAGCAGCTGATCCTTGCTATTGTCCTTTAATTAAACCCAATAACGCAAACACAAGCTATTCTAGTTATTTGCAAAACCGGAAAATAATTAGATGATAACTCTAACGAGCTACTACTGTTGAAAATTTAATTGTTGTGAATTACACTTTTAAAGGGCGGTATTTTTAGAGTGGCTAGGGCAGTTAAAATTAGGTAATTACGTTCTCGGCTTGTATTATGCTAATTGTACATCTGCTTTCGTTGTTTCGCGGTTAGACGCCTAGAACAGGCACCGTTTGAATGTTCTGGGAACTAATACAGCGTGTTATTTCTCTAATTGTGTTCGAGTTGCGCAATTTTCACATTAAATAGTACTTATTCTCGTTTGAATCTTAGCGCACGCGGGTGCGCCTGCGATGAACCACCGGTAGGGTTACGCTCATAAATACTCATAATATATGCACTAGGCACTAATAAATAACAAAGTATAATTGAGTAAGCTCGGCTGATTATTATTTGAAAGCTATTACATATTAGATTGCACCAACCCAAATCAGTACTAACGAAAGCTTTAAAATCTTTAGGAGGTACCTGTTTATGGGGAAATTATATGTATATCACAAAAAAACTAATATGTTACATAATTCGTCGGGTGACAAGCTAAACTCACTTAGTAACAAATACCTACTTAAATCAAAGGTCGTATCTCGATATCGACTACGTACCGAGATACGAGGTTTTGAAGAGCAGTGACAGTTTTGGTAGTGACTTTTGCTTGTCACCCGACGATATGCAGATTAGAATATCCATTATAAGTGTCGGTCATACTCGTGCCTAATGTGGGTATAAAAGGCGCGATCCTTTTATCTCCCTCTCATCGTGCCGGGTGAAATGGCATCTAATGACAACCCTGATAGCTGCTAGAGACGTTGTCTAATTAAGCGCGGGCCTGGCTAATTTGACGCGTGAGCGGGCTGGCTGCGCCTGCGCCGCACCGCGCCGCTGCCCTGCGCCGCCTAATGAATGGTATCGCACACGTTCATCGCGCCAAGTCTCTTCGTGCCCGGCTAGCGCCCGCGCAAACGGGAATCTAATGACTGCTCTCCGAAAACATTAAATCCGATCCGATTAATAGCAGGTACCTACCTATTTAATGAAACATTTTGATGCTTCGGCTCAATCAGCACGAATGGGTTTATATCTTCATTAAATATTAGTCATCCACGAATATATTACTTTTACTATTAAATAACGTTTCAATATAAAATGAAGAAGTATGTCGTAAAATTGGATTACGTAATGTGTGACTGTACAAAAACACGTTGATTCACAACCAGTGAGGAACGGTGATGTGCATGCATTGAAATGCATTTATTTAATAAGGGAAAAGTTAGTGCTTAGGTAGATTGAGTTGGGCGTTCTCTTAGAAAACCGAGGCTAATGTTCATTCGCTGTTTGCATCAGGCTGTAATGTTGATTATAGTCATCGGTTCGTCGATGTGAATGCAGCTACGCTGAGCACTGATGTGTTTATGCACGCACAAAGCTGCTTGAAGATTGTTAAGACTAATGGAAAAGGTATTTAATAAGCATCTGTATCTAAGTGCTGTTATTGAAAATTTGTAATTTTCGTAATTCAAATTTTCAGGTAGATTCTATCAAAAGTAAAACTACACCGAATTTATAAACTGACAACAGGCGGGATCATATTGTAGATCAGTAGGTATATGCTAATTTATTATCATCATATACTTATCTACCTAATCGCATATTAAACAGGACCTCTGCTGTGCTTTTTGGCCCATTCGAATCGCTCAAGATCTAGTTAAGCGTCTAATTTAACATATTACCATAGAAATGTTTCGTCACATATGCATAATTATATAGCTGTCGCGAATAAATAATTTGGTTAGGCTACACCGAATGTTGAACTATAAAATGGCAACCAGGGTCCAGGAGTAGCATAATATTTATATGACATAACTGGAGTTAAAACTACAATGTGAATTTAACGCACAAACAATTATGTTATTAACTTTAATTTGGCGTCGTTAAATAAAACAAAATGTCGAGTCGAGTTTAATTAGGCAGTGTTTATTTTGAAACAGAATTGCACCACAAATAAGGGTAAAGGCCTCCACACACCGGTCGCGGGCGCGGGTCGGCCGCGGGCCCGCGCATGTTGTAAAACATTGAAACTACACTTCAAACACACATCGAACGCGGGCCGCGGCCGGTGTGTGGAGGCCTTAAGGCTCCTAATTGCGTGAAAAAGTAATTAGGTGGAGGATAAAAACTGGGCATAGAGCATCTTGAGCAACAGCCCCGCGGCTCCTGGTCATCTGGATGTGATGCTATCGCTCTATATACGGCTGGACTATCGTTTTTTCTCGACTACTAATTATAATTTCTAGTAAGTGCAATGCAATTACCGCTACGACAGGGCTGCGATGACGGAATACATCCAAGTACGAGTAAATAAATATGCTACCGAGTTGCTCAAGCCTCTTCAAACTTTCACAAACACCTCTAAAATTCTTGTCATTACTGGGCATTCTAACAATGCTAAGTAAAATGCTATAACAGCTGCACTTCGTTATGCATTATTATGTAATAATCGTTTATATTTCTCGTTTATGTTTTGCTATAATTGTCGCATTGTTATACCTACTCAGAATTATGGTTAGTAAAAATTTACAACAAAACATATTTCCATAGATATCTAATGATATAAAAATATCTATCTACTCGTAAATAAGTAAACTTGAGTTTTTATAAAGTAAGAAAAACGTGTAGAAAGAAGATGAGGGAAAATGGTAACTGTATACGCATTTAAACTGGATCGGCGACGCGACGAGATTGGACTCATGCTCGCGCTTATCCGACAATTTGTCACTACCTGACAACATTTTCGGCCACTTGGTTAAAGGACAAAGAATGGGTTACAAAACAGAGCGGTAACTTCATATTTTTAACACAATAAGTAAGTAAATATAGGTTTTCAATAATGTTACATTACAAAAAACCTTTTATAGTTGGAAACACATTTGCTTACCCCACTCTTAAAATATGTCACAATTAGTTGTATTGAGAAATATAGTTCGTCAAATAACAACAGTAACCAACTTTCTACCACTTCCGACCCCCATTTGCAGGAATCTTTAGCTGTAATACGTAAAGTAAAGATCATAATTTAGGAGCGTCTAATTCTAATTAAGCTAATCTAAAACGAGCCAGGCCTCATTAGAAGTGCTACGTGTATACGACTATTCGGTTTAGGAGTATGGCTTAGTAGAATGGTTCATAATGAGTATTTACATAAGTGTCAGTCTGCGCAGGACCCTCGGCCGCAATCAGCCGGCTAATTACTGCGGCGCGGGCGCACGACTCGGCTAAAAGGCTTTAAGCTGTGTCATTTGTTTGCGGCCATAATGGACTGATAACGGATACAATTGCGACTTTTTGAGTTAAACTCTTGTGGTCGTGCTATTTCGATGGGTTTAATGAATGATGATCTTGTGCAGCGTGGAAAAAATAAAAGGATTGGGATTAATTAGGCACTAAAGCTTTAGAAAAGTGTTTCGAGAATGTTAATTAATTATATAGAGTAATTAATTTCTTCTTTCCTACTGGATGCGCCAATAAGGAATTGCTCAACATGATGCATAAACATCCTGATTGTTATAACATGGGCAATGTGTTTTAATAACACCATAATAACTTAATAAACTGAGGCCCGATTAGATCAAACTCAGAAATGTTGAAAGGTAAACAGAGATAAGCTTAAAACATCAACATTTTGTCGAGTAATTAATTTTGTAAGATACTATATTATTCGTTGGTTGAATTTACACAAAGTTGAATACTGACATGCTCTACATTGTAGGTAGGTACTTATATTTGTTATTTTATCTATATATATAAAAGAAGACTTCCTGACAGATCATCAACACACAGCCGAAACTACTGGAACACTTGAAATTTACACCCATACTACCTTTTATAACGTAGGCGACGGATAAGAAGGGATTTTTGGAAATTCCACCCCTAAAGGGGTTAAATAGGGGTGCAAAGTTTGTATGGAGGAAACTTTATTTTTTGAGCTAGAGTCTTCAAACTTTGTGGAAAGATTACTTATTAGAATACAAATAAAATACTTTCAGCGTTTTGGAAAATTCCACCCCTTAGGGGGCTAAAAAGGGTTGCAAGGTTTGTATGAGGGAAACTCTTTTTTGAGATAGAAGCTTTAAAGTTTGTAGAAAGATTACTTATTGAAATACAAAAAAAACAACTTTCAGCGTTTTATAAAATTCCACCCCTAACGTAGTGCAACATTTGTATGGAGGAAATATGTTCTTTTAGCTAGAGACTTAAACCTTTGTAGAAAGCTTACTTATTAGAATAAAAACAAAGTACTTCCAGCGTTTTGGAAAATTCCACCCCTAAGGGGTTAACTAGGGTTGCAAAGTTTGTATAAGGGAAACTTTTTTTTGAGATAGAAGCTTAAAAGTTTGTAGAAAGATTACTTATTAAAATACAAAAAAAACAACTTTCAGCGTTATAGAAAATTCCACCCCTAAGGGGGTTATAAGGGGGTGCAACATTTGTATGGAGGAAACATGTTTTTTTAGCTAGAGACTTAAACCTTTGTAGAAAGCTTACTTATTAGAATAAAAATAAAGTACTTCCAGCGTTTTGGAAAATTCCACCCTTAAGGGTGTTAAAATCATTGCAAAATTTGTATGAGGGAAATTCTTTTTTGATATATACAAGGTTAAACGTTTGTAGAAAGATTACTTATTGAAATACAAAAAAAGAACTGTCAGCGTTTTAGAAAATTCCAACCCTAAGGGGGTTAAAAGGGAGTGCAACATTTGTATGGAGGCAACGTTCTTTTTTTAGCTAGAGACTTAAAACTTTGTAGAAAGCTAACTTATTAGAATAAAAATAAAGCCCTTTCAGCGTTTTGGAAAATTCCACCCCTAAGGGTTGTTAAAATCGTTGCAATGTTTGTATGAGGGAAATTATTTTTTGAGATACAAGATTAAACGTTTGTAGAAAGATTACCTACTTATTGAAATACAAATAAAGTACCTTCAGCGTTTTGGAAAATTCCACTCCTTAAGGGGTTAAAAAGGGCAAGATTCGTGTGTTTTGGCTATAAACTGTAAACTTGTGTGTGATTAATAAATAAATAAATAATAATAAAAAATGGAAAACACTTTTATTGAGCTTAGATACTTGATAGTTTGTAGAAAAAATGCTTATTACAACAAAAAAAACTCTTCTTCTTAATTTTTCCTTGAAAAGCGTTAATAGGGGGTTCAAAGATGGTATGGAGAGTCAGAAAATTTTAAATTATGAGATTTGTTACTTCGATCCTAGCCTGTTTGTTAAAAGACTACAAAACTTATTTCAGCGTTTTTTTTTAATGTAACCTCTAAAGGGGATTGTAAGGGTGTTCCAAGTTTGTATGGAGAGCAAGTAACTTTTTATGTAAGGGATTTGTAACTTCGGTCGTAGACTGTTTGCTGAAAGACTAACAAAACTTATTTCAGTGTTTTTTTTTAATGTATCGCCTAAGAAGGTTAAAAGGGGGTTCGAAGTTTATATAGAGAGCAAGACATTTTTAAAGTAAGAAATTTGTAACTACGGTTTCAGACTTATACTACTATGAGGGTTCAAAGAGGGTTCTAAGTTGGTATAGAGAGCAAGACATTTTGAAGGTAAGAGATTTGTAACTTCGGTTTTAGACTGTTTAAGTAAGTTGTAAGACTACAAAATTAATTTCAATGTTTTTTTTTTTAATCCAATCCTTAAACAAACATTTATTATGTTCTACGCGGACGAAGTCGCGGGCAACAGCTAGTGTAAGTATAATCTTTTTGAAAGGTACCTAGAAATTAATATAAACATCAATATAGACGTGCTTCTTTTGTATGTTACGTAACATGCAATCTTCGCAATTATTTGACTGGTGGCTACTATAATTCAACGTCATTTGCATTTATAATATATTTCTGTCTAAATGAATTACGAGACCCAGAAAAGCTTACACACAAAAGATTTATGTAGCCAGATATCTCGAACAATAAACAACGCAACGCCATTGCCGTTGACAATCAAGATACCTAGGCTCGAATTAAACGAACTTAAACGCACTTAAGGGCGTGATATTGTGACATCCATTTAATTCTGAGGCAAAATTATAATAATTTCACTTAATTACGGCATTCATTGCGGCGCGAGGCCGCGGACGGCGTATCTCGGCACCAGAATTATCGCATGTGATAGTCCTCGCCTCACTGCTGTCGACTCCGTAATGTTAAACTCCAACACAATGAATTAAGGTAAATTAAAAGCCTTTCCGTGTCTTTTTCCGCAAACATACGCTTAATCTTCGTGTTGCTTTGTCTTCCTATATACAGAGTATTAAGGTTTTCAAATTCACATTAACCTGCGTGGCTGTTTTTCAAAAGTTACAGCCGTTGTAATAATTGTTAACTTATGATCTCTACTTTGTCTACATTCCCATAGCTACTTTTTTTGGAACAATAGGCTATACGAGTACCGAGTCTTTAAGCCTCGCACAGACTGGCGCGGCCTGCGGCAGCGGTCAATAGTAAATTTGATAATAATTGTCAAGTTTAGTATTGGCCGCCACCGCAGGCCGCGCCAGTATGTTTCAAGCCTGAATCACATTATACTATAGACCGCTACCGCAGGCCTCGTCGTTGTAAAGACCGAAACGCACTGAAAGCGGTGGCGGTGCGGCGCGGTGTGATGCGGAGGCGGTACCGGTTGTAATGTTCGAGCTAATATGAAAGGGACCGCACAGAATACCGCGGCGGGACGCGGCGCGGCGCGGTATTCTGTGCGGATCTTTTCATATTAGCTTGAACATTACAGCCGGTACCGCCTCCGCACCGCACCGCACCGCGCCGCCACCGCTGTCTGTGCGTTTCGACCTTTATTCAGGCCTCACTCCTTACAGGCGAAGTATGACACATGTCAAGTCAAGCTATGAACCAGTGTACTAAAAGGGTCTCGTACCCGAATTATTCGATTGTTTTATTAGACAAGTGACCGTAAATACGACGAGTTTAGTGTGGGACAGTGCGTCCCGTACACCAGCCATAATCGTCATAAGAAGTGATTTTTGTGTACGAACGCAGGTCGATTAATAAAACTTCGTGTTTATGACCGCCTCTCTCGCAATATAAATTTTGATCACCTGATTCAGATTATCATTAGCTACGTTATAGCCGATACGACCTTATTCATGAAAGTTCAATTTGCTATAGTAAGCAATAAAAACCGTTTTTTTATGTGAATATTATTTATCGCGTTACTTCCTACATGTTTTATGTTATGTACCTATTTAAAACTGCAGCGGAAAAAACGGCTGCTTTTAAACATTCCACGACGCACAAGGCACACAGTACGCGCCCTTATTCATCGCGGCACTATTTAATGAGAACGTTGCATTATATCCTCTAGCCAACAACAGCTCAATTAACCTTAACAATACCGCTACAAAGCATTTGCTGACACATAGACACGTGTTTAGTCTGACGTGTGGACGTTGACAGAGTAAGTGGTGCCTATCATGAAATTTTGGCAGGCTGTCTTTAAAGATTTAATGCGGCACATGATAGGAAACGATAAGGTTAGAAGCAACTAATGTATGTTTAAAGTTTTGTTTTATTAAATCAATATCCCTAGTAGTAGCTCTTTCACCAAACTGTATTGTTCTTTGATATGGATTCGCTAGCGCAGTGCTAAAGTGGATAATGAAATTAAAGATAAAAAATGTAAACAAATGTGTTGCCACTGCAATAAAATCAATCCCAAGAAGTGGAAACTAAAAATTCGTTAAATACGCGAGATAAAAAATTATGCGACTAATTTATACGTAAAACAATGCCTGGAAAATATTCGTAAATATTTAAATAAGCGAAATGAAAACGTAATTATGTTACATTCATAAATATGAGCAGTTTATATTTACGCCACTGGCAATGGTTAGGAATTGTAAACCTTTGGTTCGTAATTTAATTAATATACCTGGATATTCCTATTCCTTATTCTTAATTTTTTAGTAAAACCGAAAAATTAATTCATTCCATTTATACTGAATCGACTTATCTGATCGTGCGTCGCTTTAATATCCTTGCCCCGAGCTGAGGCAGCCATTTTCTGAAATCTGAATCGCATTCGTTTTCTGACGTTTGTCGTGATTTTTTCCTTTCCGCTTCCTAATAAGACATATAATAATGGCACGTCTTGCTTCGATCGCTTGGTGTGGTTTTAGAGGCTGCAGGCTTTTGCTGTATATCGTACCCGGACTATCGTCACCTACTAAGTACCTATTCATACCAACCTACGACATTAAAGTGATCAAAGTAAAATATAAGATTGTCTTAAAAGTAGTGACTATATATTCATTAGTTAAAACCAAAACCTGGTTGATTGCCCCTGAGACGTCACTTTGACGTTGACAGCTCTTTGTTTACATTTTTTATCTTTAATTTAATTATCCACTTTAGTTGAGTAACGAACGGGTTTACTTATTAACAAATAGAGACCACCAATACTTTAGGATGATAATGGCTAGCAAATTCTCTTGCCAGCAGAACATCTATTTAGATTATGTACAGTTATTGAGTCGATCTGCCTCCGGAGCTTACCGAGATTGTATCGACTATTGGTATTAATAGTCAATACATTTTTAAAGATGAGATCATCGGCGTCAGCCGTAGTCGTAAATGAAAATATCCACATCATATAAATGACAATTGTAATCACTTCTACGAATACGCAAACTTGAGGTAAACCAAACCTACGAGGTAGGTACCTAAGGTTGTGAGCACATGGAACGGACCTTGTCTTAAAACTGCCAATTTAACACTTTCGGAGTTAATTTCATAATACGAAATAAACTCGTGTTGTGTGGCTGGTTACTGATAGCAAAAGTGTTTAGTATGTATGTATAGGTACGTTAGGTACCAAACTAAGTAACCATTGTTTTCTGTACAGTACATACAAAGAAAGTTACGAAAGAATATAAAATACGGGCCCAATCTGGACTTTTCAAAATTGCAAAAACAAAGGCACTGGACAAATTAAAATACTTTTAACATCGGACGGGTTTGTTTTGCTACATTTCTGCAAGTAGGTACCTACTTGTTTTTGCAGAAATATGCATACGTAAGGTAATATTTAGGCATGATTACCTATTGATCTAATTTCCTAATTTTGGCACAAGGTATCGAAATTGACGGACATCGAGATAAAACAGCAAAAACTTATTTGAAATGCTACGTGTTGCGAGAAAATCACATCGAATGGCATGGGAATGTTAATCACTTTATTAACGAGACGGAATTCCTTACTCAGAACGTGTGAGTATATATCAAGTCAATTAATCTGGACGAATAATACCCATATATCTAAAGGTAAACTGAGTCAATTGCTCCGGCTCATTAGTTACAATTGAATAATGGAACATGGCACGATGTAAAATTACAAGGCCAGGTCGCTCGATGTCGCGGCGTGCACGGATCCACACTCACCGCGGAATCCTTGACCCATCCAGAAGAGGCTACTCTAACAGACTGCATCTCTGTCCTGTCGCCGTACGTAGATAAATAGGTATTTAAAATACCGCTCTCCGTGGGAACTGTGACGGGCGCCCGAACCGCGATAACCCTGCGCTCGCGCCGCCGCTCGCTCTGACGCCCGCCCCGCGCCGCTGCAGGAACCACGTCGCGGATCAAACAATGAACTTCAATATCGAAATCTATTTGGTTGCTTAATTTCGTAACTAACTTGGCTTATCAACCTTTTTTATCTACGGTTTTCTTTTTTGGTAAACGAAACGGTCGGTTTAGAAATAAGCTCTAGAGCATGTACAATAAGGGCGCCATAGAATAGCAAAATTAATCGATAATACACTTTTAACTCTGTTTAGTAGGTGTCAGAGTTGAAAGTTCGCCGCGAGCGCGCATGGGCTGAGGCTGCACGCTGCGAGATGTCATCTCGAACCCCCGCTGCGACTTGCGAACAATATTGTCTCCGCTTTTGATGCATCGTGAATTTTAAACTCCATTCATATTCCCCTAGTGAATTACAATCATGATATAAAATGTATTCAAAGCTTTTACTACATGGTACAACACCTAACATAAGGCTTAATATAGCGTAAACTGTTGTCCTTATCATCCTACAAGTGATTGCTGTGATTGCATCAGGGGTTTAAAAAAAAACAAAACTACAAAATAAGTATATTGAATAAAATTGTACCTAAGTTTAAATATGTGGACTAAAATGAGACGGTTGTTGAATACATATTTTATATATTTTTTCTCACGGACTGCCAACATTTTGCAACACTCATAAACTGCATAATAAAAGATTATCCACCAGCTATAAATACTAAAATATTTGCTGTTATTTCAACACAATAAAATCAATAACAACTCAGTATCAAAGAGTCGACTTTCACTGAAATTGGTGGAATTCAACAGTCACTCAGGTACGCTGTAAAATAACGCGCTGGCATACAGAGCTACAGATTCTACAATAGCCTATATTACGCCCACGGGCGTAATGGATTTTTTTTTCAATTCACTCATTCATCAGTTATAAAGAAAGGAGGTTTTAACTCAAATACGATGTTAAAAAACCTATTTATGAATAAATCGAAACGTATCTAGAAACACTAATAAAATATGTTAAACTGAATTATTTTAGTATTTAAAACTTAAAATGTGGTAGTTTAGTGTGTTTGTAAAAAAAAACAGTGATCTTAAGTCGTAGCTGTATACATGCACCTTGCGTCAAATTCAACAAAATGGACGACTGACATCTTGTATTATTTATTGCGAATAGTATTGACTAGTTTAAAATGTATTTTTTTCGTCGCAAATGTGATTCAATGCATTGTGTGCATTGTGTACGGTAAGAATTTAACAAACTCGAATCATCAAAGCCCGGAGAGTTATAAAAATCTCTTATCGTACCTACTCATGACACAATGTACTTTTCTGGAACGAGTTTTTGGCAAACGGAGTAGCATGTTATTAATTATTCCCGTTCATTCTAATTATTTTTGGTTTTGTATAGTTTCTAAGTAATTTCTATTTGAGATCTTGAGGACGTTGCGTAGAGTTTTCGAAGAATCTAGCTACTACCGTACGGTCAGTAGAATAGAAGTCACAGATTTTCATACAAACCTAAAAGACGATCTCTTCGGTTTGTAACAGTAAACATAGTTACATTATTTTATGAATAAGAATAGGTACTCAGCAAATATGAAGTTTCAATGTATTTTTGCTATTTTAATTGAATGCGGAACTATCAAAACAGGTCCGCTACGCAACCAAGTATCAAGTATTATATTTCCATAAAAAGTTGCTGATTTGTATATCATTCAAATACCGTAAAATTATATGTCTTAATAGCCACGTGACTAACATCAAGCAACACACCCTTAAGTAATTTTGTTGTTGAAGTGGGTATGTGTGTGTAATCTCTTTAATGTGAATACTTACCGCATGTTTTCGTTCAGTGATCAAATAAGTATGAATTAAAAACTTGCGCATTGTTTTTTTAATCTCCCTTTTGAGGCATAAAGCTATAAATAACCTTACAGCAGAAAGCTCCATATGTACACCCTTTATAGCGCAAATCTAGCACCCGTTATCTTATTTTAGATCTTATTATATTAAATAATGGACCGATATCCATGTTCATAAGTTGAGTGGATTAGGATACTAACGAAGCGATAGGAGATGCCACATAAAGATATGGTGCTATTATGAACGCAACCCGTAAATGTTTTAATGCGTTCTCTCAATTGTTATCATCAAAATATGGTTATCCATTACTTTTATGACTTCATAAATGTTTTTTTTTAAGTCGTAATATGGATTTGATGATAAATGCAATTAATCTTAGT
Source organism: Epinotia brunnichana (assembly GCA_963854355.1). Classification (NCBI taxonomy): domain Eukaryota; kingdom Metazoa; phylum Arthropoda; class Insecta; order Lepidoptera; family Tortricidae; genus Epinotia; species Epinotia brunnichana. The sequence continues at coordinate 15,051,071 of OY977939.1, read as the reverse complement.
CGAGCTGTAGAAAGTTTTTGAAATATATAGAAATAAAACGAATCTAGAAAAATGTGTTTGATCGCAACAGTATTAATATTTTACGATAACTGCAGTGTTGTAATTGAAAGTTTTTATTAATATAACTGAATCCACTCGTCAGATAACCGCTCGAGGCACAATCGCACGATCGGTCTAGATTTATAATAGATATCTATCGCAAAATGGAGAGGCGCTACGTATTTTGCATAAGTGACGCTTGTAAGTTGTGGCACAATGCCCTATGGCCTACAATAAATTGAGTTCAGTACATCGAGCGGAGCTCGCGGCTGTTCGCAGGAACCGTAGGTACCTTGTGCGATGAGGCCGATGAGCCGCTCGCAAGCCCTTCGCTCTCCATCCGAACGGTGCTTCATTACAGTGTCAGCTAGGTTTACAATGCCGATGTATTAATAGGTATATTTTGCTGTATGGTATTTAGGCACAATGCTTGATTTATGCATTAAACCAGTCTAATAATCAGAAGGTGAACTCGCAACACATTTAAAACCCACGGAATAAGACAGGTACCTAATTGATTATATGTATGTTATTTTTATAATTTTCGCGACGGACTACAAAAAATATTGTAATCAGGTAGCGAATTTTAAAAACTCACATAAATCTTTATTGTTGTCCAATTGAGTGAACTTCCTGTTTGGACCGGTCGCGCGAACTTGGCGCTGCGGCACTTCCAAATGGGTATTCTGATATTCTTTTTCTTCGTGCATAAAAATAGAGCAAAACACGTCGTCGCGTTTTTATACCTGACGACCTTGCAGCCAAGAGTTTTACTGATTGTGAAACAGTTGCTTAAAGAAGAAACGAAAACTGCTCGATCCACGCCAATCAAAAAGCATCAATTTTATTTAACATATTATGCCAATCAAAAACATTTCAATGTACATAACTGTTTTGCCGTTTAAAATCAAAAGATGCGTCCAGTAGCATGTCAATTAATCAACAACGCGTGTATTTGACCTTAGAGGATTCACTTTTACTTTTTTCAATAAGTCACTTATTGAATATGCATGAGGAAGCCGTGGTTAATGACATTATTCATCAGTTATGGAGTGTTAAGGTGATTTTTTTAGAGCCCATCTCCCGGCGCCCGTGCCAGCGTTACTTTTGATTGCCGGCCTGTTTTCTAGCGGACATGTTCACCATGTTTACTTATGACGAGTTTATTTGATCGGTTTTACATGACAGTCCGCTATCACTGAGTGGAGACTAAACAAAAAGTTACTTATCTCTATATTTTGTAAGCTTGTTGGATTCTAGCGTACTTGTGTTTATATATCGCTGTTTATAAAAGCTATATGACAGTTAAAATTGTGACGTGAACTAATATTTTTTCTTCATTGCACATACAAACTCGCAGGATAAAGTATACCCTAATGTCCACCTGAAAAGTCTTTTCTACACATATGTACATATTTTATTATAGGTACGTGTATATTTAATAATATGTATGGATCGTTATATGTAATTTTAGTCATTTACTATGCATCCCTTATCGGTCTTGCCGCGGATAGGAGCACTCTCTTGTAAGGGTATCCACGGAAAATCAGCGTCAAGGTATTTACATGGTACCTTGTCATTAAGCTGAGTGGAGTCCTTTTCTCTGACGCTTTTGTTGAAAATGTCTACTGTTCTGTTGTTATGTGTTAGTCTCAGCGTCTCGAATAAATGTTTTTTCTTTCTTACTTTCTTTCTATTTTTGAATTTGTTGACAATGTCAACGATTTTGACGATCGTGATAAAAAAATAGTGTGTATTAAATAATCTAATCTATACACAAGTGAAATAATTATTGAGATCGGATCGGGTTTCGGAGATTACCCCCTACACATGCAAACTTACAAAGCTACAATCTCACAGACTTCTCCTCGTCATAATATTACTATATAGATTAATATATTTCGACGAATGACACGATTAACGATCAATACCAATTAGATATTTTTGTTACCATTTCAAAATCCTCAATCCCTTCCCGCTAAGGGCTGACTGCCGTAAAACTACTTCGATTTTGGTAAAGAGTTAATGTAATAATCTTGTCGTCCTGTCTTTTTCCCTGAATATAGTTACAATAGAAGAGTAAGAGAGACGGAATCTATGAAAAGTCGAATTATATTTTCATAGTGAACGCCGAGACAATGGTGGTCGTTCTCACAGCGTCCTCTTGGAGCTCGCTAGAAAGTCGCTTATCAATTCAATTGTCAGCGCCACGCCCGAGCCGCACACCGCCACCGAGCTAGGAAGCCAGCCGCGCTATCTGACACGACTCTGAAGCTTTCAATAACACAAATCCTTAGCCTTTTATTAAGTTTATAGGCTAACAATATCGATATTATGCCCTGCGAATCAATAACTATACCTATAGTCTATTGTTTGTAGTTTTAAAATTGTAAATAATTAAAACACGGGACTATTCATATAATACTTATTTAATATCATATTTGACAACAGAGGCCCTAGCACACTAGGTTTTATGTCACGTTTTACGTGACCTTTCCGTACATTTTCGCCGTAAAACGTGGCGATAAAACCTAGTGTGCTAGGGCAAAGTATTTATTTTACATTAGCAACAAAAAAACATTAACGAAAACACTCAAAAAATATCAAGCTTTAACTAGTTTTTTGATATTTTAAAGAGTTTTAATTACAGACCAAAAAAGGGCGCTGTTTTACCATCGAAAATTATGACGTCACTAGACTGCTAGAATATCAGAATATCATAAACCCTCCATGGTGCGTTCAAGAACCGCACATTATGACCACCATAAAAGTGAAGAAAAGATAAGAATTTGTTCTAAAAAATGTTTTGTTAGAACAAATTCTTATCTTTGAAAATGTCATTATTGCTAAATAATAATAATAACATCGAATTTCGCTAATATTATATGAAATAATTTTGAATGAATGAATTTCAAACACAGTAATTTGATTTAACCTCTATTCTAATATCAGTCGAGATGACATTTAGTTCGAAATTAATTGTCAATTTGCATACAAATTTGACAAATGTCGCGGTAAGTAAGATATCGAACGATATGAATGATATGATAGTAATAGGAGCAAATATTCAAATGGACGCTTCCTTAGAGCATTTGCAGTAACCTTGTGTCCCGTTTTTTTTATTTTTATTTTGATTCGGAGAAATTTTGATCTAAAGTTATGACATGACCTCCAAGTAATGTATCTTGGCACCACGACATCATAGCACAGCAGTCAATGCAGATTTTGAAGTATCATCATGTAGTAAGGAGTCATAAATCATAATAGTTTTTGCATTTTTGTTTTCAAAGGATATTTTTATGTTTTTTTTTATTGTTTTTAAAATAAAAAGTTACTTATAGCACTCCAGAAGAGTAAAACAATACAAATAAACTTATTTTGAAGATTTTTTTTATTATTTTTTTTTCCGAGTAAAACCAAGTGGAAATAATTGTTCACAAGCTTAATAAACTATCTAGAACCGTTAGGACGGACGGGTCAAATATTTATACCCGCTTTATTATGGCAGATATTAATGCTGCTGACTGTACAACACTAAATAAAGTATAATATAATTTATATTCACTAGCACCAACTCGTTGTTAGGTAAGTATTTAATATTCTTAGTTAAATCTTAGATGGCAACCCTCACATTGAACCAACTCAGCCTCACTGTCATCTCCACATCGATTCTGAGCTCCGCGACGCATATCTCATTGTAACGATAATTTCAATTGCCTTTCATACAAATCAATGACCCAACAAATTGGATTTTTTACAAGCAATAATGCTCTTGCATATTTCTTCCTCACAAAGATCTTGGAACTCGAATCCAATTGTTAGGCCAATTAGGTTGAGTACCTAGTAGTTAATCATTAAGTGGTCTTTTTGACCACATTATTCACTATAGCATTGTCCGACAAAGTACTTATTAGCTTTGAAACTATATACTTGCATGTTCCTTTAAATTCAAACAAAGAAGTGACCTAATTTTATTAACAGCACAGGAAGGAATCTAATTTTACATACAGTATATACAAGCTATTAATTAATAATAAGGTACATTGCTGAGTTGTAATGCTCTCCCTCTATTGAACATTTTACTCCAGTTTATAATGTTTTGTCGAGTTGACAATAGTCGTTCCTACTGCAAAATATGAAGGAATGTAGTTGAAACTTCTAATAAGTAACCAAGATAATTTTATTAATTTTATTTAAGTGTATACCTGTCGCCGCAACCTAAAGCAGTGCCAATATAGTTAATAACTTTTTTAAACGGATTATTTCATTTAAGACCATTTTCCTATTACGAGGACAAGGATTACCATTGCACGGGTATTCTTAGCTTCGGTTTGGCGGTATATATATATATACCTATCAGCGTTTTCACGTGCATAAGAAATAAATAAAATAAAATGGATGGCAGCGATCGACGTTTCCTGATACCCATCGATACCCAAGGTCTGTATCAATTGAGTTGAACATGTCTTTGTTTGACAAGGTTAGCAAAAGCGAGGCCGAGAAGTACCTAAATTTAAAGCTAAATGATGTAGACATTGTACACAAATACTTGACTCATAATGAGAAGAATTTAGGGGCCACTATAAATTGCATTCTACAGTTCGCAGTGAGGCCTTAAGTAATGAATCATATAAGAAATCCAATTACTTAACTAAACACAAACATGCAGAATCATTTTGTTAGAGACGTTGTTGTTGTTACGCCGCGTTAAGCTCGGCCAAGCGTTGATGTCTTTTGTATTGCGCGCCGGTGACTGTTGCGTTCGAAGCTAACTAGCCCATCGTGCATGAAAAAAAACTAGTATCTATAAGTAATAAAAAGACAAGTGCACGCTTATCCGTTGATACCAAAAATAGAGAGTCAGGACACGGTGTCTGGTAACGAAGAGTCGAGGCGAGTGCGAATTAATGAGGATATTTTGAATTAACCGCCGCCCAGTGGCGCGCGCAGTCGGCTGTCTTTGTCCTAGGCTCGCGCATAGTAAATAATTACAGTGATCAGCGGCAGGTGCCGCGCACGCGACGGGTTCGTCGCGCATAGAAATAGAAAGCCACATTGCAGTAATTATTTAGTACAGTTATCCCTAATGGGCCGTTTTGCGAAAGCTGTTGAGTAAATAAGTAGCGTCCTGCGGAGGCGCGCACCGGGCCCGCGAGGAACCTGCCCGCGCCACGCTCCCCTCATAACAGGAATTCTTGACGAGCGGTTCATTTATTTAACCGGCCAACTAGCGATATCCATGCGATCTTATTAAAGTAGTTGCACAAAAAAATTACCAGAACTTAAGGCAATTTATCACGAAGTTTGCAACGAGCCACGGCTAAATGTCTATTTTACATATTTATGTTTATTAGTCAATCATACTGGTGTCAGATTACACAGTCGCTTGTGTTATTGGGCATACATCTAAACATCTGCACACCCATGTAGTTAACATTTAAATATAATTATATAGGATAAAAGTAATTATTTAGATAAATAAGCTACGGTAGCCTAGTGGTTCAGGCATGCGGCTGTCAAGCGGCGGTCGTGGGTTCGAATCCCGGCTCGTACCAATGAGTTTTTCGGAACTTATGTACGGAATTACCGTTAGCTTTTCGGTGAAGGAAAACATCGTGAGGAAACCGGTCTAATTTCAATAAGGTCTAGTTTTCCCTCTGGGTTGGAAGGTCAGATGGCAGTCGCTTTCGTAAAACTAGTGCCTATGCCAAATCTTGGGATTAGGTGTCAAAGCGGACCCCGGGCTCCTTTAGGGGCACAACCGGGAATAATAACGCTAGGAGGATGAGGATGATGAAAAGTAATTATTTAGATACGGAACTACTCCGTGAATTACATAGTACTAAATTGTATAATAGCTAATCAAGGAGAATATAATAAACGTATCATTTAAACCTGGACGTTTAATTGAAATTATGTTACTCAATTGATAGTAGGTATACCTATCAAAACTCTCACATAAATATCGTACCATAAATTACAAGGTGTGACGGATGCTATTAAGTTAATTTGATTTGTTGAATTGGTATTCTATATCGATATCACAAATAATAAGCTGGATCAAAGTCAAAATACAAATATTAATCATCAGAGCGGTCTCTATGAAAATTAGAGGAACGAGAAGAAGAATAGGAAGATTTGGATGCGAAGACGGCTGTGGAATACCCACCATAGAACACTAGATTCCTCTTCTTTTTTATGATATTATTACACATATATATATATATTATTTTATTTAACGTTATTATCTAAGTATATATATATTTTTTTTAAGTTACCTATAGTAATACATATTATAAAGAGGAAATGCCTGGGAAGTTGTAGCTTAAGTAGAATAGTAGTACAAACTAACATACTTACAAACTACAATCTCACAGACTTTCTATTTATCATATTAGTATGCATAGATGTGGAGTCTAGTGACGGAGTCTATACAGGGAGCCACTGAATTTTCGCACAATTCGATTTGAAATTATGATTGTTTATTTAAAAAAAGCCTTCACGCCTATATCGAAGGCGACCAGTATATGTATAGTCCAGGACCCAAGTGAGATGTATCTAGAGGCGCGGGCGAGTGCAGCGAGTGTCGCACGCGGGAGCGCTCCCGGCGCCCGCGCCGCGGCGGGTCACGGGTTAAGCGATACTTTATTTTGAATAATTTATATGTCGGACCGCGATAGACGGCGTGCCCTCCAGCTTGTACTGCTTATGGTAATGCGGGATATCTCGCATTGCAAATGCGCTGAATGTGTCGCCACCAGAGGGAGCCGCGATAAGCCGCTTGGAATGCTCCTCTCTACCACGTTCCCTACATAAAATGTCTCCGCCGTGAAAACGTATGAGACGAACGTTGAGTTTATCCGCTACGCAAGGCTCTGGGCGGGTCCGTTATTGCACTACGGCTTATGCAACTTTTTTATATATTCTCACCCTCATTGCTCACGCACACAGATTTTTAATGGATGTTGAGTTATTGTATGTTCATTAAAAACGTCAAAAGAAAATGGTAAATGGCAATCGAAACAAGAACAATCGGTCAAAAATACAAAGTTAATTAAAATGTAGAAGGTTCACTGCCATCCACGGCAAGACAGGTCGTACGTGCAGCGCGCTAGTAAGTTAAAATTCACTTTTAAGAAATGGTCATTAATCAAAATTAATGGAGTTATTATCGCACTCCGACTTTCAAAAAAATATTTATAGCGGACATAAATCAGTCTTAAGGGCCGTAACGAAGCTGTGCAGTGAGCTTTCTAGGACGACCGAGTACGCCTGCGGGAGCGCGCCGCGCACTAGTACTATACCAGTGTATACCTAAGTATTTACACAGCAAAACCACTCAAAACAACCTTCTCTCATTAACAACTTTTTGACGAAATGTGTTGCCGCTATGTAGCAGAAAGTGAATGTTTATACTAGAACTGGAGATATATATGGTTTTTCCTCTGTACGAAACTTTTCACGCAAAATGTGGATTCTGTATAAGTAGGTTAATTATTTTACTTTTAAATTGTTTTATTTTAACTGGATCATCATAATATTTACATCAATATCAGGTAAAAAATAGTGTTGCTGGTACTATTTCCTCTAGGTCTGGCAGGTTATAGTAGCTAAATAAGGGATTACCCTTATTTAGCTAATATAACCTGCCAAACCCCCTACCTAACCGTTACAAACCTAAGTACATTGATAGAAAACAATATTTGAACTCTACTTCTTACTCTATCAAATTTCCCCAAGCTTAGAAGGTATACATGTATAGCTGTATAGCCGATCTCGTAGAAAGTAAATTCAATAACATCCATAAAAAAAATCAAAGCTACTGTTTAATAGCACCAGACTACATCGCAGCAATATAGCAAATGCTAAAGGATCGTTTCTTTTGCAGAATTCTTAACGAGACACCACGATAGAACCGGGAACTAAAATATGAGCTTTAATAATTGCCTAACTCTTTCGTCTATAATCCAGTTGTTTAGTTACGTATTTGGCAAGGTTGAGGAACAAGTGAGAGTCGGGTGTTTCGTAATTATCGTACTATTATGGTGATTTATGGTATTTCAAGATAATGCTCCGATAACAGACTCGGCACAGAAAGTAACTTTATACAAAATAGCGAACAATCTGACGTGATATTTTTAATAGATAATAATGTTGATGGACGACAGCGGCCGCCAGGGCCGCGAGAGCGCACCGTGGGAATTATATTTCGGCCTCCGAGATCACGATATTTTGCAATCGCTTACTATATTTAGTGATATCAGCCTCTAACTGTTATTATGATTCGTAATAAGTATCATTGTGTTCCATTCCATTCCATTTAATCGCGATAAATGTAATGTTGACAGAAAACGTAAACACTCGTCGCGGCGTGAAAAGAAGACCAGCATTATCACGAATAAAGTTATAAAGCATCCCAGAAATGGTAGTGCGAATCGATTAAGCGGATACGATGCAATGCAAGGTTTGTTGTTGCACGGGTTTCTTCGGATACGGAAACGAAATCTGGTCGACATGAAAAAGATTAAGAAATTGACGCGCCGCAGTGGCGAGTTAACTTTGATTATAATTGGCAGTATATTAACAAACAAAGTGGTGCGAGGGGCGGTCCGCTGACATATTTATGTGTCCCGAACGGTGACCCGGGCCCAGGGCCGCGATGCCAATTTACCGAAAGCGCGAGCGCAGGTCGCGAGACACTTTCACGCGCAGCCGCTGCCCGATGGCCTGCATGCGTACCAGCATTTTCATTATCGATCGCTTTCATAATTCAACTGACATTTTTGTTCCACTCAATTGCTTTGCAGAAATGCCTTTTGTAGCCCGGATCCACTGATGCCTTGCGGAGATATCGATTCGCAATATTAAAGGTTCAATCAAAGTTGCAGCACTTGACGCTGACGTGACATACAGACAAAAATTATATTTATATAATGACATATTGATTGTTTACTTACAGTATGCTAGAAAACTAAATAATAAAATAAATAATTAATAACAAGCCTCCTTAAATTATCTGCATAGCTATTTATTTTTTCACTATTTATAACTTTCTCAACATGTAATTTGTTTATTATGTAAAAAAAACCCCTCGTGTTAAATAAGAATAAAGAATTCTCATATTCTTGTCCTCTAGATCAGCTTAAGATTGAGACGAGCACAACCTATGAGTAATAATTAATAACATATACATCATAATTAGAAAGTGAAAACGATAGTGTTGATATGTGTTTGAAAACTTACCCAATCATCCTGCTGTTCGGTTCGACCTAATGATTAATCAAATCATTAACAGGGGAGTGAATCTATAAAATCCTGTTGCGTGCGGCACTTCACTGACTGGTTGTCAGGAATACGACTAGGATCCAACAGGAAGGTGTAAATCCGCAACCATTAGTTATCTATAATGTAGACTTTGTGTAGGTATACTAGGTATACTAAAATTAATTAATTTGCAAGTATTTATACGAATCTTCTGTGACTAGCAAGTGTGGAATTCTTATTTTGGCAAGCCCATTTACATTTTTGTAATGATATCAATGTCGAATTGGCTTATACATATTTATTAATGTTATTTATTACCCCATTTATTTTGAAACACAAAGTGCCCGCAGTGATTTAAATGAATGTTTACATAAAGGGGCTATTGTATTTTCACTTAAGCGTAATCATCGGCCTCTATCTGGACCACGATTCTGCATTTTATATCAACTATAAAGATTTATTTTGCTTATTTATGACTAGCTGTTGCCCGCGACTTCGTCCGCGTAGAACTTTTTATCGTCTTAGAAAATGATTTCTCTCAATATTAAATTTGAACCCTCTTTTAGGGGATAATTAAAAAAAAAAACGTTGATGTTCATTTTCTAGTTTGTGAACAAACAGTCTAAAACCAAAGTTAAAAATCTCATACTTTAAAAATGCCTTGAAATACTCAAACTTTGAACCAATTTCAACACTCTTAGGGGATGAATTTGGAAAAACTCTGAAATCAGTTTTGTAGTCTTTTAACGTACAGAATAAGACCGAAGTTAAAAATCTCTTACTCACACTTTAAAATTTTATTGCTCGCCATTTAAAATTGGAACCCCCTTTTAAACCCCCTTAGAGGTTGAATTTTTCTAATCGCTGAAAGAACTTTTTTCGTAAACTTTTAAGTCTCTAGCTCAAAAAAAGTGTTGCCCATACAAAGCTTTCTTAACCCCCTTAGGGGTGGAATTTTCTTAAACTCTGAAAGTACTTTATTATTAATTTTAATAAGTAACATTTCGAATAGTTTTAAGTCTAGTAAAAAAATAAGTTTTTCCCACACAACACTGGCTACCCTTCTTAACCCCCTTAGGTATGGAGTTTTCTAAAACGCTGAAAGTTCTTTTTTAGTATTCTAATAAGTAATCTTTTTGCAAAGTTTTAAGTCTAACTCAAAAAAAGTGTTGCCCATGCAAAGCTTGCTCTCTTTTTTAACCCTATTAGGGGTGGAATTTTCTAAAACGATTTGTGTTCTTTTTTTGTATTTTAATAAGTAATCTTTCTACAAAGTTTCAAGTCTCTAACTCAAAAACATAACCTTTCCCTGATAAAAACTTTGCACCCCTTTTTATCCCCCTTAGGGATAGATTTTTTCAAAACGCTGAAAGTCTTTTTTTTGTATTTTTATAAGTAATCTTTCTACAAAGTTTTAAGTGTCTAGCTCAGAAAAAGTGTTCCTCATACAAACCTTGCACCCTTTTTTAACCCCCTTAGCGAATGATTTTTGTAAAACGCCGAACGTAGTATTTTTCATGTTCTAATAAGTAATTTTTCGACAAAATTTTAAGTCTCTATTAAAAAAAATATGTTTTTCCCATACAAACTTTGCACCCTATTTTACCCCCTTAGGGGTGAAATTTTCCAAAACGCTGAAAGTACTTTCTTTGTATTTAAATAATCTTTCTACAAAGTTTTAGGACTCTAGCTAAAAAAAATAGTTTCCCACATACAAACTTTGCACCCCTATTTTAGCCCCCTATTTTTAGGGGTAGAATTTTCTAAAACGCTGAAAGTACTTAATTTGTATTCTGATGACTAATCTTTCTACAAAGTTTTAAGTCTCTATTTAAAAAAAATATTGTTTCCCCCATACAAAATTTGCACCCCTATTTTACCCCCTTAGGGGTAGATTTTTTTAAAACACTGAATCTAGGTACTTTATTTGTATTCTAATGAATAATTTCTCTACAAAGTTTTAAGTCTCTATTTAAAAAAAAGTAGTTTTTCCCATACAAACTTTGCATTCTATTTTACCCCTTTAGGGGTAGAATTTTCTAAAACCCTGAAAATACTTTATTTGTATTCTAATGACTGATCTTTCTACAAAGTTTTAAATCTCTATTTAAAAAAAAAATTGTTTCCCCCATACAAACCTTGCACCCCTATTTTACCCCCGTAGGGGTGGAATTTTCCAAAACGCTGAAAGTGTTTCATTTGTATTCTAATAACTAATTTTTCTACAAAGTTTAAGTCTATAGCTCAAAAAAAAAAGGTTCTCCCATACAAACTTTGCACCCCTATTTTACCCCCTTAGGGGTAGAATTTTCAAAAATCCTTTTTTATCCCTAGCCCACGTTATAAAAGCAACATATATACTGTGCAAAAATCAACTCTCTAAGATTAGTAGTTTCGGCTGTGCGTTGATGAGTGAGTGAGTGAGTGAATAAGTCAGTCAGGACATAGGCATTTATTATGTATAGATAGATAGAAGATAATGAAACTCCCATTCAAATATCTCAAAAAATTATGAAGCTACATCCGTTTTAATGTCGCTTGTTAGAGTGAGAAAACGATGAGGGACTGTGACGTCAATATCCTCGAGCGTCATAGTAAAAAAACAATCGTTTCATATGAAGGTGCGTTTTGCGGAAAAGGGACAGAACATACCCCTTCTTAAAACTTTGGACTCTTATAACTTAGTCATTACCTATATAACCTCTTGCTTTGTTTTTTTCTCCATTTGACTATATTTATTTTAAATTATTTTTCGAGAAAATACATTATGATTATTTACCATATTTTCGATTCCTGAGCTATAACCACGAACTTCGGAATTCGAAAATATTCAGGTATCTCTATCTCTATCGCACTAACCATACTCGAGTGACAGGGATGCAAATATATGAACATTGAGTATCGTTTTTCGTGGTAGCGCCGCAGGTAATTTGGCTGAATGCGCCGAGCGCGTGCCATTGCCATTAAAAAAAACAAATTCGTGTAAATTATATTGTTCAAATTTGTTGATTTCATTTATTGAAATTACGACATAAAACGACATTTGCGCATATAAGTTCGCATATCAGAATCGAATATTTTTTTATGGTTTATATTTTAGCATTTGTCTCGTAAAGGTCTATCGTAGACGGGATTTAAATTATTAATAAGTGAAAGGCAAAGCAATTCCTCCATTTTGACGAAAATTTGACGTTTCTTATAGCTGACAGTTGGAGCAGCGTTTGATTTCAATAAAAATAAATGAAAAATTAAATGAAGTCGTATATTTCGGAAAATTAATTAACTGTCGCAGTCGGATAAAAACTATCCTAAGTTGCAGCTAGAATAATAATGTACCTATATAAAATGTTTCATATTTTTCCGTTCATGGGATGCTGAGAACATTCGAACCGCGCAAAGCTTAGTTTCAAACTGGCTGATTCTTTTTTTAATTTAGAGATTTATTATAAGTGGAGACAAGGAAAGTAATTTCTGTGCCAAAGCTTAGCATTTAAGTTGTGCGTAATTGAATACACGTTACGACTTTATGACTGAATAGCCACCCAACGAGGAAGAGCTGCACTATTCAAACGGTTATTTAATTACCTAATTAGTTTTCTCTTTGAGCCTTGAGGGAGTCGTCCCTCTCCTCCAGCGAAGCTTCTTACAGGTCCAATACATTGTGTGGGGCCGGATACGTGAAAAAAATAGTTATTGATGTTTTCGCGAAGATGTCAACATACAGTTCGATTTTCACATTCAAAATACATAACAATGTTTTGGGCACTCATTCTGACACGGCACGTTGGTGCACGTGGCAACGAATGAGCGAAACGCATTGAAATCAATTTCGAATGGTGAACATATCTCTAAGATGTACATAAACATAATGTCCTGTACAATGTACATAAACGACAAACAGTACCAATTAGTATTGACTATTGTACCTATAAGTGCTTCAAGGTAGGTATTGCATTATTTTGACTTTTCTTAACAGCCAGAAAGTAAAACAGGAACAAATTAAGTATGCAGTATGAACACATAAACTGTTACGATATACCTACGTCGATACAATAAGAAAATGTGCCGAGTGGACAGTTTTTTTTACCAACGCGATTAAACTGGACATATGTTCACAAAATCGACCTTGCGTCTGATAATAATTTTAAGTTTCTTTATTAAATTTATCATCCAACAAGTATATACTTAGCAGCCTCCTTTGTCACATAATGCTCAAAACGCTCCAACTATTAGGTAAAGACTTCTGTTTCTATATAACCTAATATAAATACTAAATTGTTACTTTACCGTGGTTATTTTGTTCTCTTTACAATCTGTTTACAGTATAGTCCAGGCAATGAACTGACAACTTGTATGGAAAAAATGACAAATTTGGAAATAATTTATAATAGCTGATTTTTTCTTTGTAATGGATATATTATCAATTAAATAGTTACCTAGCGACAAAATCCAACAAAATTTCAGACATCAAAAAAATGATAACTTAACTAGCTTTCGAAAAGTCAGAAAAAATATTAATAAACGGTTTTATCTTTATTTTGGTTCATTTACATTTGCTCTATAATATTCAAGATAAATTATTTAAAAAAATCAATTCATGCTTTATTTAAATACTTCCGGATGGAAAGTTTGTTGGATTCTTGAATGAAGCATCTAAGAATAATGTTTTAAAATTATATAAAGAAAAAAAACGCTATTATAAATTAATATTTTTCAAAACCGTATTTTGCCTGGAGTAGTATGAGTGATCACCAAGTAAAATGATATCGCTGACAGCCGGTAGTAAAATAATTCACAGAATGTTTATAGCTAAAATAATGTCTTGTACAAGTAATTTAATTATATGATTATGACCATCGCAAAGCGGGACGACAATGTGTTCTTGGCCCGGAGAAAGTATTGTATATGAGGATAAATCATCATAAGAGGACAAGTTTGCGATAAGCGTTGTTGAAGTAATGTGTTGTGTGGACGGGCGGCGACAGCGACACGCGGCGACATGCCGTGGACAAGTGACAGCGCTTGTATGTTGCCGTCGCGGGCGCAGCGCCTGCTGTGCGCGTGCGTTTCCGCCCCGATCTTTTAACAATTGTGCGAGAACTGCACTCAGAAATTCAAGTTATTGAGCCTTTTGAGAATTTAATTGAAACTTGTAATCTCTTACTAGCTTTGTTTTGTTTCAGGTAACTCAAATCGATGTCATATTTTAACAAGTCCAAAGTATCAAATACCCAGGACTATTCACGAACAATGCATTGAGTAATTAGTTTTAATTAAAGTAAACATTGCACAAGTGTCTAGCATGGATACTTTATGTCAAAGGAATATGGGTTAAATTCGAACTATTTAAGAGGATTTTTCTTTAAGATTTTCATTCGAATTTAAGCCATGTCACTTTGACATATCCTATTGCCCATGCCATACATTAGTGCAACGTCAACGACTAGGACGTACACCTTACATTAGAAAAGTTTATATTTTCTTTGTCAATTGAAGGGTCCACACAAAGAACATGTCTGGTTACCTTTTTTTTTCATAATGAGGTTTTGATGTCACGTAATAGTTCATAACGAGCACAACATTTTGACGTTAAAATCTAATTTTGAAAAAAAAGAAGCGCGTTGTGTCGGAGATACAACCGTTAATTAAGTTTAAGTGGATACTATATATACTATATATATATTGTTGGCTATGGAACCCTAATATATCTGAATTAATTCACTAAAATCTGTATAAGTATACAGATAAATCGGTATACATGGCAACATAGACTGACGTAGCTCATTTGACTCGCGATACATTGGAAATGGCGGTCATTTCCGCATTATTTTCATGTCCGCCACATAAACTAAATAACACTTTGTGATTAACAACTAATGGCAAATAAAGGAGGATTTAAACATGTAACAAACAATTATTTGAAATCAGATTAGGCTTCTCTGCAAAAAGTTATTCCGGAAGTCACGTGATACATTTTGAACTGTACCCCTATACAAGAACGCGAGCAAAGAAGTATCCACTTCAAAATGTGACGTGTGTTATTTCCGTGCCCCTTCAATTGTTGTTGAGCTGTATACTAAGCATATATTATATGTATAGTAAATCAAAAGACTAAAACTGCTCTATGGGATTCTATCTGTGTTGATTAACGTTGGCAAAAACCATATAGCATAGATATTGATATAAAGCAATAACATGACAATTTTTGTGCGAAGCCCTTATGTACTTTTTCTATGCTCTACGTGACACACGAGGTTATTCTATGCAGCGACAGCATAATTAAGCGTTTCTCAAAAAAAAATGCCTATATATTTTTTCCGAGATTTTCTGCAACTTTTATGTTATTTCTACTCAGAATCACGATCTCTTTCCATCCTAATAGTAGAAAAAAAGTATCCCAAAATGTCCATACATTTTTGAACTTTCCTATTGTGTTACCGCCATGCAAAGTATATGGTATATGGTAAATAGTAGATTGTACAACAAGCGCATAAAACGAGTCATTTAACCTGAGTCGTTTACATATATCCAGCCGAGCCACCGGCGAGGGTGGATAGTTAAGTCGAGGGGTTAAATGGCTAATTTTTGCCCGAGTTATACACACTGCGTTTCACTTCGATTGCGAGAAAATAACAAATCATTGCAAAATGAAATAAAATAATAGCTCATTCCCGTCACTTAACTTTTTAAAGTTTTTATGTTTAATTTTCGACACGTGATATTAGACTTAGGTACTTTATACTGCCAAGTCATTTAACGGTTCAATACGTTTTAAAATAATAATTGAATCCTATTTTATCTGGTTTTATTAATTTAGTAATGGAAAACACAGATGTGAATTTATTAAAGCAAATCAAATCAAATGACAAGTTTACTCTACGAAGTTTTATTGTGTGTGTGGCTGTAAGGCCCGATTATCTTAGTCTTTAAACAATTTTACTTAGTGCACTAGAGCATAAAAGTGGCATTTTGTGCAGCATACATCCAGCACAAAGGCGAACTTTGCGAGCATGAGAAGTGAAAAATATCTTTCGGTCATCTTTTGTCCTACCAGGATCGAAAGAGCTCCTGATTCTGAGTGGAAATAACATAAAACTCCTGGAAAAAATACTATTAATAAATACTCGTAGTGGCTATTTTTTTTAAATGTCATTTTTACGTGAACGCTACGAATGCGCTACGAGCGCGTTACACAAACAAAAGAGCTGCTTGATTCAAGAAAAATATATTCTTAGCTCAGTGTACTGAAATTAAAATGTTAGTTCATATTTTAAACCCTACTTATTTCACCTGGGCGCATGCCATCCGATGATGATATTTGCTTATTCGGTTAGATCAGTGATAGTGTGTAATAGGTACATAATGAATTTATGATGTCAACTATTCCGATCAATTAATTTTAAGTAGCGGCTATAAATTAATGTAAGGTATATGCGTTGTATGAAATTCAATTCCCCAAACAAGTAAAGTAGGTCAATCTGATATAAAGGGGCTATTGAAAAACGAAACCGTAGCAGCAATAATCAAATCACGCAAAAAGCTCTCGCGGCGACTTGCGTTGCGACAGCGCGCGCAGCCGCCATATTGTATTCGCTGCAACGTACGTTTGCAAAGAAATGATCAATAAATTTGTGCCGTCAATAAAGATATCGATCAAAATTACAGGGTTCCGATGATTTAACAAATATGAGTGGCTCGCCTGCGTGGAGCGCGCGGGGTGGCCTCTTGGCTCTTCCGTGAAATTGTAATGTAATGGCCCTTAACAATAATTTAGCTTGTCCATGAAAGCTGAACCAATTTCTTTAATTACCACCTGAATTGAGCCGTTGGAATCACTTAATTAAACACAAGAATCTCTTTATTTGTACAGATTTTACGACGCTGTTCGTAAGAAACGCTCGATAATGCATAGTTTGTAAACACGATCAGGGTTAATGACTTCCAACGCTTTGTATTGAAGAAAAGGCTATACTTATACATAAACAACTGTAGCCGGAACACGGCGGTGGATCGAGTGGACGTTGCCAATTTGTTCTTAACTTCTCATACATAAATCACTTCCATGCTTATCATTTCGCTTGCATGATTTCAGTGCTCCTTGAAACGTAAAAGAAGTGGGACTCTTATAAATAATCACTACCTATATGATAATTGTGTCCACTTTTAAGAAGTGATATAATTACTTGTTTGTATCAAACATAAGTAAAACTACCTTTCTACGTGAGTTCTAATTATATTTTTAAAGAAACCTTTGCCGAGGTGCGCGTATTAAAAAAAATAGAAACAATATAATTTCATTCTTTTAGACGACTTGTATTCTCAAAATCTTTACTGAACGTCATTGAAACAAACGACTAGCCTCTGTAGAAAAACGCGAAAACAAAACAATAGCGATGACGGGCGCATCAGCTCTTAGAGTTCATGACTGAGTGAACTTTCTATGGGCAGTAATTGAATACCGAGGTGTCGGGCACGTAACAATGAGCGGCAGCCATCCTAGTGTGCCTTACACCCAATAAAAAGTTGACACGAGTCTCATTAACGCCTTGCGCAAGCTCGAAAGCGGCCCTTGGGGCGCTCGTTGCAGAGACAAGCAACGCAAATTACTTTGGCACCATTTGACGGCGGGAAATTTCATTACCACGAGCACATATCATTATTATCTCGCTGGCAATCTACATATTTTACTCGGTAATAAATGCGCGGGTAGTTTCACTTTCCGACACTGGTTTTCGAAAATGACCCGACTTTATAAATTCGACGCGGGCGCAGGTCTCGTGAAGGGCGTGTTACAGTTTTAAGTGAATTTCTTTTTGACCTCTTGCTCCAAGGTGCTGCTCGTAATTACTTGCACAATGACATGTAATTTCGAGAAAAGAACAGAATTTGACATTTACACAGGTAACACTGGAGGGTTAATTAAAAATAAAATCTTATACTTCGGTTTGTATTAATGTCAATCACACCCTCCATCAGTCCCTCCACTCGAAGTAATTGCTATGTATGCGAGGTTAAGACATCTCGCGTATCAATATAAATACTTGTAATAGTATGAAGCTGAATTCTTATTCGATTAGGTACGTAAATCCTTAAAATGAAATAAAATCCATTTACCTTAATTGATAGAGGACATGTCTTTATGTATTGTTTTTGTTTCATGTCATTCTAATTTTGAAAGACAAGCATGTTGGAAATGTCACATTTTAGAGCCAAGGATTCCCACAAGGGGACAATTATCCTGCGGCCTGTATCACCAGCAACATCAGACGCACTCGTTGAACGTAGCTACTTAAATATCGTGCGACACAATATTTCTACTACTGCGTGTCACGTGATAATAAACTCGTGCGATATGATCGCTGACGACACATTAAAAGAGGTCGCTGGACATTTCTTCCCTAGTCAATCCCTGACTTAAATGGCGAATCGGGCTTCAGTTCATGTTACCGTAATGTATTAACAACATGTTTCATGGCCGTATTTTAAAACTGTTCTCCATATAAAACATTTAAAGTCACATTAGTATCAAAGTGAAGTCGGTAGTGCATGTAAATCCATCCATCACTAAAGGTCACAAACGTAATCGCGACCTTTGGTATTGCAATTTTTATCAACCAGTTTTTCGGTCCGTATCATATATTAAGCTTACCTTTATGTATACTTGTTAAATAATAAAATCCAAGACTATAATTTTACATAAACTTGTCAATTAGTACCTTACACACTACACTAGCGTCAAGAGTGCCTAACTGTGAATACTTTTCTTTTTTAATAAGTACGAGTAGGCTCTGAATGGGGTATTTGACAACAGTGAAAATAAATTGTATTTTCATTAGCAACAGATAATCATTACGAAAATACTCGAAAAGTATCAATCTTTCATTTAAGTTTGCTATTTTAAGATTTTTAAATTCATAAAAACTCATAATAAGGACGTTGTTTGATTGTGACGTCACTAGCAAGTAATCCCTACAAATTCCATACTAGCGGAGCGTTTTTGACGTTTCATAAAAAGAAGCTGATTTGACTTTTGTCAAATACCGTATTGTAGGCAAGCGCATCTATTCAAATGGTGTTGATGATTTCCATGATATTGATATAATATGTGTTCATGCCACTGTAGACGAGCGGTGAGGCGCGCGAATTTCAATCTGGAGGTCGTGGGCTCAAACTCCTGCTCGTACCACACTGGGTTTTTCAAAAAACCTATGGCTGCCAACGAAATAATACAGGGTGTGGCCTGTAATAGGAGCAAAAATTTAAACGGTAGATTATTAAGCTTGCGAACAATTATTTCCACATGGTTAAACTTGAAAAAAAAATATTTTTTTTTTAAATTTTTTTCTTCAAAATAAGTTAAGTTGTATTTTTTACTCTTCTGGAGTGCTATCAGTAACTTTTTTATTTTAAACACACTAAAAAAATGAAATAAAAATCAAAAAATCACAAAAATATCTTTTGAAAACAAAAGTGCAAAAACTACCTATTATGTCTCGTTACATGATGTTACCTCAAAATCCGCTTTTTTTGCAAAATTTACTGCTGTGCTATGATGTCGTGGTGCCAAGATACATTACTTGGAGGTTGGAGGTCATAACTTTAGATCAAAATATCTCCGAATCCAAAAAATTATAAAATGAGTGGGACACAAGGGGTTGCTACAAATGCTCTAAGGAAGCGTCCCTTTGAATATTTGCTCCTATTACAGGCCACTCCCTGTATATCATTAGATATTTAAAAGTGGCTTTAAAATATCGTAAGGAAACCGGTCTAATATTCTTATAAGAATATAAGGTCTACTTTTTCGCCCTGGGTCGGAATGTCAGATGGCAGTTGCTTCCGTAAAACTAGTGCCTACGCCAAGTTTTGGGATTGGGTGCCAAAGCGGACCTCGGGCTCATGTAGGGAACTACCGGGAAAACACTAGGAGGACGATGATGTGTTTATGCCACTGTTTGAGAGTAAACAGCAGAAATAGGTACCTAGTCATATTTATTAGCAAAATATCTCCAAAAGACAAATCTCTTTTCAACCAACGTACAATAACGGAGAGGTTTAATTTGGACTATTTTTATATCGTTAGGTACCTCGGAACTCGTTATATTAGATACTACTGAACTACTAATAAAACCACGGTTAAACTCACGTCCGTGGTTTTTGTAGTAGTATTTTAGACATGTTTCATGAAAGTTTAAATTCGATTAGATAGTACTATTTAGAAAGCTGGTTTTTGAAGCGAAAATCTCAATAGGCTCGTGTGGCAGGTGCGTTTACATAGTTATCTAGTCTATTTATATATAATAAATACAAATACATAGAAAACATCCAAGACTCAGATACGAGCAGATGTACGGGTAGGGTGTTACTTAAGTCGTGATACGAAATAGCAAAATGTAAATCCCATAGTAAAAGTTGGTCCCATAGTAAAAGTTGTTCAGAATCATGGATAGATTCACATTTTGCTATTTTGTATCACGACTTAAGTAACACCCTATTTACAAACATTTACCCTTACCGAGATTTGAACCCATGTCCGGCAGTTTCACAGGCAGGGTAGTGACTAGGCTAACCCGGTCGTCAAAAACACAGAGTTTCTATAAAAATACGAGCAGAATCGGGCAGTTTCGTGGCAGCAGTTGCTGCACTACTGTCTTTGTACTGAACCCTCTGTATGTTGGTATGTCGTACCCCACGTGCTGATTTCGGGATAAAAGGTTAAATTATCTTTTGTTCTCGTCGATTAAAATCTGTGTATTAAGATTTCATAGAGAATACTGCAACGTCACTCTTTTCATAGTTGTAGTCCATGTTACTGTCGAAACAATCGAAATAACTGTTTCGATACGCTCTAGACAACCGAAAAAAATTTGAAAATAGAACTAAAATAAATTCGACCAATCACGTGGCTGCTTTACCGAACTGTAATGAATTGGACCAATACAATCGCTTTGATTATTGAGTTTACTCGTTGATGTCGTACGCTCGTTGATGTCTTTTAAGATATCAACGAGCGTACGAGCGATAGGCTGCACTTCGTTTCAACAGTATCGAGTTTGTTTAATTAGTTCAGTTGACTCGTAGAAAATTAATTTTAATGAACTCGTACAAAAAGTATTGTTCACAATAGTGTTATAATCAAGCTTTTTAATCTCGTACCTTACTTAGGCCACTCAGCAAGCTTCGTGGCCTAAACACGGTACTCGACTAAAGAGCTCTCTATTATAACACGATTGTGAAAAATACTATTTTCTATATACACACTGGGTATGGGTACCTATAAAGACTGAAGTGACAGCGTAACGGAAACGAATAAGTAACTTGATTTCAGAGGCTCTAGTATACGTTTTATCGATACAATACGTTTTCGAACGCGTTTGCGTGTAGTTTCAATTTGTATTGCAACACGAACAGCGCCTCTGCTGGTAACTATTAGGAATTAATGCGTTGCCATACAAATTGAAACTAAACGCAAACGCGTTCGAAAACGTATATGTATCGATATAACTTATACTAGAGCTACGGCCATTATCCTGATCTGAAAATTTTAAAGTGCATGGCGCGCCACGGGCAGTGTATGGTTCCGTAGAACGTTGCCCGTTCGGTCACAGAATGCAGAAAAGGGTTTTTAATTAAGTTGATTCATTATTTACTCGTTATCTTGTAATGTTAAATTACCTGTTATTGTTTTACGATTATAACTTCATGATATAAATATACTGCTGTATTTTTAAAATAACTGATAGTATACATTTACCTGGGGGACACTTGACTTTTTGAAAATTAGCTCTTCGAAGCTTAATATAACGCGAACGGATCACTGAATCGAATCACAATACTTATTTTTCAACACATTTAGGTTTAAAGAACTTTTTGTACTCGACGATTAAAATCTGTGTATTAAGATTTCATAGAGAATACTGCAACGTCACTCTTTTCATCGTTGAATAGTCTGTTACTTCCGAAACAACCGAAATAACTGTTTCGATACGGTCTACACAACCGAAAAAAAATTTAAAATAGAACTTTTCAAATTTATTTCAATTATATGTGTCCTTGTTTAAGGAGACTCGATCTGATAAAAATTGCCAATCTATGGCGTTTTGGAACGTAGCAGCGTCGCGTCATCTGTCAAAAATCTACTTAAACTTGCTGCTGTATCCAGGGCATAAAAAAAATAAAAAACCTACACTTTGTGATTGGCTAGTATTTAGGCAATCACAGCACAGTACTGCAACATCACGGACGCCAGTGGTGTTATATCGTAGGTGTTATAGTACTTAAACTCGTATTAATGTCTTAAATTATTAATTTTAAGGAACTCGTAGCAAAATTATTGTTCACAATAGTGTTATAATCAAGCTTTTTTCGTACCTTACTTAGGCAACTCAGCAAGCTTCGTGGCCTAAACACGGTACTCGACTAAAAAGCTCTATATTATAACACGATTCTGAAAAATACTATTACTTTCTCTAAGAAATTATACATTTCTCTTATTACATTACATTTGCTCGTAACGTACCTCTTATTGTGCCGCTTTTAGGCTCATAATCCTGAGTATTAAACACGCGTGTTTTATAACATTACGACACTCGTGTTTTATGTTTTATCCCGATTAAGACACGTTGACACCTTGCAGCAAGGTGTATGTATGGACTCGGCGCATTCTTAAATTGACCGGGTTACACAGGTTTTTTTTAATTCTCGGCAAATGGATTCTTACTCGACTAAACAAATTAAATCCTTTTTGTGAATTAATTGATTATTTCTTCTTGGATATGATATAGAAACGTTTCATTTAGTAAAACTATTCACTTTTCTAGACACGCGGCAGCGTATCAAGCCAAGTTCAAGCAAAATAACTGGCTAGCCAGCGCCAAGTGTAATATTACACGAACCACTTGGTACCACTTTTGACCCTTCTATAACTCAAAACCTCTTTAACGTAAACACATAAAACTACCTGTGTGTAATTATATCCATAAGGACATCTACTTAGAAGCCCAAATTTCATGAAGCTAGCTCAAACGGTTATCAAGATATGAAGGTCAAAAAGTCGTAAATTTTAGCACTGACTGACATATAGTACCTAAACCTAACCTACTTCCAATTAACCTAGAAGGATGAAATTTGGAATCCAGCTCGGTAATTGTGTGTAAGCGTAGGAAAAAAATCTAAAAATAAAAAAAAGTAAAAAAATAGGGGGGTCCCCATACATTTTTTTTTTAATTGTAGCGTTGGAACCGTTACAAGCAGATATTTGAAACTATCCCAATACGAGTATATGTATTATTATATTTGCTATATAACAGAAATATAAAAATAAAGTTAAGTCAAAAAATAAGGGGTGTCTCCATACAAAAAACTTGTAATACGCGCTAAACAACCGGCCAACGGTGTGTCGTCGGCGGCACGCGGCACCTCATAATTATACACAAACATAAATGTAAAAAAGGAGATCCAAGTTCAATACAAAAATTATGCTTGGCTGTGGGCTTCGCCGCAAAAAGAATGGAGATCTAAATGAGTGCCAAATTCTATGCAAAATCCAAATATGTATTTATAGGAACAAAATAACATTACGAACAAGTATTAAACTCTATGTCTTCGCTTTATTGGATACCAATAACAATTGGTGTTATTTAAAAATGTGAGATCTTAAAGTAAGTTGGATTTGACTTGGCCGGTTTATAGCTACTCCCATATAGGGATATACCTACTCCCAAAAACAATGTTTTTAAGATTTTTTTTACTACTTATCGACTACGGAAACGGAACCCTAAGAAGAAATGTATCTTTTTCGCAATACCGCAATACAAAAAAGTTCACGTACCCAGTAAGGGTGTATTTACGTACCTTTTTATGCCTTATTGTCGGAGTAATAAGAGCTAAAAAGGTACGTGAATACTGCACAATTAATGATAATGGTCTAGAAACATACTTTAAGCTTCGCGCCGTATTTGCCCTATTGGCTGGGCTTGTACCACTGACTCACGGTAACCCTAAATAATGATAAAATCGATAATAATTATTTTAAAGAATAACGTTCGAACGGAAATAACCTTAATCGTAGTAATAATACGACACCCTACTGGTTTAAACTCAGCCGATGATACAGAAAATGTAAATTTAAAGTGTATTATTAATTCCGGCATAAAAGTGTTGCTTTCGAATTCGATCAAGCAATGGCGGGGCTCGTTAGCTGGCCACCAAGAGCCGACAGCGTAATGACAGGCACCGCCCCTTGTAATCAGCAGAGCGTGATTTTTGCCTACCACCACATCACACTTGGAAATCATTTTGTGAATTTAATTTTTTTCGAAGTTATCAAAGTCTTCACACGTTTCTCGCCGCCCGCTAAGCGTATCATTACGTGCACTGAAGGCGCCAATTACCCACTCGTGTGATGAAAAGAGGCTTTCACAACTACCTACTGTACGCAAACAACTTATGAGTATTCTTGAAAATATTTAGGGTTGCAATTGATTATAGGAACGCTTGAAATGTTCATTGCAGCTTTCTTTCCTCAAAATTATATGTTTATCTCGTAAGTAAAGCAAACTAAAAAAAACACGATGACACAAATTCTGATATAAAGTAGTATAAACACGGTTGTATCCATAGAAAAAATAGAATAGCTTAGGTTCGTTTAATAGTCGATAGTAGGTACTTAAACACGCGGCCCGTGCGTTGTGCTCTCGATCTCCACGAGATCGCGATAGGCGGCAGCTGTCGTCGCAACCTTGCCGCGCGAACAGCTCGGAGACGTCAGTAATTATTCCACGTCGTCGAAAAATTAAGGCAATACGATGAACCCAAAGTTAATGCGATAAAACACCGCCACAAGGGAACCGCCCGAGCGGAATGCGACGTCAACCCCGAACTCGCTGTTGTCACGGAGGGCAGAGAAATGACGGCTCAGTTGTTGAACAAGAAACCAGTATCGTAAATGGATTACCAACGCTACTTATTTTCTGCTCTCGCGATTGCGTGACGGACTTTAATTACCAGAAGGTGTCGATTCGAAAATTGGTATACGACAACAACTTTAAATGTTTTTACAAATCATACTTATTAAAGTTTTGATAAGTTAAGTACATGCGAGTAAATATTTCTTCAGGTCTTTTTTAGGGTTCCGAACCAAAAAGGTAAAAAAGGAACCCTTATGGTGCGACTATGTCCATCTGTCTGTCACAACGTTAAGTATCTCAGGAACTAGGTACTTATGCTATCAATTGGATTACGGGGTGGGGGGGGGCAAAAATTCGAAGTCTGCTATTTTATTTACAGTGATTAATTTTTGACTTACTCGTATGAAGGAAAATGTCGAAGAATGTACCCCCCAGCATATAAGTTTTTTTTTCGTATTCTCATATCTTTTTGGAGATGAACTCCACTTTATATGCATGGACCGAAGGGACGCACCGGGGGACAACATATAAGTATACACAGTTCCTTGGTCGCGCAAGTTAGTAACAAAATGCACCGATAAATCACTCTCATACTCATGACGAAGTTTACTATGCATTGTTAAGATTTTTCCAGAATTAATAGGCGGGGGAAACAGTGGTAGGTATGTTGTATGAAAGTCTGTACGGAACCCTCGGTGAGCGAGTCAAACTCGCACTTGACTGGTTTATTTTTATTTTTAGCAACATTGTAAGTTAATCATTGGCCACTTTATCATATTTAACTACAAAATTAAAACATGCGATTCAAGATCGATCGATTGATCCAAGATAAATTATCATCACAAAAGTTGATCTAACCTTAGCCTTATTTAGAAGCCCGAAATGTATTCCTTGTAGATATTAGGTCATTTAAATTTGATATTAGTAACTATTATGTTATCATCTATCACTGTCATCAAAATTGTAATCAGAAATATTTGCAAGCAAAAGACCAAAAAAACGCTGTATTAAAAGTAAGAAAGGTGAAGGATAGGTCAAATTCAGACAACGAGGAAGTGTACGTGTCTTGTTTTTAACGACTGCATTTAAATTCGAAATGTGAAACCATCCAATTCCATTAAGTGCATTCTTTACTATAGTATACATTTATTTGTCGGGGATTCAAGACGCTTTCAAGATTTTAGCAGTTGTACCTACAACAACTGTGATGTTAAAATTATAAACAAAGAAACACCACCACAGTTACGCAATATATAAACCTTCAGAGCAATAAATTAGTCTGATATTTCGTTTTTGTTATGATGTTTCAGTAAAGAGGAAATTCAAGAGAGTAGTACACTCTCAGTAGATTTGGCATCAGGCTGCATCGCCCAGCACGGCGGCTGCGCGCGCGCAACGAAGCGCGCCGGCTGCGCCCGTGTCGACTGCGGACGGTATCAGCCGCTCTATCTCACGCCCTGTTACCACGTTTCTCACCTCCAGACGCCACCTCACCCGGCTGAGCCCGCCTCGATACTTTATCGCCCGCAATCGCACCACTCATCTATTACTCGAACCTTACCCACTAAACCAAATGTCGATCGGATGACCTACTCAACCTTATCCTTCCTTTTGAGGAGTTACGAGTGACAGCCACGCCGAGGGCTTGTTACTTTGTCATGAGTGATGGTTGTGTGTTTTGACAAAAACAATATTTTTCTAACAGTCTGTCTTTAACTAACAGCTTGATAAAATAGAAATTTGAAACAAATTTTAATCATCTTGTATCTACTCGTAATTGATTAAATGGTCATGCCTCAAATAATGCGCACTTTTTCATTTCAGAGATGCTAAGGATTGATTATTAGACACGTCTTACATTCTAAATTGTAGGTACTTACGTGTATAGTTTCAGGCAAGCGGACACTGGACGGCGTACGTTGTTTAAAACTTCGCGAACCTTTCGGTTCGTCGGTGACGTCGGTTTGAAAATCGTTGTGTTGTCGGTGGGTGTCCATCTAGTCGCATAATTTGACGAACTCTGTAGCCTAGTAGTGTAGTAGTAGTGACTCTGCCTACGGAGTCGGAGGTCCCGGGTTTGAATCCTGGTAAGGGCATTTATTTGTGTGATGGTGATGAGCACGAATATTTGTTACTGAGTCATGGATGTTTTCTATGTATTTTCAAGTATGTATTTATTTAAATAAGTGTATATTATCGTCTAGTACCCATAGTACAAGCTTTGCTTAGTTTGGGACTAGGTCGATGTGTGTAAGATTGTCCCCAAATATAATTTTTTGTATTTATTTTATAATGATTCTGAGCATAATATTTTCATTGTCATAATAGTACTATGTCTTTTTTTTACCATAATGTTGAATATGATATTTTTTTTGTCATTATATTGAAGATCATAATTATCTTAAGTCATATAATTCATATGACTATGACCATAGACTGTTATTACAATTGATTCTCAAAAAAACGAGCTATTACATTAGTTGACCAACGTATAATTAGGTTAAGGCAGCTTGAAAAAGGGGGGACAGGGGCTTCGCCTCAAAGGGGCTAAGCCCCCCGGGGGCACCAAAAACTAATAATCGTAACAATTGTATTATTGGTAGGTTAGGTCTGGGTTAACTTGTGTACTTGTTACATGTTTTTTACTGTTATATATATATATTGGTTTAACGGCCTCCGTAGCCCAGTGGGTAGTGACTCTGCCTACGAAGCTGGAGGTCCCGGGTTCGAATCCCGGTCAGGGCATTTATTTGTGTGTTTATCACGAATATTTGTTCCTGAGTTATGGATGTTATATATGTATACAAGTATCTATATGTATTTATCTATTATATATATCATCGCCTAGTACCCACAACACAAGCCTTACTGAGCTTACCGTGGGCCTAGGTTGATTTGTGTAAGATTGTCCCATAATATTTATTTATTATTTATTTATTTAATATGTGTGTCCTGTGTGTTAGTGAATAAATGTATCTTTCTTTCTTTCTTAGAGCGGAAATAGGCTCCCCGTGAAGCGGGTTGACGTCGACACGCTGGTGGTTGGGTTAGGTTAAGGTTTTCAGTGGGTATGCTCCTACATTCACCGCATCACTCGGATGGCGGCTGGAGGAGAGAGTCCCACATAACCCCCAAATAGCCTCCCTGGGCCGGGGGTATGCGCAAGGCATTTACAAACACTCAAAAAAAAGCTTAAAATAAATTGCTGTGCGTTTGTTTAAAAAAAAAGAAATATGGTAGGTAACAAGGACCACCAAATGTACAGGATTAAAATTGTTTGTCTTATAAGACTTGAAAACGTTATGCGCTAAAACAAACTATCATGGCCATTGATATTTATGCTTAAATGTTTTATGCGCAATAAACTTATGAAAATTGTTATTTATTTATGCTCTCAAACATTATGGTAATGAAACGGTGTCGAAACGTCAGAAATAAAGGTAAATAAATATCGCGTTAGACCCGGATTAAACAGTATTTAAATATGTGTACAAAGCGCGAGAGTTTAAAGTATTATATTATGGTAATAGTACATTGTGATACAAGTGAGCTATGTTGATCATTACATCAGAGGCGGAATTGTCACGCGAACCGCAGGTGAGCGTGATAAGAGAGCTGAGGATGTAATTATCAAAGCTCACGCGTGTCATACGACGTATTTCAACACGTTTACGAGGAAAAAAATCCTTTTCATAAAATGAAAATGTTACAGGCTCCTAAGTTGTTTCCTTTAGTTATTGATGACAACAGGTTTTTACTCACATACATTTGTACATCTCCAACAATGTACAATGGCGTCAATTCTATGTATCACTTTTCTATTCACCACGAGTCAACATTATTAATAATAACCAAACACGCATCATCAATGTTTACAAATATTTCTGAAATTACTTATTTTTTTAATTTATTTCTTAGTCAACAAAAATTACGATACACTTAATTTAAATCTTCGCCAAACTGCATAACAGTTTGTTGGCGAATATACACTCTTTATAATTATGTTTTGGTATCTATATTATGTGTACAATCCCCATATGATTTTATTTTTTATGCTTATTATTAGCGGTAACAAGGAATAGCAAGTGATGTAAACATGTAAACAAGTATAATAGCGCGCAACGATGATTTTTTTTTCGTGAAGTTCGCGCAGTGCGCCCGCAGCGAGGCTTAGATGAAATCTCTAAACATCCAATACAAAATAAAATAAATATTTACTTATTCAATATAAATTCATGAAAAATGTTATGAAAAGTAAATAGTTTTACTAAATTAAACGTTTCTATATCATATCCAAGAATAAATAATCAATTCATTCACAAGAAGGATTTAATTTGTTTAGTCGAGTAAGAATCCATTTGCCGAGAATTAAAAACAAACCTGTATAACCCGGTCAATTTAAGAATGCGCCGAGTCCATACATACACATTGCTGCAAGGTGCCAACGTGTCTTAATCGGGATATAAACATAACTACACGAGTGTCGTAATGTTATAAAACACGCGTGTTTAATACCCAGGATTATGAGCCTAAAAGCGGCCCAATAAGAGGCACGTTACGAGCAAATGTGTTGAAAAAAATATATGCGAACTAATTTATGACTTTTGTCGGTTTTGCGTAATGATGATTATGACACAAGTTCTAATGCCTATCAAAATTATGGCTTTAAATATTATGCAACCCGATATGGACAACCGAACGACGCGAATGACGTGATTAATTGATATCCTGTAAAACTAGGGATCGTAAACTTTAGTAGGTAATTTATTATTTTTAACATAATTATTTCCACCAAAAAAACACACGATAGTAAAAAACACCACACCATATGTAATATACTAATAGAACCATATTTACTATGACAGGGTCATGCAGATATTACGATCGCATCTTTCCTGTGGACATAGGTACCTAGCTAAAGACAATTTTTTTCTTATTCGTTAAACTCATAGTCCGCATAACGGCGTTTTCTTATGTAAATAAATCAAACTGATAAAAGCAGCTTATTCACATAAACTTTTCACTATTGACCACAGGAAGATGACTTTAGTATTTTTACTCTGTATAAGAGGTACCTAACAAGTATATTTTAGTAGTACCTAAAAGATACTTGAAGAGGTTTAGGTACGCATTTGGGTTGGTATTGAATTCATCGTGTTTAAAATGTAGGTGGGCAAAAAGAAGGACTTTCAAGTTAATCCGGTTTTATTATCCTCATTACTCAAGCTGAACTTAAGCGGTAAAAGCGAGCGAAGCGAACGAAGTTCACCGTTTCAGCTAGAGCAGAAATTCTTTCGTAAGTCCGGAATCGGGATGTCCGGTTGTTCTCCTCTAGAAGTCACATTTCTCAACAGATTCTCGTGAAATTTTGTGAGCAGGTTCGATTATCATATTTTTTTGTCAATTAATTATTAGCCAAATTTTCCAAAAACCATTTTTTTTCAGAAATTCTACAGCTCACAGAGCTTCTAGTTTAGAATTTTCATATGGTAAAAGTAGCCACACGTACATACACGCAGTAACTTAGGTTACCTAAAAACGTAATATTACGTATGTCACTATTACTATAGCGGTTATTTCGCAATGAAAGACGGGTGAACTTTTTACAAAGTAATTTGTCCGTAATACTTTTTGTACATATGTACCTACCATTTGTAGTATGTCTAATAATAAAGTGTCAAACAGTCTGAATCCTTTCACATTATGCTTGAATGCACTCATGTGAACCTAATCTAAACTTCGTGGGACGGAATTAAGTCAGTGCCTAGAAAGAACAGACCAACAAGTTCTGAAATATGTTTTGGAACTTAGTCACTGGGAATCTGGCATTTAATTCACAGTAGTATCGAGGCCGATCACTCAAGCAGTAACATCTAGATTGACTAAGCCGTTTTATTATTCTAATCCTAATTTAAAATCGCTTTTTGCTGGCCTGTGCTTGAGCTAGGCGTTGCTTAACACTAATCTAGAATCTAGAGTCATCTTAGCCCGCTTTCGCTGACTAATTGTCTATAATGTACCTAACGTTAACCATTTCGATAACGTAATGTCAACGTGTCTGGTGTCTGTCCACATTTTGCGCAACCGTTTAGAGGTAAATTATATCTATTTTTTGAATGGCGTCGGCGAATATTGAAGCAAGACGTGTTTTGGATGACTAGTGCATTAAGCTGTCACAATCCCGATAAAACCTAAAGTTCTGCCATTAATTAGGTACTTATTCTAAGTTAACTCGTTGAACCGATCAATAATGGGTCCAATACTTAAATAGTGCGTTAATAAGTATTATGCACCAGCTGAGCAGACAGACGTGTCAAATTTTATCAAACTTGTTTGTGATACATTTGTGATCGTTTTGTGACTTGGTGAATAGCAGAAAATCTAGACACGTACTTACATATATTATCATAAATACACATTTTAACTGGGGACCGCACATAAACCATGTGTGTAACAAACTAAGATCAATTCTAGCAAAACTTTCCAAACTAAAGTATAAACTCCCATACAACATACTT
This sequence comes from Epinotia brunnichana, assembly GCA_963854355.1. NCBI lineage: Eukaryota > Metazoa > Arthropoda > Insecta > Lepidoptera > Tortricidae > Epinotia > Epinotia brunnichana. Next base: position 15,019,342 of record OY977939.1, on the reverse strand, counting down.
AGAATGATGTACATGTCACTAGCGCAATCCGTCATTGGATATCTTCAAGCAACAGGGAGTCGCCTTAGCTATGAATATTACAGTCAAAACATGCATTGAAAAGATATTTAAACTACAGACTAGCTTAAATAATAAAAACAATTATACCTAATTCCGTTAAGAAAAAACAATTGGGTCAACAGGAGATATTAAAATATTGTAAGATTATTAATATTATAATAACCAAATCAAAATAGAAATTGTTAGTGAAGAATTAGATAAAATAGACAGTCTCATTAAAGCAACTAGACCGTTACACCTTAGGCAACTAGTGTAGGTATATGCCTCGTTTTGTCCTTCCGAAATGTAGAAATGTGTATGGCAAACAAACATGGGATCACCTGTTACCAAATATGCTTAATCGACTACCCGCCGATATTATCAATAGCATAAGATAACCCACAAAAATGTAAACGTACTTTGAAAGCGTTAGTTATATCTTGCTGATGTGCCAACTGCACAAACATTATTTTATAGTTATAAAAATAGTATTTTATGCAACTGTTGTATAAGAAGGGTCTTAAAAGGCGAGTGGCGTGGGTTGCAATTAAAGACGCCACGAGCGTTTTTAGACCAGTTATTCACCGTTGCATACAATAAATACTTTTTCTACGACAAATTTTAAATAAATAGCAGACTACAGAATAGTGAAACTTTTCAGGCAGCAAGTTTTCTATTCGTAATTTTGCTACTCACGCAATTTCTTCAGGAGTGCAGTTATTAATTTCTTCGACCATGTTAAAAGGAACGCACACTTTTGTCTTCACAAACACGAATAAAATCTTAATAGTTTACGACTAATAGTTTATCATCTTTCGTCTTTTCATTTTGAACTGTATTTTGGTGGGAAATCGGAAATGTGACAGCTCTTGCTTATGGTTTGTTTTTATTTTTTATTTGATTGCACTTGCCATCTGAACCAAACTGAATCCGGACCCGGACCGAATTCGAACTGTTTATTTTTATAAATAATACCAAGATATTATAAAACATGTAATTTAACACACAATAGATGATGATTTATTATTATTGTAGTAAATAATTTATAATATACAAATGTTAAATCGTAAATAAATACTTTTATTTTGAAATATTTGTTTATGAAGTTGGCACCACTGCAATATAGCGGCATTAGCGGCCGATTTAAAAAAAAGTTAAACAGTGCTTTTATGAAAAATGTATGAACCAAAAAAGTACGCTAAACAGTACGTTTTTGGGCCATAGAGCATAGAGTTTTGCGACGACTTATTAGTGGTCTCATTGTATTTGAGCTACAGCCTATATAAATGACAGATAACGGTACAGGAGTAGAAAAAAATACTTACATACGGCCTTATTCATAAAATTTAAAAGATCTACTACGAGTATATGTATAATAAATGTGTTTTTGTCCCATTCTTACGAACACAAATGCCAAAGGCTATGTGAGAGACAGACGAACTTTAACGGCACTTTAGCTAAAATAGATTTGTTGAACGTTTATGAAGACGGCCAATAGTAATTAACTAAGTACCTAGTATTGCAAGTAACTATAATATAAATTTAGCTAAAATAAAATTTCACCCCTGTAAAAATATATATTTAATTAGTTAAAGAGCGAATACAGCGGCAGATAAACCTTTACGGCTTTGTCCGCTGTACAATTTTTTTCTTTTGTATTGTTTTTTATAGTAAATAAATGAAAAAAAAAACATTTACCTACCTACACCGAATTGTGAAAAACTTGAGTTCGATTTTCCACAAAGAAACTGAACTTTCCAATTTTCCGGTCACATGGTTTTTCCGTGAAAGCCTTAGGTACTACCCAGTTACTCTAGATTACATTCAATTTTTTCTCGTTTCTATTTCCTTCTCTGCTACCGTCATTGTTGCCGAATACCGATAAACTCTTGATAAACTTCGTAAACCGCCGTCGGAGAAACGACTAGCTAGTAAATTATAAGCAGCTTATTAAGATTAATTAGTTAATACGCGCAATATATTATTAACCAGCGTTATCGGTCATTATTAAATCGATTAAAACAACGCTCCAACTTAATCACAATTATACTCAGTCTGACAGTCCGCAACCTTGTAGGTACTCGTAAGGTGCTACTTTAATTATGTATGTGTTTGGTGCATTTTTATGGCTTGCTAGCATCATTTGATTACTAATCGGCGGCGCCGCCGGTAAAGTATTATATAGTAGTTTATGTGACTGTACATAATGAAGGGCATTAAACACGAGTGTTCATAATAACATCACACGAGTGTTTTAATGCCTTATTATGTACAGTTACATACACTAATTTATCTATCCACATATCATAAGCCTCCATGATGCATTCAGGAGCCGCTAATTATGACCGGCATCGCGGCTTTGTTTTCTGGCAGCTGTCATAGTTTTTTTTTAATTCAGAGTCAAACTAGAGTCGGATCCAACTAATCCAACCATCATAACGTTCGATATCTTACTTACGTGCGACATTTGTCAAATTTGTATGCAAATTGACAATTAATTTCGAACTAAACGTCATCTCGACTGATATTAGAATAGAGGTTAAATCAAATTTCTTTGTTTTTCAGAGACGTTCGAAATTTGAATGAAATAATATTATCTAAATCGATGTTATTACCTATTTAGCAATAATAACATTTTCACAGATAAGAAATTTGTTCTAACAAAACTGTCTATTTTTATGGTGGTCATAATGTGCGGTTCTTGAACGCATCATGGAGGGTTTATGATATTTGGATAGATAAAAGTATATATGTATATCATCATCAGCCGGATAGACATCAAGGCTGCACTAATTAGAAAAGAGACGACAGTGTTACAATGCAATATCGTCGTTTCGTTAGGGATACCATCACTATTCTTATTCAAATCATAGTGTGCACTGATGTGGATGAGACAGAAATTGTTATTGTGCATTGTAGCTAATTTTTAGGGCACAAAATTTGATTAAATACGCTTTAATACTGGCCTAACGCTGAGGTCAGTGTACCATACAGAGAGTGTCAGATGCCGAATGAGCTGGAATGCAATCGTATTTTTAACTGTAACACTGTATGAAATATGCCTTAAATGGCAGGGACCGGGCCAGGCACTCGCTGAAACCTTCGCTAAGACCATTCTTCGTCTCGCGCCTCTGAAAGCCATTAATCATCGTGAATTACATTTAATAGAGGACTTTTATAAGCGCTTGCGCGCGCGCCGAAGCGCACTAACCGCGACTACCGTAATCCCTGTCCTATTTGAGCAGGCTTAAGTAGACGAGTCGGATTCATGCGGTCTAAATACACCGGCCATCACAATGCATCAGCGCCGCAGAAGTGAAGGGCACTTGGAATTCTCGGATTATTTTAACTTGTCTTTTTCAATGTCAGCGTTTAAAATAATTGCATCACAATTTTAAAATGCGAGCCTTTTGCTTTTAAGACGGTTTAAAGCGTCGTGTAATAAGATTATTTCCTGGAAATCATGAGACACTTCTTTGTCGGACGGTAGGTATTCGCAAATAACGCATTGTACGCAAACGAGAGTTGCTTAATTTTCCTACTGAAATTCTTATATGCATATTTTGTTGAATGTAATCAGGATTAATAAATAATTGTATCTGTAATTAAACGTGGACATTAAAACTACATTCAAACAGTTCTTACATACCCACCCCAGGAGGTGCGAGGTAGGTATAATTATTGAACCTATTGAAGATAGACAATTTTTTATATGTATTTCGTAATGTTTCTATTTTCATATACTGTCTTTATATTGTTTCGTGTAAATATGTAATTTTTTTGAAGATGGTATGCTTTTTTTACCATTTATACACATAAAATTCCCTCTATTATTAATACAATTTTATTGTGAATTTCTATTCAATACGTCTACCCATATACCCTAACACAACCTGCCTACCGTACGGCATCGATACGTACGCTAGAAAAAAAACAAGAGAAGAAAACGCATGTTCGTGACCAGCCGGCGGCCTTCCAAAGCGGACCACAATTATTTACATTGCAATTACGGAAAATCACTCTCTCTCGCGGACTTATCGTCCATTGTTTCATGTCGGAAACGATTTTGACAATTGATGGCCGGGTAGCTGCGGTAAGCTACAAACATTTATAGATAGGCCAACCAAAGGTGTTGGACATTCTATCATTATTCCCCCGTTCAGTGACAATAGCAATCTGAGTAAGGTACCTATACACTATGATAAATTAAAAGTAATTTATTTTTAAATTGACTCATAGGTCTTATGAGACAATTTACATCCTAAAGAGCGCCAACAATATTATACTTAGGTAGGGTCATTTCGCCGGTTACGCGACCACCTTCGGTTAGCGGACACCTGAAGAACATGGTTTTTTCAATTGAAGATAACATCAATTCTACAAAGCCTATTGAAACAGTTAGCCGTATGCATTATTGTTTGTAGTTATGGAATAGGAATTTACTAAAAAAAACGAGAAAATATGCTTTCAGTTCACCAACTCAGCTAAGTGGTCGCTAACCAGCACATGAAATTAGGTGCTCGCTAACCGGCGAAATGACCCTAGGTACTGCTAAACTTCGAAACAATCAGAATTTTTTAAATCTTAGTCACTATAAAAATCTCGTCCTTATTGAATGGAGTACTACGTGGGCCGCGCTCTATTGTAAGCCGATTTAAACACAGCTTAATTCCGATGACGTCGAATGATTTCTGGAATGAGATTGCAACATCGCAGATGAATATTTCGAAACACTTTTGTAATGGTATTCAAATTATTCCGATCGAAAATGAGTATTGCAATTACCTGTTGAATATTTTGCTATAGTCAAACGTAGTACGTCTAATATTTGCTAGTTACTCAATGTTTGTACTCATCCGTGGTGGAAGTTAATGCGAAGCGTCAGTGCGGCGAGCGGCGGCGGCGGAGGTGTCAGTCTCGGCTGGGAACCGCCCCGGGCTGAATAGCTCATTCGTTCGTAAAAATATGCACCGAACGCTAATTTGGGCGAACAATCGTCCATCGTCACGTATAGTTGTAACTAGCCCGCTATTAGTGTAGAGAAATCTTCGACTAGTAGGTATGGTTCAAATGAATAGGTACTCAATAAATAAAGCTAAATTAGAAGTATTATTAGACACATAAAATATTTGAGTATGAACATGTTATGAAATAAACTGCATTTTTAGGGTTCCGTACCTCAAAAGGAAGAAACTTATATGATCACTTTGTTGTATGTCTGTCTGTAGAGACCCTTTATCACGGGAACGCGTGGAGGTATCAAGTTGTATCAAATTAAAACTGTATACCTAAGTACTCAGGTTTACAGTCCTTTGAAGCTGTGAAAAAATCTACTTCTAAGTTAACTAAAAAAAACAGATACTGCCGTTTATGCCGCAAAATACGTATATTTCGACTCTCTCAAGGGAATCATTTTTTTTTGTCGATTTTTGACCCCTCCCCGCTATTTTGAAATGACGTTATATATGGGCAGCCCCTTATACTATACTTGTAGTACCTACCTACAGGGAAAAATCTGAAAACTGTATATTTGTAATTTTGTACGGAACCCTCGGCGGGCGGGTCCTATTCGCACTTGTCCGGTATTTTATATACTGTCGATTAATAAGGCACGACCGGTGACCAATGATTAACAAGGCAGTGGTGTGGTGATTAATATTACCACCATAATTTTAAAATTGCTAAATTGCTAATACATATATAGATACACCAAAGATCAAAGTATTCATATTAAAGTGAATAGAGAATGCATAATTACGTATGAAATGTAATAATATTAAAATTTTAATATTAAAAATAAAACTGTAAAGATATATAAAGAGATATATTAGATAGGTGCATGTATTAACTTATCATACAAATGAAATAGGATGATCAAATATTTACCTATGTAGTTTGTTTAAATTAAGCATGCTATTTCTAAAATGATGGGAAATAAAGGCTATTTTTATTTTTATTTATTTATTTAATTTTAAACTTTATTTCTATACTGACAGGGTCCAGAAAATGGGGTTCAGGGTTGAAAAAAAACGGGAACCTTTATGCCCTTCCCATTAAGGGTTAATAATAGCAAACCTGAAGCTCCAGATAAATATTACCAGGTATCGAACTACGTCGAATTCGATATTGTTTCACGTTTTCTTTTCAGAGTCATATGATCAATTAATGAAAGTGAATATTACAAGCCATAAGTGACAGCTTGGTTGTGTAAAATATTGCATCTGACTTAAAGTAGATACGAGTGAGTAGGTATGTACATACGTTACCTTCACAAAACCATAAACGTGAATTTTATGCTTGTAGACCTAAATAAAACCTTGGTAAACTATACATTTTGGCACACGGTTCCTATAGGTACCCTCTGTATGCCTTAAAATAAAGCAAGCAAAGTCTTCTGCATAAATAAAGCATTAAAAACAGTAATGAAATCGAAACGCAATGGGAGATTTCTCATGTAACGATTACAAGCAATGTTGGAAATAACATGACATGACACAAAGTACTTGCTCTGGTCGACTGCGGTATCGCCACCGACTTACGGTGAAAACATTGCCTGCTCATTTACTGCATGAACTCTTGGTACATATATTGTATGATCACGTTAGGTAACTAATTTGAAGTCCTTTAGGTAAACACATAACGTAATGAAAGAATATTACATTAGACCCTGACGATTTGATTCTGAAGTTACGTTGTATATTGGGAACATGCAGAAAAAAATTACGAATTAGCAAAAATAAATGTACAAAGACCTCAGCAAAACTATCAGACGAAAGCCTACTTCTTGTTACTTGTAATAAAAACCAAGTAGTTGTTGTATTTTTTTGCGGGTAATTGTTAATATAATTTTGTTAGCCGGTTATTAAAAGTCCGAAAAGTATGTAATTAAAATATCAATTAATATAAAAACCTCTCCTAACCTATCTGGTCTGGAGTCGTCCCGTCCCTTGCCTTGACAGGTCTTGCTCACTCGCAGGTCTTCCCGAAGTTGAACTTTTTTTAATAAAACTTTACGTAGGTAGTATACAACAAGATATGGTTATTGACATTGTGAATTGCATTGTGATTGATACACCTTATGGTCATGAAGACATAGCAATCACAATGCAATTCACAATGTCAATAACCATATCTTGTTGTATACTACCTACGTAAAGTTTTATTAAAAAAAGTTCAACTTCGGGAAGACCTGCGAGTGAGCAAGACCTGTCAAGGCAAGGGACGGGACGACTCCAGACCAGATAGGTTAGGAGAGGTTTTGAGGCATCTGGAACCCATATGTACCTACGCACATGCATACCTACATACGCATTTTATGATAACAATATGTCATGAACTGTCTTTCGACTAGGTAATTCATAAATTATAATCGACTATCATCCTCTAAAGGAGCCCGGGGTCCGCTTTGACACCCAATCCCAAGATTTGGCACAGGCACTAGTTTAACGAAAGCGACTGCCATCTGACCTTACAACCCAGAGGGAAAACTAGACCTTATTGGGATTAGACCGGTTTCCTCATGATGTTTTCCTTCACCAAAAAGCTAATGGCAATATTCCGTATACGTAAGTTTCGAAAAACTCATTGGTACGAGCCGGGGTAATCACGTAACGTTCCGAACGTCGGTACAATTTAAGGATGACTCACGCTAGAACGCCGTTTTCTAAGAAAAACGACGTCGTTTTTGCGCGGCCGAGCCACGGCCGAGGCTCGGAAGCAGCCCGGTGTTGGCACGGCCCGGCCCGTGACTCGGCTGGGCCGCGCAAAAACGACGTCGTTTTTTTTAGTAAACGGCCCGGGACGGACACGGCCCGTTCTAGCGTGAGTCATCCTTTAACTGTCAATTTTCAATATAAAAAGTGACATTTAGACCTACCCGACGTTCGTACAATGCGTTACGTGATCGACCTGCAGATTCGGACCCACGACTGCAGCTTGACAGCCGCATGCCTGAACCTCCGGCAACCTTTTAGCAACCAAGGGTCATAAAGGATCTAAAAAAAAATACGCTGGCCGCACTTCTTAATTATTTGTGACTTTAGCAGGCAATTCCAAAATTCTGAATTCAACGACCATTACATACAGAACAGCCAGGGATGCTCGCAGGCCGCAAGCAAACTACTTATAAATTTAAATACCCACCCCACTGTATAAATTGAAATCGACTGTAAAACATAAAAAAGGTTTTTTTTTTCTGAAACATGTAGGTACTTAATGAAATGTCGTCATTACGTGCGTTATACATACTTATAACAGGCTTCAAAGTATCAGGTTTCGGGCGGAACAACTCGAGAGAACTGGTAAAGGGATTTCATACGAAATTGAAGGCCTAGGCTGAGACGTAATTTTTTTTTTATTTTCTTTCCTCAATTTGTGGCACAGCATCACGGCGTTCAGACATGAAATATATTTTGTATCACTATCCGTATACCTACTCACCCGGCAAGCTATGCTTCTTTCCTGGCGTCTGCAATAATGTACCTACTATTATTATGTGTCCCTGTACATCTGGCAGTTTGTCAAATTCAAATCAATGGAAGCAACAAAGCCTTAGTGGGTTTAGCACGCATGTATTATTAATTTTGATCTAATACCATTACTTACCGAGCTGCTAAGAGCGGTGCCGGTGCCGGCGCCGACACGAGATTTACTAAGATAGGCTTTCAAAATAACGAGCTGCATTTCGATGGCTTACTTATAAAACCTCTGATAAGAATACTACATTGTTGGAAATGTGAACCTTATCACGTATAGGGTAAAGATGATTTTAAAAATGCGCATATTGATCTCGTACAGGATTACGAAGGAAACAAGTCAATTTGTGTTTTGAAAGAGCGCCCGAAGCTACTACTTTCCTGGAAAGCTGTGTCATAGGTTGCAGAGACACGCAACATTCGCATGTAAGTCGCGCCGTTACAAGATAATTAATTCGTACTCGGGCGCAACTTCAATGGCCAATTAAGCTCGTCTTTACTTAGCGATCATCTCTACAAACACGCATTACGGTATGTCCTAACTCACTTAGTGTTAATTCAACATTCAACCAACTATTACGACTATTAGTTAATACTATTTTGACGTTTAAGGCTCCATCCTTTGAAATTTTCGTGAAAATTAGTTATTTAGTAACCATTTTATACATTATAACGTAACAATTTTCAGGTCGGCAACAATATATCATAATCTGGAAGATATGAAAAGTAATATAGTTTTCGTAGAAATCCATTTTAACAAATGAAAGTAGAGAAAAAAAAATCTAAGGTGAACCCTATTATTTCACTTGTAACCATATTACTGCTCCATTTTTTATCAGAAAAACATGAAATTTTGGTAATCTTCTTCATAAAGTAATGAACCATAACTTTATTTTCTTACTTAGGTACTTAAATTTCTTAAAAATTTACCTCGTTTTTTGGAATATTCCGAAAAACATGATATCCGCGCTTTCGCACACGCACTTCCATCTCGCTCACGCTTTAACTGTAAATTTTTCATATAAAAAGTGACATTTAGACCTACCCGACGTTCGTACAATGCGTTACGTGATCGACCTACATTAGTGTTTAATTAAGATGCACTGCATTTTAGCTGTCAATGTGACCTCCCTGAATTTACTAACGACCATAGTCTACGATATTTGCCAACATTGTATTACCAAAAAGGTCACACGTAGATCTGTAGGTCGATCACGTAACGCATTGTACGCGCGTCAGGTAGGTCTAAATGTCACTTTTTATATGGAAAATTGAAAGATAAATTGTACCGACGCGCGTTCGGAACGTTACGTGATCACCCCTCTAGGCCGGGAATCGAATCCCGAAAATTACACTTACATAATATAAAAATAATTACTATAATTTTTGGGATTTGACCATTACATATCGCACAGTCAGTATTAACACATTGTAGGTATACCAACCTGGGGTGGTGCCACAAAAACAAAGTTCCTGGCCTGGTATTATAGCACGTTTTATGGTTAAGTTTTACGTGATGTTTCAGTACATTTAGGCCGTAAAACGAGACCATTATAACCTATCGTGCTAGCCGGGCTGCAGGTAGAAACGGTTCAGAGGGCATTGCTCATAGTGACGTATTGTAAACTACGGAGATTTCATAGTCAGAGCACTTTATAGTTTTAGTGGTTTAGTATCTGTTAGGAAGATCGACGCCTTTACGGTTTTTCTCTAGGCGCACCCATACAGTCCAGCATGGAACCCAGTGCACTGCGTGACACAGAACCATTTGGATAGTTGCATATTGTGCAGCGTCCGGCAAATTCCAAGATCACACCTTCCAGGATGCTGCAAGCTCCGCCCACCGCTTGACATTGCCCTAATAGTTGGCTCTTTCAATATTAATGTATGGCACCCGCCCGCATTTGCCCACCTGAATTCAGCCGGCGGATGTCACCCGCAGGTACTCCATGCATATAAAATGTATGGCGTTGCGACAGATAGGCGGACAAATTCGGTAGCGGAATCCAACCCGTTCGCCAGTCTGTAGCAGGCACGGCGGAATTCGGTGGCTGAATTCTTCTTCTTTGGGCTCGCCTTATCCCGTTACGCGGGGTCGGCTTTCCCAATCATGAGGCGCCACTTTCTTCGGTCCTGTGCGTCCTCTGTAGTAAGACCCATCTCCTTCATGTCTCTCTGGACATTCGTCATCCTCATCGTCATCATTTCGTGGAGGAGGGTCATCCTCATCGTCATCATTTCGTGGAGGAGGTCTTCCTCTTCCCCTCTTTTTTGTAGCCATGGATAGGCACACATGGTCATCCGGTCGTCGCAACACATAAACATAACAGTACCACCTCATCCTGGACTCTTTTATTTTGTCAGCTATTTTAGCAACCTTAAAACTCCCACGGACATACTCGTTGCGCACTTTGTCTTTCAGTGTAACTCCGCCGGCCCATCGTAACATACGCATTTCTGTAGTGTGGAGTTTTTGTTTTGTGCGTCTTTTGCTGAATTCAGCGGCGGAATTCAGCCTCTATGTGGTGAGCTTAAAAGTGACCACCAGTATCAACTATTTAGCTGTGAAACTAATTTGAGAAGGGTAGATGCTTGCTGTGGGACGCCACTTGTGAGAGCACTTTCGCTGCCTCGCACCTTGGTCGAACCATCGGGGCAGCATTCGCTGCGCTTAGGAAGCGGGACAAATACTCCGCATTGGCGAATTATCAATGTGTCCCTCTTGCGGTGGACACTATGGGTTGCTGGTGCTCAGAGGCCAGAACTTTCTTGGCGGAAGTGGGGGGCCGTTTGCGACTGAGGGGGCGTTCCGGGTCATTCCGGTTGCAAAGGTTGTCGATCGCAATTCAACGTGGCAATGCGGCAAGTGTGATGTGCACCTTTGCACCCGGAATGACACGGGGCGGATTATTTGACTTAGTTTTATTGACATGTAAACTTATCTAATATTATGACAGTAATAGTTTAAAAAGCTGTTAGGTATTAATATTTCCCTTTTATTTTCGATGTTCTTTCTATAACGCCATATTTACTAATATAAAATCATACAAATAACTATGAGATCCGTATGAAACTAAGTTAACAATAAGAGAATACCCTCGCTAATCGCCATATTACTTTACTTTAGAGGTGGCTATCAATCTTCATTACGCGTGTAACCGGCGCCTTGCGATTAATTTTACATAATAAAGTACACGTGAAAGTTGCATGCCGTTCGACTTGAGCCCGATAAACAAGCAAATTGGTTTGCACTTTAAAAACGTGAACTAAATCCATACATACTCCATTATTTATTGTTGTTACTCAATACTGGGTGACTTTAGGGTGATCATTAATGACAAAAAGTGAAGAAGATGGTCACGCTGAACAACTTTTCCCATGGGATCAAACCATAAAGTCACGAAAATAAGTTGGGTTGTTTTCAAAAAAAGTGTACCCTAGTTAAGGTAAAATTAAGAAACGTTAACTTTTTCAGGTGAGTCACGAAAATTTGCCATACATTCGTATATATATAATTACATACAGAATATAAATACAGCTAATTTTCGTGACTCACCTGACAAAGTTAATGTTTCTTAATTTTACCTTAACTAGGGTACACTTTTTTTGAAAACAACCCGTATATGAGTTAATTAAAGTTCATTTGCGACTGAGGATAACGGCCTCCGTACCCGTAGCCCAGTTGGTAGTGACTCTGCCTACGAAGCTGGAGGTCCTGGGTTCGAATCCCGGTCAGGGCATTTATTTGTGTGTTTATCACGAATATTTGTTCCTGAGTTATGGATGTTATATATGTATAAAAGTATTTATCTATTATATATATCGTCGCCTAGTACCCACAACACAAGCCTTATTGAGCTTGCCGTGGGCGTAGGTTAATTTGTGTAAGATTGTTCCGTAAAAAATAAAAAAATAAAAATATTTTTGGTCATTATGGATCGTGACACCGAAATCACCTCGCTTATGCATTATGCATCTAAACACATACTAAGATATGTGTATAATATTTAAATTATTTGTCTTCGAAATGTCAGCTCGGACAGGTCATCGCAAAAACAGATATGGAAATAGAACAAGACTCTATAGAGTCGATACTTAAGATTATGATCATTTAAAGCGGATACAAACATTTGACATTTTTAGTTGCATATCTGTCATGGTTGTGTCTAAGCGGCATTCTTGAAACAGTTTTGTTGTAACAATTTAAATTAGTAAAAATATTTACTTATGGTTATTCCTAAATATAATAAAAAGGGTGAAAATAAAAACGATTAAAAAGTGGATTAAGAACTACCCGGAACTCTAATATGATGAAAATGTCAGGGAAATATTGTGTACAGCATGTGACATTCGTATTAAGCAGTTAAAGAAAGATAATAGTTATTAACAAACATGTTAGCTCAGCAAAGCATAAAGGGAAGATAGTACAGCCAGCAACGTCTTAAGATACTTTTTGCATCGATTTGTTGATGTTTCTAATCTCTGTTAATATTCCACGCTTCAACGTCAGACGTCATGGAAGTGTTTCGGCAGTTTCGAGTAAAAGGTGTTAAGTATTTTTAACAACTATTTAGTATTTATTAATCAGACCTGTCTAAAATGTATCGGTGAATAAATAAAGCGGCCCTGACAAAGACGGCTTACATATATCTAAAGATACATTTGATCCATTTACTGTATAATGAAATGAAAATAGTGAATAAAAATTAACACAATTCATTAAATAAAAACATTGGTTTGTTTCAGAAAATGCAGCAGTTGATGGTTGGCATATGTTCAATGCAACGATCAGCATATTTTTTTTTATGGGACTACCTTCACAACCATATGGTGAATTTTGGGTTACCGTTATAAATGTAATTGAAAAATATAAATAAACATAATGCGACTCTATTAATCTTGTTCTATTACCGTGTTCCGATTGTTTTGCGATGACCTGTCCGAGCTCTGAATGAAAGAAAGATGAAAAATTTTAGAAGTGCCTGATTATTTTTTTGGTGATAGGAATAACCTGTCTCATTCTTTTATTTTCTTTATTAATTTGTAAATTGCAATTAAGGTGTTACATTCAGTATTCAGGTCAGACCATGACGCCCTGTAAGCACACACAAAACTTAATACTAACATGCATACAATAACAACATTATTAACATTTTTGCATTAAATACATATTAAAGTAGGCAATTCTAAAATTTTCATCCATTCCCAAGTATCACCAATATAATATAGGTAGAATCTATACCTCGTTAAAATTGTAACGGACAAATTCGTCTACATTTCTTCGTTGATCTAGGAATTCTAAGAGATTCATAAGAGAAAATATTGTAGCTTTACTTATTTCGATCATTCATCAGTTTTCACACGTCACACTTAATTTGAATACTTACGTTTCAAAATTGTTATCATTGACCCCGCATGACGATTTATAATGTTATAGGAATAATATTAAATTACTACAAAAACACAATAGAATATACAATTAAAACTAGATTTAAAATAGGAATAAGGTATTTTAGCAAACTTTTTTTCAGATTTTTCATTGACTCTTGTAATTCAAGCACGCGATGAACCCCTAAGCCTTGGTTGATTAAAATCTATGTAGGTTTGGGTTACTGGTCACATATTTTTACAAGTGAAATGCCGGTGGATATATTTTATGCAAACTGGCTACCCGAATAATAATAAATGCAACTGATAAGTAATTGAAATTCATCAGAAATAACATTGTTAAAACTGTTGCTTGTAACGTAACTTGTTAACGATTTCCTAGTCCATACTGCAAGAAAAAGGACAATAAAAATAAATTGTTCAAATCTGATGGCCATTATTTCGATACAAAAGTTTACATTTAAGTCGTTACAGAGAGCTGTTTGAGTCTTGCTCGTGGATACGAGTAGAAGTTTTCATAATTCCCCTGAAGAGAACCAGTGTAAGTTTGATTTTCCAAAACGCGCAGTTGTTACGAATCTCAGCGTCAAGATATACTAGAGCTGAGCGATGAGTCGAGTCGAGCCAGGGTATGAATAGCATATTTAGCTTTGCCGCGCGATGCTATGTCGTCGGCGCGGCCCGTGCGCGGGCGCCTTTCACCGCGGGTCGCAGGTCAGGGCGCGCTCAGGTGCTCCGCCCTCAGCGATGTACCCCCCGCCGCTACACACCCCGCGCCACCCCTCTCTACCCCGCGCCGCTAACGGCCCGCCACCATTGCCCTATTCAGCTGTCGCCGCGTGAACAACGCCGCGTCGCCGAACAGAACAACCACACTTATGAATTATTCCAATGCTCTACACCATTTTGAAATTACAAAACAATACGAAATGTAATAATAAATTTTAATACGCTCTTTGTTAACATTCAGAAGTACTCACGACCGTAAGTCTCTCTACATGCGATTCAGGAGCAAACTACAACCGCTAACACCGCACCGTAGATAGTACCTAATGAAAACTTTATACTGCGTGAACTTAGTATGGTTACGATACTCGGTAATCAGGTGAAGCGAAAGTGGCACTTTATTTCAGCAATCAAGCTTTAAAATAATAACCGAATGTGAATGTTTTGTGAGATTAACGTGATAATTTCCTGTTACCGGAGATAATGCGAGAATCAATTTGTGTCGAGTGCAGTATTGAGGTACGGTGGCGTGCGAGATGCGTCGTTAGGGTAATGCGAGCGTAGCGGCGGAAGCTGCGCATAGCGAGCTTTCGGAGGTTCCCACGACTGCCCCTCCCGCGCGCGCGGTTGCACAATGAGAGGTGAACGCGGATCTAAGCAATCGCTTAACCTCGCCCACTGCGCCGGCGCCGATCTGTACCGTACTGCTCTGCCGTGTACGCCTGAGATACATAAAATCACTATCTAACTATTATGTCCCTGTTTCCGATAACCCGCGTCTCAAATTTATTTCTAAGGTTGTTTGGGTTTGGTTGTTCAAGAGAACTTGTAATATTATGGGCAAGTCCGTTCAATGAAAATGACGATGTGCATAGTTATGAATAACAGAGAAAACTTCTTAAGATTTGTAGAGCATAAAACATTGTGGCCATAGCTGTAGTTAGGTAATAAGATGCAAACGTTTATCGCTTATACGAATATCAGTCACCTGTCCTTATTAGTCAAATGTCGTAAAATATAGGTTGTTATTATGGTAGTATGTATTAGATAATTATGTGTAAATACCTAGTGAAGTAGATGTGGGGCATGTCTTCGTGGATTGAGCGATCTATAAGAAAAACATTTTGGATTGTAGATTCAGGTCAGAAAAGTGCAAGTCATCATCTTTAATTAAGTTACTCATATTTACAAACATTAGTAAGTACATTAAATGAGAAAATCTCGGTCGGTAGTTTTCCCGGTGAGCTAGAAAGTTAGCATCTGCGATATTTGGCATAGCAGCTTCAACAAATGCACTAAACTGTTTGCCTTTGTCTTAGCTCCTTATTTGTTCTTAGCTTCTGAACCATGTATGTAATGCTTACCTACAAAAATTTCCATTTTCTACTTTCATAGTTAGCTAACATCCGAAGCTGATTGGAATACATTTTTAAGAGTTTTAAGCTTTAGCTGATAAAACACTAGATTGCAATTTGTGAACCAGATTAGTCTGTTTTAGCTAAATACCTTCGTATCGAGGCTGGTGAAGAAGTCACACTTTCACTGTGATCCGTAGTTTACTCATTAGTGAGGTTTTTTTATAGAGATTTAACATGGAAGCACTCAAAACTAAAGTTGCCAAGTTCTAATTTAGCGGTCAAAATCCAAGGCACTAGTGACTTTTTAATTATTAGGAGATGGAAAAGGTAAAGTGATGACGAGAATTCACAAACAATATTTTCATTATGGCGACTGAGACGGCCAACGCCAGCATCGTCGTACTGTTAAAGGGGCGTATGTATAATAATAATGTTGGTGCTTATATCATTTCGTATTGAGAAGAGAGAGTGATGGTTACTTTCGATACATCCGGCAGGTCGGGCGGGGTCACGACCGTGCTTTTTTGTCCAGCACCTATAGCTAGACATACTGATGTCCAATGATGAAACGGAGTAACAGCTTATGAGTCCATACATGGCGTCTGCCTTTTTTCTTTGAACAGCAGCGTAGTGGCGAGTGCATGCGACGCGTGATTATGTTCGACGCGCTTAATTATGCTGTCACATCGTCACTTGATGGGCAATAGTGAAAGCGAACGATACCTATTATAACTGCCATAATGACAGGGGAGTTTGTAGGCAATATCTTATGATTTATAATGTTCTCCATTTTTATATGACAATGCAGTCGCATTTCGCGTTATGATTAAGTGTCGGATGAGACTGATAAATTAATTGTTTATATTATCATATAATGTCATATCCAACAATAGGCAGTAGTAACCTAACGTATTATAGTAGTTTATGTGACTGTACATAATGAAGGGCATCAAACACGAGTATGGGTTTATGAAACGAGCCGAAGGCGAGTTTCATAATAACATCACACGAGTCTTTTAATGCCTAATTATGTACAGTTACATACACTGCTTTAGCTATCCACATATCATAAGCCTCCATGATGCATTCAGGAGCCGCATATTAAGACCGGCATCGCGGCGTTGTTTTCTGGCAGTTGTCATAGTTTTTTTTTAATTCAAAGACAAACTAGAGTCAGCTCTATCATATCGTTCGATATCTTACTTACGTGCGACATTGGTCAAATTTGTATGCAACTTGATAATTCAATCAACTAAACGTCATCTCGACTGATATTATAATAGAGGTCAAACCAAATTTCTTTGTTTTTCAGAGATTTTCGAAAGTTAAATGAAATAATATAATCGAAATCGATGTTATTATTTAGCAATAATAAAATTTTCACAGATAAGAACTTTGTTCTAACAAAACAGTCTTGTTTTTATGGTGGTCATAATGTGCGGTTCGTGAACTCACCATGGAGGGTTTAAGATATTTGGATAGATAAAAATATATTCATGTTTTACTAATAAATAAATGAGTAGTGAACCGCAGATGACGCTAACGCATGCCGTATGTGATATAGTATAATATGCAGATCAGAAAAGGTTGTAAACATACGATTTACTTCTTCGTTAAGGTACCAAGAAACACTAAAACGTCAACCTGTGGAAAATTGTTTAAAATATGCAGTATAATAAAGACCATTAATTATTAAGAGCAGTTCTGTTTGGTAGATACGAGCGAAGCAATTTAGCAGTGGGATCGGTTCCGGGACTGGAATGGGCCGGTCATCCTTGAGCGCGCCGTTGAATCCGACGCGCCCAGACCGCAATCTTTTATAATACAACATACACTATGCAGAACTATATCACCGAACGGTAGGTTACTGCCGTATCGAATTCGCTGCGAAATCTGAAATTGCACGTTGAATTTTTAAATCAAGTGCTTTCCATGATTACCACAGCAGATTGCGTTTTAAGGTGAAGTTGTGTTTTAGGTAGCCATATTTCAGTGCCACTCCTATAGTAAATTACAATTTTACTAATAAATAAAACACAGTTTAGGTCAATTCTTACGAATAATTGTAGCATAAATAAGTATCATTACAGCGAGAGAAGCGCGGGGGCACCGGTTGTAATTATTGTAGACTCTACAATCTAGAGTATAGGTTCCTAAGCCTACGAAAGTACAATGACGTAACCCATTAAGAACCATTCTATAAAAAGCTTTAACACCTAAACTACTCGGCGATGGCCCTATTTAATTTACTTTCTCAATTGACACGAGTTCTATTGTATATTTATGCGCATTGGAATGGCAGGTGTAACACGACACGAGTAATAAAGAACTACACTTAGTCATAAGTTAACACTAAGAAAAGCAAACACTACTAGCAAGCTCAAAGCTGCAATTCAATCTCTTGGAATATATGAATACCAATCACTTACTTAGGTTGCCTATTGCCTATCATAATTCCAGAAATTTGAATGTGATATAGTAAACAATTATATTTCAAGCGTTATATAACTTTGCCCCACGTTATCATCTTACAGTTGTTTTTAGATGATTCATAAGTAGTAGGTACGTATCTAAAGGTTTTATTTTATAGCGAAAAGGCTTAATCGGCCGAAGCCCGTTCCGTTTGATACCTATACTGATAATTGCTAAAAATGTATATCTTAGAATGCTGTAAAGATTTAGTGTAGATCTACATGCACTTAGGTCAGTTAGGCTCTAGATCGTCAAAATTAGTAAGGATCCGTTTACAAGATATATAATATAGCGCGTCAAACACGTTTTCACGTGAGCCACTGCGCGGGCATGGCAAGGCATGCAAATGAACGCACTAAAACTTATATAATAAAAGCATACATAAATCAAATGATCAATTTACACTTACTCGTCGCGTGGGCCCACCAGCAACTTGATTTTCACATATATTATACAGCAACGGGTATTGTTTGGGTTTCATAATAAAATTGAAAGGCTATTAAATACAAAACAATATATCACTGTAACACCAACATTATTCGAATACGCATATGAATATTTGTTGTTTCTAAGTAGAGTACCTAACTATACGACATCCCACGTGACGTTAGCAAAAAGTATAGGATGGGTTTTAAGAGGATAGTAAACGGGTATTTTCAATGGCTCATTTTAGCGATTCGATAATAAAACTAAATATCAATAAAGCATAACAGAGAGACATAGATTCAGTATGTGACGTTACGACATTGTACTTTCGTACTAAAACCTGAGACAGCAATAACATTAGCACAGAAGCTCTTTGTTGACTGTGAAGTCAATGAATCTAGGTAGTTGGGTACCTATGCATAGACTAAGATCTCATAAAATATACTAAAGTATAAATTTAACCAAACAAGAAAAGCATTCGTTCCAAGATTATATTTATAACTTTGCACGTGGGTTCAGAATACTTTATGAAATTTAACAGCACTGTTAACAGCTATTCGAATCCTGAGTTTTTGACTTTCGCTCTATAGAAAAAAATCAAGAACATAATATATAAGTCTAAAATGCATTTAAAAAAATTCTAAAAAATTATGCAAAACAGCTTAACATATTAAAATTGGTTCTAAAAATCGGCAATATCATGTTTGAGGGAATTCAGCTATTACTTTTTAGGGTTCCGTAGCCAAATGGCAAAAAACGGAACCCTTATAGATTCGTCATGTCCGTCTGTCTGTCCGTCCGTATGTCACAGCCACTTTTTTCCGAAACTATAAGAGCTATACTGTTGAAATTTAGTAAGTAGATGTATTCTGTGAACCGCATTAAGATTTTCACACAAAAATTGAAAAAAAACATTAAGTTTTAGGGGTCCCCATACTAAGAACTGAAACTCAAAAAAAAATTTGTCATCAAACCCATACGTGTGGGGTATTTATGGATAGGTCTTCAAAAATGATATTGAGGTTTCTAACATATTTTTTTTCTAAACTAAATAGTTTGCGCAAGAGACACTTCCAAAGTGGTAAAATGTGTGTCCCTGTAACCAGTAACTTCTAAAATAAGAGAATTATAAAACTAAAAATAATATATGATGTACATTACCATGTAAACTTCCACCGAAAATTGGTTTGAACGAGATCTAATAAGTAGTTTTTTTTTAATACGTCATAAATCGTAAACCGTAATTTATTTCACGGAACCCTTCATGTGCGAGTCCGATTCGCACTTGGCCGCTTTTTTATTTAATTTAAACGCACAAAAAATAAAAATAAAAAACATAATATCCGCGCTTCCGAACACGCACTCCCATCTCGCTCACGCTTATGCTCAGTGAGAGGCAGAGAAGACCACGAGCCTACGTCCCCTTAAGGTCGAAACGCACAGACAGCGGTGGCGGCGCGGTGCGGTGCGGTGCGGAGGCGGTACCGGTTGTAATGTTGAAGCTAATATGAAAAGGTCCGCACAGAATACCGCGCCGCGCCGCGTCCCGCCGCGTTATTCTGTGCGGACCCTTTCGCATTAGTTCGAACATTACAACCGGTACCGCCTTCGCCACGCACCGCGCCGCACCGCCACCGCTTTCAATGCGTTTCGCCCGTTTCGGCCTTAAATCACAATAACAAACACCGGCCAAGTGCGAGTCGGACTCGCGCACGAAGGGTTCCGTACCATTATCTATAAAAACGGCAAAAAAATCACGTTTGTTGTATGGGAGCCCCTATAGCCTAGTTGGTAGTGAACCTGCCTACGAAGCCGGAGATCCCGGGTTCGAATCCCGGTAAGGGCATTTATTTGTGTGATGACTGATGAGCACAAATATTTGTTCCTGAGTCATGGATGTTTTCTGTGTATTTAAGTATTTATTTATCTATATAAGTATGTGTATTGTCGTCTAGTACCCATAGTACAATCTTTGCTACCCGTGTCGAAACGTCAGAAATAAAGGTAAATAAATATCGCGTTAGACCCGGAAAAAACAGTATTTAAATAAGCTTTGCTTAGTTTGGAGACTAGGTCGATTTGTGTAAGATTGTAAAAGAAAAAATATATATATTTAAATTATTTATTTATTCTGTTTTTAGGGTTCCGTGCTCAAAGAGTAAAACGGGACCCTATTACTAAGACTTCGCTGTCCGTCCGTCCGTCCGTCCGTCCGTCCGTCCGTCCGTCCGTCCGTCTGTCTGTCACCAGGCTGTATCTCACTGATACCAATCATGGTATCAACTATCAAGTTAGCTGAAATTTTCACAGATGATGTATTTCTGTTGCCGCTATAACAACAAATACTTAAAACACAGATTAAAATAGTTTTTTATAGATAATCGTACGGAACCCTTCGTGCGCGAGTCCGACTCGCACTTGGCCGGTTTTTTTGTATTTGTTGTTATAGCGGCAACGGAAATACATCATCTGTGAAAATTTCAACTGTCTAACTATCACGGTTGATGAGATACAGCCTGGTGACAGACGGATAGACAGACAGACAGACAGATGGATAGCAACGCCTTAGTAATAGGGTCCCGTTTTACTCTTCGAGTACCTACGGAACCCTAAAAAGGTAAAGCCACAAGTACTTTGGAGTTCCATAAATTGTAACTTATAAACGTTATAAATAATCGTAATAGGCTTGTTGCGTGGTGTTAAAATTGATAACGTCGGTCGTGTTGCTAAATGGATAGTAAACCATCAAATGATTGTAATAAAGTATAAATTAAAAAATATAATTCAAATCATAAAAAGATATGAATCTTGAAAGTTTAGAAAAAAAAGTTTTTTTATTTATTGTCCAAGAGTAAATTTAAAGGTACCAATAGAACCCTTACGCTTTTATAGAAACAAATTTGTACGACAACTATGGACCTAAACGCAGTATTTCGCGACCGAAACAGCAATTTACTTCATTTTCCATGCAACGGTTAGTACAAATTGCACGGTGTGACGTCATACTTTAAAGCCAATCAGTATGGAGCGTTTCGGCTGCTGTCAGCGAGGTCCGTCTTTAATTCGATTTTTTGGGTATTAATGTCCTTTAAATGTAGTTGCTTCCATACAAACATTTGTTCATCTACAAAAACTGGTTCGAATGGCATCGTAAACAAACTTAAGGTCACAAGCCCATTATCTTCTCTGCGTCAAGCTCGTGTCAGGAATTTTGGCCGAAAATCAGGAATTTTGTCAGGACTTTTGAAATTTGTATCTGGTAACCCTAATCACGTACTACTGCCTATTTGCTTGCAAACACATCACTTACAGGGGCTGATGCGAGTCAGGAGTGCGTACAAAAGGTGTAAGGCACGTAGAGTCGTCGAGCACGAGAGCACAGAGTTCATAGAGTCGTCCAAATTACCTATTTAGTGGAGATGGGAGCCTATGGTATTGAAACCGAAAGCTGGCTTGCAAGTTTTCTCCACGATAAAATGAGCAATTAGGCATAGGTGTCTAACATTGGGATTTACCTTATTTGTTATTTCTGAACACGTACGGAATACAGAAAAATATGCCAGTATGTATTGTACTTCATATGCATTGTTATCTAAATTTCTTATCATTCGCAATTCGGTCATATAGGCACCAAGAGAATTCAACTGCAAAATCCAACATCAATACGAACAGTGAAAAACATAGGTAAGAAAATCGTAGTTAAGATTAAGGTTGGATGTTTAATAATCTAATTTTTGATTCATGTTTGAAATTTTTTTGACCTGTAATGTGTTATTAGTGTTATTACCAATACATTATGTCTATGTATATTACTTACTTGCGTGTAGATGCAAGAAAACTACATGCCCTTTATTGTATCGGGGTTCTTCCTACAGTTTTTATTTACCTAAATTACACTCTGTCTGGGTCATGTCTGATTGCGGTTGGAGACCCTGACCAGCGGTGCGTAATACCAGCCACGCATATTATGTAGTAACCAACTGGAAAACTATACCGTAAATATTACATAACATAACTAACCATCTCACACGCAGCTGTCCACGATGAGGTATGTAGTAGGTGCTAGGTTATAGACTTGACTACATCGACAAGAAAGGTATTTCATTAAATAACAAGTATCTTAGTAGATGCTTGTCAGGTAATGTAAGAGGTCAGTGACACATGAATTACATAAATTTATTTTAGGTAATGCCTGCTAATTCCAATGTCATGATACCTCATAATTGTACTATACATTGAATAAAACTCATAGTTCATTAAGTATTGATAACATATTTCCGTTACACAGTCCAGATTAAACGGTCTATTATGCGTCAGCTGATAAACATGCCAATAGACTACATATAAACTTCTTGTTGGTCTCTGTTAAGTAAACGATACAAATATTCTTTATTGCACACCTCACACAAACAAAGAACAGGTAAGTAAGTATCTACGTATAGTATATGTATATAAGTATCAATAACAAGCCGTCGATTCATCGCAATAAATATTATAAATTCACACAATTACTTACTGTTTGTCACAATAAAACTATGTAGGGACCTAGGTGCCTGCATAAAAACCGTAAAAAGCAGTGTGGGAGCATTCCCTCTTATTAAGTACCAAGCGGTCATCACTGGTGACAAGAAGCATTGTTTGAGAAAATAATTCATCCGAGATTTGTGGAGATTTTACGTGTAAAAAATATGCCAAGTTTTCATCTGCTCTGCACGAGATGTTTTATTTGACCCTATTTTAACACAGTTAGCACTTCTTGAAAATTCATGGTTTTTCGAACAGCAACTTAAGAAAGACTTAGCATTCATTAAAAAGAACTATATATCCTGGAGACAAACTTAACGAGGTAAGAAATATTAGAAGTGGTTCTTGTAAACATACGTTAGTTACATAACCAAACTGCAGTGTGGCTAGAGCCACAAGTCCTGCGAAGATACAGTAGACTGTATCTTCGCAGGACTTGGCCGAGCACACTGCAATGTGTCTAGGCTACAATGTTTAACTTACTTATAAATGCGCCCAATAGATACCTATTTGAAATTGAAACATTGCTAATAAAATAACTTTAAAAGTAGGTATGTTCATTGCTACGCGACTAAAAATGTATTGTGCTGGGTTATTATATCATCACAAGCAAAGTTTCACTTTTTATCAAACAAAATGACATTACGTAAATGGATATTCACTGTCTTCACATCTAAAAATATGTGCTTCCGTGCTATGCTCACTTCATACATAGGTGTTAATATTATACACACGCACTGGTGTTGCAATTTTTGCATCAGTATTCGCACACTCTACATACAGTATAATACACAGTATTATTAATATTCATCATATTAACGATTTTTTTATTTGCATAATATATTATATTATTATGGCCGAATAACCCAATTTTAATCAGTCTTGATGATGGCATTCGTACAAGGTGTCCACACCAACGTAATTGGCCCTTCATCAGGAGATATTTCATGCCAACCATTTGTGGTAAGCCTGAGGTCGTGCGATTTCCAAACCAAGGCAAGCCCTGGAATGGACACCACAATTCGGTATTTAACAACAGTGAAAATAAATTGTTTTTCATTAGCAACAGATAAACATTGCGAAAATACTCGGAAAGTATCAAGCTTTCACTTTAAGATATTTAAATTCATAAAAACTAACAATAAGGACGTTGTTTGATTGTAACGTCACAACATAGTAATCCCTACAAATTCCATACTAACGGAGCGTTTTTGACGTTTCATAAAAAGAAGCTGATTTGACTTTTGTCAAATACCGAATTAAGGGAACAGGAAACGTAGCCGGCCGAAACACACCTGGAGGCGTTCAGTGGGAGCGGAACTGAAGGCAATCGGGCTCATAGACTATATTGAATAACCTATCGGGCTGACGGTACGTGGTCCGAGGCGAAGCGCGTAGCCCAGGACAGAACGCGATGGCGAAGCACTGTGGAAGCCTTCTGCCCCGTCTAGGGGCCACGGGACATTAAGTCAAGTGAGTCATGTATGGGGTTGCACATGGGGCAAATACAGGATGGGCAAGTAAGAGGTATACAACTTTGAATCGATATAATATAAAAAGTGAGTGATAAACACCAAACATTTGTGTGTGTATGTATTCTAAAGACCTGGCAATTATTTATTGACCAAAAGGTTATACTTATGTATATTTGTTTTATAAGAATCTATTTCCAATGTATTTTCTATATAACTCGTCGACATGTGAATTTTGCCTACTACTACGGTGCGCAAACATGGTCACTCACTGAGAGCCAGAAGTCCAAATTGAAGGTTTGCCAACGCACTATGTACGCAGTATTCTAGGTGTCAAAAGGCACGGATCGGGTCTTAAACACTGCACTGCGCTCCAAAACACGCATAGCTGATGTGGGTTTAAAAACTGCCAGGCTCAAGTGGGACTGGGCCAGCCACGTCTGTCGCATGCGTCCAGATAGGTGGGCTAGTATAGCTAACAGGTGGGTGCATGCCACATGACGGTCGACGCAGACGGGGCCGACCTAGATGGAGATGGCGGGACGACCTAGATGTATTCCTCAGCAATTGGGAGGAAGAGGCATCATGTAGGGACGTATGGAGATGACGGGGAGAGGCCTTTGCCCAGCAGTGGGACACACAATAGGTTCATAAAAAAAAATATTTTCCTAGATCTAATAAATGCGGTTAATTTAAACCGTATTCTTGTGTTTCTAGGCAGTAGTAAGTGGTAACGTATAAATATTTGATCAATGGCCCTCGCAATTGGCTGTAGGTATGGAATTTATCTGTACCTATAGATTTATTGTCTAAATCTAAGTTTAATCTTAGGTTTATTTCGAGTTTTAGTATTTGAGCTGTTTTATTATTACTTTTCAAGTTAAGTAATAAAATTATGCAATCTTTAACAAATGTGCAAGATGTGAAGCTTATGCTAAGCAGCATGGATTAGTGTACAACTCCGCAAAGAGTGAAGTAATGGTTTTCAAGGCGGGCAAAATCAAGCCTTATTTTGTGCCCCCCGTCACTCTTGGTGGAGTTGTACTTAAAGTTGTACAAAGTTTTAAGTATCTTGGTCACATTATTGCTGAAGACCTGAGTGATGACCAGGATATAGAAAGGGAGCGTAGGGCGTTATCAGTCAGAGGTAACATGCTTGCCCGCAGGTTCGCTAGGTGTTCCGCAGAGGTAAAGATTGCACTTTTTAAAGCCTTCTGCCAATCTTTCTACGCTGGCGGACTGTGGGTTAAGTACACAAAGCGAGCTTATAGCGCCCTACGCGTTACGTATAATAATATTTTCAGGATGCTGTTAGGAATGCCCAAATGGTGTAGTGCCTCGGGGATGTTCGCAGAGGCACGCACAAATGACTTCCATGCGATTATGCGAAATAAAATTTCATCCCTGATGGCTCGAGTGAGGAAAAGTACCAACAGCATCCTGAAAATGATGGCTGGTAGGTTTGACTGTCCAATACTTCTGTATTGGATTGGGCAGGTCAAATCTACCTTGCAATATAGTAAGTAAGTGTATGTTCTGTGTTCTGTGTATGTCAGTTTATGTTGTATGTTAAATTGTATGTAAGATTTGTAATCTAACCTTATAATTAAAATGTAACTAACACCTCTTATATGGGTCGGTGAAGACCTGAAATAAAATATATTCATTCATTCATTCATTCATTCATTCATTGAAACTACTATTCTTGAATTTCAAGTAGGACCGGGTTCATACGCAAACATACACGCGCGAAATTCAAGAGACTACGTACTTTTACCACGTACTTGGCATATAATATATATATGCAACTAATCACGAATGTTTTCTCGGAGTGCGTATCGGTCACTGTCCGTTGCGAGCACCCATAGGCGATTTAACGGCTGTGTCACGGGGTCATCGACTGGCTCCCATTCGGCATGACATAAGCCTTACCTACTGCTTAGGATTACAAAATGCTTATACTCGTTTACGTAACACAATAACTAAGTTAGGTTTTGCGGTATTTTCAATAAATTCTGCAATAACTTAGCCTGCAAGTACTTGACGGCAGACATACATTTTACGATTTTTATAACTTCTTACACAAGGTTGTACGTCGCCCAGCAGTAAGAATTGAAAAAAAAATCCGCGAACTGGGAACGCTCGACTATCCTTTTAGTTTAGAAGCTCACTGATCTAATATTACAAGCAAATATAATACCAAAGAATACACATAGCATTCCAGACATTACTAAAATGAAAAATAAAGTTACGACATACGACATGCGAGGTGGTGTTTCAAACTTGTACTCGGGTTAAATTATGAACAGTTATTACCTACCGTCAGTCTATTCTGAAAAGATTATTTACATTGTGAACTTGTTCCTAGTAAAATTTGACCTATTTATTCGTAACAACATCATCAATCACACGACATAACTAGGTAGATACACTACTTAATCCGCCTGTAGCAAAGAAGCCCGTAGCCCCGTAGGTACCGTAAGCTCTGTGAATAGCCGGTCTGAGCAGCTAAGTAAAAGTAAATAATGATACTCAGGGTCATAATCATAAAGCACAAAAACCATTTGTGACCATCACATAAAACACGCATGTACCTACTTTTACTTTTGTTAAAAAAATAATTTACTATGATATTTAAAAATAACGAGTACCATTTATAAACGCTGGAGACGTCTACACAAATCTAGCCTTAGGCATGTTTGTTACAGCCAACATAATCACAGAATTTAAAAAGTAATCAATCCATTTTCTCTTTGGCGAGATTACAAATTGTGACTTCAATGACGCGTAAAATCTTGTGACTCTCACTCACTCAACAAAATATGGTAAAGGTGAAACGTTTTAAACTTTGCTGCAAGCATAAATAGGTATCTACTGCACGCTTTAGTCGAGCTTCTTCGTCTAAATCTGTCTATAACTAGACCGCAAACTATACCTCTACGTTGTCGCCGTTAAATACCTAATCTCCACTTATAATAAATCTCTAAATTAAAAAAAGAATCAGCCAGTTTGAAACTAAGCTTTGCGCGGTACGAATGTTCTCAGCATCCCATGAACGGAAAAATATGAAACATTTTATATAAGTACATTATTATTCTAGCTGCAACTTAGGATAGTTTTTATCCGACTGCGACAGTTAATTAATTTTCCGAAATATACGACTTCATTTAATTTTTCATTTATTTTTATTGAAATCAAACGCTGCTCCAACTGTCAGCTATAAGAAACGTCAAATTTTCGTCAAAATGGCGGAATTGCTTTGCCTTTCACTTATTAATAATTTAAATCCCGTCTACGATAGACCTTTACGAGACAAATGCTAAAATATAAACCATAAAAAAATATTCGATTCTGATATGAGAACTTATATGCGCAAATGTCGTTTTATGTCGTAATTTCAATAAATGAAATCAACAAATTTGAACAATATAATTAACACGAATTTGTTTTTTTTGAATGACAATGGCACGCGCTCGGAGCATTCAGCCAAAGTACCTGGGGACCGATTTTTGACTTTCGAGCGCTCGACTCTTTCACTCGAAAACTGTCAGAAACGATGAAATACTATTTTTGAAATCCGAGCGATAGTAAATTCAAAAACGAGTGGTATTGACCACTCGTATTCAATTCTATCGGTAGAAAATAAGTGCCGACAATTTGGACACTTCACTTGTATTTAATTTTGGACTGACAATGAACTTAGAAAGAGATAAATAAAGATTAATATATTTTATATTATTTTTCTACCGAATTTTGTGAACTTAGTCTTTTGGCGGGTTTGTTTTAAAATTAAATAATTTAACTTGTCTCTCTCTCTCTCTCTTTGCACAGGTTAAAAAGAGACAGAGATATAGTAATATGTAAAGGCCTGGCAATGATTCACAACAACTCGCTATACTTAGAATGAAAAGTATGAATTGCTGTCTCATTCTAACTAAAGAAAGTTGTTGTGACAAATTGTATCATTTGTAATTTGTATTAAGCCGGGTCCGCTGCACCAATGTTTTCCATGTTTTTAAACAACTAACATGTTTCCGTCAGTTTCGGCAAACAAATAGGGTATTATTTTGATTGGCAAAACATGTTTGACGTTTAAAAACCACGAAAACATGGCGCAGCGGACGCGGCTTTACTTTTATAACAGGCGGGAAACGATACGTTTCGTTTACTAGGTATTATTTACTACGTTCTTAGTTTTTTCTGTTATGTAACGCATAAAACACAAAAAAAACACTTAAACATTAATATTATAGCCTAAAATAGACCTTCTAATGATGTTTTATTTTTATTCCATGTGTAGAATACAATTTTAAATAACCAGTACTTATCGAATTTCTGCGTACAACGAAGCGCAAAAGTATAAATAGCCAAACCACTAGCTTTCGAGTGATGAATTTCAAAAATACCTATTATTGGGTTCATGCGAAAATAATCGTGACAAATTTTCGCATGCGATTATTTTCTACCGCTCGCTTTTGATTTCGAGCGCTCGAAAGTCAAAAATCGGTCCCCTGCGGCGCTACCACGAAAACCGATACTCAATGTTCATATATTTGCATCCCTGTCACTCGAGTATGGTTAGTGCGATAGAGATAGAGATACCCGAATATTTTCGAATTCCGAAGTTCGTGGTTATATAGCTCAGGAATCGAAAATATGGTAAATAATCATAATGTATTTTCTCGAAAAAGAATTTAAAATAAATATAGTCAAATGAAGAAAAAAACAAAGCAAGAGGTTATATAGGTAATGATTAAGTTATAAGAGTCCAAAGTTTTAAGAGGGGGTATGTTCTGTCCCTTTTCCGCAAAACGCACCTTCATATGAAACGATTGTTTTTTACTATGACGCTCGAGTATATTGACGTCACAGTCCCTCATCGTTTTCTCACTCTAACAAGCGACATTAAAACGGATGTAGCTTCATAATTTTTTGAGATATTTGAATGGGAGTTTCATTATCTTCTATCTATTTATACATAATAAATGCCTATGTCCTGACTGACTTATTCACTCACTCACTCACTCATCAACGCACAGCCGAAACTACTAATCTTAGAGAGTTGATTTTTGCACAGTATGTTGCTTTTATAACGTGGGCTAGGGATAAAAAGGGATTTTTGAAAATTCTACCCCTAAGGGGGTAAAATAGGGGTGCAAAGTTTGTATGGGAAAAACATATTTTTTTTTAATAGAGACTTACAATTTTGTCGAAAAATTACTTATTAGAACATGAAAAATACTACATTCGGCGTTTTACAAAAATCATTCCCTAAGGGGGTTAAAAAAGGGTGCAAGGTTTGTATGGGGAACACTTTTTCTGAGCTAGACACTTAAAACTTTGTAGAAAGATTATTTATAAAAATACAAAAAAAAGACTTTCAGCGTTTTGAAAAAATCTATCCCTAAGGGGGATAAAAAGGGGTGCAAAGTTTTTATCAGGGAAAGTTTATGTTTTTGAGTTAGAGACTTGAAACTTTGTAGAAAGATTACTTATTAAAATACAAAAAAAGAACACAAATCGTTTTAGAAAATTCCACCCCTAATAGGGTTAAAAAGGAGAGCAAGCTTTGCATGGGCAACACTTTTTTTGAGTTAGACTTAAAACTTTGCAAAAAGATTACTTATTAGAATACTAAAAAAGAACTTTCAGCGTTTTAGAAAACTCCATCCCTAAGGGGATCCTTAAGATCCTTAAGAAGGGTAGCCAGTGTTGTGTGGGAAAAACTTTTATTTTTACTAGACTTAAAACTATTCGAAATGTTACTTATTAAAATTAATAATAAAGTACTTTCAGAGTTTTAGAAAATTCCACCCCTAAGGGGGTTAAGAAAGCTTTGTATGGGCAACACTTTTTTTGAGCTAGAGACTTAAAAGTTTACGAAAAAAGTTCTTTCAGCGATTAGAAAAATTCAACCTCTAAGGGGGTTTAAAAGAGGGTTCAAATTTTAAATGGCGAGCAATAAAATTTTAAAGTGTGAGTAAGAGATTTTTAACTTCGGTCTTATTCTGTACGTTAAAATACTACAAAACTGATTTCAGAGTTTTTCCAAATTCATCCCCTAAGAGTGTTAAAATTGGTTCAAAGTTTGAGTATTTCAAGGCATTTTTAAAGTATGAGATTTTTAACTTTGGTTTTAGACTGTTTGTTCACAAACTAGAAAATGAACATCAACTTTTTTTTTAATTATCCCCTAAAAGAGAGTTCAAATTTTGTATTGAGAGAAATCATTTTCTAAGACGATAAAAAGTTCTACGCGGACGAAGTCGCGGGCAACAGCTAGTAACTTAATAAGTCGCTAATTTCTATACGTCTACATACTAATCTATATTTATATAAAAGGCAAAGTCCTGACTGACTGACTGACTCGGTTAAATCAACGCCCAGCCCAAACCATTAAACCTAGAAAGCTGATTTTTTCACTATAGGTAGTTTTTATAACGTTAGTACCCACTAAGAAGCGATTTTTGAAAATTCCACCCTTACGGGGGTAAAAAGGGGGTTGAAAGTTTGTATGGGGATGGAGTAAAATTTTAAGTGAGAGACTTGAAACCTTGTGTATAGACTCCTTATTACAATACAAGAAAAGAAATTTAAGGGTTTTGGAAAATTCCACCCCTAAAGGGGTAAAACAGGGGTGCAAAGTTTGTATGGGGTTTTTTTTTAATATAGACTTAAAACTTTGTAGAAAGATTAGTAATTAGAATACAAATAAAGTACTTTAAACGTTTTAGAAAATTCTACCCCTAAGGGGGTAAAGTATGGGTGCAAAATTTGTATGTGGGAAACTTTTTTTTGAGCTAGAGACCAAAAACTTTGTAGAAAAATTATTTATTAGAATACAAAGAAAGTACTTTCAGCGTTTTGGAAGATTTCCCCCCTAAGGGGGTAAAATAGGGTGTAAAGTTTGTATGGGAAAAACTACTTTTTTTTTAAATAGAGACTTAAAACTTTTTAGAAAGATTAGTGATTAGAATACAAATAAAGTACTTTCAGTGTTTTAGAAACTTCAACCCCTAAGGGGGTAAAACAGGGGTGCAAACTAAACTTTTTATGATTTTCTTCAACGTGAATAATATTAGCAGTAAGCCACACCACATATTTAAATCTCTTAAAAAGCAAACACAGTCCATTTTATTATGGAACAGTTACTTTCTTGGTTGCCATATCAAGTATCAAGATTAGGACATCATAGGTAGGTACGTCAGCGTCATATAGTTAGAAGCAACCAAAGTAGTCAAATAGTTCGGTACACCATATATTTAGTACTAGCTGTTGCCCGCGACTTCGTCCGCGTAGAACTTATACTTAGAAAATATAATGCAAACAAACTTCTACTTACCATCTTAAGGGATGATTTCCGAGGCAAAAACTATTCTATATCCTTCGAAGGGTCTCAAATTATCTCTATACCAAATTTCATCTAGGTACATGGATTTTATCCAAACTTTCACCCCCTATTTCATACCCTTAGAGAATGATTTTCGGGATAAAAACTATCTAATATCATTCTTCGGGACTCAAACGACCTTTATACCAAATTTCATCTAAACGGGATTCATCCAAATTTTCACCCCCATTTCACCCCCTTAGGGAGTGATTTCCGGAATTACAACTATCCTATGTCCTTTCCCAGGACTCAAGCTATCTCTTTACCAAATTGTATTAAAATGGGTTCTATCCGAATTTTCACCCCTAATTTCACCCCCTTAGGGGATGATTTCTGGGGTAAAAACTATCCCATGTCTTCCCAGGACTCAACCTATATCTACACCAAATTTCATCAAAATAGATTACATCCAAATTTTCACCCCCCCCCCTTTCACCCCCGTAGGGGATAATTTCCGGGATAAAACCTATAATATGTCCTTCCCCGAGACTCAAACTATTTATATACCAAATTTCATCTAAATCGGGGCAGCTGTTTAAGTAGCTCCATACAAATTTCCACCCCCAATTTCAGCCCCTCAGTTATAAAAACTACCCTTTGTCCTTCCCCGGAGCTCAAACTATCTGTACACCAAATTTCATCTAAATCGGATCAGCGGTTTAGGCGTGAAGAGGTAACAGACAGACAGACACACTTTCGCATTTATAATATTAATATGGAAGTATGGATTATTAGTATGGATAGTATGGGTTCTTTCCGCTTGTCTTCCAAATAGAGGTGTAGCTGTAGACTAACTTCAAAAGAAAGAAGAAACGAAAAACTCATTCAAATATCTCAAAAAATTACGAAGCTACAACCGTTTTAATGTCGCTTGTTAGAGTGAGAAAACGATCAGGGACCGTGACGTCACGATCCTCGAGCTTCATAGTAAAAAACAATCGTTTCATTATAAAGGTGCGTTTTGCGGAAAAGAGAGACGCAACAAACCCCCTCTTCAAACTTTATACCCTTTTAACTTAGTGATTACCTATACGAGTATAGCCTCTTGCGTTGTTTTTTTTCGAGATAATACAACATTATGATTACTTTGTTTAGTGTCTACATCCCTATTTTCGATAAGATAAGATAAAATAAGATTTCTTTATTGTCAGAACTGTGTACATTTAGTTGTTTTGGGTAAAATAAAGTCCAACAGCTTGCCCATTTCGGACGTACAATATTAAACTTAAAGCTAGTCAAATATACTAAAACAATAACAACAATAGTATTTCCAAATAATTTTAACCATATTCACACATAAAATATTAATTTAGATCTATCCGACATCCGTATTTTCTTTTAAACCACGAACTTCGGAATTCGAAAATATTCGGGTATCTCTATCTCTATCGCACTAACAAATGACAGGAATGCAGATATACGAACTTCGAGTTTCAGTTTTCGTGGTTTGGCTGAATACGCAAAGAGCGCGCGCGCGTGCCATTCAAAAAAACCAAGTTTATATTGTTCGAATTTGTTGTTACATTTTGTAGAAATTACGCCTTAATTCGACATTTGCGCATATAGGTTCGCATATCAAAATCGATTAATTTTATATTTGCTTTTGGTACCTATGTGTCTCGTCAATGTATATCGTAGACGGGATTAAAATTATTAATAGGCGAAAGAAAGGCAAAGAAATTCCGCCATTTTGTCCGTAGTATTTCTTATTAGTCTGTGATTTTGACGTTTCTTTTAGCTGACAGATGTGGCGGCGGTATACTTTAAGAATAATAAATGAAAAATTAAATTAAGTCGTATATTACGGAAAATAAATTAATGGTCGCAGTCGGATAAAAACTATCCTAAGTTGCAGCTGGAATAATAATGTACCTATATAAAATGTTTCATATTTTTCCGTCCATGGGATGCTGAGAACATTCGTACCACAGAAAGCTTAGTTTCAAACTGGCTGATTCTTTTTTTAATTTAGAGATTTATTATAAGTGGAGATAAATAGATAGAAGATAATGAAACTCCCATTCAAATATCTCAAAAAATTATGAAGCTACATCCGTTTTAATGTCGCTTGTTAGAGTGAGAAAACGATGAGGGACTGTGACGTCAATATACTCGAGCGTCATAGTAAAAAACAATCGTTTCATATGAAGGTGCGTTTTGCGGAAAAGGGACAGAACATACCCCCTCTTAAAACTTTGGACTCTTATAACTTAATCATTACCTATATAACCTCTTGCTTTGTTTTTTTCTCCATTTGACTATATTTATTTTAAATTCTTTTTCGAGAAAATACATTATGATTATTTACCATATTTTCGATTCCTGAGCTATAACCACGAACTTCGGAATTCGAAAATATTCGGGTATCTCTATCTCTATCGCACTAACCACACTCGAGTGACAGGGATGCAAATATATGAACATTAAGTATCGGTTTTCGTGGTAGCGCCGCAGGTACTTTGGCTGAATGCGCCAAGCGCGTGCCATTGTCATTCAAAAAAAACAAATTCGTGTTAATTATATTGTTCAAATTTGT
The DNA here is from genome assembly GCA_963854355.1 of Epinotia brunnichana. NCBI lineage: Eukaryota > Metazoa > Arthropoda > Insecta > Lepidoptera > Tortricidae > Epinotia > Epinotia brunnichana. The sequence continues at coordinate 14,984,537 of OY977939.1, read as the reverse complement.
TGATTTCATTTATTGAAATTACGACATAAAACGACATTTGCGCATATAAGTTCTCATATCAGAATCGAATATTTTTTTATGGTTTATATTTTAGCATTTGTCTCGTAAAGGTCTATCGTAGACGGGATTTAAATTATTAATAAGTGAAAGGCAAAGCAATTCCGCCATTTTGACGAAAATTTGACGGTTCTTATAGCTGACAGTTGGAGCAGCGTTTGATTTCAATAAAAATAAATGAAAAATTAAATGAAGTCGTATATTTCGGAAAATTAATTAACTGTCGCAGTCGGATAAAAACTATCCTAAGTTGCAGCTAGAATAATAATGTACCTATATAAAATGTTTCATATTTTTCCGTTCATGGGATGCTGAGAACATTCGAACCGCGCAAAGCTTAGTTTCAAACTGGCTGATTCTTTTTTTAATTTAGAGATTTATTATAAGTGGAGATGGTGTACCGAACTATTTGGCCACTTTAGCTGCTACTAACTATATGACGCTGACTGTACTAGACGTTTGACACATTTGACAATGATATTAGGTACTGTTGCCATTTGCTATATAAAAAAACCGGTCAAGTGCAAGTCTGACTCGCGCACCGAGGGTTCCGTACAAACGTTCATACACCATACCCGTCACGTCACGTCACGACCCCATTCATTCTTGGCTCATAGTAGAAGTTACCGTTGTACAGCGCCATCTGCATTTTGGTACTATATAATAACTTGCAATCATGTTGTTTATCAGCGATACTTTTTAGGGTTCTGTACCAAAAAGGTAAAAAAGGAACCCTTATGGTGCGACTCTGTCCGTCTGTCCGTCTGTCACAACGTTAAATATCTCAGGAACTACTTAAACTATCAATTTGAAATTTGGAACAACTGTTAAGAAGGTATATGGAAAATGAAAAAAAATTATATACATATATATTTTCTGTGTAAATGACGAATATGAGGAGGGTTAAAAATTCAAAGTCTAGTAAACAGTTCAAGTGGGGTATCATATGAAAGGGCTTGAGTTGCACTTTTTTAAACATTTTTTTTTCTTCCGTTGTTAAATTTTTGACATCATTAATAACTATTAGGTACTCCTTAATGTATAAAACAATATTGAAGTTTAGTCAGGGGCGACGCAACTGCAACGTTTAGTGGGGCGTTTGTTGACGCGCGCAAGCCGATGTAACAAATAAATACGGGCAACTAAGTAAGGAAACCCTACATTGCGTGTGGCCCGACATGCACTTGGCCAATTCTGGCTTTCGTTTCTAGGCTACGTACACACAGACAGGCGGCTTGATTAGCGTTTAGAGCATAGGCTAATTTAGGTGACTGTTAACAATATCCGCAAAATTTAATAACAGCTGAGAAGAACTTTTTTATTTTTGAAATCCATGTTGTGTGGAATAATTATATTGTTTTGTGTTAAGAACTTATCTATTTGCTGGCCAAAGTACCTCTCAATTATTTTGTCTATGCATGATAGAATAGTGATGGGCTTGTAGTTGTTGGTATCAGTCTGTGAGCCACTTTTAAATATAGGCCTGACTACGCCCACCTTCAGTTGGTCAGGACACAATGAGGTTGAGATACAGCTATGTATTAGATGAGTTATGACAGGTGTTATGCTAGCATTAATTTATTTAAGGTCTGCAGCACGTATTTTGTCAATTCCGGCACATTTTCTGTCGTTAAGTTGCTTAATGATATTGAACACAGAACATGTAAGTACAGTCGCGGAATGAAAAAGTTCGTCACTTTTGGACCATAACAGCTTTCAAATAAGGTCGAAAAGTGGCGAACCTTTTCATTCCTCGACTATGCCTAAATAGACAACGTGACAGTCAAAGGTCCGAAGGTCTCCTAATAAGCATTTTGTTGCCGTTGATCCCTATTTTTGGAAGCGCTGAGTTCACCATCCCGATCGTTGGCTGGGATGTAAGAATTGACTATAAAACAGCTGTGAAAACATACCAATATAGGATTTTTTCTAGCTTGATTAGAATGATAGATGTCACTTCATAATATAATGTCACTTTGTATTAGTAAGCGAAATTCATATTTTTACCAGGGGACAAATAAGGTAAAGGGCCACAAGTTCGTGCTAGTACGTCATTTCGTTGGTTTTGTTTCTGACGCATATAATAATGAAATGAAATGAAATGAAAATTTTATTGATAACAATTGTTATAGGTCATTTTACAGTAGAATACATCTCTAATTATAAATACCTAATTAGGTTTTACGTTTTTAATAAGCAATTCGAATATTTTTTATTTAAAAAATCCATTTGTAAAAAATCTCTATCATTTAATCTTTCCAAAAAATATATTTCTAAAATTTTGACGATAAAACTAATAGCAATATAACGCTTGAAACTCTCAGTCGGCTGAGAACAGCTGTTCGGTAGGTATGCGCGAACTTGTTGTAGACGTAAGGTGCTCGCTCCGACTTCTTAAGGGAATTAAAAGGCAAACGGAAGTCCATTTGAAAAAATCTTTGAACAGTGGTTTGTGGAGTTCCTTAACAATTGATTTAATAAGAAATAATTGTATATTTAGGTATAGGAGTCCCTTAAAATCGCACTAAATGGACTCACGAACTAGCGGTCATTATATTTCGTGTTACTACCGAATCAAGGACTTTCTAGATACATCCTTGTATCTTTTGTATTTAAATAATACTTGAGAAATTGTAAATGTAAATTTAAAAAACAGATAATTTATTTAATGAGGTTTTCTATGAGCTAAATTCGGTATATGTTTTGTTTACTAGAATTCCCGTAAAACGAGGTTGAACGTGACCTACATTTACAATTTTAAGGTGAATTCGCATATTTCCTTGCAGCATAATTTTTTTATTGCTCGATTTCTGTCCTGTATTTTTATGTTTATTTATTACATGTAGGATAGTTAATGGTTATTAAACATAATTTGAATGTGATCTATATTATGAATTGCGGGAATATCCAAGAACTAGTAACACGAAACAAGGGACTACCACTTTTAATACTTTTTCCCAAGTTCGTGACAGAGAAATCTATAGTGGTAGGTAAACACAGATCAATCCTAGTATTAGATAAGGTATGGGAAATGTGTACCCTCGTCAATTGATATTCTTCTTGAAGAGGTAACATGTACTTCGATGAAATGCAATATTGTTGCCTGGGTAGGTATTAATTATTTTTGCGGGATTATTTTTATTAAATTAAAGGTTATCTATAAAACAGTATAAGATTGTTCTTTAAAAACATTGACCCGAATTTTTTTCAGGTAAATCAATCTTATATAATCAATAAATCTAACTAGATAGATACGTTGTAAAGAAAATAGACGAAAATAATTATTGAAGACATTTTTTAATTTAAACCTTTGAAATCCCGGGACTTTCTTTATTTATAACGATTTTTTTTTAAAGTTAAAGGTAATTTTATACTCCATTAAACAAAATAGCGTTTACAGATATGTGTCACGTACGTTCCAAAGGTTGTCGACTTATCTCAAGTTAAACAGTTTTTGTTAATATAAATAGGTAACCTATGTGTGACGTACTTTCGAAAGTGTGACCCTGTACTATTGGATAAGTTATTTAACCTTACATTTCATCAAAAAATCCTGGAAAAACAACAAAAGTCACGGGATTTTAAATTTGCCCGAGTTTTACCCAGGCCCTCTATTGGATTTTGTCAATATTCATGATATTACTTACCTCTTCAATAATCTTGTTCAATACCAAATAACCAGTGATCGGATCTAGGATGCAATTTGGGGTGAACGACCTCAAACGTTATGCTTATCGTGGATGTGTCTCGGATTTCCCGGGATTTTGGGAAATGGGCAATTGTTAATTAAAAAAATACGTCACTTAATATTTGCACACTAATAGAACACTAGAATTGTCTAATAATGGGTATTTATAACTGAAATTATTATTATTTGTCGATATGTTGAGAATGTGATAAGCAGGGCTCGATTTGAATGACAATGTCAGTCAAGACATTATACTGCTCATTTCAAGTGGCCATTTCATTTAATAAGGTTGTTGTTAAAGAGGTTGTTGATAAGTGGTAATTGTTTACGAAAATACTATTTGAAGGCATTCTATGTGCGGTGCAGTGTAACGTACGTTATTAGAACTAAAAGTTCGAGCTCTGGTGATAAGATTAACAAAACAGTGATACTAATAACTAATAACAATTATTAATTTTACTTGTATACCCTGGTAAACATATAAGAATAATAAAAATACACAAAAGATAAGACATACAAGTTACGTTCAGTTCTTCTATGCAGTAGGTACTGTAAACTTTTTTGTTGTTATTGCATTTTTTGTTAATTTTATACTATAAACTACTTAAAAGTAAAAGTCACGGGCTTGTAAGTCATATCCATCTTAATATTACGGACTTAAACCCCGGGAAATTGCATCCTAGATCCGATCACTGCAAATAACAAATGAGGGTGTATATGCATAAATAAAACGTATCTCCTACTATCAGCACGGCTATCACAAGACGGCGCGCGAGCTCTCTCGATTTTTCTCGCACTATCTGTCTCTCTCTTATTAGACAACTTAGAAAGAGAGGTATAGTGCGAGAAAAATCGAGAGAGCTCGCGGGCCGTCTTGTGATAGCCGTGCAGGTACTCGAAAACTTTATGCCGAAACAGGGGCCACGAACTCACAAACTTAGGAGCAGAGCCAAATTTTATCACGAAATGGGGTTCAAATACGAGGTTTACAAATAAATTTATAAAAAATAGATGTTGATACTAAAACTATATAGTTCTTTCATAAAATAATAGCCATGAGATCAATATTCGTCACACAAAAGATTTCAAGGCGATATCATGTTCAGTAGTGTCCTAAAAAAATACTAATCCATAAAAGGCTTAACATGCCGAAACAGTGGACGTTTACCGTATTGCTTGTAAAAATTAAATCACTTCCAATATGCGGATTTTATAATATAGACTTGATCTCAAATCAGTTAATAAAAGGTGAGTACAGTACGTAATATACGTGAGTTTGGCTCTAATCAAGCTAAAAAATCCTATACATGGTGGAAAGTTAAAACGGGGCAGTAAGGGCAGCTACTAGATCCCTTGCCGCTACGCAGAATTGGCATGAAGATTTCATTCCTAACTTTTTAAGTGATGACAATCTACATTCACAGATTTTTGAAAAAAGTACAGTCAGCGAGAAAATCATCAATTTTGACGATTTTTCTAATGCCATTCGATCCCATTCCTATTAAGGATCAAAATACTCTTTGGGACCGACTAAGGTTTGACTACTAGAACGCCCAGAAATCAAAGAAAACTTTTTCCATACAGTTAGTATGGGAATCCCAAAGTGCAATGGGTCCTTTAGTTAGACGATCATCAAATTGTATGGAGACGGACATAGCTTCATTTAGATTAGAAATAGGAGAATTCATTTCTTTGTTAAAAAAAACTAACGTATTTACACCCGTATTCATAAACGTTAGTATGTCGACAGTACTCACGAGCGGACAGGTGCTATAAAACCCTTACCTTAGTAAATTTTACATTTCGAACTAAATTTCTGAATACGGATGTTAGTATTCTTTTTACAGAATAAAGCAGGCCGTCATTGAATAAAACCAGTTTATTTCATCACAAAAAAAGTAAGGAATGAAATCCTAATGCCATTTTTGCGTGGCGGCAAGGGATCTAGTAGCTGCCCTTACTGCCCCGTTTTAACTTTCCACCCTGTATAACAGAGTCTGGCTGACCCGCTGGCCAGTAATAAAAGATGAGCCTAGAAAAGAACGACAATTAAAAAAAAACAGCATGTTGCAACTGTTGGATACTCCGTAAACGCAATACATACTTACTCTATGCTAGCTGTTTTATGTCAACATGCTTGTCAATTTTCATTTTCTCCGTAGAGAGAGTCCTGATCCCGAATACACCAGATAATGCCGCAACTATTGTTTCCTTGACATCCTAAACCCATCAGGCCCAGCACGCGTAAATTCGAAATTGAGTAATATCTTTCAGGCCTCGCGATCTTTTAGGAAAAGTGAAACAAGACGGCGTCGGTCGCCGGTACGTGAAAAAATGGCTGGGACGAATTCATTAGTAATGGAAAAGCTGAAAGGGATTGAAAATTACAATTCGTGGAAGTTCATGATGAGAATGGTGTTTATCCACGAAGACCTTTGGGATTACGTTGAAAAAGAAGTCGACAAGAAAATTCCAGAAGATGTCAAAAAATAACAAAAGGCGCTCGCCCGAATTGCGCTATCAGTTCATCCTTCTGCTTTTGTTCACGTCCGATGCTTCATCAGCTAACATGGCCTGGAATAATCCTCAAAAAGCGTATGAAGATACTGGTTTATCCCGGCGACTAGGATTATTGCGAAGCTTGTTCAGCACTAAACTCGCTGAATGTGAAAGCATGGTATGCTATGTAAATAAAATAAGAGACCTTGCACAGCAATTGAGTGACATAAAAGCTGGACTGGACGACGATTTTGTCGCAGTTATTATGCTCAGCGGCCCGAGGACTACGATCCATTAATTATGGCGAATGAACACTCAAATTTGAAGTTGTCAAGTGAAGTTGTCGCAAATAAATTAATGCGAGAAAACCTTCGTCGGGAAGGCAAACAGGAAAATGTCACAGCTCTTGCAGCTACACACAAGCTACCGAAATGCTATGGATGCAAGAAGACAGGCCATTTCAAGAAGGATTGTCCTAAATGGAACAAAAAGAAGGCTCAAAAGGGAAATTCAAGTCCGGAGTCATCAAAGGCGCTTCTTACGGCTTTGTCAGTGAATGTGCATGTGTGATTTTTGGTACCTTGATAGTGGTGCAACAAACAGCATGTGCCATAGCAAGCAGATAATGCAGGACTTTATAGAGGATACACTGTTGCCTGTGACAGTGGCTAATGGGGACAGGATGTTTACAGCTGGAAGAGGAACTGTTCAAGTGAAACTGCGGAATGGGATCGTAAAGACAATAAGTGACGTTTATTACGTGCCTAATTTAACAGCAAATTTACTGTGAGCTCTTTGGTAAAGAAGGGGTTTCAGGTAGTGTTCGAAAGCAATAGTTGTCAAATACTAGACAGCGAGATAGTAGCGGCCACAGCTGCATTAAAAAATGGTGCTTTCATTCTGGACACAGCCCGGCAAGGTGATGAAAAAGCTGCAAATGTAGCAGTGAAACCTGAGACCTCTGGTAGTACTGTCAACATGGAAATGGATAAGGTTTGGCATCGGAGATTAGCACATCTCAACCGAAGGAGCATGGAACTTCTTAAACAAGGTATGGTTTCTGGAATTTCCTATGATAATTCTAAATTTGAATCATGTATTGCATGCATTCAAGGGAAGACAAGTAGGTTACCTTTTCCTAAGAAGTCTTGCAATAGAGCTAAGGAAGTTTTGGGGCTAGTACATACAGATGTATGTGGTCCACTGAATATATAGGAGGAACAGGTCCTCCTTCAGTGGCGGTAGGTATTTTCTATTGTTCATTGATGATTACACTCGGAGAACTTTCGTGTACTTCCTAACGAAAAAGAGTGAAGTCTTTGATAAATTCAAAGAATTTAAGGCTTTAGTGGAGAACCAGACGGATAAAAGGATCAAAATCCTTCGCAGTGACAATGGTGGAGAGTATACCAGTTCTGCGTTTCAGGCTTATCTCAAGAATAATGGCATCCGGCACCAGACCACTGTTCCAGGCACACCAAGCCAGAACGGAGTGGCTGAACGAGCAAACCGGACTGTCATGGAGGCTGCCAGATGCATGCTGCAGGACGCCGGTCTGGGCAACGAGTGTTGGGCTGAAGCAGTTAATACAGCTGTCTACATAAAGAATCGTTGTCCTACCAAAGCGGTTTTGGGAAGCACTCCTGAAGAAAAATGAAGTGGCAAAAAGGTTTCTGTAGATCACTTGCGTATCTTTGGTTCTGTGGCCTATGTATTGAATCCTAGACGTTCAAAAGTAGATTCAAAATGCAAAAAGTACATATTTGTTGGTTATTTGAGGAAACCAAAGGACGAATGGACCCTGAGGTTCCAACAAAATGTATCAAAGTCCGAGAAGCCACATTCCTGGAAAACCAATTCATTGAGAAAGTATCTAATGATGATAATAACAATGACTCTGATCATGTATTTACATGAAATTATATTCATGTAAATACGAATGATGAGACTCCTCTATCTGACCCTATTCCTGTGCATACAGAGACACCTGTTGTGAGCGGTACTTCTGATAATATTACTTTGGTACAAACTACTCATAGAGAGAGTACAACCGCAACAGATGATTCTGACAGCTCGAGTGAGCATAGTGATCCGTCCCATGAAACTTATATTCCAGAGGAGGAGAGTACAAGTCCGTCGGAATATGACAGTTCATCGAACACTTTGCTGCTGTTGAGCTTGTTGGCGGGATCATCTGATGCAGATTCGCCGCAGACTGTACAAGAAGCACTGAACGGTCCAGGTGCAGACAATTGGAGAGAAGCAATGACTTGTGAGTACAACTCGTTTACAGCTACCGAGTAAGCACGTGCCACTACAACATTCATGTTGAAAAACAAACGGTATCGTCATAGTATTAAGGTTCAAATTTAATGTAACTGATATTCTAGATATTACGTTTTGGTAGTGTAGGACGATAGACTGCCCCGAAGCAATACGGCACTCGCATTATTTTGATACTTTGTGGTGTTATAACACTTTTGGGATATAATTATCTTAAAAAGCATAAACTGATCAATGAATAATTATGGAACTATTACTTTCAATCATCAATTCTTTGAGTAGGTCTTTGAGTAGGTTTTAGTAATGTGAATTAAATACCTAAACCCTCTTTTATTAAGTATATGCAAAACCAGCAGAAAATTGATCCTTATTAATGCTGTAAATTATTGTTGTAGCCTTGAACATTTTGCGATATAAATAAGTGGCACCGCCTAATCCGGAATCATAAACGCAGATGTCCACTATACGACCTCTATTTGATCGATTCGTCCATTCTCTTCGGCGATCGACTTAGTAATTAATTCAGGTATACACACGATTTTTTGAGTGGTTAGATCAGTTTCCCAAACCCCTTAATTCCGCGTAGCAGAATTTCCATTCACGTTTTTCCCCACTTTTTATTTTTCTTAGTCGAATTATTTCATATACGTAGGTAAGTGTTGACAAACGGATTGGTTTTTCCCCAATAGGGAACATTACTGCAATTTTCTGCCGCCAGAGGCAGCACTACCACTAATAGTAAACCAGTATAGGAATATAGGGATTCACACACACACATGCACAATTGATTGTCAAATGAGTGACCAGGGTGCTTGCATAGACAATACCGCAAGTGGGAACGAGATACAATGTCAACGCTGCTAGTGCCGCCACCTACGAAGAGTTTTGCGTAATGTTCCCTATTGATTATTTTTCTAGACGATATATCTAGTTCATATTCCCACGTGGTAATAGACTGATTGTTTTCCAGACGCGTTTTTCTGCTTTTTACCCTGTGCATAACCAAACTACCTCGCAAATTCGCGAAACACTAAGTAGGTTAGGTTCGTTAGGTAGCTTCAGATGCCCGAAGGGCAAACCGCCCAGAATTAGGAGCCCCACTGTGCGGGACTCCGTTGAATCTTTTGAACTACGAACAAAATGGCGAAAGGGGCATGCCGGTAATGTAACTTTTCTCAAACTTGCAATGAAATGTTGACATGACTTACTTCAAATTAGGTCCGGAAATACTACGTAGGTATCCGGTGCGACTAGTGAAGATGATATGTAAAGGAATTTCATACAACCTTACACACCTAGGCCTGTAAAGCACCCGTCTTTTGTTTATAAACGTCAAATTGTGACAGAACGTCTTGGCATTCAATAAATAAAAATAAAAAAAGATTAGGACTAATGTTAATGTCACCGGGTAAAACGTTGCTTCAAACAGGTTAAAAAAAAGTTTGGCGCGTAAATTGAAAAAAGTTTTCTTTTCTTGTTGGCCGGATTTGTCAATAGTTCGTAATTATTTTGTAACTTTCTAATAAAAGCCATCGATTTCGAAATGAGTTCGGACGAAAATGATATGAATGAACTGTACGCGTCCGGAATTGCGAACAGAAGTAGCCATGAATAATTTACTGCCCCCGAAATCAAAAGTTAGGTACATGACGGCGTATGAAATTTCATAAAAAATTAAGAGTTTTCTTTGTTGTAGTGCCAGTGCCTCGTCTATATAGTATAAGTTCATGTGACTATAAAGTAATACTTACTTAATTTAGGGAATAAGCGGAATATTTGTTAGGAGGAAATGTGGTACACAATTATAGGTTATGATGTGACAGCACTGACAGCTATCAGAAACGTATTATTTAATTGTACGAATCAAACAAATTGACTACTTTTTATTTCATTGCAAGTTTGAGAAAAGCACTATACAAATCTCGGCGAGAAACGGGGTTGCCGGCCGCGTATCCCTATCTATATCTACTTGGCCTGCAACCCTTCGTTTCCCGGCCTCTATAGTAATGTACTATATAGTTATGTTTGGAGAACAAGAGAAAAAAACGCGTCTGAAGGAAAAATTGTCTATCAACACGTCAGAATATGAACTACTTATATCGTCTGGAGAAATAATCAACTAGGAAAAAACGGGACAAGAAAACAATCCGTTTGTCAATACTTACGTATATGGATTAGATCGACTAAGAAAAATAAAAAGTGGGGAAAAATGCGAATAGAAATTCTGCTACGCGGAATTAACGGGTTTGGATAACCGATCTAACTTCTCGTTTTAAGTGCACTCAATAAGGTTACATCCTCGTGGGTAAAAGCACCTCGTCTCAATAAACAGTTTATGCAAGGCCCTAGATCCATAATAATACGGAGGAGTGTGTCGATGTCGGCGTGTAGGCAGATTCGTTTCGCCCGCAGCGGACAAGCTTCCATATTTACCTTCCAGGTGACTTACCGGTCGGCGATGCGTGGGCCGTGGAGCAGATCTCGTTTGATTCTTCGCGTTATTAATTTGACGACTAGTTTAAATCGAAAGGAGAAACATCAACATTCCATCCTCTTCGAAGGCCAGTACTCGTACCTCTTGGTTAGTTAGTTAACATCGTATCTGATTGTTGTACAAAAATAACTATCCAACTAACATACCAACGAAGAACGAGGAATTAACCACAGCACATTGCATCAATTTAGTTTATCAGAATAAATTATTGAATTCAAAAACTCCGCATTTAAAACTGCATTGTAGGTAAGTACACTACAGATGAATTTTGCGCGGCTAAATGGGAGATAAAACAATACAACCTTGAGGCAAAGTGGTTCGTTCCGGGTTCGGTCCTCCACCTCCGCGCGACCGGTCCCGCGTTGTACCTCCACTCATCTGTTAACTGTTGCATTCAAGTTGCATTGTATTAACTAGGTAGGTATAGGTACCTTAGTACGTAGGTACTCAGTTCATTCTTTTTTCCTCTTAATAATAAATGACTACTTACTTGGAATATTTAACAGTTCCGACTACATTATGGGATTTATGGGGCTTCTAGACGGGCTATATCTACTTTTCCGGAAATGGAGTGGCCGCAACTATGGGCGACTTGCTCTTACTTCCGTGCTAGAACAAGACAAGACGCCTATAGTTGCCGGCCACACATTTCTGGAAAAGTCACGTATAACTCGTCTAGAAGTCCCTTTACGGCTAGGGTAAGCATTTTATGGATAAATATTGATTTGAGTTCTTCAATGAATCCAAGAAAATATGTATAATGAAATTGTTAAATTAATTACTTATTTTTAACAATTACTGGTTCGTCAACAATTTTTTTTAATTTCATATTTTTTAAGCGGAAAACAGTATAAAAAGTAATATACTTGCTACACTATCTTAATTCACTGTAGTCTCCGCTACGAATACGAATGTAAAACATAACGAATAAAAAGTGTATTTTATTCGCTCAAGACAACACAGTGTCCTTGCAAGCTTATTTAACAGGTTTCTGTTCCAAATGAAGACGGCGCCCGGCCGCAAGGTATATCAGACCATTTTGTTTATACCCGCTTGCAACCTACCCAAAGTAAATTTATTCAGTTATGCACGGTTATGCGCCGTGTTCAATCCTTTAACAGAAAATCTAAGTAGTCATTTTAATATCATTGTCGTAATATTACTAGACAAGTTATGCTTATTGATTAATTTAGATGTTTCAACTTTTAATAGGTACTGACAATTTAGCCCGTAGGCCTGTGGTCTAAATTGTAAGTACCTAGCAATAAATATTCTTTTCACTCCTCATGCTCGCAAAGTTCGCCTTTGTGCTGGATGTATGCTGCACAAAATGCCACTTTTATGCTCTAGTGCACAAAGTAAAATTGTTTTAAAGACTAAGATAATCAGGCCTAACAGCCACACACACAATAAAACTTCGTAGAATAAACTTGTCATTTGATTTGATTTGCTTTAATAAATTTCACATCCATGTTTTCCATTACTAAATTAATAAAACCAGATAAAATAGGAGTCAATTATTATTTTAAAATATATTGAACCATTAAATTACTTGGCAGTATGAAGTACCTCAGTCTAATATCGCTAGTGTCGAAAATTAAAAATGAATACTTTAAAAAGTTAAGTGACAGGAATGAGCTAATATTTTATTTTATTTTGCAATTATTTGTTATTTTCTCGTAATCGAAGTGAAAAGCAGTGTGTATAACTCGGGCATAAATTAGCCATTTAACCCCTCGACTTAACTATCCACCCTCGCTGGTGGCTCGGGTGGATATAAACGTCTCAGGTTAAATGGCTCGTTTTATGCCCTTGTTGTACAATCTACTATTTCTCAAACATGCAATGAAATATTCTCTTTACGTTCCTTATAATAGTTATAATAGACTCGGAAGCATCATTTTTCGGGCGCAGCATCTCGAGGCGGCCTGAAATGGGATTTCATACAACTTTTCAGCCTGCAAAGTAACTTTTTAATTTTCATTACACTATTTGTGGCACAGCATCACGGCATTCAGCCATGAAAATTAGTTTGATTTGAGGATTTTTATTTATTTATTACATTACATGTTTGAGAAAAGCACTATACATGCCTCGGCGTGAAAACGGATTCCCGGCCTATACCTACTTGGCCGGAAATCCGTGTTTTCCCGGCCTCTGATGTAATGTACTATTTCATATCATTCATACTGCACACGAATCTAGGTACTTACCCATTTCAAGGATATGTAATAACTAATAAAACGAATAAAATATATTAATTTTAACGGATAAATTGGTCTAATTCTTCGTTTATATCAAAGCATATCAATGGGAAAGATTGTACTCGTTCTAGGTAGGTACTTGTTTCATTCATTAAGTGCTTTTCAAACATAATATTACTTTATAACGCACGATTTTTCTAATCTTATATGGATAGGGTATATAATAATGTTGGCATTTTTTTATATATTATAGGTAATTATAGTGCACTAGGTAGTTACAGTTAACACAAATGGATAACTTTAATCATCACTTTTTTAAAGTATCATTTATCTATTAAATTAATCTAACTTTGTGTATGGAATGAACAGTTACCCATTTTAATTCAAATAAATTTTGTTAGGTACTAAATCACCGACTGACGATGATAAATTGTGAAGAAAAAAGGAAGTCCTTATGTATTTTGAATCTTCTTATCTCAATAACTATGAGGGTATTCAAATGAGCGGAAAAATTAAAATCAGCATTGCTAAAATAATTTATTGAGTTCAGCAATGTTAATAATGAATTAAATAATCAATAAGGCAATCATGTGGTATTTTGATGCAACTATTAACGATTACAAAGTTAAATTACATTATTATAATTTAATACAAGCATAAAGCGATCTATGAGATTAATACACTGATTCGGCGGTTTCACCTATCACATTTTTCTTTGGAATTATATTTGTTCATACATAACCTTCCATTTCAAAGAGCATTTTGAACGTTAAGTAGGTAAGATTAGATTTTAGACGAGGCTGTGCATACATATTTAAACAATTTTAATTTGTACTAGGTCTCTTCCACTTCTATGCCACCTTCAGTCGTTGTTTCTTCGAGCATGTCGGAAACTCCGTTTCCCTTTTCTTCATGAGCGCCCTCGCCGGCGTTTACTTCAGGGCCACTTTCATTGCCCTCGGACAGCATATGTTGGCTCAAATTTGGTACCGGAATTGATATCATCTCATTTTCGGTTTCTTTTGCCGATTCATCAACTTTATTTTCTTCCAGGGGCCTAAATATTTCTTGAAGTGACGAAACTTTCTTCTCAGTTGGAATTATTCTATTTAAATATACTAAAATATCTGACAACGAAACAATTCCTATTAGTCTATTATCCTTATTAACTAGCAATAATCGATGACTCTCTGTCCTAACTATGACTTCTAAGGCCTCGTATAACGAAATACTCGATCGACATTTCTGTAATTTTTCTTCCCAGTCTTTCTTTTTATTTCTTACTTCTCCTATTGTCAGTGACAAATCAGAATAAAGTTTTTCGCTAACTAGATTCAATACCTCACATTTAGCATAAACATCGATTAAGTTACCTTCTTCATCTAAGACAGGTAATGCAGATATATCTTTGTCTAATAGAAGCTGAAATGCTGCTTTAATACTAGTATTTTCTGTCACAGACACGATTTCATCAAAAGTACCAATTTTCAGTTCAGTCAAAGTTTTATGGAAAAATGTTAATTCCGGAAATTCATTAAGGTAAACAAAGAGGAATCTTAAAATTCTTTTGTGGGACAAAATGTACAACACATCACCGTTGAATGGGTCAATGAGCAATAGTCGGTGAACGCGATTCTTGTTCAACATATTTATAGCCTCGTGTAAAGATTGATCAGGACCAACACTGCACAATGGTTTTCGTGTTGGTCGCAATATCTTTTTCCAATTATGAAGTGTATGCTTCTCAAGTTCATCCACTGGTAGTTTTTCATTTTCAAGATGCAGTAAAATCCTTATGAAGTCAGTGACTGTTATCGTGCCAACGAGCTGTTTTTTATTAGCATCCCACAGCGGTGCAGAACGTATACCGTGTGAGATCAGAGTAGGAAAGGTTTTCCTTACCAGAAATTGTGTGTCAAATATGATCACTTTCGCAGATTTGGGTAAAATTTCATAGCATTTATGATATTTGAAGAAATTTAACAACAGCCTCGTCTTGTCTCTGCCACCTAAAGATATTTGAACTATGGATAAATAGGGGTCGTATTTCGGGAGACCTCGAACTTCCCTAAACAACTGCTTAGCCTGTAATGGATCCAAAGAAGCGTATGAATTTTTATGATAAGTAGGTGAAGTCGTCCCAATGGAGGAACGGCGCGGTGGTAGCTTGGTGCTTTTCTTTTTAGCAGGATCAACGGCGGCCTGGTTAGTATCTGCATGAGGTTTCCTCCATAAAATATCCATTACTCTCGTAATGGGACTAGATTTTCTTGAGGATGCTCCTGTTACAGTATGATAATATTTCTTGTGAGAATCTTTTGAATCTTCAGCATTACTTTCTTTTGAAACTTCAGGTGCTTCTGTTGACTTTGGAGCGTTTCCTAATGCAGCCTTTACATTGTGCATCAACGATTGATGTTTTTTAGAATCACTCTTTCTTCTAAGTCGAAAAATATCAAATATGGAACTCCGCGGACTTGACGACGTTCCATGAAATGTCTCATACCCCTTGACGTCAACTCCAGTGTCTCTTTCGGCGCTAGATGCTCTCAATGTATCTGCTGGCCTATCTTTGAAAATAGATCTAACATGGGGTCTTTGCGATTCCACCCCGCGAGTGCCAAAATGGACAGTATGCACATTTTGTGCTACGGAAGTAGAAGGTATATCTCTATCATCTGTCGTTGATAATTTAGTAACTACAAACCTCTTTTTCTCCCCTACTATGGTCTGGTTATCTTTTTGAGCGTCTACATGATTCTTTTTTTTCTTGTGTTTTGACTTTCCGAATTTGGGTGAAGTATCAGCTGTAGCAGATTCATTTTCCAATATTGGATCCATGACTGCAATACTTGATTTATTTGTTTATACCTTTATAATGTAGCATAATCCAACGGGATGGCAGTACCTGTAAAGAAAAAAAAATAACTTAGAAATTCACTCACATAATGTTTACTGTTCAGTAATTGTAATGCAACCTCTGTCTCACAAATAATAACATAAAATGACTGTAGGTACCTACTCTTTAAACTACATTGTAATATTTGTAATATTATCAGCATTGTTGGAATTCAAATTCCCTACCTACAAAAGAACATGAGCATAACACAGGAAGCTAATTTGGTTATTTCAAATACACCTACTGTAACCTAATACACATAGCTTCTTTATCTGACAGTTCGAAAAACCTAAAACAGATCGTTTGTTAGTTATACAATAACTAAAATTGATTATATGCCTTGGCTTATCCATTGAGTATGCAGATAGTCAGGCCTGTAGGTATATAGTGTGTATTTAATTAAGTAGGTATCTAAATTCTTCAACTGATTAAACAGTACCTAAATTGAATATAACCTTGTAAAATACAACACTAATATTACATGATTATAGATTTCCGTCGCTAAGCAACGCAGTGACGCCGGCAGCAGTCAGATGCGCCAAAATGGATACATTTACTTATAGGTAGCTAGATTAACTACAGTTAAGAGTTACGTAATGTTCACATTTTAGAAAAACAAGGGCCAATATTCATATATTCCATTGTACCGCACTCTGCATGTGCGATAAATGTGAAAGCATCATAGATATGTTAACTACACATGTAATCAATACTTTTGAGGGTCGTGGCATGTGATAATTTAATAATAAATCACAGTAAAACTAGTAAATAACACTTCGTACCTTACGGTGGTGCTTCATCTTTGAATTAGATAGCAGTAGTTTTAGGCCTCAAATACTTATTTATTAAACACTTCATTTTTATTGTAAGATTGTATGATTCACGCCGACACTGTGCCGGGCGACTTACTCGCGCATCGCCATATTGCCAAAAGACGGAGGGTTAGTCACGCCATCTGTTGGCGGGTGAGGGTGACGCATTATAGGGAACACCTAACCCAAATGTGAATCGCGGTAGTTGGCGACGTTGGCGTTTAGTAGCTAAATCGGAAGATGTCATTGCATACCTAGCATTTGACAACTATATACATGTATAATATCTATACCTAGATATTTTTCTAGCAGGAACAACATTTGTTTAGTGCTTGCCACAATAAAATATCGACAATCCTGTTATCGATAAGTGCATACTACTTCAACGACTAGACGTACATACATACAACAACAAACTTATATCGGCTACCTACCTAGACGCCGCGTGCACCGATCTTGTACAAATTGAATTTGTTTTGGGACCAAAAATGGGTTTGGGAAAAACTACATGTTGTGACATTCTGCGTCGATTTGAAAGACAGTTTCGGTGTGTGTATGTGTGTGTTATGGAGTGACTTATGGGATAATTAATTCAGTGACACGAAGAAAGAAGGTTACGAAAGTATTCCAAATTGTTTTATGAAATGTGTAAAATATAAATAAATTGATTGTTTTGTTATTAAGTATCTATTTTCTAACACACCATATTACCTTAAATATATATTTGTATTTGTATTACCTCTATGACGTTGAAGTGGTACTTATCGATAACAGGACTGTCAATGTTTTAGTTATGTCAATCACTTACAATAAGTCGTTCGTGCTAGAAAAATATCTAGGTATAAATGAATATCAAATTGATTCAAGCTAGAAAACTTTTTGACAATGCGGCAGATAAATTCACTTCAAAGGTGGTTTGCGCTTTGAAACTATGTACTTAGTGAAATATGTTTATCCCAATTCGAATCTAATTTTTATTTATTTTTGCGAAAATGACTTTTTACCTCACTAGCTCGGAAAGGCCTTTTTGTATGTTTGATATCTATTAAGAAAATAGCTTTTTATCCACATGTGAAGAATGTAGACGTAGAACGTTAAAAGTACTATGACGTAGAACGTTAAATGTTTATTTTCCTGACATATTTTTTTTTCTTTATTTTCTTCTTATTTTTGTGATAATGTGAGAGATAGTGTGAGATAGTGTGTGATAGTGTGAGATAGTGTGAGATAGTGTGAGATAGTGTGAGATGGTGTGTGATAGTGTGAGTTTTTTTTGTCTTACCCTTTTTCTTATTTTCCTCGCTGTAGTGAGGTGAAACATTTTGTGTTATATAGGGGTGAAAAGTTATTTTACGTCTCGTGTGTTGAAACACTCGCAGGAAAAATACAACTTTCCCCCCTTGTATAACAAATAACTATTGTTTCGTCCCGAATTGTTCCGAAGGGGGAATCCACCGTTTTCCGAAAAAGGATAAAAATTAAAGGGTATATGGTTTCCGTACAAATACAAATTTCTTTATTTTCTTAAATTACAGTCTAAATTCATGATAGGGATGGAGCTACATACTCGTAGTTAGGTCCCATCGATCTTCTGTCTCTCTCTCTCTCTCTCATCGTATGGAATCTAGAAGAGCGCCATCTATAATTAGCTTTCGCCGGCCTTCCCCATTGAGTCAACATTTTGCGCACTTGTAAGTCAGGTGGCGATGTAATAATACGGTACCATCGAAGTGAAATGATGGATTGTTGGAAAGTGGTAAGCGGTAATACCTTCTCCCAAAAACAACACGATAAATGCCTGTGTTCCATGCACATGTTAGAATGATCTTACTCGTACTCAGCAGTTCACGACTGTTCAAAAAAGTTATCATGACATCATGTCCTATTCTTGCTGACCAGACTCCTTCAAAGAAGTACTACCGGAATAAATATTTTAGGGAAAAATTAGGGCTATGTTTAAAGTTCTTGGATTATTTTAGCAAGCTGATAACGATATGACTATTAAATTTACACATACCTAAATGCTCCATATTCTTCCCTGCGAATCAAAATGTATAGAGCAGCTTTGGGTCAAAAACATTCTTTAGTATCAGTTAGTGTTCAAACTTTCCCGTTTATTTTCCTATTTAGACGCGTTTCCGACTTACAACTTGAATGACTATTAAGTAGTTCATATTATACTAGTATACCTAAACTACCTAAACCGTTAATTATTGTATTGGCTACTGGATAAAAACCTAGTTTTTGATCCGGATTTTGACCCAGTTATCTGTTGTACCTTATAAATGTAAAGTTTTGGGTAGTTTAATTACTTCAAACCCTATGATATAATATTAACACATTGATGGAGAGTAGACGCCTATGGGCGTAATTCTATTGTTAAGTATTTATATTGTGTCTGGATTAGTTTCCATCAACGCATTAATAGACTCTAATCTGGACTTACTTTTACTTAACACAAGTGTCTACCTCTATGTAAAATTGTAACGTAAGTAAATGTACTTCAACAAACAATATGATTATTTTCA
Source organism: Epinotia brunnichana (assembly GCA_963854355.1). NCBI lineage: Eukaryota > Metazoa > Arthropoda > Insecta > Lepidoptera > Tortricidae > Epinotia > Epinotia brunnichana. Next base: position 14,965,073 of record OY977939.1, on the reverse strand, counting down.
ATTTCACATACGACACGCATGTTATGAAGACGTCAAATCAATTTCACGGCGCGTACTTGAAAATGTGTGTCACGGTACAGTTGACGTCAAAGACATGTAAGTATATAAGTAAGTAGGTACATTTTTCAACTTATTTCAATGGGATAAGGTGCAAAAGGGTAAGACATGTCTTGACGACTGTACATTACATTATTTTTGATGGGATTTCTATTCCTCTTTCCTCTATTATCAAGAATTTAGGTATCACCATTGATCAGGCGCGTTCTTGGTCACCCATTATTGCTGAGGTGGGTCAAAAATGTTCTGGAACTCTCTAGTACCTAACTTAGGCGCCTGCCAAATTTTCTCCCTCTACATACCAAGCTGATGTATAATAGATTGACTAGCTACCCGCGCGGCTCCGCCACGTACTTGTACAAAAAATCTAGGAATTTGACTATTTATACCGCTCAGTATTTAAATCATCGGCTTGACAAATTACAATTTATATAACCTACCTGTAATCAAAATATAATTATCTGAACCTGAAATAATTTGGATGGTAATATAGTCAGGTCAACAAAGTCGCCAATGGGAGTCCCCGGCATCCGAAAAGAAAATTTTGTATTCTTTTATTTTGTTTTCTTCTCCCAGAAGAAAGATGTAGAAAACGAAACTCGAATATGGGAAAATAAGTTGGTATATAAACTTTTTAGAAGTAAAAAAATACATGGCAAATAATACTGACGTCTCTATGTCAATAAAAAAATAATACACAGTTGACACAATACGTCTGTCAGTTTTTGTAAATATTGCTTAAAATATCGTTTATTAACTATTTTCTTAATAAACTATTTTTTTAAGTGTTGTTTCCATATGTGGCCGACTCAACATTTATAATTTCTCATGCTGAAGAACTTACTGCAGGTGTGATGTGAGTTAAATTCTTGTATTTTTATTTGCATTGTCATCTCAAGTCGAACCAGGAGTTACGTCACGTGATGTCACGCAGCCAAAGTCACGTGGTCAGCGCACAGTAGTTTTTGTAAATTAAAATTGTCAAACCGATAAAAAATTAAATAAAACCGGTCAAGTACGAGTCTGACTCGCGCACCGAGGGTTCCGTACAAACTTTCATACACCACCCGTCATGTCAGGACCCCATTCATTCTTGACCAATCTTCAACAGATCATAGTAGAAGTTACCGTTGCAAAGCGCTATCTGCATTTCGGTACTAACAACTTACAACCTAAATGTTTGTTTATCAGTGATAGGTTTTTATTACGCGTGCCGATTTCGATTATTTATTCTTTATTTGAAAGAAGGGACTTTTAAGATAATCTCATAGGAATTTGAAGACATAAAATTACGTACAAAAGTAAGTAAATTACAAATTTACTTAATTAAGAAAATCTTTTTGATAAATGAAAAAATACCCTAGGTAGAGATATTGTTTTATTTTTCCCGTATTATTTATTTTACTCTTAATCATATGTAATTATTTCAGAAATTTCGCTTGGTAAACTTCGGAAATAAGGAGTGGGGGGAGGGGTATTATTTCCTACATTCTCCTAAATCAAAATTTAACCAATATTGAAAAAAAACGGTTTTAGAAAGTGCAACTCAAGCCCTTTTATATGATACCCCACTTGATTAGACCTTTACTAGACTTTGAATTTTTAACCACCCTCATATTCGTCATTTACACAGAATATGAAAATGTATAAATATTTTTTTCATTTTCCATACACGTGTCTTAACCGTCTTAACAGTTGTTCCAAATTTCAAGTTGATAGCTTAAGTAGTTCCTAAGATATTTAACGTTGTGACCGACGGACAGAGTCGGCATAAGGGTTCCTTTTTTACCGTTTTGGTACGGAACCCTAAAAACGAAGACCTTATAGCAAATATGCAGCATGAGACGAATCGAATGACATATATATATCATTTATCAATATCGGACCATAACTGTAAATCTGATGGCATGTACAAAAATCGGCCTCGCGTAATAATATTTAATAATATAGAATATAGATAAGCTTGAGCATTTTTTCATTTCATTTCATTTTATTCAGTCACATAATAAACTTACAGTGCGGTCACCAAGTCGTTTACATGCTATTTCAAAAAACATTTACAACAAAATTAATTACAAAAATTACATAAACAAATTCACTCACGAACATTTCAGACATTGTAGGTACAAGTCACAAAAGTAAAATTATAAAATATTTGTGTCAAAAATAAAAGTAAAAATAAAATAAAATTACAAATTCATCAATCATCACATATTAATGTCAATGTCCAAAGTAAAATATAATTAAATTAAATTAAAATTAAAAACATCGAATAAAAAATTATGAATAGCAATACGCAGCAATAATTATGTCAACAGAACTCATTTAAACAATAATAAATTAAAAATATGACTGCACTTTCTGCGGTATTTACAAAATGTTTGTGTCAGGTATATTTTTGGTAGAATTTTCTTTCTCAGCTTCGGTTGCTACCGGTCTGCCGGCACAGATGCACATGTATGTCTGCAGATATTCTGTCGTTACGCTTCAACGTAGCCTGCTTCCCCGCCCTACCTTACTGAGACATTTAACTAGCTGTGTATGGCCGACGTAGTGTGTTCAGCAGTTACAGGATACTTTACTTTCGGAAACCAGTGTCGTCTTGTATTATGTTGTTATGCAAGGCTCCTGGCCTTGCATTTTTAAACTGCAGGCAGACAAGCTCTGAGGTCAGTCTCCCGAGTAATGGTTTCATCAATATCCTAGCGAGACCTATCCCAACTTTAAATGTCTTTAGACACGGGTTACCGTTTGACGCCGCACGTCGCGTGCGTCAAGTTGTATGGAAGTGCCGCTACATATCTATAGAACGAAACACTACACGCGGTGTTCGGCGTCAACCAAATCACGGTCATAGGCTTTTTTGGTCACCAATATTAATTACGTTTCGTATGATTTTCAGTCCGGTGTCAAGTTTCTATATATTAGAATATTAGATCATAGTATAAGGTAAGCTGCTTACGTATTAAGCTAATAAGTACGTGCCTACTATTTCGGGAGTACAATTTACGCCAGTAGTCTTTATTTAGACATAACTCTCCGGAACCGGCTGGAATGGCATAACGCATGCGCCAAAATTGATGTCGTCATCAATTCGTGACGTCACTGTTGCTAACACGAGGCAAAACATGACGTCGTCGTTGAGAGGGCGGGGGGTATCAAGTGATCGATACTCTCGGGATACCTAATAATACTCTCGAAGTTCACCGGAGCTCGACTAACGCCAGCACGGACGACACGGGCATACAGCCTTTCAACAAGCCACGGGTCGGCGACTCGCATCTCCAACACTGCATGCATTCTTGCCACACGGATCAATTAACTTAAATAGTTCACGTCACTTGCCATTTCGATTTTTCAACCGACGAAAAAAACGGAGGAGGTTCTCAAGTCGACGCATATATTTTTTTTTTATGTATGACCACGCATAACTTTTTACAGAGTAGTTCAATTTGGATAATTCTTTTTTAGTTGGAAAGGGTATACCCCGAAGTTGGTCCCATATAAATTTGAAAAAAAAAACCAAACTTAAGGGTAGGAAAAAAGGGGATGATTGATTTTTCGTCGGTTAAAATTTTGTTTTTAAGTAAAGGGTCTAGCAGGATAAGCTAACAAGAGTGGCCCCCGCAAGGGATTTGGTTGTAATTTGAGGTGCAGTAGTGGCAGGACCTAAGAACACTGTATGCGTAATATCAGCGTTCGATCTTCTTTTGTTTCAGACTTATTCACGAAAATGTCAAAAAATCAAGGTAATTAGGGTTCCGTAGCCAAATGGCAAAAAACGGAACCCTTATAGATTCGTCATGTCCGTCCGTCTGTCTGTCTGTATGTCTGTCTGTCCGTCCGTATGTCACAGCCACTTTTTTCCGAAACTATAAGAGCTATACTGTTGAAACTTGGTAAGTAGATGTATTCTGTGAACCGCATTAAGATTTTTACACAAAAATCGAAAAAAAACATTAAGTTTTAGGGGTCCCCATACTCAGAACTGAAACTAAAAAAATTTTTTTTCATCAAACCCATACGTGTGGGGTATCTATGGATAGGTCTTCAAAAATGATATGGAGGTTTCTAACATCATTTTTTTCTAAACTGAATAGTTTGCGCGAGAGACACTTCCAAAGTGGTAAAATGTGTGTCCCCCCCCTGTAACTTCTAAAATAAGAGTGATAAAACTGAAAAAAATATATGATGTACATTACCATGCAAACTACCAACGAAAATTGGTTTGAACGAAATCTATGAAGTAGTTTTTTTTTAATACGTCATATATCGTAAAAAGCAATTTACATATGTAACGGAACCCTTCATGTGCGAGTCGCGAGTCCGACTCGCAGTTGGCCGCTTTTTTTTAAACTGTTATTTTAGCTAAACCAAGCAAGCGAGAGTAACCAAATAAATTCAGAATTAGGGAGCATAAAATGGGGTTCATAAAACATATTTTTACATTTTTTTATCCTTGAACTTGGATGAAAAAAAAAATAGTTTTTTTTTTTCGCTTAATTTTTTTGCCACTTCTCGCGGAGACATAACTATCAAAAAAATATTTAATAAGCCACAATTATCAACTACGTAATCATTTAAAAATATTTTGAAAAATCATGGTGCGTCATGTCAAAAAAAAACATTTACGAACTTATGTTTAGGTACTATATCATATCATATCAATACTATCATATTGACCAATGTCAATCGTCGAGCAAAACAAAGAGGCACGGCCGTCCTATCCTTTTCTCGAAGCCATTCAGGCCATTTTCAACAGCTGGGTAAAGCCAGAACCCTGAATTTTCAGTAACATACTCGTATAGGGCATAATATGGCTTACATTTATTCTCAATAACATTCAATTGGAACTTTTAGTTTAGGAACTATTGCCCGTCAAAAATCCTTAGTTTTGTCACTGACATACTCAGTCAATTACTCACTGCCTCACTTATAATAATAGTAGACCAAAATATGATCATCGTAATTCTAAGGTACTTCTAGCAGACCTACAATCTCCAAATTTTGAACGTAATTAGTTTTTAGCCTATCCATTCATAAAAAACTTAAAAATATTGCAGTTTCCGTCACGATTCAGAGATATATACACACTGCATAAGTAAGTTTGTAATCCTATACAAATACATGCGATTACAAAGTTACTTTTGCTTCCCTCAAAACTATACAAACGTTATTTGCGGTTGGTAAAATAACATTTCCATACAAAGTTGATAACCTACAAAAATAAATTAGATCCCATAAAAAAAACCATGTAAAAAATAGGCCAAGTCTCGGAACTCTTTCACAGTAAAAAGTGGTGAGATATTTCGTAGAGCCAAGTCCGGTATTCGTATTTATCTTTATTTGCTTGCTAAATAAAATTTTGTGACTTGGCAATCACACAGATATGCAAAAATTTCTAAATGCAGTAACGTTGTGTGATTCCCAAGTTGCAAAATTTTATTTAGCAAGCAAATAAAAATTAATAAGTATGCCTGACATGGCTCTACGAAATATCTCACCATTTTTTACTGTGGAAGAGTTTCGAGACTTGGCCTATTTTTTACATAAAATGTTTTTTATGGGATTAATTATTTCATAATGAACGAAAGAGGATATTATACCTACTACAGACTGATTTGCCACTACTACTCTATTGATATGATATGATATAGTAAACATTCGTAAATGGTTTTTTTTTGACATGACGCACCATGATTTTTCAGTAAGTTTTTAAATGATTACGTAGTTGATAATTATGGCTTATTAAATAATTTTTTTGATAGTTGTGTCTCCGCGAGAAGTGGCAAAAAAATTAAGCGAAAAAAATCATAGTAAACATACGTTCGTAAATGTTTTTTTTTGACATGACGCACCATGATTTTTCAAAATGTTTTTAAATGATTACGTAGTTGATAATTGTGGCTTATTAAATAATTTTTTTGATAGTTGTGCCCCCGCGAGAAGTGGCAAAAAAATTAGGCGAAAAAAAAACTATTTTTTTTTTCATCCAAGGTCAAGGATATGACCGTCTGTAAAAATATGCATTATGAACCCCATTTTATGCTCCCTAATTCTAAATTTATTTGGTTACTCTCGCTTGCTTGGTTTAGCTAAAATAACAGTTTAAAAATTACCTTGATTTTTTGATATTTTCGTGAATAAGTCTGAAACAAAAGAAGATCGAACGCTGATATTACGCATACAGTGTTCTTAGGTCCTGCCACTACTGCACCTCAAATTACAACCAAATCCCTTGGGGGGGCCAATCTTGTTAGCTTATCCTGCTAGACCCTTATCAAACGATAGTTTCAAGAGCATGAAGCATTAACAAATACACTATAGGTACGTATCGTGCAGTTTGACTTGAAAGGCGAATATGAAACTAGGTACTTACAGTACAGTCGGCCTCATAAGTTGCTAAACACCTAAGTACCTTGTCGTTTTCACTCGTTTGACAACTTCATATGGCAGTTTAACATGACGTTTAATGCGACACGGTACAAAGGTGTTAAGCCGCTTGTGAGCCTGACCGTACATATACCATCCATGTTCCATCAAATGTCTTCAAAAATAGATAGGTATTGTTAAATGGTTGCATACAATAGACTACAGAGAACTTAATTAATTCGTGGCAGGTGGTTAGGTAGCTATAATCGATCATTCACATACCTCCGGTTGTGGAATGAGGTCCCTGCCGAGGTTTTCCCAAGGGACTACAGTAAGTAAGTATGGGGTTCTTCAAAAAAGGAGTGTTTAAATTCTTAAAGGGTCGGCAACGCGCATGTAACACCTATGGAGTTGCAAGCGTCCATAGGCTACGGTAACCACTTACCATCAGCTTGTTTGCCACCAACGTGGTGTAAAAAAAAATACCTTTAACTGAAACACCACGACTAATAACTTACTAACCTGACAAAATAAATCACTCAGTAGAACTTGAATAATACATAGATTTTTTATAAACACGTAAATTTATCACAATATTGTAGGATATTCAAGTGTCTTGTCAAATTTTAAATCACTACTAATCCCGTGTTCTTCATGAGGTATTAATTTTGACACTACTTGTGACAAGTGCTTTCGTAGGTAACACACGCTAGGTGCCTACACCTATATCATTATCACGTTAGTTATCGTGATATAATATTTTGTGCCTATGAATCAAATAAGATAAGACTTGATAATGAAGCACTGATAAATACATTATAAATTACCGTAATAAAGTTATAGAATAAGGTTCATTATCCCATTACATTTCTCAATCTAAGTAGGTAGGTATCATGTTTTGTTGGAAAATTTAATTGCATGAAGACAACATAAACGACAAGGTTATCATTACTTTTTCTGTCTGTATTAGAATTGATCATAACAGAGGTGTTATTGTCGCAGCTGCTTTCTCCGCCCCTCAGTTAACTCGTACCCTTGTTAATAACAACTTACGTAGGTATTAAATTCTTCTTTCGCATCAATATATTGTATTGTAAACACTTATCTTTCTTAAATACAAAAATACCTACCTTGATAAACACCGCACAAAGCTGCAGCACAGAATGTAGCTCAGTGTTGTGATTATTTTCTTTGTAACTTGTTTACCGTCGCTGCAGATGGTTTTATTTAGTATTGTGACTAACACACTAATTTTGGACTCGTGAATAAGCATTATTTAATGTTATGAAAGTCTGTGTTAACATTTAAAATAAAAGAACCTATTTTTTTTTATCCACAACAACATAGGTAGTACCTAACCTAGGTAATCTATTTGGGTAGCACATACCTATTAAGTACCTAATCTACTAAACAATTGTTGGTTATTTGCCAAACAATCAAGTCCTACGACGAGACTGTAAGGAATAATATATATATTGTTATAAACCCAGATATGTATTTTCGTCTGTAGACTCAACGCATTTTTAAACATAACCTCAAAATCTTACTACGGTAAAATTAATGTACTGAGATGCATTATACTCACAATAACAATCATCGCGTTGAACCTCTTTTCCATTATTTAAGTCCACTTCACGCACACACTGACAATTATTAGGTACATAATGACCAAGATGTATAGTTAAAATCACTTGAAGCGTTAAACTGTGTCGCTGTCGATGCTTAACTGATAACACGGAGCGGACCGGATCGCGAGAGCGTTGTGTAACATGGGCGTTAGGGCAGTAATAGATGAAACCACTGTTTTGCCAGCAAGCCCGTGCCTAATTAGTACAATTTACAAACGCACACAGAATGTTCCGACGAGACGAGCTGACGGCATCGGAACAAACGAGTTGCGTTCACGTTATCGAATTCCCTCCGTTGGTTGAGCCGTTGTTGCGCTGCGTTCGCGCTGCTACATACGAGCGCACGCACACACGCACGCGCCCCTACACCCGTATAACGCTTTAATTTAAATATAGATAGACGAAGTACCGGCTGACTGTGCGCTATGCTGCCAGTGTGCCAGTGCGCACTATCATGTGTGCTAACTGATACCATCTAAGCCGGTCCCTGATATCGTCTCTTACTAATCCTCTAACATTTAGTAAGTAGTAGTATCTAACTGTAATGCAACTACTATACAAATGAGTTCTTTATAGTCCACTTTTAGTTTTAGATATATTTTAATAAATACACGCTTCATAATTAATTCTTAATACTCTTTCGAAAATGGCTATAGGTACTTTAATTTTCATTTATTTACTAAGTAGGTATTATTATTTGTGCTACTTTATACAATTATTTTCTTTATACACTCAAGAAATTGCTATTTATAGAAATTAAAAAAACTTAGTTTAATTTGATGATAATATACAGGGTGTGCCCTGGGGTAACAGGAGCAAACATTCAAAAGGACGCTTCCTTAGAGCCCTTGTAACTCATTAATTTTCAAAGTTTTTGGTTTCGGCGTAATTTTGATCTAAAGATATGACCTCCAAGTAATGTATCTTAGCACCACAAGATCATAGCACGGCAGTCAATGCAGATTTTGCGGCAACATCATGTAATTAGTGGGGCAGACTGCCGTAACAAATTGTCGTAAATGTGGACACACCGGACAAAAGCACCAATTTTTTTTCAGGTACTAGTTAGGTACATACTCGTAGCTTCAAGTTTTTGATAGGAAGCAGCTCCTCCGACGCCCATCTTTTTTTTATGGGGGTCATTTTGAATTATATGTATATTATTAATATCTCGGGTTCTAAATCACTTATAATCACAAACTTGGTGTCTAAGTATACATATTTGGGGTCAGGGAATTCAACTAGATATTTTTCAAGGTGAAATTCTCAACAGATAGCAAACGGAACCCTGTTACTATGGGTCCGCTATGGGTCCGTATATCTGCGTGTCAGTATTAGCTAGACTGTTAAAATTTTCACAGAGTTTGTATTTCTATTGCTGTTATATCTAAAATTAATAAAAATAAAAATATATTAAAAATTAAACAGTCCTCCCATACATTGAAAGTCATTTCAAAGCTTTAAGATATTAATAATATAACTATAATTCAAAATGACCCCCATAAAAAAAGATGGCTGACGGAGGAGTTGGTTCCTATCAAAAACTTAAAGCTACTTACCTATCTAGTACCTGAAAAAAATTTGGTGCTTTTGTGAAGCGTGTCCACATTATCACCTGAAACTGCCCTACTAAGTTAAATGAGTCATAATAGTTTATGCATTTTGGTTTTCAAAATATATTTTTGTGTTTTTTTTGTGATTTTAAAATTAAAAGTTACTTACATGAGTAAGTGAGTGCTATGAAGCACTCCAGAAGAGAAAAAAAATACAAGTAAACTTATTTTAGAGCTTTTTTTTTAAATATATATTTTTTTGACGTAAAACCACTTGGAAATAATTGTTCACAAGCTTAATAATATACAGTTTAACTTTTTGCTCCTGTTACAGGGCCCACCCTGTAAAAAGTCTCTCTTTAAAATACTCAAAGAGACAGAGGCTAACAACCGTCTTCCGTCTTCTCTTCACCAAGACCAGCTTGCCACAATTGGACCAGCAAGTGGGTCATAACATAAATCAAAAAGTAATGGATGTTTTTAGGGTTCCGTAGCCAAATGGCAAAAAACGGAACCCTTATAGATTCGTCATGTCCGTCCGTCTGTCTGTCTGTCCGTCCGTATGTCACAGCCACTTTTTTCCGAAACTATAAGAGCTATACTGTTGAAACTTGGTAAGTAGATGTATTCTGTGAACCGCATTAAGATTTTCACACAAAAATCGAAAAAAAACATTAAGTTTTAGGGGTCCCCATACTCAGAACTGAAACTCAAAAAAATTTTTTTATCAAACCCATACGTGTACCCATCTATGGATAGGTCTTCAAAAATGATATTGAGATTTCTACCATCTTTTTTTTCTTAACTGAATAGTTTGCGCGAGAGACACTTCCAAAGTGGTAAAATGTGTGTCCCCCCCCTGTAACTTCTAAAATAAGAGAATGATAAAACTAAAAAAAATATATGATGTACATTACCATGTAAACTTCCACCGAAAGTTGGTTTGAACGAGATCTAATAAGTAGTTTTTTTTTAATACGTCATAAATCGTAAACCGCAATTTATTTCACGGAACCCTTCATGTGCGAGTCCGACTCGCACTTGGCCGCTTTTTTTTTATACAATTACCTACTTAAATTCCTACAATAGTAATACGCTGTAGAAAGTAGGTAACTGTATAAAAAATATTTTTTTCCACTATAGTATGCGAAACAGGAGCGACGACTTAACACTTTTCACATGCGCTGTCTACGTAATATCTTAGGCATTACGTGGGAGGACAAAGTGACAAATCAGAGGGTTCTTGACATAGCACAGCTGCCCAGTTTGACTGCTATTCTCAAACAGAGACGCTTGCGGTGGCTGGGCCATGTGCACCGGATGGAACCTTCTCGAATACCTCGACGTACCTTGCTTAGTGCAGTAGCAAACGCCAAGAGAAACGTTGGAAGACCGATGTTGCGTTTCAAGGATTGCGCTAAGCGAGACATGGCTGCTTTTAAAATTGACTATCGGACCTGGGCAAAGCTTGCCGAAGATAGAGATGGATGGCGCAAACGCGTTGTGGACGGCAGAGCGTTGTGCGATGGAACCTGGTTCGAGACACTGGCCAATAGAAGGTTGCGTAGACAACAAGCTGAAACTAGAGCCCCTGGCACGAATTTCGTCTGCCAGAAATGTGAAAGATCATGCCGGTCGCGTATTGGCCTCTACAGTCACCAAAAACGATGTCTCCAGGGCAATGTTTAAATCGTCTGGAATAGACGCAAAGGCCTGTGATTGATTGATTGTCTGGAAGAGATCGCTCTAAAGCGGTAAGACCGCCTGTTGTTACCATTACTTATTTAATCTACTCCTGGCCCCGTAGCATGGAATGGATGGCGTTATCACGCGATAAGTGACAGCTAGGATAAGCGCGTCGTCTCGTTCTATGGAACGGTGTCAGCCAGGGAGGGATGCTCTATCTTGTCACTTATCGCGTGATTCATGCTACAGGGCCAGTACTTATCATGTGTTTCTTGTGTTGTGGTGCAATAAAGAATATTACTACTACAATAGTAGTAATAACTACTTATTTACTTACGCACATTGCAAGTGACTTAAATGATAAATGCTTGAAAAGCGCATTCAAATCGGTCCATTAGTTTAGGAGCTACGATGCCACAGACAGACACACAGACACGTCAAACTAACACACCCCTCTTTTTGCGTCGGGGGTTAAAAATTACGACTGAGAAAGTGGTGAATGGCTGTAGTGAAGAATTCTGTCAGTTATGAATTGCAAATAGGAAGAAATTAACGCGTTTGTATAATACCTATAGGTAGCATAGAAATTTTTGATAATAAGATGCCTACCAAATTATTTTGACATTGAGGAAGAATAAAATAAAATTAAATAAATACATATTTGCGAACAATCTTACACAAATCAACCTAGTCCCAAACTAAGCAAAGCTTGTACTATGGGTACTAGACGACGATATAGATACTTATATAGAGAAATAAATACTTAAATACATAGAAAACATCCATGACTCAGGAACCAATATTCGTGCTCATCACACAAATAAATGCCCTTACCGGGATTCGAACCCAGGACCTCTTGCTTCGTAGGCAGGGTCACTACCAACTAGGCTAGGTCGTCATTAGCTGCGGCTTCACATCGGCTCACAATTACTGTTTGATACTCCACTGATGCCTAGCATACTTATAATCAGTCAGGAAATGAATGCTCAAAAAGAGGTTTAGAGGGAAATGCTTGGAACACAATTTTTGACTTCTTAACTTTGTTCGGACTAGTTAGGAGATGAACATTCAAAAGTCCCCGCCAGTAGCCCTTGAGCTGAGGGGTTTGAATATCCCATTTTTCGGTTTTTCGCTTATATCTCGGTAACTATGCGTCCTAGCGCCATAACTATGTTTAACAAAATAAAAGCTGATTAAATTTGATACTAGTTTTAATCCATTAAGTTTTTCGATATCTTGTATAGTTTTCGTGATATCTGCTCTTGAAAGTCTGTAATTTTGGCAAACAAAAACTACCTTCTTCGTCTTTGACGGCGATTCTTCATCAACCTCAAGCACGAAAGTAGCAGAGCATCAAAGGCGCTAGGTATCTATCAGCAAGTTTGTTGACCTCCATTTCACCAAAGACACCGAGATAAACGTCAAACTTAAGTGCTACCTTCCTGTATAAATTAATTATTAAAATTGAAGCTAATTACTGTTCACGAATTGCTGTGTCGATACAAACCCGATAAGGTTTAACGACACTGTTAGATTTAACGAAATGAATTTTCTTTTATAAATGTAATAAATAAAAAAAATAAAAATAAAAAGAGGTTTTGTTTGACGTTTATTTTATAGATGCCCATTTAATCGTATTATATTCAACTTCGAAATCGTAATGCGTATAACTATTCGCTTTAAAAGCGCCTACGCAAAATAGGCGCTTTTATGACGTCGAGTTACGGAAACCCAGCCCGCGTACAACCTATATGACTATTGACATTGTTTTTTTTTTGTTTTGGTAATTAGTTGTTAAATGATAATCTGTTTTTTGAGATACTATTTCTACTTTCTGTATTGACATTTTGAATATTATTTTATTTTTATTTTTTATTATTGTCGATTTTGACATTGTATGCAATCCATGTTGTAATTTGTATCTAGAAATAAATAAATCTGAACCTAAAGCGATTTGGCTATCTAGGCATTTTCAATAATTCGTGCACCCAATTAGCGTGAGTTGTTAAATAAAAATTAACTCAGTGTCAGTTTTGTAACGAAAGTTAAGCATACAAATGATGTCAAACTGAACTTTTTTCGCATTTAAATAAGGTCTATATGCATATGATTTTATATATTAGAAAGAAAAAGTAAATTTTTATACAAACTAAATACTTAATTGTCGTTACAAAACTGACACTGAGTTAATTTTTATTTAACAACTCACGCTAATTGGGTGCACGAATTATTGAAAATGCCCATCTACTGTAGTAACCACTGCAGTTGCAGTTTCGAAAGCAGTTCATGTGGTGAAGTGTGAAGTACCTCTACGTCCTTACATGTGTGGTGTGTGGAATCAGTGGAATGGCGAAATAGGTACAACATTGGAGGCGATTTTTATGGTATAAATTATTAGATACCTAATAAGATGTACCTTCCTACGTGGCACGTATAAGGCGTTTTAATAAAATATGGTGAGTACGCGTATCGTGTCTAAAAGGGTTTTTCTACGAGTGAAGCCATTTAAACTTCAATATTCAACTTTGACACGTCTTTTGTCGCTGAGCCGGCGATGCGATGGCATCGATTATAAGTAAAATTAGAATAACTGGACGCTTGCCCGCTGCGGGAGCAGCAAATAGTACTGGGGCATGCGACCAATCGTAACAGCCGCAAATATACGGGCCTGCGCGCCGCGGACACTTCGCGGTGACAACTACCCCCTACAGCACCACGGGACCGGAATTATATGACGACTAGCTTAGCCTAGTTGGTAGTGACCCTGCCTATGAAGCCAGAGGTCCTGGGTTCGAATCCCGGTAAGGGCATTTATTTGTGTGATGAGCACGATTTTTTTTTTCGCAATACCTATTACACTGAAAGATATGTTTACACTTTTGGACTTTATTCGATTGTAATAAGGTGAAAAATATAAACATATCTTTGACGTCGACTGTACGAGTACGTAACTGAGAGTGAGCCAGGGAAAGAGAGCAGTTATATAGGACAGAAAAACAAAAGCAAGCAAATGCAATGCTGTTCAATTTATATCTATCTAGTAGCCCGGCTAGCCGGCGGGTAAGTAATAAAACTAGTTGTTAGTATACAATAAAATCACTACATAGTATAAAACAAAGTCGCTTCCCGCTGTCTGTCTGTCTGTCCCTATGTATGCTTAGATTTTTAAAACTACGCAATGGATTTTGATGCGGTTTTTTTTAATAGATAGAGTGATTCAAGAGGAAGGTTTATATGTATAGTACATGCATGTATTATACATATAAACCCGTGCGAAGCCGGGGCGGGTCGCTAGTAGTATAATAAGGGGTGCAGAATCCGTGTGATGTCATTCGCACGGATCTGCCACAGACGACTCAAAATATGTCGCGACGCGACAAAGTGGTGGAGAAGAAGGAGCCTACTTGTCGGAATCTGTGCGGTACCGCACCGACTGGACCAAATCACATGCTGCGTCCTGCTACACAATCGACGCAGCTTTACGTTTCCCGGCTGCACTACACTACGAAGGCAGAGGAAGTAGTAGAGTATGTGCGCGTGAAGACTGGATTCATCCTGAGGGTCGTGAAGTTGGAGTCTCACCATAATGTGAATTTTAAATCCTTTGTGGTCAGAGTTCCAACAGACCATCTATCGACCTTCACTAAGGAAGAATTTTGGCCGAAGGGAGTCAAGTTCCGGCGTTTTCGCGGTCGGTTACCTGACACCACGAAGTTGCGCAACACGTCGCAGTGATAGTGTGTTTTTTGTAACTGGTGATTTAAGTTTATAATAATATATGTATGTTAGTCTTTAAGGTATTTGTAATATGGGCCTTGTTGCCTGATTTAAATAAATAATAATAATAATGGCGTAGGGATGTGACGGCCCCATCATCGCCCACCAGATTTCTAGTGCAATCAGTCAACGTAAGGCAGCTTGTGGCGGGCTGTTAGGGAGTAGCGACCCTACGTACCTGAGTGCTCCTGGGGGTGTCTTGTGGTCAGGCTGAGCCGATCGGGTGGATGGTTGGATAGGCCCCCACCTCTGGCTTGCTGGCTGGCTGTCCAGAGTGGAGTCGCAAGAGCTGTTGCTCGAGGGTAGATGTGGACACCTAAGTGGCGAGTTGGTTATATGTTTAAAGTCCAGTGCCACCTCTCTACCCCCCCAGCCGCACTGACTTGTGTTGCCCTTAGGCCATTTTTTAATGTCGCTATTAATAGGGGCCCATCTAGCAGTTGGCGAGTCACCGTCTGCCAGAGATAAAAAATGAGACAGTTCATTAGGCAGGCGTCCGATGTTTCACTCAATAGCCCAGCCACTAGTCCATCATTTTCACCCAATAACCCGTTTTCTTTAGATTCCATCAACCAGCAATAGTCCCTATACTTATACCCCAGCGGGTGCTGTCTCTAGATGTGGACACCGAAGTGGCGAGTTGGCTATATGTTTAAAGTCCAGTGCCACCTCTCTACCCCCCCAGCCTCTCAGACTGGTGTTGCCCTTAGGCCATTTTTTAATGTCGCTATTAATAGGGGCCCATCTAGCAGTTGGCGAGTCACCGTCTGCCAGAGGTAAAAAATGAGACAGCTTATTAGGCAGGCGTCCGATGTTTCACCAAATAGCCCAGCCACTAGTCCATCATTTTCACCCAATAACCCGTTTTCTTTAGATTCCATCAACCAGCAATAGTCCCTATACTTACACCCCAGCGGGTGCTGTCTCTGTGTGCGTCCCATGACACGGACAGGGACAGCATCCGCTCGGTGTACTCCTTCCATTTCATTAAATTGTCAAAAGGGCCTCTACGTGTTGGCTCAGTTGGTACTTTGTAGGTACCTAGCCCCACGCACGCCTGCGAAAGGTCCGGGACATCATTGTCCCGTGAGCGGGAAAGACATACATAATAATAAAATAAAGTAACACTATGTACAAAATGGGTTTAACTTATTCAGTCAGCTGTAGATATGAAAAGGTCACTAGCCTGAATGTTGATGTAGGTTCCGAATGAGGATTGAGGGTCTATCCGTATCTGGACGGTAGAAAGTAGAGAGCGCAGTCCTGATTGAGAAACAGTCGTAGTTTCCGAAGATCTATTTCAAACTTCCGTTGCAGCGCAGACGAAAATCAATCCAGCAGCTGGTCAGTAGTAGCCGTTAGAAGAAAAGTTATTCAAGCATAAAGGACTGGAAACAATAAATTTCCTTAGCACAGGTTCAAACCCATCCGAGCCTCATATAAGGCCAGTGACGGCTAAATGAGACTTGGATTGGGCTTAATAAACATTATTACCTATACACAACACAGAATTTATATACAATACATACCTGCATAAGTGGCAGCCCTTATATGTATAAAGTACCTATCTACAATATTAGGACATTTTTAGAACTGTACATATAACAAATCGTTCAGATTTATCTTATTAAAAATTATAATAGATGTTTACAGACAGACGAATGTTCAAGCATCAGAGAAAATCCTCTCCGAAGAAAACAAAACACGGTGGCGGCGGTGAAAATGCCGGCCAGTGCGGTGAAGGTTTTGCCGTGTTACAATCTTCATCCGTTTTTTTCACTCAGCAATTCAGCATCAATCAACAGTGTATGTACACCGCAGATATGTCCATTCGCGGAGTGGAAAAGTCCGTCAATTATGTCAAAATCATGTTAATTATAGATTCATTTTCTTATACTGGACATATATTAACTTCACTTGTAACTAAGGTTCTGTGAATCAATGTAGGTAATAAAGCGTCGCAAGTCGAATTTCATAGACTTTCATTTGTCGTAGGTACCTATTTATTTGAAAATTTACAAGTGTACCTACAGGATCTCCCAAGTCGACGTCAAACCGGAAACTGGTGATACACACATAACAGTTATCGAAAAGTAAAGAAAAAAACAACTTATGGATTTGAAAAGATGTAGAAGTAAGTATGAGTACTTATGCGTATTCTTCTTCTTCTCTTAATTAAGAGCTAGGCTCTTGTCTGTGTAGCACAAAGTAGGCCCTCCATCTACTCCGATCCCATCTCTTTGACCTCGCGATATGACCCAACATCAATTCTCTTTTTGAGTTGCTCCATGTAGTCTATTCTAGGTCTTCCTCTTCCTCGCCTCCCCTCTATCTTTCCTTCAATTATGTTAAGTACGAAGTTGTCATGTTGTAAGAGGTGCCCTATCATCTTCCCTCTTCTATTTTCTAAGTTCCTAACTAACTGCCTGGTTTGCCCCACTCTATTCAGCACTTCTTCATTGGTTACTCTATCTCTCCAGCTAATTTTCTCCATTCGCCTCCAAGACCACATCTCAAACGCTTCTAATATCTCCGCATCTTTCTGGGTCAAGGTCCAAGTTTCACTTCCGTACAATGCTATGCTCCATATGTATGATTTAATAAATTTTATTTTCGTTTCTTTCGATATTTTTTGAAGTTAATATATGTTTTTTGTTGTGGAAAGCTAGTTTTGCCATTGCTATTCTGGACTTTATATCTGGTGTGCATCTAGAGTCTGCGGTTAAGCGTATAAGTACCTACAAATATCTACAGTTCTTTGGTATCATTTAGTGGATCTGATAGGTAATAAATAAATGAATAAATATTAGGGGACAATCTAACACAAATTGAACTAACCCCATAGTAAACTCAATAAGGCTTGTGTTATGGGTACTAGACGACGATACCTATATTCAATAAATATAATTACTTAAATACATAGAAAACATCTAAAGACTCAGAAAGAAATATTCATGCTTATCACACAAATATTTGCCCTTACCCAGGACCTTCAGCTTCTACTACCCACTAGGCTAACCGGTTGTCAAATAGGTAATGGAGCCAGAAGTTGAAACTCGTCTATGGGCTAATACAGTTTTTTCTACATACATCTAAAAAAATATTTTTTTTTCATAATTCATCAACAACTGACGTGTAATATAATATGCATACATCACTGACACATACATTGGTTAGCACTAATATCCCATTAAAACTTTCTGTCTAAGGACGACGTTTTGGGCCAAAGGTACCAACAACCTCAGCATTTCCTGGCCGGGTTGGCCAGCGCTGATTACACATTTCGACCTTTTATCTAGGCAATAACGTCCTAGAACCACGTAGAATGTAAACATGTTTATGATGTTGACTGTACATGTGTATGTAAGTGTACATATCACAGGCTGTGTTGCGTTCTTGCGTTCTAACGAATGATTTATATTTCGATAAACGGCGTTTGAACTTCTTTAGGTATAAATTAATTTTATCACAACACTATTGTGCTAGTTAAAAACTTCTATATTTCATACCATGTATTTTCGTATCATGTTTTAACACCGTGTCGGGAATAAACGCGTATAACGTAGTTCTGCTAGTAGTAAAAGCTTAAGTAACTTTGAACTAACTCACCAAGAGGCGTTGTAAAGACAGCACGGTTGCACAGGCCTTACAACTAATTTCACAGTAACAGCGAAACTTCGTCCCTGATCACACTAATTTGACTAATTACTGTATGTTCTAGCCACCCTATGTATGTCTTGTGACGGCGGGCACAATGCGGAAGCTGGTCTGCCCCGAATGGGAGCACGGGATGCGTCGTGGACGCGCCGCTGTCCGCGTCGCTTGTATGCGTCATCGATGCATTAGTCTCTGCTGCAGCGACTTGCAAAACTGTATCAAATGCATAACGACGGAAGCCTGTTACTATAATATTAAGTCAACACGTAACATCTAAGGCACATAGTAACAAATACCTTAAAGACTAACATGTACATACAATACAATTAAGCCACATTTGACAATCCCTTTGAGCGACACATAGGTATACATTCCGTTCGGGCCGATGGGGTATGCCTTGACCGCGAGTTAGACATGATGTTGGACGCCTTTGCTGGGCCATACAAACCAAAACTTGTTGGTTCTCAAATATAAAAAAGACTTTTCACTTCTCATGCTCTAAAAGTTCGTCTTTATGTCGTGCGTAGGCGACATAAAGTCGCTTTTTATGCTCTAGAGCATAAAGTAAAATCTTCGTCGAAGACCAAGGCAATCGCTGCAACAGCCACACGAACATCTTTAACTTCATACAACAACCTCTTTATTTTATTTCGTTTCGTTCGTATTCTAAGACCAAGGCAAAGATACCAACAGCCAAAGTACACAATAAAACTTCATGAAATAAACTTATAATTTGTATTTCGTCTCATTTATTATTTTTTATATTTGTTTATTTTTCAATTTAGTAGATCAGTATAGTATTTAAATATTTCTCATTGCTCTAATGTAACTTTCAATTTTAATTAAATTAGCATTTACTATATTTACGTGTTGCTGTTTCATTTCCTCGCAATCGAAGTGAAAAGTAGAGTGTACAACTCGTCCATAAAACCCATTTTACACTCGACTTTATATCTATCCTCGCTCGCAAGCTCGCTCGGATGGATAAACGTCTCGAGTAAAATGGTGCGTTTTATGCACTTGTTGTACAATCTACTATTGAAAAATATGAGACATTTTCTACAGTTAAGTTATACGTTAGACTTGCCCGGTTTTTTATTTTTAAGCTTAGATAATTAGTGCATTAATGCTAAAAATTGTAACGCAACGCATGCTGTGGTTGCCTATTATTAGGGTTACAATTAGACATTAAGTATATATGTGCTTGTTTTTTTTTTTTCATAAAATGTTACATTGTGAACTCAGTTGGCAATCCAGGCATCCGTCATAACAATAGATATATTTATACCACAAACGTTAATCGGTTCTTCAATACTTTATCTACTTTTGCAAGAGAGTTTTTTGGAAAAAAATGTATATTTATTTTTCTATGATTTATTCAAACATGGTCCAAAAAAGCTCTGTTTACGATATTAGTATGTTGTTTATGCACTTTTATATATGAAATTTACATGACTGTAACTGTTCCTTTTTGACGTTTCTAACAACGTAAGAAAGTTTTTTATTTTTAACTCATTTTTACAAAAGTTACGTCCAAAAAACTGGTTTTATGGCCTGAAACTGCTAAAGTTTAGTGCCATATATCTCAAAAACGATGAGTTTTGAAGTAAATATGGGATACTATTTCGGTTAACCTCGTTGTTGTTAATACGGTAAGCCAAAAAAACACGCAGAAACGGACGGTAACAGATCGAAGGTCATTGGGGAGCTGTGAGCCCCTTAAATAAAAAAATAAAAATAAAATAAAATAGAATTCATCAAACTCCCCGGGATTTCGAGGTTGAACAATATCGACTGTATTACTTTGCGCATTCATATCTCTGACATTCAATCGTCTTGTAATTTCTTTTTAGGGTTCCGTACCAAAAAGGTAAAAAAGGAACCCTTATGGTGCGACTCTGTCCGTCTGTCCGTCCATCTGTCACAACGTTAAATATCTCAGGAACTACTTAAGCTATCAATTCGAAATTTTAAACAACTGATAAGAGGGTTAAAACACGTGTATGGAAAATTAAAAAAAACATATATACATTTTTATTTTCTGTGTAAGTAAATGATAACAAACTCGCATATAAGGTACCGAATCGTTGTATTCAGCGAGAGGCGCGTTTGTGACAGGCCGCTGCCGCACCAACGCCGGTGAGCGCGCTCCTCTGCGCAGGCTCGTTCACAATTACAATGTACATTTTAATCACATAGATATATTTGGCTTTAGTATTAGTTCATACAAAAATCAAATAACAGATGTACTCAAAAACAATACAAACTAACTGAAACACTTTGATGTTGTTTAAGCACTTAGTTTAACCATATTAACTTACATACTCAATTATCGCTCTTAATGTTACCGGGCATGTGTTTTTATTTTATTATTTTTCTTTCTCTTTTTATATTTTGTTAGTATTTAACCCCCCGGATTCACAACACTTCAGGGGCTGCACCCCTGACTTACTCCGCATGATGATGTAATATAAAATAAGTAATAAGTGGTGAACGGTGTTGGCCACACATATTGTATTTATTTATAAGGCTAATAATTTAAGACTCCCTTGTAGTGGCTGTTCGTTTACCTAAATAAAATATAAAAAAAATAAAAAATGACGAATATGAGGGGGGTTAAAAAATCAAAGTTTAGTAAATATATCAAGTGGGGTATCATATGAAAGAGCTTGAGTTGCAGTTTCTAAATTTTTTTTTCTACGGTTGTTAAATATTTATTTATTAAGGAAAATGTAGAAAAAAATGCCATTCCCCCCCTTATCTCCAAAGTTTACAAAGCGAAACTTCTGAAATAATTACATATGATTAAGAGTAACATAAATAATACAGGAAAAATAAAACGATACCTTTTTCTCTATCTAGCGTATTTTTTTTTATTTATCAAAAATAATGTCTTAATTAAATTTGTAATTTACTTACTTTTGTATGTAATTTTATGTTTTCAAATTCCTATGAGATTATCTTTAACATCCCTCCTTTCAAATAAAATAATTATAATCGAAATCGGTACGCGTAATAAAAAAATATCGCTGATAAACAAACATACTAGGTTGGTAGGTAGTTATTAATACCAAAATGCAGATGGCGCTGTACAACGGTAACTTCTACTATAAGCTGTTAAGATTGTTCAAGAATGAATGAATGGTCGTGATGTGACGGGTATGGTGTATGAACGTTTGTACGGAACCCTCGGTGCGCGAGTCAGACTCGCACTTGACCGGTTTTTTTTAAACAGTGATCTATATGCTTGCAGCAGTAACAACTTAAGAAAAATATTATTTAAAAAACTAGAGTACATGAAAGTGTCGTTTCAAAGATTCAGTTAACCCACTTGTCCATGAGAAACAAAACCATAAACAGATGGGAATAGAATTGTATTATTAGACCACATGCATACTCGGTACCTACTGCAATTCTAGTGCAGTTGCATAATTAATAAGCAAATGTTCCTGGTAGAGGTGGGTTTGCAATTGTTATTACGATGTAAGCTTTGGTGTAGTCAAATCATTTACTTAATAGGGAACATTACTGCAATGTTCTGCCGCCAGAGGCAGCACTACCACTAATAGTAAACCAGTATAGGAATATAGAGATTCACACACACGCACAGTTGATTGTCAAATGAGTGACAAGGATGCTTGCATAGACAATACGTGGGAACGAGATACAATGTCAACGCTGCTAGTGTCGCCACCTACGAAGAGTTTTGCGTAATGTTCCTTATTCACCTAATTGTACGAAAAATCCAAATCAATTTTAGATACAAATCCAACACCGTTTAAAATAGCAACCAGTATTTTAGCAGTACTAATTTGCACGCCATACTTACACGAATTACATACGGCGCCATTTTTTACTTATACTACTGGTGTTTCGAAGAGAGAGTTAATTTTGACAATGGTTTTAAAATTTTATTTTTAGGGTTCCGTACTCAAAGAGTAAACGGGACCCTATTACTAAGACTCCGCTGTCCGTCCGTCCGTCCGTCCGTCTGTCTGTCACCAGGCTGTATCTCACTGATACCGTGATAGTTCCAGTTGAAATTTTCACAGATGATGTATTTCTATTGCCGCTATAACAACAAATACTAAAAACAGATTAAAAAAATATTTTTATTGATAATGGTACGGAATCCTTCGTGCGCGAGTCCGACTCGCACTTGGCCGGTTTTTTACAGTTTATTGTCTTCTATATATTATCTATTATTGGAGACTTATAATTTATAAAAATACATGTATCTTGTGATCCAAACATCAAACTTGATCAAAAAAATACTTAGGTAGACGAGCTATTCTGACGCGGCTCGTAGGTACACTGGTACAGTACAGGTACGGATAGAAAATTACTGACCCTTGCTGTGCTTAATGTCCATTGTTTTGCTTCATTCAATCATCATTTGGCATTTACGAGTATCCTTAGTAGGCACTGTATCTAAGAAATGCTGCGTATTTTGACGAAGCGTTTTTGTGGACTGTTTTGTAGGAATAATTGTAGGTTCTTTGGAACCTATAGGATGTCCCAAAAAGAACGCAAGATTTTTCATACATAATGTATGGAAAATCTTGCGTTCTTTTTGGTACACTCTTTACAATTAAGGACACCTAGTATGGAAAAAAAAACTCGGTGAATTTTCTTGGAAGAAAACAATTTTGCGTTTTTATGTGTAGGATATTTAAAACTGGTGAAGGGGCAAAAACTTTCTATGTATAGTTTTTGAAAAAAAAATATTTTGTAAAAATTGACGCAGAAGTCATAGCAAAATGTATGGGAAAAAAATTTTCAGTTTCGAATGAAAAAAATATGTTATAAAAATCATTTATTTAAATGTTTATGCTATCCAAGTTACTCCACAAAAAGAATGCAAAACCTTCCGTCAGGAAAATACGCTCATTATTCCTACTTATAGAATATTGCAATACAAACGGAAAACATCTTATTACCATCATAATGTATGTATGTATGTTAGTATTTAAGGTATTTGTAAAATGGGCCTTGTTGCCCGATTTAAATAAATAATAAAAATATAAATAACATCATAAGTCTAAGAAAAGTGAATATTGGAAAACATTAAATTCAATTTTTGAAATAAATACTTAGATTGTTTTTGAATCTCACATTAATTGAATTATTTGGCTACTTACGGTGTCAAATTCTACTTTAAGGCAGGTTGGTGTAGGTACGACGACGAGCGAAGCGAGGAGGAGTGTTAGGTAGAACTGCGACCCTACAGCGCGCGAGCCGAGCGAGCGAAGCGAGCGTGCCGCGGCAGCGGCCGGCGAAGCGCCAGAATCGTTTTTTTTATATATCAAACCTAATGTTATTGTTGACACTGGATTATAATATAGATAGATTAGGTTAGGGCAGCTAGAAAAGGGGGGATGGGGGGCGGAGCGGATAAATAACCCAGCGATCTTAAACACTTACCTACATTTTAACAATAGTTAGTTATGACAAATAACATTTTGTTTAATAATATTTTGGTAAGTGTGTAAAACTGCCAAACATATTATTTGGTGTTATGAAAAATTTATAATTGACACTTTATTATTGAATACATTTGACGTTATGTACTTATTGCTAATTGAGTGTTTGTCAAGTAAACGTTTGTAAAATGAAACTTTTGCGCAAAAACACATTTGCCAAGTGATTATTTGATGAAACGTTTTTTGTCAAACGATAATTTGCTAATAATTTTTTGGTTATACATTAATGAACCATTTATATACACAATGAAATAAATAATAACAAATAAAAAATACAAAAACTTTCACAAACCAGTTATCTAAAAAAAATACCATTGCATTACGATTTTTTTGCAAAAAAATGCATTTAATAAATGGTAAGAAACCACTGCTTCGATTTTTAATATGTCTACGACAAAAATATATCTACTAATAAATAATATATAATAGACTATCTTTCTTTGCATATAAATTACCGGATGGAACAAAAATATTGCAGGAGTACCGCAATATGTATTATCCTGAAGGAAGCTTTTGCATTTCGCGTTCGCGTATCTTGGAGAGCGAAATTTCTTTGAAAAAGTTGTTTAATTCAACGATTTTCATGACATCTATTTTTTTTCATGTTGAACATGCTGACCATTTAGTTTTTTAATACATTTTACTCAATTCAGGGTCAATTTTCACAAAAAAAAACCAATAACTATAAATAGAAAGTTTTCGCCCCTTCACTATTTTTAACTGACTTTAAAAAAAGGAGGAGGTTCTCAATTGGGTTGTATTTTTATTTTTTTATACAGCAAAATAGGTTTTTTACTTCTCATGTTCGCATAGTTCGCCTTTGTGCTGGATGTATGCTGCACAAAACGCCACTGTTATGCTCTAGTGCACAAAGTAAAATTGTTTTAAAGACTAAGATAGTCGGGCCTAACAGCCACACACACAATAAAACTTCGTAGAATAAACTTGTAATTTGATTTGATTTGCTTGAAAATTCACATCCGTGTTTTCCATTACTAAATTAATAAAACCAGATAAAATAGGAGTCAATTATCATTTTAAAACGTATTCAACCATTAAATGACTTGGCAGTATGAAGTAGGTAAGTCTAATATCACGTGTCGAAAATTAAACATAAAAACTTTAAAAAGTTAAGTGACGGGAATGAGCTATTATTTAATTTAATTTTGCAATTATTTGTTATTTTCTCGCAATCGAAGTGAAAAGCAGTGTGTATAACTCGGGCATAAATTAGCCATTAAAGGCCTCCACACACCGGTCGCGTGCGCGGGTCGGGCGCGGGCCCGCGCAAGTTGTAAAACATTGAAAATAAACTTCAAACACACATCGAACGCGAGCCCCCGGGCCCGCGCACGCGACCGGTGTGTGGAGGCCTTCAATGCTTTACAACTTGCGCGGGCCCGCGCCCGACCCGCGCACGCGACCGGTGTGTGGAGGCCTTTAACCCCTCGACTTAACTATCCACCCGAGCCACCGGCGAGGTTAAATGTCTCAGGTTAAATGGCTCGTTTTATGCGCTTGTTGAACAATCTACTATTTGTCAAGAAAATTCACCGAGCTTTTTTTTCTATACTTGGTGTGTGGCAGTAGTTGTACTTAGTAATATTCTTTACTGCACTACAACATAAGAAAAACATGATACAGGAGTAGATTAAATATTACTTATTTAACAACAGGCGGTCTTATCGCTTTAGAACGATCTCTTCCAGACCACCTTTGGGTAGCAGGAAATTTTAAAAAGAGTTGTAAACAGGTACCTAGTGCAGGAATAAACCAAGAAAAGCTTACTAACACTTATACTTCCATAAATAAGTATATAAGTATAGTAGGTATAAATACATAGATACATACATACAAACTATAATAAAATTATATAAATAATATGTATTATAAGATATCAAGGCAACTTAAGGCAGCGACAAGTATTATTGTTTCAGCTGATTCTTGAAAATTTTAAGAGAACTTGCACGTCATAAATGCAACGGCAAAGCATTCCACAGCTGAACAGTCCGAGAGGTGAATGAAGTTGGTGGAGCGAGAAGATGCATGGTTTTGTGAACATCTGATGGAATTGAAGTGATTAAAAACGCTCTTTGAGATACGGAGGAGTTGAGGGAACAAAAAGTATACTGTAAAGCAACGATGGAATGTGAGAATCCCGACGGAGACGAATTGGAAGCCACTTGAGCTGAGAACGAAAGGAGGAAACGTGGTCATACTTGCGCAAGCCAAATATGAACCTAAACGAAAGTTTTGAAAGCGCTCAAGCTTATTCCGCTGGTCCTCAGTAAGGTCTAGATAGCAACTATCAGCATAGTCTAGAATGGGGAGAAGGAGAGATTGAGCTAGCTCAATTTTAGTGGCGAATCACAAAAAGTTACGATGTCGACGAAGGGAACCTACCGAAGCAAACATCCTTCTGCTAAACTCGCTTACGTGCCTGCGGTGTTCTTTGTATTTATCTAAAATTTTAGGATTACTAACATATCAAAGATGCTCTAATATCTAATTTACATTCAAGACTGATGCTATCTAATAGGGTTGTGGACTCTAATTTTGTTGTTACTTACTCCAAAAGAAAGAAGGCAAAACATATCCCTAATGACGAAAATCCTATTCAAATATCTCAAAAAATTACGAAGATACAACCGTTTTGGGTTGTTTTCAAAAAAAGTGTACCCTAGTTAAGGTAAAATTAAGAAACGTTAACTTTTTCAGGTGAGTCACGAAAATTTGCCATACATTTATACAGCTAATTTTCGTGACTCACCTGACAAAGTTAATGTTTCTTAATTTTACCTTAACTAATGTACACTTTTTTTGAAAACAACCCTTTTAATATTGCTTAATAGAGAGAGAGAAAACGCTTGCGACCCGTAACGTCACGGGTCTCGAACGTTATAGTAAATGACAATCGTTTCATGTGAAGATGCATTTTGCGGAAGAGGGATAGAGTATACTCCGTTGAGCCCCCCCCCTGGGTGGCCCCATAAGGCCCCCAGAGACGCTATCCCTTAACACATCTGTTATTGTTACTGGCCGCACTGCAGGCCAAAAAATAGTCCGTCTTTTCTGATGATTTAGTTTTTAGTAACCATCCCTATTACCTACTTATTCCAATGCTTTCTTACCTTTATAGTTAACACCTACACACAAAGAAAAAAAAGATAACAATAAGTATATAATATTTGAAACATGATTTAACGGTTAGCGCACGATTAACAGAAAACTATGCAATATCAGACTAGCTAGTGCAATAATAAAAAAAGGCATTACGTAACTCTTTGTATGGAATATAATGTTTTTTTTTTTCACTTTTAGTTATTTATTTTAGTCTAAAATGAACTTTTTTAAGTTTAATGAATTTGTGCATGCATTACCTATAAATAAATAAGTATGAGTATGATTACAATGCTTTGACGTTTTGAAGATACTTGGTCGGATGATTTTTAATTCAGAACCTAATATGTGCGTGCGAGGCAAGCTGAGGTAAGTATAGGTAGGTACTTAATATAATAAGTTCGAGATTGTTTGTAGGGTCAATCTCCATGCTGAATCATCAGCTTTTTTTCATAAATAGGTACAACCTTATTGTTGCAGAAATAAGGTCTGTGTACATATTTTTGAGACTTTGTGGTGTATACATATTGGTGCCCTTGACTGTAGCTACAATCATATCTTTGACTAAAATATGAAAATCTTCAGCAAAGTCAAGAAAACCAATAGGTTCCAGAAAAACAAGTTAGGAAAAAAAAGCGTACTACCGTATACTTATTTGGATTTTCTTAGCCTTAGTTGGTGAAATAATATTGACAAAATGTACCTACTAGTATTAAGTAGTTGTGTGATATATTAGTTGAGCGTTTTTCAAAAAAAGTGTACAAAACAACTTTTTTTTCAAAATTCATTTTTTTTTGTTTTTCTTACTCAGAATCTTTGATACCATCGATCCTCATACAAGAAAAAAGTGTCCTAAATATTCCATTCCAGATCGTCACATTTTTGTATGCAGTCTTTTTTTATTTATATGATCGTGACGCACTGGAAGAAAAAAATTACATAGTAAAATCTGGGACACTTTTTTTCTTGTATGAGGATCGATAATATCAACGATTCTGAGACAGAAAAAAAAAAATTCGGATTCTGAAAGTTTTGTACACTTTTTTTGGAAAACGCTCAGTTACCAATACGTGAACCGTGTACCTACCTGATTTCCGGTAAATAGATACGGAAATACACACTGGACAGGTACGTTTAATATAATTTCATGCTTCTTTAATAATATTTTTATCCACCAACCAAGATGTAGCAAAGTATTAAGCTTAAAATAAAAGCTTCGTCGTTACTACGTCATGTCATTTTTGTGATTTATCAAAGTGAAGACGGTCTCATCTAAGCGGTTTTTTCTGTCACTGTCACAAAGGGATAATCAGGCCAGCTGATGGCGCAAGGTCCTTAAAATAAAGGCCCTCGAGATCTTTTAATTTTCAATTAAATAAGGCGTGCTATAGATATATGCGAGGCGTAGGTACGTATGCCCAACGGTGGGCGCATACACGCTGAAGAATAAGGCGGTGCTATAACTGTAACACTGACTTCCTTCTTACTAAGGACTAGTTAAACTTTCATTTTAATTGAATGTCGAATGACATTACCTATGCCTATAATTTACCGGTAGAATATGCACTTTTTATATTAATTGAACCTGAGTTCAAGTTAGTATACAGATTACATATGAATTATTAATTAAATGTGGTTTTAGCTCCGCAGGATATCTGCAATTAAATAAATAAATATAAATATTACGGGACAATCTTACACAAATCAACCTAGGCCCACGGTAAGCTCAGTAAGGCTTGTGTTGTGGGTACTAGGCGATGATATATATAATAGATACAATATACATATAGATACTTATATACATATATAACATCCATAACTCAGGAATTCGTGATAAATACACAAATAAATGCCCTGACCGGGATTCGAACCCAGGACCTCCAGCTTCGTAGGCAGAGTCACTACCCACTGGGCTACGGAGGCCGTTAAACTTAAAGGCCGTAAAATTTTACAACACTTCCTTTAAAACAAAACTAAGTAGGTATCCTGTCCGTATTTAAGTTAATTATTAGAGGTTTTAAAATTTGTACGGAAAGAACAATAAATAGGTCTATACCTACCAATTAAGTTTTTAATGAATGCATCCAGAAATAACTTCCTTACCTATGTAAGTAAGTAGTTTCTGGATGCATTCATTAAAAACTTAATTGGTTCAATGAAAACCTCTTAAGATCACATTTTCGAGCATACAGTAGGCAATACACCGTAGTATTAGTTAATGTAGGATGGAAAATGAACAATCGATAATGCAATCCCCGTGAAAATACCGGGGAGGCGTGCGCTTGGTCGTGGAAAGCGTGTGCAGATGCGGGAGCGGGCGGCGAGCCTCTGAAAGCTCCGGTCCACGCGCGGTGCCGTTAGCGCAGGCTCGGGCGGGCGGCGCGGCGGGCGGGCGCGGCGGGCGGCCCGTGGGAGGTACCGTTAGTGACGTCGCCGCCGTGACGTCCCCGCCGTGACGTCAGACGGCGCGATATAGCCGCCAGCCTCGGCGGCGGCGGCCTCAGTAACGCACCGCCCGTTCGCCAGCGCGTACCTCCGCGCGCCCTCTTGCGATTCGCATACTTCCGATAGACTGACCGAGTGAGTGAGTGCGCGTGCAGTGAGTGGGATGTGCCCGGCCGCATGAGGATCCTGCTGAGCGAGCTGGGACTGTCTGGCGCGTGCTTCGGCCTGACCCTGGAGCCGCGCGCCGCTCTGGACCGCGACCGCGACCGCCACGGCGACAAGCCTGCGCCAGGTCAGCGCCCACCACCACCACCGCGTCCCTCCACTTCTGTGTTTATTTTCGCTTTCGTTGTGTAGAACCTCTGGGTGTTGTAGACTCTGTGTGGAACTGTCGTGATGATGGCCATTGGCTAGAATGCGAAGTGCGCTGCTGACGCCCTCCAGCAAACACTGCGCCCTTAGACAATTCCAAAACACACGTACGTACTTCCCTTTTATGTTATTTTATATTATTTTAATTTATAACTTAAGAGCTTTTACTTTCTTAAAAAAAATTTGCATGCATCCTTAAACCGTCCAGAATTTGTTAACTTCCTTTTAATAACATAAACGTTACCTACGATCCTGGTGCCAATAACCTAATATTTTAGTCCTGTATTGCCCTAACACATAAAATAAATAGTTTAATAATATCTCGTTACCTACTAATTATTCGTTATAAGTTAGTGAATTTAAATGCTTCAATATCAAAGAGAACCTTATCGACAGGCAGTACTGGCAGGAGTAGGTACTTAAAGTAATAAATAGTCACAAACCTGTTTTCAAGACCGAGTAATCTAATTTACTTTTACGATCTTGTGTCTATTTTCGTATTGGTATAAAAGGCTACCTTTCAATAATACAGTAATAAAGTAAAAATTACATAGGCATGGTAGAACTAAACCAAATTTCCTTTATAAATTTGAATTAGGCACTTGCAAAGGACAACATTTTGATAAAGATTCAAAATGGCACGCTGATAAAACAACTTTAATAACATTATAATATATTTATGATACAAGTGCGGAAAGTAGGTAATTCCCAACGAGTTCTCAACGAGTGACCAAAAACACGAGTTGGGAATTACCTATCCGCACGTACAATTTCACAATGCATCATGCAAAGAATTTAAAAAATATGCATAAAAAGTGAAATTTTAATTGTCACGGCATAGACCACTTCCCGTGTTTATGTTGAACCATATAAAGGTGCACATTCAGAGCAAGTGCATTGTAAATAAATATTTAGGTACTTACCTATGATTGATTGAATCAAAGATACATTCGTTGTCATAAAACATGTTAGACTCAAAACATACTTACCTTCATAGTTCGCATTATTTAAGACATCATGAAAACGAAAGTGAACTAATATTATGTTTGCATACGAATGACTTATATGGTAAATAACCGGCCAAGTGCGAGTTGTACTCGCGCACAAAGGGTTCCGTACCATTATTTATAAAAACGGCAAAAAAATCACGTTTGTTGCATGGGAGCCGCCCTTAAAAAAAATATTTTAAATATTTTGTTTTTAGTATTTGTTGTTATAGCGGCAACAGAAATACATAATCTGTCAAAAAGTCAACTCTCTAGCTATCACGGTTCTTGAGATACAGCCTGGTGACAGACAGACGGACGGACGGACAGCGAAGTGTTTTACTCTTTGAGTACGGAACCCTAAAAATGATTAATACATATAAGGGTGAGTTGCGCCAAACCCTTTGTAATCGTAAGTGGTGTTCCTTAAAATCTCAATGTATGGAAAAATTGTCACGTTTGTATGGGATGACAGCTGCCGGCGCCATAATTAACGTTGATCGGTCGGTAATCGTAAGTTGTACCAACCCGCCCCAAGTCACATGTCCTGTCGTATCCATTCTCTTAGGTAGGACCTCTATACGGCTAAGAAGACACCCAGATAAGGCAGTTAGATGTAAAATATTTACAATTTAAGCTTTTATTAACTTGACCTGTTTGTTTGTTTGTTAGTGTGAGACAAATCTTGGAACTGAATTTTGAACCAGTTGAAATTATAGTTTGGATCACAATTCAATATTATAGTGCCATCATCGTGCTGATCTGACGATAGAGACGGGGTGGCCATTGGAATTCAGTACTTAACCGACGTACCTAACCCCGTTGAGTTCGGGCTCGTTAGAATCGTCTCAATGAGTACGGTCTACAGAAAAGTACAGTTGGTAATAAAAGCTTGTACACAGACAGAAACGTATTTAGTCAGAATTCAGTGGTGAATAAGTTGCCCGAAAACTTGAATATAATGTGTGCTAATAATATGAGCACTAAATTATCTATGAACCTATTTAGCATATTCGTATACTATAAATAATGATTATAACCAGTTCAGTCATTTCAAATTATAATGATGCCGTGAAAATATCGCATCGTTGTTGTTCCGTACATACTTACTAAAACGTTTGATGTTGCTAAGCTAAAGCGGTTGTCATCTTTTGATATCCTTGGGTGGTTAGGTAGGCCTTGAATAATAGATACTTTTCCGTAAGACAGGTTAGCTGGACTTCATTACATTTTGTCTTCGTTATGAAGACATGTATAACAATAGTAGGTACATTATGCAAAGGTCTGTAAGAGTTTTTTTAGAAACGAGAGTCTATTAGAAGCCCTTCACCGAATCAGTCGAGTATGTAAAATTTTTACCGTCCGTGTCACACGTTCTTCATCCATCACATTTACGCGGCAACAAATATATTTAAACCAAAATTAATAGTCATCGCAATAAAAATGTCAAACCATTATTAAGAGTACTTTAGACATCGACTAGATTATTTATTTATGTATTTTATTTATTTAAGGAACAGTTACAACTTACAAACTAAACAATATTTACACACGCACTAGACATACCTACATACCTATTTATATTTACTATATTTTTTTGTCAGAATCTCCAAATAATTAATAGTACAATTTCATTCGTGTTTTATATTTCAAATTAGATACATAAAGATAATTTTCGAATGCCATATTTGATTTAAAACCTCACTTCTTCAAACTGACGTGTGAGTGATAGATACATTTTAAGAAAATAACCCTTACACCCATGGTCGTCATACAGGCTATTGTAGCTCAGTATGCCCGCATGTTTTGAAAGACTTTACAAGCAAGGGCGATGAAAAAAATGATACACTTTTTTGTAATATTTGCTATAGCATAAATATTAGTAGGTAAGCGAACACGCCGTGTTGAAATCTAAGAACATTTCGACACCGACCCCAGCGGGACCGGTCGGAGATCCACCGCCTCTGGCATACATTATGCTATAGTGCTCGCTGACCGCGTGTCGCAACAATCATAACATCACATACTCAATATGCATTCAACTTACTAATAGTTTGTTACGAAGCAAGTTATTGTTTAACACGTACTGTTCAAGTAATTACTGAGCTTCGACAGCATGTGTGCGGTTACAATCTAGGTTTATAGCGCCTCTCTAGACAGGACCGCATTCTGTTGTGTCAGTTGACGCGCGGACGCCGCGCGGCGGAAAACCGCCGGCTGTATAATAATGCCTGATACATTATAGAGGGACCCTGTCGGCCTCACAGCCTTGCCCAATCGTTGTCGCAACCGGCTGCACCTGCCGAGATGCGAGTGCAAATTGCCATCAATATTAACATGCGTGATCTCAATCTTCTGCTAAAATACTAACTTTGCTACTAGACAGGTAAACTTATTTTTTGCGAGACCGGCATCGCCGCCGATATTCGATTCGATATATTAATTATGCAGTTATGTTGCCCGTTTAAGTTATCTGCACTCGTTAGATTATCGTTGAATTGTACGTTTATAGCTCGGAAGCCTTGAATTTTATCTGAAGCTAATTTGTTTAGGTCTACTTAGTTGAGTTGAGAGCTGACTATAAAATGTATTGCCTACAAATTAGATGCCCGGTATAAATACCTATCAATACAAACAGCATTTTAATAGTGCTTTATGAAAGTTTTGTTAAACAAAGTGTTGTATTGGTTGTAGACAATGATAACTTGATAAGGCACGCTATCACCAGCTGAGCTGACGTCACGCGCCGCAACCCCGAACGCGTCACAGCCGAGCTCCGCGCGTCCCGCCACCCTCTAAGCAGGCTCACTCGCGTCACGCCGAGATTTCCCATCTCGCGACTACCTCACGAGTACGCGTCATACGGTGAATATCGTTATATCCCGGTCATTATACTTTAGACGTCACACGTCATACCCCTAAACTAAATTTTCAGTTACAACACTTACAACTCGTGTAAATTCGGCGGTCGTCGTCTTAATAGGCTTAGGTAGATGTAAGACGATAGATATTTATGAGATTATAAAATGTAAAACCCTTAAAATTATTAGGTATGAAAATTTGGATGTTTTGAATTTTGTTAGTGCATTGCCCCACCTGGATTAAAATACAACATTCTTTTTATCCTAGAAATTACCTTAGGGTAAGGGGATATGGAAGTTACACGAACGAAGAAGTCGCGGGCAATAGTTAGTAGATATGTTATAATAATTATAATGTAGCTAAAGTACCTACTCGCTTGCCGCATGCAAATCATGCATTTTTTTGTGAAATTGTATTGATTAACTATAAATAGACCTTGAGCATTGTAGTTTTGCAATACATATTTGTTACCGGACCAAGCATCCCTCTCATTCACTCCAAATTACAAATTCAAATCAAAGTTCATTCACTCAAAATAATAGCAGCAAAATGGGTTTTAAAATAAAATGAAAAGGTTTTTTTAATACAGTTGCTCAAAAAGTGCTACTTTACGTAGCTGTTTAGCGTGCGGAAAGTTGGTATTCGCGAACTATTGCTTTTCACTTTTCCACGTATATCGAACGACGTTTTAATACAGTTAACGACGAAAAAATAAGAAAAACAACAAGTAAGGAATTCAAAACTTTTATATTATTAATTCTGTAACATCATTGTAATACAGTTGAAAAATAATCTGTTTGTTGAAAAATTTTTTTTGAATACAGTTCTTCCTTACTTAATGTTTTTCTTAGTTTTTCGCAACTGTATTAAAAAAACGTCGTTCGATACACGTGCGGAAATGTAATTTTTCACTCGTCCATATCTCGGTATTCGTGACATAATGACATACTTTCCGCACTAGTATCGAAATGTACTACTTATTTCTTCCTTCAGCTATCCTACGATTTTAGGAATTTCCATAGAACTTGAAATTGCTGAAATCTCAACTCAACTTAGCCTCATTTTCACATTTACGTTTTTGGTGGTACAGTCAGCAGCAGAAGTAGCTAAGCGGACCGGATCTTCAAAATGACCTGCACACGGCTTTATTGTTAAGAAATTAAGAGTGTGTGTGTTTCCACAAACGTGGCCAATATAATGAAACCACCAGACAGACAGACTAGATTACTGAAAACAAGTTATGTACAGTCAGCAGTAGAAGTAGCTAAGCGGGCCAGGTGATCAAAATGACCTACACACACTCTTAATTCCACATGCACATGCATAGGTACGTCTACACTTATAAAGGTCATACTAAGGTTCAGTTCAGTTCCAATAGAACATTCTAAAAGAATATTTTACAAAGGGCAAATATGCTGGAGAATATACTTCACACTACCGAAGTTAAAAACTACTCATAATAACAATGTGTATAAATTGTAATAGAAGTAATAAAGTATAATAGTTAAGATAAAAAATCTCGCATAGAGATTTGCAAAAAAATGTAATTTAGTTAAGTACTTTATCTGAAATAAATGGATTCAAATTTTAATTTTTAAATCTCCAAATTTAGCTTAGCGGTGTTAATTTTAAGTAACTCAAAAGGAGCAAATTATAAAATACTTTACGTCATACCTGGCCATAGAGTAGGAATTACCGCACGCTATGCGTGCGGAAAACCCCACTTCCTGGCCAGATAGAGACGTAAAATTTTGTACTCACCACGGGCGGTAATAAAGAAAGCCTCAGAGCGCATATTTATCTCGATCTGAGACATTCTTTGTTTAACCGCCCTAGGTAAGTAATGTACTATTATTTTGCACCACGCAGAAAATACAATCATAAGAAAATAATACGTAACAACAAGGCAAGGCAAGCTTTAGATCTACCTAAAGTAAAAAAAAGATTTTATAGGTAAGTCGTTGTGATAAATTAGATGCAGTTATTCCTGATCGCTGATCGGCCAAACACTTTTAAAGTAATCTTTATTTAGGGCTTAATTTTTTAGTCGTCTGCTGTAGGCAATAGAAGCGACCTAATATTACGTCACAGTCTAAAAATAATAGGGTGGCGTGAAACAGCCTCATGGGGTGGTAAGGAAGGTACCCCACACCCCGGCCACTCGCCAAAGTATAAGGAACGTGTCGCAAACAACCGTGAAAAGCGCGTTTTCCGAATATGTGAAGGCAAATATACTCACACACGAAGCGGAGGTATGCTGAGACTCTACCCGTACATACGCAACGTCTCATAAGCAGCAGTGAAGAAGGAGAACTGGTGCGGGGCGAGGAGTGTCCATTCAGTATTGTTGTCGTGCCACCGAAGGGTGGCGAGGGGCGAACCGACGGCCTCGGCCTCTGCATCGAGCGCCTGTGACGTCACGCGGTGTTGCGTCACGCATCGACCCGCGCCCGCCACGTACCGCTTCAAGGACGCCCTTGCTTGCTTATTGCCGGCCCACAATCAACATAGCTCAATACGTCAAACCGGCTAGACTACACATAAATAAATTAGGTAATTTCAACCACTTTGCAATGTGTACAGAGTAAATTGTTGTTATCAATAGGTTTAACGAAATATTTAGAGAAATCGTCTAGATCTCTCGGCGAAACGTATTAGTGGGTTCCAGATCAAAAACAAAAGTGCTAAGACATCATATCCAAAATAACATCAAGAGAAACGTTAGTAAAGCAATGTTTTTAAGCGTGTTGTAAATCTTAATGTACCTATCCGGCCATGTACTGAATTAAAATTGTAAGTAGGTACTATCTCGTTCTCGTCACGGCTAGCCACCCTAACGTACTGTGTTTGTAACATTAATAAGCTCCTGCCTGCGACTTTGTCCGCGTGAAGTGTCTTGCAAACTTCCACCTCCCATTTCACCCATTAAAGGGATGATATCCGGGATAAAAATATTCTAAGTAATTTACTGGAATTCAAATTATTCCATACCAATCGGTTCTCCAGTTAATCGTGAACAGTTAACAAACAGACAGGCAGATACATAATTCCAGTACCTACGGAAGACCTCTTTATCTATTTATTATAAATTGTCGGTCGTATGTAACCCCGGCGTGTCAGTTTTACTACAAGCAATCCGAGAGGCCTCCTGAAACGACCACACTATTACTGTAATAACTGCGGCGATCGTTACCAGCCCTGACG
Organism: Epinotia brunnichana; assembly: GCA_963854355.1. Lineage (NCBI taxonomy): Eukaryota > Metazoa > Arthropoda > Insecta > Lepidoptera > Tortricidae > Epinotia > Epinotia brunnichana. Next base: position 14,927,871 of record OY977939.1, on the reverse strand, counting down.
TCACCGACAACCACTCCCCTATTCAAGTTACCGAGTTCAACGGTTTAACAGTGCGTTGGCGGATCCTAACATAGAAATTGTACTTATAGCCATGTATGTCATGAAGCAACTAATGAAATCTCCCATAACCATGACAGTAATGATGTTATACCAGACTTGAGAGTAACAACTTACTCATCTAATCGCATAATGATATCATGATTCAGCTAATCGATTTCAACATCTATCGACCAGTAATTATGTCAAAAGTATTGGTTTTATTTGTAGAATACTGCTTAGTAGGTAAGATACCTATTCAAGGTGTAAAATATGTTAGCACTTATTATGTTCGGAAGTGCCACTAGCATTTGGGAAAGTCTGCTAATAATAGAGAGGACAACTTTCTAAAGGACGTAAAAATCAGGCGGCAGACATGCCGCAGTCTACACCTACAGACTCGAAAAAGCCGTGACGAGCTGTTATAATTAAAAAAAATATAGGTATTTTTTTAACCGCTTGCGAAAACGAGGGAAAGTATACGTAAATACGGCAGCGATAAGGGGGTGTGACGTTCGGCGGAATGACGTCACGGCGCGCGCCCCCCGCGCCGGCCGCCCACGTGCTGCCCCACAGCTGATAATCCTTTTTACTTTTTTTTACTAAACGAATTAGTCCCGACAATATGCCATTCATATAAGCATCAACATGATAAATTTTACGGTAAACAAAGCTGCCGTCAATGGCACGCGTGCCGCTACTCGAACCGATTATGTATTTAAGTTAATCTTTTTATTGAAGACCGGTGTATAATTCGTAATCGTTTTACGCTGACCTCATATGAACTCTTGAAGATAATATTGTGACTTGCAAGGGAAAGTTTAGAACCTAAGACGAGGGCTCAATTTAGCACAACTGATTTCGCTGCCGTCTACGCTATATGGCTACACAAATGATTATACAACGAGGTTTTATCTGACGAGTTGCTAACGTTCATTGAAGAATTTAATAGTATTTAAGACTCCTTCCATTGTTAGTATCAGTTTAGTTTTGTACTAGTGTCTCATAGATTCTTGTAAGATAAGAATAGAAATGTTGGAACACTTTTAACATTGAATACTTACAGAAAGTGTAATCGTGACTTAATGCCTTAACCCATTCAGCGCCCATGACGACACACTTACGTCAGAGCGCTACGAGCGCTTTTCGCTACATACAGAGTTTGAGCTGCTACGGACCACGGCGTAGCGCTACGAGCGTAGCGTGGCCGTGAATGGGTTAATACACAATAGCACCCATACACGTGTGTCGTAGACGGTTAATTTACGGAAAGAATTTTATACCTTGCTGGATTTGTTTTGCAATTATTTACATAGCTACATCTGTTCTGTCTTTGTCCTGGTAGAGGTCGCGGGAGTCCGCTGGATGCGGGTGGCGCAGGACCGGCCATTGTGGCACTCTTTGGGGGAGGCCTATGTCCAGCAGTGGACGTCTTTCGGCTGATATGATGATGATGATCTGTTCTGTCTTTAATAGTTTCTAAATAACAATCACTGATAAATAATAATAATACGAGTACATAACATAATTATTAAATACTTACCGAATCTAGATTCTGATACATAACCTCACTCAACATGTAGTTTTAAAGTAAAGCTTCTAAAAGCACTCTCAAATTGTTTACAAATGATCGTATAAAAGTACTCCAAATACGGATTTTGCTACAGCGCGATACATGACGCATGTAGATATCCGTCACTACTTTGACTGCAGACGTCACCTGACGTGACGTTTCCGCAAATACACTATGTATAACATACCTACGTAGTTAAGTTAAGATACTGAATATATGCATATTGAAGTATAGAATACCTATGACGTTTGTGCATGTATTCCAATCAATACAGCTTTAATGTAATCGCAGCGCCATCTATGTTCACTTGGAGGTACGATTACGAGTCGAAGAACCCCGATCGCTACGAAAGTGAACCTTTCCATTCTAACGTTACCCGCCATGATAAGCATTAAATGTTTTCAACGCATAAAAGATGTCGTAGCACTCGAAGCTAGTTGCTACAAGAAAGAAGAATAATAAGTAGTTAGCTTAAAATAAGTTGTTAGAAACGATCGATAACCGTGGGGCGTAAAAAGTATTCTGAAAATTTTTTAGGTGTATTAGTCCAGTAACCTTGTCGCCTGAAATTACGGGGTATTTTGCGTCAAATACGGTAGTTCTGATTTTTTGCAGACTTGTTTATGATGTTGGGCCCAATGAATAATCCAAGTTTGTGAACTCGAGCGCCGAACGCAACTTTGTCAAAAATCGAAAATACCGCGAAAATCCAAAAGGACTGGTTTTTGATAGTACCTTCTCAGGGCGGTTCTAAAGAAGACTTAATTTGCTACAATATGAGACTAGAATTGTCTCTGTAGATCCAATAGTTTCCGAGATAAAGCTTCTCAAAATTAATATTTTTTTCTGACTTCGCCATTTTTGTAATATTTTAGACGTCACTCGAACAACTCTAGCGGTATGAAGTTCCAATTACCCCCGACTGAGTGTGCTAGTTTTGGGAAGTTCGAAAAATGATCTTATCTTATCTTATCTTATCTAGGTGAGGGCCCTTTCGGATGCACTTCGACCCAGTGGGATCTTTTGTGCATTTGCCCTCTCCTTTATACCTGCTCCCAGGCTTGCTCCATCATTTCCACAAAGCGGATGATGCAGTTCGCCGGGAGCACCTTGAATTCCTTTGGTTGCGGGTAACCGTTACCAAAGTAGTTCATTCTTTGTCTGGCAAGGGCATGACATTCACACAATAAGTGTTCCATAGTCTCATCCTCCTCGCCACACATTCTACAGTCTAAACTATCAGATAGTCCCATCATCGAAAAATGATAGACTTTGAAAAGCTTTATCTCGGAAACTATTGTGTCTACAGAGACAATTCTAGTCTCATATCATATGGTAGCAAATTTAGTCTACTTTAAAAACACAATGAGAACTTGCTATCAAAAATTAATCGATTAGGGTTATAATAAAAACTTTCGCTGTATTTTAGATTTTTGACAGAGTTGCGTTCGGCGCTCGAGGTCACCAATTTGGACTTATATAACTTTACAAGACTGCGTGAAAAAGAAGCGGAAAGTTTCTTTTGTTTCATCGACTTCATCGTAGTCGGTTAAAACTGTTTTTTTATGGTTTTGAAAGCTCAGGTATGTCAAAAAAAGTATGTACCTCAAACTAAAGTTAACAAATGGACTGAATCTAACGACACCTCACTTGTCAAGTTTTTACCGGCCTATTTAGGGTAGTTTCCCAAAGAGCCTTTTTTGTGCATCATTCGGTTAAATATTGTGGATTGTGGAGATTCTTTCCTCTGTTTTGAATGTTAGATAAAATCAGTCAAGACATGGCGCCTCAAAAATGTCGGCCACAATCGAATTTGTAGAGCCGAGCCAACGTGATAACAGTGAAAATCCAAGGTGATTAACCAAACTAGTTACCTACTTCCATATAATACAGTCAGCAAAATATACACAATATATAAAATAAAACCCAATACATGAAACTAAAGCCTGCTCCACACAATGGGCCATCATGGCCCATTATAGGACGCAAGTATGCGGTAGAACGAGACGTAAATATGTCTTACTCCCTTTAACGCATAGTTAATTGCGTACTGTAAGATGTTGATGGGCTATGTTGGCTCATAGTGTGGAATGCTTCAAGAGTAAAAGTTCGAATTTTGCGAAGCTTTTCTCGAACAATGGATATGTAAACATGTCGGATAACTTTTCTTTCCATTCGTGTACCTATCTCCCTCACCGTCACACTTGCTCAATAGAGCGACAGAGAGGGGGATCCACGGACAAACTTCATTTTCGTTTCGCGGTAGCGCCCCAGACTACACTATTGATTACGAATTGTTAAAAATAGTATAAGCTTAAATTATGAAAAAATCCTAATTAGTGCCCGAACTACCACCGCGTTACCGTTTCTCAACTCGCCCTACAAAATGACCACTACGTTAAGTACCTATAAAGGTACTTGATTTACTCAACTTGCCTTAAAATTGTCAAACATATTATTAGAAAATAAGATAAAAGTTAGGTATATTCTCAAAGATTTCATCATTTAGTCACGATTTTTAATATCAAAATATGAGGACGTAGCTCGTACGAGTAGGTACTTTGTTGTCATCAAAAAGTAGAATTACCCTATACCTGCTTGTCATTTATTCGTTCACAAAGTAATCGTTTCGTTCACGATAAAGTCATATTACATCGCCCATTCACCTCACACATGAGCCATACCTCTACGTGCGATTGCCGCTACAGAGCGGAAAAACGCTGCTACGCGCTACGGCGTAGCGTGTGTGTGTCTATCCTATCGGTGGCATCGTAGCTCCTAAACGACTGGACCGATTTGAATGCGGTCTGTTATCCGAAAGCTAACGTGATCGAGATGGTTCTTAGCTAAGTTTCAACAAAATCAGTTAAGCCGTTTTTGAGATATTTAACTTTGAAATTAAAATGTCGGGAGTTTTTCAACATTTCTAAGTTGTAGTTTTTAGTATTTGTTGTTATAGCGGCAACACAAATACATCATCTGTGAAAATTTCAACTGTCTAACTATCACGGTTCGTGAGATACAGCCTGTTGACAGACGGAGAGACAGACTGACGGACAGCGGAGTCTTAGTAATAGGGTCCCGTTTTACCCTTTGGGTACGGAACCCTAAAAAGTGTTTGTGTGTTAATAGTGTTGTTGTTCTACTCTCTGGTGCGCTCTTGAGTGGCTTACGTCTACCTTCCTCAGAAAAGTGCGATTGCGATTTATAGATATACTGTCAGTTATAGGGTTAACAGGTACAGTCAGCTGCAAATATGTCTACTATACAATTCAATTGAATTCTACTTAAGTGTTCGAGTCATGCTACGGGTATTTAAAATTTGACAATATTCATTAAATTAGATACTTTTGATAAGTTTAGTAAGTATTTTCGGAGTGGCTCAATGTATGTACTAACCTAACCTACAGTAAGTAAATCAGTTATGTAGGTAAAACACTTAAGGAAGTCCCCTCTTGCATGTAGTTGTGGACAGATCGAATGATGACTTGAATAATTTACTTTAAAACAAATTTCTAACCGACTTCAATTCAGTACTCCGCCAAACCACATGAACATTACCACATTTCTTTTGCAATTTACCACATGAACTGATTTCCGAGAGCAAATGCGTTGATTATTAGAGAAAAAAAACCAAATCACTGTATGTGAGCCGATAATATTTGAGGACTTCCGTCGATTCCTCAAGGATCTCAGAATTACCCTTGGCACTTCATTGTTTCAACGCAATCATATCAGAATCTGTGAGGTACTATTATAGTTTGAAGTAGGTACATCATTGAGAAGTTCCACAAGCCATCTGTGGTCTTCATCATCACTTCCACCATCACCAAATTTATGATTTCCGGGTATAAATACACGAGTTATAATAGAAAATACCGAAATTACTACACGCGTGCCTAATATATTTGAGGAGTTCCCTCAAATCCTCATGGTTCCTTATATCCAACTATGGTTTTGAAAACAATGGGACCAATCTGGAAGCATATACTTTCAATTAAAAAAAGAATTGTACGAATCGGTTCATAAATGACGGAGTTCTGAGGTAACAAACATTCAAAATAAAAAAAATAAAAAGAATACATCTGAATTGAGAACTCACTCCTTTTTTTTTAAAGTCGGTTAAAAACGTTTTCTTCGTGAAGAGTCATCCTTTATATTTAGTTAGAAAGGGTTTTTCCAAATACCTACTCTAAATAAGGTTAAAAAATAAGTTTAGCTCCCATCATAGTGGCACGCTTTCCGTGACTGCGATATTTTCGGTAAGGTAAGTAAGGCAAATGAAAAAACCGGCCAACTGCGAGTCTGACTCGCGCACGAAGGGTTCCGTACCATTGTATATAAAAACGGCAAAAAATCACGTTTGTTATATGGGAGCCCCCTTAAACCCCAACACCGTATAGCTCTCAAAATCTTAAAAGTGTAAGATTGTAGCTATACTCGTATTTAATGTAGAATTAAGTATTTTTTTAATGAAGTCTCAATTATTGTTTTATTTATATTTATTATTTTCATTTTTGTTTATTTGTTGTTATAGCGGCAACAGAAATACATCATCTGTGAAAACTGTCTAACTATCACGGTTCATGAGATACAGCCTGGTGGCAGACAGACAGACAGACAGCGAAGTCTTAGTAATAGGGTCCCGTTTTACTCTTTGAGTACGGAACGTTCAGATCATAAATGATAAATTAAGCCAACTAAAACTCTAAAAATGAAAGAGAACTGGAATTCTTATCACCTTAAATTTTACCTAGCTACTTATAAAAGAAGGTATAACAATCATAAACGTGACGATAACTATAGTAGATTGTACAACAAGCGCATAAAACGAGCCATTTAACCCGAGACATTTATATCCACCCGAGCCACCGGCGAGGCTGGATAGTTAAGTCGAGGGGTTGAATGGCTAATTTATGCCCGAGTTATTACACACTGCTTTTCACTTTGATTGCGAGAAAATAGGAAGTAATTGCAAAATTCAATTAAATAATAGCTCATTCCTGTCAATTAACTTTTTAAAGTTTTCATGTTTAATTATCGACACGTGATATTAGACTTAGGTACTTCATACTGCCAAGTCATTTAATGGTTCAATACGTTTTCAAATAATGATTGGCTCCTATTTTATCAGGTTTTATTAATTTAGTAATGGAAAACATGGATGTGAAATTTATTAAAGCAAATCAAATGACAAGTCTATTCTACGAAGTTTTATTGTGTGGGCTGTTAGGCCCGATTATCTTAGTCTTTAAAACAATTTTACTTTGTGCACTAGAGCATAAAAGTGGCATTTTGTGCAGCATACATCCAGCACAAAGGCGAACTTTGCGAGCATGAGAAGTGAAAAAACTGTTATACCTACCTTCTTTTCCAGGCCAGTGTACGTATATGGTCAATGTACCTCCGATTTCATGTTACCTCATATACCTACTTAACCAACTACCTATAACTATGTAGATATGTTAATCAAAATACAGGGAACAGAGAATCTATACGAGAGTTAAAAAATACTTAAAAAACATTAGATAGATTGTCATACTCATAACACCAACACTGAGATATAATCAGGCATCGCAGTATTTTAGCACGTGTACCCTTCATGTTATCTGTTATTCGTTAATGAAATTGGTGGTGTATTTTTATATAGTTATTATTTATTTTATGAATTAAATTAATGAGGATGAGTTTGAGTAAAAATTTAATTTTAATGCTTACAACGACTCCATAGCTCAACTTAGTCTTACCGTGCTAAAAATACTCCGAATCCTGGATATAATATTAGTAAATACGAAATGTTCTAGATATCAAACTAACACTACATACTTAATAAATTTTTAATTCATGCACTAAGCCTAATTGAGGCTTCAGTAAGTAGAAAGCAATAAATCTAGTTGCATAAGTTTATATTAAAGAATAAATACAAGTAAAAAAATACTAAATATGTTAAATAGTAGGTATCGAAACTAAGCGCTTTTGATTTATGCTTTCACAATTCTTCAGACTAATCGCAACGCTCCAAGTTGATCAAGTCTCCAAGAGACTTAGTTGCTTTCCACTCTTCTAAATAACTTTTTTCCAAAATACTCGTAATGAGAAATGACATTATAAATCAAGTATGTAGTAACTTTTCAGTTCACATTACTATATTGATATACATAGTTCGTATGGTTACTTTAACTTGAGAAAATGTAAAAGCATCACTGTGCCACCGAGAAATATAATTTCATTAGGTATTATTTACGTAATCGTAATCTAATTATTATTAGCCAATTAGCTACAGTACGAAGAATTTACTTTAGCCCGTGACTTCGTTTGCGCACTTAGAACAAACTTCTACCTCTCATTTCACTTTGTTATGGGGGATGATTTCCTAGATAATAGTATTTTATGCAACTGTTGTATAAGAAGGGTCTTAAAACGCGAGTGGCGTGAGTTGCAATTATGGACGCCACGAGCGTTTTTAGACCAGTTATACAACGTTGCATACAATACTTTTTCTACGACAAATTTTAAACAGATAGACTTTTCAGGCATTAAGTTTTCTATTCGTTATTTTGCTACTCACGCAATTTCTTCAGGAGTGCAGTTATTAATTTCTTCGACCATGTTAAAAGGAACGCACACTTGTGTCTATACAAACACCAAAACCTGAATACTTAGTTTAGGACTAATAGTTTATCATCTTTCGGCATTTAATTTTGAACCGTTTTGAACTGTATTTTGGTGGGAAATCAGAAATATGATACCTCTTGTTTATGGTTTGTTATGTTTTTAATTTGTTTGCACTTACCATCCTAAGCAACCCCATCCGAACCAAACCGAATCCGGACCTGGGGACCGATTTTTGACTTTCGAGCGCTCGACTTTTTCACTCGAAAACGGTAGAAAATGACGAAATGCTATTTTTAAACAGCGATAGAAAATTGAAAAACGAGTGGTATTGACCACTCGTATTCAGTTCTATCGGTAGAAAGTAAGTGCCCGCAATTTCGACCTACAATTGTATTTACTTTTATTTAATTTTCGAGCGCTCGAAAGTCAAAAATCGGCCCCCCGAACCGAATTCGAACTGTTTATTTTTATAAATAGTACCAAGAACTTATAAAGCATGTAAATTAACACACAATAGATGATGATTTATTATTATTTTAGTAAATAATTTATAATACACGAATGTTAAATCGAGAATAAAAACTTTTATTTAGAAATATTTGTTTATGAAGATTCTTGACATCGTGGTAAACAGTGCTTTTATGAAAAATGTATGAACCATAAAAGTACGCTTAGCAGTGCATTTTTTCGACGACTTATTATCGGTGTCATTGTAATTGAGCTACAGCCTATATAAATTATAGATAACGGAACAGAAGTAGAAAAAAAATATAAATAAAAATCCAAAACACATTCCGAACTTACCGACTCTACATTCAAATATGTCGTAAAAGAAACAATTATTTCAAAAGCATATTAACTAACTATATGATAAACGATTACCTACATCATGGACCTACATATTTGGCAGTGATTATAGCGCCCTTGCGCACGAGTAATCTATGGCAGAAATAAAAAAAATAGTCTTTCTACTGTAGCAATGTAATGAATGTTAATCTTATAACACTCTGATATTGTAATTATGTATAGTACTAGCTAGTAGCTTCTGCCCGTGACTTCATACGCGTATAAAATATCCCATAAAAAACATTCCATGTAAAAAGTAGGCCAAGTCTCGGAACTCTTCCACAGTAAAAAGTGGTGAGATATTTTGTAGAGCCAAGTCAGGCATTCTTATTAATCTTTATTTGCTTGCTAAATAAAATTCTGCAACTTGGGAATCACATAACTTTGCTGCATTTACTATTTTTGCAAACCTAAAACTATGTAAGTGTGATTGCCAAGTCACAAAATTTAATTTAGCAAGCAAATAAAGATTAATAAGAATGCCTGACTTGGCTCTACAAAATATCTAAAAAAAAAGGATTTTTTTTCACTTTATTTGCGATTTTGTCAATGTTTTGTCACGAAATTTAGTTAGCAAACCTCAGATTCGGATTCAGCATCCCAAAACAAATATAGAATGGATGCAATCAGACCTACCTACCCCAAAACGTTCCTAGTAAAAACACAATTTGACTGGATCACAGTGTTTATAATCGTCCTTTGAATCCATTTGAAACTTTTGAAAGCTAGGTGTCGTATTTATGTACAATCCAGTATCACAACCAATCCGTTATTATAGCCAAAACCGTCGTAGGAATCTTATATTTGAACAAAATTGTTTAAGTACACCACAAAACACAGTTTAAAATTTAAAACATTAATAACGTATATGTCAGATTAAGGGGCTACCCGAGGTTTTCATCGATTTTTGATTAGTTTTGAATCGATACGAATACTTTTTCACTACAGATAGAGTTATAACGCAAACGGTTATCGATTCTTCAATCTTTAATCTCCATATTTTGACAGAAATTAATAACAGTTATTTTTTTATGATTTTTTTAAACATTGTCTAAAAAAGACCTTTTCCGTATCAAGATTGCTGTGAAAGATCTAATATACCTATACGAAATCTATATATTTGGGTTCGTCTCTGATGTCTCTATAAACGTGTGTAGGGTTTTGATTTTAAACTAATTAACACAAAAATTATGGCCAGAACACTAGTTTTTTGGTCTAAAATTGTTCAACTTTGATGCCAAATGTCTCGAAGACAGTGATGTTTGAAGTAAATATGGGATACCATATTGCTTAAAGCTGTTGTTGTTAATATGATAAGCTACAAATTAGAAAACTAAGGGATTCAGATCGAAGGTCATTGGGGCATGGGATCCCCTTAATTAAGTCATCACTTTTCTTTTCAATTAATAGGAGACTAAAGTTAGGGATCTAAATTCTGTCATAGAATTGGAGTTACGCCATTTTAGAATAAGTACATATTAATAAATTCATAATAAATTAAACACAAGCCCAAAAGTGCAAAAAAAAACAATTTACGTATACCTCTTTTCAACCAAAATACAGTGAACCAATTAAATGATAGTAGGCTCAGAAATATGAAATGTAGTCAATCATTGATCATTCCATTATAAATATGAAATAAAAAGTTCATAACCAGTACAACATTCAAAAATCAGTCGTGGCTATCGAATAGGCATCGGCACCAGGGTTGAAGCCACGCACTCAACAACATATCATGTAATGAATGACAGCGGGATTTTGTGCATAGTTAGTGTTCTTGTTTTCGTACCTATACCAAGTTCAACAGCAAACTGCAAGCTTGAGAGTACTTTGCAATTATTTTTTAGAAAAAATATCTGATGTAAATAAAATACCATAATAATAATTTAACATATACGCGAAAATATACGCAAAAGTTTTATTTCAATGAATAGTACAGTCGCCATCACATACATCGGAGCAAACAAGCAACTCACAAACATCGGAACACAACTCTATTTTCAAGGCATTAGGCGTGCTTGCCCCGATATTTTTGAACCGTAGTGTACCTGTAGTGTACCGATGTATGTGATGGCGACGGTACATATAGTACCTGAATGAATAAAGGATATTTATGTATGGGGTAGATAAATATGTTCATCGTATTAAAAACCAAAGAGCATATAATAATATAATATAACAATAGGTAATTTTATATAAAGTGCACTTAAGGCGACGTAGGCTCGTGGTCTTCTCTCCCTCTCACTGAGCATACGTGTCAGCGAGATGGAAGTGCGTGTTTGGAAGCGCGGATATCATGTCTTTTAATTTTAATTTTTTGTGCGTTTTACTAATAAAAAAGTAATAGCTAAGTTCCCAACCAAACCAATTTTAATATGTTTAGCTGTTGTCTATAATTTGTTACGAATTTTTAAGTGTATTTTAGACCTATGTTCGTGATTTTTTACATCGAGTGAAAGTCAAAAACTCAGGATTTGAATAGCTTTTGTCCCTCGAGAAAAGCTTCAAAATTGCTAATTTAATTTAGGGCAACCGTATTATGAATGAAAATGAAAAAAATCCGTTTTCTGAGCTCACGTCGCCTTAAATCACATTTACCTACTCATTCGTTCATTCACTACCTTTTTTGCAATTAACTAGTGGTCTATGTTGATGTGTGTGTAATAATTCACAACTGTCCTGTTGACATCTATAGCGTTAATATCATAAGATCATAATAATCATTTGAATAAACTTACGTTTAATACTATGTTGAACGTAAGTGTTAAACGTAAACACTTACGTTCACGGGCGTAGCCCCCAAAAGTTTAAAATATTACATTAACCTGAATATTAGTGTCATGCATATTTATGCATATTTTTGTTATTTAATTTTCTTGACCCCCCACCCGGAAATTTCTTAACCCCCCTCCGAAGTTAAAACCTGGCCACGCCCGTGCTTACTTACGGTTCAATACGTGTAGCTACACACACACATAGAACAGCGAAAGAGTTAGTTGAGAAAATTCCACCTATAGTCGAAGATTACATTTCGGATTTTTGTGTTTCATGATTCATGATTATGTCAAATAAGACCTCATCTCTATATGGAAAATTCACGAATTTCCGCAACAAAAGCTTTGGCGTTTTGTTTATAACTTAATAAGACTGGAATTAATGGTTCCTAACATAATAGAAACTGCAAATGCCACTGATTTCATAACCTCCCCAGGGATCCATCGCCTTTTCGCCCTAAAAATTATCAACATCTCGAGTTTATTAAAAAAATACTCTAACCATCGGTAATAGAAGTTAAAATACTTTGCATACTGAAACTGTTAGCGTCGTTTCTATTATTACTGTGGGCTAGGTGTATACATAGGATTCAATTTTCGGGGCGTGGCGAATCAAGCACCGTGACACGATGTATTCAAAACGCTAATATTCGGCGGCTAAAACTGCAGTATAAATTAGGAGACCTTTCTTTTTCGGCGTCATTGTTCGTCGTAGAAGGGTAGCGAGCGTTGATACCGGTGGAGTCCGCGAGAGTAGATATCGATTAGGCAATTACGAGTGCTTGTGTTGAAGGAAGAATCAAAGTATGTTCGCCGAGGGTAAATATAAATGATGCATGGACTGTATAGCGTGATAGTTCAAAGCTCGGCGGCCGCTCCAGCCCACTCCCGCTCACAGCCCGGTCGCTCTTTCTGTCCGATACACGTTACCTTCGGTCTTCGTGGTTTCATAACTTTAATAATACTATCCAACATATATTATTAACATAAATATAAAATTGTAACCGAGAAGCAGCAAGGATTAGTTTTAAAGTAATGAATTGACTAAAATGAAATGTTAAATTGTTACAGGGCCGAGCGCCATAGAGCCGCGCTCGCCAACCGCTTTCACGTCCAACTCTACCAGCATGCTACTGCTGCAGACACACGTAAGTAAATACTACTTTTAAATAAACTTTTGAGAATGTATTCACATCGAATCTTTAATGTTACTACCTTCAGACCAATCCCAACTAATATTTTGAAGAAACAAGATGAAATACTTATATATCTTTTACTAATAATTACGTAAAAGTCAATGGAAATCAATGCTATCATTTCTAAATATAAATGTGTCGTACGAGTATAAGTAGGTTTATATAATGATACAGAAACAACGCCCACCATTGGTTGAACAGTGCCCTACCGCCTACTGATTCAGTAACGCCTCCATTATCGATCATATTTTTTATTGCAGAGCAACTACGGTTCGTCCTTCACTGATTTACTTTCACCCCAATATCAAGAGGATTCTTCAGAGATCTTAGAAGAAAACTTAGATCCGTTCCCAGACGTCGAGTTCCACGCGCCGATTCCACCCGAAATCAAATCGCATCGAACTACTCCAGTGAGCGAGACTCCTTCGCCAACGCTCGGTCCAGCCCTGCCTAGTTTTGAGGAGACTTATTCAGTTCGTTATCCAAAACCCGAAATGGCCGAATTTGGTTTAAAAATGGAAGAGGACTGCTACAACGTTAGCGCTTATTCCCACCAGGGACACGCATCTCCGCACGTGTTATACCAATATCAACCTTCCATTCCTTATGTTCCTTCGCCGTATTACGCTCCGCCGCAACAATGCAGTCCTACGTTCGATACTGGAGGCGTGCCCCACAATCAAGACTCATATTCACTTCCCCCATTTTCAAATTCCGTCGATTTGCACGTGTCTACAGACCAGAGTGCAAGGCAAAGAAGAGCTTCACTGCCGGTACAGCGATCTGAATCGAATAGTTCGAACGACAGCCCGAAGCTGCACGGGCCGAAGGTGCACTGCATGCAGGCGTCAGCCCCGAGCTCCGCGTCCAGCTCGCCCGGCGGCGCCCCGGCCGACGGCGGGCTGCGCGCCGCGCCGCCCTCGCCCAGCCAGCTCTGCGCCGTGTGCGGGGACACCGCCGCCTGCCAGCATTACGGCGTTAGAACTTGCGAAGGATGCAAAGGCTTTTTTAAGCGAACAGTTCAAAAAGGGTCAAAATACGTATGTCTAGCGGAAAAATCTTGCCCTGTGGACAAAAGAAGAAGGAACAGATGCCAATTTTGTCGATTTCAAAAATGTCTTAACGTCGGCATGGTTAAGGAAGTCGTAAGAACAGATTCTTTAAAAGGAAGACGTGGGAGATTACCCTCGAAGCCAAAATGCCCTCAAGAATCACCCCCGAGTCCGCCCATTTCACTAATTACCGCCCTTGTAAGAGCGCATGTTGATACTTCGCCAGATTTTTCTAATCTCGATTACTCTCAGTACAGAGAACCTAACCCTATGGAGCCACCGATGTCCGACTCAGAAGTGATTCAGCAATTCTATTCGATCCTGACATCGTCGATTGATATGATAAAGGTTTTCGCTGAGAAGGTACCAGGTTATGGGGAGCTGTGCGCTGAAGATCGCGATCAACTCTTCGCTTCAGCGCGACTCGAATTATTTGTATTGCGACTTGCTTACCGCACGAGGCCTGAAGATACAAAGCTAGCTTTTTGCAATGGTTTAGTCCTCGACAAGCGACAGTGCCAACGATCATTTGGAGATTGGCTGCATGCGGTTCTCGACTTCAGCAACACGCTGCACTCAATGGACATTGACATTTCGACCTTTGCATGTTTGTGCGCGCTTACTCTGATTACAGGTAATTATATGTCTATTCCTTTTAACACTATAACTAGATTTACAGCTCTACAATGCCAGTATGCCTAAATAAATACTTAATCCAACTCTTAATAAATAAAACAGCGGCTTAGTGTTTTAACCGACTTTAAAAAAGGAGGATATAGTTGTTACCTAAAGTTGTTAAGAAATATTTGTGAATAGATATTTCAATTCAATTAAATTCAATTCAAGACATTTATTTCGACCAACTGGGATCATAGATAAAGTTAGTTACAGTTTCTTAGCCTAAAGTTAGTAAGTACTATAACCTAATACATATAAAATAAGGACAGTACTTAGTATGGCTTGACTGTCAGTACGTGGATCATATGGCAGTGATTCACATACTCACAGTCAAACCTCTCCGCAAATGCCCTCAGGATACCACTAGAGCTAGCCCGCACCCTGCGCGGGTGCGGGCTAGCTCTAGTGTAAAAAGTGAACGCAACACTGTTAGTAAAGAAACTTTTAATGTGTTACAGAGAGACACGGTCTGAAAGATACGCGGCGCGTGGAGGAGCTGCAAATGAGAATCATCGGCTGCCTGCGCGCGCACATGCCGACTGGCGGCGGGGCGAGCAGCGGCGCGCCGCACTTCTCGCGCGTGCTGGGCGCGCTGCCCGAGCTGCGCTCGCTCTCCGTGCAGGGCCTGCAGCGCATCTTCTACCTGAAGCTCGAGGACCTGGTACCCGCGCCGCCCCTCATCGAGAACATGTTCCGCGCCAGCCTGCCGTTCTAAACGCCGGGCCTCCCCTGCCCGCACTAATTCCCAGAGGACCACTCCAGCCTTCAAATGCATCTTCTTCTACTATTAAAATCCATCATCTCTATTATTTTTATAAGTGTTTAGATTAGAATATAATATATTTTTCTAGAGTATAGTTGAACATTATAGAACTCGATCTCCCGGTATCGATTTCAATCCTTTAAACACCTTTTATATGATAATTATTTTGATCAAACAAGACAATCGTACCGCTTAAGTAGGTAAGCTTAATTTATTGTAAATGTAGAAGGTAGTCGTATTTGGGTGTGATTTTGTTTAAACTTTGTCGTTATGTGTTTACCTATAAATAGTAGTCTGCATTTGAGTTACCGCTCGTGATCGATGGCATCTTGTCGTACAAAATATTCCTATGTTATTTACTTGCGTATTATATAGATACGAATAATCTAGTCAAAAGACTTAGAAATGTTACAATACTTGGCTCGTGATCTTCGAGCTTTTATAGTAAATTTAATAAAAGTTACTTTACGAATGATACCTAAAGGCATTTGATATGTGTATTGTTCGTGTCCTGTTGTTACTAAGTGTTGTTGGGGAGCTACGTGTCGACGCCGAGTCGCCGACGACGCGACGTCGTGTGTCGTGTCGGAAGAGCAAATTGTTGGAAGTTACCTTTTAGGTTTAAACTATTTCATAATATTTAGACGCTAGGCAGCTAAGGTAATTTTGTTACAATAAATAAGGCCAGAGAGAAAGTTCAGCATCACTAATATGACTCCTTACTCCAACGTGTCTTAAAGAGTACCTTTTATGGTGGAATACTTATTTGTTTTCTTGTGTACGATTGTACCTTGAGTAAGCTTTAAAATTATACATACATATTATATATGTATGTTATATTATTATCTATACCCTAAAAACATATCACTTAATCTCGAAATGAGCATTACTTTAGCAAAGTTGTAAAACCTTGCATAAATACTGCTAATAACTTGTCAATCATAAGAAAAAACTGGGCTCTCTCAAAAATTATTCCCAGTTACATTCAACTTTTTATACTTAGTAGTAAATTATTTGTGAGATACGAAAATACGAACTAACCAATCGTACCTACTCGTAAGTAGATATAAATCAAAATGACATTGGTATTCAACCAAATAAAATTTGGAAGAACTAGTGTAAATGATTATCTCGACCAATACAAATCAATACATGGAATGGCATAATGTGAACACGAAGCGTAAGTACTTAATTATTTTTTTATGAACCACAAGTACCTAATGAAATTACCGTACTTGTGTTGAGAATGAAAGTTGCCTTGTTAGATTTTCGTATATAATCTAAAACTAAGAACAACCTATGATGATATGTGTGGAACATCCGTTAACTTTCTGCCTATAGGTAGTAAGATATATGACTATGCTTGGGAGGAGGACATTGTAGTTAATAGGAAGTAAGAGTCTAAGAATGCGCGTAAGTTGATAATTTTGTACAATGTTGGTATATATAATTATAGAATATTCTAATGCTGGACTTTTTACTCGACAGGCAGGACCCTTTTATTCATGTCTACATATTAGTTAACTCGATAGATATTTAAGTACCTACCAGTGGAAGCATACATGATTCGTCCCATTGTCTACCGCAGCCGCCTTCATGTAACTAATGATACTTCCTTGGTTGTGCTTCTCGAATATTGTTGTTAGCTTTACCTCTGAGTCTCCTTCGAGTAACTCGTGTATTACCGCTTACTGAAAGGTCTCGTCAATAAGACGCCTGTCGTTGCTACATGATAGGACAATAGAGAGATCTCTCAGGGACCGAAGTCCAATGAGAGTTGTTTTGGATGTTATATTTATGCAACTGATTTAAGAAACTTCGATAGTGCGATGCAGAACTCGTCAGATTTGACAGGAGTGACGCCACATCAGCCCCCCTTTGAGACGGAGGGGTCAGTGATGTATGAAGAGAGAGTGCAGCTTGCCAGTGCTCAGAGCCAGCGTGGCGAGCGAGCGCTCAGAGCCAGGGTGGCGAGCGGAGAGAGAGAGAGAGAGAGAGAGAGAGAGTCTGGCTTGCTGAGAAGATTCGGGCGTCAGTCAGGATATTCAGAGTTGCGCTTATGTCCATTGTCGGGGTCACCAATGTAGAAGATAGGACAATAGAGAGATCTCTCAGGGACCGAAGTCCAATGAGAGTTGTTTTGGATGTTATATTTATGCAACTGATTTAAGAAACTTCGATAGTGCGATGCAGAACTCGTCAGATTTGACAGGAGTGACGCCACAGGTGATTAAATGTAAAAATGCACTTACTCGTAATAATTGTCTAAATATTTTTCTAGAGCACATAGTCTAGACACAATAAAACACTCCGTCATGTTAATGTATCTAACAGTCTTTAATAATCATATAATCGTATGTGGCTAACGCAGGCGTTCAAGACTCTAAATAGTATGATACATGAATTATTTTACTTGTCTTATGAAATTTATTTGGAATAGCACCGATACACGCCATGTCGTAATGCATTTCTTTTTTATCTCGGAATAGATAGATATGCTTTTGTTATTATGTATGTTTGTACGTTACACATTTTTATTTCCTTGTAAATATTTCGAAATATCTAATTATACTGATGCGGTTGCGTCTATTGAAAATAATCTGGTCTTATAAATTCTCAAAGAATTCACGATACCCACTTTCACTGGCAGGAACCCGCCTACCGGGCGCCTACGCCGTAGTCGCTTTCCGCTACATACGGGGAAAACCACGATATTGGCGTAGCGCGTAGCGGTTCATGGCAGTGAATGTGCAAGTGAACAAGGGCTGACGTACACCAAGTAATGACCCTACATTATATAGTTAGGTTTACAGGGTGTATTATTCAAACGCGGTAGTGAGGGAAAATCCGAAACTATAAGAGATACGGAAATTTGCTCTTAGGAGTCACGAGATCGATTTTAGAAAAAATAAAAACTGGATTCAAAGATTTCAATACCTTTTAATTGAAATACCAAAGATATATAATAATATGAACACATCTTCAGACGATTTTATTTTTTGTGATTATAAATAAAAACATAATACTTGTGTATACATAAGTATGTTTATTTAGATAATGTTTTTAAATTGTACAGTCAAGGGCACAAATATGTATTCACTCAAAGTTTCATAAATATGTAGGTATACTACAACCTTATTGTTGCAGAAATAAGGTCTGTGAACATATTTTTGAGACTTTGTGGTGTATACACATCGGTGCATCTTTAAAATTACTAATAATTTAATTACTTTCGTGCAGTTTTTCGCCAAGAGTAAATTTAATATTGATGGAATGTTTCACTTTAATTGCAACACAGTAGTAGATTTGATGGAATTTAATTATGGTTTCGGGTTTAGGATATATATTTGCAGAAATCAATGAAATCACGAAAAAAACGAATACCTAACCAATTTAATAACAATCGGTAGAAAAAAAACTGTCAGCAAAAATCTATACTTAAGCTGGATTATGGGTCGAAATGGAAAACGAAATATGGCGCTGATTCTTCGTATATTTCTATAGCTTGGAAGGGGTTCATTCAATTCAACGAGTTTTAATCTCAAAGGTTTAGTCTTTTAATATACAGTCGCCATTAGATATATCGGAGCGGCCAAAGTGCTCACAAATATCTGAACACGTCTCTACTGTCGAGGGATTAGAGATGTGTTCAGATATTTGTGAGCACTTTGGCCGCTCCGATATATCTAATGGCGACTGTACAGCATCACGAGGAAATGGCTGAACTCAATTTAACGGCCTCCGTAGCCCAGTGGGTAGTGACTCTGCCTACGAAGCTGGAGGTCCCGGGTTCGAATCCCGGTCAGGGCATTTATTTGTGTATTTATCACGAATATAATGTTCCTGAGTTATGGATGTATATGTATATAAGTATCTATATGTATGTATCTATTATATATATCATCGCCTAGTACCCACAACACAAGCCTTACTGAGTTTACCGTGGGCCTAGGTTGATTTGTGTAAGATTGTCCCGTAATATTTAAAAAAATTAAAAAAAAAAAATGCGAGCACCAGCTAGCTATACATCGGTAAAAAACTTCAGTAAAGCCCTTCTTGTTGTGTTCTGTTCGAATAACATTTGTTTTGTTTGTGTTACATTTTTCTTTATATACAGGTCACAAGTACCTAGTCACAACTATTCGAACCGGTCACAACTACATACAAGCAGGACTTTACTTAAGTAGGCAGGAGAGCTCCCTTCGGGGCGCGCCGGCGTCCATGCATACGAAGTGGAGGAATCTCCAAATACGTATGGGAAAAGAAAAAAAAATACTCTTAGAGTTTCGAATAGAGTAGGTATACATAGTCGCGCGGCAAATCGCCTATGAGATTGACTGACCAAATCAAGGCCGCGGTAGACGCACCCCTAAATATGTGCACAAGGAAGGCGGCCTTAAAATACGAATGGCGACGGATTGTCAAGCTTGCCACTAAACCGACATACGATCCCGACCACTCTGCCAAGAGTGAAGCGACTAAGAAGAAGATACATAGTACGATAACGCACAAATACATTATCCTCAATGAGCTGTTCACTTGTCTGAATTAGCAAAAGTAATAAATGATCACAGGCGATTCTCATTTTTGTGCATACTGTCACAGTGTCGTGGATGTGACTACCGCGGATGTAAAAAAAAATTGACGCGAGGCAGCCGATTGAAACAGCGGTTGCCTGAACATGTGTACGCTGTTATATTACGCGGCTACCTCGCGACAAATATTTTTTGTACATCCACGCCACGGTAGTGTAGTTCACGGCTGTGAAAGTGTGCACAAAAATGAGAATAATTGTAAACACTATGTACATAAAGTTCGCCCTATAGAAAATCGAATCTCAAATACCACTAATCGCCTGGGAAACCTCGCCTTAAATTCAGCAAGGTGTGATCCGTGTGATAAGTGCTTAATTCTTATCATTTCACGTGCAATGAGATGGTGTCTGTGTTGGATCCGTTGCCAGATAAGGCGATCGGCTCCTCTCGATCTCCAGTAGGCCGCATAGTTTAGGTGCAGTACCTACCTACCTACCTACCTTACCTACATAATTTATAAGCACTAGCGACGCGACAACGCCGCCCTTGCTGTTGGATCCAAGAAAACGAGTAAGTGATGTAGGTAAAACATAGTGTGAAAATAGTTATAAACATTACATAATAGTGAGCTAAATTATCTTATCATTCAATTAGGGGCGGAATTATTGCGAGCGTGATTAAAAGAGCTGAGAATGTAACAATCAAAGCTCGCGCGTTTCATGCGACTTAAGTAGGTACTGCAACACATTTGCACGGAAAAATCATGAAAATTGTATATGACAACTGATTTTTACTCATATATAGTAACACCACAAGAATTTTCAGAGGCGTCAATTATATTTATCACTTTTCTGTTTCCTATCCATCCTCGCCAGTGGCTCGGGTCGATATAAACGTCGGCTCGTTTTATGCACTTGTTGTACCGATTAATAATTTCGATCCGATCTACGATAGCACGATAGACCGAAACGCATCTACCAAATGATAAAGCATGAAAAAAGAATCGATTCTAATCTAGAAACTAATATTTGCCGTATTGTGGCGTAATTTCAATAAATCTCCACTTATAATAAATCACTAAATTAATGCGTAATTTCAATAAATGTATCAAAAAATTCGAACAATATTAGTAACATAATATTTTTTTTTAATGGCACGCTCGCGGTCTCTTTGCGCATTCAGCCAAACCACGAAAACCGAAACTCGAAGTTCGTATATCTGCATTCCTCTCACTCGAGTAATGTTAGTGCGATAGAGATACCCGAATATTTTCGAATTCTGAAGTTCGTGGTTTAATAGTACATTACTTACCTAGGGCGGTTAAACAAAGAATGTCTCAGATCGCAGGTATTTGACGCCCGAGCCGAAGGCAAGGGCGATAAAAATGCGCTCTGAGGCTTTCTTTATTACCGCCCGTGGTGAGTACAACATTTTACGTCTCTATCTGGCCAGGAAGTGGGGTTTTCCGCACGCAATGGGTGCGGTAATTCCTACTTTATGGCCAGGTATGACGTAAAAGAAAATACGGATGTCGGAAAGATTGAAAATAGGGGTGTAGACACTAAATAAAATATTCACAATGTTGTATTTTCTCGAAAAAGGACTTAAAATGAAGTCAAATGGAGAAAAAAACAATGCAAGAGGTTATTTAAGTGTTCGCTAAGTTATAATATAAGTGTCCAAAGTTTTAAGAGGGTCGGTCGGTCCCTTTTCTGCAAAACGCACCTTCATATGAAACGATTGTTTTTACTATGAAGCTCGAGGATCGTGACGTCACGGTCCCCAATCGTTTTCTCACTCTAACAAGCGATATTAAAACGGTTGTAGATTCGTAATTTTTAGAGATATTTGAACGGCTTTTTCGTGTCTTCTTTCTTTTGAAGTACCTACCTAATAATAAATGTTGAGTCTACTCCCCTATTCGGAAGACAAGCGGAAAGAGTAATATATATATTAAAGACTAGCTGTTGCCCGCGACTTCGTCCGCGTAGAACTTATACTTAGAAAATATAATGCAAACAATTTTCTACTTACCATCTTAAGGGATGATTTCCGAGGCAAAAACTATTCTATATCCTTCGAAATATTCTTCAAATTATCTCTATACCAAATTTCATCTAGGTACATGGATTTTATCCAAACTTTCACCCCCTATTTCATACCCTTAGGGAATGATTTTCGGGATAAAAACTATCTAATGTCATTCTTCGGGACTCAAACGACCTTTATACCAAATTTCATCTAAACGGGATTCATCCAAATTTTCACCCCCATTTCGACCCCTTAGGGAGTGATTTCCGGAATTAAAACTATCCTATGTCCTTTCCCAGGACTCAAGCTATCTCTTTACCAAATTGTATTAAAATGGGTTCCATCCGAATTTTTACCCCTTATTTCACCCCCTTAGGGGATGATTTCAGGGGTAAAAACTATCCCATGTCCTTTCCCAGGACTTAACCTATATCTACACCAAATTTCATCAAAATAGATTACATCCAAATTTTCACCCCCCCCCCCCCCTTTCACCCCCTTAGGGGATGATTTCCGGGATAAAACCTATTATATGTCCTTCCCCGGGACTCAAACTATATATATACCAAATTTCATCTAAATCGGTGCAGCGGTTTAAGTAGCTCCATACAAATTTCCACCCCCAATTTCAGCCCCTCAGATATAAAAACTACCCTTTATCCTTCCCCGGGGCTCAAACTATCTGTATAATAAATTTCATCTAAATCGGTTCAGCGGTTTAGGCGTGAAGAGGTAACAGACAGACAGACACACCTTAGCATTTATAATATTAATATGGAAGTATGGATTATTAGTATGGATAGTATGGGTTCTTTCCGCTTGTCTTCCAAATAGAGGTGTAGCTGTAGACTCACTTCAAAAGAAAGAAGAAAAGAAAAACTCATTCAAATATCTCAAAAAATTACGAAGCTTCAACCGTTTTAACGTCGCTTGTTAGAGTGAGAAAACGATCAGGGACCGTGACGTCACGATCCTCGAGCGTCATAGTAAAAAAACAATCGTTTCATTATAAAGGTGCGTTTTGCGGAAAAGAGACGCAACAAACCCCCTCTTAAAACTTTATACACTTATAACTTAGTGATTACCTATACGAGTATAGCCTCTTGCGTTGTTTTTTTTCGAGATAATACAACATTATGATTATTTTGTTTAGTGTCTACATCCCTATTTTCGATAAGATAAGATAAAATAAGATTTCTTTATTGTCAGAACTGTGTACATTTAGTTGTTTTGGGTAAAATAAAGTCCAACAGCTTGCCCATTTCGGACGTACAATATTAAACTTAAAGCTAGTCAAATATACTAAAACAATAACAACAATAGTATTTCCAAATAATTTTAACCATATTCACACATAAAATATTAATTAAGATCTATCCGACATCCGTATTTTCTTTTAAACCACGAACTTCGGAATTCGAAAATATTCGGGTATCTCTATCTCTATCGCACTAACAAATGACAGGAATGCAGATATACGAACTTCGAGTTTCGGTTTTTCGTGGTTTGGCTGAATACGCAAAGAGCGCGCGCGCGTGCCATTCAAAAAAACCAAGTTTATATTGTTCGAATTTGTTGTTAAATTTGTAGAAATTACGCCTTAATTCGACATTTGCGCATATAAGTTCGCATATCAAAATCGATTAATTTTATATTTGCTTTTGGTACCTATGTGTCTCGTCACTGTATATCGTAGACGGGATTAAAATTATTAATAGGCGAAAGAAAGGCAAAGAAATTCCGCCATTTTGTCCGTAGTATTTCTTATTAGTCTGTGATTTTGACGTTTCTTTTAGCTGACAGATGTGGCGGCGATATACTTAAAGAATAATAAATGAAAAATTAAATGGAAATAAATTAATTGTCGCAGTCGGATAAAAACTATCATAAGTTGCAGCTGGAATAATAATGTACCTATATAAAATGTTTCATATTTTTCCGTCCATGGGATGCTGAGAACATTCGTACCACAGAAAGCTTAGTTTCAAACTGGCTGATTCTTTTTTTAATTTAGAGATTTATTATAAGTGGAGATGAGTCATGTGAAGAAATAGATACCTTCAGGAAAAATAACTGTACGGATTGACAGCAAAAAGTAAAATAATTATATTTATGGGAACAAAAATATAAATGCCTATGTCCTGACTGACTCACTCACTCACTCACTGATTAATGCACAGCCGAAACTACTGGGGCTTGAGAGTTGAAATTTACACCAGATTTACCATTTAAAACGTAGGCAACGGATAAGAAGGGGTTTTTGGAAATCATACCCCTAAAGGGGTTAAATAGGGGTGCAAAGTTTGTGTGGGGAAAACTTTATTTTTAGAGCTAGAGACTTAAAACTTTGTTATTTTTAGAGCTAGAGACTTAAAACTTTGTATAAAGATTACTTATTGTATAAAGATTACTTATTAGAATACAAATAATGTACTTTCAACGTTTAGGAAAATTCTGCCACTAAGGGGATTAGAAAGGGGTGCAAATTTTGTATGGGGGAAACTATATTTTTTTAGCAAGAGACTTAAAACTTTGTAGAGAGATTACTTATTATAATACGTATAAAGTACTTTCAGCGTTTTAAAAAATTTCACCCCTCAGGGGGTTAAAAAGGGGTTGCAAAGTTTGTATGAGGGAAACTCCTTTTTGAGATAGAAGCTTAAAAGTTTTTAGAAAGATTACTTATTACGATACAAATAAAGTATTTTTAGCGTTTTGGAAAATTCCACCCCTAAGGGGATGAAAAAGGGGTGCAATGTTGGTAAGGGGGATTTTTTTGAAGCTAGAATCTCAAAACTATTTAGAAAGATTACATAATAAAAAAAAATAAGATTTGAGATTTGTAACTTCGATCTTAGCCTGTTTAGATTACCAAAATTATTTCAGCGTTTTTTTTTAATTCATCCCCTTATAAGACGTTCAAAGTTTGTATGGAGAGCAACACATTTTTAAAGTAAGGGATTTTTAACTTCGGTTTTAGTCAAAACAAACATGCTAAAATACTACAAAACTTATTTCAGCGTTTTTTTTCATTCATCGCCTAAGAAGGGTAAAGACATTTTTAAAGTAAGAAATTTGTAACTACGGTTTCAGCCTGTTTACTATAAGGGTTCAAAGGGGGTTCTAAGTTTGAATAGAGAGCAAGACATTTTGAAAGTAAGAGATTTGTAACTTCGGTTTTAGACTGTTTATTAAAAGACTAGGCACAAAACTAATTTCAATGCTTTTTTTTTAATTCATACATTAAACAAACATTAAGACGATAACATGTTATACGCGGAAGAAGTTGCGGGCAACAGCTAGTATGAATTAAAACTCTTAACTTCATTCTACATTAAATATATTTAAGAAGAATAATCAAAACCACTCTCCAAAATTGTTATGCTGACAAGACATAATAATTGAACATTTTATGATATTCTTCAGTGTGAATAATATGTTTAGCAGTAAGCCACCCCTTAATTCTCTTAAAAAGCAAAAACGGTCCAATTTATTAGGGAACAGTTACTTTCTTAGTTACCATTTCAAGTATCAAATTGCCATATTAAAAGTTTAATTTAAAACTCAGGCTCAACTTTCATTAGCCAGACTCTACACCAAATATAATATAAATAATCCCTAATCTATCTATCTAATAATATAATATCCCTTTTTAGGATTCCGTACCAAAAAGGTAAAAAAGGAACCCTTATGCCGGCTCTGTCCGTCTGTCCGTCTGTCACAACGTTAAATATCTCAGGAACTACTTATGTTATCTATTTGAAATTTGGAACAACTGTAAGAACACACCTGTACGGAAAATAAAAAATATATATATATATTTTTATTTTCTGTGTAAATGAGGAATATGAGGGGGGTTAATAATTCAAAGTCTAGTTAATAGATCAAGTGGGGTATTATATGAAAGGGCTGGATTTACGCTTTCTAAAACCATTTTTAGTTTTTTTTCTACAGTGGTTAAATTTTGATTTATTAAGGAATAGGTATGTTGAAAACAATACCATTCCCGCCCCCCTCCTTATCTCTGAAGTTTCATCATCATCATCATCATCATCATATCAGCCGAAAGACGTCCACTGCTGGACATAGGCCTCCCCCAAAGAGTTCCAAAGTGACCGGTCCTGCGCCACCCGCATCCAGCGGACTCCCGCGACCTTTACCAGGTCATCATTCCACCTTGTGGGAGGCCTACCAACGCCGCACCTTCCGGTACGTGGTCGCCACTCGAGAACCTTTCCGCCCCAACGGCCATCAGTTCTACTTGCAATGTGCCCCGCCCACTGTCACTTAAGTTTAGCGATTCGGATCGCTCCGAAGTTTACCAAGCGAAAATTCTGAAATTATTAATAATAAATAATACAGGAAAAATAAAACGATACCTCTATCGAGCGTATTTTTTTTTACTTATCAAAAATTATTTCTAAATTATGTTTGTAATTTTATTACTTTTGTATGAAATGTATTCAAATTCCTATGAGATTATCGTTAACGTCCCTCCTTTCAAATAAAATAATAATAATCGAAATCGGTACGCGTAATAAACAAATATCGCTGATAAACAAACATACTAGGTTGCAAGTTATTAGTACCAAAATGCAGATGGCGCTGTACAACGGTAACTTCTACTATGAGCTGTTTAAGATTGTTCAAGAATGAATGGGGTCGTGACGTGACGCGTATGGTGTATGAACGTTTGTATGGAACCCTCGGTGCGCGAGTCAGACTCATACTTGACCGGGTTTTTTTTTAAGAAGATGCTGAAGGAAATTGTAAATACAATATCGAAATATATCACAATATTATATTGGTATATATCAATATTATTTCAGATATCCGTTGTACAACGAATACAACGAAACAACGAATATCCGAAATAATATTTGAATATTCAAAACTTCAATAGCGCGATGCAGAACATCACACATTTCCACGCATATTCTAGAATAGCCGTAGTAGGTAATTCTCCAGATTTTTGTGTGCGTGTGTCCGTAGGGAGTACCGTCAGACCATATGAAACGTATAAAATAGTAGTTTATGCAATCGTTATATAATGGATGCTTTTTAAGTCGAGTACCACGTTTAGGCCACGAAGCTTGCTGAGTGGCCTAATTAAGGTACGAGACTTAAAAAGCTATTGTATACAATACTTTTCTACGAGTCAACGGAAATAATAATTTTTTAAACAAACTTGGTATCTATTGAAAATCGCCCTGCTGAAATGAAGCGCAGCAGCTTAGTAATTTTGCGCGTTGATGTCTTCACAGTTATCTTATACAGCTCCTGGATTCATAAGATGACTGCTGGCGGTTATCTTATGAAACCATACGAGCTCCGTGACGAGCTCGTGGAGCTCCAGGATTAAAAAGTATGTGATCTTAGTTTCGTGTACGAAATCTTAATTCAAAGATTAAAGTCGACGAGTAGAAAAAAGTTTGATGGAGTGGTGACCGCAGAGAAAATTAGAGAATTACCAATTGTATAAAGTCGCGTAGACGTAATAATCTTTGTTCTCAAGTGGCGACGATGAAATTTTCAGCAAAAACTACTGAACCGGATCAATAGATGAAATTTTCCAATATTGTAGTCGAGCTAGGGCTTACGATCGTGTCCGGATTTCGTGTAATCGCGTCGGGTACCCGTGTCCGTGTTATACGAACACGGTTTTAAGCGACCGGTTTGAACATATGCGTGTAATTAGCGCACGGGTTTTATCTTATCTTATCTTATCTAGATGAGGGCCCTTTCGGATGCACTTCGACCCAGTGGGATCTTTTGTGCATTTGCCCTCTCCTTTATGCCTGCTCCCAGCGCACGTGTACACGGGTACTACCAGTCCTTTAGGTGTGAAGCTAGGAACTATCCCGTTGTTCTAAGAATGTACATACAATACAAGTGTTCGTAGCTTTCCCGTTATAAAATCTTTTTTTTGTGAATGTACGAGTAAATAGCAGATTGATAAATGTAATAAATTATAACCAAGCACATTGAGTTCGCGTTCTCAAATTCAGATTTAAAAAAAAAGTAAGTACGAACCCATACCAATGTTATAAATGTGAACGTGTCTGTCTGTCTGTTACCTATTCAGGCTTAAACCGCTGAACTAATTTAGATGAAATTTGGTATAGAGATTTGAGTCCAGAGTCCGGGGGAAGGACATAAGATATAAATGAGTTTCACGCGGACGGAGTCGCGGTCAGAAGCTAGTAAGTTATATGTTTTTATGACCTTAAAATGTGGGAAATAATGTAGTAGCATTAATCTAGTTTTAGTTTTAAACCAGAATAGTTGTTACGAAGCTGGTGGTCCAAGATTGGGACCGTTAAGGCGTAATAGTAAAATAGAAGAAACAAGGAGGAGATTAGCACGACCATTTATTTACCTAAGTATAAGTAACCTCACAAATGGAAGTAGTCAGAAAATAAAAAGATGTATCTATTCAGAATTAGTCACATTTATTTCAAATTATGTGGGCCTTTAAGAACATTTCAATATCATAAATTAAATATAACACTTCAGTATGTGACTAAAAAAACCCCTACTCAGCTAATCGAAACATAATGATGATATTTTCTTTAAATCACAACTGCAGTTTTAAGTAGGTAGGTACTACAAACTTATAAATGTTCGGGACCAAAATCGCAAATCAGGCAAATGCGGATTTTATGGATTCCAAACAAAAGAACACCGTATTAAAGACGGGTGACATATCAAACAAAGCCAACTATCGACCTATGTCGCTGGCAACAATTGTAGCCAGGGTATTCGATGGCCTGCTTAACTTACAGTTGGATAGGTATATAAAACTAAATGACGCGCAGTTCGGCTTTCGCGCCGAAAATGCAATTGTTTGTTTGAAGCAGGCCATTGAATACTACACCCGCAGGAAGACGCCTATATATGCGTGTTTTTTAGATCTTTCCAAAGCCTTCGATCTTGTAAATTACGACCTACTTTGGAAAAAACTAGAGGAAGTGCAATTTCCTAAGGAACTTACACGCATATTTAGGTGTTGGTACGCGAGCCGGCGAAATAGTGTTCGTTGTGGTAACGAGCTGTCGGACGAATATGGCTTGGAGTGCGGGGTCAGGCAGGGGGGGCTTACCTCCCCCAAGCTCTTCAATCTGTACATGGATGCCCTTATCGGTGGGCTTAGCAGTATGCATGTTGGTTGTCACATAGACAGGGTTTGTTTTAATAACATAAGCTATGCTGATGACTTGGTACTGCTGAGTCCCTCGGTTGGTGGTATGCGTGTAGGTACTGATTGAGAAATGCGAAACCTATGCTCTAAGTCACGGCCTGAAGTACAATGTGCTCAAGAGCGAGTACATGGTATTTAAGGCGAGGAACAAGTGCCCATCTCATGTTCCACCCATTCGTTTGAATGGCGAGCTACTTAGTAGGGTTTATTCATTTAAATATCTTGGGCACTTGGTCACCGATGATCTGCGTGACGATGCGGATATCGAACGCGAGCGTAGGGCATTGGCCGTCAGGGCCAACATGATAGCCCGGAGGTTCAGCAGGTGTACAGCGCAAGTTAAAGTAACACTCTTTCGAGCGTACTGTACTTCGCTGTACGCCTGTAGCCTGTGGACGAGGTACACGAAGCGTGCTATTAATGCCATGCGTGTACAATATAATGACGCCTAAGTAGATGTATTCTGTGAACCGCATTAAGATTTTCACACATAAATCGAAAAAAAACGTTAAGTTTTAGGGGTCCCCATACTGAGAACTGAAACTCAAAAAAAAAAATATTTTGCATCAAACCCATACGTGTGTACGGGGGTATCTATGGATAGGGTCATTTCGCCGGTTGGCGACCACCTAATTTCATGTGCCGGTTAGCGACCACTTAGCTGACTTGGTGAACTGAAAGTATATTTTCTAGTTTTTTTTGTAAATTCCTATTCCATAACTACAAACAATAAGGCATACGGCTGACTGTTTCAATAGGCTCTGTAGAATTGATGTTATCTTCAATTGAAAAAACCATGTTCTTCAAGTGGTCGCTAACCGAAGGTGGTCGCGTAACCGGCGAAATGACCCTAGGTCTTTAAAAATCATATTGAGGTTTCTAATATCATTTTTTTCTAAACTGAATAGTTTGCGCGAGAGACACTTCCAAAGTGGTAAAATGTGTGCCCCCCCCCCCCCCTGTAACTTCTAAAATAAGAGAGTGATAAAACTAAAAAAATATATGATGTACATTCCATGCAAACTTCCACCGAAAATTGGTTTGAACGAGATCTAGTAAGTAGTTTTTTTTAATACGTCATAAGGAGCAGTATACGCAACGGGCATATGGGGCCCTTAGGGTCCAGTATAATAATGCGTTCCGGGTGTTGATGGGACTGCCTCGTTTCTGTAGCGCATCAGGGATGTTCGCGGCGGCGCGTGTGGACTGTTTTTATACGAGCATGCGTACGCGCGCAGCATCCCTGGTGCGCAGGGTGCGCCGCAGTCCCAACAGCATTCTGCGCATGATAGCGGACAGGGTTGACTGTCCCTACATGTCGCACTGCGAGGGACTACACTCCCCTGTCAGTGTTGTTTTGTTTTAAATGTAAGTTTAGCTGTAACTACTAACCCCCTAGTTTTTGTATATTCTACTAACAACATGTGTCCATGGTTACACGAAATAAAAATTTCATTCATTCATTCATTCATTCATAAATCGTTAACCGCACTTTATTTCACGGAACCCTTCATGTGCGAGTCCGAGTCGCACTTGGCCGCTTTTATTCTTTTATATTCCCACTACCACACAATCATATCAACTACCAGAACGAAGCCGGGTACTCCAGCTAGTACCTAATATAAATGCGAAAGTAACTCTTTCTATCTTAGTGGTAGTCGTACAAGTCCAATTTCAAAGAAAAACCGCAAATCGATCTACAGTTTAGCCATTTGGCACACGCATACTTAACTAGAGGTCAAAACAAAATTTTTGACAGCAGTTCCTAAAAAAAATTTCCTTAGGAGGGGAGTGCCATGACATTTAATTTTTTGTATGGAAAAATTTTTTTTTTTTAGAAACCTATCGTGTGTGGTGTGATATTTTGTGTCAAAAACTAAACAAACTATACCAGGCCCCGTAGCATGGATGGCCTTATCACGCGACAAGTGACAGGATAGAGCATCCGTCCCTGGCTGACACCGTTCGATAGAACGAGACGACGCGCTTATCACTTATCGCGTGATATCCATGCTACGGGGCCATCTGATGAAAAGGCGCAGTTAAAGGGTTAAAGAAGTATTTCCCGTTGGATATATGGATACTAAGTATCATTTTATGATTAATATCCTACTGTATCTGTACTACAGTTCCATAAGTCACGTCAAATAGGTATTGAAGTAGAACTGTGTCACTTTGTAGTATTGAAAAATAAAAATAAAATACTTAATGAAGTTATTTTCATAATTGCTTTTTTGAGGTTAGAAATGAGGACATTACGTATTATTTGTGGTATATTGTATTATAAAACAAATCAGCCATATCGTGTCTGGAGGAGCCCAAACTGGGTATGTTTCGAAAATTGATTTTGAGTTAATTTAAAAAAAAATTATAAAATGTAATGATGTGGTATATAATTTTAGAATCGCCTCAAAATGCCCTTTCATTAGATAGAATCTGAAAAAAAAATTTTTTTCCATACAAAAAATTAAATGTCATGGTACTCCCCTCCTAAGGGATTTTTTTTAGGAACTGCGTGTCAAAAAATTTGTTTTGACCTCTAGTATGCGTGTGCCAAATGGCTAAACTGCAGATCGATTTGCGGTTTTTTTAATCGTACACAAGCTACACTATCTGTCTGTCTACCTTTACACGCTTAAACCGTTGAACCGATTGAGATGAAATTTGGTATAGAGATAGTTTTAACCCGGGGAACGACATAGGATAGTTTTTATTCCAGAAGTCATCTCCTAAGGAGGTGAAATGGGGGCGGAAATTTGTATGGAGGCACGATATAAACGACGGATGAAGTCCTGGGCAAAAGCTAGTCTATAAATAATATGAGGATAGGAAGGTCGCTTAGTAATCCGTTCAATCATCGAACGGGCAAAACCGAGAAGGTTCAAAATGTACATGTACACTCAGCGTCAAATACTTTGTAGCAACCAAAGTAGTCAAATAGTTCGGTACACCATACATATATTTAGTACTAGCTGTTGCCCGCGACTTCGTCCGCGTAGAACTTTTTATCGTCTTAGAAAATGATTTCTCTCAATACAAAATTTGAACCCTCTTTTAGGGGATAATAAAAAAGAAAAGTTGATGTTCATTTTCTAGTTTGTGAACAAACAGTCTAAAACCAAACTTACAAATCTCATACTTTAAAAATGCCTTGAAATACTCAAACTTTGAACCAATTTTAACACTCTTAGGGGATGAATTTGGAAAAACTCTGAAATCAGTTTTGTAGTCTTTTAACGTACAGAATAAGACCGAAGTTAAAAATCTCTTACTCACACTTTAAAATTTTATTGCTCGCCATTTAAAATTTGAACCCCCTTTTAAACCCCCTTAGAGGTTGAATTTTTCTAATCGCTGAAAGAACTTTTTTCGTAAACTTTTAAGTCTCTAGCTCAAAAAAAGTGTTGCCCATACAAAGCTTTCTTAACCTTCTTAGGGGTGGAATTTTCTAAAACTCTGAAAGTACTTTATTATTAATTTTAATAAGTAACATTTTGAATAGTTTTAAGTCTAGTAAAAAAAAAGTTTTTCCCACACAACACTGGCTACCCTTCTTAAGGATCTTAAGGATCCCCTTAGGGATGGAGTTTTCTAAAACGCTGAAAGTTCTTTTTTAGTATTCTAATAAGTAATCTTTTTGCAAAGTTTTAAGTCTAACTCAAAAAAAAGTGTTGCCCATGCAAAGCTTGCTCTCCTTTTTAACCCTATTAGGGGTGGAATTTTCTAAAACGATTTGTGTTCTTTTTTTGTATTTTAATAAGTAATCTTTCTACAAAGTTTCAAGTCTCTAACTCAAAAACATAAACTTTCCCTGATAAAAACTTTGCACCCCTTTTTATCCCCCTTAGGGATAGATTTTTTCAAAACGCTGAAAGTCTTTTTTTTTGTATTTTTATAAGTAATCTTTCTACAAAGTTAATTTAAGTGTCTAGCTCACAAAAAGTGTTCCCCATACAAACCTTGCACCCTTTTTTAACCCCCTTAGGGAATGATTTTTGTAAAACGCCGAATGTAGTATTTTTCATGTTCTAATAAGTAATTTTTCGACAAAATTTTAAGTCTCTATTAAAAAAAAAAATGTTTTTCCCATACAAACTTTGCACCCTATTTTACCCCCTTAGGGGTGAAATTTTCTAAAACGCTGAAAGTACTTTCTTTGTATTTAAATAATCTTTCTACAAAGTTTTAGGACTCTAGCTAAAAAAAATAGTTTCCCACATACAAACTTTGCACCCCTATTTTAGCCCCCTATTTTTACGGGTAGAATTTTCTAAAACGCTGAAAGTACTTAATTTGTATTCTGATGACTAATCTTTCTACAAAGTTTTAAGTCTCTATTTAAAAAAAATATTGTTTCCCCCATACAACATTTGCACCCCTATTTTACCCCCTTAGGGGTTGATTTTTTTAAAACACTGAATCTAGGTACTTTATTTGTATTCTAATGAATAATTTCTCTACAAAGTTTTAAGTCTCTATTTAAAAAAAAGTAGTTTTTCCCATACAAACTTTGCACTCTATTTTACCCCTTTAGGGGTAGAATTTTCTAAAACCCTGAAAGTTCTTTATTTGTATTCTAATGACTGATCTTTCTACAAAGTTTTAAGTCTCTATATAAAAAAAAAATGTTTCCCCCATACAAACCTTGCACCCCTATTTTACCCCCGTAGGGGTGGAATTTTCCAAAACGCTGAAAGTGTTTCATTTGTATTCTAATAACTAATTTTTCTACAAAGTTTAAGTCTATAGCTCAAAAAAAAAAGGTTCTCCCATACAAACTTTGCACCCCCATTTTACCCCCTTAGGGGTAGAATTTTCAAAAATCCCTTTTTATCCCTAGCCCACGTTATAAAAGCAACATACTGTGCAAAAATCAACTCTCTAAGATTAGTAGTTTCGGCTGTGCGTTGATGAGTGAGTGATTGAGTGAATAAGTCAGTCAGGACATAGGCATTTATTATGTATAAATAGATAGAAGATAATGAAACTCCCATTCAAATATCTCAAAAAATTATGAAGCTACATCCGTTTTAATATCGCTTGTTAGAGTGAGAAAACGATGAGGGACTGTGACGTCAATATACTCGAGCGTCATAGTAAAAAACAATCGTTTCATATGAAGGTGCGTTTTGCGGAAAAGGGACAGAATTGTCATTCAAACTCCCTCTTAAAACTTTGGACTCTTATAACTTAATCATTACCTATATAACCTCTTGCTTTGTTTTTTTCTCCATTTGACTATATTTATTTTAAATTATTTTTCGAGAAAATACATTATGATTATTTACCATATTTTCGATTCCTGAGCTATAACCACGAACTTCGGAATTCGAAAATATTCGGGTATCTCTATCTCTATCGCACTAACCATACTCGAGTGACAGGGATGCAAATATATGAACATTGAGTATCGGTTTTCGTGGTAGCGCCGCAGGTACTTTGGCTGAATGCGCCGAGCGCGTGCCATTGTCATTCAAAAAAAACAAATTCGTGTTAATTATATTGTTCAAATTTGTTGATTTCATTTATTGAAATTACGACATAAAACGACATTTGCGCATATAAGTTCTCATATCAGAATCGAATATTTTTTTATGGTTTATATTTTAGCATTTGTCTCGTAAAGGTCTATCGTAGACGGGATTTAAATTATTAATAAGTGAAAGGCAAAGCAATTCCGCCATTTTGACGAAAATTTGACGGTTCTTATAGCTGACAGTTGGAGCAGCGTTTGATTTCAATAAAAATAAATGAAAAATTAAATGAAGTCGTATATTTCGGAAAATTAATTATCTGTCGCAGTCGGATAAAAACTATCCTAAGTTGCAGCTAGAATAATAATGTACCTATATAAAATGTTTCATATTTTTCCGTTCATGGGATGCTGAGAACATTCGAACCGCGCAAAGCTTAGTTTCAAACTGGCTGATTCTTTTTTTAATTTAGAGATTTATTATAAGTGGAGATGGTGTACCGAACTATTTGGCCACTTTGACTGCTACAGAGTATTTGACGCTGAGTGTACCTAAAGACCATTTTCTTTCAT
Organism: Epinotia brunnichana; assembly: GCA_963854355.1. Lineage (NCBI taxonomy): Eukaryota > Metazoa > Arthropoda > Insecta > Lepidoptera > Tortricidae > Epinotia > Epinotia brunnichana. The sequence goes on along the minus strand of OY977939.1, from coordinate 14,892,525 downwards.
TTTAGTATCATTATCGTCCAATCCCAGCATAGCCCTCTCCATTGCCCTTTGAGTGACTTTGAACCTACTTATGAGGCCCATAGTAACCGACCACGTTTCCGTGCCATATGTCATCACTGGCAACACACACTGGTCAAAGACTCTCGTCTTGAGACACTGCGGAATATTGGACGAAAAGATTTGCCGTAGCTTCCCGAATGCTGCCCAGCCGAGTCGGATTCGACGATTGCGCGATCGCATCAGAAATGAGGCTATCCGCAGCAGAACCAAGGTAACCGATATAGCCCTCCGAATTGCTAAACTTAAGTGGCAGTTGCACGTAGAACCGATGGCCGTTGGGGCGGAAAGGTTCTCGAGTGACGACCACGTACCGGAAGGCGCGGCGTGGGTAGGCCCCCCACAAGGTGAACTCATGACCTGGTAAAGGTCGCGGGAGTCCGCTGGATGCGGGTGGCGCAGGACCGGCCATTGTGGCACTCTTTGGGGGAGGCCTATGTCCAGCAGTGGACGTCTTTCGGCTGATATGATGATGATGATGATGATCGTCCAATGGCAAGCGGAACTGGATCGATATCGAAGAGCCTGGCTAAAGTTAGTGGGCATTAGGTACATAAAATATACTATGTTTCCCATAGACACACCTACCCACATCATTATTAATACTATAGGTATGTACCTATAAACAATATAATATGTAAGAACAATAGAAAATACCTACGTACCTCTCACCCCCGCCACTCATAGAAAACCCTTATATTATTTCTAACTATACCTAGGTACTTCATACTAATGTCAATGACGGATGAAAAACATAAATTTTGTACGATTCACTACACGATTTGTCCGTTACTTCATGTTTCTTTGAATGTATACGCAAAGATTACTTACTTACATGAATCTTCGTGTGAATCCTTTTACATGGGCGGGCATCGCAAGGGGGTTCACATGTTGTCCTCTCTATTTTCGAAAGTGTTTTCGCCCACTGTTGGCCATGCACCTTTCTTCTTCCATACAGCAGCCATTTCAGCTTGATTTGATATCGTATCGATTTGCGACTTCTACACTTCTTCTACATATACCTAAAATAGGTAAATAAAAATAGGTAATACTTATCAAAGGGTACAATATACATACTGAGATAGGCAGGCAACTCGACCAAATTGAGAAGGCATTTAATGCTTGCGTATACAGGCGCCATCTCTTCTGCGATACTTAAAACTTTTCTTTGAATGTACAAAACATACAAAAAGTGCGTCGGTCACAGGATTTGAACCCCGGATCATCGACTCCATATACCGCCGTCTGAACCCCTAGGGGCCTAGGCTACTGATGTCTTATGACAAGACGGCGAATTTTGAAATACCTTGACAGCCTAGCCTAGCAATCGCTAGAGCTTCAGAGAGTTCGCCAGCTATCCAGTAGGTGACACTATTTTCAATAAGAAACTGGATTTACATTTAGTTCTAAGTTCCCATAGCATGGTATGACATATTTATTTGATTATTTGTGACACATATTTCAATTCAAAGAGTATTATGATTAATATAGAGAAATTATAAAACATCAACTTGAGACGATGAAGTATCTACCTTATGCTAAGGACGTTTTAACAATACCAATACCGAGCGAGATGGTAGGTGACACTATTTTCAATAAGAAACTGGATTTGCATTAAGTTCTAAGTTCGCATAGCATGGTATGTATATAAATATTGTATAAATATATATAATATTGCTGGCTGCAAAGCTAGCAACATGGTGAGCAGGGTCCATTTCGTGACAAAATGTGTATTGTATTATTTCTTTTGTATGTGTTATTTTTTTATTGTCACGAATAAATATTTGAATTTGAATTTTTATTCAATAGGGAACATTACGCAAAACTCTTCGTAGGTGGCGACACTAGCAGCGTTGACATTGTATCTTGTTCCCACTTGCGGTATTGTCTATGCAAGCATCCTTGTCACTCATTTGACAATCAATTGTGCATGTGTGTGTGAATCCCTATATTCCTATACTGTTTTACTATTAGTGGTAGTGCTGCCTCTGGCGGCAGAACATTGCAGTAATGTTCCCTATTGTAGTATTTGTGTCATACAATACAATACTAACATTGTTTTCCTGATTTTATGGTTTTAATATTGGTTATGGGCGAATAAATAGCCGTAAATTCAGTGGGTTGTATTGCCATTGTATTTACAATTAAATTTAACATTTTAGTAAATTGTAAAATATAATGTTACATAATGGTTGAAAATGGTTCAACGGAAAATATTACGCTAAATAATCTCATCGTACCTAAGTACCGGTTCTAATATATCCATCGGTGAATTAGAAGGAGTTAATAACTATGCGACGTGGAAATTTCAAATGAAGTTGTTATTAATAGACAATGGCTTATGGGAATTTGCTATTGGGTCTGGTGACACGCGTACGAATCCCACCAAAGATCAAAAAGCTTATGCAAAGATGTGTTTGAATATACAAAATGCGATGACAGCTTTTGATGCTTGGAAAATTTTAAAATATGCACATGAGAATGCTGGCATTAGTCGTAGACTCGTTTTAAAGAGAAAATTAGCGCAAATAAAGTATGAAGAATATGATTGCATGGATTATCTTGGAAATATTATTTCCGTAACGCAGGAACTGGCAGACATTGGCTGCAATATTGACGACGAGGAGTTGGGAGAATTAATGTTAATTGGCTTGCCATCGGAATTTGACCCTCTCAAAATGGTAATGAATGAATGAATGAATGATTTATTTGATAAACACAACCACAACCTTAAATACAAATGCTTAAAACTAGGAAAAAATAAAAAGAAGTACAATGTTGAGGGTGGTCTCAAAAAGGAGTCCACTCAGCATGTGTCGGAGCATGGAAAACCCCGACGCTGATTTTCAATGATTTTGAATGGAGGCCTCGAATGCAAAATTGGGATCTGATTTTGTTAAATGACAATTAATCCAAAGTGAATTTAAAAAACAGTCATCAAGTTCAAATTTGGAACTATCTGAAAAGATTCTTATTGCAAAAAAACAAATTTGTTCCCATCTGTCACAACTGTCATGCCAAAGGACATATTAAGCCTAAATGTCCTAAGTTGAAGAAGAATTTAAAGAAGATTTCGAATAACGATTCGACTCAAGATGATGCATCATCGAAAAAGGGAATGAATGCTTCTTTATTTTCATCTGACACTGCTTTAGTTGGTACTGTTTGTGATACTAATAGTTGGATTTTGGATTCGGGATGCACAAGTCATATAACTAATCGTAAGGATTGGTTGTATAATTACTCTCATGGCGTTAAAACCCAGATTACTACTGCCAATAGTGATATGATGTATAGCGAAGGCGTAGGCAATGTCAATGTGACGTTGCACAATAGCCAAATGTCGCAGGTTATAAAAAAAAGGCTTTTTAAGTTAGTCTAAGTGACAAATAATAGTACTGAGGTATTAAATAAATTGACCCGCCACACTTACCTATAGGTAATTGCTCGGATTTCAGTCGGACCAAGTCCTTGAACCTTTCCTGTCAAGGGTCCTCTTGCGGTATAACTTGGGCTGGTGGACCTACCGGGTGATTAGTCAAAATGCCATATTCTTTAACACCTAATGTATTTCTGTTTAATGCTTATCGCACTCGCAAAGTGTCTCTACCTTAAACCTAAGCGGAATTTGCTCGGGCAAACGCGACTTATATCGAACCGAACGCGGGGATCCCTCAGAGTCAACGACGCAACACAACGCAACGCGACCTGGCCAGGAGTTTAAGATGTGAATTGTCACTTACGGCGGAAAGTCCGGATTAAAGTCATTACTGATGCTCTGTATATGTGCCAAACGTAGCAGCGAATCTTTTGTCCGTAAGCCAAGTAGCAGCAAAAGGTTATGTCTTAATTTTTGATATTAATAAATGTAATGTTTACAGGAGGGATAATGTGTCCGTTACTGGTTCCAGTGAGCTGCAAGCTACTATTGTGGGCGGTATATACAAGATTGATCGGAGAGAGGATTGTTATTCACCTATATTAAACGTCCAAAGGGTTAAGAAGTTCACCGAAGGTAAAGCTTTTGTATCAAATTCTAGTTCATTGGAGCTATGGCATCGTCGCCTAGGACACTTGTTTTAAAGGTATGTTAACCCTTCGCGATTCTTTAGCCCACGGTATTATTTTTCCAAATGGAAGCTTGAATACATGCCCTCCCTGCATTGAAGGAAAACAAAAGAGCAAATCTTTTCCACGTGGTCAAGCTCATAGAAGCGTGACTAAATTGGATTTAATCCATATCTACAGCCCGGCTAGCACACTAATCGGACATATATTTACGTTCGGACGTATAACTTTACGATTGTTCCCGTTTTTACGTTACTTAGCTAACATGGTAATCTCGCTGCATTTATTTATGCCATAGCGTAAAATATACGTTGTAAAATTATTACATTCATTTCATTCGTTCAATAGTAGTCTATGGTTAGAAGCCCATTATAATACTACCTAATTAAAGAGTAATGATAGCACGCACAGTTTACTAAACAGTTGTTCTCCTGTATTATGTTTTGTTATAATAGTTTTTTGTTGTTATTTACTTTACTCCCACCCCGCAAAAAGTTTTACGTAGTGGTTTTAAGTGATGAAGCGAGTACCAAAACACATGTAAGTTTATAATTGAATCAAAATATTTGTAAGTTCGTGTAATATATTTTATTACAACACAAGCAAAAAATCTTAATCATTGCGTTATTTATAGGTATTTATACGTTATAATTTCAGCTAGATCATGATTATACATCATGATCTAGCTGAAATTCAAAATTCTAGATCATTGTTTCAGGAAACGATAGGAGTTTTGAAACTGAAACCGTATGTGACAGAAATCGAAGAAATCCTGCGAAAATTATATTGTTTTCATAGTGTTAAAATTTATCCGGGGTCTCGAGTGACCCACATAAAATTTCGTCCGTCAACGGCTTGTCGCGGTGATCGCGAAGTCTGTTATTGAGGTATGTACTCTATCTGTCACTCTTAGTGTATTTTCACTGGTAACACTGGCGATCGAGGTCGACGAGTGTTATATGTCAGAGCGGGGAGAAATGGCGGGAACGAGGTGAGACAAGTCGGGAGAGGGAGTCCGATGGCTGGGACGGGATACGCGGTGTGGCGCGTGTAATGACATACAGGAGACTCTTGGTAAGCGAAAGATATCTATAATCTTGATATATATATAGATATTGCGGCGACCTTGAATTAACGTCTACCTTGAGATAGAGCTGAGTTGAAGAATATATTGATATTCTTTGTGTGTAGCTCGAGTATGAATGTAACAAGTGAGGTGGCTGATGGTTATCGGTTTGAGTTACTGGAGGTTCTTTATGGAGGCTGATGGATGAGCTGTAGGGGTTGTTTTGGAGGCTCGCCGGGGACCACATGGTCCCCACCTCAGTACTCATCGCATAGCTATATGAGCTGAGTTGAGAGATATGGGAGTAATGAGTTGCGGGATGCACGATGAGTTCTCCCGTGGAGATTCAGTTGTGCCGTGCATCCACCGATAAGAGCCACGAGACTTGGGACCCTTCTAATTTTCCTCGAGAGAGTTGAGGTTACATTCATAACAAGAGATACGAGTTTTGAGAGTAGATGAAATTGAGCGCCCATCGAGTGTTGATTCATGGTCGCTGCAGTAGCTGTCATATACTGTGCTTTATATATGTATAGATCCATGTAGCGAGATTATTATTACATCCCCCTAAGAGTAAATCTCCGCTACATGTTTTGGTGGAGATGCTTAAAAAAGAAAAGTCTGTCGGTGGTGGTTCATGTGTTTGGAGAGATAAAAGAGTTGTACTTAATGTTGAAATATTTCTGTATTCAACTATTTTTTTGGTTTGGGTATGCCCATGGTGGTGCGTACACATGGGACGGTTTGACCCATTGTGGTGCGTACACATAGACAGTAATATTACCCAGCCATGAAAAGAATGTGCATATTTCGAGTTCAATACTGGAAGGTAGAATTCGATTACACGGTGAACCGGCAGACAGACGATTCCTTGTTTTTTTCCCCCTTTTGTTTCAGCTTCTTTTCCACAGATCAGCATTTGTTTAGGAACGGCGATTACGTTTTTTATTCTAGCAACACTGAATTTAGTCTCTGACCACGTTCAGAAATACGCCACTGTTTATGTTTGGTCAAATGCATGTGCAAATTTAATTGTCATTTTGCGCCTGTTTCCTCGTAAGTTTTATTACAATTTTTTTTTTATTGTTTAAAGACAAAAAGAAACATATATTAAAATATTTACTTGTTGTTTTCATTTCCCCACGGACGTTATTTACGTTACGAAATGTTCATTGTGTTTGGAACGGAACGTTTCGGGTACCACAGATCGATCGGCCGGATCGTATAGAGGAGGTTTAAGAGTGAAGTCTATTTAATCTATGGTTTGTGCCTTTGCTATTTACCCGCTCTTTTTTCCTTTCGTGTGTTGTGAGAAAAGTTTGTTATAGAAGAAAATATCGAATAAAAGTGCCCAATTACTTAATTAAAGAGTGCTAAAGTTTGGAAGCAGACCGCTAAAAAAACTGTCATTAGCATCAAACGAAATGCAAGATTTACATAATATTTAGAAGCATATGAAGTATATCGGTAGCTTGCATTGCGTACAAAATGGACTTTCTGCTTTCCACATTGCAATTGCGCCTAGAACGGCTAACAGAAGCGTTAAAGGGAGCCGCAGAGACCCTTAACAGCATTGAGACTGGCGTAGCAAGCGACAGGGTAATTGCCGTGAGAATTAACGTTAAAAATAGATTGTTATCGCTCACAACAGATTTAGATAGATATTTGTCTGGGGCGACGGATATAAAAGAAGATTTCTGCATTAAATAAGAGATACGCAAGTAAAAGCGGAGGACACGCTGACCGAATTAGAAATTGCGATGAAACTATACTGCCATGAAGGAGAGAACAATCATAGAACGCGTCTACCTAAGTTAGAGTTAGGGAAGTATAACGGTGACATCCTAAAATGGAACACTTTTTGGGATAAGTTTGAGGCCAACGTTGATAGTAAACACATTGCCAACGTTGAGAAGCTTTCATATTTGTTGCGTCATTAGAGGGGCCAGCCCTTCAGGCAGTTGAGGGTCTGGAAACTACTAACATAAACTACCCGATTGTGGTAGACATTCTGAATAGGCGCTTTGGTAAACCTACGAAGGTCATCGATGCTCACAACGAGGCTTTGCAAAATCTTGCTGTAGCGAAGGATTCACCTGAAGACTGTAGGCGCACTCTAAACATTATAGAGAAGCACCTGAGGTTATTAGAGGCTCTAGGGGAGAAACTTGATGCTAGTCACCTTAGAGTTATCATACTTAATAAATTTCCATCAAGAGTGGTATACCAAGTGCGGCTAATGTCAACCGATGATTATTTTGCTGCAATCCGGAAAGCTGTGGATGCTGTAATAACAGCCATGGAGAGTTCAGTTGTTACAAACATGGAGAGTTCTGCGATTCCAGTAAAGTCTAGTGACACAACGGAGATGAGTACACCTGCTTCAACAGCAACACTGCAAATTGGAGCTGTAAAGAAGAGGAAATGGCAACAGAAGAGGGAAGCAATTTCAAGTCAACCTTACAGGAAACGCCCTAAGAGAATGATATATTATGTATATATTATGCATATTTTGTAATGAAGAACGTTACAGTGAGGACTGTGCCAAATTTAACACATATAAGGAGATGATTGGGAAGCTGAAAGATAGGTGCTATGTGTGCTTTCAAATAGGACACCGTGCCTCCAAGTGTACAAGAAGGAGGAAATGTGTACATTGTTCTAGGATGCATAATAGAGCGCTTTGCCGTCAGAAGGTGCAGAAGGGTGAGGCTAATGATACGAGTATGATACTTTCAAACACAACTTCAGCTAATGTACAGTTAAATAAGCCATCTAATTTCTTACAGACAGCAGTAACCCAAGTAAGGACAGCGGAAGGGAGAAGTCTGAGCATTAGACTTTTACTTGATTCTGGAAGTCAACGAACTTACATTACAAACAGAATAGCAAAATTATTACGAATTAAACCTGATGGAGAAGATTGTTTGATGATTTATACATTTGGATCAGAAAAGCCTAGAGAAATGTTATGCCCATATGCAACAATAACTGTAGTGAGTAAACGTAATTTTGAAAGACTGATTAGAGTGAATATAGTTCCATACATCACTGCAGAGGTACCCGTAGCTAAGGTAGAATCACCAATGATAGACATCTTGGCGGACGATGCTTCTACTGGTGAAGGCATCGATTTGTTGATTGGAAATGACTTATTCTTCTCATTTATCAGGAAGAGTGTTGATTTAGGAAATAATACCTTTCTAGTAGATTCTGATTTTGGTTGGTTCCTCGCAGGAAGTGCTACTAACAACAGAGAAGGGGACACTCTATCAGTGGCTACATATTGCCAGTGGCATGATATCAATCAAGACTTTACAGAACCAGATCTTCCTCTGCGTACCATAGATGTAAAAATTTTGTGGTCACTTGAGAGCATCGGGATATGTGATTCTCCAAAAACTACATGTGAGGAAGAAGCCGTTCAGCATTTTAACAAGACTGTCAAATACAGTGAAGGAAGGTACCTGGTGAAGTGGCCGTGGATAGAGTATCCACCAAAATTGCCTACTAATTTTGGACTTGCCTTTGGAAGATTAAAGGGTGTATTACGAAGATCAAATAAAGAAGTCATGGCGTAGTATGAGAAAATCTTGAAGGAACAGCTTGAAGCTAACATAATAGAAGTTGTGGATCCTACCGTTCCTGCTGACTATCAAGTTCACTATCTACCTTTTCATATGGTTCAGCAGAAGGGAAAAAGGGGTCGTCTAGTCTACGATGCTTCAGCTAAGCTGAAAAATGAGAAAAGCTTGAATGAATGCTTATATAGAGGTCCGAACATGCTGGAAGACCTTCCGGGGTTGATACTGAAATTTAGAATTGGAGAAATTGCTATCACCGCCGATGTTAAAAAGGCTTTTCTTCAGGTTGGCCTACAAGAAGAAGACAGGGATGTGACCAGGTTTCTCTGGGTCAATGATTTGGAAAGGGAACTGACTGAAGACAATATCACGCAATATAGGTTCTGCAGGGTGCCTTTTGGAGTAATATCGAGCCCCTTCCTCTTAGCGGCAACAATTCGATATCACCTTTCAAAGACTAACAAAAGTCTTCTTCCAGTGATAGCAGATAAATGTTGTGTAGACAATTTAGTGACGTCAGTTCAATCAAGAGAAGAGGCTCTCATTTTGTATGCTCAAACAACAAACTCATTTAAAGAATTAGGAATCAACATACGAGACTGGATGTCTAATGACAAAGATTTTGTAGACAACGTTCCCAAGCAAAAAAGAGCTACACAGGAAAGTGAAATGAAGATCCTCGGTTTGGTATGGAATTTGGAAAATGACACTTTACGGCTCAAACTGAATAACGAAACTTTTGAGAGTGAGATCATAGATAGAGGCATTACAAAAAAAGGAGTCTTGAGAGTGCTAGCACGTATTTATGATCCATGCGGGTTTGTTTCACTTGAATTGCTAGGATATCTGATAGGAAGTAGACATCTGAGGTATGTTAAAAGCCACATAGACCTAAATATACGCAAGATATATTTGTGGACAGATAGTCAAGTTGTCATAGCTTGGATCAAATCAAATAGACTACTTCCACCATTTGTATTGAGACGAGTCAATGAGATTAAGCAAATTAAAGACATCTTAGGTGCAGAGCTGCACTATGTCAACTCAAAAGAAAGGCCAGAGTTGTGGTATCACAAACAGGATCTATGGCTCCATGGTCCAGATTTTCTACTACAAGACCAAAGTGATTGGCCTAAGGAGCAGGGAAAGGAAGAAATGTGCTTGGCCGGGAGGGCTCTGGACACGATGGATGGTCCAGAGATGACAATGAAAGGTTATGAAGACCAATATAGTGATCTTAACCTTTCTGAAATGGAGGATAATCCTGCAGCCACAGCCCTTCAGGAATGTTTGGAGTCTATGCAAAACCCGTCAGATGAAGAAAAGTGTGACGAGACAGTGACTGAGATTAAGAAGTTACAAGATAAATACTTTTCAGATGAAGTTTCAGGAAAGGTGACCAGTTTGTCACGAAACTTAGGTCTCTTTGTAGATGAAGATGGGATCTTAAGATGCAAAGGAAGGTTCGCGAATGCTAATTTATCGTATGATAAGAGATATCCCATTCTGATTCCGAAGAAATCATCCTTCACAACCGAGATAATACTAAAGACGCATAGAGACAACTACCATGTTGGGGTCCCACACACGCTAAGTATATTACGCGAAAAGTATTGGATCGCACATGGGCGAGCCCAAGTACAGAAAGCTCTGAAGAGATGTTCGCAGTGTGAAAAGTATTCTGGAGGTCCTTACAAACTGCCACCACCACCTGCACTGCCCAGTGAAAGGGTTAATTATAGTTCTCCATTTACTTTTACTGGATTAGACTATCTGGGTCCGGCATTAGTGGAGACAAATACTGGCAGAGAAAAAAGATGGATTTGTCTTATGACATGTCTAGCAATTCGTGCTGTACATTTGGAGTTGGTCAAGGCCTTGACGGCTGAGGAGTGCTTGCTGGCGATACGTCGTTTCGTGGCGGCCAGAGGACTACCTAAAGTATTAATATCGGACAATGCACTACAGTTCAAGTTAACAAGTGAAGTACTAATCCATTCATACTGCCAGGAGAAACATATCAAGTGGAAATTCATCACGCAGCTTGCGCCTTGGCAAGGCGGTTTTTACGAAAGATTAGTTGCACTGGTAAATAAATAAATAAGATATTACGGGACGATCTTACACAAATCAACCTAGGCCCACGGTAAGCTCAGTAAGGCTTGTGTTGTGGGTACTAGGCGATGATATATATAATAGATACATATATATAGATACTTATATACATATATAACATCCATAACTCAGGAACAAATATTCGTGATAAATACACAAATAAATGCCCTGACCGGGATTCGAACCCGGGACCTCCAGCTTCGTAGGCAGAGTCACTACCCACTGGGCTACGGAGGCCGTTAGCAGTGGTAAAGCACTGCTTAAAGCGCACACTCGACAAGCATTTATTGACAGAGGGTCAAATGCATACAATAGTGAAGGAGATTGAGGCTGTATTGAACACAAGACCTTTGACTACAGTGGGTTCCGACCCAGAGGGAGTGCTGCGACCAGCTGATTTTCTGTCTCTTGGTCAGTGTCTAGAAATAAACCCAGAACTTGGCGAGGGAACCTCGCAAGGCACCAATACTAAAGTTGACTTGGTTGAAGGCCGGAAGAGAGGTCAGAGGATTCTTAACGAATATAAAGAGATGTTCACCAATCAATACCTACCAAGTCTGCGGGACAGATTCATTCACTCTCATAAACAACCGCGAGTGATGTCAAAGAAGTCTCCAGAAGTCGGTGATATTGTACAGATTAAGAATGATTCCAAAAATAGAATCAATTGGAAGGTCGGTAAAATCTCGAATTTAATCAAAAGCCGGGATGGTGAATGCCGAGCAGCCAAAGTGGTAGTTGGGAATATAGAGTTTACGAGATTCATAGCCCATCTGTATCCGTTAGAGTCTAATACGTACGGCCTATCGAATTATGCACAACTACCATCACATGACAACGAGATGGCAGAGACACCAACTAAATACATGGATAGAACTGAAGCTTTGGAACCTATAAAAGCATCAGAAAGATTGTGTCACCAGAGCCCGAGATGTAAATTGATGAGCTAACAATCCCTACTAAATCTGCAAAAGAGAAAGATGTTTCTGTATTAGAGTCTGAAGATAGTCCTATGCAAACTGAGCAAGCTCCCGCTACTGATACGCACGAGTACTGATGTGCCGTTCCCGGGAATATTAATACTATATACTAATATAATACTAAGTAAAGTTTGTACATTTAACGGTGCAGTGCAGTACATGATATAAATGTGGTAGCGTATCTGACTATTTTATGCATTCGAACGGCACCGTTAGAAAACAGACAATAATAATTATGGACATGTTAATATTCAGAATAAAGATTAAAAGTTACACGAGTACAAATAATTTAAACAAAGAAAAGACAAAAGCGTTACCTACAAGGAAAAAATCCGTTGCTCTCAGGAAACTCCGTAAAATAGTTAATAGGGTACAAACACAGATAAGAGCAGACGTAAATTTTCTATGAACATTCGTAAATTAACAAAAGCGTTATATAATCATCACAGTTCAATTTCAAATCACAACAAATATCTTATAAATAAAATCTCGCTAAGATCGTTACAAACTAAGTAACGTAACTTCAAAACTAAATAAGATACAACAGCATTACTGAATCATCACAGTTGGCTTAAAAATCACAGTTCACAGTGTAAAAAACATTAAACTAGATACTTAACTTTAACATGAGTAGTATACAATCTGAAAATATCTATAATGCTTATAAATATGTATAATTTGTGAATGTTTTTTTTAAGTCTGGGCGATGTGTGCTATGATTTTTATGTTAACATCTGTAAATATTAGATTTACTTAGTTCTATAAAGTCACTGTCATCAGTGTCGCTATCGTCAGAATTATGACCATTCCTCGTTCTGATATTTTCAACTTCAGTATCACTGAGAGCCAAGTCAGAATTGGACAAACTTAAATTTGAATTTTCCTCAAAATCCGCAATATCTGAAAAATCTTCTTCGGAGTCTGAACTTGCATTTCCTGAGTCCCAAACACAATCAGATAAAATTGGCATTTTAGGTTTTTGTGGAGTTGGTTTATTTATAAGTTTCCAGTTGTGTGATATGAAGGTCACTTTTCCTGCTCTATTTGTTTTTAGGCGATTTCTTTTTTTTGAGTGAATATTAGAAAAAGTCGAAAACGATATTTCTACTGCTGCTGAAGTTGCAGGTACCGATAGCACTTTCAAAGCTATTTTCCCTAATACGGTCTTCGAAAAAAGGGTTTCCCACCAAACCATTGGTTCCAACTTTTCTGCCATTTTCCACAAAAAATCTTTTTCATATACACTTTTACGACTTTTGTAGTTAGCGATATCGACTAATATCTCGGCAGCATCATCATTAGTCATATTGATTATGACTTCGCAACCATCTAGGTGTTCTTCATTTGTTAAATAAGCCCCTTGATATTTGGGATTCAAAATTGCTGCGGCTAAATGCAAAGGTTTTAAAGCATTCAGTTTCCTTTCTGCAAATTTATTTTTGAAGCTGGCCAAATTGTCTTCTAAGAAGTCTTTTGAAGTCGAGGTATCTAATAATTTATGTAGATCATCAAATACTTTATGCACTAAGTGCACTGCATGGTAATCTCCTTCTAACATTAAAATCCATTGCACGATTGGCTTTAACAATGTTTCGAGATTTTGCAATTCTGACCAGACACCTTCATTTAAGAGTATAGTTTTATATGGTTCCAATGGTCCTGTTGCCTATACTGCCATGTTTTGTAGTATTACCTTCGATTTCATATAACTCTGCAAACAGAATAAATAGCTTCCCCATCTGGTTTTCACCGGCAAATGGAGTGTAATGTTCACAGACTTTTCTTCAGCGATCCTTCTATATTCTGCACCAAGAATGTGGGAACATGAAATCTGTTTGATGACATTGACAATGTTTTTAAACAATCTTCTAATCTTCAATAGTTTCAATATATCTCCTATTAAAAGATGTAAAGTGTGAGCTAAACACCCAGTCCATTGTGTTTAATATTTGTCATGGAGAAGTTTGCCGAAACGCACCATATTGGCTGCATTATCTGTTACAACTCCAAAAAACTTTGACGTGTCAAAATCTTCCATTATATTTGACACCTGATCACATAGATACTCAGATGTGTGTCTGTTATTGACTGTCTCGATAAATTTGTAAAACAAGGGCTTCGGAGTATACACGATTACATTTATAATCGGCTCTTTTCTTACATTGGACCAGCCGTCTATCGCGACGTGTAAAACACTGGCTCGTTTTATTTTATCCTTCACGTCATTTTCTACTTCTGCATATTCTTTGTCCAACAGAGTTGTTGCTAGCTGTTTTCGTGACGGTAATGTATATAAGGGATTCACCTTTTCGAATGCTTACCTCCACAATGGATGCTCAAACAGCGAAAATGGCGAGCCAGTAACATAAATCGCTCTTGCAATAGCTTGGTGGATTCCAACCTGAGAAAAATAATAAATAATGTTACTATTGCACCTAAAAAACACATGGTTATAAATATTTGTCAGAAAGCCAGTGCAGCATACTTAGTAAGTATAGGACTTTTCTTGTATTTCTGGATAAAGTTACGTACTTTATTTATTTTATATTATATCACGTACAAATACTTTGTATAAAATGTTCAATTTTAAAAACTTTACAATAGCATTATCATACCACAATTACGTATCGTCCTATATTTTAAAACACAGTTAAATTACCACGTGTTGCACGGCCGTTTACATTTCACTATCGTACAATTCAATTGATGTAACATTACTCATATTCTTTTGACAACTTACTGTTTCTGCGGAGCTCATGCTGGTTATAGAGCTGCTCGACATATCTACCACAGTAGAGTCTTCGATGGGCTCTCGATATTGGCTATGTGATGGTGAAGAAGAACTAGGTTCACCATGCGATCTACTTGAAGCACTACTGGACTTATTCTTTTCACGGTCTTTAAAAAAACACTGTATTACGACACATGGTGTTTTGGGGCATTTACTTAAATGGCAGGCGATTTTTGTCGCATTATTAAATAAATACACTCTATTGCAGTATTTGCAACAAAACGTGACTTTATTACTAACGTTATACGTAGTAAAATGTTCAAACACTATACTCTTCGGCTTCATGATTCAAGCACATCTACGCACGTCTTGATACGTGAGAAGACTGAACTAGTGCTACACTCTACCTTTTTAGAGGAAGTGAGATGACAGATACTATGACAGAAAGAGATAGAAACATAACGCTTAAATAACAGGTAAACAAATATTGCACATAAAATGCATCTCGAAAAGGAGGAACAATATTGTGATCGATACAAAAGCTAAAATGTACTGTATATCACTATACATGTATTTGTAAAACATGTATACTTCGCATTAAAACGTAGTTTTTAGCGAAAGTCATTTTATTTTTAGGAGTACTATTCCTTGTAACTAACTTTAATAAAATTTTACGTCGCCCAATATGTATTCCAATATTCCCCTGTTTTGGGAATATTCCCGGGCACATGGGAATATTCCCGGGAATATTCCCACGGCACATCACTACGCACGAGGCAGAAATGAGAGAGCCAAGTGTTATTAAGAATTAAGAATTTTTATTAATTCACACATAGGTTAACAGTATTACACCAAATCACTTATGTGGTACCTACAAAATACATAACATAACTAAAGATATTTATACACACTTTATGCGAAATTGAAAACATACGGTAACGATATAAAACAGTAAACAAAAACTAAAATAAACTCATAAACAACTTCAACAAGACACATGTCCCAGTTTAAATCTAAACTCTGTTATGCGATAAGAATGTTAATACTTTTCTACAGAACTGTTCTTGTATTATATACATACATATATATATACGTCAAATGCTAACATGCTCTTGATTTTGGCACATAAAACTTGACGATATGAGCAGTTGACGGACGAAATTTTATGTAGGTCACTCGAGACCCCGGATAAATTTTAACACTATGAAAACAATATAATTTTCACATGATTTCTCCGATTTCTGTCACATATACGGTTTCACTTTAAAAACTCCTATCATCCCCTGAAACAATGATGTAGCATTTTGAATTTTAGCGAGAACATGATTACTGATTAGGATTACCTATAAACAAAGCAATTATGAAGATTATTTGCTTGTGTTATAATAAAATATATTACACAAAATTCCAAATATTATTGATTTAATTCAAAACTTATATATGTGTTTTGGGACTCGCTTCATCAATTTAAACCACAACGTAAAACTTTTCGCGGGGCGAGAGCAAAGTAAATAAAAACAAAAATAGTACATTGTTTAACAAGGGGCGTATGAGGAATATTGCAAACGAGAGTCTATCAGAAGCCCGACGCCGTAAGGCGGAGGGCTTTTGATGACTCGAGTTTGCAATATTCTTACGCCCGTGTTATATACAATGTTTTTCATCACATTTGCGAGGAAATAAATAACTACAAAAGACAGAAAAATCTATGTTTTATACAAGCGCACCAATTAAATGTTGACAAAATTGACAACTTCACTTCCAGATCAGTGCGAGTGGGGGGCGTAGTTTCAATATTTCAACCAATCACAGAGCATGGAGCATGAGGTTCTTGTAGGGCATGGCCTGCTCGATTACCAATCACAGAGCCAGAATTCTTGTCGTACGCGGCCGTCAAGATTTGCTTAACCAATCAGATCACACACAAGCTCATTACTCCCTTGGGACCATTATTTCCCGCGGGAACAATTTAGGCCATTGTCCTTCCGTATACAGGCATAGAATAACACCATTTATGAGCAAGTGTGATGATAACCATTATAACCATTATAACTTAATACAGGAGCACAACTGTTTAGTAAACTGTGCAGTGCTTATCATTACTCTTTAATTAGGCAGTATAATGGGCGTCTAACCATAGACTACTATTGAACGAATTAAATGAATGTAATAATTTTGCTACATATATTTTAAGCTATGGCATAAATATATGCTGCGAGATTACCATGTTAGCTAAGTAACGTAAAAATGGCCACAATTGTAAATTTATACGTCCAAACGTAAATATATGTCCGATTAGTGTGCTAGCCGGGCAGACATAGGTCCACATATATCAGCCGGGCTAGCACACTAGCAAAATGATGACTTTTATGCACATGTTTTAAGTCCACAACCGACGTATACAATTTTACTGTAATGAGCTAACATGGTATACCGTCATCTACGTAAAATGTGACCATTTATATGTCTTGCACATAAAACTATTTTTTTTACGTCTAAAGCTAACATGCTCTTGATTTTGACACATAAAACTTGACGATATGAGCCGTTGACGGACAAAATTTTATGTGGGTCACTCGAGACCCCGGATAAATTTTAACACTATGAAAACAATATAATTTTCGCAGGATTTCTCCGATTTCTGTCACAACACATACGTTTTCAGTTTCAAAACTCCTATCGTCTCCTGAAACAATGATCTAGAATTTTAAAGCCTAGCTAGATCATTTACCTATAAAATGATTAAAATTTTTTGCTTGTGTTGTAATAATAGTACATTACTTACCTAGGGCGGTTAAACAAAGAATGTCTCAGATCGCAGGTATTTGACGCCCGAGCCGAAGGCAAGGGCGATAAATATGCGCTCTGAGGCTTTCTTTATTACCGCCCGTGGTGAGTACAAAATTTTACGTCTCTATCTGGCCAGGAAGTGGGGTTTTCCGCACGCATAGCGTGCGGTAATTCCTACTTTATGGCCAGGTATGACGTAAAATATATTACACAAACTTTTTGATTCATTATAAACCTACATGTGTTTTGGTACTTGCTTCATCACTTAAAACCACTACCTACGTCAAACTTTTTGCGGGGTGGTAGTAAAGTAAATAAAAACAAAAAACTATTATAACACAACTTAATACAGGAGAACAACTGTTTAGTAAACTGTGCAGTGCTTATCATTACTTTTTAATTAGGTAGTATTATAATGGGCTTCTAACCATAGACTACTATTGAACGAATGAAATGAATGTAATAATTAGAGATGCGCCGAATATGGGTTTTACCGAATACGAATATTCGGCCGAATCTTCGGTCCAGCTTTTGCCGAACCGAATATTCGGCCGAATAGTTCGGTTCAAAGGAATGCCTTATGCCTTGATTAGCCGTTCCAAAACAGACTCATTTTTCAGTGGTAAAAATCTTATTGATTTTTAAATGAAACATTTATACTAAAGGTAGTTAAATAACAATAAGAATCAGTTTCAGAATAATTTCAGATTTCACAGGACAATGACTATATTACTTGTTACATTCTTACAACTTGCAGACAAAAAACCTGCAAAATTATTCGGTAAATATTCGGCATTTGAACCGAATAATTCGGCCGAATAACGAACATTGAAAAACGTGCCGAATATGCCGAATACCGAATATTTACCGAATATTCGGCGCATCTCTAGTAATAATTATATAAATATATGCTGCAAGGTTACCATGTTAGCTAAGTAACGTAAAAATGGACACAATCGTAAAGTTATACGTCCAAACGTAAGTATATGTCCGATTAGTGTGCTAGCCGGGCTATTCCAGCACAGAAGCCGAATACTATGCATTAGGTATTGCCGTTAAAGAAGCAAAATTTATTTGTAATTTTTTGCGCGAACTTAACTTTAAGGAACAACCGCCTTTCACTATTTACAATGATAATAGGAGTACGTTAAAAATGGTGGAGAATGAATGCTTCAGAAGAAGCAAACATATAAATGTCTGTCACCATTTCATACGAGAATGTGTAGATCGAAAACTTATCATTCTAGATTATATGCCCTCCTCTTAACTGGAAGCTGATATATTCACAAAGGCTTTGCCCAAGGTGAAACATAATTACTTTATCAAATGCTTAACTTTATTAAATAAAACAATTTGAATGGATATTATCGTATATATATTATTGTGTATCAGATATATTCCGACGCTTAGGTTTGATGAATAACACATTTTGTTTCTGATCAATTTGATGTTGTAAAAATAATAAACCGTTTAGTGGGACAGACCTTATTTGTAAAATTATACCCCTTTTATGATAATAATAAATAAATAAATAATAAATAATAATTACGCTGCGAGCTACTGACGAGAGTAAGGGGCAGTGTTAAAACCTCCTTAGCATAAGGTAGATACTTATACTTCATCGTCTCAAGTTGATGTTTTATAATTAAAATAGGTATGTGTCACAAATAAATATGTCATACAATACTAACATTGTTTTCCTGATTTTATGGTTCTCGCTCAATCTTATAAGGCCGGCCACAGAAACACGAAATTTTCATTCGGTTTCCGTACGGAATGACAGGTGGGAACGGGACGTCGCTCTACACATGTATAGCGCTATCTCACTTGCACATGTCATTCCGTACGGAAACCGAATGAAAATTCCGTGTTGCTGTGGCCGGCCTTATAAGATTGAGCGAGAGAATCGTAGATTGAGGATATGAGAGAATGAACCACGTATAGTTGTTTTTCAGAAACGATCAGAAATAAATCAAAACAGTGATTTTGAGTTGTTATAGTATTTCATTAAAAAAAACCTACAATTCGGATCAGACGTAACTAGTGGCAAAGAATTTGTAGTGGTCACGTCACGGAATGACAATAGTGACACTAGTGACAGCAGTCAGCAGTAAACAAGTGACATTTTGTTTTGTGGCTAACGAAATTATAATATAATGACGAATAAACTTTTATGTTGCGTTTTAATAAAAACGATATATAACATTCAATCAAACCGGTGAAAGCGTTTCCTACTGTATTTTGAGACAGAATTTACGTATATTAACTCTTATTGTAGTGGCTATAATCGAATTTCACTATGTCGGAAACGAACCATATGAAGGATGTACTAGATAAGAATTTAGAAGATTTTGAGATCCAAGAAGTTCTCAACAATGGAACAGATCTCAGAGAGTACGCCTTGCAAGTTGACAAAGGTATAAAAGAGGCAGAAAAAAATTCTGTGGCTGATTACTTGAAAGAAAGTGGAAACATTAGCTCACTTCACAACCAGATCGAGGAATGTGATGGTATACTAGCTCGCATGGAAAGCATGCTCATGGTGTTCCAAGTATGTACCATAATTATAATTGTTGTGTGTGTTTTATTTTATTTTATTTATTTTACATAAATTCCTTATATTATTGATTGCCAGCCACATTACAAAAAAACAAAGAGGTATAAATTGTTGCGTTGAAATCATGATGATGATGATATCCCTCATCACGGACATAGGGCTCTTAGAAGGTTTTCACATCTGGTATGGTCCTAGGTGGCAGCCTCAATCTGCTTCCAGCCATGGCCTGTTGAGGCTTTTTTTTTTTCAACTCCAATTTGTACAATGTCGACCTGGGGCCTATTGCAATAGTACATTTTACAACTAGTGTGAAAAGAATGTCTTTTTACCACTAGTACCGAGGTATCTTGCCACGAGCTGAAAGCGAGTGGCAAGACTCGGTACGAGTGGTAAAAGACATTTCACACGTGTTGTAAACGACGTTTTTTAATACAATTGCGAAAAAATAATAAATTAATATTCGTCATTTATATATTAATGAATTCTTTAAATAAATTTATATTATTGTACCTCGATCTCAACTGTTAGTGGCTGCATCGAAACTTCTGCTTGCGTATGCGCTCCTGGTACCTATAGGTGGACCGTTTAACTCGGTCCTCGCCTGCGCGGCGCGCGGGTGCAGGGGTATGACTATAACGGGCTGCGGGCGACGTGCGGAAGGCAAACCCCGGCGCCCGCACCCCGTTATCGTCATACCCCTGCACCCGCGCGCTGCGCAAGCGAGGAATGAGTTAAGCGGTCTACCTACAGATGCGTACATTTTCAGCTTCAAAAATGACTTTCATACTAACGCGATCAAAAATAAATACTCCTAGTATTCGTAAGCGTTTTTAATTTCATAATTTCCAAGTAAAAAATCTAATATAAAATTACTGCGTTTCGAAAGTATAGTTTGGAACTAAAAAGTAAAAAGCACTAGTGCGAGAAATTGAGCTTCTCGCACGCTACGCAGCCACAAAAAGTACCACTTTTTGAGCAACTGTATTAAAAAACATCTTTTTATCTCCTCGCATTAGAAAGAGACTTCTGCTTGTATAATAAGTTGTAAATTATTATCGCTTAATATATGTAGTACCACATTTGCCACTTTTTGCTGTTCGGAACTATCTTACAGCCCTGGGCACCACGGAAGACCAGCGCTGTGGCATTGTTTAATGTCAGAGCATATGCTGAGTGTTCCCCTCTGGGGTATATTGGGCCAAGTGTCAGAATGTCCAAGATGTCAAAATGACAACAAAATAATGCCCAATTGTTAAAATGCCCAGTTGGCATAATGTCAAGCTACCAAAACAACAAATTGTTAAAACGTCTAATTGCCATAATGTCAAGCTACCAAAACAACAAATTGTTAAAATCTCGGATTGTCATAATGTCCAATATCAAAACACCCAATTACCTACCTGTTCTACTCTAAGGCAGGTTGGTGTAGGTACGACGACAAGCGAAGAGAGGAGGCGTGTTAGGAAGAACTGCGACCCTACAGCGTGCGAGCCGAGCGAGTGAAGCGAGCGTGCCGCGGCATCGGCCGGTGAAGCGCCAGAACCGACGGCGGTACATACTCATACTCATACTCATTTATTCATAAAATATAAAAATGTACATGTCAAAAATAGAATTATAATATGTCAAATGAATTTGATTATTCAACTAGTATAACATAACAATATTTAGGTATGAGTAACAAAATGTCAAAATTAGAATTATAATATGTCACATGAATTTGATTATTCAATTAATATAACATAACAATATTTAGGTATGAATAACAAAATGTCAACATTATACAATGATTAAAATTATTATTATTACCAATATTTTATACATACTCCTTAATATTATAAAAAGCTTTATCAGTCAGCCATTTTTTTAGCTTATTAAGAAATGTCGCATCATTTTCAATATCTTTCAATTCGGAGGGTAATTTATTGTAGATACCCGGCCCTACTACAGACATTATTTTTGTTGATTTCATAAGTCGACAACATGTCGTGGCCAGGCCCTACTACAGACATTATTTTTGTTGATTTCATAAGTCGACAACATGTCGTGGCCAATGTGTTTTTATTCCTCTGAGCAAGACGCATGCTTTTTGAAGTGTATTTTGGAATTTGGTGTATATTGCTTTATGCATATTAGATAATCTTTATAACATCTGGACATTATGACACCTTGGACATTCTGGCACTTGGCCCAACATACCCCGGAGGGTTATAAACTTTCTTGACGTGATTACGGCTTATAAATCGATGCACACTGGCAGAATGCACGAAAAAGTATGACTCATCGTCACGTTCCGCCTGAGCCGAGTGTTCGGCTTTATATTATCACGTAAAATTATCGTCCATAAACCGAATTTATAGACAACAATTTTTTTAATATAAGTTCTGTGTTTTGTTATAAATTGTTAGGTGGTGTTATTTTGGCTGGCAATACTTCAATTAATTTCTTTCTTTCTAAATTGTTATGCAATGGGCCCCTGGTTTCCGGAGAACTTGCCCTGTTTAACTTTGCTTGGATAGGTGGCAATGTAATAGGAAAAAAATAAATACCTCTACTTTTTTATTTGGATTACAGAATGACTTGGGAAGCATTAGTAATGAAATCATCATTTTACAAAAACGGTCTGTCAGCATGTCAGTCCAGCTGTCTAACAGGCAGGTCCTAAAAGGGCCATTATCCTCATTTATTGAAGATATGGCAGTTTCAGAAACACTCATCTTGTAAGTAATAACATTTAGTACATTCAAAAGTATCCCCATTTACCAGCTATACTCAACCTGCGGCCCACCGTGCACCGTGCCATTGCAAGTGATCCGCAATGC
Organism: Epinotia brunnichana; assembly: GCA_963854355.1. Classification (NCBI taxonomy): domain Eukaryota; kingdom Metazoa; phylum Arthropoda; class Insecta; order Lepidoptera; family Tortricidae; genus Epinotia; species Epinotia brunnichana. The sequence goes on along the minus strand of OY977939.1, from coordinate 14,869,755 downwards.
GATGCTAGTATAAAAACCTTGTGGCCCGGGGCACCTTAGCTAAAATGTCTTTGCAGCCCTTGTAGAAAAAAGGTTGAGTATGGCTGCCCCATACTTGTTGTTATCATGCTGTTTTTCTGTACAGTATGATCTTATTATTATTTTATTTTCAGTGGCATAAATAATGTACCAGTTATGGATAAAGAGTTTATGATACAGTTAGCAATTTTAAGCCAAAAACTGAACTTTGTCAAAGAACAAGATTTTAAGGAAACCAAAGCTTGCCATGATGTGAAGGATGTGCTGGAAAAACTAAAAATAAAGGCTGTGGCAAAAATAAGAACTTATATACTGGAGCAGATTTACAAATTTCGGAAACCAATGGCCAATTATCAAATACCCCAGAATGCTATGTTGAAATATAAGTTTTTCTTCGAGTTCATATTGGCCAATGAAAGGAATGTTGCACAAGAGATTTGCAATGAGTATATAGACACATTGAGTAAAGTATATTACTCATACTTCAAATCTTATGCATCTAGATTGGACAAGCTAAAATATGAGGAAGCACCAACTAAAGATGATCTAATGGGGATTGAAGATGGTGTGAAAGGGAGCTTCTTCCAGAAGTCAAACTTAAAAAACAAGAGCACTATATTCACTATTGGCAACCGTGGGGATGTTCTGGCGCAGCAACTGGAAGCCCCAATTATAGTGCCTCATGTTCAGCAGAAGACAAAGGTAAAATTGTCTCTGAAAAAAAACTATGTATTCATGGGGGGTTAAATCATCATTTGCTTTCCCTATCCTATATATATATGGGGTTAGTGCATGTATGTTTCTTTCACACCTCTTTGCTGCCCACTGTGTTGTCACTCATAACAGCCTGAAGCGTTCATAGCCCGGCGGCGCCTGCGTATCGGAAACGATAACGCAGGTCAAGCAAAAATGGCAGGGGTCAGTCTTTGGATGGGTGACCGCCTGTTTGAGTGGTTACTATAAATGAGCGCTTCCGTGCTTTGAAAGGCACGCTAAGCAGTTGATCCCGGTTGCTGTCTATGACAGTAGTCGTAGCCGAGTTAGAGGCCTTCGGGCGGCTTAAGAATCTCTAACAGTCGAGTTGCCCACTCACTTGACAAAGGGGGGACAACTGTCACTCGCGTCCGCAGGAGCTACCTACCACAACCCTGCACGTGTACCCTGGGTGGTACTAAAGAGTGACAAACTCAAAAGGCCAAAAATAATATATGCCATACGATGAAATAAAAACTAAACTCACTTCCTTCCCATGTACCTATAAGACTCAATAAGCATATGCCTCATGTTAAAATTGATAACGTAGTGTTGCTAAATGGATAATAAAGTATAAATTATAATTAAAATCATATAAAGATGGACCTTGAAAGTTAAGAAAAAATATGTATTTATTTTTATCGTCCAAGAGTGAACTTAAAGCTACCAATAGAATCCTTACGCTTTTCATCATCATCATCATCATATCAGCCGAAAGACGTCCACTGCTGGACATAGGCCTCCCCCAAAGATTGCCAAAATGACCGGTCTTGCGCCACCCGCATCCAGCGGACTCCCGAGACCTTTACCAGGCCCCGTAGCATGGATGGCGTTATCAGTTATCACGCGATAAGTGATAGGATAAGCGCGTCGTCTCATTCTATCGAACGGTGTCAGCCAGGGACGGCAGCTCTATCCTATCACTTATCGCGTGATAAGGCTATCCATGCTACGGGGCCTGGTCATCAGTCCACCTTATGGGGAGGCCCGCGTGCTTCCGGTACGTGGTCGCCACTCGAGAACCTTTCCGCCTCAACGGCCATCGGTTCTAGGGTTCGATGCCCCGCCCACTGCCACTTAAGTTACGCTTACGCTTTTATAGAAACAAAATGATATAATAACTATGTACCTAAACGCAGTATTTCGCGAGAGAAACAGCAATTTACTTTGTTTTCCATACAACGATTAGTACAAATAACAGGTGTGACGTCATACCCGTGTGTCAATTAGTATAAAGCGTTTATGGCTGCCGCCAGCGAGATCAATCTTTGTCTTAAAGTTTTGGGTATTTATGTTCTTCAATTGTAGTTGCTCCCATACAAACATTTATTCCTCTCCAAAAACTTCGAATTGCATCGTAAAGAAATCTTAGTCATCATCCCTATTGCTAAAACTGCCTCTTGAAAATTTTATTGGTTTCAGTATTCATATGAAGCTTTATTCCGAAGTTTACAATATGCTTTAGTGGACAACAGCTGCAGGGAGTATCTGTTTACAACAGAGTTTTTCCATGTGAAGGGGAGCCACGCCCAGGAACTTTTTGACAGGATACTTGGAAAAACTTTATCATTTCTTGTGGTAAGCTTCACTTTTTTTTTTGCGTGTTTTTAAAACGAAAGTCTAATAGTCTGTTGAGATGGTTCTAATCTAAGTTTTTAGTGTCTCAGGTATATTATTATTTTTATTCAAGTAGTTTTTTACCTCTTATTAATTTAACTAACTTACTTTTTCAGAAAAATGTTGAAAACTATGTAATTGAATGCTATGACTGCCTTGCACTGTTTTTGTGCATTCAGCTCATTAACAGATACAGATGGATGTGTCACAAGAGAGCAGTGGCGGCTCTAGACAGGTAATATTATGGTACATAATTACACTAATATTAAGGCTTTTCCCGCGTATGACGTTTTATCGCGGCAAAAGTATGACGCACAGTAGATAATGTTATACCTATCGTAAAACAATAAAATGTGCCAGCTTTTGAGCGAAACTTCGTTCGCACTCACTAGTCCATAATGACGTAACAGTCATATGTATATCAACTTCTACCGTGGCGTGTTTTCTGGGCCACCCCCTGGATGGTAGGCAGGGGGGGCATACAAAGTTACGCTTCGCCGAGTTTCAGAAAAAAAACATATCAGCTTCTATTTACGTAACACCTCGAGGATGGTATCGTTATCTGATAAATCGGGGCATTTTTGAGACATTCAATGTGTAGTTACATTTAAAAAAAGGAAAATATTGACGAACATATCATAATCAGTTTGCAAAAATGTAAGGACTTTCCGACTTTGCGGCAAACCTAGAAAAGATACACGAACGAGAAGAGAGAAGCTGATGTGATTTTTTTTCTGAATCTCGGTGAAGCGTAACTTTGAATGCCCCCCCTGCCTACCTACTACTGGTGGATGGCTACTGGGCTAAATTAGCTTAGCTTTACGTATATGACATTTGTGCCAAGTGAATTCATCCAATACCAAAATTTGCACCTCCCATACATTGGATGACACTACTTCCCGTACTAGCACGCATGGTCTCTTTCACCACACACTAAAAAACATTGAGTTTATTTTTTCAGTTACTGGGATTCTCTGCATAGCATATTGTGGCCAAGATTAGATTTTGTTTTGAAACTTAACATCCAGAGTATAAGAGAATGTGATCCAGCCAAAATATCTAACAAAGAATTGGGGCCTCATTATGTAAGAACCTTTCATATTTGCAAACAATTTACTTTGTTTTTTTTTTTACTATTCATCTAACAGACGGTTATTGGTTTCAGATCACTCGTAGATATGCGGAATTTTCGGCAGCAATGCTAAGTCTTAGCGAACAATTTCCTTCGGAGGATCTCAGTAATCTGCTTTTAAATCTACAAGATGAAGTCAATTGCTTCTTGCTTAAAATGGCGGCAGAATTCTCTCAGCGTATTCAACAATTAATATTTCTGATAAATAACTACGACATGATATTGAGTATTTTGATGGAAAGAACAAGAGATAATACCAAAGAAGCAGAAAACTTCAGAGATCAGTTGCAAGCCAGAAGCGCAGAGTACGTAGAAGAGATATTGAGTCCGCATTTTGGGGGAATGATGCAGTTCGTGAAAGAAGGGGAGGTCCTCCTCGAAAATGATAAAAAATCTGAATTACTAGCTATGGAGAAGAAAAGTCTATCTCTGGTGGCATCATTCAGCGCCAGCTGGAAACAAAGTCTGGAAGAAATACACAGAGAAGTACTTGTGTCGTTTCCGAATTTAGTGACGGGGTCTGGTTTGCTGCAAATGGCGTTGACAAACTTTGTACAGTACTATAATAAATTTGTGAAACTACTGACTCCTAATGCTCGAACACAACTGGTCAATATTCATGTGATTATGGTTGAAATCAAAAAGTATAAAACGAATTTTTAATTTAAATTATTGCTAATTCTTAGTGAGAAATTACACGCTGTAAGTATATATAGGTATTTAAGTATGAATGTTATCGTAATTACAATCTATCTTTTTTTGTGACGAATGTTAATTTGACTGACAATCCCTGGCTTCTGTACTAATCATTGGTAATATTATGTACGATTTGGTTAGGTGATCTGTATAGTAATAAAATATTTACGCTATCATATATATCATAAGTAGTTCTTTTTATTAAGTGGCGTAGCTCGTAGTCCAGTCGCATCCTCACCGTTGATTTTTGACTGCTCCTCAATGATGTAAGTACTAAAACCAACTCAACTACGCCGTAGAGGAACTGTCAATAAATAATGGTTAGGATGCGTAGTCTCCAAGAATGAAAAATATAGGCGTTCTTTAAAACACGTTCACAGTCCCCATACAAAATGTTTAAATTTTCTTGGACGTCCAAGCAAATTACTTCCATCACACGTCCGTGCTCCACGTTTGGGTCACTATGAAATGACCAGGTACAGGTAGGTACCTACGCACTCGGATTATTACAATATACATTATAGAATGCTATTTCATATCTAACTAAAATATGAATTGATGAAACAAATTGTATTTATAAGCCTTTTATCGAATGCAGTAGGAATAATTATAGTGATTTGAGTGCGTACCTGGTTGGCTATAGTGACCCATGTACGGGGCACGGACTTGTGGAGATAGTTCGCCGTGACCCATGTATGGGGCACTGTACTGTGAACTTGTTAAATTATCCAGATAAAATTTAAAATTTCGCCATCTGGCTACCTAATACTGAAACCTCGCTTCCGCAAAGGATGAAAATAAAAGATATTAAGTACCGTTTTATATAATTTTATTACCATTTTTTTTAAATTTTAGGTAAGTACTCCACTTCTAAAATGAAGTAGACATTTTAAATCTTACTCGATCACAGATGTAGTCTAATAGTAGATACTATTTACATGACTGAAGAGCCTTAAGCTAAGCTTAGTTACTTATTTAACATAGGTACTTATACTTAATTAGGTTGGTCACGATACCATAACTGGCCGCGTCACCGCGATGCAACATTAACTACGACAATGTTCGAAAATGTCATTCTTATCACTATCTTAGTTTGACTCACTGTGTCAATGGATCATAAATTCACTAAACAATACAAAACCTCGAAACTAATAGTAAATAAATATGTCGTTTCTCAGAAAATAAAAATGTGCTCGTAACATTCGAGACAGAGACTTTAAATATTAAACATTGTCTTTCCTGAATTCATTTCATGCACGTTTTCTCATTTTCCATACGAGCTGGGTTTAGTTGTTTAATTGTGGATAAAGATCTTCGACACTACTTGTCTCCATGACTTCACAGGCCTTTCTTTAACATAATTCTTCAGTAATTCCTCAAATCCCGATGAGACACTTTCTGGCTTCCAGCAGAGCAACGCCTTGATAACACGATATTGATTGTGTCGACTCATATAAACTAAACTTGTGTATATTGCTTCCTCCATTTGTGGCGAAGCTGAAAAAAAAGAAAGATTTATGACATGATGTTTAGAATGGCAATTCTGTACGTCGGGTTTCCGGTACCAGATACCAGATTTAGGATTTTTTCGACGGGAAAGCTTCGTGAGGCAACAATTGCGAAACAATTAAAAGACGTGTGTGTGACTGCAACGCAGCGGTCGGCAACAGGCGGCCCGCGAGACCCTTGCTTGCGGCCCGCGAGCCTCTCTGGCTGTTTTGTATGTAAAGGTCGTTGATTTCAGAACTTCGGAATTGCCTGATAAAGTCACAAATAATTAAGAAGTGCGGCCCGCGTAATTTTTGTTAGCTCCTATGTGGCCCTTGGTTGCTAAAAGGTTGCCGACCCCTGGAACGTACGTGGATCGAGTTGGCTCCAACTACACCCTCGCCAATGTGTGGTGGCCAAATAGCTAATATTCATGATAAATCCCCATAATTCATAATAAATACCGCTAAAATCATTATGAGTGGCCAAAACCATATTTTTTGTCAAATGAAATCACTTATTATTTTTATTTTTATATATTATTTTCAACACATTTGTCGTTTTTAGGCTCATAATCCTGGGTATCAAACACGCGTGTTTTATAACATTACGACACTCGTGTAGTTATGTTTATGCCCCGAACCTGGCCTATACCACCATACAACACAAACTGGCATTGAAATTTGAATCAACTAACGTAAGAAGTAGAGTTGAATTTCGTTTGTTTCAAAAAAGGCCAAAACAAAACAAATGCAAATTTATTCCATCCCAAAATGGTTTAAATTCCTTTAAATAATGTTGGCCGTATATATACGGCCGCGGTATAGGACGAGTTAAGACACGTTGGCACCTTGCAGCAAGGTGTACGTATGGACTCGGCGCATTCTTAAATTGACCGGGTTATACAGGTTTGTTTTTAATTCTCGGCAAATGGATTCTTACTCGACTAAACAAATTAAATCCTTCTTGTGAATTAATAGATTATTTCTTCTTGGATATGATATAGAAACGTTTCATTTAGTAAAGCTATTTATACGTTTGATAACAATTTACATGAATTTATATTGAATAAGAAAATATTTATTTTATTTTGTATTGGCTGTTTAGAGATTTCATCTAAGCCTCGCTGCGGGCGCACTGCGCGAACTTCACGAAAAAAAAATAGTATTATAAGTAAAAAAAATAGTATTATAAGTAAGATGATGCGTGTTTGGTTATTATTAAAAATGTTGACTCGTGGTGAATAGAAAAGTGATAAATAGAATTGACGCCACTGTACATTCTTGGAAATGTACAAATGTATGTGAGTAAAAACCTGTTGTCATCAATAACTAAAGGAAACAACTTAGGACTGGCCTGTAACATTTTCATTTTATGAAAAGGATTTTTTCCTCGCAAATGTGTTGAAAAACGTCGTAAGACACGCGTGAGCTTTGATAATTACATCCTCGGCTTTTCTTCTCGGCTTCGGCAACAATTTCGCCTCTGATGTAATGATCAACATAGCTCACTTGTATCACAATGTACTATTTTATGCCTCACACATAAAATAAGTTTCTGCCCAAAATAAAATTTTCGGTACAAACTTTTATCACAGTATAAAGAACTACAACCAGTAGGCAAGCTTCATTCATCTTATGGTCGTACTACACTTGGAGGTTCGTGTTCGCGTTGTGTCGTTGCTTCTCTTTAATTTGCCGTAGGAAGGAAAAAGATGCAACACGAATATTTGGGCAAATACCGCCAAGTGCGGTGCCACCATTACGAATTTACGCACCCTCTTAGCGTCAGTCAAGAGTCAGGGTTGTTAAAAATATATTTGGAGAGATATTAATTGATTTATAATTACTTGATTCATTTTCAAGCATTTCATAAGTAGGTATGTAGTTATTTTATAAACACTCACTCACTCAGATCTTTAAATAGTAACATATATACAAGTTTAGAAAAGGCGGCCATTTTTTTCGGTTTCATAATAGTTATCTAAGGTTCCGATGGGCTTTTTATACGAATCCGAAGTTGGATTGTCAAAAAGTTGCCGCCATCTTGAAATTCTTTAAGTACAGTTCGATTTTGTTCAAAATCGATATCTGAGGGTCCGCGGGGCCTCTTAATATGAATCCGAGCTTGGATTGTAAAAATAGTTGCCGCCATCTTGAAATTCTTTAAATACGACCAGATTTCGTTCAAAATCGATATCTGAGGGTCTGAGGGTCCTTTGAACACAAGTCCGAGCTTGGATTTAAAAAAAGGGCCGCCATCTTGAAATTCTTTAAATGCGGCCCGATTTTCTTCAAAATCGATAACTGAAGGTCCGAGGGGTCTCTTAAGGAGACTGAGGGGACCCTCAGATATCGATTTTGTTTTGAAGGAAATCAGACCGTATTTAAAGATACTTTTTTACAATCCAAGCTCGGATTCATATTAAGAGGAGCCGCGGAGCCTCAGATATCGATTTTGAACCAAATTTTTTTTTATTTTATTTATTGGCCAATATAACCTGGGTAGTACATTTTGGTATACATTTTTTTCACCAGCGGAAACCTCTGGGGTTTATATGCTGATGAATAGTTCGCTATGGTATATTAATTTACTTGACTACATCACCGTTATAGACTCATAAATATTACAATACACTCGTATTGGGTTCAGATAACGTCAGATACCTTTTGATACTAGGTATCGATTGTAAGCTATTTACGTATTTATGCTGTAGTTCTTTAGGTAGTTGGTTTATTATATAAGGAAGAAGATATCTGACGTTTCTTTTCCCATGCACATTGACAAAATTAGGTAAATTGAACATAGCTAGCTTTGGTAAATTTTGTCTAAGGTTGCTTTTTCTTACATTTAATACTAAATGCTCTTTGTACGCATACTCTTCCCCTAAAATACATAGTTTAACTTTATTGAACACTGTTATTACTTCACAAACAAACGCTCATAGTTTGGGGATATTTTTTTCCTTGTGTTTTTGGGTACAATGTTTATAAGTAATCTAATTTGTAGTTTATAAATATCGTTCAGGTAAGTTTTGTAAGTTCTACCATAACTGCTTAGTCCGTACCTAACCACTGAATCTGCCATGGAGGTATACAATAGCTTAAGTGTGCGATAAGGTAGTTTATATTTTAAAATGTGTATTTTACTGAGTTGTGCTCTTAGTTTATCGCATACATGCTTTATATGCGGACCCCAGTTAAATCTCTGGTCAATTATTAAACCCACATAAGTATGTTGCATGACTATTTCAATCTGTGTATCGGACTGTATTTAAGGAATTTCAAGATGGCGGCAACTTTTTTACAATCTAAGCTCGGATTCATATTAAGAGGCCCCTCGGAGCCTCAGATATCGATTTTGAACGAAATGAGACCGTATTTAATTTTCGGTGGAAGTTTGCAGGGTAATAATGTACATCATATATTTTTTTTAGTTTTATCATTCTCTTATTTTAGAAGTTACAGGGGGGGGGGACACACATTTTACCACTTTGGAAGTGTCTCTCGCGGAAACTATTCAGTTTCGAAAAAAATGATATTAGAAACCTCAATATCATTTTTGAAGACCTATACATCTACTTACCAAGTCTCAACAGTATAGCTCTTATAGTTTCGGAAAAAAGTGGCTGTGACATACGGACGGACAGACAGACAGACAGACAGACATGACGAATCTATAAGGGTTCCGTCTTTTGCCATTTGGCTACGGAACCCTAAAAACGTAGCCAATTTATAAATAAAATAATAATAATAGGTAACCTAGTCGCTAGAACTTATCATACAAAATATTTGCCTGTGTCGAGATTCGAACCCACTACGTTGGCAGTTTAAGCAAGACATGGGAATAGGAAGATCATTTGCTGAGAAAAAATGCACAAAAAGCTATTCTTTGGGATATTAATTAAACCACGGACCAAAATAAACGCGATTCAAATAGTTCCCAATTTTAAACATAATATAGTTAAAAATAAATTAAATGTAAAAAAAATATTTTGAATAATTTAATTTGTATTTTAAAGACAGATTATTTAAACTCATTCAATATGTATTGTACAGAGCACATAGATTATGTTTTGGGAAAAATGATTGTAACCAAGGTAGTAAATTATTATTTTAAATCTCACAAAAGAAATCGAATACAAAACAAGCAAAAAATTAGGCTACTGCAAAATAAATGAAATCATTTACAATAACGTTTTATCGAAGGAAATCTGCATTACTCATCAAGGGCGGTCAAAATAATGTCTCGTATCGCATGGACCCAAGGGCAAACAAAATGCGATCAGAGGCTTTTTTTACTACCGCCCGTGGTGTACGCACTTTTTTTCTAACTGAAGCTTTCAACTTCAATAGTTTTAAATTTTTCTACATTAAGGTACAGTCAAGGTCAAAGATATGTATACACCACAGAGACACGTATAAAAAACTTGGCATTCATTCACATATTTATGTTTTTGGTGGGCTATATATTTCTGAGACTTTGGTATACTTATTGGGTGTTCCAGAAAGTATAAGCACAAGTTGTAAATGCAATAAAACAATTTTTATCAATTTTAAACGTACGTTTTTTTTTCTTTTTATAATATTAAGCAATAAATTTAACGAAAAATTTACAATTATATGCCAGAGAACGCCTGGCCATAAGCTGTAGAACAGATTTATCTCCAATGATTTTGGAGACTTTCTTCCAGTTTCTTATGAAGGATTCAATTCCATTCGCGGCCTTAGTGTGTTTTCGAAGATATGCCTTGGTTAGAGCCCAAATTGTTTCAATCTGTCTGTCAATTTCCGGACAGTTCAGTGGATTCATATGTTTAGGCACGAAATCGACTCCATTCTTTTCATACCATGCTAACTGCACAGGCCTTTCCGTCCGCTTTTAGGTGCGTCGTGAAAAGTGAAGTCCTGTCCTGACCATACTTCCGGATAGCGGTACGAACGCGCCCCCTGGTGGTCATTCTAATTAAGGTGGTTTTATTTTAATGTATGGCGTTGACATATCTTCTTATACTTTATTTATGACCAGATTTTGAATTTTTAACCCCCCTCATATTCGTCATTTAGAAAATAAAAATGTATATTTATATTTTTTATTCTCCATACACCTTCTTAACAGTTGTTCCAAATTTCAAATAGATAGCATAAGTACTCGTAGTTCCTGAGATATTTAACGTTGTGACAGACGGACGGACGGACCGACGGACAGAGTCGCACCATAAGGGTTCCTTTTTTTCCTTTTTGGTACGGAACCCTAAAAACCGACAGTCAATGTCAATCGCCTATGTTTACTACCAAAACCGACAGGTTAGACGTGACTTTAGTTAACCTTAATCTGCCATTTGTTTTGAAATTCCCCTTTTACATTTTTGGTCCGGAACCCTAAAAACACCTAAACCATACCGATATTTAAAAAGTCGGTTTTTTAAAGTCAAACTTGACACCCCTTCAGAATAGCTAGCGCAAACTCATTATTTCCTCGTCTCCCGCTTCCCCGCGTACGCCCCATCGTTGGCCCGCGTAGCCCCGAGCTTGCAGACTGTGCTTTTATTGCAGATTGTACTGTCTTAGCACATTCATCAATTAGAGTGTTCCAATAGGCCCAAACACGATTTATCTTGTGTAGTTTAAGAGTTGCTACAAATTTCAACTCAATTGGATTTCTTTGACCTAAACCAACAAGTAGAAACAAAATAGCATTCGTCCCTTTCTGCAAAACTACGATAAATTATCCAAAACAATGGAAGACGATTACCTTCCTCTGATATTTTACGATGGTGGTGCATGAGTTTTAAAGCGCACCAGCCTATGATCGCATTTATTTAGGACATAAAGCATTCCTCCCTCTCGCACACTTACATACATCCTAATAAGAGGATTTCTTTTATTAGCATTTTAAACTAATACTTACGATTTCGCTCCAGCATATCAAACAGATGATTCATAATTATTTCACAGTTGACTTTCATATCCATAGGATAAGGCTTCAGCAAAGGCCCCAGCAAAGCCACGCAGAACTGCTTGATTCTATCAGGTACATCAGCTTGTTCTATAATCGGCAGCAACATGCTCTTGATTATGTGCTTCTGGCACCATCGCGCGCCATTCCTTTTTGCAAGGATTATAAGACACATTCTTAGCATTTTCTTCTCCCCCGCGACATCTGTAAAAAAAACCAGAATGGTATAATTTTCTCTATATGACTGATTATCGCCTATGTAAACCAATTTTTCTAACAAGGAAAAGTTTTATGGTTATGGGCCCGTAGTTAAAAGTTCAGGACACTGTCACATAATTGAGCTGGCATGGCGGGTATCAAATGCTCTGACAGTGGTGGATCCAGGTTAAATTTTAATGTAAGATCTGTCACGGAAGGACTCTGATGTTAGAAAAGTTGAAAACCCCCGACATTTTCACTTCAAAGTTCAATATCTCAAAACCGGACCCCGGGCTCCTTTTGGGGCACAACCGGGAATAACCCTAGGAGGAATATCTCAAAACCGGCTGAACCGATTTAAATGAAACGTAGCTAAGAACTATCTCGATTACGCCAGCTTTCGGACAAAAAAATCCACATTGAAATCGGCCCATTCGTTAAGGAGCTACAATGCCACAGACAGACACACAGATACACAGACACGTCAACTTATAACACCCCTCTTTTTGCGTCGGGGGTTAAAAAGAGAAATAATTATCACCTAAAATACCTAAATGAATATTCAACATATTTTAGTAATACCTCTTAATTCCAGGATATAATTTCTGATCATCTCAAGAATACCAGGTTCATTCCACTCCGAGACTTCATAGAAGAACTTTCTATGTAAGATATTTCTTATTTCTTGGACTCTGTTGAATCTATCTTCGCATTTATAGAAGTGCAGCAGGTAAACGAGGCATACGACTAAGGGATTTTTTGCTAAAAAAAACATACAATTATTTATCTATTGTTCATAAACTGGACAGTCATAATAAAGAAGAGTATCAGTAGTATCACAGGTATTATTTTATATTACAAAACAACACTTATGTAAATGTCAACATACCTAGTCCCAGGTGAGCTAGAGGTAATATGTGCATCCACACATCTAAACATTGCTTAATAACCGGAACAGCTTTATACTGGAGGCAATACATTGCATCTATTAGAAATAATCTCAGCCGGTTCTTATTCTTATTATATCTACACAACAATGCATAGAAATGAGACAAAGTGTCAATGGCGTCAAATTCAGGTGTCCGGTTCAACATGAATAAAGTATATTCAATGTAGTTGAGTATGTTGTCCACAATAGCATAATTAGGCCAGGAAACTTTAAGTTGTGCCACTACGTAAATTAGTATTTGCTCAACTTTGGTCGTAGGTGGTGCTGGTGGGACATTAATTTTGTTATATGACTCAATTTTTCTTGCAGGCTCCTTCAAGAACTGTATAAGCCCAGATAACAGATTGTTTGGCGAATGGGTTTGCAAATCTTTAACTAATGTGTCCATTGCATGTTTTGTGTCTTTAGGTGGAAGTTTCTGTATTTCCATAATACTGTCTCCTAATAATTTACTAATCGCATTGGTTGCATTCTCTGAAAATAAATAATACAAGTTTAGTGATTATCCAATCAATTTCGTCATTGACTTCAATCAATTTCAGCACGTGAAAATTTTCGATCGGCAACCCGGAACAAAAAGTTATGAAAGAGTTTAGAGTGTATAACTATAGGGAGGTCGTTTTTGTTATACGTCCATATGAATAACCCTAGAAACCCTACACGTGACCTAAAAGAACAACAAACTCGGCAGCTGCACTGTTCCTTCTGTACCTCGAAGCGCACACTGGAACTCTATCGGCGACATCGATACGAATACATATACGAGGGCTGTTTGATAAGTACGTTTAGAAAAAAAAAACATATTTTTTTGTATATGTATATTTATTTCTCTACGTAGTCACCTTTTAACTCTATACACTTGTTCCAGCGGTATTCTAGCTTTAATAAGCCATCCAAAAAATAAGATTTCGGAAAGTCGTCGAAATAGGCCTCTGTGGCGGCGATGACCTCATCATTTGACGCAAATCTCTTTCCGCCGAGCCATTTTTTTAGGTTTGGGAATAAAAAAAAGTCGCATGGGGCTAAGTCTGGTGAATATGGTGGATGCGGCAGCAATTCATAGCGTAATTTTTCTAATTTTGCCCCTGCGATTTTGGACGAGTGAGCTGGTGCATTGTCATGGTGGAAAATAACTTTTTTCTTTTTTAAATGCGGTCGTTTATTCCTTAAAACGGAATCAAATTCGCCCAATAAATTTGCGTAGTATTGCCCTGTTATTGTTTTTCCTTTTTGTAAGTAATCAATATGTACGATCCCTTGCGAGTCCCAAAAAACGGTCGCCATGACCTTTCCGGCCGATGGGACGGTCTTTGCTTTTTTTGGAGCTGATTCTCCTGGTAAAATCCACTGCTTTGATTGTTCTTTATTTTCTGGGGTATAGTTATGAATCCACGTTTCGTCTACTGTCACAAAACGCCGCAAAAACTCATTCGGATTGCTTTTATACTTTGCTAAACATTGCTTCGAAGTAGTCATTCGGGTAAGCTTTTGTTCCTCGGTGAGCAAACGCGGCACCCATCTTGCAGATACCTTTTTCATTCCTAATTTATTTTCTAAAATATATTGTACCCGCTCGATTGAAACATTAATAGTGTCAACAATTTCTCTAAGCTTTATTCGGCGGTCGGCTAATACGATATTTTCAATTTTCTTGACCATCTCTTCCGTAGTCACCTCAATAGGGCGGCCTGGACGGTCTTCGTCAAAGACGGATGTTCTACCCCGTTTAAACTCGTTATACCAATATCTGATAGTTGTCATAGAAAGTGTATTATCCTTGTAAACAGCTTGCATTTGTATTTTTATCTCATCACATGTTTTTCCTCCCAAAAACAGAAAACGAATTACAGAACGATACTGTTCTTTCTCCATATTTGCAATTAAAATCGAAATCTGACATTCAACAGCCGTTAAACGAAAAAAAACAAAAGAATGCTGTGATATATTTTTAATTTTTCCGGGTAATGAAGGATGCCTTAAAACGGTCGTATATATATTTTCAGCCAGTTATAAGAATAACATTTGAAAACGGGTACTTATCAAACAGCCCTCGTATGTACCAGTGTGTAACCGCCATACGATAAATAAATAAACTATAGGCTTGTATGGGCGAATGGGTACCTATAATCAGCACTAACACTGAGGCGATACCGATACTATCAAGATCGAAGTTGAAATATCTCTACCTGTCAGTGGCGGCGCGTGAAAATTTTCGATGGGCAACACGGAGCCAAAAAAAGTTATGAAATTATTAAATTATTTAACTATGTATAGAAATAAATTTTAGGCAAGCCGGTGGGAATCGGCTTGTATGGACGCTCCGCCACTGCTACCTGTATCACAGTGTATAACACTAAAATTTTCGAAGTGGTGTTGCTTTGCGAGGAAGAAGATAATCCACTGAGAGGAAGAAGATAATAGACATTGACGAAGCGGCGTCTTTGACTGTTAATAATGAAGTTACACTTGCAGTTTTAGTGCCGCAAGAACGCCGGTCGTCAATGGCCATCGTCCCTAAAGCTATGACCACACTGAGAGTGGTGCAACCACTATTAATATGAAGATTAACACGGGTTTAGTTTCGCAAAAAACCTACTCGTAGTAAACTTACCTGAAATGTAGAGATTTCTTTTCATCTTCTTGCTACTATATTTATCTATGAAAGTACATAATATTCCGTGTTTAGGTGTGTCTGGATGTTTCTTTGATCCACAATTAATATTTAGTGTTGGTTGATCAGGTTTAGTCGGTTCTTCAACTTCAATATCACAAAATATGTCCAGATCATCATAACTAATTGTCTCTTTACCAATTTGATTTTGTATTTTCTGGTCAGTTAAATGCTGGGCAGACTTAGGATCGCAAGAATCCTCAGTATCTGCCTGCTGAATTGAAGAACTACGTAATATCCTTTTCGGAACAATATCTGGTTTGTCGATCGACGGCCGTTTTAATCGCTTACGAGCGTCTGATTGTAGTCCTTCACAACTCTTATTGTCTTCCTCTGTTATCATTGAATTATCGTGTTGTATAAAGCCCTGAGTAATTGTATTATTATTATTTACTGCATCGGTTTCATTTTTGTTAGTAAGTCGATTTCTGCCGTATCTTTTAAGAGCTGGAGACTTTAGATGGTTTGTATTAAAGTGGGCCGGTTTCTCTTCATTATCATTAGAACATTTACTTATGCTTCGTGTTCTAAGAGATTTTCTGATTCCTGGTGAGGAATCTTTGCCTGCAAAAACGCATTTAGGGGTATCAGTAGGTTTTGAGGAAGTCTTCAGAAAGCCTTTATGTTGCTTATCTTGGTCGGCACAATTATGTCCAATGCCAGGTTCTACAGAGGAAAGCTTTGGTGACATCTTTTCTAGTACATCATACCTATCAAGGGTACCACTTTGATTGTTCTTATGATCTTCAACTTCATTTTGAGTACTTTTTTGGGGAGTGGTAAACGAAGCATTATTTGTTAATTTTTCTTTAGACTTCAACTTGGCCATCACTTTGCAGGCTTTTTCATAAGCAGCTTTTTCATCAATGGCGCAAGCGGAGCTGAGTACCCTCTCTCTGTTCACTGTCAAGCATTTGGGCTGGATGCGTAGCTTTCCTCTAGCCCTTCCTTCTTGTAATTTTGCTCCCTTAATCTTGCTTTTAGGCACCATATTTTTCCGCAGTTTTTCTAACTGCGTCATTTTCTTCGATTTAGGCGATCTTTTGATGGGTCTCTCTTCAGGTTTCGATTGCCTCGCCAACTGCGCCAACTGCTGCTCCTTCAAAATTTCGTGCAGACTATGTCTATCACTCTCTTGAGAATCTGGCGTTAACTCGACGACTATTTCATGTCCATATATCTCCTGATCTGACAACGATTCTTCATTAGACATTGGTTCCTCGAACCTTTCGTTAGCTTTGAAACCGGTAAAGCCTTCTATGTTATTGTTGTTTGAAACAGAGTCGGCGTCTGCTAGCGGCGACGGCGATGGCGGTGGCGATGGTGGCGACTGCGGCGGTAAGTGCGGTGGTGAGCGGAGCGGTGAGTGCGGTGTTGAATGGGGCGGTGAGTGGGGTGGTGAACGGGGCGGTGAGTGGGGCGGTATTTGGGGCAGTGAGTGGGGTGGTGAACGGGGTGGTGGACGGGGCGGCCAGTGGGGGGGCCGTGGCGAGGGTGGCGGCGAGCGGGACAGCGCTGTTATCAGTGGTTGCGGTGACAGACATTCAGTCTGACTGGGTACTGGTGAGTCATCAAACAATTCTTTTAATTTCGTGATTTTGCCCTTAAAACTTAATGATTTTTTAGCACCCAGTGTATCCATAAACATTTCCTTGTCTTGAACGGGAATTGGAATGGGGGTAGTTTTAGGTTCCTCTTGATGACCCAGTCTCAATCCGTCATTTCCTTCCAATAAATACTTATCTTGTACCAATTTTTGTGCCTCATCATTTATGCTGATTTTGTTAATAATAGATGGGCAACATTTATTTAGTATATTGTTGATGTGCATAACTTCTTGTGCAAGTTTAGCTACAGTAACTTGCAGGGAAAGATTTTCTTCTTTAATTTTAGCCGCATCAGGACATACACCACCAGTGTGTAACAACGTTTGAGTAGCAATATTGGTAGACACCTCGGAGCGCGGCTTTGCAGGTGTAGTTGGAATGGGCGTTATTAACTTCTGGCTAAACCGCATCGTATCAAAAATCATCTGAATCTCACCGTCACTGCTGCTATCGTCAGCAAGATTATTTATATTGTTTATATCCAAGCACTCCTTTTCTAGAATATTGTGTTGAATGGCATAATTGCAATATAATGTCCTATTGTCTTGTTTGAGTGGACTAGTGCCTACATAAGCATTTACATTTACGTTAGGGCTTGTTGACATATCAACATATTGAGTAGCAAACATAGGGCTAACTACTCTGTCGATCATTATAATGGGACCGCGACCATTGGATTTCCTTTCAACCTTTGAACTGTCTGTATTTGATGGTTCCGGATTTTCTGTATCCATTTGGTCACATAAGTCTTTAAATATTATTGGACTTGTAGCAACATTCGTAAACTCTCGTGTTAAAATGGGGCTTGCTGTAACGCTAACCAACCCTTTATGTTTATTTCTTCTAACTTCTGCACTCAGAGGACTGTGATCGATGTAATACTCTGGACTCAGCAGTGAGCACTTATCACTATCAGAGAATGCCAAGGATGAACCCCGGCCAGTGTCTGTACTAACTACTTCGTTACTACTTTCGGGATCATCCTCATTATTTATATTCTCTGAAATAACAAAAAGAAATGGGTGAGAATTATTTTCAGCAAAATTATTTATATTATGAAATTACATATTTTCAAGATTTACTGAATTATTTTACCTAGCAATAATGACTCATGTTGAGTATTTATAATAATGGATATTTCGGAACAGCCTCTTAGCTCCTCCTACAGCACCTTGATTGATACCCTATCACCCAGATGTCTCAAATATAATATATGATTGAGCACAAAGATTCACAAAAGTGCCTAAGCAGCAAAAAGCCACAATACGGAAAAAAAAAGATTCACATGACTTTCTGAGTTGAATTTGAAGTAAATATTACCATTAAAAAGAATGAAATCTATTGACAAGCTTACCTTTATTTATATTATTGCTTCCTTGTTTGAGTGCAGTTTTTTCTGTATTATCAGCTGGAGATGCCAAAACCTAAAAAACATAAAATAGGCCTTAAGAAAATAAAACTTATACAGTTTTACATTAGATATTATAATCCTTTAAATGTCAAGTACAGTCAGCAACGAAAGTCTATGACCAGATCCAAATTTTCAAAAATCCTGCATACTATAAAGATTTATTTGTAACTGAACAGTGTGACATTCACATCTCCATTGACATCTGAAAATAACAAATGTCGATGTACATTATATTTTCAAAAGTTGCTGAACATGTTTAATAACATAATTAGCCTGATCTGTAAAATATCATAATTTGCTGAACACGTCTGACTACATAAATCCGCTGTTATACTAATCATAACTTGCTAAACATGTTTAATTATATAATTAGCCTGATCTGTACAATATGAAAATTTGCTAAACATGACTGACTACAGTCAGCAGCAGATATACCTATACTGGCCAGGTGTTTCATTTATAAACACATAATGCGCTACAATCGTCATAAAATGAATGACAGTTAAGTTAGCATTTTCACGTGGGCTTTCATTATATAATGATCACAAATATTCAAAAATCAGTAAGCAGTCGAATTACAATATCGAATAGTCAGCTGTCATCGACATTTAGGTATACGCTCTACCTGTCACAAACGCGTTAGCAGCCAAGATGCCACCAGTTGCTAAGCAATTAATATTTCAATGGTAACTAAGCATCAACTTTGCCAAAGATATCTGAACAAATGACATTCATCCAAAAGAGTATAGACTTATCCTTGCATATCTCTGTCTTTGTTCCGCGATGTCAACATTACACGTACTGAAATAGGACTAAATAACGTTGTATGATATAATGACAAAGACAGCCACAAATAGGTAGTTCAATTTCGACAATTTCGATAAGGCACCTTGTGGCGCGATTAGTAATCGTTTGCTTTTCAATATAGAGGTATTGAGATCAAATCCCTGACGGGGGAAGTTTTCTTTTTGTATTTTTTATTACAAGTTCAGTAACTGTCAGGACATCACTTAACTGCAGCTGTATTTTATTAAGAGAAAAATATTTATGAAATAGATTTTCAAATCTAAATAAGCGTAAAAGATTTTTCAACACATTTGCTCGTAACGTGCCTCTTATTGTGCCGCTTTTGGGCTCATAATCCTGGGTATTAAACACGCGTGTTTAATAACATTACGACACTCGTGTAGTTATGTTTATATCCCGATTAAGACACGTTGGCACCTTGCAACAAGGTGTATGTATGGACTCGGCGCATTCTTAAATTGACCGGGTTATACAGGTTTGTTTTTAATTCTCGGCAAATGGATTCTTACTCGACTAAACAAATTAAATCCTTCTTGTGGATTAATTGATTATTTCTTGTTGGATATGATATAGAAACGTTTCATTTAGTAAAACTATTTACTTTTGATAACATTTTACATGAATTTATATTGAATAAGAAAATATTTATTTTATTTTGTATTGGCTGTTTAGAGATTTAATCTAAGCCTCGCTGCGGGCGCACTGCGCGAACTTCACGAAAAAAAATAGTT
The DNA here is from genome assembly GCA_963854355.1 of Epinotia brunnichana. Taxonomy (NCBI): domain Eukaryota; kingdom Metazoa; phylum Arthropoda; class Insecta; order Lepidoptera; family Tortricidae; genus Epinotia; species Epinotia brunnichana. Next base: position 14,849,719 of record OY977939.1, on the reverse strand, counting down.
GCGCGCCATTATAGTAATTTCACAAATATTTGTAAACATTGATGATGCGTGTTTGGTTATTGTTAAAAATGTTGACTCGTAGTGAATAGAAAAATGATAAATAGAATTGACGCCACTGTACACATTCTTAGAGATGTACAAATATGTGAGTAAAAACCTGTTGTCATCAATAACTAAAGGAAACAACTTAGGAGCCTGTAACATGTTCATTTTATGAAAAGGATTTTTTCCTCGCAAATGTGTTGAAAAACGTCGTATGACACGCGTGAGCTTTGATAATTACATCCTCGGCTCTATTATCACGCTCAACTGCGGTTCATCATCATAAGTACCATATTTATAAACTACACTGCTGCATTAGAAGAAATCAACGGCAATCTGATTTTACCACAGACCCTGCCTATAATCAAGTCTGTGGGGAATGGCCTCCATACATTGCCTTGCAAAAGGTGGAGAGGGAAATGTTTTAATTTATATTGGTCGGGTATGAGGTCATGAAAAAAAATTTGGAAACTTAATTTTTTTTTCACTTAAGGTCATGTGTGGGTTTGCAACCATCCTCATTTGAAGGGGCCATTTTTTGGTGTTTTTGAAATAGTACTTTAATTGTTGTTTCTATGACAAAAGTGTCTATGACAAGTTTAAAGGTGATTAAATTCCTTACATGTTTGTCATATAACATTTATCTGTAAGTCTTACAGAAAAAAATTGTAAGGGGCGGAAAAAGTTGTATTTTTCCAAAATCTCTCTAACTAGAAACTTTTGCGCCAAAATTGTACGCTACGGATTATAAATATCAAATGTATACAGTCGTAAGAGTGATTAATAATGAGTATTTTTACGTGCTCAAGGCGGATTCACCCCATGAGCATGGGAAAACGGGGGTGAATGTGGAAAAAGTAGGCTTCGCCTGCAATGCGACATGCGACCTCCTTCATAAAATATTACTGCTAGAGCTAGCGGGGTAAAGTTACCGACTAAAACAGGCACAAGGAATTCATTTTCGATGAAAACACGGTATGTTTTCATAGAAAAAAAAACATAAAAAATTACAATAAAGTGAAAAAAGTGTCCCAGATTTTACTATTTAAGTTTTTTTTTCCAGCGCGTCACGACCATATAAATAAAAAAAGACTGCATACAAAAAAGTGACGATCTGCAAAGGAATATTTAGCACGCCCTTTTTCTTGTATGAGAATCGATAGTATCAAGGATTCTGAGGTACACTTTTTTTGGAAAACGCTCATAATATTTTCTAAATGCTATATTTCTAATGCTAAATATGCGTGTCTTACGAGTGAAGAATTACATATTTTGCACTGTTTAGTTTTTTTTTTTCTTTTAGGGATCAGTATTTTCCACAAAAAATAAATTGAATTTGTATTTATAATAAGCAAATACAATATAGCACTAATCCCAGTTGCATCAAAAGATTGTTAAAAATAATAATTAAGAATAAAAAAGTATAGCGCTACTTCACCTTCATGCAAAGAATATAGATTTTCTAGATTTTTTTTTGTATGACAAGTGCTCAAAATTTATACGTATTTATAAACTCCACAAAATGGCCTTTCAGATACAGATTTTACATATATATTTTATTAAAAATATATAAAGATATACCTAATCTTACCTCAGACATTTTTTTTTTCACTTTATCATCATCTTTTATGTTTTTTTTCTACCAAAACATACCGTGTTTTCATCGAAAATGAGTTCCTTGTGTCTGTTTTAGTCGGTAACTTTACCCGGCTAGCCCTAGGAGTAATAGTTTATGAAGGAGGTCGCATAGCAGGCGACGCCTACTTTTTCCACATTCACCCCCATTTTCCCATGCTCATGGGGTGAATCGGCCTTGTTTTAGCACGTAAAAATAATCATTATTAGTCACTCTTACCACTGTATAAATTTGATATTTTTAATAAGTAGCGTACAATTTTGGCGCAAAAGTTTCTAGTTTGAGAGATTTTGGAAAAATACAACTTTTTCCGCCCCTCACAATTTTTTTTCTGTAAGACTTTTAGATAAATGTTCTATGACAAACATGTAAGGAATTTAATTATCTTTAATCTTGCCATAGACACTTTTCTCATACAAGCAACAATGAAAATACTATTTCAGAAACACAAAAAAATGGCCCCTTTAAATGAGGATGATTGCAAACGCACACATGGCCCGTGATCGGAAACTTACATTTTTATTCATGACATGACCACATACCCGACCAATATAAATCAAAACATTTTCCTCTCCACCTTTTGCAAGGCAAATCCCCCATTGTTCCTTCCAAGATCTTAATCTGACAGTGATTAAAAGTTAAAATTATATGGACTCTTGTCAATCTTGGAATAAACTAGATTTTCCGCTTGGTTAATTCGCTATCATCAAGTGATCTTCATCGGTGATATGAATAAAATAAAATATTTATTGTATGCAATAAGAAGGATATATATAATATCCGGCCACTTTTGAACGTATACTGTCCAGCAACTTTTGGAAGTTTACTGTCCAGCCACTTTTCGAAATATAATGGTCCGGCCACTTTCGGACGTATACTGTCCAGCCACTTTTGGAAGTTTACTGTCCAGCCACTTTTGGAAAAATAATTTCCGGCCACTTTTGGACTTGTACTGTCCAGCAACTTTTGGAAGTTTACTGTCCAGCCACTTTTCGAAATATAATGTCCGGCCACTTTCGGACGTATACTGTCCAGCCACTTTTGGAAGTTTACTGTCCAGCCACTTTTGGAAAAATAATTTCCGGCCACTTTTGGACTTGTACTGTCCAGCAACTTTTAGAAGCTTACTGTCCAGCCACTTTCGAAAATATAATGTCCGGCCACTTTTGGAAATATACTGTATAGTACTTTTGGAATTTTATGATGTAAATGGAATTTTGTTTTTAACAATGTTCAGTAACTTATGTACAATTAATGTGTCTAGTATATTTTGTAACTTTATTTCGTTGCTGACTGTACCCATAAAGGTGTCGCGTATTGTCTCGACTGCCCGCTCACCAAATATTGGGTTGAAGTGGTCATTGGTAGGGCCAAGTAGGGAATAAAATATTCGCTACTTGGTCCTACCTTTCTGCCATAGGTACCGAAAGAACCGAAGAGGTGCCTAAATGTAAATTTAATTAAAATTTTATTTAAACTAAACTTAATCGTGTAATACTAATATAGTCTTGTAAGCCCCATTTTGTTACTAACACTATTATGGATCTCGGTCTGAATTAAACAATTTTTTTTTTTATTTTTTTTTTTTTTATTGTCATGCCCACAGCACCTAGAATGACTAATATAGATGTTATAGCATACATGGTTAAAGTAACCTTTATGCTTTCGAGTAAGGTTCATATGGGTCAATCAACTTTTTCTTGTTGTTATTCTGTCCCGGTAAGCCAAGAGACAACAGTAACAGACTTTCTTGGAAAAAATACTACAAACTGGACTCCTATCATGCTAAGGAGATGCATGCAATGGAATGGGTTTACCAATATAACAAAAACACGTGTTTAGTGGATTTAAACCCCGTAAAATAAAAGTTTTAACGAGTAACCCAGGAGACGTAACCATGGCAACGAGCAACAAGAAATAGTTGATTGACCCATATTCACTCTCGTGTAGTACAGATGTTATGTTAGTGGATTTTGTGTTTCAAGGTATCTCAATGATCGTTTTGATTTCTTCGTCCAATAATGATGTTCGTACATTTTTAGTATGCTTGACTAGGCGAGGACTCCGTGCTTTGTAGCTATGAGGGACATCAGAGGCTTATTTAAAGAGGATTTGTTTTCGTAATTTGTTGACGCACAGCCCTGTTTTGACGCCTGTGGCAACAACAAATCAATAGCGACTTTCGCACGTGTCAATACTCATACTCGTCTATTTATAATGGATAAAGAATAAAATAATAATATAACGGAGTGCGACATTGCTCTTGTGACGTGACATACCATAAATAAAATAATAAATAATTGTAACAAAATGGACACTTACGTCATTATATAACTCCGAATCCAAAGGTGATGAGCAATCGCCGAAAGCATCAATCTCGTCTGAGCTATTCTCCCCCTGATCTGCATTGCCAGTACTCGATTTTCCATACTTATTTAAAAAGGATTTAACTTCCTTTGTTGCTTTTTCTGGAATCATATTAACATCAATTGAATGTGTGAATTTTTGGTACACTCTTGTCTTGTCAATTGTACACAAACCGGCGGGTTTCTCTTGTTTAGTTGAGGAATTGTATTGTATATTGCCATATACAAGGCAACCTTCTGCCTTTACCATCAGATCAGTACCACAATATTGTCATATGACTAAGTGTGCAAAGTTTCACCTCGTTTGGACTTGCAAAGTTAGTCATGAATGTCATGATTTAAAGGAAAACTTGCATGGGAACAGTGCAAGTTAAATAAAAGCATGTAATAATGAATAGACTTACTTTTTCCGAAGACGATGTCACGGACGCGGCAGATGTTTCTTAAAATATATTCATTTTCTTTTAAGAGAGCTCCATATTTTTTCTCGAAATCTTTAGAAGTTGATTTCTCTAGTTGATTTTCAATCTTCAATGATTGAATTGTAGTTTCATTTTCCTTGATAAGTAGCTGAAATGTGGTAAAAGTAAATTAAAAACATTATTACAAAAAATAAACCAAAACTCTGCAATTAGTAATTTTTCGTACAGTTATCTATCAGTTATCTTAACAGCTGAATTATAAGGTCGACCGCTTCACACACGACATGTCCCTGCCCCCCGTCCCGTAACAGGGGCCGTCTCGGTCAAACGGTGGGTTTTGCTTAGGCACGTTTAACGGTGGGTTTATTTATAGATGGTGCCGCATAGTGTCACACATTTTAAGTTGACTATGACTTTGGCAACCCTACAGCGAGCGCCATCTATATCAGCTGTCGTAATCACGGTACGAAATATTATTCAACGTCGAACGTCTTTTTCAATTTGGGGTGTATGGGGTACAGAACCATCTTTTGCTGACCCAAATGCCAACCTCACCTGCCCGTGGTGCACCCTGCTGACCAACGAACGAGGCTCTTGCGACCGACGCTTTGGTGGGATAACCAGACATCACCACCTACATGCAGGTGGAAATATCTGTATATAGATTTAACACCGAATAATCTTGGATTTTCCTATCTTGAGTGGGTAGGTTTTTGTACGTCAGATGGTAATCGGTACTGGACTAATAAATCCGAATTTAAGCCAAATTTTTAGGAAAGCACAATGAAAAGGTTACAATATGCATCTACTATAATAGATAGGGCGTCGCCGCAAAACGACGCGCAGACACATCGCCCTAAATCTGTGAAGTTTGCTACCGAGTCATGGACGGGCTCGGCTAACGACGTTAGTCCCAAATTGTAACCTTAAGGTCCGCTTCGCTACTCTAAATGTAGGAACGCTATCCGGGAAGACAAAGGAACTTGCCTCACTCTTCAAACGTAGAAAGATAGACTTTATCTGCTTGCAAGAGACTCGCTGGACTGGATCAAAAGCCCGTAATATCGGAGAGGGCTACAAACTTATGTACGTAGGTGCTAAGCGTGAAAGAAATGGCGTAGGTACTTATTGCTGTGAAGGAAGAACATCATAGTAACATCTTAGAGGTTAATCGCATGAATGATAGACTTATGACTCTTAAAAGTACTGGTAGAAGGAGAAGTCCTTAACGTAATTTCTGCATACGCTCCTCAAGTGGGCTGCAGCCAAGACGAGAAGGATACATTTTGGAAGACCCTAGAAGGTACTCTTTAGCAAGTTCCTACAAAGGAGACTATTTTGCTGGGAGGTGATTTGAATGGCCACATCGGAGAAACAAACAATGCATTTACGAGAGTACACGGAGGTCACGGATATGGTAAACTTAACGATGCTGGTAAAGTCATCCTCTCGACAGCAACTGCGTTCGCTCTTGCCATTGTATATTCCTTCTTTGCTAAGAAGCCAGAACACAAGATAACGTACAAAAGTGGTCCAGCATCATCACAAATAGACTACATCCTTATAAATCGAGCTAACATTGGCCGCATTACTTTATTCCGGGAGAATGTGTCACCCCCCAACACCGAATTGTTGTGATGGACATGGCATTTAAGAAAACAGCAAAGGAGAAACCATCTCAAACTCCAGAAGTCACGAAATGGTGGAATCTTAAAGGAGACAAAATTCCAGAGTTCTGTCAATGCCTATCTGATCTTGCGGTAGATGATGACCCTGACGTTGACGCCACATGGGAACACCTACGTAAGTCCATTATAACTGCAGCGAATAAAACACTTGGTCGCACAAAAAGTGGGAAGAGAAACGACAGAGAAACTTGGTGGTGGACACGGGAAGTGCAAAATGCAGTCCAGAATAAGAAAACTGCCTTTAAGACCTGGCAATCCACCCAAACACCAGAAGATCGGGAACTGTATAAGAATGTTAAAAAACAAACTAAGAAAATTATTGCCATTGAACAAGCGAACTCCCAGAAAGACCTATACAAACAGTTGGACACTAAAGAAGGCCGAAAGCATATCTACAAGCTCGCCAAACAGCGTTGTCAGAGCACAAAGGATCCCGCTAGGTGTAAAACCATCAAGGGCCCAAATGGTGACTTGTTGTACCGGGATAAAGATGTAATAACAGCCTGGCATAATTATTACGAACAACTGCTTAATCCCAAGTCAGCTAATACACAGCTTCCAATTATGGAATGCAATATAGGTCTAATACCTCCAATACAGCCAAGATGTCCAACAAGAAAGCCATAGGACCTGACGGTACCCCGGTGGAAGCTTGGAAATGCCTTAGAGAGCGAGGAATCGTATTGCTTACCAACCTGTGATGCTCTCTTCTAAAATGCCAGAGGCATGGAGATTGAGCACCATAGTTAATTACCATAGAACACCAAATACACAATTCAGGGAACATAGAATGCAACATTCAGCACCGAATAGCCGCTGCATGGTTAAAATGGCGAGAAGTGACTTGTGTTACATGTGACAAGCGAATGCCGGTTAAACTTAAAGGTTTGTTCTACAAGAGCATCATAAGGCCGGTTCTCATGTATGGCAGCGAGACGTGGGCGTTGACTCAAAAGCATGTCCATACCATCCAAGTTGCCGAAATGAAGATGTTACGGTGGATGTGCGGCGTTACCAGGCTCGATAAAATCCGCAACGAGTAGGTACGAGGAAGCCCGGGCGTCCGTGACATCCGATAAGACCCAAGAAAGCCGGCTGCGATGGTAAGGTCATGTGAAGAGGAGGCCACCAAACTATGTTGGTAACTTGGCACTACAACTTTCCGTCTCTGGTCGAAGATCCAGGGGCAGACCCATAACAAGATGGAAAGATGTAGTGCTAAGATATATAAGAGAGAGCAAGTTATCCGAAACCGATGTCGAGGACAGAGTGAAGTGGAGAAGTAAGACGAGGAAAGCTGACCCCACCACCATGTGGGATATATAGCTGGAAAGAGAGAGAGAACGTATTTTTCAATTTATTTTGTCTGTTATTAGAAACATAAAATTGTATTTAGTATAATTGGGTCAATAAACTTTTTTTTCGATGTTATTCTATCCGCAAGTCAGGGGACAACTAAAGGTAAGTGGTTTCTTATCCTAGATACACACTAAGTAAACGAATGTGAAACATTTATGTTTGTATTTGTTAGAGTGAGATAGATGGCAACTAGTTGGGTCAGTGTGAGTGAACCCAGCATTAGATTTGTTTTTAAATTTTGTGCTTCAAACATGCACCTGCCATAGCCTATAATAAAATGTCCTTAAAATTACCAAATAAAACTATGGTAGGTGCATAAAAAAAAATAGAAAATGTGTGCCAAGACATGTCACCATGGCAACAAGCTACAAGAATTGAGAAGTTGTTAATCAATTTCGAAACTCGTATTTAAGTAATTTAGATTGACTTGCACAGAAAGTAGGAGTGAATACTTTCAAACTTACTTCCAACTGTTTTGAATGTGATTGAATCCCATCATATCTGCTATCAGCAGCAATATATTTTTCTTCTAATTCCTTATTAGCTTCATGCATTTTCTTAACTTCCTGTTAAAGAAACAAAGATACATACTTCAACAAATATATAATTATAATATTATGTATTTCTCTTTCTGTGTAAAAAAAGAACAAAAACATATTGGTGTGTAGTAAATAAATTACCGAATCTACTTTATGCCTGACTGCCATATACACAGTGGTAGTCTCACTCATATCCACTATCCATGTTGAAGATTTGAAAGGTCATATGACCTATCAAATCTTCAAGATTACATACCTCTTCTAATGCTGCACATTTTTCTCGAAGTTCTATTCTTTCTATGCAAACTTCTTTATATGATTCCTTTGTAGTAAGTAAATAGTTTTCAAGTGATTTGCAGATTACTCCTTTATTATAGTACTTTTTAAGCAGAGTGCTGAAATAATATAAAATTTTAATAAATGCACTAGCACCAAATGTCAATTAAGTGATAACGTTAAATCTCGAGCACAGGGTTTGAAATTATTGAGATAATTACGCTTCTAGATTATTATCGGATAATTATCACCAGTATACTACTCAACTTTCCATAATCTGAACTGTTTATTTCTTGGAAGGGGAATCCCCACGGCGCGGCACGTCACATTGACACTTCGTGCGTTCGCATAGACGCAAGTGCGGAAATACACGTTCGAATACTTCTAATACAGAGGGCCTACCGCGAAAGGCATTAAAAGTTTCCCCTCTCTGTCATACTTACGAGTTCGTACCTAAGTGCGAGAGAGAGGGAAAACTTCGAATGCCGTTCACGGTAGGCCCTCAGTTCACTTTACGAGCGCATTTTTTTGTTAATATTAATCGATAATTATCTGGTGGCGCAGTAAGCACAAAACTCGCTGATAAAGCTGATCTGATTGCTGTCGGTGCGCCGCTCCCGCGCCCCGCCCGCACTCGCGACGGACAATGGTTACTCACTCATCCACCGCGATATACGACGGATCGCGACTCGCAGTGGATGAGTGAGTGTCCGACGCGAGTGCGGGAGGGGCGCGGGAGCAGCGCATCTGTTATTATCACGATAATTATGCTCGAGCATCAACCAAAGGGTGCCCCCAATAGTCCAGTACGTAAACAGAATGCACCTTCGATAATTCACAAGAGCGCGATTTTTTGTTAATATTTAGAATATAATGAGTACTACTAGAAGTAAAAAGAGAAAGTGAATTCTAACGTGGATTTAGGTATGACACAGCATTTTCTTAGTGACCCTTGTAAATCCAGGGAAAGATTATACAAGTGGTATTTTTCTTCAATAGAGTGTCGCATTTAACTGTTACAACCTTCCCTATAAATTACTAAAACTTTCGCCAATGGATAACGTCAGTATAATCCAAAACGAATAAATAAAAATATTTCCTCTAAAAGATTATTCAAGTGAGTTTTGGTAACTGAATTGTGTTAAACACTATCAAAGATAACGACAGTTTGAATTAATAATATATTCATCAATAGGTTAAATTTATATGAATTAAATTAATTTTGAAAGCCTTCCACTAGTCACTTAAATATTTTTTTAGATTTATAATTTTTTAAATCGTATCCGGTTTTGCTGACGTAATCTATACTACTCAAAAGAAAATAGGGGCCACTAAGTATTTTGATTGCTACGTGAAAAATATAGTAAACAGAAATGTATATTTATTAAAATAACATGTAACAAGGCTTTTGTTTTAACTTATGCTAATAACCATTTAATTGTGTAGTCAATTGTTTCACTTATTTCAATTAACATGAAATTAGTCCATTGTCAACAGCAAAAACTAAACAGAAACTCTTTGCAAAACAAAACAAAAACTGACACAAGCTGTTTTTTTAATGGTTTAGTAACGGGTGTGTCTTCCTCTCCTGTTTTCACACCAATTGAGCCTTGAATGCATACTCCCGATTAAGTTTCTGATGTTTTCATCAGGTATCTCTTCCCACGCACGTTTCAGAGCATCCATAAGCTGTTGCTGGTTGTGAACCTCTTGCTCATGCTCCCTAACCCTTCGTTTTAATTGGTCCCACATATGCTCTATTGGATTTAAATCCGGACTATACGCTGGCCATGGTAGGACACGAATATGGGAGTCATCCAGTACAGTCTGAGTGGCCCGAGCTGTGTGTGGGCGGGCATTGTCATGCATTAACCAGAACCCTGGCCCCACTCTCTGTGAGAATGGAATCACATGAAGCCTGATGACTTCATCGATGTACCGTTGTGAAGTTACTGTGCCTTGATTTAAGAAAACCAGCTCAGTTTTGCCTTGTAAGCTTACAAGGCAAAACTGAAAGGAATCCCAGCCCAAACCATCACACTAGGACCTCCAAAGCGGTCAATTTCCTTGATGCTGACATCGGAAAATCTCTCACCCTGTCGTCTCCATACTCTAATCCGCCGATCATCACTACAAAGCTTCACTTTACACTCATCTGTGAAGAGCACCATACCCCATTGATTCATGCTCCAATCTGAATGTTCGCGGCAAAAACTTAAACGATTTCCACGTTGAACCCTAGATAATGGAATTCGTACTACTCGGCGTCTGGACCTTTGCTGGTCTTCATGCAGTATTACGTATCGTTTGGTCACTAACACGAGTCCCCGTTGTCAACCGTAGGCGATTTTGTAACTTACGTGCCGTCACAGAGCGCTCTCGACGGGCACTCAATCGGATGTAGCGATCCTCTTGTGCCGTAGTCGCTCGCACCCTGCCCGATCCAGGCCTTCTTGCAACACTGCCAGTCTCTTGGAACCGATCCCACACATTTTGGATGGCTCGGCGAGAGAAACCCAACGAAAAAGCTACAGACCGCTGTGAATGACCTTCAGCAATCAATGTAACGGCTCTGGTGGCAGTAATGGTATCCATATGCCTTTGTTGACGTGGCATTATTAACAAAAGATGTTAAAAGAAGCAAATAATGGACAGAAATAGTTTTTTAACAGAATAAAATTGTGATTCCATCTGAAAGGAATTTGACCTGAAACTCGTTTTTTTTTTTGCTTCAATTTCTGGCCAGCTGTAAGACTTAAACACCAGCATTAAAGAGGTTGGATACTGAAGGAGGCCGGACATCATTAATTAGTCACTTATTAATTAGTTTACATCTAAAAATTTACTCAAAAACAGAAATATGTAAGTGGCCCTTATTTTCTTTTGAGTAGTATATTAACAAAATTATTAGAAAACGATAGGTCAGATTTTGAATAATCATATGCGTTGCATTATTGGAGAAAACAATGACTTGTATAATCTTTTTGAAGTTTTACACGTGTTCCTAACAAAAAAAAAAATTATAAGTTAATCTACGTTAGAAAATCTTTAAAAATATTTTTCGCTGTTAGTATTTAATGTACTCTAGCTGATAACAAAAAAAATCTGACTTGTGAATTATGTTAGTTTGACGACCATTTACAGTGTTCGCGTACTGGACTACAAAGGCAATCGCTCCAGCGGGGTTCACGGCTAGGGCCGCTGATTTAATTAATTAGAAAACGATATAATTTTTAAGGCACACTTACTCAGCCCAGCACCATAACAACAACACTTTGCACTGCAGACTGCCAAGATACAGGCTTAAGCCTAGTTGGGCATCTGATGGATATACCCCAATTATCATGTAACAAGTGTTTTGTGAAATAAGTCATTTATTTATTTATTCTCCATAATAAGAAAATTGTTGGTATGGTAACACTTCATTGCCAATTGACTTTCGTGGTTGAGGTGCACATGTGATATGCATACTTATCAACTCTGCACGTGTGATATGCATACTTATCAACTCTGCACGAGTTGATAAGTATGCATCAACTCTTATAAATATTAATAATGTTTTCATGAATACTTACTTTGTGGAAGTTACTTTGGTTTTTGTAACTACAATGGATTTGTGTGCCTTTTCCTAAAAAATAAAAAGAACAATTATAAAATGTATAAATCTACAATTCACTTTCACACTAACTTAGGTAAATGTAAACTTTAAAAGCATTGTACAACCCCATCTAAGGTGCCACCAGAAGTGCCCTTGTAGTAGTCCGTAGGCCCACTCCCAATACACATATCGTCGCTACTCTGAAAAAATCACGTATCTGATTTTTTAAATTTTTTCGTTTACTTACGCATTAAACTTATAAAAATACATCTCGTATGCTGCACAAACTCCAACTTCGATAAATCGACAATATAATACATAATCGTTAGTTCAAAAATATCGTATCTAAACAAAATATCGTCACTACTTTGAAAAAAACTCTTATCTGATTTATTTTTCATTTTTTAGTTTACTAACTCATTAAACTAATATAATTATTTTATTATTATTATTATTTTATTTTTAGACAGGCAGCTGACGCTGATACGTCCAAATCATAGTTCACTTAGCACAGGTTCTCACTGCTATAGATAGTTTGTCAAGTCTGTTTTTAAACTGATTAACACTTTTCGATTACATCTCTTATGGTGTACACACATGCACAAACTTCAACGCCGATAAATCGACGGTACCTGTATAATAATTGTATTGTGTATATTTCGATTAATTTCTCGTACGTTAGGTTTTAGTACCTACTGCTTTTATTTAATACATTTTCTTGCCCTTATCCCATTTATTTGGGGTCGGCGCAGCATGTCCTTTTCTTCCATACCTCCCTGTCTCTCTTCATCTCGTCACTTACTTCCTTTCGCTTCATATCCTCTCTCACACAGTCCATCCACCTTTTCCTTGGCCTACCTCGTTTCTTCCATCTCTCCACGTTCATACCTAACACTCTTTTGGTCACATGACTGTCATCCCTCCGCATAATATGCCCATACCACGCAAGGCGATGGGATCTCAATTATATTTAATACAATGTTACCCATAAAACATAAGTATTTTTTTACATGTTTATTATCTTAAAAATTTACATATAGTATAAAAACAGAGAACTTCATGTGCCTGCCGATTTTGTAAAAGTAATGTAATAACAGAGGTAGGGTCATTTCGCCGGTTACGCGACCACCTTCGGTTAGCGACCACTTGAAGAACATGGTTTTTTCAATTGAAGATAACATCAATTCTACAGAGCCTATTGAAACAGTCAGCCGCATGCCTTATTGTTTGTATTTATGGAATAGGAATTTACAAAAAAAACTAGTAAATATGCTTTCAGTTCACCAAGTCAGCTAAGTGGTCGCTAACCGGCACATGAAATTAGGTGGTCGCCAACCGGCGAAATGACCCTATCTTTGACTAAAAAGTACAATGTAAAATATGTACACAGGTATTTTCTCAAAAACCATGCGATACTTAACCTCGTAAGGCCCAACGTCCTATTTTTAGGACTGGAAAATGTAGTCCTTCCGGCCCAAGTAAATATTATAATTCATCAATTAGTGGCCCAGCGTCCTAATATTAGGACCTCCATTTTAACCATAGACCATTTCATAAATATTGCGTGCAACGGATCGTTTATGTTTCTAATATGGCGGTACTGATCGCATCTGTTTTGCTAACTGTCAATTATGACGTTTGACAATCAAAGAACTGTCTTTTACCTCGTGGGTGTCGAACAACATGGCGAACTCGGGGAAGCGTGGTAAGTAAATCCGTTTATTTCAATATAATCTTCAATTGTTTTAACCTAAATCTAATTAAAATTGATTATTTAAGGTTTATACTACATATATTACTTAATATCTTAATCCGTCATGGTTTATTTCGAGTAGGAGAAGCGAGCAAACATGGATGTCCTAAAAATAGGTTATTGGGATGTTATTGCATTAGTTGTATAAAATAGTAGTGTCATATTTTTGGGACATAAAGACAAAAAGAAGATCCAGCAGCTACGGAGTTTTAAAATAGAAATCGCAAAGATCATACTGGATTCAAACAATATTCAGGAATCTGAAATGAGCCAGTGTTTAGACGACGAAGAACCTCCTCCAAAACGCTCGAAGGCAGGTATACAATTACCCACCCAAAGTTTCAGAACACATGGTGCACTTCATATGCCATCGGCTGGAGAGCAACAAAATAGACGTAGGAGGCCAGGGTGCAATAGAAAAAGCACAATCATATGTACAAGGTGTCAAGTAGCTTTGTGCCTCACCAAGGATAGAAACTGTTTTTACCAGTTTCATAGTACATTTTAAGTTGTGATCTCACAATCATTTTTCAATGATAACTTTTGCGGAAAAAAAATTATGTTTCGAAGTTTTTGTAACTTTTTTTGGAATTAAGGTTTATTTTGTTATTTGTTTAGACTAGGGTCAACTTAATTATGATCAAGACTAACGTCTTCTTTTTAATGTCAGTTTCCTCAGTTTTTAAGTTTATGTTGCTGTTTTTGGATAACATTTTTGTTTTTATCTTATTTTTTTTGTCAAGTAATATAAAAATGATCATGGAAAGCCTGATCTCATGGTTGAAATAGGTACCAAAAAGTAAAGTTAATTGATTAGGTAAGCAGATTTAAGACTGACTCGCTTAAGGCAGGCTGTGACATATATTTTTATATATGAAATTTAGAAGAATGTATTTTTTTGTTGATATTTTTAATACGTGTAAGACTTACAATTAGATAAGTATAAAGTTTTTGTATTCTGATATAAATAAAAAGCATTTAAATGCATGTGATTGTTATTTTTTTATTTAATCTAATAATCTACTACTATTGAAATGATTGCCAAATAATTGAAATGTTACTGTAGATATTTTTTGAAAATTTCCTTGAAATACCATCCCAGCGTCCTAAAATTAGGACACGTTTTTTTCTAGAAATTTTATAATAATATTGTTTATCATACTTACCTTTACAACAAATATTAAGACGACAACTTGAAAAAATGATTACTTTAGATTTTATGGCAATTTAAAAGTCTGGGATGCTAGTCTAAGGGTTTAAAATTAGGACACTGGTTCAATATATCAAACGTCCTAAAAATAGTTTGGGCCTTACGAGGTTAAGTAGTTACTATTATACAGGTTACCCATGTGTGGTAGATTTGAGGGCTTTAAAATAATTATAAAATGCAGATTCTTCATATCTAAGATTTACTCCAAATTAGAGGTTACAAATTATTTTATCTTATTTTTAATGGATGCGCGCGCGCGTTCACGGTGAGGGTTGCTTTGGCTCTGGCAGGACCTCTCCTCCCGCGCGTCTGCCTCTTCGTCATCTCACAGTCCGATTGAGTTAAAATTTCGCTTTGATGACATCTGGAATCGGGACTATTCTACCTCAAAAAGTTAATGATAGTTCAGAACATCAAGCGATTGCTCAGCAAAAGCAGTCCCTATTAAAAAACAAAAATTTGATGATTTGCCATCTCTAAAGCCGATTTTGCCAAAGATTTTGTCATTTTACGATAGTTTATTGCATGTATAGTTGAGAAAAAATAATTCGAGCTGATCTTTTTTTTAATACGGAGACAGGTTATTATTTAAGTTCCTCTATTGTTATTCGAGAGTCTACTTAGTTAATTGAAAAAAACATAAAACATACATTTCGTTTCATTTTGTACCATAAATTGTAAAGCAAAATTATCGTAACTCAACAACTTTCAGTCAATACTAGAACAAAAATCTTGTATCTTACGAATAACTATAATTTTAGTAAAAAGTTTTTGCGTGAGTTATTCGAATATTTGTAAAATTAATGACTGGCTATCAAAATATCTCATGAAACTAACAGGAACTTATTTGATCAATCACAATAATTTACAGGATGTTTATTGTTCCTCCTAGAAACTTGATGATTTTCAGATACGAGATTTTTTCAAAGTAGCGACGATATGTTTCATGAGACACGACAAATTGCATGGCAGCAGGTGCGGAAAGTAGTGCTGAGCAAGAATCAAAAGATTATCGCACCTAAAATTGGCCGAGAGTTTACTTTCTCTACGATTAAAGGGCTAAATGATGCCACATGTCTCGTAGTGTTGTCACATGACGTTAATATACCCACCCTTAAAATTTTGACCAGGAGTGAAGGATTTTTCAAACTTTCGCCAAGTTTAGGTATCTTCTCTTTCTAGCTCTGCACAACTTTCTCGACCTACTGCCATGCATTTATTGTGTTGTCATGAGACGTAGGTGTATTGAAAGTGGGCTTACTGACTATTCATTTAGAGGTGAAGAAACAGAAATCTCCTAGAGTTCGACTGCTTCAGTCAGTCCTGGCCTGCGCAGCGCGCGGTGGTATAACAAAAAACGAGGAGCATGCGTTGTGTGGGCACCGGGCTTCGCCTCCTGCACGACTCCCGCTCCCCCATTATTCCCCGCGCTCGCCGCGTAGGCGAGGACTAAGTGAACTGGTTGGGCACAAAACCTGAGCGAAATTAAGCTCATTTGAGATAGGATTCCTATATGTATGGGTTAATAGCATCTTGAATTGCTTTGCAATTGGCAACCCCAAATCCATCAAGAATAGATGAATGAGGGTAAGACGTGTACTACTTAAATATGAGAAAAATACTCTATTTTCTAACAAAAATAAATGAGATCCCACTACTTAGTTTGTATACTGATTAGCCAAGATGTAGAGTTGGGGCTGGTAGAGTTAGGCTTTGAAGAGTAGAGGACTTGACGCTACTTCTCAAACTTTTTTAGCAATGAAAGTGATATCAGGGCCCTATTTCACCATCTTGACAATTTTTATGAAATGAATTATAATTTCTTAATGTGAAATGTTTTTGGTTGTATAGGGAATTTTCAGGAATGGCCCATCACTAAATAAAACAAATGCATTAATTCCCCACCTGAGTCTGTTGGGTTAGGTAGTTGTTCGCCAAAATTATAGTTATTATACTAGTACAGTCCCTGTTTGACTAATGCTAAGAATAAGATAGTTATTCAAAATGTATTATTATAAATACATCGCGTCGTGTTAAACAATATTTTGATCATAACCTAACTTACCACATCATATTTTGGCAATTGTTGGAACAAATCAATGTCAAAATCTAGCATACAGTCATCCATTGTAGAAGCCATGATGTAAACAATGTTTTCTATTCACTTTTGCACCATTTACAAGCCGTAATTTCACATTTTCATCACAATTCACATTATTAGAACACGATACCCGGCAAACATCAATCATGGACTCATAGACATAGACAACAAAGTTTTACTTTTAATATATGTATTGATTTCCACCTGTGTAGAAAAAAAAGAGAGATTGTTTCTTGTCTATTAACAAATGTCAAAACAAAAAATATGGCGGCCTCTACACGGTGATTAAATACTGACAATCCACCCATATCACAATATGGATCACATGCATATTAACGTGTATCACAGGACTGTCAATATACTGCAGAATTATTCGGAAATTTTGAAATCCGCCCACAGATAATAAAGAATTCGGAGACATGTCTTAATAATATTGTTCAACCAAACGCTTTGAATTCAAATTACAACTTCAGCACGGCTATCACAAGACGGCCGCGACATACTCTCGAGCTCTCTCGCACTATCCGTCTCTCTCTAATTAGACCACTTGGAAAGAGACGGATAGTGCGAGAGAGCTCGAGAGTATCGCGGCCGTCTTGTGATAGCCGTGCAGATTGTAGAAGGCACCTTCGACGTTTATTTTATTTATGTCGACGCGACAGGCAGTGTCACTGTCAGCAACTCAAATAAAAGGCTCATCCTACGTTCCGCTTGGTGGATGGTATGAGCGGTACGCAGCTATAAGATAGAGCGAGATGAGAATATGAATGAACCAGAATTACCGTCTGGTCACCCTCAATACTGACGAGATATATAATTAGCGTTTAAAGGGCCATTCAATACTGCTTCCATACTGAATATTGCTGGAAATACTGACAAACCAGGATCACAGTAATTATTCACCGTGTAGAGGCCGCCGATAAGCCACCTCTATGCTGCCTCCAGAGAATCTTTGGTAGAGCCTAGTGTAGCGCAAATAGGAACAAAAAGATGAATGACGTCTAACTGCTCAAATTCAGCATCAAATCTGACAAGTTCTGACAAGTGACAAGTTTTCTATCTGTGCTTTTGCTATGGCGGACTCATGCTATCTCCTACTTCCGTTCTTTCTCTGTCTGTCATTTTGTTATGGTGACATTGGCCGGTTACCATGGATATTATAACTTCACGAGAAAACATGTGTGTGGGATGGCGGTTGAGTGTCGATCGCGATCGGTTGACTTTCTGAGAGATATTTGTTTTTTGTGTTTGTAGAAGGGTTTGTTTCCGTAAAACAGTTGCTATTCCTTATTTTTTGTTTATGGGGAGGATTGGTAAGAGTTTTTATGCTTGTGATTGTATATAGAAGTAAGTAGATTATAGTGTTTTTAGTTTTAAGAGGGTAGATCTATGCCAGCGTCCTCATGAATGAGGATGCTGGCTTGGATGACCCTGGGGATGGGAATTTTTACCCAGGATTTAGAAATGTAAGCTTAGTCCAGTACGAGGATTTTGAAAATTCGCAGGTGAATGTTCCCACTCCCACAATGGGGGGGAAAAATAAATCAAATAAAAAACATAAAAGAAATAAAGAAGAGAGTAGAAGGGCACGTGAGCGCGACCTTGACCAAGCTAGAAACGCCGATCGGTCCCGTTCACGGGCCAGTACGAAGGCGTCAGTTCGATCGGAGACATCTGATGATGATAAAATTACGCAGAATGATTTGAGTGACACACTTCTCCCTGCCGCCCAGCTATCTATGGCTCAAAATGTTACACCATCATCGCCTCCGGCACACCTGGTTACCGACGCGCCTCACGCAACCCAGACACAAAGTCAGACCCCTGAGTCTCCTTTTACACCCATTGGGCGGAATAGTTACAACCGCAACGATTCAGGACCTTTTGTGGTTCATGTTCAGAGAGTAGAAGCGACCCCGAATTCAGGAAGCATACTTCATCCCGTCTCTTTCGGACAATTCTTACAGAAAAGAGGACGGGAATTCCCGAATGTGGTGGACGGAAGTATAAAAAGGTTAGGACGCAACAGAGTGGCTGTTAGTTTTCATTCAGCGGAAGACGCCAATACGTTTTTAGAATCTCACACCCTCCCCCATCATAACTACAAGACATTTATCCCGTCCTTTAATATCACTAGGCTGGGACTGGTACGTGGAGTGCCAGCTGAATGGACACCTGAGGAGGTTATAGAAAATTTACAAATCCCGCTTAACTCGGGGGGTGCGAAGCCGGTAAAGGTCCGTCGCTTAAACTTTAAAAAGAACAAACCTGATGGTGGCTACTGCTGGCTTCCGTCGGAGTCAGTGGTGGTTACTTTTGACGGGCAGTTTCTGCCGAAAAGGGTTTTCGTGTGTCTCAATTCCCTGCCCGTAGAAAAGTACCAATATCCCACTATACAATGTTTCCGGTGTTGCCGATTTGGACATACGAAAGAAAAATGCAGATCTCTACCTCGCTGTTATCGTTGCGGAGGATCCCACACGGGGGACACTTGCAACATTGATCCCTCCGATGCTAATTGTTGTAACTGTCCTCAAGGAGTGGGGTCTGGACACACTGCCAATAGTAAGGGATGTCCAGAACTGCTTAGGCAAACTGCTATAAAGAAAACGATGGCAGATGAAAACATATCTTATATGGAGGCTTCAAATTTATATCCAAAGCCCTCTCAAAAATCATATGCTAACATAGCCGCGACCCCTTCCCAGCCTCTCCAACAGACACAAACTTGGTATAAGAAAACAATTCCTCTTAGACCCCGATCACATGCCCCTCTAGCTAAAGGGTATGATAGACAAGCCCATGAGAGCATTACTAGAGATCCAACAATCCAGTCTAGACCAATTTATCAAGAAAACCCCCCGCGTCAATCAAATGAGCAGATTATTAGGGAATTAATTAAAATGATTTCCTCTGTCGTAAAAGCCTTTTCACCTACCAGCCCCCTGGCTGACCCATCCCTGTTATCCCACGCTGCCCCGTTTATTTCTTCTCTTCTCTTCTCTTTCAATAATGGATCAAACAATCCTACAGTGGAATTGCCGTAGTATATCAAATAAAAAAAGTGACTTAATCTTTTTAATCAATAAATATAACCCATCAATTTTAGCCATATCTGAAACATGGCTAAGAACCGGTTCCAACTTTACTCTACCCCGATATGTTTCCCTAATGGATTATAGAGCTGATGGACGAGCCGGATGTGCCCTATTTATTAGAGACCACGTATCTTTCACTCCAGTGCCCATTCCTCAACATATTAACAGCTTTCATTCAGTTTGTGCCCGTGTGGAAGGAATTACCTTCTTATCGTTATATATACCTAACCCCACCGCCGCAATTCTTCATGAATTAAAATTGTTAGTAGTAAATCTCCCTCAACCGGTTATTATTTTGGGGGACTTTAATGTCCATCATCATATATGGGGATGTCATAAAATTGATACCCTAGGTGAGCAACTTCTGGAAATTGTAGACTCGGCAAATTTATGTATTTTGAATACAGGTTCACCAACCTTACGCACCTCGCCTGAACAAGCGGCCAGTGCAGTGGATTTATCTCTTTCGTCTCCTATTCTCGCCTCCCGAATTACCTGGGAAGTCTTGGATAGCACCTATGGCAGTGATCATTTTCCCATTCTGCTCAGTTTTCCAGCAGCATCTACTCTTCAAAAAGGGCCAGCTATTGTCCAGCCCCTCCTAGTCTATAATATCAATGGAGCGGATTGGGATGGATATAAAAAATGCCTTAACTCAAAGATTAAATATTTGCCTTCTATCACGTCTAAGTCGATTCAAATCTGTTCGAATGAGTTGATATCAGCTATAAAATCAGCGGCTGATAAGGTATTCCCTCTCAAGAATGCTGTATTAGGGAAATTAACATCTCCTCCATGGTGGGATAAAGACTGCACTAAAGCTGTAAAAGAAAGAAAGAAAGCTGAGCGGTTATATGCATCAAATATGTCTAACGAAAATTTTGAAACATTGATTAACGTTATGGGTGAAACTAAATCAGTACTTAATAATAAAAAAACAGAAGGTTGGAAATCTTTTTGTACCTCACTGAGCCCCTCTACTCCAGATACAATAGTATGGAATAACATACGCAGATTTAGAAGGTCATATAACCCCCGCAGCTCCCAATTCCCAACGTCACTTCTCTGGGCGGAGTCCTTTCTAGATACTATAGCTCCCTCGTATGTCCCAAATGTACTTGACTCTCCTATAGGCCTACTTAATAATAATTCAATGGATCCTCTAGATCAACTATTCACATTCACGGAGCTTAGGAATGTACTACGATCTGTTAAGGACTCTGCCCCGGGATATGACGGAATTACATATTCTTTTATATCTAAGGCGAGTGAACCCTTCCTTAAATATTTTCTGGACTTATTAAACTGCATACTTCTCTCTGGCCACCCTCCGGCTTCCTGGAAAGCCCAACTGATTATGCCAATTTTAAAACCTTCGAAAGACCCAAATAACCTTCGATCTTACCGTCCCATAGCTCTTTCCTCTGTTCTGATGAAGATCCTTGAACACCTCATTAAAAACCGGTTGGAGTGGTTTATAGAAAATCATGAGATACTTGGTAGTTCGCAATACGGATTTCGAAAGGGAAAAAGCACTCTAGACAGTTTAGGCATTTTCACAACCGATGTAAGACTAGCTTTCTCTAATTCTGCATCAGTGGTGGCTGTGTTCCTGGATGTTGAGGCTGCCTATGACAACGTCCAGCTCCCTATTCTCAGGGAAAAAATCCGCGAGCTGAGAATTCCGGTGAGGCTGGCCACACTCGTCGGCAATCTCCTTTCAGAACGGCAGGTCACTTTTCGCGGAAGAGACCCTAATATAAATCCATCGAGAACAGTTTGGCGTGGCTTACCTCAAGGGTCTGTTCTGAGCCCTCTGTTGTATAACCTTTACACCTACGATTTGGAGAAGTCAATTAGTGGATGTCAAATTTTACAATATGCTGATGACCTACTGATTTACTGCTCTAATAAAAATATCGAAACTGCGAGCGGGGTGATAAATCATTCCTTGCAGTCATTAAATAGCTGGCTTCAAAATAACGGGTTATCCCTTTCACCGAGTAAGAGTTGTGCTGTTATATACTCACGTAAGAGATTGTTACCTTACATTTCCATTACTATTAATAATTCAGCTATCCCTGTTAGCTCCTCATATAAATTTTTAGGCGTAATTTTAGACACTAAATTGAATGGAACCCCTCACTTTGAATACCTGTTAAAAAAATGTGAACGCGGCCTCAACACCCTAAGATGCCTTGCAGGGGTTTGGTGGGGCGCCCACCCAACCTCCCTCAGGTTACTATACAATGCCACGGTTAGGAGTGTATTAGATTACGGGACATTCCTTCTGGAGCCAGGAAATAGGACGGGGTTCAAAAAACTAGACCTCATTCAATCAAAGGCTATGAGAATAATCACAGGAGCAATGAGATCTAGCCCAATTAATGCCCTACAAGTTGAATGTGCGGACCCACCCCTACAATTGCGTAGACAGTTTTTGGCTGATAGCTATTTTTTCCGCTCGCTCCAATTTTCTCACCATTCCATTTTCCATCGCGCTTACGAATTAAAAGATGCTTCCTGGTCGAATAGCAAGGGCCCTCCATGTATAGTCAACAGTTTAGTGAAGTTCCAATCTATCAAAGACCCAGTGTGTCATTCTCGAAGACTCCCTCTCTTTGAATTCAACTACGAAACTATTATCTACCAGCCCCGTGTAATTATAGATTTCGACATCTGTCACGATGATCCGCATGCAGATGAATATCTCCGCCAAATATTGTCACGTGAGTGGCACGATTGGAATACCATTTACTGTGATGCGTCTAAGTTCTCTGAGGTTGGGTGTGTGGGAGTGGGCGTGTTCCACTCGCAGTTCAACACATCAATTAAAGTGAAATATCCCCCAGAAACCTCGGTTTTTACTGGCGAATGCATTGGTATATTGGAAAGCGTAAAATATATATTGCAATACAATTTAGAGAAATCAATAATTTTTTCCGACTCTCGCAGCTGTTTACAAGCTTTATTAACTAACCCTTTTGCGGCCAAAGTCCAAAACCCAATTATCTATGAAATTAAGGATAAACTTATAGTCTGTAAAAGTAAAGGATACGAAGTAACACTTATCTGGATCCCAGGACATTCAGGGGTGACCGGTAATGAAACAGTAGACCAAATAGCTAAGGATGCGGTGGTGTCCGGCGATAAAATTTCATTCAAAAACTATAGTCACGACATAGTCCCGTTAGCGTCGAAGTTCCTGTTTCGGGCGTGGTCCTCCTCCTGGGCCAGGTCAAGTAAATCTCGTGGAAGACTTTTTTCTCTGGTCCAACCCACAATTTCTAGAAAACCTTGGTTTTCAAAAATGTACATCCCAAAACAATTTTGTTCGACCATTATCCGTATGAGATTGGGTCATTGTAGCATCCCTACTCATTTAGCAAAGATTCATATCCGAGATTCCTCTCTGTGCGAGTGTGGGTTGGATGAGGGTGATCTCAATCATATTTTCCTAGCGTGCCCCCTTTATAATAATACTTTCCTATACAAAGATCTGATTAGACTAAAAGTTCAATTCCCAACCCGTGTTTTAGATTTAATTACTTGTAAAGATAAAGAAATTGTTGTAGCTTTATGCTTATTTTGTGAACTAAATAAGTTAAAAATTTAGTAAACTTGGTTTATATTGTATAAATATAATATGTCATTCTTACAATGTTATAAATGTGTTGTAAAATGTACTAATAAGGTAGTTGTGATTCGTCTGTATGTATATTGTAGTTTTTGATTCGTCTTACTAAATATGTGTGGGATTGTTAACTGTTCTTTTGCAGGAATAGCAACTAGTTCTTTGTAATTTTTTGTAGTTTCCGAATCGAATTTTGTTTTTAATGTTTCGAAATCGACATGACACTGGCTAATCAACCGTAAAGCCAAAAACGAAAAAAAAAAAAAAAAAAAAAAAAAAAAACATGTGTGTGTCAAACAAACAATGTTTTTGACGAAATAAAATTAATAATTATCTTAAAATAAAGTATTAATAACGAAATATCAAGCGCCAATATTGATTTACTCATGAAAAACAACGGTTGGTACTTGGATAAAACCTACAAGCGCGAGGTTTCTTAGTTCGAGAAGAATTCATTGCGACCCGCAAAGATATGTAACGTACAGATTGGTGAATTTTTGTAAATATTCTGTGATTTGGAAATAAGTGAAATAAACTGTATGAAATATTTGTCCTCCTTTTATTATTTCATACTCAAATCGGATTAGTTTTAGGTTTTGTAAAGCAATTTTCTGTTTATGCAGTGGGCCCAACGACGTGCCTAATCATAATTTATCGATATCGATAACGTTGGGTTCTAATATTATCGATATCGATAACGTTAAGTATTACAACCCTACTATCGTACTCGTTCCTTAGGTTGGTAAGTCTACTTCCGTACTAGCGTTTATTTTTATTGGTATTGTGGTATTTCAAACTAGCTAAAGTTCGAATGAGTTGTCATGTAAAAATCAAATGACAATGTCACTGTCATCCAAAACCTTGTTCGAAGTCCCGTCTCTTATTTATATTCTCTTTGGTAGAGCCATCACAAATTGTCAGTGTAGACACGGCTTTAATAAGATATTTTTTTGCAAAGATAATATATCCTCTATGTGCGTTTTTTTTGGCATGGCCGCACTACTACTGTCAACGCATTTCATGCCGCGCCGCGCGCTTGCTAAAAAAAATAGGAGGCGGGCGAAGGCTATGAAGTACATGTAGTAGTACGACGAAACAAACAAAACAAGCGAGTGCTGGTCATATATTTTGATGAGGTAGTTTTTTTATGAACACTACAGACGCGTGTTATCGGTTTTGCCGCTAATTGGAATCCAAGGTCTACCTGGCTTAACAATCTTATTGTCCTTATTAAATACTAGTGCAGTGGTTTATATTTTGGAATCCTGAATCTAGAAGAAAAGTGAAGTCATATTCATTCGTTTCTCATCGTAGAAGTATTGAGATCGCCTATCAAATCAAGTTCAAGGTTAACTAGTATTGAGTTCATCTATAGTACAAAGGGTCTGTATTACTGTATCATTTTATAAATTTTTGTATTGTTATTACTTTATTGGCAGATTGATCACGTTTTGTGCTGTTGTTACTGTGCACAATTTCACACTTTATTATACTTCACACGTCCATCTTTATATTTCGTTTCGTTGGTGTAACCAAACATAGTAATCTAAAACTAATAATTCAAGCACGCCATTTCGTAACATCCTTCCTTTGTGAAAAACATTATACAGTTACTTCTGAATGTGAATACTAATCAACACATTAATGTAACTTATGTAAATAGGATGTAGGACTATAGGTACCTACTCAACTCCCACTACTTGTTGGGTGGATGTGACTTCCCCAAACTCTGTTCTAAGTACCCTCTTTATGTTATTTGTAGCTGTAGCTGCATTAAAATTGCGCTGTAAATAATTAGCTTTTTTTCCTGCCAAACTTTATAATATATACTACTAATTATAATTATCATTCAAGTACTTGCTTTTGCCAATTTTATACTGAATAAATTAACCTTTTAGTAGGGTGGCTCACAATAACCATTTAATTTGTTGCAGATGGTGTATCAAAATAATGCATTCAGACACAGTAGCTTGTACGATCGTGTGGAGAAGTTACTTCTTTCTTATGAATGGAGTGACTGCAAATTTGCTGTGGCAGGAAAACACTTCAAAGCACATAAATTAATTTTAGGCATCAGTAGTCCCGTCTTTGAAGCAATGTTTTATGGTCCTCTCTCTACTAATGAAGAAATAGCAATAACTGACATTGAACCAGATATTTTCCAACTGCTCCTGAATTATGTCTATACTGATAAAGTTGAAATACCTTCTATAGAACAAGCCTTTGAGCTATTATATGCATCCAGGAAATATTTACTGGAACATTTGTCTGATCTTTGCATTGCATATATACTAGCAAACATCAGCACTGACAATGTCATCAGAGTCCTGAATTATCCTGCCTACATGCAGGATCAAAAACTAGTTAAATTTTCGCTGAAGCTATTTTGTGAACATGCTAATTACCTATTGCAAGAACATAAAAACATGATATCGCCATCATGTATGAAAACAATTTTAGAAAGCAATCAAATGAATGTATCAGAAAAGTCACTGGTTATACATGTTTTTCAATGGACTCTTCATTATTGCAAACAGAATAATCTACCTGTGGATCTGGAAACTAGACATAATATTCTGATAGAGAATGATCTGTTAAAGTTGCTTAGGTTTTCGACTCTTACACTTAGTGAACTTGATGAAATTATGGAAAATGAGGATAATATTCTGCTACCTGAAGAATCCAAAGATACAAGTAGTACTATTAAGGGGAATAAGAATGATGATAACAAAGTCAGCCTGAGTTCAAGTCCAAGGTGCCCAATGAAGCTGCAATGGGACCTCTGCCACCGCCGGCCTCTGCGCTCATCAGCTCCCATTGTTATAGACTCTAATAACACTATAATCAACAGCAGGATCAAAGTTAATAAGTCGGTTTTCATCAACTCTCTATGTATACCTACAAGAATGGCTCCAGTTCTCAACTTCCGGAATAATATAGGCAATTCTTATTCTGAACAGTTCTTTGTTACCATAGAGTGTGAATCTGATAAAAGTATTACTAAACTAACCAACTTCATGAACACAGTTGATTATGACTCTTCTGTTGAAATTGAATTGTCTGAGCCATATTTTATAAAACGAGATAAATGGTATAAAATCGTTTTCCAATGGTCTCCAACATTTGATACAACTGCATATGTTGTTGAATACCGTGAGCGAGTATTTAGTGATCATAAAGTTAGTTTTGAATTTGATGATATGTCTTCCAGTGCTAGGGCTAGCGGAAGTTTCCTTGGAGGTTTAAAGTATTGTTTGTAATGTCTAGTACCTGTTAACATAAAAGCTTGTGATTATGTATCTCAGTATTAATAATTTCAACCATATTCTTAATTTGTTGTGGTATAATTTAACCTTTTCAGCGTGCATGACTTACCAGTGTACTGCTATGCCAGATTTAACTCTACAGGGCTATGACATGGTATGTTACGCGCTACGGCGTAGTATTACTGCGCGCTGAATGTGTTAGTTTGTAGTTCTTATTTATAACGTAGATCTGATTAGTGTTACTGATATTAAATGTACAATCTTAAAGATATAGATCGTTCAATCCACGAAGACACGCCCCTCTACACTATGGACAAAAGAAAAACTAGTAAGCAATGAGAATTAAGGTGCGCTATCGAGGATTATTAGATCTTTTTAATGATGAGTGTGAATTACCCTCAAAACAGTTAAAAATCAAAGAAAATCCTGCGTTTTTCAATTGAGCTGATGAGACTTCCAGACATACACACGGCAGTGGCTGGTGTACAAAAATTAGACCATATCTCCATCTTTATCTCACAATTTTTACGGTCTCAGAGTTCTAAATGTGTTCGAGACAAGGCATTTCCTTATGACGTAGGTATCTAACGATGTTAAAAATTAACACTACCCGCGCCGCGTCCACGTGATGACGTGAGTCTAAATTGTCAATGCATTGTTACGATTTACGATATCCATATATACCGCTTGCGCCTGAGAACCGTGAATGTGAAGCGAAGTAATTGTAAATAATCGATTCTCTGCAGTGCAGCAAGGCTATCACAGGACGGCTCGCGAGCTGTGTCTCGGCGACATAGACTATCCGTCCCTTTCTAAGCGTTCTAATTAGAAAGAGACGGATAGTGTATCTCGCCGCGACTCAGCTCGCGGGCCACCCTGTGATAGCCGTGCTAATATGATGCCATAATATTCATGGTTATTGTATTGTATTGTATTATTTATTGGTAAATAAGTAGATAGTTCAACTTTCAAGCCATCTTTGCGCGCTGCTATATGTCATCAAGTCAGCCTGCAGCGTTTTTCCCGATTGTGCCGTAGACGAGCCGCTTTGGCACCCAATCCCAAAATTGGCGTAAGCACTAGTTTTACGAAAGCGACTGCCATCTAACCTTACAACCCAGAAGGAAAACTAGCCTGCCGGGCTAGCACACTAGGTTTTATGTCGCGTTTAACGTGACGTTTCAGTACATTTTCGCCGACATAAAACCTGGTGTGCTAGGGCCTCAGGGGGGCTAGTACACTAGGCTTAATGTCGCGTTTTACGTGACTTTTCAGTACATTTTCGCCGACATAAAACCTGGTGTGCTAGGGCCTCAGGGGGGCTAGTACACTAGGCTTTATGTCGCGTTTTACGTGACTTTTCAGTACATTTTCGCCGACATAAAACCTGGTGTGCTAGGGCCTCAGGGGGGGCTAGTACACTAGGCTTTATGTCGCGTTTTACGTGACTTTTCAGTACATTTTCGCCGACATAAAACCTAGTGTGCTAACTGGGCTGGTGAATGTATGCACGTTTATTTGTGTGGTGACAGGCGCACGCAACCACACAGCGTGCAGCGGCAGTTACAGTCGCCATCACATACATAGGTACACTATAGGTGTTCAAAAATATCGGCACATGCACCCTAATGCCTTGAAAATAGAGGTGTGTTCCGATGTTTGTGACGTGCTTGTTTGCTCCGATGTATGTGATGGCGACTACAAGCGGACGAACACCATACAGCCGCGCGCAAAGATGAGTTGAACTATCGGTATAGCGACTTGTTTTTTTAAGATGTCCGAATGACCATAAACATATATCTTTAGAGCAATGTTTTTGTGCCCATTGTTAACTTTGGCTAGGTACCACTTATCAGTTTATTTTTATTGTTAAAGCGTTACGATTGTTGAAGAGCTATTTAAGATTTTCGATTACCTATCTCCTTTTAACTGCCTTAAATTATGCATGATTTATATTTGCGAATGATGTGTTCACCTTTAATTGGGGTGCATGTAAACCCAAATAAAAGCAAAGATCTGTTAACATGTACCTACTCTGTTGGTGTCCCGTACAACTAAATAAATTAATAAATAATAAATAATCAGTTCAAAATGAAATGAAAAATACCGGCCAAGTGCGAGTCGGACTCGCGCACGAAGGGTTCCGTACCATTATCTATAAAAAAACTATTTTATTCTGTGTTTTTAGTATTTGCTGTTATTGCGGCAACAGAAATACATTATCTGTGAAAATTTCAGCTGGAACTATCACGGTATCAGTGAGATACGGCCTGGTGACAGACAGACGGACAGCGGAGTCTTAGTAATAGGGTTTTTACGTTAATTTTTTAATTACGTTTTACTGTTTGAGTACGGAACCCTAAAAAGAAATAAGATAATTCGCACATTCCGGTGTACGCTATAAGGTTCAAGTTGTAATAATAGAGCATTAGGAACGGTTCATGTTAACCGCCTTCCTGTATGACCTGTTATAACAACTTGAACCATATAGCTTACTCGAAAATTAGCTATTCGTGTGCGTTATCTTGTTACTTCTTTCTTTTCATTTTGAACTGATAAGCAGCGGTCGATGTTCTCTTATCTTATCTAGATGAGGACCCTGTCGGATGAACTTCGACCCAGGGGGATCTTTTGTGCATTTACCCCCTCCTTTATGCCTACTCCCACGGTCGATGTTAAGAGCACTGTGAATGATTGTGAAGTGCCGAAACGCGGCGCGAGTAGGTATCCTTTTCAACGCTATGATTCACGTACTAAAGTGGCACTGACACGCCAACCTTCTTTCCATAACGGAGTGATTATGAAGCTTATATGAAAGACTGAAGGTTGGTTTGACAGCCGACGTCATAACCGCTATATGGGTTCTTGGCGTGGTGGGCACGACGACACACGACCACTTTATAGGTTCTTGGCGTTCAAAAGGTTAAAAAAATGCTCTGTTTCACATCGCTCTGCCTCCCGACCCGTATCGTGAGATAGAGAGAGTTGCAAGTCCTGAAGGCAATTGCCTACATGTCCTTGTTGAAATATTGTTTCGGGTGATAACATTCTAACCCCACTAAAACCTTTATGAAATGAAACAATTTTGGTATTATTGGATTAAGTAGGTACACTTTAATCTAAGTCTTCACACGTTTTCCTTTCCTTTTTAGCAAATCAGTTTAGATTAATTTTAGAAAAATAAAACGATAGACAAAGTTTTTCAGTCAAAAATATATATTTTTAGCTGCTAATAACTTTTAACGTAAGCAATATTTCTTAAAAATCAAAACTAGTTTTTCATTATACTTGCAACATATCCAAAAATTATAAAAATCGAACGATGTTTACGGGGTAAAAAACGTTATCGCTTTTTGTATGAAAATTTACAGGTTCACAAATTTCACAATCCTCTAAACAAAGGGAACAAAAGCATTGTTCTAAAGATAAGCTGTTTATGAATTATGAACATTCGGACATCTAAAAAACATCTCACTATCACTACATATTATACGCTGCTTCTTCTGTCTTATCCTTGCTAATTGATACTGAACTCTGTTGTGAAATGTGCATAGTCGTTTTTCAGTCTCACGTACATTCAGCGCCATATACTCGTAGCACTAGCAGCCAAAGTAGCCAAATATATCGTTATACATCCTTGGCTACCTTGGCTGCTACTAACTGTCTGATGCTGACTGTACCTACTTAAACATTGTATCGCGATATTCACGGCGGTGTTAATTTTATTAGTGTTAATTTTGCCACTGGATTAAAAAGATGCCATAATATAGAAATCGAGAATGACAAAAGCATTTTAATTTATTTATGTCAATGCTCCCTGATAACCTGACTCTCTGTTTTGGTATTTCTGAGTATCTAAGTATGTGAAATAAACCGGTCAAGTGCGAGTTTGTCTCCTGGGTTCCGTACACACTTTCACGACGCTTTATTAGATATCTTAGCAATACTGTCCGGGTCCAGTTACTTACATTACCAGTGTGCCGACTCACACACAGACGCAGGAGTGATCATCCGAATCACGAACAACCACAGGTCGATAGTTGAGGGTTAGTCTCCGAGAGTCCCACACTCCCACATTAATCCAGTTTGTGGGAAATGGCCTTACAAAAGGAGGAGAGGGAAATGTTTTGATTTATATTGGGCGGGTATCTGATAATGAGGTCATGTAAGTTTCCGACCTCGGGCCATGTGTGCATTTGCAACCATCCTCTTTTGAAGGGGCCATTTTTAGGTGTTTTAATAATAGCACTTTAATTGTTGCTTCTATGACAAAAGTGTCTATGGCAAGTTTAAAGATGATAAAAATCGAGGTTTCGCTATCGACTATTTCCTCCTCCAAAACGCAACCAATCATCATAAAATTTTTGAAACTGCAAGAGGAAGAAATAATCTACGCCGCTGTGATTTTTTGGATATGTGTTGTTATATTTGTATACTGCGCCTTTTTGTAGCCATTTCAATTAAGCCGTTTTTGCGACTTTTGAGGCGCTGTAAGTTTCTTTAAAATATAAAGATCCAAAAAAGCGAAACATAGCGGCATAGATATTGACTAGCTGTTGCCCGCGACTTCGTCCGCGTAGAACTTTTTAACGTCTTAGAAAATGATTTCTCTCAATACAAAATTTGAACCCTCTTTTAGGGGATAATTAAAAAAAAAGTTGATGTTCATTTTCTAGTTTGTGAACAAACAGTCTAAAACCAAAGTTAAAAATCTCATACTTTAAAAATGCCTTGAAATACTCAAACTTTGAACCAATTTTAACACTCTTAGGGGATGAATTTGGAAAAACTCTGAAATCAGTTTTGTAGTCTTTTAACGTACAGAATAAGACCGAAGTTAAAAATCTCTTACTCACACTTTAAAATTTTATTGCTCGGTATTAAAAATTTGAACCCCCTTAGAGGTTGAATTTTTCTAATCGCTGAAAGAACTTTTTTCGTAAACTTTTAACCCTAAAATTGACATTGTATCTAATAATGCACACATTTTTTGGTCATCTTTTTCCATTTTTTTCTAGAACAATTTTTTGCGCTCTATACAGCGCAAACGAGACTTGAACGCACGTTTTTGTTTTATTTTGCCAAGTTTAGGGTTAAGTCTCTTGCTCAAAAAAAGTGTTGCCCATACAAAGATTTCTTAACCCCCTTAGGGGTGGAATTTTCTAAAACTCTGAAAGTACTTTATTATTAATTTTAATAAGTAACATTTTGAATAGTTTTAAGTCTAGTAAAAAAAAAAGTTTTTCCCACACAACACTGGCTACCCTTCTTAAGGATCTTAAGAATCCCCTTAGGGATGGAGTTTTCTAAAACGCTGAAAGTTCTTTTTTAGTATTCTAATAAGTAATCTTTTTGCAAAGTTTTAAGTCTAACTCAAAAAAAAGTGTTGCCCATGCAAAGCTTGCTCTCCTTTTTAACCCTATTAGGGGTGGAATTTTCTAAAACGATTTGTGTTCTTTTTTTGTATTTTAATAAGTAATCTTTCTACAAAGTTTCAAGTCTCTAACTCAAAAACATAAACTTTCCCTGATAAAAACTTTGCACCCCTTTTTATCCCCCTTAGGGATAGGTTTTTTCAAAACGCTGAAAGTCTTTTTTTTTTGTATTTTTATAAGTAATCTTAACTCAAAAACATAAACTTTCCCTGATAAAAACTTTGCACCCCTTTTTATCCCCCTTAGGGATAGGTTTTTTCAAAACGCTGAAAGTCTTTTTTTTTTGTATTTTTATAAGTAATCTTTCTACAAAGTTTTAAGTGTCTAGCTCAGAAAAAGTGTTCCCCATACAAACCTTGTACCCTTTTTTAACCCCCTTAGGGAATGATTTTTGTAAAACGCCGAATGTAGTATTTTTCATGTTCTAATAAGTAATTTTTCGTCAAAATTTTAAGTCTCTATTAAAAAAAAATATGTTTTTCCCATACAAACTTTGCACCCTATTTTACCCCCTTAGGGGTGAAATTTTCCAAAACGCCGAAAGTACTTTCTTTGTATTTAAATAATCTTTCTACAAAGTTTTAGGACTCTAGCTAAAAAAAATAGTTTCCCACATACAAACTTTGCACCCCTATTTTAGCCCCCTATTTTTAGGGGTAGAATTTTCTAAAACGCTGAAAGTACTTAATTTGTATTCTGATGACTAATCTTTCTACAAAGTTTTAAGTCTCTATTTAAAAAAAATATTGTTTCCCCCATACAAAATTTGCACCCCTATTTTACCCCCTTAGGGGTAGATTTTTTTAAAACACTGAATCTAGGTACTTTATTTGTATTCTAATGAATAATTTCTCTACAAAGTCTCTATTTAAAAAAAAGTAGTTTTTCCCATACAAACTTTGCACTCTATTTTACCCCTTTAGGGGTAGAATTTTCTAAAACCCTGAAAGTTCTTTATTTGTATTCTAATGACTGATCTTTCTACAAAGTTTTAAGTCTCTATTTAAAAAAAAAATGTTTCCCCCATACAAACCTTGCACCCCTATTTTACCCCCGTAGGGGTGGAATTTTCCAAAACGCTGAAAGTGTTTCATTTGTATTCTAATAACTAATTTTTCTACAAAGTTTAAGTCTATAGCTCAAAAAAAAAAAGGTTCTCCCATACAAACTTTGCACCCCCATATTACCCCCTTAGGGGTAGAATTTTCAAAAATCCCTTTTTATCCCTAGCCCACGTTATAAAAGCAACATACTGTGCAAAAATCAACTCTCTAAGATTAGTAGTTTCGGCTGTGCGTTGATGAGTGAGTGAGTGAGTGATTGAGTGAATAAGTCAGTCAGGACATAGGCATTTATTATGTATAAATAGATAGAAGATATTGAAACTCCCATTCAAATATCTCAAAAAATTATGAAGCTACATCCGTTTTAATGTCGCTTGTTAGAGTGAGAAAACGATGAGGGACTGTGACGTCAATATACTCGAGCGTCATAGTAAAAAACAATCGTTTCATATGAAGGTGCGTTTTGCGGAAAAGGGACAGAACATACCCCCTCTTAAAACTTTGGACTCTTATAACTTAATCATTACCTATATAACCTCTTGCTTTGTTTTTTTCTCCATTTGACTATATTTATTTTAAATTCTTTTTCGAGAAAATACATTATGATTATTTACCATATTTTCGATTCCTGCACGGCTATCACAAGACGGCCGCGACATACTCTCGAGCTCTCTCGCGCTATCCGTCTCTTTCTAAATGGTCTAATAAGAAAGAGACGGGTAGCTCGAGAAAGCTCGAGAGTATGTCGCGGCCGTCTTGTGATAGCAGTGCAGGGCTATAACCACGAACTTCGGAATTCGAAAATATTCGGGTATCTCTATCTCTATCGCACTAACTATACTCGAGTGACAGGAATGCATATATATATACATTGAGTATCGGTTTTCGTGGTAGCGCCGCAGGTACTTTGGCTAAATGCGCCGAGCGCGTGCCATTGTCATTCAAAAAAACAAATTCGTGTTATTTATATTGTTCAAATTTGTTGATTTCATTTATTGAAATTACGACATAAAACGACATTTGCGCATATAAGTTCTCATATCAGAATCGAATATTTTTTTATGGTTTATATTTTAGCATTTGTCTCGTAAAGGTCTATCGTAGACGGGATTTAAATTATTAATAAGTGAAAGGCAAAGCAATTCCGCCATTTTGACGAAAATTTGACGGTTCTTATAGCTGACAGTTGGAGCAGCGTTTGATTTCAATAAAAATAAATGAAAAATTAAATG
This sequence comes from Epinotia brunnichana, assembly GCA_963854355.1. Taxonomy (NCBI): domain Eukaryota; kingdom Metazoa; phylum Arthropoda; class Insecta; order Lepidoptera; family Tortricidae; genus Epinotia; species Epinotia brunnichana. The sequence goes on along the minus strand of OY977939.1, from coordinate 14,815,000 downwards.
AAGTCGTATATTTCGGAAAATTAATTAACTGTCGCAGTCGGATAAAAACTATCCTAAGTTGCAGCTAGAATAATAATGTACCTATATAAAATGTTTCATATTTTTCCGTTCATGGGATGCTGAGAACATTCGAACCGCGCAAAGCTTAGTTTCAAACTGGCTGATTCTTTTTTTAATTTAGAGATTTATTATAAGTGGAGATGATATTGAACTTATTTGAAAAAATCATTGCTCTAGGTTCAAAAACCAGAGAGGAAACAATCGAGACCGTTTGTATGGGAAAATAGCAGATAGGCATTCCTCTTAAGGAAAACGTCCGAAAACTATACAGGGTGGAATTTCATAAACTGTACATAATAAAAGGAGAAAAATTTCAGCCAATTTCATCGATGAAACGGTGTTTTTTTTTTTTTTCTAGTCATTAGTTTTTTTTTTACAGAATTTTGAAAATTTTTGTAAAAACTCGGGTAATACACCTAATTCAGACGGTATAACTTTTGATCCAATGGTCCTAAAATGAAAATAAAAAATGCAGAGTATTACCAAGAGACAGGTTAATAATTCTTAATAACAATAGAAAACCAACTAGAAGAGAAAATCCGCAAAAAAAATTATTGTTTTTGAAAAATGGCTACAAAAATTACGAATTTTAAAAGAAAAACACAATTTTCTGAAAAAAACGCAGATTTAGTTACCATTTTTTTTGCTTAGTATTAAACCTCACTTAATGCCGATTCTAAAACCGTTTTTAAACTGTCTCAGACTTTGAAAAATACCACGCAAATGGGTACGTAAATCAAACCATAAAGCTGCAATACGACTGATTTCTCCTGACACAATTGATCTCCGGGAAGGAGTCATGGTGGGGGTTAGGTTTTGATATGGGTGTATAGAAACCGGCGAGGTTACTACCAGAAAAATCTGACTTCTTCGGATTTGGCTTTCAGTAAAAAAATGCTCTACTGCCCGGCTAAACGGTAACAGCTAGGTTAGGGGTGCTCGACCAAATGTCATAGAGAACTGCGTGCAGTCTTTGATGGCGGAAAAAAAATTAAAAAAAAACGAAGTTTTTTTTTAATTTTTTTTCAAAATGGTCCTAGAGCTTTGAAATTTGGCTAGCGGGAGGATAGGATTGAATAGGGGTCTTGACCAAATGTCATAAAGGTTCCCAAGGGGAGTACAATTGCATTTTTTTTTGGCTGAAAAAAAAAAGTTTTTTTTTTTTTAAATTTCAAATTGGTCACAGCGCGCCGAGATTTGGCATGCGGGGACTTGAAGGGCCCAACAGTTGTAAAAAGAAAAAAAAATTGGAAAAAATTCAAAATGGCGGACGGTATGGGCAAAACAAATTTGCGAGGCCGTAGGCCGAGCTGCGGGAGCTTAAGGCTTGGCTACTATTCCTTGCCCCGAGTGTCTTACAAGCGAGCCTGAGGGCCGAAGGCCCGAAGGTGAGCTTCGAGGGTACGCGAAGGCCGAAGGCCGAGCTCCGCGTAGGGCCGAAGGCCCGAAGCGTCCAGCGAGGCCGTAGGCCGAGCTGCGGGAGTATAGGACTGTGCGACTATGCCCCCGAGTGTCTTTCGTCGTAGGCGAAGGCCGAAGGCCGAGTTCCGCGTAGGGCCGAAGGCCCGAAGCGTCCTGCGAGGCCGTAGGCCGAGCTGCGGGAGTTTAAGCTTGTGCTACCACTCACTACCCCCCGAGTGTCTTAAAAGCGAACCTGAGGGCCGAAGGCCCGAAGGTGAGCTTCGTGGCAGGCGAAGGCCGAAGGCCGAGCTCCGCGTAGGGCCGAAGGCCCGAAGCGTCCCTTCAGAGCACGCTTGCGGAAACCCTACGCCCCCCAAGTGTCTTTAAGCGAACCTGAGGGCATAGTGGCACAGTCCTATACTCCCGCACAGTCTTATACTCCCGCAGCTGGGCCTTCGGCCTTCGCGTACCCTCGAAGCTCACCTTCGGGCCTTTGGCCCTCAGGCTCGCTTGTAAGACACTTGGGGCAAGGAATAGTAGCCAAGCCTTAAGCTCCCGCAGCTCGGCCTACGGCCTCGCAAATTTGTTTTACCCATACCGTCCGCCATTTTGAATTTTTTCCAATTTTTTTTTCTTTTTACAACTGTTGGGCCCTTCAAGTCCCCGCATGCCAAATCTCGGCGCGCTGTGACCAATTTGAAATTTAAAAAAAAAAAAACTTTTTTTTTTCAGCCAAAAAAAAATGCAATTGTACTCCCCTTGGGAACTTTTACGACATTTGGTCGAGACCCCTATTCAAAAGTCGAGCGGTTTGGCCGGAAAAAAAAATCGAAAAAATTCCCTATACAAATTTTTTTTTAAAGCTAGAAACTTTTTTTTTTGGTTTTCAGAATCTAGAGCCATATAGGTTCCCGCTAGCCAAATTTCAAAGCTCTAGGACCATTTTGAAAAAAAATTAAAAAAAAACTTCGTTTTTTTTAATTTTTTTTCCGCCATCAAAAATTGCACGCAGTTCTCTATGACATTTGGTAGAGCACCTCTAACCTAGCTGTTACCGTTTAGCCGGGCAGTAGAGCATTTTTTTACTGAAAGCCAAATCCGAAGAAGTCAGATTTTTCTGGTGGTAACCTCGCCGGCTTCTATACACCCATATCAAAACCTAACCCCCACCATGACTCCTTCCCGGAGATCAATTTTGTCAGGAGAAATCAGTCGTATTGCAGCTTTATGGTTTGATTTACGTACCCATTTGCGTGGTATTTTTCAAAGTCTGAGACAGTTTAAAAACGGTTTTAGAATCGGCATTAAGTGAGGTTTAATACTAAGCAAAAAAAATGGTAACTAAATCTGCGTTTTTTTCAGAAAATTGTGTTTTTCTTTTAAAATTCGTAATTTTTGTAGCCATTTTTCAAAAACAATATTTTTTTTTGCGGATTTTCTCTTCTAGTTGGTTTTCTATTGTTATTAAGAATTATTAACCTGTCCCTTGGTAATACTCTGCATTTTTTATTTTCATTTTAGGACCATTGGATCAAAAGTTATACCGTCTGAATTAGGTGTATTACCCGAGTTTTTACAAAAATTTTCAAAATTCTGTAAAAAAAAAACTAATGACTAGAAAAAAAAAAAAAACACCGTTTCACCGATGAAATTGGCTGAAATTTTTCTCATTTTATTATGTACAGTTTATGAAATTCCACCCTGTATATTTATTACATTACTAGCTGTTGCCCGCGACTTCGTCCGCGTAGAACTTTTTATCGTCTTAGAAAATGATTTCTCTCAATATTAAATTTGAACCCTCTTTTAGGGGATAATTAAAAAAAAAACGTTGATGTTCATTTTCTAGTTTGTGAACAAACAGTCTAAAACCAAAGTTAAAAATCTCATACTTTAAAAATGCCTTGAAATACTCAAACTTTGAACCAATTTCAACACTCTTAGGGGATGAATTTGGAAAAACTCTGAAATCAGTTTTGTAGTCTTTTAACGTACAGAATAAGACCGAAGTTAAAAATCTCTTACTCACACTTTAAAATTTTATTGCTCGCCATTTAAAATTGGAACCCCCTTTTAAACCCCCTTAGAGGTTGAATTTTTCTAATCGCTGAAAGAACTTTTTTCGTAAACTTTTAAGTCTCTAGCTCAAAAAAAGTGTTGCCCATACAAAGCTTTCTTAACCCCCTTAGGGGTGGAATTTTCTTAAACTCTGAAAGTACTTTATTATTAATTTTAATAAGTAACATTTCGAATAGTTTTAAGTCTAGTAAAAAAATAAGTTTTTCCCACACAACACTGGCTACCCTTCTTAACCCCCTTAGGTATGGAGTTTTCTAAAACGCTGAAAGTTCTTTTTTAGTATTCTAATAAGTAATCTTTTTGCAAAGTTTTAAGTCTAACTCAAAAAAAGTGTTGCCCATGCAAAGCTTGCTCTCTTTTTTAACCCTATTAGGGGTGGAATTTTCTAAAACGATTTGTGTTCTTTTTTTGTATTTTAATAAGTAATCTTTCTACAAAGTTTCAAGTCTCTAACTCAAAAACATAACCTTTCCCTGATAAAAACTTTGCACCCCTTTTTATCCCCCTTAGGGATAGATTTTTTCAAAACGCTGAAAGTCTTTTTTTTGTATTTTTATAAGTAATCTTTCTACAAAGTTTTAAGTGTCTAGCTCAGAAAAAGTGTTCCTCATACAAACCTTGCACCCTTTTTTAACCCCCTTAGCGAATGATTTTTGTAAAACGCCGAACGTAGTATTTTTCATGTTCTAATAAGTAATTTTTCGACAACATTTTAAGTCTCTATTAAAAAAAATATGTTTTTCCCATACAAACTTTGCACCCTATTTTACCCCCTTAGGGGTGAAATTTTCCAAAACGCTGAAAGTACTTTCTTTGTATTTAAATAATCTTTCTACAAAGTTTTAGGACTCTAGCTAAAAAAAATAGTTTCCCACATACAAACTTTGCACCCCTATTTTAGCCCCCTATTTTTAGGGGTAGAATTTTCTAAAACGCTGAAAGTACTTAATTTGTATTCTGATGACTAATCTTTCTACAAAGTTTTAAGTCTCTATTTAAAAAAAATATTGTTTCCCCCATACAAAATTTGCACCCCTATTTTACCCCCTTAGGGGTAGATTTTTTTAAAACACTGAATCTAGGTACTTTATTTGTATTCTAATGAATAATTTCTCTACAAAGTTTTAAGTCTCTATTTAAAAAAAAGTAGTTTTTCCCATACAAACTTTGCATTCTATTTTACCCCTTTAGGGGTAGAATTTTCTAAAACCCTGAAAATACTTTATTTGTATTCTAATGACTGATCTTTCTACAAAGTTTTAAATCTCTATTTAAAAAAAAAATTGTTTCCCCCATACAAACCTTGCACCCCTATTTTACCCCCGTAGGGGTGGAATTTTCCAAAACGCTGAAAGTGTTTCATTTGTATTCTAATAACTAATTTTTCTACAAAGTTTAAGTCTATAGCTCAAAAAAAAAAGGTTCTCCCGTACAAACTTTGCACCCCTATTTTACCCCCTTAGGGGTAGAATTTTCAAAAATCCTTTTTTATCCCTAGCCCACGTTATAAAAGCAACATACTGTGCAAAAATCAACTCTCTAAGATTAGTAGTTTCGGCTGTGCGTTGATGAGTGAGTGAGTGAGTGAATAAGTCAGTCAGGACATAGGCATTTATTATGTATAGATAGATAGAAGATAATGAAACTCCCATTCAAATATCTCAAAAAATTATGAAGCTACATCCGTTTTAATGTCGCTTGTTAGAGTGAGAAAACGATGAGGGACTGTGACGTCAATATCCTCGAGCGTCATAGTAAAAAAACAATCGTTTCATATGAAGGTGCGTTTTGCGGAAAAGGGACAGAACATACCCCTTCTTAAAACTTTGGACTCTTATAACTTAGTCATTACCTATATAACCTCTTGCTTTGTTTTTTTCTCCATTTGACTATATTTATTTTAAATTATTTTTCGAGAAAATACATTATGATTATTTACCATATTTTCGATTCCTGAGCTATAACCACGAACTTCGGAATTCGAAAATATTCAGGTATCTCTATCTCTATCGCACTAACCATACTCGAGTGACAGGGATGCAAATATATGAACATTGAGTATCGTTTTTCGTGGTAGCGCCGCAGGTAATTTGGCTGAATGCGCCGAGCGCGTGCCATTGCCATTAAAAAAAACAAATTCGTGTAAATTATATTGTTCAAATTTGTTGATTTCATTTATTGAAATTACGACATAAAACGACATTTGCGCATATAAGTTCGCATATCAGAATCGAATATTTTTTTATGGTTTATATTTTAGCATTTGTCTCGTAAAGGTCTATCGTAGACGGGATTTAAATTATTAATAAGTGAAAGGCAAAGCAATTCCTCCATTTTGACGAAAATTTGACGTTTCTTATAGCTGACAGTTGGAGCAGCGTTTGATTTCAATAAAAATAAATGAAAAATTAAATGAAGTCGTATATTTCGGAAAATTAATTAACTGTCGCAGTCGGATAAAAACTATCCTAAGTTGCAGCTAGAATAATAATGTACCTATATAAAATGTTTCATATTTTTCCGTTCATGGGATGCTGAGAACATTCGAACCGCGCAAAGCTTAGTTTCAAACTGGCTGATTCTTTTTTTAATTTAGAGATTTATTATAAGCGGAGATTATATTGCATGAAAATACTGTTTGAATATAAGCAGCGTAGAGGGACACCTAGACACGCGTACATACTTCGTGACGGGAGCTCATGTTACACTAACTATGCCCAAAATAGCTATGACACATTGATTACAAATCACGCGAGTACGATACGGAACTCTCGGTGCGCCACGCCAGTCCGACTCGCAAGTAATCGGTATTTTTAACCGAATCAAAAAAGGAGGAGGTTATATGTTCCACTGTATTTTTTTTTATGTATGTTTGCCGATTTCTACGTCAATTGTGGACCGATTTCCAAAATTCTTTTTTATTCGAAAGAGTTATACTCCCGAGTTGGTCCCATTGTCACCAATTTAGGATCTGATGATGGGATCCCAGGGAAATTGAGGGCAACCCTCAAATTTTATAGGCACGCGTGTAGTGATTTCGGTATTTTCTATTATAACACTTATATTTACCCTCGGAAATCGTAATTTTGGTGAAGTGGAACTGATGATGAAGACCACGGATGACTTATGAAACTCCTCAAAAATGTAAAGTACGTCAAAGATTCTAACATGATTTCGTTGAAGTAGCAACTAATGAAGTGTTAATTCTGAGATCCTTGAACGGAACTCCTCAAATATTATCAGCCCACATATAGCGACTTGGGTTTTTTCTGTAATAATCAACGCATTTGCTCTCGGAAAGCAGTTCATGTGGTAAATTGAAAAGGAAATGTGGAAATTTTCATGTAAGTACCATGTGGCTTCGCGAAGTACTGAATTGAAGTCGGTTTAAACTTTGTTTTTAAAGTAAATTATTTTAAACAGTTTTAAGAATCCGCAGTAAGCTCGATTCTCCATACAAACGTAGTTACGCTCTCATTTTAAAACGACTAGCTAGTTTGCTCTGAAACTTTGTACTTAAAATAAGTTAGGTCTGTAATTAGTTTATGTAGCTTCAGATAAATAAATAATAATAAAAAAGCCCTTTATTCCGTCTCATCAACTAAATCTATTTTTAACCAACTTCAAAAAAGGAGGTTATATGTTCCACTGTATGTATTTTGTTTTTCATTTATGTATGTTCGCCGATTTCGCCGTCAATTGTAGACCGATTTTCAAAATGCTTTTTTTATTTGAAAGAGTATACTTCCGAGGTGGTCCCATTGTCACCAAATCAGGATCTGATGATGGGATCCCAGGGAAATTGAGGGCAACCCTCAAATTTTATAGTCACGCATGTTGTGATTTCGGTATTTTCTATTATAATTCGTGTCTTTACCTTCGGAAATCGCAATTTTGGTGAAGTGGAACTGATGATGAAGATCACAGATGACTTATTGGAACTCCTCAAATGGAGTTCGTCAAAGATCCTGACATGATTCTGTTGAAGTAGCAACTCATGAGGTGGTAATTCTGAGATCCTTTAGGAATCGACGGAACTCCTCAAATATTATCAGCCCACAGGATAGCGACTTGGGGTTTTTCTGTAAGTAAATAATCAACGCATTTGCTCTCGGAAAGCAGTGCATGTGGTAAATTATTGGAAAGGAAATGTGGAAATGTTCATGTACCTATGTGGCTTGGCGAAGTACTGTATTGAAGTCGGGTTAAACCTTGTTTTTAAAGTAAATTATTACATGTTCTTATCCGCTAAATATTGAATGCTATTTATGTAATTAAAGTAAACTTAATCTAATGAGTGGAACTCGGTACGAGTAAAGGCCTCTCCCGTTTTTCCGCCAATCCTCTCGGTTCTGCGCTTTCATGTGCCAATTATTATATTAGCACTTTCTTTTTTGACATAAAAAAAAGCTTCTGATACTTGCCATAGTTAAAAAAAATACAGCCAATTTAAGTTTTTCAGACAAAACTTGTTTTTGCTGTATTTTGTTTGTTTTATAATCTGGAGTCATATAAACTACTTACAGACCTAGATATACCTCATGTCATTGTATATGCAAATTTTCGTTACAATCCAACACGTAGTTTTAAAATGAGAACGAAACTCCGTTTGTATGGGAAGGTGAAGTTCGACCGAGCTTACTGCCGAATCCGGAACCCCGAGAATTAGTATCACTAGGGGTCGGCCTCACAAGTCGCCATGTTTACACTGTCATGGTTTTCAGCTACTTAACTACAACTACGAATATGTCCATGTAGAAATAAGATGGAGGGGTAATAGGGTTTGTAAATTAGACTAGTGATTGTGTTTTATATTCATTTATGAACACAAATTTAATTTCAGACAATACTAAAAGTTATTATAACAAGGCAACCAGTGACGAGGCGACAATACATATATATTAAATCTCTGCCGGCTTAGGTATTACTTATCACAAAACATGATAATTTAAGAAAAGTTGCAATATACCTCCGCTCCGGAGCAACTATATACACATATTGACGCCACACCACAGATACACATCAACGAGGTGGTCCTTCAAACTTTTTCGTGAGAAGCACGACACGTTCGGCTTCACGGATGCCACTTAACCTTGCTCCGTGCACACTCGCAAAAAATCCGGGGACTGTTGCTTCACCAGCAAACAATAATTTCGGTGCGACAGGATCACACGGTCCAGGCACGGGTGTGCCGAGTTCGCATTGGTGGCTCACAGTTGAACAGCAGCTCATGTACGAATAAGATCCGCAGAAGTGAGGGTCAGATGCCCATCGTGATCGTATCATCATTTGTGGGTAAGGTAAACATGGATTACCCGTAAAACGTCGCAGCAACAATGTTAGTCCTTCTGCCACGTCATTGTCTACCATAGACTCCATGGCGGCGGCCTCTTGTCCTGATATCCAAGCGCACAAAACATGCTTACTGCCAGGCAGTTCGTCAACAGCACACACGCCTCGAGTCCAATCACATCGGCATTGCAATTCCTCGGCAGACCAAGCCAGTTTTAAATTACCTTCGTGACATACCCAGAATGGCTCCGCGTATTCGAGAAACACTTTGTCAGAGAGCCCATACCCTAAGTTACAAATCGCATCTAATTTACAGACAGGAAGAGGCGGCGAAAACAATTTGTCAGCCTGGCACTTAAGGCAACCTAGAGATATTGTAACAATTACATAATCTGCTGATATTTCTTCACCGTCACAGCATTTGACTAGTGTTCTTCCAGAACCTGTAGCGCCTTCACCCCACCGTATCACATTTACAGCTTTATTGTAGCGTATGCAATTATCCGGTAGACCTCGAAGTAGTGGAGCCATCACTCCTACGTATCCTAATGGGACTCTAACACTTCCTCCAGGTAATTCAATATAACTACCGTATTGATCTGCACTGACAAGAGACAAATCATCGCCACATCTATTCCGTAAGACATTACTCAAACCAAACATCACTCGAGCAGCGTCATACCTTTGGTCTTCTGGGAAGTTATGCAGTTCTTGTTGTATACGCAAGCCGACAAAATTAAGCAACGTGCCATGACATCGGTCGCCGCCTAGTCTGAAAAGATTTGCTGCTTGCTGTTCTATTTGTCGAAAAGTATGATACGCTGTTATAGTCACTGGCAAATCAACTGCCCGACCTTCACTAGTGCAAAATAGGCCACGTGATGGGTCTAAGCGAGGTAAAGGCATTTGTAGCAGTCTATCTTGGGATGCAAGAGTGTACACTGAATTAGGGAGGCAAGCGCCGTAGATCCACTCGGCACCCATTTCTATGACTGAGTCTCCAAGCCAACACGAATGGATTCTTCCACCAGGTCTGCAACAATAATATTGATATAACGTAAATAAAGGTTAAGTACAAAAGCCATAAGGAAAGGAAAAAGGTTGTCTGGAAGAGATCATTTTATAGCGGTAGGTACGACCGCCTGTTGCTACCTGTTATAATTGCTTAGGTACATCTAATATTGTTCTGCGTTTGTTTGTTTTGGTGCAATAAAGAATATTATTAAAACCAAGTACTATTATTCTACGAAATATACTTCAATACCTTTCTTTGGCTTCGAGAACCATAAAATTACGAATTCCGCATTGGTTGAGGCGGTAAGCTGCCGAGAGGCCTGCCATGCCGGCGCCGACAATGACAACGCGAGGCTCTTTGCAGCAGGGCCCAATGCTGCAGGCGTCCATCATGCATTTTTCCTGGCCAACTACAGTGACTGCACCACTCGCCAGCCTTCGTTGCATAAATGTTGACCAGCCTTTAGCATCTTCTGAATCATCTCCTGTGAGGAGTTTTTTTAATGTGATACGGGCTTTAGTAAACAAGGGTTTCAAACGAGACGACTTCATCGTCGTGGAGTTGCACTTTAAACAAAAGGTTTTGAATTATATTTACATTATCGGTATGTTAATTAACGCTTTCTAATTTTGTTCAAACTTCATTATATTATAATTTTGACTGCCTAGAAAGACAGTTCTATTTCCATAGACAACTGTCAAGCATTAAAGGAGAATTTTTGAAGAGTACTAGGTATGATGCGTATAAGCAAAGAGAATATAACCACTACGTTCTACGTATAAGTAAGTACTTTAAACTCTTAGAATAATAAAATAACGCATAGAAGGATAGTTTCATACGGCCGACGCGCCAAGCGTGAGGCATAAAATGGATTCATGTAGTTGTGATCAACTCGTATTCACACGCGCCAATACGCACACAAACGCACCAATTTTGTTCCACCGATCGGCGTACTGGGCCATTTATGGCCGAGTTTTAGCGGCCTCACCGTTGCGCGTGAACTGCGTTTCTATGCGTTATTAATCTAAGTTTAAACTACTTTAAAGTGGCTGTTAGAGCCTGGCCAGATAAAAGTGACAATTATTTATTTATCGTATGGCGCTTACACACTAGTACATAAGTACTATGTACCTATTCGTATCGATGTCGCTGATAACAATTTACCACAAAAAAGTTTTCACTTAACTAGTACCTAGTGTTGTGTTGTTGTACCGTTTTGTACCCTTTGGCGTCGAGAGTCCAGACCCTCGGTCCGTGGGGTCCCAGTGCTCATAAGTTTTTTGCGGAAATCGCGAAACGTCTGTTGATGTAACTGGTGACGGAAGAGCTGGCGGCTTTTTTGCGCAACGCATCAGCATTGCAATTAAACGAGGAAATGCCGCCAGCATCCAGCATCTCTATATTATTCATAGTACCTACTCTTTGCCAGCATCCTCGGTACAATGCCTCGAGGGCCTTTTTTAGGGTTCCGTACTCAAAGAGTAAAACGGGACCCTATTACTAAGACTTCGCTGTCCGTCCGTCCGTCCGTCCTTCCGTCCGTCTGTCTGTCACCAGGCTGTATCTCAAGAACCGTGATAGCTAGAGAGTTAAAATTTTCACAGATTATGTATTTCTGTTGCCGCTATAACAACAAATACTAAAAACAAAATATTTTTTTTTTAAGGGGGCTCCTATAAAACAATCGTGATTTTTTTGCCGTTTTTATAGATAATGGTACGGTACCCTTCGTGCGCGAGTCCAACTCGCACTTGGCTGGTTTTTATATTTAACGTAGTTTTAATTTAATTTAGTTAATGCCTCGTAAGGCCCATCGGCCTAATTTTAGGACAAAAAAAATCATGGTTAACAGCCCAGCTCCTAAAATTTTTGAAATGCAATTTGAACCCTATTTTTGGAAAACAGATTTCAAAATATTTTTTTTGTTATGACCTATTTTTAGGACACTGGGCAGTTATTACAATTGTCCTAAATATAGCTTGGGCCTTACGAGGTTAATTATCATCTTGTACCTATTTACTTTAGAAAATATGATAAATTAATTCGTACCTAGCCGTCAGTTTTTTCAACTTTTCATTTTATTGTGAACTAGCTGTTGCCCGCGACTTCGTCCGCGTAGAACTTTTTATCGTCTTAGAAAATGATTTCTCTCAATACAAAATTTGAACCCTCTTTTAGGGGATAATTAAAAAAAAAGTTGATGTTCATTTTCTAGTTTGTGAACAAACAGCCTAAAACCAAAGTTAAAAATCTCATACTTTAAAAATGCCTTGAAATACTCAAACTTTGAACCAATTTTAACACTCTTAGGGGATGAATTTGGAAAAACTCTGAAATCAGTTTTGTAGTCTTTTAACGTACAGAATAAGACCGAAGTTAAAAATCTCTTAATCACACTTTAAAATTTTATTGCTCGCCATTTAAAATTTGAACCCCCTTTTAAACCCCCTTAGAGGTTGAATTTTTCTAATCGCTGAAAGAACTTTTTTCGTAAACTTTTAAGTCTCTAGCTCAAAAAAAGTGTTGCCCATACAAAGCTTTCTTAACCCCCTTAGGGGTGGAATTTTCTAAAACTGTGAAAGTACTTTATTATTAATTTTAATAAGTAACATTTTGAATAGTTTTAAGACTAGTAAAAAAAAAAGTTTTTCCCACACAACACTGGCTACCCTTCTTAAGGATCTTAAGGATCCCCTTAGGGATGGAGTTTTCTAAAACGCTGAAAGTTCTTTTTTAGTATTCTAATAAGTAATCTTTTTGCAAAGTTTTAAGTCTAACTCAAAAAAAAGTGTTGCCCATGCAAAGCTTGCTCTCCTTTTTAACCCTATTAGGGGTGGAATTTTCTAAAACGATTTGTGTTCTTTTTTTGTATTTTAATAAGTAATCTTTCTACAAAGTTTCAAGTCTCTAACTCAAAAACATAAACTTTCCGTGATTAAAACTTTGCACCCCTTTTTATCCCCCTTAGGGATAGATTTTTTCAAAACGCTGAAAGTCTTTTTTTTTGTATTTTTATAAGTAATCTTTCTACAAAGTTTTAAGTGTCTAGCTCAGAAAAAGTGTTCCCCATACAAACCTTGCACCCTTTTTTAACCCCCTTAGGGAATGATTTTTGTAAAACACCGAATGTAGTATTTTTCATGTTCTAATAAGTCATTTTTCGTCAAAATTTTAAGTCTCTATTAAAAAAATATATGTTTTTCCCATACAAACTTTGCACCCTATTTTACCCCCTTAGGGGTGAAATTTTCCAAAACCCTGAAAGTACTTTCTTTGTATTTAAATAATCTTTCTACAAAGTTTTAGGACTCTAGCTAAAAAAAATAGTTTCCCACATACAAACTTTGCACCCCTATTTTAGCCCCCTATTTTTAGGGGTAGAATTTTCTAAAACGCTGAAAGTACTTAATTTGTATTCTGATGACTAATCTTTCTACAAAGTTTTAAGTCTCTATTTTAAAAAAAAATTGTTTCCCCCATACAAAATTTGCACCCCTATTTTACCCCCTTAGGGGTAGATTTTTTTAAAACACTGAATCTAGGTACTTTATTTGTATTCTAATGAATAATTTCTCTACAAAGTTTTAAGTCTCTATTTAAAAAAAAAGTAGTTTTTCCCATACAAACTTTGCACTCTATTTTACCCCTTTAGGGGTAGAATTTTCTAAAACCCTGAAAGTTCTTTATTTGTATTCTAATGACTGATCTTTCTACAAAGTTTTAAGTCTCTATTTAAAAAAAAAATGTTTCCCCCATACAAACCTTGCACCCCTATTTTACCCCCGTAGGGGTGGAATTTTCCAAAACGCTGAAAGTGTTTCATTTGTATTCTAATAACTAATTTTTCTACAAAGTTTAAGTCTATAGCTCAAAAAAAAAAGGTTCTCCCATACAAACTTTGCACCCCCATTTTACCCCCTTAGGGGTAGAATTTTCAAAAATCCCTTTTTATCCCTAGCCCACGTTATAAAAGCAACATACTGTGCAAAAATCAACTCTCTAAGATTAGTAGTTTCGGCTGTGCGTTGATGAGTGAGTGAGTGAGTGATTGAGTGAATAAGTCAGTCAGGACATAGGCATTTATTATGTATAAATAGATAGAAGATAATGAAACTCCCATTCAAATATCTCAAAAAATTATGAAGCTACATCCGTTTTAATGTCGCTTGTTAGAGTGAGAAAACGATGAGGGACTGTGACGTCAATATACTCGAGCGTCATAGTAAAAAACAATCGTTTCATATGAAGGTGCGTTTTGCGGAAAAGGGACAGAACATACCCCCTCTTAAAACTTTGGACTCTTATAACTTAATCATTACCTATATAACCTCTTGCTTTGTTTTTTTCTCCATTTGACTAGATTTATTTTAAATTCTTTTTCGAGAAAATACATTATGATTATTTACCATATTTTCGATTCCTGAGCTATAACCACGAACTTCGGAATTCGAAAATATTCGGGTATCTATCGAGTGACAGGGATGCAAATATATGAACATTGAGTATCGGTTTTCGTGGTAGCGCCGCAGGTACTTTGGCTGAATGCGCCGAGCGCGTACCATTGTCATTCAAAAAAAACAAATTCGTGTTAATTATATTGTTCAAATTTGTTGATTTCATTTATTGAAATTACGACATAAAACGACATTTGCGCATATAAGTTCTCATATCAGAATCGAACATTTTTTTATGGTTTATATTTTAGCATTTGTCTCGTAAAGGTTTATCGTAGACGGGATTTAAATTATTAATAAGTGAAATGCAAAGCAATTCCGCCATTTTGACGAAAATTTGACGGTTCTTATAGCTGACAGTTGGAGTAGCGTTTGATTTCAATAAAAATAAATGAAAAATTAAATGAAGTCGTATATTTCGGAAAATTAATTAACTGTCGCAGTCGGATAAAAACTATCCTAAGTTGCAGCTAGAATAATAATGTACCTATATAAAATTTTTCATATTTTTCCGTTCATGGGATGCTGAGAACATTCGAACCGCGCAAAGCTTAGTTTCAAACTGGCTGATTCTTTTTTTAATTTAGAGATTTATTATAAGTGGAGATGGAGATAATATGGTTTGAAATCATATCTTTTCGTTTTTTATCAGTGGAGTGATAGTGTTTGGTGTTTTTGTGCAGTTTTATTTCTTTTATCTGTTAGTATTTTTAAGCTTTCTTTGTTTTCTTATATTTTATATGAGTTCGCAGCCCTGTTTTGCTACAGTGGAACTTTTGAAGTGTCGTCTCTGCGGAGATAACAAACTCTACAAGGTAAACCGGGGTCTGGCTATTCATACCGCTCGCAGACATGGTATACCTACTTGCAGCCGTTGATCCGTCTATGCCCAGCGCCTCGCAGCCTGCGCCATCAACTGACAGTGATGATAATTTCAATAGTTCCACTTCCATAATTAAGAGGATACCTCGCGGTGCGCGCAGAGCTGTAGCCAGCAGTCTTACTTGGCGTCAGGCTCCTGATGGACTCTTGTTCGCAATATTCCACTTACGCCCCTCGTTAAGCAATGTACTATACCTTTATTTATGTTACCAACCTACATCATTGATTTCCACTTTATAATCTGCATTTTGATGAGCGTATAAATCCATGAAGTACCTAAGCGATGGAAATAAGTAGGTACTTATACTAGTACAAGTACTGTTACACATGTCTCTTTAGTGGCAGGAAATTCCTGATTATTTGGGCGGTGATATGTTGTAGGTACCTCATCTGGGTGCAGGAGCAGAGAATGTGCATTGCTGTTTCTTCTGTCTCCTGACAGAGCCAGGGGACCGATTTTTGACTTTCGAGCGCTCGACTTTTTCACTCGAAAACGGTCAAAAATTACGAAATGCTATTTTGAAATAGCGATAGAAAATTGGAAAACGAATGGTATTGACCACTCGTATTCAATTCTATCGGTAGAAAGTAAGTGGCTGCAATTTTGACCTACAATCGTAGTTACTTTTATTTAATTTTCGAGCGCTCGAAAGTCTAAAATCGGCGCCCTGCAAGTTGCTTCCTGTTTCATACCCATTTGAAACAGATGTTTGTTCAATTTGCAAGGTCCTGTCAGGATTCTCGTCACTGTGCAGGTTTTGTACCTTTTGAGTTGTAATAGCTCTTTAGACAGTTTATTATTGAATCCTTTGATCAAGTGCCTGTTTTTGTCCTTTGGCGACCTTCCACAGCTTGATTGCCTCTTATTTTTCTGCGTTGTTTAGCAGAGAATATGCTTATAATTTACTAAGACTAAACTTAGGTACCTATTAATAAAAACGGGAATTTAAATGATGTGCCACATTTCGGTAAATTGTTTTGCTTGATTTTTCTTAGGGTACCTAAGTACTCATATCTAAACGTGGCTATAAACTGGAAGTTCATTATTAGTCGACAAATGTACTAACAAGGAAACGTAATATCCGTCTCTAAGTCAAGGTGATCCTATATTCGTATGATTACTACGGCAAGTAGTTATAGTTAATATCACGTCATAGGTATACTAGGAAGATAGTTATTATTCACAGGTTAATTGATTGACTTATGGTAGGTAATGAAAACACTTATAAAGAAAAGCCAAGCGAGCGCGCTAGCTAGGTACCTATATCCTATACTATTACGCCTAGTGCCTGCAATACGGCCACAACTCAAAATTAAAACACATTTGAGATGTGTCCGTATTGCAGTGTGCAATAGAGCCACATCTCAAATGCGTTTTAATTTTGAGTTGTGGCCGTATTGCAGTGCAGGCACTAGGAATTTAAACGAGCAATATTTGTATATACCTATATATATATATATATATATATATATATTTATATTTGCAACCACGTTCTCGGAAACGGCTGTAACGATTTCAATGAAATTTAGAATACAGGCTTTTACGGGGGCGTGAAATCGATCTAGATAGGTCTCATGTCCGGGAAAATCGTTTCTTTTTATTTTCTCCATTTTCACCCGAGCAGAGCTCGGGTCGCCCAGGGACTAAAACATTAAACATGCATGCGACATCGCAATGGTTTTTTCGTCTCGAAATCACACACTGTGGAAGTGTGACGTCACAATCAGACACCATTTTTTTCTGTGATGGATGACTGACTACCTACGATGACCTACCGATTGAGCACTCTAATTAGAACTATATCTCGCCTGAAACTGTAATGGTCACGTATTGGTCATGTCCAAGTCTAATTAAGTAGTGTAGTTATAGAGTCTACGTGACATTCGTGAGAGACCTAGATGTATGGGCAGGGCACCCGCTGTCCGCTGGCGGCCACCACACCGCGGCCTAATGTATTGATCGGGGTATTAATAGTTATTTGTTATACAAGGGGGGAAAGTTGAATTTTACCTGCGAGTGGTCATTTGAAACACGAGCTAGCGAAAGGGTTCTATGATTGACCACGAGCGAAGCGAGAGGTTCAAAAATAGAATCCTGAGCGTAGCGAGTGTTTCAACATACGAGACGTAAAATAACTTTTCACCCGTGTATAACACAAATCTTTTCACCTAACTACAGCGAGGAAAATAAGAAAAAGGGTAAAAATAAGTAAAAAAAAAAAAAAGTAAAATAAAGTTTAAAAAAAGTTTTAAAAAAGTAATAAAAAAAAAAGTAAAAAATTTTTTTTAAAAAACGTAAAAAAAGTTAAAAAACAAAGTTAAACAAAAATATGTCATGAAATATACCTACAAAAAACAAAAATAAACATTTATCGTTCTACGTCATAGTACTTTTAACGTTCTACGTCTACTTTCTTCATATGTGGATAAAAAGCGATTTTCTCAATAGTTAACAAACATACAAAAAGGCCTTTCCGAGCTAGTGAGGTGAAAAGAACGAAACAAGCCGGCTTTTTTAATACATTTTAATATCACTCTAGGTACTTTTTAGGTAATCAATAACCAAAAAGGTAATTACGTATTTTATAGAGTATCCATGAAATAACCTGGACCTCAAGCATAATACATATATAGGTACAACAAGATATATACAGTGTGTTTGGTCCATCGTTTGCCAAATTGAAAGAATTTGAATTAGAATTTTCCATTTTTTTTTAATAATAAAAAAAACCCGTGGCGACAAATTTTTTTTGAATGCTGGAAGTGATAGCAAATGACCCAAACTACCTGACGTTTTAATTTGGCAAACGATGGACCAAACATCCTGTATATAACTAGTTGGCGACTTAATAAACGTGGCAAGAAATCATAGACCAATCTACTTAATAATAATAAATATAATCTGCTAACTTTACCTACGCAGATAGCTACTAAGTACATTACTAAGTTTTATGCTTATTGTCGTAGATTATTATCTTTGTATTAGGTACCTAAGGTACTTTTATATATAATTATATGTAAGTAAGTTCGAAGTGGGTGTAATCCGTGTGTGTAGGTACAGTACTTACAACATACAGGGATTACAGGGTACTTTATCAATTGGTTATTTTGGGTCACATCACGACATCACAAACGCATAGCTTGCATTCTACTATACACTTAGGTATAACATTTATAAACGATCGAGCTTATAATAAATTATTGTATAAGGTAACAACTTTAAGAATTTCTGAATAGCAACAATTCTTTAGAAGCTAAAATAATCTAGCTCGGTATGACTGAACAACATTATGAATTATGATTAAGTACATATTATGATCGAAGGTTCAGGATAAGTAAAATAAATCATGTAACTTTGTGAATGTAGGTACTTCAATGTTAATGCATAAATATAGTCATCTCTTGTTGATGGTCCCACTAGATATATATAAATAATATTATTATAGCACCTCGTAACGTAACATATAACTGTATCGACGTGTAGCTCTAGTATAAGTTTTAACGATACATATACGTTTTCGAAAGCGTTTGCGTTTAGTTTCAATTTGTATGGCAACGCGTAGTTCCTAAAAGTTACCACCAGAGGTGCTGTTCGCGTTGCCATACAAATTGAAAATAAACGCAAACGCGTTCGAAAACGTATTGCATCAATAAAACTTATACTAGAGCCTCTGATAGCTATAAGTACACAAATACCAAAAATAAATAAACGCAAAAACTGCTCTTGACTTAATTCTAGGCTAGTAGCCGGTAAATAGTATTATTACATTTAAATATTAAACATTTTACATTCAGGTATCAGGTAAGTAGGTAGTTATGTACCTATATACATATTTGTAAATAAGTACTGTGTTTATATAATATTTGTAAATAAGTACTGTGTATATATAAGAGAGCAAGGAAGTTGATCGTTGTTGGGAACACCCTGATTTTAAACTGGATATTAGTCGTAGGTGATTCAGTGGCATTTTAGGCATTATATTATAGCTTAATCTCCACTTATAATAAATCTCTAAATTAAAAAAAGAATCAGCCAGTTTGAAACTAAGCTTTGCGCGGTTCGAATGTTCTCAGCATCCCATGAACAGAAAAATATGAAACATTTTATATAGGTACATTATTATTCTAGCTGCAACTTAGGATAGTTTTTATCCGACTGCGACAGTTAATAAATTTTCCGAAATATACGACTTCATTTAATTTTTCATTTATTTTTATTGAAATCAAACGCTGCTCCAACTGTCAGCTATAAGAACCGTCAAATTTTCGTCAAAATGGCGGAATTGCTTTGCCTTTCACTTATTAATAATTTAAATCCCGTCTACGATAGACCTTTACGAGACAAATGCTAAAATATAAACCATAAAAAAATATTCGATTCTGATATGAGAACTTATATGCGCAAATGTCGTTTTATGTCGTAATTTCAATAAATGAAATCAACAAATTTGAACAATATAATTAACACGAATTTGTTTTTTTTGAATGACAATGGCACGCGCTCGGCGCATTCAGCCAAAAAACCTGCGGCGCTACCACGAAAACCAATACTTAATGTTCATATATTTGCATCCCTGTCACTCGAGTATAGTAAGTGCGATAGAGATAGAGATACCCGAATATTTTCGAATTCCGAAGTTCGTGGTTATAGCTCGGGAATCGAAAATATGGTAAATAATCATAATGTATTTTCTCGAAAAAGAATTTAAAATAAATATAGTCAAATGGAGAAAAAAACAAAGCAAGAGGTTATATAGGTAATGATTAAGTTATAAGAGTCCAAAGTTTTAAGAGGGGGTATGTTCTGTCCCTTTTCCGCAAAACGCACCTTCATATGAAACGATTGTTTTTTACTATGACGCTCGAGTATATTGACGTCACAGTCCCTCATCGTTTTCTCACTCTAACAAGCTTCATAATTTTTTGAGATATTTGAATGGGAGTTTCATTATCTTCTATCTATTTATCTCCACTTATAATAAATCTCTAAATTAAAAAAAGAATCAGCCAGTTTGAAACTAAGCTTTCTGTGGTACGAATGTTCTCAGCATCCCATGGACGGAAAAATATGAAACATTTTATATAGGTACATTATTATTCCAGCTGCAACTTAGGATATTTTTTCTCCGACTGCGACGATATTTTCCGTAATATACGACTTCATTTAATTTTTCATTTATTATTCTTAAAGTATACCCCCGCCACATCTGTCAGCTAAAATAAACGTCAAAATCACAGACTAAGAAGGACTACGGACAAAATGGCGGAATTTCTTTGCCTTTCTTTCGCCTATTAATAATTTTAATCCCGTCTACGATATACATTGACGAGACACATAGGTATCAAAAGCAAATATAAAATTAATCGATTTTGATATGCGAACTTATATGCGCAAATGTCGAATTAAGGCGTAATCTCCACAAATGTAACAACAAATTCGAACAATATAAACTTGGTTTTTTTGAATGGCACGCGCGCGCGCTCTTTGCGTATTCAGTCAAACAGCGAAAACCGAAACTCGAAGTTCGTATATCTGCATTCCTGTCATTTGTTAGTGCGATAGAGATAGAGATACCCGAATATTTTCGAATTCCGAAGTTCGTGGTTTAAAAGAAAATACGGATGTCGGATAGATCTAAATTAATAGTTTATGTGTGAATATGGTTAAAATTATTTGGAAATACTATTGTTGTTATTGTTTTAGTATATTTGACTAGCTTTAAGTTTAATATTGTACGTCCGAAATGGGCAAGCTGTTGGACTTTATTTTACCCAAAACAACTAAATGTACACAGTTCTGACAATAAAGAAATCTTACTTTATCTTATCGAAAATAGGGATGTAGACACTAAACAAAATAATCATAATGTTGTATTATCTCGAAAAAAAAACAACGCAAGAGGCTATACTCGTATAGGTAATCACTAAGTTATAAGTGTATAAAGTTTGAAGAGGGGGTTTGTTGCGTCTCTTTTCCGCAAAACGCACCTTTATAATGAAACGATTGTTTTTTACTATGAAGCTCGAGGATCGTGACGTCACGGTCCCTGATCGTTTTCTCACTCTAACAAGCGACATTAAAACGGTTGTAGCTTCGTAATTTTTAGAGATATTTGAATGAGTTTTTCGTTTCTTCTTTCTTTTGAAGTGAGTCTACAGCTACACCTCTATTTGGAAGACAAGCGGAAAGAACCCATACTATCCATACTAATAATCCATACTTCCATATTAATATTATAAATGCGAAAGTGTGTCTGTCTGTCTGTTACCTCTTCACGCCTAAACCGCTGAACCGATTTAGATAAAATTTGGTATATAGATAGTTTGAGCTCCGGGGAAGGACAAAGGGTAGTTTTTATATCTGAGGGGCTGAAATTGGGGGTGGAAATTTGTATGGAGCTACTTAAACAGCTGCCCCGATTTAGATAAAATTTGGTATATAAATAGTTTGAGTCCCGGGGAAAGACATATAATAGGTTTTATCCCGGAAATCATCCCCTAAGGGGGTGAAAGGGGGGGGGGGGGGGGGTTAAAATTTGGATGTAATCTATTTTGATGAGATTTGGTGTAGATATAGGTTAAGTCCAGGGAAAGGACATAGGATAGTTTTAATTCCGGAAATCACTCCCTAAGGGGGTAAAATGGGGGTAAAAATTTGGATGAATCCCGTTTAGATGAAATTTGGTATAAAGGTCGTTTGAGTCCCGAAGAATGATATTAGATAGTTTTTATCCCGAAAATCATTCCCTAAGGGTATGAAATAGGGGGTGAAAGTTTGGATAAAATCCATGTACCTAGATGAAATTTGGTATAGAGATAATTTGAGACCCTTCGAAGGATATAGAATAGTTTTTGCCTCGGAAATCATCCCTTCAGATGGTAAGTAGAAGTTTGTTTGCATTATATTTTCTAAGTATAAGTTCTACGCGGACGAAGTCGCGGGCAACAGCTAGTAATAAAATAAATAGGGTTAGGTATATCAGTAGGTACCTATCAACAAATTTAGGTATGTCTTGATTAGGTAACTCCTATAATTGGTTCATTTTTGATATGCACATAATTTACTTTTTTAGGTTTTTCATGACTTCATCGGCACAAGCCTTCACCTCCGCCCACGACTCCTGGATGTCTTGGTCCTCGGTGAAGCGCGAGCACACGGCGAGTCGCAGGAAGTACACGTCGTCGATCTTCGACGGCACCAGGTGGATCTTGCCACGGCCGTTAATAGTTCTCAAGAGCTCCTCGTTAACTTCATTACTCTCCTTTAATTTGAAACAGACCAACCCCATCGTCACCTCCTCAAATATCTCAAACCGCTCGTCTTCGAGGCAGAGTTTTTCGAAAAGATGAGCTAACGCAATATGTTTCCTGATGTGTTTTTGTAGGTTCTCCACTCCGTATAGCCTCAAAACAAACCAGAGCTTGAGGGCTCTGAAACGGCGGCCCAGAGGAATTTGCCAGTGGCGGTAGTCCGGAGCGGAGCCTTGCTGGTCGTGTTTCAGGTAAAGAGGGTCCACGTTGAATGCGTCGACGATCCAGCGCGGCTCTTTGAGCCACATGGCCGAGCAATCGAAGTTAACAAGCATCCACTTGTGAGGGTTGAAGTTGAAGGAGTCCGCCTTCTCGACGCCCTTCATCAGATAGCGGTACTCGGGGCAGATGAACGCCGAGCCGGCGTAGGCGGCGTCCACGTGGAGCCACAGGCTGTCGTCGGCCGCGCACACGTCACCGATCTCATCCAGCGCATCGAAAGTGCAAGAGGACGTTGTGCCGAGAGTTGCGACAACCTGTAAAAAAATTGATAGATATGTGTAAAAGTACATACTTTCGTCATGCGACCTCTTTAGCCTACTTGGCAGTGCCCCAGCCTGCAAAAACTAGTGGACCATAGGTAGTTCGAATCTCGGTACGGGCAAATATTTGTGTGATGCGGTCGAGTAGTTATTTGTTCCTCAGTTTTGAATATTTCTTCTATGTATTTATCTATATTAATAATATATCTTCGCTAAACTTAAGTGGCAGTGCGCGGGGCACATTGCACGTAGAACCGATGGGCGTTGGGGCGGAAAGGTTCTCGAGTGGCGACCACGTACCGGAAGGCGCGGCGTGGGTAGGCCCCCCACAAGGTGGACTGATGACCTGGTAAAGGTCGCGGGAGGCCGCTGGATGCGGGTGGCGCAGGACCGGTCATTTTGGCACTCTTTGGGGGAGGCCTATGTCCAGCAGTGGACGTCTTTCGGCTGATATGATGATGATGATGATGATGATGAATAATATATCTTCATCTAGTAACATCCCATAACAGCCATAACATAACACGAACCTTATTATATCAATTTGTGTAATATTGTCTCCATGCAAGTTTTTATTGATAACTATTTAATGGAAGATCTAGATCGTTTTGTATTTAATATAAGAAGAAGCAGCGCTCTTAACAATTTGCGAGATAAATGGCCCGTTAGACTTACGTAAAAAGGTATAAGTCCTTTCTTTTTGTCTTCCTGTATGGCGTCGCGCAAGATGTCGGCGCGGAGACGGCGCTTGGCGTCCGGCTGCAGTGAACGCAGCTTCACTCCTCCCAGGAGTCCGGCACGCTCCACCGAAGAATGCGCTTGCTCTTGAAAAGTTATTATTATAATGTCAGAAGTGGGAATACCTTACATCTCCTAGACCTAAAAGGAACAGCTAGGCAAAAATAAATACACTCAGCAACACCAGGCTTACCAAAATAGGTTTGAGTTATTGCTGGTTGAAATAATGTACGTGGACTAAGCAGAATATGATAGCTAGCAGTGGCGGATCGCCCATACAAACCGATTCCCACCCGTTGCCCAACATTTCTTGCTAGTTATTTCCAAGCTCGTAAAAAAAAAAAAAAACAGTCTTTTTTTGCTTCGTATTGTCCAGTTAAAATTCCCACGCGCCGTCACTGATAGCTAGTTAGTAGATATAGCGGCCCGAGGATTCGTGTTTGGTTGCGGATGTTTTTAAGTAGTTGTACCGGGTTGCCTATTTTATGAGAGTTAGGCAGCTTATATCCTTCAGCTGTTGGAAATGAAGGATATGTTTGACGCCATATGCCACTGATGGTACTGTGAAGGGAACTGAAACAACGTTGCGTACCCTTTATCTTTAATTTCAAAGTGACCGCGAAAATAGTTATTTGTGCAACAAGAGAGCAAAGTTAGTTTTTGCTGCGAGTGCTGATTTTGAGTCCCGAGGAAGCGAAAGATTCGTAAATTGAATCACGAGCGTAGCGAGTGATTCAAAGTTAGAATCTTGAGCGCAGCGAGGGAGTCAAAAGCACGAGACGCAAATACTTTGCTCTCAAGTAACACATACAACTTTTCACCTCAGCAGTGAGAACATCGTCACGTTAAAAAATACATCGATAGGCTTTTACGTACCTATTCGTCTCGTGGATTTCGAATGTCGAACTATGAATCGACCTATTCGTGTCGTATTCTTTTTTCGTAATGAAAATGAAAGGGACAGCGCTCATAAATTTGAAATATTTTGAATTTGTAATAGCACTGACATTTTATAGTGTGGTGTCACTATGAAATGTCAGTGCTCGATATCAAAATTAAAAAGCTACTTTGACTCACGGAGTGAGCAAAATCGCATTTTGCTCACTGTTTTTACGCAGCAAAATATGCTTGTTCGAGCTGCTGAGGTGAAAAGATACGTGTTTCCAGTTCCCTGACTGTACCTACTATATATTCAAAGGAACACGTAGGTATTCTAAGAACCACACTGGAACTGAGACTTTGCTTGTAAACTGTTTATACTTAAGTTACCTATACTCGTAAAACTCGGTAACACTTTGTCGTACATATTCGTTCCAAGAGTATGCGTCTACATAAACGAGAATGGAAACTTAATGAATGACTAATTGGGTTAGAATTGGAGAGCAACCGGGGGTGGTCCCACCGAAGGAAAATTATTCACGTTCCCTATGTGTTTATTGTTTGCGTATTTTTTTCAAATAATTCCATTATTACTGAGGTCCGCGGTGTAGGTATATTTTACTTCACGATTGCTTTAACCACTAATTTCTCAGTGCCCAGCCCACATCCATCACATCTCAATTGCATCTTTGGCAATCTTTTGTATTTTTTCCTGACCAGAGTCGTTAGGACTAGGTAAGTATTCCGCATCACCGAGGTTTGAACTATGGACCTTCGCTAGTTTTAGTCAAATTCAGGGTCAAAACTAGTGGCTCTGTAAGCTGTAGAACCCGCAACTCTGTTATTATGCCTGCTAGTGCTCACAAAAATTCACGTGAATTAGTTGAGAAATGCGACCTGTAGAGGAGAATAGCCGGACATGCGAAAGAATTTTTGCCCAAGCTGAAACGGAGAACTTCGTTCGCTTCCATCGCTCGTTCGATAATGGGTCACTCCAAACTATCTATACCACATAATATATAATAGTAGGGCAAATGCCCCAGTTGTGGCCACTTTAAGACTGATTGGCCATTCAGTTTTCTGTACTGTTGTACAATCAATTTAAAGTTGAAAGTCAAAACCGACCCAGTGGCCAGAACCGGGGCATGTGCCCTACTACCAATAACTAAAATTGTAGGTATTCATCATTCGCTTGCCCTTACCTCATTTATTTTGGATCGGCACAACATATCTATTCTTCCGTCTCTGTCAAGCGTCATCTCGGAAATCGCAATTATAATTATTTATTCTTACTCAATTACAAGTTTTACTCGGTTTAAAAGGTTTACTCACTGTTACAATATCCCACAAGCTTAGAAAGTATCTCTGATTCAGTCCATTCGGGGTGTTCCTCGCGTACGCGTTGCATGACGCGGGACTTGGCGCCCAACAGAGCGACTAGTGTGGCCTCGCTGGCCGTGCCCTGGATGACGCCGCCGCCCTCGCCGCCCGACCGCGCCAGGAACGGTTCCGGCAGACCAAGCATCTGGCCCAGCCAGTCAAGCATCACCACTTCCAGTTCGGTGCACGCGGGACTCGCGATCTGGAAGGTGTTTATTTTATTTATTTACATTTGCCTTACAGATACAGACCATATGACATAAGTAGGTTACCTATTAATGAATATAAAAAAAACTTAAATAACACATTTTCTTAGAGTCAAATAACCGGCCGGTGTTGAACCGCCGGAAAAGTACACCGTTCGGTACGTAAAATAGTACAAACTGCAGACGCCGGGAAAGAAGGGCTTGCCGGGTGAGTAGGTATTGACGGCCGACCGTTAGGGAGATAACCGGATAGTGATACGAAGCCGGCAAGCCCTTTTCACGGCCAGGCATATACAGGGTGTTCGGTCCATCGTTTGCCAAATTAAAACGTCAGGTAGTTTGGGTCATTTGCTATCACTTCCAGCATTCAAAAACATTTTATGGCCACGAGTTTTTTTTAATATTTAGATAAAAAATTTAAAATTCTAAGGACCCTTTGATTTTTTATATTTTTTTTAAATATAAAAAAAAAACCCGTGGCTACAATTTTTTTTTGAATGCTGGAAGTGATAGCAAATGACCCATACTACCTGACGTTTTAATTTGGCAAACGATGGACCAAACACCCTGTATAGTGCTTTTCTCAAACATGCAATGAAATAAAGAAATAAAATTACAAGAAATCAAACTAATTTTCATGGCTGAACGCCGTGACGCTGTGCCACAAATACAAAATGTAGTGGAATGAAAATTTAAAAAAAAATTACTTCCCGGCCTAGGCCTTCAATTTCGTATGAAATTCCTTTCAAAAAAATTAAAATTCTCATAAGTGAAATGTATAATTTCTTAGAGAAAATAAAGTTTTTTAAACCTAAAATCAAAATCAATTATTTATTCTGCCAACAGGCCAGGTCACAGGGTTTTTTTACAGTCCTCTCGAGTTGTTCCGCCCGAAACGAAACTTTGAAGCCTGTTATAACGCACGTAATGACGACATTTCATTGCATGTTTGTGAAATAGTTTTTTTGTTATACAAGGGTGCAAAGTTGTATTTTAACCGCGAGTGTGGAATTTAAACACGAGCTATAGTTGAACCACGTGCAGAAATGGGCGAAAATTGTCCTCTGGCTGGACTGGCCTTTACATGTTATTATGTTAAAAAAAGTAACTAATACCTAACAAATTTCAAAATTTTTCAAAAAAGGATTTCAAATATTCTTTGCACTCTTGTGGATAAAATGCAGTTTTGCCATCTGTTTTTAAAGAATAAAAAAGGGCTTTCCGAGCTAGTGAGGTGAAAATAACTATTGTGTTCACTGTATTAATTTACGGGTACCTACTCCCTGTTTAGTAGAATTTAGAAGCTTTGCCTTAATGTTCCAACGACAACGATATTTAGCTGGCCCGAACTATGTACCTACTTATGACCTACTTAGTTCATATGAAGTCATCGAGTCAATCAAAACAAACGCTCGTTAATTTGGTGCATTAATAGGTAATTGATATCAATATGGACTGCTGTTTGTTGTCGTTGTCACTATCAGTTTTCTGATTGTTTGTAATCAATGAATGAATGAGATACCGCTTTACCGTTTATTGAATAAAATTGTTTATTGAGCAAAGCAAATAATTCAACCAAAAACTCAACGTCCGAGAATAAACTTTATTCTCGGACGTTGAGTTTTTGGTTGAAATATTTGCTTTGCTTTTGGTTTAGCTAGTATGTATGTATGTAAATAACTTTATTGTACACAAGAAGACACAGGTAAAAATACAGACAAAAATAGGTTAAATCGGTACAAAGGCGAACTTATCCCTGTTAGGGATCTCTTCCAGTTAACCTTGCTAGTTGAAATTGTCTAAAACGTTTCTAACTGTATAGTATTAACAGCAGCAATGGCATTGCATCATTTTAACCTAAAATATATTATGTTCTGCAGGAGAATAGACCAGAGAAGGAAAACAGAGAGTGCCGTCCTCTGCACGCATGGAAATTAATAAATAACCGTCGGTCAGCCCACTAGCGGATCCAGTAAGGGGCTCAAGCTGGTCGGGTCCAACTACGGGCCTGAATATACACCATCATCACGGGTAAGTAAAATCCACCCGATGTAAAAATACAGCTTTTGTGTTTTTTTTGTTGGACGTTATTCACATACCTACTCTATTATTTGCAACTTTCTTAAAATAGTATTTAACATTTTTGAAAGACTGTAATAGATCACGGATAATGTGCGGCATAATAAATGAAAAAAACATATTTACGGCATGTTGTACCTAAGTATACCTATACCCAACTAAAGCAATGGACTATTTTGTATGCTAACCGCATGATATAAGGTATGTAGGTACTTTTCTCAGAGAATGGTCTTTTGTGGCAACGTGATTGTATCATTTGGCGACTGACCATTGAATAAGCAAACAACACAGTAGGTAGGTACTTGGCCACCAACTCCGATCTTATGTTATGAGGCTACAATAGTTATTTGTTATACAAGGGGGGAAAGTTGTATTTTACCTGCGAGTGTTCATTTGAAACACGAGCTAGTGAAAGGATTCTATGATTGACCACGAGCGAAGCGAGTGGTTCAAAAATAGAATCCTGAGCGTAGCGACTGTTTCAACACACGAGACGTAAAATAACTTTTCACCCGTGTATAACACAAATCTTTTCACCTCACTACAGCAAGGAAAATAAGAAAAAGGGTAAAAAAAAGTAAAAAAAAACAAAAAAAAAAAGGAAAATAAAAGGAAAATAAAAGGAAAATAAAAGGAAAATAAAGTTTAAAAAAAGTTAAAAAAAAAGTAAAAAAAAAACGTAAAAAAAAAGTTTAAAAAAAGTAAAAAACGTTAAAAATAAAAGATAAACAAAAATATGTCATAAAATTTACCTACAAAAAACAAAAATAAACATTTAACGTTCTACGTCATAGTACTTTTAACGTTCTACGTCTACTTTCTTCACATGTGGATAAAAAACGATTTTCTCAATAGTTAACAAACAAACAAAAAGGCCTTTCCGAGCTAGTGAGGTGAAAACGTTTGTTTTGGCGTTTCGAACTTGTTTATTTCGGGCCGCACATATTCGGGTTAGTTTCGGTTCCGTTTGGTTCCCAAATTCAGAAATTCCGATTGTGAGCACCTTTTTAGGACGAATTGCATGAATAACGTGCGATAAGGTAAGGTTTCGAGTAAGTAAACACAAGTTAGCTTTAATGTTGTGTTATGGAATGGCAACCGGTTTTCCTTGTTCGCATTTCGTGTCGTGAACTTGACACTGGCATTGAAATAATTTATACGTTTTTTAATAAAATTAAACATGTAGTTGTAGGCGCTTACGATAGACCAACTCAGAATTCACTTTGTCGTGCGACGTCCGGCATCGTTGCGCCGCTTCGCCCGACGTCGCTGGCGATATGTACGTATTGCAAGACATTTTATCTTCTCAATTTGCTGGCTTTATTGTTCCCGCTGCCTCATATCGTCTTTAAAGGTTTTTTTCACAATCGGTCTCCCTGTTCTTAAACCAACTTCTGTATCTCGTCTTAGAGTTCGTCTCTTGTAATTTTATACCTAAATTCGTAACAATGATCTTAAGTTATACGCGTGTGGATAGTTTTGTGAATTGCAGCTCCATTTAGTCAGCAGGTTCTATTTGATTAGGTTCTTGTGGTTTCCATGGCTCTTTGTGGTATGGATCCACTTGCATTATTAATTATGCTTAAACCTGACCATGACATGATCCAGTTGTGTTAATTTTCCAAGCAATACCATCACGAATGAAACGGAACGATTATAAAACATTGTAGGTACCGGCAACGTTGTCGTCGATAGTACCTTTCAAGTTAAATAAAAAATCCTGTCCAGCCTCCTCACTTCTCATTTTCTTGCAACATGCCTAATAAGTTTGGGCGTGATTTTCCACCAGTGAAGTATGAAAGAAAGCCTACAATTATAATATGAAATACCGCGCTCTGTCTTGCCTCGTTTCGCTGATGGATTGGCAACTTTACACTAACTTGTAAGTTTCAGTGTGGTCACTATCATGACGTCACTACCTGTGCAACATTTTAATGTTCGACTACACAACGCCGATGAGCGTTGCGCTATCTGTAAACCTCCTAGGTCTCTGGAAGATATCAGATGCCCCGGCGGTGCCACAGAGCCTTTTAGCTGGCTGCTTTTTCGAGTCCGGCTAAGTATTGTTCTATTTGATTTTAAGATAATAACTTTAGAAGGTCAATAAACGCACCCAAGTGAATCCGATGCAGGCGATAGCGCCGCTGAGCATGTCAGCGACGATGGCCGGGTAGGAGTTGGCTGTCGGGAAGTAGGCATGGAAGCGCGGCGAGTGCCAGTGGGTGACGCCGGTCATGACAACGCGCTCGATGTCGGCCATCACGGCTGTCCACGGCTCGGCCTCCGTCGGCGCCTGCTCAGGGACCAGCGGCCGTAGGTATCCAGGCTTCACTGACGGCACCACTCGCCTGCAATTTGCATTTAGTTATTAAAGTAATGGACCTGACCTGAAAAACCTGTACAGCGATAAATTGTTGGATTTGTTGGTAAACAGATCATTTTTGCGACTAACGTTAGAGATTATTGATAGACTACCTAACAATGGAAAAGAAGCATGCGGACGGAGCCCCTATTGGCGAGGCCTCTATTACTACTTTGTGTCGCTACGACGACGTGCGGTGATATTTCCGGGCGCAAATCGCCGGAAAATTACACTTTTTAACCAAAACTCACATTCCCATTATTACATGAAGGTCGTCAAATATCCTTCATGGAGGTGAATATTCTAAAGTTACCGACAGAATAGCGCGACTCCAGACTTCTTCCTGTCTAATAGATTCTGAACTGAAAACGATGCCCGGTGGTAAGACATAAAATGGACCGTTTCGTCTATTCGATGTGTTCCCGAAAACATAATAAACTGACCTGTCCCTAATGTTTTCCAAATACTCCGCAATGTAATCTGTCATCGCCTTCGCGAAATCCTTGAAATCACCCGCCTCCATGGTTTCTGAAAAATAAGTAATATGCGTTTACAGTTTGTCCAAAAAAATTACTTACCATGAAATTTTGTAATAATTATAATGATTTTAAAATAAATACCTATCTACCTATAAATATGATCAATTTCGTTTTATCAAAAATTATGAAAGGCAGAGACTCGTGGTCACATTTTGTCACAGCGGTGTGACCACGAAGAATTTATTTTTCTCGTAGTCACACTGTTTGGTGTGACGAATAGTAATCTACCAAAACATGTGACAACGTACTACTAGGTACTACTAGTGCGGGAAAAATATTATATATTTAATAATGTCACAGATTACAAGTATTGTCTAGTATGAGGAAGTGAAATAAAACATGTTCGGTTCTGGCGCTTCGCCGGCCGCTACCGCGGCACGCTCGCTTCTCTCGCTCGGCTCGCGCGCTGTAGGGTCGCGGTTCTTCCTAACACTCCTCCTCGCTTCGCTCGTCGTCGTACCTACACCGACCTGCCTTCGAGTAGAATAGGTAGGTAATCCACCGCTGTTATGTTAAAGTGGTGTGACCACGAGTAAAATAAATTACTCGTCGTCACACTGGTGTGACAAAATGGCGTGACCACGAGTCCGCGGCTGAATTATTATGGATGTAATGGCTACCAAAATGCATAAATAGACATCAAAAATTAAATTTAAAGCTTACTAAACTATACCCAATTCTATATAAGATTAGAAAAATTGTGCAATAGAATAATCGTCATGCGAATTCAAGCAAAACCATTTTGAAACACAAACTCATAGGTCGCCTAGTGCCTGCAATACGGCCACAACTCAAAATTAAAACACATTTGAGATGTGTCCGCATTGCACTGTGCAATAGAACCATATCTCAAATGTGTTTTAATTTTGAGTTGTGGCCGTATTGCAGGCACTAGGCGAGGTAGTTGTTTTGATTGAAACTACCTTATGAAGCGAAATATGTAAAACTAGTACAATATTTCCCTTTGATAGCTTAATAGATATTTAAACGACGAAACGTAGACGAACATGTCCGTTAAAAATCTAATGTTATATGGAATGAGGTAATACCTAGGTAATTAGGTAGTAGGATAAAAGCATGGTAGGCCGAGCAAGAAACGGTTTCGCTGTATGAAAACAACAACAGCATGTTAAACGTCCCATCCCAATGTTTGACACCAATATTCTTAAATTGATACCCCGTTGTTCACATAATATGTATTGCTATGTGTTAAAGTTGAAGGTGTCAAATTAATAAATGTAAATAAAAATCGACCTAGTCCCAAACTAAACAAAGCTTGTACTATGGGTGCTAGACGACGATATATTCATACTTATATAGAAAAATAAATACTTAAATACATAGAAAACATCCATGACTCAGGACCAAATATTCGTGTTCATCACACAAATAAATGCCCTTACCGGGATTCGAACCTGGGACCTCCGGCTGCGTAGGCAGGATCACTACCAACTATGTAGGCTACAGAGGTCGTCGAGAATAGGGCCTGTGTCGGGGACTTTTAGCTTATATAGTTGTCAGCATTCTTTTTTTGACCTCCTAAGTAAGACCCCGCTTACAAAATGTTGTACAAATTTCAAAATTAACTTTAATCTTTTACTGAATATCAGACGTCAGACCCCGCTTACAAAATGTTGTACAAATTTCAAAATTAACTTTAATCTTTTACTGAATATCAGACGTCAGACCCCGCTTACAAAATGTTGTACAAATTTCAAAATTAACTTTAATCTTTTACTGAATATCAGACGTCAGACCCCGCTTACAAAATGTTGTACAAATTTCAAAATTAACTTTAATCTTTTACTGAATATCAGACGTCAGACCCCGCTTACAAAATTTTGTACAAATTTCAAATCAACTTTATTAATTTTTTTACTGAATGTCAAAAAGTTCCTATTTCAATGACTCAAAATCGTACTCGGGGTCTCAGCAGGTTACACCGTATCTCGCTAGGGTTAAAATCAATAAAATCAACATTTCAAAATACTTTTTTCATCTTTGTGTACCGTACCTACTTGTATTTAAAACAACAGGTGTCGAAAACTAAAATTTTACAATACTTAATAACTCATAAAAAACTACACCTAATCTACAAAAATGCAAGACCCACAGTATGTGTACTTAGTTAGGTACAAATACTAAAACAAAACAAATTGAATAAATCTGCTATAACTTGATTTCTGATATTTATAAGACACTGTTAAAACGGAGGCAAACCAAGAAGCATAATTTGAAGATAATAGGACCACTACAGGTACTACAACTATTAAAAGGTACATAAATGCCAGCAAAACTAAGGAACAATAAGCAGTTGATTTGTAATCAAAACCAGTGACGAACCGAATTTGAGTGACGTATCCTGGTGCGTCATGTTTCCACCTAGAAGTTAAGGTGACTTTATAATCATAATCATAAATCATTTATTCAGTCACACAGTGGTTTAAATACAATTGTTATTTGATGGTACCTCTTTTTAAGTATGAAATACCTGTGCTAAGAGGCACCGCTCTTCCTTAGTTAGTAAGGCACATGTGAAGTATAATTGTTACAAGTAGTAATCAAAGTTAAAATAAACTAAAAATAAATAAAAGAATATGATTAAAGAAAAACAAAAGTAGTACGTATTATCTTAAATTTCAATTTAAAAAGTAATATAACAAGTACTTTTACAAACTCGTATATGTACGAGTATTAAGGTATCTTAAGGTACGTGTGTACATGTGGATGCGTGATGTGTGTGCCTGCGGCCTGCGGAAGTGTATTGAGTGCCTATATTTGAAAAATATTTAGCAACTTATTCTGTGTATTTAGTAATAAGTTTTCTATATCGTAATAACTTTTAGGTTTCAGCCAATCATATAACATTTTTGCATTTATAATAAGGTAAGTGATACATGTTTAGTTGCTTATTTAGTATATTATATAACATTAGAGTTAATGAAAGGTATATATGTGATGGCTATAATAACATTGGGATCCTACATTGAAACTACATATTGTTTTGTATACTTAACCGTTTTAATGTAGCTACCTATGTGTGGGCATAATTTGTTATCTATCAGGATTGGGCTAACCCAAATTTGCCCAAATATAAGTAGTTAGTAGGTATTTACTTAAAAACGAACCTAATCACTTTGTTATCATCATCATTTAGATTGCATTTGAACCTATAACTTAATTATAATTACTTATGCATGGTTAGATTTGTTTGACATCTACAATTTCGTATAATGGAACTAAGTATGGTACTTACGTGTGATAAAAGTGATTATTTTAATCGTAATAGGTACGTAGTTGATTAAGGGTAGTATTTAAGGTTACTAATTAATAACTAATCATTAGGATTGTAATTGTCTATCGTTTGTCTCGCTTCAATTATTTTAACAGCAAAGTAGTGAGTATGGATTGCGGGGTCAGTAGGGACGCGAATATTTTCAGTTGCTACTTTGATTTTCTGACTCAGGTTGCTCTAAAAAGTAATTTTATTATACTTTAAGACATATTTTCTTATCTTGCGGCAACACGGAGAAGCTAAATAATACCATTAAAAAAAAGTGGAGTCTCTAAAAGTGAAGAGGTGAAGGGTGGAGTGAAACCAGGATTGCGATCATGCGGAAGACGAGCGATAAATGTGAGCGGAGAGTGCGACAGAACACGGATCGAGGCAAGCTAAATCGAAATTCACAATCGGAAACTTTTACCTCATACATTTTCCCAGCTAACCCCATTGCTATCCCCTGTAACTCCACTGCGGGGTGAGGTGGGATTTCTATTTTATTTACTAAACAATTTTTGTGTTTATCATTATGATTATGAAATTAAACGACAGATAATCATTCATTATCATCATCATCATATCAGCCGAAAGCCGTCCACTGCTGGACATAGGCCTCCCCCAAAGAGTGCCAAAGTGACCGGTCCTGCGCCACCCACATCCAGCGGACTCCCGCGACCTTTACCAGGTCATCAGTCCACCTTGTGGGAGGCCTACCTACCCATCACGCCGCGCCTTCCGGTACGTGGTTGCCACCCGAGAACCCAACGGCAATCGGTTCTACGTGCAATGTGCCCCGCCCACTGCCACTTAAATTTTGCGATTCGGAGGGCTATATCGGCTACCTTCGTTCTGCTGCGGATAGCCGCTATTCTAATGCGATCACGCAGAGAAACTCCCTACATAGCCCTCTCCATTGCCCTTTGGGTGACTTTGAGCCTGCTTATGAGGCCCATTGTAAGCGACCACGTTTCAGTGCAATGTGCAGTTCAGTGATTGTCATCACTGGCAACACACACTGGTCAAAGACCGAGTCGGATTCGACGATTGACCTCTTTCTCGACGTAAAGTGTCCGATTGTAATGGGAGTTGGTACTACTTACATGGGCATTTGACATGATCTTCGTCTTATCCATGTTCATTCTTAGACCAACTCGCTGGGAAGCTTTACTGAGGTCATCGAGCATCGTACTGAAGTAATAACTTAGTATAATCATTAAAAAACTAAAATTCAGACAGCCGAAACATTTGTATGTATACAGGGCGTCCCACGCCGATGCCACATGGAGGGAAAGTACCTTGAATATTGTAGATGGAACATTTTACTGAAAGAAGACATTATTTTAATTTAAGAAACAATTTAAACTGCATTCTTAGATTTTTAAATAATTACATGATTGAACCGGGAATCGAACCCCGCTACACAAGAAAAAATATTACCCTGTAGCTTTATCATACCGATCGAAAGGCTTCATCATAAGGATTATTTTTTGGTAAATAACATAGTGTCAAAAAGAAAAGGAAGACAATGAATTTTAACATTTGATGTGAAATTTTGTTCAGAAAAATGAAAAGCTGACATTGCCGTAAGGACATCAACTGACATTATCATTTTAAAGTACCTATTACTAATCAATCAGTACCCACTTGAGAAGTACGCATCATTTCCGTATTGTAATTAGAGTGCATGATAAAGAGATACCTACGTAATTAGTAGGTACTTGGTTGTATGTAACACATCGAGTTTCTGTCTAATCAAGTTTCTGCCGTATCCTGAATCTGCCGAAAGACACGTAAATGATTGTTTCAATGGAACTTATTTTGAACATTTTGATAGATTAAATTGATTCATTTTGAATTAAAATGTTAAAATTCATGGTCTTCCTTTTATTTCTGACACTATGTTATTTAGCAATAAATAATCCTTATGATGAAGCCTTTCGATCGGTATGATAAAACTACAGGGTCATTTTTTTTCTCGTGTAGCGGGTTCGATTCCCGGTTCAACCATGTTATATTATTTAAAAATCTATGAATGCAGTTTAAATTGTTTCTTAAATTAAAATAATGTCTTCTTTCAGTAAAATGTTCCATCTACAATATTCAAGGTACTTTCCCTCCATGTGGCATAGGCGTGGGACGCCCTGTATAATACAACGTGCCACATGTAATTTTGTTTTTATCACACTTGCTCATAAATGGTGTTATTCCTTGCCTGTATACAGAAGGACAATGGCCTAAATTGTTCCCGCGGGAAATAATGGCACCATGGGAGTTATGAGCTTGTGTGTGATCTGATTGGTTAAGCAAATCTGGGCCGCAAGAATCCTGCTCTGTGATTGGTTGAAATATTGAAGCTCCGCCCTCCACTCGCACTGATCTAGAAGTGAAGTTGTCAATTTCGTCAACATTTGATTGATGCGCTTGTATAAAACATAGGTTTTTCTGTCTTTTGTAGTTATTTATTTCCTCGCAAATGTGATGAAAAACATTGTGTATAACACGGGCGTAAGAATATTGCAAACTCAAGTCATCAAAAGCCCTCCGCCTTACGGCGTCGGGCTCCTGATAGACTCTCGTTTGCAATATTCCTCATACGCCCCTTGTTAAACAATGTACTATTTATCAGTTTTATTTTACGGTACCTATTACTGATTCGGTGGGGAATGTTTTTCCCTGTCAGTCTTTATGACATTGAAATAAGATTCAATCCCGGCCTGTGGTTTATCACCATAAGTACCTGTAAGTTATATACTGAGGACACCCTATTTTAAGAATATAAGTGCTTTAAAATATACAGGGACGCTGTGAGGGTATGAAAATACGTTGAAAGGGTCCTGAAAAAAGGGTCGAAATTTACTTTGGTTTGTCTTGGCGTCGTCGGCGACATGATTTGAAGGGTCCACGGAAATAACATGTCAAGTCACATTTTTTTTTCAAAATGAGATTTTAATGTCACGTAATAGTTCATAACGAGCTCAACATTTTGACATCACAATCTCATATTGAAAAAAAAAGTGACTAGACATGTTCTTACCGTAGACCCTTCATTTAGTACGTCGATTCTTCTCACGTTTGCCTATAAAATCACTCAAAGTTGACAACAAAACTTTAATTTCGACCCAACAATAGTAAACATTAGTTGTGTAATTACCTAGGTCACAAAGTTCAGGTAAATTGGTGGGTCCTTGTTCCTTGTTCAATGTCGAGAGAACGGCGCTTACGCTTGCGCAACGCCGGGCGGCGGGCAAGTGGTGCGAGGTTATGCGCAGACCTCGCCGTACGGATAACGTGCGGAACACGGTTTCTAACAATATTCCACTCTACAAAAGGATAACATTAGTTATCCAATCTAATTACTTGTCCAACTGTTATCATAACTGCTCATCTTTGCATTTTTTTTGCTTACATTATCTTTTATAATCAATGTTGTAATGTACATATTATATAAGAATAATCATTTTAGCGTTTCTGAAAATTCATACCTTAATCATACATATAAATGCCTATGTCTTGACTGACTCATTCACTCACTCACTCTCTCACTCACTCACTCATTCATCAACGCACAGCCGAAACTACTGGGGCTAGAGAGTTAAAATTTACACCAGAACTACCTTTTACAACGTAGGCAACCGATAAGAAGGGATTTTTGAAAATTCAACCCCTAAAGGGGTTAAATAGGGGTGCAAAGTTTGTATGGCGAAAACTTTATTATTTTGAGCTAGTGACTTAAAACTATGTTGAAAGATTACTTATGAAAATACAAATAAAGTACTTTCAGTGTTTTGGAAAATTCTGCCCCTAAGGGGGTTAAAAAGGGGTGCAAATGTTGTATGAGGGAATTGTATAAAGATAACTTTTTGAAATACAAAAAAAATACTGTCAGCGTTTTAGAAAAATCCACGCCTAAGGGGGTTAAAAGGGGGTGCAACATTTGTATATAGGAAAACATTTTTTTAGCTACAGACTTACAACTTTGTAGAATGCTTACTTATTAGAATACAAATAAAGTACTTTCAGCGATTTGGAAAATTCCACCCCTAAGGGGGTTAAGAAGGGTTGCAAAGTTTGTATGAGGGAAACTCCTTTTTGAGATAGAAGCTCCTTTTTGAGATAGAAGCTTAAAAGTTTGTAGAAAGATAAATTATTAAAATACAAATTAAGTACTTTCAGCGTTTTGGAAAATTCCACCCCTGAGAGTATGAAAAAAGGGTGCAATGTTGGTATAGGGGATTTTTTTTGAGCTAGGATCTCAAAACTTTTAAGAAGATTAGATACTTATTCAAATAAAAATTAAAAACTTTCAGCGTTTTAGAAAATTCCACCCGTTAGGGGTTATAAGGGGGTGCAACGTTTGTATGGAGGAAATATTTTTTAATAGCGAGAGACTTAAAACTTTTTTAAAGATTACTTATTACAATACAAATAAAGTACTTTCAGCATTTTGGAAAATTCCTCCCCTAAGGGGGATAAAAAGGTGTGAAAATTTGTATGGAGGAAATTTTTTTTTGGCTAGACTTGAAATTGTGCAGAAAACTTATTTATTTGAATACAAATATAGGTAAATTACTTTCAGTAGTTTGGAATTCCACCCCTAAAAGGGGGAAATAGAGGTGCAATGTTTGTATGGGGGATACTTTTTTTAGGTAGAAACTTAAAACTTTGTAGAAAGAATTCTTATTAAAATACAAAAAGGGGTTCAAAGTTTGTATGTAGAGAAAGAAAATTTTAAAGTATGAGATTTGTAACTTCGATCTTATCCTGTTTGTTAAAAGACTACAAAACTAATTTCAGCGTTTTTTGAAATTCATACCCTAACGGGGATTATATGTTCAAAGTTTGTATGAAGAGCAAGACATTTTTAAAGTAAGAGATTTGTAACTTCGGTTTTAGACTGTTTGCTTTGTTTACAAAACATTTCAGCGTTTTTTTTAATTCATCGCCTAAGAAGGTTA
This sequence comes from Epinotia brunnichana, assembly GCA_963854355.1. Classification (NCBI taxonomy): domain Eukaryota; kingdom Metazoa; phylum Arthropoda; class Insecta; order Lepidoptera; family Tortricidae; genus Epinotia; species Epinotia brunnichana. Next base: position 14,775,606 of record OY977939.1, on the reverse strand, counting down.
AACGGGGCTTCGAAGTTTGTATAGAAAGCAAGACATTTTTTAAGTAAGAAATTTGTAACTACGGTTTCAGACTATTTAGGTACTATGTGGGTTCATAGGGGGTTCTAAGTTTGTATAAAGAGCACGAGATTTTGAAAGTGAGAGATTTATAACTTCGTTTTAGACTGTTTACTACAAAACCAATTTAAATGTTTTTTTTTATTCATTCCTTAAACAAACATTCAGATGATAACATGTTCTACGCGGACGAAGTCGCGGGCAACAGCTAGTAATAAATATAAATACTGGAACGTGTGGAAAGACTCTTAAAATCCGATCAGTAGGCACTTTCACTATTACGTTCATAAATGATTAGGCTAGTCATAGGCATTACTTTACTAGGCTATACATGGCTACTTATACCTATACTTATAATATTTATAGTATCATGCATGTCAAATAAAAATAATGTGAATAACAGAGATGGCGCGTTTTGGATGGGTTTGATTCGCTACATACTGAATTCGATCGTGTCTCTATAATTGTATTGAGATTATTGTGTCAATAGTATACAGCATTTTTTTATTAGTAAACTAGCTGTTGCCCGCGACTTCGTCCGCGTAGAACTTATACTTAGAAAATATAATGCAAACAAACTTCTACCATCTTAAGGGATGATTTCCGGGGCAAAAACTATTCTTTATCCTTCGAAGGGTCTCAAATTATCTCTATACCAAATTTCATCTAGGTACATGGATTTTATCCAAACTTTCACCGCCTATTTCATACCCTTAGGGAATGATTTTCGGGATAAAAACTATCTAATGTCATTCTTCGGGACTCAAACGACCCTTATACCAAATTTCATCTAAACGGGATTCATCCAAATATTCACCCCCCATTTCACCCCCTTAGGGAGTGATTTCCGGAATCAAAACTATCCTAGCTACTAATCAAGCTATCTCTATACCAAATTGTATTAAAATGGGTTCTATCCGAATTTTCACCCCTAATTTCACCCCCTTAGGGGATGATTTCTGGGGTAAAAACTATCCCATGTCCTTTTCCAGGACTTAACCTATATCTACACCAAATTTCATCAAAATAGATTACATCCAAATTTTCACCCCCCCCCCCTTTTTCACCCCCTTAGGGGATGATTTCCGGGATAAAACCTATTATATGTCCTTCCCCGGGACTCAAACTATTTATATACCAAATTTCATCTAAATCGGTGCAGCGGTTTAAGTAGCTCCATACAAATTTCTACCCCCAATTTCAGCCTCTCAGATATAAAAACTACCCTTTGTCCTTCCCCGAGGCTCAAACTATCTGTATACCAAATTTCATCTAAATCGGTTCAGCGGTTTAGGCGTGAAGAGGTAACAGACAGACAGACAGACACACTTTCGCATTTATAATATTAGTATGGAAGTATGGATTATTAATATGGATAGTATGGATTCTTTCCGCTTGTCTTCCAAATAGAGGTGTAGCTGTAGACTCACTTCAAAAGAAAGAAGAAACGAAAAACTTATTCAAATATCTCAAAAAAATACGATGCAACAACCGTTTTAATGTCGCTTGTTAGAGTGAGAAAACGATCAGGGACCGTGACGTCACGATCCTCGAGCCTCATAGTAAAAAACAATCGTTTCATTATAAAGGTGCGTTTTGCGGAAAAGAGACGCAACAAACCCCTCTTAAAACTTTCTACACTTATAACTTAGTGATTACCTCTTGCGTTGTTTTTCGAGATAATACAACATTATGATTATTTTGTTTAGTGTCTACATCCCTATTTTCGATAAGATAAGATAAAATAAGAATTCTTTATTGTCAGAACTGTGTACATTTAGTTGTTTTGGGTAAAATAAAGTCCAACAGCTTGCCCATTTCGGACGTACAATATTAAACTTAAAGCTAGTGAAATATAGTAAAACAATAACAACAATATAGTATTTCCAAAAAAATTTAACCATATTTACACATAAAATATTAATATAGATCTATCCGACATCCGTATTTTCTTTTAAACGACGAACTTCGGAATTCGAAAATATTCGGGTATTTCTATCTCTATCGCACTAACAAATGACAGGAATGCAGATATACGAACTTCGAGTTTCGGTTTTCGCTGTTTGGCTGAATACGCAAAGAGCGCGCGCGTGCCATTCAAAAAAACCAAGTTTATATTGTTCGAATTTGTGCATATAAGTTCGCATATCAAAATCGATTAATTTTATATTTGCTTTTGATACCTATGTGTCTCGTCAAGGTATATTATAGACGGGATTAAAATTATTAATAGGCGAAAGAAAGGCAAAGCAATTCCGCCATTTTGTCCGTAGTATTTCTTATTAGTCTGTGATTTTGACGTTTCTTTTAGCTGACAGATGTGGCGGCGATATACTTTAAGAATAATAAATGAAAAATTAAATGAAGTCGTATATTACGGAAAATAAATTAAATGTCGCAGTCGGATAAAAACTATCCTAAGTTGCAGCTGGAATAATAATGTACCTATATAAAATGTTTCATATTTTTCCGTCCATGGGATGCTGAGAACATTCGTACCACAGAAAGCTTAGTTTCAAACTGGCTGATTCTTTTTTTAATTTAGAGATTTATTATAAGTGGAGATGGAGATAATCTCAGTTCATAAATTATTAGGCTAGGCATAGGCATTACTTTACACTAGGCTATACTTATAATATGTATAGTATCATGCATGTTAAATAAAAATAATGTGAACAACAGAGATGGCGCGTTTTGGAAGGGTTTGATTCGCTACATATACCTACTGAATTCAATCGTGTCTCTAATTGTATTGAGATTATTGTGTCAATAGTATACAGTTTTTTTATTAGTAAAAAATCTCAGTTGATATTATTCATCCGTTACAGATTCTCATTCTTAGAACTCGTTGTCGGTTTAGTAAGGGCAAGTGCCAAGGCAGTCGGAAGGTTTGCACGCGATCTGTTGAGAATTTGATTTAAAATAAAAGATAGTCTGAGTTTCATTATGACATAATTCGTTCTCGTCAGCTACTGCGTTAAGGGGAAAGACCGGGCTTCTCGACTGTTTCTTCCGAGGTTTTTGACCGTAGATTAATATTTTTTTTTGAAATAAGATCAATATCATCAATATAAGATCTGTGTCGGTCGTTTTGTTTTTTTTTGTATTGGTTTTTTTTATAATTGCTAGGTTACATCAAAGCCCCATAGGCACACAAACCTCTTCTAGGTTAAAATCGTTGACAGAACACGTTCCAACAGTTTTTAGAATTTTTGTCTGTTTGTCTGTTTATCTGTGTATCTGTTTGTCTGTTTATGTGACCGCGCATCACGTGAAAACGGCTGAACCGATTTAGATGAAATTTGGTATAGAGATAGTTTCAGTCCTAGGAAAGGACATAGGGTAGTTTTTATCCCAGAAATCAACTCTTAAGGGGATGAAATGGGGGGTGGAAGTTTGTATGGAGCTACTTAAACCGCTGCACCGATTTGGATGAAATTTGGTACCTATATAAATAGTTTGAGTCCCGGGGAAGGTCAGAGGATAGGTTTTATCCCGGAAATCTTCCCCTTAGGGGGTAAAACGGGGGGGGGGGGGGGGGTGAAAATTTGGATGTAACCCATTTTGATAAAATTTGGTTTAGAGGTAGTTTAAGTTCTAGGAAAGGACATTGGATAGTTTTTATCCCGGAAATCTACCCCTAAGGGGGTGACATAGGGGGTGAAATTTTGGATGGACTCCGTTTAGATTACATTTGGTATAGAGATAGTTTGAGACCCGGAGAATGACAATGGATACTTTGAATCCCGAAAATCATGAAATAGGGGTGAAAATATGTATAAATCCCATTTAGTTAAAATTTGGTAAAGCGATACGAGTCCCGGGGAAGGACAATGCATAGTTTTTATCCTGAAAAATCATCTCCTGAGGGGGTGAAATCAGGGGTGAAAATTTTGATAGAACCCATTTAGATGACATTTGGTATGGAGATAGTTAGTCCTGGGGAAGGACATAAAATATTTTTTAGTCCAGAAATCATCTTCTAAGAGGGTGAAATGGGGGATGAAAATTTGGATGGAACCTATTTACGGTATAGCAAGTTGGAGTCCTGGGGAAGCACATAGGGGTTGAGAAAATCATCCCCTAAGGGAGTGTAATTGGGGGTGAAAATTTGTTTGTGACCCATTTTGATGAAATTTGGATGAAAGATAGTTTGAGTCCTGGGAAAGGACATATTATAGTTTTAAATTCCAGATATCATCCCCCGATGGGGTGAAATTGGGGTGAAAATTTAGAAGTAACCCATTTAGATGAAATTTGGTCCAAAGAAAGTTTGAGTTTACGGATAGTTTTAATCCCGAAAATCATCCCCTCAGGGATGAAATAGGGGGTGAAAATTTGGATATAACCCATTTCGATGAAATTTGGTAAAGAGATAGAAGCAGTCCCAGGGAAGGACAATGCATAATTTTTATCCCGAAAAATCATCTCCTGAGATGGTGAAATGAGGATTAATTTGGATTGATTTAGATGAAATTTGGTATAGAGAGAAGGGGACCTCTCTGGGTGAACTGGTGGATGGAACCCATTTACGGTATAGCGATAGTTGGAGTCCTAGGGAAGGACATAGGATAGTTTTATCCCGAAAATCATCCCCTAAGGGGGTGTAATTGGGGGTGGAAATTTGTTTGTGACCCATTTTGATAAAATTTGGTTGAAAGATAGTTTGAGTCCCGGAAAGGGACATATGATAGCTTTTATTCCCTAAATCATCCCCTAACGGGGTGAAATGGGGTTGAAAATTTGGATGTAGCCCATTTAGATGAAATTTGATATAGAGATAGTTTGAGTCGCGGAGACGGACAACGGATAGCTTTTATCCCGAAAATAATCCCCCAAGGGGATAAAATAGGGGGGGGGGGTATTTGGATAGAACCAATTTAGATGAAATTTTTTATAGAAAAAGTGAGAGTCCTGGATGACATCAGATCAGATCATTTTTATTCCAGAAATCATTCCCTAATGGGGTGAAATTTGCGGTGAAAATTTGGTGGTATCCCATTTAGATGAAATTTGGTATAAATGATAATGGGTAGTTTTTATGCCTAAAATCATCCTCTAAGGATGGTGGGAGGATAATGGGGGGTGAAAAATTGGATGGAACCCATTTACGGTATAGCGATAGTTGGGAGTCCTGGGGAAGGACATATGATAGTTTTTATTCCGGAGATCATCCCCTAAGGGGGTGAAATGGGGGTGAAAATTTGGATGAAACCCATTTACGGTAGAGCGATAGTTGGGAGTCCTGGGGAAGGACATAGGATAGTTTTATCCCGAAAATCCTCCCCTAAGGAGTGAAAATTTGGATTTGAGTGACCCATTTAGGTAGATGAATTTTGGTTTAAGTACAGATAGTTTGAGTTCCGGAAAAGGATATAGGATAGTTTTTATCCCGGAAATCATCTCTTAAGGGGGTGAATTGGAGGGTGAATATTTGTATGGAGCTACTATACAACCCATTTAGATAAAATTTCATAAGTGCTCAAAATGACACGACTCTATTGTCAAGAGGATAAGAGCTGTCTTGATCATTTTAAGCGTGTTCTTTTGCGTAGCTACTTCTGCTGCTGACTGTACATAAATAAGTACATCACCATCTGTACAACAGTCAAGACTCTGTTGTCAATGTCATAAAGCGTGAATAGACATTTATGTCCTTACATATGTACAGTCAGCATCATAAACATGTACCTATGCACTTTTCGAAGTTTTTGACCTTAATATCTCATAAGTTCTCTTATAGTCCAGGCAATGAACTGACAACTTGTATGGAAGAAATGTTAAATTTCGAAATAATTTATAATAGCAGACTTTTTCTTTGTAATGGATATATAATCAATTAAATAGTTACCTAGTGACAAAATCCAACAACATTTCCGACATCAAAAAAATGGTAACTTAAAACTAGCTTTTGAAAAGTCAGAAAAAGTATTAATAAATGGTTTTATCTTTATTTTGGTTCATTTACATTTACTCTATAATATTGAAGATAAATAATAAAAAAAAAACAATTCATGCTTTATTTAAATCTATTTAAATACTTCCGGATGGAAAGTTTGTTGGATTCTTGAATAAAGCATCTTAGAATAATGTTTTGATATTATATAAAGAAAAAAACGCTATTGTAAATTAACGTTTTTCAAAACCGTATTTTGCCTGGAGTATTAGCTTATATTAGGGTTGTTTTCAAATAAACTGAACCCTAGTTAAGGTAAAGAAACGTTAACTTTGTCAGGTGAGTCACGAAAATTAGCCGTATAGCCTGACAAAGTTAACGTTTCTTAATTTTACCTTAACTAGGGATCAGTTTATTTGAAAACAACCAATTAAGGTCTTAGTGTATTCATGTTTATGATGCTGACTACGTATATTAATACCCCTGACTGATAGAGAGACGCATAATTTGATTTTGTTTAATTTGCTAGTGAGTAACTGTTCGCTAGGATGCACCGTACAGAAGCTACGAGTGAGAAACCAAAAAAATCCCGAAATTTCGAGGATTTGTGGCTGCCAAAAGTTGTCTCGAGATATCTCGTATTACCATTTTTAGGGTTCCGTGCTCAAAGAGTAAAACGGGACCATATTACTAAGACTCCGCTGTCCGTCCGTCCGTCTGTCTGTCTGTCACCAGGCTGTATCTCACTGATACCGTGATAGTTCGAGCTGAAATTTTCACAGATATAGATATTTCTGTTGCCGCTATAACAACAAATACTAAAAACACAGCATAAAATAGTTTTTTTATAGATAATGGTACGGAACCCTTCGTGTGCGAGTCCGGTTTTTAATATTTGCTCGGTTGTATCGATGTAAACAATATTAAAAAAAAATCTTCTACACCACCTTTTGCAACACCTGCTTTGAACCCCTACGGACTGGCGTATAAATAATGTCGCAGAATGCAAGTAATAAAATTACTGTTGAAGATATACACACGTATACAAATGTACTTTTCCCCTCACTGCCTCGGAAAGCCGTCTTTTATCCTTTAAAACCAGTGAGCAAAATCGCATTTTATCCACTAGTGGGCAAAGTAATTTGACCTTGGAGCGTATCTCATGTATCTCATGAACCGTGATAGTTAGACAGTTGAAATTTTCACAGATGATGTATTTCTGTTGCCGCTATAACAACAAATACTAAAAACCGGCCAAGTGCGAGTCGGACTCGCGCACGAAGGATTCCGTACCATTCTCTATAGAAAACTATTTTATTGTGTGTATTTAGTAGGTATTTGTTGTTATAGCGGCAACAGAAATACATCATCTGTGAAAATTTCAGCTGGAACTATCACGGTATCAGTGAGATACAGCCTGGTGACAGACAGACGGATGGACGGACGGACGGACGGACAGCGGAGTCTTAGTAATAGGGTCCCGTTTTACTCTTTGAGTACGGAACCCTAAAAAACTGAATAAAATAAATATTTAAGGGTGCTTCCATACAAAATAACTTTTCAGAATTGATTGTTGCCTTCATCAGGCGCTGGGTTTCAGAATGTATGGGAAAACTAAAATCCGATTAAAAAAAGAATAGGTATTTGTTTTTTTTTATACAAGGGTGCAAATTTATTTTTTAAATTAAATAAAGTTGTTTTGCATGTTGCACTTTCCTCGCTACAGTGAGGTGAAAAGTTTTGTGTTACACACGGGTGCAAATGTATTTTACCTCTCGTGTGTTGAAACACTCGCTAAGTACGCTCAGGATTCTATTATATTATATAGGCTCCTTTCGCTGGCTCGTGTTTCAATTCCACACTCGCGGGTAAAATACAACTTTGCACCCTTGTATAACAAATAACTATTAATGTAACCTACCTAATAAATGTTTTTTCGTACAATTCTAATTTCCTACAATAAATAGACGTAGCTCTAATCTAATAAATACGCTTTAAAATTACTTACTTCAAAACGAACAAGTAATTACGGAGTCTCTCGATTAAGCAAGCTTTTCTATTACATTTATTTTATAAATTCTTATCTCTAATTACTTCATCTTTATAATAACGGTTATTACTTGTACGTGGTTATTAAATAACCACGTACAAGTTAAACAGGAAATTACAAAAAGCGGCAAATATCCAGTCCCCAGGCGGGGCAATCCCTCGTCTCCATAATAAATAATTTAATACGAGTAAAATAAACATATCACTGCGCAACGCAACCTGCCCCGCTATTCTGTAACTTGTTTTAAGCTCACTTCACCGTTCACCCTCAAATATAACTTGACGCCGCGATTCGTAGTAACTAAGCGTAGTTAGAGACCTAGTTTCGTTCGGCGTGACGGGTGAGGTGAGGCGCATTAGTGCGTTCCGAATAACCGAATAACCTGCCGTAAGCCGCACTGTGGTGTTATTCGCTACGCGTTAATGCGGCTCACCCCGCCGCGCCGGTCACCCGTTACGAAACTAAACCTCTACCTTCGCTTAATTACTACGCATCGCGGTGTCAAGGTATAATTGTGGGTGAGCGTTGAGGTGAGCATAAAACAAGTTACAGAATAGGGTGGCTGTCGTCGTGCGTCATCTCACGCCGCGCCGCCGTCATCGGCATTCGGTTTTATCCAGTAATGATTTCTGTTTAACACGTTAAAGTGAAACCTTGGGAGGAAAATCCCCTGCCCCAGATGTGAATTCGCTTTTATTTTTGCGTTATCGTTTATATTATGATTTTCATTTTCCTTGTATTGCCCGCAATTTACTATAAACTAAAAAACCCGCGTTGCTAACTTGCTACATTTGCTAATTTCTTCCACAGTAACATAGGTATGCGATACTCAGGTAGGTGTAGTGTAGTGTAGGGTGTAGGTATCTACACTACACGCAGCACCACATTAACGGGTTGCTTTAAAAAAATGAGTTTCTAGAGTTTGTTATTTTTTAAGATCAGTCAGGTATACTAATCGTTCGGTATGGTCGAACGAATAAGCTAGTACTTAACATATATGGGGAATGGCGTATTGGGATTGGCAAATTGAAAGTAATTGCAACACAAAATCCAGTATTTCGCATCAACGTGTTTGCTTATTGCATAGATAGTGTATTACATTGATTTGCACATTATCCTCCGACCGAAGACCCCGGCCCGTGTACAAAATATTGTACAAATTTCAAAATTTATTTTGTACTAATGATACAGAGATTCAGTCAAAAAGTTCATATTCCAAGAACACATATACAATTATATATCCATGAAACACTAACCAGTGAATACACACCACACACATAACAAGATTAACAAGCAAGTGATGTCGCGACTAGCATTAGTCAACGTAATTATGATATTAATTAGTGCATATTTCATTAGTACATGTGATTGATTAGATATAGCAATTCTCTTGGCCAAGGGCAATCGGTTCGGTAGCCGTGACAAAGACCAGTTTAATGACATTCGAAAGTTGACCAACGACCTTTGCTAACCTAGTACCTAAATCAGATTATATTTTTTAATTTTCTTTTTAATGTTTGTTACGACATCTACTTCATTACACGTAGAAAAAATAATTTTGTATTGAGCATTTTATTTATTATAATTATTATTATTGATGAGCAGTAACGTCTGCTAACGAAACTTATAAATATCAAATTAAAGGGAATAATAAAATTGACGCCCGAATGTCGCAGGTCAAATCGTAATCGGAGCGATACATTTTTCAATTATTCCCTTTGATTTAAAATTTTCGCAGAAAGATGTTGCTTATCAGCGAATTTCTTAGAAAGAAGAAGAATTAAAACTTTTTAAGATTTTTGATCGCTGTTGTAAATGTTTATCTGAGTAGTTAAGTAGGTAAAGGTACCTAAATTGTTGATAATATCTTGATTATTAATGTAATGTAAACAACAGGTTTGTACGGTTTCCCTACTTACTTAGACAAATATTAATAAAGGGATCTTGGCTGTATCTCTGACACTTCACTTCTGAGTTTGTTCGCAGATAACGAGTCATTTTTATTTTTTTGCCGACACGGTGATCTTCTTTCTGTAGGAACAGGAACGTGCCTTTTTCTTGTTTAACGAACTTTCTTCGCAAGTTCGAATGTTCGCAAGCGTAGGTTGTATAAGATATATTAGCTGTAGATTGAGATTAACTCTATATCTTTTACCTACGTACCTATTCTCCGCATCGAATATTTAAAAACAAATAACTAAACACCAAATAAAATGTCATGCACCTAAATTATTAACGGTTTAATACTTAAACCGACCTAATAGGCATAAATGTGCCCCGCCCCTATTTGGACATGCAGGCTTTATATCGTAACACTAGAATCTGATAACCAGATAGTAGAGAGTCAAAATTGTTACCTATTTTTTTACAATTTTATGCATTATTTGATAAGTTTTAGATTACAGACCCCCAAGCATCGCCGAGACAAGCTAAAGGGAACTACCTACTTTTTCTTAAAAGCGTATTTTCAAACCATCACAGCATCAGTCTGGATAATACCTACTTAGTAAACTCATTTTCACAGGATAAGGTGACTAGATTTCATTGTTGTCACTCACTCACTGGTTATCCTCAAAACTTTTAGTTACTATCGGACGTTCTAGTAAGCCGATATTTGGCTCAAAGATTACATAATATAATATTGAAATCCGTAGACTACATAATATTGAAAAACTCTATACCAGCTCCGCTCTACAAATTATCTACTTACCTTATTATTATTATGTCTTGGGTAAAAAGTATACACCCGTCGTTTATCTATCACGATAAATGCATGCGGGATTGACTATGCGAAGGCCGGGATGTGCCTAAGCTATCATTTTAGGCAAGATTAGATTTAATTTGTAGATCGGGGCTGCTAGAGTTGGTGTGGAGTAGGAGGCCTGGTGCTACTTGCAATCTGATAACTTTTTAATGCCGAAATCTTTACGATACGAGCTGATATTAAATGAAATATTGACCTTTAGGTCATTTACGATTAAGTATCAATTCAATCAATAGGCCCAACTTGACCTAACCCTGATTAAGAACTTATTAGACTTGGAATACAATGTATTCCTGTATGGCGCATTGACACTCAAAAGTATTTTTGTACAATATCCTCCTTTCAACTCTGACATTTAATCTCTATGAAGTATGAGGGCGACCGAACTCTGCTCGGGTGAAAGTAGAGAAAATACGGAGAAAACTAATTTTAGCATATATAAGACATGATGAGACCTAGCTAGATCCATTTTTCGTTTCCGTAAACCCCTATAGATATTCCAAATCTCTCTCAATCTTTCATAATTTGGAATCTTATCTATTACTTTCATGATGTTATCAGTCATATAACTTTTTTTAGGTACTTAATTTATGAATTCATGTACCTAGTAACTTAATCAAATACATTCGTAAAAGTAATAAACATTCGCCTTTAACATTAAACTTTGAGCTATACTTGTTGTATAACATTAAAATCTCAATTGTTGCACTTACCTAGTAATATATTTCCTCACAAGAACAAGACTTCAAACAAATACACAGCCTTCTCCTCGGTAATTTACTGTGAAAATTAAAGTAGGTGCCTAATTGATTTGATTGGTTTCGTGCGATCGTCTATTCGCGCAGCGAGCCGTGGGTCCCGAGCGCTGCCACCTTTACACTACGCTGCGCCGCGGACCTTGCAAGCCTTATATACCCTCGCAGAAACAGCCAGTACAGCACCTATATAGTTCACTCCATCAGGAAGATTAGCCGCGCGCATGAGCCGTCAGGCCGAATACTAATATTATAGCAGACCACACTAAATCTCTTAAAGAGGGTCGCAACGCAACCACCCGATTCTTCCCTGCTTCTGCGAATAGTTCTTAGATTCATTTATTCTCACGAGCTATGAAGGTAAGGTAAACAGCCACAGTATGAAGTAACATAAACGGCCACGGAGATTCTTTTTACTGAAGCATTTCTCTCAATCGTCACGTAATTCGTGAATATGAATCCACGAATTGCCATTGCCTTATTTTATTGTAATAATTGTTTTGTTATTTAAATCTTAACGCATTTTAATTAATTTTCACTTCTCATGCTCTAAAAGTTCGTCTTTATGTCGTGCGTAGGCGACATAAAGTCGCTTTTTATGCTCTAGAGCATAAAGTAAAATCTTCGTCGAAGACCAAGGCAATCGCTGCAACAGCCACACGAACATCTTTAACTTCATACAACAACCTCTTTATTTTATTTCGTTTCGTTCGTATTCTAAGACCAAGGCAAAGATACCAACAGCCAAAGTACACAATAAAACTTCATGAAATAAACTTATAATTTGTATTTCGTCTCATTTATTATTTTTTATATTTGTTTATTTTTCAATTTAGTAGATCAGTATAGTATTTAAGCCATAACAACAACTTATCATAGTTATAAAAAGAAAATGTTTTTATAACTGAGCAGTATGTAACGACCTTAAGTCAGGTGTCACGTCCCTACAGAAAAAAAAATAATAAAATAATAAATGTAATATTTGTGTTACAACTTGAAATTGTTTTTTGATTAACGATAAATAATGTCGTCAAGCGAAGAGGAAATAACACTCACTCCTAACACTTTAATGGAGCGGCACGCGGAAAAACAGATATTGCCGTCGAAATCTAAGCGAATTTATCTTACCGCTTATGAAAATTTCATGCGTTGGAGGGCGGAAAAACAAGTGAATAGTTTCTCAGAGAGTGTTTTCTTAACGTATTTCAACGAATTATCTAAGAAGTTTAAGCCGTCTACACTATGGAGTGTGTATTCTATGCTCAAGACTACGCTGCAGATGAAAAACGACGTGCATATAAAAACCTACGTGAAGCTCACATGTTACCTGAAAAGGCTTTCCACTGGGCACAAAAGTGTAAAATCCAAGGTTTTCAATGCGAATCAAATCGAAACATTCTTAAAGACCGCTCCGGATGTAAGATATTTGGCTGCAAAAGTACGTAAAACTCTACATCGTTAAACAGCAATTTAATATTGTACAATAATTCATTACCTAGTACTTATATTAGTGTGCAACGTTGTAATAATGATTACTATTTTAATTGTAGGTGGCGCTCATATATGGAATCAGTGGTGCATGTCGAGGTATAGAACTTATCAACATTACTGTGGATGACGTGAAAACGGACACTCAGTTGCAGGCTATAAACTTACCTGACACAAAAACAAATAAAGAAAGAACATTCGTCGTCAAAGGCGAATACTTAAATATAGTTAGAAAGTATCAAGCCCTACGTCCAGAAAATGTGGCAACGAAACGGTTTTTCCTTAATTATCAAAACGGGAAATGTACACGGCAACCCATAGGACGCAATAAATTCGCTGCAATGCCAAAGGAGATAGCAGCCTTTCTCAAATTAGAAAACCCTGAAAAGTACACAGGCCATTGCTTTCGACGAACTTCAGCTACGCTGTTAGCCGATTCTGGAGCAAATCTCACAACATTAAAGCGACATGGCGGCTGGAAGTCTGACCAAGTGGCAGAGGGCTATATTGAGGAATCCATAGAACAAAAAGCTAAAATTACCGACTTGATTACCGAAGGAATCGACATAGTCCCAAATGAACCAGGCCCATCTAGTGCTAACTTACCATTGGAACAGAGCTTAAATGGTAATCCCGTTCCTTCAAAAGAACCTGAAGTTGACAATATGCCAAATATCGCATCACAAATACAATCTAATACAACATTAAATATGCCAGGAAAAACGATTACTTTAAATATTTCTCATTGCTCTAATGTAACTTTCAATTTTAATTAAATTAGCATTTACTATATTTACGTGTTGCTGTTTCATTTCCTCGCAATCGAAGTGAAAAGTAGAGTGTACAACTCGTCCATAAAACCCATTTTACACTCGACTTTATATCTATCCTCGCTCGCAAGCTCGCTCGGATGGATAAACGTCTCGAGTAAAATGGTGCGTTTTATGCACTTGTTGTACAATCTACTATTTATATTTTATTTCGTAAGTGTTGATATTTTTCTATTAATAATTTAGGTACTTTAAAAACAAAGTTTTAACCGACTTCAATTCAGTACTCCGCCAAGCCACATGAACATTACCACATTTCTTTTGCAATTTACCACATGAACTGATTTCCGAGAGCAAATGCGTTGATTATTAGAGAAAAAAACCAAATCACTGTGTGTGAGCCGATAATATTTGAGGACTTCCGTCGATTCCTCAAGGATCTCAGAATTACCCTTGGCACTTCATTGTTTGCTATTTCAACGCAATCATATCATAATCTGTGACGTACTTTTATAGTTTGAAGTAGGTACTCATGGTTCCCATCATCCAACTGGGGTTTTGAAAACAATGGGACCAATCTGGAAGCATATACTTTCAATTAAAAAAGGAATTGTACGAATCGGTTCATAAATGACGGAGTTTTGTAGTAACAAACACTAAAAAAAAAAAAAAAAAAAACATCTGAATTGAGAACCTCCTCCTTTTTTTTGAAGTCGGTTAAAAATTGAGGCATTTTTATGACGCATAAACAAATGTGGGAAAATTGTACATATTCGATATTTTGGCAATATTTAGTGTCTCAGTCAAAATGTGTTTTGAAAAAGTTAAAAAAAAGGTTACAGTATTGGAATTTCATACAGTTCCCCGTCCCCTGCTACAGGACAGTAGTGATTTACCCTCGTCAGTAAATCTCTTTGGAACTAATTTAAAAAGGTTAAATGTAAACACTTTTTTTGTATCGGTTAGTACAATTAAATATTTTTAACCGACTTCAAAAAAATAAAGGAGGTTCTCAATTCGGTTTTTTTTTTATGTGTGTTACCTCAGAACTCCGTCATTTATGAACCGATTCGTACCATTCTTTTTTTAATTGAAAGTATATGCTTCCAGGTTTGTCCCATTGTTTTCAAAACTCCAGTTGAATGAAGGGAACCATGAGGAATTGAGGGAACTCCTCAAATATATAAGGCACGCGTGTAGTAATTTCGGTGTTTTCTATTATAAATCGTGTATTTACATTCGGAAATCATAAATTTGGTGAAGTGGAAGTGATGATGAAGACCACAGATGGCTTGTGGAACTTGTCAATGATGTACTTCAAACTATAAAAGTACGTCACCGATTCTGATATCATTCAGTTGAAATAGCAAACAAAGAAGTGCCAAAGGTGATTCTGAGATCCTTGAGGAATTGACGGAAGTCCTCAAATATTATCGGCCCACATACAGCGATTTGGTTTTTTTCTCTAATAATCAACGTATTTGCTCTCGGAAATCAGTTAATGTGGTAAATTGGAAAACAAATGTGGAAATGTTCATGTGGCTTGGCGGAGTACTGAATTGAAGTCGGTTAAAACTTTGTTTTTAAAGTAAATTATTAGTCATTTCATTACAGAACTATGTAGCGCCTAACAAAATTCACCTATCCTCCAAATTATATGAAAAAAAATGAAAAAGTTTATTAAACAAAAAAATAAACACAATATGCTAATCACGACCCTGCGTTACAGGACTCAGTTAATATTCAAATACACTTTATAGTTTTCGAGTAAATGCTTGTGACATACGGATAGACATGGATGAAACTATAAGGGTTCCGTTTTTGCCATTTTGGCAACGGAACTCTAAAAAGGAAGCCACAAGAATAATTTATTGGACAATGCCAAAAAAAGGTTAGGCAGTTTATTGATAGTCACCTGCTATGAAAACAGCCTCGGAAATGAGGTACCTAACGTAAACAGCCACGGACATTAGATAATGCCTCCATGCACAGGAATAGGGTTTACGCGGAAACTCATAAGCTAAAATTTTAATAAAACAAAATGAGTAATACCTCTAATTTCTTGAGCCAGAAAGTAGCTAAGAAAGCTACATTTATACTAGGAGGTAGTGAGCTAAGACTACAGCAAGAAGGCAAGTGACAACATTTACTACAATAAAGAATTTCCGTGAACTCTACCTCGCGGAACCTACTTAGATCTCAGAAAATCTGCTAACCACCTCGTCAGGCACAGCATACCCAATACCCATACTTTCCGAGCTTCGGGAATAATATTCTGATATTATGTATTTATTATTGTAGTTATAGTGGGGTGGGATCCTTTAGGGAGTTAGGGCACAACTGAGAAAAACGCCAGGAGGATGATGATTTTAGTTATAGAAAATGTAAACGGTTTAACTATCACGGTCAAAAGACACAGCCCTATGACAGAAAGAGGGACAACGGAGCCTTAAGGCGCTATAGTATCATGTCGCTATAGTGTCTTCTCTCCCTCTCGCTGAGCATAAGCGTGAGCGAGATGGAAGTGCGTGTTTGGAAGCGCGGATATCATGTTTTTTAATTTAAATTTTTTGTGCGTTTAAATAAATAAAAAAGTAATCACTAAGTTCCCTCAAACATGATATTGCCGATCTTTAGAACCAATGTTAATATGTTTAGCTATTGTGCATAATTTGCTACGAATGTTTTAAGTGAATTTTAATATGTTAAAGTTTAACATAGGTCTAAATGTTCGTGATTTTTTTCTATCGAGCGAAAATTGCTTAGTCGTGTTTCGAATCACTGATTTCCCTGCAGAAAAGTCTCAAGATTACTATTCGTATTTTTTTGAAACCATATTATTATAAACAGACGCATTATATTGTTTCAAAAACTATGTTCGCTTCACTTCGCTGAACCTATCGTAGACTCGTCCACGTAGCGCTTACACTCATGGATTTGTCCGTGACTTTGTCGGTCAGCGACAAATCGGCGGATTGGTATTGGTGCGCGAGTGAATGTAAGTATATGGCATAAGGCCGCGTCTACGCACGCGACGCGACACGCGCCGCACGCCACGAGCTGTCAGGAGTGCTATTCTCTACAATTTTCTGTCAAAAATTTCATTTTTGGTAAAAGCTTTTATTGCCGACTGTACTTTTCTGCATACCAGGGGGGTCGCGAAGCTTCTTGAAGGGGGTCACGCCTACTTGATTTTTTTAAGGTAAAACTTATAGGTATTTCATATTTGTAAAATAGAAAATATAATTTTCACCTCACTAGCTCGGAAAGCCCATTTTTATTCTTTAAAAACAGATAGCAAAACTGCATTTTATCCACAAGAGTGCAAAGAATATTTGAAATCCGAACGTGTTAATAGTTACTTTCTTAAACATAATAACATGTAAAGGCCAGTCCAGACAGGACATTTTTCGCCCATCAGATTTATTTTATTTAGGTACCTTTTTTTGAATGTTTTATTCTTTTTTTTAATGTTTTTAATTCTTTTTTTCTTTTTTAAATGTTTTTTTGTTTTATAAATCTTTTTTCTTTTTCTTATTTTTAAAAATGTTGTTTCTCTTTTTAAATGTTTTATTTCTTTTTGAATGTTTTTCTGTATTTTTTTTCTCTTTTTAATGTTTTTTTGGTCTTTTTATACGTTTTTTTCTTTTTTTTTATTCTTTTCTTCTTTTTTTAATGGTTTTTGAAATTCTATTTATTTTTTTGATGTTTTCTTCTACATTTTAATGTTTTTTTTAATATTTTATTGATTTAAATGTGTTTATTCAAGGTTTTTATTTATTTTTTCAACTTTAAAAAAAAATAAAAAATTTTAAATTTTTTTTTTCTTTTTGATTTATTTTTGTGGTTTTTCCACTTTTTTCTCTTATTTTAATGTTTTTTGTAACTTTTTTTCTTTTATTATGTTTTTGTCTCTATTTTATTGCTTTGTTTTTCTTTTTTCAATGATTTTTGCTTTTCTCTCCTTTTTATTAATGTTTTGTTTCTTTTTGAATGTTTTTTTTTTATTTTTTTGTGTTTTTTGGTCTTTTTTCTCTTTTTTATACGTTTTTTCCTTTTTTTAATGTTTATTTTTTATTATTTCAAGGTTTTTTGAAATTCTCTTATATTTTTTTGATGTTTTTGCCATATTTTAATGTTTTTTTTATTTTTTATTGATTTACATGTGTTTTTCAAGGTTTTTTTCTTTTTCCATTATTTTAATTTTTTTTTTCCACTCTTTTTACATGTTTTTTTGTCTTTTTTTGTCTATTTTTACGTTTTTTTTCTTAATATAATGTTTTTTGTAACTTTTTTCTTTTTACGTTTTTTTTTGTTTTTTGTCTTTTTTTGTCTTTTTTTACGTTCTTTTTCTTAATGTTATGTTTTTGTAACGTTTTTCTTTTTATATGTTTTTGTCTCTATTTTATTGCTTCGTTTTTCTTTTATCAGTCTTTTTTAATGTTTTTTGAAATTATTTTTGCCTTTTTTTAAAGTTTTTCTTTATTTTAATGTTATTTTTTTTGTTTCTTAATGTTTTTTCTCTTTTCCTCTTTATTAAATGTTTTTTTTTTAATTTTGTAATATTTCGTTTCTTTTTTCATGTTTTTTAATGTTTTTTTCCCCATTTTTAATATTTTTTAAAAAAATTTCTTACTTTACTTTTTTGTTTTTTTTCCTCGCTTTAGTGAGGTGAAAAGATTTGTGTTACACACGGGTGCAAGTTATTTTGACGTCTCGTGTGTTGCAACACTCGCTACGCTCAGGATTCTATTTTTGAACCACTCGCTTCGCTCAGGATTCTATATTTGAACCACTCGCTTCGCTCGTGGTTCAACCATAGAATCCATTCGCCAGCTCGTGGTTCAACCCTAGAATCCATTCGCTAGCTCGTGTTTCAATTCCACACTCGCGGTTAAAATACAACTTTGCACCCTTGTATAACAAATAACTATTAAGAACAGCCCTGAGTGGGGTGTCGCGAAATATGTTCTTACTCTAGGGGGGTCGCGCCATGAAAAAGGTTGAAAAACACTGATCTAATAAGGGATGGAGCAATAATTGCATGTTGGGAGACACCGCTCTTCCGTACGTAATATACTTAAGGTTTAAACTATTTATCACTACGAGTATATAAATACCGAATACTAGCTGCCCGCGCAGCTTCGTCCGCTTAATGCAAAGAACGCAGGCAAACCCGCGGGATAAATCATTGCCTGTGTCCATCGGGAAAGTCAATTCTATACTACAACTATACCAAACGCAAGTGTTTTTTTAATAGGATGAGAAGTTTCGGAGATTACCTAGCACCCATTGTCCGGGCCATAACCATACTTAACCAGCTTTCAACTAAAATAGACTTATTTAATTGCAATCTGACTGAGTTTACAAGAGCCGCAAGCAGACAATTATGTTTTTCGTAAATATTTGTATATCGTGACTTTGTAGCTTTAAGTATTGATGTTTTATTTTTTTGTGTTAGTCTTAATCTTTTATTGTTGTGTACATATCACGTGTTGGACTAGTCTGTAAGCGATATGTATATTTATACTACTAAATAAATAATAAAAAAAAAAAAAAAAAAAAAAACTTACAAAGCTACAATCTCACAGACTTTTCCTCTTTATAATATTAGTATAGATAGATTTCAAAAGTGGTATTTACACTACTTTCTTGGAGCTGACTGAACATGTCGTATCGTCGGGCGTATAATATTTCCTTGTACAGTCGCCATCACATACATCGGAGCAAACAAGCACGTCACAAACATCGGAACACACCTCTATTTTCAAGGCATTAGCGTGCATGTGCCGATATTTTTGAACACCTATAGTGTACCTATGTATGTGATGGCGACTGTACCAGTCTCGTGAAAATACCTACACTTATCTTTATTCGATTTAGCTTCTATAGCTGCCTCGAACATCCATCATATACGTTTTCAGCGTCGTTAACCTCGGTGCTGATATAGGTCGTGTTAGAATACCTAGTTACCATAGCCAGCCCAATGAATTGCATAGGCTACATAGCAGACGTATGTTTAGCAGTACGAGGATTCTAGTAAGTACGAGTAGCAGAAGTAACCGGCTACGTAGATACTTAATTACTTATACACATGATAATAAAGTTGTATGCAGATCATTTTGAGCCTTTGAGCACTTAATTATTGTCAAGTCCCTGGGCGACCGAGCTCTGCTCGGATGAAAATGGAGAAAATACGGAGAAAACGAATCTTCCCGGACATGTGACCTATCTAGATCGATTTCTCGCCCCCGTAACCACCTACATTCCAAATTTCATCGAAATCGTTAGAGCCGTTTCCGAAAACGTTATTGCAAATATATATATACAAATATTGCTCGATGAATAGTATAGGATACCATCTACTATTCCCCGTAATATTCCCCATATAAATCGGGAACTCGAGATCGGGTTATCGAGAACTGCTCATGCAATGCACATCACTATTCAAGCCCAATACAGAAGATATTGGGTCCACGCGCACTGTACTTATACATTATCCCTATCAGGTTATGGGCCCAGCACGCGTCCACTGCGCAACTGCTTAGGTACGAGTACACCTTTACATAATACATAATTATATTGGTAAAATAAGCATTTTACAAGTTACTAGTTAAATTAATATTTACTTTCATTTATATGTCAGTTCTATTACTTGAAGATTTACTGTGAAACGTCTCTATAGAGCAATTATTTTTATTAATGTTTTACTATTTATATTGGTTCCCCTCCTGCCTGTAGTGAACTCAAGAAGGGTAGGTAGTTACTTTTTATTGGGTA
The DNA here is from genome assembly GCA_963854355.1 of Epinotia brunnichana. Taxonomy (NCBI): domain Eukaryota; kingdom Metazoa; phylum Arthropoda; class Insecta; order Lepidoptera; family Tortricidae; genus Epinotia; species Epinotia brunnichana. The sequence goes on along the minus strand of OY977939.1, from coordinate 14,755,046 downwards.
CCGACGTACCACTATAGATATATCTAACGACCACGAAACTAAGAAAATTATGCATGCGCATCCAATTACAGATATAAATGGCGTAGCGCCTTTCTTCTAGTGGGTAATATCAGCATTTGTTGCTTGGCAGTTTGTTTCTTAAATATATATCTGGGCAAGTATTGCTATGCAGGGATTTATATTTAAAGTAACTTTTTTCTTTGTGGTCTATGTTACATAATGTGACAGAGCATTGACGGATATATGCGAACGAGGCCTCAAAGTCAAGGACGTTATAGCGTAGTGTACATATTTACAAGCTTTCTACTAACTTGCAATATATAATGTGTGTGTTAGATTGTGAACACCGTTAGTTTATAATCTAACTCGCGATATTATAAACTGACGAAAAATTGTGAACTGTCAAAACCGTTCACATTTTAACGCATTATTTTTCGCTAGTTTATAAACTTTCAATGTCAAATCGTCAAATTGTGAACTGAGATCAAATCGGCTTGCTACGGATCGTACACAAAAAGACTAGGTAGGTTAGGTTAGTTAGGTATCTTCAGTTGCCCGAAGGGCAAAGCGCCCAGAAATAGGAGCCCCACGCAGTGGGGCTCCGTCGACCCTGCTGGATGCCTAATTAAATGGAATAAAATGTCTGAATAACAAAAAAAACAATCATGTTCTGACGTAAGTGGAAACTGATGCAAGTGGAATAATTTGCTCAACCAAACAGCGCATAGGTAATATGTTGCGTTCCGAATCAGGCAAATTTGATTCAGTTCACAATTTGACGATACGACATTGGTAGTTTATAAACTAACGAAAATGAATGCGTAAAATTATGAATTATTTTGGCAGTTCACAATATTCCGTCAGTTTACAATATAACGGGAAAGATTATAAACTGACGGTTTTCACAATCTAACGGTGACATATACATACATAGTACCTAACTAAAGGCCTCCACACACCGGTCGCGGGCGCGGGTCGGGCGCGCGTCGGGCGCGGGCCCGCGCAAGTTGTAAAACATTAAGGCCTCCACACACCGGGCGCGGGTGCGGGCCCGCGCAAGTTGTAAAACATTGAAACTACACTTCAAACACACATCGAACGCGGGCCCGCCGCGGGCCCGCGGGCCACAACTTTTACAACTTGCGCGGGCCCGCGCCCGCGATCGGTGTGTGAAGGCCTTGAAACTACACTTCAAATACACATCGAACGCAGGCCCGCGTTCGATGTGTGTTTGAAGTGTATTTTCAATGTTTTACAACTTGCGCGGGCCCGCGCAAGTTGTAAAACATTAAGGCCTCCACACACCGGGCGCGGGTGCGGGCCCGCGCAAGTTGTAAAACATTGAAACTACACTTCAAACACACATCGAACGCGGGCCCGCCGCGGGCCCGCGGGCCACAACTTTTACAACTTGCGCGGGCCCGCGCCCGCGACCGGTGTGTGAAGGCCTTGAAACTACACTTCAAATACACATCGAACGCAGGCCCGCGTTCGATGTGTGTTTGAAGTGTATTTTCAATGTTTTACAACTTGCGCGGGCCCGCGCCCGACGCGCGCCCGATCCGCGCCCGCGACCGGTGTGTGGAGGCCTTTACTATGTAACTATGTTTGATCGGGTGGCATCTTGCAACTCAATTTTGCAGCAGATTTCTTCACCGATTGAGCTGAAATTTTGGGTAAAGGTATAGTTTGGACGACAATTCTATATTATGGGACCATCGAGCTGATCTGATCAGGGGTCGGAACCGGTTTTTTCAAAATTCCCGAAATAGTCTAATATTTTGAATTATTTTAGGCTCTTTATTTTGGACTCTATCATGTACTCGTATTTACGTAACATTGTCGTATTAGTAGATTGTCCAATCAAAAATGATACCATAATCAAAAGAACGAAATTGACCGACGTAAACCCTTTGAGTTTAGGTTCGTTTGAATCGTCTCAAATTGTAGTTGATGAAGGTATACAGAAAAATAAAGTCAGCCATAAAAGCCAAAAAGGTATAAGTACCAAAAATTAAAATTTTGTCAGTCACTTATTTTATGTCACTTGACGCAAACTTACTTATCAAGATAAGTTATCATTATCACTATGACGTCTATCACTGCATGTTCAAATAAACAAAATTCGGAATAGTACGAGTATCAAGATTTTCACTCATAACTATTTACATTTTACAGTTAGGTAGGTACAGATAACCAAATGCAAATTTATTTACTAAGTAAGTACGGTCCACTTTTCATATGGTTTTATAGATTGTAGGTATATCTTCGAAGAGGTTGAATTGAAGTGAGGGGGAGACGAGCCTCCCTGACCCCCCCCCCCCCCCCCCGGCCTGCTCAGCCCGCGGTGAATTGAATCAATTCCCTTTAAGTCCCGACAACTCGAGTAAATCCGTCTGCAAAAGTGCTCAATAAAAGGCATTAGAAATATAACCATGCCATTCATTCTTTTGATTTCATACACATCATCCATACTTCCATACTAATATTATAAACTAGCTGTTGCCCGCGACTTCGTCCGCGTAGAACTTTTTATCGTCTTAGAAAATGATTTCTCTCAATACAAAATTTGAACCCTCTTTTAGGGGATAATTAAAAAAAAAGTTGATGTTCATTTTCTAGTTTGTGAACAAACAGTCTAAAACCAAAGTTAAAAATCTCATACTTTAAAAATGCCTTGAAATACTCAAACTTTGAACCAATTTTAACACTCTTAGGGGATGAATTTGGAAAAACTCTGAAATCAGTTTTGTAGTCTTTTAACGTACAGAATAAGACCGAAGTTAAAAATCTCTTACTCACACTTTAAAATTTTATTGCTCGCCATTTAAAATTTGAACCCCCTTTTAAACCCCCTTAGAGGTTGAATTTTTCTAATCGCTGAAAGAACTTTTTTCGTAAACTTTTAAGTCTCTAGCTCAAAAAAAGTGTTGCCCATACAAAGCTTTCTTATTAGGGGTGGAATTTTCTGAAACTCTGAAAGTACTTTATTATTAATTTTAATAAGTAACATTTTGAATAGTTTTAAGTCTAGTAAAAAAAAAAGTTTTTCCCACACAACACTGGCTACCCTTCTTAAGGATCTTAAGGATCCCCTTAGGGATGGAGTTTTCTAAAACGCTGAAAGTTCTTTTTTAGTATTCTAATAAGTAATCTTTTAGCAAAGTTTTAAGTCTAACTCAAAAAAAAGTGTTGCCCATGCAAAGCTTGCTCTCCTTTTTAACCCTATTAGGGGTGGAATTTTCTAAAACGATTTGTGTTCTTTTTTTGTATTTTAATAAGTAATCTTTCTACAAAGTTTCAAGTCTCTAACTCAAAAACATAAACTTTCCCTGATAAAAACTTTGCACCCCTTTTTATCCCCCTTAGGGATAGATTTTTTCAAAACGCTGAAAGTCTTTTTTTTTTATTTTTATAAGTAATCTTTCTACAAAGTTTTAAGTGTCTAGCTCAGAAAAAGTGTTCCCCATACAAACCTTGCACCCATTTTTAACCCCCTTAGGGAATGATTTTTGTAAAACGCCGAATGTAGTATTTTTCATGTTCTAATAAGTAATTTTTCGTCAAAATTTTAAGTCTCTATTAAAAAAAATATGTTTTCCCCATACAAACTTTGCACCCTATTTTACCCCCTTAGGGGTGAAATTTTCCAAAACGCTGAAAGTACTTTCTTTGTATTTAAATAATCTTTCTACAAAGTTTTAGGACTCTAGCTAAAAAAAATAGTTTCCCACATACAAACTTTGCACCCCTATTTTAGCCCCCTATTTTTAGGGGTAGAATTTTCTAAAACGCTGAAAGTACTTAATTTGTATTCTGATGACTAATCTTTCTACAAAGTTTTAAGTCTATATTTAAAAAAAATATTGTTTCCCCCATACAAAATTTGCACCCCTATTTTACCCCCTTAGGGGTAGATTTTTTTAAAACACTGAATCTAGGTACTTTATTTGTATTCTAATGAATAATTTCTCTACAAAGTTTTAAGTCTCTATTAAAAAAAAATCGTTTTTCCCATACAAACTTTGCACTCTATTTTACCCCTTTAGGGGTAGAATTTTCTAAAACCCTGAAAGTACTTTATTTGTATTCTAATGACTGATCTTTCTACAAAGTTTTAAGTCTCTATTTAAAAAAATATATTTCCCCCATACAAACCTTGCACCCCTATTTTACCCCCGTAGGGGTGGAATTTTCCAAAACGCTGAAAGTGTTTCATTTGTATTCTAATAACTAATTTTTCTACAAAGTTTAGGTCTATAGCTCAAAAAAAAAGGTTCTCCCATACAAACTTTGCACCCCCATTTTACCTTCTTAGGGGTAGAATTTTCAAAAATCCCTTTTTATCCCTAGCCCACGTTATAAAAGCAACATACTGTGCAAAAATCAACTCTCTAAGATTAGTAGTTTCGGCTGTGCGTTGATGAGTGAGTGATTGAGTGAATAAGTCAGTCAGGACATAGGCATTTATTATGTATAAATAGATAGAAGATAATGAAACTCCCATTCAAATATCTCAAAAAATTATGAAGCTATATCCGTTTTAATGTCGCTTGTTAGAGTGAGAAAACGATGAGGGACTGTGACGTCAATATACTCGAGCGTCATAGTAAAAAACAATCGTTTCATATGAAGGTGCGTTTTGCGGAAAAGGGACAGAACATACCCCCTCTTAAAACTTTGGACTCTTATAACTTAATCATTACCTATATAACCTCTTGCTTTGTTTTTTTCTCCATTTGACTATATTTATTTTAAATTCTTTTTCGAGAAAATACATTATGATTATTTACCATATTTTCGATTCCTGAGCTATAACCACGAACTTCGGAATTCGAAAATATTCGGGTATCTCTATCTCTATCGCACTATATATGAACATTTAGTATCGGTTTCCGTGGTAGCGCCGCAGGTACTTTGGCTGAATGCGCCGAGCGCGTGCCATTGTCATTCAAAAAAAACAAATTCGTGTTAATTATATTGTTCAAATTTGTTGATTTCATTTATTGAAATTACGACATAAAACGACATTTGCGCATATAAGTTCTCATATCAGAATCGAATATTTTTTTATGGTATATATTTTAGCATTTGTCTCGTAAAGGTATATCGTAGACGGGATTTAAATTATTAATAAGTGAAAGGCAAAGCATTTCCGCCATTTTGACGAAAATTTGACGGTTCTTATAGCTGACAGTTGGAGCAGCGTTTGATTTCAATAAAAATAAATGAAAAATTAAATGAAGTCGTATATTTCGGAAAATTAATTAACTGTCGCAGTCGGATAAAAACTATCCTAAGTTGCAGCTAGAATAATAATGTACCTATATAAAATGTTTCATATTTTTCCGTTCATGGGATGCTGAGAACATTCGAACCGCGCAAAGCTTAGTTTCAAACTGGCTGATTCTTTTTTTAATTTAGAGATTTATTATAAGTGGAGATGAAAGAGTCCCGTGGAAGGACATAGGATAGTTTTTATCCCGGAAATCATCCCCTAAGGGAGTGAAAGTTTGTATAGAGAGAGCTACGATATAAATTCCACGCGGACGGATTCGCGAGCAAAAGCTAGTAAATACATCAAACCAAACGAGAAACAATGTTGAGATGTTTCTTAGGTACCTATGTTTGTCGTGTCGGAGGTGTTTATTATTATTAAAAGTAGGTAGGTACTATGATTTTGAAACTTTGTGGTCTCAAATCCCATTCAAAATAAAATAACACTGGCACCAATGTTTTTTTATCGTGACAACATTTCAAACTTTGTAATGATGCCTACCTACATAGTAAACCATTTCTGTAATTATGTTACCAGAACGTAATAAATTCAAATTCAAAATTTATTTATTCAGATAACATGATCCATTTTGTTAGTAAAACATTACAATAAAGTGGTTTTCAGATTTTTTTCTAATCCGTTTTTTAAAAAATCGCTATATTGTATAGAAGTGGTTTAAGGCGCTGTCAACACCAAAAACGCGCACACTGTCTATTTGTATCGGAGTAAACGAGAGCGAGTGTTACTTGAGCGGCCAGGTTTTAGACGAAAATAATGAATAAATATTGAACTAAAAAAAAGTGTGGATTATTTGCGAAATATGGCTCGTCAGCGGTTTAGGTATGAATATGTGGACTTACGTCAAAAAAATAAGGCCATAGAACCGCTTAAGATAATTTTAAGAGCAATCTTTGCAATTATTTTCTATCGAGCCGATTTCATCCAATTATGTTTCGAGTCCGTCTACGGTCTTGGAAATATGATGAATAATATTTACTTATATTTTTTTTGATGTGCTACAACAAATAGTTTTTCTTATACAACTGCTTAAATAATATCAATTTCAACAAATTTGGTTTTGTCAGCCTCTTAAACTATGTGTGACGTCAATACTAGGTACATCTGTCATATGAAAAGTGTGCAAGCTGCCATACAGAACCGTAACTTTGACGTCATGATTTACATTACGACCTTCTGGAATTCGCTACTTTTCAATTTTATATTTCCCTACTTTTCAATTTAAAATTACAATTTACTCAGAAATAAAAAAAACACGAGCCGCTTACAAAAAACATTTTCTAGTGAACTAATTCATAAAATGGCCCACTTGAATTGAAAAAATGAAACATACTTCTACCAAGTCCTTCGTATCCGAAGTTATATGTGTAGGTAATTACCATCGTGACATGAGACCACTCTCTGCTTTTGACTTCATAAGGGCGTGAAGAGCGGCAGTCAGGAAGTCGAGGTATTTATACACCTACCGTCAACTCACCATACTCGAACCAGTATAGGGTAGATCCGCGAAAACGCGTAGTTGTTAAGAATCTATGGGTCAATTTATACTAGGAAATATTGGTTAAGTCAGTCTAGGCATGTTAAATTGTGAATACAGTAGCAGGAGAGTGGGCAAGGGGGCTAAATGGACGGACGGTTGCCAGGCAACAGTATAGTAGGGAGGAGGGCCCACCGCTTCAAAGGCCACTGCAACAAGTGGGAAATCATGATAAATGTCAATTCCAGTGATTTAATACACCCTCTGTTGAATCCGATTTTATCTTGTTCCTATTGTGGATTCTGTAATGTTTAATGTATAACGGAGGTTGCTATTCTTATTTACGATTCTGTATTATGCAGTCTCGACTCTCGCGCTTGTATTTAAGCCATTCAAAGGTGTTCTCGCATATATCATATTTTTTGACATGTACGTCAGCAACGAAAGTTGCCGAACAAAATAAAGTTACAAAATATACAAGACACATTAATTGTACAGTCGAGTTCTCCAATATCTATACAGACAGCCTTTCAAAAATATCTACACATGAGTCTTATGTCAGTAACAATAAAGACTGTGTATAGATATTTTTGAACGGTTGTCTGTACAGATATTGGAGAACTCGACTGTACATAGATTAGATTAAATTAGATTAATTATTTCATGATAAAAAAATACATTACAAATTAGCTTAAATGTCAAAGAAATAAGAATTTTTATCGCGATCGTCAAAAACAAAGAAAAAATAAAGATATGATATTAAATTAATACAATGTCAACAAATTTACTCAATAACGAGTAAATAGAAAAATAAAACAAAATCAAAAGAACAAATATGTCAACCACTGGGTATCGTCATTCAATAGGGAACATTACGCAAAACTCTTCGTAGGTGGCGACACTAGCAGCGTTGACATTGTATCTCGTTCGCACTTGCGGTATTGTCTATGCAAGCATCCTTGTCACTCATTTGACAATCAATTTTGCATGTGAGTGTGAATCCCTATATTTCTATACTGGTTTACTATTAGTGTTAGTGCTGCCTCTGGCGGCAGAACATTGCAGTAATGTTCCCTATTTACAATATAGTGTAATGTCAATGTGTATTAAATGTCAAATCATATTAAAACAAATGTAAATAGGTAATAATAATAATTTAACATGTCAAATCAAGATCCATATACTCTTTAACTGAGTATAATGGATTTTCCAATAAAAGGTATTTCAGGTGGCGTCTAAAAACGCTTCGTCAGATGGTTCCAGTCTAAGATCAGCGGGTAGTCGCTCGTAGTAGGTAGGCCCAATGACACGCGGGTTCTTTTCTGCAAGTGCCATGCGACGGGGAACTCTTCTCAAACGCCCAGTGCGGCGGAGTGTTTTGCCAATCACATTTACAGTATCAAAAGAAGAAAGATTATTCCTTACGAACATTATAATTTCGAATATATAGACACTACTCACGTGCGTCATAATACCGTGCGTTGGGAAGTGGCCTCTACACGAAATCCTCGATTTTGCCCCAATCATCGCACATACGGCACGTTTCTGCATAAGCAGCACTCTGTTGGCATCCGTTGAGTTTCTCCAAATGAGCGTACCGTAGAACATCAGCGAATGAAAATGAGCAAAATACACCTGCTTCATGGCATCGTCTGATATCATAGGTTTTAGCTTACGCAAAGCAAAGACTGCCATACTCAATCTATCACATAGTTTGTCTAAATAGCACTTCCAGTTAAGGTGAGAGTCCAGAGTGAAGCCCAGGAACCTACATTTATTACTTATCGGCATCGGGCTGTTTCACGGAGGAATCGCAATTTGGCGCCCCGAGAAGTGAGGCGGCCAGCCGAACAAAACCAATAACCCGCGCGCTTCAGACGCAGTCGGTTAATATTCACGAAATAGCCGCGCGCGGCGGATAGCTGCTGCATGTGACATACTCCCCGAAACCGGTCGAGCGAGCGAGAGCCCCAGCGCGCGCGCCGCCCGGCAGTGCTTCCATGTCTACGACGGCGAATGCATGTCCCGCAGCCTATCCGCGCCGAGCTTACGCGAGTGTAGTGAATTTGCCAATTTCTTATTTATGTCGCTTTCTTTTGTGTTCCTTTCTTCTGAACTATAAACTGTGCTTCCTATCTTATTGTGCTTGTGCTTCTATACGCTTACATCTATTGTGGAACTTTGATTATAGATTAGTGTGTCTATAACGGACTTGTTATTGAAACGCCCGGTAGGCACCTCCTATACTGGTGACCCTAGACTTTGAACTATAACGCAAGTGAACATTTTGTTTTTTTTTAAGTGGCAAATAACATGGCAACAGGTGGAATTGGTGGAAGTGATGCACCTGGGCCCATTGACGGGACCGGTGGTTTGCAAGTTAACGGTGCGGAGGGTAACGGCTCCGTATTTAAAGTTTCCGTGCGCGCACCGCCATTTTGGCCAGAGGAACCAGCTTTATGGTTTACGCAAATGGAATCTCAATTCTTTTTGTCCGGCATTACGAGTGATCTGACAAAATTCAACTACGTCATCTCGCAGTTAGAACACCAATACGTTGTGGAAGTAAAAGATATAATTACGGACCCTCCAGCTGAAAACAAATACGCGAGGTTAAAAAATGTGCTTATATCGCGGCTATCGGCGTCGCAAGAAAAAAGAGTGTTGCAATTAATGAAGCACGAAGAACTGGGGGAAAGAAAACCGTCGCAGTTTTTAAGACATCTTCGTACGTTAGCCGGCAAATCTGTAACGGAAGACTTTTTGAAAACTGTGTGGTCCAGTCGATTACCTAGCAGCTTGCAAACAGTGATTGCATCTCAAGTAAGTGCTACATTAGACGAATTAGCTGATTTAGCGGATAAGGTACATGCCATTGTACCCCAGGCGCCCCAAGTTTGTGCGTTGGGCGGAGACAATTACGTCATGGAAATGGCGAAGCAAATGGCGGACCTGACGAAGGAAATAGCTTCATTAAAGGCTTCATTTGATAGCCAAGCACACTGTTCAAGGGCAAGCACTCAATACAGCCGCCGTAGTAGGAATAGGACTCCATCTGCTAGTCGGCAACGGAATCGTTCACCCTCCAGGCGCTGGGATCCATCAATTTGCTGGTACCACAACAGGTTCGGTGACCGATCGACACGCTGTACCAGACCCTGCACTCATCCGGCAGCGGAAAACTTCGACGGCAGCCGGAAGTAGCGGCCAACGACTGCCATTCTAAACCGGGCCGCCTATTTGTAGTGGACAATACCTCTAAGATACTTTTCCTAGTTGACACAGGATCGGACTTGTGCGTGTACCCGCGCACAGCACTTAGAGGGACACGTAAAAAGACAAATTATGAATTGTTTGCAGCAAACGGCACAATTATACCTACGTATGGCTCGGTTCACCTACAACTCAATCTAGGACCGCTCCGAGCGTTCGACTGGAACTTCGTGGTTGCCGACGTGTCAAAACCGATCATAGGGGTTGACTTTCTGTCCCATTATAATATATTGGTTGATTGCAGAAACCAGCGCCTGATCACCAGCGCAGCCAGTGGTTGAGGCCATATCTTCAGTGAAGGTGATGACAGGAGACTCCAGGTACCTTGAAATATTACGCCAGTACCCGGCCATCACCCGCCCAGCAGGTACCACTGCAGTGCCCAAGCATAATACAATGCACCATATACGCACCACGCCTGGACCGCCCGTGTCAGGCAGACCTCGACGACTTCCACCGGATCGTCTCAAGATCGCTCAGAAAGAGTTCGAGGCTATGCTTCAAAATGGTACAGCAGTTAGATCTGAGAGTCCATGGTCGTCTCCGCTTCATCTTGCACCTAAGAAGGATGACGGCTGGCGACCATGCGGTGATTACCGCGCCCTGAATGCGCGCACTATCCCAGATAAGTACCCAATAAGGCACATACAGGATTTCACGCAGCAGCTGTCGGGGAGCAAGGTTTTCTCCAAGGTCGACCTGGTGAAAGCCTATAACCAGATTCCGGTATATCCAGCTGATATCCCTAAAAACGCCATAGTCACGCCATTCGGCCTATTTCAGTTTCCTTATATGACGTTCGGTCTACGCAATGCGGCGCAGACCTTTCAACGTTTTATAGATGAAGCACTGAGAGGCCTGGATTACTGCTACGGATACTTGGACGATATCTTGATCTTTTCCGCAAATGAAGAGGAACATCAAGAGCACCTGCGTGAGTTATTCCAGCGACTGGCAGACTATGGGATCGTCATCAACACTGCAAAATGTGAGTTCGGTGTACCATCAATCACCTTTCTCGGCCATGAAGTGTCAGCAGACGGTATCCGACCACTCCAGTCCAAGGTGCAGGCGATTCTGGACTACCCTGTTCCCAAGAATGTCAGAGAACTCCGTAGATTTCTAGGGATGTTCAACTTCTACCGAAGGTTCGTTCCAGGGGCGTCAGCTATGCAATCACAGCTGAACACCGTTTTGAGCGGACCGAAGAAGAAGGCAACGCAAGAGATTGAGATGACGCCGGAGATGTTGGAAGCATTCACAGCATGCAAAGAAGGGCTGTCCAAAGCCGCCATTCTAGCTCATCCACAGACCGATGTCGAGCTGGCCATCCACACTGATGCTTCAGATGTCTCAATCGGAGCGGTGCTGCAACAGCGTGCATCATCACAAGGATCGTGGGAACCACTCGCATTTTTCTCTCGACGCCTCAAACCAGCGCAGAAAAAGTACAGTCCGTATGACAGGGAGCTGCTGGCTATATACGACGCAATACGACATTTTCGTCACATGGTCGAAGCCAGACCATTTATTATCTATACGGACCATAAGCCTCTGACGTTTGCGTTCACTTCGGCGAGAGAAAAATGTTCCCCAAGACAGTTCCGTTACCTAGATTTCATCTCCCAATTCAGTACCGACATACGATTTGTACCGGGGAAAGACAATGTTGTAGCGAACGCATTATCCAGAGTGGAGGAGATAAGTGGACCTATTGACTACGAAGCCTTGTCACGATCGCAAAACGATGACCTTGAATTGAAGGACCTGCAACAGCGTGGGTCAGGACTCAATTTAAAGAAGATCCAATTGCCAGATACGCAAGCACAATTGTACTGTGACGTCTCGACAGATAACGCAAGGCCATACATCACTGATGCTTTTCGACGACCAGTGTTCAATGCTATGCACAGACTGAGCCATCCAGGTGTCAAAGCCACTGTCAGAATGGTGACACAAAGATTCGTTTGGCCAGGAATAAATAGAGATTGCCGCCAGTGGGCGAGAGAATGCGCAGATTGTCAGAGAAACAAAATCTCGCGCCATACAACCTCTCCCATATCTCCCTTTCCTACGCCATCTCAAAGATTTTCCCATGTCCATATGGACATCGTAGGGCCATTACCATACTCTTCTGGTTACAGATACTGCCTCACGGTCATCGATCGCTTTACACGTTGGCCTGAGGCATACCCTTTGCCTGACATCACGGCGGAGACCTGCGCACGAGCCTTTATCGCGGGCTGGGTAGCTCGTTTTGGCTGCCCTGACAAGATCACCACCGACAGGGGCGCACAGTTCCAGTCTGAACTGTTCCGCGCCTTGTCAGCTATCCTGGGTGCCGAGCACCACCCCACCACTTCTTACCATCCAGCCTCTAATGGGATGGTCGAGCGGGTCCATCGGCAATTGAAGGCAGCCATAATGTGCCACACCAACACTCACTGGACTGAGGTCTTACCCTTGGTGCTGCTGGGCATCCGCAGCGCCTGGAAGGACGACGTGCAGTCTTCGGCAGCAGAACTCGTGTATGGGGAACCCGTGCGCCTACCCGGTGAGTTCTTTTCGCCTACGAGGGGCACCACAGTGGACTACGCTGACTTCACAGCCAGGCTTCGAGACCATATTTCGAAGCTGCATCCGACACCAGGCACCCGACACTCTCACAAACCTTTCTACATCCCAAGAGACCTTAACAGCGCAGACTACGTGTTTCTGCGCCAGGGACCTGCTAAAAGATCTTTAGTTTCCCCATACACAGGCCCATATAGAGTGCTACAGCGAGGAACCAAAACCTTTAAAATCAATATAAAAGGTAAGGAGAATACCGTTACGATTGACAGGTTGAAACCAGCACATATGGCCAGAGATGACGACTCCAGTAGTTCCAGACCCATCGAGAACTCGGGCAATACAATGCCGCCATCTACTGAACCTGCTACCACCAGAAAGACGCGCAGCGGTCGATCAGTGCGATTTCCAGACTACTATCGACCGTAGCAAGCAACGGTCTCGGTGGGGGAGTGTGAGGCGGCCAGCCGAACAAAACCAATAACCCGCGCGCTTCAGACGCAGTCGGTTAATATTCACGAAATAGCCGCGCGCGGCGGATAGCTGCTGCATGTGACATACTCCCCGAAACCGGTCGAGCGAGCGAGAGCCCCAGCGCGCGCGCCGCCCGGCAGTGCTTCCATGTCTACGACGGCGAATGCATGTCCCGCAGCCTATCCGCGCCGAGCTTACGCGAGTGTAGTGAATTTGCCAATTTCTTATTTACTTCGCTTTCTTTTGTGTTCCTTTCTTCTGAACTATAAACTGTGCTTCCTATCTTATTGTGCTTGTGCTTCTATACGCTTACATCTATTGTGGAACTTTGATTATAGATTAGTGTGTCTATAACGGACTTGTTATTGAAACGCCCGGTAGGCACCTCCTATAGAAGACCATGACGTTGGATTTTGTTGTATTTAACAGTAAGCCGTTTTGTTGGTAGCAAACCACCTCTGCAGTTGATCACAGCCGTCATCTTCTCTCCAAGCTGTTCATATAAGTGCGCGCGCTAACAACCACTGTGGTATCGTCCGCGAATAGGACAGACCAGCTGTGATAGCAGCGGGAAGGTCGTTCATAAACGTTAGGAAAAGGGTATTTCCTAACGCCGAGGGATGAGGGATTCCTAAATTCACGCTGCCAGCACTGGACTTCAGTCGTTTACCGCTCGCAGATAATCTAACTACTTGTTTCCGGTCGGATAAAAATGATGTATACAATTTGTGGCTTAAGTTTCGTATCCCGTAATGATGTAACTTGTCCAAACGCAGGTCATGATCAATCACATCAAAAGCCTTTCAAGTCAAAAAATATACCTGCCATCTTGCATTTGTCACCCAGACCGGAAACAAATGGAGTCAAATATTTTGAGCGCAGCAGTTGTTGTGGACATATTTTGCCGATAAGCGAATTGGCGGTCAGTCAGTAGGTCATTGTTCTCTAGGTGGGCCATTATATTATATGCGATGAGAGTATGGACTCCACAGTTTTAGAAATTGTGGGGACTATTGTTATTGGTCTGTAATTGTTGACATCGCACTTGTCACCCTTTCCCTTATAGACTGGGCACACCCTGGTACTCTTTAACACTTCTGGGTGTACACCTGTAACCATAAGTTACTGAACTTGGTTAAAAACAAAATTCCATTTACATAATAAATTTCCAAAAGTCTATACAGTATATTTCCAAAAGTGGCCGGACATTTTATTTCCAAAAGTGGCTGGACAGTAAACTTCTAACAGTTGCTGAACAGTACCTATACGTCCAAAAGTGGCCGTACATTATATTTCGAAAAGTTGCTGGTCAGTAAACGTCCAAAAGTGGCCGGACATTATATTTCCAAAAGTGGCTGCTTTTCCTACTTATTGCATACATTTTTATTTATTTGAATTACATCACCGATGAAGATCATTTGATGATAGGATAATACTAACCGAACCTAACCCGGGCTCGTTTAGGGCGCTACTGGCGCTACCGGGAAAATCTAGCGTTTTTGGATGATGTTGATGTAGTCATCAACATCATCCAAAAAGGGATAGGTTAGGTTAGTACTTAACCTATTTATATACGTATACCATTCAATCATCTTCGTCCACATTTTCGTTTAGCGGAAAACGGCGTTCGGAATTTTGAAATTTCGGAATATTAATAGTTACGGTCAAATAAATGTTGGGTGTTTTTTTGTTCCCATCCCAATGCTCCCAGAATATTAGATTGTATTACTAGGGAGCAAAATTATATATTATAACGAGGGTTGATTGAATCCAGAACGAATGGAAGGATTCCAGAATAGAATCCCGAGATTAGCGAGGGATTCTAACGTGGAATCTTGAGCGTAGTGAAGGATTTAAGCAACGTCGCCCGAGATATAAATAATTTTGCGCCCGCGTATAGCCTGACAAGTTCCAATTTAGCCCTGATATAGTGTCGCTAAAATCAGCTTACATATGGCAATAATACGCGTACGTCATGAATAGTCGGGATAGTGTGTATTGGCATCGTGCTTTATGTACTTGTAGATTGTGAAACTATGTTTTCAGGTAGTCGGAAGAGCATGTCTAGTTGAAAATTAAATATAAATATTTACCTATCCGTCAAAATACAATTCTAAATATTCGACATCCATATATTTATCAGATTCTGGCTCCGATGTATCTTCACTTTCGTCAGTTGATGAGTCACTTTCAGGACCACCAACCTCGATTATAAATCTTTCTGTCTGTGATTCGATTATAGGAGCTTGTTTCCTATATCCGTCTTCAATTTTGTTTACGTTGTCGCAGCATTTACTCCAATTTTCTATAGTCACTTCCTAAATAATAACAAAGTGTAAAATAAGTTTTATTTTAACCTATTTAATAAAATTCTGAACATTGATTAATCTAAATACCTGAAAACCAGCTTAAGCTAACCAGTTCATTACAACCGCACTATGAATATCAGTATCCGTCATGTCAACAACTAATTTCAAGATATTGTTTATTGGAATGCTGCTGAGTCCTTTGTCCTTTTTCTGCCGCAACCATTTGAATGTATTTAAAATGGTTTTTTTTTTGCATCCGGGTGACCTTTTTTGGGCATTTTGATTTCATAATCTATTATTATTCTGAAATATGAAGAATGATTTTCGTTTTGTTTACATCGGTGACATTCAATGACTTCCAACGTCTGTTGTCAAAAAAAGACATTGCCATTAAAATGAATTCGTTCCACTGAAAATCCGAAACATAGCGAGGGCTAAATAGGAACTTGTCAGGCTATAATACACTCTTCTTTTGACTCCTTCCACGATAATTAAAAACACGATAATTTTTTCCTTAAGAACAAGGTTTAATATAAGTAGGTAGGTATTTCAAAAGTATATGACTTTGTTATTGACGTTTTTTTGACGTTTGTTGCTAGGCCAAGAAAATTAGATCCAAAAAAGGCGTTTTGAGGAATTAATTCCCATAAAGCTGGAAATCGTTTTAATACCTTCATTTGGTCCTAAATGCATGCAATCCGAGTTTGCACTATCTCAGTGTGATGTATGTTAACCTTCTTGGTGATCTAGTATAAAACCTGTCAAGGCACCCTCTGGTCACCTATTGTGACATTTTCTGTCCTTCAATAAATATGGTTGAGTAAACATGCGTTTTCCTATTGCGGAGCTATCCTTTAGTCTTCCTGGTCAAGGACTTATCAACTGGCGACGAGATTAAACGATTTTCACGCGAGCGAGCAAAATTTAAATATGAGCGTTGGTTAGAAAAAAATAAACTTCGAAAGTGATAAAATGGCAGTCGGTCGTGTCGAAACATTTGATATCCACAAGGACAATTGGGTGGCGTACAAAGATCGTCTGGAGCAGTACTTTGTGGTGAACGATGTTAAGGATGAGAGGAAAGTGCCGTTGTTGATTACCCTAATTGGGTCGCAAGCCTACGAGTTGCTGGTGACTTTATGCACCCCGAATAAACCGGCGAGTTTGACATATGCTGAGATTGTTAAAAAGTTGACTACGCACCTTCAACCGAAACCTAGTGTTTTAGCCGAAAGATTCAAGTTTCGCCAACGCAAGCAAGCGAGGAATGAATCGGTGGCAGAATACATAGCAGACCTAAAAAAAATTAAGTCGATTTTGTGATTTTGGGACTTGGCTGAACGAGAGTATCCGCGATCAATTTGTTTGCGGATTATACAATGAGAGCATAAGGTTACGCTTGTTTATGGAAGAGGACTTGAAACTAGAGACAGCAACAGAGATTTCGATAGCAATGGAGACGGCTGAAATCAATGCAGCGGCAGTAGATCACCGAAGTAATGCGACTAGAACCGGCCAAGACACCAGTTCATCGGCCTGTTTTGCCATGGGAGCTAGAAGTATTTCACAGGCGAGAACAAATGGAAGCTATATGAACAGCGTAAAAGCTGGTGCGGCAAGTGGACACAATCGGACATGTCCAAGTACGGAACGACAGGACTACGGCGGTGGACGCTCAGGGATGGCAGCGGCGAAATCGATAGAGCTCATGCGTGGGAAGAACATAGGACAATGTTTAGCGTGTGGCCGGGCCCATGCGTTAGAAACCTGCAAGTTTAGGTCTTATACCTGTAGGGTGTGCAATCGGGAAGGGCATTTGAAAAAAATGTGTCCACGGTTAGCAAGCGTCGCGGGACACAATTACGTGTAAGCTAGTAGCGACTCACCACAATCAGATGATTTAGAGGTAAACTTTTCATTTGTAAAGTTTAATGAGTGTGAGGTTAAATATAAACCCTATACATTGACAATTAATGTAAACAATTCAGATTTAGTCATGGAAATTGATACAGGTAGTCGAATTTCCTGTATTAGCTCACAGTGCTATGACACTTATTTTAATAATTGTGCAGTAGAGTCGAGCAATTTACGATTACGGTACTATACGGGAGAAACAGTACACACTTTGGGTAAGATAAGACCGGTCGTTAGATGGGGTAATGTAGCGAAAACTTTAGACTTGTATGTCATTGATAATGGTAAAACCAACCTGTTGGGAAGGGAATGGTTAGAAGAATTAGACATACCAGTGTTTAGCCCAACCATGCATTTTGTTAAATCGTGTGAAAGGTTTGATTTGAAGGAATTTAGTTCCAGGTTTGAAAATGTTTTTGCGGATGGACTGGGGCGGTACAATGGCGGTCTGGTCACGTTGCGGGTTAAGGACGGCGCGCGACCGGTGTTTCTACGCGCACGGCCGTTAGCGTACGCACTGCGGGAATCAGTGGAGCGCGAGCTGGAGCGACTGCAGCAAGAGGGAGTCATTACGCCTGTGGAAACATCCGAGTGGGCCACCCCGATAGTGCCAGTGGTCAAATCTGATGGAAGCTTGCGGTTATGCGGCGATTATAAGTTAAGTCTGAACAAATGTCTAGAGGTGGACCGGTTTCCCTTACCCAGAGTTGAGGATCTGTTTGCTAGGTTGCATGGGGGGGAAAAATTCAGTAAAATAGATTTGTCACAAGCGTATGCACAGCTGGTACTGGATGATACTGCTAAATATACTGTTATAAACACCCATAAGGGTCTGTTCAGATACAACCGACACATTTATGGTCTGTCTTCCAGCCCAGGAATCTTTCAGAGGATTCTGGAGCAGCTTTTTGCTGATATACCCAGAGTAGGTGTATTTTTAGACGATGTAATAATCACGGGAGTGGACGATAAAGAACACCTAGAAAATTTAACTAGGGTATTCGAACGTTTGGGTAAATATGGATTAAAAATTAAAAAACAAAAGTGCTCCTTTATGTCAGATTCTATAACCTACTTGGGATATATAGTGAACAGCGAGGGGATCCATACGTGTCCTAAGAAAGTGGAGGACATTTTGAAAGTAGCCGCTCCTCGTAACATTACGGAATTACGGTCTTTCATTGGGATGACGATGTACTATGCCAAATTTGTCAAAAATATTAGTACGCTACTGACATCTTTGTACGCACTCTTAAAGAAGGGGGTTAGATTTGTATGGACAGTAGAGTGCGAGGAGGCTTTTACTAAAGTCAAACGATTGCTATCTTCCAGTGAGGTGTTAGTACACTACTCTCCTGATCTTTCCCTGATTTTGACAACGGATGCGAGTAGCCAAGGGCTGGGCGCGGTTATTTCACACCGAATGTCGGATGGATCAGAACGAGCTATAGCCTATGCTTCGCGAGTTTTAAACAAGGCGGAATTAGTATACTCCCAAATCGAAAAGGAAGCCTTAGCAATAATTTACGCGGTTAAAAAGTTTCACCAATACTTGTATGGCCGTCGTTTTATTCTTAGGACTGACCACAAACCGTTAGTAACGATATTTGGTGATAAAGCAGGTATTCCCGTGATCGCGGCCAGCCGCATGCAGAGATGGGCGGTAATCTTAGGCGGGTACCAATATGACATTGAGTACATTGCCACCGCAAAGAATACAGCAGATGCGTTGTCAAGGTTGCCACCACCAGGAGAAGGGGGAAATCCTAGCACGGAGGTAACGTATTTGAACTTTGTACAAAGTTTTCTTCCAATTACCAGCAGCGACATTAAAAAGGAATCCGAAAAAGAGGAAACTCTAAGAAAGGTTAGTCATTGGATAAAAGGTGGCTGGCCCAATGACAATTCAGATGAGCAAATGAAGCCGTATTTTGCACGAAGAGCCGAACTGTACATAGAAGGGGGCTGCATCATGTGGGGGTACCGCATCGTGATTCCGACGAACCTAAGGGCCAATATACTGAAAGAGCTGCATAGCAGCCATCAAGGAATTGTAAAGATGAAGGGGGTAGCCCGTAGTTTTGTTTGGTGGCCGGGCATTGATAGGGAAATTGAGCAGGTCTGCAAAAGGTGTGAAATTTGCGCAGCTGAAGCAAGAGCACCCACTAGGGCTGCGCCACAACCGTGGCCTTACTATCAGCAACCCTGGAGCAGACTCCACGTCGATTTTTTGGGCCCCTACGAAGGCAAAACATTCTTTGTCATAATTGACGCCACTACAAAGTGGATTGAAGCTTTTGTGATGTCAAGAACTACGGCGACGGCGGTTATTAAGGTCCTCATGGAGACTTTTGCCCCGTTCGGTTTGCCAAAGGAGTTGGTCTCCGATAATGGACCTCCTTTCACAAGCAAAGAGGTGGAGGATTTTATGAGCTTGAACGGAATAATTCATACCTTCAGCGCGCCTTACCACCCAGCATCAAATGGGGCAGCTGAGGGTGCCGTGAAGCTCTGCAAGCGAGCGCTAAAGAAGGCTACAAGAGAAGGTGTTAACTTGGATGTAGCATTGCAGTCTTACTTATTAAATTACCGTAATTGTGTACACAGTACTACTGGAGAGGCTGCCATTATGTTACAGAAACGAGCGCTTCGCTGCAGACTAGATTTACTGTCACCCACGGCAGCAGTCGAGCAGCGTGTTCATGATGCCTAGAGAAGGCAAACGGAAAGAGTTATCGATAAGCCGCTGAGCCAGATGGGTAGCGGAGATCCCGTATGGATGCGAGAATTCAGTGGTAAAAGAAATTGGGTCCCGGGGGTAGTATCAGCAGTGAAAGGAACTCGTAATTTTCTCGTTACTAGGGGAGATGGCACCACAGGGCACCGGCATGTAGACCAACTCAAAGAAAGGTTTGTTTTAGCTGAACCAGGAGATGGAGGGAATGATGCACCAGGAGGTGGCGAGAATGTTGCGCCAACGCCCCAAAATGTCAAGTCAAGTGCCGCGCCCAGCCTGAAAGCTTCAGGGCCCCCACAGACCAGCATCGCCATTAATCCGGCGGCCCCAGTCCACGTCGCTGAGGGCAAACGCGTTAGGAAACCACCAGTCCGTTACGGTTTTGAATTTGATTGAGAGGGTATATAGATAGTTTTCATTGACGAGGTGTCATTTTGTGTTGTTAGGTTGCTGGGAGTTCTAGGGCAACTTTTATGAATACCTATTTTAAACTTTTATTTGACTTACAAAATGTATGTACTAGTGTTAATTAAGAAAGGGGGTGTGATGTATGTTAACCTTCTTGGTGATCTAGTATAAAACCTGTCAAGGCACCCTCTGGTCACCTATTGTGACATTTTCTGTCCTTCAATAAATATGGTTGAGTAAACATGCGTTTTCCTATTGCGGAGCTATCCTTTAGTCTTCCTGGTCAAGGACTTATCACTCAGAAGGTGAGCTAAACTTTTGGGAGCCCAATAAACGCGAAAGTTTTGCTCTTTTTTCAGTTATTTGCATATACTTAGCACAAAAACGGTACGTCGGATGGAAAATGTATTCGAGACAATATTAAAAAAGGTCAAATTCTGCGTCGAGTGAATATCAAAGACTTCATATTTGGTTCAGTGGTATAGTCGAAATCAAAGGTCTAATAAGGTAAGGAACAGGCTAAGCTAGTGAGAGTGGCCCCCGACGAGGGATTTGATGATCCTTTCAGGGGGTGTACTGGCAGGTCCTAAGAACACTACATGCTTAATATCAGTCCAAGATCTTCCTTTGTTTTCGAGTAATTTAGGATAGTATTTTAGGATACACCAAAAATCAGGTTGTCATTTAAAGTGTCATAATAGGTAAACTGTGCAAGACAGAGTAACCAAACAAAATGCTCATGAATAAAAATAGAATAGGCTATAAAGTGCATAATATTCAATCAACACCATGTCCTTAAAATTCCTTTAAAAAAATCTACTTTTAATTTTGTTTTATTATTTTTGACACCTTTTGCACAGGTACACCTACAAGTAAAATATTGTGACAAGCCACTAATGCCCTTAATATATAGATATAAAAACATTTTCAAAAACATTCGTGCGTTATGTCAAAAAAAATACAATCGTCGAAACAAGTAGATACAAGCATATAATTAAAGTACCAGTGTATTGAAAAAAACTAGTTTTTTGCCTATACCGGTGTCATTTTCTAGTTGGACTTTTATTCAAAATCAGACTGGAATTGGGTAAGTATTTCCAAGGAAAAGGAAAGTGAAATGCCGCTATGGGAAGCGAAAAGCGGAAGGTATTTTTGTAAGTCGGAGTTTGCACTCTTACGTCTTGCTTGTGAGAGAGTGCGGGGTGTGTGTGTCCATGTGGACTCGCCCTTGGGGCCTTCGGCCCTCGGGCTCGCGTAGAGAGCGCTCTCTGGAGGGACGCTTCGGGCCTTCGGCTCTACGCAGAGCTCGGCCTTCGGCCTTCGCGAACCTTGAACCTCATCTTCGGGCCTACGGCCCTCAGGTTCGCTTGTAAAACACTCGGGGGTAGTGAGTGTCCGCGTAGGCTCGCCCTTCGGGCCTTCGACCCTCGGGCTCGCGTAGAGAGCGCGTTCTCATGGGACGCTTCGGACCTATGAGAAGCGGTTCGGTTTTGTGTCTTTCTAGTGATTGTCTTATGCTGCTAAAG
Organism: Epinotia brunnichana; assembly: GCA_963854355.1. Lineage (NCBI taxonomy): Eukaryota > Metazoa > Arthropoda > Insecta > Lepidoptera > Tortricidae > Epinotia > Epinotia brunnichana. The sequence continues at coordinate 14,733,061 of OY977939.1, read as the reverse complement.
TTCGGTCTGTCGAAAGCGCCCTTATTTTCTGCATTGATTTTTATAATATGTTTTTATTCATATTTTATCTTTGTGGCAATATACAACTTTGTTATAACTAAAAATGTGTTTCATTCTTACTACTTCGAATCACTCAAACTCAGGGTGTGAATATTTATACAGGGTGTTTGGTCCATCGTTTGCCAAATTAAAACGTCAGGTAGTTTGGGTCATTTGCTATCACTTCCAGCATTCAAAAAAAAGTTGTAGCCACGGGGTTTTTTATTTATATTTAAAAAAAATAAAAAATCAAAGGGATTTAGAATTTTACATTTCTTTTTTAAATATTAAAAAAAACCCGTGGCCATAATTTTTTTTTGAATGCTGGAAGTGATAGCAAATGACCCAAACTACCTGACGTTTTAATTTGGCAAACGATGGACCAAACACCCTGTATAACTAGTTTTCTGATTGGGTAAATCTGGTGATGTTGATGATAGAAATTTACAATAAAATGTTTTCACACCTCATATTTATGGAAAATGTGTGCAACTTAGAAGGACTTGAGAAAAAAAACGATTTGAATGAATGCCAAATTTAGTCTTTCATAATTACTGAATTTTGAAATTGAGGGCGTATAATGGTATTCGAGTGCAGTACAACAATGCGTTCCGGGTGCTGATGGGGCTGCCGCGCTGGTGCAGCGCATCCGCGATGTTTGCGGAGGCGCGTGCGGATGGCTTCGCGGCCGTTATCAGGAAGAGGTGCGCGTCGCTCCTCTCGCGTATGCGCGACAGCCCCAACCGCATTCTGAGCGCATTGGCGTGCCGATGGGATAGCCCTATGTTGGCCCGTTGGATAAGTGTGCATGCACAATAAGCACTGAGGGCCAACGCTGATGTTTAAAATAGATTAAATTATTATTGTAACCTACTAACACTTAGATTCATAAGCACACATTTGTACGACTAACACTATATGGGTTCTATGCCTGAAATAAAATAATTGAATTGAATTGAATTGAATATAACGTTTTTTTCTATACCAGTATACCTACATACCCGTACTGACTTATCTACACACTGCACTGGTACTTTAATTATATGCTAGTACCTATATACTTGTTCGACGATTGTATTTTTTTGACATATAACGCACGAATATTTTTGAAGATGTTTTTATATCTATATGTAGTGGGCACTAGTGGCTTGTCACGATATTTTTCTTGTAGGTGTACCTGTGCAAAAAGTGTCAAAATATATTTTTTTTAAACAAAGTAGATTTTTTTAAAGGAAGTTTAAGGACATGGTGTTGATTGAATATACCTATGCACTTTATAGCCTTTTCGATTTTTATTCATGAGCATTTTGTTTGGTACTCTCTCTTGAACAGTTTACCTATTATGACACTTTAAATGACAACTTGATTTTTTTTATACTATCCTAAATTACTTGAAAACAAAAGAAGATCGTGGACTGATATTAAGCATGTAGTGTTCTTAGGACCTGCCAATGCACCCCCTGAAAGGATCATCAAATCCCTCGGGGGGGGGCCACTCTCACTAGCTTAGCCTGCTAGACCCCTTTTCCCAGTTCCTTACCTTATTAGACCTTTGATTTCGACTATACCACTGAACCAAATTTGAAGTTTTTGATATTCATTCGACGCAGAATTTAACCTTCTTTAATATTGTCTCGAATACATTTTCCATCCGACGTACCGTTTTTGTGCTATATGCAAATAACTGAAAAAAGAGCAAAAATTTCGCGGTTATTAGGCTCCCAAAAGTTTAGCTCACCTCCTGAGATGGTGCAAACTCGGATTACATGCATTTAGGGCCAAATGAAGGTATTTAAACGATTTCCAGCTTTATGGGAATTAATTCTTCGAAGAATTCTAATTGTCTTGGCCTATGCTTCCATTTTAAACAATAGGGAACATTACTGCAATGTTCTGCCGCCAGAGGCAGCACTACCACTAATAGTAAACCAGTATAGGAATATAGGGATTCACACACACATGCACAATTGATTGTCAAATGAGTGACAAGGATGCTTGCATAGACAATACCGCAAGTGGGAACGAGATACAATGTCAACGCTGCTAAGTGTCGCCACCTACGAAGAGTTTTGCGTAATGTTCCCTATTCCGGTGGCTGTCGTCTACCAGGCGCGGAGATCTCCGTAAAAAAAAATCCCCATTGTTTGTCATTGGGTCGCCAAAACGTGTTTCGTGATTGGTCGAGGGGCCGAACGGGGCGCGCGGGGTGGTGGGAAAGCAACAAACACGAGTGGTCAAAAATTTCGCGGAGATCTCCGCGCCTGGTAGACGGAGGTGTCAAATTTCAAAATTATATGGTTTATGAGAGGTCGTATAATTTTCAGTTGAACTGGATGAACTCATTCATCATCTTAAATTGAAAATATTAGTATAGGAAATGCTATTATGTGCTAGTCAATTAGTCACGACGGTATTTTTTTATAAAAAAATACGGAGTTTTTGTTACGGCTTTTTGTTCCATGGTATTAAACTTTTAATACTTAATATATTTATATTTATTAGTAATCATATTGTACCTATCAAATAAACATTGTTTGAAATAACACGTAGCTATTAGAAAGTAGTAGGTATCCATAAATCCATATTTTTATTTATTAAGCATATTAATATTCAAAAGCGTTCAAGGAAAGTTCACGCAGTAAGATGCTAACGTGATTATAAAAAAAAATATAAAGCTATCAAAGCGTGGCTCAAATCGACTGTAAAATGTGTTTTATAGCACTATAACACCTTTAAAATACAAACTTTATAATAAATGCGTGTATATTTTGTAGAAAGACTAATTACAATAAATTCAATAATATTTTAAATAGTTTACTTCAAAATTATCTGCTAGAAAACTTGGCTGATCATAAAATCTTTCCAAGGTCAAATTTTGTTGGTTGTCCACATGCATACAATTTGTCAGTACAACTCGTTTGACAGTTGCATCAGCACCCCAACATGCCTCCAGACGATAAATAACGATTCTGATAAATTGGGGCTGACAAATCATTACATGTATATACCCCATGAAATAACATATTGTCTCTGGTCTCGCTCAGGCCAACAGATTTATTAAAATAATGTTTTAAATGCTTCCTTCTCTATGTTGTTTATGACTAGCGTGCAGGGAGCAAAATTCAATTTTGCTCCCTAGGGCAAAAAAGTCATATGAGGAAGTCAAGAGACTGGCAATGGACAGAGAAAAGTGGCGGTTATTCCACCGACAAGAGCAAGGCTCTAATTAATAATAATGATGATGAGGGCAAAAAAGAAAAATTTAAAAAAAATATGCATAGGGATCAAAAACAAGATTTGCTCCCTATAAACGGGTTTGAAAAGACTGTTTTTCGAATAGAAGGAGTGAAAAGATATTTTGAAACTCGCGCTAAAGAGGTGTCCAATCGTGACGTCATTTCAATATGTTCGGGACAACTTCGATGTTATATATGATATGATATGACCATAGAAAGTGTGACAATTTTAGTTTTATTTTTCATGTAATTTACAAATTATATAAGATATACGTTACTTATATTAAACAGATTGTATTAATTATGATTTACTCTACGAGTCTATCTACGTACGCAATCGAATGTATGTCAAACATGCTTGGATAATCTGACGTTTTCTTCCGTTCACCGCCGTTTCGTTCACTCACTCGGCCAATGTATCACCGCTTCCCCCCGCTCGAATACCCCTCCGACATCTAATTCCACGACGAAAGTTTAGGTTCAAAGTCTGGCCTAAAATTATTTAATAGTAATTTAGTTTTGTTAATTTATTGTTTAAGTTAGGTAGTTCAAACATGGCCAATCATAAGTTACTTAGTGCCCTAAGGATCCTGAAAAACAGAAAAAATGTTAAGTTTCTTGCAGGTAAGATCACTTTTAAACTTTTCGGGTGCATGCAAAATTTGTAGACTTTAAACACAATTTTTATGGAAAATTGGGAAGAAATTTTGTAATGGTTGTTTTGTTTAGGCTACCAAAGTCGGAATTATGCAGCGGCGGCAGCTAATCAAGTGCACACCAAGTGCAAAATAGTCAACGGCGTGTATGTCGTGACATTGGACTCCCCTAATGTTAAGGTCGGTAGCAATACTAACTTCAAATAAAACAAAATTATGTATGTGACTTGTACTTTTTATTCCTTAATTAGATTCAAGCATTGTTACAATCTCAATTCAGAATAAAGGGTTCACTATCATACAAATATTGTAATCATAATTATGTTATCATGTATTACTAAGTCAAGATTTAACAACTTGTCATTTGTTATTCAAATACTGACATTAGACATAAATAAAATTGTTTTTGTTTGTGATATAACAACTTTATTTGTAGGTCAACTCCCTTAACACGGAGGTGATGAATGAAGTAACAAATGTGTTGAATGAAGTTGAATCCAACCCGTCCATTGAAGCTGCTGTGTTGATATCTGGCAAGCCTGGGGTCTTCATTGCTGGTGCTGACATTTCTATGATAGAAGCCTGCAAAACAGAAGAGGAAGTAGTTAATTTATCAAAAAGAGGTAACTAGTTTTGTTTACCAAAAATCATCAATATTTTACTTTATGTAATGAATCACATTGATGAAAGTCCCATAAATGAAGGAAGTGAATGATCCAAATGCATATAATTCCATGTTGGTATGGCGTGTGGCCAAAACTTATGCAATATGATTTTGGGTTCCAAGTAGATATTCATTCTTAAACAATTATATATAGCTGTTACTATGAGAAAGATGATTAAATTAATTTTATTCTGGTCCTTGGGCTAAACCTTCAATTTCTTTATTCAGTTGATTGAGATTAATACTACATAGCTCATAAAAAAAAACTGCTGGGATGGGTTGTTATTTCCTAAACTATTTTAATTTATTGGTTACAATATTTGTCACATCAATTTCAGGCCATGAAATATTTAGAAGAATGGAAGCCTCCCGCAAGCCTTTTATTGCTGCTATTCAAGGCAGCTGCCTTGGAGGCGGGCTGGAGACTGCTCTGGCATGCCATTACCGCATTGCTGTCAAGGACCAGAAGACTGGATTTGGGCTTCCAGAAGTCATGCTGGGACTACTGCCTGGTGGTGGTGGCACTCAGAGGTAGTTAAAAACTTTCTATTTGTCAGAGCATCAGGTGAGGATGTATTTGATGGGAAAAGATAACCGATTTTATTTATTTCAGGTTGCCTGCTCTTACTTCCATTCCCACGACTTTGGACCTAGCACTTACAGGCAAAACAGTTAAAGCAGATAAAGCAAAGAAACTTGGAATTGTAGATCTATTAGTCTCTCCTCTAGGCCCTGGTGAGCATTACTGAATTAGTTAATTATCCTGTAAAGTCCTGGAAAAATTCAAGCATCATCATCATCAGTTGTTTTTGCTAGATGGCTGGGTCAAGGGACAGATACAGAAGGCTCCTCTCTGTTGCCCTGACCACTGGTAGCTTAGGCCCCGCCTCGCTGCCGGTGGTACCCTAGGTTAGGTTTTTGTAAAGATTTTATATTTTGTGTGTAGTTTTATATTATTTTTCTTGTTATAATATTATTATTGTAAAAACCTAACTTAAGACGAAAATCTTATAAAGGAGATAGTAGTAATAATGAAATTATTTTGAATTTGGAAACTTTATTTTATTTATATGTTAATTAGAGTTCTAAACTGGATTTGAACTTGTGCTTGGACACGTACACAGGAATTTACGAGATGAATATTGTTAATTGATTCGCTAGTTTATCTCATAGGTACATTTGTAGAATTTTCAATTAATATCTTTTTCTAGGTCTGGGTCTGCCTGCTGACAACACAATGCAATATTTAGAGAAAGTAGCTATTCAAATTGCAAAAGACATTGCCACGGGTAAGATGAAGGTAGACAGGACCAAGACTGGCCTTGTTAATAAAATTACCGCCACAGTCATGGAATGGGATATGGTTAAAAACATGATTTTCAACAAAGCCAAGGAACAAGTAATGAAGGCTTCACGCGGCCTTTACCCCGCTCCACTGAAGGTAAATTAGTTTGAATTACAATGCACTTGCTCTGAAAGTGCGCCTTTATATGATTCAGCATAAACACGGGAAGTCGTCTATGTCGGCATGGGGGTGCCGGGCTGTCCAGCCCGTGCGGGAATGGATTTCAGGCCAAAATTCCCGTACACTGCGAGAATGAGGTTTCATGACTATTAAAATTTCACCTTTTTATGTATATTTTTTAATTCGTTGCTTGACGCATTGTAAAATGTTGTATGATACACGTGTGGATAGGTAATTCCCAACTCGTGTCGATCAAAAAAACACTCCCTGTCGGTACTTTTGGTCATCGCCACTCGTTGGAAATTACCTACTTTCTGCACTTGTATCATAAATAACTATTCTCTATCTATCTATACTAATATATATATATATTTTTTCTTAGCCTGTTTGGGTGTCCCACTGCTGGGCAAAGGCCTCCCCCATTTTCCTCCACTCGGCCCTATTGCTGGCATGCTCTCGCCAACCAAAGCAGAACGCGTCCAAATCGTCCCGCCATCTCCTTTTTGGTCTGCCTCTGCTCCGGTGGTATACTAATATTATAAAGAGATAATGTTTGTGACATTTTAACTTTGTATGTGGTAATCTCAGTTCTTCCAAACTACTAATCTGATAAAAAAAATGGTTGCACCCGTGTATAGAATGGACTTTCTGGAAGGACACAGCCTATATTTTATCCCGCGGCTTTGTCTGCGTTCTTTGCAAAACAACTAGTTTTTATGGGGATGCCTTGATGCGAATAAACCCCGCCCCCGTGAAAGCGACACTTATGTGACGCCCACGACAAAACGAGTTGCAACACTGGGTTTTTTGGACAAATTTCGATAAATACCCTAACTTTACGAAGTTTTTTCAAATTTGCTCAAGTGAGATTTTAGATGACGTAAAATACCGTAATTTAAACTTGTTTGTGTTGATTAGTAATATCTATCTATATTATTATTACGCGAGCCCGATTTTTGTACATGCCATCAGATCTACAGTTATGGTCCGATTTTGATAAATGATATGACACTGGATCCGTCTCGTGCTGCAGATTTGCAATAAGGTCTTCGTTTTTTCATTTTTTATCGGTAAGTTACTAAAATATAAATTTAAAGAAACTACTGTGCGCTGACCACGTGACTTTGGCTGCGTGACATCACGTGGCGTAACTTCTGTTTTGACTCGAGATGACAATGTAAAATAATAAACAAGAATTAAACTCAAACCTGTACTACGTTCTTCAGCATGAGAAATTATAAATGTTGAGTCGGCCACATATGGATACAACACTAAGAAAAGTAAGAAAAATAGAAAGTAAACGGCCTTTTGTAAATATTGTTTATTTACATAAATTGAGAGACGTATTGTGTCAAATGTGGTTTTTTTTTATTGACAGAGACGTCAGTATTACTTGCCAGGTTCTTTTTTACTTCAGAAAGTTTATATACAAACTTATTTTCCCATATTCCAGATGTTGGGAGAAGAATGAGGTTTAATTAAATCCATTAATTGTCGTGGACCCCATAGACGGCTTTTTTAACCTTACTTAGTACAATGCTGTAGGTGCCGATAAGCTCCGCCTAATTTCCAGTATAAAGAAAGATGTAGAAAACGAAACTTGAATACAAAATTTTCTTTTGGCGACTTTGTTGACCTGACTTGAATACCATCCAAATTATTTCAGGTTCAGATAATTATATTTTGATTACAGGTAGGAGGTTGGTTATATACATTTTGTAATTAAACGAGCAATATTTGTACATATATATATATTTGCAATCACGTTCCCGGAAACGGCTCAAACGATTTCGATTAAATTTGGAATACAGACGAGATATCGATCTAGATAGGTCTCATGTCCGGGAAAACTAGTTTTCTCCGTATTTTCTCCATTTTCATCCGAGCAGAGCTCGGTCGCCCAGGGACTAAATTGTAATTTGTAAAAACGATATGACTTAATACTGAAAAACATAAATTAGTAGATATTAAACTATTTAGCGGTACCTACCTATAAATAGCCTGTGCCTATACTAATAATAAACAGGTGTAATGTCTGTGAAATGTAAGTTTGTATGTTGGGGGTAATCTCAGAAACTATACCCATCCTATTCTAAAAACCCTTTGTTCAGTAGGTAGGTTATATGTATGTTTGTATGTAAGCACTTTATTGTACACAAAACAGGTAAAAACATAAACATAATATGTAAGATTAAGTAAAGTAGGTACAAAGGCGAACTTATCCCTATAAGGGATCTCGGGGGGAATATAAGGGATATGTAGAATAGCCCTACAGGATTAAGTATGTGCTATATTTTATACCGTCGCTCCGCCTAGATTCTTTGTATACGCGGCGGAGCCGCGCGGGTAGCTAGTATTGTTTAAATAGGCTGATGTAAAAAAGCAAAATAAAGACCCATTTGTTTCGTTTCAATCAGACAAACAATCATATATCTAAAAATCGTTTTTTGTTTCCTAATTTGGTCAGAACGGCTTTTTCAAAGAACGCGATATTTTCCAATGCACCCCCTTAATAAAAAGTAACTTGAGTCTAACATACCATACGTTTTTTTTAGATCTTGGAAGTAGTCAGGACAGGAGTGGACAAAGGCCGCGCAGCAGGTTACGAAGCCGAAGCCCAAGGGTTTGGCCAACTGGCCATGACGCCACAGAGCAAAGGTCTGATTGGCCTTTTCAGAGGACAAACTGAGTGCAAGAAAAACAGATTCGGCAAATCCAAAGTTGATGTCAAGACTGTAAGTACTTTAACATACAATCTTAGTTTATCTCTGTGTGCATTAAGAAGTGCGAACAACTTTATAACAAAAGCAAGAAACAACAACTTCTATCAGCTCCACTTGACTGAATGATATTTCCATACTGATACTGCTATACAGGCGATCAAAAATATCTGACTAAACTCAAAACTCTATTTCTAGAGCTCCTTTCTTTGTTTGGTCAAATATTGATGCAGGTAGGTTCAAGTTAAAACTAGTTTTTCAATTCCTCGTAGAGATGGCTAAATTATGGTACAACTACGACGCCTGAATAAAGTACATATGCAGCAACTTGGTATACTTTTTTATTTAATCGTATGGCATACGTTATTTTGGCCTTTTGAGTTTGTCACTCTTTAGTACCACCCAGGGGACATGTGCAGGGTTGTGGTAGGTAGCTCCTGCGGACGCGAGTGACAGTTGTCCCCCCTTTGTCAAGTGAGTGGGCAACTCGACTATTAAAGGTCCTTAAGCCGCCCGAAGGCCTCTAACTCAGCTTAACGACTACTGTCACAGACAGCAACCGGGATCAACTGCTTAGCGTGCCTTCCAAAGCATACTGGTATACTATCATTGACCATCATCCTTATGGCGTTATTCCCGGTTGTGCGCTAAAGGAGCCCGGGGTCCGCTTTGACACCTAATCCCAATATTTGGCATAGGCACTAGGTTTACGAAAGCGACTGCCATCTGACCTTCCAACTCAGTGGGAAAACTAGACCTTATTGAGGTTAGAATGGTTTCCTAACGATATTTTCTTTCACCGAAAAGCTAACGGTAAATGGAATATTAGTACATAAGCTTCGAAAAACTCATTGGTACGAGCCGGGATTCGCGCCCCAGACCGCCGCATCCTGAACCACTAGGATACCATAGCTTCCTACTACTATCATTGATAGATAATATAGCAATTAGAGATTCGGTTTTTACAAGCTTTATATTAACTTGCATTGTTCGTATGTAAGTATGTAAATATGTAAGTTGTCCGTCAAAATTTGCAATCCATTTTTCAGTCACTTCCTGTTATCCAATTGAGCTGAAATTTTGCAAGCATGTATATTGCATGACAATGCAATATTATGATGATTTGGAGCTGATCTGATGCTGGAGCTGGAAGGTGGCCATAGGAACTCCGCAATAAAACGATACAACCCCATCGAGTTTGGGCTCGTTAGAATCGTCTCAATGAGTACTTGAAGATGGTATGCAGAAAAGTACAGTCTGCAGTAAAAGCTTGTACCAAAAATGAAATTTTTGACAGAAACTTATTTTTTTGTTGTAGATTGGTGTGCTAGGCGCAGGTTTGATGGGCGCTGGTATTGTCCACGTGTCCATTGACAAGGGCTATCAGGTGGTCATGAAGGACGCTACCAACCCTGGCCTCTACCGCGGCGTGGGGCAGATCCAAACTGGTCTGGCCAACGCTGTTAAGAGGAAGAGGATGTCAGCGTAAGTTATCCAGTCAAATATACTGAACGAAATATGGCATTGTTTAACCTTTAACTACCGTGGTATACGTCTCACAGACGTCAGCACTTTTATTTCGAAAATATTTTTGCGTATGTGTGGCGTCTGAAGCTATCCTTTCCGCTAGCTTCCTTTTTAGGGGTCCTCTAGCCGCAACCAAGACCGTAACCGCGGCGAGTGCGCACGAGTCGGTTTCGGGGCGATCGACCACGGTGTTTATGTACAAAGAATATGCACGTCTCCTGGACGTCACCTCAGTGTTAGTGTTTGTGACTCTATAGTAACTATCGTGTATCCCAGTCGTGACGTCATCTTTTAAGTTTGAGCTATATTTTTTTTATACAGAATTCTAAGAAAAAACAAGTAAGGCTTACTGTCAGTATAAGGTTCTGCTCGATACATATTATTAATTACCCGTAGGAAGCTAGTATCATTAGGAACTACACATTAGTTCATTAAAAATATGCCTAAATCATATGATGTCAGTTTTTATATGTTTAAAGTTAGGAGCTTTTCATTTATTTAATATGATGAAACATCTTATAATCAAAAGACATTTTATGTTTTATAGATAATATCTTCATAATTTATAAAAAAATAAGGCTGAACCAAGTCCGGAAATTTAGCATATCAAAAAATATCGCCTCATAATTAAAAAAATATTGTTAGCATGATTGAAGTTATTCAGTGTTTTTTATCCCATTTGTAACTACCTAATATAATTACCCAACTAGTTTAAAAGCTTTGATAATACTCGCATGTCAATAAGATTTTTTTTAATTGAGTTGAAATATGGCGTCTGTCAGACAGTACCTCGGTGTAAGTGCTACTCAAAAACCACCTCGGTAATTAAAGGTTAAACTTGTTTAAGGCGCCGTAGGCGTAAGCAAACAGAGTTGTTGAAACAAGATAACGAGTATGTTTATAATAATATGGTTTAAAAAAAATACGAATAGTAATCTTGAGGCTTTTCTGCAGGGAGATCAGTGATTCGAAACATGATTAAATTGATTAAGCAAATTTCGCTCAATAGAAAAAAATCACGAACATAGGTCTAAAAAGCACAAAAGCTAAACATAATAAGATTAGTTCTAAAAATCGGCAATATTATGTTTGAGGGAACTTAGTGATTACTTTTTTATTTATTTAAACGCACAAAAAATTCAAATTAAAAAAATATGACAACCGCGCTTCCGAACACGCACTTCCATCTCGCTCACGCTTATGCTCAGCCAGAGGGAGAGAAGACCATGAACCTACGGCGCCTTTAGGTTTGTGGCCTTTGTAATGGGCCATTTACATGGTGCAACAACTTGCATGCGATTTTAACTCGCATGCAACTAAGTAAATGGCCCTAAGCAATCAATTTGCCTAGTAGAGGGTCAAGCTTTTTTTTTGTTGCACTTATTAGTCTGTTTATGCTTACATGCTCTTTTTAAACTTGATTTATCATAAACATAAAAAAACCGGCCAAGTGCGAGTCGGACTCGCGCACGAAGGGTTCCGTACCATTCTCATCTATAAAAACGGCGAAAAAATCATGTCTTTTGTATGGGAGCCCCCCTTAAATATTTGTTTTATTTTAATTTAATTATTAATTTTTACAGTGAATATATAACTAAATACTCTGTAAATATTTCAAGCGTCTACCTGTTGCCGTTATCAATATCGAGCAAAAAAAATCACGTTTGTTGTATGGGAGCCCCCTTATATATTTATTTTATTCTCTTTTTTAGTATCTGTTGTTATAGCGGCAAAAGAAATACATCATCTGTGAAAATTTCAACTGTCTAACTATCACGGTTCCTGAGATACAGCCTTGTGACAGACGGACGGACAGCGGACTCTTAGTAATAGGGTAGGGTTTTACCCTTTGGGTACGGAACCCTAAAAACCAAAGGAAACATAAGATAGTAGCGCAATCATGATGAAAATTAGTTTGAGAAATGCGATGCAACGCAATATTTTCGGTGAAACAAACATATAATGCATATCCTAATTGAGAACTTAATTTCCAGCATCCAAAAAGACAGAATCCTAGGAAACCTTACCCCAACATTAGACTACGCCAAGTTCAAGAACGTGGACTGTGTGATCGAGGCGGTATTTGAAGATATCAACATCAAGCACAAGGTTCTCAAAGACTTGGAGGCGGTGGTGCCGCACCACTGCATCATTGCTACCAACACTAGCGCCATTCCTATCACGAAGATAGCAGCCGGAAGCAGCAGGCCAGAGAAAGTTATTGGTATGTTGATCAGATCATACATATTTTATTTTTATTGTTGCACCTTACAATTAAAATAAAATTATAATTAGTAGACAATTTCTGGATCTGGTGGTCAAAACGAGTATGAAAATGAAAAAATATTTTACGAACGATAAGCGTTGTTAATACCGCTACCTTTTCCGCTATTTGGGTGCAGTATAACAACATACTCAGAATAGGCTTGTTGCGTGGTGTTAAAACTGATAACGTCGTGTTGCTATATGGATAGTAAACCATCAAAAGATTGTAATAAAGTATAAATTACAAAATATAATTCAAATCATAAAAAGATATGAACCTTGAAAGTTTAGAAAAAAAAGTTTTTTTATTTATTGTCCAAGAGTAAATTTAAAGGTACCAATAGAATCCTTACGCTTTTATAGAAACAAATTTGTATGACAACTATGGACCTAAACGCAGTGTTTCGCGACCGAAACAGCAATTCACTTCATTTTCCATGCAACGGTTAGTACAAATTGCACGGTGTGACGTCATACTTTAAAGCCAATCAGTATGAAGCGTTTCGGCTGCTGTCAGCGAGGTCCGTCTTTAACTCGATTTTTTGGGTATTAATGTCCTTTAAATGTAGTTGCTTCCATACAAACATTTGTTCATCTACAAAAACTGGTTAAGGTCACAAGCCCATGCTATTGAGGCTGCCAAGGCATTGCAGCGCCTCGGGTATGTTCGCCGAGGCGCGCACCGACGATTTCTATGCCATCAGGCGAAAACGAGTAGCGTCGCTACTGAGACGGCTGAGAGGCAGCAGCAATAGTCTTCTGAGGGTGTTGGCGGAGCGCCTCGACTGTCCACTCTCAAGATACTGGGTTCAGGTGGCTATCGGGAGGGCCAAATAAGCCTGAACCAGTTATTCCTCACTACATAGTATAACACAAAGTCGCTTCCCGCTGTCTGTCTGTCTGTATGCTTAGATCTTTAAAACTACGCAACGGATTTTGATGCGGGTTTTAATGGATAGAGTGATTCAAGAGGAAGGTTTATATGTGTTACATAATACATGCATATAAACCCGTGCAAAGCCGGGGCGTTAAGTCATTTGTCATTTAAGTATAATTCATCTATTGTCATTATTGTCACTAACGTAGTTCATAAGTCCTCCACTGTTACTAACATCATATGGATCGACTAAAGATCTGAAATAAAGATATTTTATTTTTATTTATTTATAATACAGTGTCTTAAGCTAGTTATTTTTAAATTTTACCTACTTATCTCTAGCATGCATTACATACATTACGGCTAAAAACAGCAGTGGATTAACGTTGGTACCCCGCCCTAGGCGTGCCTGTATCGCGGGGACCAAGAAAAGGTGGTGTGTCATAAAATATGATTAGCCCGGTTGACAGACTATTGCAAAGACCTAGTTATTTGCTCAAATTCGATCGAGGCACCGAGGTAATTTGGATGTGTATGAGCGTGCTGCGGACACAACTACACGAACCATTCGTCCATAGCCTTCAAAAAAAAAAACTTATATTTCAATACAGATAAATGGAATCCTCCTTTTAAATTTAAAACTTATGTTAGAAGGTATTTGCTCTTTCATCCAAGGTATTTAAAAAAATAGTTAAAAATAAAATAAATCTAGGTATATTAAAGGTTGAACACGCCAAAACGAGGGCATATTAAATAGTCAATAAAAACATAATCAAGTACAATTAAAAAAAATATATATATTACTTTGGCTTACACTACTATCGTACATTTATAAACATACCGATGTGTTTTAATTATGCTTTGAATACGCCATTGCCCTCACTTTGCGTCGGATGCGGCTCATCAAGGTTTGCACGGCAATGTCAGGGTACTTTTTACCAGCCCAAGTCCATGTTTTTTGCAAATCAGCCACGGAATTGATTTGCCCGCCCTTCTTTTTTAATATCCCTTTCATTATGGATCAATATTCCTCGATAGGCCTGAGTTCAGGGCAATTAGGAGGATTGCAGTTTTTAGGTACCACAGCAACACCATTCTGTTTGTACCAGTCTGACACAGCTTTGGCATAGTGGCAGCTTGCAAGATCAGGCCAAAACAATGGTTGCGAATTATGATTTCTTAGAAAGGGTAAAAGTCGCTTCTCCAAACATTCTTTTTTGTAAATTTCACTGTTTACAGTGCCTGTAGTTATAAATGATCGACTTTTTTTACCGCAGCTGCAAATAGCTTGCCAAAGCAAGTACTTTTTCGGAAACTTGGACCTCTTTTTTAACTTACAGTCCTCAGGAGCATTTTTGCGACTCGTACTAGTATGAAACTTCTGGCCTGGTATCTGTTTAAAGTCAGCTTTTATGTACGTTTCGTCGTCCAACACGATGCATTTAATTTTTGTTAAGAAATTGTCGTATAACTTCTTGCCCTTCGTTTGGCCGTCAAATTCTGCTGAGCATTGCGGTCAGGTGCAGCTTGAGCCTTGTACGACCTTAACCCAGCTCTTGTCTTTACTTTTTGTACATAAGATTGTGACATTTGTACCTTTTTAGCGACATCGCGAGACGAGATCTTCGGATTTGTGTTAAAAAGCTGTAAAACTCTGGCTTCTTTTTTTTTTGTGTCTTATGCCTTGCTTTCCGCCAGTACCTGGCTTCCGTTCTACAGTCAACCGTTCCCGGAACTTTTTAAAAACAGAACAAACAGTGGATTGTGGATATTTCAATAACTTTGCTAGTGCTCTGTAGCTTAGAAGGGGATTTTCTGTGTGCTTGAGCAAAATCATTTCACGCTGCTGAAGTTCAGGGCTCTCCATCGTGAAAACGAATGTATGAAGTGATATGCTGTTATAATATTTTTTACGTCATACCTGGCCATAAAGTAGGAATTACCGCACGCTATGCGTGCGGAAAACCCCACTTCCTGGCCAAATAGAGACGTAAAATGTTGTACTTACCACGGGCGGTAATAAAGAAAGCCTCAGAGCGCATATTTATCGCCCTTGCCTTCGGCTCGGGCGTCAAATACCTGCGATCTGAGACATTCTTTGTCTAACCGCCCTAGGTAAGTAATGTACTATGGTTCATCATACTATGGAGTTTATAAATATATTACTAAATTGTTTGTATAGTCGTAAATTAAAAAAATATAAGTACATATGTATGCCCACGTTTTGGCGTGTTCAACCTTTAGTCCTAATTATCCTAAATATATTATAATAAATCTCTAAATTAAAAAAAGAATCAGCCAGTTTGAAACTAAGCTTTGTGTGTTGCGAATGTTCTCAGCATCCAATGAACGGAAAAATATAAAACATTTTATATAGGTACATTATTATTCTAGCTGCAACTTAGGATAGTTTTTATCCGACTGCGACAATTTATTAAATTTCCGAAATATACGACTTCATTAATTTTTCATTTATTTTTATTGAGATCAAACGCTGCTGCAACTGTCAGCTATAAGAAACGTCAAAAATGGCGGAATGGCTTTGCCTTTTACTTATTAATAATTTAAATCCCGTCTACAATAGACCTTTACGAGACAAATGCTAAAATATATACCATAAAAAAATATTCGATTCTGATATGAGAACTTATATGCGCAAATGTCGTATTGAGGCGTAATTTCAAAAAAATGTATCAACAAATTTGAACAATATCATTAACACGAATTTGTTTTTTTTGAATGGCAATGGCACGCGCTCTGCGCATTCTGCCAAAGTACCTGCGGCGCTACTGCGAAAACCGATACTCATTGTTCGTATATTTGCATCCCTGTCACTCGAGTATGGTTAGTGCGATAGAGATAGAGATACCCGAATATTTTCGAATTCCGAAGTTCGTGGTTATAGCTCAGGAATCGAAAATATGGTTAATAATCATAATGTTTTCTCGAAAAAGAATTTAAAATAAATATAGTCAAATGGAGAAAAAAGCAACGCAAGAGGTTATATACTTAGGTAATGACTAAGTTATAAGAGTCCAAAGTTTTAAGAGGGGGTATGTTCTGTCCCTTTTCCGCAAAACGCACCTTCATATGAAACGATTGTTTTTTACTATGACGCTCGAGGATCTTGACGTCACAGTCCCCGATCGTTTTCTCACTCTAACATGCGACATTAAAACGGTTGTAGCTTCATAATTTTTTGAGATATTTGAATGGGAGTTTCGTCATCTTCTATCTATCTATACATATGACTGACTCACTCACACACTCACTCATCAACGCACAGCCGAAACTACTGGGGCTAGAGAGTTGAAATTTACACCAGAACTACCTTTTACAACGTAGGCAATGGATAAGAAGGGATTTTTGGAAATTCTACCCCTAAAGGGGTTAGATAGGGGTGCAAAGTTTGTATAGGGGAAACTTTATTTTTTGAGCTAGAGACTTACAATTTTGTATAAAGATTACCTACTTATTAGAATACAAATAAAGTTCTCTCAACGTTTCGGAAAATTCTGCCCCTAAGGTGGTTAACAAAGGGTGCAAATTTTGTATGGGGTAAACTTTATCACTTTAGCAAGAGACTTAATACTTTGTAGAAATATTACTTATTAGAATTCAAATACCTAAAGTACTTTCAGCGTTTTGGAAAATTCTGCCCCTAAGGGTATGAAAAAGGGGTGCAAAGTTGGTAAAAGGGATTTTTTGAGCTAGAATCTCAAAACTTTTTTGAAAGATTACATAATAAAATAAAATAATATACTTTCAGCGTTTTAGAAAATTCCACCAGTTAGGGGTGTATAAGGGGGTGCAACGTTTGTAAATATCTTTTTTAGCGAGCGACCTTTGTTGAAAGATTACTTATTACAATACTTGCAAATAAAGAATTTTCAGCGTTTTTGACAATTCTACCCCTAAGGGTTATCAAAAGGGGTGAAAATTTGTATGAAGGAAACTTTTTTTTTGAGCTAGAGATTTGTAATTGTGTAGAAATATTATATATTAGAATACAAATATACAAGATGTCCCAGAAATTGACGTCAAGCCGAAAACGGATGATAGACCGGACCGAGTCATAACAGTTATCAGAAAATTTCAAAAAAAATACCAACTCATGTTCTTTTAAAATGAAGGTCACTTTAAAAATTGAAAATTTACGACGATTGACCAATTAATGAATAAATTTAAAAAAAACCAACACGAGTTGGATTTTTTTTGTATTTTTATGATATGACTTTGGTCTATCATCCGTTTACGGCTTGACGTCGATTTCTGGGACACAATGTATAGGTAAATTACTTTCAGTGGTTTGGAAAATTCCACCCGCTAAGAGGGGGATAAAGAGGTGCAATGTTTCTATGGGGGAAACTTTTTACTAAGGTAGAAACTTAAAACTCTGTAGAAAGATTAAGTACTTACCTACTTATTAAAATACAAAAAAGTACTGCCAGAGTTTTGGAGAATTTCACCCCTTAAGGGGTTTATAAAGGGGTGCAAAGTTCGTATGGGAAACCCTTTTTTTAGTTGGAGACTTAATAGGTTTTGGAAAAAATACTTGCCTATTACAATAAAAAAAACTTAAGTGTTATATTTTTAATTTTTCCCTGAAAAGCGTTCAAAGTTTGTATGGAGAGCAAGAAAATTTTGAAGTATGAGATTTGTAACTTCGATGTTAGCCTGTTTAGACTATAAAACTTATTTTAGCGTTTTTTTGAAATTCATCCCCTAAAGGGGATTATAAGGATGTTCAAAGTTTGTATGGGGAGCAAGACATTTTTAAAATAAGGGATTTGTAACTTCGGTTTTAGACTGTTTGCTAAGCTACTACAAAACTTATTTCAGCGTTTTTTTAATTCATCGGCTAAGAATAAGGGTTTCAAATTTTTGGAAGTAAGAGATTTGTAACTTCTGTTTTAGACTGTTTAAGTGTTTACTAAAAGACTAGGTACAAAACTAATTTTAATGATTTTTTTAAAATTCATTCCTTAAACATACATTTAGACGATGACATGGTAATATGCGGACGAAGTCGCGGGCAACAGCTAGTCCTAAATATACTCGAGAGCAATGGGAGATGATGATCCTATATCAAGTTCCAATAACAATTTTTGAAATACTCAATTCTCATGAGCATAGTTAGTCACATAGGTTTGTTGGAAAACTAAGTGACTTAAATATTATTCAGAAATATTAAATATAAACATATATATATTAGAATAGGTACATAACTAAATGAACCATGTACACTAAAGCTATAATGATATGCATGATATGCAGTTAAGCCTTTTCCAATTATAGTAGTATTGATAGGTAGATTTAGTATGGGTCGCTTTAGATCGTCATAGATCATTTGCTGGTCGAAGCGGCATATTAAGGCCCACAAACCAAATACTTAATAATAAATAAATGGGTCGTGTTGGTCGCAGGCATGCACTACTTCTCCCCGGTGGACAAGATGCAGCTGCTGGAGATCATCACGCACCCGGGCACGAGCACGGACACGGCGGCGGCCGCGGTGGCGGTGGGGCTGCGGCAGGGCAAGGTCGTCATCACCGTCGGCGACGGGCCCGGCTTCTACACCACGCGCATCCTCTCCACCATGCTCAGCGAGGCTATTCGGTATGGGTCGTGTTGGTCGCAGGCATGCACTACTTCTCCCCGGTGGACAAGATGCAGCTGCTGGAGATCATCACGCACCCGGGCACGAGCACGGACACGGCGGCGGCCGCGGTGGCGGTGGGGCTGCGGCAGGGCAAGGTCGTCATCACCGTCGGCGACGGGCCCGGCTTCTACACCACGCGCATCCTCTCCACCATGCTCAGCGAGGCTATTCGGTATGGGTCGTGTTGGTCGCAGGCGAGCGTTTTTCAAAAAAAGTGTACAAAGCTATTTGTTTTCAGAATTTGTTTTTTTTTTTGGTTTTCTTACTCAGAATCTTTGATACCTACTATCGATCCTCATACAAGAAAAAAAGTGTCCTAAATATTCCATTCTATTTATATATTTTTATTTTTGATATCCAAATTACATTATAGTTTAATACTCTAAAAATATAAATTAAATAAATAATGTATTCATTCAACCGTAGAAAGTTAATAAAAAGCAACGACTCCATTTTACTCCCTGTGCGAAATTTGCCACCACTTTTGTCCGGACGCTACTAATAACAATTTTAAATTAACTTCTGTAACTTCAAATTATTCCATGCAGATTTTTTCATAAAATAACAGTATCTGTATTTTTTTATTGTACATAATAAAAATAAAAATAGCTAAAGTAATGTTACATCTTATAGTTTTTGACATAGCTATAATAAAAAATCTTCCTTTTCACCCGCTTTTCCAAACATTGAATATCTCCGAAACATAAAACCGCCTTATGGTACCGTTACACGTGGACCATCACTAATATTGTAACAGTCCTGTAATACGTATTTTCCTGAAGGAAGGTTTAAAATAGTATTTTTTGTACTCGACGATTAAAATATGTGTATTAAGATTTCATAGAGAATACTGCAACGTCACTCTTTTCATAGTTGTAGTCCATGTTACTGTCGAAACAATCGAAATAACTACTTTTCGATACGCTCCAGACAACTAAAATAAATTCGACCAATCACGTGGCTGCTTTACTGAACTGTAATGAATTGGACCAATAGAATCGCTTTGATGTCGTACGCTCGTTGATGTCTTTTAAGATATCAACAAGCGTACGAGCGATGAGCTGCACTTCGTTTCAACTGTATCGAGTTTGTTTAATTAGTTCAGTTGACTCGTAGAAAATTAATTTTAATGAACTCGTACAAAAAGTATTGTTCACAATAGTGTTATAATCAAGCTTTTTAATCTCGTACCTTACTTAGGCCACTCAGCAAGCTTCGTGGCCTAAACACGGTACTCGACTAAAAAGCTCTCTATTATAACACAATTGTGAAATAGTATTTTTCTACTCCTGAACCGTTATCTGTCATTTATATAGGCTGTAGCTCAAATACAATGACACCACTAATAAGTCGTCGAAAAACTCTATGCTCTATGGCCCAAAAACGAACTGTTTAGCGTACTTTTTTGGTTCATACATTTTTCATAAAAGCTCTGTTTAACTTTTTTTAAATCAGCCGCTATATTGCAGTGGTGCCAACTTCATAAACAAATATTTCGAAATAATAGTATTTTATGCAACTGTTGTATAAGAAGGGTCTTAAAAGGCGAGTGGCGTGGGTTGGCATGGACCATGGATGGGCAATTAAAGACGCCACGAGCGTTTTTAGACCAGTTATACACCGTTGCATACAATACTTTTTCTACGACAAATTTTAAATAAATAGCAGACTACAGAATAGTTAAACTTTTCAGGCAGCAAGTTTTCTATTCGTACTTTTGCTACTCACGCAATTTCTTTAGGAGTGCAGTTATTAATTTCTTCGACCATTTTAAAAGGAACGTACACTTTTGTCTTCACAAACACGAATAATCTTAATCGTTTAGGACTAATAGTTTATCATCTTTCGTCTTTTCATTTTGAACTGTATTTTCGTGGGAAATCGGAAATGTGACAGCTCTTGCTTATGGTTTGTTTTGTTTTTAATTTGTTTGCACTTGCCATCCGAACCAAACCAAATCCGGACCCGGACCGAATTCGAGCTGTTTATTTTTATAAATAATACCAATTATTTATAAAACATGTAATTTAACACACAATGTATGATAATTTATTATTATTGTAGTAAATAATTTATAATATACAAATGTTAAATCGTAAATAAATACTTTTATTTCGAAATATATGTTTATAAAGTTGGCACCACTGCAAAATAGCGGCCGATTTAAAAAAAAGTTAAACAGTGCTTTTATGAAAAATGTATGAACCAAAAAAGTACGCTGAACAGTGCGTTTTTGGGCCATAGAGCATAGAGTTTTTCGACGACTTATTAGTGGTGTCATTGTATTTGAGCTACAGCCTATATAAATGACAGATAACGGTACAGGAGTAGAAAAAAGTATTTATTTACGTTTATGATGCAAACTATACACAGAAATTTCTTACTTTCCATAATATGACTGCATATATTATTTTATAGTATTAGACTTATTTTTATAGACTCTAATTCAATATTAGATCTTACAGGACAAAAAATGCGTATTAATTTTAAAGCTTTTATCTTATTCCTCTAAACTTTTGGCTTTGTCTATTAACTTAAGAATTTAGAGATATTGTTGTGGATTTTTAAAACTCTAATTCAATATCGACTAAATTATAAGCTAATTCTGGTTTGACGTAGTCGCGGGTGTTTTTTTTTTCTAAAAACTTAACGGTGTAAAGCGTCATACATATTATAAACGATGAAGCTTAAACTTTGCACTTTAATTCAATATTCACAAATCATCAATAAAAATAAATAAATACCTAATTTATATCTAACCCTCGTTCTAACTTTTCTTCATATAATACAAATATGCTTGAAAATAAGTCATATGCCATATAAGCATAACTTTTCCGACTTTAGAATTATCAAAACTTCTAGGGCCAAAATCCGGTTTCACTACTGAGCTATTCCAGATCGTCACATTTTTGTATGCAGTCTTTTTTTATTTATATGGTCGTGACGCACTGGAAGAAAAAACTTACATACTTAGTAAAATCTGGGACACATTTTTTCTTGTATGAGGATCGATAGTATCAACGATTCTGAGTAAGAAAAATCAAAAAATTTCGAATTCTGAAAAAAAAAAGCTTTGTACACTTTTTTTGAAAAACGCCCAGGCATGCACTACTCATCCCCGGTGCATTGCACTATGACATAGTTTGGTGAATCCAAACCAATTTTATATAAACCATTCTAAGGCCGAGCCAGAAACGCAAGTGGAATATAATTCATGCAAATTGTCAACTCGTTCTCCAAGCGGTGGTCACATATTTTTCATTGGTCTCTCAATAAATCCTTTGAAAATTTACTGTTAACAACACAACTGGCTAAAGCCGTGAAAATTAAGGTTTTTCTTGAACCGATATCTGCTTTTGTGTAACATTTTGTATGACGTGTGACACAAAACAAACGTACCAAACACAAAATGTACCTCAAAAGCAGACTTTGGTTTACACAAAAACCTTAATTTGGACAGTCTTACCCAACTGACATGTTATAATTTTCTTCATACCTATATTCCGTTTTTTTTATTCAGGCTTCTCCAGGAAGGAGTGGATCCTAAGGTTCTGGACAAAATGACAACGCAGTTTGGCTTCCCCGTGGGCGCGGCGACGCTGGCCGACGAAGTCGGTATCGACGTCGGATCACATATTGCGGCAGATCTCGCTAAGGTGCGCGTCACTCATTTATTTTATCAAATACTGCCGTATGAAAAACCATTTGTGACAAAATACGAAATAGGCTGTGTTGTATCAGAAGTGACGAAAATTAGAGATCTAGGTGTAATAAGCCAACTTAAAGTTTATGTTTTTTTTGATGAACTCCACTATGTACGCATGGACGCGCCAGGGGTACATTTTATGCTCACGTAGATTAAATAGTAAAAAAGGCGGCACAGATGCTCGGTTTCCGGAGAAGAAACTCTAGCTACTTTAACAAGCAGCCAACTAAAACAATCCTGTATAACACTGGTACGCAGCCATCTCGAAACCGCCTTGATTGTTTGGAGTCATCTACCAGGGTCACTCGCAACGGGTTGAGAGCCTTCAAAGGACCTTCACAAGATACCTTGCATTTGGTACTTGCTTTTCCCACAGAAATACATATAACAGTCGTCTTGCTAAGTTTAATATGGACAGCTTGCGTGATCGGCGGCGAATGTTAGATTTATATTTCCTGCACAAGGTAAATGTAATGGGCAAATGAAATGCTGCAATCTATTAGAGAGTCTCGTTAACAGCTCGCAATTACCCTCGGCGCTCTATAACAAAACCTTTCGCTATACCATTCACCAGTAGGACGATCACGTAACGCATTGTACGAACGTCGGGTAGGTCTAAATGTCACTTTTTATATGGAAAATTGACAGTTATATTGTACCGACGCGTGTTCGGAACGTTACGTGATTACCCCCCAGGACTAACCTTGGATTGTAGTTTCGTATGGTAAGAATTTGCTCGAGTTTTAAAGAGTTTGTCAGCCAAAATAAATCCATCGACATCTTCTACGACCGTTTACCTGAGTTTAAATCGACATCATTGCCGAAACTAAAATAATTCTGTCGCCATTATTAGTTCTATAGATATTTACATATATATTATGTTAATATTAGTGTAATACATGCATGTATTATACATATAAACCTTCCTCTTGAATCACTCTATCTATTAAAAAAAACCGCATCAAAATCCGTTGCGCAATTTTAAAGATCTCTAAGCATACATAGGGACAGACAGACAGCGGGAAGCGACTTTGTTTTATACTATGTATATACATGATGTGGATGTACTTAATAAATAAATAAAAAATAAAATACTCCCTTGGTCAATTTATGATGGGTCGTGATTCACGGTCCTTGTTTAAACGTGCCGCGGAGAGATTTTGGATAGAAATGTCTTATAAGCATAACACATCTGCGCTGGGCCACAGTCCATTTATTTTTATCCATGAGTGGATGCCCGATATATCTAGGTTGATGATGAAGATTTATCAGGATCATTTATGTCATATTAATATAATAATAGAATCCACAATTTTTCAGGCATTTGGTGACCGAATTAGTGGTGGCAACATCAACATTATGCAAGACTTAGTAAAAGCCGGATTCATGGGACGCAAATCTAGCAAGGGATTTTACGTTTACGAGAAGGGCACCAAAAACAAGGAAATCAATCAAGATGCTGTTGCCCTCGTGAAGAAATATTCACTGGCACCTCTTGGATCCAACACCGTTGAGGATCAACAATTAAGAATGGTGTCTAGGTAACTACCACTAGCACCACTACCACTACCGGTTGTGGTACTATGCTCATACCTTTTGCTCCATCAATAAATAAATCATCATTAAAATCCTTTATCAGTCATTAACGCCATCTTTGACTTTTGAGCGCTCGAATATTCAAGGAAAGTAAATACGATTGTAGTGTCAAAATTGCAAACAGTTACTTTCTACCGATATAATTGAATACCAGTGGTCAATACCACTCGTTTTTCAATTATCTATCGCTATTTCAAAATAGCATTTCAAATTTTTTTACTGTTTTCGAGTGGAAGAGTCGAGCGCTCGAAAGACAAAAATCGGTCCCAGGTCTCCTTTAAGTTTCATGAGATGTTTTGATTTTAAAATGATATGGGATTGAAATTTCAATATTCTTAACAGGTTTGTGAATGAGGCTGTATTGTCCTTGGAAGAAAAGATCTTGCACAGCCCTCTGGAAGGCGACGTTGGCGCCGTTTTCGGGCTCGGATTCCCGCCTTTCACTGGAGGACCTTTCAGGTAACTAATCTATCTCGTTTGTGTCGCAAATCGAATGTGTCACCACTGTGTTTTGTCGGATAATGGAACCTCGGTGGAGTTAGCTTTCCCTGTAACTGCACACTAAAATTAAATATTTTTCTCAGGTGGGTCGACCAATTTGGAGCTGATAAACTGGTAAAGAAGATGGAGGAATACCAAGTACACTATGGAGCACCATTTAAACCCGCTCAAACCCTTGTAGACATGGCAAAAGACCAGAGCAAGAAATTCCACAAGTAACTACTGCCTATTTAAATTGAGTAATGAGTAGTTTACATCAGAGATTTTGTGTTCATGACAGACACAGTGACGAATGGTCGAGGATATTGACAGTTGATATAATTATGTAAACTAGTTTGTATAAGTGAAACCCAGAAATTGGAATATTGTATTTTGATTATATAAATGTCGCTAATTATTAATTTTAGCAAACTTCAATCATGTAAAAAAGAAAGCTCTGTTTTCAGTATTTCATAAAAGAATTGGTGAAATATATATTGCATCGATTGTTGTAACTTATTAAATTATTTTATTTTATATACGGTATTATTTTTATCAAATAACCTGTGATATCAGACAGCAGCGGCACTAGTACTGACAGAAGAACGAATATAGAAATCTAGCAGGGCTCTGTGATCAGATATCACGGAACGAAACAAATCGGTTCTTAAAGTATGGTGTGGAAGACGAGGATTTACCAAGTTATTTTTTATTCAGGCCAATATAAATTGTTAGCCTTGCATTTGTCGCAACTACCGACAGAGACGCAGCTATAGTTGGTATGAGAGCAATACAGGCATGGGTATATAAAGAGGGCTGCCAGATGGGCACTAGACCCTTGTCTAATGTGCCTAGTACGCGGGCTACTGCGTTACAAACTTGAGAGCATCAGGTGACTGAACGGACGATTTTTTTCGTCATAATATTGGATTAACTATCATTTGATGACAAAATTAATCGGGAGGAAATTTTATTTTTTTACGTGTTTGGGAAGCTGCTATTGCTGGTCAACCAACCGACGGAGCCGCAGCTGACGTCCACGGTGCTTCATGATACAACATTCTGAACCTTCTCACAAGTTATCGCCCGGGGGGAAGTGACTGACAAAAAATGCTCGCGGGCTAAAATGGTTAATTCGTCTGAAATAGACGTAAAAGCCTATGACAATGATGATGAGGGACAAATGTTTTAAGGCTCTCTACACAATGGGCCATCATGGCCCATTATACAGAACGCAACTATGCGTTAGTGGGAGAAACATACTTCCATCCATGGCGTTCCAACGCATGAAGTCTGAAGCCTGCTCCATACAATGGGCCATCATACATGACGCAACTATGCGTTAGACGGAGAAAGACTACCGGCCAAGTGCGAGTTGGACTCGCGCACGAAGGGTTCCGTACCATTATCTATAAAAACGGTCCCGTTTTACTCTTAGAGTACGGAACCCATACTTCCATCGCATTTCAACGCATATGTGCGTCCCTGTCCTGCGCCATGTGTAGTAGTCGTAGGACTACTACACATGGCGCAGGACAGGAATAGGATAACAAGTAGTTGTTATGGCGATTTTTTGGCTGAATGCTGCACTTTGTGAAGAAAGCAAGCCACTTTGCAGTGATAGTAGGGGCCAAACTGAGTGATTTGACCCGCAGCAGCGGAAGTTTCACCCCTTAGGAACAGAGATGGCGCCACTTCTTCAAAAAATAATTCGAAAAATTGTCCTAGCTAAACTAATGGGCCAATTTAAATGTACCTCAAATGAAAGCTTATTATATATATTTGTTACAAAAAAATATATTCAGAAAACTTTTGGCAAAAACCAGCATGTTAAGTTTTTTTTTTCTTACTTGATTGGTAGTTTTTACTTGATTTCATTAAAAAAAATGTATACAACATGAATGGTTTAATGCATATATATATTACTGAGTAAATAACAAGTATTATAAAAATAACTTAGACACCAATACCTTTCTTACTTCACGAAATATTAAAGATTAAATGTGAGCGCCATTTCTTTAAAAAATATTTAAAAAAATTGTACAAGCTAAACTAATGGGCCAATTTTAATTTATAATACCTCAAATGAAAGCAACACAAAAAAATAAAAATAAACATATTCAGATTTTTTTGACAAAAACCGGCATGTGAAGTTTTTTTTTTTACTTAATTCGTAATTTTTACTTGATTTTATTAAAAAAATGCATGCAACATGATTTTTTTCTAAATTAAACTAAATAAAATGGAAGTAAAAATGCATAAGTATTATAAAAAGAACACCGTCGAGGATATCCTCTTGTGGCATTGCCCACATGACGCTGGCTGCGCTACCTCTCTGTATCGCGAGGGCGATCCTTTGAGAGAGGTAAGCGCCAGCCCTAGGGTCGCCTGAGGTGTTGATGAGCCGCCTCGACAAAGCTCTCATGAACGACCTCATGTCAGCTGACCAGCGACCCAATGTCAAAGACTATTTAAGTACATATATGTTTATCAAATATTTTTATTAAAATGTAAATTTCCTCTTCGGGTTCACCGGTTCAGCGGCATAGTTGCTTCCTAGATATATTATATGTTGTTTAGTAGTTGGCGAATTTATGTACAATTTTTACCTTTAAATCTGATAGGACTACCTACTCACATTGAAAAGTTATGTTTACTTAGATAATAGATATATAACGATAATAGATATATTACCTCTCTCAAAGGATCGCCCTCGCGATACAGAGAGGTAGCGCAGCCAGCGTCATGTGGGCAATGCCGCAAGAGGATATCCTCGACGATGTTCTTTTTATAATACTTATGCATTTTTACTTCCATTTTATTTAGTTTAATTTAGAAAAAAATCATGTTGCATCCATTTTTTTAATAAAATCAAGTAAAAATTACGAATTAAGTAAAAAAAAACTTCACATGCCGGTTTTTGTCAAAAAAATCTGAATATGTTTATTTTTATTTTTTTGTGTTGCTTTCATTTGAGGTATTATAAATTAAAATTGGCCCATTAGTTTAGCTTGTAAATTTTTTTTAAATATTTTTTTAATAAATGGCGCTCACATTTAATCTTTAATATTTCGAGAAGTAAGAAAGGTATTGGTGTCAAGTTTTTATTTTTTGTGTAGGTACAAATAGAGCCACTTTAAATAAAAATAATTACCTAGTAATTTTAAAGTAAGTAATTATATTTTTTTGGAATTCAGCCCCAGGAAAAAACTCTTTATTCAAGTTTTATTATTTAATAAAATAAATTAGGTAATTTCTCTTCATATGACACATTCAACATTAATATGAGAACGCTCGTTGCGCTTGAAGATTTCATTAAATTTATTTGTAGGTAAGTAGACCGCGCACTATTAAACTTAAATATTTCGTGAACTATAAAATATATTTATGTTTTATTTTATACTTTTTATAAACCCAGTGCATTAAAAAATTCATGTAGCATGCATTTTTTTTATGAAATCAAGTAAAAACTACAAACAAAGTTAATAAAACTGAATAGGCCGTTTTTTGCCAGAAGATTTTGGTATATCTTTTTATTTAATTTAATTATAAACAATTTATACAATGCGCTTTCATTTGAGATATTACACATTGAAATTAGTCCATTTCTTTAGCTTGTATACATTTATAAATATTTTTTAAAGAAGTGGCGCTCTCATTTTAACTTTAATATTTCGTGAAGTATGAAAGGTATTGGTGTCAATTTTTTTTATAATACTGGTTATTTACTCAGTAATATATAATATGCATTAAACCATTCATGTTGGGTACATTTTTTAATGACATCAAGTAAAAACTACTGATCAAGTAAGAAAAAAAGTTAACATAAAAAAAAAAGTTAGTTTGCTAAAAGTTTTTTAAATATATTTTTTTATAACTTAAATATATAATGAGCTTTCATTTGAGGTATTACACATTATTTGTTCATTCGTTTAGCTTGTATAATTTTGTGAAATATTTTTAAAGAAATGGCGCTCACATTTATTATTTATTTTTTCGTGAAGTAAGAAAGGTATTGGTGTCAAGTTTTTTTTTTATAATACTTTTTATTTACTCAGTAATATATATATGCATTAAACCATTCATGTTGTGTACATTTTTTTATGAAATCAAGTAAAAACTACCAATCAAGCCATTTTGCCAAAAGTTTTCTGAATATATTTTTATTATATTTTTTGTAACTAAGATATATAATAAGCTTTCATTTAAGGTATTATACATTAAAATTGGTTCATTCGTTTAGCTTATAGCATTTTTTTATATATCTTTTTAAAAAGGTGGCGCCATCTCTGTTCCAAAGGGGTGAAACTTCCGCTGCTGCGGGTCAAATCACTCAGTTTGGTCCCGACTATCACTGTGCAAAGCGGCTTGCTTTCTTCACAAAGTGCAGCATTTTGTTCATAACAAGTAGGACTATAGAGCCTTGAAACAAACTAGTGCGACCTGCAATGGCAGTCAATAGTAAATTTGACAATAACTGTCAAGTTTACTATGGACCGCCACCGCAGGCCGCGCCAGTCTGTGACGGAGGTCACAGCCTTAATAGGGAACATTACGCAAAGCTCTGCGTAGGGGGCGACACTAACACAAACCGTAAACAAACCGCCATGACGTACACCGTCATATTTATTAAGGCGCTGTCAACACCAAAAACGCGCACACTGTATATTTGTATCGGAGTAAACGAGAGCGAGTGTTACTTGAGCGGCCAGGTTTTAGACGAAAATAATGAATAAAAATTAAAATAAAAAAAAGTGTGGATTTTTTGTGAAATATGGCTCGTCTACGGTTTAGGTATGAATATGTGGACTTCATGTTTTTAATTGCAGACCTATACGTCAAAAAAATAAGGACATAGAACCGTTTAAGATGATTTTAAGACCAATCTTTGCAATTATTTTCTATCGAGCCGATTTCATCCAATTATGTTTCGAGTCCGTCTACGGTCTTGGAAATATGATGAATATTAACATTTTTTTTTTGATGTGCTAGAACAAATAGTTTTTCTTAAACAACTGCTTAAATAATATCAATTTCAACAAATTTGGTCTTGTCAGCCTCTTAACCTAACAAACAACAACATAAAATTGATGAAAACGCGTCAAACTACAATAGTTTTACTATCTTTCGTATGTAAAATACCTGTACTGTGATATTAAAATGGCATCTTATAGCCATTTAAAGGTGGATGAGGGTTTTTTTTGCTTTTTGCGTATTCCCGCTTCCCATAGTTTTCGTATCATCGTTTCCTTCGGAAATTAATGATGCCCTTCGTTCTTGCATCCAATTACGCAGCACTGATTTTTTTTTTTTATATCTCTATTTATTATGAATAGGGGTTTTGTCACGCAGTGACTATACTGCACTGATGCATTTTATTTATTGAAATATTCTCTTCCCTATTTGATCCAGAGCTTTGAAGGACTTGTCAAAGTTGTCAATGGCTTAATTGCATCCTGTCCGGCGGCCATGATAAGCCATTGTGTAGAGGAGCCTTAACATTTAGGCCCGTCGAGACGAGCGAAAAACTGTCTGTACTAGATTCCCTTTGACCTTCCTCAGCAGTCCGCCGCGCTCGGACTTCTGGACGTACCATAAATGCAGGACGCACGGCGTCTGGTAAGAAGACGCTACACGAGCGAAATCGGCAGAACTGCTGAAATCATCCTGTGGAGCGTCTCCTTATGGTCTACCGTACCTACTCATGGACGTATAATACGAGGGATGGAAAGGCTCCTAAGCAGCAAAATTTAAAATTTCGAATCTCGAACTTCGTATATCTCTGTCTCTGTCGCACTTATGGTTCATGGTACTCGAGCGACAGAGACGGAACTATACGAAGTTTGAGATTCGAAGTTCGTGGTAGCGCCGCTGGTCTTAAAATGGCATGGCTTTTGGATGGCTTAAGAGAAATAAGGCGCGTCTAGACGAACAAGCGCGGTGTTTTCGGCCCGTCTGGATTTCTGCAGCATATAGGTTCATGTGCAGGATGCACGGCGTCCGGCAAAACCAAGGTCACTTAGTACTAGATTCCCAGTGATCATTTCTCTTTCTGTCACACTTATCGAGATTTGTATGCTACCATCTCGTTCGCACGTGGTATTATTGTAACCATAGCTAGTCTGCATCACACTGGCGCGGCCTGCGGTGGCGGTCAATAGTAAATTTGACAGGTAATGACAAGTTTACTATTGACCGCCGCGGCCAGGCCGCGCCAGTCTGTGAGATGCTTTAAGCCTGTATCACACTGGCGCGGCCTGCGGTGGCGGACCATGCAAATTTGACAGCTAATTACAAGTTTTCTATTGACCGCCGCGCCAGTCTGTGAGAGGCCTTATACGTCCATGCCAGTGATCTTCTTCCGCCATGGACGTATGATATCTTCCGCATTCCGCCGCGCTCGGTCGGACCATGCTATGCGAACTTAGAACTTAATGCAAATCCAGTTTCATATTGATAATAGTGTCACCTACTACTAAGATAGGTCGCGAACTCTCTGAAGCTCTAGCGATTGCTAGGCTAGGCTGTCAAGGTATTTCAAAATTCGCCGTATAGACATAAGACATCAATAGCCTAGGGGTACAGGCGGCGGTATATGGAGTCGATGAGCCGAGGTTCAAACCCCGCGACCGACGCACTTTTTGTATGTTTTGTACATTCAAAGAAAAGTTTTAAGTATCGCAGAAGAGATGGCGCCTGTATACGCAAGCATTAAATGCCTTCTCAATTTGGTCGAGTTGCCTGTCTATCTCAGTATGTATATTGTAGTATTTGTAGTCTTTGGGTCGGACGTCTGTACGCCACTATCTATAGCTGTCATGTTTTGGCCAAACGTCAATC
The DNA here is from genome assembly GCA_963854355.1 of Epinotia brunnichana. Classification (NCBI taxonomy): domain Eukaryota; kingdom Metazoa; phylum Arthropoda; class Insecta; order Lepidoptera; family Tortricidae; genus Epinotia; species Epinotia brunnichana. The sequence continues at coordinate 14,701,328 of OY977939.1, read as the reverse complement.
ACTTTGTTGACTAGACTACAAACTATTCAAAGAGAATAATTTAAACTCCTGACTGTATTGTATATGAAGATAAAGTAAAGAATATAAACAATCTACTTATTGAAGATCTCGAAAATAATAAATAAAATTATTCTACGTCATAGGTACAAGACATATTGAATCGAAGAACAAATTTATACGTTACCAGAAGTGCCCTTAACCGTGATCAATAAAAGCTTTTATTTACATTCTAAGAAAGGTAAATTTCTTGTTCTAATCAAGGTAAGATGCTTGCTGTATTCATAGCATCATATTGTATTGTAGAAACCTTACAGTCTATTATAAATATTTGCTTTTTCCCTTCAATAAACTATCTTTCTCTTTCAGGTTAGTTTGTTTCCTTCAACCTGTAAGGCTGCTAATAAGGACCAGTAGCTATTAGCTGCCCAAAAAAAAAACGTAGCTCGAGTATAGTTAATCAAAGTTAGTTTTCATAGAAAAATTGTATTTTTATTATTGCATGGATATAATTGTATTACCAACTGCACTGCAACTGCATTAGGCAAGCATCAAACAATTAGATTGCTGTATATGAATTAAATTCAACTTGCTATAACTAGTAAGAAAAGATGTTAATCAAATTTGATTCTATTACAAATAAGCCTGTCAAACGTGTTCTGGGCCACATTTTATACCTTTTGTTAATATCCATTTTGGTTCCAACATTTGTGTATTTTGAATTGTGCATAGTGTTACCAACTGTTGAAAATGATATGTCAAGGCAAGCAATCCATCTGTGTATGGCATTTTTTTTGTTACTTAATATTATGGGAAATTTGATATATGGAATGTTTACCAATAGTAGTATTCAAGGAAAAATGTTAGATAGCAAACAAAGCTCTGATTGGAGCTTGTGCTCGGTATGTGAATGTCTGCGTCCTCCCCGGGCGTGGCACTGCAACATTTGTGATATATGCATTTTAAAAAGAGACCATCACTGCACTTACCTAGCTCAATGTGTTGGTTATTTCAACTATAGATATTTTATACTTTTAACTCTTGATATATTCATTGCTATGGTGTATGCATTTTATTATAATATTCGATTTTTGGCTACATTCATATCATGGAACCATGGACTAGCGCTTGTTCAATTTATTTTTCCCTTAGCCAATTTTGTGGTAGATTTTGGCTATGAGAGTCTGTATATTTTCATAGTTGTTATCAATTTCGTAGTAGCTTTGTTTACGGGATTTTTAGTTTACTATCATTTTAGCAATGTTTTAAAAGGTCAAACTACACCAGAAAGGAAACAAAAGGAGTGTACTTACGATAAAGGATGGAAACGGAACATTATAGAAGTATTTGGTGCAAGATGGTATTTGACATGGATTTTGCCATTCGTTCAGAGCCCCTTGCCAGGTGATGGCATACAGTGGCATGATGAAGATAAACGTAAATGAATCATCAGTTTTAATTTACTCAAGAAGCCAATATGCTTACATTGTCGAAGTTTATATATACAACTTTGTGCCTAGAAGTATGGTACCCTACTTAAATTCATTCACAAAATAATTATAACTGAAGCTTTATGTTTTTAATATTTTATTGTATTAATACCTGTACTAAAGTCTTATTGAAAATATATAATTCTAATAATTAGTTATGATTGACACATCATGTTCGTGAGATTACATAATTTCATTTAAAAAATAAATTTATTTATTAAAATAAAATGTCTGTCATGTTAGTTATTGCCTGTCAGGAATGTTAGAGTTAGGTAATATTTGTGCAAGGTATCTACTGCGAATCCTGTCTGACTGAACTTGTGCAATGTCTTGTGTTGCAGGAGGCTGGTCATCATCCCACTCTTGGGGTCTTGAGTCAGTTTCCTCTTGATCTGTGTATTCTTCACTATCCAATAGGTTAGCAGTCTCGTCAATTGGTCTAGTCCTGAAAATTGAATTGGTGTTTTTATGATTGATCTCTCATAAATATTTTCGCTCATTAAAAGAAAAAGATTCAACAGCTCATGTCTCATGCTCTACCCAAGCAGCAAAACTTAGTCGTATGAAAGTCGAGAGCACGTTCCTATTTTCACCTAAAGCTGAGAAAAGGGTCTTTAAACTGTCGAGTAATAGATCTAACGTTTACTCGACGCGATTTGGGCGCAAATTACTCAGCTTAAAGTGCTATAATTGTCGTAAAATAGTCGAGTTAAGAGCCAAATGATGCTATAAAAGTCGAGAAAAAGCGACATACAGCACTATTAATGCTATAATAGCAATCATTTCAGCATTAGTCGACTAATATGTCGGTTGAAAGCAACGAAATTGCTTTTACTCGACTTAATAGTGCTGTGATAGCTACTTTGTTGCACTCACTCAGCTGTTTAGTCGATTGATCGCAACGAGGCGAGCTTTATAGCACTAAATGTTAGAAGCATTTCAGTTTTATAAACGTCTGTTATTTGTGTTAAGAAAATACGAAAACATTGAAGTAAGTACAAAATATTAAATTTATTTCTACTTAGCACTATATAGAATGGTAGCCATGTTCTTGAAAATAATATGTTTTCGGTGTTAGCTGTTATTCGTGTAAGATACTAAATTTCGATGCGAAATTTTATTTTTCGATTAACTTCCTTATATTTTTAGTTATTGTTTTAATAGGTATTAAGAAATTATTTATAAAAATAAAATATCAAAAGGAATTGTTCCGAAGTACGTTTGCCATCTTACGACCTTTATCGACTTTTAGTTGAAAAATAGAAAATATATTACATTTACATTGCTGTAGGTGCTATAACAATCACTCTTAGAACGTTCTCACGGCAGGTGCTGTAATAGTGAATCGATATCTTTTATATAACACTTAGTGCTTTAAGAGTAACTGGGATGCTATTTGGTCATATAAGCAGCTTTTTTACCATTATAATGCTTCCACGGGAACAATGTCGAATGACGGTGCTATAAAGACTTCTTCAGCAGCTAATTCGAAAATTAGAAGCTTTTATACAGCTAATTTAGCACAAACAGTGGTATAAAAGTGAGATTTGATACCTTTATACAATAATTGAGTAAACGCGCTGTAAACATGTCGAGTAAACGTTTAGTCGACATAGTTTTACGCCCAAAATGCGAAAATGCTAAAGAGTTGAGTATAGTTCTTTTATACGACGATTTGGCATATTTAACTCTTTTTTAACCGACTTCAAAAAAGGAGGAGGTTCTATAATGTATTTTTTTTATTTTTAATGTTTGTTACCTCAGAACTCCGTCATTTATGAACCGATTCGTACAATTCTTTTTTTAACTATTTTTCCCATTACATATTGGTCCCATTGTTTCCAAAACCCCAGTTGGATGATGGGAACCATGATGAATTGAGGGAACTCCTCAAATATATTAGGCACGCGTGTAGTAATTTCGGTATTTTCTATTATAACTCGTGTATTTACACCCGGAAATCATAAATTTGGTGAAGTGGAAGTGATGATGAAGACCACAGATGGCTTGTGAAACTTCTCAATGATTTGACGACCGCCTTAGCCTAGTTGGTAGTGACACTGCCTACGAAGCAAGAGGTCCTGGGTTCGAATCCCGGTAAGGGCATTTATTTGTGTGATGAGCACAAATATTTGTTCCTGAGTCATGGATGTTTTCTATGTATTTAAGTATTTATTTATCTATTTAAGTATGTTTATCTTCGTCTAGTACCCATAGTACAAGCTTTGCTTAGTTTGGGACTAGGTCGATTTGTGTAAGATTGTCCGCAAATATTTATTTATTATTATTATTATGTACTTCAAACTATATAAGTACGTCACAGATTCTGATTTTATTCCGTTGAAATAGCAAACAATGAAGTGCCAAAGGTAATTCTGAGATCATTGAGGAATCGACGGAAGTCCTCAAATATTATCGGCCCACATACAGCGATTTGGTTTATTGGTCTAAAAATCAACGCTTTTGTTCTCGAAAATCAGTTCATGTGGTAAATTGGAAAAAAAATGTGGAAATGTTAATGTGGCTTGGCGGAGTACTGAATTGAAGTCGGTTAAAACTTTTTTGAAAGCAAATTATTACGACTATTTCTCGATCATTAGCTGTAAAAAGCTTTGCTTATACGACTGTTTTGCTGGTTGGGTAGAGTCAGTATCAACATTTGTTATTTCTGTATGGAATAGAAACACCCAACTGCAGAAGTGTAGGGAAAGTCGTGGTAGCAGAGTAAATCGGATGTGAAACTTCCAAAAAACTTTGAAAGGTGACCGTGGTGTGACGACACACAATATCCGCAGGCAAACAAATTTAGCTTATATTTTCTTCAAGACACTGCTCCCAGAAAAAGGTACTCAAATGTGTATGCTAATAATTTGGTAATATGAGTTAATTCATACTCACGGTTTTATTGTTTCCCTTACACTGGGAGATAAGTTAAGTACACCATTGTTAGCTGAATCTACAATATAAACTAGTACAGCCGCTATCAAAGAAACTGAAACAAACAAGTAATTTTTAATTTTAACCATTTAAAGTGGCCCAGTGACGGTGTAGCCAGTGGGTAGGTACTAGACACACGTTTGGTGGCCAGAAATTAGAGCCTATTCAGGCTATCATTTATTCGTAAAATATACAATGTTACAACAATTATAAATATAAAAAAGCGGCCAAGTGCGAGTCATACTCGCACATGAAGGGTTCCGTTACATCAATTGATTTTTACGATATATGACGTATTAAAAAAAAACTACTTCCTAGATCTCGTTCAAACCAATTTTCGTTGGTAGTTTGCATGGTAATGTACATCATATATTTTTTTCAGTTTTATCATTCTCTTATTTAAGAAGTTACAGGGGGGGGGGGGGGGGGCACATTTTACCACTTTGGAAGTGTCTCCCGCGTAAACTAGAAAAAAATTATGTCAGAAACCTCAATATCATTTTTGAAGACCTATCCATAGATTGACACGTATGTGTTTGATGAAAAAAAAATGTTTGAGTTTCAGTTCTAAGTATGGGGAACCCCAAAATTTATTGTTTTTTTTCTATTTTTGTGTAAAAAATCTTAATGCGGTTTACATAATACATCTACTTACCAAGTTTCAACAGTATAGCTCTTATAGTTTCGGAAAAAAATGGCTGTGACATACGGACGGACAGACAAACAGACAGACATGACGAATCTATAAGGGTTCCGTTTTTTGCCATTTGGCTACGGAACCCTAAAAAAGAACGGATGGTTGTATGTAGTGAGGGGTTAGGGGACTTAGGGGGCGATGTTAGGAAGAGCTGCCCCGTCGTTGAGGCCGAAAAAATGCTTAACTGATCTGAATTTGTGGCGGGTCCCGCGAATGTACATGCTTGTGGCTCGGATTATTGATATTATAATTTTTGACCTTAAGGTGGTTCGATTGCCATACAAAACGTTATTTGACATTCGCAGGCCAACGGCGTGATATTTGAAGAAACATATGTAACAAACTTTCATAAATTGGCTTCCCATTTGCGCTAAATTCCCCCTTTCCTAGAATAAACTTGTATAAACTAGATTAATTTGAGAAATTGGTTTGGGACGTGATGTTTTGGGAAAACTATTTTTCTCAAATTAATCTAGTTTATACAAGTTTATTCTAGAAAAGGGGGAATTTGGCGCAAATGGGAAGCCAATTGCTGAAAGTTTGTTACATAAGTTTCTTAAAATATCACGTCGTTAGCCTGCGAATGTCAAATAACGCTTTGTATGGCAATCGAACCACCTTAACCAGCCCATTATTATAGACTAGCTGTTGCCCGCGACTTAGTCCGCGTAGAACTTTTTATCGTCTTAGAAAATGATTTCTCTCAATACAAAATTTGACCCCTCTTTTAGGGGATAATTAAAAAAAAGTTGATGTTCATTTTCTAGTTTGTGAACAAACAGTCTAAAACCAAAGTTAAAAATCTCATACTTTAAAAATGCCTTGAAATACTCAAACTTTGAACCAATTTTAACACTTAGGGGATGAATTTGGAAAAACTCTGAAATCAGTTTTGTAGTCTTTTAACGTACAGAATAAGACCGAAGTTAAAAATCTCTTACTCACACTTTAAAATTTTATTGCTCGCCATTTAAAATTTGAACCCCCTTTTAAACCCCCTTAGAGGTTGAATTTTTCTAATCGCTGAAAGAACTTTTTTCGTAAACTTTTAAGTCTCTAGCTCAAAAAAAGTGTTGCCCATACAAAGCTTTCTTAACCCCCTTAGGGGTGGAATTTTCTAAAACTCTGAAAGTACTTTATTATTAATTTTAATAAGTAACATTTTGAATAGTTTTAAGTCTAGTAAAAAAGTTTTTCCCACACAACACTGGCTACCCTTTTTAAGGATCTTAAGGATCCCCTTAGGGATGGAGTTTTCTAAAACGCTGAAAGTTCTTTTTTAGTATTCTAATAAGTAATCTTTTTGCAAAGTTTTAAGTCTAACTCAAAAAAAAGCGTTGCCCATGCAAAGCTTGCTCTCCTTTTTAACCCTATTAGGGGTGGAATTTTCTAAAACGATTTGTGTTCTTTTTTTGTATTTTAATAAGTAATCTTTCTACAAAGTTTCAAGTCTCTAACTCAAAAACATAAACTTTCCCTGATAAAAACTTTGCACCCCTTTTTATCCCCCTTAGGGATACATTTTTTCAAAACGCTGAAAGTCTTTTTTTTTGTATTTTTATAAGTAATCTTTCTACAAAGTTTTAAGTGTCTAGCTCAGAAAAAGTGTTCCCCATACAAACCTTGCACCCTTTTTTAACCCCCTTAGGGAATGATTTTTGTAAAACGCCGAATGTAGTATTTTTCATGTTCTAATAAGTAATTTTTCGTCAAAATTTTAAGTCTCTATTAAAAAAAAATATGTTTTTCCCATACAAACTTTGCACCCTATTTTACCCCCTTAGGGGTGAAATTTTCCAAAACGCTGAAAGTACTTTCTTTGTATTTAAATAATCTTTCTACAAAGTTTTAGGACTCTAGCTAAAAAAAATAGTTTCCCACATACAAACTTTGCACCCCTATTTTAGCCCCCTATTTTTAGGGGTAGAATTTTCTAAAACGCTGAAAGTACTTAATTTGTATTCTGATGACTAATCTTTCTACAAAGTTTTAAGTCTCTATTTAAAAAAAATATTGTTTCCCCCATACAAAATTTGCACCCCTATTTTACCCCCTTAGGGGTAGATTTTTTTAAAACACTGAATCTAGGTACTTTATTTGTATTCTAATGAATAATTTCTCTACAAAGTTTTAAGTATCTATTTAAAAAAAAGTAGTTTTTCCCATACAAACTTTGCACTCTATTTTACCCCTTTAGGGGTAGAATTTTCTAAAACCCTGAAAGTTCTTTATTTGTATTCTAATGACTGATCTTTCTACAAAGTTTTAAGTCTCTATTTAAAAAAAAAATGTTTCCCCATACAAACCTTTCACCCCTATTTTACCCCCGTAGGGGTGGAATTTTCCAAAACGCTGAAAGTGTTTCATTTGTATTCTAATAACTAATTTTTCTACAAAGTTTAAGTCTATAGCTCAAAAAAAAAAGGTTCTCCCATACAAACTTTGCACCCCCATTTTACCCCCTTAGGGGTAGAATTTTCAAAAATCCCTTTTTATCCCTAGCCCACGTTATAAAAGCAACATACTGTGCAAAAATCAACTCTCTAAGATTAGTAGTTTCGGCTGTGCGTTGATGAGTGAGTGAGTGAGTGATTGAGTGAATAAGTCAGTCAGGACATAGGCATTTATTATGTACTAGTGTATAAATAGATAGAAGATAATGAAACTCCCATTCAAATATCTCAAAAAATTATGAAGCTACATCCGTTTTAATGTCGCTTGTTAGAGTGAGAAAACGATGAGGGACTGTGACGTCAATATACTCGAGCGTCATAGTAAAAAAACAATCGTTTCATATGAAGGTGCGTTTTGCGGAAAAGGGACAGAACATACCCCCTCTTAAAACTTTGGACTCTTATAACTTAATCATTACCTATATAACCTCTTGCTTTGTTTTTTTCTCCATTTGATTATATTTATTTTAAATTCTTTTTCGAGAAAATACATTATGATTATTTACCATACTTTCGATTCCTGAGCTATAACCACGAACTTCGGAATTCGTAAATATTCGGGTATCTCTATCTCTATCGCACTAACCATACTCGAGTGACAGGGATGCAAATATATGAACATTGAGTATCGGTTTTCGTGGTAGCGCCGCAGGTACTTTGGCTGAATGCGCCGAGCGCGTGCCATTGTCATTCAAAAAAAACAAATTCGTGTTAATTATATTGTTCAAATTTGTTGATTTCATTTATTGAAATTACGACATAAAACGACATTTGCGCATATAAGTTCTCATATCAGAATCGAATATTTTTTTATGGTTTATATTTTAGCATTTGTCTCGTAAAGGTCTATCGTAGACGGGATTTAAATTATTAATAAGTGAAAGGCAAAGCAATTCCGCCATTTTGACGAAAATTTGACGGTTCTTATAGCTGACAGTTGGAGCAGCGTTTGATTTCAATAAAAATAAATGAAAAATTAAATGAAGTCGTATATTTCGGAAAATTAATTAACTGTCGCAGTCGGATAAAAACTATCCTAAGTTGCAGCTAGAATAATAATGTACCTATATAAAATGTTTCATATTTTTCCGTTCATGGGATGCTGAGAACATTCGAACCGCGCAAAGCTTAGTTTCAAACTGGCTGATTCTTTTTTTAATTTAGAGATTTATTATAAGTGGAGATAGGGGTCGGTTCCAGCGGTCGGCCATAGCTTCACCAAGGTGTTTAATAAAGGTCGACATTTGTGGGGCGAAGACTCCGTCAACTGATGTGACGAGAGGGGTAAATGTTGCATGTTGTTTCTCGCAGGCGCTACTGTATTTACGTTTTTCTCTTCTTCTGCGGATTTTAAAATGGAAGCTACCGGGCGAGAGATGTAAGAGGTAGCGTCGGTGTCTACGACACGGATATCGAATAACGCCTCCCTTTGTGCATCCCAAACGCCGCGGCAGCTGAGGTCTCCACGAAGTCCACAGTTTCCTTCAGTTAAGATCGGTTCTTTGGTAACATTTCCCCAAGCGTTTTGGCATAGTTCACAAAACAGGTCTCTGGTTTCATTGTGACGACGAGTTATTAGGCCACCAGTTTTGCAGCAGAGTGCGTGGTCCACATTGAAGTCATCGTTACCGCACCCATCGCATGATTTGGGCATGGAAACAGGTGTTCTGTGGTATCGTATTGCTAATGAGTCTCTAAATTCTAGTGGGGATAAATCAAAATCGTCATTTTTTGTCGGTATCACAGACAGCCAGGTGGAAGATTTTGTTTTAGTTTTCTTAAAAATTGAACGTTCGATTATTGCTTGCAAATTAATGCAATTCGAAGTCGTTCCAAATAATTTCTAATATTTAAGGCAGATCTGTTGAGGATCTTGCACCAAGGATTTAAGTGAATACTATACTTTTCTATTTATCATCCTTGATGACCTTGATACATTCTATGTTAATTAAATAAAATCCAGATTACTAGTGGTTGGTACCAACATTTTTTTAGATAAATAGGTAAGCAGTCAACCACTATCTACTTGAAACCAAACTTACCAAAAAGACAAGCTAGGAAGAACATTTCCAGCATCAAATATCCATATTTGTCAACAATAACTCCAGCCAATAGAATTACAGTAGCCAATCCCAAGTTCTGCACAGCTTGACAACTGCAAAAAATATAATTCAGTTTTTAGTAAATAATATATGTGTACTAATGCTATTTGTCAAAGACAGAGTGCTCTGCTCACATGCCATATGCTGTCCCCAACTGATTTTCAGGCACAATAAGTGCCACCAGTGGCCACAGTCCAGCTGCTAACAGCGAATACGAAACTCCCAACAACACCTGAAAAATAAGGTAGTTCACGTTATGTTTTAGCTTTAAGCCAATAGGTAAAATGCGTTTATTTTTCTAGTTCCGTTATTTTTATAACTTACCACTCCCATGTACGGATTGAAGAACGTGAATGCCAACAAGAAATGTGCTCCTATTGTAGACACGTTACTTATAATTACCCACATTACATTTAGGCCAGTTTTGTCAATTAGCAAGCCGAAAAACGGACTTAATGCTGCTGAGAGAAAGTATACCATGGAGATGGCAGTGTTTGCGTGTTGAGGTGTAAAATCAAATTTTCTTTCTAAAAATAGCCTGTAAAAAAATACTTCTTAAGACACTTTCGCTTATCATGTGTTATATCCGTAGGTTAATAACAGCAACATACTTTCCGAGAGCTATGAATGGGAAAATGGCCAAATAGTATGCCACACATATCACAGAAACGAGCCAAAATACTGATTTAAAGTGGAGTATGTCCTTCATATGGAACGGCTCACTGTTCTCGGACTCTTCCAGCCTGCCCAGAATCTTCTCGGCTCTATGGTCCATCCAACCGAGAATCAGACCACAAATAAGAGATATGAGACAGGTGAGGGCAGCTGAAATTAAAGTAAAAAATTGTGTTTACTATTTAGAATTAAAATACGTATACCTATCACTGATATAAATGAGTCAGGACATCAACATTATATTTCTCTAATATACTTGGCAAAATTATATGGTCTTTATCAGTCTATTGTTGGTGAAAAAATGGTTGAATCATCCTGATGTATAAGTAGGTATATTAATTGTAAAATAAAACATACCAATAAACAATGTCACTCCAAGTCGTTCATATCCCACAAAATAAGTGGAGACCCATTTGTAGATGGGCCCCATGATCCAGAAGTTGACAGTGCTACCAAACCTGGAGAAGGACAGCTGCAAGCCAAACACCATGTTCAGCTCTTTGCCTTTGAACCAGAGTACGACATAGTTATTCACTACCACCTGTAGGGACTCTCCACCAATTCTGAAAAAAAAGTGACCATATTTGGGTCAGTTTCAATGTAGGTATAAATTATCATAACTGCTAACTCCTTAGTGGTGAAACGAGTTTCTCTCCATTATTTAATTCCTGAACAGACGATATTAAGGGGCTCCTAGCTCCCAATGACCTTCGATCTGTAACTGACCGTTTTTCGTATTTTTTTATGACTTATCGTATTAACAACGAAATAGTTTCCCATATTGTTAGAATTATGTTGTAATGCGTGTGTGTATTCCTTAACATTAGATCAAATTAATATCTCGCATGCTGGCAACTTTCTCTGTCGTCAGCCGCCTTAGCCTAGATAAGTTGTGTCGTTCCTATTATTTTATTTTATACAATTTTAATTATACTGAATCATATTAAATCGATTACCTATATAATTAACAGTGTATGTAATCGCCGTAACTATTTATACAGAAATATACACGATTATATACCATCAGTGCATTATTACTTTGGTCTGACATTCTTTCACGCTCTTCTACTGTGCCGGGGCAAGCTCAAGCTCGAATACATATTTACTTCAAAAATTATAGTTTTCGAGATATATAGCACCACACTTTGGCAATTTTAGGCCAAAAAAACAGTTTTTTTACCGTAGAATTTGTGAAAATGAGTTAAAAATAAAAATCGTTAGACGTCAATAAGGAACACTTATATGTAGATTTCATATATTAAAAGTGCGTAGGTACAGTACGCGGCACAAAAGTTTGCGTGTCTGAATGTCTGAAGTTAGCCTCGAGTCGCCTCCCGCATACCCGTCCGACCCCTCTGACTCTGACACCTTTGCGGCGCTACTAGTAGTAGTATCGTTAACTGATTTTAACCGTATTGTAAACAACATACTTATATCGAAAACAGAGCTTTTTTTGGCCAGGTTCGAATAAATCATTAAAAAAAACATTTTTTTTTTAATCTTGTTCAAACGTAGATAAAGGATTGAAGAACCGATAAGCGTTTGTGCCATAAATATATCAATAGTTTCAACGGAGGAATATCATCTCAAAACTCGTTAAAAAAAACGCGTGGAGCCCCTTAAGACGATTCTCACAAGGGCAAACTCAATGGGGGAAGAGGTACTTCAAGATTCTGAATGTCATAAAATCAGCTTCATGCCCAGCTATCACGATAAGTTTTATGCTCAAGTTTTACGGCCCAAATGTACCAGAACGTCACGACCAAAAAGCCTATCATGCTATCAGACATGAACATGATGCTACCATATCATTTTGTCATGTAACTTTGCGTAAGTACGAGGGCGACACTGAAAGTCTTTAGAACTGGCCACTTGTAATAAATATAATAAAAAAATAAGTTCAAAATTTGAAAATGGAACTCTTTCTTAATATTTTTGTGTACGAATTCCACTCGATTGTCATTTGTTTTACGATTTGGCGGCAAATTGAAAATTGTGTGTACTACGTGAGCATGAATTTAACGCGAGAAAATTTTCGAGCAATGATTTTTTACGACTTTCGATGTAATTTAAGTCAACAAGAAAGTTATGATAGACTTCGATTGGCCTTTCACGATGAAGCCCCATCTCGTGCTACTATTTACAACTGGTTTAATGAATTTAAACGTGGCCGCACTGATCTCACTGATGATCTGCGTGAGGGCCGGCCTTCTACGGCGACTACTGAAGATAACATCAGTGTTGTGCGGCGTATGATAGAGACTGACAAAAGAGTAACCTATCAGCAGATTCGTACAAGCTTAGCCATTGGTATGAGTCAAGTCCACAAAATCCTCCATGAACATTTAGCGGTGAGGAAGCTTTGTGCCCGGTGGATACCTCATAATTTGACAGAAGCCCAAAAAGTCCGTCGTGTTGATTGGTGCCGTGAAATGGGTCAAAGATTCAACGGAGGTGACTCAAATGCTGTGTTCGACGTAGTTACGGGTGACGAAAGCTGGATTTACTGTTATGATCCTGAAACTAAAAGACAGTCTGCTGAGTGGGTGTTTCCTTCCGAGGAGTTGCCTACTAAAGTGAAGAGAGGTCGAAGTGTGGGAAAAAAGATGGTGGCCTCGTTCTTCGGAAGGACTGGTCATTACGCAACAATTATTTTAGAGGATCAAAAAACAGTTACTGCGAAGTGGTACACTAACAATTGTTTACCACTTGTCTTGGAAAAAGTTCGAGAAAAACGGCCTCGCAGTAGGATCCTGCTTCACCACGACAACGCCTCATCGCACACCGCCAAGCAAACGATCGACTATTTGGCGACGGCAAACGTGGAATTACTGGGTCACCCACCTTATAGCCCCGACCTTGCACCTTGTGATTTTTATTTATTCCCAAAAATTAAAGAAAAACTTCGAGGAAAACGTTTTATGGACGCCGACGAAGCAGTGGCTGCGTTTCAAAAGGCCGTCGAAGAGACCCCTAAGGACGAGTGGGCAAAGTGCTTTTCTCAGTGGTTCTATCGAATGCAGCGATGTATTGATGTGAAGGGAGGCTATTTTGAAAAGATATAATAAAAGTAATAAGTTGTTTGATTGCTCAGTTTTTGATTTTCTAAGAACTTTCAGTTTGACCCTCGTAAGTAGGTATGCGATATTTATTTTCAATTGAATTTTAAGTCGGGCTGGTCCAAATTAATTAGGTAATATATTTGATCATATTTGATTCCGGACTCATATTCTTTACTAATAATAACGAGGTAATCTCTGTGCAGCGTAAGTTTGTATGTAGGGGCAATAGGGTGTTGCTTATTTGGCAAAAATAAAAAAAATCGGAAATATCAAAGTCTCACCCCGCCATTTTGTTCTACTACCCCTGTTAACGTTTGCTAATTTTTTTATACTAAGTTTAGGGGTCGCTACCACCCGTCAAAGTTTTTGGAAAAACCAGTTCAAAGAAACAATTATATATTTCGAAATGTTTTATTAAAATCTACAATATTTGTGACAATTTAGCATAAGTTCAAGTAATTAAATGTTTCAGTAGTAGTTTAGGGTTTTTTATGCCACCAAAGTTGATTTTTTCGCATTAGGGTATTTCTTTCTGAAGGCGTTCACAACCAACAAAAGGTACTGTTTTTGCTCTTCATTCACAGTAATTAACTTGTTGAATTCTTCCATTAATGCCACGCTTCTTTCTGCTGTATCATTTACGACTCTCATTGAATTGATTACATCTTTAGCAGCTTTATATTGCGGGTCATCTGACCAACATTCTACGTCTTTTTGCAAGAAGCCAGTCGGGAGATTCATGATTTCAAAAAACCGCATCGTGTTGCTTGTCACAAAGTTGTCTAACTCTTTCTCACTGATTAGGTTTATGTCGCTTGACGATAACGTTACTCTCTTAGGTGTGTATTCTAATCCTTCATTTTGTATAGCAGATACCATTTTCTGCTTGGTTTCAAGATGCAAGTGGTCATCAAAAAACCCTAATGCCACCAGTTCTTCTGAGAGATACCTGTCTTCTGAGAGATGTCCCAGAATCTTTTTCAAGGCCACTTTAGCCACGATTTTGTTAACTCGCTCGTATTCTTTGATGTCTTTCAACAATTGCAAGTCATTTTTAGGTGCTGAACACGCAGACGGAGAGCTGAACCAGTACTTTACGTAGATCGTGACTACAAAAGCACACACTTGCTGCACATTGGCTTCTTCTTTCTTTGTTAATCTGAATTGACCTGCAAACAACATTATTTTCAAGCAGTAGATGCCTTTCGCCATCCATCGAGCCCGATGAAGACCAGCAGGGGCTTTAAAAGATATTCCCTTTGAAGGCACGCCTCCTAGGTAGATTATAGTCAGATCTAACAATTCTTTATAGTCATCGCGTGGCTGGTATTTGTTCAGTTGATCTTGAGCGAAATCTAATACACCAGAGGCATATTGTCTATACACGATTAAACTTGGTTTGGTCAATCTTAGGCCAAGCTGCTTTGAATCTTTTGAAAAGACTTATTTCTGGTCCACTTGATGGGCCAAGAGCTTGACTTACTACTGCCTCTAACATAATCTCCATAATGTGGTGGCGGCAAGCCAGCCAAAGCATATCCTTTTGCATTTTTTGTTCCAACAGAATGCAAGCACCATTCCTTAACCCTGTATTTACCGCAGTGGTGTCAAAGCAAAGGCATTTTATTTTATCTTCTATGTGCCACGACGTTACAGCTTCGTAAACAGCTGAAGCACACGCCTCCCCAGTTCCTCGATCAAGCTTGGGCACAGCCAAAAACTGATCAACTCCTTGACCTGAAACCAAGATTTGTAAACGGTCTACAGTCTCGTGTCCTGTAATATCTTCTATTAATTTCCCATCCCAGTGTACAGTCAGAGGAACGTCAGGCTTAAATTATTTTTTCAAGTTTGATGCTACAGCTTTACGATGTTTCATTCGCAACCGTTGGACCGATGAATAGTTCACACTGTACTCCATAGGATCTTTTCCCACACTTTTTAGAGTTTTTGTTAACACAATAGCGGCTTTTCTGTGACTCAACTTAGCGGCATCTAGACTCACAGCCAAATCGGTAAAAACTAATTTTTTTCTGCCTCTTTTCGACGGTAGTTTACCAGCTTGTGGCTGCGTTTCCGAACAAGCTGTGTTTAAAATGACTTCAGTAGTTGTATCTAAACTCGATGCACTTGTTGAAGCCGACGATGATAAAACACATTTTTCTTTGAGAGCTTGCATCTCATCTGATTCCTTTTTTTTCATCTGTTGAAGCCTTGATAACCTTTTTTCCTTTCGAACTTCAATCCCAACTCTTGCCTTATCTACTGAGCTAATTTGACCAACACGGCTTTCCCGTTGTTTTATCAGGAATTGTCGGTCCTCTTCTTTGGTTAAAATTGTCATGGCATCGGCATAGGCGATATCAAAGAGATTAGACAAACTATCTTTCCAACTTCGTTCTCTAGCAATCACAGTCTCCGAACGTTTCACTTTATTTTCTTTATTTTTTTTTAGCTTTTGCCACTCCGTAAAATATTTTTCTATCTTGATGATGACGTGCTGCTTCCACTTGGTTGGAATCCCAGCCTTTTCCCATATACACAAAACGTCTTCAGAAGTACAAGTAGCAGCAACTTTGTTAGATTTTTTCATTTCTAACTTAGTGCCAAAAAAGACGCTGCACTTCTTGTATTGATGGTAACCTTGACTGATTTAATGATGATGTGGTCTGGCCTATCAACCACACATCCGTTTTTTTTCTAGTGAGCAATGATGACGCCATGACGTAATTTCTCTGGAAAGAACACGATTTCACAGTCACTCCGCGACAACGCTCAATTGCGCACTAAAAGCGGTGATTGCCACGAGTCGCGGGGTAACCGTCGAGGAGCAGGGGGGGGGGGGGGAGTGTATCGAGTAAAGGGGATTCCCAGGCGATTGTTCGGGACTTTCCCGTAGCGACCCCCCTTAAAATTCATTTAAAAAAAATAAAATAAAAATAGCATCCGTTAATTGGGGTACTAGAACAAAATGGCGGGGTGAGACAAAGACTTTTCGAAAGTTGATTTTTAAGCAACACCCTAAGGGGCAAGCTCCGAAACTAGTGATCCGATTTTTAATCTTTCTTCGCATGGGTTCTTTGTTATATGTGGGCGGATCTGCGCGGGCAGTGCTAGTATCTTTTATTTTTTTATGTAAGTAAAGACTGCATAATAATATGTTCAATAGGGTTGGAGACTCTAATTTTATTATTACTTCAAAAGAAAGGCAAAAAAATATGCCTAATGACAGAAATTCTACTCAAATAGCTCCAAAAATTACGAAGACACAACACAACCGTTTTAATATTGCTTGATAGAGAGAGAAAACGCTTGCGTCACGAGTCGCAAGCAAGTAAATGACAATCGTTTCATGTGAAGGTGCGTTTTGCGGAAAAGGGACAGACACCCTCTCTTAAAACTTTGAACACTTATAACTTTGTGATTATTTATTGTTTTGTGTTACTTTTTTCTCCATGTTATCTACTACTATATTTTAATCCTTTTTTGAGAAAATTCAACATTATTGATTATTTTATTTGGTGTCATGTCACCATCCCTATTACCTCGACATAATACAGATAAGATTGCACATATCACAATGATACATTATATCATGTATTTTATGTAATTAACGACTTTTCGAGTCTGACAGCATTCGTGGTCATAGGGTAGGTAGACCATGAAGGGTCTGAAACATTAATTATAAATACATTACACAACTTCGGCCTTTTACTAACACTTACACACAAGTACTCATGTCATGTTAGAATAAATAACACCGTGTCCTTTATTCCCACTTTATGGGAATAGGATTGAAGTGTGTTGCAGTGGCGGTGCGTGAAAATTTTCGATGGGAAATCCGTAGCAACAAAATTATGAAAGAGTTTAGAGTATAATTAGGCTTGCTAAAAATAAATTTAATAAAGCCGGTGGGAATCGAAGCTATCAAAGCAATATCATATCTTCGCCATCTTTAAACCTACAATTGCTCGAATATGCATTAGTTAGGGCTATATAGGACAGCACCAATATTTTTGACATTAAAGCATGAGCCTTGGCACACTTGCTACTTAGGTGGACTAGAATTGAAAACGCCCGGGCGCCAAGGGCGGACGCCCCGCTGGTGGGAGGGTAATGGGGGGGGAGGGGGGAAGTTTCGTTCCGCCACGCGTTCTTTATAGGTCCTCCTATCATCTTATGTATAGAGACTAGGGCATGTTTGGTACCGTTTTATTGATAAATTAAGGTTGGCTGATCATTTTTTAGGACATTAGTAACATCTTTTCATCGAAAAAAACGAAACACGCGCAAAAGTCAAAAAATCTCCGTATTAAATGTATGGAGAAATACGGCTAAATTAACGATATTATATTAGAAATTTTAATATCCTTAATTTATCCGAAAACGATACTAAATATGCCCTAGTCTCTATAAATAAGATGATAGGAGGATAGGTGGGGACCAGCGGGGCGTCCACCCTTGGCACTCGGGCGTTTTCAACTCTAGTCCACCTATAGGTTATAGGTTGTACGCGGGCTGGGTTTCCGCAACTCGACGTCATAAATGCGCCTATTTTGCGTAGGGGTTTTGGCACTACTGTTATTCGTGCCAACCCAGTTCCACCAGGTATCTAGTCCACCTAAGTAATAATAAGTGTGCCAAGGCTCATGCTTATTAAAGCTCATACATTGATGTCCTATAAAGCCCTAACTACATTGAAAATTTAAATTCATTTGCGCTGCCCTTTTGGAAATACAGGTGTGATTTTAAGCATGTATGTATGTATAATTTAGATTTGGTATTGATTTAACATTCATTGGTAATATACAAGTGTGTTTAGAGAATAATAATCTTTATAAAATACCTACCATATCATTAACATTACGGGTTAGCATGATAAGGAATGTCTGTTACTGCAATGTTTACGCATTATATGAAAGCTATTATAATATGTATACATGTGTGGGAATGCATTAACCAAGCTTCAATTCCTTACCCAAATATAAATCTTCCAAGGATGATCAGCCAGAATGCATTGATGTACGCTCCTGCTGCAAATACAATAGCTCCAATGAAGACAATAGTCATGTATATTATTGTCCCCAGTCTCACACCAAAGTATCTGCAATAGTTACATTTCATTAAAATACAATTAATCCAGAATAGTATGTGTGAGCGAAAAAATATTGTATTCAATTTACAACCTTTGGCAAAAGTATTGAGCACCCATGCATAAATAAATCAAGCATTTTATGTCTTCTCATATAGAAAAATCTAAATCTTTAAAAAAATCAGTTACTTTTATGGATGGTCAAAAGACTTGCAAGTAAATACCTAACTTCTTTCAAATCATATTGGCTTAAGTTTTCTACATGTTTTAATCTACTTTTTCATATTCTATATCATAGTGTATTTTTGAATGTATTTTTTTTACCTATACTAATATTATAATCAGGAAAAGTATACTGTCCGGATGGCCATAAGCTATATTTTATCCCACTGGTTTGCCTGCGTTTTTTACAATATCACAACAACCCTTTATACAATGTATCAGATGTAAGAACAAGGAAACAGATCTCAACACAATTATTTGTACTAAAATTATGTCAGATGTTATAAGAACTAAAAGATGTAACAATCGAATATTGCTGTCCCTTGTTATATGTATAAATATGCGGTTTTGACTGTAATAAATAATAAAATGCTAACACACAGAAAAAATAAAACCTTATTCTTGATATTGTTGCCTTAGACACCATCTTTTTAAATATTATGTTAACAATGTAACAAGCCTGAGTCATTGATTGGTTCATGTTACTAAAATCAGCAAATTTGGTCACTAATGTACACAGTTCAACAAATGCAGATGTTGTTTATCACAGTAGTTATTATGAGTCAGCATAGAAAACAGAGTACACATACCTATCTACAAGATATCCTCCTATAAAACATAATATCACATTTGGCCAAGAATAAATAGAATACACCAGAGCAAACTGTGATGTGTTCAAGTGCAGGTCATCTTTAAAATTGTCTGCCAGAGCCCCTGGTGTGTCGTAGCAGAAATAGGAACCTGCAAATATCAATTAAAATCATTATTACAATGTACTTACTAAACAAAAGGGCCAAGTTTCATTAACTGATGAATTCTAGTATATATATGATTACTAAAAGGCGAATTGTTGAACCAGGGAACTGTCAACTGGTCATCACCTCCCATCAGATGAGACAAGTCTTCAGCGAGTCATTTCTAAATAAATAAATCATGGTTAAAAATGCTACATATTAGTAGTATTGTAAATGACAAAGAGATAATCTTAACTAGATTAGCTTACCAAAACATAGGAAGCACATTAACATCAATGCAAAAAAGCGGTGCACCCTGTTGGCGGGATGACACCAAGATGAATTAGGCAGAGCTGTCCTGTTACTCCCACTAGCCTCTGGATTCTCCATCATGCTATAAAAAATCACATTAAGTATGTATTCATTACGCCTATGCGTTTTTAACGAAAAAATACAAATGAAATATGAATCTTGTAAAATTAAATTACTTACAAGATAAGTGGTCCAGTTTTTGCACTATGTTATATTATTATATTCAATGAGACAAAGCTCTGAGTCACCAACAAATAACTAAATGTATATAATACTTCACACATTGATAAAACATTACAGTCACATTATCGACAACACCACGTAAATATTCTGGGAGGGTGTCCTGATTTACTCACGACACAAAAGCGATGATTACGAGAGGGATGTTGACGAGATTACAATATATTGATGATAAAACGGACTCATTTAATGGATCAATCAATAAATAAATAAACCACGTTCCTTGATGCTGGTATCAGCACAATAAAATTAAAATGTAAATAGTATATGACAACAGAGCACAAAGTTGAAAGTACAGTATACAAAAATGACAATGACATGATAACCCAACTGAAACCGGTCGGATATCACTATAGGAAAGTGATTTTCGCACAATAGAGCTTGAACTCAACCTTAGATCAAAACATTTCTCTTACTTCGTCACGCCAATAAATTTTTTGTTTAACTTTTAAAATTAATTTGATTTAATAAAACAAAGTCATGCTATAAATTTACCAAAGATTAACAACGAACGTCGTGAATAGAGTACGATATTCGAACGCGCAATTATCAAAAGTCAAGTAGTATTTACACCCTTGATGAGACCTTGACACACCTAGCAATTTGTCAAAACAACTTACACAAGTTGGAATGAGATAACAATACATACCTTCATTCTAACCCTTCCGGGTCATGGCTGTTCGTATGACTGAATGACCAAATGGTTCGAATGTGTAGGTGTCAAAATGTACAAAGTTTATTGGTTAAAATGTTGCGGTGACAAAATGACAGAAGTTCACATTGTACTAATGTTACATCATGCTTGTGTCAGAATATTAACATTTTACAATGTGTTTACGTCAAATTATGTCAGAGATAAAATATATAAATGTTACAACATTTTAATGACTAATCATGTAATAGGGAACATTACTGCAATGTTCTGCCGCCAGAGTGCAGCACTAACACAATTAGTAAACAGTTTTTTTGACAACTTTGACAAGTCCTTCAAAGCTCTGGATCCACGGAACCGTAAAGCCAAAACTTCCCCCACTTGACATTGGCAAAGTGCCTAAGCAGCAAAAAGCCACAACACGAAAAAAAAAAAAAAAAAAAAAAGCTCTGGATCAAATAGTGAAGAAAATATTTCAATGAATAAAATGCATCAGTGCCGCGTAATTGGATGCAAGAATGAAGGGCATCATTCATTTCCGAAGGAAACGATGATATGAAAACTATGGGAAGCGGCAATACGTCGTAAAGCAAAAAAAAGCCCTCATCCACCTTTAAATGGCTATAGGATGCCATTTTAATATCACAGTACAGGTATTTTACACACGAATGATAATAAAACGATTGTAGTTTAACGCGTTTTCATCAATTATTCGTTATTGACGACCGCTTTAGCCTTGTTGGTAGTGACGCTGCCTACGAAGTAAGAGGTCCTGGGTTCGAATCCCGGTAAGGGCATTTATTTGTGTGATGAGCACGAATATTTGTTCCTGAGTCATGGATGTTTTCTATGTATTTAAGTATTGATTTATCTATATAAGTATGTTTATCTTCGTCTAGTACCCATAGTACAAGCTTTGCTTAGTTTGGGACTAGGTCGATTTGTGTAAGATTGTCCGCAAATATTTATTTATTTATTTATTGTTTGTTAGGTAAATAAATATGACATTGTACGTCATGGCGGTTTGTTGGTGCCGGTTAATGTACGGCCCGATAATACGCGTCCATCTATCGTTATCTCTCTCTTTTTGTATAAGTTAAAAAGAGACATAGATATAGAGGATGCCAATTATTGGGCCGTACATTAACCGGCACCGGTTTGTTTACGGGTTGTGTTAGTGTCGCCCCCTACGCAGAGCTTTGCGTAATGTTCCCTATTGACAAAATAACTGATTCTTATAATGGCAAAAATCTATGTACCTACCTATGAATAATTGGGATATATACTATAAATAATAAAAAGACCCCATTATTTTGTTAAAATCGTAAAATATAGGAGGCCAACTTAAGAAAACAATCATCCGATTGCCAATCAGATTTTTTTTTTCTCCTTAGGAAGCATTTTGTAGTGAAGTACATGATGACAAGCTACTGACTTGAGTCACACACAACACTTGACTGCAAAACAGCAAGGACAGATGAAAGTCGATAAAGTAAATAATAATAACTTTTCCCAGGTGTAATATTGTCCCAATCTAATTGTTTATTGCGGCAGTCCCTGGGCGACCGAGCTCTGCTCGGGTGATAATGGAGAAAATACAGAGAAAACGATTTTTCCCGGACATGAGACCTATCTAGATCGATTTCTCGCCCCCGTAAAAGCCTGTATTCTAAATTTCATCGAAATCGTTAGAGCCGTTTCCGAGAACGTGATTGCAAATATACTTATATATACAAATATTGCTCAAACTCCATAGTACGAGGGCGACACTGAAAGTCTTTAGAACTGGCCACTTGTAATAAATATAATAAAAAAATAAGTTCAAAATTTGAAAATGGAACTCTTTCTTAATATTTTTGTGTACGAATTCCACTCGATTGTCATTTGTTTTACGATTTGGCGGCAAATTGAAAATTGTGTGTACTACGTGAGCATGAATTTAACGCGAGAAAATTTTCGAGCAATGATTTTTTACGACTTTCGATGTAATTTAAGTCAACAAGAAAGTTATGATAGACTTCGATTGGCCTTTCACGATGAAGCCCCATCTCGTGCTACTATTTACAACTGGTTTAATGAATTTAAACGTGGCCGCACTGATCTCACTGATGATCTGCGTGAGGGCCGGCCTTCTACGGCGACTACTGAAGATAACATCAGTGTTGTGCGGCGTATGATAGAGACTGACAAAAGAGTAACCTATCAGCAGATTCGTACAAGCTTAGCCATTGGTATGAGTCAAGTCCACAAAATCCTCCATGAACATTTAGCGGTGAGGAAGCTTTGTGCCCGGTGGATACCTCATAATTTGACAGAAGCCCAAAAAGTCCGTCGTGTTGATTGGTGCCGTGAAATGGGTCAAAGATTCAACGGAGGTGACTCAAATGCTGTGTTCGACGTAGTTACGGGTGACGAAAGCTGGATTTACTGTTATGATCCTGAAACTAAAAGACAGTCTGCTGAGTGGGTGTTTCCTTCCGAGGAGTTGCCTACTAAAGTGAAGAGAGGTCGAAGTGTGGGAAAAAAGATGGTGGCCTCGTTCTTCGGAAGGACTGACTGGTCATTACGCAACAATTATTTTAGAGGATCAAAAAACAGTTACTGCGAAGTGGTACACTAACAATTGTTTACCACTTGTCTTGGAAAAAGTTCGAGAAAAACGGCCTCGCAGTAGGATCCTGCTTCACCACGACAACGCCTCATCGCACACCGCCAAGCAAACGATCGACTATTTGGCGACGGCAAACGTGGAATTACTGGGTCACCCACCTTATAGCCCCGACCTTGCACCTTGTGATTTTTATTTATTCCCAAAAATTAAAGAAAAACTTCGAGGAAAACGTTTTATGGACGCCGACGAAGCAGTGGCTGCGTTTCAAAAGGCCGTCGAAGAGACCCCTAAGGACGAGTGGGCAAAGTGCTTTTCTCAGTGGTTCTATCGAATGCAGCGATGTATTGATGTGAAGGGAGGCTATTTTGAAAAGATATAATAAAAGTAATACGTTGCTTGATTGCTCAGTTTTTGATTTTCTAAGAACTTTCAGTTTGACCCTCGTAAGTAGGTATGCGATATTTATTTTCAATTGAATTTTAAGTCGGGCTGGTCCAAATTAATTAGGTAATATATTTGATCATATTTGATTCCGGACTCATATTCTTTACTAATAATAACGAGGTAATCTCTGTGCAGCGTAAGTTTGTATGTAGGGGCAATAGGGTGTTGCTTATTTGGCAAAAATAAAAAAAATCGGAAATATCAAAGTCTCACCCCGCCATTTTGTTCTACTACCCCTGTTAACGTTTGCTAATTTTTTTATACTAAGTTTAGGGGTCGCTACCACCCGTCAAAGTTTTTGGAAAAACCAGTTCAAAGAAACAATTATATATTTCGAAATGTTTTATTAAAATCTACAATATTTGTGACAATTTAGCATAAGTTCAAGTAATTAAATGTTTCAGTAGTAGTTTAGGGTTTTTTATGCCACCAAAGTTGATTTTTTCGCATTAGGGTATTTCTTTCTGAAGGCGTTCACAACCAACAAAAGGTACTGTTTTTGCTCTTCATTCACAGTAATTAACTTGTTGAATTCTTCCATTAATGCCACGCTTCTTTCTGCTGTATCATTTACGACTCTCATTGAATTGATTACATCTTTAGCAGCTTTATATTGCGGGTCATCTGACCAACATTCTACGTCTTTTTGCAAGAAGCCAGTCGGGAGATTCATGATTTCAAAAAACCGCATCGTGTTGCTTGTCACAAAGTTGTCTAACTCTTTCTCACTGATTAGGTTTATGTCGCTTGACGATAACGTTACTCTCTTAGGTGTGTATTCTAATCCTTCATTTTGTATAGCAGATACCATTTTCTGCTTGGTTTCAAGATGCAAGTGGTCATCAAAAAACCCTAATGCCACCAGTTCTTCTGAGAGATACCTGTCTTCTGAGAGATGTCCCAGAATCTTTTTCAAGGCCACTTTAGCCACGATTTTGTTAACTCGCTCGTATTCTTTGATGTCTTTCAACAATTGCAAGTCATTTTTAAGTGCTGAACACGCAGACGGAGAGCTGAACCAGTACTTTACGTAGATCGTGACTACAAAAGCACACACTTGCTGCACATTGGCTTCTTCTTTCTTTGTTAATCTGAATTGACCTGCAAACAACATTATTTTCAAGCAGTAGATGCCTTTCGCCATCCATCGAGCCCGATGAAGACCAGCAGGGGCTTTAAAAGATATTCCCTTTGAAGGCACGCCTCCTAGGTAGATTATAGTCAGATCTAACAATTCTTTATAGTCATCGCGTGGCTGGTATTTGTTCAGTTGATCTTGAGCGAAATCTAATACACCAGAGGCATATTGTCTATACACGATTAAACTTGGTTTGGTCAATCTTAGGCCAAGCTGCTTTGAATCTTTTGAAAAGACTTATTTCTGGTCCACTTGATGGGCCAAGAGCTTGACTTACTACTGCCTCTAACATAATCTCCATAATGTGGTGGCGGCAAGCCAGCCAAAGCATATCCTTTTGCATTTTTTGTTCCAACAGAATGCAAGCACCATTCCTTAACCCTGTATTTACCGCAGTGGTGTCAAAGCAAAGGCATTTTATTTTATCTTCTATGTGCCACGACGTTACAGCTTCGTAAACAGCTGAAGCACACGCCTCCCCAGTTCCTCGATCAAGCTTGGGCACAGCCAAAAACTGATCAACTCCTTGACCTGAAACCAAGATTTGTAAACGGTCTACAGTCTCGTGTCCTGTAATATCTTCTATTAATTTCCCATCCCAGTGTACAGTCAGAGGAACGTCAGGCTTAAATTATTTTTTCAAGTTTGATGCTACAGCTTTACGATGTTTCATTCGCAACCGTTGGACCGATGAATAGTTCACACTGTACTCCATAGGATCTTTTCCCACACTTTTTAGAGTTTTTGTTAACACAATAGCGGCTTTTCTGTGACTCAACTTAGCGGCATCTAGACTCATAGCCAAATCGGTAAAAACTATTTTTTTTCTGCCTCTTTTCGACGGTAGTTTACCAGCTTGTGGCTGCGTTTCCGAACAAGCTGTGTTTAAAATGACTTCAGTAGTTGTATCTAAACTCGATGCACTTGTTGAAGCCGACGATGATAAAACACATTTTTCTTTGAGAGCTTGCATCTCATCTGATTCCTTTTTTTTCATCTGTTGAAGCCTTGATAACCTTTTTTCCTTTCGAACTTCAATCCCAACTCTTGCCTTATCTACTGAGCTAATTTGACCAACACGGCTTTCCCGTTGTTTTATCAGGAATTGTCGGTCCTCTTCTTTGGTTAAAATTGTCATGGCATCGGCATAGGCGATATCAAAGAGATTAGACAAACTATCTTTCCAACTTCGTTCTCTAGCAATCACAGTCTCCGAACGTTTCACTTTATTTTCTTTATTTTTTTTTAGCTTTTGCCACTCCGTAAAATATTTTTCTATCTTGATGATGACGTGCTGCTTCCACTTGGTTGGAATCCCAGCCTTTTCCCATATACACAAAACGTCTTCAGAAGTACAAGTAGCAGCAACTTT
Source organism: Epinotia brunnichana (assembly GCA_963854355.1). NCBI lineage: Eukaryota > Metazoa > Arthropoda > Insecta > Lepidoptera > Tortricidae > Epinotia > Epinotia brunnichana. The sequence continues at coordinate 14,675,098 of OY977939.1, read as the reverse complement.
GTTAGATTTTTTCATTTCTAACTTAGTGCCAAAAAAGACGCTGCACTTCTTGTATTGATGGTAACCTTGACTGATTTAATGATGATGTGGTCTGGCCTATCAACCACACATCCGTTTTTTTTCTAGTGAGCAATGATGACGCCATGACGTAATTTCTCTGGAAAGAACACGATTTCACAGTCACTCCGCGACAACGCTCAATTGCGCACTAAAAGCGGTGATTGCCACGAGTCGCGGGGTAACCGTCGAGGAGCAGGGGGGGGGGGGGGGAGTGTATCGAGTAAAGGGGATTCCCAGGCGATTGTTCGGGACTTTCCCGTAGCGACCCCCCTTAAAATTCATTTAAAAAAAATAAAATAAAAATAGCATCCGTTAATTGGGGTACTAGAACAAAATGGCGGGGTGAGACAAAGACTTTTCGAAAGTTGATTTTTAAGCAACACCCTAAGGGGCAAGCTTCGAAACTAGTGATCCGATTTTTAATCTTTCTTCGCATGGGTTCTTTGTTATATGTGGGCGGATCTGCGCGGGCAGTGCTAGTATCTTTTATTTTTTTATGTAAGTAAAGACTGCATAATAATATGTTCAATAGGGTTGGAGACTCTAATTTTATTATTACTTCAAAAGAAAGGCAAAAAAATATGCCTAATGACAGAAATTCTACTCAAATAGCTCCAAAAATTACGAAGACACAACACAACCGTTTTAATATTGCTTGATAGAGAGAGAAAACGCTTGCGTCACGAGTCGCAAGCAAGTAAATGACAATCGTTTCATGTGAAGGTGCGTTTTGCGGAAAAGGGACAGACACCCTCTCTTAAAACTTTGAACACTTATAACTTTGTGATTATTTATTGTTTTGTGTTACTTTTTTCTCCATGTTATCTACTACTATATTTTAATCCTTTTTTGAGAAAATTCAACATTATTGATTATTTTATTTGGTGTCATGTCACCATCCCTATTACCTCGACATAATACAGATAAGATTGCACATATCACAATGATACATTATATCATGTATTTTATGTAATTAACGACTTTTCGAGTCTGACAGCATTCGTGGTCATAGGGTAGGTAGACCATGAAGGGTCTGAAACATTAATTATAAATACATTACACAACTTCGGCCTTTTACTAACACTTACACACAAGTACTCATGTCATGTTAGAATAAATAACACCGTGTCCTTTATTCCCACTTTATGGGAATAGGATTGAAGTGTGTTGCAGTGGCGGTGCGTGAAAATTTTCGATGGGAAATCCGTAGCAACAAAATTATGAAAGAGTTTAGAGTATAATTAGGCTTGCTAAAAATAAATTTAATAAAGCCGGTGGGAATCGAAGCTATCAAAGCAATATCATATCTTCGCCATCTTTAAACCTACAATTGCTCGAATATGCATTAGTTAGGGCTATATAGGACAGCACCAATATTTTTGACATTAAAGCATGAGCCTTGGCACACTTGCTACTTAGGTGGACTAGAATTGAAAACGCCCGGGCGCCAAGGGCGGACGCCCCGCTGGTGGGAGGGTAATGGGGGGGGGAGGGGGGAAGTTTCGTTCCGCCACGCGTTCTTTATAGGTCCTCCTATCATCTTATGTATAGAGACTAGGGCATGTTTGGTACCGTTTTATTGATAAATTAAGGATGGCTGATCATTTTTTAGGACATTAGTAACATCTTTTCATCGAAAAAAACGAAACACGCGCAAAAGTCAAAAAATCTCCGTATTAAATGTATGGAGAAATACGGCTAAATTAACGATATTATATTAGAAATTTTAATATCCTTAATTTATCCGAAAACGATACTAAATATGCCCTAGTCTCTATAAATAAGATGATAGGAGGATAGGTGGGGACCAGCGGGGCGTCCACCCTTGGCACTCGGGCGTTTTCAACTCTAGTCCACCTATAGGTTATAGGTTGTACGCGGGCTGGGTTTCCGCAACTCGACGTCATAAATGCGCCTATTTTGCGTAGGGGTTTTGGCACTACTGTTATTCGTGCCAACCCAGTTCCACCAGGTATCTAGTCCACCTAAGTAATAATAAGTGTGCCAAGGCTCATGCTTATTAAAGCTCACTAGTTTTTTGCCTGCGGCGCGGCGCGCGAGCGCGCCGCGGTACCGAGGTTTACTTTTGACTTGTTTATTCAAAATCTGCCTGTATTTTTTTGGTTTTTGTATATCCAAGGAAAAGGAAAGTGAAATTCCGCTATGGGAAGGGAAAAGCGGAGGGTATTTTTTGTCAGAGAGATCGCGCACTCAGTCTTGCTTGTGACGGGAAGGTGCGGGGGGTGTGTGTCCGCGTGGGCTCGCCCTTCGGGCCTTCGGCCCTCGGGCTCGCGTAGAGAGCGAGCTCTACAGGGCCGCTTCGGGCCTTCGGCCCTACGCGGAGCTCGGCCTTCGGCCTTCGCGTACCTGGAAGCTCACCTTCGGGCCTTCGGCCCTCAGGTTCGCTTAAAGACACTTGGGGGGCGTAGGGTTTCCGCAAGCGCGCTCTGAAGGGACGCTTCGGGCCTTCGGCCCTACGCGGAGCTCGGCCTTCGGCCTTCGCCTACCACGAAGCTCACCTTCGGGCCTTCGGCCCTCAGGTTCGCTTTTAAGACACTCGGGGGTTAGTGAGTGGTAGCACAACCTTAAACTCCCGCAGCTCGGCCTACGGCCTCGCAGGACGCTTCGGGCCTTCGGCCCTACGCGGAGCTCGGCCTTTGGCCTTCGCGGCGCTCGGCCTTCGGCCTTCGCCTACCGGGAAGCTCACCTTCGGGCCTTCGGCCCTCAGGTTCGCTTTTAAGACACTCGGGGGTAGTAAGTGTCCGCGTAGGCTCGCCCTTCGGGCCTCCGGCCCTCGGGCTCGCGTAGTAAGCGCACTCTGAAGGGACGCTTCGGGCCTTCGGCCCTACGCGGAGCTCGGCCTTCGGCCTTCGCCTACCACGAAGCTCACCTTCGGGCCTTCGGCCCTCAGGTTCGCTTTTAAGACACTCGGGGGTTAGTGATTGGTAGCACAACCTTAAACTCCCGCAGCTCGGCCTACGGCCTCGCAGGACGCTTCGGGCCTTCGGCCCTACGCGGAGCTCGGCCTTTGGCCTTCGCGGCGCTCGGCCTTCGGCCTTCGCCTACCGGGAAGCTCACCTTCGGGCCTTCGGCCCTCAGGTTCGCTTTTAAGACACTCGGGGGTTAGTGATTGGTAGCACAACCTTAAACTCCCGCAGCTCGGCCTACGGCCTCGCAGGACGCTTCGGGCCTTCGGCCCTACGCGGAGCTCGGCCTTTGGCCTTCGCGGCGCTCGGCCTTCGGCCTTCGCCTACCGGGAAGCTCACCTTCGGGCCTTCGGCCCTCAGGTTCGCTTTTAAGACTCTCGGGGGTAGTAAGTGTCCGCGTAGGCTCGCCCTTCGGGCCTCCGGCCCTCGGGCTCGCGTAGTAAGCGCGCTCTGAAGGGACGCTTCGGGCCTTCGGCCCTACGCGGAGCTCGGCCTTCGGCCTTCGCCTACCACGAAGCTCACCTTCGGGCCTTCGGCCCTCAGGTTCGCTTTTAAGACACTCGGGGGTTAGTGATTGGTAGCACAACCTTAAACTCCCGCAGCTCGGCCTACGGCCTCGCAGGACGCTTCGGGCCTTCGGCCCTACGCGGAGCTCGGCCTTTGGCCTTCGCGGCGCTCGGCCTTCGGCCTTCGCCTACCGGGAAGCTCACCTTCGGGCCTTCGGCCCTCAGGTTCGCTTTTAAGACACTCGGGGGTAAGTGATTGGTAGCACAACCTTAAACTCCCGCAGCTCGGCCTACGGCCTCGCAGGACGCTTCGGGCCTTCGGCCCTACGCGGAGCTCGGCCTTTGGCCTTCGCCTACCGGGAAGCTCACCTTCGGGCCTTCGGCCCTCAGGTTCGCTTTTAAGACTCTCGGGGGTAGTAAGTGTCCGCGTAGGCTCGCCCTTCGGGCCTCCGGCCCTCGGGCTCGCGTAGTAAGCGCGCTCTGAAGGGACGCTTCGGGCCTTCGGCCCTACGCGGAGCTCGGCCTTCGGCCTTCGCCTACCACGAAGCTCACCTTCGGGCCTTCGGCCCTCAGGTTCGCTTTTAAGACACTCGGGGGTTAGTGATTGGTAGCACAACCTTAAACTCCCGCAGCTCGGCCTACGGCCTCGCAGGACGCTTCGGGCCTTCGGCCCTACGCGGAGCTCGGCCTTTGGCCTTCGCGGCGCTCGGCCTTCGGCCTTCGCCTACCGGGAAGCTCACCTTCGGGCCTTCGGCCCTCAGGTTCGCTTTTAAGACACTCGGGGGTAGTAAGTGTCCGCGTAGGCTCGCCCTTCGGGCCTCCGGCCCTCGGGCTCGCGTAGTAAGCGCGCTCTGAAGGGACGCTTCGGGCCTTCAGCCCTACGCGGAGCTCGGCCTTCGGCCTTCGCCTGCCACGAAGCTCACCTTCGGGCCTTCGGCCCTCAGGTTCGCTTTTAACACACTCGGGGGTTATTGAGTGGTAGCACAACCTTAAACTCCCGCAGCTCGGCCTACGGCCTCGCACGCTTTCGGTCCTCAGGTTCGCTTTTAAGACACTCGGGGGTTAGTGATTGGTAGCACAACCTTAAACTCCCGCAGCTCGGCCTACGGCCTCGCAGGACGCTTCGGGCCTTCGGCCCTACGCGGAGCTCGGCCTTTGGCCTTCGCGGCGCTCGGCCTTCGGCCTTCGCCTACCGGGAAGCTCACCTTCGGGCCTTCGGCCCTCAGGTTCGCTTTTAAGACACTCGGGGGTAGTAAGTGTCCGCGTAGGCTCGCCCTTCGGGCCTCCGGCCCTCGGGCTCGCGTAGTAAGCGCGCTCTGAAGGGACGCTTCGGGCCTTCAGCCCTACGCGGAGCTCGGCCTTCGGCCTTCGCCTGCCACGAAGCTCACCTTCGGGCCTTCGGCCCTCAGGTTCGCTTTTAACACACTCGGGGGTTATTGAGTGGTAGCACAACCTTAAACTCCCGCAGCTCGGCCTACGGCCTCGCACGCTTCGGGCCTTCGGCCCTACGCGGAGCTCGGCCTTTGGCCTTCGCGTCGCTCGGCCTTCGGCCTTCGCCTACCCTGAAGCCCACCTTCGGGCCTTCGGCCCTCAGGTTCGCTTGTAAGACACTCGGGGGCATAGTAGCATAGTCCTATACTCCCGCAGCTCGGCCTACGGCCTCGCTGGACGCTTCGGGCCTTCGGCCCTACGCGGAGCTCGGCCTTCGGCCTTCGCGTACCTCGAAGCTCACCTTCGGGCCTTCGGCCCTCAGGTTCGCTTGAAAGACACTTGGGCGCTGTAAATAGTAGCAAAACCTTAAGCTCCCGCAGCTCGGCCTACGGCCTCGCAAATTTGTTTTGCCCATGCCGTCCGCCATTTTGGATTTTTTCCATTTTTTTTTTCTTTTTACAACTCTTGGGCCCCTCAAGTCCTTGCATGCCAAATCTCGGCGCGCTGCGACCAATTTGAAATTTCAAAAAAAAAAAAGTTTTTTTTTTCGGCCAAAAAAAAATGCGGTTGTACTCCCTTTGGGAACCTTTATGACATTTGGTCGAAACCGCTATTCAAAAGTCGAGCGGTTTGGCCGGAAAAAAAAATCGAAAAAATTCCCCATACAAAATTTTTTTTAGAGCTAAAAAAAAAAAAAAATATTTTCAGAATCTAGAGCCATATAGAATTCCGCTAGCTAAATTTCAGCGCTCTAGGAGCATTTTGAAAAAAAATTAAAAAAAAACTTCGTTTTTTTTTAATTTTTTTTCCGCCAGCAAAAACTGCACGCAGTTCTTTATGACATTTGGTCAAGCACCCCTAACCTAGCTGTAACCGTTGAGCCAGGCTGTATAGCAACTTTTTTCCAGGAGCCAAATCTTCAAATGTCAGATTTTTCTGGGGGTCACATTGATGACAGTAACACTTTTTCCATACAAGTCAAAGCTCCAGTTACACTCCTTCATGGAGAACAACCATATGAATGAGAAATGAGTCGTGCTGGAGCTTTATAGTATATTAATACATTGATGTCCTATAAAGCCCTAACTACATTGAAAATTTAAATTCATTTGCGCTGCCCTTTTGGAAATACAGGTGTGATTTTAAGCATGTATGTATGTATAATTTAGATTTGGTATTGATTTAACATTCATTGGTAATATACAAGTGTGTTTAGAGAATAATAATCTTTATAAAATACCTACCATATCATTAACATTACGGGTTAGCATGATAAGGAATGTCTGTTACTGCAATGTTTACGCATTATATGAAAGCTATTATAATATGTATACATGTGTGGGAATGCATTAACCAAGCTTCAATTCCTTACCCAAATATAAATCTTCCAAGGATGATCAGCCAGAATGCATTGATGTACGCTCCTGCTGCAAATACAATAGCTCCAATGAAGACAATAGTCATGTATATTATTGTCCCCAGTCTCACACCAAAGTATCTGCAATAGTTACATTTCATTAAAATACAATTAATCCAGAATAGTATGTGTGAGCGAAAAAATATTGTATTCAATTTACAACCTTTGGCAAAAGTATTGAGCACCCATGCATAAATAAATCAAGCATTTTATGTCTTCTCATATAGAAAAATCTAAATCTTTAAAAAAATCAGTTACTTTTATGGATGGTCAAAAGACTTGCAAGTAAATACCTAACTTCTTTCAAATCATATTGGCTTAAGTTTTCTACATGTTTTAATCTACTTTTTCATATTCTATATCATAGTGTATTTTTGAATGTATTTTTTTTACCTATACTAATATTATAAACAGGAAAAGTATACTGTCCGGATGGCCATAAGCTATATTTTATCCCACTGGTTTGCCTGCGTTTTTTACAATATCACAACAACCCTTTATACAATGTATCAGATGTAAGAACAAGGAAACAGATCTCAACACAATTATTTGTACTAAAATTATGTCAGATGTTATAAGAACTAAAAGATGTAACAATCGAATATTGCTGTCCCTTGTTATATGTATAAATATGCGGTTTTGACTGTAATAAATAATAAAATGCTAACACACAGAAAAAATAAAACCTTATTCTTGATATTGTTGCCTTAGACACCATCTTTTTAAATATTATGTTAACAATGTAACAAGCCTGAGTCATTGATTGGTTCATGTTACTAAAATCAGCAAATTTGGTCACTAATGTACACAGTTCAACAAATGCAGATGTTGTTTATCACAGTAGTTATTATGAGTCAGCATAGAAAACAGAGTACACATACCTATCTACAAGATATCCTCCTATAAAACATAATATCACATTTGGCCAAGAATAAATAGAATACACCAGAGCAAACTGTGATGTGTTCAAGTGCAGGTCATCTTTAAAATTGTCTGCCAGAGCCCCTGGTGTGTCGTAGCAGAAATAGGAACCTGCAAATATCAATTAAAATCATTATTACAATGTACTTACTAAACAAAAGGGCCAAGTTTCATTAACTGATGAATTCTAGTATATATATGATTACTAAAAGGCGAATTGTTGAACCAGGGAACTGTCAACTGGTCATCACCTCCCATCAGATGAGACAAGTCTTCAGCGAGTCATTTCTAAATAAATAAATCATGGTTAAAAATGCTACATATTAGTAGTATTGTAAATGACAAAGAGATAATCTTAACTAGATTAGCTTACCAAAACATAGGAAGCACATTAACATCAATGCAAAAAAGCGGTGCACCCTGTTGGCGGGATGACACCAAGATGAATTAGGCAGAGCTGTCCTGTTACTCCCACTAGCCTCTGGATTCTCCATCATGCTATAAAAAATCACATTAAGTATGTATTCATTACGCCTATGCGTTTTTAACGAAAAAATACAAATGAAATATGAATCTTGTAAAATTAAATTACTTACAAGATAAGTGGTCCAGTTTTTGCACTATGTTATATTATTATATTCAATGAGACAAAGCTCTGAGTCACCAACAAATAACTAAATGTATATAATACTTCACACATTGATAAAACATTACAGTCACATTATCGACAACACCACGTAAATATTCTGGGAGGGTGTCCTGATTTACTCACGACACAAAAGCGATGATTACGAGAGGGATGTTGACGAGATTACAATATATTGATGATAAAACGGACTCATTTAATGGATCAATCAATAAATAAATAAACCACGTTCCTTGATGCTGGTATCAGCACAATAAAATTAAAATGTAAATAGTATATGACAACAGAGCACAAAGTTGAAAGTACAGTATACAAAAATGACAATGACATGATAACCCAACTGAAACCGGTCGGATATCACTATAGGAAAGTGATTTTCGCACAATAGAGCTTGAACTCAACCTTAGATCAAAACATTTCTCTTACTTCGTCACGCCAATAAATTTTTTGTTTAACTTTTAAAATTAATTTGATTTAATAAAACAAAGTCATGCTATAAATTTACCAAAGATTAACAACGAACGTCGTGAATAGAGTACGATATTCGAACGCGCAATTATCAAAAGTCAAGTAGTATTTACACCCTTGATGAGACCTTGACACACCTAGCAATTTGTCAAAACAACTTACACAAGTTGGAATGAGATAACAATACATACCTTCATTCTAACCCTTCCGGGTCATGGCTGTTCGTATGACTGAATGACCAAATGGTTCGAATGTGTAGGTGTCAAAATGTACAAAGTTTATTGGTTAAAATGTTGCGGTGACAAAATGACAGAAGTTCACATTGTACTAATGTTACATCATGCTTGTGTCAGAATATTAACATTTTACAATATGTTTACGTCAAATTATGTCAGAGATAAAATATATAAATGTTACAACATTTTAATGACTAATCATGTAATAGGGAACATTACTGCAATGTTCTGCCGCCAGAGTGCAGCACTAACACAATTAGTAAACAGTTTTTTTGACAACTTTGACAAGTCCTTCAAAGCTCTGGATCCACGGAACCGTAAAGCCAAAACTTCCCCCACTTGACATTGGCAAAGTGCCTAAGCAGCAAAAAGCCACAACACGAAAAAAAAAAAAAAAAAAAAAGCTCTGGATCAAATAGTGAAGAAAATATTTCAATGAATAAAATGCATCAGTGCCGCGTAATTGGATGCAAGAATGAAGGGCATCATTCATTTCCGAAGGAAACGATGATATGAAAACTATGGGAAGCGGCAATACGTCGTAAAGCAAAAAAAAGCCCTCATCCACCTTTAAATGGCTATAGGATGCCATTTTAATATCACAGTACAGGTATTTTACACACGAATGATAATAAAACGATTGTAGTTTAACGCGTTTTCATCAATTATTCGTTATTGACGACCGCTTTAGCCTTGTTGGTAGTGACGCTGCCTACGAAGCAAGAGGTCCTGGGTTCGAATCCCGGTAAGGGCATTTATTTGTGTGATGAGCACGAATATTTGTTCCTGAGTCATGGATGTTTTCTATGTATTTAAGTATTGATTTATCTATATAAGTATGTTTATCTTCGTCTAGTACCCATAGTACAAGCTTTGCTTAGTTTGGGACTAGGTCGATTTGTGTAAGATTGTCCGCAAATATTTATTTATTTATTTATTGTTTGTTAGGTAAATAAATATGACATTGTACGTCATGGCGGTTTGTTGGTGCCGGTTAATGTACGGCCCGATAATACGCGTCCATCTATCGTTATCTCTCTCTTTTTGTATAAGTTAAAAAGAGACATAGATATAGAGGATGCCAATTATTGGGCCGTACATTAACCGGCACCGGTTTGTTTACGGGTTGTGTTAGTGTCGCCCCCTACGCAGAGCTTTGCGTAATGTTCCCTATTGACAAAATAACTGATTCTTATAATGGCAAAAATCTATGTACCTACCTATGAATAATTGGGATATATACTATAAATAATAAAAAGACCCCATTATTTTGTTAAAATCGTAAAATATAGGAGGCCAACTTAAGAAAACAATCATCCGATTGCCAATCAGATTTTTTTTTTCTCCTTAGGAAGCATTTTGTAGTGAAGTACATGATGACAAGCTACTGACTTGAGTCACACACAACACTTGACTGCAAAACAGCAAGGACAGATGAAAGTCGATAAAGTAAATAATAATAACTTTTCCCAGGTGTAATATTGTCCCAATCTAATTGTTTATTGCGGCAGTCCCTGGGCGACCGAGCTCTGCTCGGGTGATAATGGAGAAAATACAGAGAAAACGATTTTTCCCGGACATGAGACCTATCTAGATCGATTTCTCGCCCCCGTAAAAGCCTGTATTCTAAATTTCATCGAAATCGTTAGAGCCGTTTCCGAGAACGTGATTGCAAATATACTTATATATACAAATATTGCTCAAACTCCATAGTACGAGGGCGACACTGAAAGTCTTTAGAACTGGCCACTTGTAATAAATATAATAAAAAAATAAGTTCAAAATTTGAAAATGGAACTCTTTCTTAATATTTTTGTGTACGAATTCCACTCGATTGTCATTTGTTTTACGATTTGGCGGCAAATTGAAAATTGTGTGTACTACGTGAGCATGAATTTAACGCGAGAAAATTTTCGAGCAATGATTTTTTACGACTTTCGATGTAATTTAAGTCAACAAGAAAGTTATGATAGACTTCGATTGGCCTTTCACGATGAAGCCCCATCTCGTGCTACTATTTACAACTGGTTTAATGAATTTAAACGTGGCCGCACTGATCTCACTGATGATCTGCGTGAGGGCCGGCCTTCTACGGCGACTACTGAAGATAACATCAGTGTTGTGCGGCGTATGATAGAGACTGACAAAAGAGTAACCTATCAGCAGATTCGTACAAGCTTAGCCATTGGTATGAGTCAAGTCCACAAAATCCTCCATGAACATTTAGCGGTGAGGAAGCTTTGTGCCCGGTGGATACCTCATAATTTGACAGAAGCCCAAAAAGTCCGTCGTGTTGATTGGTGCCGTGAAATGGGTCAAAGATTCAACGGAGGTGACTCAAATGCTGTGTTCGACGTAGTTACGGGTGACGAAAGCTGGATTTACTGTTATGATCCTGAAACTAAAAGACAGTCTGCTGAGTGGGTGTTTCCTTCCGAGGAGTTGCCTACTAAAGTGAAGAGAGGTCGAAGTGTGGGAAAAAAGATGGTGGCCTCGTTCTTCGGAAGGACTGGTCATTACGCAACAATTATTTTAGAGGATCAAAAAACAGTTACTGCGAAGTGGTACACTAACAATTGTTTACCACTTGTCTTGGAAAAAGTTCGAGAAAAACGGCCTCGCAGTAGGATCCTGCTTCACCACGACAACGCCTCATCGCACACCGCCAAGCAAACGATCGACTATTTGGCGACGGCAAACGTGGAATTACTGGGTCACCCACCTTATAGCCCCGACCTTGCACCTTGTGATTTTTATTTATTCCCAAAAATTAAAGAAAAACTTCGAGGAAAACGTTTTATGGACGCCGACGAAGCAGTGGCTGCGTTTCAAAAGGCCGTCGAAGAGACCCCTAAGGACGAGTGGGCAAAGTGCTTTTCTCAGTGGTTCTATCGAATGCAGCGATGTATTGATGTGAAGGGAGGCTATTTTGAAAAGATATAATAAAAGTAATAAGTTGCTTGATTGCTCAGTTTTTGATTTTCTAAGAACTTTCAGTTTGACCCTCGTATGATGAACCATAGTACATTACTTACCTAGGGCGGTTAAACAAAGAATGTCTAAGATCGTAGGTATTTGACGCCCGAGCCGAAGGCAAGGGCGATAAATATGCGCTCTGAGGCTTTCTTTATTACCGCCCGTGGTGAGTACAACATTTTACATCTATATCTGGCCAGGAAGTGGGGTCGGTAATTCCTACTTTATGGCCAGGTATGACGTAAATAGTATTGCGGTATAAGAACCTTATTCCCAGAAATGGTTTCTGAATTAACCAAATGCCAGTATTTTAAAATCCGAAAGCTAGTGAGTGGATAGGCATTAAGTAAATTGTTAGCAGTAGTCCAAAGAGTTTTTAATGACTATTTACGGATAACTAACTCCATGATAACAAACAATACATCATTAGTATTAGCACAGTCTAACTACATACAGTCTGCAAGCTCAGGGCCACGCGGGTTTACGAGAGGGGAGGAACGCGGGGAAGCGGGAGACGAGGAAGTTTAGCGCAAACTCATTGAGTTTGCGCTAACTATTTTGAAGGGGTGTCAAGTTTGACTTTTTATAAAACCGACTTTAAATATCGGTAAGGTTTAGGTGTTTTTTTTATGATGTCACTTAAATTGTGTTCCAAATTGATATCTGAGGGCCCGAGGTCTTTTAATATAAGTCGAAGTTCTTTAAATACAGTCTCATTTCGTTCAAATTGAATTGCCGCCATCTTGAAATTCTGGAAATACTGTCCGATTTGGATCAAAATCGATATCTGAGGGTCCACGGGACCTCTTAATATGAATCCGAGCTTGGATCGTAAAAAAGTTGCCGCTATCTTGAAATTCTTGAAAAACAATCCGATTTGGTTCAAAATCGATATCTGAGGGTCCGCGGAGCCTCTTAATATGAATCCGAGCTTGGATTGTAAAAAAGTGGCCGCCATCTTGAAATTCTTGAAAAACAGTCCGATTTGTTTCAAAATCGATATCCCAGGGTCCAAGGGGCTTCTGAATAGGAATATCCGAACTTGGATTTTGTAAAAGTGGCCGCTTCTTTGAAATTCTCAAAATACGGTCTGGTTTATTTCAAAATCGATATCTGAGAGTTAGTTATTAATACAAATTGGGGGTCAGATTGAAGGAAGGTGGCCGTCATATTTACCAGCTTTGTTTCTGGTTTGTTTTTAGCATAATCTATGAGTTTGGAAGGTGCAATATTTTGTAAAACATTGAAAATCAATTCTGAATCACATTTTCTATATTTACATTCAACTTTTACATAGGTATTTATTTATTACAGAATGTCGGTCTCAGTTTTTGATGTAAGTACATATTTTATTTTCCAAACGTATAATCAGTGTTATCAACTTTATTTTTGAAGACCTATCCATAGATACCCCACACGTATGGGTTTGATGAAAAAAATTTTTTTGAGTTTCAGTTCTAAGTATGGGGAACCCCAAAAAAATATTGTTTCTTTTCGATTTTTGTGAGAAAATCCTAATGCGGTTCACAAAATACATCTACTTACCAAGTTTCAACATTATAGCTCTTATAGTTTCGGAAAAAAGTGGCTGTGACATACGGACGGACAGACAGACAGACAGACATGACGAATCTATAAGGGTTCCGTTTTATGCCATTTGGCTACGGAACCCTAAAAAGTACATTTTGCTGCGTCAATAAGCATTTCGCCTTCAAATGGCGTGATGGGAAGCGGAGCTCCCAGGGGAGTCAGCCCTTGCCCTTATCGGTGGAGGTATGCGGAAATATACCTATTTACAAACCCCAGTGACACGAAACTACCCGTCTTGTAATTTACATTTTAATGACGGAAGGCAAATGACTTTACCATTAGGTTTCTATATAAACTCTGGAAGTTTGGGTAAAATTAAATTGTTTCGTAAGTTTTAGCACCGACGTGGCGCCGAAAAATGAATGATCTTTTGTCGATGATTATCCTAGTCGGTAGTGTACAAAGCCTACAAAGCTGAAGGTCCTGGATTCGAATCCTGGTAAGGGCAAATATTTGTGTGATGAGCATGTTTCTGAGTCTTGGATGTTTTCTTTGTCTTTAAGTATTTATATCTAATAAATATATCGCCGTCTAGTACCCATAACACAAGCCTTATTGTGCCCACTGTGGGGCCTAGTTCGATGCGTGTAAGATTGTTCCCCTAATTATTTAGTTATAAAGTTTGATTTATGGTAACTTCCAACTTATGATCCAAACTAGAAAAATATTAAATAATTACTTATATCTATTTCTTTAACGTTTGAATATTAAATAAGTAGTAATAATTTTATTGACATAGTTAGTTGAGAAATAGTTATCATCTCCACTTATCTCCACTTATAATAAATCTCTAAATTAAAAAAAGAATCAGCCAGTTTGAAACTAAGCTTTGCGCGGTTCGAATGTTCTCAGCATCCCATGAACGGAAAAATACGAAACATTTTATATAGGTACATTATTATTCTAGCTGCAACTTAGGATAGTTTTTATCCGACTGCGACAGTTAATTAATTTTCCGAAATATACGACTTCATTTAATTTTTCATTTATTTTTATTGAAATCAAACGCTGCTCCAACTGTCAGCTATAAGAACCGTCAAATTTTCGTCAAAATGGCGGAATTGCTTTGCCTTTCACTTATTAATAATTTAAATCCCGTCTACGATAGACCTTTACGAGACAAATGCTAAAATATAAACCATAAAAAAATATTCGATTCTGATATGAGAACTTATATGCGCAAATGTCGTTTTATGTCGTAATTTCAATAAATGAAATCAACAAATTTGAACAATATAATTAACACGAATTTGTTTTTTTTGAATGACAATGGCACGCGCTCGGCGCATTCAGCCAAAGTACCTGCGGCGCTACCACTTAAACCGATACTCAATGTTCATATATTTGCATCCCTGTCACTCGAGTATGGTTAGTGCGATAGAGATAGAGATACCCGAATATTTTCGAATTCCGAAGTTCGTGGTTATAGCTCAGGAATCGAAAATATGGTAAATAATCATAATGTATTTTCTCGAAAAAGAATTTAAAATAAATATAGTCAAATGGAGAAAAAAACAAAGCAAGAGGTTATATAGGTAATGATTAAGGTATAAGAGTCCAAAGTTTTAAGAGGGGGTATGTTCTGTCCCTTTTCCGCAAAACGCACCTTCATATGAAACGATTGTTTTTTACTATGACGCTATGAGTATATTGACGTCACAGTCCCTCATCGTTTTCTCACTCTAACAAGCGACATTAAAACGGATGTAGCTTCATAATTTTTTGAGATATTTGAATGGGAGTTTCATTATCTTCTATCTATTTATACATAATAAATGCCTATGTCCTGACTGACTTATTCACTCAATCACTCACTCACTCACTCATCAACGCACAGCCGAAACTACTAATCTTAGAGAGTTGATTTTTGCACAGTATGTTGCTTTTATAACGTGGGCTAGGGATAAAAAGGGATTTTTGAAAATTCTACCTCTAAGGGGGTAAAATAGGGGTGCAAAGTTTGTATGGGAGAACCTTTTTTTTTAAAATAGAGACTTAAAACTTTGTAGAAAGATCAGTCATTAGAATACAAATAAAGAACTTTCAGGGTTTTAGAAAATTCTACCCCTAAAGCGGTAAAATAGAGTGCAAAGTTTGTATGGGAAAAACTACTTTTTTTTAAATAGAGACTTAAAACTTTGTTGAGAAATTATTCATTAGAATACAAATAAAGTACCTAGATTCAGTGTTTTAAAAAAATCTACCCCTAAGGGGGTAAAATAGGGGTGCAAATTTTGTATGGGGGAAACAATATTTTTTTTAAATAGAGACTTAAAACTTTGTAGAAAGATTAGTCATCAGAATACAAATTAAGTACTTTCAGCGTTTTAGAAAATTCTACCCCTAAAATAGGGGGCTAAAATAGGGGTGCAAAGTTTGTATGTGGGAAACTATTTTTTTTAGCTAGAGTCCTAAAACTTTGTAGAAAGATTATTTAAATACAAAGAAAGTACTTTCAGCGTTTTGGAAAAGTTCACCCCTAAGGGGGTAAAATAGGGTGCAAAGTTTGTATGGGAAAAACATATTTTTTTATTAATAGAGACTTAAAATTTTGTCGAAAAATTACTTATTAGAACATGAAAAATACTACATTCGGCGTTTTACAAAAATCATTCCCTAAGGGGGTTAAAAAAGGGTGCAAGGTTTGTATGGGGAACACTTTTTCTGAGCTAGACACTTAAAACTTTGTAGAAAGATTACTTATAAAAATACAAAAAAAAGACTTTCAGCGTTTTGAAAAAATCTATCCCTAAGGGGGATAAAAAGGGGTGCAAAGTTTTTATCAGGGAAAGTTTATGATTTTGAGTTAGAGACTTGAAACTTTGTAGAAAGATTACTTATTAAAATACAAAAAATAACACAAATCGTTTTAGAAAATTCCACCCCTAATAGGGTTAAAAAGGAGAGCAAGCTTTGCATGGGCAACACTTTTTTTGAGTTAGACTTAAAACTTTGCAAAAAGATTACTTATTAGAATACTAAAAAAAAACTTTCAGCGTTTTAGAAAACTCCATCCCTAAGGGGATCCTTAAGATCCTTAAGAAGGGTAGCCAGTGTTGTGTGGGAAAAACTTTTTTTTTTACTAGACTTAAAACTATTCGAAATGTTACTTATTAAAATTAATAATAAAGTACTTTCAGAGTTTTAGAAAATTCCACCCCTAAGGGGGTTAAGAAAGCTTTGTATGGGCAACACTTTTTTTGAGCTAGAGACTTAAAAGTTTACGAAAAAAGTTCTTTCAGCGATTAGAAAAATTCAACCTCTAAGGGGGTTTAAAAGGGGGTTCAAATTTTAAATGGCGAGCAATAAAATTTTAAAGTGTGAGTAAGAGATTTTTAACTTCGGTCTTATTCTGTACGTTAAAAGACTACAAAACTGATTTCAGAGTTTTTCCAAATTCATCCCCTAAGAGTGTTAAAATTCGTACAAAGTTTGAGTATTTCAAGGCATTTTTAAAGTATGAGATTTTTAACTTTGGTTTTAGACTGTTTGTTCACAAACTAGAAAATGAACATCAACTTTTTTTTTAATTATCCCCTAAAAGAGGGTTCAAATTTTGTATTGAGAGAAATCATTTTCTAAGACGATAAAAAGTTCTACGCGGACGAAGTCGCGGGCAACAGCTAGTAATGAATAAAAAACTCTCTTGACACTCATTCCGTGGCGGATGGGTCGGCCTCTTATCTGGGACGCCACCTGCGTGGACACCATGGCCCCGTTCCATTTAGCCACAACTTCTTTGAGGGCGGGCGGGGCGGCAACAGCGGCAGAAGCCGCGAAGCGCCGCAAATATGCGGGCCTGACAAACACCTACTTATTTGCGGCCTTCGCGGTTGAAACTCTCGGGCCGTGGAGTCCTGACGCCCATAGGCTTTATAAAGAAATAAAAAAAAAATTGTAGATAATACGGGCTGGCTACTTCCTCGGCCAACGGATTGGAATTGCAATTCAACGAGGAAATGTGGCCAGCCTTATGGGCACCCTACCCAAGGGCTGTGACCTTGGAGAGGGTATATATACTAGTAGTTAAGTAGATTTAAGTGCCTAGTGTTAAGTTTTTTATTCAATAAGTAGTTAAGTTACTGCATAAAACAATAATTTACTTTCAAAACAAAGTTTACACCGCCGTCAATTCAGTACTTCGCCAAGCCACATAGGTAGGTACCTACATGAAAATTTCTTCATTTCCTTCCCAATTCACCACATGAACTGCTTTCCGAGAGCAAATGCGTTGATTATTACAGAAAAAACCCAAGTCGCTAATCAGTGGGTTGATAATATTTAAGGAGTTCCGTTGATTCCTCAAGGATCTCAGAATTAACACTTAATTAGTTGCTACTTCAACGGAATAATGTCAGAATTATTGACGATTTACATCTTTGAGGAGTTCCATAAGTCATCTGTGGTCTTCATCATCAGTTCCACTTCACCAAATTTGAGATTTCCGAGGGTAGGTAAATACTCGAGTTATAAGTTATAATAGAAAATAACGAAATTACTAATTAACACCCGTGCCTATAAAGTTTGAGGGTTGGCCTCATTTTCTCTGGGATCCCATCATAAGATCCTGACTTGGTGACAATGGGACCACCTCAGGAGTATACTCTTTCGATTTAAAAAAGAAAATTTCGGCGAAAAAACATAAAAAAAAATAAAAAAAAATACATACCTACAGTGGAACATATAACCTCCTCCGTTTTTCAAGTTGGTTAAATAAAATCCGAATCCGGTTTGATCCGAAGCCTGCGATTACTTAGATACCCCACACTATACTCGTACAGGGTGTGTCCTGTAATAAGAGCAAATATTCAAAGGGACGTTTCCTTAGAGCATTTGTAGTAACCCCTTGTGTCCCACTTTCATTTAATATTTTTTTGAATTCGGAGATATTTTGATCTAAAGTTATGACCTCCAAGTAATGTATCTTGGCACCACGACATCAAAGCACAGCAGTCAATGGGGATTTTGAGGTAACATCATGTAACGAGTCAAAATAGTTTTTGCATTTTGGTTTTCAAAAGATATTTTTTGATTTTTTTTAATTTTTTTTTAGTGTCTTTAAAATAAAAAGTTACTGATAGCACTCCAGAAGAGTAAAAAAATACAACTAAACTTATTTTGAAGAAAAACAATTCAACAAAAAAAAATTTTTTTTTTCAAGTTTAACCATGTGGAAATAATTGTTCAGAAGCTTAATAATCTACCGTTTAATTTTTTGCTCCTATTACAGGCCACACCCTGTAGAAGCATTTCAGAGCCGCATTTGTGCCTTTTTTGGATTAATTTACCTAAAGACGCATTTTCATTGGTCGATATACAGCACACTGACTCGATAACGACTAATGAAAGTCGTCGGTCAATAACACAGTAGTATAACAAAGTAATATAACGACCAGTGAAACCTGTAAGTCATTTAAAAGCGTGCGAGAGGGTATACCCGAACTAGGGAGGGGGAGGGGCATACCCTCTCGCATACGCCACTCAATACGTTAATGTACATCCAAGATAACCCCCGTCCGCCGCTATCGACCAGTGTAAAACAGCTTCCCACGTGCGGGAGCTATGGCATCATCATCATCATCATCATCATCATCAGCCTATGTAGGTGCGTCCCACTGCTGGGCACAGGCCTCCTCCAAATCTCAAAGGAATGGGCAGTAGTCCCCACGCTGGCCCAGTGCGGGTTGGGGACTTCACATACCCCTTTGAATTTATTCCCAGCAGTGTTAGCGCGACGACACGTTCCCGAATCCTCTGGACCAATGATAATACTCCTTAATTTTATTGTATTGTGCCTTTCCACTAATAGGGAACTTGCATCTTATTATTTTATTACGAAAATCAAAAGTATTATCCAGCATTAAAACA
This sequence comes from Epinotia brunnichana, assembly GCA_963854355.1. Taxonomy (NCBI): domain Eukaryota; kingdom Metazoa; phylum Arthropoda; class Insecta; order Lepidoptera; family Tortricidae; genus Epinotia; species Epinotia brunnichana. The sequence continues at coordinate 14,656,052 of OY977939.1, read as the reverse complement.
ACTGTAGCATTCTAGCATTAAAACTTTCTTATTTTTTATTTTTCTGATGTTATATGCATTTGAAATCTGCACGCGCCGGCACCCCCCGAAAACGCTCTATTTTAAACGGGCTTATGCTCTGACGTCACAGCATATATTCACGGCGCGTTTACTATAGAGTAAGTCATTAATTTGCAATTATCTCCACAAAATTTGCGTTTAAGTCTATACTTGTCATACAAAATATCATTTCTAATTTAATATTCTGTGTAACTGTTGTTATTCTACAAAAAAAAAAAACTTTAGTATGAAATCTCTACGTAGGTATATCCGCATCGATTGAGTGCATTTTATTCGAAATTGAAGTCCCATGCAAGTTCCCAAGCCATCGTTAAAAGTGATCATCAAAAAAAAAATAACAACTTTGCGATGTCATAATTTTTTTTTTCTACTCGTCGACTTTAATCTTAGAATTAAGATTTCGTATACGAAACTAAGTTCACATACTTTTTGATCCTGGAGCTCCACGATCCACGAGCTCGTCACGGAGCTCGTGGTTTCATAAGATAACCGCCAGCAGTCATCTTATGAATCCAGGAGCTGTATAAGATAACTGTGAAAACATGAACGCGCAAAGATACTAAGTTGCTGCGCTTCATTTCAGCAGGGCGATTTTCAATAAATAACAAGCATGTTTAATAAATTATTATTTCCGTTGACTCGTAGAAGTATTGTATACAATAGTTATATAATTAGCTTTTTAAGTCTCGTACCTTAATTAGGCCACTCAGCAAGCTTCGTGGCATTACATAGCATACATTATATAAATTAGTGCTAATGAATATACCTAATAATATTTGGATGGGCTAGGACTTATTAACCTTTCGGATGCCTTGACGCTGACATTGCTGAAGGATTACGAATTTTTCGTATCTGACATAGAGTCAATTTTCAGTAGCACTGATCAGTGCTTAAACATACGAAGGGTTAAGTTGCAGGTCCACCGGCGAGGGTAGGCGAGGCGACGCCATAAATCAAATAGGGTCATTTCGCCGGTTGGCGACCACCTAATTTCATGTGCCGGTTAGCGACCACTTAGCTGACTCGTGAACTGAAAGCATATTTTCTCGTTATTTTTGTAAATTCCTATTCCATAACTACAAACAATAAGGCATACGGCTGACTGTTTCAATAGGCTCTGTAGAATTAATGTTATCTTCAATTGAAAAAACCATGTTCTTCAAGTGGTCGCTAACCGAAGGTGGTCGCGTAACCGGCGAAATGACGGGTCATTTCGCCGGTTAGCGACCACCTAATTTCATGTGCCGGTTAGCGACCACTTAGCTGAGTTGGTGAACTGAAAGCATATTTTCTCGTTTTTTTAGTAAATTCCTATTCTATACCTACAAACAAAAATACATACGGCTAACTGTTTCAACAGGCTCCGTAGAATTGATGTTATCTTCAATTGTAAAAACCATGTTCTTCAGGTGGTCGCTAACCGAAGGTGGTCGCGTAACCAGCGAAATGACCCTAACCGTTTCACCGCCAACTGTACGAGTATGACATATTTCGCATCGCCTCGCCTAATCCTCGTCGGTGAAAATCGAGAGTGACGGATGTACTAAGGGCTTTCTAGAGATACCTACGTGTTCACGAAATGGACATTACTTGACGTGATCAAGAGGTAGACCTGTAGCCCTAGTATAACTTTTATCGATACAATACGTTTTCACCTCAGCAGCTCGAACAAGCATATTTTGCTGCGTGAAAACAGTGAGCAAAATGCGATTTTGCTCACTCCGTGAGTCAAAGTAGCTTTTTAATTTTGATATCGAGCACTGACATTTCATAGTGTGGGGTCTATTACAAATTCAGAATATTTCAACTTTATGAGCACTGTCCCTTTCATTTTCATTACGAATAAAGAATACGACACGAATAGGTCGATTCATAGTTCGATATTCGAATTTAAAAGTAGACCCCCAAAACAGCGCGAAGCAAGTTACACGTTCGAAAACACTTACTTATGAGTTTAAATTACCAAAAATATTAGTACAAAGGAATGTTATAAATTGAAGAGAAAAATACATGGAACATCTCAAATGAAGTCAGTTTTGCTTAAATAGATCAAAACATAAATTTTCAAACGCTGAAGAATCAATTATTCTATTTTGAACAATCTTAATTTTTAAGAACATATACCACAGATGCAGTTTCCGAACGCACACCCGGCGCCCCGCCCCTTTAAAAAAAATGGCGCGCTGTTAAATTGTTTACATTTTATTGGGTATATTATTCTTCATACTTGCGCTATTGATATATAAAATATTGCGTTTTGGATATATAAAAACGACTAGGATTAATTAATTATCTATCTAACTAAGAAATATAGTGAATTCATTGAAAAAGACAGTATTTGACAACAATACCTACGCTTAGTTTTCGGAGCGCACGCGCGACTCGCGTAAGCGTAACAGACATTAGATTGAATATTTCAAAAATAGCTCGAAAACATGAGTGAAATGTGGGGACATGAGTGACAGTATTTTAACAATAATAGGTACGGTTAGTTTTTAGTGTAGTGTTAGTGTCACGCGAGACTCATATAGATGAATAAAATGTGCTTTAGAGTGTCGTGTCGCGCCTTGTCTCGCCCGCGCTCTCGCGTGCTTCTAGTAACTAACTAGCCGCGCTGAGGAGTTAAAACAAGCAGTAACGAACCCCGAATCAAGTTTTCTTCCTGAATATCCACGAGACGAATAGGTACGTAAAAGCATATCGTTGTATTTTTTAACGTGACGATGTTCTCACTGCTGAGGTGAAAAGTTGTATGTGTTACTCGAGAGCAAAGTATTTGCGTCTCGTGCTTTTGACTCCCTCGCTGCGCTCAAGATTCTAATTTTGAATCACTCGCTACGCTCGTGATTCAATTTAAGAATCTTTCGCTTCCTCTGGACTTAAAATTAGCACTCGCAACAAAAACTAACTTTGCTCTCTTGTTGCACAAATAACTATTTCGAACGCGTTAGCGTTTAATTTCAATTTGTATGACAACGCGTAGTTCCTTATATTTACCACCAGAGGCGCTGTTCGCGTTGCCATACAAATTGGAACTAAACACAAAAGCGTTCGAAAACGTATTGTATCGTTAAAACTTATACTAGAGCCTCTGGACATGTCCACTACACTGTCCACATCCATTTCGCCGATTTTGTTTCATCTTGGTTTATTGCATGGAATTGCTACGTCCTCTACGTACGTAGTACCTAGTACTTCCGAAGTAGGTACTTCCTACTTCCATGGTTATGGTTAGACGTTTTCCTTGTTTGGTGGTGGTTATGGTGAGACGCGTTTTCCTTGTTTGGTAGTGGTTATGGTAAGACGTTTTCCTCGTTTGGTGGTGGTTATGGTTAGACGCGTTTTCCTTGTTTGGTGGTGGTTATGGTTAGACGTTTCCTTGTTTGGTGGTGGTTATGGTTAGACGTTTTCCTTGTTTGGTGGTGGTTATGGTTTCGTGGTAGGTATGACACAACCTCCATCCTCCTTCAAACGCTTACATATCTTGTGTCTGGGCTGGTTATGGGTTATCCCAACCCGGATATTTGACAGATGTGGGCATGTCCCTTTCTGTCAAATGTTGTGACATTACAATTTGACCAAAGAGAATATAAACACTACGTTAATTTGACTACACATAAATAAGGTATAGTGGAGTCTAGAGCTAAATAAGCTCCTGAGTAATTGTTATTTTAAATCTATTTACTGTTTTCCTGTGACAACAGAAATATGTAATTTGCTTTCGTTACGTTTATTTTGTCTGAAAACTATTTTCCTCCAAAGCTTTCGAGATCTTCTAATACAAAGGGGCACAACGGCACCTGTGGTGAGTAGTTAGGAGTCGATAAGGGCGTATAAGAGAAGCGTGAAAGCTCGCAGGGTGATGTATTGTGGTGATTCAGCAGCGCATAGGACGCGGAGTACAATGAGCAGCGCAGTGCGCAAGGCGGGCGGCGGGTCGGGTCGGGAGGGCGGAGGGCGGGCGCGCGCGCTCGGAGACGCAGTCCGCCTCGCGCAGGACGGGAGCGGTGTTCACTCGGCGGCGCGCCGCGGCGCGACATGCCCAGCTGATGTTTATTTATAATACGAGCTCGGTGGAGGGCGCGCGCGGGAGGCCCTCCCCTCCGCGCCACCACGGTTTCGCGTGATGCAGCCGAGCGAGCTAGCCGACGCCGCGCCCGCCGCTAGCGGAAACCCCCCGCAGCGTGGCCTCAACGGCGGCCGCTTCGATTTTGACGACGGCGGCACTTACTGTGGAGATTGGGATGATGGCAAGGCGCACGGCCATGGCGTGTGCACCGGCCCTAAGGGTCAGGGCGCCTACGCCGGCTCCTGGCATTTCGGATTCGAAGTTTCCGGCGTCTACACCTGGCCCAGGTGAGAGAGTGACTTCGCCCGGGCCTCGCACATGCCCGAGCGCGAATCGGCGTCCGAAGCCGCTCCAAAAATAGGGTGCTATTAATAATTGAGTTTGGTGTTTCGCTAGAAAACGCGTGTAGCGGTGGTGAAAGTGCCTCATGGCCTAATAGCGGCCAAAATATTCATATCGATCTACATATACGTACCGACTGATAGCGACACGTGATAACAGAGGTGTCTATCGACGAAACTACCTATCGACTCGTATTTGCTTTACATGACCAATTAACCAGCTATCATAGTTGCGACATGCCCATTAGGTACAGGTTCAATGGAAGTCATGGCACAAATCATTACTTTATTACATCTAATTGAGAACAATTTAGCACGTGCGTTTCTGCTGATGTCTTGAAATCATTCGCTGAGCTCATGATTCTTTTTACACACTGTATAGGAGGAACAAAGCTTCAAGTGATAGTTATAATAACATGGTAAAAACCAAAGTTAGCATAGTTTATTAAAGTTGTCAGGTGTTTTCATTTGTCTTGACTGTAACATAGAAAGTTATAACCCGCAAGAGTTAACTTGAGACTTCGTTCGTACGACGTTAGTAGGTACGCGCTCGAGTCTCAATGTTAACTCTTGCTGGATATATAGTCATATTCATAGTCATACTTAATATATCTATTAAAAATGTTATATTTAAACGTTACACGTTATTATCAAATTAATTATCAACGTCATATATATATGTTCTGCGAGGGCAGAAGGCAGGCATTTCTACTTATGTCATAGAAATACTACCCTGAAGCATCTTTAAGTATTGATTATTGTTATCCTTATTTTGAATAAGATTAAGCATACGATGGCAAGGGCCGTCGTGCCGATACTGTATGGCTCTGTCAGAATGCGTCTCAGTGCCAAGCCTTCCGGTTATTTCATCCAGCTAGCGACTGCTCCAATGCAACCCACTTTCGTCAGGTCATTGATCCATCTAATCATGGGATTTCCCGACATCACTAATCCACCCCCTCCATCCACTACTTTATTTTTCTCAATAAGATACTTTTATTATTGACTCGACTACTTTCAATGCCATGTCGGTACGTCATCATATCGGATATTAATCGGTAATCTGAGAGCGTAAGTAGTATCAGTGCCTCACACTAAGGATATTGTTTACAGCAGATTGATTTACCAGAGGCAGTTAACTATGAGCTGTATCTATTTACATACATAGATCTGCTCGCGGCTATTATTTCGAGATGGAGGAGACTGATACATGGCGGTTGGGGTTGATTCCACTGTCATACTTTACACGCACAAGCTGCTGTAATTGTTTGTGAGTAAATATAATTGACCTATTATCTCTACCATGAAATCATTGAAAATTTAATTATTATACGAGTAAGTATACAATAATCATGTTTGTTATAATAATATGAAAACTAAAGATATCTCATAATGGGTATCTACATTTTACCTAATTTATAAAAAAAAACCGACTTCAATCATAAAATCCTAATTGAGCCGCCGCTGCGCCGCCGTAATCTTTTCACTTTTTATTTTTTATTTTTTTTTTATTACGGGACAATCTTACACAAATCAACCTACTTCACCACATGAGCTGTTTTTCGAGAGCAAAAAGCTTAAATCGATTCCTCAAGGATCCCAAAATTAACTTCGGTGACATCCCCATTTTCAAATATGTGAAACGATGAACATTCGTTGTTCGTTAAGTGGCCATTCTTTCTGTAAAGTATCTACATCATTGCGAAATTTAATTTATAAACCATGGCTTTCATCTTCAGTTCCACAAAGATCGGAAACAACTAGTAGTAGCTACATATAGGTACATCGTTTCTCTGCACTATCTAAGAATGCGTACGTACCTAGTAGCCTAATCCCATTTGTATTATACCTTTACAGAATATTACTGCTGCTTTACAGAATGTAACTGACGTTACAAGTTTTCACAGAAAAAATGTGTATACCTATATACTTATGTATACGTATGTTATACGTAGGTATACTTATACCTACGTATAACGTTTGTATCATTGTAGGTATTTTTTTATCCCAGCTTTATGGCAGCTGTTGTCGAGACTTTTAACGTTCTTTGTGGTTGTCGGTCCTTAATACCTAACCTACCTAAATACGAATCAGTTACGTTTTCACTACAAGAATCTTAGTTAACTAGTTTCGTTAATCTTCATTAACTAGATTGTCCTATATTGCGCTTATGTCAACGATTGGGATTGCGTTGAATAACACGACATACAAGTTAAGCATCCTTGGCGTGGCTCTTAGTTTCATATTTTGCCCTCACCGCAACGTAGCCTTCTCTTAGAATGGCCTTACCTTATACACACACAGATGCGCGTGACCGCGGTAGGGAAGGTGTTTGTTAACCCTTTCCAGGTCAAGTTGACTGCACGTGAGCGACATTAGCCCCGTCGAACTCACGTTCTAAGAAAGCAACAAGTTGCCTGAAACCCGCTCGCTACTTTCTTCATTTCTAATGGTCGCAAAACTTCCGATAATAAATCTGGAAACATTCAGGAACGCGCTGGCTAAAACAAAGGAATGTCGTGGAACTAACATGATTAAAAGCAATGATGTAATATGTATATATATGTATGTAATATTTAAAAACCAAGAGAGTGCGAGTCGGAAACGCCCGCCGAGGGTTCCGTACAAAAATAAAAAAATATAATTTTCAGATTTTTCCTTGAACGATAGGTATTACCTACTTGCCAAATTTCATAGAAATATACGTTTTTTGCGGCATAAATGCATGCGGTATCTATTTTTTACGTAAACTTAGAAGTTTGATTTTTTCACAGCTTCAAGGGTCTGTAGACTTGAGCATATGTTATGATTTTAATTTAACTCGATACCTCTACGCGTTCCCGAGATAAATGGTCTTGACAGCCGGACAGACGGACAAAAACGTGATTTGTGGTTCCGTTTTTAGGGTTCCGTACTCAAAGAGTAAACCGGGACCATATTACTAAGACTCCGCTGTCCGTCTGTCTGTCCGTCTGTCACCAGGCTGTATCCCAACAACAGTGATAATTTGACAGCTGAAATTTTCACAGATGATGTATTTCTGTTGCCGCTATAACAACAAATACTAAAACACAGAATCTTCTTCTTCTTCCTAGCCTTGTCCCATCTACTTGGGGTCGGCTCTCCTTGTATGGCGTCGCCAGGAACGTCTGTCCTGGGTCGTCTCTGGTGATAAATTAGCATCTCTAAGGTTCCTCTGAACGAGTCCCATCCATGTTAGCTTGGGCCTTCCGCGTTTCCTAGGCCTCTCAGTCCTTTCCAAAACCATCCTCGTCATGTGGTCAGGTGGTCGCCTCATGACATGGCCGTACCATCGGAGACGGCTCTCAGTGAGCTTTTCCTGTATTGGCCTGACCCTGAAACTACCTCTGACGTGAGTATTTCTAATATGGTCTAGTAGTGTTACTCCACCGGCCCATCTAAGCATTCTCATTTCGGCAGCATGCAACTTATCGACGTGTTGTTTCTTGAGTGGCCAACACTCGGACCCGTAGGTCATTGCCGGGCGCACTGCCGTCTTGTAGACTTTGCCCTTAATGTGAACCGGCATTTGCTTGTCGCAGAGCACGCCCGTGAGCTCACGCCATTTCAACCACCCAGTGTTGATACGATTAACGATATCTGCTTCAATGGTTCCATTATTTTGAATGTTGGAACCCAGATATTTGAAGCTCGTTACTTCGTTCAATGGGTTATCGTCTAGGTAGATTGTGCTGCGGTCGTTGGCATCGCTGAAGTTGCAGTGCATCACTTCGGTCTTCTGCCGGCTCACTCGGAGTCCACCGTCCTCTAGAGCTGTTCTCCATGTTTCTAAGATGTTCTGCAGCTCCTTCGTATCTTCGCTGATCAAAACTATGTCATCTGCGTAGAGCAAGTCCCACGGGGGCGGACGTTGTATGTGCGATGTGAGGTGATCCATGACCAAATTAAACAGCAACGGACTGAGTGCTGATCCTTGATGGACTCCCACTCCCACATGGAATTCATCGCTAGTGCCAGCGGGGCTCCGAATTTTCGACCTTACGTTGCTGTACATGTCCATGACTATGGATATGTAGTATTCTGGTACGTTTTTGGCGCGAAGGGAATGCCAGATCAGTTTTCTCGGTACGCGATCGAATGCTTTCTCCAGGTCGATGAATACCATATGAAGGTTGGTTTCGTTGTCCCTGTACTTTTCCATCAGTATCCTGAGTGTGTGAAGGGCATCTGTGGTCGATTTACCCGCGACAAAACCGCATTGATTTTCGGTTATATTGGTCAGCTGTAGGAGTCTTTCGCTTATAATGCGTTCCCAGATCTTGAAAGTGTGTGATATCAGCTTTATTGCTCTGTAGTTACCACAGAGTCTCAGATCACCTTTATTTTTGAAGAACGGCACCAGGTAGCTTTGTCTCCATTCATCCGGTATACCCTGGGTCAGGAAACCGTTGAAAAGATCCGTTAGGAAAGAAACTCCTTCATCGCCAAGCCTTTTCCACAGTTCTGATGGAATTTCGTCAGGCCCTGTAGCTTTATGGTTGGCCATCTTTTTTACCGCCTTTTCAACTTCTTGTTTTGTTATACACGGTACTGGGCCTTGTACATGAGGGGTTTCGGGAAGCTCCTTACTGGGGTATGTTTCATTGAGTAAGTGTGAGTAATATTCCTTCCACCTCTTCTGTATGTCCTTATTTGAAGTTAGTAATTGGCCGTTTTTGTCCTTGATATACTTGACGGTCTTAGTATCCTTAGTATTGCCGTGTCTTTGCTTGGCGATCTGAAAGATTTCCTTTTCACTCACTGCTGCTTCCATTTTGTCGTAAAATTCATTGCGGCAGGATGCCTGGGCTTGTGAAACTGCACGTTTTGCGTCTTTTTTTGCTGTTTTATATAAATCGCGATCCTTATCGTCTTTGCTGTGTTGCCAGATTTTAAAGAGAGTTTTCTTATGTTCTATTATTTGTTTGACATCTCCTTGCCACCATTTGGTGTCTGTTTTGTCGCGAATGGGGCCCTTGGACACACCTAGATGTTGGGCTGCTTTTTGGGTGCAAAACTTCCGGAAGTTATCCCATTTTTCATTTGTCGGGTCCTGCTTTTGTACCCCCTGCAAATGGCGAGTGATATCTTTTATCAGGTAACTGCCGTCCTGACTGTTCAGTTTGTGCCAGCGTATTTTAGTGACCTTCTCTTTCACAACCTTGATCGGTCTTGGCATGGTAAATTCTGCTACAAGGATGCGATGTTGCGTGGTCAATGGCTCTCCTGGTATTACTTTGCAGTCCTTGAATGTTTTTAACCGAGAACGATCTGACAAGATGTAGTCTATTTGGGTGTTAGCCCCACCACTTTTGTATGTTACAAGGTGTTTCAGTGGCTTGGAGAAAAAAGTATTTACGATGGCAAGATCGTGTACTACTGCAAATTGTAGAATACTCTCGCCCTCTGCGTTCAGCTGTCCTATCCCCGAGTTGCCGTGTACCCTTTGGTAGTTAGTTGAGGTATTTCCAACGTGGCCATTTAGGTCTGCTCCGATGTATTTCGATTCGTCCCTTGGTATTGATTGCAGTAGATCGTTCATTTCTTCCCAGAATACGTGTTTATCTTGGCTTGAACATCCAACTTGCGGCGCATATGCACTTATGACATTCATACAGGGTTGGTCGTCCAGAGCAAACTTAATCGCGATTATACGATCGCTAACCCGTGTGACGTCTACTATGCGGTCTTGGAGATCTATGTCGACTACAATCCCTACCCCGTTCTGTGGCCCAGTGCCATGGTATATAAGTTTGTAATTGAGGCCTATGTTACGCGCCTTGGACCCTTTCCATTTCGTCTCTTGGATACAACAAATGTTGATGCGTCTCCGTTGTAAAACTTCGCTTAATTCTGCGCTGCGTCCCGTCATAGAGCCCACATTCCAGCTGGCAATACGCATTTTGGGTAGTCGTGTGGCTGCTCTAATAACGGCTCCGTCGCTTCGGGGGGACGCCCTAGCATAATCATTGCATCCTTGATTGGTATCGTCGCCTAAGGGGTACACCCTAGCATTTATAGTTACTCTCATATTAATTGTACTTGCCATATTAGGAGGATTGGTTTGGCTTTAGGGTTTTACGGCCGGTTGCCACCTGACGCCAAGACAGTGACCTCTCTTGCTAGCTGAGGCTTAGGATGCCGCCGTTGGCTTGCGCTCCTCCGCCGCCATCCTCTCCACGACGACCTGCCTGTCGCCGCTGCCCACTACCAGCCCAGGGTCAGAATATGTCCGAGTGGCCTGGTGGTAGGTGTGTCTGTGGGTCCGCGGGAGGTATTTTATTTCCCTCCTACCCTCCAACGACATTTGCATATCGCTGGCGAGCATTCCCCTATCCGCCACCTGGGGACGCGTTCTCTAGGGGTTACAGACTTCCCCGAGAAACTAAAACACAGAATAAAATAGTTTTTTATAGAAAATGGTACGGAACCCTTCGTGCGCGAGTCCTACTCGCATTTGGCCGGTTTTTTCCTTTTGAGCTACGGAACCCTAAAAAGAGTTAGATAGGTTATAAGCGCTCCACAAATGGCACACTAAAATTGAGTCAATTGCACCAACTTGCCTCAGTTTCGCGTCGTCAATGGAAATGTAAACGTGTCTCACCTGTCAGATGTGCGTGGCCATTTTTAAACAGGGAATTTCGCATAGACAACAACCTCTTTTTTTATATAGATCATTGATTAAAACCTAATGCACGGTTTGGAACTGATGTTTAATACTTAAAACCAAAACATAGGTATATTTCACTCATCGATATGATTTGGAATTCGATTCGTAAATGTCCTACGCGTTCGCTTTCATGCGATTTAGTCAAATTCCCCTGGTTGTATACTAATAGTTATTTATGTTATGATACAAGCGCGGAAAGTCGGTAATTCCCAACGAGTGGCGATGACCAAAAACACCGACCGTTAGGGAGTGTTTTTGATCGACACGAGTTGGGAATTACCTAATGAACTCAAAATGTGCATGCCAGGAAAGTCGTTGGTCTAGGATAATTCCTAGGTATTTGGTAAAAGTAACTTTTTCAATTTCCTTACAATTACAAGTTGCTGCATCTTTTGGGTTACAATCATGCATTTTAACTGAAGTGTATTTGGTGGTTGCGTACTTATATATTTAGTAAAACAAATGTAGTTTGTCATGGCAATATTCAATGTAAGGAGATTTGTCTTCAACCATGAGGATATTATTTGAAGACCACGCTCAGCCCTATTAAAGACGGATTCCCACGTATTGTCATTGAAAACTATTACTGTGTCGTCTGCATAGGAGAAAACCGTTCCACCATCAAGCAAGCAAGAATCGTCAAATCATTAATATAAGTTAGGAAGAGGGTAGGGCTAGGGTATAAATAAAAATAAAATACTTAGGTACAAAACAATTACTTAACACTAAATTAGGTAGCAACAGGCGGTCTTATAGCTAAGGATGGGGGAATAGTCAGGAATAGATGAAAGCAACAGTAGTCCCCGCGCTGGCCAATGCAGGTTGGGGACTTCACATTCATCTTTTTTTTACGACGCGATTTTTATAGTGGTGACCGGTTTAGCCTAGTTGGTACTGACCCTGCCTACGAAGCTAGAGGTCCCGGGTTCAAATCCTGGTAAAGCATTTATTTATGTGATGAGCACGAATATTTGTTCCTGAGTCATGGATGTTTTATTTGTATTTAAGCATTTATTTATCTATATAAGTAAGTTTATCGTCTTCTAGTGCCCATAGTGCAAGCTTTGCTTAGGTATAGGTAAGGTCGATTTGTGTAGATTGTTCACAAATATTTATTTTATTATCGCTAATGTATACAGGTTTTCTCATAAAGTTTTCCTTTATCGAAAAGCTAATGTTGGTCATTCATTACATCCGAGGTGGAATTGTTTACGCGAGCCGCAGGTGACGTGATAAGAGAGCTGAGGATTTAATATAATTATCAAAGCTCACGCGTTTCATACGACGTTTTTCAACACATTTGCGAGGAAAAAAAATTATAGGCTCCTAAGTTATTTTGTTTATTAGTTATTGATCGTAACAGGTTTATACACACACATTGTACATCGCCAAGAATTTACAGTGGCGTCAATACGATGATCACTGTTCCTTTCACCACGAGTAAAAACATTTGATAATAACAATAACTGAAAATGTTTACAAATATTTGTGAAATTAAATTTAGGCGCTTAGACTTTTTTCGTGAAGTTCGCGCAGTGTTAGATTTATTTAAAACTTTTTAACTAATGTCCTCACCTTGATAGGTACTTAATATTGTAACTGAGAAAGTAACTGTTCCATAATAAATTGGACGAAGAGAATTAAAGAGTGCCTTACAGTGCCTTATATTATTCACATTGAAGAATACAGGGCGTCCCACAGTCCCACGCCTATGCCACTTGGAGGGAAAGTACCTTGAATATTGTAGATAGAAGACTTTACTAAAACAAGACATTATTTTAATTTAAATAACAATTTAAACTGCATTCATAGATTTTTAAATAATTGCATGGTTCAACAGGGGATCGAATCCACTATACACGAGAAAAAAAATTACTCTGTTGCTTTATCATACCGATCGAAAGGCTACATCATACAGATTATTTTTTGCTACATAACATAGTGTCAGAAATAAAAGGAAGACCATGAATTTTAACATTTTAATTCAAAATTAAACAATTTCATTTATCAAATGCTCAAAATGAGTACCACTGACAATATCATTTACGCGTCTTTCGGCAGATTCAGGATACAGCAGAAACTTTATTAGACAAAAACTCGATTTGTTGCATAAGTACAATCCGGTACCATCGGCCAAAGCCAGAGTCAACCAGATTCAAAACAGAATCGCTTGGAATGCTGTATAGCATTTACAGCCGACGATTTGCAGCCGTATGGCTGGAACCAAAATGCGCCTTTTAGGTGGTCGACTCTGGCTTTGGCCGATAGTACCTACTAATTACGTATCTCTTTATAATTTTATCATGCACTTAAATTATAATAGGGAAATGATGCGTACTTCTCAAGTGGGTACTGATTCATTCATTAGTAATAGGTACTTTACAATGATAATGTCCGTTGTATGTCCTTACGGCAATGTCAGGTTTCCATTTTTCTGAACAAAATTTCACATCAAATGTTAAAATGGCCTTCCTTTTATTTCTGACACTATGTTATTTAGCAAAAAAAAATTCTTATGATGAAGCCTTTCGATCGGTATGATAAAGGCTACAAGGTATTTTTTTTCTCGTGTAGCGGGTTGGATTCCCGGTTCAACCATGTAATTATTTAAATGCAGGTTAAATTGTTGAATAAATCAAAATAATGTCTTCTTTCAGTAAAATGTTCCATCTACAATATTCAAGGTACTTTCCCTCCATGTCGCATAGGCGTGGGACGCCCTGTATAATTTAAATGTTCAATTATTATGTCTCGCCCAAATAGGTCATAATAATTGTTCAAGTGTCACTATTATTTTTAACCGACTTCAAGAAAAGGAGGAAGTTCAGGGGTACGGTTTTATTTATTTTGATCTATACCCGGAAATCACAAATTTGGTCAATACAAGTGGAACTGATGATGAAGACCACAGACCATAGATGGCTTATGGTAACTCCTCAATTATGTAAAGTACGTCAAAGATTCTGATATGATTCCGTTGTAATAATAACTAATGAAGTGCCAAAGGTGATTCTGAGGTCCTTGAGGAATCGAATAAGGAAGTCATCCAATATTAACGGCCCATATAACAGCGATTTGGTTTTTTTCTGTAATAATCAACGCATTTGCCCTCGGAAAGTAGTTCATGTGGTAAAGTGGTGTACCTACTTGTCGTTGTTTTCCTTTACCGAAAAGTTAACGGCAAATGTCAAATGATATTCGTTTGACAATTACCATTTGGTTAAATGGTTTTTTATTTTTCCATGCTTTTTCTGTCACTATACGGCTAATCTTGATCCCTATGACAGGTGTCATCTCCGTACAATTTATAAGCTTTCGTCAAGTTTCGCCGCGATACGTATAGTTGTCATGCTTGCCTAGGTCACTTATTATTATTACCTAAAGCTGCGATTTTATGAGTTCATATCCACTAAATTTTGAGTTCACATCGCGAACTCAAAATGTCCGGGAAAATATACCCATTTAAATAATTAAGAACTGGGACACGCAGCTTTACATGTTTTCGCCCATAAAGCGACCATGACAACTAGCGACGGAAAAAAGGATGCCCAAATAGAAAGGAACCTTATAAAGCATAAAAATTGCAAACTTGGTCGGAGTTCAAAAGTTTCCGTAACTCGAATATTTCTTGAACTTCGTTACCACTCGTTAACATGTGAGGTTTCCCGGTTAATGGACTGCTGTGTGGAATATCTTAATAACAGCCTAGCTACATAAGTACAATATTTCAGGTAAAATTCCCACTTTTCAATAAGCGTCCGCGGCAATGAGGATTATGTCATTACTGATGAACTAGACACTTTAGAGACTGTCTCTTTGCAGTTTTGCGGTGCACATAATATGTTTAACAACATACTAAAAGCTCGTGCTGGTTTCTGGAAAATAGTTATTTCGATACAATTTATCTTGTAGGGAAAACTCGCTTTGCGTTGTTGAAAAAAAAACCGGCCAAGTGCGAGTTGGACTCGCGCACGAAGGGTTCCGTACCATTATCTATAAAAACGGCAAAAAAATCACGTTTGTTGTATGGGAGCCCCCCTTAAAAAATTATTTTATCTTGTTTTTAGTATTTGTTGTTATAGCGTCAACAGAAATACATGATCTGTGAAAATTTCAACTCTCTAGCTATCACGGTTCTTGAGATACAGCCTGGTGACAGACAGACTGACGGACGGACGGACGGACGGACGGACGGACGGACGGACAGCGAAGTCTTAGTAATAGGGTCCCGTTTTACTAATTGAGTACGGAACCCTAAAAAGTGAAGAAAAAAATATGTTCGTTTTTAATAGATTAGGTACGATTAAATAGGCAGGTTCATGGTCCTCTCTCCCTCTCACTGAGCATAAGCGTGAGCGAGATGGAATTGCGTGTTTGGAAGTGTGTAACATCACTTTTTAGTAGTGACAAAGTGTGTTTTATATTATTTCTTTTGTATGTGTTTTTGTTGTCACGAATAAATATTTGAATTTGAATTTTGAATTTTAGTACATATTAATAGATTTTTGGAATACGTGATAATTTATTAAAAATCTATCCGGTTATTAAACTAGAATAATAAAAAAACCGGCTAAGTGTGAGTTGGACTCGCGCACGAAGGGTTCCGTACCATTATCTATAAAAACGGCAAAAAAATTACGTTTGTTGTATGGGAGCCCCCCTTAAAAAAATATTTTATTTTGTTTTTAGTATTTGTTGTTATAGCGGCAACAGAAATACATAATCTGTGAAAATTTCATCTCTCTAGCTATCACGGTTCTTGAGATACAGCCTGGTGACAGTTTATCTATAAAAACGGCAAAAAAATCACGTTTATTGTATGGGAGCCCCCCTTAAAAAAATATTTTAATTTGTTTTTAGTATTTGTTGTTATAGCGGCAACAGAAATATATAATCTGTGAAAATTTCAACTCTCTAGCTATCACGGTTCTTGAGATACAGCCTAGTGACAGACAGACGGACGGACGGACGGACGGACAGCGAAGTCTTAGTAATACTGAGGGTCCCGTTTTACTCTTTGAGTACGGAACCCTAGAAAGTGACCCTTTTTATTAATAAAAAAAAAACATAGATTGTCGTTGAAAATTACGAGATCTCGAACATTTAAGTTTATTTTAATGGTGATATTTAAGATTTTTTTACAGAGTTACCAAGCCATTATTTAAAACTATGTTCGGTTATAAAACTACTTTGTTTCTTTTTCAGTCTACAGTATTTTTTCATTATTTCTTCACACTGGAAGCTCAAAAATCAATCTTTTCGTCAGATCGTGAACCGGCCTCGCCTTAAGATCTGTGTTCAATTGGCACATTGCGTAAATGCTACATGCCAATGAATAAATGAAAAAAACCGGCCAAGTGCGAGTCGGACTCGCGCACGAAGGGTTCCGTACCATTATCAATAAAAATATTTATTTTATTTTGTTTTTAGTATTTGTTGTTATAGGCAACAGAAATACATAATCTGTGAAAATTTCAACTCTCTAGCTATCACGGTTCTTGAGATACAGCCTGGTGACAGACAGACGGACGGACAGCGAAGTCTTAGTAATAGGGTCCCGTTTTACTCTTTGAGTACGGAACCCAAAAAGTAGCTTGAACAGAAAAGTAACATTTTGCTCCCTCTCGACGGGGACCAAAACTTACTTTTCTGAATGAAAAGTTTGAAATAGCTATTTTCTCAAACTTGCAATGAAATGTTGACATGACTTACTTCAAATTAGGTCCGGAAATACTACGTATCCGGTGCGACTAGTGAAGATGATATGTAAAGGAATTTCATACAACCTTACACACCTAGGCCTGCAAAGCAACCGTCTTTTGTTTATAAACGTCAAATTGTGACAGAACGTCTTGGCATTCAATCACCAAAAAAAAAAAGATTAGGACTAATGTTAATGTCACCGGGTAAAACGTTGCTTCAAACAGGTTAAAAAAAAGTTTGGCGCGTAAATTGAAAAAAGTTTTCTATTCTTGTTGGCCGGATTTGTCAATAGTTCGTAATTATTTTGAAACTTTCTAATAAAAGCCATCGATTTCGAAATGAGTTCGGACGAAAATGATATGGAATTGAACTGTACGTGTCCGGAATTGCGAGCAGAAGTAGCCATGAATACTGCCCCCGAAATCAAAAGTTAGATACATGACGGCGTAGGAAAATTTCAAAAAAAATTGAGTGTTATCTTTCGCTTCCTCGGGGCTAAAAATCAGCACTCGCAGCAAAAAAGAACTTTGCTCTCTTGTTGCACAAATAACTATTTTTTCATCATTTTTATAAACGACAGGTGACAAAAAATACATAAATTTAATGACTAACCAAGCAATGTCTAAACCCGAAACTGGAATTCAAGACCAAAAAAACTACGTCAATTTTGCCACTGCAATAAAATGATCGTACAATAGTATATCCCTTTTTTCTAAAAACACACGCTGTTTGAAACGATTGTTTTTTACTATGATTACCATAGTACTCATAGTAAAAAACAAACTGAGCTTTATAAAGCTCGAGGATCGTGACGTTACAGTCCCGATCGTTTTCTCACTCTAATAAGCGATATTAAAACGGTTGTACCTTCGTAATTTTTTGAGATATTTGAACGGGTTTTTCGTTTCTTCTTTCTTTTGAAGTAATAATAAATTTTGAGTCTACTCCCCTATTTGGAAGACAAGCGAAAAGAGTACTCTATATATAAACTTTATATTAAAGATGAGTCATTTGAAGAAATAGATACCTACAGAAAAAAACCGGCCAAGTGCGAGTTGGACTCGCGCACGAAGGGTTCCGTACCATTATCTATAAAAACGGCAAAAAAATCACCTTTGTTGTATGGGAGCCCCCCTTAAAAAAATATTTTATTTTGCTTATAGTATTTGTTGTTATAGCGGCAACAGAAATACATAATATGTGAAAATTTCAACTCTCTAGCTATCACGGTTCTTGAGATACAGCCTGGTGACAGACAGACGGACGGACGGACGGACGGACGGACAGCGAAGTCTTAGTAATAGGGTCCCGTTTTACTCTTTGAGTACGGAAGCCTAAAAAATAGTACGGATTGACAGCAAAAGTTTTATTAATAATATTTATGGGAACAAAAATATAAATGCCTATGTCCTGACACTCATCAACTCACAGCCGAAACTACTGGGCCTAGAGAATTGAAATTTACACCAGACCAGAACTACCTTTTACAACGTAGGCAACGGATAAGAGGTAATTTTCGGAAATCACACCCCTAAAGGGGTTAAATAGGGGTGCAAAGTTTGTATCGGGGAAACTTGAGTTTTTGAGCTAGAGACTTAAAACTTTGTATAACGATTACTTATTATAATACAAATAAAGTACTTTTAGCGTTTTGAAAAATTTCACCCCTAAAGGGTTGTAAAGTTTGTATGAGCGAAACTCCTTTTTGAGATAGAAGCTTAAAAGTTTTTAGAAATATTACTTATTACGATACAAATAATACGAAACAAATAAAGTATTTAGCGTTTTGCGAAATTTAGTGTTTTGAAAAAATTTAGCGTTTTGGAAAATTCCACGCCTAAGGGGATGAAAAAGGGGTGCAATGTTGGTAAAGGGGATTTTTTGGAGCTAGAATCTCAAAACTTTTTAGAAAGATTAAATAATAAAAAAAAATAAAGATATGAGATTTGTAACTTCGATCTTAGCCTGTTTAAACTACCAAAATTATTTCAGCGTTTTTTGAAACTCTTCCCCCAAAGGGGATTATAAGGGCATTCAAAGTTTGTATGGAGAGCAAGACATTTTTAAAGTAAGGGATTTGTAACTTCGGTTTTAGACAAAACAAACATGCTAAAATACTACAAAACTTATTTCAGCGTTTTTTTTTATTCATCGCCTAAGAAGGTTAAAACGGGGTTCGAAGTTTGTATAGTATAGAGCAAGACATTGTTAAAGTAAGAAATTTGTAACTACGGTTTCAGCCTGTTTATTATGAGGGTTCAAAGGGGGTTCTAAGTGTGTATAAAGAGCAAGCCATTTTGAAAGTAAGAGATTTGTAACTTCGGTTTTAGACTGTTTACTAAAAGACTAGGCACAAAACTAATTTCAATGTTTTTTTTTTAATTTATTCCTGAAACAAACTTTTAGACGATGACATGTTATACGCGGACGAAGTCGCGGGCAACAGCTAGTCATTTAATATTTAACAATCTGCTGGCAAAATTGAGCCGACACAGTTGGCCAGAACGCCAAAAAAAGAGAAGAAGAATATTTTACAGTGACTTTTCGATGACGGAAAACATCGTGAGGAAACCAGTCTAATCCTGATATAGTCTAGTTTTCCCCTTTTCATCTGAGTTGGAAGGTCAGATAACAATCGCTTTATACTAGTGCCTACGTCAAATCTTGGGATTAGATGCCGACCGAGATGGTATTAGAAACCGACGAGCATGTATGAGAAATGTTATGAAAGTGAGTGAAGCGTAAGTGGTTTGTCAGGATGGTAGCAAATGGAGATCCGTGATCTCTGCCTACCCCTCTGGGAAAAAGGCGTGATTATATGTATGTATGTATGTATGTACGAGTATGTATGTAGATGCCAAGAGATAAACGCTAGGAGGATGATGGATCTATACTAATATTATAAGGAGGAGAAGTCTGTGAGATTGTAAGTTTGTATGTAGGAGGTAATCTCCGGAACCGATGATCCGATGCCAAAAGTTCTCTCACCAGTGTATAGATTCGACTTTCTGGATGGACATAGGCTATATTTTATCCTGCGGATCTTCCTTTGTTCTTTGCAATACGTGGGCGAAGCCGCGCTGAGAAGCCAATTTTTCATGAAATTCTGTTGTGCAATATTACCTACCTTAGTACCTTATCCCAATTTTCGCAGAAAAACACAATCCTGTAGCAGATTCTTTGGAAAATAACCAAGATGAAGTAGTTATTTGTGCAAGGTTGTTTTTTGTTGAGAGTGTTTATTTTGAGTCATGAGGAATCGAAACATTCTAAAATTCAAAGTTAATCTTGAGCGCAGCGAGGGCTCAAAAACACGAGATGCAAATAACGTATTCGTTCGTGTATCTCCCTCTCCTTCGCAGTCGCACCTGCTTATTCGGGCGACAAAGAGGGAGATACGCGAACAAATTTCGTTTTCGTTTCGCGGGAGGGCCTCTCTGTCATCCTCATTTTTCGTAACGAAACGAAAGAGACATAGCTAATGAAGTTCAAAAAATATTTTGTATTTGTAATAGACGGACCATGAAATATGCATTGGCTTGCTCCTATACCGTTGTGGACAGTAAGTAACTGTTAAATTTACTTTTCGGTACCACGGCACAGAAAAAATAATAGCCACCGGCGCCGCGTCGTTTAGTTATATTGTATAGCAGGTACCCAAATTGTGTTTTCGTTTTAGGTACATTTTACAGAAACTCACATTCATGATGTCATAACTCATAACCTAATCTATGACAGTTATGAGTTATGATGTCATACTCTTAGGGGCTGTCCATATATTACGTCATTTCAAAATAGGGGGGGGGGGGGGGTATGACCATTGGATGACGGTAGTAATTTTATTAGGCGGGGAGGGTCCATTTAAGGAATTAACAGGATGATGATAGGGGGGACAAAATCGTCAAAAGACGATGACGTAATATATGGAAGCCCTTATGGCAAGTTAGTTAAATTAAGTACACAGCATTTGTGTAGTATGTTTTAATTGAACCAAAGGCTAATCGTAATAATGCAGATTACACTATTATACTAATGTATAATTTAATACCTAGGTTCTCGCTGGCGGGCCTGCGAAAGAGCGTTGCAAGCGATAGAAAGGATGGCCACGTTTAGGCTCGTTCGGCATACCTAAACAGGGGATTTGTTAACAGAGAAACTTCTGTACATAGAACTATTATTTATTCTGTGACGGAACTCTAAAAAGGATAATTACTAAAGCACCATCCACCATCCACCACCACCACAATAAATCTTGAAAAAAAATACACGAACACTACTATTACCTTTACAGGAACGATGGTCAATAACATAAGTTAACTCTAAACGGTTATGCGTTTTTCTTTTTCTTTTTTATTCTTAAGCATATATAATTCGGTGCAATTCTATGTAGCCAGAGCTGCAGAGCTGGCACACTGTGTCAAACCAGTCTTCGAAGAAATGTTTATCATAAAAAAAAATCCCCACAGCCACGACAGTTTTTTTCGTTTACACGTGGAGCTGGCTCTATCTATCTATCTGTCTATATTTTTTATTATTACGCGAGGCCGATTTTTGTACATGCCATCAGATCTACAGTTATGGCCCGATTTTGATAAATGATATGTCATTCGATTCGTCTCATGCTGCAGATTTGCAATAAGGTCTTGGTTTTTGAATTTTTTTATCGGTAAGGTACTAAAATTTGTGCGCTGACCACGTGACTTTGGCTGCGTGACATCACATGACGTATATGTAATTTCACGGGAGTTGAGGTGAATGATTACACACACAACTACATGAAGTACTGATTGCAAAAAAGGTGAATGAATGAAATGAGTGAGCGAATGTAAATGTAAATAAAAACGCTTAATTATATTTGAAAAGGTATCATTAACAGTAAAAAAAAAACCTTTTATAAACCATCGTCACTTGGCATATCTTCATCTTCTTCAGTTGTTAGTTCCAGTTTCTTTTATCACTCCAGTTACGATTTGTTGAATTGTTAATTTTGATATACCAGTTACTTCAGTTATCACATTGTATATTTCCGTCATTGGTAAATGTTGACTGTCATTTCTTAAATTATATCTAAAATAAAATGACTGAATACGTTGAATATAATTCCGTGACTTTGTCTGTTTAATGTTTTTCCACGACCTAGGTATTGTTTCACTAGAAAAAGCCATATTTCCGTAGTTATTCAAATAGGCATCTGTAGGTTTACGTAGCTCTTGGAAAAACGCAGTTGTCAATAGGTGTGACAACGATGTAACGAGTGCCAGTTACTTCAGTCATCTTTGAAGAGGTTTGATAACGTAATAAGAAAGTAATGAAAATATAGGTAAAGGCAATTCAGCTACATTGATAAAAACAAGGCAATTTATTACTTATTTTCATTGGTTTCTACGATTAATATTATGTTCATATACTAACGCACTGACATTTATTTATCATATAACCTATTTATTTAAATAAAATCGGTTAAGATATTTTATTTTCTGTTTTGTTTGAAGTCGATGAATTGTTCTATATATTAATACTTAACAAAATAGTTTATGGGAACTTTTTGGTCTTTCTTGCAATTCACTGTTGAACTTGCTATCGGTACAATATTAGAACAGTAATTTCAAAACTTCGCTGTCATTACATGACAGTGTTGTTGTGTGCGTGGCCTCAACTCTCGTGAAACTACCTATAACTCCTGGTTTGACTTGAGATGACAATGTAAATAAACATTCAAGAATTTAACTCTAACCTGCAGTAAGTTCTTCAGTATGATAAACTATAAATGTTGAGTCGGCCACATATGGATACCTACAACACTAAGAAAATTAACAAAAATAGAAAATAAACGATCTTCTAAACAATATTTATAAAAACTGACAGATGTATTGTGGATAAAAAAAATATTGACATAGAGACGTCAGTATTATTTGCCATCTATTTGTTTACTTCAAAAAAGTTTATATACAAACTTATTTTCCCATATTCGAGATGTTGGGAGAAAAATGAGGTTTAATTGTCATGGACACACAACACAATTAACAAAGCCGTTAGCACAATGTCGTAGGCACCGATAGGCTCGCCTGATTTCCAGTAAAGATGTAGAAAACGAAACTCGATTACAAAATTTTCTTTTCGGATCCCATTGGCGACTTTGTTGACCTGACTAAATATCAACCAAATTATTTCAGGTTCAGATAATTATATATTGATTACAGGTAGGTTATATAAATTGTAATTTTGTCAAACCGATATGACTTAAATACTGGGAAACATAAATAAGTATTAAACTATTTAGCGGTATAAATAGTCAAATGAAACTATATCCGGTAAAATATTATTTTAAACCATTAACGGTCCCTGATTCAGTATTCTTTGATCTGTGCCGATACTAATAATAAACAGGTGTAATGTCTGTGAAATGTAAGTTTGTATGTTGGGGGTAATCTCAGAAATCCTATTCTAAAAACCCTTTATATTAAGTATGTGCTATATTTTTATACCGTCGCTCCGCCTACATTCTTTGTACACGCGGCGGAGCTGCGCGGGTAGCTTGTTTAATCTATTTTGCATCTTTATTAGTATTTCTGGATTGTTTTATGCGACTCAGTCCGAGTCAGACCGTATGGGGGTGGTATTTTTATCGACATTTTCTTTCATAAATCTTAATTTAATCTCAGTGCCCTTTCACTCCACCTCCTTTCAACCCTACTCGGCTTAATCCCTAGACTTAGAATTTTTGCTACACCTCATATTCGTAAAGGTACACTCATATATTTAAAATTTTCGTTTTCTATACACGTGGATCAGCTTTGTCTAAAACCATTTCTAATTTTAAATTAATAGTATAAGTTTTTCCTCAGATATTTAACGTTGTGACAGACAGACAGACGGACTGAGTCGCTACATAAACGGTCCTTTGTTTACCTTTTTGTTACGGAACACTAAAAACGCTAAGAGTGTGTCTAAACATGCCTACAAGCTTTCAACCCCTGTTTAACCATAATATTTAATGCGAATGGCAGCCCATACACGGTGAAGTATTATCACGCGATCCATGCGCTGTCTCTATCTCATCAATCTCATCATATATAGAGACAGCTATGGTGGATCATCAGTATTTAATCACCGTGTATTGGCCGCCAATGTCTTTATAAATTGTGGTCTAAGTAAATAACACTACTGGAAAGTTTCATTAAAATCTGTTGTAGTTTTGCAAATAAGAGGAATAGAGAACGAACAATATCGGCACACACTTTCACGTTCTTTTATAATATTACGTATGGCGGACTGCCGCGCTATAAGGTAGAGCGAGACAGGGCCCCAGTCCCAGGACATCAATGTCTCTACATCGCTCTATCACCTGGCAGTCCGCTCGGAATGCCTTGGAGGTGTATTTAGTTGCGCTTTGACAGAATTAAATGGAAAACGGTTTTGTATTTGCTGTCTGCGCTTTTTCACGTTAGGCATAGAGTACGATAATCAATATTTCGTTCATATCTCAGTATTCACCACTCACCATCTAAGGTCCTGAACGTAGAACACCCGCTTAGTGTTCCTTGGGTAGGTAGAGAAAGTAAATTTATGAAACCACTTCGGTATCAATTTATCTGCCCATGTTTATGTCCGTCGCAGACAATTTTGAACCCCAACGGTATTTTAAACTTTTAGACAATATATTCATATTCATTTATTTGGTACTAGCTGTTGCCCGCGACTTCATCCGCGTAGAAAATATAATGCAAACAAACTTCTACCATCTTAAGGGATGATTTCCGAGGCAAAAACTATTCTATATCCTTTGAAGGGTCTCAAATTATCTCTATACCAAATTTCATCTAGGTACATGGATTTTATCCAAACTCTCACCCCCTATTTCATACCCTTACAGAATGATTTTCGGGATAAAAACTATCTAATGTCATTCTTCGGGACTCAAACGACCTTTATACCAAATTTCATCTAAACGGGATTCATCCAAATTTTCACCCCCCATTTCACCCCCTTAGGGAGTGATTTCCGGAATTACAACTATCCTATGTCCTTTCCCAGGACTCAATCTATCTCTATACCAAATTGTATTAAAATGGGTTCCATCCGAATTTTCACCCCTAATTTCACCCCCTTAGGGGATGATTTCCGGGATAAAACCTATTATATGTCCTTACCCGGGACTCAAACTATTTAAGTATATACCAAATTTCATCTAAATCGGTGCAGCGGTTTAAAAAGCTCCATACAAATTTCCACCCAAAATTTCAGCCCCTCATATATAAAAACTACCCTTTGTCCTTCCCCGGGGCTCATTTCATCTACATCGGTTCAGCGTTTTAGGCGTGAAGAGGTAACAGACAGACACACTTTCGCATTTATAATATTAGTATGGAAGTATGGATTATTAGTATGGATAGTATGGATTATTTCCGCTTGTCTTCCAAATAGAGGTGTAGCTGTAGACTCACTTCAAAAGAAAGAAGAAACGAAAAACTCATTCAAATATCTCAAAAAATTACGAAGCTACAACCGTTTTAATGTCGCTTGTTAGAGTGAGAAAACGATCAGGGACCGTGACGTCACGATCCTCGAGCGTCATAGTAAAAAACAATCGTTTCATTATAAAGGTGCGTTTTGCGGAAAAGAGACGCAACAAACCCCCTCTTAAAACTTTATACACTTATAACTTAGTGATTACCTATATAGCCTCTTGCGTTGTTTTTTTTCGAGATAATACAACATTATAATTATTTTGTTTAGTGTCTACAATTCTACATCCCTATTTTCGATAAGATAAGATAAAATAAGATTTCTATATTGTCAGAACTGTGTACGTTTAGTTGTTTTGGGTAAAATAAAGTCCAACAGCTTGCCCATTTCGGACGTACAATATTAAACTTAAAGCTAGTCAAATATACTAAAACAATAACAACAATAGTATTTCCAAATAATTTTAACCATATTCACACATAAAATATTAATTTAGATCTATCCGACATCCGTATTTTCTTTTAAACCACGAACTTCGAAATTCGAAAATATTCGGGTATCTCTATCTCTATCGCACTAACAAATGACAGGAATGCAGAGGGCCTACCGCGAAAGGCATTCGAAGTTTCCCCTCTCTGTCATACTTACAAGTTCGTATATAAGTGCGACAGAGAGGGAAAACTTCGAATGCCGTTCGCGGTAGGCCCTCAGATATACGAACTTCGAGTTTCAGTTTTCGTGGTTTGGCTGAATACGCAAAGAGCGCGCGCGCGTGCCATTCAAAAAAACCAAGTTTATATTGTTCGAATTTGTTGTTACATTTGTACAAATTACGCCTTAATTCGACATTTGCGCATATAAGTTCGCATATCATAATCGATTAATTTTATATTTGCTTTACCTATGTGCCTCGTCAATGTATATCGTAGACGGGATTAAAATTATTAATAGGCGAAAGAAAGGCAAAGCAATTCCGCCATTTTGTCCGTAGTATTTCTTATTACTGTGATTTTGACGTTTCTTTTAGCTGACAGATGTGGCGGCGATATACTTTAAGAATAATAAATGAAAAATTAAATGAAGTGGTATATTACGGAAAATAAATTAATTGTCGCAGTCGGATAAAAACTATCCTAAGTTGCAGCTGGAATAATAATGTACCTATATAAAATGTTTCATATTTTTCCGTCCATGGGATGCTGAGAACATTCGTACCACAGAAAGCTTAGTTTCAAACCGGCTGATTCTTTTTTTAATTTAGAGATTTATTATAAGTGGAGATTAATCATTCATTGTCAATTGAATACATTACAAATAAATTAAAGTTGGTTGGTTGGGTTGTAAGGTTTAAATTATATGGGTAAATGTAAGGATGGAGAAAATATGATATCGTATAATACAACCCTATTCCCATAAGTAGTCGATTCATACGACCCCCACGGCCAGAAAGGTGGTGGTACCTACTATTTTAACTCGACACACTCAATGTGAGACACAATATAGTACATTACTCCAGGCCAGGAATTGGGACTTTCCACACGCGTAATACCGGGCGGTAATTGCCACTTTAAGACCAGCTAAAATACATATGTGCTTAATTAATTAAAACCCCAATGGAAACTTACCCAGATGCGATGCGTCCCGCTCACGCGACATCTTAGACTGTGTAATCGACGTGACCGTGTAATGTAAAGACGAGCGAGCGAAGCGAACGAAGTTCTATGCTTTAGCTTGGGCCGAAAATCGTTCGTATGTCCGTTCGCTGTCACGCTGTCCGGTTGTTCTCCTCTACAGGACGCATTTCTCAACCGTTTCTCGTGAAAAATTGTGAGCAGGTTTGTTAATTAAATATGTATGTAGTTTTTTTTGTCGAGTCACTTTTTCGAAATAATTAGGATTATAATTTTTAACAAGACCGGCTCGGGAGATCTACCTCTCACAGAGCCATTCTTTGTAGAATAGAACAACTCATGCCTCACTCTGTGAGTTGCTACGCAAATCGATTGTGCCTACCTACTAGTCGAAAGTTAATCGATTGTTTTGTTATAAATGTACAAAATTTTGCCTTGCACTTGATGAAATCCAAGGCACAAATGGCGAAAGAGCATTTATTTGTTATATGTTATTTGAATACAAAATTAACTACTTTCCGTGCAACCACGAGCAGTATTCAGTAAACTTACGAACCTTATCGCCACGTAGAACCAGGATATGTTTGACCTCCAAATGTGCATTGCTGCTACGAATCTAAGCGTCAATTCAAAGTACAGTCTAGCTCACGGACGAGTGCACATCCTTTTGTGAATATACCGCCATGAGTCTCCCCCTGCTTTTGCTCGGCACGCGAACTTGTCAAACGTCAGTTTACATCTCATCAATCCAACTCCGACGCCAGCTGTTAAGATTTCTAAACGCAGCCATTACTAACACGCATTACATGGCTGCTAACTACCTGCCAACAGTTAGCTCTTTATAGCATTCCAATTCATACGGAAATTAGGCAAAAGATATGTATAATATCGGTATACATTATGTTTGTGACAAAAGCATAAAACGTGAATCATATAACGTAATAGGTAGCTAGTGTTCACTACCGAGTGTAAGTATACTTTTATATATCCATCGGCCGGGAATCGCGACGGCCAGCAGTCAACAGTCGCGGTTGAATTTATATTCAGAATCAGTTCAGTGCACGGGCTGACTGTCTCTTGGCTCTTTGTCGTCACTACTGACGATTCGTCATATACAAATTATGTCATTAACGACCTGTGTCTGACACTTTAAAACAATTCAATAACAATTCTAAATAACCGTGGAGCGAAAGCGTCGTAATTACTTTCGCTATGGTGTGACCTCTATTCAAGAATATAACCGGGATAAACGATCGACAGACCCGCCTGTTTCACTATCAGCCGTTTTGTATTAAATACCATCGCCTGTAGGCAACAATTCGGCGGCTATATCAAGTGTAGGTACTGTTACAATAATACGTTTAGAGACTCGTCCTCGTCAGTGAACTCAAGGCCGGTTCTTTACAACTGAAGTCTGTTGATTTAACTTGTAATATTCAGTTACGTTACCACAGAATGTGTAGCAGGCGCGATATAAATAGAGGTTAAGCTCGCTTGTTCCGACGTTCTCGAGCGGGGAACAGACCAACCCATTATCTTGCCGCACAACTAATAAAAGTATAGAGAGAAATGTTAAATATGTACAGTTTTATAAACGACTAGTTAATATGATATGATTGCCATTAATGTCGAAATGTAAGTATGTATTTATTTTATTAGATACACGTTTGACCAAAATTTACGTTATAATAGTAGTTTATGTGACTGTACATAATGAGGGGCATTAAAGACGAGTGTGGGTCAAATCATGACCAACTACATCATGCTGCACGACCCGAACACCGGACCTGATTTCCATAATAGCATCGATTGTCGATGCTATTATGATATTTCATACATTATAATAACACTGGCAGATAAAACACTGATGTTACGTTACTGGTTGCAATTATGGTGGTCGTTATATATGGTTTCCGAACACATTCTAGAGGATTTATAACATGTGGGTAGATAAATACGAATTTATTACATTAGGTATGTAGGTGAAACCAACCAACAACTTAAACAAAGAACTTAGTAGTTATGTACGTCATTCCTATCATGTTTATGCGGTGTATATAAAGGTCGTATTGTTCTAAGAAAGAGGTTCTCGGGGCAAATTATTGCCTACCAATTAGAAGAACAGTACAAATACCTCCAGTATTTTCGCCAAGCTCACCTAAATTCGAAATATGAATGCTATTTACATAGTGTACGAGTGTGTTAGTTTCATTATATTTCTTATTCAGTTCGTAGTATTAATTGTAGTACTGATGTCGGTCACGCCATTAACGTCGCGAATTCATAGTCTAAAAACTAGATAAAAAAAATAAAAAATACAGACAGCACCTGGCAATACTACCAGATAAACGTCATTGTTGTTTATCGCGCCGAAACGAATCGTTGTGTCACGGGGGAAAAAATGAGTTTTTTTGGTGAAATTTTAGATTTCAGGAACATCACAGGTACCCAAAGGGGTAAACAAAAACAAAGAAGTCAAGAAAGTGAAAGAGTGGTTTGAATTACGAGCATTAAATATGAAAATCATACTTTTAAAATTGACTTTGGTAAGTCACCATTGAAGGCAGGTAAGACGCTAAAAACCGCTTATACTCGTATATCCACATGTAATACAACTATTACTGACATTATATGTTATATAATGTCATCTCTCCCGTTGGGAAAGAGATCTCTTGGATATATTCAACATTTTGTTGGTAATGTATGTACTCTGATGTTTTAACACGGTTTCCAAGTTTTGGAAAACCATGAATCTTGACGCACTATGTTATAGTGTGTGCCCTCTTTTCCGTTGGAAAAGAAAGATCTCTTTTTGAGATAATGCAGAGCTGGAGAGTACCTACTATTAATATGCTTATGACACTCGTAACGTAACCTCAAATCCCAGTATAAATCAATGGAATAAATCGTCAGAGTGTACGAAACAGGACATGTTCATGTTGATATGGTGTCACATATTCCGTTGGAATGTAAAATGTTGAAAATCTGGATCCTACTAATATTGTAATGACACTGAAAGTTGGTCATAGATACTTATGAACTACAATTTTTTGATTACTAAAGATCCACGTCTCCCGCGGGGGGAAGTCAATGTATATTACAATGAATGTACGAATATTAATAATAATATACCTAACATTTTATACTTTCCGTTGGAAAGTTACTCTGCACTGCATTGGAAAGTTACTCTGAACGTTGGGTGTTGTTACTGAGTGAGTGTGGTATATGACACCTTATGCACTTATGTCTCCGCTAGCCTTTGGAGACTTTATTTTTGCACTATACTGCTAAGTTAAGACAAACTTCAGCCTTATATCCAGAAATCGATTCAGTTTTTTGCGAAAAGTTTCTGCAACTAAGAAGACTTTGATAATAATGCATGATAGAAGATGGTGTTTAGTGGATATGAGAAAACCCTGGAGAAGAAGAATAAATAAGAACTTTGTATCAAACCTATATAAGCACAGCCTCAAGATATCACAACTCTTAAGTGGGATCCACTTTTACAAGCTCCAAGAATTATACAGGATGACCTATTAGGCAAGGAGGCCTTTGTCCAGCAGTGAAATCTTACCAGCTGATATGATTAGCATTGCCTACTAAATCTTGGAACAATAGTTGCCGGAAAGTGTTCAATAGATACAATATGGAATAGAATTTGGTGATTTTCAACCATGCAAGGCAGCAGAGTGTGGCTAAAGTTAATATAAAAGCATCAAACACATACCATTAAAACTGAAGGAGTTTTCAGTACCACCACAATTTGGATACATTTTCTAAAAATTGTTTGTTCTATAGTTTTGAACAAGTCATTTGACACAAGTCTAACAATGAATAAAGCCAAGATTTTTATATTATCATAAAAGATCTATGTATTTCCATAGACATCGCCTAACCTCAGATATTCCCAGACTGTACATTCAGGACAGAGGTTGCAAATTTTTCAGGTGGTGGTCGGTAATACAGACAAGGATACCTGTCTGACTTGAATTTGGTATGCAAACCTGTACTAAACTTCTTTTACAGCTTGCAACTAAAATACTTGTAAGTATTAAACATTTTTTTATAATGGATAATGTAATATTCTATCCTGTTTACATTTACATGGAGAATACACAGTATTCCTTCTCTAGTCTTTATTATTAAAGAATAATGCCATACACATAGAGATGAATGGAAAAATTTACAAAATGCCATCCAAGTGAACCATAAGATATGTGGTATACAACAATTAACCTTATATATGACCACTCACAATGCATAAAGTTTTTTGCAGGGAAAAAACAGACTAAACAAGTCTGTGATTGTTGGCTAGCCGGTGGCGTGTAATATTTATACTTTAAAGGCAGTCTTATCAACTCTTTAGTGAAAGTTTATTTCTCTCTTTAGTAGATTTTGATGGCTGACAGAGAAGTATGGAAGAAAAAGACATGCTGCGCCGACCCCAAGTAAATGGGATAAGGGCAAGGAAATGATGAGTAGATTTTGATGGGAAAAGATAAATAATAGGTACATAATTATGCCTTCAGTTGGGTTAAATTGGTCATAATTCATAACCAAATAACATGGGTATATTTTCAAAAACTGAACATAATAAATATGTCACACACAGACAGGATATGTATATTTACTAATTGTTGGGTTAATATAAATATTATTTGATTCTGGTGTCATTATATCAATGCTATGGACAGGTTAACAATTATTTCTACTGTCCTTTACAGAAACATGATTCCTATAATAGTCAGTATGTGAATGAAAATATAATTTAATTTAAGATTTATTTTTTATGAAGGAGTAATAAATAGTTTTTTGGTTTGTTCTACTAATATAGACAAACTAATTTTGAAGAAAAATTAATACAGATCAAGATGGATTTAAAGTCATGCTATACATAAATATGGTAGACGAATTTCACATTCAAATATTTTCGGATTTTTAAGTATAAACACATGAGGCAAAGTACACATACTTATTATGTGAAGTCTTATACTGTGTTAACCTAAAAGGTTCTTTTGGTTTGATTAGGAACGCAAACGGAAATTTGTGCAGAACGTGTCAGGACAAACATTAAGAAATAAATGATTTAAGTATATACAATTTTACACTAACCTATATTTATTGTTTAGGCAGTTTGCTCTAATCTACATAGACCTGAATTTATGTATCAGGTACCTATCTAAATCACAATCCATGGAATTATGTGCCTAGTCAGGCAAAAATAACTAACATTGGATATTGGTATCATACATTAAATAAAAAATCGGATACAAGTTTGTATTCTAAAAATGGATATAAAATAATAATCATGCAGATTTATTGAAATTGATACTTGGAATATACTTATAATACAACATATACTTATATGTTGCTTCAACAGATTGCCATCCTTCTATGTTATTGAACATACATTTAATTTGTTATCCTTATTAGTCTTACTTATGAAGTTAACTTTGGATGTTTTTTGTCCAGGGGGCCGATTTTTGAATCTCACTGGTGATATCAAAGTCACCGGTGACTAAAATTATCACCGATGACTTTTATGTCACCATTTTCCAAAAGCCGTATTTTTGAAAGTCACACGCTGTTTACCAACATGCAGAAATTTTACAATGTCAATCAGAGACAATCTTCCCGTTACGTTCCTTTTTTACGCAGATGTTATAGTGTTGTCCTTGATACCGGTTTTTATATTCTCATACTATAACTTAAAATAGATTTATCAAATTGGTCAAACGTAAAACGTAGCGTATCTGCCAGTGTCATGTAAACGAATTATATATGTAAAAATGTGTATTAACTAATAACTTGGATATTGTTTTACTTGATAATTGTAAGCTTTTTGTACATTCTTTCTTTTATAGACGGCCTTAATGCATATCCACTGTCTCCTGATAAAATATAGAAACACAACATTATTATAAATCACATTTTTAATAAATATACGCTCATATTATAACACATTGACCTAGACATTGCCAGCTTACATATGATTTAATATTCAAAATACAGACATTCTAATTAGTTTATTAATTTCTACCATCAAGTCACTAGCTCGGTTAGGAGCCGGAATCAACGGTCGTAACTCTTCAATTAGAGCCCGCACCAACGGTTTCGTAAGCCGATAATATTTTTTAAATTTCGCATTAGACATCGCAAATGCTTGCTCGTGATGAATTATTTCTGCGACGCCTACCGCAGCTGGATTATGTTGACGGTGAGGAACGTCGTCGTCTTCGTCGCTGTCTGTGTCCGTCATCGTCATCATAATGTACTCCTCCAGGCTTGACATTTTTTTATATTTTCAATAAATCGTCGCACAAATATCACAATCGAGCCCCGCTGCTAATTCTTCCGAAAAACATACTTTGGCACTTTTGGCAGATGTCACATACGTCAACTGTCAAAAACAATCGCATGGTGATTTCAATTACGAGTGGGTAGGGGCACTCGTAAATCGATATCATAGGTATGACAAATGGAAGTCACCGATGAGTTTCAAAAATACGAACTTTCGGAAATCACTCACATCGGTGAGAATTAGTCACTTGGTGAGATTCAAAAATCGGCCCCCTGGTGATATTTTGATCACTACAATCTTATTAGGTCAGAAAGCAATCTTTGAAATTAATCAAAGTATCGTATGTACATACGGTCATTTGGATATTCAGATCTCTGTACAACT
Organism: Epinotia brunnichana; assembly: GCA_963854355.1. Lineage (NCBI taxonomy): Eukaryota > Metazoa > Arthropoda > Insecta > Lepidoptera > Tortricidae > Epinotia > Epinotia brunnichana. Next base: position 14,622,406 of record OY977939.1, on the reverse strand, counting down.
ACCTACACATAAAACATTAAAAATAAGATATTTTGCGAGTTGGCATCATAGTTGGGTACATTTAAATCCAAGAATAATAGAAGACAATATAATAGTCTTTATGCTTTACAGTCAATATCAGAACAGTTAAATCATAATATATTATATATATATATATATATATATATATATATATATATATATATACTTAGGTACTTAAATTACACATACTTACTTTACCAATTTCCAAGAATAATCCTAGTTTAATAAACTGTAGGATTAATGGCTTCGGAAAAAGAAAGCACGGTCATACCCGTGCCTTTGTTTGTTTGTTTTGCTTGACTTGGAGGGGCACCGCCGTGTCCCCAGATATTTATTCCAACTTTGTTCCGAATATCGTAATAATATATAATGTATGTTTGAAGGCAGTTTATTGTTCAATAACAGCTTAATACAATATTTATAAGTAAGTGCACCACACACTATTAAAGTTCAGAGGCGAACTTATTTTTGTGGGTGACCTCTTCCAGCTAACATTTAAGCGTTGGATTAGAATAATCAGCAACCATACTAAATTATTATTCTGCTATTAGAACTGACCACTGACTACAGTTAATTAGATCATATCTTATGTTACCGAATATTTATTTTATTTATTTGTATTGCATTATACAGTCGTTCAATGCTTGAATTTTAATGTAATTTTATTAAAGATGTTTCTTATATCCCCGCTTGATAAGAAAGGAATATTATAGCACCAAAAGGAAGGCATGACTGAGGGTTATTTATTCGGGGAAGGAATTTTAATAGTATTATGGCCACTAAATGTAGGGTTTCTTTGAATTTTTTAACCCATTTGTTTTTATGGGCCATATTTTACACATGTTGGAAGTCCATGGAAAACTAAAAAGCTCTGTTAAGTCGATTACCTCCTAGCTAAGGGGACAGAATGACAACTAGAAATAGTTGACTAACCAAAATACATTACAACGGAGAGGATTATTTCTCTGAGGATGTACAGTATCGAATATATAGTAAGAAATTTAGGGCTCAGAACACCTGTCCTAAACGATTACCACATCTTACATAAAAAATATTTATTTGCAAGATAGGTCATTTTAATTAATATTCTTCAAAGCCTCTTCTATAAGCAGACTATACCTACTCAGGACAGGGTTACAATTTATAAATAAAAGGGGTGAATGTGGTACAGCTACTAGACATGATTCACTCTATATAGAGATCTCACTGTAGTTTAATGATAACATATGGAAAAAACTGTAAGGTGTAATTTCATACTGGAAATATTGTATTCTTACTATTAATTATTACTATAATTAATTACTTTATTGGTGTAGGTACATATTTATATTCATACCAATATACCTATTTATAACAAAGGGTCAACATGTCAGCATATTATGTAAATTCCACTTTATCATAATGCTATTTTATTTTTTAGACCTACAGCTTCAAAAAATTCATCATAGCTGTAGTGTATTTATCTAAACTTTTGTCATGGGTAAGCCATTACAAATGAGATCCACATCACCATCAGAAGCATACGGTATTAGGGCTCAGCCCTCCTCCGCTGGATGAGAGGAAGAGGAAATAGATTGTTTTTAGTACCTAAACTTGTATTCTTATAATAACTTTTAAATGTTGTACAAGAACACGTGCATAATTGTATAATAATTATAATAGTGTATTTAATTCCTCTAAACATCTACAATTAATACTACGAACTGAATAAGAAATATAATTACAGGATTAAACGAACTTACCTGAAGTGAAGTTCTATCCTGATTATATGAATTATTCAGTTCGTAGTAGGAAGTTCCCTCCCTCCCAAACATTATCATGATACATGTTAATATTTCCCTTATCGGTTTCTTTATTTAGCTCTAAACTTAATGACGTTTATCTGGTAGTATTGCCAGGTGCTGTCTGTATTTTTTATTTTTTTTATCTAGTTTTTAGACTATGAATTCGCGACGTTAATGGCGTGACCGACATCAGTACTACAATTAATACTACGAACTGAATAATTCATATAATCAGGATAGAACTTCACTTCAGGTAAGTTCGTTTAATCCTGTAATTATTTCAGCAGTTATTTTAAACTGTCGTATTAAGAATTAAGTACATTCCTACGAGTGTGCGTCTGCTATCTTCAGTCGTAAATAACATCTGGAAATACATTCCTTATAATAACCGGCAAATATGCTAGCTTTTAGTAAGTAGGTATAGGTACAAACGGGAACACCCTGGCCATTATAGTTTTAATTCCTTATCTTATTGCAATAAGGTTCAAAAGTGGGCAGTTATAGCAGTCTGGTTATGTGCGAGTACGTTGCACTTACTTAACGTGCCTCATTTCAAAACCTGAGGGGTGATAATGATCACGTAACGTTTCGAACGCGCGTTACTAGGGCAACTCAACTGTGAGTTTTCCTTTCCATATAAAAAATGACATTTACCTGACGCGCGTACAATGCGTTACGTGATCGACCGTGATAAGCAAATAATTGTGGAGGTCATTCTCATTAGTCGATCCTCGAATTTGTATCCTTCTTAGGTGAGGCGTCTGGTAGGTAGTGTAAATATTGTGCTTCATATCGATTAAGTCGCCATCACATACATAGGTACACTATAGGTGTTCAAAAATATCGGCACATGCACCCTAATACCTTGAAAATAGAGGTGTGTTCCGATGTTTGTGACGTGCTTGTTTGCTCCGATGTATGTGATGGCGACTGTACCTAAATAGAGGGGTTAGGCATATCGAGATACAGATATAGACACTAGCTGTTGCCCGCGACTTCGTCAGCGTAGAACTTTTTATCGTCTTAGAAAAATGATTGCTCTCCATACAAACTTTGTTCCCTATTTTAACCCCCTTTGGGGATAGGTACATTTAAAATAAAAGTTGGAATTAATTTTCTAGTTTTTAAACAAACAGTTTAAAAGCGAAGTTACAAATCACATACTTTAAAAATGTCTTGCTTTCTGTACAAACTTTAAACCCCTTTTAACACTCTCTTAGGGGATGAATTTGAAAAAACTCTAAAATTAGTTTCGTAGTCTTTTAACATACAGGGTAAGACCAAAGTTACAAAATTTCTTAGGTACTTTAAAAAATTCTTGCTCTCCATATAAACTTTGTCTAAGTCTCCATCTCAAATAAAAGTGTTCTTCATACAAACTTTGCACCCCTTTTGATGGTCTATTCCAAAACGCTGAAAGTACTTTTTTGTATTGTTATAAGTAGTTGTTAATCTTTCTAGAGAAAGTTTTAATTTTCAATCTCAAAAAAAAAATTTTCGCTACCAACTTTGCTAACCTTTTCAAAAAAACGCCATCGTTTTTCTCAGAAAACGGCCCGGGCCGGACACGGCCCGTTCTAGCGTGAGTCATCCTTTAAGCTTGCTTTGTTTTTATGAATTTGGAATAATATTGAAAGGTTAATAGGTTAATTAATAGAATTGGCAATTAATTTAACATGACACAGCAAAAAGCTTGTTTTTCCAAAGTGGCAGCGCAGCGCGTTTGATAAAAATTTTAAATGGGGCCGATTTTTGAATCTCACTGGTGATATCAAAGTCACCGGTGACTAAAATTATCACCGATGACTTTTATGTCACCATTTTCCAAAAGTCGTATTTTTGAAAGTCACACGCTGTTTACCAACATGCAGAAATTTTACAATGTCAGTCAGAGACAATCTTCCCGTTACGTTCCTTTTTACGGAGATGTTATAGTGTTGTCCTTGATACCGGTTTTTATTTTCTCATACTATAACTTAAAATAGATTTATCAAATTGGTCAAACGTAAAACGTAGCGTGTCTGCCAGTGTCATGTAAACGAATTATATATGTCAAAAATTGTATTAACTAATAACTTGGATATTGCTTTACTTGATAATTGTAAGCTTTTTATAAATAATTGTGTACATTCTTTCTTTTATAGACGGCCTTAATGCATATCCACTGTCTCCTGATAAAATTTAGAAACACAACATTATTATAAATCACATTTTTAATAAATATACGCACATATTATAACACATTGACCTAGACATTACCAGCTGACATATGATTTAAAATTCAAAATACAGGGGGCCGATTTTTGAATCTCACTGGTGATATCAAAGTCACCGGTGACTAAAATTATCACCGATGACTTTTATGTCACCATTTTCCAAAAGCCGTATTTTTGAAAGTCACACGCTGTTTACCAACATGCAGAAATTTTACAATGTCAGTCAGAGACAATCTTCCCGTTACGTTCCTTTTTACGCAGATGTTATAGTGTTATCCTTGATACCGGTTTTATTTTCTCATACTATAACTTAAAATAGATTTATCAAATTGGTCAAACGTAAAACGTAGCGTATCTGCCCGAAACGCTGCATGTAAACGAAAATTAAAGTTTTGAAAAATCCACTATTAAACGAGAAGAGAATACCTATAACAGATTTTATAATTTATAAGAAAAGGTATGTACATTTGTTAGTGGCATATGTTTTACAAGTATATGTAACTTAATAATTGTATTAACTAATAACTTGGATATTGTTTTATTTGATAATTGTAAGCTTTTTATAAATAATTGTGTACATTCTTCAATCGAGCCCCGCTGCTAATTCTTCCGAAAAACATACTTTGGCACTTTTGGCAGATGTCACATACGTCAACTGTCAAAAACAATCGCATGGTGATTTCAATTACGAGTGGGTAGGGGCACTCGTAAATCGATATCATAGGTATGACAAATGTAAGTCACCGATGAGTTTCAAAAATACGAACTTTCGGAAATCATTCACATCGGTGAGAATTAGTCACTTGGTGAGATTCAAAAATCGGCCCCCAGACATTCTAATTAGTTTATTAATTTCTACCATCAAGTCACTAGCTCGGTTAGGAGTCGGAATCAACGGTCGTAACTCTTCAATTACCGCACGCCTACCGCAGCTGGATTATGTTGACGGTGAGGAACGTCGTCGTCTTCGTCGCTGTCCGTGCCCGTCATCGTCATCATAATGTACTCCTCCAGGCTTGCCACTTTTTATATTTTCAATAAATCGTCACACAAATATCACAATCGAGCCCCGCTGCTAATTCTTCCGAAAAACATACTTTGGCACTTTTGGAAGATGTCACATACGTCAACTGTCAAAAACAATCGCATGGTGATTTCAATTACGAGTGGGTAGGGGCACTCGTAAATCGATATCATAGGTATGACAAATGTAAGTCACCGATGAGTTTCAAAAATACGAACTTTCGGAAATCACTCACATCGGTGAGAATAAGTCACTTGGTGAGATTCAAAAATCGGCCCCGCCTTCCTTGGTCCCCCAACATTATTACATATTTACTACTTACAGAAGGGCCTTCTTTATGTTATTTACCTAACACATAACACGTAACGTGTACACGCTGCATTCATTTCGTCTTAATTAGTAGGTATTATGAAAAATATTGTAAAAAAATAAAAAGGAGTAAATTGCAATATTTGTCAGACACTTTTATTTAGTAAAGTTTTAACGACTGGTGATTTTACTGTCAAATTGTAGGGTTAGTTTAATTAGGCTGTAAGTATTTAGTTTCTTCAGAGGATAAATATGGGGAAGAGGAAATTCACCATTTTTTTTCTTTCACAGTGGAAGTTCATTCGAGGGGCAATGGCAGAACGGCAAACGGCATGGGCTGGGCGTGGAGACGCGCGGCCGGTGGCTGTACCGGGGCGAGTGGACGCAGGGCTACAAGGGGCGCTACGGCGTGCGGCAGAGCACGACCAGCAACGCCAAGTACGAGGGCACCTGGGCCAACGGGCTGCAGGACGGCTACGGCTCAGAAACTTACGCCGATGGCGGTTAGTATCATCCATCACAATAGCAGAACGGCAAACGGCATGGGCTGGGCATGGAGACGCACGGCCGGTGGCTGTACCGGGGCGAGTGGACGCAGGGCTACAAGGGGCTCTACGGCGTGCGGCAGAGCACGACCAGCAACGCCAAGTACGAGGGCACCTGGGCCAACGGGCTGCAGGACGGCTACGGCTCAGAAACTTACGCCGATGGCAGTTAGTATCACCCATCACAATAGCAGAACGGCAAACGGCATGGGATGGGCGTGGAGACGCGCGGCCGGTGGCTGTACCGGGGCGAGTAGACGCAGGGCTACAAGGGGCGCTACGGCGTGCGGCAGAGCACGACCAGCAACGCCAAGTACGAGGGCACCTGGGCCAACGGTCTGCAGGACGGCTACGGCTCAGAAACTTACGCCGATGGCGGTTAGTATCATCCATCACAATAGCAGAACGGCAAACGGCATGGGCTGGGCATGGAGACGCACGGCCGGTGGCTGTACCGGGGCGAGTAGACGCAGGGCTACAAGGGGCGCTACGGCGTGCGGCAGAGCACGACCAGCAACGCCAAGTACGAGGGCACCTGGGCCAACGGTCTGCAGGACGGCTACGGCTCAGAAACTTACGCCGATGGCGGTTAGTATCATCCATCACAATAGCAGAACGGCAAACGGCATGGGCTGGGCATGGAGACGCACGGCCGGTGGCTGTACCGGGGCGAGTGGACGCAGGGCTACAAGGGGCTCTACGGCGTGCGGCAGAGCACGACCAGCAACGCCAAGTACGAGGGCACCTGGGCCAACGGGCTGCAGGACGGCTACGGCTCAGAAACTTACGCCGATGGCAGTTAGTATCACCCATCACAATAGCAGAACGGCAAACGGCATGGGCTGGGCGTGGAGACGCGCGGCCGGTGGCTGTACCGGGGCGAGTAGACGCAGGGCTACAAGGGGCGCTACGGCGTGCGGCAGAGCACGACCAGCAACGCCAAGTACGAGGGCACCTGGGCCAACGGTCTGCAGGACGGCTACGGCTCAGAAACTTACGCCGATGGCGGTTAGTATCACCCATCACAATAGCAGAACGGCAAACGGCATGGGCTGGGCGTGGAGACGCGCGGCCGGTGGCTGTACCGGGGCGAGTGGACGCAGGGCTACAAGGGGCGCTACGGCGTGCGGCAGAGCACGACCAGCAACGCCAAGTACGAGGGCACCTGGGCCAACGGGCTGCAGGACGGCTACGGCTCAGAAACTTACGCCGATGGCGGTTAGTATCATCCATCACAATAACAGAACGGCAAACTGCATGCATGGGCTGGGCGTGGAGACGCGCGGCCGGTGGCTGTACCGGGGCGAGTGGACGCAGGGCTACAAGGGGCGCTACGGCGTGCGGCAGAGCACGACCAGCTACGCCAAGTACGAGGGCACCTGGGCCAACGGGCTGCAGGACGGCTACGGCTCAGAAACTTACGCCGATGGCGGTTAGTATCATCCATCACAATAGCAGAACGGCAAACGGCATGGGCTGGGCGTAGAGACGCGCGGCCGGTGGCTGTACCGGGGTGAGTGGACGCAGGGCTACAAGGGGCGCTACGGCGTGCGGCAGAGCACGACCAGCAACGCCAAGTACGAGGGCACCTGGGCCAACGGGCTGCAGGACGGCTACGGCTCAGAAACTTACGCCGATGGCGGTTAGTATCATCCATCACAATAGCAGAACGGCAAACGGCATGGGCTGGGCGTGGAGACGCGCGGCCGGTGGCTGTACCGGGGCGAGTGGACGCAGGGCTACAAGGGGCGCTACGGCGTGCGGCAGAGCACGACCAGCAACGCCAAGTACGAGGGCACCTGGGCCAACGGGCTGCAGGATGGCTACGGCTCAGAAACTTACGCCGATGGCGGTTAGTATCATCCATCACAATAGCAGAACGGCAAACGGCATGGGCTGGGCGTGGAGACGCGCGGCCGGTGGCTGTACCGGGGCGAATGGACGCAGGGCTACAAGGGGCGCTACGGCGTGCGGCAGAGCACGACCAGCAACGCCAAGTACGAGGGCACCTGGGCCAACGGGCTGCAGGACGGCTACGGCTCAGAAACTTACGCCGATGGCGGTTAGTATCATCCATCACAATAGCAGAACGGCAAACGGCATGGGCTGGGCGTGGAGACGCGCGGCCGGTGGCTGTACCGGGGCGAATGGACGCAGGGCTACAAGGGGCGCTACGGCGTGCGGCAGAGCACGACCAGCAACGCCAAGTACGAGGGCACCTGGGCCAACGGGCTGCAGGATGGCTACGGCTCAGAAACTTACGCCGATGGCGGTTAGTATCATCCATCACAATAGCAGAACGGCAAACGGCATGGGCTGGGCGTGGAGACGCGCGGCCGGTGGCTGTACCGGGGCGAATGGACGCAGGGCTACAAGGGGCGCTACGGCGTGCGGCAGAGCACGACCAGCAACGCCAAGTACGAGGGCACCTGGGCCAACGGGCTGCAGGACGGCTACGGCTCAGAAACTTACGCCGATGGCGGTTAGTATCATCCATCACAATAGCTCGGCTACATAGCTAGAAGGGATCCCCTTATTTCATCGACAAATGTTTCACCGAATGTATTGTTTCGTAAAATTTTAATTTTCATCGATTTGTTTTCTCACAAACCTTTAACTTTTTAGGTACAGTAGTAGCGATATACATAGAACCTAGGTATATTATTCTAATTATAGCTGCGTCTCTGCCCGATGTTTTGAGCTTTATCATAAAACAATCAGGTCCTTGTTAGGAAGGAAGAAAAACCGGCCAAGGGGGAGTCGGACTCGCGCACGAAGGGTTCCGTACCATTATCTATAAAAATATTTATTTTATTCTGTTTTTAGTATTTGTTGTTATAGGGACAACAGAAATACATCATCTGTGAAAATTTCAACTGGAACTATCACGGTATCAGTGAGATACAGCCTGGTGACAGACAGACATACAGATAGACAGACGGACAGCGGAGTCTTAGTAATAGGGTCCAGTTTTACTCTTTGAGTACGGAACCCTAAAAAATAACCCCTAAGGTTGAAGATACTTTACTTTTTTTGCATGGGTCTTAGAGATTTAGATACAATTTTTTGTTCCTATTCCGAATATTGATCGATATGGGAGTTTTACATAAGTTATCCAACAGTTTTCACAATAGCCAAACGTACGTAGACGAATCGTAACACACAACCTAAAATAAATCTCCAGTGTCCTTTATACATTTTGGAACAGACAGAAAATTTTGGTCTTATTTTCGTGCACCGCGCGCAATGATTAGGAACGACCTTCGATCACGTAACGCATTGTACGTGCGTCATGTAGATCTAAATGTCACTTTTTGTATGGGAAAATGATAGTTGAGTTGTCCCAACGCGCGTTCGAAACGTTACGTGATCACCCCTCAGAGCGGCTACTATGAAACGCTTCGTTCGTTCGTTCGTCTATCTCTATCTCTGTCGCCTTTGCTTATTCAAGCGACAGAGAGGGAGATATTTCGAGATTCGACTTTTTCGTGGTAGCGCCGCAGGTCTATCCCACTATTTCCCAATAGTATTTTTCGTGGGAAGACGCCTGATTGGTAACTTCCGTGTGTAGGGCTAAGGTGTCAGGGTTATTATTATTACCACACCGAATATCGCACACCAAAGTATGAGAATTTTACTGTAGTAGTAAAAGAAGTAAAATAATTGGAGAATATTCACTTTTTTATTATGCTGCCTAGCTTTATTTAATAATGAATATGTAAGTAGGTAATTATTATTTATTAGCCGCAAACATACGGCACGAAGGACAAAAAAAAATGTGCAAATTTATGTTTGCACTGCCGACAGTCAAAAAATATGTGAGTTTTAAACAGGCATTTACATAGTATAACAAAGAAAATAGCTAAGTTGCGCGTACAAACTGCATACTTACATACGTGTATAAAGCGCGAATACCTAGATATATTTATAAGGGATAATAGTACATATCTGTTGTTGTTATTACGGTATACGGTATAAAATTTTCCCCTTGTTATTCGGATTATAATTATTATTTCTTTAACAGTACTTATATAAAATTATACGTAGGTAAATATAGGTACCCAAAACTTTTAATACTAAGTAAGCCTACATATTTCAACGGCAAAAATTCTCCCACAGTGTTTATTTATCGTGAACATTCATTGTGATATCTCAACAATAATAATATAATCAAAATGTAAACTAAGCCACGTACAAATTGTATAAAACTCATTGCGTATTAGTTTGTGTTTTGTTCATACCATAGCGTACCATAGTTAAAAGACGTACCATTAAAATAACAATCTTCTATCTATTTCATGAAGCTAGCTGAAACGGTTATAAAGATATGAAGGTCAAAAAGTTTAAATTTTAGCACTGACTGACTGACATATAGTACCTAAACCTAACCTACTTTCAGATGACCTAGAAGGATGAAATTTGGAATCCAGCTCGGTAATTGTGTGTAAGCGTAGGAAAAAATCTAAAAATAAAAAAAAGTTAAAAAATAGGGAGGGTCCCCATACAATTTTTTTTATTAATTGTAGCGTTGGAACCGTTACATGAAACTATCCCAATATATGTATTATTTCCTATATAACAAAAATATAAAAATAAAGTTAAGCCAAAAAAATAAGTGGTGTCCCCATATAAAAAACTTGTAATACGCGCTAAACAACCGGCCAACGGTGTGTCGCCGGCGGCGCGCGGCACCACATAATTATACACAGAACAGAAGTAAATCTCAATACCTGCCTAGTTTTCTTTACAAAAAGTAATGATATCCCACCAAAAACATAAATGGAGAGCCAAGTTCAATACAAAAATTATGCTTGGCTGTGGGCTTCGCCGCAAAAAGAATGGAGATCTAAATGAGTGCCAAGATCTATGCAAAATCCAAATATGTATTTATAGGAACAAAATAACATATGAACTAGTAATAAACTCTATGTCTTTGCTTTATTGGATACCTATAACAAATGCTGTTATTTAAAAATGTGAGATCTTAAAGTAGGTTAGATTTGACTTGGCCAGTTTTTATCAGAATTAAAAAAAATATATATAAATGTTGAATAACTTTATAAAATGACTGATGTAATGAAAACTGGCCAAAACACGGCCGGGAATCGAACCCGGTCGAATCTGTCTAAAAATCAGAGTTCGTATTTTTTGCGTAAATGTATGTTTGATTTAAATTGTAAGTGTGAAATGTAACGACTGTGGCTGACATACCATCTACCAACTTCCTCCTTGAAGTCGATTTATGTAGTTGGCATCCTAGCCTAGTTGCGAAGAAAACTTACCTTTCTATAGGTAATAACGTCATTTTTTCTTCTAATATAAGTATACATAGCATAACTGTACCTACATAGTATTTTTAACCGGCTTCAAAAAACGAAGAGGTTATATATGTTCCACTGTATGTATTCTTTTATGTATGCTCAGTTCACCGATTTCTCCGTCATTTATAAACCGATTTCCAAAATTCTTTTTTTATTCGAAAGCGTATTGGTACTCCTGAGGTGGTCCCATTGTCACCAAGTCAGATCCTATGATAGGATCCCAGGCAAATTGAGGGCAACCCTCAAATTTATAGGCACGCGTGTAGTGATTTCGGTATTTTCTATTATAACTCGTGTATTTACCCTCGGAAATCGCAATTTTGGTGAAATGGAACTGATGATGAAGACACAGATTACTTATAATAAATAAAATAAAAATAAAATTGGTTTAATTCAGACCGAGATCCATAATAGTGTTAGTAACAAATGGGGCTTACAAGACTATATTAGTATTACACGATTAAGTTTAGTTTAAATTATTAATTACATTTTCATTTAGGTACTTCTTTGGTTACCTATGGCGGAAAGGTAGGACCAAGTAGTGAATAATATTCCCGACTTGGCCCTACCAATGACCACTTCAACCCAATATTTGGTGAGCGGGCAGTCGAGGCGCTTTTGGAACTCCTCGAAGATGTAAAGTACGTCAAAGATTCTGACATGATTCTGTTGAAGTAGCAGCTAATGAAGTGTTAATTCTGAGATCCTTGAGGAATTTAAGGAACTCCTCAAATATTATGAGCCCACAGATAGCGACTTAGATTTATTTCTGTAATAATCAACGCATTTGCTCTCGGAAAGCAGTTCATGTGGTAAATTGGAAAGGAAATGTGGAAATAATAACTATGTGGTTTGGCGAAGTACTGAATTGAAGTCGGTTTAAACTTTGTTTTTAAAGTATATTATAACACAACATGTGCATAGTATTTGTAAACGGTGTGGTTAGTATAAAATGGCCGGCAGAGATAGAAAATAGCAGAGCATGACCAATTTGTGACAGCTGAATCACCCTATTTAAGTCTCTCACAGACTGGCGCGGCCTGCAGTGGTGGTCAATAGTAAATTTGAAATTAACTATCATGTTTACTAATGACCGCCACCGCAAGCCGTGCCAGTCTGTGACAAGCTTCAGTGGGATTTAGGCCTTAAGTTTTGTCTTTTTGCCATCTATCGGGATTTTACTACTTACATAAAAACAAGGAGGCGTCGTTTACAGTATTTTTGACTGCCTAAATAATTACTTAGACAATCGATTTCGAGAAAAATCTGTAAGTACCGGTAGACTGGGGTTACTTTAGGAAAAAATGGGGCTACTTTGATCATTTAGAATGTAGTATAAAAGCAAAACTATTTGAAATGAAGAAGATTTAATCGAGTATACAGCAAGATAGATAACTAATATATTCACTGCCAAAGTTCACCCACAAGTAAAAACAATGATTTCGGAGAAAAACCTATTTGATCAAAGTCGCCCCGCGAATCAAAGTAACCCCAGTTGACGGTACCTTTTCCACAGGTTTGATGTGAGTCGCGTTTACTTTCGTCGCAAGCGACTATCGAGTATAACTAGTATGGAGAAACTGCACACTGCCCCTGGCGGTCACTCACAGAACTAAAAATATAAACTTTACCAGGAGTCACTTGTACATTTACTTAACTCGCGATCGAGTTAACGATCTTTCGTACAGTTTAATCGATTTTTTTTTATATTCAGCCTTATATCACAAGCATTTATCGATTTAATTTAAATGCTAGCGTTTGTCGGTTATGTTATGTTATGACATTACAAAAAAAAATTGAACTGTTTATTGCGTTTTTATACATACATTATTTTAAGCTTAACTACTAATCTTACAGAATACGCGCATCGCGACGTTGAATAATATGGCGGCACAATATGGCGGAACGTGTGCAATTTATTTGCATTTTTAAATACAAAATACGCGACAATCCGAATTTTGCGGATATTATGTTGTCAATTCAAAACCCTTATTTTTATACGCTCTTTAATTTGAGATAGGTGTCGATCGGATCTACGGTAACTCTTGACGGAATAATGTTATCACGCGCCATTTTGCAAGTGAAATAGTAAACTACAGTTGCTACGGTATTCTTCGATTCGAAATGTCACATGGTACCAATTGGTAGTGCGAATCGAACGTTAAATTACGCATCGAAAACTAAACGCTAGCGACTTTCGTTTTGCAGTTGTTTTCGGAGTACAACGGCACGGCAGTATGAGTTACAAATGTGTCAGGTCTATTCGATCCCGAAAGTTCGAACGTGAGTTTTTGATTGTAACTCACACTAACCCTACTGTATTCTCCAATTACTCTAGAAATTGTTTTGCCGTTTCATAAATAGTTCCTGTTTGTATAGGTATAGTAGGCTTTTCTAGGGATTTGGGGGAGAATTGATTTTTTATATTTGGAGATTGGAGAATAAGAATCCAAAATAAATTCCATTTTTACAAGCTTTTATTTAACTTGCGTGGTCCTATGTATGCAAATATGTAAGTATGTAGGTAAGTATGTAAGTTGTCCGTCAAAATTTGCAATCCATTTTTTTCTGCTCAGTTGCGCAATTCGAAAAATAGTTTTTAGGAATTCATTATTTTTAGGTAGGTCTACTAAAACGTATGCTACGCATTCCAAGTTTACTTTAATTTGATTTCACTGTTATTCGCGCACTTGTTCTGACACGTTAGCTCGACGCGCTCTCCAGCCCCCGGATAGCTCACAGTTAATTTTTGCTACATATTGCTACGAGCTACGGCGTAGCACGCGTAGCGTCGCGTAGCCTCGGATGGGTTCAAACCTCAGTGCATAAAATACTAGAGAGAGGACAAGCCGCCGGCGGCCGAGTCGCAGTTGTTAGCTCAATGGGCATACTCTGTCTGTCAATGGGCATAAAATGCCTGCTATGATGCGCGTGTATTGTCCAATAAGAGCGTAGGTATACAAGTGTGTGTGTTTTAGATGTGTGCGTGCTTTGTCTTGTCAATTACTTGGGCTTCGTGTGGGTTAATGTACTTGCGACAGGCGTACTCAATACAAATCGGCTGGCATGTCCGATCTCCTTATATTCATATATCTGTGGTTCAAACAGTTTATGGGTCAATTTAGTGAAGTCATTTTGCATGTGATATGAATATGTTGCGCGCGCTCGTTACCAGTGTCACAACCAAACCCATTGCAATTATTTTCAATTTTTAACTCCCGACGCAAAAAGAGGGGTGTTATAAGTTTGACGTGTCATCGTAGCTCCTAAACGAATGGACCAATTTGAATGTGGTTTTTTTTATCCAAAAGCTGACGTGATCGAGATGGTTCTTAGTTACGTTTAATTAAAATCAGTTCAGCCGTTTTTGAGATATTGAACTTTGAAATGAAAATGTCGGGAGTTTTTCAAGTTTTCTAATTTGTTAGTTATTATGCGAAATGCCAAACTAAATTGTCTGGAAACTACTGTCTCTCACACAGCGCCTGGCCAACAAATATACATCTCATTGTTGAATCAAAAAACTGCTTTGCACTGCTGCAATTCAAACAACATAACAGTCACAATCATAAGTCGCGTGTTCCAAATATAATGTTCTTGTTTTCAGCGTCTGAGTCAACTACATCGTACTTAGTGAAAATGACTCATGCATGGGTGAAAGTAGGTCAGATTATTTTGTATGTTACCTGTCGATTACCCAAGAGGGTTGTTCCGAAAGTTTCCATACACTTTGACTCTATTCACACGATATATTTTTTCGCTTGTAAAGATTTATTTTTGTTCGACCTGAAGCTACATGTAATATTAAATTAAAAAAGGCACAAAACCTGCGCAGTGACAAGAATCCTGACAGGACATTGCAAATTGAACAAACACCTGTTTCAAATGGGTATGAAGCAGGACACAACTTGCAGGTTCTGCCAGGAGACAGAGGAGACTGCAATGCACATTCTCTGCTCCTGCGGACCACTCATGCATAAAAGAAGTACCTACCTAGGGCGGCACATAATGCACCCACAAGAAGTACAACATATCACCGCCCAAAGAATCTGGAATTTCCTGGAGGCAACGGGACTTAACGGTGAACTCTAAAACAAGGGCTGCCACAATAGATCACTTGCTGGTCGAAGCGGCATATTAAGGCCCACAAAATAATAATAATAATATTAAATTTATGAGTTCGGATAGATGAAGATAAAATATAAGATTGTATTGTCATTCGTATTCCAATTTGGATTTCCGTCTTATTGACTTCCCAAGGCGCAGAAAGGATTACGCGCTCTACTGGCAGCCGGGCTGCCTGCAAGCAAATCAAGGTTCCATGCAAAAATGGCTTTGTTTATACCATACCCTATTTCGGATAAAGCGGCCTTCAGAGCTGGCTAAATGCAGTGCACTAACTGGGGGAGGGAAGATCAGCCGTCTCGCTCTAATCAGTGAATGTGAGTGCAGATAGTGCACTACATTTAGCCAAATTTAAAAACCATTTTGAACCGCAGAAACTTTAGTATTGTTATTTTTGAAAAGCACTTAGTAAAAGTGCGTTTCAAAAATAGTATTTCCCTTTTGATATCATAGATAAACGTCCTAAAATTCTATCTATCCGAAAAATATCCCCCGCTTTGCCGGCACAGTTGTCCGGGGATTTGATTTGTGGTTTGGTGAAAAGTGCTTGGAGACTCGTGTTGGAGGCCTGTATCGAGGCCCGAGTCGTTTTGGTGGAAAACAGTGCCGAACAATGGGGAATGGATGAAAGTTTTAGAAATGCCTGATTTTTTTTTTGGTTATAGGAATAACCTTCCTTAGCACCAGAAAAAAGTTGCAGACTTTTCAGATGCGTCAATTATTTTTGAAAAATATATACATTTTCCTCCCTTACGTTTTGGGTTTAGGACGGCAAATAAGACACTTTGCTTGATCCGTCTCATATTACATAAAAATATTATAATAATCCGTGGTAAACTGACACTGGCAATGATATTGACAGCTGCAGCAGCTATATTGGTCATTGCCAGAGTCAGATATTTAAAATAATTTTTTGTAATATGAGACGGATCAAGGAAAGTGTCTCATTCGCCGTCCTAACAACAAAATGTAAGTGAGAAAACTGTTTATATTTTTCAAAAATAATTGACGCAGCTGACAAGTCTGCATCTTTTTTCTGGTGCTAAGGAAGGTTATTCCTATCACAAAAAAAGAATCAGGCATTTTTAAAATTTTCATCCATTCCCCATTGGTGATTTTGTGCTGTGACGGAACGCGCATGTTGGCGCAGCCCGTTTAATATCACGGCGCTTTCCGCGGCCACGGAGACCAGCTTGGGAGACGTGACTAGACTTTGACTGACCCTTGACGGATACCAGACAGAATTGACACGATATCGTGCCCACGGGAAAACGGGTAAGTTAACCTCACATTTTGTAGAAAGCCAGCCTGCTGGCATATACGAGTATGACCCACGGATCGTGTGGCACGTTCAGTTCTTCGCATTAGGCGAGGTACTGAACAATTTTGTTCAGTACCTCGCCTAATGCGAGGAACTTAGGCGAGGAACTGAACAAAATTGTTCAGTACCTCGCCTAATGCGAAGAACTGAACGTGCCACACGATCCGTGGGTCATATATGCCAGCAGGCTGGCTTTCTACAAAATGTGAGGTTAACTTACCCGTTTTCCCGTGGGCGCGATACAATATTTCCCTTTTGATATCATAGATAAACGAAGATACGTAGACGAATTTGTCGGATAAAATTCTAATTTATAATGAATGGGGCTGAATTGTCTGATGGCGCAACTAGACCGCTGCGTGACGATAGAGCGTGATATCCCTACGAATGACCTTGACTTTTTCGCTCTAAGTTATGGCTTCTATGACTGCAATGTAGCAACGTCTGTCGTAAAAAAGTTAGGTAATGTTTTCAGACAAAAAAACTTCGGACAAATTAAATATTGGCATGTGGTACCAAAAATGCGCAACATCGATAGGTTTCTTGCCATACACAGGGACATAATACAATATCAGTTCTCGTATTCCTCTAGACGTAAATGCTCGTATCTATTTGCATAAGAAATGCCCATAATTATTACGTCACTATTGCATGCATTTTCTATCACGTTTGCGAAGGCATAACATCAACACACACCTAAACAAGATCTCTTATAAATCATCAAAAAAACAAGATTTCAAACTTATTACAAAGTTTGCGATTAGATACTAGATAAATATTAGTACTATTCAGTATATAGCGGTCGGGTATCCAAATTCAGATTTAGCGACTAAATAAAATGCGAATACATCCTCGTTAAATAATTGAAACAATAAAAGCTGTAGTGAAGTATCGACGAATGAATTTCCTCTGATCTCATCGCGCCCACCAACACGTGCACGCGAGAGACATTAAGGCACAGCTACATGCGGCCGATAATTTTGCCGTAGAATCCTCGCATTGAGAAATATCGCTATTCTATTATTTTCTTCGAATATCGTGCCAACTAACACTGTCTGGAAACCAATTAAGATTAATTCAGCCTTGAAATAACGAAAAGATATTTCATGAGAGATCGACATCATGAAACGACGTCACGCCATTCTTACACCAACGATGACTCATGTATAAAAGTATGGTCATTCATAAATTCACCAAAGTTATTACGTCTTATGACACTTTTGTCGCACATTAGTCACCATAATACGTAGCTCATCCGGTCAGAATGTTGCCCTAGCACGAAATGCTCCATTCATGTCGCGCCGCACGTAGCAGGAGCCATTCACCATTTTACTGTTACGTACATATGACCCCCCGCCCTCTTCCATTATGCCAATAACCTCTATAAAAGAGCGTAGATGTGAGCAGGCTTTCAATGTTAGAAATGAGTACACGAATCGGGTATAGGTATTAGGTACCTACTAAGCAAGATCTTAAAGTGAAAAACATTTATTTTCTAAAGTAAATACAAGATAAGGCATAAAGTTTCTTAAGTAGAGTTAGGTAGTTACGATACATTTTGATACATAACATAACACAGGCACGTATATTCCCACTTAGTTAATCGCAAAAACAAATGAACGGATTTTAACGAAACTTTTCAGGAGCTTAAACATCAGAATAGACTATAATTTACACGCACCGTGTAAATGTGTACGTGTCATAACATAAATAAGTATTAACAGCTCAAATCAAGATACTCGTATTTCTCCCTCTAATATTATCGTTAGACTGGCAGTCTGGCATTCCTTGATTTTAATCTCAATTCTTACGGACACTGTTACCGTTACTCAATAATGTAATCCATAAAACATCGAAACTAAAAATTTCAGCTTTACAAGCTATAATTTAAATTCCCTGTAGGTTGACACACCCACCCCCAGACCCAGCATCGAAGGTCAAATGTCAAGATTTTAACGAACCTGTACAACTTACTTGGAAATTAGAATAACTAGTAAAATACCTACCTCGAAATAATTAACTCTACTGCATCGTTGTTATGGTTTTGCGGTTTTTGGCAATCGAAAATTAGACGATGGCCGTGGCTGCCACGCTGACGTCATCTCCTTAGTCCCCATTTTAGAATTTCCTAACAGATGTGCGAGTTTTTCATCACTTTCTTGCCTATTTAGTTCCAAATTATGTTTAGTACATGTACATTGGTAAATACGTTTTAAATTTAGATTAGTTGTTATGCCCCTTGTACCCGGAATGCGATGCGTTCGGCATGCGGTGTATGCCGGAAGGCAGCCCTTAATACAAAAAACTAGGTATTAGAAAAACAGGGTCTGACAAGTCAATCGAAGATGAGCGGTGCCTTGAGATCCGTATCTAACTTGAATGCAGTTCGCGTATAAGGGTAAGGTTGGAAAACATCAGAATAACACTGTTCTTCGTGGCAACACCATGAGAATTCTAACTAGTCGTTAAGTCTAAAACAGGGCACGGCTATAACTGCTAAAAGCTTTTTGGTTTAATAAGTGGTGTAGGAGAAGATTCGATGCGACGACGGCCGACCGCGTTGCAGCCGCCGCCCCGGTCCAGGGCCCTCGTGTTATATATAGCCAGGCACACTCGCCGCTTCGCCCGCGGCACACAATGTCGACCACAAGTACAGACCAGCGCGTACAATAGAAAACTCGATAAAGACCTTAAATGTCACACTATATGATTCACTTAATCTTCAAACAAGCTAAATAAACGGTTTGGATGTTATTGAGCACCAAAGTAGGTTAAACCTACCAGAATTGGCAGGTTCGATCTCTGACTAATACATAGTTAGTGCTAGGTACTTGATAACAACAATGTAAAAACTGGGCGCTAATGTAGGTTTTCAGAAAAAAGGACCGTTACGGTAAGGGATCTAGCCTATTTCCTGGTACTTGTAAATTCGTTACGCCCGCCCGTCCTATTTTCGCGGTCATAAGGTCTTAACACGTATTCGCGCATGATTAAGAAAAGTAAATTCGAGAAAAGGTAGATGGTGCCCTGCCCTTGCGCTTCGCTTGGCTCGTCTTGGCGGGGGCACTGCCGTGCCCCCAGATTAACACACTTTTTGTAAAAACATCCAAACAACTAGGTAGTATTTTGGCAGTGATTCACTGGGCGATTTACCCACTTTACCCTAGATCAAATTAACTAACGAGGCAAATTAAGTTACACCTAAAGTTATTTACTAACGGTCAAGGACGGAAGCTAAAAGCCATTATCAGTAATATCCGCGACGAGCTGTCCCGCGAGGCTCGTGCTTGTTAATAGCCAGCAGCCAGCCTTATCTACGCCTGATAAATTAAACGCTAATTGATATTATTATACGTGTCAAACGTAAATAGTTTCACTCAGTACTCAGTAAAGTAGGTTAAGTACTTCAGCGTACGAGCTTTGTCTATAATATTATAAAGAGGAAAAGTGTGTGAAGTTGTAGATTTGTAAGTTTATATGTAAGTAATGGGTAATTTCCGGAAACGCTAATCCCATTTCAAAAAAATTTTTACTACTGTCTAGGTACAGGAAAGACGCCTATTTTTTGTTCCTAATTTTAACCCAGCAAGTACAAAACGTTTTGTGCGAGCTTAATTGACTTTTTTTGGATTCCGTATCTCAGAAGGAACCCTTATTTTTATGATCACTTCATTGTCCGCCTGTTTTGCCGCCGTACAATATTTGACGCTCGCAAAGAAATCAACACCTGTACATAGAGTAATTAATTCCCTGTCACTTACAATCATGAAATTCGTTAAGATATCTGGGGGCACGGTGCCCCCGCCAAGACGAGCCAAGCGAAGCGCAAGGGTAGGGTATCCACCTTTTCTCGAATGTATATAGCACAGATACAGGAATAAATCTGAAAACAGTGAAATTTGATACCTACATCTTTTTTCACTCATTGTTTGGAGATGGTAAAATAATCTCGACTATGTCGTTGTATGAGGACAACCGTTTTCCATCTGAAAAGTTCAGTTTGTCTCTCAATTGAGAAGGGAAAATCTTCGAGACTCGATTCTTGTGACGAAAGAACTATACGATATCAGCAAATTGTTTTTTTTTTTCATTTTCCCATAAGTATTTGGAGAAAACCTCCACTTTGTATGCATGGATGCCGGGCGCGTCCCGAAGGGGTCTCGTTGACCACGCGACATCCACTCGTTGATGACGCTCGTGTCCACTCGATGACCACGCAAGGGTCACTGGTGACAACGAGTGGACGCCGAACGACGAGGCGGTGCGGGTCGGGTGCCGGGTGGCTGTAATGAGCTGTGACGTTTTTATGCGATCACTCGGAGGCTGTCCGTCTGTCACAGCCAGTTTTTTTTACATCAACCCATTCAGCGCTAATCACGGCACACATGCGTCAGAGCGCTACGTGCGATTTTCGTTACATATGGACATTAAGCTGCTACAGACTACGGCGTAGCGCTACGAGCGTATCTTAGCAGTTAATGAGTTAACCAGTGCGGATCAATCAGCCGCAATGACATAGATTTATTTTTATTGTGATTATTGTTAGATCGCAAAATAGTAAACAAGATTTTACTTAGCTTTGAGTAAGTAATCAAGTATTTTCGTTAGCTTGAATTTCAATATTGGATACCTATATATAATTATTATTTCGGGATATGTTCAATATTTTTCATCACACTTGCTCGTCAATGGTGTTATTACATGGAGGCGTAATACGAGTATAGCCTATAGCCGATTTACCTGCCTTAGGAGTTATGGATTTTTTTTTATAACTCCCGAGGGAGTTATGAGCTTGTGTGTGATCTGATTGGTGTAAGCAAATCTAGTTGGCCGCGCGCAACAAGAATTCTGCTCTGTAATTAGTTGAAAAAAAAAACTAGTTGGCCACGCGCTGCAAGCATACTGCTTTGTGATTGGTTGAAATATTTAAGCTGCGCGCTTCACTCGCACTGATCTGGAAGTGAAATTGTCAATTTCGTAAATTTTTGATTGGTGCGCTTGTATGATACATAGATTTTTCTGTCTTTTGTAGTTATTTATTTCCACGCAAATGTGATGAAAAACATCTATCTATACATATAATAAAGCTGAAGAGGGTCGAAAGTCTGTACATGGAAGATATTCGAAAAAAAATTGCCTAGGGATTCTTAGAATCGATAACAGAACACGTTCCAACAGTTTTTAGAATTGTTGTCTGTTTGTCTGTTTATCTGTATGTCTGTTTATGTGACCGCGCATCACGTGGAAACGGCTAAACCGATTTAGATGAAGATGATTGGTATAGAGATAGTTTGAGTCCCGGAGAATGACAACGGATAGTTTTTATCCCGAAAATCATCCTCTAAGGATGTGTAATGGGGGGTGAAAAATTGCATGGAACCCATTTACGGTATAGCGATAGCGATAATTGGGTGTCCTGGGAAAGGATATAGGATAATTTTATCCCGAAAATCCTCTCCTAAGGGGTGAACATTTGGATGTGAGTGACCCATTTAGATGAGATTTGGTTTACAGATAGTTTGAGTTCCGGGAAAGGACAGGGATAATTTTTATCCCGGAAATCATCTCCTAAGGGGGTGAAATGGGGATCGAATATTTGTATGGAGCTACTATACAACCCATTTAGATACAATTTGGTATAGAGGTAGTTAGTAGGCGCGGCGTTGGTAGACCCCCCCACAAGGTGGACTGATGAATGGTAAAGGTCGCGGGAGTCCGCTGGATGCGGGTGGCGCAGGATTGGTCACTTTGGAACTCTTTGGGGGAGGCCTATGTCCAGCAGTAGACGTCTTTCGGCTGATATGATGATGATGATAAAGATAGTTTGAGTCTCGGGGAAGGACATAGGATAGTTTTTATATCGGAAATCTACCCCTAAAAGTGAAATGGAGAGTGAAAGTTTGTATCGAGCTACGATAGTTTTACTCGGACGAAGTCGCGGGCAAAAGCTAGTTGTGTATATAACTCGGGAGTAAGAATATTGCAAAATTCCACTTACGCCCCTCGTTAAACAATGTAATATTATTGAACAGGTTTAATCAAAAGGAGAATTTTACGACCAGTTCAACATTGATTAAATGCATATTTTTTACCCGACTGCCGAAGGAGTGGAGGGTTATGTTTTTCGAGCGTATGTATGTATGTAAGTAAGTATGTATGTATGTATGTGGGTATGCCTTATTCTTTGACACGCCCTGCAGCCTAAACCGTTTGACGGATTTCGACATATGAGGTGTCGTTGGATTCCTCTTAATCGCGGGAGTGACATAGGCTATAATATTTGCAAAAAAGCAGTTGGGTTTTTCGAAAACTGTTTTGATTTAATTAATTTATACCGGGGCTTATTATGCGACAGAGTTCCTAATAACCAGCAACATTTTTTAAATCGGTTTTATTCTGTTATTACTTTATTACGCAAATACTATTGTTTTTTTTAAAATTTGGTTTGTTAAATTAATCATTAGAAGTCCTATGAATGACTTTCCTTTGGAATTAAGGTGGGCCTTTCTTAGCGCCGGTACCTTATAGCATATTATAACGTATAACCTTATTGTATTTAAGAATTTCTCTGTCATAGGTGTAAGGTCCGAGGTAAACGTCCGAGTGCTCGACGCTGTCCTAGTATAATTATGGCATGGGCACTCTATGTCAAAGAAAATCCTCTTAGTTCAAATTTAACCCATATTGCATAGTTCATGGTTATTTATTCAGTCAACAATATACATTGCATTTGAAATATAGGTAATAATGACAAAATAATACAAGTAACAATTCCATAATAAATAAAAACGAATGCAGAAGCAGAAAATAACAATATAGAATAATAATAAAAAAAAAAAAATAATGGAAAATAATACCGGAGCAGAGGCAGACCAAAAAGGAGATGGCAGGACGATTTGGACGCGTTCTGCTTAGGTTGGCGAGAGCATGCCAGCAATAGGGCCGAGTGGAGGAAAATGGGGGAGGCCTTTGCCCAGCAGTGGGACACCCAAACAGGCTAAGAAGAAAGAAAGAATGGAAAATCAATACCTAATAAAGAATTTATATCATGTCAACTCTGTCTTTGTATAATGCATTGGCATAGAGTGCCCATGCCATATACTATTACAGCGTCGAGCCCTCGGACCTTACCTTTTTTTCATACATGTTTTATAACAATATAGACTTGAAAACACATCCACTGTATGGAAAGTTGGGGACATTTTATATAGAAAAAGGTCAACATTGAAAAAACATTAAACCCCGTTTCGTTGGGTAGTTGTGAAATAAGAACAATACGTAATTTTAATATATCAAGCTTCGGCGTTTCGCGTTGCGTACACTTCAGTCCTTATTTAACTCATTGGCTTCATGAAACTTACCACCTGAACCAAAAAAAAGCAGAACTTTCTGGTATATAGTACAATGTGTACTTATTTAGTTAATGTTTTCCCTTGTCCGCTTTCCAGGAACATACCAAGGACAATGGCAGCGCGGCATGCGGCACGGGTACGGCGTGCGCACCTCCGCGCCGTTCGGGCTCGCGTCGCACTACCGCGGCGGCGCGCGCGACCATCGGGGCTCCGTGTCCTCGCTGGCCGAGGCGGGCACGCCGGACCCCACCGAGGGCCGCACGCACCGCATGGACGAGGCGCGCGGCGGCTTCGTCCTTAAGAGCAACTCTGACGAGCCCACGGGCCGACGCGGCTCCCTCGTCGAAAAAACTAAGAAAGGACTACTCTCAGTGAGTACTGATTCCGCCCTACACATGTGTAGCTTATTACAAGCGTGACTCACTATAAAGGCTCGGCCACATGTCCACGGCGCAGCATCGTCGCTATGGAACGTCGCTGCGCACGCAGTAAAAACCCACGTTGCGGCGAAGTAAAAATCCACGGCGCGACGCCGCAGAAACCCGTGCGCCGTGGATTTTTGCGGCGCCGCTCCGTGAGTTTCTTCTACGGCGCCGCGTTGCATCGCGACTTTACTTGACCCCGTGGACTGGATTTCTACGGCGCCGCACCGTGAAATTTTGCAGCGCGCGCTGTGCCGGGAAAATACACGACGCCACGCCGTGGATTTCTACGGCGCCGCAACGTGGGTTTTTACGGCGTACACCGCGCCTTTTCACGGCGACGACGCCGTGCCGTGGACATATGGCCGAGCCCTGAGGTTGACATAACGAGTGCGTACTAATAGTGAATTCACGCTAACCCACTCGCCATTACATCAGACTTTTGTCTTATTTTAGGATGCCATGCGTGTATATTCATTACTTATTTATAAACAATGTCAATTTCCGTAATGGTTCAGGATGTCTACTCCTGTCATATAGGTTCGTAATGGTACTTATAAATACATGAATACGTTGGTGCCGAGTAGAGTCAGCCAAGAAAGTGGTCAATCACTGTTCGACTCTATTATTTGTAGGTTAAGGTACGTAGTACTATTATTCTGTGGTTAAGGTACGTAGTACTATGATTTGTAGGTTAAGGTACATAGTACTATTATGTATTATGTGGTTAAGGATCAAAAGTGATAGACCAAAGTGGTCTATTGGGTCATTGTACCTTTACCAGTTATACTTAATTGGTGTTATGTTTTTCTGACATGCTTAATCCAAATTGGTATAATTAACATATTTTTATTATCAGCGTATGCATGCATAATAAAAAAACTGCTGACATACTAAAATTATTTTTATTTTGTTTGCAAGCCGGTAACACAAACCGTTATCTTAGAAGAAATAGATATAGTGAAAGTAAGTACCTACTAGAATTGTATAGTAGGGCAAGTCGAAGTAAGATCACTTTTTAATATAAATTTCTAATTAGAACAAAACCCAAATCTGTTGACGGTCTTATCTTGACATGCCCTGCGTTTTATAGAAAATAATTCACGAGGTATGTCAAATACAGGTACAGTTTCGCCATAAGGTGACTTGATTTCGTTAGTAAGAACAACAAATGTTTTTCTTCTACGTCATTTTACTGTACAAGGATCAAATTATGAATATTATGACACACAATACAACACACGGCGCGTGACAGTGAGAATATCAAGACCTAAAAGTATTAAAGGACTTTATATGTTTTTATAATTGCATAAAACTTTTTGCGAATCTGTCATCCTCAATCTGGCATTCTGCGAATTATGCACTAAAGCAGCAGCAGCAGGCAGGTAATGCACCTTACTACGCCTACGCACTACGCACATTTCGTATTTAACACGATCTCCATTTTACTCGAAAACATTTACATCTGAACAGAATTTATAAGTACTCATCCGCAATTATATGTTAGACCAATTTACATGACAACGAAATCACTCAGCTTTTTTACAAGCTTTATATTAACTTGACTGTTCGTATGTAAGTAAGTTGTCCGTCAAAATTTGCAATCCATTTTTCAGTCACTTGCCGTTATCCGATTGAGCTGACATTTTGGTTATTAGTATAGTTAGGATGACAATTCAATATTATGGTACCATCGAGCTGATCTAATGATGGAGACAGAGAAGATGGAGAAGGTGGCCATGGGAATTCAGTATTTAAACGACGTAACCCCGTTGAGTTTGAATTCGTTAGAATCGTCTCAATGAGTAGTTGATGATGGTATACAGAAAAGTACAGTCGGCAATAAAAGCTTGTACCAAAAATTACATTTTTGACAAAAACTTATTTTATATTATTATCTCGAATAGACTATAGATCTAAGGTATTAACACTTTCACTGCCAGGAACCCGTCAAGCGGGCGACAGTAGAGAAAAACCAAGGTATCGGCTACGGGCGTAGCGCGTAGCCGATACCGTGGTTTTTATGCTTAGTAGCGGGAAAGTGAAAGTGTTAATATCCATTTTTAGAAATAACTGAACACGATGCTATTGTCAAATGCAAGAAGACTTATTGGATATATTTACTAAAGCGGTTATCACACTGTGCACTGCACCGTATCTCCGGACGGACAAATTTCGCCGCATGGAAGTGCGGTGCAATAGTGTGTGGTAGCGTGCGGAATTTATATCTAAACTGAAGTACATATAGAAAACCTTCGCTCCGCACCTTCGTCCGGAGACGCGGTGCTGTGTGATTACCACCTTAAGCTGTCGTATGTAAATGTTTTCGAATCGCTCATAATTATTTAATTCATTCCTCATTGATTTTTATATCTTGTAGGATTAACATTTCTAATCACTTAGGAATGTAAGTATTAGTTTAACACATCAACCTATTCTATTATGCGGGTTAAGTAAATATTCAATAACTGTATTAAGTTACTATAAGATTTTTAATATTATTATTATCAGACATCGTTAATTTTGTAGCATTTTTGGTGCAGCGTAGTGTTGTTATTGGAATTGGTATAAACTATTTCAATCGTAATGCTTAATTAGCGTTAATAATGTCAATATTTACCCTAATTAACAATTTTGGTTGATATTGTCCATGGATGCCAATTCCGATAATAGCACTACTCTGCACCAAAAATGCTACAAAATTAACGATGTCTGATTATTATATTAGGGATTAGTTGATCCTTCCACCATTCCTCAGACAGACCGTCACGCTGTCTACACTAGCTCTATATTTAAATAGGGTTATGTCAAATATTTTAACGCGCCTTGTTCTATCAAATAAGTCTAACAGATGATTTACAACTTTACATTAGTTAAAACTGCTAATCACCAATCTTGACACTCGTTCTACGATGACACCGTGTTCCTCTGTGCAATACAATAGCGTTGACCCCATTCAGAGAGATAGCTGGGATTCTCTTACTACTAAAAATACAGAATTCCGTTGAAATAATGTTTACTGTGTTGCATTCCGCGCTGATTCAGTCCATCCGCTGCTATGTCTCATTCATCCCGTTTACGTTGGGGATACAAATAAATCAAGATGTATCGTTACACATCCTTTCATTTTAATTTATATATAAGTTTACTGACCTTGCTTTGAAGGAAATATTGAGTAAGAGTATTAAAATGCGTATGCTTAAGAATCCCTAGGGAGCTCGAAACTCCACACAAACGCAGTTTGGTTCTAATTTTAAAACGGTTTGCTGGAATAACATGCAACTTTGTATACACAATGGAAGCTGCCATATCTAGGTCAGAAACTAGGTTCTGTTGCTAGAAATTATAACAGAAAAAATTGAGAAAATAAGTTTACTATGAACTATGAAAAACTTCTTCTGTCTCTATTTTTATTGTGTATACAAATTGTTCCAGCACGCTGTTTTAAATTGAGAGCCAAACTACGTTTGTATGGGAAGCCGACTTGTGTCGAACTTCGTGGGGACTCTTAAGGAGCTTATCACGTAACCTGATAACAATCATGAATTTGGTTTTAGGGTTTATTTTATTTTATTGTATAGCCGATGCATAAATATATACATAGGTGGAAACGTTTCATCACAACATCACCTTATTCCCCGTAGGTAAATAACTTCACGAAATACTAGGTAGGTTAGGGTTCTTAGGTAGCTTCAGATGCCCGAAGGGCAAACCGCTCAGAAATACGGGCCCCACTGTGCGGGTAATAGGTAGGTACGAATTTTGTTTTAGTGTTTTTTTAGGGTTCCGTACTCAAATAGTAAAACGGGACCCTATTACTAAGACTTCGCTGTCCCTCCGTCCGTCCGTCTGTCTGTCACCAGGCTGTATCTCAAGAACCGTGATAGCTAGAGAGTTTAAATTTTCACAGATTATGTATTTCTGTTGCCGCTATAACAACAAAAAAAATTAAGGGGGGCTCCCATACAACAATCGTGATTTTTTTGCCGTTTTTATAGATAATGGTACGGAACCCTTCGTGCGCGAGTCCAACTCGCACTTGGCCGGTTTTTTTATTATTGTAAAACCGATGCATACATATATAGGTAGAAACGTTATAACACAAAATAACCTTATGAGTCGTTTTGGGCTTGATTGACTAAATAAAGCAATAACAACAATACATTTTTTGTGGGTAGGGCCCTTAAGGCGACTTAGGTTCATGGACTTCTCTCCCTCTCACTGAGCAAAAGCGTAAGCGGGATGGAGGTGCGCATTCGGAAATCGGAAGCGCGGATATCATGTTTTTTGATTTTAATTTTTTGTGAGTTTAAATGAATAAAAAAGTAACAGCTAAATTCCCTCAAACATGATATTGCTGATTTTTAGAACTAATTTTAATATGTTTAGCTTTTGTGCATAATTTTTTACGAATGTTTTGAGTGTATTTTAGACCTATGTTCGTGATTTTTTTTATATCGAGCGAAAGTCAAAAGCTGAGTATTCGAATAGTAGTCCCTCGAGAAAGGCCTCAAGATTGCTAATTAAATTTAGGGCAGCCGTATGTATTAAGATTCAAACAAGCGCTACGACTTTTTAAAAATCTGTTTTCTGAACCTACGTCGCCTCAACACACTTTAGAAAACGACACCCGATTCAAGGTAAACACGTGTCTGTTACAGAAGCTCCGCAAGCAGCGAAGCGCGGGCGAGCTGGACAAGCGCGGCACTAGCTCGGTGCGCTCGGGCGGCTCCGGCGGCTCCGGCTCGTCCTGGGTCTCCTCCGTCGACAGCACCCACTCCGCCATGACGCACGGCTCGCTGCACACCGACTCTAACGCTAGTTTCCTTGTCGAGGTACGAGTACTACCTATACTATAGGCGTACCTTTTAAATGAGACGCGACAGTGGCGCGTGGGTAACCCGCTACCCTCTCGCTCTGTTTCAGTTACGCGGTCGATCCAATTAAAAATGAAAGCATTTCGGACACATCCATATTATATTAGTAAGAACGTATACTATTATTATTAATATTACAAATGTTAGTGAAAACTATTAGAATTATCTAAGACGTCGGTGCGGGTAGCTTAGCTATGCGAGCGAAGCAGGTGTTCGACTGCGCGAAACGCATTTTGAAATCAAAATGGAGTGTGCAACGAAACTCTTACCCCCTAGTAATCATAAAGACTAGGAAAAACAATAAATGTCACTCCTGTTCCCGAAAGTTGAGAATAAGAAAACTTAATAACCTACTTGAAATTAAATGATCGGTGTACTACCTACACGGTTACTCACATATTAATTATCAGACATCAGTCTTGAATCCTTTGTACTCACAGTAACAACTAATTAATAAGTAAGTAAACCTTATTGTTGGTTAGATACCCTAAATTACATCAGGACATAGTTTGGTCCGGTATCAAAATTGTGGATATATAGTTAAAAAAGTTACGCAATTAACTTGCTAGAATGATAAATGAGCTCCTAAATACCTGTACCCTAAACTCAACTAATCGAGCTATTAACTTGTGATCGAAACAATAACTAAAAACTACTGCTATAGTAATACTAAAGCTTAAATTTTCACTACAAATTGTTGACTACAGATATTTTTAAATAGCATGCTGGATCTATAATACTCAGGACAAGCTATACGTGTTATTGTTATAGTGAATAATGTATTGTCAATTTGCCATGGTATTTTGTCGGATAAATTTGTATTTTTTATGCTGTTTCAATTAGCTCCAGCAATTTCAAATTTTACCAACCCTTGATTTATATCTCTAAGCTCTAAGTAAATATCAGTCTCGAGTTGCCTGCGATTCGTTATTTGCAAAGAGCAGGCCCATCGGCCTAGGACATGTAAA
This sequence comes from Epinotia brunnichana, assembly GCA_963854355.1. NCBI lineage: Eukaryota > Metazoa > Arthropoda > Insecta > Lepidoptera > Tortricidae > Epinotia > Epinotia brunnichana. The sequence goes on along the minus strand of OY977939.1, from coordinate 14,592,121 downwards.
ATTTTCAATGGCATACGTATTAATTAAATACATTTAACTTTTCAGGATGAACACTTAGAAGCCGGTGTCACAGAAGTTTACATGGGTGAATGGAAAATCGACAAACGTAATGCATTCGGGGTGAGCGAACGCAGCGACGGCCTCCGTTACGAGGGCGAGTGGTGTGGGAACAAGAAGAATGGGTACGGCGTCACCACGCTCCGCGACGGCACCACGGAGCAAGGGAAGTACAAGAACAACGTGCTGATCACCAGCCAGAAGCGGCGGCACATGTTCCTCATGCGCTCCGCCAAGTTCCGCGAACGAGTGGAGTCGGCGGTCGCCGCGGCGCAGCGCGCGGCCAAGATAGCAGTGCAAAAGTCTGACATTGCGATATCAAGGTGGGTGATCGGTTTGCTATTTTTCTATTTATTTACATTTAAACATGCGTGCTCCATTTGAAACAAATAGTGCTACAACATTAAAGCGACCCTTAGGTTTTTATTTGTAGTACCTACCTAACTTTACATATGACAGACTATCGAAACCCATCAAATTAATGACTTTGTTAGTACCTATATAAAAATAAACAAAAAAGTTTTTAAATAAATACTAGGTATGGTTCATGAAATTTTAACAATATCAATTTTAAATTACATAGCATGCCTATGGCTCAGTTTGGTCGAACTATTGCAAAAACGCGGGCGGAATTATACTCTTTAGTATAACTTCTGAAGGGACTTTTAGGAGAATGGACAAAAATGGATATTCTACGTATACCGATAAAAAACATTACTCTTTATATACATACTTATGAAAGTTATAAGAGGTCATCCAACACCTACCTCCCCTAACATTTGTTTTGGCTAAGCGTCTTACGCCGAAGAACGCCGAATTAATCTTATCTATTTATGTAATGAATAACCAATTACATTGATTTAAATGCTCAGCACCCTAGGATGATCGCGTTTATGACGGACATAAAGAATACATATATAACGTACTATTATAGTAAGGAATAAATGCTTACTTAACAGTCTCAGTAAAAAAAAACTCTACCTGGCAGATTTGATAACAGTGTTCTACACCTAAACATGACTTATGTTACAGGACCGCCACAGCTCGAGGGAAAGCTGAACAAGCCGACGAGTTTGCAGACCAAGCAAAAGAAGACTGTGAATTAGCACAAATGACTGCAAAGCAGTTTGCCCCAGATTTTAAGCATCCTGGATTGGACAAAATAGGATTAAGAGATAAATATAGACAAAAACCTTACGTTTCGCAGGTTACCACACCTGTGTCACAAGAATCTGAAAAGATCTTGGAAGGAAAGAGCATTCCAAATCATATCCCTCCGATGCATCAACAGATTCCTCAAGCTAACAAAGTTCCTTATGGAGTGCCCCCAAGACGGCCCTCTACCCAGTTCCCGAATAAACAGGCACAACCTTCAGATCCACGGCTCCCGAATAGTTCCAGTTACAATACGGACGACAGAACAGGTTATTACAATTCTAATCAAGATAATTGGCAAAATACGCAATCACAAGGGCAGCAGTACGCACAATCAGACCAGATAGGCGGCTACGGCCCAAGTGTACCGCCAGGACCAACCTCTAGTTATAGAGTCCTAAATCGACAGGATGCTGTTCAACAACCATCGGGAATGGATCAAAGTAGTCAACAATTTACCAACCAAGGACGTAGAATTTCTTCAGCAATGAGACCGGCCCTCAATCTAAATCAGAGACCCGGACCACAACAGTGGAACTCCTCGCAGGAACCAGGAAACAGGCGGCAAAGTATTCTAGGCCAACCCACTCAATACGTCCAAGACACTACGTATGCCGACGGAGGCGGCGCCAACTATGGACGAAACGAGCTCAGAACCGGCGCGGTACATTCAGAAGGATCACACGATCGACTGGGCGGAGATCCAATGCAATACCATCAGCCAACGGAACCGACAGGATATCAGCAGCCTCTCGACCATAGACAACAAAGGGAAAACTCAATGTACCGCCAAGCCGGCACCGACCAGTCGATGTATAGACAAACGACGGCCCCGGAGTACGACGCAACTAACGGACCCAACCAACGGCAACCGGGCCGCACGTCTATCGACTACTTCGACCATTATAAAAGGCCACCGAGTAGGGACTCGAGCGTCGATCGCTACGGGCGGAGATCACGGCAGGCGTCGGTGGAACCCAGTGCGCCCGCGCGGGACTCGCGCGCCGGCTCAGTGGCGCCGCAGCCGCCCGCCGCCGCCGCCGCCGTCGCGGCCTCGCGCCCCGCGTCGCGCGCCGCCACGCCGGCCGCCGGCAACGGCCACTTGGCTTCCGGCCGAGGCTCCATATCGCGGGAGACGCCGTTCGAGGAGTCGCTTATGAGGAAACGAAATCTGGGGCAAGACATATCGCCTTCGCCGTATCAGCCGAAGCGGACGGAGAGTTTGTGCATGGCGCCGGCTCCAGCGCCGCCCCCACCCATAATGAGAGGCGGTGGCGGTGGTGGCGGTGGCGGCGGCGGCGGCGGTGGCGGACGAAAGGTAGGTGAACTTCTTCGACATGCTAAACAAATTAAAATCCAGATATTTTTAATTCATCGTGAACTATCATAATAGGTGCAAGAAAGCTTAGGAAATGGCCACGGATGAGGTACGTGTCTCGATACAAGTGATACAAGCCAGTACCCTTACCACGGGTTTGACGTGACTCGCGTTTACCTAAGTCGCAAGCGAAAATCTATATCACAAGTATGGATAATCTACGAATCACTCACAGAACTAATTAAAAATCTAAAAAGTTAACTCGATCGACCGTATAGTTTAATTGATTTTCAATATTCAGCCTTATATCATAAGCATTTATCGTTTTAATTTAAATTACAGCGTTTGTCGGTCATGACATTACAGAATACGCGCATCACGAAGGTTCAAAATTTCTCCAAGGGCAAGTTGTTTAAATACTAAAGGAATCTGGCTTAAATTTTCCACTGATTCTCTCGACTCAATATGGCGGAACTTGTGCCATTTATTTGCATGTTTAAATACAAAATACGTGACAATCCGATTTTTGCGGATATATGTTGTCAATAGGGAACATTACTGCAATGTTCTGCCGCCAGAGTGCATCACTATCACAATTAGTAAACAGTTTTTTCCTTCCTCCTTCAAAGCTCTGGATCAAATAGGGAAGAAAATATTTCAATAAATAAAATGCATCAGTGCTGCGTAATTGTATGCAAGAATGAAGGGCATCATTCATTTCCTAAGGAAACGATGATACGAAAACTATGGGAAGCGGCAATACGTCGTAAAGCAAAAAAAAGCCCTCATCCACCTTTAAATAGCTATAGGATGCCATTTTAATATCACAGTACAGGTATTTTACACACAAATGATAATAAAACGATTGTAGTTTAACGCGTTTACATCAATTATTTGTTAGGTAAATAAATATGACATTGTACGTCATGGCGGTTTGTTTACGGGTTGTGTTAGTGTCGCCCCCTACGCAGAGCTTTGCGTAATGTTCCCTATTCAAAACCCTTATCTTTATACGTTTCTTAATTTAAGATAGGGATCGGTCGGATCTACGGTAGCTCTTGACAGAATAATAAATTATCACGCGCCATTTTGCAAGTGAAATAGATTACTACATTCGCTACGGTAATCTTCGATTCAGAATGTCAAATTTGTGTGCCATGGTACCAATTGGTCATACAAATCGAAAATTTAAATTACGCATCGAAAACTAAACGCTAGCGAGTAAAGTAATTTCGTAGTACAACGGCACCATGAGTTAAGAATTTGATAGCTCGAATTTGTGACAATCGAAATATATTCGAAGCGCGTTTACTCGCTCTTGAGTAAAGTAACGTAATGATGAAAGCGCAAGCGTTTCATAACTACGATTTTTTCAACACATTTACGAGGGAAAAAATCACTCCATAAGATGAATTTTTTATAGACTCATAAGCAGGAATCGGAGTTTTTATCGCACGATAAGACGTTAGCGAGCAATGGAATCGACATTAGCAATAAAATTCAACTCGTATTCATACTCATACTCATTTATTTAATTCTAAAATGCCTTTATAGCGATCGTGACTAAAAATCGGATTCAAATTAATAATAAAATTATTTTTCTATTAGATTACAAACTGATAGACAGCTTTAACTATTTCAACATTTTTGATGAAACACAATGTTAACAAAATGTTTATGAAATAATGGCGCGCAACTTTTTTTGTGCTGTGCTGTTTGCGCTATCTGTGGCTCAGACGATATCTCTAAACCACAGAATAAGTAATAGTACAATAAACATTCAAGATTGCATCTAGGGTCGATTCACTTCGATTGCGAGAAAATAATCCACCAACGATAATGCCTGCAACACACTAGCGCGGCCTGCGGTGGCGGTCAATAGTAAATTTGATAGCTAATGACAAGTTTACTATTGACCGCCGCGGCCAGGCCGCGGCAGTCTGTGGGAGCCTTAAGGCCTACAACACACTGGCGCGGTGGCGGTCAATAGTAAATTTGACAGCTAATGACAAGTTTACTATTGACCGTCGCCGCGCCAGTCTGTGAGAGGTCTAATTTGGCGGCATGTTTTTTTTATGAACTGATTTGACACAGATACAAAATTTTGACACAGACGATTTAAGGGTGTCCAGACGTCCGAGTGGGGCGGACTACACAAGAGTAAATGTAATATACTAGGGGAATTCAAATCTTCTACAAATTTTGGTTGGTTGATACCAAATACAAGGCTTTTTTTAAAGAGTTAAATTAGTTAAGAGCCCGTTAACGTGCTCATTAGCACCACTGGTAAATAATTGTGATTATTTAAAGTCCCTGGGCGACCGAGCTCCGCTCGGATGAAAATGGAGAAAACACGGAGAAAACGAATTTTCCCGGACATGAGACCTATCTAGATCGATTTCTCGCCCCCGTAACCACCTATATTCCAAATTTCATCGAAATCGTTAGTGCCGTTTCCGAGAACGTGATTGCAAATATATTTATATACATATATATATACAAATATTGCTCGTTTAATAGTATAGATAGATAGAATTTTACGATAGATAATTAAACAAGTTTCGGGCTTATGCTTTGACGTCACAGCATATATTCTCGGCGCGTTTACTATGAAGTAAGTGAATAATTTGCAATTATCTCCACAAAATTTGCGTTTAAGTCTATACTTGTCATACAATAGTACATGTCGATGCTAGTGCGGAAAGTATGTCATTACGTCACGAGTACCGAGATATCTTGCCACGAGCCGCGTATCGAACGATGTTTTTTAATTCAGTTGCGAAAAAATAAGAAAAACAACAGGTAAGGAAGAACTGTATTAAAAAAAATATTTTTGATCAACTTCATTCGTTTTCAACTGTATTATAATGATGTTACAGAATTCATAATATCAAAGTTTCCAATTCCTTACTTGTTGTTTTTCTTATTTTTTCGCAACTGTATTAAAAAACGTCGTTCGATATACGTGGAAAAGTAAAAAGCACTAGTTTGCGAAAACCAACTTTCCGCACGCTAAACAGCTACGTAAAGTATTAGAAAATTTCATTTCTAATTCAATATTCTGTGTAACTGTTATGTTATTTTATCGAAAAAAAAAATTAATAATCGTAATTTTAACGTGAGATAAAACTAAAACAATGTATTTTTTATTTTTTTTCTGTTGTATGATATCTCTACGTATATCCGCATCGATTGAGTACAATTTATTCAAAGTTGAAGTCCCAGAAGTTCCCCATTGCGATTTCCGAGGATAAATACACGAGTTATAATAGAAAATACCGAAATCACTACACGCATGCCTATAAAATTTGAGGGTTGACCTCAATATCCCTAGGATCCCATTATCAGTCAGATCCTAAATTGGTGACAATGGGACCACCTCGGGAGTATACTCTTTTAAATAAAAAAATAATTTTGGAAATCGGTCCACAATTGACCGAGAAATCGGCGAACATACATTAAAAAAAATAAAAATACATACCTACAGTGGAACATATAACCTCCTCCTTTTTTGAAGTCGGTTAAAAAGGAGGCCACTACCCACTGTATTTTGTATTTAAGTATCTTTTCAATACATCATAATAGTTTTTTCAACACATTTGCTCGTAACGTGCCTCTTATTGTGCCGCTTTTAGGCTCATAATCCTGGGTATTAAACACGCGTGTTTTATAATATTACGACACTCGTGTAGTTATGTTTATATCCCGATTAAGACACGTTGGCACCTCGCAGCAAGGTATGTATGGACTCGGCGCATTCTTAAATTGACCGGGTTATACAGGTTTGTTTTTAATTCTCGGCAAATGGATTCTTACTCGACTAAACAAATTAAATCTTTCTTGTGAATTAATTGATTATTTCTTCTTGGATATGATATAGAAACGTTTCATTTAGTAAAACTATTTACTTTTGATAACATTTTACATGAATTAATATTGAATAAGAAAATATTTATTTTATTTTATATTGGCTGTTTAGAGATTTTATCTAAGCCTCGCTGCGGGCGCACTGCGCAAACTTCACGAAAAAAAAATAGTTGCGCGCCATTATAAGTAATTTCACAAATATTTGTAAACATTGATGATGCGTGTTTGGTTATTATTCAAAATGTTGACTCGTGGTGAATAGAAAAGTGATAAATAGAATTGACGCCACTGTACATTCTTGGAGATGTACAAATGTATGTGAGTAAAAACCCGTTGTCATCTATAACTAAAGGAAACAACTTAGGAGTCTGTAACATTTTCATTTTATGAAAAGGATTTTTTCCTCGCAAATGTGTTGAAAAACTTCGTATGACACGCGTGAGCTTTGATAATTACATCCTCGGCTCTATTATCACTCTCTCACCTGCGGTTCGCGTGACAATTCTGCCTCTGATGTAATGATCAACTAGGCTCACTTGTATTACAATGTACTATTACATAGCTGGATTCGGCAATCTATGCGTCCAAAATTAAAACGGCCGTTTATCTTTTCAGTTCGTAGATCGACGCGTAACGAGGGACTCAAAAGCACGAAATGCAAATAACTTTGCTTTCGTGTGATACATATTAGGTCCTTACCTATGAAATTGGCGGTTTTTTCACAGATATTATTTTGTACGTAATTTATTCATTTCTATTGCAACTTCCAAATTATTTTTTAATTTCATTATTAGACTATGTAACAAAGGTTTTAAATACAAAAAATAGGTTTGAATTTTTTATTTAGTGTTTCAAATTAAAGCTTGAAAACCGCCCTTTTCATGTGCTGCCGGTTAAAGTGTTTCAATTACGTATAGTTTTATGATGCGAACTATTTTTAAGGAATGAAGATATGTGTAAAGTAGCTTAAAAGTTTTCTATATTCCTATCAAAATTTAGTTTGCTTTGAATTTGACATTGCTGAATAATCCGCAAAATTCAATGTATGAAAATCACAGTTTTCATAAAATTCTCCATACACACCGCCAATTTCATAGGTAAGGAACTAATACAACGTTTCACGTTAGCAGTAAGAACATATTCACATTATAAAATATCATAGGCTTTTTCGTATAAATCTCGTTATTATTCAGGAAGAAAACTTAATTATTACTTGTTTTAAATCCTTAAGCATGGTTAGCAGCACTATAGCCCGCGAGCTAGCAATTGTTTTACGTGACCAATCTACCCCCGTAACTTGTGAGAAGCTTAAGAAAGTTGTATCATGAAGCCCTGTGGACGTCAGCTGCGGCTCCGTAGGTGGGTTGACCAGCGACAGCCTCCCAATCAGAGGAAGTGACTGAAAAAAATGTATGCCTAGTACGCGGCCTACTGCGTCTTTAAAGTTTTCCACCGCGATAGAACCAGCTGACGCGTTTATTTATTTACTATTGTGTAGAAACTGTCAACAGACTAAATCTCAACGAAGAAAATTACTGAAAAAAAAATATTTTTTACATTGTCTTGTGACCAGCTGACGGACTTTCCACCGCTGTACAATCAGCTGAGGATTTTAATTCGTCAAGATATTGGATTAACTACCTATCATTTGATGATAAAATCAATCGGGAGGAATTGATGACGGAGACGCGGCTGGCGTCCACGAGGCGATATAGCTTTTTTAAGCCTGCATCACACTGGCGCGGCCTGCGGTGGCGGACCATAGTAAATTTGACAGCTAATGACAAGTTTTCTATTGACCGCCGCGGCCAGGCCACGCCAGTCTGTGAGAGGCCTTAAGCGTCTCAAGTCTCAAGTTCTCACAAGCTGTCCACCGGGCGGAAGTGACGAAAATTTGCACGTAGCTCGCAGGCTACTATAGTATCCTCAAACCAAACGGACGACTGAGCCAATACGAGCGCCAATACGAGCCAATACGATCCTAGTCGTTTATTTGGTTTGAGGATAGTATAGATGCGCGCGGCGACTCGAGACAGGCGCGACAGACAGCGGCACCCTGTATCTCCACACCCGTCTTTCACCACTAGGGCCCCGATCAGGTGGGAAGTATACAGATACAGCCTTCACCAGACAGTGGTCGGAGGCTCCTAAAGGGGCTGTTACCGACACTGAGCATTGATTTGGATTAGTAGTTAGCAGTAGGTCTAAGCAGTTGGCCGAGTTAGAGTCAACATCAGGTACCCTGGTAGCACAGTTAACAAGCTGGGAAAGATCAAGTGTTAAAGCTAAGTTGTGTGCCTCTCTTCCAGCATGATCGGTCACTTGATACGGGAACAACCACTCCTGGTGGTAAGCGTTGAAGTCCCCCAAAATGACCAGTTCAGCCGTAGGATACCTTTGTTGAGCTTCATCGGCTGCCTCACTGAAATAGCTGAACAGCTTTGACGCCTCCTGGTCACCACTGTGCGACCGATATATACAAGCGTAGACAATTTGAGCTACGCCGGTATCCCCACGCTCACATGACGGAAAAACTGGACTGCTCAAGGTTTTAAAGACGCTTCACACAGATTTCATCACGAGCATGCATGTATGCTCGTGATGAAATCATGTATGCTCGGCACGGTGAAGAAACTTGTGCCCAGGGACCCCAGGGTAGGTGAGGTATGCGGCGTCAACTGGACATTTGATTTGCGTCTCGGTGAAGAATAACAGCTGCGGTTTGTCAGTCTCAAGGTGGTGATGTACTGCGTCTACATTGGAGTGCAGACCTCGAATGTTACACAGGTGCACTTTCAGTGGGAGGGAGTTCATCCGCTGTTTATAAATACTTATTTTTCTTAAATGTTTTTGTCATATTTTGAGGTTTGAAGGGAAAGAGAGTGAATAGACGAGAGGACGCAAGTTGAGTTAGGCATGGCAGGCAGGCAAGGGAACCGACACCCGTCTGTCACCAGTGTGGAGGGGCGGAAGAAACAGCACAGCACACGCTGGAAGTGTGTCCCCGCCTTCAACGAGGAGAGAGCTCGCCTCTCACTTGCAGTGGGACCCGATATATCGCTGCCGGCCGTGATTCAATCCATGGTCGACAGCGAGAGATCGTGGCAGGTGGCAGTCTCCTTTTGCGAGGAGGTAATGCGGCAGAAGGAGACAGCGGAACGGGCCAGGGAGGACTCAAATGCGTCCGACCAACGGCGCCGCAGGCGCCCTGGGCGCAGACGGCAGGCGCATAACCGCCGGCTGCCCCCATAGTAAGGACCTCCGGGTGACAGGCATGGGGACAACTGTCGCCCAGCGGATCAAGGTCCCAGGGCAGGAGTGCGTGCGGTACAAAAAAAAAAAAAAAAAACGTACGCCACAAATGATGGTGGGGGGGAACACTCAACCAATTCCCCCACAGGTGGGTCCGGTGAGCTGGACAACTGCTGACGGAGTCGCGGGGAAGCCCGAACCCCTAACTTAAAGGTAAATTTATAAGTTTTCGAACGTGTTGGTTGTTGCGCGCTCTTTGAAATTTGAATGTCGAACCATGAATCGAGCTAAGTACCTGGGATTTTCTTTTTTCGTAACGAAATGAAAGGGACAGTGCTAATGAAGTCCAAATATTTTGAATTAATAATATACCCCACACTATGAAATGACAGAATGACGATACCTAGTGGTTGACATATTTGTTCTTTTGATTTTGTTTTATTTTTATATTTACTCGTTATTGAGTAAATTTGTTGACATTGTATTCATTTAATATTATTTCTTTATTTTTTCTTTGTTTTTGACGATCGTGATAAATATTGTAATTTTTTTGACATGAAAACAAAGTAGTGCAATTTTTTATCATGAAATAAATAATCTAATCTAATCTAGTGGTCGGCCTCAAAATCGAAAAAGCTACTTTGTCCCACGGAGTGAGCAAAATCGCATTTTGCTCGCTGTTTTCACGCAGCAAAATATGCTGGTTCGAGCTGCTGAGGTAAAAATAAATATTTTCGTATTCAGTATAAATTCACGTTAAATTTTATCGTAATAAATAATTTAACAAAATTGAAAGTTTCTATATCATCATCAATAATGAATAACTAAATAATCCCCTCTCTCTCACTCTTTGGGGGAGGCCTATGTCCAGCAGTGGACGTCTTTCGGCTGATATGATGATGATGAAATAATCCCCAGCAAGCGTCTGTCCGTCTATCATAGGCAGTTTTCTTAGAGATCGTATGACATTGAATGCTGAAATTTGGTATTTATTCGTCGCCTTCGACCACATTTATATTTCAATGTGGAACGCACTCTCTCTCTGTATATCTAGGTTTGTAACTAGTTTATATGGCTCCAGTTTATAAAACAAACAAAATACAGCAAAAACAAGTTTTGTATGAAAAACTTAAATTCGCTGCATTTTTTTACTATGGCATATGAAGCTACATAAGCTAATTACAGACCTGAATATACCTTAACTTCTAAGTACTAAGTTTTAGAGCAAACTAGCTAGTCGTTTTAAAATGAGAGCGCACTATCGTTTCGTAGCGTCGAGTATGCTCGTAGCCGATAACATGGGAAAACCGTATGCCGCCTCCTACCTTGCGGGTTTCTGGTATCGAAAGTGTTAAAACCCGTTTCGAATGTGAGCCAGAGCAAATCTACATGTTCGTAGTACATTTGTAGCCTCTTTCGTAGCACTGCTACGAAAAAGTTCTACTTCTCGGACCCCACCTACGCACTTCGCTACCAACGATTTCGTAGCGTTACACTCGTAGCTGATAACATGGGAAAAACGGTATGTAGAGGAAAGCTTACGAGCATAGCGCCAGCCTTGCGGGTTCCTGGCAAGCATTGCTACGTGTGCTACGCTGTAGCGCTACGCTATATTTTTCCGCTTTGTAGTGGAAATCGCTCGTAGAGGCCTGATTCATATGTCAGTCATATGGCCTTGAATGGGTTTACACTTTCAATGCCAGGGCTTGTGAAGTACACGAAGCTTCTCATTTTTAAAGCAAGATCTTCCTAGCTTCGCGTTTATGACGGAAATAAAGCATACGCCCCTCTCGCACTTAGGTACATACTTAGCAAGCACGTATAGGGGCGGAGGCTTAGATGAAAGTCAAACTGACAGTGACAGCGGGGACGTGATCAGAAATTTATGATAATACGTGACGTGACTATGGCCTCTAACAGACTGGCGCGTCCTGACCGCGCAGCGGTCAGTAGTAAACGTGGCATTAGCTGTCAAATGTACTATTGGCCGCCACCGCAGGCTGCGCCAGTGTGATTCAGGCTCAAAGACTGAAATAGAAACTTCAGGAGTTTCTCTACCATATAAAGAGGTAACTCAGCTAGCGTATTGAGAACCATGCCGCAAGCCAAGCTTCTGGATGGCATGTTCTTTTTCACCTCACTAGCTCGGAAAGCCCTTTTTTATTATTTAAAAAAATTGCAAAACTGCATTTTATCCGCAAGAGTGCAAATAATATTATTATTTGAAATCCGAACGTGTTATTATTTAGTTACTTTTAAAACATAATATCATGTAAAGGCCAGTCCAGGCAGGACAATTTTCGCCCATCAGTTTTTGCCCCCTTTTTTATATTTTTTTTTATTTTTCTTTTTAATGTTATTTTTCAATATTTACATTTTTTCTCCTTTCAGAATGTTTTTTCTCTCTTTTAATGTTTCTTTAAATTTTTTTTTTTTGTTTTTTGTTAATGATATTTCTTTTTTTTTATTCTTTTTAAAAATGTTTTTGTCTTTTTTTCTTATGTTAATTTTAATGGTTTTTTTTTTTAATATTTTCTTCTTTTTTTATTTTTTTTTTCTTATCTAGTTTTGTCCTCGCTTTAGTGAGGTGAAAAGATTTGTGTTACACTCGTGTGTTGCAACACTCGCTACGCTCAGGATTCTATTTTTGAACCACTCGCTTCGCTCAGGATTCTTATTTCAAACCATAGCATCCATTCGCTAGCTCGTAGTTCAACCCTAGAATCCATTTGCTAGATCGTGTTTGAATTCCACACTCGCGGTTGAAATACAACTTCGCACCCTTGTATAACAAATAACTATAATATTTATAGTTGGGTTTTTAGTACCTATTTAGATACAATTTTAATAATTAGTAATTTTTGGCATGTATTGAAAAAAAAATTTTACTTACTCCTTCCTAAAAGGGGTCTACATCTATAAACAAAAAGAACTAGGATTTTAGCCCGCAGTTAATAGTTATACATTACTTTCGTGTATCTATTCTGGTTTTGCCGCAAAGTCTCAAAGTCCTTAGATTTTTCTTTGAGTTTTTTATACTTTTGCAAATAGTACTTAAACTAGCGTATATATTGAAATAATTCGTCGGGTGACAAGCAAAACTCACTAAGTAACAAATACCTACTTAAATCGAAGGTCATATCTCGATATCAACTACATACCGAGATACGAGGTTTTGAAGAGGAGTGACAGTTTTGGTAGTGACTTTTGCTTGTCACCCGACATTTAATGTGGTGGCATGGTTTGGTTATAATTTACACTTTTCCAAGCGCGGCCGCGGCGTTTTTGATGACGTCATTACAGGGGTGACAGACTACTTAGAGATTGTCTCCCGGCAGTTTTGGAATCCAGATGGCATGCCTAACAACATACTAAAATATGGCGCTGGTATCCGAAAGTGAATTTAAGTATTTTCCCCTAACAACATGCACTAGAAGACAAGGGTGGCAAATATGCAGGAGAATATAAGCTTTCCTTATTACCGCCCGTAGCGAGTACAAAATTTAACGCCAAGCTTTGGCCTGGAAGTGGTATGGCCGTGGGCGGTCATTTCCACTTTAAGGCCAGAGGTGTTGTGACAATTTTTACAAGATCACAAAAAAATCGTTGATCGTCTTTTAGGAGTAGGTACTACTAACGTAAATGATTACCGTAGGTAACTACTCAGTTTCATCAAAAAACGGAAGTACTAATCGTAAATAAACATTACACTCCATTATCGTTGGGCAGTCGTGTGAAAACATAAATTTATACATATGTCTAGAATGAGAACAGCTCCACAAGTAAATTACGTTAAATTTAGGTGTAAGATATTATATCCAAAGATACTCGTATGTTGAGCTTTTTTCAATTGATACTTACGAGTTCGTACGTAAGTGCAACAGAGAGGGAAAACTTCGAATGCCGTTCGCGGTAGGCCCTCTGAATAGGAGGCGTGTTAAAGTGACCGATTATCTAGACGATTTTTTATTTGCCCTAGAGATTATTTTAGCCTCGTATAGTTTAGCATTGGAATAAACTGTGTAGATAGTATGTGGGGCGCGTTGTCGGGGCATGGCGCCGAGCGTGCGCGCAACGCCACGGCGGGTCACGTATGCGGCCCGTAGGCGGCGCCGGCGCGCGCTGCCGCCCGCGACTCAGCTCAGCCCGTTCTATTTCTATATCCAGAGACAGTCGCTCACTGCCGCTTTCCGCGCATCACCTCTTGCAAATTATACACAAATAAAATGTACTTTCAAACCCGTTAAAATATCAATTAAACCGTATTACAATTTGAATTAAGATGACGAAACTAGAATCTTGTTGGTATGGTGAAATGTGAAACTTACGGTAGTGCATTGGAATCGGTTCGTGAATTAATGAGACGTTAATTGGACGTATAGAAGATGTGGTATCAAGGGGAAGACGATGATGACGAGGACCTCATGTGCTCGCCGGCGATCCTGGCGCGGCGAGCGTCAGAGAGCTGGATTAACGTGCCTCCTGTGGAGGTAATGCTGCGTATAAATAGGTGCTTAATGTCAGCTGCGGTCAATTCGCTAGTAATACAATTATTTAACCCGTCACTATCGAAGCAAATACACGTAACTTATCATAGTACAGTAGGACAACAACGTCTTGTACGACAGTGTACTTTACTACATCATTTTACCCATAAATAATCTGAATCTAATCGTCAGGCGATGGTCCAAAAGCAAAATATATTCTATAATTTAGGTAATTTAATATTTCAAACGCCTTGACATACCTATGTTCTTACAGGTTAGATGTTTGCGCGGGCTGGGTTTCAGCAACATGACGTCGTATATGCGACCATTTTGCGTGATTTTTAAATATATACATTTTTAACCGACTTCAAAATGGAGGAGATTCTCAATTCGTCTCTATATTTTTTTTGTTTGTTTGTTACGCGATAACTCCGAAATTTATGAACCGATTTGTAAAATTATTTCTTTGTTTGAAAGCATATACTTCCAGATTGGTCCCGTTGTCACCAAAATCTAGTTCTGATGAAATCCTGGAGAAATCGAGGGAACTCTTCAAATTTTATAGGCAAACTTTAAGCATCTGGGAATGGAAGAAAATTTTAAAATTGCCTGATTTTTTTTTGGTGATAGGAATAACCTTTCTTAGCACCAGAAAAAAAATTCAGAGTTTTCAGCTCCGTCAATTATTTTTGAAAAATATAAACAGTTTCCTCACTTACGTTTTGGGTTTAGGACGGCGAATGAGACACTTTCCTTGGTCCGACTCATATTACAAGAAAATATCTTAAATATCCGTGGTAAACTAACATTGGCAATGATATTGACAGCTGCAGCAGCTATATTTGTCATTGCCAGGGTCAGATATTTAAAATATTTTTTGCAATATGAGACGGATCAAGGAAAGTGTCTCATTCGCCGTCCTAAACCCAAAACGTAAGTGAAGAAACTGTTTATATTTTTCAAAAATAATTGACGGAGCTGAAAACTCTGAAACTTTTTTCTGGTGCTAAGGAAGGTTATTCCTATCACCAAAAAAAAAATCAGGCAAGACTAAAATTTTCATCCATTCCCAATTTGGCCACTGATTTGAAGTCGGTTAAAACTTTGTTTTTAAAGTAAATTATGATATAATACAATGTATGAAGAGCGTTCGTCCGTATGTTTCAGATGTTAAGCACGCCCCAGACGCTCCAACGCAAGAAGTCCCTCCCCGACGTGGCCGGCATGCCGATGGCGTCCAACAGCGCCATGTCGCGCGAGGAGGTCTCCATGCTGGGGTCGGCGCGGCGCGAGGAGGTCCGCCGCATGCACGACGAGACGGAGAAGCTGAGGGCCAACCCCCTGCTCTACTTGGTCAGTCCGCAAGTCAAGGTGAGATTTATGTAGCTACAAGCACGAGGGTAGACCGGCCGCTCTAGGCGCCAAATGTCAAAGGGCGCCAAAATTACAAAGTCGGAAACGAAACAAAAGAAATAAATTACTTTCAAAACAAAGTTTTAACCGACTTCAATTCAGTACTCCGCCAAGCCACATTAACATTTCCACATTTTTTTTCCAATTTACCACATGAACTGATTTTCGAGAACAAAAGCGTTGATTTTTAGACCAATAAACCAAATCGCTGTATGTGGGCCGATAATATTTGAGGACTTCCATCGATTCCTCAAGGATCTCAGAATTACCTTTGGCACTTCATTGTTTGCTATTTCAACGGAATAATATCAGAATCTGTGACGTACTTTTATAGTTTGAAGTACATCATTGAGAAGTTTCACAAGCCATCTGTGGTCTTCATCACTTCCAATTTATGATTTATGATACACGAGTTATAATAGAAAATACCGAAATTACTACACGCGTGCCTAATATATTTGAGGAGTTCCCTCAATTCCGCATGGTTCCCATCATCCAACTGGGGTTTTGGAAACAATGGGACCAATCTGGAAGCATATACTTTCAGTTAAAAAAATTGTTGTACGAATCGGTTCATAAATGACGGAGTTCTGAGGTAACAAACATTAAAAAAATAAAAAAAATAAAAAAAAATACATCCGAATTGAGAACCTCCTCCTTTTTTGAAGTCGGTTAAAAAAACACATGTAAACTGAATTCCTCAAACGGCGCCCCAAGCCATGACCCTCTTGCTCTACTCGGGCTTGGGCAGGTCCTGACCTGACTACAATGTTGATTGAAGATTATTTATGGGATATAATAACTTTCTGAATTTGGAACGTGTGGACAGACTAGTGAAAGCGTGAATGTGTTTTCCAGGACTGGTTCTCGCGGCAGCAGCTAGTGATCCTGGTGCTGTTCATCAACATCTCGCTGGGCATCATGTTCTTCAAGTTGCTCACGTAGCGTCGGTGGCGGCGCGTCGCGCCCTCCTCAGTGCATACGCGACCATTCTATATAGGTGTAACTCATTTTCAAAGTTACCAAAAATAGCCAAACATTTAATGTTCAAAAGTGTATACATTTTATTACCTACCCGAGCCTTAATTTGATACGAGATTTTGAAACATCCGAAATGAATACGTATTTACTTGTAGCCAATAAGGACTTCGGTTTGCTAGTGTATTTTTCTTTGACGTTGTGTAAAGGAGACGCTACACGGGCCGAATTTGTCGGACGGCCAAGCAAGGTCACAGAAAATCTAGTATGGAGTGACCTTGATTTGGCCGGCCGCCGTGCTTCCGACACGTATCTACACGGGCCGAATCGCGCGTCGGCCGGCATGTAGTCCGGCCGATATCGGTCCGTGTAGGGTCTCCTTAAGTGTATTACGGAGCGGCCGCGGCTCGGCCCGCACCCCGTCGCCCGGTCCGTGGCGTGGTGTCGAGGGAACTTGGACTTTGTACTATAAGGAACACGAGATTACTTACGTACTTAATCTTTCTCAGCCTGCATATTGTAGGTTTTAGTAAACTTCTATAGCGACTGTATGCTTAAAAGTATTGTAAAAGGACAATTTTAAAGCCAGTTTTAAATAAACAAAACATGACAGTTATAATTAATTCTCCGTACATTTAAAATAGACTTTGTACTAAAAATCCGAATATATTATTATTAGCAATCTGATACTAGAATCAGGGTGCTAGTAAGAATATACACATTTTAAGATGTTTTAATAGTATTGACGGAAATTGATTTCCTTCTAAGAACTCAATTGAGATTATAATCCAAAATTTAAACTTCGACTTTACAATTTATGACTAGTGAAATTATAAGACGTGGTGCTTTCATAAAACTATGTGCCCTATATTGATAATGATGCTAAATTCAATTTTATTATACCTTGAAAGGGAGGCTGACAAATTCATTTGGTAATCGGTAAGCAGTCCAAAGGGTTGTTAGTTCACGTACAATTAATGTAACCTGAGTGATTGTTAAAGCACAAATTATACTAAGTACCTACTTACCTACATGGATATGTAAATAATACATTTTTAAACGTTTTAGATTAAAAAAGATTTAAATATATTATTTTGCTTGTTATAAATACTCTGAAAGTAATGTTACCTATATGAGCTTTTCTGTTGTACAACTATCCTTTTTTTAGAGAGTTTAACGTTTATGTTGAATAGTTAAATTCTATATGAAAAGTAAGCTTTTACTTTCTATGTATATGACGTCAATTCTCGTAATCGAAAATGTGTATAGATAGGTACGTATATTGTATAAAATATTGTTCCCTTCTCACTGCGAGGAACAATAAAGGTGCGCATGCGCATGGATGCGTGCGAGACTGTCGAAGGTTCACTCACCAGATTCTACCGTTCTAGCTTTTATCACGAACGCAAAGCATGCGTCCCTGTCACGCTTTGTTCATTTGTCATTTATAAGAAAAGGACGAATGCTTTGCGTCCGTGACCAACGCTAGCTTAAGGGAGTCTGGTCATGTTACGTTTTTAAATAAATACAACGAACACGTATGAAGGATATTCATTGTGATTCGTTTCAAGGACAAACAACTTCGTAAGACAAATTTCACGGTTTCATTATTGTGTAAAAATATAAGTTATATCTCTAAGAATTAAAAATACTTGTATCAATTTTATCTACGTTTCACAAATAAAATATTTTAACAAAAATGAATTATTTATTTGCTGCTTGAAATTGTAACGGAAACCGATACGAATACAATCTAATCTTAATTCGTCCGTTTCATGTCCTTTTTGTAGCGGAATTGTGCTCAACTTATGAGATTGACTTGAACTACCGCTTTAGCGTATAGCAGATATCCTTGCCCTAATTGTCCTGCCTCTCGGGATTCGGATCCAGCCTAGCGTCGTATTTGCATTTCAATATTTTCAATGTGTATCCGTGCTTTCACTTTCACGCCTTTCCAGCCACGACGACCGCGCGAAACACATTGAAATGCGAAGCTAAAGTGACGAATGACTATAATTGGGGCTCCGGCGTAGCGCATGTTACGTAAATCGTTTGTAGTACTAACTAGCTTCTGCCCGTGACTCCGTCCGCGTGGGACTCTTTTATATCGAAGCTCCACACAATCTTTCACCTCCCAACGCGAAAAAATATCATGTATCCTCCCGGGACACCGTGTATAGGAGTTACAAATAATTAAATACCCAGAGATTATACTAAGTAGGTACAGTAAGTACCTACTATGTAGTTAATAAAGTCAAACAAGTTTCAAGGAAATTGTCGCCATGTTGTCTGGCTACGCGCGTATAATATATGTAGACTAGGTTGAACTCTGGCGGGCCTTGTCATAGGCCTTGCCCGACTTGCACTCGGGTCTAAGACTTGTCCTTCATCCGAACTACTTGTCGGAGTTATGATTTAAAACGAAGCACTACACATTCACTGCCAAGAATCGCTACGCGCTACGCTCGTAGCCGATCCCTTGGTGTTCCTCATACGAAGCGGAAAGCGACTACGGCGTAGTCAATTGTGGTAAATATCCCGTAAAACGGAATTGCTACATTAATACTTACTAATACTTACCAATTCGAACAGCTGTAGGTTACCGGATAGAACTCTCGGGGAAGCAGGGGCTTCTGTTTCAAAGGCCGTTCGCATCTGACACACATGGAGGAGTAGTTGGTTGGCGAAATCAAACATCGCAGAACATGGCAACGGGGCAGTGACAGACAGTCTCAAGTTAGGTTGCGCCTAGGCGGGTTCCTGGCAGTGAAAGTGTTAAACTTCGAAGCCACGTAAAATTTAATGTCTTGTTTCCTACTACAGTGTGTTATAAATCGTTTGCAGACGAAAAATGTTCTTCCTATTTTCGAAGTTAAGGACTTAGGAGCATTAAATACCCACGATTAGAGCTCAAAATGTATCTTGACATCCCTATTTTCATTGAGAAACATCCGGTGCGAAGGACCAAGTTGAAATTATTATACTTGCACTATGTTGAATGGTAGTAAAATTATACCCCTACTACTTATACTATGTATATATGTATGTAAGCACTTTATTGTACCTACACTATAACAGGTCCATACGAACTTATCCCTATAATGGATCTCTTCCAGCTAACCTTTAAGCAATGAGTGGAAGGCAGGTAGCACGAGATGGAAAAACTTACACCGTGTACAAGAAATTTAAAACAAACCAAGAACTAGAAATTAAGAAAACTACAAACATATTAATTAGGTAATGCAAATACATATACCTAAGGTGTTAAGGTGTGTATACAGGGTGGGCAGGAGTATACCGACAGATTTTAACCATGGATTCCCGATGTCATTAGGAGCATAAAATGTTAGATTAACCCCAGTCAAATCCGGCGTAGTTTTGAAGATATTATCAATTTTCATGTAAACTATTTATTGTGATTAAGTGCATTAAGCTCTTTTTATTGCGACGTTGCCACCGATGTTGCTAAGTTTCTCGTCGCTATTCACAGACACCAAAGTGACAGCTACCACTCACTAAATTCATCCTTTTTTGGAAAAATAATCTTTACCATTTTATTAAAAGGGATAATTTCCATGGAGAAGCGATAGTTATCCAGTTTTTATTTACAAAAATCGACATAACTAGTTTTTTTTTTCTTGCTAAATTTGACTTGAGTTCATTTTACATTTTTTATTCCTAATAACCTCAGGAAGCCATGGTTAAAATCTGTCGGTATACTCCTACCCACCCTGTATATCAAATACTTTTCATGCATTAAACAGATGGGTGAAGGTCGTACGTCATACCTCTATTCGTATCTCCTACTAATAGTAGTTTATATAAATACCTACTGACCTGATTTAATTATGGCAAGCCCCATTTAGTCGAATTTAAATATGCCTATAAGGGAAATACAAACTATACGTTGATCAATTAGATTAATACTATAAGGCTTCTTCGGCACAAGTCGCTTAATAACTTGAAGTGAAAGGACGTCCGAGTTTATTCCGCTTGTGTACATTATGTGTTTATTGTGAAAAAGCAACAAGGATGACGAAATACTCAAAGTGTGGATCTCAAAACCGTTCGCAGGATAAAATTACGGTAAAATATGATAAATACATAGATTACACAGAAAGTAAAGAAATGTTCATAAATGATTGATGATCGTCAGTGATAAATAATAATTTACTATTAAATACCTACAAAGTTTAAACCGACTTCAATTCAGTACTTCGCCAAGCCACATGGTACATCAAAATGTCCACATTTCCTTTCTAATTTACCACATGAACTGCTTTCCGAGAGCAAATGCGTTGATTATTACAGAAAGAACCCAAGTCGCTATATGTGGGCTGATAATATTTGAGGAGTTCCGTCGATTCCTCAAGGATCTCAGAATTAACATTTCATTCGTTGCTACTTCAATGGAATCATGTCAGAATCTTTGACGTACTTTACATCTTTGAGGAGTTCCATAAGTCATCTGTGGTCTTCATCATCAGTTCCACTTCACCAAAATTACGATTTCCGAGGGAAATACACGAGTGCCTATAAAATTTGAGGGTTGCCCTCAATTTCCCTGGGATCCCATCATCAGGTCCTCAAATTTGTGACAATGGGGTCCACCTCGGGAGAATATCTACTATTTCGAATAAAAAAATAATTTTCGAAATCGTTCCACAATTGGGGATGGATGAAAATTTTAGAAGTGCCTAATATTTTTATTGGTGATTGGAATAACCTTCCTTAGCACCAGAAAAAAATTGCAGACTTTTCAGCTGCACCAATTATTTTTTTTAAATATAATCAGTTTCCTCAGTTACTTTTTTTACTACTTACGTTTTGGGTTTAGGACGGCGAATAAAACACTTTGCTTGATCCGTCTCATATTACAAAAAAATATGAATTGTTTATTAATAAGCGATAAAGTAAGAATTATTTGGAACTTTAATAAAAATAAATAATATAATAATAAAAAAAATCTTAAAAATCCGTGGTAAACTGGCACTGGCAACGATATTGACAGCTGCAGCAGCAGCTATATTTGTCATTGCCAGGGTCAGATATTTAAATTTTTTTTTGTAATATGAGACGGATAAAGAAAAGTGTCTCATTCGCCGTCCTAAACCCAAAACGTAAGTGAGGAAACTATTTATATTTTTCAAAAATATTTGACTCAGCTTAAAAGTCTGCAACTTTTTTCTGGTGCAAAGGAAGGTTATTCCTATCACCAAAAAAAAATCAGGCACTTCTAAAATGTTCATCCTTTCCCAATTGACGGAGAAATCGGCGAACATACATAAAAAATAAAATACGTACAGTGGAACATATAACTTTCTCCTTTTTTGAAGTCGGTTAAAAAAACGTGTATGGGTCATATAGAAGAAGTAAAACAAAAGTCGTCTCTTCAAGAGGTCAACCTAACAACGATACATGGGTGAATCAACTTTTAAAGTACCTACCTACTCTTTTCGTGAAATAAAATTTGATATCTTAAAATGCACGTCAATTGGAATTATATTTTTATACTAGCTGTTGCCCGCGACTTCGTCCGCGTAGAACTTTTTATCGTCTTAGAAAATGATTTCTCTCAATACAAAATTTGAACCCTCTTTTAGGGGATAATTAAAAAAAAAGTTGATGTTCATTTTCTAGTTTGTGAACAAACAGTCTAAAACCAAAGTTAAAAATCTCATACTTTAAAAATGCCTTGAAATACTCAAACTTTGAACCAATTTTAACACTCTTAGGGGATGAATTTGGAAAAACTCTAAAATCAGTTTTGTAGTCTTTTAACGTACAGAATAAGACCGAAGTTAAAAATCTCTTACTCACACTTTAAAATTTTATTGCTCGCCATTTAAAATTTGAACCCCCTTTTAAACCCCCTTAGAGGTTGAGTTTTTCTAATCGCTGAAAGAACTTTTTTCGTAAACTTTTAAGTCTCTAGCTCAAAAAAAGTGTTGCCCATACAAAGCTTTCTTAACCCCCTTAGGGGTGGAATTTTCTAAAACTCTGAAAGTACTTTATTATTAATTTTAATAAGTAACATTTTGAATAGTTTTAAGTCTAGTAAAAAAAAAAGTTTTTCCCACACAACACTGGCTACCCTTCTTAAGGATCTTAAGAATCCCCTTAGGGATGGAGTTTTCTAAAACGCTGAAAGTTCTTTTTTAGTATTCTAATAAGTAATCTTTTTGCAAAGTTTTAAGTCTAACTCAAAAAAAAGTGTTGCCCATGCAAAGCTTGCTCTCCTTTTTAACCCTATTAGGGGTGGAATTTTCTAAAACGATTTGTGTTCTTTTTTTGTATTTTAATAAGTAATCTTTCTACAAAGTTTCAAGTCTCTAACTCAAAAACATAAACTTTCCCTGATAAAAACTTTGCACCCCTTTTTATCCCCCTTAGGGATAGATTTTTTCAAAACGCTGAAAGTTTTTTTTTTGTATTTTTATAAGTAATCTTTCTACAAAGTTTTAAGTGTCTAGCTCAGAAAAAGTTTTCCCCATACAAACCTTGCACCCTTTTTTAACCCCCTTAGGGAATGATTTTTGTAAAACGCCGAATGTAGTATTTTTCATGTTCTTATAAGTAATTTTTCGTCAAAATTTTAAGTCTCTATTAAAAAAAAAATGTTTTTCCCATACAAACTTTGCACCCTATTTTACCCCCTTAGGGGTGAAATTTTCCAAAACGCTGAAAGTACTTTCTTTGTATTTAAATAATCTTTCTACAAAGTTTTAGGACTCTAGCTAAAAAAAATAGTTTCCCACATACAAACTTTGCACCCCTATTTTAGCCCCCTATTTTTAGGGGTAGAATTTTCTAAAACGCTGAAAGTACTTAATTTGTATTCTGATGACTAATCTTTCTACAAAGTTTTAAGTCTCTATTTAAAAAAAGTATTGTTTCCCCCATACAAAATTTGCACCGCTATTTTACCCCCTTAGGGGTAGATTTTTTAAAACACTGAATCTAGGTACTTTATTTGTATTCTAATGAATAATTTCTCTACAAAGTTTTAAGTCTCTATTTTTAAAAAAGTAGTTTTTCCCATACAAACTTTGCACTCTATTTTACCCCTTTAGGGGTAGAATTTTCTAAAACCCTGAAAGTTCTTTATTTGTATTCTAATGACTGATCTTTCTACAAAGTTTTAAGTCTCTATTTAAAAAAAAAAATGTTTCCCCCATACAAACCCTATTTTACCCCCGTAGGGGTGGAATTTTCCAAAACGCTGAAAGTGTTTCATTTGTATTCTAATAACTAATTTTTCTACAAAGTTTAAGTCTATAGCTCAAAAAAAAAAGGTTCTCCCATACAAACTTTGCACCCCCATTTTACCCCCTTAGGGGTAGAATTTTCAAAAATCCCTTTTTATCCCTAGCCCACGTTATAAAAGCAACATACTGTGCAAAAATCAACTCTCTAAGATTAGTAGTTTCGGCTGTGCGTTGATGAGTGAGTGAGTGAGTGATTGAGTGAATAAGTCAGTCAGGACATATAATAGATAGAAGATAATGAAACTCCCATTCAAATATCTCAAAAAATTATGAAGCTACATCCGTTTTAATGTCGCTTATTAGAGTGAGAAAACGATGAGGGACTGTGACGTCAATATACTCGAGCGTCATAGTAAAAAACAATCGTTTCATATGAAGGTGCGTTTTGCGGAAAAGGGACAGAACATACCCCCTCTTAAAACTTTGGACTCTTATAACTTAATCATTACCTATATAACCTCTTGCTTTGTTTTTTTCTCCATTTGACTATATTTATTTTAAATTCTTTTTCGAGAAAATACATTATGATTATTTACCATATTTTCGATTCCTGAGCGGAACTTCGGAATTCGAAAATATTCGGGTATCTCTATCTCTATCGCACTAACCATACTCGAGTGACAGGGATGCAAATATATGAACATTGAGTATCGGTTTTCGTGGTAGCGCCGCAGGTACTTTGGCTGAATGCGCCGAGCGCGTGCCATTGTCATTCAAAAAAAACAAATTCGTGTTAATTATATTGTTCAAATTTGTTGATTTCATTTATTGAAATTACGACATAAAACGACATTTGCGCATATAAGTTCTCATATCAGAATCGAATATTTTTTTATGGTTTATATTTTAGCATTTGTCTCGTAAAGGTCTATCGTAGACGGGATTTAAATTATTAATAAGTGAAAGGCAAAGCAATTCCGCCATTTTGACGAAAATTTGACGGTTCTTATAGCTGACAGTTAGAGCAGCGTTTGATTTCAATAAAAATAAATGAAAAATTAAATGAAGTCGTATATTTCGGAAAATTAATTAACTGTCGCAGTCGGATAAAAACTATCCTAAGTTGCAGCTAGAATAATAATGTACCTATATAAAATGTTTCATATTTTTCCGTTCATGGGATGCTGAGAACATTCGAACCGCGCAAAGCTTAATTTCAAACTGGCTGATTCTTTTTTTAATTTAGAGATTTATTATAAGTGGAGATAAGTACTTAAACAATATCAGACTTATATGTAATATCAAAGCATTCAAAGTTGCAATCCGATTAGAAAATTGTCCTTTTTAGAATAACGAAGTCAACAAAACTCAAAGTTTATGTTAGGTTTTGGGGGCCAATTTGTCACGTAGATAGGGAGCCCTAACTTGGGGTACCTATCTAGGAGCAAAATTAGAAAAGAAGAGGATAATAAAGAATTTATTGTTGAGTTAAGTGAATTATTATGGGGCGGTTCGTTCGCCTAGGTCGGGCTATGGCTTAGATGCCAGGTCTGTTTGAGGGGTGGTCGGTCCCTCCGGGTACCCTCACTCCCCTCGCGGTACGCAGCTGGACGACAGGAGACGATGGTGGTCCGAGGTGGGGGGTGGACGCGCTGGTAGTAAGTGCCGGGAGAGCGTCACACGCCAGGGGCCTCCAACTTGTGTACTCCCTGCGGGAGCGTCTGCCTCGGGCTTAAAGGGTGAACGTAGTTCCTGCAACGCGTCCTCGTTTATCATAGGCACTAGAATTACTAGTACAGGCAATGAACTGACAACTTGTATGGAAAAAATGTCAAATTTGGAAATAATTTATAATAGCTGATTTTTTCTTTGTAATGGATACATTATCAATTAAATAGTTACCTAGCGACAAAATCCAACGAAATTTCAGACATCAAAAAAAGGATAATTTAAGTAGCTTCTGAAAAGTCAGAAAATATATGATTATCTTTATTTTAGTTCATTTTGGTTCATTTACATTTGCTTTATAATATTCAAGATAAATAATAAAAAAAACAGTTCATGTTTTATTTAAATCTATATAAATACTTCCGGATGGAAAGTTTGTTGGATTCTTGAATAAAGCATCTTAGAATGATGTTTTAAAATGATGGAAAGAAAAAAAACGCTATTATAAATTAATGTTTTTCAAAACCGTATTTTGCATGGAGTATACCTACCATAACAATTTCTAAATCTATTCATATGGTGACTTATTTTATTTATGAAATAACATTAAAAGGATTACTGCGGAATTTTTATCAAAACCCGCCGTGCACTAGTCTAAACATTTTCGTTAAACCGACATTTCTAGAATTTTATTAAATCTTATTCCCGATACTGTTGTGTGAAAATGTATGTTTCCCGCGTTACTATAGAAAATCGTTTAATGTTTTGGGGAGATGGCCTTGCGGGTAGCGCAGCGCACAAAGAAGTCAAATATTCCTAAGTTAAAAAAACGAACCCCATCAAGGTGAAATCCTCGTCGGGGGAGTGTTAGACGGCGACACGCGGCTGAAGTAGGTATTCACTGTAAGCTGTGCAAGTATCAGTGTGTAAACACTGGATTGACCCGACGTAGTTTTTGTCTGCATGAAATTGTGACTATCCGACGCTCACATGCCCCACAACATTAATAGATCAATAATCATGTTTTTAACCCAGCCAAATTAAATACCCTTATAATTTACGTATATTATTATGTCTTGCACACACACACACGCACGCACGCACGCACGCACGCACGCACGCACGCACGCACAAACTTACATAATTCTTCGTATTTTAATTTTATGAGCGTTGCACGGTTTGTTTTGTTTTTATAATTAATTTTAAATTTAAGTCTATAATTTAAGGTCCTGGCAGAATACCAGCGATGTGGCTTGCCACATCATAATATTCATAATGCTGAGCCAGCGCCATTTTTCTGCCACGACACATGGCTTCTTAAAGATGTTCTTTTTGCATGCTGCCTTTAGATATATATACATAGGTGTATTTTTTTTGTTACCTTTAAATATTGTATTTTATTAATGCCATGTATGTTGTGGGAACGAATATAGTACTTTATGTAACTGTACATAATGAAGGGCATTAAACACGAGTGTGGGTTTATGAAACGAGCCGAAGGCGAGTTTCATAATAACATCACACGAGTGATTTAATGCCTAATTATGTACAGTTACATATACTGCTTTATCTATCCACATGTCATAAGCCTCCATGATGCATTCAGGAGCCGCATATTAAGACCGGCATCGCGGCGTTGTTTTCTGGCAGCTGTCATAGTTTCTTTTATTTAATTCAGAGACAAACTAGAGTCAGCTCTAACTATCATATCGTTCGAATTCTTACTTACGTGCGACATTTGTCAAATTTGTATGCAACTTGACAATTCATTTCGAACTAAACGTCATCTCGACTGATATTAGAATAGAGGTCAAATCAAATTTCTTTGTTTTTCAGAGATGTTCGAAATTTAAATGATATAATATTATCGAAATCGATGTTATTATTTAGCAATAATAACATTTTCACAGATAAGAAATTTGTTCTAACAAAACAGTCTTTTTTTATGGTGGTCATAATGTGTGGTTCTTGAACGCATCATGGAGGGTTTATGATAATTGGATAGATAAAAGTTTTAATCAATCAACATTTCCTTAATTGTCTTGGACAGGAATGACAAATTAGCACCAGAATATCAATGATTTTGATTCCATTCATAATGCATTATTTAAAATTAGAACACCGAAACAAGTGACGATGCAATCGACTTGGACGACTTGCTGCCGAAGATCGGCGAATTCGGTTTGTACCAGAAGCTGTTGCTGTGGCTGGTGTGTCTGCCCGCGTGTCTGCCCTGTGGCTTCTGCGCGTTCAACCAGCTCTTCATGACAGACGTGCCCGATTACTGGTGCAAGGTCCCCGAACTGCACAACATCTCCGAAGCATATCGGAAAACACTGTCACTGCCCAAGAAGGTAATAAACACTTATTTCAAGTATTTATGTCATAAGAGTAAATAATTAGGATTTAATTTTATAATTCTGTTGTATGTATGTTAGTCTTTATGGTATTTGTTACTATGGGCCTTAGTTGCCTGAAATAAGTGGTTTTATTTATTTATAAGCATTAACTATTATTACTTAAGAGTCCCCAGCACGGTCGACTCATGGCGATGGTGGCTCTTCATACAAACGTAGTTTAATTTTCATTTTAAGACGGCATACTGGAATAACTTGACACTTTTTATACACAATAGGGAACTTGCATCTTTTTATTTTATTACGAAATTCAAAAGTATAATCCAGCATTAAAACAACTGTAGCATGAACTTTCTTATAATTTATTTTTTTCATGTCATATGCATTTGAAATCAGCACGCGCCGGCAACCCCCGAAAACGCTATATTCTCGGCGCGTTTACTTTGGAGTAAGTCATTAATTTGCAATTATCTCCACAAAATTTGCGTTTAAGGTGGTTCGATTGCCATACAAAGCGTTATTTGACATTCGCAGGCTAACGGCGTGATATTTCAAGAAACTTATGTAAGTAACAAACTTTCATCAATTGGGTTCCCATTTGCGCCAAATTCCCCCTTTCCTAGAATAAACTTGTATAAACTAGATTAATTTGAGAAAAATAGTTTTCCCAAAATATCACGTGACAAACCAATTTCTCAAATTAATCTAGTTTATACAAGTTTATTCTAGGAAAGGGGGAATTTGGCGCAAATGGGAAGCCAATTTATGAAAGTTTGTTACATAAGTTTCTTAATATTTCACGCCGTTAGCCTACGAATGTCAAATAACGTTTTGTATGGCAATCGAACCACCTTAAGTCTATACTTGTTGTACAAAATATATTTTATCGAAAAATATTCAAAAAATATTCGTCATTTTAACGTGAGATAAAACTAATACAATCGTTTTTTTTTCTTTTTTTAGGGTTCCGTAGTCGACTAGGAACCCTTATAGCTTCGCTTTGTCTGTCCGTCCGTCCGCGGATAATCTCAGTAACCGTTAGCACTAGAAAGCTGAAATTTGGCACTAGAAAGCTAATATGTATATCAATCACGCTGACAAAGTGGTAAAATAAAGTGTTTTTTTTTTTATTAGGGTACCTCCCCTATACGTAACGTGGGAAGTGTTTTTTTTTTCATTTCAACCCTATCGTGTGATATATTGTTGGATAGGTATTTAAAAATGAATAGGGGTTTGCTAAAATCATTTTTTGATAACGTAAATATTTTCGGAGATAATCGCTCCAGAAGTAAAAAAAAATGTGTCCCCCCCTCTAACTTTTGAACCATGAGTTTTAAAAATATGAAAAAAATCTCAAAAGTAGAACTTTATAAAAACATTCTAGGAAAATTATTTTAAACTTGATAGGTTGAATAGTTTTTGAATAAAATTACAAAATAATTTCACACACTTACTGTGACAGACGAAAAATTAATACGGAACCGTACACTGAGCGTGGCCCGACACGCTCTTGGCCGGTTTGTTTCTTTTGTATGATTTCTCTACGTATATCCACATCCATTGAGCGCAATTGATTCGAAATTGAAGTCCCATGCAAGTTCCCCATTTCTGTGGCTATAAATTATAATAGAAAAAAAATTAAGCTATAGAGACTGTATGAAAATCGTTCTACTGGCTCTATTTTTAACCAAACTACGTCGAGCGCCCTGGCGACCACTTATGTATTTTTGAACATTTTAGGAGAATAATGTAACGTTCGAAAAATGTATGCGATACTCAGTTAACTGGACAGAAATTATTCAATCCGGAAGAGAGTTAGAACCTAACAGCAGTTGGCCTGTCGAACCGTGTTTAGACGGCTACGAGTATGATACATCTGAAGTCGTGTCTTCAATCGTCATTGATGTAAGTATACCTTAGTACCTGTATAGTAAAATTACTATCCTCTTCTCATTCGGAATCAGCTAAGTTATAATGAGATTTTAATTCTTATGAAAAATTGTTCCATAGAGACCTACAGCAAAAAGAACTTATTTGAAAATCGAACTGGCTACTACAAACCATTACGCAAAACAAAGAAAATAAAACAAAAGCCGCGAGTGTTGCAAAACGCTGCAGTGAGGTTGAAGTTGAAAGATTATTATTATTATTTGAATAAAAATGTCGATTGACGAAAGCGAAAGTAATTGACACCCGATTCAATTAAAAAACCGGGTAAGTGCAAGTCTGACTCACGTACCGAGGGTTCCGTACAAACGTTAATACACCATACCCGTCACATCACCGTTGCAAAGCGCCATCTGCATTTTGGTACTAACAACTTACAACCTCTAGTATGTTTGTTTGACAGCGATAGTTTTTTATCACGCGTACCGATTTCAATTATTTATTTTTTATTTGAAAGAAGAGACTTTAAAAATAATCTCATAGGAATTTGAAGACATAAAATTACATACAAAAGTAAGTAATTAACAAATTTTATTAAGAAATTATTTTTAATAAATAAAAATTATTTTTCCTGTATTATGTATTTATGTTACTCTTAATCATATGTAAGTAATTATTTTCTGAATTTTCGCTTGGTAAACTTCGAAGATAAAGGGGTGGTATTTTTTCTACATTTTCCTTAATAAATCAAAATTTACCCACTGTAGAAAAAAAATAAAAACGCTTTTAGAAAGTGCATCTCAAATCCTTTTATATGATACCCCACTTGATCCATTTACTAGACTTTGATTTTTAAACCCCCCTCATATTCGTTATTTACACTGAAAATTAATATGTATATATATATTTTTTTTATTATTTTCCATACACGTGTCTTCTTAACAGTTGTTTCAAATTTCGAATTGATAGCTTAAGTACTTCCTGAGACATTTAACGTTGTGACAGACGGACAGAGTCGCACCACCACAAGGGTTCCTTTTTTACCTTTTTGGCACGGAACCCTAAAAATGGAAAACGACCAAAGGCGCAAATTCCGTGTCCGAAGCGGTGCTTTAAGTGTATTTTCAGCCCTTATCATTAATAAATAATTACTTTTAAAACAAGTTTTAAACCGACTTCAATTCAGTACTTCGCCAAGCCACATGAAAATGCATGAAAATTTCCACATTTCCTTTCCAATTTACCACATAAACTATTTTCCGAGAGCAAATGCGTTGATTATTATAGAAAAAACTATATCGCTATATGTGGGCTGATAATATTTGAGGAGTTCCGTCCTTTCCTCAAGGATCTCAGAATTAACACTTCGTGCTACTACAACGGAATCATGTCAGAATTTTTGACGTTCTTTAAATCTTTGAGGAGTTCCATAAGTCATCTTTGGTCTTCATCATCAGTTCCACTTCACCAAAATTACCATTTCCGAGGGTAAATACAGAAGTTATAATAGAAAATACCGAAATCACTACTCGCGTGCCTAAAAAAATTGAGGGTTGCCCTCAATTCCCTTGGGTCCCATCATCAGATCCTGTCTTGGTGACAATGGGACCACCTCAGGAGTATACTCTTTCGAATAAAAAAATAATTTTGGAAATCGGTCCACAATTGACGGAGAAATCGGCGAACATACATTACATCTTTGAGGAGTTCCATAAGTCATCTGTGGTCTTCATCATCAGTTCCACTTAACCAAAGTTGCGATTTCCGAGGGTTAACACGAGTTATAATAGAAAACACCAAAATCACTACACGCGTGCCTTTAAAATTTGAGGATTGCCCTCAATTTCCCTGGGATCCCATCATCAGATCCTAAATTGGTTACAATGGGACTACCTCGGGAGTATACTCTATCGAATAAAAAAATAATTTTGGAAATCGGTCCACAATTGAAGGAGAAATCAGCGAACATACATAAAAAAAACAATACATACAGTGGAACATATAACCTCCTTTTTTGAAGTCGGTTAAAAAGTCAAGCAGCCTTTGGTGCGGTGCATATATTCGATGTTAACATCAACAAAGAGGAAATCAGACGGCCATCGGGCAAAGATATCAAAAGTATTAAATTTACAGCGCAAAATGTAGAAACTTTTTTAAATGAAGCTCCTGACGACAGCTTTCTTGCCATAAAAGTGAGTACCTACTTCCTAGACAAATGATAGATTTAGAACAAATATTTTTTTAATATCTTTATCTATCCAAATATCATAAACCCTCCATGATGCGTTCAAGAACCGCACATTATGACCACCATAAAAACAGAGTATTTTGTTAGAAAAAAAATTCTTATCTGTGAAAATGTTATTATTGCTAAATAATAACATCGATTTCGATAATATTATTTCATTTAAATTTCGAACATCTCTGAAAAACAAAGAAATTTGATTTGACCTCTATTCTAATATCAGTCGAGATGACGTTTAGTTCGAAACGAATTGTCAAGTTGCATACAAATTTGACAAATGTCGCACGTAAGTAAGATATCGAACGATATGATAGTTAGAGCGTACTCTAGTTTGTCTCTGAATTAAAAAAAAACTATGACAGCTGCCAGAAAACAACGCCGCGATGGTCTTAATATGCGACTCCTGAATGCATCATGGAGGCTTATGATATGTGGATAGATAAAGCAGTGTATGTAACTGTACATAATTAGGCATTAAAACACTCGTGTGATGTTATTATGAAACTCGCCTTCGGCTCGTTTCATAAACCCACACTCGTGTTTAATGTCCTTCATTATGTACAGTCACATAAATTACTATAATTTTATTTGTAGTATAAATCGATTTAAAAACTACACTTTAAGATACTCAGAATTATTATATCATCGGTCATACAGACTCCGGTGAAATTACTGGGCTATTTATTATTACCGATCAGTGGTTAAACGAAAGTACTTAACTTTTATTACTTACATACTTTAGTATATAAACTAACTACGTATTCACTTAGGTACATTCTTATTTTTTGTTAAAGGTGGCATTGATTTTTGGAGTGAATGGTGCTTGTCGTTTAAACGAACTCGTAAACATAAAAGTGAAAAATATCGAAAAGCATTCAAATATATTACTGGTAAGCTTGACAGACACCAAAACAAAGAGGGAACGATCATTCGTAGTCCGTGAGGGGTACGCAAAGTTCGTTGAAAAATACCAAGCTCTCATATAAACACCGACCGATTTTTCATAGGCTACTGGAAAGGCAAATGCACCTGCCCGGCTAGCACACTAGCAAAATGACGACTTTTATGCACATGTTTTATGTCCACAACCGACGTATAAAATTTTACCGTCATGAGCTAAC
Source organism: Epinotia brunnichana (assembly GCA_963854355.1). Taxonomy (NCBI): domain Eukaryota; kingdom Metazoa; phylum Arthropoda; class Insecta; order Lepidoptera; family Tortricidae; genus Epinotia; species Epinotia brunnichana. The sequence continues at coordinate 14,559,108 of OY977939.1, read as the reverse complement.
ATGCTACACCATCATTTACGTAAAATGTGACCATTTATATGTCTTGCACATAAAACTATTTGTTTTCCGTCAAATGCTAACATGCTCTTGATTTTGGCACATAAAACTTGACGATATGAGCCGTTGACGGACGAAATTTTATGTAGGTCACTCGAGACCCCGGATAAATTTTAACATTATGAAAACAATATAATTTTCGAAGGATTTCTCCGATTTTTGTCACAACACATACGGTTTCAGTTTCAAAACTCCTATCGTCTCCTGCCCGGCTAGCACACTAGCAAAATGACGACTTTTATGCACATGTTTTATGTCCACAACCGACGTATAAAATTTTACCGTCATGAGCTAACATGCTATACCATCATTTACGTAAAATGTGACAATTTATATGTCTTGTACATAAAACTATTTGTTTTACGTCAAATGCTAACATGCTCTTGATTTTGGCACATAAAACTTGACGATATGAGCCGTTGACGGACGAAATTTTATGTAGGTCACTCGAGACCCCGGATAAATTTTAACACTATGAAAACAATATAATTTTCGCAGGATTTCTCCGATTTCTGTCACGACACATACGGTTTCAGTTTCAAAACTCCTATCGTCTCCTGAAACAATGATCTAGCATTTTTAATTTAGCTAGATCATGATTACTAACTATAAATTAGTATAAATAACGCAATGATTATGATTTTTTGCTTGTGTTGTAATAAAGTATATTACACAAATTTACAAATATTATTGATTCAATTATAAACTAACATGTGTTTTGGTACTCGCTAAATTACTTAAAACCACTACGTAAAACTTTTAGTGGGGTGGGAGTAACGTAAATAAAAACAAAAAACTATTATAACACAACTTAATACAGGAGAACAACTGTTTAGTAAACTGTGCAGTGCTTATCATTACTCTTTAATTAGGTAGTATTATAATAGGCTTCTAACCATAGACTACTATTGAACGAATGAAATGAATGTAATAATTTTGCTACGTATATTTTACGCTATGGCATAAATATATGCTGCGTGATTACCATGTTAGCTAAGTAACGTAAAAATGGGCACGATCGTAAAGTTATACGTCCGAACGTAAATATATGTCCGATTAGTGTGCTAGCTGGGCTGAAACAATGATCTAGCATTTTTAATTTTGGCTAGATCATGATTACTAACTATAAATTAGTATAAATAACGCAATGATTATGATTTTTTGCTTGTGTTGTAATAAAGTATATTACACAAATTTACAAATATTATTGATTCAATTATAAACTAACATGTGTTTTTGTACTCGCTAAATTACTTAAAACCACTACGTAAAACTTTTTGTGGGGTGGGAGTAACGTAAATAAAAGCAAAAAACTATTATAACACAACTAAATACAGGAGAACAACTGTTTAGTAAACTGTGCAGTGCTTATCATTACTCTTTAATTAGGTAGTATTATAATAGGCTTCTGACCATAGACTACTATTGAACGAATGAAATGAATGTAATAATTTTGCTACGTATATTTTACGCTATGGCATAAATATATGCTGCATGATTACCATGTTAGCTAAGTAACGTAAAAATGGACACAATCGTAAAATTATACGTCCGAACGTAAATATATGTCCGATTAGTGTGCTAGCTGGGCTGGCAAGTCATAGGCAAAAATAAAATCAGCTCGATGCCAAAAAAATTGCAAAATATCTGAAATCGTAGAATACCGAGCTTTACACGGGCCATGTTTTAGGAGGACATCGCGGCTACTCTGTTGGCAGATTCAGGAGCAGACATGACCCAGATAAAACGACACGGTGGTTGGAAATCCGATGCGGTAGTGGAGGGACTGGAGGGCTACATTGAAAATTCCATACAGAACAAGAATACAATAATCTCTCGTATTAGCGACAGTACCTATAAATTTGAAAACATCGTAGAATATTGATGATCCTTGGGCACTCATGCTACCACAGCCATCCACCTCAAAACACATCACACCAAGCCTCAAGTATCATCTTCACCAACCTTCACAATCCAAAACGACCCTAAGACGCAAGTTTCAGAATCTTTGGGCACTAGTATTAGATGATCAGGTGGTTAAAGCACAACTCCATATATTTAGTCAAACGTTTTTCTATTATTTATTCATTTAATATGACACTTAAAGTAAGGTGGTATAATTTACACTGAACTTGATATCTAAATAGTATTTTATGCAACTGTTTTATAAGAAGGGTCTCAAAATGCGAGTGGCGTGAGTTGCGATGCGAGCCTTGGCGAGCATCGCAATTAAAGACGCCACGAGCGTTTTTAGACCAGTTATAAACCGTTGCATACAATACTTTTTCTACGACAAATTTTAAATAAATAGCAGACTACAAAATAGTTAGCCTTTTCGGGCAGCAAGTTTTCTATTCGTACTTTTGCTACTGACGCAATTTCTTCAGGAGTGCAGTTATTAATTGCTTCGACCATTTTAAAAGGAACGTACACTTTTATCTTCACAAACACGAATACAATCTTAATATTCTAGGACTAACAGTTTATCATCTTTCATCTTTTCATTTTGAACAAAGAGAATATAAATACTACGTTATTTTGAACTGTATATATTTTGGTGAGAAATCAGAAATGTGACACTTCTTGTTTATGGTTTGTTTTGTTTTTAATTTGTTTGCATTTGCCATCCGAACCAAACCTAATCCGGACCCGGACTGAATTCGAACTTTATTTTCATAAATAATACCAAGAAATTATAAAACATGTAATTTAACACACAATAGATGATGATTTATTATTCTTGTAGTAAATAATGTATAATATACAAATGTTAAATCGTTTTTTATTTCGAAATATTTGTTTATGAAGTTGGCACCACTGCATTATAGCGGCCGATTTAAAAAAGTTAAACAGTGCTTTTATGAGAAATGTATGAACCAAAAAAGTACGCTAAACAGTGCGTTTTTGGGCCATAGAGCATATAGATTTTCGACGACTTATTAGTGGTGTCATTGTATTTGAGCTACAGCCTATATAAATGACAGATAACGGTACAGCCCAGCTAGCACACTAATCGGACGTATATTTACGTTCTGACGTATAACTTTACGATTGTGCCCATTTTTACGTTACTTAGCTAACATGGTAATCACGCAGCATATATTTATGCCATAGCGTAAAATATACGTAGCAAAATTATTACATTCATTTCATTCGTTCAATAGTAGTCTATGGTTAGAAGCCTATTATAATACTACCTAATTAAAGAGTAATGATAAGCACTGCACAGTTTACTAAACAGTTGTTCTCCTGTATTAAGTTGTGTTATAATAGTTTTTTTGTTTTTATTTACGTTACTCCCACCCCACTAAAAGTTTTACGTAGTGGTTTTAAGTAATTTAGCGAGTACCAAAACACATGTTAGTTTATAATTGAATCAATAATATTTGTAAATTTGTGTAATATACTTTATTACAACACAAGCAAAAAATCATAATCATTGCGTTATTTATACAAATTTATAGTTAGTAATCATGATTTAGCTAAAATTAAAAATGCTAGATCATTGTTTCGGAGACGATAGGAGTTTTGAAACTGAAACCGTATGTGTCGTGACAGAAATCGGTGAAATCCTGCGAAAATTATATTGTTTTCATAGTGTTAAAATTTATCCGGGGTCTCGAGTGACCTACATAAAATTTCGTCCGTCATCGGCTCATATCGTCAAGTTTTATGTGCCAAAATCAAGAGCATGTTAGCATTTGACGTAAAACAAATAGTTTTATGTGCAAGACATATAAATGGTCACATTTTACGTAAATGATGGTATAGCATGTTAGCTCATGACGGTAAAATTTTATACGTCGGTTGTGGACATAAAACATGTGCATAAAAGTCGTCATTTTGCCGGGCTGGAGTAGAAAAAATAACTTAGCAACTACTGCAACATCATTTACATTATTTCGGTAATTCACTTAGGTCACGTTGACTACTTGACAGTCCAAAAATAAGTCCCAGCGTCTCGGCCGACCGACCCCTTTATACCTGTAAAAATGGCGCCATGTCGGACGTCGTCACGTCACAATCAGCTGTTATACGAACTACTTACTTGATTCTGTATTAAACCAACCAAGATATAAAGTGTATCATTCTTTAAATCATAATTTCTTACACTAGGTACTCAAATAAACTCCTCAACCTCAACTTCGATAAATGTACCAAATAAAAATATAACTTTTCTCAAACATGCTCGGAAATGTATGCGTTAATGTCACAAAATGAAGACATGAAGTTCCTTGTTTATGGCTGCCTACATTACTTCTTGGCCTAGGCCAAGAAGTAATGTATGAAAACCCTAACTAAAAACATTATTGGCCGCTACTCTAACTTTTTAAATTTGCTTACTGATATTAAACAGACAAAGGAAAAAATACATACTGCCAACCACCAATACTTTTTTTAATTGTTTTATTTTTTTATAAAAAAATTTTTTTTAGTTTTTTACATTTTTTTTGTTATTTTTCGTTTATTTTTTAGTGTTGTTTATCGTTTTTAATTATTTAAAAAAAATATTTTCTTTTCTTGATGTATGTCTATTTTTTAATGTTAAAATTTTTGTAGGGTCTTTTATGTTATTTTTAAGTTTTTTTTTATCTATTTTTCCTTTTTGTTTTACTTTTTTTAATGTGTTTTATTTGTTTTTTCCTTTTTTTTGTTTTTTTTTTAATGTTTTTTGTTTGTTTTTCTTTTTTTTCGTATTTTTGTTTTTTTATTGTTTTTTTTTTGTTTTTGTTTGTTTTTTTTCCTTTTTTTTGTTTTTTCCTTTTTTTTTGTTTTTTTTTATGTTTTTGTTTGTTTTTCTTTTTTTCGTTTTTTTGTTTTTTTTTTTATGTTTGTTTGTTTTTTTGTTTTTTTTTTGTTTTTTCCTTTTTTTTGTTTTTTTTTAATGTTTTTTGTCTGTTTTTCTTTTTTTTTTGTCCATTTTTTTGGCGTTTTTTTTGTTTTTTTAGTTGTTTTTTTTTGTTTTTTAGTTGTTTTTTTTTAATATTTTTTTCCTTTTTGTTTTACTCTTTTGTAATGTTTTTTTAATATTATTCTTTTTTAATGTTTTTTTTTTCTTTTTTAGATTTTTTATCTAGAATCTTTCTCACTTTAGTGAGGTGAAAAGGATTCTATTTTTAAACCACTCACATTCGCTAGCTCGTGTTTCAATTCCACACTCGCGGTTAAATTATAACTGCACCCTTGTATAACAAATAACTATTTATTATTTCCTCACATCGTTTGAGAAAAGCACTATACAAGCCTCGGCCGGAACAGGGATTGCTGGACTCGTTGTATCCGGCCTCGTCTACGACTCGGCCGTCTAGCCCAAACTCGTCCTTCAATCCCTTACTTCACGGCCTTTGCAGTAATGTACTATTATCAATGTACTATTATCTTTGCACAACTGGACTAATGTATCAAACATACACTTTCACTTTAAATTTACAGTTCTAATAAAGTATTATGGAACAATTTCTCCTAATTCCTATGAAAAATTACAATTTGTAAGTTTTTTTATTAAAACGTTGTTTCTAGTAAGTAGCGTTACTTTTTATTGTCTCGCAAAAGGTGAGAAAAGTAGAGTATTCTCCTTTGAGATAAAGATGTTTAGTCCAGGCAATGAACTGACAACTTGTATGGAAAAAATGTCAAATTTGGAAATAATTTATAATAGCTGATTTTTTCTTTGTAATGGATATATTATCAATTAAATAGTTACCTAGCGACTAAATCCAACAAAATTTCAGACATCAAAAAAATGATAACTTAACTAGCTTTTGAAAAGTCAGAAAAAATATTAATAAATGGTTTTATCTTTATTTTGGTTCATTGACGTTTGCTCTATAATATTCAAAATAAATAATAATAAAAAAAAACAATTCATGGTTTATTTAAATCCATTTAAATACTTCCGGATGGAAAGTTTGTTGGATTCTTGAATAAAGCATCTTAGAATAATGTTTTAAAATGATATAAAGAAAAAAAACGCTATTAATAAATTAATGTTTTTCAAAACCGTATTTTGCCTGGAGTAGTTGTCGTCTTGGGAGAGCTTGAATCCCTCGCTGCGCTCAGGACTTCGTTATAATTCCCTCGCTTCGCTCAGGAATTAACTGATTCACGTGATGAATTTTACAACCTTTTGTTTAACTTGCAATGTTCGTATGTAAGTAACAGATTTTTCTCAAACATGCAATGAAATGTCGTCATTACGTGGGTTATATCAGGCTTCAAAGTATCACGTTTCGGGCGGATCAACTCGAGAGAACTGTAAAGGAATTTCATACGAAATTGAAGGCATAGGCCGGGAACAATTTTTTTTTTAGTTTTCATTCCACTATTTGTGGCACAGCATCATGGCATTCAGCCATGAAAATTAGTTAGATTTGAGGAGTTTTTAATTATTTATTTCATTGCATGTTCGAGAAAAGCACTATACATGCCTGAGCTATACATATATAACCACGACCTTCTAAATTCGAAGTTCGGGTATCTCTATCTCTACCGCACTTGCAACACTCGAGTGATAGGGATGCATGTATACGAACTTCAAGTTTCGATGTTCGTGGTAGCGCCGCTGGCCGTGAAAAGGGCTTGCCGGTTTCGTATCACTATCGTATTTTCGTATCACATCTATACCTACTCACCCGTCGAGCCCTTCTTTCCCAGCGTCTGCAGTAAATAATGTACTATTTCAAATCTTGCTAACCATTTTTTAACCACTTCCTGATATTCGATTCAGCTGAAATTTGGCATACTGATGTAAGTTCAGTGACAATCCAATATTATGGGACCATCGAGTTGATCTGATAGATAAAACCGTCGTGTTTGGGCTCCTCCGAGCTCTCTTAACAAGTAGCTGATGATTGTGCAAAATAAAAAACACAACTGCCGACTAAAAAGGCGTACTAAAAAGTAAGAAACAAGTTGTTATGAAGTAAAATATTGTTTCAATTATACAAATACAAATAATACAAAATAATTTATTCAGTAACTTAAATGATTTATAAAAATGCAGGTTGGTGTCTCTTTTTAAGCATACCAAGACACTTGTGATAAGAGACACCGCTCTTCGAGGAGGTGTAACATAATATGCACAAGGTGTAAGAATAAGATTTAGAAAAATGATAAACTATACAAAAATTTACAGATATTCTTTTTGGTTTACAATAATACTAGATAATAATTACTAACTAGTACTTTGGTGAGCCGTCGTAGGTGTGTGTGTGTGTGTGTGTGTGTGTGTGTGTGCGTGCGTGCGTGCGTGCGTGCGTGCGTGCGTGCGTGCGTGCGTGCGTGCGTGCGTGCGTGCGTGCGTGCGTGCGTGCGTGCGTGCGTGCGTGCGTGCGTGCGTGCGTGCGTGCGTGCGTGCGTGCGTGCGTGCGTGCGTGCGTGCGTGCGTGCGTGCGTGCGTGCGTGCGTGCGTGCGTGCGTGCGTGCGTGCGTGCGTGCGTGCGTGCGTGCGTGCGTGCGTGCGTGCGTGCGTGCGTGCGTGCGTGCGTGCGTGCGTGCGTGCGTGCGTGCGTGCGTGCGTGCGTGCGTGCGTGCGCGTGCGCGTGCGCGTGCGCGTGCGCGTGCGCGTGCGCGTGCGCGTGCGCGTGCGCGTGCGCGTGCGCGTGCGCGTGCGCGTGCGCGTGCGCGTGCGCGTGCGCGTGTGCGTGTGCGTGTGCGTGTGCGTGTGCGTGTGCGTGTGCGTGTGCGTGTGTGTGTGTGTGTGTGTGTGTGTGTGTGTGTGTGTGTGTGTGTGTGTGTGTGTGTGTGTGTGTGTGTGTGTGTGTGTGTGTGTGTGTGTTCATGTGTGTGTGTGTGGGTGAAACACAAATATTCGTACTTATCATTAATATTAATTTTATTATCTCAATAGGTCTTCAATTTCAGTATAGGTTTTACTTTTCAGCCAATCAGTTAACATTGCTTTACACTTCCTAATGGTTGTTGGATAGATGTTGAGTTGATCGTTAATAGTATTATACAGCTTTGCAGAGCGACAGTCATACTGCCTTTTCGCAAACACTGTCTTAGAAGCTGGTGTGGGAATGATCTTAGGCTTCCTTCTACGAATCTGCAACACCGGTGTAAATGGAGTCATTTTATGCCTCCTCAAAGTCATATACAGAACATACAGCTTCCTGACTGTTAACAACTCGCATGTTTCGTAGAGCTCAGTAGTAGGGAATCTGTATGGCTTGGAGTACATAACCTTAAGTAGTGCCCTCTGAGCTCTCTCCAGTTCAAGGAATTTAACCTTCGTGGCTCCACCCCAGACTGGGATGCAATAAGCTAGGACTGACTGAGCCAATGATGTGTATATTTGATTTAATACCCGCCTTGATGTTACATGCTTTAAGGTTTTAAAAATATAGATCAGCTTACGAGTCCTAGACATCTCAGTATGGACATGCCATGTGAGTCGCTGGTCAATCATGATACCCAAATATTTCGTTTGACTTACTTTATTAATGACTGGACAGGGACAATTTTCTCCATACAAATGGTCACATGAGTGTATTTTTATCGTAAAACCTGAACCTGGTTGCGTCGTGTTATAATTGGAGAAACAGATGTAATTGGTTTTATCTGTGTTAAGGGTAAGTAAATTGACCCGCAATTATGTAAACTTATATATTAGTACCTGGACACTATCTCTTTTTGGAATATTATATTTTGTTTGCAGCCGGGGGACCTATTACATACAAAACCTAAAGAGTAGGACCCCCGACTGCAAACAACATATAATATTCCAAGCAAACTTGACTGCCATCAGAGCGCACTCTCCCGCTTGAACCCGATAACCGGAGGCCCATAGGGTGAACCCACGCTCACATTTACTACCCTCGTGTATGTTAGAAGTGAATCTGAGGGCCAAAGGCCCGAAGGTGAGCGGTGAGGCAAGCTAGGCCGAAGGCCGAGCTACGCTTAGGGCTGAAGGGTCATCTCAGAGCGTCCCTTCAAAGCGCGCTCTCTACGCGAGCCCGAGGGCTCGAAGGACGTGGACGCTCACTATTCGCAAGTGTTTTACCAGCGAATCTGAGGCCAAAGGCTCGAAAGTGAGAGGGGTTTTAACGAAAAATTAAATATTTTTCTTTTCAACTTCACTGATACCCTACTTAATTCTTGCATTAATTAATGTCCATATTTTTTAGTTTATTACTTTGTTGTCCATCCGTCCGTCTGTTAAGTTAAGACCCTTTTTCCCAGGAACACGTGGAGGTATGAAGCTGAAATTTATATCAAATACTCAAGTCTACTGTCCCTTGGAGCTGTGAAAAAATCAAACTTCTAAGCCAACGCAATCAAAAGATACTTACAGGCGTTTATGCCGCAAATTTCCGAAACTCGCAAGGGAATCAAAACCGGTACTTCCCGTGAACTCAGAATCTTGAAATTTGGTACGAAGCAACGTCTAATTTTTTAGTTACATCACTGAAAATTTAATGTCCAGTATAAACTAACACGCACTAAGTATGTGAATACATACTTAGTGAGTGTAAGTTTATAGTGGACTTGTTTTTATTGTACGGGATGGTCCGGAACCCTTGGTGCGCGAATCTGACATACACTTGACCGGTTTTTTATTTATTCTCTCGATGATATCTTTTAATTTTCGTCCACGAGAGTGCGCTGTGCGCTTATATTTACGTATGTCGGTTAATTTACTCTCCTGTTTTTGTTTTGGGTGACCCATTTTCCTAAAAAAATACGTAATTAGTAATTACAATTAGCTATTACGTACCATGGTAGTCCTCTTAGTATGCGCGGAAAAAGCAATGATTTGCAGTTAATAAGTTCGTAAACGCCGCGTGACTTTTGTATTATCTTTGTTATCATTACTCAAAGAGTCTTTATTTGAATGTCAGTCAAATGTCGATCCAGACCAAATTGACAGGACTGGCGTTCAACGAGAGAAAATTTCAATAGTGCGATGTAGAACATTTTAGATTTTCTCTCCGGAAGTGTACAGTCGCCATCACATACATCGGAGCAAACAAGCACGTCACAAACATCGGAACACACCTCTATTTTCAAGGCATTAGGGTGCATGTGCCGATATTTTTGAACACCTAAAGTGTACCTAAGTAGGGTCATTTCGCCGGTTACGCGACCACCTTCGGTTAGCGACCACTTGAAGAACATGGTTTTTTCAACTGAAGATAACATCAATTCTACAGAGCCTATTGAAACAGTCAGCCGTATGCCTTATTGTTTGTAGTTATGGAATAGGAATTTACAAAAAAAACGAGAAAATATGCTTTCAGTTCACCAAGTCAGCTAAGTGGTCGCTAACCGGCACATGAAATTAGGTGGTCGCCAACCGGCGAAATGACCCTACGTGATGGCGACTGTACCTAAACATATAAGACGTATTATATTAATGATAAGCTTTCAAAATCCTTTCTTTTGATATATAATTCAATAGCCCCGAATGGTTATATTCTTTGCAATTCGCGATTCTATTTTGAAAAGTCCCATGTAATACAATTGAGTTTTAAATACATAAGTTGTATATATTTTTGAAATCGCCTTTTCAAACTCCTCATTTTGATAATTCACTTGATGGGATAGGAATTTTTTTTTTCTTCAGTTCACACATTATTCTTCATATAATCCGCCATATTGTTTTTGTTGTGACGTCATATATCCTATGTCACCCGGGTTGACGTAAGGATTCTAACGATACCCCACTCATCTAAATCGGTTAAGGCGTTGACTAGTTCTGATACACACATTAAACCTGAAAACATTACACTCCTTTTCGTTGTGTAAAAAGTACAATCACAACAACCGTCGTGTTTGGGCTCCTCGGAACTCTCTCAACAAGTAGCTGATGATTGTGCAAAAAAAAGTACAATCACAACAACCCTCGTGTTTGGGCTCCTCGGAACTCTCTCAACAAGTAGCTGATGTTTGTGCAAAAAAAAGTACAATCACAACAACCGTCGTGTTTGGGCTCCTCGGAACTCTCTCAACAAGTAGCTGATGATTGTGCAAAAAAAAGTACAATCACAACAACCCTCGTGTTTGGGCTCCTCGGAACTCTCTCAACAAGTAGCTGATGTTTGTGCAAAAAAAAGTACAATCACAACAACCGTCGTGTTTGGGCTCCTCGGAACTTTCTCAACAAGTAGCTGATGATTGTGCAAAAAAAAGTACAATCAGAACAAAATCTTGTAGCAATTTTTTTTTTTACAGAAACTTATTTAAAATTACATTTCAGTTTAACCTCGTCTGCGAGTACGATGTTTATCCGACACTCGGCCTTGTCGCCCTAAACGTAGGAGGGCCTATAGGTGTCTACGGATTTGGGCTATTGAACGACCGAATCGGACGGAAGAAATCGTTCTTCACCTGTCTGACCACACTGCTGGTGGGAAGCATCTCCACCGCCTATGCCCAAGAATACTGGGTGTGGGTACTTGCGAGGGTTATAGTTGGCTTAACTATACCTGCAGTATATCAAATCCCGTTTATAATTTGTAAGTTTAATTTTGATCTATCACATTCACACGTTATTTTGACTAACTTGATAGGACACTTCAGGTATACCGTGGGTACAGATGCTTCGGATGTTTCATGACTAGGTATCATGGTTTCGAGAAGAATAACGAAATAGTACCAATATTTTCTAAAACCAGCACGCACAGCTAGAATAAGAGTATGTTGATGCCTTGTTGATGCAAGCTTCTTCAACGTTCTCGAGATCAAGGGTACTGTGACACATCCGAAACGTCGACGTAAAGTAATACATTCGTTTAATTATATTAATTTAGACTTCCGCCATGATTTTGTTTTTTTTTATAACACGTCGGTTCCAAACAAGCGTACGGCCCGCCTGATGGTAAGCGGTTACCGTAGCCTATGGATGCTTGCAACTCCAGGGCACTCTCTTTCTTGAAGAATCCTATACTGTAGATATATTTTTTTGTGTTTTTTCTATGTCTACTAACTGCTTCTATTTAAATTGGTTTCAGCGCTTGAACTAGCAGGTCCTAACTACAGGTCATTCGTAACTGTAATGACGTGCATATTTTACACTTTGGGGCTAATTCTGTTATCCGTAGTAACATACTTTCTACGCGACTGGCGGTCACTAGCCTTGGCTACATCGGTACCTTTTCTATTTTACTATTTGTACTGGTTCGTTTTACCGGAATCTCCTAGATGGTTATTAATGAGAGAACGTTTTGAAGAGGCTAACGATATACTAAATTCAATAGCCAGAGTTAACGGAAAACAAATGCCTGTAGAATATACCGAGAGGCTTCAAAAACAAGTGCTAGAGCAAAAGGAAATGGGGAAAAAGGAGGTCGAAGCACCCAGCGTGTTCGCCTTGTGCCGCACACCCAATATGAGACTTAAAACTTTGTTGATTACATTAAACTGGTGTGCTTCAGAAATGGTATACGTTGGTTTGAGTTACTATGGACCGGCTATAGGCAGTAATCAGTACATGAGCTTCTTTCTATCGTCGGCTGTGGAGATACCGAGCTATTTGGTGTGCTGGGTCCTCATGGATCGCATCGGCCGGCGATGGCCACTTTGTTTATCAATGGTCATCAGCGGATTCTTTTGTATAGCCACAGTATTATTGCCCAACGGTGAGTTTATCATTCATTCGATACAAGTCTCTATTTTATCCATAACATTAGCATCTGTTTCTAATTTTAATATGGGCCGCGCACTCTTTCTGACATGTCAGCAGTTCAGCACGGCACGCGTGAAAGCGATCGCGCGTAACATTCTAAAATACGAAACAGATGCGAAGCGACAATACAAGATAAGACATAAAATTTTATGCGTGAGCACTGTGCGCCACAAGGTTATGAAGTTTACCAACATAACACCTACCTACTACAGTTATAAAACGGCTCTATATCCTAATGTAATAGCCAAATATTAACCTCGTAAAGCCCAATGGATTGGAATCCCCAAGGAAAGCGAAAGCGTGGCCGTCCCAAACAAACCTGGCGGCGTACTGTGGTAAGTAGACGAGGCAAAGAAGATCGGGAAGTCTTGGAGCGAAATGAAGCGAGTAGCTCAAGACCGATCTGCATGGAGAGTATCTGTGGACGCCCTGTGCCCCATCTAGGGTACATATATAGGATCTTAAGTCAAGGCCTAATGTGAATTACAATCTACCTTAACACCGTTTCAATGAGATTTGACCCTTTCCTAAAACGAATAAAGTTTCTTTTGTTTCGCATTTCTTTTGTTTTGTTGTATATTCGAACAAATGACATTAAATCCGATTTTCTATGCAACTAGATTCAAATTACCTTAGCAAACATTTTATATGTTGGGCCTTACGGGGTTTTAATTCCCGTAACAAGATTGCTATACGTATGTTTCCAGATTCCGAAACGGCCACCCTGGTCCTGTACTTAATATCCAAATGTTTCATTTCCGCATCTTTCCTGATAATATACCCGTACGCCGGCGAGCTGTACCCGACCGAACTGCGCGGCGTTGGCATCGGCACCTCGGCCTATATAGGCGGCCTGGGCCTCATCGTAATACCGTTTATTAACTACCTGGTAAGAAACACTTTCAAAAACATATATCATCGGACTTGGCTCCATTCCCGGTACCTCTTGTGACATGGCCCTCGTTAAGTGACCCGAACGGCGAACTTTGCGGTGTTCATAATTAGACTAGCTGCCCGCGCGACTCCGCCCGTGTATTATGTAGAGCTCTGGCGGAGCGGAACCGAGGGATTATATCCATCCCGAAGGTTCATTCTACAATTTCTACATATACCTATACCTATACCTACTAGTGAGATAATGATGATGAGTAGTAGGTACTTACCAGAGATTACCCGTTAGATACAAACTCACAAACTTTACCTCTTTATATTAGTGATTTAGTATAGATGTCTTCCTGTTCAGGGTTCGAGCAACCTCGTTTTGCCTCTAGTGGTGATGGGTGCGCTATCGGTTGTCGGTGGCCTAACGGCCCTGCGACTGCCGGAAACACTCAACGCCCCGTTGCCTCAAACTGCTGAGGAAGGAGAAGAATTTGGAAAAGATTGGAGCTACAAGGATTGCATGGTTTGCGGTGAACAAAGGTAAGCCAAAGTTACCTCGGTTGACCTTAGTTGTGTAAGTTGTCGCCAAGAATTTTAATTATTCTATTGTGCGGTTAGGAACGTCCTAGTATATGGCATGGGCACTCTATGTCGAAGAAATATGGGTTAAATTCGAACTAATGGGCTCTACAAACCATACAATTATCACTTCTGATTTGTCGTATCCAATTTCTGACAAATTGTGGCAATTTAGGGATACCATTTCGTAAAAATAATATTGCCATAACAAAGCAGTGTGTCATGATTGTGTTATTACATATTTTTCCCAAGGTATCGCTATACGCAGTAAGATGGTACCGTGATAATAAAAAAAATGTAAAGCTATCAAAGCGTGGCTCAAATCGACTGTAAATAGTACATTTTACAACTAGTGTGAAAAGAATGTCTTTTTACCACTAGTACCGAGGTATCTTGCCACGAGCTGAAAGCGAGTGGCAAGACTCGGTACGAGTGGTAAAAGACATTTCACACGTGTTGTAAACGACGTTTTTTAATACAATTGCGAAAAAATAATAAATTAATATTCGTCATTTATATATTAATGAATTCTTTAAATAAATTTATATTATTGTACCTCGATCTCAACTGTTAGTGGCTGCATCGAAACTTCTGCTTGCGTATGCGCTCCTGGTACCTATAGGTGGACCGTTTAACTCGGTCCTCGCCTGCGCGGCGCGCGGGTGCAGGGGTATGACTATAACGGGCTGCGGGCGACGTGCGGAAGGCAAACCCCGGCGCCCGCACCCCGTTATCGTCATACCCCTGCACCCGCGCGCTGCGCAAGCGAGGAATGAGTTAAGCGGTCTACCTACAGATGCGTACATTTTCAGCTTCAAAAATGACTTTCATACTAACGCGATCAAAAATAAATACTCCTAGTATTCGTAAGCGTTTTTAATTTCATAATTTCCAAGTAAAAAATCTAATATACTGCGTTTCGAAAGTATAGTTTGGAACTAAAAAGTAAAAAGCACTAGTGCGAGAAATTGAGCTTCTCGCACGCTACGCAGCCACAAAAAGTACCACTTTTTGAGCAACTGTATTAAAAAAGTGTTTTATAGCACTACAACACCTTTAAAATACAAACTTTATAATAAATGCGTGTAAAATTTGTAGAAAGACTAATTACAATAAATTCAATAATACTTTAAATAGTTAACTTCAAAATTATCTGTCAGAAAACTTGGCTGATCATAAATAGGGAACATTACTGCAATATTCTGCCGCCAGAGGCAGCACTACCACGAATAGTAAACCAGTATAGGAATATAGGGATTCACACACACATGCACAATTGATTGTCAAATGAGTGACAAAAATGCTTGCATAGACAATACCGCAAGTGGGAACGAGATACAATGTCAACGCTGCTAGTGTCGCCACCTACGAAGAGTTTTGCGTAATGTTCCCTATTCTTTCCATTGTCAAATTGTGTTGGTTGTCCGCATGCATACAATTTGTCAGTACAACTCGTTTGACACTTTTGACAGTTCCATCAGCAGCGCATCATGCCTCCAGACGATAGCAATTAGTCAGATTGGGGCTGACAAATCATTACATGTATATACCCCATAAGAGGATACTTTGACATATAGTGCCCATATGCCATTTAGGCACTACAGCGTCGAGCACTCGGACGTTTACCTTTGTAAAATTCCTGATAAGGGGCAACACATATTTCAATAAATGAATAGACGTTAAAGGTGATATCAGACGGTTCACTTTTCTTTCATTTTCTTGTTTCATTTTGCATCTTTCACTCAAAGTGATACGTCAAAACGAAAAGTGAAACAAAAATGCCGAATGAATTCATTAGTGAACCGATCCAACGATGTTGGATATTTTCATTCGGCATCATTCATTCCCACTCAGAATTAAAACTCTGAATACAGAGAGAGCATTCATTAGGATTCGGCCAACTTATTCCTAGACGCACGACTTCATTCGACGCCATATTGAAAGAGGCTATGGATGAATGTTCATTTCTACGTCATTCCAGCTAAGCCGTGTGATCATGGAATGAAAGAAAAATGAAGCATTCACTCGAGTGAACGTTCATTCAAGTGTACCGTCTGCGGGGCTAGCACACTAGCAAAATGACGACTTTAATGCACATGTTTTATGTCCACAACCGACGTATATTTTTTTACCTACATGAGCTAACATGGTATACCGTCATCTACGTAAAATTATATTACTTATATGTTTTGACCAATTATATGTCTTGCACATAAAACTATTTTTTTACGGTAAATGCTAACATGCTCTTGATTTTGGCACATAAAACGTGACGATATGAACCGTTGACGGACGAAATTTTATTTAGGTCACTCGAGACCCCGGATAAAATTTAACACTATAAAAGCAATATCATTTTCGCAAGATTTCTCCGATTTCTGTCACAACACATACGGTGTGGACGACGCGTGGCGCCGACGTGGTCGATGTGCGACAGGCCTGGGTTTGACCTTCGCGACCTCACAGTCACCTAACAAGGGGCGTTTAAAAACCGCGGCGGGCGAACCGCGCGTTTCAACCGCGGCGGGTGAACCGCGGCGGTTGAACCGCTCAGCGTGTTTTTAAACGGCCGTAACGCGCTCTGATAGCGCAGGTGCTCTAGGGGAGCACTAATCCCGCAGACTGAGCTGCACTGTTGAAGGATGGGGTGAGGGTGACGATAAAATAATACTTGGCGAAAAATAAATGAAACGGTATAATAAAATAATGAGACACAAACTACTGGTTAAACTTTCCCTATCACAATTTCCTACTTCCTATCACAATTTCCCTACTTCTTCCTTTCTTCTTCTTCCTAGGAGCTCCCACTGGTGGGGCTGAGCGAACACAAATATATCCGGCGATTATAGCCTCTTTTATACCCCTAAGACATCAGAAGTGGTGGGGATACAATTTTAAAGACCTCGCCCACTTTCACTATGGAAAAGCTAGTTTTTATGTTTTCCTGATTTTCAGGGGAACCTTAAGGGTTTTTACACAGTTTCCTTTAAAAGAACTATTTGTGGGCTATACATTACAATGTCTATTAGTTTTCCTACTTTTCCCGTTTAAATTGGGAAAATCGATATTTACGTAAAATTATTAAGTTTGGTAACATGAAATGGCTTTGCCAGGCCCTAGTGGCTTTAATTAACATTGATTATCAAAAGTGAGTATACATACGTAAGGGCATTTACCTTACCTTTCTAATGATATCTTAATTGCTTTCGTACCTTATCTGGTTACGAAGATATGGCCGGGTGAGACCGTCAATTTTCACATTTACATTAACGTGGTAGCATAAGTTTGACTTTGCTCCCGTCTTTTTAGCCAATCAGAGAAATCAACCTGAACCTTGACCATTCTTGCACCATAATCTCCACTTATAATAAATCTCTAAATTAAAAAAAGAATCAGCCAGTTAGAAACTAAGCTTTGCGCGGTTCGAATGTTCTCAGCATCCCATGAACGGAAAAATATGAAACATTTTATATAGGTACATTATTATTCTAGCTGCAACTTAGGATAGTTTTTATCCGACTGCGACAGTTAATTAATTTTCCGAAATATACGACTTCATTTAATTTTTCATTTATTTTTATTGA
Source organism: Epinotia brunnichana (assembly GCA_963854355.1). Taxonomy (NCBI): domain Eukaryota; kingdom Metazoa; phylum Arthropoda; class Insecta; order Lepidoptera; family Tortricidae; genus Epinotia; species Epinotia brunnichana. Next base: position 14,541,378 of record OY977939.1, on the reverse strand, counting down.
AATCAAACGCTGCTCCAACTGTCAGCTATAAGAACCGTCAAATTTTCGTCAAAATGGCGGAATTGCTTTGCCTTTCACTTATTAATAATTTAAATCCCGTCTACGATAGACCTTTACGAGACAAATGCTAAAATATAAACCATAAAAAAATATTCGATTCTGATATGAGAACTTATATGCGCAAATGTCGTTTTATGTCGTAATTTCAATAAATGAAATCAACAAATTTGAACAATATAATTAACACGAATTTGTTTTTTTTGAATGACAATGGCACGCGCTCGGCGCATTCAGCCAAAGTACCTGCGGCGCTACCACGAAAACCGATACGCAATGTTCATATATTTGCATCCCTGTCACTCGAGTATGGTTAGTGCGATAGAGATAGAGATACCCGAATATTTTCGAATTCCGAAGTTCGTGGTTATAGCTCAGGAATCGAAAATATGGTAAATAATCATAATGTATTTTCTCGAAAAAGAATTTAAAATAAATATAGTCAAATGGAGAAAAAAACAAAGCAAGAGGTTATATAGGTAATGATTAAGTTATAAGAGTTCAAAGTTTTATGAGGGGGTATGTTCTGTCCCTTTTCCGCAAAACGCACCTTCATATGAAACGATTGTTTTTTACTATGACGCTCGAGTATATTGACGTCACAGTCCCTTATCGTTTTCTCACTCTAACAAGCGACATTAAAACGGATGTAGCTTCATAATTTTTTGAGATATTTGAATGGGAGTTTCATTATCTTCTATCTATTTATACATAATAAATGCCTATGTCCTGACTGACTTATTCACTCAATCACTCACTCACTCACTCATCAACGCACAGCCGAAACTACTAATCTTAGAGAGTTGATTTTTGCACAGTATGTTGCTTTTATAACGTGGGCTAGGGATAAAAAGGGATTTTTGAAAATTCTACCCCTAAGGGGGTAAAATGGGGGTGCAAAGTTTGTATGGGAGAACCTTTTTTTTTTGAGCTATAGACTTAAACTTTGTAGAAAAATTAGTTATTAGAATACAAATGAAACACTTTCAGCGTTTTGGAAAATTCCACCCCTACGGGGGTAAAATAGGGGTGCAAAGTTTGTATGGGGGAAACATTTTTTTTTTAAATAGAGACCTAAAACTTTGTAGAAAGATCAGTCATTAGAATACAAATAAAGAACTTTCAGGGTTTTAGAAAATTCTACCCCTAAAGGGGTAAAATAGAGTGCAAAGTTTGTATGGGAAAAACTACTTTTTTTTAAATAGAGACTTAAAACTTTGTAGAGAAATTATTCATTAGAATACAAATAAAGTACCTAGATTCAGTGTTTTAAAAAAATCTACCCTTAAGGGGGTAAAATAGGGGTGCAAATTTTGTATGGGGGAAACAATATTTTTTTTAAATAGAGACTTAAAACTTTGTAGAAAGATTAGTCATCAGAATAAAAATTAAGTACTTTCAGCGTTTTAGAAAATTCTACCCCTAAAAATAGGGGGCTAAAATAGGGGTGCAAAGTTTGTATGTGGGAAACTATTTTATTTAGCTAGAGTCCTAAAACTTTGTAGAAAGATTATTTAAATACAAAGAAAGTACTTTCAGCGTTTTGGAAAATTTCACCCCTAAGGGGGTAAAATAGGGTGCAAAGTTTGTATGGGAAAAACATTTTTTTTTTAATAGAGACTTAAAATTTTGACGAAAAATTACATATTAGAACATGAAAAATACTACATTCGGCGTTTTACAAAAATCATTCCCTAAGGGGGTTAAAAAAGGGTGCAAGGTTTGTATAGGGAACACTTTTTCTGAGCTAGACACTTAAAACTTTGTAGAAAGATTACTTATAAAAATACAAAAAAAAAGACTTTCAGCGTTTTGAAAAAATCTATCCCTAAGGGGGATAAAAAGGGGTGCAAAGTTTTTATCAGGGAAAGTTTATGTTTTTGAGTTAGAGACTTGAAACTTTGTAGAAAGATTACTTATTAAAATAGAAAAAAAGAACACAAATCGTTTTAGAAAATTCCACCCCTAATAGGGTTAAAAAGGAGAGCAAGCTTTGCATGGGCAACACTTTTTTTGAGTTAGACTTAAAACTTTGCAAAAAGATTACTTATTAGAATACTAAAAAAGAACTTTCAGCGTTTTAGAAAACTCCATCCCTAAGGGGATCCTTAAGATCCTTAAGAAGGGTAGGCAGTGTTGTGTGGGAAAAACTTTTTTTTTTACTAGACTTAAAACTATTCAGCATGTTACTTATTAAAATTAATAATAAAGTACTTTCAGAGTTTTAGAAAATTCCACCCCTAAGGGGGTTAAGAAAGCTTTGTATGGCCAACACTTTTTTTGAGCTAGAGACTTAAAAGTTTACGAAAAAAGTTCTTTCAGCGATTAGAAAAATTCAACCTCTAAGGGGGTTTAAAAGGGGGTTCAAATTTTAAATGGCGAGCAATAAAATTTTAAAGTGTGAGTAAGAGATTTTTAACTTCGGTCTTATTCTGTACGTTAAAAGACTACAAAACTGATTTCAGAGTTTTTCCAAATTCATCCCCTAAGAGTGTTAAAATTGGTTCAAAGTTTGAGTATTTCAAGGCATTTTTAAAGTATGAGATTTTTAACTTTGGTTTTAGACTGTTTGTTCACAAACTAGAAAATGAACATCAACTTTTTTTTTAATTATCCCCTAAAAGAGGGTTCAAATTTTGTATTGAGAGAAATCATTTTCTAAGATGATAAAAAGTTCTACGCGGACGAAGTCGCGGGCAACAGCTAGTATGCAATAAAACTCTATGCATACGTAGTGTACATTTTTATTTCACATTTTTCGTAACTCTAGTTACCGATGTCCCTTGTTGACGGACTAGATCGGGATATAGTCTCAAGTTGGTTTCTTTACAAATAATTTGGCTGTCTCTCCCTCAATTATCTCTATCGATCTTTATGAAATAATTACTGGAGGTACCTGGTACCTTTATCTTTACTTTAAGCTATTTTCTTCGTCTGTACTTATGGTACTTAGGTCCTAAAAATTACGCGCTTCTTATATGAGCCGTTTGCTTTAGGAGCTTAATCTGGGCACAATCGCCGTCTTTATATGAAGGAATTATAGTTACACATCCTTTCTCTTCGTGGCCCGTAGGCCTTATCGTTCACATACTATACAACACCCTTTCTCTTCGTGACCCGTAGGTCCTACATTTCACAAACTACATTCTGTCGCCCACATACGGTTTCAGTTTCAAAACTCCTATCATCTCCAACAATGATGTAGCATTTTGAATTTTAGCTAGAACATGATAACTGATTACCTATAAATAAAGCAATGATTAAGATTATTTGTTTGTGTTGTAATAATAGTTATTTATGATACAAGTGCGGAAAGTAGGTAATTCCCAACGAGTGGCGATGACCAGACACGATTTGGGAATTACCTATCCGCACGTGTATCATACAACATTTTACAATGAATCATGCGAGGAAATAAAAAAATATGCATAAAAGGTGAAATTTTTATTGTCACGAAATCTCATTATCGCACGTGTGTGGGAATATTGGCCTGAAATCCATTCCCAAACGGGCTGGTCACCTTCCGCGACGCCGTGCTGCAGCATGCTGGCATCGGCCACTTCCCGTGTTTATGTTGAACCATATAAAGGGGCACATTCAGAGCAAGTGCATTGTAATAGTTATTTGTTATACAAGGGGGGAAAGTTGCATTTTACCTGCGAGTGTTCATTTGAAACACGAGCTAGCGAAAGGAATCTATGATTGACCACGAGCGAAGCGAGTGGTTCAAAAATAGAATCCTGAGCGTAGCGAGTGTTTCAACAAACGAGACGTAAAATAACTTTTCACCCGTGTATAACACAAATCTATTCACCTCACTACAGCAAGGAAAATAAGAAAAAGGGTAAAAAAAAAGTAAAAAAAAACAAAAAAAAGCTAAAAAAGTTAACAATAAAAGTTAAACAAAAATATGTCATAAAATATAGCTACAAAAAACAAAAATAAACATTTAACGTTCTACGTCATAGTACTTTTAACGTTCTACGTCTACTTTCTTCAAATGTGGATAAAAAGCGATTTTCTCAATAGTTAACAAACATCCAAAAAGGCCTTTCCGAGCTAGTAAGATGAAAAATATATTACACATACTTACAAATATTATTGATTTAATTATACACTTACATGTGACGGTACTCGCTTCATCACTTAAAACCACAAGGTAAAACTTTTCGCTGGGCGGGAGTAAAAACAAAAAACTATTATAACACAACTTAATACAGAAGCACAACTGTTTAGTAAACTGTGCAGTGCTTATCATTTCTTTTTAGAGTTCCGTACCCAAAGGGTAAAACGGGTTCTATTACTAAGACTCCGCTGTCCATCTGTCGGTTTGTCTGTCTGTCTGTCCGTCAGTCACCAGGTGTATCTCATGAACCGTGATAGTTAGACAGTTGAAATTTTCACAGATGATGTATTTCTGTTGCCTCTATAACAAGAAATACTAAAAAAAGCGTCGGACTCGCACATGAAGGGTTCCGTGAAATAAATTGCGGTTTACGATTTATGACGTATTAAAAAAAAAACTACTTACTAGATCTCGTTCAAACCAATTTTCGGTGGAAGTTTACATGGTAATGTACATCATATATTTTTTTTTAATTTATCATTCTCTTATTTTAGAAGTTACAGGGGGGGACACACACATTTTACCACTTTGGAAGTGTCTCTCGCGCAAACTATTCAGTTTAGAAAAAAATGATATTAGAAACCTCAATATCATTTTTGAAGACCTATCCATAGATACCTCACACGTATGGGTTTGATGAAAAAAAAATTTTTGAGTTTCAGTTCTGAGTATGGGGACCCCTAAAACTTAATGTTTTTTTTTCAATTTTTGTGTAAAAATCTTAATGCGGTTTACAGAATACATCTACTTACCAAGTTTCAACAGTATAGCTCTTATAGTTTCGGAAAAAAGATGCTGTGACATACGGACGGACAGACAGACAGACAAACGGACAGACATGACGAATCTATAAGGATTCCGTTTTTTGCCATTTGGCTACGGAACACTAAAAACAGAATGAATTGAATATTTAAGAGGGCTCCCATACAACAAACGTGATATTTTCAGTTTTTTGTAGATAATGGTACAGCCCGGCTAGCACACTTGCAAAATGACGACTTTAATGCACATGTTTTATGTCCACAACCGACGTATACAATTTTACCGTAATGAGCTAACATGATATACCGTCATCTACGTAAAATGTGACCATTTATATGTCTTGCACATAAAACTATTTTTTTACGTCTAATGCTAACAATGCTTTTGATTTTGGCACATAAAACAGGACGATATGAGCCGTTGACGGACGAAATTTTATGTAGGTCAATCGAGACCCCGGAAAAATTTTAACACTATGAAAACAATATAATTTTCGCAGGATTTCTCCGTTTTCTGTCACAACACATACGGTTTCAGTTTCAAAACTCCTATCATCTCCTGAAACAAGGATCTAGCATTTTGAATTTTAGCTATATCATAATTACTACCTATAAATAACGCAATGATTAAGATTTTTTGCTTGTGTTGTAATAAAATATATTACACAAACTTACAAATATTATTGATTCAATTATAAACTTACATGTGTTTTGGTAGGTACTCGCTTCATCACTTAAAACCACTACGTCAAACTTTTTGCGGGGTGGGAGTAAATTAAATAAAAACAAAAAAACTATTATAACACAACTTAATACAGGAGAACAACTGTTTAGTAAACTGTCCAGTGCTTAGCATTACTCTTTAATTAGGTAGTATCATAATGGGCTTCTAACCATAGACTACTATTAAACGAATGTAATGAATGTAATCATTTTGCTACGTATATTTTAAGCTATGGCATAAATATATGCTTCGAGGTTACCATGTTAGCTAAGTAACGTAAAAATGGGCACAATCGTTAAGTTATACGTCCGAACGTAAATATATGTCCGATTAGTGTGCTACCCGGGCAGATCCCTTCGTGCGAGTCCGACTCGCACTTGGCCGGGCACTTTTTTCAATTAGGTAGTATTATAATGGGCTTCTAACCATAGACTACTATTGAACGAATGAAATGAATGTAATAATTTTACTACGTATATGCTGCGAGATTACCATGTTAGCTAAGTAACGTATATGTCCGATTAGTGTGCTAGCCGGGCTGGTGGAGGCGGCAGTGGAGGAGGCTTGCACTGTCCATGCCCAAGCACTACAAAATCGATTTATTACTCATTATGCACCGAATTGCGACCGTTTGCCCGTAAATGGAGAAAACTTTGCCCACTTTTTTATAGTTTTGTGAAAACTATTCTTAATAGTTACTTACTGTAACGTATAGTAATAAACCACAGGTTCCTGTATGTAATTTATGCTTTGTATTAATACTATTAATGGAAACACAATATTTATATATTCCGCCAATATACACACAGCACACACACACACACACACACACACACACACACACACACACACACACACACACACACACACACACACACACACACACACACACACACACACACACACACACACACACACACACACACACACACACAGCACGCCTGTCACTTCGACAGTGTCGTCTGTGTTGCCAGAGTACCTAGCGCATTTATTAAAACGCTACACTTACTACTTGTACAGCGTCGAGCACTCGGACGTTGTTTAAGTTTACCAACGCCATGGCGTAAGCTGTTATGTTGATAAGTTGTATTTCCAAATAAATAAATAAAATGTGTTGAATGTGTGAATATGTAGGTACTCAAAAAGCATTTTATTATTGTTACAGGGCTGTGGCAGACTCAGAATCGTATGAAAATCTCGATCAATTAGAACTAACCCAAGCCCCATTAATGGAAGATCAGGTGCCGGAACTGTTGACCAGAAGGCGGAGTTCGATGCGCAAACTGACAAAACAAGCCAGCATTTTAGAAACTCAGAGAGACATTGACGGAAATATGAGAATGACTTATTGGTTTTAGACTCGAGGTCGATTCGCGCCGCACGGAAATGTTGCCTGTGTCGACGTCGAGTCCATAATTATTACGCTAGGAGGTTACGCTCCCCGATTTTAAATAATACTGAAATGCGCAATTTTAATTTTTTATTTTCACCATTTCCTCGCCCTGACTTCGGTCAGTTTCAATGGCGGTCCATACATGGTGAAGTATTATCATCACGCGATCCATGCGCTGCCTCTATCTCATTGCATATTATAGATAGAGACAGCTATGGAGGATCATCAGTATATTTAATCACCGTGTATTGGCCGCCTATGTATATGTGTTCCGTCTGTCCGTCTGTCACAACGTTAATAATAATAATAATAAATGGATGTAGGGTTGGGTCTCGTGGTACTAAAAAGCTGCTCCTCATAGACATGACCATTTGCCAACGAGTCCGGCGGAACAAAGGGGCCCTCTCGGCCGCCTGGATTGACTACAAGTGTTACAACCTCATTTGATACTATGTATCTTAGTGTCAAATACCACATCGACAGGGGTTGTCTGTCAGTCAGTCATTGTCTTGTCAACGTCTTAAATAAACATAAATTGCATTTAACTGAACTATTATGTTATTTATATCAGTGGCGACGAGGATTAAAAATGAACAGTGAGCAATTTGAAAAATTCCTCATATTGCAAGCAACACAACAAAAACAAATTTCGGACATTTTACAATTGTTACTATCGCAACAACAAAATGCGACTGCCGTGGCTCCCACACCTACAACGACGAATGGCACGGAGTCACCCAGCACATCGCACACGGACAACAACAGAAACAACATCTACAACAGTTTTAAAGGTGACAAATTCAATCCTAGCGAAACCTCAGTCGAAAATTTCGTTGACTATTTTGAAACTAAATGCGGACTTTGGGGAGAGGATGCACGAAGCATACAGAAAGAGCTTTTGTTTACCTGTCTCTCTCCTGAAACTTTTCACGACATGAAAGTTGCACTGACGCCGCATTTTGAAAACAGTACATACTCAGACATAAGAGAAAAGCTCCTGAACCTGTACAGAATAAAACGCACAAGATACAGAGCGTTATCTGATTTCTGGAACTGCATACGCATGGACAACGAATCTATGGAGCACTACGCCAACAGGCTAAAAGAAATTAGCAGAGATTGCGGCTATAACAACGACCTATTAGAACGACAGTTACGTGACCGTTTTGCAACCGGGCTTAACCACCAACAGTTGCAGATTGACTTAAAACAAAAATGGCCTGACTTACAGGAATCTCGAGACGGACAGATAAATGAAGTAACCTTTGCTCAGATCTTCAGCGTTGCACAATCGCGGGAACGGGCTGAAGGTGACGCAGATATAGAACACAATATCAAAGTTAACAAGATTAAAAGAAACGCCAGATCTGACTCGAACATGCCTCCGCGCAGACTACGGACTCAACAATGCCTCAGATGCGGTGAACCTGAAAGACACCCGTTAAACCAATGTGCAGCCAAAGCTCACACATGTAAAGAATGCAACACACCAGGTCATTTTGAAGATTGCTGCATCAAGTCGGGCAAAGCATGCCTGTCCAATCGGAGCAATAATAAACAAAGCACATTTACGAAAAGAAACAAACTGTACAAGCTACAACATCATGAAAACAGCAACTCTTCTCGAGTTTTCTACTCAGAAGATAGTGATGACGAATCAGACACGGTTTGTCAAATAAACAAACCAAAAAGTAAAGATAGCAAGAAAATAGACGTTCAAATCAATAATATTAATTGTACGTTAGATTGGGACCCCGGCTCAGTCTATTCAATTATTAGCACCGGTTTCTGGAAGCGTATCGGCGCCCCACCCCTGACGAAGGCTCCAGGTCTACGCGCCTATGGAAACGTAAAACTTAAACCAAAGGGCCTAACAGATGTAACGGTACGAGTTCAAGGGGAGGAAAAGATATTGCCTGTTGTTGTCATGAAGTCAGCTGACCCAATGTTGTTCGGCCTTCAGTGGAGTGAAATGTTCCACATGGACTTTCCAAAGCCAGTCTACTCGATTAAGAACACCCGACACCAAAACATTACTCTGCATCAAGTCCTGGACAAGCACACTGCTCTTTTCAACGGCAAACTTGGAAAAGTCAAGGATTACCAGGTCAACATCCATATAAAGCCCAACGCACAACCTAAACACATTCCGGCAAGATCAATTAAATTTTCATTGAGAAAAAATATTGAAGTCGAACTAGATCGCCTAGTTGAAGAGGGTATCATAACTAAAGTTGACCCAAACATTACACCGATCCAGTGGGCGACACCGACAGTCAACGTAATCAAAACGAATGGTCAAATCAGAATATGCGGTGACTTCCGTAGTACGCTCAACCCTGAATTGATAACACACGCACACCCTGTTCCTCTATTTGATCAACTGCGACAGAATCTCGCAGAAGGTGACAAATTTTCGAAAATAGACCTGAAAGATGCATACCTGCAATTTGAAATAGGTCCAGAGTCTAAGCAATTCTTAACGATATCCACACACAAAGGATATTACCAGTATAACCGTATGCCATTTGGTATTTCCACAGCCCCATCAATTTTCCAGCATTACCTTGACAAACTCCTCGAAGGAATACCGAATGTGGCAGTCTACTTTGATGACATTGCGGTTACAGGAAAAAATGACAAAGACCACATCGAAACACTACGTACCGTTTTCCAAAGACTAGAGCAAGCTGGATTGAAGGTTAACTTGGGAAAATGCACTTTCCTGCAACCGCAGATCGAATATCTTGGACACACGATTGACCGAAACGGTGTACGCCCTACAAAATTTAAGATAGAAGCAATCGCCAAGGCTTTGCCGCCAACCAACGCCAAAGATTATCAGAGGGCGCTGTTATCGCTAACAGTCAAATTCAAACGGCTCTCCGTATTTATATTTGATTTTAATTATTTATACATCGTTTTAAGTGACATTTTGCAACAATTATAACTCATTGACATCCAATTTCACAAGATAATAATTATAAATAAGAAGATATGGCACCGGTGAAGACTAAAGTTACACCAAACACGGCGGCGGTTAACAGGTTGGTGGAAATTGTTTCGAATCTCAAAACTGAAATAGTCGAAATGAAAGACAAAATAGAATGCTGCAATTGTACAATTATGGAGCAGCAAAAACTACTCACCAGTCAGAACACGAACATTCAGGCGATCTTGAGAGTGATCCAAGGTACAAATAATCGGCCAGAACTGCTACACAAATCACACGTCTTCCAGCACGTCACACTGGATGAGTCAGGCCCACAAGGTATTGTCTTTCTGGATGAAGAGCAATGCAACCTAAGCACCGGCACCGGTATACCGCCGTCGCCAACTGTACCCCTGTTGCCCGCGGTTCCCGCGGCTCCTGAGCCTGAGCCCGAGGCACGACGTATTCTTGACGCCACCAACACAAACTGTAGCCCACTCACTGGAACAGCTGAAGCAGGACAAACATCCAGGTTGGTAGTCATCCGACCTGAGGCTCCACGTCTACAGATGCCAGAGGTGCCCCCAGTGCAACAAACGGCGTCACCCCCACCGGTGGCCCCAGTGACACTAACAGTTGCATCACCAGCACCCACTGAATATCCCACTCGATCTTTGAGTGAGCGAGGTACCATGGGCCTTCGCGCTGCAGGTCCCCGTGTCACAAGCCTGCATGTGTTCAACCTCAGCGAGGACACTACACCAGACGACGTGATCCAGCACCTGCAGACTCGTATGGGGATCCCGAAGCCCGTGTGCGAACAGCTGGTGGTCACTCGCGGTAATTATGCATCGTTCCGCCTGGATGTGCCGACTGACAAACAAAAGATCGTTCGGGATACAAGAAATTGGCCAGCTGGTGTATCGGTTCGATTATTTAATGTTGTACAGGCAAAAAACTTGCCAGAAAACCGGATCACAACGATAAAAAAGTAGATTGTAAGTTTGTTGTTATACACCAAAATGTCCGGTCAATATGTGGAAAAACATCACTTTTAGAATTATTAATCAGTAAAGAACTACCACATGTATTAGGATTTAGCGAAATTTGGAGCCGAAAAAATGAAATTGCGCGAGTGAGGTTAAGCGGGTATGCGCTGGCAAATTATTACTGTCGAACTAGCATCGCTCATGGCGGTACTGCGCTGTACGTGCGGGACGGTGTAGAATATCGTCAGCGAAATGACCTGCATACCCTCACCGTGCAATATCATTTCGAATTTTCGGCTATAGAAATTATTCGAATAAAATTGATTATTGTAGCATTGTATAGGACTGGTAACGGTGACTTTGACATTTATTTAGAGAATTTGGAATTGTTATTAAAAAAGCTAACTGACGAAAACAAAAGGTTTCTCATCGTTGGCGACCATAATGTGGATTATCTATCTGACAATAGCATGAAACGCCGTATAAATGATGTGTTAGGATCATACGGGTGTCGTAACACAGTATCATTCCCCACTCGCGAGACCGTAGACTGTGCATCGTCCATTGACTGCGGGCTGTCTAACTGCACGAGTGACTTGCTTACTGTGGCACCACTTGACACCGCGATAAGCGATCATAACGCGCAACGTTATGAATTGTCTACGCAAAATGAGCCGCAAAATAAAACACATAGGTTAGTTGAGCGCCGGGTATTTAACGACGAGTCAATTAAATTATTTTATATGGACATTTCTAATTATGATTTTAATTTTGTGTATGATAATAATTTTGACATTAACGACAAATTAAATAAGTTATTTAATATTTTAAGGTATTACATTGACATACACTTTCCGATAAAATTAATTAAATGTAAAAACAATGCCACAGTGTCCTGGTTGAGTGACGAATTGGTAGAACTGATGCGTAAGCACAGTGATCTCCATGACTTGCGGCGCCAGTATCCCAACAACCCCATACTTACCGAGTGTATCGAGCACTATGCTGCGCTAATAAAGTCCACGACAATTGATACCCGTCGTACATACACTGAAAATAGACTAGCGGCGAGCGGCAATAAACCGAAAGAAATTTGGAAGGTGGTAAACGAGGAGGTGGGAGTGAAGGCGAGATCTCAAAGTATTTGCCTCCGTAATTCCACAACAAACCTAGAAGTACAGAAGAAGGACATACCAAATACTTTGAACTCTCATTTTCTCGGAGTGGCATCTAAATACGCTATACAGAGCGACATGCTAAAATCCACGCAGTTCCTTCATAGGCACCTGGCAGCGTCAGACGTGCCCGTTTTTACCCTACCACTCGTCACTCGCGATATGCTTGATACGGCTTTTCGCCCCATGCTGAAGAAAAGTAGCACTATTGATATATTTGACATATCACCTAATATTCTTCTTTGGATATGGCCACTTGTTGTCGACGTACTTGTTGTCCTTATAAACCTTATGTTTGAAACTGGTACATATCCTGATGTTTTAAAAAATACGAGGGTGTGTCCAATATTCAAAGGGAAGGGTAACAGGTGCGACGTTAACAACTATAGGCCAATCACAATAGTACCCACTATTTCCAAACTAGTGGAATCTATCTTATCGTCTCAGCTAATGCGTCATCTGGAGTCGAATAACCTGTTAACGGACAATCAATTTGCGTACCGACAAAAAAAGTCGACAACCACCGCGGCGTATAGGATGTTCGACTGTATCATGACTGGGCTGGACGATAGGAGCAAGATGGCAGGAATATTATGTGATTTGTCAAAGGCTTTTGACGTTATTAACCATGAATTACTTCTGAATAAACTAAATCGATATGGAATCCAAAACAATGCCTACAATCTATTCACCTCATTTTTGTCAGGCCGAAAACAAGTCGTGAAATTACTCACTGACGGCAAATCACTACAATCCGACGCAGGGGACATAAATATTGGTATTCCTCAGGGTTCTGCCCTAGGAAATACATTATTTTTATTGTTTATAAATGACCTTCCGTCGAACATTGTGGCTGGTTTGTCTGTATTGTTTGCCGATGACACAACTGTGCTAGTTAGTGCAAACTCTTACGACCAGCTAAGCCATACGATTGGTGAGGCTTGTAGTCAATTAAGGAACTGGTTCTCGGCAAATGGGCTTCTATTAAATTGTTCAAAATCTAACATAATGCTATTCTCTGGCCGAAAGATTTCGCTTCCGCCGTGTATGGCCAGTAGTCCTATGCCACTATGTAACGAGAGCAAGTTCCTTGGATTCATAGTTGACTCGAATTTGAATTGGAAGCGCCATGTAGACAGTTTGTGTGATAGGTTGGGTAGTGCCGTCTTTGCCTTGAGAAAATTGAAACCATTGATCTCCCGGGAGGCATTGAAACAGGTGTACTTTGCTTATTTCCACTCAGTTATTTCTTACGGCACAATCCTCTGGGGAAACTCTACAGACGCAAAGAGAGTGTTAATTGTGCAGAAACGAGCAATTCGTACACTTGTTGGAGTAAAGCATAGGCACCCCTGTAGAGAACTTTTCAAATCTCAACGCATTATGACACACTACTCACAATACTTATTCGACTGTTTAATATTTGTAAGAATGAACATTTCTCAGTTCCAACACGTGGACTTTCCAGGGAAACAGCTTCGTTCTACAGGGCGGCTGAGAACGGTTCCTCGTCGCATGGCGCTTTCAACAAAGAACCCCCGCGTCATCGGCCCCACATACTATGAACGATTACCCGCCGATATCAGAAATGAACAATCTGACGAAACATTTCGGCGCAAGCTGAGAAATCTTTTGTTGATCAACCCTCTGTACTCCGTGAACGAGTACATGGAACTTACTTTTTAAATGATGTACCTAATAAATTGACATTGCCGCCTGATGATTGCTTTTAATTGTATCAAATGTTATTAAGTGTTATTAAGTATTATAATATTCTGTTTTAAGTTTTAGTGATAGTATTTATTGAGAGAATTATGTTTTGATATTTTTTTTATATATTTCGTTTTTATTATGTTGACATGAATATTTTTTAAATTTTATTATTATACCTACTGTATAACAAATGACGATCCTTTTTGGGAGATAGAATTATACTTTATTTTTACATTTCAATTATATTGACGATCATGGTAGAAATTCTTGTAATTTTGACATTTATGCAAATTTATATTGTAATTTTTATCCTGAAATAAATGAAATAATAATAAAAATAAATAATATAATAAAGAGCTAAGGTCATTTCTGGGATTTGTCAACTTCTACGAGCGCTTCATACCACACCTTCACAGTGTCTGTGCCGACCTCCACACACTAACAGGAAACCGAATGAAATGGCGATGGACTGACAGTGAAACTAAGGCTTTTGAACAAGCAAAGACGTTGATAATACGTTCAAGACCCTTAGTAGCTTTTAATGACAAACAGTCACTTTACCTAGCTTGTGATGCATCAGAAAAAGGCGTGGGAGCGGTGCTCTTCCATAAGAAAAACAACACAGAACAGCCAATAGCGTTTGCATCACGGAAACTTCGACCAGCAGAATCGAAATACTCTGTCATAGACCGCGAAGCTCTTGCAATATTCTTTGGAGTAAAAAAGTTCGATCAGTACCTTCGCGGCATCAAATTTATACTAGTAACGGATCATAAACCACTTATTCATATTTTGGGACCTGAACGGAATTTACCGAAACTTGCCAATAATCGCTTATGTTAGAAATTATATAGTTAATACGCAGTGGTAATCATTAATTTGTATAAATGAGTATGTGTTATGACCTAAAACTTGGATTAAAGCAAGACTGACAGTTGGAAGCGCTCGACCAATCAGAGACCGTCAGGTGTTACTGCGGCTCTCTGATTGGTCGACAATAATGGAGGGAAAAGTAACGCCATTGGAGTGGCGACGTGGTCCCAGGAGGGATTTTGCGGAGTCAGTCTTGGTTTAGCCAGGGACAAGTGAATTACCAAAAACCAGATAAAGTTACTTGTAAGTCTAAGTTAGTGATTTTGATACTGTGTAAACTGTGTTCTGATAGTGAGTTAACTAACGAAAAGGAATTCAATCACTATGTTTGTTTCATTTGAATTTCACCTTCCGCGACTTCGTATGCACTCTCAAGTCGATGATATTTGTTCTTTAATCGAATAAAGCAGCCAATTGCGCTTACATCTCAGAAGTTGGATAAGAAAAGGACCTTAAAAGTACTAAGCTCACTACTATTTTTTTTTCCTCCTTTTGTTTAAACTTACCACTAAGCCCACGTAAACTTGTTTTTGTTCCTATAATCAGAGCGTATGCTGCTAGTTCGTTTCTTTGTAAAATAATATCAAAGGTTAAAGCTTTAAATACCGCGGTAAGAGTCATTCAACAGCTAGAATTGCTAAAATGTTAGGTCACATGGTTCAAAGCAGGGTGATGTATGATTGCGACGCATTATTCCACTTGAGCGTGTATTTATTGTTGCTAATAAAATAATGTACAGCTACTGAGTGCGTTGACAAGGTTGGCTTCAGGATTGACGCCCTTTATCCGGGTTTATACAGGTACCAGTAGTAGTAGGTCTTATTTATTAAACAATAATATTTATTAAATTTATATGATAATGTAGCTGTTGTTGAATGCGTATTGGTGTTTAAATAAAACTCTGGTCGGAATACATTTTTATTTGTTCCTTTTTTTTTTACTAAAAATACAAAATATTTCTGGAGCTATACTTGCATCTTGTGTCGCTTAATAGTTTTACTGTACCCTTCATCAGTGACTTCGCGAACAAATTATACGTTTCAGGATATAACAGAAGAAGCAGCTCGTGGAAGGGAACTTTATATACACACATCGACGGTTGCGCAGCACGCCCCGACGCCGCGCCAGGCGAGCAGTCAGACGGCGCGGCGCTTGCGCGGTCGCTCCAGTCGGCCCTCGCGGGGGCGCGTCAGCCGCTGCTCTGGAGCAGGAGGCGCAGTCAGCGGTCGCGCGGCTAGCGGGCAGCGTAGCCACGCGGGCAGCCAGCGGGCGCGCAGACGGGCAGTGCAGCCACGCGGGCGGTCAGCGGGCAGCGCAGCCACGCGGGCGGCCAGCGGACAGCGCGGGCAGCGTAGCCACGCGGGCAGCCAGCGGGCGCGCAGACGGGCAGTGCAGCCACGCGGGCGGTCAGCGGGCAGCGCAGCCACGCGGGTGGCCAGCGGACAGCGCGGGCAGTCAGCGGGCAGCGCAGCCACGCGGGCAGCCAGCGGGCGCGCAGACGGGCAGCGTAGCCACGCGGGCGGTCAACGGGCCGCGCAGCCACGCAGGTAGCCAGCGGACAGCGCGGCCACGCGGGCAGCCAGCGGACAGCGCGGCCACGCGAGCAGCCAGCGGACAGCGCAGCCACGCGGGCAGCCAGCGGACATCGCAGCCACGCGGGCAGCCAGCGGACAGCGCAGCCACGCGGGCAGCCAGCGGACATCGCAGCCATGCGGGCGGCCAGCGGACAGCGCAGCCACGCGGGCGGCCAGTGGACATCGCAGCCAAGCGGGCGGCCAGCGGACAGCGCAGCCACGCGGGCGGCCAGTGGACATCGCAGCCAAGCGGGCGGCCAGTGGACATCGCAGCCAAGCGGGCGGCCAGTGGACATCGCAGCCAAGCGGGCGGCCAGCGGACATCGCAGCCATGCGGGCGGCCAGTGGACATCGCAGCCAAGCGGGCGGCCAGCGGACAGCGCAGCCACGCGGGCAGCCAGCGGACATCGCAGCCATGCGGGCGGCCAGCGGACAGCGCAGCCACGCGGGCAGCCAGCGGGTGCGCAGACGGGCAGCGCAGCCACGCGGGCGGCCAGCGGACAGCGCAGCCACGCGGGAAGCCAGCGGACAGTGCAGCCACGTCGGGCAGCCGGCGGGCATGCAGCCGGGCCGCCAGTGGGCAGCGCGGTCATAGTGAACGACGCACCAGGGACATCTCGGTGAGCCTTCTCATAATACTAACATATAAGTAGATCTTGTATCGGTTTAGAGACTATTAAATTGACCATAATATAGGGAAGTTAGGTATGTATGAAATATAAAAGGTACGAGGGTCGACCATCTGTTGTCTTTCCATTTTCATCTTGCTAAAAGAGCTAGGTTTTCTAATCCGCTTAAAGAGTGTTATTATGAAAAGTTAGTTTTGATAAATAGATGTGTGTATTGTTGGCAAACGTGCAGTAGAATGCATTTTGCATGGACTTGATGATCGTTCTGCTAGGCTTGTTGCGGAAGCAGCCCAATATGTGACAATTCTAATAAATCGCTAACGTATGCGAGTAATGTTAGAAATATAAAGACAAATACAGAGCGTAAGTTTGTTAAGAACTTACTACCAAGAGCATGTAGACAGTCAGGCACGTACACATTCAAAGATTATTCGTTGCTGTAAATGTAGGAAAGATGGCCACGTCACATCACAGTTCAGATATTATTGAAATTTAGAATGAACGCAACCATTAAAGAAATGTGGTCGATGCTCAAGAATAAGTCACGATACTGGGCAGTGTTATGCCAAGCTCTGTCCGCAATTCTAATGACAAATATTTTAAAACAGCGTTTGTGAATACGGTCCTTTACGTCCTGTTGTCTCCCGGTGCCGCGAATTCACGGCATCCTCCCGTCAATGGAATTTATATTCAATTTAAATTAGAACAGAGTTGCATTTGTTTTGCATCATTCGATTTTAGAAAAAGAACAAAGTCTACTCTAGTCCGTATTTTGATTTGATTTAAATTTAATTGCCTATTTTCCTGGTATGGCGGGATACCTCAGGTTGGTGTCGGAGGTTATGAAGCTATTTAATAATTATAACTAATGGAATCAATATAACTAGTAATCTTCCCTTACTCTTGAGGATTCGGTAACTTTGTAGTACAACGTATACCTATAGATATAACACTTTAAACACTCGCGCTTTGTACACATATTTAAATTATTGTTTTTCACGGTTTTAACGCGATATTTATTTACCTTTATTTCTGACCTTTCTACACGGGTTTCACCGGTCATGGTCGACCCAGCAAGTTGTCAACGGAGATATGGGTGTATAGTATTTTACTACCCTCCAACATTCGATAAAAATATAATAGATGCCGTCCTAGCGTATGCCCGAAATAAGCAAGTTGTCAACGGAGATATGGGTGTATAGTATTTTACTACCCTCCAAAATTCGATAAAAATATAATAGATGCCGTCCTAGCGTATGCCCGAAATAGATAGTGGTGAATTTACTTCAATAGATTGGGAAGTATCAGAAGACTCATTATTGACGTCTAATGTCATTTGTGATTTGGTGGTGTTATATCGGTGACGGCTATCCCAATAATGTATTGTTTTCCTCTGGGTTGGAAGGTCAGATGGCAGTCAATCATAATCATAAATCATTTATTCAGTCACACACTAACTATAAAGAAATAAAAGTCACTTTCGTAAAACTAGTGCCTATGCCAAATCTTGGGATTAGGTGTCAAAGCGAACCCCGGGCTCCTTTAGGGGCATAACCGGGAATAACGCTAGAAGGATAATGTACAATATTTTGACAGATGTGGTGGCAAACAGCAAAGATTCCGTATGCGCGGGGAGGGACGGAAAATGTGACATTGTATCTCGTTCCCAATTGCGGTATTGTCTATGCATGCATACTTGTCACTCATGCGTGTAGGTATGTGTGGGCGAGTCTCTCTATTCTATTCTACCTCTATGGGTACAAATCATTATACATAGATGACGTTGAAGCTAAATAGGACTTGTTAATTTTACCCAAAGATGTTATGCCATTTAAATTGTTGATAGGATAAACCTATACAGAACAACCTCACACCGTTATACAAAAGATCAGTCATCACTTGGATACACTCTAATTTGATCAATTAGTGACCATTAGTAACAAGTTCAAAATAACATTGCGATCGTGATTTAGAAATTTTCGATCCTACCTTTATAGGGGTGCGTCCAGAACCCATAAGTATTCAAAGGGGAGATTTTTGTGGAAGGAGGACTTACTCGTATAGTTCATAACGGGGTGAGTTATTCTGTTGTAGCTGGGGTATTGTGGATGCCTGCCGGAGGAGTAGGACATATTGTAGCTGTTTGCTCTCCTCGTAATATCTGCTTATTGAAGAATGAGTCTTTGATTTATCGCGATCGTGTAGCTCGGGAGGAAAGTAGATTCCGAACAAATTGGTATTCCTGACATATCTGAGGCTGATTCAGGATATGAAGAAAACCTTTCATCTCGGGATAAAGAAGGACTTTTAAAATTTTTAAATAAATAAAGAGCATTGTACCTATCTAAATATTCTAAATACATAATAAAACTTGGAATTCAATTTTTACATTAAATATTATTCATATATTATTTAAATTAAATTACAATTATACCTAATTATTTCACTATATTGAATTCACGTTACCTTTTGTCTAAAATGCGCTTTTGAAAGGGTGCAATGCTTATATACTGGTTCTTATAGACTCTTACACTAAAAACGCTTACTTGAAGCCTGTTAGGAACATCGATTAATTCAATTTTTCAATTCAATTCAAATAATTTATTTCGGAACATTGTCCATAGTTGTTAGTAAGATTAATGTATTCCGAAAATATTTTGGGTATTTTTTGGCGTCCCTCGGTGAATCATATATATCTTTCACTAGTGAGATCTTTGGGAAGTTTTGTGCGATAGGAATACTAAATATTACTGTATTGAACGCTGTATCCACACCCAGGGTCACGGGCAAGTAGAACGATATAATATACATTTGGTGGACGGTTTGACAGCCAATAGCATTGGCACGGTTGAGACCAAATGCTTGATGTGCAATGAAGATTGTACATACTTACTACTTTAAATTCAAGGGCTTAATCGCACCCCCTCTGAGGCGCTATTTGGCACCAAATAAATAATTGGTTAATGGCACCTAGTGAAAGTCGCATTCTTCCAGAGTTAAGTATGTACCGATGTTACTAGCGCTGATCGTAAATGTGTAGATGAAATGAGAGAAGACATAAATGCGCCCGTTAAAGCTTCACACGAAGCTCGTAAAGCTTCACACGAAGCTCAGATATTGTCCTATGCTGCAAAACGTTGCAGTCCTAAAAGTTCGAGGTAGGATATTTAGTACGTGTCAAAAAACAAATCCCAGCGACTGAAAATAATAAAAAGCTATATATTTACTTAAGTTCTAGGGTCCATATGGACTAATTAAAATATACGATGTTCATAGGTAGCAGATTGTTGACACTCAGATGATGAAAAATGGTTATAGACGCTATTCCTCTGTAGTAGCAGTTACTTTGATAAAATCAAGCCTAGGGTGAATTATTTCAGACCTCCATAATGAAAGGCTACTAATTAATTAGTGTGATATACAAAATTTTATATATGTACCGGCAATGCAGAGGTCACAAGTTCGAGTCTTGTATTGGGCTTCAGACGATGATGGTGTACATTGTCCATTATATTTGTTATCTGTGTCATATCGTGTTCTCGTCTCTCTTCTTTTCTTTGTTTTATAAATATTTTAAACCTTAAGTTCAAAATTGATGTTAATGTTAAAAAAATAATGCACTAGTGCAATTGTATTTCGAACATTCTGACAGCTAATGACAAGTTTACTATGGACCGCCGCGGCCAGACCGCGCCAGTAGCAGTTAATAAATGAAAATCATCTTATACCCATATTTTCAGTTTTCTGGCCATGTAATAATTGCCTGTTGATTACAATCATCTTTAACCCATTTATTTCAGTGTTAAGGCCATGAAATAATGCATGTTTATAAAATTCATCTTTAATCCATTTATTTCAGTGTTCAGGCCATGAAATAATGCCTGTTTTTGAAAGTTATCATTAACCCATTTATTTCAGTGTCCAGACCATGGAATAATGCCTGTTTATAAAAATCATCTTTAATCCATTTATTTCAGTGTTCAGGCCATGAAATAATGCCTATTTTTGAAAGTAATCACTAACCCATTTATTCCAGTGTCCAGGACCATACATAATACATCACTCGCACTGGCCATGAAATAATGCCCGTATGCGAATACATAATACATCACTCGCACTGGCCATGAAATAATGCCCGTATGCGAATACATAATACATCACTCGCACTGGCCATGAAATAATGCCCGTATGCGAATACATAATACATCACTCGCACTGGCCATGAAATAATGCCCGTATGCGAATACATAATACATCCCTCGCACTGGCCATGAAATAATGCCCGTATGCGAATACATAATACACCACTCGCACTGGCCATGAAATAATGCCCGTATGCGAATACATGACACATCACTCGCACTGGCCATGAAATAATGCCCGTATGCGAATACATAATACATCACTCGCACTGGCCATGAAATAATGCCCGATTGCGAATAAAATTCAGTCCATGAAATAAAGCCTGCCAAAAATAATAAAATTTAATGTTTATATTATATTACTAAGTAGTTTACTCTTACAGGCCGTGATATAATGTCTACTTACTTGCAAATCAGTAAATCAAATCCATAGAGTACACTCTAGATTGTTTATTGTGATTCATATCGTTATGTTATTAATGAAATAAGTTGTAAACATGAAATAATGATAATCGCAGATGTATAATGCTACAGCTGGTCCATGTGTATGATATATTAATACAAAATCCAACATATTTTGACAATGTGTAGCAAATGTATTCCATTACACGGGTATAAACTCGTACGTATTATTTATTCTTATTTGTTAGTTAATATTACGATTTGATGTACGAGGTCGTTACATCTATTTTGGATGGCCGACTGTTAGAAATTATATAGTTAATACGCAGTGGTAATCATTAATTTGTATAAATGAGTATGTGTTATGACCTAAAACTTGGATTAAAGCAAGACTGACAGTTGGAAGCGCTCGACCAATCAGAGACCGTCAGGTGTTACTGCGGCTCTCTGATTGGTCGACAATAATGGAGGGAAAAGTAACGCCATTGGAGTGGCGACGTGGTCCCAGGAGGGATTTTGCGGAGTCAGTCTTGGTTTAGCCAGGGACAAGTGAATTACCAAAAACCAGATAAAGTTACTTGTAAGTCTAAGTTAGTGATTTTGATACTGTGTAAACTGTGTTCTGATAGTGAGTTAACTAACGAAAAGGAATCAATATAATCAGTAAGTAATTCAATCACTATGTTTGTTTCATTTGAATTTCACCTTCCGCGACTTCGTATGCACTCTCAAGTCGATGATATTTGTTCTTTAATCGAATAAAGCAGCCAATTGCGCTTACACTTAGTACGATGGGCTCTTACAATTGGAAGCTACAGTTATGACATCGAGTATACAAAAGGCTGTAACAACATTATTGCGGACTACTTATCAAGGATGCCTAACCCTGAAGAGCAACCTTCTAAGCCTGAGCTGGCTGTTCACAGACTTGTGGCGCGCCTACAGACAGATAGGATTGGTGATCTTGCCCTATCAGAAAGTGTTATACGAGACGAAACACTAAAAGATTCCACACTGAAGCACATATCGCAGCTTATTAAAACAGGTTGGCGTGAACATCAGTATACAAACGATGTAAAACCATACGCTCGCAAGCGCTGTGAACTGTCACTTGAAAACAAGATCATAATGTGGCAAGGTCGCATTATCGTTCCTGACACTCTAAGGAAAGTGACCCTAAAATACCTACATCGTGGACATCCAGGGATATCAGCTATGAGAGCTCTGGCACGTTTCTATGTCTGGTGGCCCACCCTTGAGGAGGACATAGATTCATATGTAAAAACCTGCCTCAAATGCCAAGAAAACCGGCCTAATACTTCAGATTTGCCAATTTTCTCATGGTCCATGCCAGACCAAGCGTGGGAAAGAATTCACGTTGATTTTGCGGGACCGTTTGAGGGTTCCTATTGGCTAGTTCTATCAGATGCTTTTTCCAAATGGATCGAGGTCAAGCCGATGGCAAAAATTACGACTGCCAGACTTTGCGATGAACTGGACACAATTTTTACCACCTTCGGCATTCCCCAGTTTCTAGTCTCTGACAATGGCCCACAGTTTACTTCTCAGGAGTTCCAAAACTACTGCAAAGATAAAGGAATGAAACACATTAAATCATCACCCTATCATCCGCGGACAAATGGATTAGCAGAACGACTCGTGAGAACTTTTAAGAGCAGAATGTCTTCAAGTACAGAGAGCCTTAAAAAACGCCTGGAAAATTTCCTTTTTGCTTACCGCATCACACCCCATAGCACCACCGGCAAGACCCCGGGCCAGTTAATGTTTGGACGAACACTAAGTTGTGAGCTCGACAATGCTCGACCAAGTGCCAAGCGGTCGTTGCAATACAAACAGATACAAGCGAATGTTGAATCTGAGAGCCGAACTCCGAACCACAGGCCAGGTGATGCTGTGTACGTGCGAGCTAGGGAAAAGCCGCGTTGGGAACCAGCTACCGTATCTCGACGCACACACCGGTATTCGTATGTGGTCAATACCCCAATCGGTGTGGAAAGAAGGTATCACGCAGACCACATACGGCCTCGTCTCACCGAACCAGACGAGCGCTCTTCGGAAAGAACCTCACATACGCCGATAGTTCCTGTTGCGTCCTCGACCCCAGTACTGGAGGCTACTGGATCTCCGACACCTTATCCAGTTTCGATAACCGAAGCAGAAGCTGCGCCATCTCGATCACCTCAGAATGTGACTAACATGCCACCTACGCCAATGGGGCTTCGCAGAAGCAAGCGTACTATTAGACCACCCCGGCGCCTAGTAGACGACATGGAGTTTTGAATCTTATAAGGCGGACGAATGTTACAACCTCATTTGATACTATGTATCTTAGTGTCAAATATCACATCGACAGGGGTTGTCTGTCAGTCAGTCATTGTCTTGTCAACGTCTTAAATAAACATAAATTGCATTTAACTGAACTCTTATGTTATTTATATCAACAAGAAAGCCTATGATTCGGTGCCTCATTCATGGCTGAGGAGGATCTTGGAGTTGTATAAAGTTGATGCAGTTCTAAGATCCTTCTTAGGCGCTTGCATGGGGCAGTGGGCCACAGTTCTTCGTCAACCGGGGGGAGGAGATGGCCCCTCTGGCCCACAGGACTCTATAAGGATTGAACGTGGGATCTTCCAGGGCGACAGCCTGAGTCGTCTGTGGTTCAGCCTAGCGCTGAATCCACTCAGCACCCTGCTGAAGGATTCAGGGCTAGGTTGTTGGCTTTGGAGAGAGGGTGAGGTCATTTATCATCTGCTCTATATGGATGACCTCAAGCTATTTGCACCGAATAGACATGGAATTTGGTGTCGATAAGTGTGCGGTTATGCATACTGTACATAGGGTCATTTCGCCGGTTAGCGACCACCTAATTTCATGTGCCGGTTAGCGACCACTTAGCTGAGTTGGTGAACTGAAAGCATATTTTCTCGTTTTTTTAGTAAATTCCTATTCCATAACTACAACCAATAATGCATACGGCTAACTGTTTTAATAGGCTTTGTAGAATTGATGTTATCTTCAATTGAAAAAACCATGTTCTTCAGGTGGTCGCTAACCGAAGGTGGTCGCGTAACCGGCGAAGTGACCCTACAGCGAGGTAGAGTTGTAAATTCAACAACAACTTTCTGAGACAATGTCCCTCAAATCTATCTCCGAAGCAGAAACCTATAAGTATCTTGGTATGTCACAGTCACAGTCATTGGGTATTGAGGATGAGGGCGTAAAGCGGGCGGTGAAGGAGCGCTTCTTTTGTCGCCTGACAATAGTACATTACTACAGAGGCCGGGAAGTAAGGGGTTCCCGGCCGAGTACATATAAACGGCCGAGCGTAGCGAGGACGGATAGTTATGAGGCTGGCAACCCCTTTTCACGCCGAGGTACCTATGTATAGTGCTTTTCTCAAACATGCAATGAAATAAATTACAATAACTCCAAGAAATCAAACATTAATTTCTAAAGAAAGTTCTAGATAAAAAATATAATGGTAGGTACTATTTCTTCGTCGGTGTTTTCGTTGGAA
The DNA here is from genome assembly GCA_963854355.1 of Epinotia brunnichana. NCBI lineage: Eukaryota > Metazoa > Arthropoda > Insecta > Lepidoptera > Tortricidae > Epinotia > Epinotia brunnichana. The sequence goes on along the minus strand of OY977939.1, from coordinate 14,516,350 downwards.
CTCATATTAAATAACAAAATCAACAATCTCCACTTATAATAAAACTCTAGAATCAGCCAGTTTGAAACTAAGCTTTTGGTTGTCACAAATGTTCTCAGCATCCCGTGAACGGAAAAATATGAAACATTTTTTGTAGGTACATTATTATTCTAGCTGCAACTTAGGATAGTTTTTATCCGACTGCGACAATTAAATAATTTTCCGAAATATACGACTTCATTTAATTTAACATTTATTTTTATTGAGATCAAACGCTGCTCCAACTGTCAGCTATAAGAAACGTCAAAAATGGCGGAATTGCTTTGCCTTTCACTTATTAATAATTTAAATCCCGTCTACGATAGACCTTTACGAGACAAATGCTAAAATATAAACCATAAAAAAATATTCGATTCTGCCTAGCTAGCATACTAGGTTTTATGTCGGCGAAAATGTACTGAAACGTCACGTAAAACGCGACATAAAGCCTAGTGTGCTAGCCCCCCTGCCTAGCTAGCACACTAGGTTTTATGTCGGCGAAAATGTACTGAAACGTCACGTAAAACGCGACATAAAGCCTAGTGTGCTAGCCCCCCTGATATGAGAACTTATATGCGCAAATGTCGTATTATGTCGTAATTTCAATAAATGAAATCAACAAATTTAAACAATATAATTAACATGAATTTGTTTTTTTTTGAATGGCAATGGCACGCGCTCTGCGCATTCAGCCAAAGTACCTGCGGCGCTACCACAAAAACCGATACTCAATGTTCATATATTTGCATCCCTGTCACTCGAGTATGGTTAGTGCGACAGAGATAGAGATACCCGAATATTTTTGAATTCCGAAGTTCGTGGTTATAGCTCAGGAATTGAAAATATGGTAAATAATCATAATGTATTTTCTCGAAAAAGAATTTAAAATAAATATAGTCAAATGGAGAAAAAAACAACGCAAGAGGTTATATAGGTTATGACTAAGTTATAAGAGTCCAAAGTTTTAAGAGGGGGTATGTTCTGTCCCTTTTCCGCAAAACGCACCTTCATATGAAACGATTGTTTTTTACTATGACGCTCGAGGATATTGACGTCACAGTTCCTGATCGTTTTCTCACTCTAACGAGCGACATTAAAACGGATGTAGCTTCATAATTATTTGAGATATTTGAAGGAGTTTCGTTATCTTCTATCTATCTATACATAATAAATGCCTATGTCCTGACTGACTTATTCACTCACTCACTCACTCATCAACGCACAGCCGCAACTACTAATCTTAGAGAGTTGATTTTTGCACAGTATGTTGCTTTTATAACGTGGGCTAGGGATAAAAAGGGATTTTTGAAAATTCCACCCCTAAGGGGGTAAAATAGGGGTGCAAAGTTTGTATGGTAGAACCTTTTTTTTTTGAGCTAGAGACTTAAACTTTGTAGAAAAAAATGTTATTAGAATACAAATTAAACACTTTCAGCGTTTTGGAAAATTCCACCCCTAAGGGGGTAAAATAGGGGTGCAAAGTTTGTATGGGGGAAACATTTTTTTTTAAATAGAGATTTAAAACTTTGTAGAAAGATCAGTCATTAGAATACAAATAAAGGACTTTCAGGGTTTTAGAAAATTCTACCCCTAAAGGGGTAAAATAGGGGTGCAAAATTTGTATGTGGGAAAATTTTTTTTGAGCTAGAGACCTAAAACTTTGTAGAAAGATTATTTAAATACAAAGAAAGTACTTTCAGCGTTTTGGAAAATTTCACCCCTAAGGGGGTAAAATAGGGTGCAAAGTTTGTATGGGAAAAACATTTTTTTTTTTTAATAGAGACTTAAACCTTTGTCGAAAAATTACTTATTAGAACATGAAAAATACTACATTCGGCGTTTTACAAAAATCATTTCCTAAGGGGGTTAAAAAAGGGTGCAAGGTTTGTATGGGGAACACTTTTTCTGACACTTGTCACTTGTCTAGACACTTGAAACTTTGTAGAAAGATTACTTATAAAAATACAAAAATAGAATTTCAGCGTTTTGAAAAAATCTATCCTAAGGGGGATAAAAAGGGGTGCAAAGTTTTTATCAGGGAAAGCTTATGTTTTCGAGTTAGAGACTTAAAACTTTACAGAAAGATTACTTATTAAAATACAAAAAAAAAACACAAATCGTTTTAGAAAATTCTACCCCTAATAGGGTTAAAAAGGAGAGCAAGCTTTGCATGGGCAACACTTTTTCTGAGTTAGAGACTTAAAACTTTGCAAAAAGATTACTTATTTTATTAGAATACTAAAAAAGAACTTTCAGCGTTTTAGAAAACTCCATCCCTAAGGGGGTTAAGAAGGGTAGCCAGTGTTGTGTGGGAAAAACTTTTTTTTTTAACTAGACTTAAAACTATTCGAAAGGTTACTTATTAAAATTAATAATAAAGTACTTTCAGAGTTTTAGAAAATCCCACCCCTAAGGGGGTTAAGAAAGCTTTGTATGGGCAACACTTTTTTTCAGCTAGAGACTTAAAAAAGACGAAAAAAGTTCTTTCAGCGATTAAAAAAAATCAATCTCTAAGGGGGTTCAAATTATAAATGGCAAGCAATAAAATTCTAAAGTGTGAGTAAGAGATTTTTAACTCCGGTCTTATTCTGTACGTTAAAAGACTACAAAACTGATTTCAGAGTTTTTCCAAATTCATCCCCTAAGAGTGTTAAAATTGGTTCAAAGTTTGAGTATTTCAAGACATTTTTAAAGTATGAAATTTTATACTTTGGTTTTAGACTTTCACAAACTAGAAAATGAACATCAACGTTTTTTTTTAATTATCCCCTAAAAAAGGGTTCAAATTTTGTATTGAGAGAAATCATTTTCTAAGACGATAAAAAGTTCTACGCGGACGAAGTTGCGGGCAACAGCTAGTGCACAATAAATCAAATAAAATAGAATTACAGAATGAAAAATTATTAATTTTGCCTCCAATATGATTAAAAAAATATGGATTTACGTATGCGGTTTGAGTAGACATTTTTACCGCTAATATGTAGATGAAATAAATTAAATGTGTATTTTTCTAGTTAAATTGGCAATTTAAAATAATTGCAATTTGTTAATAATGTGTTATTTGTTATGTTCAAGTCGATTCTACATAAATAAAACTGCAAAATATAGCAAACATCATTTGTTGTTTTTTTAATAATCGTAGTGGCAGAAGGTCACAACGAACCATATAGTACTAACAGACGCTCGAATATGGTGCGTCGAACCGACGGACAGGTGCGGTGCGCTCGACACGCCACACCACCGCACCGCACAAAGACGGCCAGTGCTTTTCGTGCTACCGTACAGTGATCACGTCGACATTCCTCCGACTTTATCCAATAAAATATGCAGCTCTAAGATTAAAAATTTTTTTTTACTTCCTCTATGGTGTCATGCGGGTAACCCGTTTTCCATTTTTCTTACCTAGCCTCCCAACGCGATAATATACGTAGTCAATATAAGTACAATTTAACATTGCCTTTGGTAAAAAATAAAACTTACGACAAAAGCACATTTATTAGTGCCATTCGAGTTTTTAATCAGCTTCCTAATTAAATAAAAATGTTGGGTGACGTAAAATTTAAATGTAATTTAAACACATGGTTAAATAAGAAAGGTTTCTATTCATTAAAAGATTTTTTTGAATTTTCGTCTTAAAGAAAAAGATTTTATTATATACCTATTCGTTTTGTTTTCCTTAGTTTTAAGTAAATATTGTACACCCGAAATGGGTAACCGTTGGGACCTAACACTTGTATTAAATACCATCTATGTAACACGGTTAAACAATAAAGTTTTTTCTATTTCTATTTCTAAAATTATTTCCAACGCTTGACTGGGGGGACATCTTTGTTGCAGTAAAGGTCGTGAGTTGAGTCCCACAAACAAGGAAAATCTTTGTAAAGTTCTAATACTTCCACAATTAATCTTTTTTCCATAATATTCACGGCTTCTTGGCCTGGTGACATTGTAACGTGTGTCTCGCTCGGTGGTAGAACCGCGACTAAACCTCTGAACGGTGCGGTGGCCCGTACACATGAGCGAACTTGGTGCGGACCGCACCAAATCATGTGCGGTGGCCCCTACACATGAGCGAACTTGGTGCGGCCCGCACCAAATCCTGTGGGAGAACCATCGAACCGAGCGCACCGTCAATAATAATAATAATGTGCGGCGGACCGCTGAACACACCATCGAATATGGTCCGGAGCAGACCAAGTTCGCGGTGCGGAGCGCACCATATTCGAGCGTCTGTTAGTACTAATAATAAAGCAAATGTTGCTTATAGTTTTTTTAATGGCTGAACGCCGTGATGCTGTGCCACTAATAAATGTGGAATGGAAATTAAATAATTAACTTTCAAGACAAAGTTTTAACCGACTTCAATTCAGTACTCCGCCAAGCCACATGAACATTTCCAAGTTTTTTTTCTAATTTACCACATTCCGTAAGCAAATGCGTTGATTTTTAGACCAATAAACCAAATCGCTGTATGTGGGCCGATAATATTTGAGGACTTGCGTCAATTCCTCAAGGATCTCAAAATTACCTTTGGCACTTCATTGTTTGCTATTTCAACGGAATCATATCGGAATCTGTGACGTACTTTTATATTATTTGAAGTACATCATTGAGAAGTTCCACAAGCCACCTGTAGTCTTCATCATCAATTCCACTTCACCAAATTTATGATTTCCGGGTGTAAATACACGAGTTATAATAGAAAATACTGAAATTACTACACGTGCCTAATATATTTGAGGAGTTCCCTCAATTCCTCATGGTTCTCACCATCCAACTGGGGCTTTGGAAACAATGGGACCAATCTGAAAGCATATACTTTCAATTAAAAAAAGAATTTTACTAATCGGTTCATAAATGACGGAGTTCTGAGGTAACAAACATTAAAAATAAAAAATAAAATAAAAAAATAAAAAATACATCCGAATTGAGAACCTCCTCCTTTTTTGAAGTCGGTTAAAAAGACCATCTTGCAGGCTTTAAGCCGCGTCCGCTGCGCCATGTTTTCGTGGTTTTCAAACGTCAAACATGTTTTGCCAATCAAAACAAAACCCTATTTGTTTGCCGAAAGTGACGGAAAACATGTTAGATGTTTAAAAACATGGAAAACATTGGTGCAGCGGACCCGGCTTTAGCCTCCAATTTTGCATGAAATGTCATTATGTGTCTCTCGTCTCTCCGCACCTGAAACGTGATACTTCGCTGCCTATTATAAGGAACATGTTTGAGAAAAAGTACTTAATAATCTTAATAGTCTTTTGTCGGGCGGGCGGCAACAAGGTGCGCACCTTCAACGCCTGGGTGATGCCCTTGCTCACCTACTCCTTTTTGCGTACTAAGATGGACTCGGACTGAGCTGGATGCCCTGGACCGAAGAGTTCGTGTATCTCTTACTGCGCATCGCATGCTACTCCCACGCTCGTCTGTTATGAGACTGTACATCTCGCGGAAGTGTGGAGGTCGCGGCTTTTTAAATGCCAAAGACCTCCACAATCGCGAGGTGTACAGTCTCAGGGATTATTTCCTAAACGACGAGTGTGGGATGCATCGCGACGTAGTAGCAGTAGACGGAAACTTCACCCCGCTCTCCTTGGCAAACGAGAATTGGCGCAGACTTAAAGTAATGAGCGCCGAGGACCGCCGGGCGGTGTGGAGGAGCAAGGAGCTTCACGGGCGGTTCTGCAAGGCCCTCACAGGGCCCGATGTAGATCTGCTCGCATCGGTGAACTGGCTACGTTTCGGGAATCTCTTCGGGGAAACCGAAGGTTTTGTCTGTGCAATTGCGGACGAGGTTATCATGACGAACAATTACCGGAGGTATATTCTGAAGGACGGTACGCTCGACATTTGTCGGGCATGCCGCCGTCCCGGGGAATCACTCAGGCATAATATCTCCGGTTGTGGTCATCTTGCTAACGGCGAGTACTTGCACAGACATAACCTTGTAGCCTTCTGGCTACAATTACCAGCAACTTGCTCTGCTATACGGTCTTGTGGTCTCCGAAGTGCCTTACTAAATATAAGTACACACCTGTGCCAGTTCTCGAAAATGGTCGTGCCACGCTCTATTGGGATCGATCTGTCATCACGGACAGGAATATTCTTGCCAATATGCCTGATATCGTGCTGACAGATCGATCGAAACGCCAGGCAGTGCTCGTCGACATCACTATCCCCCATGACGAGAACCCCGTGAAGGCCGAGAAGGACAAAGCCAGCAAGTACCTAGACCTGGCTCACGAGGTAACCGCCATGTGGGATGTTGATTCAACGGTCATCGTCCCGATAGTCGTTTCGGCGAACGGTTTAATAGCGAAGAGTCTCGACCATCACCTCAAGAGACTCTCGCTAGATGGCTGGATCAAAGGTCAGATACAGAGATAAAAGCAAAAAATATAAATGAAATAAAATACAGGAAGAATATGATTAAAAACCTACCTACTAACACACTGAAATAAAACACTCACACATTGTGCACTATACTTGGCCGTTCTCAGACCGGTGCTGCTTGCGCCAGTATGTGTTGAATTCGTCACTGAAATCACGAGCCACTAACGATAAGATTTCATTTTTGGTAGCTAGTATTCTCGCCCTAAAGGCAGCAGACCTGGTTCTCAAGATGGCGAAGAAATCAGGAATTCTCGCATCGGCGAACATGCCCTTCGCACTGCAGAAACGTGGCAATTTCAGAAAAATACGAAATGCATTATTATACTGCACCCTTAGTAGCGCGTTGAACGAGTGCGTGTACCTATTCCAAAGCTGGCATGTATAAAAACATTGGCAGAAAGATTTAAATAGGGTCACCCTTACCTCACTCGAACAACGCGCAAAGGGTCGAGCCAACATATTACACCGCACGGCGAGAGCCCTGCGTTCCCTCTCCATATCGGCATCATCCTTTAAGTATTCACTTAAGATAGGCCCAGGTATTTAAAGCTCTTTACAACCCGAATCGGTGCGCCGCTCATACACACCGTAGGTATCAACTCCGGACCACTTCCAGCCCTGAAAAAGAGCATCTTGGTCTTAAGCACGTTATATTTCAGGCTGTGGCTGCTAGCGTAACGCTCACAGATGTTAAGCAGTTTAACAATACCACCTATCGAAGGGCTGAGAAGCACCATATCGTCTGCGTAGCTCAGATTGTTAACACATACGTTGCACATACGTTACCAATATGGCAACTGATGGCAACCGACGTTGGAGCCATGCTATGGGAACTTAGAACTTAATTCAAATCCAGTTTTTTACTGAAAACAGTGCCGCCTAGACTTTAGGCTCTGAACTCGCTGAAGCTGTAGCGATTGTAGCAGGGCGGCCAATCTTAGTACTGTAGTGGAGTATTTCAACTAACGAAGTTTTGAGTATCGCAGAAGAGAAGAGCGCCTGTACGCAAGCATCAGGGCGGCCAATCTTAGTACTAGTTGCGCGGTAATGACAGCATAATAAGTCAACTAGAGGCTGTCAAGGTATTTCAAAATTCGCCGTGTTGTCATAAGACATCAGTAGCCTAGGGGTACAGACGGAGGTATTTGGAGTCGATGAGCCGGGGTTCAAACCCTGCGACCGACGCACTTTTTGTATGTTTTAACATTGAAGTGGAGTATTTCAACTAACGATTCTAGATAGCGCATCAATTACAGGGTTACCGTTTTTAGGCCCAGAGATTGTTCTCTATTTCAGTATATAACAAAGTACTTTGTGGCAAGCATTAAATGCCTTCTCAATTTGGTCGAGTTGCCTGTCAATCTCAGTATGTATTGTAGTCTTTGGTTGAAGCCTCTCAGCCAAAGAGAATATAACCACTACCAAAGAGAATATAAATAAGAGACGGGACTTCGAACAAGGTTTTGGATGACAGTGACATTGTCGTTTGATTTTGACATGACAACTCATTCATACTTTAGCTGTTTTGAAATACCACAATACAAATAAAAATTAACGTCCAATGCGGAAGTAGACTTATTAGAATAGAATAATTGTGAAATAAAATGTATGAAATATGTGTTCTCCTTTTATTATTTCATTAATCGGATTAGTGTCAGATTTTGTAAAGCAATTTTCCGTTCAAGCAATGGACACATCTCTAATCATAATTTATCGATAACGTTGGGTTCTAATATTATCGATATCGATAACGTTAAGTACTACAGCCCTACTATCGTCCTCGTTCGTTAGGTTGGTAAGTATACTTCCGCATTAGGCGTTTATTTTTATTTGTATTGTGGTATTTCAAATTAGCGAAAGTATGAATGAGTTGTCATGTCAAAATCAAATGACAATGTCACTGTCATCCAAAACCTAGTTCGAAGTTCCGTCTCTTAGAACGTAGTGGTCAAGTCATTAATCCTTAAATTGTAGACAAATTGGGGCTGACAAATCATTACATGTATAGACCCCATCAAACGAATGTTCGAAAAACAATATTTAAGCCGCGTCCGGGAGCCAATAATGTACAGCCAAATAATTTACAGCCCGACTAAAAGTGGACGCGTCAGGCCGTACATTATCAGCCCGGACAAAGGTGGCTTCCAATTATTGCTCCGTACCGAATTTGTTCAGGGTGATAATGCACGGCCCAATAATGTACAGCCCAATAATACGAAGCCACAAAAAGTGGACGCGTATTATCGGGCCGTACATTATCAGCTCGAACAAAGGTGGCTTCCAATTATTGCCCCGGACCAAGTTTGCTGGCTGTCAAAAGCGAACTCTGCCTTAGTTCGGTTAGGTTAGGGTTCACTGGGACACAAGTCAGACCGGAAATAGCCACCCCGCGAAGTGGGGTGGCGTCGACCCGCTGGAGACTTTTTAATGGACGCCAATTATTGGGCTGTACATTATCAGGTCGTACAAGATTGGCTTCCAATTATTGCCCCGTACCGAATAGGGAACATTACGCAAAGCTCTGCGTAGGGAGCGACACTAACACAACCCGTAAACAAACCGGTGCCGGTTAATGTACGGCCCAATAATTGGCATGCTCTATATCATGTCTCTTTTTAACTTATACAAAAAGAGAGAGATAACGATAGATGGACGCGTATTATCGGGCCGTACATTAACCGGCACCAACAAACCGCCATGACGTACAATGTCATATTTATTTACGTAACAAACAATAACGAATAATTGATGAAAACGCGTTAAACTACAATCGTTTTGTTATCATTCGTGTGTAAAATACCTGTATTGTGATATTAAAATGGCATCCTATAGCCATTTAAAGGTGGATGAGGGCTTTTTTTGCTTTACAACGTATTGCCGCTTCCCATAGTTTTCATATCATCGTTTCCTTCGGAAATGAATGATGCCCTTCATTCTTGCATCCAATTACGCGGCACTGGTGCATTTTATTCATTGAAATATTTTCTTCACTATTTGATCCAGAGCTTTGAAGGACTTGTCAAAGTTGTCAAAAAAACTGTTTACTAATTGTGTTAGTGCTGCACTCTGGCGGCAGAACATTGCAGTAATGTTCTGCCGCCAGAGGCAGCACTACCACTAATAGTAAACCCGTATAGAATATAGGGATTCACACACACATGCACAATTGAATGTCTAACGAGTGACAAGGATGCTTGCATAGACAATACCGCAAGTGGGAACGAGATACAATGTCAACGCTGCTAGTGTCGCCACCAACGAAGAGTTTTGCGTAATGTTCCCTATGGACGCGTATTATTGGGTGTACATGGCTGTACATTAACCGGCACCGCCGCGTCCACTGCGCCGTGTTTTCGGTGTTTGCAAACATCTAACATATTTTTCGAACAGAAAAGGGGCGTGGCCAACATGTTTTTGTTTAAAAACATAGAAACATGTTTTCCGTCACGGATGGAAAACATTCCCCGCGTTCATGTTTTGTCATGGAATGAATTGTACTGGGACATAGAGGTAGAATATCTACGTACTGGGATGACAGATGCCAGATGTCAAAAGAAAAGTGACAAACAATACATTGTTCACTCCAACCAAAGACGCAATGGACGTGCAACTGTACCCAAACATGTTTTGTAACATGTTTTGCTAACATGTTTTGTTAGTTTTTTGGCGGTGTTTGCCCAAATATTCATGGTGCATCTTTTTCCTTCCTACGGCAAATGAAAGAGAGGCAACGACGCAACGCGAACACGAACCCCCGAGTGTAGTGCGACCATAAAGGCGTGTCCGCTGCGCCAAAAAACTAACAAAACATGTTAGCAAAACATGTTACAAAACATGTTACAAAACATGTTTAGGTACAGTTGCACGTCCATTGCGACTTTGGTTGGAGTGAACGATGTATGGTTTGTCACTTTTCTTTTGACATCTGACATCTGTCATCCCAGTACAATTAATTCCATGACAAAACATGACCCCCTCCCCCGCAGACGAACGCGAGGAATGTTTTCCATCCGTGACGGAAAACATGTTTCTATGTTTGTAAACAAAAAACATGTTGGCCACTCCCATTTTCTGTTCGAAAAACATGTTAGATGTTTGCAAACACCGAAAACACGGCGCAGCGGACGCGGCTTAAGGGTCATTATTTCAGAGGCATCCAAAATTTAAAAAAAATTAAAACGCTCTTTTCGATTGTTATCTTATCATTATGGATGTGCACACATATATTATTAATAATTTTAATAATAATAGAGATCAAAAATTGTTATTTTTACAAAAAAACCTCAAAAAACTATATTCGTTAACGGTAACGAAAATGACCTTGATGACCACGGAAATGATCACATGCTTTTGTACTTTTTTAAGGTTTATGCTTATATAATCTGAATAATACTTCAAACACTGTTTAGGAATCATTAATCATAATCATTCGGAATAACAATCAACTTAATAGCACTTCTGGAAGATATAAAAAATAAAAAAAAAGATTAGGCCACGAAAGTGATGAATATTAACCGTCACATTCGTTACCTCTCCTTATTGAGTCCTTCGAGCGGTTTCACAGTAACGTTTGCGCCACCACGATTATAAAAGGCCGTATGCCGGTTGTTTTCAGTGTGAAGTATTGTTTTAGGGCCGGCATTTGAATTTCGCATTGTAGGTAGGGGAGAGGGAAGGGTGTCATTTTATAGGGGTTGGTCACCCCTTTCAAATGACACCCGATTTGTGTCTAGGAGACGCGTAGTTTTTTTTTAATACGTGTTTGAAGTCCAATTCTAAAGTATACAATTTTATCACGCATTATGAGGAGGGGGGGAAGGGTGTCATTGTATAGGGGTTGGTCACCCCTTTCAAATGACACGCGATTTGTGTCTAGGAGACGTGTAGTTTTTTTTTAATACGTGTTAGAAGTCCAATTCTAAAGTATACAATTTTATCACGCATTATGAGGAGGGGGGGAAGGGTGTCATTGTATAGGGGTTGGTCACCCCTTTCAAATGACACGCGATTTGTGTCTAGGAGACGCGTAGTTTTTTTTTTATACGTGTTTGAAGTTAATTTCTAAAGTATACAATTTATAGTCACAGAACCGAATCTGCTCACCCCGACTCCACGTGGTCTTGTCTGCCTTACCCCTAGAGTGTTTTTTATAAATCGGAGTTGTATGATTTACAATATTAGTTACAGAACCGAGTTTGCCCACCCCCAAAAAAGACTAATTTTGTCGTAAGTCCACTAATTTGGTTTTATAGAACATAACCTCAAAAAATAAAAAATAAATTTTCGTGGTAACTATTGATTTCCTAACTTTGGGGAGGGGTGGGGGGGTTTCCTACCCCCCCCCCCCCCCCTCCCCCTCCCACCCCCCTCCCTACAATGCGAAATTCAAATGCAACCCCGCGAGTCGTGACAGTGAAAAACGGAAGCAAATTTAAAAAAAACGCATGCTGGTAACACGAAATGTATGGAGGCGTCATAGGTACTTATAACTGACAGTTTATTTCATAGGTAAAATTGTTGCCATATAAAGCATTTGATAAAAATGCTATTGTCACGACTCGCTGGTCAGACTCTACCTTTGTGGTATCAACCACGAAAGTGATGTATGACCACAAAAGTGACGGACCACATAAATCACGAAAGTGATGACCACGAAAGTGACGACTAGCCATGGCCACTCAAACAGTTTTTTACTCGAATTGTTTGAAGGTTTAGAAAAGCGGTTTATTAAACTTTAAATTTAACCTCAGCAACCAGCAAGTCAGCATATTATTTTAATTTATTGAAAATAAACTTACCCAAATTCAACAATAACGAAGGTGATGCACGATCTTTGACACAAATTTCACAAGGTACATTATTAATGTATAACTTTCACGCAATCACAGACTACTAAGAATATACTACGTATCACGCAATGGCGGTTACCGACCAAAAACTTTACTGCAATGATTTGACACTTTATATTGATGTTGCAAACGTACTAGTATTTGAATGTGTAAAATTATTTGGTTAGAAACGTCATTAAATTTGGGTGACCACGAAAATGACGGTGTTTTTCGGAACAACACAAGAAGTTGGAAATTCTATAGATACCAGTAAATTTACTGTTTAATATTCTCTGAGGATATGGTCCATGACTATTTTAATAACAACTGTAAGTAAGCAATGATTTTTACTATATTTTGTATTTTTGACAGGAGCAGGAAGTTAATCATGTATCATCTGACGTTTACTCCAAAATTTGACTTTTTTTCAGAGATCCTTAGACTTAATTAAAAAAATTATATACTTATGACAGTAATTAGTTAAGTGCAACTATAATGCAAAAGAATAGAATATCGACTTTTCTCTTGAGATCATTGAAAAATAATGCCTGAACACAATTTCGTGCCTTGGAACAATGGCGCATAAGCTTCTTGGTGCGCAAATACAGGGTGTTTGGTACATCGTTTGCCACTTAAATTAAAAAAAGTTTTATTGCCTAGACCCGATTTTTTTATTTTATTGCAAGGTGTAATGTTGTACGGTTCTATCAAAATCAAAATTACCAACAAGTCGCGTCTAGTTATTTTTTTATTGACTCAGAAACGTTTTTCAAGGCGTGAAAATTTAATGAAACTGGAACTTTGATTATCATTTAAAAAAAAACTACAAAAAACCATGCTCTTGAAATTGTTTAAAAAACATCTCTTGTCTGTCCTCTTTCTAATGATGTACAATAATGCCATACAAACCCTACACAACTTCATAAACTTGTCAATTTTGTGCAATAGGGACGCATTAGGCTGATAATCGATGTGCGGGATAAAACGTTGTTTTTGGTAAACACCACGCGCACACCAGGTAAAAACTGTTAACTCCCTCTTACACAGTAGAAATGCATCATCCGTCTCTCTCTTTCATCGGATAAACAATAAACCGGTTCACAAAGCAGCGGTGAGGGCCCTTCGTGGAGTCAAATTTGTTAGTCGAGATTTGACTGTCTTTGGTGACTATTGCGTTTGTTATCCCATTGCAGCGTCGCGAATCATTTAATTCTAAAACCGTTATTTGTTTTTCTACGTTTTGTTCGTGTTATTGTTAAGTTTTGTTTTTGTTCAACTCTGACGTTGCTAGTTTTGTTGAGATTTACTACTTTGATAATGGCGACATTCTCTAATGAAGAATACGCGGACATGTTGATGGCATATGGAAGGGCCAATGGTGTTGCAAGAGCGGCACAAAGAATCTATCAAGAACGATTTCCTAATAGACGATTACCTACTCCTCATACGTTTCAAAACACTTACCGGCGCATACGCGAGACTGGGAATTTGAACATTAATGAACCAAGAAGGATTGTGGTGCGACACAATGTTCAAATTGATGAGCGGATTTTGGCACTGTTCGAGGAAGAACCGACTAGAAGCATTAGAAATGTAGCTTCGTTACTTGAAGTTTCTATCTGGAAGGTATGGAAAGTTCTTCGCCAAAATGACGGACACGATTTCCATTACACTCCCGTACAAGGTATGTAATTTTTAGTCAAACCTACAATCCGTACACGTACAAGCTAACATGCGACTTGCCTGCAATGCAAAGCCAATCTCGCTTCCTCACTTTGTCGCCTTTGTTATGCAGGTAAAGGCCGTGATGTCACTCACGTTAGCGTGTACAATCATAACAATTTCAAATTAAGTCTTGAATTGACAATAAGTAAAACATTCTTACGCGTATTTTATGGTTACAGGTCTGGAAGATAACGACTTTGCGAACCGTGTCCGGTTTTGTCGTTTTATGCTGCATACGGATTTAGATGACCGGGAGTTCTTAAAAAGCATTCTATGGACAGATGAGTCCAAATTTACGCGGGAAGGAATTCTAAATTTGCACAACTTGCACCACTGGGCGCCGAAAGATGAAAACCCACGCGTCAAAAGGCAGAGAGCCTTTCAGAGGAGATATGACATCAATGTTTGGGCAGGAATCATTGGAGAACGGGTTATTGGACCCCACTTCCTACCTAATAATCTCAACGGGGATAATTACCTCGAGTTTTTGCAAAATGACCTACCTGAGTTGCTTGCTGAGGTACCACGGTACAATGAAGATAGGCGTATCGTCTTCCAGCAAGATGGTTGTCCGGCACACTGGAGATTAACAGTTAGGGAGCACCTAGACAACGCTTTCCCGAATTCGTGGATTGGAAGAGATGGTCCCATCCCATGGCCGCCACGTTCCCCAGACCTAACCCCGTTGGACTTTTACATCTGGGGACGTGCGAAAGATCTGGTATACGCCACGGAAGTTCAATCCAGAGAAGATTTATCCCAACGCATACAGGCAGCATTCGCCGTCATTAAGGAAGAAGTTCGATAACGAACCACCACGATCGAAATAAGGAATAGGGCCTACGCATGCATACGATTAGCGATACAGAAATATATAAAACAATACGAAAGCTTGAAAATAAGAAAAGTTCTGGTCACGATGAACTACCTCCGACTCTTATAAAGCAATGCTCCAAAGAATTAACAATCCCCCTTACATTCATCGCAAATCAATCAATTTGTGAAGGTGAAATGCCAGACCTTCTTAAATTATCGGTAATTAAACCAATTTTTAAAAAAGGGGATCCCAGTAACCCAGCACAATACCGCCCGATAGCTCTATTGCCCACATTTGCAAAAATATTAGAGACAATAATGACTAGCCGGCTATACACATTTTGCGAGAAATTTAACATTTTATGTGAGAATCAATATGGATTTCGTAAAAATAGATCAACGATACTAGCTGTCTATAAATATGCTCAAGAAATATATAACATCATTAATTATAAAAACTATGCCATCGGCGTATTACTAGACATGAGCAAAGCCTACGACAAAGTATCCTATAACATTTTATTAGACAAGCTTTACAACATTGGCGTGAGGGGTATTGCTCATAGATGGTTCCAATCTTATCTATCAAATCGAAAACAGTTTGTCCAAGTAGAATATCATAATTCTCAAACTAAGGTAATAGAAAACGTAAAATCAGAAAGTAGGATACTATCAGGATCAATACCACAAGGAAGTAATCTCGGTTGCCTCTTATTTTTAATTTATATAAATCAGCTTCCCAAAATATTAGACCACACTTGTGTCCTTTTCGCAGACGATATTTCAATAGTCTTTCCTTATTCTACTCGTAATAATAACCTAAATTCCCTTTTACACAATATTCTATCCAAAGTTGTCGATTGGCTACATCTTCACAACCTTGAATCGAATTTAGATAAGACAAAAATTATGCAGTATAAACCACACCAAAAAAACAACTTAAACACAAATTTTACCTACATTAATCAAACATTAGAATGCATCGACTCAACGAATCTTCTTGGACTCCAAATTGACACAAACATGAACTGGAAATCCCACATCCAAAAAATTGCTTCAAAACTATCAAGCTTTACCTATGCCCTAATGTAAATTAAAAAACATACCAATCTCAATACAGCACTAAGTGCCTATCACGCATTTGCCCATTCCCGGCTACGGTATGGAATTATCATGTGGGGCAACAGTACAAATGTGAACGATCTCTTTGTGTTGCAAAAGAAATGTATAAGGATCTTAGTCAATATATACCAAACAGATAGTTGCAGACCACATTTTCCTAAACTCAATATCATGACCTTGACCTCTTTATACATACTAGAGCTATGTAAGTTTTTAAGAAAGCATAACACATTATTTCTAGACCAACAGAGACCGACTACCTCAAACCTACGTCCCAGAGATAAGATTCAAATTCCAGCATCTAAATTAAAAATGCACGCCTCTAGTCCCCACGTAATGTGTATCAAGGTGTACAATAAACTTCCAAAGATTATAAGGGACGAGGAGAACAATAAATTATTTAATAAAAAAGTCACCAAATTTCTAATTAAAAACTGTTTTTACTCACTGCAAGAATTTTTTGAAAGTTAATTACTGATATAATAGTGTAGGTATAGCTATAGCTAGATTAATAAATATTTGTAATAATTAGCATAAGATTATCTTTGCATGCTCACCGTTTTGTATAAGTTTAACAATTAAGAGATAAGCACCTTAAGCTGTTGCAAATTAATACATTTTAGTTTTAGTTATTTAATATTGTACTGCCCTACAGGGTTTCATAGCTGAACATATATAATGTACCATCTTGTATTTACCTATGAAAGCAATAAAGATACTGATTACGTAATGAGGGAAGGCAATTTGAGCAAGATTTGTGAAATTATGTTTTTTACAAATTGTAATTAATAAGTGTAATTATGAATAAAACTTAATTAAGATTATTGCCTAGTTAGTGTGTTATTTACACAAACTCCTAATAAGTATCAAATTAGCCTAACACGTCCCTATTGCACAAAATAGACAAATTTATGAAGTTGTGTAAGGTTTGCATGGCATTATTGTACATCATTAGAAAGAGGACAGACAAGAGATGTTTCTTAAACAATTTCAAAAGCATGGTTTTTTGTAGTTTTTTTTTTAAATGATAATCAAATTTTCAGTTTCATTGAATTTTCACGCCTTGAAAAACATATCTGGGTCAATAAAAAAATAACTAGACCCGACTTGTTGGTAATTTTGATTTTGATAGAACCGTACAACATTACACCTTGCAATAAAATAAAAAAATCGGGTCTAGGCAATAAAACTTTTTTTTAATTTAAGTTTAAACTAGTCGCTCTCTAGGATTTTTCAAAAAAAATTAAAAAAATATCATAAAAAAATCCGTGGGCCTTAGATTTTTTTTAGGAGCCTTAGGAGGAAGCAAATGACCCCTTCTATCCCCCATTTTAATTTAGCAAACGATGTACCAAACACCCTGTATAACTAGCGTAATGACATGTGCTAAAGACGTGGCAGTATGGCCCATGGTCTTAGCCTGTTAGAAAGGACGAATTTAAAAAAAAACAATGACATGTGTCATTCAGTTTGTCCTGCCAATCTAGTCAGCGAGACAGCGAGGCACACATCATCTTGTTGTGTACAATCGTTTATATCACGCTACCGCTTTTTATTGAGTGAGAACTGCTGGTGTAACGGCTTCGTTAAAAATGTTTAAACTTAATAGATCAATATTAACATTTGCTCTTTTAGCATATGCCGCAGTTGTAGTATTGGGCCATTCACACGCTCACTCTCACGATGAGCAACCGTCGTTCAAGTATTCGCAAGCCGCAAACGAACAACATCAAACAAAGCCAGAACAAAAAAAGATAACAGAATCAAACTACGACTTGTACGTGAACGCCTTAAGTTCTACGGTCTTTATAAGCATAGTGCCCTTCTTTATACTTTTCTTCATTCCAATAGATGGAACTGTTGAGAAACAACCACTATTGAAGATATTATTATCATTCGCTTCCGGTGGGCTTTTGGGAGATGCTTTTCTACACTTGATACCACATGCCCTGGCAGCGAGCGGTGCGGAGGGCGGCGGGCACAGCCACAGCCACTCGCACGGCGGCGAGCACGAGCCGCACGACATCAGCGTGGGGCTTGGGGTGCTCGGCGGCATCATCGCGTTCCTGGTCGTTGAGAAGAGTGTGCGCTTGTTCAGCGGAGGACACGGACACTCCCACAGTGCGGAGAAAAAAAAAAGTGATGACAAATTGAAAAAGAAGGGTAAGGACAAAAAAGAGTCTGAGATCAAAATATCTGGATACCTGAACCTTGCTGCTGACTTCACCCACAACTTCACTGATGGATTGGCTATAGGAGCATCATTTATTGCCGGGAAGAATATTGGATATGTCACTACTGTCACCATTTTGCTTCATGAAATTCCTCATGAGATCGGAGACTTTGCTATTCTGGTGCAGTCAGGCTGCTCTCGGAGAAAGGCAATGATGTTGCAGCTGCTGACAGCCTTCGGGGCAATATCAGGAACCCTAATCTCTATTTACTTACAAGGCTATGAGGACAGTGTAGTATCAAAGCTTGTACTTCCTTTTACTGCAGGTGGTTTTATCTACATTGCCACAGTTTCAGTCATTCCAGAGTTGTTGGAGGGTGCAAACAAGCTGTCCCAGTCTATAAAAGAAATTGCTGCACTCCTGGCTGGAGTGTACATGATGGTACTTATTGCACAATATGAGTAGATATAAGTTATTTCAGTGTAAATATATTCGAATTTTATGTTTTACACTGTTATTAAACTATCAAAACATCACAATTATGATTTTTATTATCACAACTTTCCTTGTATACAGATATGCAGACAGTATATTTTTAGAAACCAGAAGTATGTTACACAAATATGTAAGTGAATAGGAGCATTGATAATTATTATGAATGAATGGATAGTAATTGATGAATTTACAAAAAATGTGAATAATCTATTGATTCTAGTGTGTAAAGTAGTCGAAAGATGCAATTACGGGGAGCTTGTTAAACAGAATGAGAGCCAGAACTATGCTAACAAAAAACTAAAAATTATCTGACCGCATCTAAAAATGCCAATAATTAACCCTAAGCAGATTAATCTCCAGCAGGCTGTATATTATTATAAAGAGGAAAAGTATGTGAGATTGTAGTTTCGTAAAATGTAAGTTTGTATGTAATGGGTAATCTCCGGAACACAAAGTACTTTGTTATCTCCGGAACCACTTATCTGATTTAAATAATTCTTACACCTGCATGCTTAGAATAATAACGCATAGAAACGCAGTTCACGCGCAACGGTGAGGCCACTAAAACTCGGCCATAAATGGCCCAGTACGCCGATCGGTGGAACAAAATTGGTGCGTATTAGCGCGTCTGAATACGAGTTGATCACAACTACATGAATCCATTTTATGCCTCACGCTTGGCGCGTCGGCTGTATGAAACTATCCTTCTATGCATTATTATTCTAAGCCTGCATGTAGAATGGACTTTCTGAATGGTTATAGGATAGGGTATATTTTATCCCGCGGGATTGCAGGTGTTCTTTTCTTTGTAATCCGCAGGCAGCTAGTTTTTAATAAAAAGAAAATTTGAAAAATATTATATTTATGTAAATTCCCAAATGTTTTATTTTACGCTATATATATTTCATTCCCTAATAAACCCTACCTTTGTGCAATAAATGTACAAATACTAGACTTCAACTTTAACTAGCCTGAATATAATTCTAATGGCAAAACACTAACATTATTATCTGACCACCTGTTACTATCTCATAAGGAGTACCAAGTTCAAAACATGCCTAATCTTCCCCAGCACCTACTGGCAATGCTGCCGTTGCCATAGGTTAATCATCAATGACAAAGGAATAACCACTATTATTGACTCATACATAACAAACTGAACCTGATAATAGCTTCAAAAACATGATAGGGTATTTTAAAAACAAACTTCAAAAAATGTTCTTTGAATCTTCACACTGCACAGGGAATTGGGAGACCAACAATAATGGAACTTAAAGTTATAGTTTCAATAAGTTGCTATTTTAATGTCAATTAATGATAAAGCAGCATTTCAATACACTGGTGCATTATATATCATGCACGGACGTACCGAGGTAGGTCTTCAGTGCATTACATACAATGCACGGACAGTCAAAGTGTTAATACCCATCAGGCCATCACAGCTCTACCATGCACTGCCATCAGTGCATGTTGACCCTTATTCACACATGTATATAATTCTACTGTAATGAGTGTGGGAATGGAGTAGCTCTCAGTTCATATAACATTTGATATAAGATATTTACATGGAAAAGCTGTCACACCCAATCCCATTCTAAGTGCGATTTAAGGTCAATACCAGTTAAATAAAAATGCAGTTTTGGGAGAATGTTACATTTATTTTATAATTTACTTCTTCTTAGACACACCAACAGTACGACCTCTCCTGCCGGTAGTCTTGGTGTGCTGACCGCGCACACGCAGGCCCCAGTAGTGACGCATTCCCCTGTGGGCGCGGATCTTCTTCAACCTTTCCAAGTCCTCACGGAGCTTCGAGTCCAAGTTGGAGGAGGTTAGCTGGCTGTACTTGCCGTCCACAATATCCTTCTGTCTGTTCAAAAACCAGTCGGGGATTTTGTATTGACGAGGGTTTGACATGATAGTGATAATCTTTTCGACCTGAAAGGAAATTAATATTTAGTCTAGGTTAATCCATCTGTAAACTTTTGGGTTTCATTTGATAACCGGTACATAGCTACCAAAAGATATATGGATATAAAAGAGCATAATTATAAGCAAAATGCAAGACCACGGTTACCTCTTCCTCGGTGCACTCTCCAGCACGCTTGTCGAGGTCAATGTCGGCCTTCTTCAGGACGATGTTTGAATATCTGCGGCCAACTCCTTTGATGGCAGTCATGGCAAACATAACCTTACGTTTGCCATCGATATTCGTATTCATAATACGAAGAATATGTTGAAACTTGTCCGGAATTACGAGCGACTGCAACAATACATTTGTTTAAGTAATCGGGAAAATATGTACAGACACACATCGTAACATTTCCAAAGCGAAACTGCAGTCAAAATTTAACAATTTTCACTTCACGATTAATAAGTATTTTGAGGATTATATACCATTTCGGCGAATTATTACGACCAAACGTCCGCAAGCACTCTACAACAACATGAAAAGGACGTCAATAATGTCAAAAATTATATGTCAAATCTGACAAGACAATGTTGCCAGTTGCAAATTATAAATGTCTATGGTTTATAACTTTAGTCACTATTCACTATCAAATCTATCGAGCTACATTCGTAAAATATAATAATAATAAGTTATTTCTAATAAAACGTGTATTTTCCAGAAAAATTGAGCCAGTCAGCATAAAACCACTAAACAAGTCTAGTATTAGAAATAAATTAACTGTCTTAACACACAGCTTTTCAATGAACTAATATTAATATAAGTATCTATATGTATTTATCTATTATATATATCATCGCCTAGTACCCACAACACAAGCCTTACTGAGCTTACCGTGGGCCTAGGTTGATTTGTGTAAGATTGTCCCATAATATTTATTTATTTATTTAATATAAAATTACTTAAAATATACAAGGCGGAATTTCATGAAGTGTACATAATAAAAGGAGAGAAATTTCATCTAATTTTATCAGTGAAACTGTGTAAAAAAAAAATTCTAGTCATAATTTATTTTTTTACAGAATTTTTAACATTTTAAGAAAAACTCGGGTAGTGCACCTAATTCAAACCGTATATTGCAGAGTATTAGAGTCTGACCAGCGAGTCGTGACAGTAAAAATTGGCGGCAAATTTAAAAAAAACGCATGCTGGTAACACGAAATGTATGGAGCCGTCATAAGTACTTACAACTGACAGTTTATTTCATAGGTAAAATTGTTGCCATATAAAGAATTTGATAAAAATGCTACTGTCACGACTCGCTGGTCAGACTCTACCAAGGGACAGGTTAATAATTTTTAATAACAATTGAAAACCGACTAAAAGAAAAAAATCGCAAAGATTTTTATTGTTTTTAAAAAATGGCTACAAAAATTACGAATTTTTAAAGAAAAACACAATTTCGTGAAAAAAACGCGTGCAATTAGTTACAGTTTTTTTTTGCTTAGTATTAATCCTCACTTAATTTCAATTCTAAAACCGTTTACAAACTGTCTCAGACTTTGAAAAATACCACGCAAATGGGTACGTAAATCAAACCATAATTTTATCAATTTTAATCCTCTTAAAATCCTTAATGACCGCTTGATCTCAGGTAGTTGAAGGGTTTTAGGTTGGAGATAACAATAGGAAGAAAAGTAGTTCTAAAAATTGCGTAAATAAAATCATGTATTTTAATTAAAAGTCATAAATTCAATTGATAAACCTTTATTAAAGAAAAAAACTTATTTTTGTGTTGCAAAGGGCGTTCCCTGTATGGTATCAATTGTTCAAAATTACCTCCTCTTTCTTGAAGGCACAGTGTGGTCCGAGCTTGAATTTGTTGCGTAGCCCATCGAATCATTCCCAGATTATTTTTTATTTCTTGTGCAACATTCAAAATTCTGTCGTGCAACTCTGCTTCGGTATTGACGATTGTGTGATATACCCGTTGCTTCATATCACCCCAAAGAAAATAATCCAACGGCTTCATATCGGGCGATCTTGCAGGTCATCCAACATTCCAATTACATGTATTTGTAAGTGCTTCTCCTTTTTATCAGTAGCGTAGTATATATTATAATTATTATCTTCATAGTGGTAATGATTTCCAGTGAATAGAAAATTTCACTGCGAAATTACATTTTTCTTCAGTTACATGTTGCAATTTTGAATTTTATTTCAGTCTAGCAACATCAAAAAGTGAGTGTTCTTTCGTCGTGTGCCGGTTTCTTCAGATTTTCGGCTCCCATATTTATCTTTACCTTGAATTTAAGTTAGAACGCTAATACATGATGCAGCCCGAACCGATGTTACAACTAATACAAATATTGGAAAAGACAATATCTCCTGGTAAGTAATCATATTTCTTAGATTACGATGAGCATGGCGTTTCACTGAATTGTCAACCAACTATAAACGCCTAAATTTGCCTTGGACACAATGAACAAAACCATTTCAGTTATCTGATTCCATGTTGTACTAAAATGCGGCTTTTCGGCGACGCGCTCGCATTACATTTCTTTCAGGATGTAAATATTTTTTATGTGTAGGATAGAATCTTCTAGTTCGTAAATCACTTCTCTCGTTGCAAACGAAACATGCTGTTAATGTCCAACTGTTGGAAAGTTGACGTTATGTGCAAGTTAACACTACTCTCGAATAATTAGCTTCCGTGGAAAATTAGGCATTATAGATTATCACTTAGTTTAGTTGATAACCTCACTTGATAAGATGCCTTTATTAACAGGAATATCAGACATTAACCCTAAACGTTCTCATTTCAGCATAATTACGTGAGATCTTTTTAAAATTCCAGATCGAAATGAGTTGGAAGCAGCAGAGAAATACCTTGACCATGCAGCAGAAACAAACTTCACCACATTCATCAAGATGCTGTCGGATGTGCTGGCCCAGGGTGGAAACAGCCAGGTGGCGCGCATGGCGGCCGGCCTGCAGCTCAAGAACCACCTCACGTCCAAGGATGTTTCCCTCAAACAGCAGTACCAGCAGAGGTGGCTCGCCCTCCCTGAGGAAACTAGGCAATATATTAAGAAAAATGTAAGATTTTTTGTATCATTGCACAATGCAACTGCAATAATGTCCACCATTTGCTTTGCTGTTCATATTCTATTGATTTAATTGTATCATAATTATCATTTATTTCAAACACATTCTGTTACTATGTAGGTACCTATATACTATATGTTGTATTATCATTTTTACCCTATACATTGTAGTTTTAATTTCTGAGGAATGTAACAAAATGTCTACCTTAACCAGATTCATAACAAATCAAAAATATATCCCGCAAGAGTTAACTAAACTGAGGTTCTCTTGTCGGTTACAGCTAGTTTTCTAAGTTTGTGCTCTAATTATATCTCATCTTTGATTATTTATATAAATTAATGTTACAATATGGTGTTTCTAGATCTTATTAGCAACTGGTACTGAAGATACCAGGCCCAGTTCTGCAGCACAGTGTGTTGCATATGTGGCGGTGGCAGAGCTCCCGGTGGGCCAGTGGAATGACCTCATCCCTAGCTTGGTAGAAAATGTTGTTAATGCTCAATCCACGGAATTGAAAAAAGAAGCTACCCTGGAAGCCATTGGTAAGTTCTTATTATATTCTTATAGTATAATCTTAGACAATTTCAGCTTTAACTTTGGAGGGGGTTACTGTGTCAATGATGGTATCAAGGAAACAACATTAAACTGTGGAGTGATCAAAAAAGAATGCACAAAAGAGTAAATTCTTTAAGAAATATTAAGTAACTGAAATTCTAAAGGCTGTACTGTTATATGAAGCTCAGACAGGTTACAGCCACTGAGTAGGTATACAGGGTGGAAAGATAAGTCGGGCCCTGGAGGGAAACTACTTAAATCCTGAAGCTGGCTCATTTTACTTAAAGGAGACATTCCTTTATTTTTAAAAAGAAACAAAACTGCATTCAAAGATTTTCAAAAAAGCCTCAAACACGGCCGGGAATTGAACCCGGTCGAATCTGTCTAAAAATCGGAGTTCTTCGTTTTTTTTGCGTTAATTAATAGTTCAAGGTGTAAGGAACTATTGTTGCTAAGGAACTCTATATCTGCAATCACAGGAAAATGTTGAATTTCATAGTTTAATGTACGGAAATGGACCTTCCCATACTAACCCGCTTAGTATGTCTGTAGGTAAGTATGGGGAGATGTGACATCTGAAACTAGACGAAATTGGAAATTCGTAGTATTATTTATTTATTTTCATCATTTACATCAATCTTTTCAAAACTGTAATAAAATATCATTCCCATACTTAGGTACGCATATTAGGTAGGTACATACTGTTTGTACGAGGAGATCCATTTCCGTATTTAAACTGTGAAATTTGGCATTTTCCTGTGATTGTAGATACAGGGTTTTTTAGCAACAAGTGTTTCATACATCCAGAACTATTTATTTACGCAAAAAACCGAACTCAGAGTTTTAGACAGATTCGACCGGGTTCGATTCCCGGCCGTGTGTGAGGCTTTTTTGAAACTCTTTGAATGCAGTTTTGTTTCTTTTTAAAAATAAAGGAATGTCCCTTTTAAGTAAAATGAGCCAGCTGAAGGACTTAAGGTAGTTTCCCTCCAGGGCCCGACTTATCTTTCCACCCTGTATAATAATATTAGTTGGAAACAAACTTCCATGTCATTTTTATAAGGTTTTTAATTTATCTGACTGGATTCTGATAATATTGTTACAATAAAGGTACACTTGCTTGAACAGTTAGGTTTCCTGTAACAAGAAAAGTACTTTTTTCACAGCAGTTAATAACAATTTGGGCATAATAGAGTTTTAATAAATTTTAATTTAGTGATAAGTCATACTTTCCGGTTTGCCACTCGAGAAACTTTCGCCCCGAAGGCCATCGGTTCTACGTACAATGTGCCCCACCCACTGGCACTAAAATTTAGCAATTTGGAGAGCTATATTGGTTACCCTGGTTCTGCTGCGGATAGCCTCCTTTCTGATGTGATCATGCAGAGAATCTCCCAGCATAGTCCTCCATTGCTCTTTAGGTGACTTTCGGTGCCATACATCATCACTGGCAAGACACACTGGTCAAAGACCCATCTTGAGACACTGCGGAATATTTTACAAAAAGACGATTCGACAATTGACCTCTTTCTCAAAGTTGGACCTACCTAACTGGACAGTCTGTCCTAGGTATATATCTTATCTTATCTAGGTGAGGGCCCTATCGGATGCACTTTGACACAGTGGGATCTTTTGTACATTTGCCCTCTCCTTTATGCCTGCTCACAGGCTTGCTCCATCATTTCCACAAAACGGATGATCCAGTTCACGGCCATTACCAAAGTAATTCATTCCTTGTCTGGCAAGGGCATGATATTCACACAATAAGTGTTCCATAGTCTCATCCTCCTCATCACACATTCTACAGTCTACTACCTATAGTCCCATCTTGGCAAAGAGATCCTTGACCCCGAAGTGACCTGTGAACACCCCAGATATACTTCTGAGTTGCTTCCTACTGGATTTCCAGAGTCTTCTGGTCCAGCCCGAGTCCACTCCTTCTATGAAGAGCTTAGAGTGCCTAAAGCCAGCCTCATTCCTCCACTCGTGTTGGTGTTTGGTTTTGGTGTAAGCTTTAAAGGCCAATATTATGGTTCCCTGCGAGAGTCCCACAAATGGTTCTGGCCCTACGAAGTGATTTGTAGAGCCCCCTCTTGCAAGCTCATCTGCTCTTTCATTGCCGATGAAGCCCTTGTGCCCTGGTATCCAACCTAGTTGCACCTTATTGTGCCTTCCAAGCTTGTTTACTGCTTGGACGGCATTATAAACTAGTCTAGAATCCACTTTCAGCGGCGTAAGCACTTTAAGGGCCGCTTGACTGTCACTGAGTATATAGATAGTCTGCCCTCGCACTTGGCCGGTTTTATTGACCAAATGACGTAGCCGCATTTTCTGAGTAAGTTCATGATTTTCGGAGACTGCGGGCTTAACTTTTCTTGAACGTTTAAAGATGCCCTTACAGTTTTGCTGTCATATTTGATTTTCCTCTGAGCTCTCTGTAAGATTTTGCGACTCGGCCGGCCGTCTTTTTCTTTAATCTAGCCCCCTCAGAAAACTGGTTAAAGCTGGAATGTTTCCCTGAACCAGGAGAATCAAGAGAATAAATCCAATGCCCATGAAACTTACCAGATTGATTGACAGATATGTAAGACTTTAAACTAACCGTAAGATGCAATTGCTGTCTCGATTTTTTAAACATTCTACATATTTAAAACTGTCCAAATTTCATTCAGCATACGTTACTATACCTATTTTATAAAATTCCAGGTTACATCTGCCAAGACATTGATGCCGAAGTTCTCACAGAGCAGAGTAATCACATCCTAACAGCCATTATCCATGGGATGCGGTCCACGGAGCCTAGCAACCATGTGCGGCTCGCAGCCACACAAGCGCTGCACAACTCACTTGAATTCACAAAGGCTAACTTTGATAAAGAGAATGAGAGGAACTTTATTATGGAAGTTGTGTGTGAAGCTACACAGTCACTGGATATAAGGATAAGTGTTGCAGCACTGCAGTGCTTAGTAAGTATGCCTACAAGTAGTCTTGAAAATAGCAGAAAGGCTTCTGACCCTCTGAGGACTTTTGTATGTATTACTTATTTTCTAGACTCACATAAATAATCTTACCAATATTTTAGGTCAAAATCCTGTCTCTATACTACCAATTCATGGAACCATACATGGGCCAAGCACTGTTCCCCATCACCCTTGAGGCGATGAAATCTGAGGTTGAAGAAATATCATTGCAAGGCATTGAGTTCTGGTCCAACGTCAGTGATGAAGAAATAGACCTGGCTATTGAGGAAGCAGAGTGTGCAGATGCAGGTAAATAGCATACTGAACAATAATCCCCTGGCTGGGCTGGAATTAACTCCCTTCATTTGCTTTAATCATGGGCAGTTTGGGTTACTTGTTCCCATTTCAACCCCGAAGAGCCCATCTGCTCCACGGAAACTTCTCCGCTCGCCGGGTATCTACAGTACCTACCGGGTTTCCGACGGATATGAGCCGATTCAGACCGGAATGGCAGCGGGCGGCAGCAGCAGGCTTGCGACACCGCGGGCGGCCGCGCGTCGTCGCCTTTTATCTGTATACTTAAAGACGAGTATCGCTTGATAAGGTCGCCCGGCTGCCCGCGGCGCAGCGGGTAGAACAGCAACAGTCACCGCGGGCGGCCGCGCGTCGTCGCCTTTTATCTGTATACTTAAAGACGAGTATCGCTTGATAAGGTCGCCCGGCTGCCCGCGGCGCGGCGCAGCGGGTAGAACAGCAACAGTCACCGCGGGCGGCCGCGCGTCGTCGCCTTTTATCTGTATACTTAAAGACGAGTATCGCTTGATAAGGTCGCCCGGCTGCCCGCGGCGCAGCGGGTAGAACAGCAACAGTCACCGCGGGCGGCCGCGCGTCGTCGCCTTTTATCTGTATACTTAAAGACGAGTATCGCTTGATAAGGTCGCCCGGCTGCCCGCGGCGCGGCGCAGCGGGTAGAACAGCAACAGTCACCGCGGGCGGCCGCGCGTCGTCGCCTTTTATCTGTATACTTAAAGACGAGTATCGCTTGATAAGGTCGCCCGGCTGCCCGCGGCGCAGCGGGTAGAACAGCAACAGTCACCGCGGGCGGCCGCGCGTCGTCGCCTTTTATCTGTATACTTAAAGACGAGTATCGCTTGATAAGGTCGCCCGGCTGCCCGCGGCGCAGCGGGTAGAACAGCAACAGTCACCGCGGGCGGCCGCGCGACCTTTTCAAGCGATACTGTTCTTTTAAGTAGGTATTTAGATAAAATTTAACAGTAGATTGTGTGACAAGGGTCTAAAACAAGCCATATTACCACGAAATGGTTATTTCCCCGAAAGAAGTGAGGGGAAATTGTTCGAGTAGTAATATGGTTTTTAGACCAGAAGTTATACACACCACTTTTCACTTCGACTGCGAGAAAATAGTAAAAACAAAGACTATTCATCCACAATCAATAATACATTCCACGGCGAAAAGATTGTCCAATTTGGCGGCATGATTTTTTTAAAAAACTGCTTTGACATACAAAATATTGACACCAAGAATAAACGCTTCTGACCGTTTATAGGCGCGTCCAAACGGCATGATTGTGAGTTAGGGAATAAAAAACGCCTGATGTTTGAAACTAATTCTGTTTCCTGAATGGCCGATAGCAAATACAAATGTTTTTTAAAGGGTTTTGATTGGTGGATTTAATACGGTGAAGTGTTTTGATTGGTCAAATTAAAATGTTTTAATATTATAAATATGTATACATATTTTCCCTAGAGGCTAAATGTACTACTTTAGCCCCACTTGCTAAGCCTATATACCACACTTTTCGATCATGAGAAGTGAAAAATTATTTCTCACTGAAAGTGCTCGCCGCGTTGGCCGCTGCCATTTCAGTTTGAATCGGCCTTATGACCAAATCCATTGCCTTTTCCGTATCACGATTTAGTTTTGTATGGGTGTCTGCTTTGTAATTCTCCGTAGTTCTGTGTTTTTGATCCCAAAAGATGCGAAAAATTACCGTAAGCATGGTCACAAACACCTGGAGTTTAACCGTTAACTATTAGGGTCCATGTTCGTACTGGTTAGATTTTAAGAACACCTTGTAAATACCATAGTTGCAAGGAATAAATATGAATATTTTCAAACGGACCAGCTCTCGCAACCATACAACATGCACATTGCACAACAACGCAGCATTCACATTTGAGTTGAAGATCTTTACCTTAATTCTTCTTGTTATTGTCGAACAGGTCCACACTGGTCTTAGCTCGCTAAATGGGGCTCTGGCTTTATTGATACGTGCCTCAATATCGAATCCGTTCCTCCCCTATCGTCCATAATAGATAGCACTTGCTTGATTTGCTTTTACTTGATGAGCATGGGAGCTGTCTTTGTGTTATTAAATTCTGAACATTATTTGAAATAAAATAATACCTACTAATTATTACTGAGACTTCTCACTTAAGAATTTGATAATAATAAAAAAAAAACAGTTTTAGTTTGATAAGAATAAACAATGTCTCCTTATTAAATACCAGTGATGGAGCAGCGCCCATACAAGCCGATTCCCACCGGCTTGCCTAAAATTATTTTTAGCCAAACTTTACGCAAAAAAACCAACTCTGTTTTTTAGACAGATTTGACCTGGTTCGTTTCCCGGCCGTGTATGAGGGGTTTTGGAAAATCTTTGAATGCAGTTTTTATTTTTTCTAAAATCGGTATCGTGACTCCTAAGAGCAAATTTCCGTGTCTCTTGTAATTCGGATTTTCCCTCACTGCTCCATTTTAATAATACAGCCTGTATACTCTAAACACTTTCATAACATTTTTGTTCCGGGTTGCCCATCGAAAAATTTCACGCGCCGCCACTGTTAATACCCAAAGAGGCAGAGATTAACAGTCTGCAAGCTGTGTGAAGAACGAAAAGGGAAGTTCGTCACATTAAATGTGTAAAAAAATATATTTTTGGGATTCTTTATAGTTGTGGTCACATTTAATGTAATACTTTTTTATTACTTGTGCATATGTTCAATCTTCACTTCAGTAGGCAGGAGTGTAGTAGGACATCTTACGCTTCAGCAACTCTTGTCCTTCAACTCATTCTACAACTTCCCTAATCGCACTCACTATTCATTGGTCCATCACACGGTTTCGCACCAACTGGCCAAAAAGAAAATAGTAGATTTTACCCAAATGAGCTGTTAAAAGATTTAAACGCATTTCATTGTTCATCACTATCTTGATTTGTTGATTGTACTCAAAGCTTAACATGCGCGTTTATTAACTTTTATTATTACTTTACAATAGGTCGTCCACCAACACGAACCTCGAGGTTCTATGCGAGGGGTGCTCTACAATACTTGGCACCCGTTCTAATGCAAAAACTTACCAAACAAGACGACACTGATGATGAATTGGAATGGAACCCGTCAAAGGCTGCCTCAGTCTGTCTGATGCTGTTGTCCAATTGCTGTGAAGATGAAATTGTCCCACACGTCTTGCCTTTCATAAATCTGAATGTCAAACATGACAATTGGCGGTTCAGGGAAGCCGCGCTCATGGCATTCGGCTCAATTTTAGGCGGCCTCGAGTCTAATACTCTCAAACCCCTCGTTGAAAAGGCTATGCCAACCTTGATTGAGGCCATGTATGACTCCAGTGTGGCCGTGCGGGATACGGCGGCGTGGACGTTTGGAAGAATTTGCGAAATTGTACCTGAGGCAGCTATTAATGAAACATACCTAAATCCCTTGCTGGAGAGTCTCGTAAACGGATTAAAGGCTGAACCGCGTGTTGCGGCCAACGTTTGCTGGGCGTTCACCGGCCTGGCGGAGGCCGCGTGCGAAGCCGCAGATTGCGAGGAGGGTTCCAACCAGCCTAAAACATACTGTATGTCAAATTATTTCGACTTCATCATTCAACGTCTGTTGGAGACCACTGACCGCCAGGACGCCGCCCAACACAACTTGAGATCTGCAGCCTACGAGGCACTCATGGAAATGGTCAAGAACTCGCCCTCAGATTGCTACGTCACTGTACAAAAGACGACGATGGTTATTTTGGAGCGACTGCAGCAGGTACTGCAGATGGAGAATCATATCTCCAGCCAAGCGGACCGCTCGCAATTCAATGACCTCCAGAGCCTTCTGTGCGCCACTCTGCAATCTGTGTTGCGCAAAGTGACCCCCGAAGACGCGCCGCAGATATCGGACGCGATAATGACCGCGCTGCTCACTATGTTCGCGAGCAACGCCGGGAAAGCGGGCGGCGTGCAAGAGGACGCCCTCATGGCCGTATCAACCCTGGTGGAAATCCTAGGAGAAGGCTTCATAAAATACATGGAGGCCTTCAAAAGATATCTTTATGTTGGCCTTAAAAATCATCAGGAATATCAAGTATGCATAGCTGCTGTGGGATTAACTGGAGATATTTGCAGAGTGCTGAAAAATAAGGTGAGTTAACCTTTCGAATCCCCTGTCTCCCAGGAGAGCTGGTGGGTTCTAGGACTTATTTATGTCAAAATTCAGTAAATTTTCAGTGGGGTCTAGACTCTAGCTAGTGCATCGGGATTAAAATATTATTTGGGGTTAACTGAGATAATATTTAAAATGGATGAATAGATAGAATGGTATTAGCGGTTGTTTAAATTAGGGGTAAAATCAGTTTCCCAGATAGGTCATGGCGGGTAACTGTACTGTATTTAACATTAAAATACAGGTACAATGGTACCTCATTATGAAATTATAAATATGACCGTATTATCAATTTTATTTGACATGTGTAGAACGGTTCACTAATGTTTCCCAACCTAACGTTTGGCAACCTGATTCATTTCGCATCTTTTCATTTCCCAACCTCTTAATATTTCTGAAACTGTTAAATATTTCAGGATTTTTATAAACTAACCTAACCTATAGGGTTCTACACGATGGCCCTGAAATAAATCCTGAAATATTTACAGTTTCAGAGTTTGGGAAATGAAAAGTTGCGAAATGAATCAGTTTGCCAAACGTTAGTTGTGAAAAGAAGGTGTTCCCGTGTATAACATTGTGTGTGACATTTTTGAAATAACTTTATTTTTGACATTTTATGTATTCAAACTTATTTAAATTGATTTCTAATATGAACATTTTGACGTTTAATGTATGTGTGCATTACAAATAAATGAGTATGCGTATGAACATGTTAAGAGCCACTGGACTATAGGCTCCCTCGGGAGTTACATAGAAAGGTTAATAGTACATTACTTACTTAGGGCGGTAAAACAAAAAATCTCTCAGATCGGAGGCTTTCTTTATTACCGCCTGTGGTGAGTACAAAGTTATACGTCTCTCCCTGGCCAGGAAGTGCGATTTCCCGCACGCGTAGCGTGTGGTAATTGCTACTTTAAGGCCAGGTATGACGTAAAGATCGTTACAAGTTCAAATGTTACGCTTATTTGTGACTTTATGTTCAATTGTGTATTTTGGTGTGTTGTAGGCAATTGGCTTTTGTGACGAGATCATCGTTCTCCTGCTCGAGAACCTTGGTGACCCTTCCATTCATCGCTCGGTGAAGCCACAAATCTTGTCCGTGTTTGGAGACATTGCTCTAAGTGTTGGACCTGAGTTCGCCAAATACTTCGATGTCGTGATGCAAATGTTGCTGCAGGTATATTACGAGTCTTCTTTAAAAGCCATGGTTGAATGATATTTTTTTAACTGAAGTTTACTAACTTCTTGCACAGTCTTGACAGACCAATACTGAAACTTATGAATTGTATCCCGTAAACGTTTTATTCCAGGCCAGCAACGCCCAAGTAGACCGAAACGACTTCGCCATGGTGGAGTACTTGGGCGAGTTACGCGAGAGTGTACTTGAGGCGTACACCGGGATTATTCAGGGCCTGAAGGGTGCCGGCGGAGAAGTAAGTCCATTTTGACATTAACATTAAAAAAAAAACTTTATTGTTATTTCTTTCACGTATGAAATGTTAAGAGCATTACACATGCGTAGATCGGCGATGGTCCGCGAGGTCGGCCGGTCATTGGTTGGGTTGGGTGACCGGTTTCAGTGTAAAGTTTATGCCCTAAGCATAATAATCCGCGGTACATAACTCGATCCTGCGCACTAGTCGATTTCGGGTTAGACCGGGCTCTCTGGAGTTTCGTTTGCAAAAAGCACCGCAATCTGACTTCTGATATATATTATACTAGCTGTTGCCCGCGACTTCGTCTGTGTAGAACATGTTATCGTCTAAATGTTTGTTTAAGGTGGTTCGATTGCCATACAAAGCGTTATTTGACATTCGCAGGCTAACGGCGGGATATTTTAAGAAACTTATGTAACAAACTTTCATCAATTGGCTTCCCATTTGCGCCAAATTCCCCCTTTCCTAGAATAAACTTGTATAAACTAGATTAATTTGAGAAAAATAGTTTTTCCAAAATATCACGTCCCAAACCAATTTCTTTCCATCAAAAGGTTCATCCTCCATTTCACTCCCTTAGGCGGTGATTTCAAGAAATAAAACTATCCTATGTCCGTTCCCAAGACCTAAACTATCTCTAAACTAAATTTCATCTAAATGAGTTCATCCAAATTTTCACCCCCATTTCACCCGCTTAAAGGATGATTTCCGGAATGAAAATTATCCTATGTCCTACCTCAGGACTTTCACTATCTCTATACCAAATCTCCATACTATATATACTATATCCATACTAATATTATAAATGCGCAAGTGTGTATGTCTGTCTGTCTGTCTGTCTGTCTGTCTGTCTGTCTGTTTGTCTGTCTGTTACCTCTTCACGCCTAAACTGATGAACCGATTTAGATGAAATTTGGTATAGAGATAGTTTAAGTCCCCGGGAAGGACATATAATAGGTTTTATCCCAGAAATCTACCCTTAAGGGGATGAAATTGGGGGTGAAAAATTGTATGGAGCTACTTAAACTGCTGCACCGATTTGGATGAAATTTGGTATATAAATAGTTTGAGTCCCAAGGAAGTACATAGAATAGGTTTTATCCCGGAAATCATCCCCTAAGGGGGTGAAATGAGGGGGGGGGAGTGAAAAGAGGGGTGAAAATTCGGATGGAACCCATTTGAATACAATTTGGTATAGAAATAGTCAGAGTCCTGGGAAAGGACATAGGGTAGTTTTTATCCCGGAAATCCACCTCTAAGGGGATGAAATATATATAATAAGGGGATGATGGGACAGACAGACAGACAGACATACAGACACACTTTCGCATTTATAATATTAGTATGGATAGTATGGATGGATCCCAGACATCCAATAAATGGATGTTGCCAACCAGTTTTGTGGTCCAGTCTCCCCCCCCCACTCCCAAATATTATTAGTTAATTGCAAAAGTTAAGGTTACTTAGTAATACGTTTAAGTTTGTTATTAATTAATTAAAATAAATTGATATTTGATTTCTATTGCAAAAGATTTTGGGTTTAAAATATGGAATTTCATTAGAAAATAAGTACTTACAGATGCCTATATCCATACTTAATATAATAAATGCGAAAGTGTGTCTGTATGTCTGTCTGTCTAACTTTCTGCCTCTCTGCTTGGTACCTCTTCATGCCTAAACCGCTGAACCGATTTACATGAAGTTCAGCGGTTTAGGCGTGAAAATGTACCAGGCAGAGAGACAGACATACAGACACACTTTCGCATTAATAATATCATAGAGAAAATATACAAAGAGGCAGCATCCCATACTGCGGTCGAATAGTTCTGAGAAACTCTAAGAGATGTCGCTTGGAGCACCGCTGATGGCTATTAATATTTTACTGTATTCGAAATCTTAAATATTCGAAATTGTAAATGTTAACAAATATTAATTTTCACATAACTAACTTTTTCAAATAAAAACAACTAGACAAGGGCGTTAAAAGATCGTAAATCGAATCAAATTAATTTAGACTAGCATTTATTTGTGCGCCATCTAGTGAACTGCTTGACCTTTAGTGCAGTTTAGCTCGTAAGTGGAAAAAGTATCAAAACGCAGGATTCTAGTACGATAAGCGTCCATAGATGGAACTGTTTTGAACCTGTTTTGTTTACTAAATGTATTGTTGTGGTGTAAATATATGAAAAAAAACGTAGGTAACCAATTTATAAATAAAATAATAATAATAGGTAACCTAGTCGCTAGAACTTAACATACAAAATATTTGCCTGTGTCGAGATTCGAACCCACTACGTTGGCAGTTTAAGCAAGACATGGGAATAGGAAGATCATTTGCTGAGAAAAAATGCACAAAAAGCTATTCTTTGGGATATTAATTAAACCACGGACCAAAATAAACGCGATTAGGTGCGGCCACACCAAACGCACGCTCACCCGAGCGGCTCGCCCGAGCGCTCCGCACGCTCACCCGAGCCGCTCAGCACGGGTATCACAAGACGGCCGCGACATACTCTCGAGCTTTCTCGCGCTATCCATCTCTCTCTTATTAGACCACTTAGAAAGAGACTGATAGTGCGAGAGAGCTCGAGAGTATGTCGCGGCCGTCTTGTGATAGCCGTGCTGGCGAGCGTGCGGAGGGCTCGGGCGAGCCGCTCGGGTGAGCGTGCGTTTGGTGTGGACGGACACCGCGCGGCATGTCTGAGCCAAATGCGCTCGGCCGAATTTACCTACGCGCTTTTAGTTGAGCTCGCGATCGTCATGGAGCCGCACGTGCGCACAGCTGTCGCTGCTACGACATTAATATTGCTTCTGCATCTAGCTCAGAAGCGGAGGAAAGGCATTAAAAAAAGACCTAGACGCATGTGGGTGCAAAAAATTTATGAAAAAAGAGCTCAGGCGGGAAACGTTTGTAACCACCATACGATAAATAAATAAATAAGTACATTGCCAGTAGCACGGCGCCGCGGCCCCTTTGATTTCGCCCAAAAAGCCGACAACGCTCGGGTGAGCGTGCGGCCACACAAAACAACCGCCCACACCAGCGCGGCTCGGGTGAGCCGCTCGCCCGAGCGTGCAGACGCTCGGGTGAGCGGCTCAGGCTCGCCGATCGCCGTCCACACATAGCGCGCACGCTAGGGCGAGCCGCGCTCGGGTGAGCGTGCGTCTGGTGTGGCCGCACCTATTCAAATAGTTCCCAATTTTAAACATAATATAGTTAAACATAAATTAAAAGTAAAAAAAAATATTTTGAATAATTTAATTTGTATTTTAAAGACAGATTATTTAAACTCATTCAATATGTATTGTACAGAGCACATAGAGTATGTTTTGGGAAAAATGATTGTAACCAAGATAAATTATTATTGTAAATCTCACAAAAGAAATCTAATACAAAACCAGCAAAAAATTAGGCTACTGCAAAATAAATTAAATAATTTACAATAACGTTTTGTTGATGCCTTGCCTTACTTTTCTCAAGGAAATCTGCATTACTCAACAAGGGCGGTAAAAATAATGTCTAGTATCCGCATGGACCCAAGGGCAAACAAAATGCGATCAGAGGCTTTTTTTACTACCGCCCGTGGTGTACGCACTTTTTTTTCTAACTGAAG
Organism: Epinotia brunnichana; assembly: GCA_963854355.1. NCBI lineage: Eukaryota > Metazoa > Arthropoda > Insecta > Lepidoptera > Tortricidae > Epinotia > Epinotia brunnichana. Next base: position 14,479,733 of record OY977939.1, on the reverse strand, counting down.
CTTTCAACTTTAATAGTTTTAAATTTGTCTACATTAAGGTACAGTCAAGGTCAAAGATATATACACCACAGAAAAAGCCGTTAAAAAACTTGGCATTCATTCACGTATTTATGTTTTTGGTGGGCTATATATTTCTGAGCCTTTGGTATACTTATCGGGTGTTCCAGAAAGTATAAGCAGAAGTTGTAAATGCAATAAAACAATTTTTATCAATTTTAAACGTACGTTTTTTATTCTTTTTATAATATTAGGCAATAAATTTAACGAAAAATTTACAATTATATGCCAGAGAACGCACTTTGGACCAGGGATTGTAACCGGTTTTTGCAAAAACCTCGAAATAACCACATATCTCAAACTATTTTATACTCCATATGTAGGACTCAGTTGTGATTTGAGGTAACGATATGCGTATTATTAGATTGCCCAATTAGAAAATGAAATAATTAACAAAGAACGAAAAAAACCGGTTACAGTTCCCATACAAAAATAACCGGTTACAATCCCTGCTTTGGACCTTACACTGGCCATAAGCTGCAGCACAGATTTATCTCCAATGATTTTGGATACTTTCTTCCAGTTTCTTTTGAAGGCTTCAATTCCATTCGCGGCCTTAGTGTGTTTTCGAAGATATGCCTTGGTTAGAGCCCAAAATGTTTCAATCTGTCTGATTTCCGGACAGTTCATTGAATTCATATGTTTAGGCACGAAATCGACTCCATTCTTTTCATACCATGCTAAGGTGACCTTCGAATAGTGGACGGATGCCAAGTCTGGCCAAAATATAACAGGTCCATCATGCTCACGAATCATAGGCAATAGACGCCGATTCAAGCATTCCGAGATGTAAGTATGGGCCTTCATAGTTTCTGTAGTTAAAAACGGCTTCGACAACTTACCACACTCACAAATAGCCTGCCAGACCATAAGCCTTATTACCGAATTTTTCAGTAAAAATTGACTTTTCGGAATCATCGACATCCTGACCTTCTCGTACGGTGTAAAACTGATCACCTGGCAGCATTTTATAATCGAACTTTATGTACGACTCGTCATCCATAATAATGCACGATTTTTTTTGTCACAAGATTTGGTCGTACAGTTTTCGGGCCCTGGCCCCGTAGCATGTACCCTGAGAACTTTACGGTTTCGCTCTATGAAAACACAACAATATATCGATATCAGACATATTTTTACACCGAAAAATAGGTTGGGTAATTTGACTAAATATTCATTAATAATCCACCTAAATTTAATACCGATACGGTAAAAATAATGAAAAGTAATCTTCATTAATTCCGTATAAACTTTCTTTACTTTATGATTGACTACGTCTATATACGTTCTTTGGGATACGCGCATAATCCACTTATTTTTGTTAATGAATAAACCTTTCTATTCGCTGCCGCAATATTACAAGGTTGTATGTTACATGAACATCGAACGGAGATAATTAGCTTTGAAAATAAGTATAACTATATTTCGCTGGTTATAGATGTGGTAGATAAACGAATATCTCAATTGTAGAAACACAAATATTGCCAAAAATACAAAAATACACCTTAATCATTCAATTATTTATTAAATATAAACAATTTGTTATTTACATAGAACTTTGGTCCCGTTAGGTAAACATTCTGTTGAGTAACATAGGACTTTGTTTGTCTCTAGCGTAGTACTTAGTACTAAAATTATTCATTGAAAGCGGAAAAATGCGGAATATATAGAGGGAGCAGGTGATTGGAGGCCGAGGCCACAGGCGAGCGGTATACAGGGTGTTAATTTAGATTTTTTCATTATAGTATTATGTTTAATGAGTTCCGTTTTGGCTTACTATTCTACCGTACGTCATAATGAACTCCATTGCGAAAAACAATTTTTTTTGCTTGAAATAACTTGCTTTCTCAAACACGAATATTAATACGTGAAGCAAAATTAAATGAAATGTCATAGTACCTGTTTTTTCTTATTTTCAAATAAAGAATAGGTGTCAGCATGCCACTATTAAATAACTATATAAATGATACGATGCAGGGGTGTTATTCGCTACGCGTTAATGCGGCTCACCCCGCCGGTCACCCGTTACGAAACTAGACCTCTACCTACGCTTAATTACTACGCATCGCGGTGTCAAGGTATAAGTGTGGATGAGCGTTGAGGTGAGCTTAAAACAAGTTACAGAATAGGGGGACTGGCCACGTTTCTCTAATAAAGAGATCGATCACACGTTAGGTATTACCTATATGCTTATCCTGAGTGTTATAAGTAGGTATGATTTTATACATGAAATGCAATAAAATACACTTTAATGGTGAAAGGTTATCTTATCAAATTCAATATAAATTATATTACTACTAATATTATATAATGAATAATATAGCCACTTATACAATAATAACAATCAAACATACATAGAACCTTGTTGCCCTTGTTAGTTTTATATCCACAACATAGAACCATGTAACATCGGGATTTTCGGACTATTAGTTGACGATATTAAGTTACAGGTTTCAGTAAAATATAGCTAAAGACACGCAGAATTACGTACTAATCATAACTCACATTATGGAACAAATGTAACATACAACCTTGCAATATTGCGGCAGCGATATGCCAGATGAAATTGAATATTATCTCAAGGTCGTAAAATATTTAATTAAAATGCCGTTATTTCCTGATGCATATATTTTTGGATTCAGGTAGTAAGTCCCCAAATTTGTGTACTCAAACATGTTTTCATTATGAAAATACTGATAGCATTTTTGCTTGCGGGTTACATTTTTTTCCTAACTTCCGGTCCATAGAATTATTGATGTCGACGTATACAAATAATTAGCCTGATATTGAATTATTTCCAAAAAAACCGTAATTTTCTCAGGGTAATGGATGAACAGCGTCGTCTCGTTCTATCGAACGGCGTCAGCCAGGGACAGATGCTCTATCATGTCACTTATCGCGTGATAAGGCGTCCATGCTACGGGGCCTGGGCTTAACGCGTCCGGCTTGTTTGTCGCTCCTCTTCGGTTTTTCTGTTTTTTACAAGTCTTGAGACCAATTCTTTCCTTGGCACGATGGGCGTTACTTGCCGATGTAAGTCGTTTTTTGGCGACATCTCGACCAGATATGTCTTTTTTTCTCATAAACGCTTGTGCGATCTTCCGGTCCAATTTTGGGTCCACAGGCCTTTCCGCCCGCTTTTAGGTGCGTCGTGAAAAGTGAAGTCCTGACCATACTTCCGGATAGCGGTACGAACGGCTCCGACGCTAACTCCCTCCATTATTGCCAATTGTCTTAAACTAATATTGGGAGTTGTACACCATTTTTGCACGATCTGTTTACGTTTTTCCGGAGAAGTTCCTCGCATTTTACTAATTTTGCACAAAGACGTGATATAAATAATAGTTGTTTTTCTGTAACTATAATAAAAAAATAAAATAAAATAAAAATTGTTTATTTCAGACCGAGATCCATAAAAGTGTTAGTAACAAAATGGGGCTTACAAGACTATATTAGTATTACACGATTAAGTTTAGTTTAGTTTAAATAAAATTTTAATTACATTTACAATAAGGTACTTCTTTGGTTACCTATGGCAAAAAGGTAGGACCAAGTAGTGAATATTTTATTCCCTACTTGGCCCTACCAATGACCACTTCAACCCAATATTTGGTGAGCCGGCAGTCGAGGCGCTCTGCCAACACCCTCAGCATACTGTTGCTGCTACCGCGCATCCGTTTTAGCAGTGACGCTATTCTTTTCCGCCGAATGGCAAAAAAGTCGTCCGCTTGGGCTTCGGCAAACATGCCTGATGCACTGCAGTGCTTCGGCAGCTTCAACAGCATTCTGAGGATGTTATTGTACTGAACACGCAGGATGTTATAGGCCCTCTGAGTAAATCTCGCCCACAGGTAACAATAATTCTGCATTAAAACTTTTTTGCTACCACAATAGTAAAAAAAAGTTGCAGCACTTTAAAGTTGTGCTTATACTTTCTGGAACACCCGATATTGGTTTTTGAATATTTGAAAAATTTTAAAAGAGGAAATAAATGGATTTTTACAAGCTTTATATTAACTTGCACTGTTTGTATGTAAGTATTTTACGGCCTCCGTAGCCCAGTTGGTAGTAACTCTGCCTACGAAGCTGGAGGTCCCGGGTTCGAATCCCGGTCAGGGCATTTATTTGTGTGTTTATCACGAATATTTGTTCCTGAGTTATGGATGTTATATACGTATATAAGTATCTATATGTATTTATCTATTATATATATCGTCGCCTAGTACCCACAACACAAGCCTTATTGAGCTTACCGTGGGCCTAGGTTGATTTGTGTAAGATTGTCCCGTAATATTAAAAAAAAAAAAAAAAAAAGTATGTAAATATGTAAGTATGTAAGTTGTCCGTCAAAATTTGCAATCCATTTTTCAGTCACTTCCTGTTATCCAATTGAGCTGAAATTTTTGCAAGCATATGTTTATTGCATGACAATGCAATATTATGATGACTTGGAGCTGATCTGATGCTGGAGCTGGAAGGTGGCCATAGGAACTCCGCAATAAAACGACACAACCCCATCGAGTTTGGGCTCGTTAGAATGCAGAAAAGTACAGTCGGCAGTAAAAGCTTGTACCAAAAATTTAATTTTTGACAGAAACTTATGTAAATTTATTTTATTTATCGTCGTAATAAAGCCTCGTCGTAAAAAATGCAAAAAAAAACATTATCTGCAGGATTAGAACTCAGGACAACATATGACTCGGCAGTTATATAGGTACTACTAAACCACAGGGCCATGGTAACTGTCGTCTGCTTAGACGAAATATTGAAACGCATTAGATACCTAGTTTAAGTTGGCAACTTCATTATTGCAAAATCTTAACGCGCAATACCAATAACGTTGTGACAGGTCAAAACATGAGACAAACATATGCAATGACAAGTCTGCACTGTTTTCATGAATTGTCAAAACATTTTATTCAAATTTGTTTCGTGTGACAAGACCGTAAAGTTGATCTTCGCAGATTTATATTTTGTATACATATTTTCGTAGCAGTTACTGAATCTATAATTTTATTAATGACATAAATATGACTACAATATTGTGCGTCATTTGCAGGATACTAATTATGTAATTTTGATTGTATACAAGTTTTTGAACTTGCCCTATACATATTATTTTTGTCTTGTGTAAATCTATTTTTAGGATAAGGTATTCCTTTTTTCAATGCCTTGTAAAGTGACATCTATTGACTGCGTCAACAGATTCTTTAGAAAATCACCTGTTGTTTAGATATAGGCACCCGTAAGTACTTATTTTCTAATTAAATTCCATAATTAAAACCCCAAAAAATCTTTTGTAATTAACTAATAACATTTAGGAGGGGGGGGAGACTGGACCACAAAACTGGTTGGCAACATCCATTTATTGGATGTCTGGGATCCAATATTTTTGCAAACGAATCTCCACTGAGAGCCTGCTCTAGGTGTAATCTGAGGTTGCTAAGCCGCGCGACAACCCTGAAAAATATTGTTTACTTGGTTCGGCGTATCCAAAATGCGCGTCAATTCAACATTGTTCAACTAAATTGTGATGATAGCTGAACATAGTTTCAGACAATGATGTAATAATATAATAAATATAAATAATAAAAAGCGGCCAAGTGCGAGTCGGACTCGCACATGAAGGGTTCCGTAAAATAAATTGCGGTTTACGATTTATGACGTATTAAAAAAATACTACTTACTAGATCTCGTTCAAACCAATTTTCGGTGGAAGTTTGCATGGTAATGTACATCATATATTTTTTTTAGTTTTATCATTCTCTTATTTTAGAAGTTACAGGGGGGGGGGGGGGCACACATTTTACCACTTTGGAAGTGTCTCTCGCGCAAACTATTCTGTTTAGAAAAAAATGATATTAGAAACCTTAATATCATTTTTGAAGACCTATCCATAGATACCCCACACGTATGGGTTTGATGAAAAATATTTTTTTGAGTTTCAGTTCTGTGCATGGGGACCCCTAAAACTTAATGTTTTTTTTTTATTTTTTGTGTGAAAATCTTAATGCGGTTCACAGAATACATCTACTTACCAAGTTTCAACAGTATAGCTCTTATAGTTTCGGAAAAACGGAAACCGGACAGACAGACAGACAGACATGACGAATCTATAAGGGTTCCGTTTTTTGCCATTTGGCTACGGAACCCTAAAACGTTTATGTATAAAAACGGCAAAAACAATCACGTTTGTTGTATGGGAGCCCCCTTTAATATTTATTTTATTCTGTTTTTTAGTATGTGAAAGAAAGAAAGAAAATACATTTATTTAACGTCACAAAATTATTTGTTGTTATAGTGGCAACAAAAATACATCATCTGTGAAAATTTCAACTGTCTTACTATCATGGTTCATGAGATACAGTCTTGTGACAGACGGACGCACAGCGGAGTCTTAGTAATAGGGTTGGGGTTTTGCCCTTTGGGTGCGAAACTCTAAAAAGAGATAGATCCGAAAGTGGCACACTAAAACTTAGTATGAGGTTGATTCTCACCATGTACTCGTCTGTTTTTCGCTCCCAGGAAGTAGCATCCGTCCGTCCTGCTTTCACTTGTCATCTATGATTAGCGTAAGCCTGGCCATGTTTTGCTATCTAGCTCTCTTTTATATTACAAGATTGGTTTCAGATATGTAAGTGTATATTTTGTTTCCTTAGGTGCGAGCAGACGTGGCACTGGTGGAGCCGCACGTGCCCGCGATCGTGAACTTCATGATGACGGTGGCCATTGAGCCGGAGCGCACGGACGGGCACATGTCCGTGATCGCGGGCCTGGCCGGCGACCTGTGCTCGGTGTTCGGTGCGCGCGTGCTGCCGCTGCTGGAACAGCGGCCGCTGCTCGACCTGCTGGCGGCCGCGCGGCGCTCGCGCACGGCGCGCACCAAGACGCTCGCCAACTGGGCCACCAAGGAGATCCGCAAGCTCAAGCAGCAGGCGCCGCCTGCCAGCTGGTCAGTACCACAATCCTAGCTGACACGAGGGGCAATACGCAGCGGCCGCTGCTCGACCTGCTGGCGGCCGCGCGGCGCTCGCGCACGGCGCGCACCAAGACGCTCGCCAACTGGGCCACCAAGGAGATCCGCAAGCTCAAGCAGCAGGCGCCGCCTGCCAGCTGGTCAGTACCACAATCCTAGCTGACACGAGGGGCAATACGCAGCGGCCGCTGCTCGACCTGCTGGCGGCCGCGCGGCGCTCGCGCACGGCGCGCACCAAGACGCTCGCCAACTGGGCCACCAAGGAGATCCGCAAGCTCAAGCAGCAGGCGCCGCCTGCCAGCTGGTCAGTACCACAATCCTAGCTGACACGAGGGGCAATAAGCAGCGGCCGCTGCTCGACCTGCTGGCGGCCGCGCGGCGCTCGCGCACGGCGCGCACCAAGACGCTCGCCAACTGGGCCACCAAGGAGATCCGCAAGCTCAAGCAGCAGGCGCCGCCTGCCAGCTGGTCAGTACCACAATCCTAGCTGACACGAGGGGCAATACGCAGCGGCCGCTGCTCGACCTGCTGGCGGCCGCGCGGCGCTCGCGCACGGCGCGCACCAAGACGCTCGCCAACTGGGCCACCAAGGAGATCCGCAAGCTCAAGCAGCAGGCGCCGCCTGCCAGCTGGTCAGTACCACAATCCTAGCTGACACGAGGGGCAATACGCAGCGGCCGCTGCTCGACCTGCTGGCGGCCGCGCGGCGCTCGCGCACGGCGCGCACCAAGACGCTCGCCAACTGGGCCACCAAGGAGATCCGCAAGCTCAAGCAGCAGGCGCCGCCTGCCAGCTGGTCAGTACCACAATCCTAGCTGACACGAGGGGCAATAAGCAGCGGCCGCTGCTCGACCTGCTGGCGGCCGCGCGGCGCTCGCGCACGGCGCGCACCAAGACGCTCGCCAACTGGGCCACCAAGGAGATCCGCAAGCTCAAGCAGCAGGCGCCGCCTGCCAGCTGGTCAGTACCACAATCCTAGCTGACACGAGGGGCAATACGCAGCGGCCGCTGCTCGACCTGCTGGCGGCCGCGCGGCGCTCGCGCACGGCGCGCACCAAGACGCTCGCCAACTGGGCCACCAAGGAGATCCGCAAGCTCAAGCAGCAGGCGCCGCCTGCCAGCTGGTCAGTACCACAATCCTAGCTGACACGAGGGGCAATACGCAGCGGCCGCTGCTCGACCTGCTGGCGGCCGCGCGGCGCTCGCGCACGGCGCGCACCAAGACGCTCGCCAACTGGGCCATCAAGGAGATCCGCAAGCTCAAGCAGCAGGCGCCGCCTGCCAGCTGGTCAGTACCACAATCCTAGCTGACACGAGGGGCAATACGCAGCAGCGGCCGCTGCTCGACCTGCTGGCGGCCGCGCGGCGATCTCCAACTGGGCCACCAAGGAGATCCGCAAACTCAATGCTGCCAGCTGGTCAGTACCGCAATCCTAGCTGACACGAGGGGCAAGTTATGATTATCACTATTTAATTTAAAGGGCGTGCCAGGATAAGCTAAGTGATTCTGCCCCCGACGAATTTGGGCTTGTAATTTTTATTGTTGGTGTGACTCTACACCAGTAATTATTGTGCAAAATTTGAGCACCCTAAACATTATAGTTTTTGTAAAAAAAAAAAAACGAAAAATCTTTGTTATTTGATAACTTTTTTTCTAGTTACCGATTTTAGTATTATTCACATATGTTGTACATTGAGTCAAGATAATTGTATGACATAATAATATTTTCATTATGTCATAACAAAAAAAAAAAAAAAAAAGAATTTAACGTAACGAAATGTAAGTGGCCAGTATTAAGTAGGTATGCAAACTGCACGTTTGTCTAAAGAGGTTTCACACATTTCGTATTATGTTATATTAAGGCGAGTCTAGGAAATGTATGTAAAAATATCTCTATGTTCTCCCTCAGAAAAAAATTTGAAAAAAATACATGTTGTAGTTTATTAGTGGGTGTACTATTGGTGAAAAAACTAGAGCGGTCTCTAACCTTTAAGTAATTAAAAAAAAATTAAAAAAGTTTAGTCAGCTTTTATTTATTTTTTTGCTATGACATAATGAAAATATTATTATGTCATACAATTATCTAGACTCAATGTACAACATATGTGAATAATATTAAAATCGGTTAACTAGAAAAAAAGTTATCAAAGAACAATGATTTTTTCGTTTTTTTTTTTTTTACAAAAACTATAATGTTTAGGGTGCTCAAATTTTGCACAATAATTACTGGTGTAGAGCCACACCAACCATAAAAATTACAAGCCCAAATTCGTCGGGGGCAGAATCACTTAGCTTATCCTGGCACGCCCTTTATACAAATTTTTACGCACGTGCATGATGTTCGACTGCTGGGGATCCAAGATAACATAAAAGTCGACAGAATAGGAGATCCTTGATGAGGCAAACCAACGGTGTGTTGGCCCAGTTTTTAATTAAATTGCTAGTAATGGCTTGAAAAGAGCTAAGGCTGTCCGAAAAATTACTGAATTTCCCAGCCCGGGTTCTTTTACATATTTGACCGCCTTCAAAATAGCAATGCATTCCCCAGTACATACTGGGGGTTTATACATATATATGTATAGAGCAGACGTTGGGCAATTGGAATTGGTGTACTGAGTTAAGGTTATCGTGGATGAAGGCACATCCTATGGGCCCATCATTGAACTTAGAGACATCCGTATATCTGGTCCCACTCTTGCCACCTTTCTCCAACCGAGGCGAAGAATTTTTAGTTAGCTGAAGAAGAGGCCCTTTCGACTCCAATGTTCACTGATTTCGGTTGGAACGTAATCAGTTGCTCTTGTCACTTTTCTCCAACAGAGGCGAGGAATTTTTCATTATTCACTGATTTCGATTGGAACGTAATTGCAGAAAAAGGGATTGTGTATATAGGCATCTTTGGGAATGTTGTTAAGGGAGTATCAATGTTATTCAATCTGGTTAGACTAGTAAACAAATTTGGTATCGGTATTAGTTGACGACCTCTGTAGCCTAGTTGGTAGTGACCCTGCCTACGAAGCCGGAGGTCCCGGGTTCGAATCCCGGTAAGGGCATTTATTTGTGTGATGCGCACGAATATTTGTTCCTGAGTCATGGATGTTTTCTATGTATTTTAAGTATATATTTATCTATATAAGTATGCATATCATCGTCTAGTACCCATAGTACAATCTTTGCTTAGGTTGGGACTACGTCGGCTTGTGTAAGATTGTCCCCCAATATTTATATTCCCGGGGCAGTCCAATTGGCTTCAACGTGATCTCTTAACATATTCAACTTAGGAAAAATGGGTTGGTGCTCAAGTTGAGCGCTCCGGAACAAGTATATGTCTGCCAGGAATTGGCGTCGGCCTTTGAAGGGGGGGATCGACGCATTCCACTTGGAGAGCTCTGATGGGTGATGATTTCATGGATCCCGTAACTATTCTATGAGCCTTGCTTTGTATTGAATACAGTTTTTTAAGGTCTGATTTATTACAAGGTTCAATCAATATGGAACCAATATCCAAGTGAGACCTGATAAGAGCGTTATAAACCAATTTTTGCGAATAGAGATGGGCTCCCCACCATGCACCGGATAGGGCGCGGATGACGTTAAGGTTATTTTCGCATTTTGCTACGACACTATTCATTTGTTCAGTCGGGGATAATTTGGAGACAAAAATAACCCCCAAGAATTTTATTTTATCCTGTACTGAGATCTAAACTTGATGTCAATAGAAATATGTGTTCGATTTTTTTTTTAAACCAGTTCCGGGCACTTAGAGGGAGACAGATCTAAGCCATGGGAATCTAGCCATATAGACTCTAGAGAGTTCAGAGCTCCGTAGCTCTAGTATAAGTTTTATCGATACATTTACGTTTTCTAACGCGTTTGCGTTAGGTTCAATTTATATGGCAACGCGTAGTTCATAATAGTTACCACCAGAGGCGCTGTTCGCATTGCCATACAAATTAAAACTAAACGCAAACGCGTTCGAAAACGTATTGTATCGATAAAACTTATACTTAGAGCCTCTGTTGATAAAGCTGACAGCCACACAGATCTTTCGGTGGACGCAATATATAGCTACGAGGGTGGATCAAAAAGTACCTGTGTTAGAAATGAAGACGCATATATTTTTAAAAAGTTTTATTTTATTTTTCAACATAATCTCCTTCTAGGTCCTTACACTTTTCCCAGCGTTTCGGCCACTTCTTTAACCCCTCCAAAAAGTAGGATTTGTCAAACCTACGCTTCTGTCTCAGCTATAACCTCCTCGTTTGACCTGAACTTCTTTCCCCTGAGCCATGTTTTCATATTGGGGAACAGAAAAAAAGTCACAGGGAGCCAGATCCGGTGAGTAAGGCGGGTGTGGCAGCAATTCGTAACGTAGTTGGGTTAATTTGGCAGTGACAATTTTGGATGAATGTGCTGGTGCATTGTCATGATGGAACAACACTTTCTTCTTTGCCAAATGGGGCCGTGTCTCCTTTTTTTTTTTCATCAAACCGATCCAATAACTCACTATAGTACGGCCCTGTGATAGTTTTCCCTTTTTGTAAAAAAATTATAAGGATTATTCCCTTACTCTCCCAAAAAATCGTGGCCATGACTTTTCCGGCTGATGGGACCGTTTTCGCCTTTTTTGGGGCAGATTCGTTAGAAAAAATCCATTGTTTAGACTGCCGCTTGGTCTCAGGTGTATAGTAATTGATCCAGGTTTCATCAACAGTAACGACACGACGGAAAAACTCCTGCGGATTTCGCTCGAACAAGCCCAAAGACTCCTTCGACATTGACAGCCGTAACCGCTTATTTTCATCCGTGAGCAATCGCGGCACCCATCGGGCGGAGACTTTTTTCATATTTAATTTATCGTGTATTATATTCATTGTTGTTCCGTACGACACCCCTACAGCCCCTGCTAATTCACGCACTTTGGTACGTCGATCGGTGACCATTATGTTTTTTACGTTTTGCACGACTTCTTCGTCGAAAACAGATGCACGACCTCGTTTAAATTCATTAAACCAATATCTCACGGTTGTCATAGACGGCGAAAAACCTACGTAGACAGCATCTAACTTAACTTTTATTTGTTCGCATGTTTTTCCATCCAAAAATAAGAAGCGAATTACGGAACGATATTGCTCTTTCTCCATTTTGTACGAAAAACAAAACAATTTTTACAAAATTTGCCGCCAGAAAAAAACTGAACCATAGACAATTGCCAGTTGTCATTTTTTTATTTGATAAGGTCAATACTACACGACGGTAATGCCAACTTTCCTAAGTAACGCCACCTGCCATCAAACATGGGTACTATTTGATCCACCCTCGTATGTCATCAGGAAATTGTAGAACGTTACAGTGATGGTCTGCAGACCCTTTATTGTTTTGAGGATTCGTTGCGTTGACAGCTAGAAAAAAAAGTCGCCCAAACTCAACACTGCGCATCCTCGGGTACTTCCCACGGAATAAAGAATCCATTGGAAGTGGCATTCAACCGATTTTCCTAGAGAACCAGTGTCGCCGCACGCATACAACCGCACTTCAATAAAACACGAACACACAATTGCAATACGCTTTTGATTTGTTAAAATGTACTGTGGCAATAAGTTGTTAAGGGTAGCAAATTTTATATGCAAAAGGTACTTAAACCGTCATATTTTTACGGTCTAATTTAGAGTGTCAAGTAAATAATTCTTACGTCCGTTATTATCTGCGTTGCAAGACTTACAAGAGACGTGGTGGTTCGGCTACTCGACACCAGATGGCAGTGTTTTCAAAACTATACGCTTGAAACCAAAAAGTCGCATGTACTGCGAAATGCGTATGATGACACGACTATTTCGCCATAACGGAATAGGGATGTGGGTATGATTTTGCATATCGATATTTTTATGATATTTATACATTAAATATTAATGCTAATAAGACTTAGGTTACTAATGACTTAGTTACAAATGGTTTCCAATAAAATCTTGTTAATAATATAGTTAGTTAGTAGGTGACATTTATAGTTCATCATCATCATCATATCAGCCGAAAGACGTCCACTGCTAGACATAGGCCTCCCCCAAAGAGTGCCAAAATGACTCCCGCGACCTTTACCAGGTCATCAGTCCACCTCATGGGGGGCCTACCCACGCCGCGCCTTCCGGTACGTGATTACCACTCAAGAACCTTTCCGCCTCAACGGCCACCGGTTCTACGTGCAATGGGATAAGCTCATTTCTGATGCGATCACGCTGCGTGATCGCATTAGAAAGTTTATTTGCGTGATTCACGCAGAGAAACTCCCAACATAGCCCTCTCCATTGCCCTTTGGGTGACTTTGAGCCTTCTTATGAGGCCCATTGTAAGCAACCACGTTTCAGTGCCATATGTCGTCACTGGCAACACACACTGGTCAAAGACGTTCGTCTTGAGACACTGCGGAATATTGGACGAAAATATGTGCCGTAGCTTCCCGAACGCTGCCCAGCCGAGTCGGATTTGGTACTACATGGGCATTTGAATGATCTTCGTCTTATCCATGTTCATTCTTAGACCAACTCGCTCGGAAGCTTTACTGAGGTCATCTAGCATCGTTCTTAAGTCCTCCATGGTCTCAGCCGAGACTACTATATCGTCCGCAAACCGAATGTAAGTGATGTACTCGCCGTTGATGTTGACATCTAGTCTTCTCCAGTCCAGTCTTGACATCTTCCAGTGCAGCGGTGAACAGTTTTGGAGAAATAACATCTCCTTTCCTGACTCCCTGCTGCAGCGGAATAGGTTTCGACATTTGTTACATTTATAGTTAGGTAATAATTTTTGTTATAAATGTAGTTGCAATTAAACACAGATTTGTAATAAACAAAAAGTATAATTAGTTTAATATTATACAAGCACAACCTAAAAACTACTTAGAATTATTTTCCCTGCAATATAGACTGTCGACTGTGTGCGAGTATGGTAGGCTAAACCAGTCGTCAAATATAAAGAATTGAAAGCAGTGCGTCATGTGTGCGAGCGAAAAAGCGGAGCGCTGCTCTCGCTCTACGTGTTGCCTACTGCACCGCTGCTGTTGCCGCCACCGCCCGATATCTTGGCCTAGCTATGTACTAATATAGAACATGTAAATAGAGAAACAATAATTAATCATTATAAATTATTCTTACTTACGCTACATACGATATTCTGCGTGGGAATTGAACCTTCATGAATGAAGCATTTTCCTTTTGGCGAAACCCAAAAATCAGTTTCAACAAAATGTTCCGAACAAATGGTGTTCAGTCGTTGCGGAAACCAATCCTTTCTCCCCGTGGCATCAGTCCATTTTTCCTTTGCATTTGTTTCTTTAGGAAAACTATAAGATTATAATAGTTATTTTATTTTATATGAGTTAGGTATGTCGTCAGTCAGATATTATATACATAAATAATAAATTTAATCCTTTTTATTTTGAGTTATCGTTTTATCGATAATAATTATAGACCTTAGCCACAGCATTTGAGTAGCGAACCTTCTGGACATTTGACGTGCGTTCCTCGTTCCGAGTAGCGAAATTATGCACAGGATTATGAACTTCATTGTTAGAGAAATAGAATTGATATTTCCTTGACTACAGATGCAAATTGTGTCTGAGAAATTGAAAATTTAATATTTTTATGTAGGAATTCTAAAACAATACTTACCGATGATAGGGAATACCTCCATGAGACAAGTTTTTTAATGTGCTCTATTTGAGCAGCTTTTAACAGAGCAATACGGCATTTTCCTACAATAAACACATAATTTACTCATGTCATACGCCGTGTGCGGTTGCCAGGTGACTGACAATAATCTGTGCAAGAAGTATGCGAATTTACGCTCATGTTCGGCGACACGGGAACGCCCACTCACCACTTCCAATGGATTCTTTATTCCGTGGTACTTCCCCAGTAGGGTTGCTCCAAATTTGAGCGAGATGACATTCCGCTGTGGCCTACCTCACTTAACCTCTCCTACTAAGGCTAGTTTTCCTGGCACGATGCTCATCTGCGCTGATAAAAAAAGTTTGCGCGTGAACGTCTAGAGTAGACTAGTCTCTTTCTAGTGGCATTTCGCTTCGCACAAACAGCGTGCACAGTCAGAGTAGCCAATCGTCGTATTCATCGTGGCTTTAAAACGAATATAGCTGCACAGGCTACGTGCCTATTTATCGCGGCGATGATGGCTGGCGTGACATGAAAACCACATTTTCTAATACTCAACTAGAAGAGATATGTATTAGGATACATACACACATTGAGGAAATGAAGTGTAAAGTACCTCAAAAGTTAATATAAATTATCTGTTTCCAGATTTGAAAAAGCGCGATGTAACAGCGACGTGATGCAGTTCCAAACTACCTGCTGCTGGTAAACCACTCAAGTGTATGTCCGGTTATGTGTAGCGTCTTTGGTGTCATTATTCATAAGTCGTTAGGTGCATTCGATTCCGGGCTTTTTTCGTTCCGGTATAATTTTACTAAGCTGCATACTGTTTTGGGAAATGAAGTCTTAAAGCTGGGTCTGCCCTCTAAATACCATATATCAGAGATATAATGTCAAATGTACCACCCGAATTGCAGTTTTACTTGATTGCGTTTATAAAGGTGCGTACAATTAGAGCGGCTCAGTCTGAGACAGGCTCGTCCCTCGCGGCGAGCTGCTCGCGACACAAACCTGCACTTAAACTTGAGAGGTGCCTCGCGCACAGTGCGTGAGCCACGTACGAATTCGAGAAAATAGGTGAGCCGGCTGAGTTTTTCAAATTCGTACTCACCTTAAAAGATGTCGCAACCCCACATACATTTTGTATGGTGCTGTGACCTCGACAACACCATGACAATCTAGTGAAACTGTTAATTTCAAGGGACAATCTTTAATTTACTACTCAACAATTTTTTTTTTTTTAATTCTCTAATAATAGCTTTGCGCGAAATCTAATTGAGTGTCAGGTTATTCAATCACGTAGAATAAATAGACTGATTACAAAAATAATAAGAAAAAAGTAACATGGCGGAAAAGTATCCTAGATATTTTTTATATACCTACCACAGTGATTAGGTACCTACATACCAAGGCCAAGTTAAAATAACCACTATAATACTGCTTGATTTTCTTAGTCCGCTATGTAGAGAGCTAAGGGATTCAATGGGATATAAGGGAACTTTCTTATAATGAAAACGTTTTATGTTTTATTATTTTCTCATTGTTTATAGTTTCTAACTCTAAACCGTTATTAATGTTATAATACTTAGGTAGAATCTGACGAGACTTGTTACCCTATAGAGTATGCAGGTGAAATTGTTTCCGGATAAATAATTGTACGTAGTAAATGATATGAAGTCGGTGAATGGCCGACAACACGTCCGCGAACAGTGCACTTGGCGCGGTTTACTATTTGGAGTAATTTAACTACGCCTGACTATTATATTAATCTTTCCATATTACTCTTTAAAGTTAATGCATTTTTCCTATTTGGTATTTTAAATACAGACAGTGGCTGTGGTATGTTTACTTATGTGAGAAAAAAAGTGATAGTGAATATAATTTGAAAGTGTGACTGTATGTAAGATGATGGATGTTATTTTAGGCATGCACATGTGCAAGGGATTATGAATTTTATAAATTTATTACTAATTGTGTTTTGTAAACAGTATGAAAAGGTGTCTGAATGATTGAGAATGTATGTAGTGGAGATGCATGGATGATTATCAGAGATGTTTTGTAAACTAAGGCATGTGTCGATCTTAATGGAGATATGGATTATTGTATAAGGTTCCATCAACTTTAATTGGGACAGAAGGCCGCCATATTGGTGATAGCTACTTTTTCATCACAATACTTTTAACTGCTAAACAACACAAGGTATGCTTTCGTTTTAATTACGCTGTTTTTACAACGAAAGAAATCTATTTATATCATTAAGATGTTATTTGTAACCTCAAGGTTCTTTTTTGATGAAAAATAATTGTGATGAGCAAGTAGACACTGCCTTCTGGTCTCGAGCTTACATTATTTGTACATATGTAATTATATCGTTTCCTTTACGACATTCAGTGGCAATCTATTGTTGGCCCTGCGACTGAAAACTACTGAAACCGACACTTTAAGAATAGTGATATCAAAATATAATGAGTAATCACAAATAGTAAATGAAAACCATGGATGAAGCCAGGGACATCAGGTCAATTTGGTATTAAGCAAAATTATTTTGTTATATCAGCGAAGTAACAAAATCAAATATTCTAATTAAATATAAGATATAAAAACTTTCATTTGTCGTTGATGACATGTCTATTTTCAAACAAACGGTTAAAATAATCGCAAATTGTTGATATGTTCGATACTTTTTCAATACTGAATTATCCCAATATCGTTTTTACATTTCCGGTCCACTATTAACCAGTAGCTTAAAAAGCAATAATAAACCAATAAAATGTTGGATGTTATTCGTAACTTAGTGGTGCTACTTGTGTGTAGAGAGGAAATGGTGAATAGAACAAAACTAATTTTGCCTTGTTTGTTCAGATACATGGTTATATAAGTTTGTGTGCTTTTTACAGATACTGAAATGGACATCAGCTAATTTAATTGTCTACTGCATGAACCGAAAACGCAGCTACAATTTCAATAATGTAGAAACGAAAATGCCATTATTATGCGCTCATTTGTGCACCAACTATTTACTTGTAGAGATCCTGTCTCGTTTGTTACCTTGCTGATTTTTTCATTCAGTGGGTAGTTTAGGCGCTTGTTTTACATGTTTCGTGAAATATTAGATTCTTGGTTATTTATATAGTTTTATGAGTAATATAGAACTAATTAAGCGATGCTCATTTTACTTTTAGTTAACCGGTACAGGTCGCAGAATTGCGCGGGTATGATATTGAAATACCTTTTTACTTATTTTAAATAAGAGTTGAAATCCTTCAGTTACTGTAAAATAACTCATCGCAGTTGGATATTGTTGCCATAAACGTCGATTGACTTAAGTGCCTTTTACATGTACGAATTCGTGACGCTTCATAAAACAAAATATACATCTTATCGGTTGTTGATGTTAGATTTAATACCATTGCAAATGAGTACCGCTTATCAATGTTATAATTGTACCGGACCATACGCGTGACGATAATATGCGGGTCGTTGCTGTTTATTTTAGACACTTGTACAGTTTGGTAGGCTTGATAACAAGTCTGCAAGTTTTACACAAATGCGTTACTTTACAATGACGAAATTGGTTGTTTTGTTGTGATTTGACCCCGCTATCGGAGGTGCAAATTGGTTGCTGTCAAGTTCTTAAGGATGGGAAAAATATTTATGATATCGATACTATTACTTATTCTGTACATTTAGTTTTATATGTATACCATTTTTTAGACTACAATTTGACATGTTTTTTTTTGGGATCCATGATAATCATTGTCATCAGAAATATAAACCATTATCAGTACAACAAAGATACTATGGTTGCTATTTTACTTTTCTAATGTTTCGAGTTGCAGGGCAGTGCATGAACGCTCTTGAGTGTCTTGAAATAAACCTTTTCGATAGAGGGTTTATAGAGATACTGGGTTTATTGTTGAATATATTCATCGTGGCTGCACTAGATTACTGCAGAGAATCTAAAAAACTGATTGTTTATTAAGAATATGATAGTGGAAATAAAAGAGAGATTTATTAATTATTTAATTTTTAATTAATTTATGAATGGTTTCTACTATGAAAATAACGATAATTTGTTAGTAATGATGAAAGATTGCAGATTATAAATTATAATTTATAAAAAATAAAAATATTGAACAGAAAATTTTGTAATTATAAAGCCCTGTTTTATAAAATAAATACGTTTAATTAAACTCTCATTATGGTAAAGGAAAATTATCGACATATAGCTATAATTATCGACATGTAGCATATTAGCGACATATTTCAAAATAATTTTTACCCATCCCTAGAACTTGACAGCTACCATTTTGCACCGCCGATAGCGGGGTCTAGTTGTGATACAGGGGGCGTGTGTCGCGTGGGGGTTCGGACGTGATGACCAGTACAGTACGTGAATGTTGTGATACTGGGGGCGTGTGTCGCGTTGGGTTTCGGACGTGACGACCAGTACAGTACGTGAATGTTGTGATACTGGGGGCGTGTGTCGCGTGGGGGTTCGGACGTGATGACCAGTACAGTACGTGAATGTTGTGATACTGGGGGCGTGTGTCGCGTTGGGTTTCGGACGTGACGACCAGTACAGTACGTGAATGTTGTGATACTGGGGGCGTGTGTCGCGTTGGGTTTCGGACGTGACGACCAGTACAGTACGTGAATGTTGTGATACAGGGGGCGTGTGTCGCGTGGGGGTTCGGACGTGATGACCAGTACAGTACGTGAATGTTGTGATACTGGGGGCGTGTGTCGCGTTGGGTTTCGGACGTGACGACCAGTACAGTACGTGAATGTTGTGATATTGGGGGCGTGTGTCGCGTGGGGGTTCGGACGTGATGACCAGTACAGTACGTGAATGTTGTGATACTGGGGGCGTGTGTCGCGTTGGGTTTCGGACGTGACGACCAGTACAGTACGTGAATGTTGTGATACTGGGGGCGTGTGTCGCGTTGGGTTTCGGACGTGACGACCAGTACAGTACGTGAATGTTGTGATACTGGGGGCGTGTGTCGCGTTGGGTTTCGGACGTGACGACCAGTACAGTACGTGAATGTTGTGATACTGGGGGCGTGTGTCGCGTTGGGTTTCGGACGTGACGACCAGTACAGTACGTGAATGTTGTGATACTGGGGGCGTGTGTCGCGTTGGGTTTCGGACGTGACGACCAGTACAGTACGTGAATGTTGTGATACTGGGGGCGTGTGTCGCGTTGGGTTTCGGACGTGACGACCAGTACAGTACGTGAATGTTGTGATACTGGGGGGGCGTGCGTCGCGTGGGGGTTCGGACGTGACGACCAGTACAGTACGTGAATGTTGTGATACTGGGGGGGCTTGCGTCGCGTGGGGGTTCGGACGTGACGACCAGTACAGTACGTGAATGTTGTGATACTGGGGGCGTGTGTCGCGTTGGGTTTCGGACGTGACGACCAGTACAGTACGTGAATGTTGTGATACAGGAGGCGTGTGTCGCATGGGGGTTCGGACGTGACGACCAGTACAGTACGTGAATGCCGATCGAGTTTGTGTGTGTCTGCTAGTCTGTGAGCATCACTGACAGGGATGATGTTTGCGCGAATTATGCAAGATTTTTTTGTGTGTTTTATTGATCTTCAGATTTTATTTGTAATGATCAAATAATGCATCGTATTAAAAGGAAAATGTTTGTTTTAATTGAGTATGATAGGAGAATGTGTGAGGACTAGTGCCATGCCATGAAAGGTTCTGAATTAGAATCAAAGGCATCGAGTCGATGAATACCACCCACTTTTCCTGCGCGAAAATCGATTAAAATTATTTTGTTACATCTTTTTATTTAATTACTTTCTTTTGACTCTGAATACTATTCTGTAAACTGTTCTATATAGTAAATAAAACATTTAGATGTTAAAGGTGTTTGTTTTTTTATCTATCATGCATTCCTAACGTTCAAGTTTATCTTGAGAAATGAGAATTGGCTGATCATCTCTCGATGCTGTTACCCAGGTAAGCCTGACAATGCCAAGTTTTATTTGTGGAAATAGAGTGCCTTAGCTTAGGGAGAGCAGCCTTAGACCAACGCAAATTATTGCGAGCGTTCTAATAACATAACTATTACTTGTGCAGGTCAACCATGACAACTCAGTTAAAATGCCACTCTTCTTTGGTGACCACCGAATATCTCACACAGTCAAAAGTTTGTAGGTACTTCAATTTCGCTAAAACGAAAGAAGTAAAATAATTTTATCAAAGAATCACCTTGGCAAGTTTCTGTTTGGTCCTATCGTTGACTGGGAGAGAATGTCTTGAATTTTGAATGTCCGGCTTTTGTACCTTTTAGTTTTGTTTTTTTAAACCAAATTAACTTTGTTTTCGAGATTTATCCAACTCACAGATAACCTCCAAGGTTATCTGTGATCCAACTGAATCGCGAAAACAAAACGAACGCATATTGCTAAAACGTTTAATATTAGGTGCTTCAGGCAATGATGTACAGTCGACTACAAAGAGATGTATCCATACGATGTTACAAAAATATGTATACATAGACTTTACTACTACCATAGTAATAAGATACAATACATACATATATTTGTAACATTAAAAAACATACTTATCTTTGTAGTTGACTGTACCTAATATAAAAAATAGGTAGATATGTTATAAGCGCTCTAAAAGTGGCACACTAAAACCTGGTTAACTGACACGGGCTTGCCTAAGTTTCACGTCGTCAATGGAATAGTATTTTATCTACCCACATGTTATAAATCCTCTAGAATGTGTTCGGAAACCATATATAACGACCACCATAATTGCAACCAGTAACGTAACATCAGCGTTTTATCTGTGCCTGTGTTATTATAATGTATGAAAAATCATAATAGCATCGACAATCGATGTTATTATGGAAATCAGGTCCGGTGTTGGCGTCGTGCAGCATGATGTTGTCGGTCATGATTTGAAATCTAGTCGGCCATGGCGGTGCAATACAGGTTATTCTAATGGTTCCCGAACACATCATTGAGGATTTATAACATGTGGGTAGATAAAATAGTGTATGTAACTGTACATAATTAGGCATTATGTACAGTCACATAAACTACTATTACAGTACACATGGTGCTACTTTTCCGCACGTGTGCGGAAAAGAGCACTTTCCGTGCATATGTCGAAACTATAAAGAGCCATATGTACTGTAAAACGTTGTACGATACACGTGCGAATAGGTAATTCGCAACTCGTATCGATTTAAAACACTCCCTTCGGTCGTGTTTTAATTTATCACGACTCGTTGCGAATTTCCTATTTTCAGCACTTGTATCGTAAATCACTATTATGCAACTGTTGTAAAAGAAGGGTCTTAAAAGGCGAGTGGCGTGGGTTAAAGACGCCACGAGCGTTTTTAGACCAGTTACACAGCGTTTTATACAATCCTTTTTCTACGACAAATTTTAAACAAATAGCAGACTACAGAATAGTTAAACTTTTCAGGCAGCAAGTTTTCTATTCGTACTTTTGCTACTCACGCAATTTCTTCAGGAGTGCAGTTATTAATTGCTTCGACCATTTTAAAAGGAACGTACACTTTTGTCTTCACAAACACGAATATAATCTTAATAGTTTAAATAAGTTAATATATAATATAACTAAGTAATAGTTTATCATCTTTCGTCTTTTCATTTTGAATTGTATTTTGGTGGGAAATCGGAAATGTGACAGCTCTTGCTTATGGTTTGTTTTGTTTTTTATTTGTTTGCACTTGCCATCCGAACCAAACCGAATCCGGACCCGGACTGAGTTCGAACTGTTTATTTTTATAAATAATACCAAGAATTTAAAAACATGTAATTTAACACACAATAAATGATGATTTATTATTATTGTAGTAAATAATTTATAATATACACATGTTAAATCGTATACTTTTATTTCGAAATATTTGTTTATGAAGTTGGCACCACTGCAATATAGCGGCCGATTTAAAAAAGAAGCGAGTTGTGTCGGAGATACAACCGTTAATTAAGTTTAAGTGGATACTTCTTTGTTGGCTATGGAACCCTAATATATCTAAATTAATTCATTATTCTAACTATCATAATTCTAAAATCTATATAAGTACAGATAAATCGGTATAATATATGGCAACATTGACTGTCGTAGCTTATTTGACTCGCGATACATTGAAAATGGCGGTCATTTCAGCATTATTTTCATGTCCGCCACATAAACTAAATAACATTGTGATTAACAACTAATGGCAAATAAAGAAGTATTAAAACATGTAGGTAACAAACAATAATTTGAAATCAAATTAGGCTTCTCTACAAAAAGTTATTCCGGAAATCACGTGATACATTTTGAACTGTACCCCTATACAAGAACGCGAGCAAAGAAGTATCCACTTCAAAAAAAGTTAAACAATGCTTTTATGAAAAATGTATGAACCAAAAAAGTACGCTAAACAGTGCGTGTTTGGGCCATAGAGCATAGTTTTTCGACGACTTATTACTCTTATTAGTGGTGTCATTGTATTTGAGCTACAGCCTATATAAATCAAAGAGAATATAAGAATCAATCAATCAATGTTTATGTTATGGCCCTATCAGTATTGCCGATGATTCCGCCAACGTCAAGGTTAAAAAAGGCATGTATTTATTATTAAAAAAAAAAACCTGTAGCTTCCAATTGGCAGGTTCACTGAGATTATAATCTAGAACAAAGGACAAAACAAACATGTATTGTTAAACTAACTACTTAATATAAAAACAGGTTGTTAATTTTAATTTTACAAAGGACATACACAAAGGGTGAATAGACTAAGGTGAGGAGAAATTTAATATCAACTGAGGGCCTACCGCGAAAGGCATTCGAAGTTTCCCCTCTCTGTCATACTTACGAGTTCGTACTAAAGTGCGACAGAGAGGGAAAACTTCGAATGCCGTTCGCGGTAGGCCCTCAGGACGGGGGATGTCCGGGGGAAGGATATCATTTGCTGTCTCCCCCCTGCTAAAAACATGGCGTTGTGTGTGATGCGATTTTGCACAAATCATATCAAAAAAGCCATGGAATAACGTATAATTTGTAAGTAATCTACTTTTATATATAATTAGCTTCTGCCCGCGACTTCGTCCGCGTAGAACTCGTTTATATCGTAGCTCGATACAAATTTAACTTTCACCCTCCATTTCCCTTTTAGGGGTAGATTTCCGATATTAAAACTATCCTATGTCCTTCCCCGAGACTCAAACTATTTGTATCATCATTATCATCATCATCATATCAGCCGAAAGACGTCCACTGCTGGACATAGGCCTCCCCTAAAGAGTGCCACCGTGCCACATAGGCCTCCCCCAAAGAGTTCCGAAGTGACCAATCCTGCGCCACCCGCATCCAGCGGACTCTCGCGACCTTTACCAGGTCATCAGTCCACCTTATGGGGGGCCTACCAACGCCGCGGCTACTAACTACCTCTATACAACATTCTATCTAAATGGGTTATATAGTAGCTCCATACAAATATTCACCCCCCATTTCACCCCCTTACGAGATGATTTCCGGGATAAAAACTATTCTATGTCCTTTTCTGGAACTCAAACTATCTGTAAACCAAATTTCATCTAAATGGGTCACTCAAATCCAAATGTTCACCCCTCAGGGGAGGATTTTCGGGATAAAACTATCCTATGTCCTTCCCCAGGACTCCTAACTATCGCTATACCGTAAATGGGTTCCAACCAAATTTTCACCCCCATTTCACCCCCTTAGGGGATGATCTCCGGAATAAAAACTATCATATGTCCTTTCCCAGGACTCAAACTATCTCTTAACCAGATTTCATTTAAATGAGTTCCATCCAAATCTTTACCCCTCATTTCATCCTTTCAGCCGATGATTTTCGTTACAAAACAATGCGATTTCCTTTCCTGGAACTCCAACTATCTCTATAAATACCGAATTTCATCTAAATGGGTTATATCCTAACACCCGGACACGATCGCAAGCCCTAGTTAACAAGAAGCCGTGTTTACGGCTAATGAAACTAGTTTGCACCGAGATCTACAGCAAGCTTGGTAAACCCATGCCAGCCACGGCGGTTATTCAATAATGAGTCGTGTTTAAGTGTGCGTTAAAATCATATTCCTTTAAGGTGAAGCAGCTTCAGAAAAGTACCAAAATGGGCTTGGAAATTCCTACTTCATTACGCGAAAACTACATAAAATGTAACGGTTTCTTATTTAAATGCTATTTGAAGATATTTGCTACAATTATATAATGCCCAACACACGATTTGATTAATTTGCCTCGATGGATTAGGCTCGCAAAGTTAGCTCTGATTGCGCGTTTTTCGGTAGGTCGAGTTGACTAAAAACCAGAACCATTTTTTTGCTAGTCAATGTTCAGTATTTATTTTTGTATCCTTTTATTCCTTATTAAATATTTGACAACGTAGTAGGGTCATTTTATTTTTAATTAACGTAAATTAGTAACATTAAGCACATAAATATAAAATCTCGCTCAAAACGGATGCGCGTAAGTCATTCGTTTGAATTTTAGTAGGCAGATGGCCAAGCGGCCTCGGGCTGGACGGACGTCTGTCGCGATTTTTTAGCTGTTAGAAAATAATACGTTTTCAGGGAGAATTAATAGGGTGTCATGTGGGTGGATAAACGTTTAAAATAGATATTCGGTCATTTTTACAATTTGTTCTAATTTAAAACACAAAAGTTCGTTCACAAACCCTACCATTACAACCCGATTTTTCATATTTCTCATCTTAAGATTCCGTTATTAATGAAAGAAGTTCGAATACGTTTCTTAAGAATGTGGAATATTTTTTTACGTCATACCTGGCCATAAAGTAGGAATTACCGCACGCTATGCGTGCGGAAAACCCCACTTCCTGGCCAGATAAAGACGTAAAATGTTGTACTCACCACGGGCGGTAATAAAGAAAGCCTCAGAGCGCATATTTATCGCCCTTGCCTTCGGCTCGGGCGTCAAATACCTGCGATCTGAGACATTCTTTGTTTAACCGCCCTAGGTAAGTAATGTACTATTATCACACAGGTCACATTGTCTAGTACGGTGTATGTCGTAACATCTCGCTGCCCCAATATTATAGGGTCCTATGTTACATTGTCGGGGTACTTCAATTTAGACTTAGTGTCACTCTGACAGACTTAAAATTTCAAGTTGATTAAAGTGCAACATAGAACCCTATAATATTGGGGCAGCGATCTGTCATATAGAAAGATTTGACATTTGGCATTTACGCTGTCTTAGGACTTAGATATATCGTTTTCAATAAAATAATAATACATTAAATACAATGAAAGAAAAATTCTAGAAAAAGCGCGGGAAACGTGGAACGCGGCGGTTTAGGTTTTCGTTTCTCATACTTTTATTTATAAATTTAGTGTAAATTATAGATCAGAAAAGTGTTATTTTGTATGTAGTTTCTTTGTATTTTGTGTAAATATTATTTTTTTGTAGTTAGTGTAAATATCTACATTGGATTAGGTAAGTTTTCTTTACTGTATGTAATATGGAGACGGGAAAGGAACCTCCTGACCCTGGAGGGGGAGGTCTTCAGGTTGGTTACAATGTTATAGTTGATAACAACGAGTCCAGTGTGGACACAGATGCATCTGTTGTTTCTGCTAGTGGCAGAAATACTTTAAAACGTAAACACAGTAAGAGATGCAAAAATTGCGATAAAAAAGTTCGAAAGAGTCAGGATGGCATTAACTTTATTGTTTGTGCTTGTCAGTCTTCTGAGATAAAAATGATCCAAGAAACCCTTCCGAATCATACTAATGACCAAGTGACTAAATCTCCTGTAGCTTCTGACTTGAATATAACCAAAGATAAATTTACAAAAGTTGGCAGAGATTTATTCTCAACCACAGATGCAGCACCATTTACAATTCATGTCCAACTTAAGCAGACCGAACGAAACTCGTCCTTGCATCCGGTATCCTTTGGGAAGTTTTTAATGAGGAACAAATTTAATAATATCATAAATGGTAGCGTGAAACGTATTGGTAGGACTCGTATATCCATGGCCTTCTCGAAGTATAATGACGCCAACGTATTTTTGAGTGATTCTCGCCTTGAAGCTGAGAATTTGACCGCCTTCATTCCATCATTTTCTGTGACCCGCATGGGCTTAGTCCGTGGCATCCCGGCAGAGTGGACAGAACAAGATATTATTGAGAACATTTCTGTACCCGCTGGGTGTGGAAAGGTACTCAAGGTAAGACGCCTGAATCATAGAGTTCCGGTTAATGGGTCGATTACATGGCAACCTTCCGAAACCATAGTAATCACTTTCGATGGCCAAATCCTCCCAAAAAAAGTATTCTCTTGCTATAATTCCCTTCCGGTAGATTTATATATATTCCCAACAATTCAATGTTTCAATTGCTGTAAATTTGGACACACAAAAACAAACTGCAGATCGAAGCCTAAGTGTTTCAAGTGTGGGCAGATGCATGCTGGACACACTTGTACAGTAGAGGAAGATTGTGCTAGTTGCTGCTTATGCAATGGTTTTCATTTCGCAACTAATAGATCTTGCCCAGAACACAAGCGTCAAAAGGACATAAAAGTAACCATGGCTAACAACTGCATCTCTTATGGAGAAGCAGTCAAAATCCACCCAGCAGCCTCCAAGTCATTTGCTGATGTTCTTCAGACTCAACCCCAGCCACAACTGATCTACTCTAGTCCACCCCATAATATCCCTACTCTATCCCCAAATACAACCGCTCAGTCTAATAGCCACAATAGTTATAGAAAAACAATTTTCCTTAAACCACGTACGGCTCTGAGACAAACCACCAAGGGTTATGATGTTGCCGCACATAATGCCTTGGTTAGCGGGCATTCCATGCCATCACCACAAAACGGCTGTGCGCTTCAGAGCAATACCAATAAAGAAGAGAGGCAGTCTACATCTGATGATATCCAAGCCTTAATTAATCTGTTGTCGAATCCGAATATTAGCTTACCGTCCCACGTTGCCCCTCTTGCTGAGATACTTTTAGTAGCCATACAAAATAATGGACAAAATAATTCAATGGAATTGCAGAAGTGTAATAAATAAAAAGCATGATTTAAGTTATTTATTAAACAAATATGAACCTTATGTTTTTGCCCTTTCTGAGACATGGCTCAAACCCAGAGCTCTTCTTAGAGTTACTGGATATTCATGTCTCAGAGAAGACCGTCCTGATGGGTATGGTGGAGTAGCCTTACTTATCAGGAATTCCATTTCATTTACACCAGTTCATCTCCCATCTCATAGTAACAATGTCTCAATTGTTGCTGCCATTGTAAATAACATATGTATCATATCTGTATATATTCCTCATCCATCTTCATCTATTTTACACGAATTTGAACAATTAATATGTACTCTTCCAAAGCCCATGCTGATTTTAGGTGATTTTAATTCCCAACATCAGCTATGGGGTAGTTCGATCTCTAGTTACCATGGGGAGCGTATAATAGAAATTCTTGATAATCAAAACCTTTGTGTATTAAATACTGGCCTTCCTACCCGACGAACAGCACCTTTTGAATTAACAAGTGTTGTTGACTTATCTATTTGTTCAGCTCAAATTTCATCTTCTTTAACTTGGCATAGACTGGAATCTACATTTGGTAGTGATCATTTCCCAATCATAGTTACATATTCCAATCCTGTTCCATCATCCCCTAAGCCTAGTCCAAGGCTAAAGTACAATTTATGCAATGCGGATTGGAAAGTTTTTCAAAGTCGTATTGAAGATAAATTGTTGCAGTTGCCTAGTGTAGCTGACAGTGACATAGTGAGTTGTTCAGTTGCATTAGCCCAAGCCATCATAGAAGCGGCTGATGAAACTTTCCCTGTAAAAAATAGAGCATCAGGTAAAATTCCATCTCCTCCCTGGTGGGACAATGAGTGTACTCAGGCAATTCGTAGGCGTAAGGAGGCTGAAAGACAGTACCGTCACTTTATGACAAACGAAAACTTTGAGCTATACATGCAGGTAGCGCGTGACACTAAAAAGTTATTGCGAAAGAAAAAATTTGAAGGATGGAGAAGATTCTGTGCTTCTCTTAATCCTAATGTTAAACCTTCCATAGTGTGGAACAATATTAAGAGGTTCCGACACGCTTTTAATGAGCCTTCTACACAGATTCTTCCTTCAAGTTTAGCTCAGCAATTTATGGACAGATTAGCACCAGCTTCAGTTCCAGAAGAATACGTATTTCACCCTTCTTCCTTTTTATATGATCCCACATGCAGTCCTAATTTTAATGCTCCCTTTAAAATTGAAGAGTTAAAAGGTGTATTAAGTAACTTGAAAGATACTGCACCTGGTCATGATGGAGTCCCATATTCATTTCTGGCCAATGCCGGTGATTGCATTCTTATTTATTATCTTCACATTATTAATTCTGTTACACAGTCTGGAATAGTCCCAGATTCATGGAGATCTCAAATAGTCATTCCTATTTTAAAACCCAATAAACCAGCGTCAGATGTTACTTCTTACAGGCCTATTGCTTTATCTTCAGTATTTGCTAAAATTACAGAACACTTGATTAAAAACAGATTAGAATTTTTTATTGAAAGCAATAAATTACTGGCTGATAGTCAGTTTGGATTTCGTAAAGGTAGATCTACTTATGATAGTCTAGCTATATTAACATCAGATATCCGGTTGGCATTTTCCAGAGATGAATCAGTGGTAGCTGCCTTTCTGGACATTAGTGCTGCATATGATAATGTCTTAGTTTCAGTGTTAACAGAAAAGCTGTTCAAATTAGGAGTACCAATAATGTTAAGCAACTTTATAATTAATATTTTGTCTCAAAGGTCCATTAGTCTTCTCATAGATGATACCAACAGGATTACTCGCTTAGTGTGGAGAGGACTTCCACAAGGGTCTGTTTTAAGCCCTCTGCTTTACAATATTTATACATTTGACTTAGAATCATCTCTAAATGGCACTGTTAGAGTTTTGCAGTATGCTGATGACTTGCTATTATACTCACCAAATGTTTCTGTTCAACAGGCCAGTAGAACCATTTCTTACTCATTGAGTCTATTGAAATTGTGGTTAGACTCTAATGGTTTAGAACTCTCTATTCCTAAAAGTGTAGTTGTTTTATTCACAAGAAAACTATTTCCTCCTCCGGTCACTGTAGAATATGGTAACAGTCCCGTCTCTGTAAAAAGTCAAACAAAATTTTTAGGTGTCATTTTGGACAGAAAATTAACAGGTCTTCCCCATTGTGACTATGTAGTTTCTAAATGTGAAAAAAATATTAATATACTTAGGTGTGTATCTGGAGTTTGGTGGGGAGCACATCCTTTTTGCCTTAAACTGATGTATAATGCCCTGATAAGGAGTGTTCTAGACTATGGGACATTTCTGCTAGAACCAGGAAGTGTTGCAGGTTTCAAGAAACTATCTAGTATACAGTCTAAAGCTCTTAGAATTATCTGTGGTGCTATGAAATCTAGTCCCATTAATGCAATGCAGGTTGAGTGTTGTGAACCACCTCTTCATTTACGGCGACAATTTCTTTCAGATAGGTATCTCTTCCGTTGCTCTCAATTTTCAAATCACCAACTTTGGCCTATCTTAATAAACCTCTCTTTTGAAATAACCTCATCTAAATATTGGAAACATAAGAGCCCCCCTTGCTTAATTAAAAGTTTTGAAAAAGTTAAATCTATACCTGCCCCCACTGTTAGCGCTTCTACACTGCCGATCTTCCAGCATGAATATGAATCTCTCACGCTTGTTCCTTCAGTTTTCTTAAATATCGGCATCTCAAAGAATGATGTGGAACACAATAAGCAGTTTCTGAGTTTCATTGGAACTGAGGGCCTGGGTGCTCATCATATTTACACGGATGCTTCTAAAATATCAGTTGATGGTTGTGTTGGAATTGGAGTTCTACACATTCAATCAAATGTATATCAAAAAGTCAAGTTGCCCCCAGAGTCATCCGTGTATAGTGGCGAGTGCTTTGGCATCCTGAAAGCAATAGAGATGATCATTATTATGCGTCTTAAAAAGTCCATAATATTTTCGGATTCATTAAGTTCTTTACAATCAATTGCAAAATTTCCTTTCAGTTCAAAATCTAATAATCCAATAATTTATAAAATACGTAGCCTTTTGTTGAAATGTTTTCTTAATGACTGTTCTGTTTCCTTTGCCTGGATCCCCGGGCATAGAGGCATAAAAGGGAACGAAAAGGTGGATGCACTGGCTCGGGATGCCATTGACTGTGGTGATATGTTTCCTTATGAAAATATACCTGAAGATCTTTTAGCTTTGCCCAAAGTATACCTACGAGACGATTGGATGAAACTTTGGACATCACCTGATGCAAGGACGGGTTTACGGTACCGGGGCATACAACCTGTAATTCCTGCCAAACCATGGTTTTCTAAAATAACAATTTCCAAACCAGCAACCAGTATGGTAATCCGCATGAGATTGGGTCACTTGTGTACACCGGAGCATCTTGCAAGACTAGGCATTGTGGCCAGTTCTGCATGCATTTGTGGTGCTGATCCCTGTGACCTAAACCACATATTTTTCCAATGTGAACAATACGATCGCTCAATATTATTAAATCAGCTGTCAACCCTTAACGTTCCTTTTCCTGTATCCATTTCTTCACTCCTATGTATAAATGACTCATCCTTGTATATATTTAAAGCCTTGTATTCATTTTTATCTGTAAATAATATTAAACTATAATATATATTATAATAACCCTTTCCTGATCTTTCCTTTCTGTCAAAATTTCCGATCCATATTTTCCTGAATTATACCCGTTTCCTCGTTTTTTGGCTGAATGCGCCAAGAGCGCGATGCCATAAAAAAAAAAAAAAAAAAAAAAAAATACAATGAAAATCGTATAGTGTACAAACTATAACGATTATGATAGTATATTGTGATCCGCTGTAATAATGACGCCATCCAGTTAAATCCCCTGCAGTTCCAACCAATTGAATGTGGAAAGATATTGTCAGAATATTTATACCTACTCGGAATATGCAAGCATGATGTAATTTGTGTTTATTGTGGTCAAATCAAGACGGATTATTGTCACCCAATTGGATACAGTTCTTCAAGATACCTCCTAACTACACTTCAACTCCAAGTTTTTAACACATTCACTGCCCAGAATCTCTACGCACTACGCTCCTCCTACGCCGTAGGCACCGACGGCGTAGGCGCCCGCTAAGCGGTTTCATGGCAGACCTGAGTGAGAGTTTGAAAGTCAAGTGAGGAAGAAGAAGTAGTAAATAATTGTAATAATTAATATGCCTAAACAGTAAAGTATTCCATTGCATAATATATAGATTTGCATCATTTTGTTGCCTAACATATTTTTTTACCTACAAATAATGAAGTAGGATGATTTCATTGTATGATGTAATTTACATTGAATGATATACTTTTTATTCTTGTGGTATAAAACATTCCTACTAATGAAGAATTTGTTTCATTTTCTTTACCTACTCTGAGGCTAAGGAATTCACTAGAACAGACATATTTAGATTAAGTATGCTGTAGTAAACAACGTATGCTCGCTTTAAAGCTTTATGGGAAGGATATAATGATGTGACGGATCTTGCCAATGAGAATACAATTAGGTAGCTAAAATCGACTTCCGAGCTATGTTTACAATTTGGCACCTTATTCCTTTGTGATAAGGCGAAAAAGAAAAATATTCTATATATCATCATCATTATCATATCAGCCGAAAGACGTCCACTGCTGGACATATGCCTCCCCCAAAGAGTGCCAAAATGACCGGTCCTGCGCCACCCATTCTATATATAGTAGTATAGAATATATAATTTTTTCGCCTTACCAGCTAAGTCTCATATCTGGGAAATTCTTTTTCTCTATTTTCACCCAAGCAGAGCTCAGGTTTATATGTATGTATGTGATACATACATATATAGTATAAAATGGCATATCATTTGTAATCCTATGCGTACAAAAGAAATATCAGTAAATAAAATACATTACTTACAAGCAGGAATCGAAATCGAGGGGCCATCCAGGAAGTACGGCAGTCAGTACAATTATCAAAGAATTATTATTAGTACCATTTTTTATACCATGTATTTTGCAAACAAACACACGGTTTGCGAGATATCGAAGCCTATGGACGCTTGCTACTAAAGAGGATTCACACATTGGAGGATGCTTAGGGTTCATTTGAATTAACTCACAGATATTCACTAGTTTACAATATAATATTGCTTACCTATATTATTCTTTGTAGATATAGGTCAGTAGAAATCGACACAAAATAGGCTTAAATCGCAAGGGCATGGTTTTTCGGTATATGGAACACGAAATTTTGGTTTAAAAGTCATAAACTATGCTACTTTGACCATCAAGATGTAGTACACTTTAAAAGATAAATAAATTTAAAACAATTTTAGTTAAGCCACAGGTCTATAAACTCAAGCGATGGCCCTTCAAATATAGTCTTTTTTCCCGAAGATTGTCAATTTTAAGTCATGGTCCCATCCGGATCAAAATATTGGCAAAATCCCTCGTCCAATGAGAAAAAATGTTGGATATAAAGTTTTGTTGATATGTAATTATCTTTCATACAAACCCTCTATAAATTCTGTAAGACTACACGCACAATCTTGAAAATACGAAAAAAAGGTAAAAATGGCTTTTTTGAAGAATTGAGTGCAAAAAGCCTTCGAGAGACCTATAGTTTGTGTGAAAGTAGCCAAGTATCAATGGAAAAAGCAATAAATAATCATCATCATATCAGCCGAAAGACGTCAACTGCTGTACACAGGCCTCCCTCAAAGATTGCCACAATGACCGGTTCTGCGCCACCCGCATCCAGCAGCCTCCCGCGACCTTCATCAGGTCATCAGTCCGGTCCCCACTCAAGAACCTTTCTGCCCCAACGGCCATCGGTTCGACGTGATTTAGGTTTAGATTTATTTCTTGCGAGATAAAAATTACAATATAGGTCCTTATCACGATCGTCAATAATAAGTAATAAAAATAAAATAATATTCAAAATGTTAATACACAAAGTGGAAATTGTATCTCCAATTAAGGATTGTCATTTAACAACTAATAGACACTTACTATTGAACAGAAATAAACAATGTCAATTTATGCATTAGGTACCTAAATTAAAAATTTGAATATTCAACATAAATGTTACACAAGAAATAATATCAAATGTGCAATATGGCGGCGCCAATACCTACACATTACTATTAATTTTACTCATTTACTTTATTTATTTTTAATATACAACCACACATTTTTGAACGCATCATATTACACGCCATACCTGGCAACTTTCCTTCACCCTCACCCCAAACCACAGTGCACTAAAAATACCCGTCTCGCACGCGCTAACGCTCAATCAAAAACTATTGAAAAAACTCAAAAACCGTAGTACCTACAAGTGTGCATACAAAAACCACAAGTGATTACCGAAGTACAAGTGTTTACTGTGAAATAACAAAATTCTTTCTTGTATGCTGAAACACGAACGCAATACTGGATTGCCGGCTGGCGCCGATTAAAAGGTTTGTCTTGCCGCACCACAATGTGCCCCGCCCTCTGCCTTTTAAAAGCAATACGGAGGGCTATAAATCATGTAAAAACAATGATTACTTTTTAATTTACAGACTTCTTTTGGTTTGGTTCAGCTAGAAGCTTTTCTTCAGGTTCTTCCACGCTTTCTTCCTCAGGTTCTTTCAGTTTTTTGAGTTCGTGTTGTGCCTGGGCTTTCTCAAGATCGTTCTCGTCATCGCCTATCGAAATCAAAGCGATGACTTCGAATAATTTTCCTGAGCAAATTAAGCATAGAACTGAGCATTTGAGCTTAGTTCTCTGGTAGTTGGTGGCAAATGTGCATGCAAAGCCCTTTGAATACCTATACATTTGTCAGTATAGTAACACCAAATGTCTCATTATTTGATAATCAATTTTTACCTATTTTAGTGTTTTCGAGATTGTGATTGAATTATTAGTCTCACAGACCTCTCTGTGTTTTAATGAAAGCAAATTAAATTGAGTTTAACTTTATTACTAATATTTTTTCTCATAGCGCGAGGGATTTATGATTATGTTTTGGTCCAGACAGGGCAATTTAAAATCGACGAAGTTCGGAAAAAATATATAATTTTCGAAGGGCAATAGCTTCGTCCCCTTAGAGCTTACAGATTTGCAGTTTAATTCAAATAAAATTGTTGGAATAGGGAACTTGCATTTTTTTATTTTATTGCGAAAATCAAATGTATAATTTAGCATTAAAACAACTGTAGCACTAAAACTTTCTTATGATTTATTTTTCTGATTTTATATGCATTTGAAATCTGCACGCGCCGGCACCCCCCGAAAACGCTCTATATTAAACTGGCTTATGCTATGACGTCACAACATATATTCTCGGCGCGTTTACTATGGAGTAAGTCATTAATTTGCAATTATCTCCACATCATTTGCGTTTAAGTCTATACTTGTCATACAAAATATCATTTTCTGTGCCAATTCAATATTCTGTGTAACTGTTATGTTATTTTATCGAAACAATAATATTTTTTTTTCGTCATTTTAACGTGAGATAAAACTAATACAATCGTTTTTTTTTCTTCTGTATGATATTTCTACGTATATCCGCATCAATTGAGTGCAATTTATTTGAAATTGAAG
Source organism: Epinotia brunnichana (assembly GCA_963854355.1). Lineage (NCBI taxonomy): Eukaryota > Metazoa > Arthropoda > Insecta > Lepidoptera > Tortricidae > Epinotia > Epinotia brunnichana. Next base: position 14,444,322 of record OY977939.1, on the reverse strand, counting down.
TCCCATGCAAGTTCCCCATTTTAATCAACTTTAAAATTCAGACGTAAATGTAAAAAAAGTCCTAAAATTTCGCAGTTTTACGCGTGTCGCGCAACTGGCACAAGCTTTTCGAAGTCGCAAACTTGTGTCTACACTACCCTAACTGATCCATAAAACAAAACCAAATAAGTTACTGACAAAATTAACCTACATACAAACAGGTGAAGTTAATATAAAGCTTGCAAAAACCAGAACTACATCGTTCTTTGCGATTTTAATGTCGAATTCTATAGTCCTAACAACGCATCGCTTTGAAACAGGTTCATTGGATGTGGTACTGGAGAGCACCGAAGAGTTTTTATGATCTTCATGAATATACAAATGACTTCCACATAGCACTAACAAATTACTATAATTATGTTATTAGTGTCTACCCTTTGATGTAGGTATCACCATCACCTGCGACTACATTACTCACTTTCGGTTTGCTGACGACACTACTTACCGTACATCACAATCATAGAGGCACCAGGGGGTGTCAGTGACAGTGATTAAAGAGTACTAAATACGTATTAATATATGTAGGTACGAGTTTATTAGGTCTATTTAGTATAATTATATTCTGGCCTGATATTGGTTTACGGGTATACCTAATACATTGGTGTTACACTTTCATAATAACACTTACAACAGCAGCAGAAACCGAATGTATAATTATGTTTTAGGACGGTATTTTATACTTAGTATTATTTGTAGTACCTACTTTTTTGCATTCTCACACTATAAAACTAAGGAGCAAAATAAGGATTACCTAATATAGATACCTACCCAGTAACGTACAAATAGGTACGTACCAACAAGGCTCGATCATTCTGACTGACGTGATCGCTTAATGGCCCCTCTATTGTGATGAGTTGAGACTTGAGAATGAAACTGAATTTTCAAATTTAATTATCCATCCAGGCTCAAGCCCCCCAAAAAGCCAGCTCGATCTGAGTCCTTACCATAATGCTACCCCTTTTGTCAAGCAATGTTAATAAATTTTGTCTTGCTTATTTTCATGAAATTTTGCACCTTAGCGAAGACCGAATAGAGTTGCTATGACATTGCCAATCTAAAGACTAATCTATTGACTTATCAATAGTACATATTTCATATACCAAAATGTACCTAAGAAACATACGCAGAATCATCGCAGAATAAGAAAATGTCAACAAGTCTGACATTATTCAATAAGATGTTTTGACAATTTCACTTTCTGTATGGAGGTTGGTGACTGATTTAAGGTGGTTCGATTGCCATACAAAACGTTATTTGACATTCGCAGGCTAACGGCGTGATACTTAAAGAAACTTATGTAACAAACTTTCATCAATTGGTTCCCCATTTGCGCCAAATTCCCCCTTTCGTAGAATAAACTTGTTTAAACTAGATTAATTTGAGAAAAATGGTTTTCCCAAAATATCACGTCCCAAACCAATTTCTCAAATTAATCTAGTTTATACAAGTTTATTCTACGAAAGGGGGAATTTGGCGCAAATGGGAAGCCAATTTATGAAAGTTTGTTACATAAGTTTCTTAAAATATCACGCCGTTAGCCTGCGAATGTCAAATAACGTTTTGTATGGCAATCGAACCACCTTAAATGTATAATATCACGAAAGCAAAAAAATACCGAGGTCAGTGACCTGTCACAGTAAAGTGAGATAGTGTGCGTGAAATGTAGCGGTGTGTGTTTCTGGGGAGAATTACGATAATGTTGCGCCGCCTAGTAGGTTTTTAGTGTCGCGTATGTAGCTTCACCCGAGATGCCTCACCTTAAACTGGTCCAAAACCTTATGATACGGTAACCGTATTCGATGGGGTTTTCGTTTCGGTTAGTGTTAAGTTGGGTTAACTGAGTTAACTGGATCGATAGAGTTACCCTGTCAATCAGGTTACCTTATTGATAGGGTTTTTAAAACCAACTTTAAAATAAGCCTATGGAAAACCCCGATTAGGGTAACCGGTTCCAGTCCCTGCTGATAATACGATGGGTATCTGTGTAGCTAGCATGCTAATTTTATCCACGGTTTTATAGTAACACAAACGTCAAAAACGTATGGGAACTGACAGTTGTGTGACCACATAATCCGACGTAAAAATTAGCATGCTAGCCCCCCTGCCTAGCTAGCACACTAGGTTTTATGTCGGCGAAAATGTACTAAAACGTCACGTAAAACGCGACATAAAGCCTACTGTGCTAGCCCCCCTGCCTAGCTAGCATACTAGGTTTTATGTCGGCGAAAATGTACTGAAACGTCACGTAAAAAGCGACATAAAGCCTATTGTGCTAGCCCCCCGTGTATTTAGTTCGAGACCATCCTTTCCAAGCAAACCAAGCGTAATTATATTAATGATGCACGTGTCCATGGCAATTATTTTAACAATAATAAAAGCGAGACGGCTATTTACGACCTCAGAAGTTTCGGGCCTTAAAAATTTTGTCGTCGTCTTTTGTAACCTGATAAGGTAACATAACTAATCATACCAATAATAAATATTTACTTTGTCTAAATATTAACACATTTCTACGTAATTGAGGATGGCTGTTGCGTTGCACTATAAAGAGTTTACTTTTGAAGTAAACCAACCAAATTGTGCTCACGTTATTAAGAATAACGTTATAAAGAGTTTACACTGTATATAATAACACTGCATAATTTCATAAAACATAATGATCCCTTGTCATAAATATTCAGATGCATAAAAATAAATATAATAATTTTCTATGAAATTTATTCTATTTTATGATGTATTAAATATAATGGCAAAAGTTTTTATGAAATAATATGTCTTGTATTATTCGAGCAATATACCTACTTAATAAAATTTTGATAATAGTTTTTATAGTAATCGTTTACTATGTGTTTCGGACATATAAATTTATACAAAAAGTGTTTAATGACGATTGATCCACTACCCTTTAAATTATTGAAACAGTTAAAATGTATAGTCACTAAATTTTGAATACAAAACTCCGATATGATCACGTCTTTAGGCGTCCATTTCGTTACGTTTGAAGGTCCCCTTATACGTAACAACAAATATTGTAACGAAATGGACGTAACGGAACGAATACTTCGCAGATTAAAACACGTGTTTAATATACTGTTTTTAACAATTGTAATAGTATTTTACTGAAATCATGTTCAATGATAATGACAGATTAAGATAATTGAGTCGCATTAGCAGAAAAACTATAGGAACCTTGGTAATCTCGTAACGGAACCAGGACTCTATTTTTTGAGACCACCACTCGACGCACCGTTCGCGTGCGATTTCTAGCCGCTACTTGCCGCTACTGACAGTTTGTAAACAAAACGAATGATGTTACGTAACGGTATGTGATGCTACATGAAAATAAACACCTAATTTGGTAATAAAAATACCTTGTTCCCACAAAATCATCGTAACGGAATGTGGACATGTCCACTTTTCCAAAATCACTGGACAAGATTAGTTTTAGTTTATTATGTAAAAAATTACTTTAGCGAGATAAATATAAGGTTGATTTAAGAAAATTCATGTTTTCCACTATCAGAAACAAGTATTTCCAGGCACAATATACAAGTCCTAATACTTCGAATCGATACTTGAAGTTTGCTTTCCACAGGTGGACAGGCAAAAATCGAGGGTCGGCAGCCAGAAAAACCAAGAAAATGTGGTAAATTTAATGCTAAATTATAGGTTTTTTGGGTTTGTATACGATTTAGAAATATTATTGATGTTTTAAAATCGGTACAAGTACAATTTTTCAACGTGTTTCGTATTTGTAGGGTGTCAAATACACTGGACACGCCAAAAACATCAAGATACAAGAAAAATAAAAAATGCCCTAATAATGAGAAGTGGTAGTGACAAATTGCTAAGTTTGTAATGGCCATATCTACGACAAGTTGGTGTGGCAAATTGCATCGTTTGAAGTGTGCTCATGCGCTCTCGAGGTTCCCCTTCCTATGGATGCTGAGAAGGGTGAGGTGAGGTGAAAGAGGGGAAATCTGCCAAGTCCACGCGTGTCGGCGGCAACGACTTCGCACTCAGGCATTTTTCTTTATAGTCGAGTTTTTACGCGCTCGGCACGTATATCATCACGTTTTTCGGAAATAAAAAAGGACCTACAGTCTTTAATTTCTTTTATAAGTTTAGCACTAGCATAAACTAAAATGAAGCCCCAGTACAAAATCGGTAAGTACAGTAAAGTGTATATAATTTTTTATCTAGTATATGTGATTACATTTCAAGACTCACAAATATGCGTGAATACCTAACGTTCTAGAGGTGTATAAAATTAACTTTAGACAGAAATTGGAATTCAACATCTAACGCAGGTGACCCGAATGTTATAGGTTATGTTATTAACATGCTTCTATTTGGGCTAATTTTACTGAAATTTATTTAATCGTATGGCATACATTATTTAGCCTTTGACACTGAAATGACAATGTAGGATCACAAATACAAGACACATTTAATCGCCTTTTTAGTTACTTTGTTTATAATTAGTGTTATAATCTACTTGCAATCAATCTGGTTAATCCTTATTCAAGTTATCTATTATTATCATGATGACATTGTTTATTACATTTTAGGAATAGTCGTCCTTATCTTTCAACGCATTGTATTTCGATTCTACCATGTAAACTTTCGTTAAATTTGTTATGCTCTTTCTTTCTGTAGATTGTTCTATGCACTTGTTAAGATGTGGCAACATATTTCTCAGTTTCATAATATTGGATAATATTTAGCAAACAAATACTGTCGTTACTGAATCACTGATACACATTTTTAATCCAATGTCATGAATGTGTTTCAGCTGATGAGAAGCTTGCCGAGCTGGGCCGCAATGAGATCATGCTGGCCGAGAAAGAGATGCCGGGGCTCATGGCCTGCCGTCGCAAATATGCCTCCGACAAGATCTTGAAGGGAGCCCGGATCGCTGGCAGCCTGCACATGACCGTCCAGACTGCAGTACTTATTGAGACACTCATTGAACTGGGTGCTGAAGTAAGTCATATTACCCTTTATAAACTTTGTAGTTGGTTTTTAGACAACATACAGTCATAATGCTGGCTAGGCAATCAGCCTCAGTTAGCAACCATCTGAAGGACAAGGTTTTTTCAATTGTAGAACATCAATTCTACAGACCCCATTGAAGCATCAATTCTACAGACCCCATTGATCGTAGGGCTTGTTTGCAATAATACGAACTGCCCGCTTTTGGATTTTTAAGATTTTGTCTCGATCTGCAGCGGTTGCCCACAGGTCAACACCGTAAATTAAGATGGAATGGAAGTATCCGTAGTAAGCCTTTTTTATGTTTTCTATCGATAGTGTAGGAGCTAGCCTTGATAGTGCATAACAAGCCGAGCTTAGCTTGTTACAGGCTGCCTCTATGTGATATGACCACGTGAGACCCGTATCAATCTTGAATCCTAGATAGTTTACCATGTTGACCTGCGGTATTATTACGTTGTTGGTTCTTATGTCCAATTTATTGTCTGTAGTTTTACGTAGCTGGAAATGGATTAAATTTGTTTTATCAACATTAAGTAGCATACCGTTTGCCGCAAACCATGACGAAAAAAGGAAATCACTCAGCGTGCTAGGCCCTAAAATCTATAACGTCCTACCGCCTGACGTTATAAACGCCGTAACTGATGCAGCATTCAAAAACAAGCTCAAACAGCTCCTCATAAAAATGGCTTGCTACAGCATAGACGAATTTATGACCAATATATCATTGACCCACTCATAAATCAACAACACTTTCAAAATTGTTCAATAACGATAGGTATATAACATCTAAGACAATAAGAAATTTTAAAATGTATTTGACATGCATGATATTGACCTGTAAAATATGACATTTTATCAATAAATTTCTGAATCTGAATCTGAAAGCACATGCACATGCATGGCCTTATGCATTTTTTTATAGTTATAGAATAGGAATTTACTAAAAAAGGTCAAGTGCGAGGTCTCGCGCACCGAGGGTTCCCTACAAACTTTCACCACACTTTATTAAGAAAAAATCGTTGTTGGTTTTTCAGAGATAATTCTTGATCGAGTCAACCAATTTCAATAATTGTTTTTTTATTTGCTAGAATGTACTTTCAGAATACTTCTATACAAATTTAACCTCGTAAGGCCCAAACTATTTTTAGGACGTTTGATATATTGAACCAGTGTCCTAATTTTAAACCCTTAGACTAGCATCCCAGACTTTTAAATTGCCATAAAATCTAAAGTAATCATTTTTTCAAGTTGTCGTCTTAATATTTGTTGTAAAGGTAAGTATGATAAACAATATTATTATAAATTTTCTAGAAAAAAACGTGTCCTAATTTTAGGACGCTGGGATGGTATTTCAAGGAAATTTTCAAAAAATATCTACAGTAACATTTCAATTATTTGGCAATCATTTCAATAGTAGTAGATTATTAGATTAAATAAAAAAATAACAATCACATGCATTTAAATGCTTTTTATTTATATCAGAATACAAAAACTTTATACTTATCTAATTGTAAGTCTTACACGTATTAAAAATATCAACAAAAAAATACATTCTTTTAAATTTCATATATAAAAATATATGTCACAGCCTGCCTTAAGCGAGTCAGTCTTAAATCTGCTTACCTAATCAATTAACTTTACTTTTTGGTACCTATTTCAACCATGAGATCAGGCTTTCCATGATCATTTTTATATTACTTGACAAAAAAACTAAGATAAAAACAAAAATGTTATCCAAAAACAGCAACATAAACTTAAAAACTGAGGAAACTGACATTAAAAAGAAGACGTTAGTCTTGATCATAATTAAGTTGACCCTAGTCTAAACAAATAACAAAATAAACCTTAATTCCAAAAAAAGTTACAAAAACTTTGAAACATTATTTTTTTTCCGCAAAAGTTATCATTGAAAAATGATTGTGAGATCACAACTTAAAATGTACTATGAAACTGGTAAAAACAGTTTCTATCCTTGGTGAGGCACAAAGCTACTTGACACCTTGTACATATGATTGTGCTTTTTCTATTGCACCCTGGCCTCCTATATCTATTTTGTTGCTCTCCAGCCGATGGCATATGAAGTGCACCATGTGTTCTGAAACTTTGGGTGGGTAATTGTATACCTGCCTTCGAGCGTTTTGGAGGAGGTTCTTCGTCGTCTAAACACTGGCTCATTTCAGATTCCTGAATATTGTTTGAATCCAGTATGATCTTTGCGATTTCTATTTTAAAACTCCGTAGCTGCTGGATCTTCTTTTTGTCTTTATGTCCCAAAAATATGACACTACTATTTTATACAACTAATGCAATAACATCCCAATAACCTATTTTTAGGACATCCATGTTTACTCGCTTCTCCTACTCGAAATAAACCATGACGGACTAAGATATTAAGTAATATATGTAGTATAAACCTTAAATAATCAATTTTAATTAGATTTAGGTTAAAACAATTGAAGATTATATTGAAATAAACGGATTTACTTACCACGCTTCCCCGAGTTCGCCATGTTGTTCGACACCCACGAGGTAAAAGACAGTTCTTTGATTGTCAAACGTCATAATTGACAGTTAGCAAAACAGCTGCGATCAGTACCGCCATATTAGAAACATAAACGATCCGTTGCACGCAATATTTATGAAATGGTCTATGGTTAAAATGGAGGTCCTAATATTAGGACGCTGGGCCGCTAATTGATGAATTATAATATTTACTTGGGCCGGAAGGACTACATTTTCCAGTCCTAAAAATAGGACGTTGGGCCTTACGAGGTTAAAGGACAAAAAATTCTACATAAAAGTATTAAATTACAAACTTAAAAATTAAATGATTTTTGAAGATAAAAAATAATACGCTAGGTACAGGTAGGTATCATTATACTTTTCCGGTAATATTTACGTTAATATTAATTATATATATTATTTTATAAATTTTCGCTCGGTAAACTTCGGATATAAGGGGGGGAAAGGTATTTTTTTCTACATTTTCCTTTGTAAATCAAAATTTTATTACTATAGAAAAAAAATAAAAACTGTTTTAGAATGTGCAAATCAAGCCCTTTCGTATGATACCCCACTTGGCCTACTAACTAGACTTAAATTTTGCCCCTACCCTCTTATCCATCCATTTTTATAGAAATTAAAAATGTATCTTTAAATTTTTCATTTTCCATACTCGTGGATTAGCTTTGTTTACAAATGCACAAAAGATCCCACTGGGTCGAAGTGCATCCGAAAGGGCCCTCACCTTTCATAGTATCAGTAGTTCCTGAGATATTTCACTTGACAGACAGACAGACGGACGGAGTCGAACCATAAGGGTTCCGTTTTTACCTTTTTGGTCCGGAACCCTAAAAACGAGACAATAACCTTTCAGTTCACCAACTCATCTAAGTGGTCGCGAACTGGCACTTGAAATTAGGTGGCTGCTAACTGGTGAAATTACCCTATTAGTGGGGTAGTTTCAGGTGATAATGTGGACATGCTGGACAAAATCACCAAATTTTATTTATATTAATAGCTTCTCTATCTAGACACTTGAAATTTCCACAGATTGTGTATTACTCTCTATATTATAAAAATAGAATAAAAGTCAATAATTAGTTTTTTAATAACCCACACTAATAAAGGGGCAAAATAGCCACCATAAAATTAAAGATGGCCGACTGAGGACTTGGTTCCTATCAAAAACATAAAGCTATGGACCTAATAGTACCTGAAAAAAATTTGGTGTATTTGTCCAGCGTGTCCACATTTACGACAATTTGTCCTAGCACTCTGCCCTACTATATGCACTTCTCCCTAACAAAATACATAAGTGAAGGCATGTGTTTTAAGTAGTTTCACTTGAATAAGTCAATATGTATGTTAATAGGTGCGTCCACACTGAACGCACGCTCACCCGAGCGGCTCGCCCGAGCCCTCCGCACGCTCACCCGAGCCGCTCAGGCGAGCGTGCGGAGGGCTCGGGCGAGCCGCTCGGGTGAGCGTGCGTTCAGTGTGGACGCACACCGCGAAAATAATTTTCACGTTATTCATTTGAAAACGATAAATAAATAAATAAGTACATTGCCAGTAGCATGGCGCCGCGGCCCCTTTGATTTCGCCCAAAAAGCCGACAACGCTCGGGTGAGCGTGCGGCCACACAAAACAACCGTCCACACCAGCGCGGCTAGGGTGAGCCGCTCGCCCGAGCGTGCGGACGCGAGGGCGAGCGGCTCAGGCTCGCCGATCGCCATCCACACTTAGCGCGCACGCTAGGGCGAGCCGCGCTCGGGTGAGCGTGCGTTCAGTGTGGACGCACACCGCGAAAATAATTTTCACTAGAGATGCACCGAATATGGGTTTTACCGAATACGAATATTCGGCCGAATTTTCGGTCCAGCTTTTGCCGAACCGAATATTCGGCCGAATAATTCGGTTCAAAGGAATGCCTTATGCCTTAATCAGCCATTCCAAAATAGACTCATTTTTCAGTGGTAAAAATTTTGTTGATTTCTAAGTGAAACATTTATACTAAAGGTAGTTAAATAACAATAAGAATCCGTTGTAGAATAATCATTTTACAGGACAATGACTATGTTACATTCTTACAACTTGCAGACAAAAAACCTGCAAAATTATTCGGTAAATATTTGGCATTTGAACCGAATAATTCGGCCGAATAACGAACATTGAAAAACGTGCCGAATATGCCGAATACCGAATATTTACCGAATATTCGGCGCATCTCTAATTTTCACGTTATTCATTTGAAAACGACAAATAAATAAATAAGTACATTGCCAGTAGCATGGCGCCGCGGCCCCATTGATTTCGCCCAAAAAGCCGACAACGCTCGGGTGAGCGTGCGGCCACACAAAACAACCGTCCACACCGGCTCGGCTCGGGTGAGCCGCTCGCCCGAGCGTGCGGACGCGAGGGCGAGCGGCTCAGGCGTGCCGATCGCCGTCCACACTTAGCGCACACGCTAGGGCTAGGGCGAGCCGCGCTCGGGTGAGCGTGCGTTTGGTGTGGACGCACCTATTGAGAAATTATTTTGTGCAAGAGTCATAAAATAACTCCACCATTTCAGATTATTTGAGTTGGCAGAATTGCTTCGAAGTAGTCTATTCAAAAACCATCCATGGGTCCTACCATCCAAGGTAGAAGATTCCAATTACAATTACAGTTTTATAAAAATTCGGTCACATTAAATAATCTAAACCAGCGGTCGGCAACTGGCGGCCCGCGAGACCCTTGCTTGCGGCCCGCGAGCCTTTCTGACTGTTTTGTATGTAAAGCTCGCTGAATTGGGTATTTGACAACAGTGAAAATAAATTGTTTTTTCATTAGCAACAGATAAACATTACGAAAATACTCGGAAAGTATCAATCAGTCTTTCGTTTAAGTTTGCTATTTTAAGATTTTTAAATTCATAAAAACTCATAATAAGGACGTTGTTTGATTGTGACGTTGTTGGAATTGCCTGATAAAGTATAATTAAGAAGTGCGGCCCGCGTAATTTTTGTTAGCTCCGATGTGGCCCTTGGTTGCTAAAAGGTTGCCGACCCCTGATATAAACCATACCATGGACCATGAAAAACATGTTTTTTTATCTTTGCTACTTATAGGTAGGTACTCAATCTAATAAAAGTTATTGTTATCCTATCTTGAATGTATTTGAGTGTCAATGTAACTTATCTTTACATCTGAGCTAGGTATGTTGATTTTCAATGATATCTGATGTTTTACAAAATATGTTATTTTATTTTAAATGTAAGTATCACCTGTACAAGGTAGAGCTAGATAAATTATCTACTATCAGTCTATCTACTTGAAGGGGCGCAGTAGTCAGTACATCCGATAATAGATATATTTATCGATAGGTATATTTGTGAAAAATTTATAAGAAAGTAGATAGTTTATAACTGACATTTGTACTGAAGCCAAAGCTCTGCATAAGGGCCGAATCGCTTGAATAGCTCTAAAAGGTCGGTGACTCGACGGTCGCTTGTCGGCGGCCGCGCAACCTTTTCGAGCTTTTCAAGCAATACTGGTCTTAAGGCCCGATTCAAACGCTCGCGTCGCCGCCGGCCGCCGCGCGCTGCCTCCCGTCGCACATTTTCGAGCTTTTCAAGCGATACTGGTCTTAGTATGTAGATAAAGTAAAAATTTATTTCACACTGAAAGTGCTCGCCGCGCCGCTGTCGGCCGCTGCCATTCCGGTTTGAATCGGCCCTAACTACTATAGACTTGTAAATCTCTAAACCCGTTCAGCACCATGCATGACACCTATAAGCATCATTTCCCCATGGATACAGCTGACTGAATGACACCAAATTAATAGGGAACATTACGCAAAGCTCTTCGTAGGTGGCGACACTAGCAGCGTTGACATTGTATCTCATTCCCACTTGCGGTATTGTCTATGCAAGCATCCTTGTCACTCATTTGACAAACAATTCTGCATGTGTGTGGTAATCCCTATATTCCTATACTGGTTTAGGTACTATTAGTGATAGTGCTGCCTCTGGCGGCAGAACATTGCAGTAATGTTCCTTATTGAAAATCACTTATATTTCTTAGTTCAAAAATTCTATCTTGTGGGCTATGGAATATGGTATGTTATATTGTTTTTGGATTTTCAATTTGTGTCCTGATGCCACATCCACTGTATTTTTATCAGAAAACTAGATAGTACTAAAACATAGAGTGATGAATAGATAGATCCCTTACTGCAGGGGTCGGCAACAGGCGGCCCGCGAGACCCTTAATTGCGGCCTGCGAACCCCCCTGGCTGTTCTGTATGTAAAGGTCGCTGAATCCAGAATTTAGGAATTGCCTGATAAAGTCACAAATAATTAAGAAGTGCGGCCCGCGTAATTTTTGTTACCTCCTATGTGGCCCTTGGTTGCTAAAAGGTTGCCGATCCCTGCCTTACTGGGATAAGTTCGCCATTGTACAGGCATCCTTTATTGTACACAAGACAAAAAAAAAATATAGAACAGATAAAACACGTACAATGATTGTACGTGTTTTATCTGTTCTATATATATTTTTTTGTCTTGTGTACAATAAAGGATTGCCATACATGCATACATTTAACACGTTGATTGGCACATCACGCGACGTCACGTGAAGCGGCTGTATACGTTGTGGCCAGTCACGCGACGTCGCGTGTGATTGTCCCTCTACGTATAAACAAGACAATACAAGTCAAATTAAACGCTTTTAGGGTTCCGTACCTCGAAAGGAAAAAACGGAACCCTTATAGGATCACTTTGTTGTGCGTCCGTCTGTCAAGACCCTTTTTCTCAGGAACGCGTGGAGGTGTCAAGCTGAAATTAATACCAAATACTCAGGTCTCAGGTCTACTGTCCCTTGGAACTGTGAAAAAATCTAACTTCTAAGCCAACTCAATCAAAAAATAAAGCCGTTTATGCCGCAAATTTCCGCACATTTTCGAAACTCGCAAGGGAATAGGTCCACATCAAAATCCGTTGCGTAGTTTTAAAGATCTAAGCATAGATAGGGACAGACAGATTTTGTTTTATACTATGTAGTACTAGTATAGTATGTATGTACCAGTGTGTAACCACCATACGATAAATAAATAAATAAGTACATTGCCAGTAGCATGGCGGCCCCTTTCGCTTTCGCCCAAAAAGCTGACAACGCTCGGGTGAGAACAAAACAACCGTCCACACCGGATGCGGCGCGCTCGGCTCAGCGGCGCTACCACGAACTTCGAATCTCGAACTTCGTATATCTCCGTCTCTATCGCACTTATGGTTCATGGTACTCGAGCGACAGAGACGGAGATATAGGAAGTTCGAGATTCGAAGTTCGTGGTAGCGCCGCTGGGCCGAACGACGTCCACACTGAGCGCGCACGCTAGGGCGAGCCGCGCTCGGGTGAGCATGCGTTCGGTGTGGAGGCACCTAAACAAAACCTACAGGGTACTTCCCGTGAACTCAGAATCTTGAAATTTGGTACGAAGCAACTTCTTATAACAGATAAAGGAAAAATTGCGAAAACCGTAAATTTTTAGTTACATCACTGAAAATTTAAGTCCAGTATAATAGACTTGTTTCTATGGTACGGGATGGTCCGGAACCCTCGTTGCGCGAGTCTGACTCGCACTTGACCGTTTTATTTTGGCCATCTTTATAAGTTCTGCATTTTGACTTGGCAATGAACGTGTAGAATTGTAGATGCTTATTGGGGTGATTTTTTTATCTCATGTGTCAAAGTGATTTAAACCTATTTGCTTAGTAACAAATTTATACTTTGTGGAACATAGAATGAGCGTCGGTACCGCGGTAAATTACGTAACTTGGCAATTAATGGGTTAAGATAATGACAAGTCTTTTCATATTGCAACAGTTATATTCAGTAAATACCTCTGTTATCTTGTATAGTTGCATCATCATATTTGTAGATTTAACCTTATCATCATGCTCTGTCACCTTTGCTCTCTGTAGTTTGTGTTATGTAAATATATGGAACTGAACAATAAGTTATTATTACTATGATGATGAAGTAAGATATCAACTTATCATTCATTTTACATACCAATTTTTGTTAAGTATAATTGATTGTAGGAAACGCTTAATGATGTTGTATGATGAAATAGTCTATACATTTTAAATATAACAATACATATAGGCGAGGCGAGGCGTGGGTAGGCCCCCCACAAGGTGGACTGATGACCTGGTAAAGGTCGCGGGAGTCCGCTGGATGCTGGTGGCGCAGGACCGGTCATTTTGGCACTCTTTGGGGGAGGCCTATGTCCAGCAGTGGACGTCTTTCGGCTGATATGATGATGATGATAAATACGTATAAGACATGCATGACATGTAAAATAGTCGATAAACTTTTATGGATCTAAGAGGGCTTGATTATGTACTTATTTTCGTTACACAATGAAACCAGACAGTTTTTTGAAATTTTAGTTCTTTATAATATATTTAATAAGTATGTAGGTACTTTTTAGTCATCCTTAAATAGAAATCGTCCTTTAAATGGTTATGTAATGGTTGGTCTCAGGTCCAGTGGTCCAGCAGCAACATCTACAGCACACAAGACGAGGCGGCCGCGGCGCTGGTCGCGCGCGGGATCCCCATCTACGCGTGGAAGGGCGAGACCGAAGATGAATACATCTGGTGCATAGAGCAAACACTTGTCTTTGCTGACGGAAAGGTGAATTTACTATTTACATTTCAAATCTACTTGTACTTTAGAAGTTGACTGGACTGGTTACATTTGCATATCTTTCATGACCAGGGGTTGGACATTTCATCGCATGGTAAGACGGTAGCCTTACATGGGAGCTGATATTGAGATTAAAATGGACCTTATACTCATTAGTTTATAATAAAACTATATTATGAATCCTGACCAATATAGCCCTCCGAATCGCTAAACTTAAGTGGCAGTGTGCGGGGCACATTGCACGTAGAACCGATGGCCGCTGGGGCGAAAAGGTTCTCGAATGGCGACCACGTACCGGAAGGCGCGGCGTGGGTAGGCCCCCCACAAGGTGGACTGATGACCTGGTAAAGGTCGCGGGAGTCCGCTGGATGCGGGTGGCGCAGGATCGGCCATTGTGGCACTCTTTGGGGGAGGCCTATGTCCAACAGTGGACGTCCTTCGGCTGATATGATGATATTATGAATACAGGATCAGAGAACCATGAGTGCATTCAATATTCTCAATATTGACTCCGTGTATGGCAAGTTTCTTACCATAACGGTAAAAGACCGACCCCTGTTTATATTATAACACTGAAATTACTCGTAACTATTTTAGTAAAAATATAAATCTGGAGACAATAGATTATAAAGACTGTCAATGAACAATAATAAATATTAGTTTCATGTGTTATGTGAGTGAGGTTGGAGGAGGAAGGTTAATGTATTTTGAAGTATGGAACCTGAACCTCGAGTTCATAATGCTGTCTAAAAAATTGCTATATTGGAGGTACACATGTTTCTTTGACATTGGAAGTCCTTATAATTGATTGGATTTTGATGTAAATTTATACAAGCTATCTTTATTGTTCCAGCCTTTGAACATGATCTTGGATGATGGTGGTGACCTGACAAAACTGGTTCACAAGAAATACCCTCAGTACTTGGAAGCAATCAAGGGCATTTCAGAGGAGACTACCACAGGAGTTCACAACCTGTACAAGATGTTCAGAGAAGGAATACTCAAGGTGCCCGCTATTAATGTCAATGACTCTGTCACAAAAAGCAAGTTCGACAACTTGTATGGATGCAGGGAGTCTCTTCTGGACGGAATCAAACGGGCTACAGACATCATGGTGGCAGGAAAAGTTTGTGTGGTAGCTGGATATGGCGATGTCGGCAAGGGATGTGCTCAAGCTTTCAAAGGATTTGGAGGCAGGGTTATAGTTACTGAAATAGACCCTATCAATGCACTCCAAGCAGCAATGGAAGGCTTCCAAGTCATCACAATGGAAGAAGCGTCAGAGGTAGGACAAATCTTCGTGACTACCACTGGCAACCTTGACATTATTGTCAAAGATCATTTCTTAAGAATGAAAGATGATGCAATTGTTTGCAACATTGGTCACTTTGATTGTGAGGTTGATGTCGCTTGGCTGGAAAACAATGCAAAGAAAGTGAACATTAAACCTCAGGTTGACCGTTATGAACTTGAGAATGGCAACCATATTATTGTACTGGCAGCAGGACGCCTGGTTAATTTGGGCTGTGCCACTGGCCACTCCTCATTTGTTATGTCTAATTCTTTCACCAATCAAGTATTGGCTCAAATTGAACTGTGGACAAGCAGTAACCAGTACCCTATTGGAGTCCACACACTGCCGAAGAAACTTGATGAAGAAGTAGCTGCTCTCCACCTGGACCACCTCGGAGTCAAACTTACCAAGCTGACCCCCAAACAAGCCAAATACATCGGTGTTCCTGTTGAAGGGCCATACAAGCCAGACCATTACAGATACTAAATATTAATTTTAAAAGGGCTCTGGATTACAAAGAAAGCTTGAGTGCCTGGCCATATACTTATTTTACAATTTAAATTCCCAAGAATCATAACCAACCCTTGACTGATAATAACAGATTATTAAATAAAATGGGTATACATATAAGTGCAAGTGTTTACAGAACTCGTCTATAAACTTAAACCAATTCTACTAATAAATGCAATTGTTTTGAAACGAATTACTTTGTTTTTTTTGTTGAATGTTCATTCCAGATAACATCAGACTCAAAAATGTCAAAAGAGGTTCTGATAATTATCTGTGAAGATTTTACTCAACATTAATATTGCATTTACTTTGTAACTTTGAAAAGGACCATTTACATGGTTCAACAACTCGCATGCGAGTTTTATTAACCCTTAACCTTTTCGACGCCAACAACTGATATATTCGTTACGGAGCCCAGCGCGATAGCAACCTACTTGCATTGACATAAGGTTTAAGTCCGTACTAAATATCTTGTTGACTTGGCGTGTGGTTGACAACTTTTCTCTTTGACAGAGCCTTGAAAAGGATAAACAAACTTTCTCTGCTGCACCAATGTTTTCCATGTTTTTAAACATCTAACATGTTTTCCGTCAGTTTCGGCAAAGAAATAGAGTATTGTTTTGATTGGCAAAACATGTTTGACGCTAAAAAATTACGAAAACATGGCGCAGCGGACGCGGCTTTAATCGAGCGGAAATAAAAGTTTTCTTGCCGATTGTTACCTCTACCTTTTTGGATATTTTATACTGAGACATTCTTTATTTTTATATTAAACTAAAAGCAGATGGTTTGATAATAATGAAAGAAGCAATATTAATTTAAAAAAAAGTATTGACATTTTATTTAAAAAATTATTAAAGAATTTTTGAAATGGAAAATAGGGTCACATTTAGGGCCGATTCAAACCGGAATGGCAGCAGCAGGCTCGCGTTCTGGTCCTTTGAGTATGTATACAGTGTTTTTTTTATATGGGACAGTATGGGGAAATCCGAATCTAAAGGAGATAGAGGAAAAATGTCCAAGGAGACATTAGGTGTTTTTTTATGTAAACAAATTTGGCTCATTAAAATTTTTGGTCAAGCGTGAGTTGTTCTTAATAAATTATAAAGTTGGTCAATTTTTTTTTTGACGCGGGTCGGCTCTGTTTCATGTAAGGATTATTTCATTGTATGGAAAGAAAAAAATCTGAACAGCAGAAGTTGGTCAAATTTAATGAAAACTAATCTTCATACAGTTGGTTTATTACTTGAGTAAATGTTCGATGTGGCCGCCGTCTTGTCTTATGCAGGTACGAGCACGCTTCAAGACACTTCTAGTTGCATTTAACAGAGACTTATTCAAATTCAAAATTTATTTATTCAGATAACATGATCCATTTTGTTAGTAAAACATTACAATTACAGCTATGTGTTAGTATTGGATTAGATACATTAAAACACATTAAGATACATTCAAAACTTAAATTCTAAATTCGATTTGACAGTTTTAATCAAACCGAATTGTATTGGGCACTCAAAACAGCCGGCTATCATTTTAAGGTGATTTTAAGGGAGGCATTGTTGCTGCCTCGCAGTCTGCTTTAAGAGTGATGCTGCTTCCTTTCGCAGGATGGCGTGAAAACCATCCGTGCGGGCTTCCGCAAACATCGCTGACGCGCTGCAGAAGCGTAGCAACCCCAATAGCGCTCTAAACCCATTGTCATATTGGACCCTTATGGTGAATTGTGTTTAAAGTGTTGTAAACAGCATCTTTTAATTCTTGTACGGAGTTGTATCGGGATTCATAAATTCGACCCTTAAGGTAACCCCATAAGAAAAAATCTAATGGCGTTAAGTCGGGCGATCGTGGGGGCCACTTTATCGGCCCATATGTACCCATCCAACGGTTTGGAAACTGCTCGTCCAAACACAGTTTAGGTACTTGCCCTACTGTTGTGGGTATCTTGTTGGTAGATTATCTTACCAAAGTTCCTTAAGCTAATAGTCTCATCCACTAAATCTGCAGCCATGTTCAAGATTTCCTGATATTTTTCACTATTTAGCGTTCCTTGGTAAATTTTGATAGCAAAAATTCTGTTATGTAATATCGCACACCAACAATTAAAAGAAAATCGGATTTGGTTGTGGGTTTCTGTAGTTCTTAGCGGATTTATTTTTGACCAGTAATGGTTATTTCTCCTGTTGTACATGCCATTGTTCGAAAAGTTGCATTCATCAGTCCAAATAATAAAATTAGGAAAATATCTATTTCTAATAGTCTGAGCCACATACCAATTACAGAAATGTAACCTGCGGTATTTATCTCCAGGTAGTAACGCTTGTACAAGTCGACCTTCTATGTAACACTTGTATTTATGAGCCTTCAATATCTTCCTTACAGTTGATTTATGAATACCGATAGTTTCAGCTGCTTCCCGTAACGAAGCTTTTGGATATGCTTCAAAATATCCCAATACGGCAATAGTTATAAACTCACTATTGACTATCGTCGGCCTTTTACGCTTAGGTTTGAAACAGCCTTCCTGTCTTAGGTTCTTTATTAAACTATCAAATATCTTGCGATTCGGTACTACACGGTCAGGATAGCGGCCTTGATACCACTTAAGTGCATTATCTCTACTGCGATAATTAAGAAAATACGCCTCAATCAAATCAACTTTATGTGAATTAGTTAACGCCATGATGAATAAAATTACAAGCATGAACTGATTGGAAACAAAATCACAGCTGCAGAAATAACTTACGTTCCAAATTTGAATTCTTTTTTTTATAATTTCAAGACTATCGCGTGCCATGATGTTTACGAAGATTAAAAAAAATGTTCTTCTCTTGAATCATCTGGAGCTCTTATCGATTATCGAAATTTAAAAATGGAATAATTTTAAATATTTTTTTACACGCCTAGGCACTTGTAACACTATTTACGTCATACCTGGCCATAAAGTAGGAATTACCGCACGCTATGCGTGCGGAAAACCCCACTTCCTGGCCAGATAGAGACGTAAAATGTTGTACTCACCACGGGCGGTAATAAAGAAAGCCTCAGAGCGCATATTTATCGCCCTTGCCTTTGGCTCGGGCGTCAAATACCTGCGATCTGAGACATTCTTTGTTTAACCGCCCTAGGTAAGTAATGTACTATAAAAGGCGAATACTGCAATAGGGAACATTACGTAAAACTCTTCGTAGGTGGCGACACTAGCAGCGTTGACATTGTATCTCGTTCCCACTTGCGGTATTGTCTATGCAAGCATCCTTGTCACTAATTTGACAATCAGTTGTGCATGTGTGTGTGAATCCCTGTGGTAGTGCTGCCTCTGGCGGCAGAACATGGCAGTAATGTTCCCTATTGTATGAAGATTAGTTTTTTTTGAAAAAAAAAGCGCGGGAAACGTGGAACGCGGCGGTTTAGGTTTTCGTTTCTCATACTTTTATTTATAAATTTAGTGTAAATTATAGATCAGAAAAGTGTTATTTTGTATGTAGTTTCTTTGTATTTTGTGTAAATATTATTTTTTTGTAGTTAGTGTAAATATCTACATTGGATTAGGTAAGTTTTCTTTACTGTATGTAATATGGAGACGGAAAAGGAACCTCCTGACCCTGGAGGGGGAGGTCTTCAGGTTGGTTACAATGTTATAGTTGATAACAACGAGTCCAGTGTGGACACAGATGCATCTGTTGTTTCTGCTAGTGGCAGAAATACTTTAAAACGTAAACACAGTAAGAGATGCAAAAATTGCGATAAAAAAGTTCGAAAGAGTCAGGATGGCATTAACTTTATTGTTTGTGCTTGTCAGTCTTCTGAGATAAAAATGATCCAAGAAACCCTTCCGAATCATACTAATGACCAAGTGACTAAATCTCCTGTAGTTTCTGACTTGAATATAACCAAAGATAAATTTACAAAAGTTGGCAGAGATTTATTCTCAACCATAGATGCAGCACCATTTACAATTCATGTCCAACTTAAGCAGACCGAACGAAACTCGTCCTTGCATCCGGTATCCTTTGGGAAGTTTTTAATGAGGAACAAATTTAATAATATCATAAATGGTAGCGTGAAACGTATTGGTAGGACTCGTATATCCATGGCCTTCTCGAAGTATAATGACGCCAACGTATTTTTGAGTGATTCTCGCCTTGAAGCTCAGAATTTGACCGCCTTCATTCCATCATTTTCTGTGACCCGCATGGGCTTAGTCCGTGGCATCCCGGCAGAGTGGACAGAACAAGATATTATTGAGAACATTTCTGTACCCGCTGGGTGTGGAAAGGTACTCAAGGTAAGACGCCTGAATCATAGAGTTCCGGTTAATGGGTCGATTACATGGCAACCTTCCGAAACCATAGTAATCACTTTCGATGGCCAAATCCTCCCAAAAAAAGTATTCTCTTGCTATAATTCCCTTCCGGTAGATTTATATATATTCCCAACAATTCAATGTTTCAATTGCTGTAAATTTGGACACACAAAAACAAACTGCAGATCGAAGCCTAAGTGTTTCAAGTGTGGGCAGATGCATGCTGGACACACTTGTACAGTAGAGGAAGATTGTGCTAGTTGCTGCTTATGCAATGGTTTTCATTTCGCAACTAATAGATCTTGCCCAGAACACAAGCGTCAAAAGGACATAAAAGTAACCATGGCTAACAACTGCATCTCTTATGGAGAAGCAGTCAAAATCCACCCAGCAGCCTCCAAGTCATTTGCTGATGTTCTTCAGACTCAACCCCAGCCACAACTGATCTACTCTAGTCCACCCCATAATATCCCTACTCTATCCCCAAAAACAACCGCTCAGTCTAATAGCCACAATAGTTATAGAAAAACAATTTTCCTTAAACCACGTACGGCTCTGAGACAAACCACCAAGGGTTATGATGTTGCCGCACATAATGCCTTGGTTAGCGGGCATTCCATGCCATCGCCACAAAACGGCTGTGCGCTTCAGAGCAATACCAATAAAGAAGAGAGGCAGTCTACATCTGATGATATCCAAGCCTTAATTAATCTGTTGTCGAATCCGAATATTAGCTTACCGTCCCACGTTGCCCCTCTTGCTGAGATACTTTTAGTAGCCATACAAAATAATGGACAAAATAATTCAATGGAATTGCAGAAGTGTAATAAATAAAAAGCATGATTTAAGTTATTTATTAAACAAATATGAACCTTATGTTTTTGCCCTTTCTGAGACATGGCTCAAACCCAGAGCTCTTCTTAGAGTTACTGGATATTCATGTCTCAGAGAAGACCGTCCTGATGGGTATGGTGGAGTAGCCTTACTTATCAGGAATTCCATTTCATTTACACCAGTTCATCTCCCATCTCATAGTAACAATGTCTCAATTGTTGCTGCCATTGTAAATAACATGTGTATCATATCTGTATATATTCCTCATCCATCTTCATCTATTTTACACGAATTTGAACAATTAATATGTACTCTTCCAAAGCCCATGCTGATTTTAGGTGATTTTAATTCCCAACATCAGCTATGGGGTAGTTCGATCTCTAGTTACCATGGGGAGCGTATAATAGAAATTCTTGATAATCAAAACCTTTGTGTATTAAATACTGGCCTTCCTACCCGACGAACAGCACCTTTTGAATTAACAAGTGTTGTTGACTTATCTATTTGTTCAGCTCAAATTTCATCTTCTTTAACTTGGCATAGACTGGAATCTACATTTGGTAGTGATCATTTCCCAATCATAGTTACATATTCCAATCCTGTTCCATCATCCCCTAAGCCTAGTCCAAGGCTAAAGTACAATTTATGCAATGCGGATTGGAAAGTTTTTCAAAGTCGTATTGAAGATAAATTGTTGCAGTTGCCTAGTGTAGCTGACAGTGACATAGTGAGTTGTTCAGTTGCATTAGCCCAAGCCATCATAGAAGCGGCTGATGAAACTTTCCCTGTAAAAAATAGAGCATCAGGTAAAATTCCATCTCCTCCCTGGTGGGACAATGAGTGTACTCAGGCAATTCGTAGGCGTAAGGAGGCTGAAAGACAGTACCGTCACTTTATGACAAACGAAAACTTTGAGCTATACATGCAGGTAGCGCGTGACACTAAAAAGTTATTGCGAAAGAAAAAATTTGAAGGATGGAGAAGATTCTGTGCTTCTCTTAATCCTAATGTTAAACCTTCCATAGTGTGGAACAATATTAAGAGGTTCCGACACGCTTTTAATGAGCCTTCTACACAGATTCTTCCTTCAAGTTTAGCTCAGCAATTTATGGACAGATTAGCACCAGCTTCAGTTCCAGAAGAATACGTATTTCACCCTTCTTCCTTTTTATATGATCCCACATGCAGTCCTAATTTTAATGCTCCCTTTAAAATTGAAGAGTTAAAAGGTGTATTAAGTAACTTGAAAGATACTGCACCTGGTCATGATGGAGTCCCATATTCATTTCTGGCCAATGCCGGTGATTGCATTCTTATTTATTATCTTCACATTATTAATTCTGTTACACAGTCTGGAATAGTCCCAGATTCATGGAGATCTCAAATAGTCATTCCTATTTTAAAACCCAATAAACCAGCGTCAGATGTTACTTCTTACAGGCCTATTGCTTTATCTTCAGTATTTGCTAAAATTACAGAACACTTGATTAAAAACAGATTAGAATTTTTTATTGAAAGCAATAAATTACTGGCTGATAGTCAGTTTGGATTTCGTAAAGGTAGATCTACTTATGATAGTCTAGCTATATTAACATCAGATATCCGGTTGGCATTTTCCAGAGATGAATCAGTGGTAGCTGCCTTTCTGGACATTAGTGCTGCATATGATAATGTCTTAGTTTCAGTGTTAACAGAAAAGCTGTTCAAATTAGGAGTACCAATAATGTTAAGCAACTTTATAATTAATATTTTGTCTCAAAGGTCCATTAGTCTTCTCATAGATGATACCAACAGGATTACTCGCTTAGTGTGGAGAGGACTTCCACAAGGGTCTGTTTTAAGCCCTCTGCTTTACAATATTTATACATTTGACTTAGAATCATCTCTAAATGGCACTGTTAGAGTTTTGCAGTATGCTGATGACTTGCTATTATACTCACCAAATGTTTCTGTTCAACAGGCCAGTAGAACCATTTCTTACTCATTGAGTCTATTGAAATTGTGGTTAGACTCTAATGGTTTAGAACTCTCTATTCCTAAAAGTGTAGTTGTTTTATTCACAAGAAAACTATTTCCTCCTCCGGTCACTGTAGAATATGGTAACAGTCCCGTCTCTGTAAAAAGTCAAACAAAATTTTTAGGTGTCATTTTGGACAGAAAATTAACAGGTCTTCCCCATTGTGACTATGTAGTTTCTAAATGTGAAAAAAATATTAATATACTTAGGTGTGTATCTGGAGTTTGGTGGGGAGCACATCCTTTTTGCCTTAAACTGATGTATAATGCCCTGATAAGGAGTGTTCTAGACTATGGGATATTTCTGCTAGAACCAGGAAGTGTTGCAGGTTTCAAGAAACTATCTAGTATACAGTCTAAAGCTCTTAGAATTATCTGTGGTGCTATGAAATCTAGTCCCATTAATGCAATGCAGGTTGAGTGTTGTGAACCACCTCTTCATTTACGGCGACAATTTCTTTCAGATAGGTATCTCTTCCGTTGCTCTCAATTTTCAAATCACCAACTTTGGCCTATCTTAATAAACCTCTCTTTTGAAATAACCTCATCTAAATATTGGAAACATAAGAGCCCCCCTTGCTTAATTAAAAGTTTTGAAAAAGTTAAATCTATACCTGCCCCCACTGTTAGCGCTTCTACACTGCCGATCTTCCAGCATGAATATGAATCTCTCACACTTGTTCCTTCAGTTTTCTTAAATATCGGCATCTCAAAGAATGATGTGGAACACAATAAGCAGTTTCTGAGTTTCATTGGAACTGAGGGCCTGGGTGCTCATCATATTTACACGGATGCTTCTAAGATATCAGTTGATGGTTGTGTTGGAATTGGAGTTCTACACATTCAATCAAATGTATATCAAAAAGTCAAGTTGCCCCCAGAGTCATCCGTGTATAGTGGCGAGTGCTTTGGCATCCTGAAAGCAATAGAGATGATCATTATTATGCGTCTTAAAAAGTCCATAATATTTTCGGATTCATTAAGTTCTTTACAATCAATTGCAAAATTTCCTTTCAGTTCAAAATCTAATAATCCAATAATTTATAAAATACGTAGCCTTTTGTTGAAATGTTTTCTTAATGACTGTTCTGTTTCCTTTGCCTGGATCCCCGGGCATAGAGGCATAAAAGGGAACGAAAAGGTGGATGCACTGGCTCGGGATGCCATTGACTGTGGTGATATGTTTCCTTATGAAAATATACCTGAAGATCTTTTAGCTTTGCCCAAAGTATACCTACGAGACGATTGGATGAAACTTTGGACATCACCTGATGCAAGGACGGGTTTACGGTACCGGGGCATACAACCTGTAATTCCTGCCAAACCATGGTTTTCTAAAATAACAATTTCCAAACCAGCAACCAGTATGGTAATCCGCATGAGATTGGGTCACTTGTGTACACCGGAGCATCTTGCAAGACTAGGCATTGTGGCCAGTTCTGCATGCATTTGTGGTGCTAATCCCTGTGACCTAAACCACATATTTTTCGAATGTGAACAATACGATCGCTCAATATTATTAAATCAGCTGTCAACCCTTAACGTTCCTTTTCCTGTATCCATTTCTTCACTCCTATGTATAAATGACTCATCCTTGTATATATTTAAAGCCTTGTATTCATTTTTATCTGTAAATAATATTAAACTATAATATATATTATAATAACCCTTTCCTGATCCTTCCTTTCTATCAAAATTTCCGATCCATATTTTCCTGAATTATACCCGTTTCCTCGTTTTTTGGCTGAATGCGCCAAGAGCGCGATGCCATAAAAAAAAAAAAAAAAAAAAAAAAAAAAAGATTAGTTTTCATTAAATTTGACCAACTTCTGCTGTTCAGATTTTTTTCTTTCCATACAATGAAATAATCCTTACATGAAACAGAGCCGACCCGCGTCAAAAAAAATTGACCTACTTTATAATTTTTTAAGAACAACTCACGCTTGACCAAAAATTTTAATGAGCCAAATTTGTTTACATAAAAAAACACCTAATGTCTCCATGGACACTTTTCCTCTATCTCCTTTAGATTCAGATTTCCCCATACTGTCCCATTTAAAAAAAACACTGTATAGATAAAGTTCATTTTTTCTCTTTTAAAATGATTTCACTCTGAAATTGCTCGCCGCGCCGCTGCCATTCCAGTCTGAATCCCTGAACCCATTTTACTTCTGTCTAATCCTATCTGGAATAGAGTAAACAGATCCTAGGGGAAAATAATTGAAAACCACCATTAATTTGAATCTATTTTAATGTTGCAACTACTTATTGTTAGTGTAGGTTGGGTGTTTTGATTTTAACAAACAGGCATACGGCGAGGGCGAGGCGCAGGTGCGGTGCAGGCATGATGCCGCTTCAAACCATTGTAAACCTTAATACAATGGAATAAGGTCCATTGGTGAATTGAACGCGGTGCCTGCGCCGCACCGCTTCTGTGTAATTTAAAATATGTCTCCTTAGTACATTTTGTATACAAATTTTTTGAAGCGGCATCGCGCCCGCGCCGCGTCCTCGCCACGCCGTCTCGGTGTGGTTCACGCCTTAGATGAATATCATACTACATAGATATACAATGCAAGTGCATGCAACAATTGTACATTCCTACATATATCTTACAAATCACTAAATTTCATTATATAAACTGTCTTAAGAAGCATAAAATTGGAGTAACTCTTCAACTTTTGGCTTTAGAATACATTTGTCCTTCAAATTGATTACCCATCCAGGTTCCAGACCATGAAAAATTTGCCTTGGATCTTTCCTGATACTTAACATGTTATATTTGGGGTCCTTTTCCAATTGAGGCAACTGGTATCCATATTTTTGGGCTAATTTTAACCTTTCTTCTGATATTTTTTCAGGGTCAGCTAAATATCCTCTTGACTGTGCGCTTGTGTAATACTCGATGGCATCGGGTGGAGGAATCATACGCCGAGGGATAGCCTGGCCTGATTCAAAGAACTTTTTAGGGTTTTTCAAAAGTAACAGACTGTGAGGATCATAATATGCTGTAGTGACAACACCACCATTTTTCTCAATTGCTGCTATTACTTGCTCACTGGCCCATTGTACCTCAATGTTAATTTTTGCAGAAAAAATGTCTGCTCCTTCATCAGTTAAATTAATACCGAAATGCTTTTGATCTGGGTAAATATTGTACAAACCCGATTTTATGACACTTGCTATATCAATGGGCTTTGTTATATCCACACGATCTCTGTCTATTAAACTTTGTAAGCTTTGTAGCGAGAGTGGTGGGTACTGTCTTCGGAAACTGAAAATGAGAAAAAATATTTAGGAAAAAAAGAAACTTTAGGAAAACTATTCAAGTAAGCAACATAATGTTAGTCCCTTACTGGTGTCCTCTGTAGTAATGCTCCTGGGGGACCCTCAGATAAAAGGGATTGTTGCCGGTTTCATAGCCCAGGCGCATGTAATTCTGTCTCTGTCCTGATCCCTTGTTACCTGCGCCATGTTTATCACCGCCATGCTGCCCACGACCTCTTTTTTGCTGTACACAATTTGCAAAAATAAGTAAACACTACACATGTACTTTCGAGTCTGTTACTATGTAAAAGATCTTTTAGTACCATTTATTAATGTCAATATTGTAGTTTATAATACTAAATATATGTATAATGCTTACTGTGACTTTTGATCCTGGATTATCACGTATATTTCCAAGTGATATTCGAGGTAGTGATCGTATCATAGACAGGGACTTCTCGGTAATTTGGCGAGATCCCATGTTGTTAGAAACGGGTACCGGAGCGGGTTTTTAATTCATTCCTCGGTTAATGTAGCGCAATTCGAGTATTTTTTAGGTTAATGTAATGAATGATATAAATATAAAGCATAAATGTCAAAAGTGTCAAAACTCAAAATAAAAGTGAGTGACATTTGTTTTTTTTATGGTAATGGCAACATTATTTAGGCTTTCTATAGAAGACGCTACACGAGCGAAATTGGCAGGCCTGCAGTATGATTCGGCACATGTGGATACGTGTTGGAAGCACGGCTTCCAACCAAATCAAGGTCACTCCATACTAGATTTTCTGTGACCTTGCTTGGCAGTCCTGCCGATTTCGCTCGTGTAGCGCCTCCTTATAGGTGCCATCGCACGCACGCGTGATTTCGGCCCGTGTGCCGGAAGCACGGCATTCTGCAAAATTATATCCCTATCTCGCTCTATCTTATAACTTCGTAACGCTTGTGCCATCCGCCGCGCTCGGACGTTTGGCGTCAGCTTAAGCAACTGCGTGAAAAATGCCGTTTTGGAACGCTACCTGCGTCAACTGTCACTGTCAAATAACAAAACAAGGATATGATGACACATTGACACATGACGATCCGTGACATCCGTGTACGTGTTTTCGACGTTTTCGTGTATTTGCATTTTTGAGATATACAAGCTGAGAAGCAAGTAAAGTATCCGGCATCATGGAAACAATTTATAATAATCCTGTTAGAAAAAGAATCAATAAAATTTTTGATAGTCACATATTGACTGATAACAGTGAGGCTCTAAATACAATCTCCGGACTGTGTACTTCGAATTCCTCCAACACCAGGCGGATGCTGGTAAATGAAATTGAAAAAAGGGATATGTTAGTAAACAAAACTATTTCAATCGAATATAATAAAGTAAGTGAAAAGCTGCAGGTATTATTGAATTCCCTAAGTTCTCTAGATTCAGCAGTTAAGGATATGTCAAAGAAGTTACATGATTCTAAAACAAAAACACACCACTTAATTGCACAGACCACCAAACTAAAAGACGAAAGAAAGAAGACTGAGAAGAAACTAGTTTGGGTGGATGCATTTGTCCAGAATTTTCATATTTCTACAGAACAAAATGAGTACATTTACAATGTGTCTGTGAAAACACCACTTACATCAGACTTCTTTGGAACATTGGCTCAAATTGAGAAACTAAATGATAATTGCAAAACACTTGTTAAATGTTGGTACCAGACTTCGGCATTTGATATAATGGAGACAACCGGTATCCAACAAGAGGTGGCCATTGAGAAGCTCTATCATTGGACAATCGGAGCTTGCCGCGGTATAGACTCGCCCAACAATGCCCTGGTGCCTAGAGCTCTGGCCAAGCTCCAGAACCGTCAGGTGCTCTTCTCCAACATAATAGATGAATATTGCACTGCTAGGAAAGCAACCATTGTGCAGTTGTTTATAGATGCTCTCACTAAGGGGGCAGATAGTGGCTCCAAGCCTATAGAGTTTTATGCTAACAATGCAAAGAGATATATTGGAGACATTTTAACATGGGTGTATCAAATAATACCTATAGAGAAAGAGAATCTTTCAATATTACTGAAAGATTGTGACATACCAGATAAAAATGAACAAATAACTCAGGCTATGACCACCATTACAGAAGCATTATGTCCCCTGTTAAAAGTAAGAGCAGAGCTCATCTTAAAACCTGACAAGGATCCATTGGTGTTGTGGTCTATTTCTAATTTAATAAACCACTATAAAGAGGTCATTCAGGCTGTGACACCTAAGGGCCATTTAATTGATACCTTTACAGAATTGCTGCAGAAGAGTGAAGAAGTTTTTGTCATCACCCTGGACAGCAAGATACAAAGAGAACTGAGCCATGGTGTGAAGGCTCCTCCTTCAGACCTGAATCCTTCTGTAGTTGTCACAAATTTAGTGAGTTTCTTGAGGGATTTGCTGGCTACAATGAATTCCACCAATAACATCAACAATTTGGATAAAAGAATTATAACAACCCACATCTTGGACCCCTTACTACATGCTATCAATGAAACTGCCTGTCACCTCAGCTCTTCAGACATGTCAGTTTACACCTTGAACTGCATTTACCACATACAGTGCACCCTATCACTCCACACAATCATGGATGAATATAATGAAAGGCTGCAAGCTCAGTCAGAAGCTCAAATAGACACACTAACTTCAGAACAGGCAAGCTTCCTTGTTGCAAATTTAAACTTGGGTCCTATTTATACTATACTACAGGAAAAAACCAGTGGGCCCCTTTCAACCATTCCAGGCATGGACACGGCAACATTGAAAATGTTTTTAAGTAAATTTGATATGTTTATAGTATCCCCTGAAATATACACTTTGCCACAACTGAATTTACTCCTGAGTCACAATCATAAATTAGTTGTTAAGAAGCGGTCCTTCGAAGTAATTCTGGCAATTTATGGGCAATTATATGAATCAGTATATAGCCCAGCTAATGGATATGTGAATCCGCAAGACATTGTCAAACGAACTCCTGAGGAGGTCAATAAACTTCTTATGTAAATAGAGGAAGATATTAAAAAATTAATATTAGTCAACTTTTGCATCATTTTACTGTAAGTCTGTAATATCAATGTAACATAATTGTATAATTTATAATTCTTCAGTATTAATATGTATAATACAGAATTTTATTACTTTACATTCAAATGCTTACTTATAAATTTATGTTTTTTAATATCAGTATCTATCATTGAGCATGGTATATTCGCTTATTTTAGGAAGATGGATAAAACTATTTAAAATAACTAATGTTTTACTATACTCAATCTTACAACAAGTCGTCATGCCTTTTCTTGTGTATATCAACTTGTAGACATTACCACAACTTGTTCATTACTATCAAAAGCCAAAGTTACTAAAAAATCAATAAAAAACATATTGTGTTGGCCATATTGGTTAATCTTCCTTGGGCCGAAGGCCCACGCTTCGAAGTCAAGATGTATATCATACTCTACCTTCCATTCCGTAAGGTTTAGGCACTTGTCCCACCGCCGACGAGTAGCGAGTACTCTCATAGTAATTATTACTCGCTTTTACTCGCGCGAGTAAGAATTACTATGAGAGTACTCGCTACTCGCTGGCGGTGGGACAAGTGCCTTAAACTTCAATGCTGTACAACTAGGTGCGCCGAAAACATTGAAATAAAATTATGACAATTGAAATTAGTTGAAATTTTAACTTATTATTTAGATGGTTTATAATATACTTCAGTCTCTGGGCGACCGACTTCTGCTCGGATGAAAATAGAGAAAATGAATTTTCCCAGCACGGTTACCACAAGACGGCGCGCGAGCTCTTTAAATTTTTCTCGCACTATCCGTCTCTCTCTTATTAGAAAACTTAGAAAGAGACGTATAGCTATTATTCGAATGAGACAGCTATTCTATTTTTAATTATAACTAGAGCAAGATGTTGTGACAAACTGCTAGGTTTGTATTGGGTTTGTAATGACGCGCGTAGGGTCCATTTTCAATCTACGATTTGGACTAAAGTGAGCTCAACTGTCACTGTCTGTCATGAATGTAGCGTGAATGGTGGCACGTCGCGTGAGTTCGTGAGATGCTTTTAAAATTAGAAAGTTTCACAAAAGCATTACTGAAACCTAGGGTTTTCTCTACGAATAAAACAATGGCTAAAAGTTCCTTTGAATACGTCAAAAAATTCGAACTTGATGACACGTTACTACCAAATTCCTGGATTGTTGTGAGACTAGACGGAAAGTGTTTTCATAAGTTTTCAGATGACCATCAGTTTGCAAAACCTAACGATATGAGAGCACTCAGGCTGATGAATTATGTTGCATTTCGAGTTGTGAAAGACTTTAACGAGATATTGATGGGGTTTGGCCAAAGTGATGAATATTCATTCGTTTTTAAGAAACAAGCCACGCTTTACAAACGGCGCGCTGCAAAACTTTTGACTGTAATTAATAGCAAGTTTTCTTCCTCATATGTTTATTACTGGAAAAAGTTTTTTGGGGATGAAAACCTACAATATCCACCAACATTTGACGGCCGGGTAGTCTTATATCCGTCTGATCAAAACTTGATAGATTACATGAAGTGGAGACAGGCTGATGTGCACATCAATAACCTTTACAACACAACATTCTGGAACTTAGTTTTAAAAGGAAATCTTACACCAAGTCAGGTTGGTTTGCTGTTCATAAATTCATGGTTTATTCCATTACATCAATTAATTCCCAATTAAACTAGTGAGAGTGATCATGATCACATTCACTGCAAAGAGAAGTACTTTTGATAATCATCTTAGAGTTTCACATCTTTTCAAACAAGATAGTTCAGATTTGGATGACATGATTAAGTACCAAAGAGCCATACTAAATTTTCACAACAATCTGGCAAGCTATGGACTATGTGAAAACTTTATCCCTTAAAAAACATTCCATGTAAAAAATAGGCCAAGTCTCGAAACTATTCCACAATAAAAAGTGGTGAGATACTTCATAAAGCCAAGTCAGGCATTCTTATTAATCTTTATTTGCTTGCTAAATAAAATTCTGTGACTTGGGAATCACACAACTTTACTGCATGCCTAAAACTATGTAATAATATAGTATAAGTCTGATTGTTCAGTCACAAAATATTATCTAGCAAGCAAATAAAGATTAATAAGAATGCCCGACTTGGCTCTACGAAATATTTCACCACTTTTTACTGTGGAAGAGTTTCGAGACTTGGCCTATATTTAACATGGAATGTTATTTATGGGATCTCATTTCTTTTTGTAGGTTATTGTGTTCAATGTTATTTTACCAACCACAAAATAACGTTTGCATATTTTTTAGGAAGGAGCGGCCAAAATAACTTTGTAATCGCATGTATTTGTATAGGATCACAAACTTACTTATGCAGTTTGTATATATCTGAATTGTGACTGAAATTGCAATATTTTTAGGTTTTTTATGAATGGATAGGCTAAAACCTAATTATTTTCAAAATTTATAGCTTATAAGTGAGTGAGTATGTCAGTGACAAAACTAAGGAACTTTAACAGGCATAGTTCTTAAACTAAAAGTTCAAATTGAATGTTATTGACAATATATGTAAGCCATATTATGCCCTATATGTTGCTGAAAATTTAAGGCTCTGGCTTTAGCCAGCACAAAATTACAGGATGTTGAAAATTCTGCCTGAATGACTTCGAGAAAGCTGTGCCTCTTTCTTTTGCTCGACTTGGCTTGACTGCCGTGCCCCCAGATTCATATTCATGTGTATGTAAAGATAATATTTACACAATTAATTTGTTAAACATTTATTGTTACAGGCTGAACAGCGTTTGTGTGGCACAGTATCAGCTGACAAAAATGAAATATTATTCAAGGAGTTTAACATAAACTATAATAAGGAACCAGAAATATCCAAGAGAGGCACTATATTGCTGAGAAAGACTATGATGGTGGGAAATGATGATAACTCACAAAAAAAGATGTCTGTGATAGTTGATGTCCATGATGATATGCTTAAAGATAACTTCTGGAAAGCACATGCTAGTTTATTACTAGACAGGCCTAAAGAATCATTCGTTCATATTGGGCCTTCAACGGATATAATTAATGAACAAATTAATATAATAAATAAAGATTTATAAGATTAAATTGTGTAACTGATTTATTGCAACTAAGGTTGCCCACCAGCCCACCTTTGACATACTGTTTCCAGCACCTAGAATAGCTGTTTGTCCCATTTTCAGGTCTGGTCAGAATTGTAAAACTGATTGTGATGAATGAACATAATTTGGGTCCTGGAAAATACCACTAACTGGGAAGAAAAATTCCAACTAGTTCCAAGAACTAGCGGACCCCTTATTTCACAATTTGGTTTCTAGCAAATCTCTTGTGATTTTAACCTTTCGGCAACAACAAGTAAAGACTCCCTTGGTGCCATTGTAATTTACATAGATAGTTACTGAGAGACTTGTAGTGGAGAAATGTCCAAGTGCCAATTATGGAACTGTTTGAACACCCATTTATCGTACACAACGACACATACACGCAACACGCCAGCATTTTTCCAAGTAATAGGATTTAATAAAATACACTGTTAACAGTTATACAGTTTAATAATCGATCTAATACAATTAATATTCATACTTTCAAAGTTAGGCAACTCTCTGCTCTAGTAGAGAACGTTTTAGAAATCCCCCATTGGAGAAGATTCTGATCATATAATAACTGTGTAATGGTGGGTCGACAGTTGCTTCCCCATTGTTACATGTTTAATTATAACATACAAGATTTTAGATTTAAAATGTGTAAATAAATAAGTTATAATTTCATCTAAATTCTTATATAACAGCTGTGGGTTAGCCATTAATTACGAAAATGATTTAAATACATCCCTATTTGGGTGTCCACTTATTACAATGTAGCTTCATTATTAATACTTTAAAATCAGAGGAAATAAATATGTATTAGAAGTAGACAGCAATTAAAATAATATTTATTTGTTTTTATTGTTATGTTATCATTTCCTGTTTTAGAAGTAAATGTGACCTTGCTTTAGTTGAAAGCAATTTTGCATTTATATTTACATAATTTTCTGTCTCATGGATGTCGGTTGAGACGCAAAACGCACAATTATAATACTTTTAGAAAATGGGAATGTAGTTATCAATCTTGGCCCTGTGTTTCTGCGCGACGCATTCGCTGATCCACACGATGTTACGGCACTCCTGCTCCTTCAGCTTCAGGTACGAGTAGAACACGCCGAAGTGGAATTGTTGGAGGAAAGCGTGGACATTGAGGCTCACCTAGAAACATTCATAATTAAATATGTTACTCAAAGACACCGCTTTCATCTAATTGTTTCATTAACTTATTGATTTTTAACAAAAAAATCCGGCACAGCCAGAAGCACAGATCCACAACATGTTAAACTTATAACACCCCCCATTTGCGTCGTGGGTTAATAAAGAGCCTCTTTCGGACCGGCGAATACAATTAGTTGTTTTAATTTAATTGTCATATCAAAAACATGCCATTATATGTTAGTTATAGGTGGACCGCTTAACTCAGTCCACACCTTAATGACGATAACGGGGTGCGGGTGACGTGCGGGAGGCGAAGCCAGGCTAACTGGGCTTCGCCACCCGACCTTGCCTTGTTTCCAGTGTGACTTAACCCTTTAAGTAAGTGGCATATTGGTACATATAGAGATATTAAATTAGTTACCAATATTACTTTCGACATTTTATAATGACGTACGAAATGATCATCAATAAATACCTCATGCTCAAAGAACTTGTCCTCAAGGGTCTTGTCACCAACATTGTTGCCGGCGCCCTCGAACAGCGCTTGGTACTCGGCGTAGTACTCTGCCACGGCCTTCACCTGATGAAAAAAAAAACAATTGTTAAGATTCTAGTAATAAAATAAAATGACAAAAATAATACTGGTGGTTATGCTACACCTCTAGACGATATACCATTTTCCATACAGTCCAAATATTCGTCTACAAACCTGTTCATAGTCATCGGCGCGCGCGAGTGCGGCCAGCCCGTCGGGGTTGAGCTTGCCGCAGCGCGGGTACAGCTTGGCGCGGTCGTCCTTCGACAGCTCCGTGCCGAACGAGTTGATGGTGATGATGATCGCGCGGCGGTCTGCCTCGAACTATAAGCATAATGAATAATTAAATGTTACAGTTTGATTAGATCATGTTCTGCACATTTTTATTGCTTGATATACTGTAGCTTAAAAGACTTTGATATGGGACTGGCATTAGATTTGCCTCAATTCCAGATGATTAAACAATTTGTAAGAAATACAACTTCATAAGGCTACTCACAAAAAAACATGTTAGGTACCTACTTAAGGCCCCAGCTCCCACTGGCGTCGTGTGAGCGTTCTCATACAAAATTGTGCCTTACGTCGACGCATGGGCGGGCCCTAAGTGTTTTCTGCATTTTAATATTCTATCATAAACGACAGAATTACAAATTACTGTGACAGTTATGTAGATCTATTAAATAAATCAACTAGTGTTATGCTTACCTCCAAAATCTCACACATAACATCAGCCGTAGTTCCACCGATCTGTTTGCAAAAATCGAAGAAGGCTTCCAAGTATGCCTTGTACAGGGTGTTACGGATGATCTCAATGTTCATCTCATCCAAATCTTGTTCACTAATGCAGTCAACAAAGAATGGTGCCAGGGGTGTGTCCACCAGGACAGCATTGTACAGCTCAGCGGGAGTCGCAGCCACATGGATGGCTTCCATCTGCTCAAAGGAGCCTAAAGGGTGGCACTTGGGGATCAGTTCTGAGATCGGGCGCTGGTGCAGCGTTCCAGTGATCAACAGGATGATGTTGTCAATCATGTAGCTGTATGTAATGAAGTCCAAGAAAGTGGACAGTGGCTCTACTGAATGGTTCCTCAGATGCGTAAACTCGATGACAAGCTTTTCACGCAGCTTGTCATCAATAGTGGAAACAGCCAGAGGGCTCGGCTCGTTGGACAGGAATGTGCCATAATCAGTACCTTGCAGGTGAAGCTTCAAGTCTAGAATAAAAATGATAGTATTTGTTAAAGATGCGCAGAATATTCGGTAATTAAATTATTCAGTGTTCGGCAAATTGAGCAAATTTTTTAATGTCAGTATTCAGCCGAATTAATTGGTTGAAATCCCGAATGTTTACCTGAGCAACAGCTGAACTGAATATTTGGCTGAATTTTTGTATTCAGTGAAACCAATATAGTCTTATTATACAATGTGTTCCTGAGAATGTCTGTTAATTGTGAGCTAGCTTAGTTAAGGTCAAAAAAACTTAATTTCTTAAAGACTTACATTATCAAGATGTTCAATATTTTAATTTAACCAGTCTAAAGGGTTCATAAACTGTGACATAGCTTGGTTTAAAAAAAAAAATCTGTTTCCATTTTATAGCTTTGCACTCAAGACGGTTCTTGACGTGCATGTCATGTCATGTGATATAATTCTAAACATCACCACATTCAACACTAACTTTTTGTTAACTCTTAAGACCTTTGTACTACTTTTACGGTAGGTACGGAAAAACAATTGACATATAATTTCAAAAAATGAATTATGCTACTTTGTTGCTGTTAATGTACACGCAAAATGCTGGAAGTTAACAGATCTTCCCATGAACAACCTGTATAAGTATATATGCAATCAAGCAAGGACAAAAATGATCTTAATTCATTCCTATTTTACTATATTATTATTTGACTTCACCCAATCAACACATTACTAACAAAAGCTTTAATCATCTTTTACATGATTAAAATCTTTTTCAAAACTTTTGTTGCTAATGTGTTCAACTCATTGATCTGGAGACACATGACATGTCACTTAATTTGTTTATTAAGCATGCAATCAACCCCAACCATCATTTTACTTCAGTGCTAAAGAGGTAAGTACCATTGATATTATTCTATGATTTGATTACTAGTCCATGAGCACTAGCACAGCAAAGAACCTTGAAAATTGTTACGTAAAATAAAATATAAGAACATAAAGAGGTATGTAACCACTATAGCAGGATTTAGCACTCTGGATCGGAACATACTTATAGTATTGAATTTATTATAGAGCATATTATAATGTAGGTCGTGGTTATTCCGGTGTACTTGTACAGGGAGCAAGAGCTCTAGTTTTGTTTAAAGCGTAAGATTTTTACATTGAAAAATATCAATGTAACCTTCTACTTTAAATTGGGCATGTGATCAACATCTAATAATTGATACCAAGACTTATTGGAGATTGACAAGTTTACAAACAATTACGCGCGACAAAGTGTCTACTCGAGGAAAGCAGCAAGTTACCATGTTTGATTAAGCGCTTGTCAAGACAACTAGAATGTAAAGATAACTACAGGATCTGCTGGAAATGTAATGAGCTTATAGTAAAAGTCTGAACCAATTTACCTTCCAATGTTTCGCACTGCACCAAGTTCAAGTAGTCCGCTTGCTTGAGGATTCCACATTTGAAACCACGGCACAATCCCTCCAAGTATCCAGAATCGATATTGAAAAGGCTGCCCTTCATTTTGATGGTATTAAATAGAAGTTTAGCTTTTTCCTGTGGTTCGCAACTCCTCCTACCCAGAGATAGAAGAACGAAACAGTCAGTCGATCATTGATCATATGATTTAAGCATAGACAAAAGTAGCTCGTACGTTCATTCAAGATCCATAGTTATTCATCCTTCAAATTTTCGAAAAATGATAATATAAACTGAAGTAAACTATACTTTAAATTCAAACCATACTTCTAATAGAACTTTGAATTACCGATATAATTATTCATTTTTACATAATCCACAGAACGCAAACGCCCTAGCATACCAGCCCGGCTAGCACACTAGCAAAATGACGACTTTTATGCACATGTTTTATGTCCACAACCGACGTATAAAATTTTACCGTCATGAGCTAACATGCTATACCATCATTTACGTAAAATGTGACCATTTATATGTCTTGCACATAAAACTATTTGTTTTACGTCAAATGCTAACATGCTCTTGATTTTGGCACATAAAACTTGACGATATGAGCCGTTGACGGACGAAATTTTATGTAGGTCACTCGAGACCCCGAATAAATTTTAACACTATGAAAACAATATAATTTTCGCAGGATTTCACCGATTTCTGTCACGACACATACGGTTTCAGTTTCAAAACTCCTATCGTCTCCAGCACGGATATCACAAGACGGCCGCGACATACTCTCGAGCTCTCTGGCACTATCCGTCTCTTTCTAAGTGGTCTAATAAGAGAGAGACAGATAGTGCGACATAGCTCGAGAGTATGTCGCGGCCGTCTTGTGATAGCCGTGCTGAAACAATGATCTAGCATTTTTAATTTTAGCTAGATCATGATTACTAACTATAAATTTGTATAAATAACGCAATGATTATGATTTTTTGCTTGTGTTGTAATAAAGTATAATACACAAATTTACAAATATTATTGATTCAATTATAAACTAACATGTGTTTTGGTACTCGCTAAATTACTTAAAACCACTACGTAAAACTTTTAGTGGGGTGGGAGTAACGTAAATAAAAACAAAAAACTATTATAACACAACTTAATACAGGAGAACAACTGTTTAGTAAACTGTGCAGTGCTTATCATTACTCTTTAATTAGGTAGTATTATAATAGGCTTCTAACCATAGACTACTATTGAACGAATGAAATGAATGTAATAATTTTGCTACGTATATTTTACGCTATGGCATAAATATATGCTGCGTGATTACCATGTTAGCTAAGTAACGTAAAAATGGGCACAATCGTAAAGTTATACGTCAGAACGTAAATATATGTCCGATTAGTGTGCTAGCTGGGTAGGTTTTATCGCCACCTTTTACGGCGAAAATGTACTGAAACGTCACGTAAAACTTGACATAAAACCTATCGTGCTATGGCCTCAGGCTGGCTAGCACACTAATCGGACATATATTTACGTTCGGACTTTACGATTGTGCCCATCCCATTTCATTCATTCAATACTAGTAGCCTATGCGGCCTCTACACGGTGAATAATTACTGTGATCCTGGTTTGTCAGTATTTGCAGCAATATTCAGTATGGAAGCAGTATTGAATGGCCCTTTAAACGCTAATTATTTATCACAAAAAAAACAGTAAAACAGATCCAAATAATTACCGACCCATCGCTCTACTGCCAACCGCGTCAAAAATATTTGAGAAAGCTATGTGCAACCGTATTAATAACTTTTGTGAAAAGTATAATATTTTCGATAGCGCGCAAAATGGCTTTCGAAAAAAACGCTCAACGACTCTTGCGGTATATCAATACATACAACAAATCTTGAACATAGTCAACTCGAAACAATATGTTGTCGGAATATTACTCGACTTGACCAAAGCGTACGATAAAGTACAATACGATATCTTATTATCTAAATTGTACGGAATTGGGATTCATGGGATAGCGCATAGATGGCTCACATCGTATTTGCAAGATAGGGAACAATGTACAGAGCTAGAACACTACAATTTCAAAACTGGTGAAATAAAAAATATACAGTCTGACAAAAAAACCATTAACGCCTCAATCCCACAGGGAAGTGTAATTGGTTGTCTCTTATTTTTAATATGCGTGCATGCGTATTGTTTGCTGACGACATATCCATCCTCACGACATGCCAAGACACTTACAACCTTAACGAAAAAATAACTAGCATACTACAAAAAGTGTCAGACTGGTTAAGCGAACATAATCTCCAAATTAACTTCTCGAAAACAAAACTTATGTCGTTCCACCCACAGCAAAAGAAACCTCTAAATATATCATATACTTATAACAATACCGAAATAGAAGTTGTTGACCATTGTACACTGCTTGGGATAGTAATAGATAAACACATTTGATGGAAACCACACGTTAAAAATATACGAAACAAAATTTCTAAATTTGTATACGCTCTCAGAGAGATTAAAAAACGACTGACTTAAAAACTGCACTTCAGCCCAGCTAGCACACTAATCGGACATATATTTACGTTCGGACGTATAACTTTACGATCGTGACCATTTTTACGTTACTTAGCTAACATGGTAATCACGCAACATATATTTATGCCATAGCGTAAAATATACGTAGCAAAATTATTACATTCATTTCATTCGTTCAATAGTAGTCTATGGTTAGAAGCCTATTATAATACTACCTAATTAAAGAGTAATGATAAGCACTGCACAGTTTACTAAACAGTTGTTCTCCTGTATTAAGTTGTGTTATAATAGTTTTTTGTTTTTATTTACGTTACTCCCACCCCACAAAAAGTTTTACGTAGTGGTTGTAAGTAATTTAGCGAGTACCAAAACGCATGTTAGTTTATAATTGAATCAATAATATATGTAAATTTGTGTAATATACTTTATTACAACACAAGCAAAAAATCATAATCATTGCGTTATTTATACTAATTTATAGTTAGTAATCATGATCTAGCTAAAATTAAAAATGCTAGATCATTGTTTCAGGAGACGATAGGAGTTTTGAGACTGAAACCGTATGTGTTGTGACAGAAATCGGAGAAATCCTGCGAAAATTATATTGTTTTCATAGTGTTAAAATTTATCCGGGGTCTCGAGTGACCTACATAAAATTTCGTCCGTCAACGGCTCATATCGTCAAGTTTTATGTGCCAAAATCAAGAGCATGTTAGCATTTGACGTAAAGCAAATAGTTTTATGTGCAAGACATATAAATGGTCACATTTTACGTAAGTGATGGTATAGCATGTTAGCTCATGACGGTAAAATTTTATACGTCGGTTGTGGACATAAAACATGTGCATAAAAGTCGTCATTTTGCTAGTGTGCTAGCCGGGCAGACATATTACTCGTACGCATACAACTGGCTGAGCTACGGAGCTATTCTCTGGGCCAATAGCACAGACGCTCCAAGCCTGTTCATTTTACAAAAAAAACTCATTCGAATCCTAGCATATATTAAACAGACTGACAGTTGTAAACCTTATTTTAAACAATACAACATACTTACACTCCCATGTATCTACATTCTCGAAATTTGTAAATTTGTCCGTAAATACCCGGAATTTTATACGAAACTGCCCAGCTAGCAAACTAATCTGACATATATTTACGTTCTGACGTATAACTTTACGATTGTGCCCATTTTTACGTTACTTAGCTAACATGGTAATCACGCAGCATATATTTATGCCATAGCGTAAAATATACGTAGCAAAATTATTACATTCATTTCATTCGTTCAATAGTAGTCTATGGTTAGAAGCCTATTATAATACTACCTAATTAAAGAGTAATAAATAAAAAAAATAAAAAATATATCTTTATTTCAGATCTTTAGTCGATCCATATGATGTTAGTAACAGTGGAGACTTATGAACTACGTTAGTAACAATAATGACAATAAATTAATGATACTTAAATGACAAATAACTTAACGCCCCGGCTTTGCACGGGTTTATATGCATGTATTATACATATAAACCTTCCTCTTGAATCACTCTATACATTAAAACCCGCATCAAAATCTGTTGCGTAGTTTTAAAGATCTAAGCATACATAGGGACAGACAGACAGCGGGAAGCGTCTTTGTGTTATACTATGTAGTGAAGAATAACTGGTTCAGGCTTATTTGGCCCTCCCGATAGCCACCTGCACCCA
The DNA here is from genome assembly GCA_963854355.1 of Epinotia brunnichana. Lineage (NCBI taxonomy): Eukaryota > Metazoa > Arthropoda > Insecta > Lepidoptera > Tortricidae > Epinotia > Epinotia brunnichana. The sequence goes on along the minus strand of OY977939.1, from coordinate 14,403,153 downwards.
GTATCTTGAGAGTGGACAGTCGAGGCGCTCCGCCAACACCCTCAGAAGACCATTGCTGCTGCCTCTCAGCCGTCTCAGTAGCGACGCTACTCGTTTTCGCCTGATGGCATAGAAATCGTCGGTGCGCGCCTCGGCGAACATACCCGAGGCGCTGCAATGCCTTGGCAGCCTCAATAGCATTCTGAGTATGTTGTTATACTGCACCCGAATAGCGGAAAAGGCTCTCTGCGTAAAACTAACCCACAGACTGCACGTGTAAAACGTCTGACAAGCTTTAAAAAGCGTCAACTTAACTTGCTTGTTACAACGTGCAAATCTGCGGGCAAGCATATTGCCCCTTACCGCCATTGCCCTCCTCTCCCTCTCAAGATCCATGTCATCCTTCATATCCTCGGTGAGCATATGCCCCAGGTATTTAAACTTACTTACCACTCTAATAAGCAAAGTAATGATAAGCACTGCACAGTTTACTAAACAGTTGTTCTCCTGTATTAAGTTGTGTTATAATAGTTTTTTGTTTTTATTTACGTTACTCCCACCCCACTAAAAGTTTTACGTAGTGGTTTTAAGTAATTTAGCGAGTACCAAAACACATGTTAGTTTATAATTGAATCAATAATATTTGTAAATTTGTGTAATATACTTTATTACAACACAAGCAAAAAATCATAATCATTGCGTTATTTATACTAATTTATAGTTAGTAATCATGATCTAGCTAAAATTAAAAATGCTAGATCATTGTTTCAGGAGACGATAGAGTTTTGAAACAAAAACCGTATGTGTCGTGACAGAAATCGGAGAAATCCTGCGAAAATTATATTGTTTTCATAGTGTTAAAATGTATCCGGGGTCTCGAGTGACCTACATAAAATTTCGTCCGTCAACGGCTCATATCGTCAACTTTTATGTGCCAAAATCAAGAGCATGTTAGCATTTGACGTAAAACAAATAGTTTTATGTGCAAGACATATAAATGGTCACATTTTACGTAAATGATGGTATAGCATGTTAGCTCATGACGGTAAAATTTTATACGTCGGTTGTGGACATAAAACATGTGCATAAAAGTCGTCATTTTGCTAGTGTGCTAGCCGGGCTGAGTGACAAAGATGTATGCATAGGCAATACAACAAGTGGGAACGAGATACAGTGTCATATTTTCTGTCCCTCATGGCGTATACGGATTTTTTGTTTGCCACCACACCTGTCAAAATTTGTACAATTTTTTTTTTTTTTCCGTGTTGTGGCTTTTTGCTGCTTAGTAGGGGGAAGTTTTGGCTTTACGGTTCCGTGGAGTGCACCTAATAATTTTGCCCCAGGGACTAATTGTACGTAACGACCATATTTGAATATTGGTAATAAGTGGATAAAAGAGTGCTTATATATATTCATAAATAGTTATAATTATAAAATTTGTACTATAACTGACCCATGACGTCTTCGATATAATACGACTAAATTATAAATGACATTAGACGTCAAGAGTTCTGATACTTCTTAATTTAGTATGGTTAATTTACCGTCGTCCCTTTTGGGTATACTCCGGACGCCATCTATATATCCTCTATCTACGGAACCTACTAAAGCTAACTCTTGGGCTGTTAACGAGACGAAAAACTAGATGGCGCGAGGCATGCAAAACCTTGACTAACGTCTTTATCTCTATATTATTATTTATTGATTTATCGCATGGCGGTTACACACTGCACGGCTATCACAAGACGGCGCGCGAACTATCTCGATTTTTCTCGCTCAACACCTCTCTTTCTAAGTGTTCTAATAAGAGAGAGACGGATAGTGCGAGAAAAATCGAGAAAGCTCGCGCGCCGTCTTGTGGTAGCCGTGCAGGTACATATATGTATTCGTATCGATGAGACTGAGAGTTCCAGTGTGCGAGGTCCAGAAGGAACAGTGCAGCTGCCGAGTTTGTCGTTCGTTTAGCACCACCCGGAGGTCACGTGTAAGGTTTCTAGGTTTATTACCAAGTTATTACTACGGACGTAGAACAACAACGACCTCCTCTATATTATTGATTGTACTCTTTGCGCTTTTTTATTTATTCGTATGGCATGGGTACAGTTCTTTACAAACTTATATTAAGACCATCGTGGGTAAAAAACTGTATGTTGCTGCGAGGCTATTAGAATAAGCAGTGCAGCAGCCAGACGTTGATTACTTTTAGCACCACCCGGGGGACACGTGCAGGGAAACTGAGGGTAAATCTTCCTGCGGACGCGAGTAACCATTGCCCACCTCTTTGCGCTTAGCGCCAGCTTTTGACAGTTGGCTTAAAGGACATGTATCCAGGCCATAAACATTAAAAAAAAAACTTTTGACAGTGACGTCTGACATATGAATTTGGGAACCTTTGACATATGCTTGCTGCGTTTCAAAATATTGTCAAATAAACTATTAGTAACAAAATATTTCGCCAGTATTTCTGGTATACCCACAGCATGTTGCGTAATTGTGCTATCAATGTGTTCAATAAAATGTCTCTAAGAGGTAGAAAAAAAAATCTGTTATTTTGACTGTTTTATTTTTTCCCTTCCATATATAGTAATTCATGCAATACTTTTACAGGTTGCTCGGTTGTAACCATAGGAAACCAGTCGCATACTGCTAGTACTGAAGCTAGCACGCAAGCAGAAGAACCTAAAAAGTCAGAATCTAAACGGCTGGCTGAATTTAGGAAGAAATTGAGAGAGACTACTCCAATTGATGACCTTGGTGAACAACCTGATTCTGACCCTAATGTAAAAGCAGATCCATTGGCAGCTTGGCCAGACAACACCAACCCGCACACAGGGGAGGTTGGAGGACCAAAGGGACCAGAACCAACCAGATATGGAGACTGGGAGAGAAAAGGACGAGTATCAGATTTTTAATAAACTGCAGTGTGATACAGATAATAATTTATTGACTATTAGCAGATTTTCCAACAGTTTTAGGCATTTTCTTGTTAGTTGAGTCTTCTAATTCTTTGGATTTGTAATAGTGGGGTGCCACCTCCAATAACCACTTGCTTTCTATTTCTGTAACTTGCCTCATGAACTCTTTTGAAGTGAACACAAGCTCATGATAGATAACCCAGCGGGGTAGCTCTTCAAATAATGCACTATTAGGATGAATCATAACTGTCTGAAATAACCAAATACATTCATGTTAGCACTTACTTGTCAGTATTATTTATCGTATGGCAAATCATTGTATTAGAACCGTGAGATCTTCGAAAAGACGGTACGGTTGCCAGGTTGTTGCACTTTTAGCACCGCCCAGGGGTCACGTGTAGGGTAGCGATGGGTAATTCCTACGGACGTGGTGCAACTTCAACCCCTTGTCAGTAAAAAATTATATCACATTTACAGTCTATAGGTACTATGAGATGTTGAAAAGTGCTCTCTCTTCAAAATGGAAACACTGTCTCTCATCAGTACCATCAATGTATATTTACTAAACCTGAAAGACAGACCAGCTCATAAGACTGTATTTTTCTTTGAAATGTCTACTAAGATAAGCTTTTAAATCTGTTGAATGGTGTAAGTCAATGAAAGGATATTTTTAGAAAGTAGGATATTTTTAAGTATTTATTGCAAAATTATGAAAGTATTAAACTTACTTGATTGTGTTTTACTGTTTTATAATGACCACCTTTTGAAAATTTAGCTATATGGTAAAAATAGCCAGCAGTTATTGCTTTCCTAATATTGGAATCTTCAGAAATGCTGGATACCATTTCAATTTCAACTCTCTCCATTAGCCCCGCCAACTGCTCCCTCACATCACGGGCTCTCTTCATGGACCGGTATTGAATGAAATTCTCATAGCACCATTGCACTGAGAAGTCTGATTCAACCCACTGACTGTATACATTCATAAGAGTCAAGTGATCACCTGAGGGATGGAAAAAGTTCTTTCTTGCAGTATCTGCATGAATTATTTTGTCTTTAGGCCTATAGAACACAGAACTGTTGACTGATAACATGGCTGCTATTGTAACTACCTCTTCTGAACATTTGTACCTGGAAAAAGAACAATAGTCATTTCCAAGAACTCATTGTTAATGCTAATCAAAATCACATCAATTATTACAGTCAAAAACTTACTTTTCACTGGCTAAAAGCATTTTTGCAAGCATGGGGTCAGTAGGAAATTCTGCCATTCGCCTCCCAGCTTTTGTCAACTCCCCATGATGGTTAAGTGCTCCTAGAGCATAAAGCTGCTCCAATGCTAACACTAGTGTCTCATGTGGAGGAGGATCCAGGAAATCAAAATGGATTAAATCATTGATTCCAAGGGCTTTTAATGTTAGTACAGCATTGCCCAAATTTATCCTTTGAATTTCAGGCACTGTGTTATCTTCAAGTTCATATTTGTAAGCCCAAGCTGTGTACAATCGGAAACATTTCCCAGGTGCAACTCTCCCAGCTCTACCAGCTCTTTGGTTAGCAGATGCCTTAGAAATTGGGACAACTATCAAACTCTCCATACCAGTCTTTGAATTAAAATTGTTTTGCTTAGCAAAGCCTGGGTCTATAACATAAATAATGTTATCAATTGTCAGTGATGTCTCAGCAATGTTAGTGGCTAATACAACTTTTCGAGCACCTTCAGGAGTCTGTTCAAAAATCTTTGCCTGCATATCACTTGGAAGGTTGGCATAAACTGGCAAAATTAGTAGTTCCCCAATTTTCTTTCCAAGTCGTTTTGTTCTCTCTTGTAACATTTCCACACAAGTTTCAATTTCCTCTTGTCCTGTGAGGAATACCAGAACATCACCAAGAGGCTGTGTAGCATGAATTTGCAACACTGACACTACGCAAGCGTCAATATAGTCAGCCTCGGGTGCCTTTGTGTAGTAGATATCTACAGGAAATCTCCGTCCCGGTATACGGAAAATAGGTGCTTCATCAAAAAATTTTGAAAACTTTTCAGCATCTAATGTTGCACTTGATATAAGTAATTTCAAATCAGGTCTAAATCTAGTTATATCTTTTACTAGCCCAAACAAGATGTCTGTGTGCAATGTGCGCTCATGTGCCTCATCAATAATCATCACACTGTATGAGGCCAGATCTGGTTCAGACAAAAATTCCCTGTGAAGTGTTCCATCTGTCATGTATTTAATTACAGTTCTATCGGATGTGCAGTCTTCAAATCTTATGCTGTAGCCAACTTCATTCCCCAGTTTAACATTCATTTCCTGAGCAACTCTTGCAGCCACAGACATAGCCGCCACTCTTCTGGGCTGAGTACATCCAATTTTTTTCCCATCATCTGTAAAGCCAGCTTCATGTAGATATTGTGGGATTTGTGTTGTTTTCCCTGAACCAGTTTCTCCTTCCACAATCAAGATCTGATAATTTCTTATGGCTTGTATCAATGACTCTCTGAATGGGTAAACCGGTAATGATTTTTTAGTTTCCTCAATTGTCATGCGCATTTTTTGATATTCTGACTTTTCCTTCTCTTCTTTTTTCTCTTTAGTGCCTTCCAGCTGCAAGGCCTGTATGAAGTCAATCTGCTCATCCAGTAACAGATCATATTCATTTTCAGCCTTAGCATCTTTTGCTCCAAACTTGAAGAATGCTGATTTGATTTGTTCCTGTTCCCATTTGCGCTGCTCAGAGTGCGGTAGCTTCTCATTGTCATCAACTTCAACGTATTCTCCTGAGAATAAATTACATTTAGATGAATCCTTCATTATATACATAGTGCAAGGAAACAGTTCCAAACCTTAACCATGAGCACTGCTACCTAACTGCGCCGTGGCAACTCAGAATTATACCTAAACTTTGCGCACCATCAAGGGTACATCCGCCAGTGGGCTGGCGCACGCGCTCACGGCCGGACGCTGCTTACGCGCACAGGAAAAGTTATTCCTCAATTCTTTAAATATGCGATCGTCGCGTTTAAATTCAGTGCACTGCAGTGTTGTGGGGTGCATGAACAATAAAAAAAATAGACACTTATCATTTTTTACTCTGCCAACCGACGATGAAAGGTTAGTAACTTACCTACTTTATACCTAAGTACTAATTATTTCCATGACAGGTACAATACAAACTAGTGAGTTTGAACAAAGACGTAATGTTTTTTACGGAAAACCTAATACCTATTTGAAATACTTACGTAATACATTTTTAAGGCCTGCTTGAGTTTCGGTAATTCTACCCCGAGCCTCCGAAAAGTTTAGGTACTCCGCCACTCCGTTGTTTGTACTTATTGATTTTATGTTTATATTTATTTCTATCTAGCAGCAATTAGTATAATAGTTTACTTAGTAAGATTTGTGGGGTGCATGCATTGCACGGCCTAAGAAAGGGCGTAAACATAGTCGTTGCTATAGGGACTTATAACCTTTTGGAAGTGCTTGGAATGCACTCGCGAGGATGAAACACGTACCTAATGAGGATATTTTAAAACAACTTATGCCTAGTGACTAATTCCAAGTTTGCAATGCTACTTTTAAACTATTATACAATATGTCGTTATTTATATACTTACGTTATAAATAACGAAGAAAGGAAGGTACCTAAGTACCTGCCTACCAAACTTTATTTCGTACTGTCGTCGGGATACACCTAATTACTTAAAAAATGAAGTTACGTACACAACAAGTTTCGTTTTGTTATACCTATGTGGTAGCTGGTAGATTAATAGGTACCTACATTCAGACTGTCGTAACCATAAATAGACAGGGTGAGAGATGCTTGACATTACATTTTATTTAACATGCTGCGTTGATATGCCTGTATGTAGGTATGTAGCTATGCAGTTCAGATACTGGCAGAATCTCCGGAAATACTTACAAGTCTTTTGAAAAATGAAAATTGAAAAACGATAACAATTAAATTAATCTAGTCAGTGAAGTGCATTGAATATGTGGTTCTGCACGAATAGTAAAACGTCCTAGCTTAAGTATCTAAGTAACGGACGTGTAATGTTCTAATAAAAATTTAGAGAAGGAAAAAAATTCGTGCAACATTACATCAAGGTGAAGCAATTGTAGTTACACATCATTATAATACATGTTTCAAAGAATAAACCGTTTTTTTATTTCACTCAACTATTAATTATAGAATCATTTCTAAGCGGTGTCAACCCTAGCGTCTATTGGCCGGCAAGTGCGGGCAACGACCGGCGCGTTCAAGGTCGCTCCATTGTTATATTTAGTAGGCATGGAAAACGGTAGGTATGCGCATTTTTATTCAGAGTCGAGTATCTGTTCGTTAGAACTATTATATAATCTGTGCCATGAGCTTAATTATTATAATAAAACTAAAATTCATACTTGTTTATTTTTAACACAATTTAAGTTATTAATGAGTAAGTGCAAATGAGTTTTATGTTTTGATTCTACAGTTGTCCAACACAATGCACCTACTATGGAAAGTGTTGATTTAGGAGATCAAACTGTTAATAGAACATATTTTCATAAATGTCCCTATAACATATGATAACAGTCTTTTCCAACCTTTTGTCATGGTGCAACCCTCTTACAATAGAAAAAAGTTTAGCATTTTGTTACAAATATTGAATTGTGTTTTCTATGTATTTATTTATCTATATAAGTATGTATATCATCGTCCCACATGCTTAGTTTGGGACTAGGTTGACTTGTGTAACATTGTCCCCCAATATTTATTTAATTGTTTTTATTTATTCATTGCATGCCCCGTAAAGAGGATTCAAAATACAGGTTGAAAATCACTGAAGAATAGGGTTAGAGTTTTTGTAATATACAATAGTATATAATTAATTATCCTTATAATAATAAGGATAATTAATAAATAAAATTATGGTTAACTTTACCTTTCTCTCCTTTACCCAGATCGCGAGGCATGTGGTATCTCTGGACATTCTCCAACTCTCTGGCCTTCTCGTGTTCTTTAGCTAATTGAAGAATAGTCTTTTTATGTTCTCTTTCTTTCTTTTCCCTTTCTGTTAATCTGCAATCAAGTACATTATGTTATTATGTACCTAAAGTAAAATTCCATACATAGAGCGGAAATAACTTGAGATATAAAATAGAAGAAAAGTCAACTTTATGTAATTCAATCTAAGTTCAAATTTCATCCAGTTTTCATCTTCACTTGTCCATTTATTCCCGCCATGTACAGAATTATGAATCTATCGAATATCATCAAATTATAGTTAAAACATTGACTAAAATAAGGGTATCCACACATGAACAATCTGTGGATAAGATAACAAAGTTTATTAGAACCATAGAAACAGGCACCATGTTACCTTCCAAAGAACTAGGATCCCTGGCAAATTACTATTGTAAACTGCATATACTAACGTATTAGTAAATATACTAACGTGCTTTCTTCGAAAAGGTACTCATCATCCGCGATGTCGGCTTCCAGCTCAACGACTTTGTCATCCTTCCGTTTCTCCAAGTACTTGCGGCGGGACTGCACACGCAGTTTTGGCAGCAACTTGTCGCGGTCCTCTGCTTCTAATTTCAGACGCTTCGCAGCGTCTTCGTATGACCTTTTACTAGAAGATTCAGCCACCTTTTTAACTCTTTCTTCATCACGTTTTTTCAGTCGTGTAGCGAACTCATCGCGTTCCTTTAAGTCCTTCTTACGCGTCTCTTCAGCGCTATCGCTCCCAGAGGAAGAATACCGACGTTTACTAGTACTCATTTTAGTTAGTAATTACTATCTACATTAGGCCGAAATCAACGAAAACACTGCGTTTTGATTTCAGTTGTATTTTGTGTCAATATTCTCTAACGCGAACGCGAAATGACAGGATGACACTGACAGGTCTCTGACAGTCGAACTTAATGCTACGTTTACACTATGCCACTTCCACTGCCGTTCACGCTGCCCTGCTTCCTGCCGTAATACTTCTGTGAAGGGCAGTGAGCGTTTACATTCCACTCCATACTTCTTTTGTGTTGGGCCTCGGGCAGTGGAGGACGACAGACGTCAGCTAAATTTAGATTATTGTGGAGTGGAGGATGCCTAACTCATACCTTCTGCGCTTTGACTCCTGAATTTGTCTAACTATTTTAATGTTATGAAAAGTATTCGATGGCGAAAACGCCGTCGTCGTACCAGGAGATGGTGGATGCTGAAAATCCATCGCAACAGAACACTGATAACAGCATGATCACATTTGTATACTAACTCTCACGGCTACTAAAACGTTGATAACGCGGTGACGGTTGACGACGGAGTGAGTGTGACGACAGTATGTAAACACTCACTCGCGCTGCCGCTGCCAGTCCTTTGACTTCCACCACAAAATACGCCAAAAAAGAAAGCGTAGGGCAGTGGCAGCGGCATGAGAAGTGGGTAGCGCGATTGAGTGTTTACATACTCGCGCTGCCCACGTCCCAGCCCACTTTAAATTTTAAAAACTGTTGGAACGTGTTCTGTAGGTCGATCACGTAACGCCACCGTAACGCATTGTAGGCGCGTCAGCACGGCTATCACAAGACGGCCGCGACATACTCTCGAGGTCTCTCGCACTATGCGTCTCTCTTTGATTAGACCACTTAGAAAGAGACGCATAGTGCGAGAGAGCTCGAGAGTATGTCGCGGCCGTCTTGTGATAGCCGTGCAGGGGGCAGTATATATATATTTCTCTATGTCAGGGGGGCTAGCACACTAGGCTTTATGTCGCGTGTAAACCTAGTGTGCTAGCTAGGCAGGTAGGTCTAAATGTTACTTTTTATATGGAAAATTGACAGTTAAATTGTACCGACGCGCGTTCGGAACGTTACGTGATTACTCCTGGTGCTGTTGTCGATTCTAAAGCCGGGTCCGCTGCGCCGTGTTTTCGGTGTTTGCAAACATCTAACATGTTTTCCGTCAGTTTCGGCAAACAAATATGGTATTGTTTTGATTAGCAAAACATTTTTGACGTTTAAAAACCACGAAAACATGGCGCAGCGGACGCGGCTTAAGTATCCCTTGTCAGCTGAAGCCCTGACTTTAACACCTCTACAGTATAATACTATACCTAAATACTCTTTGCATCTATCAATCAATGTATTTTTATTTTTCTTTTGTTTTTCGTTGACAGCTTTACATGACAAAAACAATCCATATAACCCAACAATTTGTCACATTTTATCTTAAACGAAAGTGAAAAAATAATACCTAATACTTGTATAAAAGTAACATTTTTTTATAAAATCATGCTTGTTACAAATTGTCTTCGTAGGATGTGGTTGGTAACGAATGGTCAATTACATATGTATGTATTAAGCTGGCTGCAGCCTGCTGCAGGGGCAATATTGGAAGTGGACCTTTTATTGTCTTGTGTATAGGCAAGCAGGGACAATTTATTGCCCCTGCTTGCCTATAGACATCACAATCCCTCTCATCAACCCTTTGTTTGTTTTGTTGTTTGTTACATACATACATACATACAATCACGCCTTTATCCCTAAAAGGGGTAAGCAGAGCACATGAAACTTGTGTTCCAGTGCCACTTTTAGCATGAATGTGGGTATAAAAGATCGACAAAATGTGATGTTGCAGTGATAGGTTGCTAGCCCATCGCCCACAATACACTTCAACCCTGTTCCCTTAGTCGACTCTTACGACACCCACGGGAAGAAAGGGGGTGGTGCTATTCTAACCTGACTCCACACGGGTTACAGTAGACGGCAAACTTGGTGCGCAAATGACCTTGCCTGCGCAAAGGCGAATTGTACGTGCAAGCTGCCCCCACTTCCCCTCATTTGCGCACGAAGTTTGCCGTCACCTGTATGTAATGTTACGGGTTATGTTTGGGTGTTTGTTATGTTAGAAAAAGGAACTTAAATTAATTCTTATTATCATTTATACAATATATATCGAGCCTTACACATTAATTCATGTTTGGAATTATTAATAAAGTAGTAAATAGTACGGCCAATGACAGGATCTTAGCGGTAGTACTTTTCAATAGAAACTTCCGGTCCGGCCTAATTCATAAATTTTGCAAATACAATTATTAAAAAAGAGATCAAGTGTTTAATAATTGTTTGTTGTTCTAATAAGATTATTTAAGTAAATATTAGCCGTGTCAAACGTAATACTAATTGTAAAAGTTGTTAAAATACCGAGTGATAATGTTTCGGGCCGTCTCAAGATGGCGGCAGAGAGGACGAGTCCTTGTGTTGTGGTTTAAAGATTGAGAGTTATTGTACTTCGTATATTTGGGGTCTTTACTTTCAGTTATGTCTTGGCACTGATCAGTGCTAATGAAAATTGACTCTATGACAGAAACGAAAAATTTATAATCCTTCAACAATGTCAGCGTCAAAACATTCGAAAGGTTAACGCATTCACTGCCACCGACGCGTATGTGCGTTCCAGTGACTTTCACCGTGTGCCATCGACGCACAGACGCGTTCGTAATTACGTAAAGTGCATTACATAAAGTACATTTTAAAAAGTGTGGCACCTGGCGAATGCCCAGGAAAAGGAGGTGGCAGTGAATGCGTTAAGGGTCCAATTCCAATATTGCCCCTGCAGCAGGTGTGCGAGTACTGAGTAGTCAGGTCAGCTTTACATTCCGGAACTATAGCTAGCTCTCGCTCGTGTGGGTAGCCAACTAACAAATGCTCTGCGGGAGAGCCTTGTGGGAGCTGGAGCTGTGGGCCACCGGGTCTATAGGCTATTTATAAATTATTATGATGATGTTTTTTTACATCTAGCCGGTAGCAAGACACAACATGACAAAAGCAAGATTATACAGTTTTGTTTTCTGTTTACGACGTACCTACTTGTTTTTGCTACCTACCAATAGGGTAGCCACCGCTTAATTTAGTGTGTTCGTTTGCGACCACTTGGATGAATTCGTGAACTGGAAGGATATTTTCTCGTGTTTATATTAGATTACCTACTATTATATAACTACTGAAAACATGCATATGGCCGACGGTTTGAATACGGTCGCCAGAATTGTTTTATCTTTAATTGAATAAACCCTGTCCGTGTTCATCACGTGGTCGCTAACTGAAGCCGGTCCCGTATACCGGCTTACACGAATCCGTTGACGCTACCATGACCAATTAACCAATCCTTATCCCTTCTTTGAATACAGCTTTTTCTCTAGTTAATTATTAACATTTTTAGGCCTTCTGGGAACTTGTTTTTTCGACAAATAAGAACATTATTACCTCAAGTACGTCCGTTGATTGAGAATTCAGCTAAGAACCTCATAAACAAAGCAAGTCGCAAAGTTTTTGGACCATCAGCGGAAGAGGTATCGTATTCTACCTAGGTATATCAATAAATATTGTTACCAAAAATAAGTATATATCGTCGGGTGACAAGCAAAACTCACTAAGTGACAAACACGTAAGTACTTAAATCAAAGGTCGTATCTCGAAATCGACTATGTATACCTACCGTACCGAGATGAGAGGTTTTAAAGAGCAGTGACAGTTTTGGTAGTGACTTTTGCTTGTCACCCAACGATATTTGGTAAGTGTAGTTACGTTTACTTACTGTTACTTAATTATTAATGTCAATGAATAAGACTGTCATTAGGGTTCCGTACTCAAAGAGTAAAACGGGACCCTATTACTAAGACTTCGCTGTCCGTCCGTCCGTCCGTCCGTCCGTCCATCCGTCAGTCCGTCCGTCCGTCCGTCCGTCCGTCTGTCTGTCACCAGGCTGTATCTCAAGAACCGTGATAGCTAGAGAGTTAAAATTATCACAGATTATGTATTTCTGTTGCCGCTATCACAATAAATACTTAAAACAAAATAAAATATCTTTTTAAGAGGGGCTCCCATACAACAAACGTAATTTTTTGCCGTTTTTATAGATAATGGTACGGAACCCTTCGTGCGCGAGTCCAACTCGCACTTGGCCGGTTTTTTTCTAATGCCGGCCTGGAAAGGGGTTAATGCGGCGATAAGATAAAATCGAACTTGCTTTGATGCTTTGCTGCTCAGCTGCTTTGATGATTTTTATTTCAAAAACATAATGTTCTAGATGGTTCAAGATATGGACTTGGGAGATAAGAAGTGCCTGATTACGGGCGCGAACAGTGGGATTGGACTAGAGATGACACGTTGCCTTAACGCTCACAATTGTCATGTTCTAATGGCTTGTCGGAACACTTATACGGCTAATATCGTCAGCAAGAGAGTTTGTAAAAACTTGGACAGATTAAGTATCGGCGAAGTCAACCTGGCCTCGTTTCGATCTGTAAAGAATTTCACAGACAAACTAGTCGCAGAAGAAAGGCGAGTATTGGAGTTTTCTTAGTACAAACGTCACACACATCGTGTGAACCATGAATTTAAAAATGTCATGCTCCCCGGCAAACCCCACTTTCGATTTCGGGTTTTCTGAGTATGTGAAAAAATTGTACCAAAATTGTACCGAATTAGTACTTACTTAAAAAAAATTGTACCTCAATAGTTTCGAGAGTACAATTATTTTAAATTGGGGTTGCTGGGGAGCATCTCTCCAGCAACCCCAATCTTAAAAAGAAGGAATTTCTCATAGAATCTTAGTTTTTTGGGTAAAATAAGACCCAAAAAAAATTGTACTCTCGTGTTTACCGTTGAACGAGATAGCTGGGCTAGTTCAATCACCAAATTTGCGCCAGAAAGCGAACGCCTGCGTGACACGGCAATATGGAAAACATATAGAATATAGAATATATAGAAAGTATATAGAATAATTTATTGAAAAACCTTATTGCTAATGTTACATTGTGCTTAAAACTGTTACATGTTAGGGAAATTTAATAAATGCGCCTGAACTAGGATTATCCTTTATCTCAGGCAAAGAGATAAATACTAATTGAAAAGCAATTATACAAATTAAAATCATACACATCAAAGGCATAAATAACTAATTATCGTTCAACATATTTAATTTACGTTGCGTATGCAGTGTCAGCGTCGACAATAACTTCAAACTAGGTCATCGAGTTTATCGAATTACTAAGTGGACTTTTACCTTAGCGCATAATATAAAATAATATAATAGCATAGCATACATTGCAGTTTGATAAATTTACGGTTAATAGGACAAAATTAAAAATGACGAGTTAGGAATAAAAGTATTGGTGACAGATCTATATTAGAAATGAACATTTTATAGGCTTATTTAGGTAGGTAACATACAATAATAACTAAAACATCGTAATTAAAAATCAAATAGAAAATGAATTGTCTGATACTTAGGGCCTCTTCATAATCAATATAATTTATATATCGTCGTTCGGCCATTTTCCTGGCGGGACATTCAGTGTCTCCTGTTTTGAGGTCGTTGGGCTTATTAAACAGTGTGCATGTTGCGCATTTGGGACGGTCTGCCTTGTTTGGGCACTCCTTGTCCGAGTGCCCTATCTTGCAACAATGCCCGCATGTGTGGTCTGGTTGCTAACATGTCTTGGCGGCATGGCCAAACTGCTGGCATTTGAAACATCTAGCGACAATCGTGAAGTCTCTCACAGGACACGATGACCAATTGATGAAAACTCGGTTCTGAGATATGAGCGCTTTGCGCACAAGGGCTGGAACTTCTATGACGTAGTTACACGTCTCGGCATCTTTTCTTCCTGACTTATGGCTTAATTTAATACTGGCTAAGATTTTGTCCCGAGTTAAGTCTGGAAGCTTGTCAGCAAGGTTTTGTTCGTATAAACAACTATAAACGTCTTGTTCTCGCAGAGCTGACGGCACGCCGACTATTACAATCCTGGGCCTGCGCTTGTAGGGCTCATCGACGGTGAGGTCCGGGGAAGTATTTTTAATAGTCTGTTTAAATTTTTCAATGTCGTCCTTAGAATCAGTGCTAATGATGACACCGCCATTTTTAACTTTACGTAGCGCTCTCACGTGCAATTTCATTTGCTCAGGATTAATCATTTTTTGTACCAAGTTTTTCGTGTCCTCACTTGATTTTGATTGATCTTTAAGGTAAATTGCCACTGAGCTCAAGTTGCTAGGGCGGATTTGAGTTTTATTGTTGGTTTTCACCATATCGGCGAAGGAAAATGCATCTGTCATAGGCCTGTTAGAGTTATCGATACTATCCTTTAGGGCTCGGAGACGGTGTGATAGGTCTTGTTTTTCTTCAAGGTCTAGGAGAGTGCATTGGTTGATAATTGCTTTCTGTTTGAGCGATTGGTATTGAACTGCCAAGTTTGCGGTGCCGTGAGTTACCTTACGGCAAAGGTTGTGGACCCTTAGTTTTTGTTCCGAGTTCAATTTACCTTCCGTCGAGATGCTGCAAATTTCATTAAGGCACTGCTCTATGGTGCTCATCCAGTTCTGAATCTCTGGCGTTGATACCGCTTCAAGGTTTGTCTGGTCTCTCGCGCTCGGCGGCGGTTGGGCGTTTTCATTCTCGTTGTTCGAAGGCGCAGGTGTTGATGGAGGGCTACGTTGCATTTTAACACTTTTGGTAAATGGGCTATTATCACCCATTATCATTCTCTTGATATAACACTATAAAGTCATTGTGACTCACACTGCACACGCAAAACCAATGCTAGACACAGATCGTCAATATCGAGGTCAATACTTTTTTGCACACGATTTTAATTTGCAAAAATAATTAAAACACGTCTATTCTCATCGAAAGTCCGACACATCATCACATATGTACTCCATATCTTGCAAATATTTTTAATCAGGCGCAAAAAATCATTGCATTGCATAGCAATAGACTGCTGTAACGTTTGGGCAAATGCCTCATTCGAAAGCCAGCTTTCTGAAAGTGCCGTCGATGCCGAAAAGTTTATCTTAGTTTGCCGGGCCGGAGGAACTCGGCCTAACCAACAAAAACTTTACGCGTAAACATATGACCGCCACCAGTAGCATGCATCAGGCTGCAAATATTGTACTCATTGGTTTTTACCGTTGAATGAGTCAGCTATGGCCAGGTACTCGCAGTTTTACTTATTATTTTACAAGTTTTTGCGCCTGATGAAAAATATTAGCAAAATATAGAGTACATGTGTTTTCCGTATTGCTGTGTCACGCAGGCGTTCACTTTCTGGCGCAAGTTTGGTATTTTAACTAGCCTAGCTATCTCGTTCAACGGGAAAAAACGAGAGTACAATTTTTTTGGGCCTTATTTTACCCAAAAAACTTAAGATTCTACGCAAAATTCCTTCTTTTTAAGATTGGGGTTGCTGGAGAGATGCTCCCCAGCAACCCCAATTAAAAATAATTGTACTCTCGAAACTATTGAAGTACAATTTTTTTAAGTAAGTACTAATTCGGTACAATTTTGGTACAATTTTTTCACATACTCAGAAATCCCGAAATCGAAAGTGGGGTTGCCAGGGAGCATGACATATTTAAAAGAGGAATTTCCCAGGCGTCTGAGGAGATCTAAAGAGAGTAGGTAGGTACATAGTTCATACAAGTTAGCTAAGGTATTCTTGTTCATTGCAAAGTGTGTTTTTCAGAACTTTCGACATTGTGATATTAAATGCTGGTGTTTTTGGGATTCCACGAACTCTCACAGAAGACGGATTGGAAACAATATTTCAAGTTAATTATTTGAGTCACTTATACATGCTCATGAATATTGAAAAACTTTTAGCTCCAAACGCCCGCGTTGTGTTCCTTACCTCTGAGTCGCACAGGTTGGTGAATAGTTAGTAAATGTATACTGGAGTCACCTGCAATACCCGTAATATATGACTAGAAATCGCGCTTAACGTCAACATAGGTATTTGTGGAGCCATTATTAATACCTAACTTTTTCAGGTACGTAAATTGGCCTTTAGAGAAAAGGCTGCTTCCTACCGAAGAAATGCTTTCGCTTCCACCGGAGGACTATACCTCAATCAAGGCGTTTAACGTATCCAAGTTGTGTAATATTTTCGCAATGCACTACCTGGCGTATCGGTGGCTCGACACGAAGAGGGGTGTCTTCGCCGCGTCTCCAGGCTCATTCATCAGAACAAAACTTAGCAACAACTGGTGGGCCTACGATTTGCTCTACCTAACCATGCAGCCGTTTAATAAGTCCATTGTAAGTGATTGACATTTAATTAGGATCAATTCCTTCTTTAATTAATCACTACGTAGTAGCGTTCGGCATTTTCTTAGAAAAATTAAGTGGTCTGTAGCCGAGCGGCTTCTGGAGGTCGTGGGTTCGAACCCCGCCCTGTATTACCTACCACTAGGTCTAAAACAACTTATGTACGAAATATCATTTGATAGTAATATGTGAAGGAAAACATCGCGACGAAACCGGTCTAAACCCAACAAGGTTTAATTTTTCCTCTGGGTTGGTGGCAGGTTTTCGTAAAACTATGCCAAATATTGAGATTAGGCGCCAAAGCCGACCCCAGGCTCCTTCAGGGAAAACGCTAGGAGGTTGACATTAATTGCTCTGTTAATCATGGTATTGGTTGACAGCCTCAAGCCGCTGCCACGCCTCTATATTGTGCAACTTCGCCTAAGCTAGAGGGGATCACAGCTATGTACCACAAAAACTGCAACAGCTGCGAAGAGAGCGACCTGGCGATGGACTCGCACTTGGCGTTCCGGTTGGTGGACATGTCGCAGCGCATGATCGAGGAGCGCGTGCGCGGCTTGCGGGGCGCGCTGCTGGAGGGCGCGCTGCTGGAGGGCGCGCTGCTGGAGGGCGCGCTGCTGGAGGGCGCGCTGCTGGAGGGCGCGCTGCTGGAGGGCGCGCTGTTGGAGGGCGCGCTGCTGTCGGCCGCGCCCGCCGAGCCCGGCCTCCAGCCCGAGAAGAGACCTAAAGAATCACCCATTGAGGATCTCATATCTAGCTACTCAGGTTAAAATTGTTTCAGTTGTCTATTGCTAGGATTACTTATTTTGGGTCATTTATTAAAACTAAGTCATTATTGGTTTCTCTGGCAACATTCCCTTTTTTGTCGCTATTTCCTAAGAGCATCTCAGCCTAGCTAGCATGTCCATATTGGTTACGTATATGTCTGACAATTTCAAGTATTCGTCCCTTAGTAAGTAGCAAGTACCTACGCAAAACTGTGTGTGCGTCTTTGTGTCCGACATAGATGCGATCATCTAGCTATGCAGTAGTTTCGTATTATGACATTTTTTGTAATAAACTTTTCTATCTGATCTCTTGGCTAAAGGCTCAAAATAACAATAAAAAAGTTGATTGACCTAAGGACCGTATCGGAAAGAAAGTAGACAATTTCAAAATGATATTATTTTTATTCTGTGTGAAAACTGATAATGAAACAAAAATAAACTGAAAAATAAGGTCTGTATAAAAAACTGTTTTGAATGAATTCGTCGTATTATATCTATTTTGCCTGCAACCTAACTTTCTGTTTAATGTGTCTCTCATTAAATTCTGGACGACCACTTTTGACACATTTGATGATGCCCTGTTCCACTTTTTTTTTAAATCGTCAACTGAGGTGGCAGCTTTGACGTATTTTTAGAGGAGTCGTTTCATGATATCCCAATATCGCTCAATTGGGCGAACTTCTGGGCAATTGGGAGGGTTCATCTCCTTATCCACTACTTCTACCTTATTGACTTTATACCATTCCTTCGTTGTTTTAGAGGATTTAGTAGCGAGATGCCAACTAACGCACATAGTTCACTTTCATAAATTTTCATACAATAGGTTGCGTAACGCCAACTTAATAAAACCTCTGTCCACGTAATCGCATCATGCCAACATTTTTATTTTTGTCAATGTTGTATCGCAGCTTGCCGATTTTGATTAGAAATCGTTTGTGAAATAGCATGATGCCTATTTTAGTACAATCAACAACACGAGGGTTTGTCATTGTATTTATTTACAAGATAGTTTATCTCTTTCGTAAGTGCAAGAACACATATTGTATAAAATAAAATAATAACGTCATGTCAGATATAATGTATTATGTCTGTGTTAAATTCTAGTGTACGAGTAGGTAATTGGTCAGGTATATTTATTGAAGAAAATGATTAATAATTATATAAAATATTTTCAAAACAACGACGTTTTGCTAATTAAAAATATCAAGGTAAGTTACCTATAAAATGTAGCATTCTACTCGGTGTAAACTTGATAATTGTGATGTGTGTACTAGTCACACACAAAAATCCTCCAGCCTTAAGGGTAATGTGGAGGTTACCAGACTAACTCAGGGGTACTATGAGGGATTCAAGGGTAGAATGCTCCTGAACTGCAGCAGTCTCTCAGCAGGTACCTATATAAGTACTAGGAGAACCTCCTTGGTTTTGTTAGTAGGAACAGCAATGTCTTTGTACAAAACCGGGTTATGTAGGGAGAATTTATAATTCCTCGTACACAACTGTGATTGTATCTGGTAATGTGCAAAGAAAGTTGGTTTCTTGACACATAACCCGGTTTTGTACGAAGAATATTTTTTCTACCTAGTTAGGTTAGACCATGGCCCATAGTCATTTTTGATTTGTATATTATTCATCATTTAACCGAACCACCCGCAAGAAAAAGTGCCCGTGGTCCACCTAGGTGAACTAAGCAGGTGGACCACGACCGACAAGGGGTTAAAGTTTGGTGACTATGACTATACTAGTTTAGTTGAGGAGCTCACATTTATTTTTCATTTAATATCATTTATTACTTATTATACATAATGATTACATTACAATTCAAAAATGTTTTCAAAATAAAACCGACATACGGTACAATGATTGTTGTGTTTGATTGTACAGTTTGTAGGCAATACGCGAAACGAAAATATTGGTGAAAACAAAAGTTGGCATTCTGCGCCTATTTGAACTGTTTAGAAAAAAGTGGAGCATGTATGGAGATTTTAAAATGTTGTCCCAGTGCTACCTATTGCAAGTAAAAATTAAAAAGTCAACTAAGTGTGATAATAGGCATCGTGCGACTAAATCTTTTAGAGTATTGACAAGAGGCCAAGTTCGGCCAAAATAAAGTGCCAGTCCTGTGCTTCTTTATGAGTGAAATTAATATTTTCTGTAAGCACTCGTCACGGTATACCATAGCGTTCAAAGTCCCTGTAGTGAAGGAGGATTGCGATCGCATACCTCATTGAAAAATCGTTTGCCACACTAATACTTTTTCCGAATTTCTCGATGTTGATGGCCTTATGTTTTTTTTTATGTTTTAAGGCTTTAAAGTCCAATTTGCAATAGGTCTCGTCATCCATTATAATGCACAGATTTTTTCTTGGTCAATAATTTCCTTGTCCGTTTTCTGACAGTTATTGTTTGATTTTCGTCTCGTTTTGGTTGTTTTTATTTTTATAGGTTTTTAGGTTGCATCTTAGTTTGATTCTTTGCATCATAGCCGAAGAAATGTTGGCTCTTTTTGCCGCATCTCATTGAAAGGGACGGATTTCGTTTAAACATTCTTACGACTTTCTTTTCTAATGCCAAGTCGGCTGTCCCCGGTTTTCTTCCAGATTTAGGCAAATCTTCGAGAGTACAGAAGTCCCCAAATTTCTATACTATCTTGTGCACGCCCGCGGGACTCAACGCGTACTTTTTAACCAGTTTTCTAATCGTCATACCTTTTATTTTGCACCAATCGTTCAAAATATTGTTACGAACGTGAAAGCTCATTCGCCCCATGTTGACAGTTTAACAAAACTAGCAATTGCTTTTTGTTGCAATTAAAAAAAGTTTATGCACGCATATTTTATGTACGTGCCAGTTTTTAGAAATGCCTAAAGTTGTCTACTTTCTTTCCGATACAGTCCTTAATTAACCCTTTGACCATTATTTTTTTAAAGCAATGAATCGAGAACTTTAACGATACGCACAGCATGAATGATTTTTTTTATGATTTTTAAGAAAGAGAAATGTATATATTATTGCAGGGTTTCCGAATTATGAGACGGCAATGTTTGCCGCTATCAGCCAAGGGCATTAAGTGACAAGACCGTCATGTCAGTTTGCCGGGGGAACTACGGGTGGCACGACGTATCTAAAATAAATAAATTCAAAACCAATAGATGATAAGAAATAATTACCTAACCTGCGAGTTAAGCAACAACAATATATTATATTATAAGATTGCACGCACGAACAATCAACACTTTTTTTGCGAGATTTTTTTACTTCCGTTGTCATTTCTAACTAACACGGCTAATTCAGCAATAAAGGTAAAAGGCAAATTTGAAGTATTGAATTAAGCTATTGCTCCATATATAAATCAATAACAATTGTAGCCTAACCCACCCTTTCCTTTAATAAACACCAGACACTTAACGGAGTGGCAAATATATTGCCGTCTTCATTTTTTAAAATTATCAAATAACAGATTTTTTTTCTTTAAACTTTATATCGCCAATCTTGTCTCTGAAAGTAGAGAATTGTGACTATCGGATAAATCCAGCAAACAAAATTTTATTTACAAACATTTTTGTTCAATTGTAAGAAATAGTTAAAAATCTATGTTCAGGCCTAAGAATCATCATTTAACATGGGTTGGAATAACGTTTATCTGCTATTCTTTTTTTCGTAAATTGGTACGAGTATGTTCTCTTATGCGAACCAAAAGTTATATTAACTAACAACACGTTTCATTGAGAAAAAAATAAAATATCTGAGTCGTATGACGGCAAATATCTTGCCGTTACCCACTAAAGGGTTAACTCAAATGTAACTAACTTTTTTAAACGGGTTCTAGCAATGAATAGTAATAAGTGTATTTTAAAATTTTGTTTTAATTAACAATAGATATACAAGAAAATCTTATGTATAAATATGTATAGTATACTTAGATAGGATGGATAAACAATTTATATGATGTAGATTACAGATAGTAATACTTAATGGAATTCAACAAAAGTTAATAAATGCATTCAATAACGACGAAATTGGCCGCGTTTGCGCAAAGGCGTAATTTCGCGCGTCGTGTCGTGGCCGGTAAACGCGGCCTTAACCTCGTAAGGTCCAACATATAAAATGTTGCTAGGGTAATTTGAATCTAGTTGCATTAAAATCGGATAGAATTTCGTTTGTTCGAATAAGTAATCAACGAAACCAAAATGCTACTTTGTTTTATGAAAGGTTCTAATACCATTGAAACTGAGTATACATTGTAATGCATATTGGGCCTTACGAGGTTAAGCTTTGAAAGGCACAATGTAAAAGGTACAATTAGCCATTCGCTACTTTTGCTCGATAAAGGCAATAAACCGTAAGATCAAGGGTGTAGACTCAAAATTTATTATTACTCCAAAAGAAAGAAGGCAATAAAATATGCCTAGTGACGAAAATCTCATTCAGATATCTCTAAAAATTACATGTCATGCTCCCTGGCAACCCCACTTACGATTTCGGGATTTCTGAGTATGTGAAAAAACTGTACCGAAATTGTACTGAATTTGTACTTACTTGAAGAAAATTTTACCTCAATAGTTTCGAGAGTACAATTATTTTAAATTGGGGTTGCAGGGGAGCATCTCTCCAGCAACCCCAAACTTAAAAAGAAGGAATTTCTTATAAAATCTAATTTTTTTGGGTAAAATAAGGCCCAAAAAAATTTGTTCTCTCGTTTTTACCGTTGAACGATAGCTATGCTATTTAAATTAGCAAGTTTGCGCCAGAAAGTGAACGCCTGCTTGACACGGCAATACGGAAAACATACGTACTCCATATTTTGCTAATATTTTTCATGAGCCGCAAAAAAATTAAAAATAATATAATAAGTAAAACTGCAAGTACCTGGCCATAGCTGACTCATTCAACGGTAAAAACCAATGAGTGCAATATTTCCAGCCTAATGTTTGCTACTGGTGGCGGTTATTATGCTACGCGTAAAGTTTTTGTTGGTTAGGCCATGTTGCCCATGTTCCTTTTCAGCCCGGCAAACTAAGATAAAATATTCGGCATCGACGGCACTTTCAGAAAGCTGGCTATCAAATGAGGCATTTGCCCAAACGTTACAGAATTTTTTGCGCCTGATGAAAAATTTCATTCATTCATTCATAGATTCACGCCTTTATTCCCAAAAGGGATAGGCCCTGATGAAAAATATTAGCAAAATATGGAGTACATGTGTTTCCCGTATTGCCGTGTCCAGCAGGCGTTCGCTTTCTGGCGCAAAGTTGGTAATTTAACTAGCCTAGCTATCTCGTTCAACGGTAAGCACGAGCAAAAACTTTAAATCTACGCGAAATTCCTTCTTTTTATGTTTGGGGTTGCTGGAGAGATGCTCCCCAGCAACCCCAATTTAAAATAATTGTACTCTCGAAACTATTGAGGTACAATTTTTTTTCAAGTAAGTACAGTCAGGGAATGAAAAGGTTGATCACCTTAAGATCTGTTTTTGCTTATTCAGTATAAGTAATCAGTATCTGCTTTATCGACCGAGTGTCAGACACATTCCGTCATAATGAATGTCATTTCACTACACCTCTTTGAATTTTGGAAAACGAGTTAAAAAAAGAAAAAAACGTATACAAGAAATAGCAATGATGACATTGACAGGACTTGTTACTCACATTTATAGTTTTAATAATTTTAAGCGAAGAGGATTTAATCATTAGATTTATCAAACTTGACACAACCTAATGGCAAGATCAAACTAATAAAAAGGTTTTAGTTCAACTATTAATAGTCAAGGAAAATTCGTCTAAGTAAATTTGAACTTTGTTGTCAAACAGTTGAACATAATTTGCAATACATCACTCTCGTCTGATACACAGTTTAAAAAGGTAACATGTGCTTGCAACGCGTAAATGATTTGATTTGAAAACTGGTCAACCTTTTCATTCCGCCACTGTACCTACTAATTCGGTACAATTTTTTCACATACTCAGACTAAATCCCGAAATCGAAAGTGGGGTTGCCAGGGAGCATGACATAAAATTACGAAGCTCAGCCGTTTTAATATTGCTTGAAGGTGCGTTTTGCGGAAAAGGGACAGAACATACCCTTACTTTGGATACTAATAACTTTGATTATTTAATCCCCTGCTTTACTTTTTTCTTCATTTGCCAATATTCCTTATCCTATTTCGAGAAAATTCATCATGATTGATTAATTTATTTGTATCAGTTAAATGGAAAAGAATATTGCTGATGAGATTACCCGTGGTCAGACCGGTATAAAAACTTGGTGGTTTGGATTTAATATCTCCTGTGGCCTGTTTCACGAAGTTGCAATATAAGTAAACATGCTAAACTGGAAACATTGAGGCGCTCGACCAATAACGACTGGCCATTTAATCAGAGTTGCCGGTTTCATCATCATCACCATCATATCACCACCGAAAATATGCAATAAATGAATTATGAATTATGAAAGACGTCCACTGTTGGAAATATGCCTCCCCCAAAGAGTGCCACAATTGCCGGTTTAGGCTTTTAAAATTGTTACTATATTGTAGCTTACGTGTGGCGAGGAGGATGAGACTATGAAACACTTACTGTGGGAATGTCATGCCCTTCCCAGACAAATAATGGATTATTTTGGTAACGGCTATCCGCAACCAAAGGAATTCAAGGTGCTTCCGCTGAGCTGCATCATCCGTTTTGTGGAAATGATGGAGCGAGCTTTGGGAGTAGGCAGAAAGGAGAGGGCAAATGCACAAAAGATCCCACTTGGTCGAAGTGTATCCAAAAAGGGCCCTCCTCTAAGATAAGATAAGCTTCATGAAACAGGCCACTGGCGTGTCGACTTCGAATCTTAACCCTTTACCAGGCCCCTAAGAACAAGCGTGTCTTCATACGTACTTTATATACTGTTACAGCCGTATTGAACGCCTTGTAAAAAATGTAATTACGAAAGTCGGTGATGTTCCTTTAAACCAGAAATAAAAAATGTGGGTTACGGTTATCCCATCACCTGACTACTTAGTAATAAGACAAAATCGAGTATTACAGTTAATTACTTAATTAACTGTAATACTCGATTTTGTCTTATTATATTCTTGATCAGGCGAAGTGATATATTCCTCCCACATCTTATATCGGTTATCATAGTCAAGGTTTAACTCCAAATCTACTACGAAACATGAATTTGCTCTAGGTAGAACACAAAAACAGTTAACTTACTTACGTGAGTTTATATGACATGACAAGTCAATTTACCGGGCCATGGGAAGAATAGCTTCCGCACAGTTAAACTCTAATAAGGCCATGGGATAATGTCAACCCACATCCTAATTCTGGTCAAACACAATAATGCATGAATATTTAGCAATGTTTACGATTACATTACCTTTCAACACTCAAAATCTACAAAATACCAAAAAATTGTTCGACCAATGTACTTCGGTTTTATAGAAATTAAGGAAAGTGTTCGAATTTCTCCGTAGTTTACTGAAATTAGAGTTCAAGTGAATTTAAACGGCTGCCAAAGATATATTACAAGATTTAGAAACGTGTTGTGAATGAAGATCATAAAATACTATTTTCAGGGATTGACAAAACATTTTGTAGGAGGTTTGGAGTTAAAACCTGACTACGGTAACCGATATAAGATGTGGGAAGCATATATCCCTTCGCCTGGTAAAGGGTTAAAGACACTAACTTTTCCCTTATGATAATGAGCCAAATAATAAATGTGGATTACTCACATTCAACTCAGGGGGCGATTTTTGACTTTCGGGCGCTCGACTCTTTCACTCGAAAACGCTATTTTGAAATAGCGATAGAAAATTTATAAAAGAGTAGTATTGACCACTCGTATTCAATTTTATCGGTAGATAGTAAGTGCCTACAGTGTTGACACTACAATCGTATTTATTCGAAAGTCAAGAATCGCTTCCCTGTACGTTTTTGGCACAACTCTAATCCAGTGTCTCATTATCATTATTTTAATAAAGTATAAGTACATAACCAGAAAACAAATCGCTTTGAGGGCGCACGTATGCTTTTTTATAGTACCTAACACTGGTTTCACAAGAACACTTACTTGTTTACGTTAGCTACACGTTTTACACTAAAAACGATGGCATCATTTTAAAGTAGCGTTGGCAATCTCTTGCTATATATTGGTACTCTTTAACGGACGAATTGAGCCCTGGAGGTTGGTCAATGTTTCTTACATACCTGCTTAAGTAATATATTTGATACACAATGCTTATGCCTAAAAAGTAATA
This sequence comes from Epinotia brunnichana, assembly GCA_963854355.1. Taxonomy (NCBI): domain Eukaryota; kingdom Metazoa; phylum Arthropoda; class Insecta; order Lepidoptera; family Tortricidae; genus Epinotia; species Epinotia brunnichana. Next base: position 14,377,150 of record OY977939.1, on the reverse strand, counting down.
ACATGCAGTATTCCAGAACGTCGTTATTATTATTCATTACATAATTCAGGAGCATATGTTGCTCCGAATAACAGAAACGAAAACCTTAAAATTTAACGAAATGACAGCTACCGACGTTGTAAAAAATAAATCTAATTTAATTAAGGCTAGAAACTCACTTGCATTTCCCGAATTGCCGAAATCTTTTACATCGTAACAAGAATCGCGTCACACGACTTTATGCCTCTGACATTACATTTAATCTTTGCCGATTATTGCTCTAATGTAAATGATCGAGATCGTGTCTAGTCTGTTTCATTAATAGTATCAGTACATATGTCATACATTTTAACATTATCGAATTTTATCGGAAAACGCCACGTGCGTTTCTGTAAAGTAAATATTGTTGAATATAAATATTATACTTAGCAAAACATATATTATGCATACCACTTTACTACTGTCTGGAGAAAGCTGATGGCAGGTGATCAGCGCGACGTTTCCGCGTCGACGGGCGGCGCAAGCGCAGCGCCAACCGATGTAAGCGCGGTTACTATGATGTGCAGAGCTCGGAATTTCCACGGTAAAACAAAGGACTGTCGCAATCTGCTCATTTCCTATCTATTTTTCTTTTTGTTGTTTAATTATTCTACGTATAATTAAGTCACAACGCAATGGCGTCATTGAAAATCAGCGTCATGAAGTGAACCACGGTTTGCTTCTAGACATCAAAGCTGAGGGACGACCTTTTTAGCACCTATCTATATCCAATACTTTGAGATGCTAAATAAACGTTTTTCTTTCTTTCTTTATATCTAGCTAGGGTTAGATTTTTTTTATCGATATCGATAGTTGTGAAATAGAAGAAAGAAACGGTTTTTCTAAAATAAAATATTCAATGCAAAATCTGTAGATTTATACAAAATTATATAGAAACAGGTTCACTTTCTTCTTCGAAGTCCAAATCAGAACACACAGCACGTGCAATTTTATCTGTTTTGTGATAGGAGTAAATAACAATTAGGTGGTGTAGTTACTTCAAGAAAATATTTCCATTTTTGTTGCTTAATTATTATTAAGTCTAAGATGAAACAACACAAAGAAAACAATCCCGTAACTTACCACTTCTAACGCATATTTTAATGGAAATGTCACGAACGATTAATACAAAAGATTAAAAATGTATCGCTACGATATTTTTTTCATGTAACATTTATAATAATTACCGACATTGATAAAAAAATGTTTCTAACCCTAGCTAGATTGCGAGAGTTCTTTGTTTTACCGCAGAAATTCCGAGCTCTGATGATGTGTAGTGGTACGGTAGCTAGCTCGAGGAGAGGCTATGTCGTTACGGCGCTGAACTTTGGTCTATTTATGATAGGTCCCGTTTAGACACTCGCCGTGTTATAACCTTGTCGTCGCTCAGCTACCTACAACTAAGGATGTCAGCTCCATAAATTGAAGGGGTAGTAACTTCGGGCATGGCGTTTCATTTCGTGCAGAAGTTCAACTCAGGTTGAGGAAACGTCGATTAGGTGGAGTTGACACATGTGGGTTAACCTTAATAAATTTTCCCCAGAGCATCGCGTGTAGTGTTAGTAGAGCAGGATGCGTTTCTCGACTTGCTTGCGGCAGATGGGGCAGACGGTGATGCGATCGCCACACATCTGGCACATGCCATGCCCGCACAGGAATATCATGTTCTTCAGCCGGTCCAGGCAGATTGGGCACATAGTCTGCAACACAAACATAATATATCTTCTGTATCATACACACATAACTATGTTATACGTTACAGTTAATAAAATCCGCGTTTCGAAATAGTTCGATCCGTCAGTATAATAATTTGGAAAAAAAATATCCAAACAGTTCGACTGTCGAACTACTGGTAGGACTGGATGGAATAAAGTAAATAGGTTGGGTAATTTGACTAAATATTCATTAATAATATTCGGTAAAAAATATTAAAAAGTAATCTATATAAATTAGTATAAAAGCCGTATACAAATAATTAGCCTGATATTGAATTATTTCCAAAAAAACCGTATCTAGTTCAGGGTAGTATATAGACTCCGAAGAAGTTTGTCAAGTAATCATGCAAAACGTAAATATGGTTCAAAATGTACGACGGTAGTAATTTTATTTTATTAAAAGAGTTTGTATTCGTGCCCATTTTCTAACCGCGGTTAAATTAACACATTCAGTCCCAAGAATTTCGTAGCGCTACGCTCGTAGCCGATACCGTGGTTTTTCCGCTAATTAGAGGGAAGCATTTAAGAGCAGAGCGCTCACGTACCGGGTTCCTGGCATTGAAAGTGTCTAAAAAAGGAAAAGTAATCCATACCTGTTCCTTAATATCCTGCAACTGCTGCTGTAGTTTCTGCACGTCGGCGGGCGGCGGCAACGCGACGTGCGCGGGCGCGGGGGCGGGCGCGGGAGCGGGGGCGGGCGCGGGCGCGGGCGCGGGCGCGGAGGCGGAGGCGGCGACGGGCGCGGGCGCGGGCGCGGGCGCGGGCCGCGACCCGTTGTTCATGTGGTGCGGCCCCGCCTGCGCTGGCGCCGGCTGCCCCTTGTTAACTTGAATCTGGGCTAAGTTGCTGCTACCCTCCTTTTCCACTGGAAGTTATTTATAAAACTGAATTAGTAAATAGGTTTAAAATGGCTGTGAAATGATTAGTACATAAACTTATTATTTTATACGGGAAAAATAGGAAATTCTAAATTTTATAAGTGATTTGCGTTTATACGAAGTGAACGAAAATCATATTTTCATGCAAAATCAAGTTATTGCTATAAAAATAGCGTAACTTGTAAATGAAATAATGAAATTCTTTTTTATACTTACCGTTTAAACCGTATTGGAATTGTTGTTATGATAAATGAGTTTTTCTCCAACTTACTCGGAAATGTTTCCATTAATGGAGTAAAAACACACCTCGAAGTTTATCGTTATATGCATTGATGAGATAATAAATTAAAAAAAATGGAAATACTTCCCGGATATGCCCGGGAAGTAAATATTATTGTGCAGGTTACTTACTTTTAATTTCATGCAAGACTACAAATTCACCATACAGCCAATTGTCCAATAGTCACGTACAAAAACCGACATAGATAGAATAATAATTGTGTCCAAATCATAAGACAGTTTTTTTAGACTTAATTATTTTCTCGGACTGATAAATATTTTGTAACAAATGTATAGTTTTTTTAAATGTCTAATGCGTTTAGGGATTGTCGATTTAACTAAATGTAATAATGCCTATATTTATATTTACTAATACTATAAGTTTTCTTTTATTTATTTTCATTGCTATGTTTTATGTGGAATCAAATATACAATTCGGACCCAATACTTTAAACTTTAATATCCTTAAAAAAAAATTAGGCGGGAAACTGGAATTCATTTTGTCAAAGATTTTCTGCCGTGTTATTTTTACGAAAATAAAATGAGTTCTACAAATAGTGACGAAGATATCCCAATGGGTACACCACCAGAATTAGCAGCAGAGGCAAAGTTGGCGAGAGCTAACTTGCTTCCGCCTAAATCCGAAGAAAAATATTTAAGAACGTTCGCAAATTTCAATTCCTGGCGAAAGAAGAAAAATACCAGTTCGTTGTCGGAAAATGTTATTTTGGCGTATTTTAACGAACTTGCAAAAGATAAAAAACCTTCTACTCTGTGGGCAATGTACTCAATGCTGAAAAGTACTATACAACTAAAATATAATATAAACATTAAGAACTACGCGAACTTATTGTCATTTTTGAAACGGAAATCATCCGGTTTCAAAAGCAAGAAATCGAAGATTCTTACCAATGAGGATATCACAATATTCTTAAATGAAGCTCCAGATGAGATTTTCCTAGCAATAAAGGTAAACATAATATTGTATAACTGACTTAATAAATATAACCTTTTAAGATTTTGTTTTATTTCCTCGCATATTTGGAGAAAAGCAGTATACAGGCCTCGGCAGGAATGTCATTTCGTGGATTCGTATCTATTGAAGGACTCGGCTATGCCTCGTCCTTCAAAACCATACTCATCCACGAAATGACTTTTCCCGGCCTCTGCAGTAATATACTATTACATTGTTTGAGCATTACCTATGTTGAGTAAAATTACGATAGTGACTTGTATTTATTATGTGTTTGGAACGTACAGTGGACTACAAAGAGATGTATCCATACAATGTTACAAAAATATGTATACATAGACTTTACTACCATAGTAATAAATAAGATATACATACATATATTTGTAACATTAAAAACATACTTATCTTTGTAGTCGACTGTACAGTTGCCATCACATACATAGGTGGATGCGGCCCAAAAAAAAATTACTTTCTGAAAAATAAACGCGGACTTTTGATTACCGCAAAAAATATACCTTTCTTTAATTGTTTTTAAACCACATTAAATTGATTTTACTATAGTAGAAACCACTTAAATAAATGGTTGTGAATTGAACTCGTTAATATTTTTTTTACATAATATTTTAATAACTTAAAATACGTTAAGTTTTTTGCTCCATACAAAATCAAAATGTCGCCACGACATTTTTTGATATAAATCTAACTATAACATAACAATACACCTTTTCTTTTAGTCAATTTTTGTCTTCGTTGTTAAAATGGTAGACAATTCAAAGTATTTTGGTCAAAAACTCGGAAAAATATTATATTATCAAAATAAATTTATCAATTTATGGGACATGCGCGTGCATCGGCGGCCGGAGGCAACTGAGGCGTGCGCTAACGCTGCGTCGGTATTTACGCAGCGGTTGGAGCGAGAGGCAAGATATCGCGCGCTGCTCTCGTGCAACTTATTTTCGCGTCGGGTGGATGGAAATCTTGGTATTCTCATGGGTACATCCTATGCATTTTGTGCTCGCGGGAAAAGGTATATAAGGAGTTTACGTTTGTAAATAAATGTTCATTATTATATCGATCGCTGCGTGTTTCACTGGTCTCCTGCCGCCTAAACCCCCATAAATTTAATAAGTGTCTCCCAATATATTCCAGTGTGTTATGCCGGTCGCGTGTTATGGTACCTTTTTTTAAATAGTTATAGCCGCGCTTAAACTATTTTTTAGAGTCACCACATCATTTTACTGCAGCTGGCAGGTATCAACTAAATCTCAGCCGTATTGGTTTCGCAACAAAATTAAAATTAATGTGCGCCGGCATTTCCGAACAAATATTGTTGGTTTTTCAATAACACATAGCCAGGGTAAGCGTTAATTTTTCACTTTAAATTTGCTACTTACATAATCAAATAAAGGCAAGTTTCCTGTTGTGTTTTTCTTCCAGCGTGTTATGTTGTGTTACGTTATGTTGTGTTACAATGCGGTAACACGCTGGATAGTATAAAGGTTGGTTCATATAATGCTTTTACCCGACTGTGGTACAACTCAAAGGGGGTGTTATGTTTTCGCACTATAAGCAAAAAAATGATGTCCAAGTATTTATTTGTATGCGTCATTTCTATATCTCCGTCGTTTTTGATAGTTATTTTTTTAATCAATTGAGGTAATTTGATTTTTATTTTATTTATAACTACCTCCCTAAGACTGACAAATAACGAATTAAATTTTATTACACAAATCTCAAGGTGCTGTGAGTTCACCGAACAGAGTTTTTGAAACTTTTTAATGCGTTTATTTTATAACGATATGGTTTCCAAAAATATGAATAGTAATTATTGATTTAGTATATGTAACTAGATACACAATCAGCCGAAAAAAATGGCAGTCCAAAAGAACCGGCTGATGGAATTGGCCGGCTCTTTTGCGTTTAGTCTGGTTTCGACCGTGAGACTTGTTGGTTGTCAGAGAAAACAAGAAAAAAAGAAAAGTTCGTTGGAAATTTGCATGGTAATGTACATCATATATTTTTTTAAGATTTATCATTCTCTTATTTTAGAAGTTACAGGGGGGGGGGGGCACACATTTTACCACTTTGGAAGTGTCCCTCGCGCAAACTATTCAGTTTAGAAAGAAATGATGTTAGAAACCTCAATATCATTTTTGAAGACCTATCCATAGATACCCCACACGTATGGGTTTGATGAAAACAAAAATTGAGTTTCAGTTCTTAGTATGGGGAACCCCAACATTTATTGTTTTTTTTATATTTTTGTGTGAAAACCTTAATGCGATTTATAGAATACATCTACTTACCAAGTTTCAACAGTATAGCTCTTATAGATTAGGAAAAAAGTGGCTGTGACATACGGACGGACGGACAGACAGACATGACGAATCTATAAGGGTTCCGTTTTTTGCCATTTGGCTACGGAACCCTGATAAAAAAAGCGAAGTAAAACATCATTATGTTACACTCATCTGTGAGCTGTAAATTTGCTACACGATATAAAATAAATGTACAGATCTTTAAGACATATTCCATTAAGGACACACCCGTTAAGCGAAAGAACAAAACAATAAAGAACTTTCTATTCTAATTGGCCGGCGCCTCCGAGCACACCACGTTAATGACAATAGTGACGTACGGTCGATGTGCGCTGCGTGCTGCAGCGGCGTGCGGCACTCGACGCACTTGCGCATGAGCGGCGCGCACGCGGCGCACGCGCACACGTCGCCGCACGGCCGGAACACCACGGTGGCCGGCGCCTCCGAGCACACCACGTTAATGACAATAGTGACGTACGGTCGATGTGCGCTGCGTGCTGCAGCGGCGTGCGGCACTCGACGCACTTGCGCATGAGCGGCGCGCACGCGGCGCACGCGCACACGTCGCCGCACGGCCGGAACACCACGGTGGCCGGCGCCTCCGAGCACACCACGTTAATGACAATAGTGACGTACGGTCGATGTGCGCTGCGTGCTGCAGCGGCGTGCGGCACTCGACGCACTTGCGCATGAGCGGCGCGCACGCGGCGCACGCGCACACGTCGCCGCACGGCCGGAACACCACGGTGGCCGGCGCCTCCGAGCACACCACGTTAATGACAATAGTGACGTACGGTCGATGTGCGCTGCGTGCTGCAGCGGCGTGCGGCACTCGACGCACTTGCGCATGAGCGGCGCGCACGCGGCGCACGCGCACACGTCGCCGCACGGCCGGAACACCACGGTGGCCGGCGCCTCCGAGCACACCACGTTAATGACAATAGTGACGTACGGTCGATGTGCGCTGCGTGCTGCAGCGGCGTGCGGCACTCGACGCACTTGCGCATGAGCGGCGCGCACGCGGCGCACGCGCACACGTCGCCGCACGGCCGGAACACCACGGTGGCCGGCGCCTCCGAGCACACCACGTTAATGACAATAGTGACGTACGGTCGATGTGCGCTGCGTGCTGCAGCGGCGTGCGGCACTCGACGCACTTGCGCATGAGCGGCGCGCACGCGGCGCACGCGCACACGTCGCCGCACGGCCGGAACACCACGGTGGCCGGCGCCTCCGAGCACACCACGTTAATGACAATAGTGACGTACGGTCGATGTGCGCTGCGTGCTGCAGCGGCGTGCGGCACTCGACGCACTTGCGCATGAGCGGCGCGCACGCGGCGCACGCGCACACGTCGCCGCACGGCCGGAACACCACGGTGGCCGGCGCCTCCGAGCACACCACGCACTCGCCTACGCGCGCGCGGGAAGACACGCTAGCGCGGCAGATCAGGCACTTCTTCACCTGCAATGCAATACACGTTCATCATCATATCAGCCGAAAGACGTCCACTGCTGGACATAGGCCTCCCCCAAAGAATGCCAAAATTACCGGTCCAGCGCCACCCGCATCCTGCGGACTCCCGCGACCTTTACCAGGTCATCAGTCCAGCTACCCAAGTCGCCTACCCACGCCGCGCCTTCCGGTACGTGGTCGCCACGTATGTACACGTAATACACGTTCATCCAATTCAATTTTTTTTAATATTATACTTGGCCTGATGGTGAGCAGACATCGCAGCCTACGGGTGCTTGCGATTCCAGAATAATCACAAGTGCGTTGCCGACCCTTTATTGATTTGAGGATTTGTTGTGTTGCTAGAGACGAACGCGGGTCCCTCATTCCTTTGACGACCGCTTTAGCCTAGTTGGTAGTGACCCTGCCTACGAAGCAAGAGCATTTATTTGTGTGATGAGCACGAAAATTTGTTCCTGAGTCATGGATGTTTTCTATGTATTTAAGTATTTATTTCTCTATACAAGTATTTATATCGTCGTCTAGTACCCATAGTACAAGCTTTGCTTAGTTTGGAACTAGGTTGATTTGTGTAAGATTGTCACACAACCACAACACATCCTCGGGAGGCTAGGATATACCTAAGATTCCGACAAACATTTCCTTGGTAGGCAAAAGCTTTTAATGCCGATCGTACTTTTTTGCATAATCATCAAATAGACTACTCGTTAAGAGGGTTCCATAATATTGTACTGTCATCCGATTTATACAGGTGTGTCAAATTTGACTTGAAATATTTGACCCACAAGGCAAGTTAAATAACAGCTTGTAAACAGAGTCTGACGACATGCACAACAGGCGCGATGCAGATTCGCTTGCCTCGTCTAGTAATTGGCCTCGCAAATGCTGAGCCTCCAGATCACCTCATCCGACAATACTCCATTTAACGGACTTCAGACCAGTTAATTACATACCTGTAACGCAAGTGATCAATTTTATGGATTTTGTGACTTGCGAGTTTATTGCATGATCTAGTTAATCCCAAGCTTTCGTCTATGTAACACCACTACTTTGTTGAAAAATTTTGATAATGTACCTATCTCTTGTTTAATCACGTAATGAACCCGTGATACGAGTATGGAGTAAAGGAATGGACACATCATACGCACCCTTGCAGCGCAAACGTTGCAGCAGCAAATGTGCCCGCACGGACGGAAGAGCGTGTCGCGTTTCGCGTCAGAACAGACGAGGCACTCATCCGCGGTGGGGTCCGAGTGTGGTGTCTCTTCAGGAACCGTCGCGGCCGCGGGCGCCCCCACCACCACCCCCGCTCCCGCCACCGCCCCCGCTCCTGCGCCCGCCACCGCCACCGCCTCGCTGTCGGGCGTCATGTCGCTGCCCGTGCCTTCCTTTCGGCATGTTGATAGCGTTTTGCACAGGTTCGGATCAGGGCACAAGTCGAGCGGCGTTTGACCTATAATTAAAAAAAAACATGGTAATGATGTGTTCATCATCATCATCATCATCATATCAGTCGAAATACGTCCACTGCTGGACATAGCCCCCCCCAAAGAGTGCCACAATGGCCTGTCCTGCGACACCCGCATCCAGCGGACTCCCGCGACCTTTACCAGGTCATCTGTCCACCTTGCGGGGGGCCTACCCACGCCGCGCCTTTCGGTACGTGGTCACCACTCGAGAACCTTTCCGCCCCAACGGCCATCGGTTCTACGTGCAATGTGCGCCGCCCACTGCCACTTATGTTTAGCGATTCGGAGGGCTATATCGGTTACCTTGGTTCTGCTGCGGATAGCCTTATTTCTGATGCGATCGCGCAGAGAAACTCCCAGCATAACCCTCTCCATCGCCGTTTGAGTGACTTTGAGCCTTCTTATGAGGCCCATAGTAAGCGACCACGTTTCCGTTCCATATGTCATCACTGGCAACACACACTGGTCAAAGACTCGTCTTGAGACACTGCGGAATATTGGACGAAAAGATGTGCCGTAGCTTCCCGAATGCTGCCCAGCCGAGTCGGATTCGACGATTGACCTCTTTCGACCTACCTAACTGGAGCGAGCGTAAAGTGTCCGATTGAAATGGGAATTGGTACTACATGGACGTTTGACATGATCTTCGTCTTATCCATGTTCATCTTTAATGATGTGTTCCTTTGTCGCTATTGTTTCAAGATAATTTCTCCCACAGAGGAGCTAAATTATGCTGAGAAAGCGGTTATGTTATAATTAACTTTAAAAACAAAGTTTTAACCGACGAAAAATCAATCATCCCCTATTTTCCTACCCTTAAGGTCGGTTTTGTTTTCAAATTTATACGGGACCAACTTCGGGGTATACCCTTTCCAATAAAAAAAGAATTATCAAAATCGAACTACTCTGTAAAAAGTTATGCGTGGTCATACATAAAAAAATATATATATATACGCGTCGACTTGAGAACCTCCTCCGTTTTTTTCGTCGGTTGATAAAAGAATGTCTAAAACGATGTAAAGGGATAGCTTATTTCGTGCGCGCGTCTGCCTGCTTCCATGAAAGAACTCGAGAAGAGAAGATTCGAAGAATTCTTTTGTCCAGAAAAGCTAAATCAGCAAACACGGGTGAGAGAGAAGTCCCTTAAGATTAACATTGACAAAACTGATGATAAACACCTTGTAAGAAATGATCTCATTGATTTATGATGGATGATGTCATGTGATGTTAAAACTCAATCTAGCGCACGCTTCGCGGGCGCTAACGCTGTCACCCCTTCCGCAGCTACCTTCGGAACGGATTCATTTAAACTTTTCTTATTTTTAACGTAGTGGTCGGCGCCGTGCGCGGCGAGGAAGCACGCGATGGAGGCGGAGGACTTCTTGTCGTGCGCGTGCAGGCCGGACAGCAGCGCGGTGTCACACACGTCCTGCAGCAGCCGCAGTGTGTGGTGGAGCATTGTGTCAGTCAATACCTTTCTTGTTCTTGACGGAGAGGTCAGCACCGTGCGCGGCGAGGAAGCACGCGATGGAGGCGGAGGACTTCTTGTCGTGCGCGTGCAGGCCGGACAGCAGCGCAGTGTCGCGCGCGTCCTGCAGCCGCCGCAGCTGTTGGAGCGTGTGGTGGCGCAGCGCCTCGTGCAGCGGCGTGTCGCCGTCCTGAAAAATATACTTAATTTTAGTCATTTCACTTTTTTCATTTCATTTCATTTAAGGCCGCTTCATACCTGTTTAAGTTGCGCTTAAGGGAAAGGGTGTTAAAACCATATTACTCGTTAGAGCGAGATTTAGACAGATCTAAATGCCACTTTATTACTAAATGCCACGTTACGTCTCTTAGGTCACACTTTAAAACTGCGGTTTTATAGCGTACCATTTAACAAACCCAGTTTGTGGCAATTATAAGTCCATTTATATAGAATCTACTTTGAATATTTTTTTACTAAGAAACTCTATCATTCTCGACTTACGGGACAAACAAAACAGCAACAAAAATCGACCCCTTTACACAGAGCGTAATCGTTGAGTGTATCCCGCCTATTATTCTGTAATATAAGAGACACCGCCTGGGTTCTCTCCGATACGCGAGCGGAGCCGCGCCGGCAGCTAGTACCTTCAACACATAAATCTAGCTAATTTGAAATCGAAATTCTGGGCATACCCCTAAAGTCATTCATCATCTTGTAACCGTAATTAGGTACCTTGCGTGAATGCGAATGCGTGTAGTTCTTGTAACGTTTCCGTCATAATTTACATAAAAACGATTATTGCACAACGAAACACGATTAATATAAAACATGAAAATAAATGTTGTATATTGTGGCGATCAGCCATACCATTTTATTGCGCAGCTGCATGTGACTGTGCTACTTTTCATAGTCACTTATTGATATATTATCGTCGCAAATAGTTAATCTCAGAGGAATCGAACTGATGTGATAACGTCACAGCCACCTCGGTACTGATATTTATTTTAGATTTTGTGGCACATGTTGAGGTCGGCCCAGTGCGACACGACTAACCGCACGCCGCTGCCTCTTCACGTCCAGGTCCAACGCAGTCTACAGGTCGACCGTCGGCACTGTTGTTATTACCTTGTCGCATATGTTGAGGTCGGCCCCGTGCGACACGAGCAGCCGCACTATCTGCGTGTGCTACCGCTTCACGTCCAGGTCCGTCTACAGGTCGACCGTCGGCGCTGTTGTTATTACCTTGTCGCAGATGTTGAGGTCGGTCCCGTGCGACACGAGCAGTCGCACTATCTGCGTGTGCTACAGCTTCACGTCCAGGTCCAACGCAGTCTACAGGTCGACCGTCGGCGCTGTTGTTATTACCTTGTCGCAGATGTGAGGTCAGCCCCGTGCGACACGAGCAGCCGCACTATCTGCGTGTGCTACCGCTTCACGTCCAGGTCCAACGCAGTCTACAGGTCGACCGTCGGTGCTGTTGTTATTACCTTGTCGCATATGTTGAGGTCGGCCCCGTGCGACACGAGCAGCCGCACTATCTGCGTGTGCTACCGCTTCACGTCCAGGTCCGTCTACAGGTCGACCGTCGGCGCTGTTGTTATTACCTTGTCGCAGATGTTGAGGTCGGTCCCGTGCGACACGAGCAGTCGCACTATCTGCGTGTGCTACAGCTTCACGTCCAGGTCCAACGCAGTCTACAGGTCGACCGTCGGCGCTGTTGTTATTACCTTGTCGCAGATGTGAGGTCAGCCCCGTGCGACACGAGCAGCCGCACTATCTGCGTGTGCTACCGCTTCACGTCCAGGTCCAACGCAGTCTACAGGTCGACCGTCGGTGCTGTTGTTATTACCTTGTCGCAGATGTTGAGGTCGGCCCCGTGCGACACGAGCAGCCGTACGATCTGCGTGTGCTGCCGCTCCACGGCCAGGTGCAACGCCGTCTGTAAGTTCGCGTTCTGTAGGTCGGGGCGCGCTCCGCCGCGCACCAGCAACTCTGCCACCTCTGCATGGTTGTTAAGTGCGGCCAGGTGGAGTGCGGTGTAGCCGTCGTCCTTGGCGTCGTCAACTATCCACGGACGGGGGAGTTTACCCAGCATTATTTTCATGGCACTGAAACAATAATAAGGTTTTCTCAAAAATGGCCCGCAAAGTGAACATAACTCGCTACATATTGGAAGGTAAAGTGTATAGTTGAAGGCCAGATCAAAATTAAAAAATAAAAAACATTGCAGGCCGCCTGGAATGTTACATATGAATTCCTTTATTTGTCGAGTACCAAACTTTTTAAAAAGTAGAAACTGGCATATAAAAGACGGCACAGGTCGTATTCAGCCAAATCAAGTCGTATTTTTCTGTTGCAAACGCGACATTTTTGTGTGTGTCATAAAAAGATTGCGTTTTTCGGTGGAAAAATACACTTGCGATTCTGTTTAAAAAAAAATATGACGTTTAATTTTATGTAATTTGCAGTATCTTCAATTTGTATTTAATAATAACGCTTGATTTAAATTAAGTCTTTTTTATTCCCCCATTTTTGAGAAAAGCACTATATTAGCCTCAGCCTTCTTCCCGGCCACGGCAATAATGTACTATTTGCTCATTTGGGGTTTGGGTAAAAGTGTTGTCATTTTATAGGGGAGCGGCCACTTATAAAAGTGGTAGATAATGAATATAATGATTCAAAATAAACATATTTTATTATTAAATGTAGTACTCTAAAATGCATCGGAGCCGAGATATTTATGTTTGAAGTTTTTTTTTTAAATACCCCGATTTATCAATATAAGAATACATTTATTGTTCCATTTCATCACATAATACTATAGACGATCGTGACGTCACGATCCCGGAGCGCTTTCTCTCTCTAACAAGCAACATTAAAACGGTTGTAGCTTCGTAATTTTTTGAGATATTCGAATGGGATTTTGGTCATTAGGCATATTTTTTTTCCTTCTTTCTTTTGAAGTAATAATACATTTTGAGTCTACACCCCTATTCACCACTGTTGTTTGCTTTTATCATCATCATAATATCACCTGAAAGACGTCCCTTGCCTCACATAGGCCCCGCGGACTCCCGCGGCCTTTACTACGTCAAGTAGGTCATCAGTCCGCCTTGTGGGGGGGCGTTTCGGTACGTGGTCACCACTCGAGAACCTTTCCTCCCCAACGGCCATCGGTTCTACGTGCAATGTGCCCCGCCCACTGTCACTTAAGTTTAGTGATTCGGAGAGCTATATCGGTTACCTTGGTTCTGCTGCGGATAGCCTCATTTCTGATACGATCACGCAGAGAAACTCCCAACATAGCCTTCGACATTGCCCGTTGGGCGACAGTGCCTCAAGTTATCACTGGCAGCACACACTGGTCAAAGAATCTCGTCTTGAGACAGCCCAGCCGAGTCGGATTTGACGATTGACCTCTTTTTCGAAGTTGGACCTACCTAACTGGACAGTCTGTCCATGTCTGTCGCTATACATAATCGTCTACAACATCGAGCGTAAGGTGTCCGATTGTAACGGGAGTTGGTACTACATGGACATTTGACATGATCTTCGACTTATCCATGTTCACCCTTAGACCAAATCGCTCGGAGCCTCCGAGGTCCTCTTACTAAGGTCATCGAGCATCGTACTCAAGTTCTCCATGGTCTAAGATAGCTATAGATAAGATAGCTAAGAGTTCTAAGCACAGAAAGTGGACCTGGATGAGTCCCGATGGTGCGACTAAAAACGACATTGGCTTCATCATGTGGATAAGGAAGCTTATATTAAGTGCCTGCGGTGTTACCCGCGGTTAAGAAGTAGCCTATGTGTTAATCAGTTTGTCAAAATTGGTCCAGCCACTTGAGCGTGAAGAAGTAACAAACACACACACTCACAAACTTTCGCCTTTATAATGTTAGTGTGACTTTTAATCATCTTCAATTTATAAACGTAGACAGGTAAAATAAAATAAAAAACCGGTCAAGTACGAGTCTGACTCGCGCACCGAGGGTTCCGTACAAACTTTCATACACCATACCCGTCATGTCAGGACCCCATTCATTCTTGAACAATCTTAAACAGCTCATAGTAGAAGTTACCGTTGCAAAGCGCCTTCTGCATTTTGGTACTGACAACTTACAACCTAGTATGTTTGTTTATCAGCGATAGCTTTTTATCACGCGTACCGATTTCGATTATTTATTTTTAATTTGAATGAAGGCAATTTAACGATAATCTGATAGGAATTTAAGGATAGAGGGGTGGTATTTTTTATACATTTTCTTTAATAAATCAAAATTTAACCACTGTAGAAAAAAAATAAAAACATTTTTAGAAAGTGCAACTCAAGCCCGTTCATATGATACCCAACTTGATCTATTTACTAGACTTTGATTTTTTAACCCCCCTCATATTCGTCATTAACCCGAAAATAAAAATGTTTATTTAATTTTCTCATTTTCCATACACGTGTCTTAATCCTTTTAACAGTTGTTCCAAATTTCAAATTGATAGCTTAAGTAGTTCCTGAGATATCTAACGTTGTGACAGACGGACGGACGGACAGACGGACAGACGGACAGAGTCGCACCATAAGGGTTCCTTTTTACCTTTTTGGTACGAAATTAATTCTAGGCATGCTTGAGCAGCCATAGGACTTTGGGTCCACAGTGGCACCCAAGCTTCTTCTTCTTTCTGCCAACAACATTTTGATGGGCAAGGAATATTTTGCGTCTTTTTTAGGCACTGCTCCCAAATATAAACAGCCTGTAAAACTGCCCTTAAGGTATGTTGTTTGAGGGCATCTTCTGTCGGAGGTAATTTTTCGATTTGCCTGTCCATTTTGTAAACAAACGCTTGCGACACTTATTTATCGTCACAGAGGGGCATGATCTGAAAACAATTAGGTACGTGCAATATTTATTTTATTTTACATTATTCTTTCCTGGTCTTTCGCTTGTCTTCCAAATAGGGGTGTAAACGCATAATTGTAAATACTTCAAAAGAAAGAAGGCAAGAAAATATGCCTAATGACGAAAATCCCATTCAAATATCTCAAAAAATTACGAAGCTACAACCGTTTTAATGTCGCTTGTTAGAGTGAGAATACGATCGGGGACCGTGACGTCACGATCCTCGAGCGTCATAGTAAAAGACAATCTTTGTTTTGCGGAAAAGGGACAGAACATAACTCTTAAAACTTTAGAAACTTATAACTTAGTGATTAATTGATTATACATATATTATAATCTCTTGCGTTGTTTTTTTCTCCGTTTGACTACATTTTAACTCCTTTTTCGAGAAAATACACACACACAACATACATTATTGATTATTTTATTTAGTGTCTACATTTTTCGATCTATCCGTATTTTCTTTTAATTCCGTTCCTGAGTAACCACGTTCCGATATAACCACGAACTTCGAAATTCGAAAATATTCGGGTATCTCTATCTCTATCGCACTAACAGTACTCGAGTGACAGGGATAGCGAGACTCGAGTAGCAGATATACGCACTTCGAGTTGCGATTTTCTTGGTAGCGCCGCAGGTACTTTGGCTGAATGCGCAAAGAGCGCGTGCCATTAAAAAAAACCAAATTCCTGTTACTTATATTATTCGAATTTGTTGACACATTTATTGAAATTACGCCTTAATACGAAATTTGCGCATATAAGTTCTCCTATCAGAATCGATAATTTATTATGCTTTACCTTTTGGCACGTGTCTCGTGAAGGTCAATCGTAGACGGGATTTAAATTATTAATAGATGAAAGGCAAAGCATTTTTTTTTTAATACTTCGACGGTGGCAAACAAGCTTACGGCTTGCCTGATGTTAAGCTGGTACCGTCGCCTATGGACACTTGTGACTCCAGAAAAATCACAAGCGCGTTGCCGACCCTTTATTCACTTGAAGATTCGCTATGTTGGCAGATAGAGACATGCAGGTCCCTCACTCCCAACACAGCGCATCCTAGGGAGCTCTGGCGACCTTACTCACCACCAGGAACACAACACCACATGCTTCATAGCATACAATAATATAGCAATACTACAAAGCAGCGGTGCTATTATGGCTGCGGTCTTCTGTAAGGTGGAGGTACTTCCCCAGTTGGGCTGCTCCACATACGAGTGAGATGATGACATTCCGCTGTGCCCTACCTCTCTTACATTCCGCCATTTTGACGTTTCTTATACCTGACAGATGTGGCAGCGATAAACTTTAAGAATAATAAATCAAACATTTGATGAGGTCTAATATTTCGGCAAATTAATTAACTGTCGCAGTCGGATAATAACTATCCTATGTGACAACTAGAATAATAATGTACCTATAAAAATGTTTCATATTTTTCCGTTCATGGGATGCTGAGATCATTCGTGACAGAACAAAGCTTAGTTTCATACTGGCTGATTCTTTTTAAAATTCAGAGATTTTTTATAAGTAGAGATGTCTTTGAGATCAATACGGTTAAAACCGGAAGTGAGCACCATGTGCTAAGAAGCACATTGAATACATGTGTCAAGCAAGAGTGCGCTCGATTGATGAAGATCTGCTTAGCTTAAACTCGTCAGCTTAAGCTTTACCTATTCTCTGTCCAGCACTAATCCAAATTCAAAACCCCGAGTGCTTTCAATTGGACCTCCAAAACCATTCCGATTGCCTAGGACTCGAATTAAACGAAGAGTTTGTGGAAGTTGTCCGTGTCACTGGGTCTGCTCTTGAAGATCCAAAGGACCAACATAACTAAAAGGCTCTCTAACTCAACCCAGAAGCTCATAAAGGAAAGGAGTGAAGTCTTCAGCCGATGCGATATTATCTGTGTGTTCGTGGGCTACGGGAAAGCGTTCGATTTGGTCAAGTAGACTACCGCTATATCGAAGTAATGAAGTATTTGTACAAGAACGCCACAATGTCAGTCCGACTCCAGGACCGGAACTCGAAACGTATTCCCTCTGCAGCGTCCAGCGGGGAGTCCGGCAAGGAGATGTTATTTCTCCAAAACTGTTCACCGCTGCACTGGAGGATGTTTTCAAGACTCTGGACTGGAGAAGGCTAGGCATCAACATCAACGGCGAGTAAGTACATCACTCACCTTCGGTATGCTGACGATATAAATAAAAGTCTTGGCTGAGACCATGGAGAACTTGTCTTGAGTCTATGCTTGATGACCTCGGAGACTCCGAGCGAGTTAGTCTAAGGATGAAAATGGATAAGACGAAGATCATGTCAAATGTCCATGTAGTACCAACTCCCGTTACAATTGGACACTTTACGCTCGAAGTTGTAGACGATTATGTATAGCGACGGACTGTCCAGTTAGGTAGGTCCAACTTCGAGAAAGAGGTTACTCGTCGAATCCGACTCGGCTGGGCAGCGTTCGGGAAGCTACGGCACATCTTTTCGTCCAATATTCGGCTGTGTCTCAAGACGAGAGTCTTTGACCAGTGTGTGTTGCCAGTGATGACATGAGGCACTGAAACATGCTCGCTTCCTATGGGCCTCATAAGAAGGCTTAGTAACACAAAGGGCAATGGAGAGGGCTACGCTGGGAGTTTCTCTGCTGCATGATCGCATCAGAAATCACGGCTATCCGCAGCAGAACCAAGGCCGAATAGCCCTCCGAATCGCTAAACTTAAGTGGCAGTGGGCGGGACACATGCATTGCATGTAGAACCGATGGCCATTGGGGCGGAAAGGTTCTCGGGTGGCGACCACGTACCGGAAGGCGCAGCGTGGGTAGACCCCCCCACAAGGTGGACTGATGGTAAAGGTCGCGGGAGTCCGCTAGATGCGGGTAGCACAGGACTTGTCACTTTGGCACTCTTTGCGGGAGGCCTATGCCCGGCAGTGGACGTCTTTCGGCTGATATGATGATGATGATGATAAAAACATACAATAGTGGTGAATTATGTGATGAAATGGAACAATGAACGTATTCTTACACTGATAAATCGGGGTATTTTTTTAAAACTATTTTTTTTATATCTGTGTGTATTAAGTAAGAGGTCCTTTAAACTATTATAGAATTATCATCCGTGGCCGCTCCAAAAAAAAACGTCAATTTTCTTCATACAAAGTTGCTCAATGCCCAAAATACTCGTTAATATTGGGTTGTCTGTGGCATTTTTTTTAATTATATATAATGTCTTGTCTTGAAATCTAATTAACGATCACAAGCCTCCTATTCAAAATACAAAAAAAATAACGCCAACTACTCACACTGGAAGCACATGATTGTGACAATGACAATGTTGCTCACAGAACAGTTCCAAAACAAGAATGCACTTTTCCGTAAAACGAATTTATAAATAAACTCATGGAACCTATTGTTTTAAATATCAAAGTTATCATCTGATTAGCCAATTTTGGCATCGGCCTACGAGGAATTAAGCTCGATTGTGTAAACCATGAGCCTGGCATCCTATCTTCTGAAATAAATAAGCACGTAGGTAGGTAATTACGAGTAATAGGCCAATCAAATTAGAAATTTTCGAAGAATTGATTCCAATAAAGCTGGAAATCGTTTTAATACCTTCATTTTAAATACGTGTAATCTGAGTTTGCCCCATCCCAGGAGGTGTGCATAAATTTTTGCTCTTTTTTTTATGTAGCACAAAAACGGTAGGTACTTCGGACAGAAAATGTATTCTATTCAAATATTAAAGAGGGTCAAATTCTGCGTCGAATGAATATATAAAACTTCAAATTCGGTTCAGTGGTATAGTCGAAATTAAAGGTTAGAAACTAGGAAAATTTTGTCGTTTAGGTGCAAACTTCCATTTTGCGACTTTTCAAGACCGACATATTAAAAAAAAAAATATACCTGCTGAAAAACCCATAGAATCAAAAATTACGAAAATAAAATTTCACATTATATACATTGACCTTCTTTAATACCTATGGAATACATATATTTGCCGTCCGTCGTACTGTTTTTGTGCACATGCAAAAAATTGAAAGAAGAGCAAAAATTTCGCGGTTAGTGTGGGCTCCCAAAATTTATGTATACTTCCTGAGATGGTGCAAACTCGGATTACATGCATTTAGAACCAAATGAAGGTATTAAAATGATTTCCAGCTTTATGGGAATTAATTCCTCAAAACGTTTTTTTTTGATCTAATTTGCTTGACCTATAATGCGTGGCTATGAAGTCAAATAATAATAATCTACATAAACTTAGTACTTGACAAGTATCAATCTGCTCTGTGTGGCGCGTGTTAGGTTACTGTTTAAATAAATATCTATGTCTAAAACAAACTCCGATGTTTTGGTAATTATTTCTCTAGTAATATACTAAAATAAGTTCCAGACTATAAAATGCTAGGATGTCAGGGGATGGGTGGGTCTCCTAAATTTTCTGACTGGGGTTCGATTCGCTCGAACATGGCAGGAGGCAAAAGTGAAAATATAGCTTTTAAAAATGGTAAATATACGCGCTGGAGCCGCAAATATATGCACTCTGATTTACAATGTCCGAGCAGAACCGAAGTGTCGGGGTGGTTGAACCGAATCAGAAATAACTAAAGAGAGCGCAGCATCACAAGTTTTGGGATCAGAACTAAACTCGATTATTGTGATATATGTAACATTCTAAAATCCAAAGATAGGTATTGTTAATGTGAATTTATATTAAGTTCTATATTATGATCGTGCTTCAGGACATTTGTTAGTCAATGTACTTCGGACTTCATACAATTTAGATTTAACCGATTTACGTGGTAGGAAAATAACGGTTATGTTTTGGGTAGTTCACACTGTAAAAGTTAGTTTCATGCACATTCAATATTTTCGTGAAGTAATTTACAATCGCTGCCGATGCCGATAAGGTTGTTAAACTCAAAAGAGTCGGATTTGAAATTTCTATTGGACAATTGAATGGATGGAAACAATAAATCAAGCGGTACACATTTTAATATGCTACGTTACGTTCAAAGAGTAAAAACGAACGAACTAATTAAATAAGGTCAAACGAGGCCGGGTGGCGGTGCCGGGCGGAGCGCGTGCAGCGCGGAGCGCTCGGCCTCCGCCTCGAGTCCCGGCCTCGCCACCGGACCACGCGCGCGCTCCGTGCACAGCCATGTAATCAACCCGCATCCAACACGCTCCCGCAGCCGCTGCTATCTCACACTCTCAGAGAGTTAGTTACATTTTGTTTTCCAAAGAAATCCGTGCATCTCATATGAATTACAATGTTATACAGACCGCGATTTTCATAAATATACATTCAGACGACTCAATGCATTTTACTTGGTGAAATATTTTTAATACAGAATGAAGTGATTTTTTAAAGTGACTGGATCAAACCAATGGATATTGTTTTACAGCATCACGTTATGGTGAGTTAAATGGTGTTTCCAGAAAGCCAAACATAACAAACGGAACTTAATAAAACACCCGTGTGATCTTTTGCGTATCATAAAGTGTCTAATGTCTATACAAATTGATGGCAGAGCAAAGCAATACTAAGTCTGCTAGTTATCTCAACCAAACAAAAGGAATAGAAAAGCGGCTTCCGGTCCGGTCACAAACCAAAATAATTTGATTTTATTCTTTCTCTACATCATTCTCTGGCCAACTGTTCTGAATAAGCAACAGGGAAAACAAAATAATAACTTTTTCCGCAAGTTGCAATTAAGGACGCGAATACTTTTGTTTATTTTGAGTATCTGATTTATGTTGCGGACGGACGTTGCGGTACCGAATTTTATTTTGTTTGAGGAAGGCGTCCGTAGTTTCTGGCTAACTTTATATCGTGTGAAAGGCATAAATCGGTATCGGCATAATAGTAAAATGGTATTGGAGTGGCGAGTGCCGAACACAAATTATACGATATTGACTCAGAGCTCAGAGCGCGGGCGTGGGGCCGGGCGCGAGCGCGAGGCGGCGCGGCGCGGGCGACCGCTGCACGCCGGGGACAAGAGTTATTATAATTGTAAAGCAGACCTACATATTCGCCTAATGGTAGGCGCACCATTACAGGATTGTCTTTCACAAGGACAATAAAACCCCTACATTATCATGATAACGCGCTGAAATTCAGCTCCCTACTTGTATCATAAAAAGCGTTTCCTTATAACACGCTTTTTATTCCATTTTACTGCTGATTTGTTGGTATATGTGGACATTGTGGATGTTAAAACATAAACTTTAATTTGAACGAACTTATTAAATGTGTGGACGTGTCCATCAGAAGTCACTGAGTTTAGGGCTACAGACTAGTTATAGAATTCTTTCGACTAGTTGTCTAGAAAAATATTGTTGGCTATATATAAGCGCTTTACTCAATCCACGCTCATCAAGTCCAGATGCACTGTATACCTATTAGATTTAGGAACACTGCCGCAATATAATCCAGTTTGATGGAATAGCTATTATAATGGGATGTATTCAAGGCTGCCTCAATCCAAACATGATGTGATTAGGCCAAAATTACGAGAAAATACTATATAAAATGGCATAAACTAGAGGAGGCCTTTACCCAAGAGGGGTCCAAACCTATTAATTAGTGGAATATTATTTACTTTTTTATATTAACTAAGTTGGTCATGGAATAAATGGGCTTTTTATTTTCATTTTATTTATTTATACTATATAAGCTTAGCAAGAGCTAATATTTTATATTAATACGAGTACCTCATACTTTGCAAACGTGGAGACATCACTGAGACTATTGTGCCAGAACTGCCAGACTCACAGTCATTAGGCAATATTGATAGTAACTGTCTACACCAAAGGATGACTTCTTCCAAACAGTTCGATGAATTAATTAATCTTATCATACATTACATTGATATCGCCCAGTAAACATTAATAGAAAAGAGAAAACTATGCCATACATCTGTAGTCTGAGAACAGTAAACCGCAACCCCATTGTTATTCTTCCGTAATTCCTATGTTGAAAAACGTTGGGACAAAAACGGTACTTACATTCTTTTCCTCGTAAATATTTTCGCAAAAATCGCCGACTGTTTGCGTCGGTTTTGGAACCACAGCCGCAGTTTTTCCCTACAAACCCTTTTCACCCTTTAGGCATTTTATTCACAACACTTGCAACATAAGCGGTAAATTCGAAATACCAAGTTTAAAATTACTAGTGGGTAAAGGTGAGAGCTTGCGGCTTAGAGCAGGGAGTAGACAAATTGTTCATTGTTAGAGCGCTCTTTATAAAACACTATCCTTTACAAAATCTTAAATGACAAGAAATAGGGACTGCGTTCTCAATCTGGTTATCACTGAGTCCTTTACCCTCTCAAGCGTAAGCAAATGAGCAGGAAGCACTTATTAACTGATTGAACACTTATTGATTAATTACATAATCTACAAGCGTTAATACTATTTCTAATAATATTCATAAACCTATAAAATTATTGGACAGCATCTGCCCTTGCGGCTCCGAGTCCAGAACCCTATTGTACCTACATCCTGAATCCTGAAGGTCTATCTTAAACTCGTATACGGTTAAATGAGCCCCCACGTACATAGAAAACTATAATCCTACAGACTTTTCCTGTATATAATATTAGTACAGAAGTATAAATTAAAGTTTAAGTACTTTTGAATTTATTTTTTCCTTCGCTTTTTGTTATTTTTAATCCAATTCGAATCAACACACCCGAAAAATAAATTAGGTGTTGTGTATTTGATAATCTGGTATAGTTTCATTGAGGCTGAAACTCTTTCCAAACGCTACACCTAAGTTTTAGCTAAAAAACAAATTATTACGCAAATGTGATATTTCTCATATCGCATTCTTATTGTAAACCTCTTTAAAAATAGTATTTTAGAAAACATTAAATGGCCAAACCTAGCCTCCTGGTTTGACTTAAGTAGGTATGGATTTTTTGTGAAAGTGACTTAAAAAGCTTCATATTATGAGAAATCAAATGCTTTGAATGGCTTGGGAAATGAAATAATGCAATTTGAATCCTTTAAATATATCGTCGTCTAGTTCCCATGACACAAGCCTTATTGAGCTTACCATGGAGCGAGTTCGATTTGTGTAAGATTGTTCCCTAATATTTATGTATATCGTAAAAAGTCAGCTGTTGAGCAAATTATATTAACAAAACTATTATCGAACTGTATTCACTCAGATTGTCTTAGTCTTAAAAAATATACAAATAATCCTTACATTGCCTTACGGGTTTTAATTTTAGAGAAACTGAAAAAAATAGATACTGCATAGCAAATTGTTTCATTATTTTAATGAAGTACAGTCAACTTTGTAACACTAAAGTACTTATATCCTAAAATTTTACAAATGATCCATCTAAGCGTCTAGTTATTGTTTTATGAACTGTATATAGCTGCCCGCGCGTAACTATCTTTAGTAGTTCCGGAGATTAACCCGTACATGCAAACTTACAAAGCTACGATCTCACAGATTCTCTGTATAATATAATAAATATGTATAAGTATACAAGTACCTATATGTAGATAAATATACATAGCTAACTTTTATGTTAGGAAAAACAAATGTTGCGTGCCTTTATAATTCATAAACATTATTGATGCGTGTTTAGCACTGTTTAGTTATTATCAAAAAAAAAATAACTCATGGTGAAATTAAAAGTGATAAATAGAATTGACGCAACTGGAAATTCTTGGCGATATTTAATTATGTGGTGAGTAAAAACCTGTCGCCACTAATAACTTAAGAAAATTACATAGGAACCTATAAAATTTTCATCTTATGAAACGATTTTTTCCTCGCAAAGGTGTTAGAGAAACGTCGTATGAAACGCGTGAGCATTGATACCTAATTACATTCTCGGTTCTCTTATCACGTTCGCCTGCTGCTCACGTGAATAATTCCGCCTCGAATGTACCAAATTATCAACATAGCTCATGGGTATGCCCATGTACTATTGACAAGTTATTCTTACCTAGTTAACAAAGCAATAACTGTTAATAAGGCAAGTTTTGCTAGCGGATTGGACCCCGCGAAGTTAGTATGAAAATGTCAGTTGCGTGTATTACCATTGTCAATGATGTTAAACATTATTATTGTAATCGTTATGCACGTTCGTACGTGGGGTACAAGGAGTGACCGGCTAAGCTTGGCTAATATCCCTAAAAATCGCACGGAAGGTAGCTTTCTCTTCTGGTACCTCTATAATACCTTTATATTATACCTTAGACCAGTAACTTTATGACAATATTTTACACTAAGTTATATTACACTGTTTTTATATTATAGGTTACAGTATTTTCACCTATTTGTACGCAGTTTTAGTCGAAAATGTAATTATTAGGTTTTATTGCCGATTGCACTTTTTTTGCACAGCCATAATTTACTCGTTGAGAGGGTTCCATCAGTTCATCTAAGTGGTGCCACAAAATTTCGTTTTCGCCGAATTTACATAAGTATGCCAAAATCCTGCTCAATCAGACACCGGCAAGTGGCTGGAAATCTGTATGCAAATTTTGAAGCACAACTTAGATAATATTACAAATAAAAAAAAAAAGGTACATACGGACATTAAATAAGTTATTTTAAGAAACACCGAAACTTGAGAAGATTATATTACGTATTTAAATGTATAAGTGCTCTAATTGTTATATATATATATATGTTGGTAAGTGCTGTCGAAATATATGTACACCCCTACCGCGCATAGTCTGACGTTTGACCCGCTTTTTACAGGAATACGAGTTGAATGACTTTGAGTTTAGTTTAGAAATAACCCATTAGTCATAAAATTGTTATATGAGTTTTAAATAACAAAATCAAAATGTATAGGTGTGTAACTAAGTTACCTTACGACTAACAACAACATTTCAGTCTGCGAACTAGGTAGAAGATAAAGGAATATCAGGCCTGCATTTAGCGAGATTCCAATTAGATCCAACCAGTCAAATTTAAACCAAATAAATTTGACTATCAGTCCGTCGCGCTCTCATATAATTGGCTAAGCGCTAAGGCGAGCGAGTGCATGAGGCTTATTCGTCTCCTATCCAATCTCAACATGTCAGTACCGTATGCTAAAAAGGATCTTCCTTCATTGTGAAGTATGGTGCGTTATGCTTGTGTTCGTGCCAAATCTTACGGAAAAAAAAACAATCGACGCATTATTGTGAATCATCGTTTATTAACTGAGCGCCGATTGTCAGAATACACCGGCGTCATGTTCGTTTACATGATACAGTTGTAGATTATGTAGATGCAGGGCCGAGCCTCGAGATAAAACTGAATTTGCAGGCCAGATATGAGTGGTCCAAGTGATCATATTCCTACAACAGTGAGCTGATTCCCCACGGATCCAGAATAGTAAGTTATGGAAATGTGCGATTGGGGCAGCAGCGGGCACTAGTGGCCAATAACAATGTCGCATTAATATTCAACAGATGCTCTTTGGACGTTCAGTTGCTTCGGTCTGCGGCCAGCTTCGCCGCGATTCTTTACTTTGCTCACTAGACCACCTCCTTGCTTACTGAAATCCTGAAAAACGTCTTTTATTGGGCCAAATAAGCCGAGGCGTGTATTGTTCGTATGTTCATATCAGACATAAACGTAGTTGCTCAGTACTTAGGAGCTATTATATTGGGGAGTGAAATATCATGTGGATTATTAATACCTATGTCATTCAAATCATTTTCAACGTAAAGTAAATGTATTAGAAATTTTCACCATTACAGCGAACGTTATAACTCTCAAACGCTGAATTGGCCGAATTCCAGTTAAAGCATTTGAAGTAAATTATGCCATAAATCGAAATTGTTTTCTGATTCCAGTTTATTGAAATATACCTGGTAGAAAAAAAACTGTTAAATACGGCTTAATAGCGTAAATATTTATTTATTTACTTTGACGTTTCAAACGTACCTATACAAACACTTCGAGTGGTCCCGAGAAGATAATAAAAAAACCGGTCAAGTGCGAGTCTGACTCTCACACCGAGGGTTCCATGCAAACGTTCATACACCATTCCCATCAGGTCACGACCCCATTAATTCTTGAACAATCTTAACAGCTCATAGTAGAGCATTACCGTTGTACAGCGCCATCAGCATTTTGGTACTAATAACTTGCAACTAGTATCATTGTTTATCAGCGATATTTTTTTATCACTCCTACCGATTTCGATTATTATTTTTTTATTTGAAAGAAGGGACTTTAAAGATAATTTCATAAGAATTCGAAGACATAAAATTTCATACATAAGTAATTAAATTACAAACTTAATCAAGAAATACATTTTGATAAATAAATAAAAATACGCTAAATAGAGGTATCATTTTATTTTTCCTGTATTATTTATGTTACTCTTAATCATATAAAATAATTTCAGAATTTGTGCTTGGTAAACTTCGGAGATAAGGGGAGGGGGGAATGGTATTAGTTTCAAAATTTTACCACTGTAGAAATAAAATAAAAATAGTTTTAGAAAGCGTAACTCAAACCCTTTCCTATGATACCCAATTTGATATATTATCTAAACTTTGATTTTTTAACCCCCATCATATTCGTCATTTACACAGAAAATAAAAATGAAGTATACATTTTACTTAAATTTTTCATTCTCCATACACGTATCCACCTTTTTAACAGTTTATCAAATTGATAGCTCAAGTAGTTCCTGAGATATTTAACGTTGTGACAGACGGACAGAGTCGCACCGCACCATAAGGGTTCCTTTTTTACCTTTTTGGTACGGAACCCTAAAATGAATACAAAATTAATTGCCAGCGAACGTTCTAGAATCGATTAGATCGCTATAATATAATACATACCTACACTTCTACTACTTACGTACGGTTCATAAGGATTTCTTCGATAAGTTCACATCTCAAAAATTTGATAACATACAATACAATGTAAGACAATACCATTATTGCTTATTCTGTACCCCTACGCCCTTCACCCACGTTATCTAGAGAGCTCTCTTGCTCTTATGTGTTAGATGACATTAAACACAGTATTGTATATGATTTTCACGTAATAGGTAATACTACGATACATAATACCGCTGGATGCGGGTGGCGCATGACCGGTCATTGTAGCACTCTTTGGGGGAGGCCTATGTCCAGCAGTGGACGTCTTTCGGCTGATATGATGATGATGACATAATACGCGTATCAATGTAAAGTCAATTCTGACCTGTACACGAAATCCGGATTCGTTTCATAAGTGAAAAATCAATCAGACCATTTAACTTTTTGATTAAAGTTTTGTCTGCTATATTCTTTACCACCGTCTCCACAAAAGATTGTCTACTTAAGTAGGTACAGTACCTATATCGGATAGCGATTCATTGTTGGTGGAAAATAAAATATCTAACTTAGCTACACGGTCTGTAATATGATGAGAATTTCCTGCTTACTATTTTGTTTCCTTCAAGCAGACAAAAGATGAGTTGGCCGGCGTCCCACAAGCTTGTCTGCGAAAGTTTGCCAAAATTATTTTATTGACTGAGCGAGTGAACGAGTGCCGAGGTTTACAGGCTGTGGTGGGAAATGGGAATATTCGTGCACTACTCGCCTTCTCCTCTTACGCGGAACGGCTTGTGTTGCATACTAGTTTACGAGAAGGAGTAGTACCTAGGTACTCTTATCACAATTTATACATGGAGAATTCTTGGCAATAATTAAATACATTTAAAGCAAACAACAAGTAAGCAGGTAATGGATACAAAGAACTAAGTTTTAATTAAATTTGTTTTAAATATAAACTGGACATTAACAATGTATTAGTATAATTTATGAGTTGGGTGTTGTTTCAGAAGTTCAGTGAACGCTGAGGATTGCCAGATCTCATGATCGGAACTATGTATAGCCTGGCTACCCCGCGGGAGGTGACAGTGGTGGATGGTGTATAACTAATAATAGCCTCCCCTCCAGCGCGCGACCATTGGAACGCTGTCGGGCGCGCACATGTGGCGCCCGTCGACGTCGCACTCGGCCTGCAGACGTTTATTTTCGAAGCGGTCGTCACGCGGCGCGGTAACGCGGGCCACGGTGTTCCTTACATAAGAACCCCCGAGGAGCGCGCTCGCAGCCACCCTCGGCTACCGTGCACCTCGTCCAGTTACCGCATGTTGCAACCAAGCCGGTGCACACTCGGGAAACCGATCCGACGAACGCCCGCCGCCGGGTCTATTTCGGGAAAATACAAATTTGGAATGGATGGTACTCGCCAGTCGTGAGCGAAAGCCGGCGGTTGACTCCATTTTTAGAGCTGGTCTGCGCGTGCGCAGCGCGCGCGCCGCCAGTGCTCTGCGAGCTGCCACCACGCTGCGTCGCGATCCACCCTTCCGCCACCGCTGGGTGGGTAATTGGGTATCGGTCGCGGTTGCCATATCTTTAACCCTGGCGTCACGTGTAAAACATTTGTGTACCGGCGTTATCAAGGACTGAAGCTACCAATTGTGAAGAGTGAAGACGACCCAAGAAGCAAGACAGAAGAGAAGCTTTGCGCGAGTTCCGTGCTTCCTTACTTCCCATAGTGCTTATTATCGTATGGAATGTAAAGAAGTATGGAGCTGCGCGGGCGTGCCCGCCGGTCCGGAAATCGCATCATCGCGGCTCACATGTGTCACAGAAGCATCTTGAAGGACTCATATTTTTGCCTATTTGTGTTCCAGAGTGTACTTATTTACTTATTTAGGAAATTCGCGAAAAAGTGAAGAGATAGGTATAGGGTTTAGTTTGGTTAAAACACTACAAGACCAAATTTTTGTTCGCTTAAGGTGGTTCGATTGCCATACAAACCGTTTTTTGACATTCGCAGGCTAACGGCGTGATATTTTAAGAAACTTATGTAACAAACTTTCATCAATTGGCTTCCCATTTGCGCCAAATTCCCCCTGTCCTAGAATATTTTTTTATAAACTAGATTAATTTGAGAAAAATAGTTTTCCCAAAATATCACGTCCCAAACCAATTTCTCAAATTAATCTAGTTTATACAAGTTTATTCTAGGAAAGGGGGAATTTGGCGCAAATGGGAAGCCAATTTATGAATGTATGTTACATAAGTTTCTTAAAATATCACGCCGTTGGCCTGCGAATGTCAAATAACGTTTTGTATGGCAATCGAACCACCTTAATATCAATGATACATATTTGATTTCTTATATCCATCTATAATTCTGCTAAGTATGCAGTTTTATAGCTTCAAATATCAGAGAAACATGATTTTTTTGTGACAAAACCTGTGATAAAAATTAATTATTTATTCGGTGGCGAGTTGTTGTAAACGCACGTGTGACGTAGGTAACAGTTTTGACTAAAGCAACATAGCAACATAAATAAACGCGACTAACCAGCGAAGCTCGCCGTGCTCCGTTCCAACTTATATTTAGATGTAGGTACTTACCTACAGAAAAAGAACTAATAAAATCTTCAGACATGATACGATTTAAGGATTGCCTGAAATCTAAACTACGATCTACATATATCTTCTACATTTAAATTGGGTTAAAATATGTAGGTACATATCGTTTAAATAACTTGGTTATTTGAAATAAACACAACAGTTTATAAAAGATGACGTATAGGTAGTATAACGATTACAGATTCTCTATTAACTTGCTAGATCATAGGTACTTAGTAAGTTTTATGTCTTATTCGAAAATCCCGTTATAGCGCCCTCGTATCGGTTTGATGTATTAAATTCAATCGCTTTTCGATATAAGGTAAGTGAAGTGACGGATAGTATACCTATTGGAAAATATATAATTCGGAAACGAAACTTACGACATGAGTAATCGGCATTTGCGTCAGTGAATAAGTAGCCGTAGGTACCGTGTTTGTAAAGTACTTTATTTTATTAAAGGACAAGTAATTTATGCTATCAATAATAGTTCTTAGCGTCCGTCTGTAAAGAAAAGGAAAGGAATGACAAAAAAGGGGGTTTGAAACAAAAAGCGGGTGTGTTAGGCCGCGCCTGCGCCACATCTGGAGGGAACACTGCATCTCATTATGGCGGCCGGCGCGGTCTCGGCTGAATGGACCCATCCATGACGTGCCCATGACAATGCCGAACAATTAGGGAGTGCACTGATTCGTTGCACTTACACAATTTGTTATTGTCTAAGATTTTTTCATGTTCTTAGTATTTTGTTTAACCAATTTGAATTATCTTCTGACATGTAAATGTAAGCGTTATGTGAATATTGGACATACTACGAAAATACACTGTACCGATCTTTTTCTTAATAACAAGTGCAGTGATATACTCGCATCAGCTTTTAGCTGCTAGTATATCAAGTAATAATAATACATACACATGCTAATAGTATATGATGATGTATAGGTACCTATCAGTTGCGGCGCGTGAAAATTTTCGATGGGCAACCCGAAACACAGAAAGTTATGAATGTGTGTAGAGAGTATATAACTATAGGCTTGTCTAAAATAAATTTTTGGCAAGCCGGTGGGAATTGGCTTGTATGCGCGCTCCGCGACTGGTACCTATACTCTTAGAACTTTTACGCGTATATTTATTATTACTGCATCTTGGAAAACACACGAAAACAAAAACGATGTCACAGTTATAAATAGAAACTTCAAACATGGCACAAATTTGGTTTATCTGTATCATTTATCGCTTGTGACCTTCATTTACTTTTAATTGAATCTTTTTTCCAGTGGTATTAGCAGTAGCAATCAACAATAATACGATGAAAGTCTGTTGCCATTCTTGACAATTGATTGTTTTTCTACTGTTCAGGCCCCGTAGCATGGATGGCCTTATCAGGCGATAAGTGACAGGATAAGAGCATCGTCTCGTTCTATCGAACGGTGTCAGCCAGGGACGGGTGCTCTATCTTATCACGTATCGCCATCCATGCTAAGGGGCCTGATTTAGTTAAGAGGCTGACAAGACCAAATTTGTTGAAATTGATAATATTTAAGCAGTTGTTTAAGAAAAACTATTTGTTCTAGCACATCAAAAAAAAATAAGTTAATATTCATCATATTTCCAAGACAATAGACGGACTCGAAACATAATTGGATGAAATCGGCTCGATAGAAAATAATTGCAACGATTGGTATTAAAATCATCTTAAACGGTTCTATGTCCTTATTTTTTTGACGTATGGGTCTGCAATTTAAAACATGAAGTCCACATATTCATACCTAAACCGCTGACGAGCCATATTTCACAAATAATCTACACTTTTTTTTTATTTCAATTTTTATTCATTATTTTCGTCTAAAACCTGGCCGCTCAAGTAACACTCGCTCTCGTTTACTCCGATACAAATAGACAGTATGCGCGTTTTTGGTGTTGACAGCGCCTTAATGAGTTATTTCAAATATTTATGTAATCAATCTTCTGTTCAAAAAATAACGTATTTCTCATTCTGGAACCCTTCATAATAATCCGATGATATATTTATCCAATTCGCTCTTAACAATTTTGTTCTAACAGCTTCTAATTCAAAATAATATGAGTGTTCAGTTGTTTTTTATGAATATCTTTAAAAATCGAATTTCGTGTCGAAGTTATAAGAGGTAAGCCTTAATAAGTTACTAAAACATAAGCTTCCGGAGAAGTGTCAACTACACTAGAATATCAATTATTTTGAGTGCGGTATTTGAAATTATTTTTTGACGTCCATCTTGGTATCAGAAATACTCCATTTATGTATGACTTAAAAGACATTGAATAATACGAGAAATATCCAATAATATCACCGTTTTTTGAAATTTGATAGATGGTCGCTGTCACGTCATGTTATCAAAACAGGTTAAATATTAAGCTCCAGATTGCTGTACCAAAATCTATGGCAAGTCTTACATTTTTTTACCAACTTTATTATTTTAGTACTTAATTGTACAATAAAATATTCAATATTAAAACAATGACGGTATAGTAGCGTCGTTACACAAAAGACTAATCACCATGAATATAAAAGCCATTAGTGTGCCTATTACAATCGTAAGGGCACGAAAGAGCAAATGATTAGGTACTCGTGTATTGTTTTAGGCCGTGGTCGCTTTCACCCGCCGCACGCGGCCGACAGCGGCCCGCCGCCCGCAGCGTCTGAATCTAGACGCCGCCGACAGCGGGTGTTTGGTCGTTTTGAGAACGAAGCCGCGGCGGCCCGTCGCAGCAGTTTCCGAGTTTTTGCTTGCGAACGGACGTGTGTGTAGGTTCGTGAAATGGAAAAAACTCTAGCATATTTATTGCTTCAGGAGGAAGAGGATGAGGATTTCTTAATAATATTGAGGAAGCAAAAGAAAAAGGAAAACATGATATTTAAAGTTAGACATAAGGAGGGTGCCTACAATATTTTGGTTACTAGGCATTTAATTGACAATGAAATAAAATTTGTGCAATATTTTCGACTGTCACGGGCGGAGTTTTCGACAGTACTAAGGTTGATTGAACAAAATTTGACGATTCCACCTACTCACGTCCATCCAAACCCTATTTCTGCTGCGGAAAAATTGGCGTTTACCCTGAGGTAAGTGAATAAAACTCATTTAACACTGTTTACTATGTATTTATTGTTTAAACTAAATGTGTTGCTAACGACATAATTATGAATAAAATTGAAAAATAATCAAATTAAAAAAAAAAAACTAAATAATTACAGATTCTTCTTTTTGTGACATAATAATTAAAAATGATTATAACATTAACTAATCAACAGTAACATTCAAAATTATGTTATTAATTAGTCTTATTTACTAACAACTTAAATTACACGCTACCCGTGGTATTTCTATAATATCACAATAATCACATATCACAAAATAATTACAGCCCAAAAATCACATTTATTATGACTACTACAACAATCGACATTAAGTAAATGTCTTGTAAAAGCGAGATCAGTGCAACTTTCGTTATTTTTAATAATTTCTTAGTTGTAATTAAAAACAATCAGAGCATTAACCTATCAACAGTAACATTTAAAATGTGCTTATAATAATCAACAATTAATCAGTCAAATTTACTAATAAGAATCACTAAATAATTACAGTCGAATAGAAGATTTATTTTGACTAGTTACAATAATTAACTTTCTTAATTACCTACCTATACCAAAATATTTATAAATGGCGAATAATTACAGAATCACATTGGTAAAAACGACCAAGAGGTGTTTTCAGAGTTGTCTTCTCCAAAGGGCATTGGGGTCTGCGATGCTCTCTGGTGCATTTTTAACTCCATTTCTGTCACCACTTGGCATACCTTCAGCCGAGTTTCAGCTATAAGATCAGGAGGAAATTTCGAAACCATTTCCCCCATAGATTCAAAAAATTTTTTTGTTGGATTTTCTTCTGGCGTATTTATTAATTTCTCATATATTCGGTTCCTATTTTCGTCACGGTTTTTCAGAAAATCCATAAGTGCAGAATCGGAATTAACTTTCTTTTTCTTTCTGGCATGGCTAACTACATCATTCTCTTTGCCACCGCGGGCAATGTCATTCTCAGTGACACTGCGGGCTATGTCACTTTCATTAGCACAGCCGGCTATGTCACTCTCATTGGCACGGTGGGTTATGTCACTGTCTAGACCCTCTACGTCATTTGTTGTTTTACCCGATCCCAAAGTATTATCTTCGGAAAATTCCAGGTTTGACGTTTCCTGCGTAGATTCACCAAACACATTCGTAAGAGTGGATCTCTGCGAGGGGGTGTTTGATAGAAAAGATAACTGTGTCATGTATTCCCAACTATTCTTAGAACTTCTTGCTTGCCCTGTACTGGAATCATTTTTCTTTTTCTTCGCAAAGTGATCTCGTAAATTCTTCCAACGCTTTTTACAATCTGAAACTAAAAATACTTTCCATTAATCCCTATTTTGCAATTGAAACATTAACCTTCTTAGACTCGGGCTTTACAAATTTAACTTATAATGACCGAACTTCCTTTTTAAAAGAAAAAAACCTAGGACTTGAGAGGTTAATTTTATACGTAAATCACAAAAAGCTGGTTAATATGTAAAACTTAATTTTGTTCCAGGTATTTGGCAACCGGGGAAAGTCTACGATCTCTGGCATTTCAATTCCGAATTTGTCATAACTATCTGTCGCCGATACTTAAAGCTACGTTAAAAGCAATTGTCGCTAGTTTACTACCAATTTATTTGCCAGAATTAACAAAAGAAAAGCTAGAAATCGTTGCCAAACAGTTTTTAGAAAAGTGGAATTTTCCTAATACTGCCGGTGCGATTGACGGTAAACACTGTCGAATAAGGTGCCCGTCAAATTCTGGATCTTTATACTACAACTATAAGCAGTTTTTTTCTATAGTCCTTATGGCGATTGTTGACGCTGACTGTAAATTTTTATGCGTCGACATTGGATCATATGGAAAAGAAGGTGATAGTGGAATATTTTCAAAATCAAACATGGGTAAACAGATTGAGAATGGAACATTTCCATTTCCCAATGATTGCAATCTACCTAGAACCGATGTTTATTTCCCATACTTTTTGATAGGCGATGGAGGATTCAAACTTTTACCTCGTCTAATGAAACCATATCCAAATACTCAAAGTGAATCGGATACGAAAAAAAGGCAGTATAACTATCGTCTCAGTCGAGCAAGAAGGACAGTTGAAAGTGCTTTCGGCATTCTGTCTAATGTATTTAGGATTTTCTACACACCTATATACTTAGATCCAAGTACAGTGGACTACGTAATATTAGCATGTTGTTGCCTACACAATATGCTAATAGAAAATAAAAGGAATTACAGTGCATACACTGAAGCCATAAGCACACCACCTACAGAGAATATGATTCCATTTCGACGAGCTGGAGGAACAACACTCGTTGCAGCGGCTAATTTGAGAGATGAATTAAAAGAATACGTGTGTAGTCCTCAAGGAAGCTTGTCTTGGCAGTAATCATTCATAATTAAATATACTTACTTGAAATATTTAGAGTTTCACTTATGTTTTCCCACACTTTATGTTTTAAATTATTATTTTTAAAGTTTTTATCCTGAGCATCATACAATATGCTGTTACATTTTACTAATTCGATCAATAATTCGTCCTTTTCTTTGTTAAATTTGTCCATGTTGAGCCAACGTCCACCCGCCGCAATGCTTCAAAAGAACTAAAGACGCGGCGGCCAGCGGACGGCAGTCGCGGGCGGTGGGGGGACGCCGCACGCGGCGGGCGAAAACGACCACTCCCGAGCATTCCCGAACACACCATTCAGACGCTGCGGGCGGCGGGCCGCTGTCGGCCGCGTGCGGCGGGTGAAAGCGACCACGGCCTTAGGGCAGTGAATGTGCGGCCCGAGCGGGCGCGAGGCGGCCGCGGCGGCGGCGGCGGCGGCGCGGGCGATGACAGCGCGCACGCACTCTCATTACTCTCCGACAACAAATAAAGATGTGGCGTGACCGAGCCGATGCTACCGACTAACTGATTTGTTTCTGCATCTACTCTATGCACTTCAACCTATGTTGTGCGGTGTAATTAATATATTTTAAGGATCTCACTTTATTAATCCCACCCAGATGTTTTGCTATACCTAGACTATAAGTATTAAGAATGTAAATAAAATACGTATTCATATACAGAAATTGTGAGCTATTAAATGAAAAAAATTAAAGAAAAAAATTAGGTTTCATTATTTCATGATCTTACGAAATAGTAATCATTGGACAATATGCGGCATGATCCGAATAAATAGTAAGGTGCCCCTGACTGGTTTTTATTGAGCATTTTATGATAGAGCTGGGGTCGCCGTCGCCCACTGCGTCGGCTACCGTGCACTATCGCATCCACGACAGACCTGATTCGCGCCCTTTAATAGTCCGCCTTTTACTATACTTAATACAAAGGGTTTTCTATGAGAAAGGGATCTCGACCTACCAGTTTTTTACCACTCTCAAATCAGAAACAATTTATTCATGCATCCATGCAACGACCATTGCCAACAAAAGAATTGAAAACTAGACAGGGGTATAATGAATGCTAGACAGACCATTTTAATAAAGTTGCTTGCGTGCGATTTTGTTCAATACATTGAATGGTTCTCATTCTTTAACGCCGTGTCCACGCCGTGTACCTTGTATTTTCTGATAGAGCTCTACTATAAATGAAAGGAAATAGGACCGTCAGCTGTAAAAGGATATATTTCGCCTTGTTAGAGTACCCCATTACAGAAAAAAATGCTCTTTCAGGATATGTATTTTACAATAGTAGGTGTAAGTGAAATTTATAAGCTTTCTAAATCTTGTCATCAAAATACATTATCTATAATTTTATATACAGGGTGTGGCCTGTAATAGGAGCAAATATTCAAAGGGACGCTTCCGTAAAGCATTTGCAGTAACCCCTTGTGTCCCACTAATTTATTTATTTTTGGATTCGGAGATATTTTGATCTAAAGTTACGACCTCCAAGGGCTCCAAGTCACCACCACCAGTATCTTGGCACCACGACATCATAACACAGCAGTCAATGCGGATTTTGAGGTGACATCATGTAACTAGTTTTTGCATTTTTGTTTTAAAAAGATATTTTTTTTTTTGTTTTTAAAATAAAAATTTACCTATAGCACTCCAGAAGAGTAAAAAAATACAACATAAATTATTTAGAAGAGATTTTTTTTTTCAAGTTTGACTATGTGGAAATAATTGTTCACAATCTACCGTTTAATTTATTGCTCCTATTACAGGCCACACCCTGTATTTTAATGCAG
Organism: Epinotia brunnichana; assembly: GCA_963854355.1. NCBI lineage: Eukaryota > Metazoa > Arthropoda > Insecta > Lepidoptera > Tortricidae > Epinotia > Epinotia brunnichana. Next base: position 14,339,943 of record OY977939.1, on the reverse strand, counting down.
ATACCTCATTAAATATATTAATTTGCGTACAGATTGAGTCTCGGATCCGGTACCCGGTGCAAATACGGTTCTATCTAATGTAAATGTTTGTTCTGGAGAATGAATCGAAACCCCTTCACCCCTCTGCTGGCCTAGCGACCTAGGTGTACTTAAACCAACATTATTTATTATTCAAGAAGATGATATTCATAGGCGTGCGAATACCTACATCTTGGCTCGATTTCGGACCGTGTGCCCGTTTTCTGGCACACGTCAAATGCATCGGATTACATGGCATGGGTGCGTAGACGCTGTATGTAAAACGTCTAATAAGCAAGCATGGTGACTTTGATAGATGATATTCCAAAACTTGACAAATGACGGATTTATAAAATGCATAAATTCATGAAACTTAAATAGTGTTACAATGTCGCTGCTGATAAATGGACGAGAATATTGTAAATGCTAAATTATTATGCAATCGTTGGGCAAAAAGGTAAAAATAACATCAATGGTACCACAAATAAATTTAAGTCGAGGTAGGCTCAGGCTGATTTGACGAATTTCGATACTATTTTATTTCGCGCGAACTTTAAGTAATCGTGTTACCAAGTTAGTTTCACAACTTCGGAACTTCAGTTAGGTACTGAGACTACTGGTTGGATGAGATCTCAGATAGAAAAAAATACGAAAATATCATAATTTGGCCTGGCCATATTTTATCTTTATAAAGAAACAAACCATGTACCTACTTATAAACAGTTAAAAAGTACCGAATTTAGTTATTTTTAACCGACTTCAAAAAAAGGAGGTTCTTAATTCGGTTGTTTTTTATTTTTTATTTTTTTAATGTGTGTTACCTCAGAACTCCGTCATTTATGAACCGATTCGTACCATTCTTTTTTAATTGAAAGTAAATGCTTACAGGTTGGTCCCATTGTTTTCAAAACTCCAGTTGAATGATGGGAACCATGAGGAATTGAGGGAACTCCTCAAATATATAAGGCACGCGTGTAGTAATTTCGGTGTTTTCTATTATAACTCGTGTATTTAGATTTACATCCGGAAATCATAAATTTAGTGAAGTGGAAGTGATGATGAAGACCACAGATGGCTTGTGGAACTTGTCAATGATGTACTTCAAACTATAAAAGTACGTCACCGATTCTGATATCATTCCGTTGAAATAGCAAACAAAGAAGTGCCAAAGGTGATTCTGAGATCCTTGAGGAATTGACGGAAGTCTTCAAATATTATCGGCCCACATACAGCGATTTGGTTATTTTCTCTAATAATCCACGTAATTGCTCTCAGAAATCAGTTCATGTGGTAAATTGGAAAATAAATGTGGAAATGTTCATGTGGCTTGGCGGAGTACCTACTGAATTGAAGTCGGTTAAAAATTTGTTTTTAAAGTAAATTATTCTATTAATAAATAGATTTACATTCATATAAAGAAGATATCAATCTTCCAGATGAAATGGAATTTTGGTCCTAGGTCTAGGACAAATCGCTTCTATTCTAACTGAGGAAAAATTATTATTTTATTCCTTTTTACTAGATTATGTTTTCCAGTATCTATAGTATAATGAAATTACCTGATACAGATATTGTCGGCACAATTGTCTTTTTTTCACGAACGATGAATATGCTGAATTGCTGAAGACAACGAGGAGAAGCCGAAACTGTTAACCGTTCAAGATTTTTATTTATCTCTATACATCTAAACGTAAAGATTCCCATTTACTCGTGTTAAGTTTCTAAAGTTAAATTACTACCATAAAGTACTACTATTGTTTGTTGTACATATATATCGATGTTATTAATTAATGAGTTAATTTCAAGTATGTACATACTAAAATGGTGAGTTTACGAGAGGAGACAACACGTTGGAACGCGGGCGGTCGCCAGGATGAGTCATTATTGTAACGCTGTTGCCTACTGCTTTCAATTAAGCGAATAAAAACAGTAATCAGTCAATGTGGAACTTTACATGCCGCTGGCTTACTTACTACACGAACTGAGAAATGTTTTAACGTTTCACTACGCTTCTTTACGTTATATCTGTAAGTAATCATTGCTTATTTTACGCCGATAGCTTTAAATTAGAGGATGACGCGCAAAAATAACCACCAGACCAATCTTTGGCAGAGCTCCAAAGAGAGCCCACGGAGCGGAGTCTCTCCAGAGTTAGCATAGCTACACTTTAGATACAAAACATAGCTCGATAGTTCATTTAAATCATAATTCAAACATTGGTAACTACCGAATCTAAATTCTTATTAAGTAGGTATAGGCCGTTACGAGTTACAAGAAAAAAATGGAATAGAATAGAAATATATTTATTCGAACAAAAAATCACATATTTTACACCTCCACAAATAAAAGTGAAATATTTTATAAATGTACCTATGTTCGAATAAGATATGATTTCGTTCCAATTTCTCAATTTCAATAACATGGTACAAAAAGTTTTAGGTTCTGAAAAAAGATTTTGATTACTGAAATACGTTCAAGGCGTACCAAATTATTCGTTGTATTTTTTTAATTAGTACGAATACAATATTCTTGACTTAATATATAATTAGTCCAACATTTGTTCACTTATATCGTAGAAAACTATTACACAATATTTTTGTCATAAATCCAAAATGTGTGTTGTAAACGCGCCCGCGCCACGTATCAGCGCCCTCCTGTGATTTAGAACAACAACTGTTCCAGGAATAACGTTGTAATGTAACATCCCGCGTGTAGAGAATGCTGCGGGAAGGCGAGGGACTACTACGGTCGAATTAAACCTACGTTATCCCAACTGGCAAGGACAGATGGCGCTGTAAAACTTCTTTTATTATTAGAATTAGGGTTACTTGTAGCTTTTAGCGAGAAGGATTAGGACTTGTTTACATTGGGTATGTCAACAAATTCAACGGTCAATAACAACCACAGAACAAGTAAATAACAACCAAATACAGAGAGTATTGGTCTTACTTTAAATGGGAGTATGTATGTATGTAAGCACTTTATTGTACATAATAACAGGTTAAAGAATATGCATGTCACACGATAGATCAAAGTACAAAACGAAACTTTCCTATAAGGGATCTCTTCCAGCTAACCTTTGAGCAATTGAAGTAGGTAGTTCAGCGAAAAAGATCCGTATCATACGGCGTAAATAAAATTGTTAAATGGAACCTTACTTTAGTTTCTAAATGTCGTTAATGGGCTGAAATAAATGTTGTAAATTTCTATAGTGAATTTTGAGGATCACTTTAAGGCGACGTGAGCTAAAAAAAACGGGTTTTTAAAAAGTCGTAGCTCTTGTTTGGATTATAATACGGCTGCCCTAAATTTAACAGCTATTCAAATCCTGAGTTTTAGACTTTCACTCGATAGAAAAAAAATCACGAACATAGGTCTAAAATACACCTAAAAAAATCGTGACAAATTATGCACAACATCTAAACATATTAAAATTGGTTCTAAAAATCAGCAATATCATGTTTGAGGGAACTTAGCTATTACTTTTTTATATATTAACTAGCGACCCGCCCCGGCTTAACACGGGTTTATATAAATTTATATGTATAATACATGCATGTATTATACATATAAACCTTCCTCTTGAATCACTATATCTATTAAAAAACCGTATCAAAATCCGTTGCGTAGTTTTAAAGATCTAAGCATACATAGGGACAGACAGACAGACAGCGGGAAGCGACTTTGTTTTATAGGTACTATGTAGTGATACATACATACATACATACATATATTCACGCCTTTATTTCCAAAAGGGGTAGGCAGAGCAAATGAAACTTATGTTCCAGCGCCAATTTTAGCACTTTTATATATTAAAACGCACAAAAAAATAAAAAACATGATATCCGCGCTTCCGAACACGCACTTCCATCTCGCTCACGATTATGCTCAGTGAGAGGGAAAGAAGACCACCAGCCTACGTTGCCTTAATAGTATGGATAATTGTGATATTTTAATCATACATTTGTTAACTTTCTGTTCATAAAAAGATTTTACCCCCATTTCTATTTTCAAAAATAATTTACATAAGTGAAATATTTTTTCAAAAAAAAAACAGTTTTTAGCGTTCTGTTACAAAATAAACGCTTCCCACGCTTATATTTATTATTATGGGAGCAGCTCGTTACTCGGTGTCTGTCCGTCCGGTGTGTGTCAGTCTGTGGCAGGTATTTTTTTTCGTAAAGCGGTGTACCTAATACTCGTACTTACTCTGTGAATTACTCCCAAGGACGCCGCTAGTGAATAAAATAACCTTTAGCCAATGGTCAAACGGAAGGACGTACCTTTGTTGCCGTTTTTACGTGACCCAAAAATATTTAAGTACTTGTGCAACCTTTTTCCGACGTGAGTGGATAGGGTAGCAGCAGACACATTGCCTTATTTACGGTAATTCTGGCTACGTGAGCTAAGCGTACGGACGTACGCAAACAGGCAATAAGTAAAAAGGGACACAATCATATTTTGTCCGATATTAATTTTGCATTCATACAATCAGTTCTTTAGACATTTATAAAACGAGTTTTAATAAGGAACAGTTGCCAGCAGGGAAAACTAGTATAATGTATATGTCTATGTAATAGTAGCCTACACATATTTACAACACACATATTCGTAAATGTTGGTAGGTTGGATAGAATATGATTTATTGCATAACACATACACATGCCTGACAGTACTTACGAAAATTTCTTACCATTAGGCTTTCGTTTCCAGGTTCGTACTAGAAATTTGTTTTTTTATGAATACTTAAAACGTATTCTTAGAACGGAATGCTGCAATAACATCAAAAATAGGTATTCGCGTATAGATTAGATTAGATTATTTATTTCATGATAAAAATTACATTACATTGCTTACATGTCAAAAAAATAAGATTTTTTATCACGATCGTCAAAAACAAAGAAACTTGAAGATCTGATATTAAATGAATACAATGTCAACAAATTTATCAATAACGAGTAAATAGATAATAATTTACTTCAAAAACAAAGTCTTAACCGACTACAATTCAGTACTCCGCCAAGCCACATGATCATTTCCACATTTAATTTCCAATTTACCACATGAACTGATTTCCGAGAGCAACGTTGATTATTAGAGAAAAAAAAAATCCTTTGGAACTTCTTTGTTTGCTATTTCAACTGAATGATATCAGAATCGGTGACCTACTTTTATAGTTTGAAGTACATCATTGACAAGTTCCACAAGCCATCTGTGGTCTTCATCATCACTTCCACTTCACTAAATTTATGATTTCCGGATGTAAATCTAAATACACGAGTTATAATAGAAAACACCGAAATTACTACACGCGTGCCTTATATATTTGAGGAGTTCCCTCAATTCCTCATGGTTCCCATCATTCAACTGGAGTTTTGAAAACAATGGGACCAACCTGTAAGCATTTACTTTCAATTAAAAAAGAATGGTACGAATCGGTTCATAAATGACGGAGTTCTGAGGTAACACACATAAAAAAAAAATACAACCGAATTGAGACCCTCCTCCTTTTTTTTGAAGTCGGTAAAAAAATAAAACAAAATCAAAAGAACAAATATGTCAACCACTAGGTATCGTCATTCAATTTACAATATAGTGTAATGTGCATTAGAACATAGGTGATATTTAATGTCATATAGTTAGGACAGTTTACTCCAGTCAGGCCCAGTTCTTAAAGATATGACTTTAGCAACACTTGTGATTAGGTCCGAGGGCGACTGCGCAGCGCTTAAACGGATCATTAACTATTAAAGATGAATAGTAATGGACTACGACTACCGCAATAATATCACTCTGGTTAAATTTACCAGTGAATAAATTATTCACTGCGAGGGCTTGCAGACATGGTTAACTCAACCAAACATGGTTTTTGGTAAAATGAAGAAGACCATGACGTAGGTCCGAGAGATTAATATAATACTTTTAGTGTGCAATCTTAAATGAGTAATTAGTAGCATGTGTGGTCGGGCGGAGAACCCCGCGCCATCAGTAATGCACCGCCTGGCCCGGACTGCTCCGCCCGCCGGACGGATAATAAACCGACACCCAAAATTATCTTTTCAAACAATTAGCCAAGACTTATTGCCCAACAAAATGCTTCCTTTATACACTCATTAGACCTTTATTTTATGGCACACTAAATTGCAGTAATTTTCTATATGCCTTCCTAACAATTGTGAGTGTTGAATGAATCGATAAGTATGTATACTTTATTTTATTAATAATCATATTATTGATTGTGTTTAGGACAACTGAAATAGGAAAATATAGATATTTATATCTATACTAATTTCCACCCGCGACTTCGTCTGCGTAAACCCGGGATAAAAACTATCTTATATTTTAATCCAGGCTATGAACTATCTTCGTGTAAAATTTCATCCAAATCGGTTTAGCCGTTTAAGCGCGATTGAGTAACAAACATCCAGACATCCAAACATCCAAACTTTCACATTTATAATAGTATTAGTATGGATTATGCCATCGGTACAGTCGGGAAAATGAATCTTAAGAAAATCTTCCCCAATAATTGTATAACAGTAACCGCTTCTACAAACACTAAACTCTACTCGAAATTAATTTCTTATCTTAGAAGTTGGTAGATCAGGGAATATACATACTCGAATTGCTTCAAAATGAGTTAGAAACAATATGTATAATAATTTTCCTGAGAATAAACTGGAGAGGAAGAATTTCCCGTATAAAATATCACGCACCAGTTTGGGCACGGAGGGTGTCACATTTTATTTTCCATCCACTTTAGGATCAGCTCCTTTGAGCCGTTTCCGTAATGATAGTGGCACATACATATGCGCATATGTTCGAGTTAATTAAGCTCGCAACTCCGGCATCGTAGGTAGGTACGTAAAGTAACCCGCTACATGAATAGTTACTCGGTGCCCGGCATTCGCGATGCTACACAATGCATCTAACTACTCCTAATTTGCTTTAACATTTTGTGTTCATTTAGCAAGGCATCGAGACAATGTTTGAATAACTACAAACTAAATACTCAAAGTTAAATAGTGACAAACGATCTACAGACAAGTTTTTGGCAGAAAAACGAACGAAATATGTTGATGACCTATGCTGTTGTATCTTCAATAATTTAACTTGCCAACGGCACATATATTAAACTAGCTGTTGCCCGCGACTTCGTCCGCGTAGAACTTTTTATCGTCTTAGAAAATGATTTCTCTCAATACAAAATTTGAACCCTCTTTTAGGGGATAATTAAAACAAAAGTTGATGTTCATTTTCTAGTTTGTGAACAAACAGTCTAAAACCAAAGTTAAAAATCTCATACTTTAAAAATGCCTTGAAATACTCAAACTTTGAACCAATTTTAACACTCTTAGGGGATGAATTTGGAAAAACTCTGAAATCAGTTTTGTAGTCTTTTAACGTACAGAATAAGACCGAAGTTAAAAATCTCTTACTCACACTTTAAAATTTTATTGCTCGCCATTTAAAATTTGAACCCCCTTTTAAACCCCCTTAGAGGTTGAATTTTTCTAATCGCTGAAAGAACTTTTTTCGTAAACTTTTAAGTCTCTAGCTCAAAAAAAGTGTTGCCCATACAAAGCTTTCTTAACCCCCTTAGGGGTGGAATTTTCTAAAACTCTGAAAGTACTTTATTATTAATTTTAATAAGTCACATTTTGAATAGTTTTAAGTCTAGTAAAAAAAAAAGTTTTTCCCACACAACACTGGCTACCCTTCTTAAGGATCTTAAGGATCCCCTTAGGGATGGAGTTTTCTAAAACGCTGAAAGTTCTTTTTTAGTATTCTAATAAGTAATCTTTTTGCAAAGTTTTAAGTCTAACTCAAAAAAAAGTGTTGCCCATGCAAAGCTTGCTCTCCGTTTTAACCCTATTAGGGGTGGAATTTTCAAAAACGATTTGTGTTCTTTTTTTGTATTTTAATAAGTAATCTTTCTACAAAGTTTCAAGTCTCTAACTCAAAAACATAAACTTTCCCTGATAAAAACTTTGCACCCCTTTTTATCCCCCTTAGGGATAGATTTTTTCAAAACGCTGAAAGTCTTTTTTTTTGTATTTTTATAAGTAATCTTTCTACAAAGTTTTAAGTGTCTAGCTCAGAAAAAGTGTTCCCCATACAAACCTTGCACCCTTTTTTAACCCCCTTAGGGAATGATTTTTGTAAAACGCCGAATGTAGTATTTTTCATGTTCTAATAAGTAATTTTTCGTCAAAATTTTAAGTCTCTATTAAAAAAAAATATGTTTTTCCCATACAAACTTTGCACCCTATTTTACCCCCTTAGGGGTGAAATTTTCCAAAACGCTGAAAGTACTTTCTTTGTATTTAAATAATCTTTCTACAAAGTTTTAGGACTCTAGCTAAAAAAAATAGTTTCCCACATACAAACTTTGCACTCCTATTTTAGCCCCCTATTTTTAGGGGTAGAATTTTCTAAAACGCTGAAAGTACTTAATTTGTATTCTGATGACTAATCTTTCTACAAAGTTTTAAGTCTCTATTTAAAAAAAATATTGTTTCCCCCATACAAAATTTGCACCCCTATTTTACCCCCTTAGGGGTAGATTTTTTTAAAACACTGAATCTAGGTACTTTATTTGTATTCTAATGAATAATTTCTCTACAAAGTTTTAAGTCTCTATATAAAAAAAGTAGTTTTTCCCATACAAACTTTGCACTCTATTTTACCCCTTTAGGGGTAGAATTTTCTAAAACCCTGAAAGTTCTTTATTTGTATTCTAATGACTGATCTTTCTACAAAGTTTTAAGTCTCTATTTAAAAAAAAAAATGTTTCCCCCATACAAACCTTGCACCCCTATTTTACCCCCGTAGGGGTGGAATTTTCCAAAACGCTGAAAGTGTTTCATTTGTATTCTAATAACTAATTTTTCTACAAAGTTTAAGTCTATAGCTCAAAAAAAAAAGGTTCTCCCATACAAACTTTGCACCCCCATTTTACCCCCTTAGGGGTAGAATTTTCAAAAATCCCTTTTTATCCCTAGCCCACGTTATAAAAGCAACATACTGTGCAAAAATCAACTCTCTAAGATTAGTAGTTTCGGCTGTGCGTTGATGAGTGAGTGAGTGAGTGATTGAGTGAATAAGTCAGTCAGGACATAGGCATTTATTATGTATAAATAGATAGAAGATAATGAAACTCCCATTCAAATATCTCAAAAAATTATGAAGCTACATCCGTTTTAATGTCGCTTGTTAGAGTGAGAAAACGATGAGGGACTGTGACGTCAATATACTCGAGCGTCATAGTAAAAAACAATCGTTTCATATGAAGGTGCGTTTTGCGGAAAAGGGACAGAACATACCCCCTCTTAAAACTTTGGACTCTTATAACTTAATCATTACCTATATAACCTCTTGCTTTGTTTTTTTCTCCATTTGACTATATTTATTTTAAATTCTTTTTCGAGAAAATACATTATGATTATTTACCATATTTTCGATTCCTGAGCTATAACCACGAACTTCGGAATTCGAAAATATTCGGGTATCTCTATCTCTATCGCACTAACCATACTCGAGTGACAGGGATGCAAATATATGAACATTGAGTATCGGTTTTCGTGGTAGTGCCGCAGGTACTTTGGCTGAATGCGCCGAGCGCGTGCCATTGCCATTAAAAAAAAACAAATTCTTGTTAATTATATTGTTCAAATTTGTTGATTTCATTTATTGAAATTACGACATAAAACGACATTTGCGCATATAAGTTCTCATATCAGAATCGAATATTTTTTTATGGTTTATATTTTAGCATTTGTCTCGTAAAGGTCTATCGTAGACGGGATTTAAATTATTAATAAGTGAAAGGCAAAGCAATTCCGCCATTTTGACGAAAATTTGACGGTTCTTAAGCTGACAGTTGGAGCAGCGTTTGATTTCAATAAAAATAAATGAAAAATTAAATGAAGTCGTATATTTCGGAAAATTAATTAACTGTCGCAGTCGGATAAAAACTATCCTAAGTTGCAGCTAGAATAATAATGTACCTATATAAAATGTTTCATATTTTTCCGTTCATGGGATGCTGAGAACATTCGAACCGCGCAAAGCTTAGTTTCAAACTGGCTGATTCTTTTTTTAATTTAGAGATTTATTATAAGTGGAGATAAATAAATATTACGGGACAATCTTACACAAATCAACCTAGGCCCACGGTAAGCTCAGTAAGGCTTGTGTTGTGGGTACTAGGCGATGATATATATAATAGATACATACATATAGATACTTATATACATACATAACATCCATAACTCAGGAACAAATATTCGTGATAAATACACAAATAAGTGCCCTGACCGGGATATTAATATAAGAAGAAGAGTTTTCTCGTGATAACATGTACTTATTATATAATGTCGCTGTATGGATAGTACTGTACCATCAAAATATCACAACAAAGCGTAAATTACAACATAGGTATAATTAAAATTTTTAATCAATATGAAACTTTAAAATTTCGAAAAGTATGTAGGTAGGTACATACCAAACCAATAACCAAATTTATTATAAAACAACTACCAGTATTACTGGTCCAGTAAGCAGTATTTCAAGACCAAAATAGAAAATAACTTGTTTTCCATACAACGGTCAGTCGCGGCAAAACGTTGTGACGTCACAATTACATGTCATTTAGAATGCGCCTTTTTCACAGACCGCAGGAAGTCTAACTTTGATTCTCATTTTTAGGGTTCCGTACTCAAAGACTAAAACGGGACCCTATTACTAAGACTCCACTGTCCGTCCGTCCGTCCGTCTGTCTATCACCAACCTGTATCTCACTGATACCGTGATAGTTAGTTAGAAGTTTTCACAGATGATGTATTTCTGTTGCCGCTATAACAACAAATACTAAAAACACAGATTAAAATAGTGTTTTATAGATAATGGTACGGAACCCTTCGTGCGCGAGTCCGACTCGCACTTGGCCGGTTTTTATCATTAATTTTTCTATAAAATTTTAACCAAAAACTGGTTCGATTGACATCCTGAGCCTAAAAGTGGCCTATTAATATCGTTGTGACAATTTAAATGTTAGGTAAGTAAGTAAGTACATGTAAAAAGAAATTTCGTAATATCGAATGAATCCTGTCCGAATGTTCATTTAATTAAACCAACAGAGTGATGTATAAATTGTACAAAAACCAGAGCAACAGCCTGTGCACAGCTTTACCGTAACAAAAAGGGCCACTACATCGTTTCGTATTTAAAGAGACATCTTGATGAATTGAAACAGACAGAAAAGGTTCTCGAGGAACTCTATGTTGGTAATATTCCCGAAAGCGGCGGACACAATTCTTCATTTCATTCACGTTCCCCTGCGATGAAACTTTTTCTTTGCAATTTTTCCGTGGAGGTCGGCGGGAAGGAGGCGCGGCGCGGAAGGGGCGGGGGCAGGGAGCGATCAGGTGGAGCGAGTTGAGAGTCGCGGCACGTAGCGCGCCCCGCGCGGCCCGGCGCCCGCGCCGTCCGTGCCCATGCCCGCCCGCTGAATACAAACTTCATTAGCCGTTTGATAATTAGCCCGTTAAACGCCCCTCACTCACCCGGCGACGATCTTCTAAAACCATCTCTATGTACACCCACCTAACTCCTAATACAACTTTCAAAAAAGTTCCTAGACACCGGCGGCCATTCGAAGTAAGATGTATCGTATTCCTGATAAAATAAGGTCGCTAACGTAATACGATGAAGATAAGTCAATATTTCTAACAATATTCTTAGAATTAGGAATTGAAATCGGCGTCGTTTATTTAAAGTTGTAGAGGTATAAATACGTGTGTAAAGATTGATAGAAATGCGTACCTACAATAGAAGTTGAGTATTTAAAAGCATACCTTTACTCGTATTTACATATTTGCTGAAGCTAAAATCTACATATACCTACATATGTATCGATATTACTCGTTTAATAGTAATAGGCTATGAATGTGGTTTAGTAACGTATTAGTGCGGACTTATTATGTTTATAACTTTTGCCGGCGACCAATAGATAATCAAATCTAAAGTAATTACTAAAAGTGCATCTTTTCGTGCCAACGTTATCGAAAACGACCCTAACGATCTTGAAGAGATTTACAATACGGACGTACACGGGGACAAAAATCGATCTAACTGCTCGTAGTTCTTATTTCCGGGTAAATTCGTTCTCTCCTAAAACACGAAAGACGCCGAGCAAATATCGGTCTCCAAGATACTTAAGAATAATGGATGGTAAATCTTAATTGGAAATGAAAAATTATTTTTTGACGTGTATAAAAAAAAAAAAAATATTATGGGACAATCTTACACAAATCAACCTAGGCCCACGGTAAGCTCAGTAAGGCTTGTGTTGTGGGTACTAGGCGATGATATATATAATAGATAAATACATATAGATACTTATATACATATATAACATCCATAACTCAGGAACAAATATTCGTGATAAACACACAAATAAATGCCCTGACCGGGATTCGAACCCGGGACCTCCAGCTTCGTAGGCAGAGTCACTACCCACTGGGCTACGGAGGCCGTTATTAAGAACTATTCAACCGGTAACTCAATAATTTACTTTAAAAACAAAGTTTTAACCGACGAAAAATCAATCATCCCCTGTTTTCCTACCCTTAAGGTTGGATTTTTTCCAAATTTATATGGGACCAACTTCGGAGTATACCCTTTCCAACTAAAAAAGAATTATCCAAATCGAACTACTCTGTAAAAAGTTATGCGTGGTCATACATAAAAAAAAATGAAAAAATATACGCGTCGACTTGAGAACCTCCTCCGTTTTTTTCGTCGGTTGACAAAAAACTGTCGCGTTGTGTGTTAAATAAAAGACTTCTTGTAGACAGTTTTATTGCCCACAGGACTGATTCCATGACGGCGGAGTGTCACGGCATCGATAGAGTTGACAGGTTGAATTGAACATGTCTCAGCCACTGGCACTTAAGTAGTTTTTTCCTGTTTCGATATCGCTTTAGAAATATAACGAAAACAATGTTTCTTAAATTGCGGATGGTATCTTGCGGTCAGGGTTAGCTGCAATATGGGAGCGATATTAGCGTACTCGTACGTCTAGAGGCACAGCGTGTCATCCAGCCTCATCCGTGCCCGCTCGACCGCAGCCTAATCCCACGATTAGGAAATGCTACCCGTTGCGGACGCATTCACTTGTGCAAGAGGGATGAAACTATTATGTTCAATTCAGTGACTATCGACTAGTTAGAAATCAAAACGATGTGAGTGGACGATAAATCTGTCGCGACCGCGGTCATATCGCCAATACGTAGCAAGTGACTATGATAGCGAGTAGTCTAATGCAAAAGTCATTGGCGGATTTCATTTCAAAGTTCATTCATTAGCAAAACTCACGAGTCAGTGTATATGTGAAGATGTTTCATGCTAATATCATCATCATCATCATCATCATATCAGCCGAAAGACGTCCACTGCTGGACATAGGCCTCCCCCAAAGAGTGCCACAATGGCCGGTCCTGCGCCAACCGCATCCAGCGGACTCCCGCGACCTTACCGGATACTAATATGTTCAGACATAATTGCGTATTCTAAACCTCCTGAAGGCACCCGTTGCGACTAGTTATCGTTTGCCTCATAGGGTTAGGCAACGTGAGCTCAGAAAACGGATTTTTAAAATGTCGTAGCGCTTGTTTGGATTATAATACGGCTGCCCTAAATTTAATTAGCAATCTTGAGGCCTCTCTCGAGGGACTACAGCTATTGTAATCCTGAGTTTTTGACTTTCGCTCGATAGAAAAAAATCACGAACATAGGTCTACAATACACTTAAAAAATTCGTAAAAAAATATTATGCACAACAGCTAAGCATATAAAAATTGGTTCTAAAAATCGGCAATATCATGTTTGAGAGAAATCAGCTATTACTTTTTTATTTATTTAAACGCACAAAAAATAAAAATAAAAAAACATGATATCCGCGCTTCCGAACACGCGACTTCTATCTCGCTCACGCTTATGCTCAGTGAGAGGGAGAGAACACCACGAACCTACGTCGCCTTAATATACCTAGTATACCTAATTACCTACGTACGTGTAAGTTTTGGGGAATGGATGAAAATTTTAGAAGTGCCTAATTTTTTTTTGGTGATAGAAATAACCTTCCTTAGTACCAGGAAAAAGTAACAGACTTTTCAGCTGCGTCAATAATTTTTGAAAAATATAAACAGTTTCGTCACTTACGTTTTGGGTTTAGGACGGCGAATGAGACACTTTCCTTGATCCGTATCATATTACCTACAAAAAATATTTTAAATATCTGACTCTGGCAATGACAAATATAGCTGCTGCAGCTGTCAATATCATTGCCAGTGTCAGTCTACTACGGATGTTTAAGCTATTTTATTGTAATACTAGCTTTTGCCCGCGGCTTCGCTCGCGTAGTAAGTGTAATTTTTGCATTATATTTGAATTGTTACGCCAGCAACGGCCTGCTACTACTTCCTCTATGAATAACCCTTCGCCAAAACCCGTTATGTAACATTTTTTTAGACTATTAAACCGATTGCCATGTGGTTTTCATGAACGTGTAGCTTTTTACTTATTTAAATATATCAATTAAATATATCAATTTATGTGTACAGTTGCCGGCAAACATCTTGAGATGGACCTGTGCGCAGTAGCCGATTTAGCCAGTAGCCCTTTTCATTGAAGATGTTTGCTGGGACCTATATCAATTACATATATAGTATGTACAAAATGCATGCGAAGCATGGAACGAATTGCTACATTTACTTAAATTAGATGAATGCATGAAATGAAATGATGAAATTCATCAAGTCTAACTTGTGGCCCGAACATTGCTATTGTGAGTTAATTTGTTAAAAACCAATTACGTATTTACCTACCTATAAGTATATACACGTTTACTGTGTAAAAAACACACTGAATATTTATATCATTATTTTGTATTTATTTTTTCTATATACCTATATGAATTATTTTGTCATTAACATAAGAAACGTATCTATGAACTTTTCCATACGACGATCTAACCGCAATTTCATTTCCTTCAAACAATCAACCAATAATTTATTTGAAGACATTGATGTACGGAATATTTTCATCGTATTACTATGCCTTGTCATTAGGCAAACAAATATTTCAGGTCAAGACGAAGAATACCCTTAAGATAAACATTTAGAAAATCTATAGGGGATGAATTTCAGAAATCGACGTAGGTTCAGCATGTTTGACTTGACTATATAAAAGGAACCTGTGCGCAAAGTTTCAACTCTCATATTATGTTTTGCATATGGCCTTTTCACCCCCTAGGAAATGAATGTTGATGAAAATGCTATGTCAATTATCTTGTTTATAAATAAAGAACGTATATACGAACTTCAAATTTCTAAGTTTTTAACACGTTTTCTCCGAGGGGGCAAGTTTAAAAAAATATATTTCTTAAACAAAGTTTAAACCGACTTCAATTCAGTACTTCACCAAATCACATAGGTACCTGATGAAAATTCCCACATTTCCTTTCAAATTTACTACATGAACTGCTCTCCGAGAGCAAATGCGTTGATTATTACAGAAGAACCCAAGTCGCTATAATATTATTTGATAATATTTGAGGAGTTCCGTAGATGTCTCAAGCATCTCAGAATTAACACTTCATTAGTTGCTACTTCAACGTAATCATGTCAGAATCTTTGATGTACTTTACATCTTTGAGGAGTTCCATAAGTCATCTGTGGTCTTTATTATCAGTTCCACTTCACCAAAATTGCGATTGAGAAAATACCGAAATTACTACACGCGTGCCTATAAAATTTGAGAGTTGCCCTCAATTTCCCTGGGATTTCATCATCAGATCCTGACTTGGTGACAATGGGACCACTTCAGGAGTATATTCTTTCGATTTCCTTTTTGTGTATTTTTATTATTAAGTGTGTATTTTAGTTATTAAAAGTTCATTTATATATATATATATATATATATATATATATTTTTTTTAAAGCTATTGCGTGTGTAACTGTTGTTGTTGCCCACCGTGCTCTCACCGAATGGACCCTGCGGAAGACCAGCGCTGGCTGCAAAGCTAGCAACATGCTGAGCAGGGTCCATTTCGTGACAAAATGTGTATTATATTATTTCTTTTGTATGTGTTATTTTTTTTATTGTCACGAATAAATATTTGAATTTGAATTTGAAATAAAAAAAAAATTTTGGAAATCGGTCCTTAATTGACAGAGAAATAGGCGAACATACCTACATAAAAAAATACATACAGTGGAACATATAACCTCCTCCTTTTTTGAACTCGGTTAAAAATAAACCTGCTGTCCTGCTTTCGTATTTCTAGCCACAGTTTATCATTAAAAAATCACATATTACTTATGTGACCTTTCAACACCCGTCAACCCCTTCAAGGGATAAATTAGAAAAAAAATCCCTTAACAATGTTTTTGACTGCACATTAGGAGCTTATGGCCGAAGTTTTAAACGTCTTACTTTAAATACGACATGTTTCCCAATACAAACTTTCCAATATTTTTAACCCCTTTAGGAGATGAGTTTTTATGAAGACGCTATATCAGTTGTTTTGTTTTTTAGTAAGACACCTTCATACAAAGATTCAAGTCTATAACTTTCCAAATGAACGATTTCCATACAACGGTTCAACCCCAATTTCGGAAAAAATCTTTTCTTAGTACATGTCCACGTACTGTAAATAATATATTTTCCAAATTTCATGCTTATATCTTTAGCGGTTTAGGCTGTGCGCTGTCTGTCAATCGACCAGTAACGCAAGAGTTTTCGTATAGATGAGACGGATCAAGCAAAGTGTCTTATTCGCCGTCCTAAACCCAAAACTTAAGTGAGGAAACCGTTTATATTTTTTAAAAATAATTGACGCAGCTGAAAAGTCTGGTACTTGTTTCTGGTGCCAAGGGAGGTTATTCCCATCACCAAAAAAATAATCAGGCACTTCTAAAATTTTCATCCATTCCCAATTATCCTTTAAATTAATAATTTAACATAGCTCCTGCCGAAAACGGTTTCAAAGGTTTTCTTCATAAGAATTTCTTGATTAGAAGTAGGTGAATCTTTCTTATTTCTTACCGATCATACTCTGTCTGTCATCTTAATATGCGCCTACCCGGAGATTTCTTTAGGTGTGTTTATAACTAAGAATGACTCATGTTAATTTTTCAAAACTTACCTACCTATATAAAATCTGTAATTTCGTCTTTACCGAGTATAAAGAGAGTTTTTGTGTACAATATTTTTTTTGCGAAATACTGTGTCGAGTCAGGGTGGGCAGTAATCCAACATCATATCTACGCTGAATACGGCCACTCTCTCACAAAAAATTTAGAATAGGTACCAATATCAGAAAAAATACAACTATTTAGTCATAATAAAATACAGGCGCTATTTTTAAAACATGCTTCATAATCATAACCAACCAAACTAACTATAACTAACCAAAAATAGAATAAACGTCGTTCCCACGTCGGTCAAAAAAAGCATAACCTAGGTACTCTCATAAGAAATGTGATTACAAACGGAAAAGCGTTTTTTTTATCTATGTATTTGGTCTTGTTCACTTAATTAAAGACTTAATGGTCTCATCATCTGTATTTATAACTTTGATCTCATAAAGGTGAAGAAGATGTTAAAGTCACCTTGACAAGCAAGTACATATTTACAGATAATTTGCGACCCGACTCGTTCCAATCAGCATATTGGTTTAATCAAGTCAGGAGTTCGTTAGTTAAATCAGTAACATATAATTACCATTGGGTGTTAGGTATTGTTATTAGGAATAAATAAGGGATAGGTAGGTACCTATACCTACTGGTATATAATACAAGGAAGGTAGTAACTTAATATGAACACGTAGGTTAGTGATATTGTTTTAGATGACAATAACATTTCCAATACGTGAGAATGTCTATCAAGGGAGTTATTTATTATTAAGGTGTCACATTCACATTATGTTTACCCGAGGCACTTATTTATAAAGAGCAATGTTGTTATTTTTGTGACTTATTTGCGGGCCATTATCCTTAAACTATATCACAGAATAATATAATAGTATTACATAGCTATACGATGAATATTATTGGAAAAAGCAAATTGTGAATAACTTCTTTTTACGTGATTCTTTAGTAGTAAAAATAATTGTATTAAAGGAGGCTGCGAAAGGTTCGTAGAAGGATAATAAAAAGTGACAATTAAACCGGAGCGACTCCGGAAGGGAGAGACGAAACAAAAGAAGAAAAGCGGATGAGCGGGCTAGAGAGAACTTAGAAAAATTAGGAAACAATGGGGCAGGAAATGTGTTTTCTCGGCGAGTGGCGAGCGGAGCGAGCGCACAGAGCGAAGGCGGCCCGACGACAATTCGGCTGCTGCGCTCGATAATTATGACATTTTTCAATTTACCCGGACTAGGAAACAATTTGTATATTTTTTGTTGTTTGTCAGAAGTCTTTATTTTTCTTTCTACCACTAACTTCCGTCCAAGAAAGCCATTTCCAAAGAGAGAAGCATTTCGTTTTCTTGTGCGTGTAATACATAGTGATAGTGTCTCTTACAAGGGGACGGAGGTGGTTTACAAGAATCAAGGCTTCCCCTTAAATATGTTTATTATATTATACCTACCATCACATCGGTCATACAACATATAGCCTAAGCAAGATACGGTTTTTTTGGAAATATTTAATTCAATATCAGGCTAATTATTTGTAAACGGCTTTTATATGTTATTTTAAAAGTTTTTACTATTGAAATCACTAAGTCTATGGACCGGAAGTTAGGAAAAAAACCGGCCAAGTGGACTCGCGCACGAAGGGTTCCGTACCATTATCTATAAAAACGGCAAAAAAATCACGTTTGTTGTATAGAAGCACCCCTTAAAAAAATATTTTATTTTGTTTTTAGTATTTGCTGTTATAGCGGCAACAGAAATAAATAATCTGTGAAAATTTCAACTCTCTAGCTATCACGGTTCTTGAGATACAGCCTGGTGACAGACGGACGGACGGACAGCGAAGTCATAGTAATAGGGTCCCGTTTTACTCTTTGAGTACGGAACCCTAAAAATGAAACCGCAAGCAAAAATGCTATCAGTATTTTTATAATGAAAACATGATTAACAACAAACAAACATAATTATAAAGAGTGTATATTCGCCAACAAACTGTTATGCAGTTTGGCGAAGATTTAGATTAAGTTTATCGTAATTTTTGTTGTGTAAGAAAAAAAAAAAAAAAAAAAAAAAAGTTTGAGTATACAAATTTGTGTGTACTCGTATCAGGAGAAAATAGTAGATTGTACAACAAGCGCATAAAACGAGCCGTTTAACCTGAGACGTTTATATCCACCCGAGCCACCGGCGAAGGTGGATAGTTAGTCGAGGGGTTAAATGGCTAATTTATGCCCCAGTTATACACACTGCTTTTCACTTCCATTGCGAGAAAATAGCAAATAATTGCAAAATAAAATAAAATAATAGCTCATTCCCGTCACTTAACTTTTTACAGTTTTTATGTTTAATTTTCGACACGTGATATTAGACTTAGGTACTTCATACTGCCAAACCATTTAATGGTTCATCATATCAGCCGAAAGACGTCCACTGCTGGACATAGGCCTCCCCCAAAGAGTGCCAAAATCACCGGTCCTGCGCCACCCGCATCCAGCGGACTCCCGCGACCTTTACCAGGTCATCAGTCCACCCACGCCGCGCCTTCCGGTACAAGGTCGCCACTCGAGAAACTTTCCGCCCCAGCGGCCATCGGTTCTACGTGCAATGTGCCCCGCCCACTGCCACTTAAGTTTAGCGATTCGGAGGGCTATATCGGTTACCTTGGTTCTGCTGCGGATAACCTCATTTCTGATGCGATCACGCAGATAAACTCCCAACATAGCCCTGGTCAAAGACTCTCGTCTTGAGACACTGCGGAATATGGGACGAAAAGATGTGCTGTAGCTTCCCGAACGCTGCCCAGCCGAGTCGGATTCGACGATTGACCTCTTTCTCAAAGTTGGACCTACCTAACTGGACAGTCTGTCCTAGGTATACATAATCGTCTACAACTTCGAGCGTAAAGTGTCCGATTCTAATGGGAGTTGGTACTACATGTGCATTTGACATGATTTTCGTCTTATCCATGTTCATTCTTAGACCAACTCGCTCGGAAGCTTTACTGAGGTCATCGAGCATCGTACTTAAGTCCTCCATGGTCTCTGCCATGACTACTATGTCGTCGGCAAACCGAAGGTGAGTGACGTACTCGCCGTTGATGTTGATGCCTAGCCTTCTCCAGTCCAGAGTCTTGAAAACATCCTCCAGTGCAGCGGTGAACAGTTTTGGAGAAATAACATCTCCTTGCCTGACTCCCCGCTGCAGCGGAATAGGTTTCGAGTTCTGATCCTGGAGTCGGACTGACATAGTGGCGTTCTCGTACAAACACTTCAGTACTTCGATATAGCGGTAGTCAACTTGGCACCGCTGGAGAGACTGTAATACAGCCCAGGTTTCGACGGAATCGAAGGCTTTCTCGTAGTCCACAAACGCTAAGCAGAGAGGCAGGTTATACTCCTCAGTCTTCTGTATAACCTGGCGGAGCGTGTGGATGTGGTCTACGGTACTAAAGCCTCTTCGGAAACCGGCTTGCTCGGGAGGCTGGAAGTCATCAAGTCTGCGTACGAGACGATTTGTAATGACTCTCGAGAACAGCTTATAGACATGGCTCAGAAGTGTGATGGGTCGGTAGTTCTTCAGCTGGGTGTTGTCACCCTTTTTGAAGAACAGCACCACCACCCCAGCGAAACCCACCTCCAGGGATGCTGCTGCCCATCCCCCGGTGGTCTTGGTTCAATACGTTTTAAAATAATAATTGACTCCTATTTTATCTGGTTTTATTAATTTAGTAATGGAAAACACGCATGTGAAATTTATTAAAGCAAATCAAATCAAATGACAAGTTTATTCTACGAAGTTTTATTGTGTGTGTGGCTGTTAGGCCCGATTATCATAGTCTTTAAAACAATTTTACTTTGTGCACTAGAGCATAAAAGTGGCATTTTGTGCAGCATACATCCAGCACAAAAGCAAACTTTGCGAGCATGAGAAGTGAAAATAATTATAAATAACACTTCAAAAACAGCTTTTCTATCGAAAAGCATAGTAGGCATGTCACCCCGAATATATAATAAAATAAACTACCAGTGAATATTTTGAAATTAGAAAGCGATAAAGAATTTAAGACTGCGTTATATAACTTTTTAGCATCCAAAGCCTATTACTCCGTCCAAGAATATCTCATTGACATAGATTCTTAGTATTATTAACTTATGCATGCGATATACACATGACATTCTTATATGTCATGTGTATATCGCATGCACATATATATTTCCATGTTTTTGTGAGCAAACATGTAGCACAGAATAAGTAATGTAGTTCTACTGTATTTATTTGTAAACCACCTATTTGTACCATGTTTAAGCAAATAAATGACTGATTACTCATGAGGAGTTCCGGTCATTACCCCCTTCATACAAACTGACAAAAGTTGCACACTCACAAACTTCACATCTTTATAATATTAGATTAGATATATGATGAATGTATAATTGTATATGTACATGCATGTATGACACTTTATTGCACATACAAAATAAACAAAATGATAAATACAGTTGTTTTCATACCTACCTAATGTATTTTTATAGTATTGAAACTAATTAGCTGAAAGAATAATTTCACACAAACAGGAAATGAAATCTGAATAGTGCATATGGTAATGAGACGCGCCATACTATAAAGAAATAAGTCTGCAATGAGACGCGCCATACTATAAAGAAATAAGTCTGCAATGAGACGCGCCATACCATAAAGAAATAAGTCTGCAATGAAACGCGCCATACTATAAAGAAATAAATCTGCAATGAGACGCGCCATACTACATGCTATCTTGAGAAGACACAAAAGCACTTCTTTTAAACCTAACATCACAATGATGAGAAGGAGATTGCCAAAGACAATCCCCTCCGCGACAACGACTCTGTTTACGCTAGGAGACAATACGAGTTCCAGTCTATTCACCCATACAACCTAATAAATCCTCTTATTGACATCAACTCCACAACCTTTAAAGAGTGTAAAAAGAAAATGATGACTTGGCTAAAAGATAAAAACTACTCCGATGTAGAAAACTTATTATCAGAAAACGACAGATAAAACTCATTATATACCGACATACACACACACACACACGCACGCACGCACGCACGCACGCACGCACGCACGCATTCACGCACTCACGCACACTCACACACACACACACACTCACACTCACACACACTCACACGCACTCACACACACACACACACACACACGCACACACACTCACACACTCACACACACACACACACACACACACACACACACACACACACATTTTAAAATAAACAATTAGTTTTAGGTAATTTACTCGTCTTATATTATATTATTATTTAAACATGTTCTGTGCACTTCTGTACGTTTCAAGTTACACTCTATGGAAGAGCGGTGTACACTTAATCTCTATACTTAAAAAGAGACACCAACCTGTATTTAGTTAAGTTACTGAATAAACTATTTTTTCTACTCCTGTACCGTTATCTGTCATGTATATAGGCTGTAGCTCAAATACAATGCCACCACTAATAAGTCTTCGAAAAACTCTATCCGTAGGGCCCAAAAACGCACTGTTCAGCGTACTTTTTTGGTTCATACATTTTTCATAAAAGCACTGTTTAACTTTTTTTTAAATCGGCCGCTATATTGCAGTGGTGCCAATAAGTGCCAACTTCATAAACAAATATTTCGAAATAAAAGTAATTATTTACTACAATAATAATAAATCATCATCTATTGTGTGTTAAATTACATGTTTTATAAATTCTTGTGTTTTATTTACAAAAATAAACATAATACCTGCAGGCAAACTGTTTCAACAGTTTTGCAGGGACATGTTTTAGAATAAGTTTTTTATATCTTTGGTTAATAAACAAAAAAAATTAAAAAAAACAGTTCGAATTCGGTCCGGGTCCGGATTTGGTTTGGTTCGGATGGCAAGTGCAAACAAATTAAAAACAAAACAAACCATAAGCAAGAGCTGTCACATTTCCGATTTCCCACCAAAATACAGTTCAAAATGAAAAGACGAAAGATGATAAACTATTAGTCCTAAACTATTAAGATTTTATTCGTGTTTGTGAAGACAAAAGTGTACGTTCCTTTTAAAATGGTCGAAGAAATTAATAACTGCACTCCTGAAGAAATTGCGTGAGTAGGAAAAGTACGAATAGAAAACTTGCTGCCTGAAAAGTTTAACTATTCTGTAGTCTGCTATTTATTAAAAAATTCCGTAGAAAAAGTATTGTATGCAACGGTGTATAACTGTTCTAAAAACGCTCGAGGCGTCTTTAATTGCGATGCTCGCCAAGGCTCGCATCGCAACCCACGCCACTCGCCTTTTAAGACCCTTCTCATACAACAGTTGCATAAAATACTATTTCATTTCATACTATAAAGAAATAAGTCTGCAATGAAAACGATAAGCGTAGAAGACAAACGTATTAAAAGCTATAATAATTCGATTCGTTTGATATTCTGTATCACGGATCAACGGAATCTTGTAACTGTAGTTATAAAAGAACTTATTATTTAACTCGGTGTTAAAAATTCACGAAAAGTTGATTTTGCAGCAGGTATTGAATAATATTTCGAAAACGAATGCGACGAACGCATGAGTGAGTGATCCTTGATAAAAATTGGTGTAGAGGCTAGAAAAGAAAATAGATGGACGAGTGAGTTTTCGAAGAATCCATTCATGGTCCGGTCCATCTACTGCACTTTTGGCCGAAACATTACACAGTGCTTTTCCTCTGATTGGTCGAATCAATTCGACCAATCAGAGTGGAAAACACTGTTTTGAAGTCTAAATTCCGACCATTTTTCGCCACATATTCGAGCAGTAGCGTAAAATAGTAGATTGTACAACAAGTGAATAAAACAAGCCATTTTACCTAAGACGTTTATATCCAGCCGAGTCACCGGCGAGGGTGGATAGTTAAGTCGAGGGGTAAAATGGCTCATGCATGCCCGAGTACACGTTGCTTTTCAATTCGATTGCAAAAAAATAACAAATATTTGCAAAATTGAATAAAATTTTGACTCGTGATATTTGACTTAAGTATAATACACACACACACACACAACAACACACTCATACTGCCAAGATATTTAATGCTTAGATACGTTTTAAAATAATAATTCAGTTCTATTTTATCTGGTTTTATTATTTAGTACTAGGAAGCACGGAAGTGAAATTGATTAAAGCATATCAAATAAAATAACAAGTTTATTCTACAAAGTTTTATTGTGCGTGTGACTGTTAGACCCGATTATCATAGTCTTAAAAAATACTTTGTGCACTAGAGCATAAAAGAGGGCATTTTGTGCAGCTTAGATCCAGCACAAAGGCTAACTTTGCAAGCATGAGAAGTGAAAAGTTATATTTTACACCTTTCAATTTCTCGCTACGCTCAAGATTACAAGTCTACGTACGTCTAGTTCTAAGTACTCGTACTCTCGCCAAATATCAACTTTCTCATAAAAATCTCTTTATACTAATTACTATTAAGTGGGTAAAAATATTGCCGGATATTATCCGCTCTACATACTCCTAAAGGGATGAATACGAAATTTATCTGACGGTAGCTGGATCATATTTTAAATACTCACGGACCGTAAAATATATTTTCTCAAATATGCAATGAAATGTCGTCATTACGTGGGTTATATCCGGCTATTATATCACGTTTCGGGCGGATCAACTCGAGAGAACTGTAAAGGAATTTCATACGAAATTGAAGGCCTAGGCCGAGAAGTAATTTTTTTAAATTTTCATTCCACTATTTGTGGCACAGCATCACGACATTCAGCCATAAAAATTAGTTTGATTTGAGGAGTTTTTATTTATTTATTTCATTGCATGTTTGAGAAAAGCACTATTCATGCCTGGCCGTGAAAAGAGCTTGCCGGTTTCGTATCACTATCCGGCCTCCCTACGGTCGGCAGTCTATACCTACTCACCCGGCAAGCGCTTCTTTCCCGGCGTCTGCAGTAATGTACTATTTCTCCATATGCTCGGTAATGTCCGCCTTACTGTAGCAAAAATAGTCCGTGAAGTTCCTCGTTACTGCCGAGCGCAAAATTAAAAAGTTAAAAGTCATTATTGTACAGTTTCAGCGGCCAGGAAACTGTATGAAATTCCATTACTGTATAGTTTTTTACCTTTTAACCATATGTTTTGACTGCAAACAGCCAAATGCTCGTACGTTTCAAGGCCTAGCAATTTATCACAACAACTTCCTATTGTTAGAATGAAAGGAATGTATGGCTGTCTCTTTCCAACTATTGCAAGTTGGTGTGACAAATTGCGCCCGTTTGTAGAGTGCCTAAAGTTTTCCCGAGTTTTCTTTTTTTTAAATTGTCATAGACAAAACTCTTACTTTTGTAAGTGATCGCAGTGACATTTTTAAAAATGTCTCGAATTTAGTTTGAAACAAAGAAATAAAAATGATTATTGATATAAAATTCATAACGAACTAAACTGCGTTTAGATTTTAATCCCGTTTAATCTTTAATAAGTAAATATTTAAAATTGTGATCGATTCTATTGTTTTTAATTATTTTAAGTATGTAAATTGAAACTGGCACTACGAGTCATGCCGTGTACATACTTTAAAAAGATAAGTTGGGTGGGAACTTGATAGGTTATTGACATATTCGCTGTTTTAAGATAATTGAAAATTTTATTTGATATCCTCGCATGTTTAGAGAAAAGCACTATATCTGCCTCCCGGCCTCTGCAATAATGTACTATTCACCTACCTATGTCCAAGGAGAGATAATTGCCGAATTATGAAAAAATTATGAAGTAGAAAGCTGAACATCAAACTACAAGTTGGTCACAAGATGTATTTAATTTTGAGGAAAGCACTATACATGCTTCGACCACAAGCAATAATAATAATAGGGATGTGACGGCCCCATCGCCCACCAGATTTCTGGTGCAATCAGTCAACGTAAGGCAGCTTGTGGCGGGCTGTTAGGGATTAGCGACCCTACGTACCTGAGTGCTCCTGGGGGTGTCCTGTGGTCAGGCTGAGCCGATCGGGTGGATGGTTGGCAGGCCCCCCACCTCTGGCTTGCCTTAACTGGCTGTCCAGAGTGGAGTAGCAAGAGCTGTTGCACGAGGGTAGATGTGGACACCTAAGTGGCGAGTTGGCTATATGTTTAAAGTCCAGTGCCTCTTCTCTACCCCCCCAGCCTCTCCGACTGGTGTTGCCCTTAGGCCATTTTTTTATGTCGCTATTAATAGGGGCCCATCTAGCAGTTGGCGAGTCACCGTCTGCCAGAGATAAAAAATGAGACAGTTTATTAGGCAGGCGTCCGACGTTTCACCCAATAGCCCAGCCACTAAGTAGTCCATCATTTTCACCCAATAACCCGTTTTC
Organism: Epinotia brunnichana; assembly: GCA_963854355.1. Classification (NCBI taxonomy): domain Eukaryota; kingdom Metazoa; phylum Arthropoda; class Insecta; order Lepidoptera; family Tortricidae; genus Epinotia; species Epinotia brunnichana. Next base: position 14,313,354 of record OY977939.1, on the reverse strand, counting down.
TTTAGATTCCATCAACCAGCAATAGTCCCTATGCACCCCAGCGGGTGCTGTCTCTGTGTGCGTCCCATGACACGGGCAGGGACAGCATCCGCTCGGTATACTCCTTGCATTTCATTAAATTATCAAAAGGGCCTCTACGTGTTGGCTCAGATGGTACTTTGTAGGTACCTAGCCCCACGCACGCCTTCCAAAGGTCCGGGACATCATTGTCCCGTGAGCGGGAAAGACATACATAATAATAATACTATTTGCGGACAATCTTACACAAATCGACCTAGTCCCAAGCTAAGCAAAACTCGTGCTTTGGGTACTAGATGACGATAATACAGATACTAATATACATAGATAAATAAATACTTAAATACATAAATAACATCCATGACTCAGGGACAAAATATTCGTGCTCATCACACAAATAAATGCCCTTACCGGGATTCGAACCCAGGACCTCTTGCTTCGTAGGCAGGGTCACTACCAACTAGGCTAAAGCGGTCGTCATAAATGTGCCATCCTGGCCTCGTATTATACATTATACGGACCTCGCCTTCGGCTCGGCCGGCTAAATCATACTCGTCCAGAATGGTTTACTTACTGGTCTCTGCAGTAATGTACTATTGTTTACATGCAAATGTGATGAAAAACATTGTGTGGCACCACGTACGGTAAGAATATTATAAACTCGAGTCATGCACCTTCGGCGTCGAGTTTCTAATACTCTCGTTCGTAGAAAATATGTATGTTACTCTACTTGTGGCACAATGTACTATTCTGTCATATTCTTGACATCGCAATATCATGTCTTGTCTGTCATTAGAATCATTACCATTTTTATTTGTACTTAAAGTGAGACTATGCAATGCATTAGTAGCGGAATTCCGACGAACCTGAACCCCTCTGTAGGAGATTACATGTGGCTTACTCCCATGGTGGTGAATGGATCCACCATCTCCATCCACCACCATGGGACTAAGCGTGGACTTTGGTAAAGAGTAAACCCCAGTTCCGGCAAATCTTTTCTCCGACAAGTGCGTGCATGACTTAGACTTCTCAGGTAGAGAGTGAACCTCAGTTCCGGCAAATATTTTCCCCGACAAGTGCGTGCATGACTTAGACTTCTCAGGTTCAGAGTGCACCCCAGTTCCGGCAAATCTTTTCCCCGACAAGTGCGTGCATGACTTAGACTTCTCAGGTGAAGAGTGAACCCCAGTTCCGGCAAATCTTTTCCCCGACAAGTGCGTGCATGCCTTAGACTTCTCAGGTAAAGAGTGAACCCCTGTTCCGGCAAATCTTTTCCCCGACAAGTGCGTGCATGACTTGGACTTCTCAGGTAGAGAGTGAACCCCTGTTCCGGCAAAACTTTTCTTCGACAAGTGCGTGCATGACTTAGACTTCTCAGGTTGAGAGTGAACCCCAGTTCCGGCAAATCTTTTCCCCGACAAGTGCGTGCATGACCTAGACTTCTCAGGTAAAGAGTGAACCCCAGTTCCGGCAAATCTTTTCCCCGACAAGTGCGTGCAATACTTAGACTTCTCAGGTAAAGAGTGAACCCAAGTTCCGGCAAATCTTTTCCCCGACAAGTGCGTGCATGACTTAGACTTCTCAGGTTGAGAGTGAATGAGTCTCACACTCTTCAGGCATTACTTCCATTTTTTCCACAGAGTAAATTAGTCTAAACAAAGCGTTAAGTCTAGACTATATTATAATTCAAATCTGTCTAATAAGTATATCATTTCTTTGTATATGTATAAAGTGATGTGTCGAACCAAATATAACTATATAACTGGTAGTCGTGCAATTGGGCTGACAAAATATACCTTTATAGTTTGTTGAGATTATTGGTGGAGAAGTTAGTCAAATAACGTAATAATAACAACATTTAACAAGGATTTAGCTAGAGCAAGCTTGCGAGAGTACGCGGAAGAAGTTTGCTCGCTGCTCCGTCTGCCGATACCCCGCAAGCAAAAAGTGACGACTCGGGTACAACTTGCACGTAGGTACGGGCAACGTCGTTAATATTAGATCTTTCTCGGCAAACTAACTGCGCTAACTATGCAAAATACTATCTATAAGTATGCAATAAAATTTGTAGAAGTCGACACACCTATCCCGTCGCCTAGTTTTATACTGTACTCAATGAAAATATGTCTGCAAAACTTCAGATCTAATTTAGTTCACCGTTTATGTTCCCAATAGCGTTTCAATATGTTTCGCACGCTCGTCTCCTTGCACGCCGAGTTAACATGTCGGCACGATAATGCGGTGTTTACATATACCTTACAGACTAACATACATATCAATATAAACTTATTTTGAAACATAACAAAAACACTATAACTGCGACGTGTTACGCAACTTCGTGGTCTCAGCTAACCGACCGCGATAACGCCGGAACTTGTCTTCCTTCGGCCAAAATTCTTCACTAGTGAAGGTCGATAAATAGTCTGTTGGAACTCTCATCCATTAGTCATCGCAAAGGAATAAAAATTCACGTTATGGCGAGATTCCGACCTCACGACCCTCAGGATGAATTCGGTCTTCACGCGCACATACTCTACGACTTCCTCTGCCTGCCTTCGCAGTGTAGTGCAGCCGGGACACGCAAAGCTGCGTCGATGGTGCAGCACGACGCAGCAGGTGATTTGGTCCAGTCGGTGCGGTACCGATTTGGCATCTAATTCAGATCGTAATTCACTGATGGTATTGTTTGATACCTCTTACTTAGCCCGTATTTCAAACAGACTATCCTTCATGAAGATGATGTGATTCAGCAGCCTGGTAACGTCCAAATGATCAAAAATGACGGAGGGGCCGATATATTAGCTCTTTCGCCACAAATTACGGTATGTTGGACGAGTCGGCCCCCTTGAACAGCGTAATCATGTCCTTGAGACTATTCGCACCTTTATCCCTCCTTTGTGATGGCATTTCGTCGGCCATGCCGAGCGTCCGGTAGAGCAGCGCCTTGCTACTGCAAATGTCCTCCTCCGCGATGCTGGACTTGCAAATATGCACGATACTGTTCTCCTCCAAAGTTACAAAGGCATTTTGAATGAATGTCAACAACTCTTTGATTACGACTTGCAACGAAAGCATAGAGACAAAATAGGCAGCGCTACTCGCGAATTAAAAATTCGTTTAGTTCACTGCGGCACGACCATTACCGACCGCCCATCGCTTCGCACGATGATTATATTGTAGTAAGGTATTACTAAATAGTCATTTAGTAATACATTACGTCGTAATAGCTTCGTTCTATACGTCGCCTTAGCTCTATTTGACACGTAATTGAATGCGACAAGCTAAAACCGATTATGCTCCTGTATCTTTTTTTATCATAAAATAGTTATTTGTTATACAAGGGTGCAAAGTTGTATTTTACCCGCAAGTGTGGAATCAAAACACGAGTAAGCGAAAAGATTGTAGTTGAACCACGAGCGGAGCGAGTGGTTCTAAAATAGAAGCCTGAGCGTATTGAGTGTTTCACCTCACTGTAGCGAGGAAAGTGCATTATGCAAAACAACTTTATTTAATTTAAATAATAAATACAACTCTGGACCTAAACTCTGGAAATAATAATAATAACGTTAAGAAATATCAAGTAGAATTTTGGTCAAGTGCGAGTCGGATTTTAGTTTTCCCATACATTTTGAGGCCCAGGGCCTGATAAAGGCAACAAGCAATATCGAAAAGTTTTTTTTGTATGCGAGCCCCCTTCAATATTTATTTTATTCTGTTTTTTAGTATTTGTTGTTATAGCGGAAACAGAAATACATCATCTGTGAAAATTTCAACTGTCTAACTATCACGGTTCATGAGATACCTACATGAGATACGCTCCAAGGTCAAATTACTTCCCCACTAGTGGATAAAATGCGATTTTGCTCACTGGTTTTAAAGGATAAAAGACGGCTTTCCGAGGCATTGAGGGGAAAACATTATTTATTTACTACAATAAGTCCATACATTTAAATTACAACACAAGATTACCTAACTCTATCCTTAATCATCCCTAGCCGTTCTTAGTGCAAAAGTCTTCATAAATACTGGCGGCATTTCCACGTTGGATAGCCATGGAAAGCCTTTGCACCAGAAACGAGCGGAGGTCCTCCCCTTTTTAATAACGCAAAAAGAGGGGTGTTATAAGTGTGACGTGTCTGTGTGTCTGTTCCGAGCTGGCTCGACCGATGGCTCTTGAGGGTGAACGTGGCGAAGACCCAGGCCATCACCCTCAGCCCGAAGCAAAACCAGCCGCCGGAGCTCCACCTCCTGGGACAGCCGTTGCCGTGGTTGCGGACAGTCAAGTACCTGGGCGTCAATATCGACAGGCAACTCACTATGTCCGCCCACGTCAAACGCACCATTGACCACACCAGAACGGCCCGCGTACTCCTCACTCCGCTGATGAAGTTATGTCCACTTATGCAGCCCCCGCGTGGTATGCGCTGGTGGGAGAGTGCAAACGACGGCGACTCCGCGCACAACAGCGTACATTACTACGTGAGCAACCTGGTGCTGCACCGTGACCTGAAGATCGAACACCTGGACGACTTCATCACCAGACTGACCAGAGCTATGTTCGAACGGGCAGACGGCTCACGCCTGACGCACCTGCAGAACATGGCTCCCTACCACTCCAGACCGCCTGACAAGAGGGCATTACCGCGGGACCTGATCCGCCCGGATGCGCCCGCGGACACCTGACTGCAAACACACTGGATGTTCCTGTAGTGCCGTCGGTCCGCAGGTCGCTCGCTGGGCTTCTCCCTCGGGAGTCCCACTCGGCAGGGCTTGACCGCACCGACGGACGAAGCAGATGACCCCACCGGACCAGCCGGGCGTTACGCCCACCCCAGCCACCCGTCCGTAGTCGCGGACGTCGCCCGATCCCGCCACTTGCGGCTCACGCCGCGCAAGGCTTAACCGAGCCCACTACAGGGCTTGAGCAAAAACTATGTGTGTCTGTGTGTCTATGTGTCTGTGTGTATCTGTATGTGTATGTCTGTGGCATCGTAGCTCCTAAACGAATGGACCGATTCGAATGCGGTATTTTATTGTCCAAACGTTGACGTGATTGAGATGGTTATTAGCTACGTTTCATCAAAATCGGTTCAGCCGTTTTTTAAATATTGAAATGTCGGTGGTTTTTCAACTTTTCTAAGTTGTAGTTATTGTCTGAGTCGACGGCCTATGTCGCGAACAAACTGTTTTGCGTCCGCCCCCCAACACCCCGCTGTTTCAAACGCCAAAAGGACCAAAAATATAGCCCGGTCTCAGAGGAGCATATTTCTGCCGCTTCACCGCCGCTTGAGTTTCGGCAGCAGCTCTGGCCGCGCGTGTAGTAGGTACGACAGATATGGGTGGCGGCAAATTTGCTGAGACATGTAGCATCCCACACCAAACATCGTCCCCTCTCCCACGGCACTAAAGTAAGGCCATCTGGCCGCTTCCCATCAGTGCGGCTAAGCCCCGGTGGGTCCAGCACGGAAGGAACACCTGCCGATCTGAGAGCACACTGGACGATTAGGCCAGTAGGCGGCAACTCAATGCGTGATGGCCGTCAGCACCCACCATGGTACCGCAGATGCAGACATGTTGATGACACACATCACAGCCCAGGCGGAGAGCAACGGGCACACGCAACGAGTGACCATCGAGTAATGTGCCCAATTGAGGCGAAGGTAACGCATTCAGCGACGCCCCAGATACCGCCAGGAGTCTGGCAAGGTCTGCCTCAGCAGTAAGTCGATCGAGGGTGACCTAAGTCATCAAACGCGCGCTGAACTTTGAGGTTCTCGGGTACGGCCACCCCCAGGTTGAGAGCCGACCACACCACCAAGGCGTCGTCAACATATGGTATGCTCGCCCTGTCACCATTCACAGATAGTATGTTAGCGACTAGGTCTACTACCTCATGTGCCGACGCCAAGAAAGCCGGTCAGTGGTCCTCGCTCAGGTAGACGTTAACGATCGTCTCGATCGCGGACTTAATGGCAGCGTCGAAGGAACTGATGTCACTGAAAAATAACCACACTACCGTACCACAGTGTTTTATAGAAGCCGAAAAAGTGACAACCCCGTTTTATTACAAATTACTGTAGTTTAGAATTTAGATCATTACAAATGTGAGACTAAAACTCCCGAGTTTCTAATATGCGTAGTTTTTGAGAAATAAATTTTTGAAAATCTTGTTTCTGACACCCGGATATTACGAAAAACATTTATATATTGCAAATTATTTAATAAACTTTTCTGTTGTTCAAATTGTTGGATAATCCCTTCAAAGATATACATTTAGAGGCAATTACGACCTCTCTAGGTACATTTGTTACAAAGATATTAATGATTTTATAAATTTTGGTTTTTATTTTTTTTCTTCTATGTTCTACCGTAGTAGGACGCGATATTTGTATGACAGCTTCATTATTATGTCTTCTAACTACCCTATTTTTTACAAGTCCTAATTCCATGGAACTAAATGTTCCATGGAATTAGGACTTCTCTAATCTACAGTCAATTAAAATTTTTCAGTATCCAGATTTCCTGGATATAGAATTAACATAGTAACATGGTATAGCACTTTTATGGGTGGTGAAAGAAAACATTATTAGGAACATACACATATTAAATAATTGTTTTTTTTAAGATTCAGTAATTATTTCTTAGCTATTGAGAATTTGGTTATATTGCCCATCTCAATTACCTAGTGTTTAATCAAGTGATTTTTTGTAACAAAGTAAATAATAAGGTATGTAATACATATGTAATGTAATAAGATTATGTGCCTGTACATTTTTGTAGTTTGCTCTTTGTACAGTCGAAAAATATGTACGCTCTTACGCTCAAGGACCATGACAAGACAAATCAACACAATAAGCGTGACAAGTCATTGAAAGTCTTCTTCTACTTCCAGGCTCTCTGCCCCATCTAGCACCTCATGGTAGACTCCTTCCCAAGTCACATGTAGCGTTTCATAGAAAATTTGTGCGAGTTTTAGTTCTTGGCGAAATTAATAAAACAAGTTACTGACCGGGTATCATACATTTAAATTTTAAAAAGCAAAATCAGTACGTCATTCGTGATTATTACTTCCCTCAAATTTAAAATTACAAGTAATTTACAAAATACTAGGCAATAACTATTTGTGCAAGTTTCAGCTCTTGGCGAAACTAATAAAACAAGTTACTGACCGGGTATCATACATTTAAATTTTAAAAAGCAAAATCAGTACGTAATTCGTGATTATTACTTCCCTCAAATTTAAAATTACAAGTAATTTACAAAATACTAGGCAATAACTATTTGTGCAAGTTTCAGCTCTTGGCGAAACTAATAAAACAAGTTACTGACCGGGTATCATACATTTAAATTTTAAAAAGCAAAATCAGTACGTAATCGTGATTATTACTTCCCTCAAATTTAAAATTACAAGTAATTTACAAAATACTAGGCAATAACTATTTGTGCAAGTTTCAGCTCTTGGCGAAACTAATAAAACAAGTTACTGACCGGGTATCATACATTTAAATTTTAAAAAGCAAAATCAGTACGTAATTCGTGATTATTACTTCCCTCAAATTTAAAATTACAAGTAATTTACAAAATACTAGGCAATAACTATTTGTGCAAGTTTCAGCTCTTGGCGAAACTAATAAAACAAGTTACTGACCGGGTATCATACATTTAAATTTTAAAAAGCAAAATCAGTACGTAATTCGTGATTATTACTTCCCTCAAATTTAAAATTACAAGTAATTTACAAAATACTAGGCAATAACTATTTGTGCAAGTTTCAGCTCTTGGCGAAACTAATAAAACAAGTTACTGACCGGGTATCATACATTTAAATTTTAAAAAGCAAAATCAGTACGTAATTCGTGATTATTACTTCCCTCAAATTTAAAATTACAAGTAATTTACAAAATACTAGGCAATAACTATTTGTGCAAGTTTCAGCTCTTGGCGAAACTAATAAAACAAGTTACTGACCGGGTATCATACATTTAAATTTTAAAAAGCAAAATCAGTACGTAATTCGTGATTATTACTTCCCTCAAATTTAAAATTACAAGTAATTTACAAAATACTAGGCAATAACTATTTGTGCAAGTTTCAGCTCTTGGCGAAACTAATAAAACTAGTTACTGACCCGCAGGTCGATCACGTAACGCATTGTATGTACGTACAGTCAGCATCAAAAGTAGCTACGCAAACGAAGACGTCAAAAGTCTGTATTAAAAGGGAATAAGAGCTTTTGACGTCTTCAATTACGTAGCTACTTTTGATGCTGACTGTACGTTAGGTAAATTTAACTGTCAGTTTTAATATGGAAAAATTACAGTTGCATTGTCCTAACGCGCGTTCGAAACGTTACGTGATCACCCCTACATAATATATTATTTTAAACAGCACATACGATACTCATAAAACAAAACAGTAATCAGTGAAATTACACGTAATTAAAAAAAAAATAGACAATAACTCTTTTTTCTGTATTAAATTAAAAAAAGCGGCCAAGTGCGAGTCGGACTCGCACATGAAGGGTTCCGTGCAAATTACACGTAATTAAAAAAAAACTACTTACTAGATCTCGTTCAAACCAATTCTCGGTGGAAGTTTACATGGTAATGTACATCATATTTTATTTTTATTTTATCATTCTCTCATTTTAGAAGTTACAGGGTGACACACACACACATTTTACCACTTTGGAAGTGTCTCTCGCGCAAACTATTCAGTTTAGAAAAAAATGATATTAGAAACCTCAATATCATTTTTGAAGACCTATCCATAGATACCCCACCCGTATGGGTTTGATAAAAACCCCTAAAACTTAATGTTTTTTTTCGATTTTTGTTTTAATGCGGTTCACAGAATACATCTACTTACCAAGTTTCAACAGTATAGCTCTTATAGGTTCGGAAAAAAGTGGCTGTGACATACGGACGGACAGACAGACAGACAGACAGACGGACAGACATGACGAATCTATAAGGGTTCCGTTTTTTGCCATTTGGCTACGGAACCCTAAAAACACTCAATACTTAACTCTTACAGTCATGTTTTGCAATCATCTAAATCAAATATCGAAGATTTTTCTCAATCATTTTTTTTTAAGCCTTGGCGATCCAAGAAAAACATAAATAATAGGATTCCCGAAAAATCGGCGTATAAAATTCAAAATACCGAAGTGTCAACCCTAGTGGCCGGATAAACCGGATATATAGAGTTTAGGTGATCACTTGAATGTTCCATGGAATTAGGTCTTGTAAAAAATAGGGTAGATAGAAGACATAATAAATAATAAAGCTGTCATACAAATATCGCGTCCTACTACGGCTGAACATAGAAGAAAAAAAAATAAAAACCAAAATCAATAAAATCATTAATATCTTTGTAACAAATGTACCTAGCGAGGTTGTAATTGCCTCTGAATATATGTCTTCGAAGGTTTTATCCAACACTTTAAACAACAGATAAGTTTAATTAATAATTTGCAATATATAAATGATTTTCGTAATTCTTAGGTGTCAGAAACAAGATTTTCAAAAATTTATTTCTCAAAAACTATTATATATTAGAAACGCGGGAGTTTTAGTCTCACATTTGTAATGATCTAAACTACAGTAATTTGTAATAAAACGGGGATGTCACTTTTTCGGCTTCTATAAAACACTGTGCGTACGCACGTAACCGTACGCAGAAGGTTTTTACTTTTGGGAGCAAAACACTTCTGCATTAGAACCAGAGCTATGTATATGCGCGTTAATCATTTTGAGACGTTTACTGGCGAGCAAAAAGAGACACTTGCGAAATTTAAGAGCCTCAGGAACTGCAGAAGGAAATATGCTGCACCAAGTAAACAAAAGGAGTCTGTACCCATTTTATTATAACTCAATAGTTATAACGGTACCCATTACATTACAAACATACGAATTTCAGCAATATATATGCATATAACATGCCCGCATACTTACTCAGACCTAGTCGTCCACGCTTGGTTGAGGTAGTTGACAGATATTGGAAAAATACTGTAGCTAAGTATGCCAATGAAAATAGGTATCTGAATAGGATATATTCTTCGGCTGTCTTGAATACCATAAGGGAGGCTCTACTCCCCTATTTTTACAAGCTTTATATTAACTTGACCTGTTCGTATGTAAGTAAGTTGTCCGTCAAAATTTGCAATCCATTTTTCAGTTACTTGCCGTTATCCGATTGAGCTGAAATTTTGGGTATTAGTATAGTTTGGATGACAATTCAATATTATGGTACCATCGAGCTGATCTGATGATGAAGAGAGAAGATGGCCATGGGAATTCAGTATTTAACCGACATAACCCCGTTGAGTTTGTGCTCGTTAAAATCGTCTCGTTGATGATGGTATACAGAAAAGTACAGTCGGCAATAAAAGCTTGTACCAAAAATTATTTTTTTGACAGAAACTTATTAACTTACAGTTTAGTTACAATTTCAATCCCAGGCAAATGTCTCCTCTGGGACGCTACATGTGTTAGCACTTTTGCTGCTTCGCACATTGGTCGCACCATACGGGCGCCTGGAGCTGCGGCTGAGCTGGCGGCAGTACGGAAGAGGGACAAGTACTCGGGTCTCTCAAATTATTTATTCGTTCCTCTTGCGGTGGAGGTTACTGGATGTTGGTGCGCAGAAGCCAAAATCTTTTTCAAGGAAGTGGGGCGCCGCTTACAAGAGAGAGGTCTCGATCCTCGCTCTGGGTCATTTTTAGTGCAAAGGTTAGCCATAGCTGTTCAGCGCGGCAATGCGGCAAGTGTGATGGGCACCTTTGCGCCTGGAGTGACCCGGGGCGGGTTATTCGACGCTTAATTATCAATGTTGCTGTTTTTATTATTTAATTTTAGTTTTAGGTATTGTATTGTTTTCTTCCTTGTTAAATGTGATATTAGTAATTATAAATAAAAATATTGTTATTATCCCAACTCGATATAAGAGTGTTACACACATACACACTTTATTATACGTTAATATAAGAGGGATATCATGCACCGAGACTTATCAATTTATCAAAAACGCGTTCTGAAATTGGAACTTTTTTAGCACGTTTCGGAATTGAGCCCCCTGACATGTAGAAAATACGCTACGCGCCTGCTACACAACTTCCTCGTGCTACGCCGCGCCGTAGAGGCAACTCAGTGCGAAATTTGTAATATATTGCCAGTTGCAGATTTTATTAAAAGTCCAGATCGTTTCTAAGACGAATAAACACAGGTCGTAAATTAAGAACTAAACGGATATATACTAAATAGGATAAACAGCGAATTTCACAATGTTTCTATCTTGTCTTGAGGCAGAGCTGCAGTCACCTCTATTATTTGATTCGCGGGTGCAAACATTTGTCTTGGCGGTGCAGGAGCCGAACCCGAAGCTACGGGCAGTTAGCCAACAAACAACAGCACCGAATATCCTAAAATCTTAACTTATTTACACTTACATTGACGACTATATCAGACAATAGTAGTTCCAGTTATCTCATAAATAATGTGTGCAAACTGTTACTTCAAAAACACACATATTTAAACGTGTTTTATTTCATACTACAAAACTGTGAATTGTATTAAAAGCACTTGAATTATATTAAAGGCTCTTTGGCACAGGCAAGCTCGGGATTTAACTTCATGAACTTTGAAATTTCACAAAATGTAATTGAGACATTGCAGCAACAATATTGAAATAACACGGGTTGTTGGTAAGTGAGGTGAGGCAACACAAAATGTACTCGTGATATTATTCCGGTAAAACCAGAGCTGGTAACTTGTTAAATACATTTCGTTTGGGTTTATGCTTATCAACTCGGTTTTATAAATATCACTTTTAGACACTGTGCGAGACCAATTATAACGAACTTAGTGCATTATTTGTGGTTAACGAACTTTATGTACCTCTAAAGAAATTTACATTTCACTTAAAACAGAGAAAATATACATGTTTTAAGTATATAAAGTAAACAGCGACTAATGGATAATTCCATTTACGTACATTAGTTTAAAAAGTAATACAATTTTTAGTTTAAGTAGGTACATATTAAGAAATAATTAACAACTTAGAAAAGTTGAAAAACCCCCGACACATTTTCATTTCAAAGTTCAATATCTCAAAACAAGCTAACATGTGGCATCGTAGCTTCTAAACGAATGGACCGATTTGAATGCGGTTTTTTTATCCGAAAGCAGCACGGGTATCACAAGACGGCCGCGACATACTCTCGAGCTCTCCCGCACTATCCGTCTCTCTCTAATTAGACCACTTGGAAAGAGACGGATAGTGCGCGAGAGCTCGAGAGTATGTCTCGGCCGTCTTGTAATAGCCGTGCAGTCGTGATCGAGATGGTTCTTAGCTACGTTTGAACAAAATCGGTTCAGCCGTATTTGAGATATTGAACTTTAAAATGAAAATGTTGGGGGTTTTAAAATTTTTCTATGTTGTAGTTATTTAAATCAATAAATATTTCAAAATTATTTTTTTTGGCATGTATGTTTGCTTTAATTTTGGTTACTAAATCTATTGCTGCTAACAAGGTACTTGATTCGGAGCGGAATCCATATTGATTTTTGGAGAGATAAATTTAGTGACAATAGGTCTAACGGATTGGTTTTATTTGTTTAATGCAGGTATATAAAGAGTTTGCGATAGTGAAATGTGATTCAGAGTCAACGTTACCGACAGCAATAGGCAGCATGGGTGTTGTGTGTTTCGGCAGCAGATCGGTTTGTTTTTTATCATTAATAGGATTTGCAATTTGCAATGAAAGTGGATCGAGCGAGCGCCGGGCTGGCGGGGCTCGGGCAGGCGCTGCGGGTATTTCGACGTAATTAAAACAAACAGGAGGAGGCTCGCACTCCTCTCTAATTGCGTTCGCGTGGAAATAATCACGAGAATTGTGACAACGGATAGTGCCCATTCGCGCGTATTAATCTCGTACGTTACGCATGTCATCGGCTCTGACGAGTGCTTTGCTTTCTGTTATAAATATTTTTCTTATAAATATAGTTTTCAAACTTTCATTTACAACAAACAAACATTTTATTTATTTATTAATTTATATTCAGAAAGTTGACTAATATTTAAATTAATTTTAATTTTAAACGCAAGGCTATTAGTTTTTAATCTATGTTTTTGCTGTCCCGAGGTTTTATTTGCTCGATGTAAAATGTTATCTATTCGAATGTTGTGCATTTGTAACTCATATTTCAAATATTGAATTGTAAACAGCTTTGTGTGAAGTGACGTCTCAGTCGAGACCACGAGCAAGAAAGGAGGGTTATGGTTTTCGAATGTATGCATGCATTTTCATTTCTTTTTCAGCTTATGCGGCTTGATGAATTTTAACATCCGTCGTTATATTCCTCTTAGTCGTGGGAATGACATACGGTAACATCATTTAATTTCACTTTTTCCATCTGAATTGCAAAGTCGGATGGCAGTCGACTCCGCAAAAAATGCAATGATTGGATTATAATTATTTTTAATTAACTGGGCTATGAGGTCTCTCAAAGCCAAATGTTAGAAAGCCTCTGCGATCTTGCAATTGTTTGATGTTGAATATTAAGCTGAAACCTTTATTGAAACGGAAACATTTCGGAGTAAGAGGCTTTATTCTTTCAAGGATTCTAAAACAAAGCTCTACTAATAATGTTTGCACAGAAGCATCTTTGTGACTTTAATGGGTACGTCTCTACTGAATGCGATGGTAGGTATAATTTGACGGGCGTAAACTTGAGTTTCAAAATGAAACTAACTATCTGCTAAATGTAGTTATAACGACTCGTTTCTTAATTGACCTCTGAAGAGTTGCGAAACGGGTCTAATTAGTGTTAGCTACGATAACGAAGCTGGTCGTGCATGGTAAGTTAAATGAACGACTACACTTGATAATATTTGTCTTCATATGAATTCCCTCATGGGATATACATAATTACAGTTGTGTAGTTTATCAATGAATTTGCAAGTGAAGTTAGGCACAGGCTGTTTGCGACTGTCGTGTGGTGCAAACAGCATTAAGGTAACGGTTCCGGTGAATCATGTAAACCTATTTTAGATTATTTTCTAGTATTTAGCCAATTACGTTATTTGAATCATTAAAATAAAAATATAAGTGCATTTTTGATGAAATAAGTACCTTTGCCATTACATTAGTTTTGTATCATCATAAATTTAAGAGTTAGACTCTTGTCGGGGTAGCTCCCTCTATCTGACTCAGTTTTTTATAAGAAGATTTAAATAATGTTTAATATAATATTATTTTTGCGGACAATCTTACACAAATCAACCTAGTCCCAAACTAAGCAAAGCTTGTACTATGGCACAATATAGCTAACTATTATATGGTTATTTAAACATTATATTTCAAATCGCGGTAATGTATGTATAAATGTTGTCTAATCTTATGTATGTATAGCGAAACAAAAACGTCTGCAACCTTAAACAGCGAAGCGTAGATTTGAGTGGAAGTTACCTGCGTTCTTACTACTATAAGTTGCGCTAAAGTAGTCTCTGTGCATAAACATTTGCCCTCCTATATATGTAGGAAAACAACAATTTAGGTCCTTATTGTACCCTATTAGCTACATTGATTTAGTTTTTAGACCAAACTATTGAGCGAACGAGCGTACACTAGCACGATTTTCCAGGCATAAAAAGCAATCGTAATTGCTAAAATGCTTGTTCTTTTGTCGTCGTGCATGAAAACGGAGAAACACACGATGAAAATGGAGAGAAAATGAATAAGATTTATCTTTATTATTTTTAATAACCAAAAGGGTAATTACGGTAATAAAAGTTTATAATACAACCATTATGGCAGGGTCCTGGTCACCTTTGTTTGGACTCTTAAAGATAAATTCCCGGCATCTTTGGACTCCCTTAATTGGCATCTTTGGATACATTACAAAAGCTCTAACGAAAGTAGCTTTACAGATAAAACGAGATACTAATAAAAGGAACTTGTAGAAGACAGTCTCCAATTTTGGCGATTTGCTGGAATGAATAAACAAGTAACATTTCCTGAAATATTTAGAACACATTTCATACAATCTGTCTGATTTTGCATTCATTAAAACTTGTATCATTCATATCTAACTCCCAGTCTAAGTAATAAGCTCACTTTATAACTAAACATAAAACTCTTGAAAGTACTTAAATGCTCCAATATACGGCCCCGATGCCCCTATCCAGATCGTGTGTGCAAATGGTGGTTATTTCAACAATTCTAACAGTTTGTTGGACCTAAATCTTCGGCTAGTGCTCGAGAGACGTTTTAAGTTCTTAGAGGCACTAACCGCACTAGGAGTGCCAAACTCTACAGACATCACGAATGGCCGCTTTAAGGTAGTTTTAGTGGGATTTCCGTATAATTCACGGCATTTTCTGTGCTCGACGTGACGATTTGTGAAATCTACTCGACTGTCTACGAAATAAGGCGTCTGCTGTGCAGACTTGGTTCATGGACTGTTACATTCCGATTTTAAAATACCTATGTTGTTGTTTTAGAGAAGCAGCAGACTAACAGCGAAACGGCTCAACCGACGAAGGTTTGTTTCATTCAACATAAGAGTATGGTTCAAATATTATCGAAATCTATATATACCTATAAACGTAAAAGTCCTGACTGACTGACTGACTGACTCACTCACTTAAATCAACGCCCAGCCGAAACCGTTGAACCTAGAAAGCTGATTTTTTCACAATAGGTAGTTTATGTAACGTTAGTACCCACTAAGAAGGGATTTTTGAAAATTCCACCTTCAAGAGGGTAAAAAGGGGGTTGAAAGTTTGTATGGGGATGTAGTCAAATCTTAAGTGAGAAACTTGAAACTTTGTGTATAAACTCCTTATTAAAAAACAAGAAAAGTGTTTTGAAAAACTCCACCCTCAAAGGGATAAAAAGGAGGTTGAAAATTTATTTGGAGACGGAGTCAAATTTTAAGTGAGAGACTTGAAACTTTGTGTATAAACGCCGTATTACAAAAAGAAAAGCATTTTTAGGGTTTTGGAAAATTCCACCTTCAAAGGGGTAAAATGGGGGTTGAAAGTTTGTATGGGGATGGAATCAAATTTTAAGTCAGAGACTTGAAACTTTTTGTATGGACTCCTTATTACAATACAAGAAAAATAATTTTTGGGTTTTGGAAAATTCTACCCTCAAGGGGGAAAAGTGGGGGTGAAAATTTGTATGTAGCTACCTAAACCGCTGTACCGATTTAGACGAAATTTGGTGTAGAGTTAGTTTGAGTTCCGTGGAGGGACATAGGATAGTTTTGGTCCCGGAAATGGGGGTGAAATTTTGGATGGAACCGATTTAGATGAAATTTGGTATAGAGATAGTTTTGAGTCCCGGGAAAGGACAAAGGATAGACTTCATCCCAAAAATGATCTCCTAAGGAGGTGAAAATTTGGAAAGAAATCAGCCTTCAAGGGAAAATAAATTGCTGAAATTTTGTATGAAGCTACTTAAACTGCTGGCGATTTAGATGAAATTCGGTAAAGAGATTGTTTGAGTCCCAGTGAAGGTCAGTATATTTTTATCCCGGAAATCATTCTCTAAGGGGATGAATTGGGGGTTGAAAGTTTGCAGGGAGCTAAGATATAAAAGAGTTCCATGCGGACGAAGTCGCGGGCAGAAGCTATATCACATATATGCCACAAGTAGGTTACAAAATCATATTGTAAGGTGCATATTTTTTCCCATTATTAAATTGACATTTCAGTTGAATAATCTTTGCGACTCACTTTCACGTAAATTAAAAAGTATTTTACACTTTTTGTATTATCAAAGTCGCATTTTTACAACCTTCCTTTGATTTCTAGCTACCGATATAAGAAATGGTTGGAGCCCGTCCGCGTTTGTTTATTTTTGTACAGCTAACCTAACTTCCAAAAATCATATTATCACATTTGATTTTTGGAAGTTAGTTTAGTTACCTTTAGTATATTTTTAAACTTAATGGTGGGTTAGTTAAAATTATTATTGTTAATAATTAATTGTCATATTAGTCATTTATGAACAACTAGCTTTTAACATCGACTTCGTTGGTGTGAAATTTTATACTAAATGCCAGGACCAATGTCATCTCCTTCGGGTTGTAATGTTCTCGCAATAAAAAGTACATGATGTTTTAATACAGATTATGAACTACCTGTGTTGCCTAATTGCACCCAAATATCTTCAGCGTGATTGGTAATTACTACCCAGAGATCTCACCATCCAAACTTTCACATTTATAATATTGTAGTTAGGATTTAACTAATTGAAATTTGTTTTATCAATCAAGACATAAAGGGTTTAACCTCACCGAAGCTTTTCAACTTGTATGTTAACGGGCTGATAGAGGAGCTCAGCAGAATGCCGGTCGGGTGTTATGTCGACGGTGTTATCGTGAACAACATAAGCTACGCCGACGATATGGTGCTGCTGACCCCCTCTGTCAGTGCACTCAGGAAAATGCTGAGTGTCTGTGAGGCCTACGCAGAAACTCACGGTCTAGTATACAACTCCAAAAAGAGCGAAGTCCTAGTCTTCAAGTCAAACAAAATGAACCCTAAGCATGTGCCCTCTATAGTTTTGAACGGTATTTACCTACAGAGGGTTTCACAGTTTAAATACCTTGGGCACTATTTGACAGAGGACCTTAAGGACGACCTCGATTTGGAGAGGGAACGGAGAGCGTTAGCGGTCAGAAGCAATATGTTGGCCCGTAGGTTTGCCCGTTGTTCAAAACGAGTTAAAATCACCCTTTTAAAGGCCTTGTGTCAAGTATTCTGCACGGGTAGCCTATGGGTCAGCTACACGCTGAAGGCCTATAATGCTCTTCGGATCCAGTATAATGATGCCTTCAGAATCCTGTTGAGGTTGCCACGGTTCTGTAGCGCGTCGGGGATGTTTGTCGAGGCGCGTACCGACGACTTTTATGCGATAAGGCGAAAGCGGGTTGCATCTATCCTAAGCCGCATCCGACGCAGCGACAACAGGATACTGAAGGTCATCGCTGATAGATCAGACGGTTCCATCCTGAGTACCTGGGTTAAAATTATTAATTAAGATACCTACCTAGACATTCTCTTGACATTTTCACATATTATGTACCTATTGCTCTGTTGACGTTTTTCTTGAAATCAGTAGTTAATTAAGAAACCTTGACATTTTCACATCTGCACTTCTGTTGACATTTTTATAATTATTTAATATGAATTAAAGTAGCACTGTTTTAGATAAATAATCTGAATGTACCTATATTATATTGTATTGTATTGTATGGAATGGAATGTTCTGAAATAAAGATATTTTATTTTATTTTTATTTATAAAAAAAAAATACATCCGAATTGAGAACCTCCTCTTTTTTTGAAGTCGGTTAAAAAAACAATCAAAAGTGTATTTTATTGTGTTTTCTGTATTGGCATGTACTTTTACGATAAGCAAATCAACATCTGATTCTGATTTGTTGAAGTGTTTGTGTACCTACGGAAAGGTTCTGGGATTGGAGATGTTTTTTGGTTGTTACTACTAAATAATTCCGTCTTAATTTCGATAAGTAAAAATTTCTGTCCTGGTTGAAAGTTCTGGTTTGCTTGAGATGATAATAAAAATAAATCAAACATTTATTCTGCAAATAGGCCACAAGGGCACTTATACATGTCAATCAATAATTTACAATGAAAAAATATATAATCTTACAACAACAATAATTTGGAAGTTGCAGTTTAACAGAACTAAACGTCACTAAACGAAAACAATATTACAAAAAAATTACCATTACGTTAGATACAAAGTCAAATACAAATCAGAATTAACAAGAAGTTGTGATATTATTTTATATCCCAGAGATGTATTAAGGTCTCTGAGCGTTCAGATACAATTAATAATTATTATTCTAATGATCTTAGAGATGTATACAGTCTCTAAGCGTCAAATCACAAAAATAGGTAAGTACATTACTAATATTATATTAGAGATGTATATGGTCAATAACGATAAAACCAGTCAAGAACAGGATGATGATATGAATGTTAATGGCTATTTAATGTAGGCCAATATGGTGTATGCGGGAGGCAGTGTCATGCCATGCGCATATTACGCCGATCGGCAACCGTTGAGCAGATTAGCTCCGAGCATAGAGCTTGAGCGTGGCGAAGAGAGTAGAGCGGCGAGGTGCGGGCGTCGGTCGAGCCTGCAGACGGCGCAGACAGTGCGGCGAGCGGCAGCGGCGGCGGCGGCGCGGGGGGCCGCCCGGCGCGCCGCCGCGATGCTGCGCGCCTCTCAGTCGAGACGCGAGTCCCGCCCGCCCTAGCCGCCCGTAGCGTCGCCCGCCCGACCGCCTGCCGCGAGTCCCGCGACATTAACCACGCGATACTAGATTCCTTCATATTGCTTTCCGACTTCGATCAAAGCCTACCTCTCCAATTAAACGAATACTTTCTTATCACCGTCTGAAACTCTTTAAGATTATCCCCACCGCCACGCGTCTCTATAGACGTTAAGTATTTTCGAAGCTTTCAGATGGACCGGAAGGGGGGCGGGAGGGCTGACGGATTCGGAGGGTCGCGGGGCGCAGGCCCCTCGCGACGCGGGGTTAGTAGGTTCGCGATGTCGCGTCGTTGTCGGTCGGAATGCATTCGCGGACGTAAAGCAGTGACCTAAGGTGCCGTCGCGTTTCTCACCTGGGTCCCATCCTTGACTTAAACAAATAGTTTCTCACAATTCCCCTTTTTTATTTTGAGTTCATTATTACCGTTCCAAAAGTTGTATAGAATTGTTATTCGGTCAGGCGAATCTAGATGCAAGGTCAAACCTGGCCTAGGTGTCAACGAACCCTTCATCAGGTGCTTACGTCAGGTCGATGACGTCGAGGTCGTTGATTTAATGACGTCTTAAAAATAAATTCGAGTCAAGTAAATTTAAACGGTTTCGAAATTAAGTCGGCCCGGTCTTAATGTGATTAGTAAATGGCACAATTTATCACTATTTTATACCGGATTTTTTCGAGTGTCTACAAAGTACGGAGACGGAAGTGTGCAACGAGTGGCAGAGAACAGCGAGGCCGCGGCGTTAACCCTGCCCGAATTAGTGCAGCGGACGAGACTAAAATAGCGGTAGTCGGCGTGTACGGTTACATGCGCTGCGACGCGTCAATGTCGGCGCTCGGCACGCTGGGGCACGGCTGGTCGCAGCGGCGGCTCTGGGGTAAGCTTACACTGCGTCTGATTGTAGCGAGCTGGACCCGGCCCTATATGTGGAGGAGGCGCGCTCCGCCGCCGCCCGCCGCGGAAGCCGCTGCCGCCGCCGCGCCGTGCCGCGCCGCCTCGTGCCGCGTCCGCCCTCGCACCTCACACGAAAACCTATTTTCGGGCTCATCTGTTTCACAGTATACACGCTACATTTTACTCGTTTCTAAATATATCCAGTAAGCGTGTCTATGATGCCAACAAAAGACGAATTTTAATTACACTGATTTTTATTGTATGTAATCTCGATTTCACCTTGGTTTACATCAATATTTCAAGAATTGTGAATTTTGTACAGACCAGCTGAAGACGAAGAATTAAATTATGCCGAATGGAAGATGTTAATTATAAAATACAATTCATTTGAAGACGAAGTGGTTGGGAAAATCATGAAAGTGTTAGCGTTGTTCGCTTTAGCTGGTTGACTTCGGGTCAAATTGTAATTATTATATCATTTGGTCCCCTTCAACCAGCTGTAGTTGACATCTGCTTCACTTTCCTAGCGCGCCCGAGAAGATTTGCTTTAACAGTTCCTGTGACAAGTTACTACGAGAAGCGATTAAATAAATCTTGCGTATAACGCAACGTGACTGATGTGACGTTGGTTGATACGAATGTTTGACAGGTTTGCGTCCTGTGCCCTGTTTATTTTAACACCGACTGAAATGTAATTTATTTTTATTTCCAGCGTGTAAATTGTTTGCCAGCTAAAAACGTAAATACATTTCGTGATTAATAATTGTACCTATAAATTGAGTAAGAGAATGAATAGTTAACCGTTTTTATTTAATCAAAACACAATCACGTATATACTGAAATGAAATAAACAAAGAATTTCGCAACGTATTAGAAAGGAAACGGCTATTTAACTGAAGATTAGCAAAAGCCATAATTACAAAATTTTACAAAAACACCCTCATTGTGGTTTCCTTGGCTAAATTATGTTGCTAGCTAGTCTAGCTACCCGCGCAGCTCCGCTCCCGTATTGCACAGAACCCAGGAGAACCCAGAAGCCGCGTGATAAACTATAGCTTATGACCATCCTCTAGGTCCATTCTATGTACCTACTGATGAAAGAATTTTTTAAATCGGGTGATTTGTACCATATATTACCCCCTACATACAAACTTACAATCCCACAGACTTTCTTCCTTATAATATCGGGTACTGGCTGCCCGCGCGGCTTCGCCCGCTTATTACAGAACCCAGGTGGAGGAGCGGGACAAAGTACTCGTATATCCTATGTCCATCCTAAAGGTCCATTCTATACAACGGTGAAAACATTAATGAAATCGGATGACTACTTAGTTCCGGAATTACCCCCTACAAGCCCCCTACAAGCCCCCTACCTACTAACTTACGAAGCTAAAATCTCACAGACTATTCCTCTTTATTGCATTAATATATGTAGATTCATATTAAACATATTTTTATTATTTTTTTTAGATCAAGTTTACGGAGCAAACATAAAATGGTTATAATAAAAAAAACAGATAACCAGCACGCATTAATTAACAAAAAAATAATGTGAATAATTTAATTACGAACAAAGTAAGCTAACACCAAATTCGAAATAATTGAATTCAAATTATGGTTGGCAAAGCACTTAACAAAACGTTAATTACATGATTATAAGCAGGAGGTCAATATGAGATATACAGTTCGTAATCCAATATGTTTCGCGCCCTCTTTTTGAGACATTAGATCGACTTGCGCGGAAGTGAAAACGGAAAACACATTTAATTAAAATTTGTGAGATTTATTTTTCATTGTAACCCACTCTAAGATTCAAGTTTTAAAGTCCAATTGCTATTCCTGTTTGATCGCTATAACGCGCCCCGTGCAACACATCGTTTCTTATTTGCGAGATTCGGTGTATCTCTGCGGGGCTAGCACAAC
Organism: Epinotia brunnichana; assembly: GCA_963854355.1. Taxonomy (NCBI): domain Eukaryota; kingdom Metazoa; phylum Arthropoda; class Insecta; order Lepidoptera; family Tortricidae; genus Epinotia; species Epinotia brunnichana. The sequence goes on along the minus strand of OY977939.1, from coordinate 14,291,203 downwards.
TGACGCCGTGAGCCGCGAGCGTGACGCGAGACGAGATGATCTACCCTCATCTTTATTTGAAATCGGGTGGGCGGGCGAGACAGGGTAGTCGCTGAGTCGCGCGCGACGTAACATGGCAGCAAGTTGTGCTAGACGTACTGGGAGCTTGGTGTACTAAAAACTTTGACCCCCATCGTTAAAAAAAAACCATTGTAAAGCAGCATTAGGATCAACGCGCCACTGCACTGGCCAAAGAGATAGATGATGCATTACCTTATTTGATGTTTTTGTAAGCTTAATTACAAGTAACGTGTCACGGACGGACGGACAACAAAGTGATCCTATGAGGGTTCCGTTTTTTCCTTTTGAGGTACGGAACCCTAAAAATGAGTCGAACCAAGCCAATAAGCAAAGTGCATCGATAATAAATACATGGCCAGAATGACACTTACATTTAAAGCATGTACATATAAGGAAGGACCAACCAGCTACATTTTTACTTTTTTGTACTCGTCGATTAAATCTGTGTATTAAGATTTCATAGAGAATACTACAACGTCACGTTGTAGTCCATGTTACTGTCGAAACAATCGAAATAACTGTTTCGATACGCTCCAGACAACCGAAAAAAATTTGAAAATAGAACTAAAATAAATTCGACCAATCACGTGGCTGCTTTACCGAACTGTAATGAATTGGACCAATAGAATCGCTTTGATTATTGAGTTTACTCGTTGATGTCGTACGCTCGTTGATGTGTTTTAAGATATCAACGAGCGTACGAGCGATAGGCTGCACTTCGTTTCAACAGTATCGAGTTTGTTTAATTAGTTCAGTTGACTCGTAGAAAATTAATTTTAATGAACTCGTCAAAAAGTATTGTTCACAATAGTGTTATAATCAAGCTTTTTAATCTCGTACCTTACTTAGGCCACTCAGCAAGCTTCGTGGCCTAAACACGGTACTCGACTAAAAGCTCTCTATTTTAACACGATTGTGAAATAGTACATTACTTACCTAGGGCGGTTAAACAAAGAATGTCTCAGATCGCAGGTATTTGACGCCCGAGCTGAAGGCAAGGGCGATAAATATGCGCTCTGAGGCTTTCTTTATTACCGCCCGTGGTGAGTACAAAATTTTACGTCTCTATCTGGCCAGGAAGTGGGGTTTTCCGCACGCATAGCGTGCGGTAATTCCTACTTTATGGCCAGGTATGACGTAAAATACTATTACAGCACAACTACGAGTACATCTTCATTTCGATACGATATCTTGTTTCTGATACAATGGGTATATGCCTCAAATGTAAAACTGTCAAGTCTAAGAGTTGATAATATGTCGATCGATAAATGTTACAAAAACAACAATTGTAGTACGTGTACTAATTGTTTATATTATAGTAATCACTTACACCAATTCAGTGCAGTCGATACAGTGCTGGATGTTTATCCGTCTAAACTCTAAAGGATCACAGTCAATCTGACTAATTTAAATCCATTGATTTACTTAGTTAACGATAGAAACCTACGACCACGACAAATGCGAAACGCCTTACAACCAGAATAGGCGTTTGTTGAAAATTTAAGTCTGATAGTTTTTATTATAAACCATTAGCGACAGAAATCTACTGCTTCGTAAAGTGAAAAGTGGGATATGAAAATTTTATGTGAACTTTGAGTTGAAATTGTTATAGTGTGCGAATAACACTACAATTCTAACATAATATAGTTTAAACAGGTACGATACTGTAATCTAGCATTTATCAATATATGTTCCACAATATTTATCAATATATCTTCCTATTATAAAACTTAACTGTTTTTAACCCCTGACTGAAAAAGAGGGGTGGTATAAGTTTGAAGTGTCTGTGTGTCTGTCTGTGGTATCGTAGCTTCTAAACGAATGGACCGATTTGAATGCGGTTTTTTTATCCAAAAGCTGACGTGAGTTATGTTCCAACAAAATCGGTTCAGCCGTTTTAGAGATAAAGAACTTGAAAGAAGAATGAAAATGTCGGGGGTCTTTCAACGTTTCTAAGTCGTAGTTATATTGTCCATTGTTTTATTATGCAGTCGTTTTGTATAATAAGTATCCTCACATTGTTTGAGAAAAGCTCTATACAGGGTGGAAAGTTAAAACGGGGCAGTAAGGGCAGCTACTAGATCCCTTGCCGCCACGCAAAAATGGCATTAGGATTTCATTCCTAACTTTTTAAGTGATGACAATCTACATTCACAGATTTTTGAAAAAAAGTACAGTCAGCGAGAAAATCATCAATTTTGACGAAATTTTTTTTTGATGCCATTCGATCCCATTCCTATTAAGGGTCAAAACACTCTTTGGGACCGACTAAGGTTTGACTACTACAACGACCAGAAATCAAAGAAAACTTTTTCCATACAGTTAGTATGGGAATCCCATTTTTTAACTTTCCACCCTGTATATTTTGGCTTGGCGGAAATCGAGATTGCCTGACTCGTCTTTTGTCAACCACCTCACCATCCCTTACTTCCCACGACTCGCGGTAATAACGTACACCGTAACCTCCACACATCCTTTTCAGATATTGGTTCTGTGTGAAATCGCATTTATTACAATTCATTATGTACAACCATTAAATAGGATTGATAGTTAAATACATGTATCTCAAATGATTATTTTTGGTAACAGCCATACTTTCTGTCACATTTTCAGGACAAGTTTTTATTTCCAACTGTTTTTTTTCTAATGAATACAATTGTAAGAAGTCCGAGAACGACGGGGTTATTATGTGTAGTTTAGGAGTTCTTCTGGACTTCTCCTGTCTCCATCATCACTTCATCAGATCAGTTAGATGGTAACATAATATTACATTCCTACTGATCTCACACAAATATGCCACAGCTCAATCGGATACCAGCAAGTGGTTGAAAAATTATCGCGATTTTGCTGAACTTTGTGACGTTGTTTTCATACAATACCTACTAGTATTTCTAGACGCTATAATTGGAAGATTGTTTTAATTTACGCTGTATAAATAATTAAAATTTTAATAATTTACGAATGCTTTGCCAAATGCCTAAGTTAAAAAAAGGGAACGAACTGCATATAAATTCACGTAGGAATAATAAAAACCGGCCAAGTGCGAGTCGGCCTCGCGCACGAAGGGTTCCGTACCATTCTCAATAAAAATATTAATTTTATTTTGTTTTTAGTATTTGTTGTTATAGCGGCAACAGAAATACATAATCTGTGAAAATTTCAACTCTCTAGCTATCACGGTTCTTGAGATACAGCCTGGTGACAGACAGACGGACGGACGGGCAACGAAGTCTTAGTAATAGGGTCCCGTTTTACTCTTTGAGTACGGAACCCTAAAAATGCCCGTCAAGGTTGTCATTTAATCAATAAATAAATAAATATTTGCGGATAATCTTACACAAATCAACCTAGTCCCAAACTAAGCAAAGCTTGTACTATGGGTACCTACTAGACGAAGATAAACATACTTATATGGATTAATAAATACTTAAATACATAGAAAGCATCCATCACTCAGAAAAAAAATTCGTGCTTATCACATCACACAAGTAAATGCCCTTAGGTACCGGGATTCGAACCCAGAACCTCTTGCTTCGTAGGCGAATCACTACCAACTAGGCTAAAGCGGTCGTCGATTAGCAACAGTATTTGATGTTATAGCCCATACAGGCCTGATTCAGTGAATTACATAAAATTAATGTATTTACTATACTTACTGAAAGTTGTACCCCTAGAAGTTATACAAACTATTAAAAGTCCGTAAAATTTGTACTCACGTATAAATTAAAATACGTGAGCACTAATTTTACGGACTTTCGAAATTTTTCATCGATCGGCGTGCGATTCCACGACTGGAAAATACACACTGACAGTGACGATTAATGCTACCAAACATAAAAAAAAAACAAACGATTCGTTCAGAAAGCGCATAATTAGAGTGAACAAGAAGAGAAGTTTTTATCAATGTAAACCCAGGAATTAAAGAAATCCACGGTACTTATTACGTTATTTCTTTTACATATGAATTAATGAACTGATTAAAATAATTTCCAAATTGTGATAAAAGAGGTTTAAATATTTTTTGCTCAATACCCGCATGTTGATATCCAGATAACCACTCAAGTTTGAAGGACGCTACTCAAACTAAATGTAATTATAAGAGCAATATACACCAAATTTTCTTGATACTAGATTAGAATAAACGAATTAATTACATTTTAACCAACAGCACTATTTCAGCAACCAATTAAGCTCCGACTACGATACAACTATTTTGAGTTGACTATCGTCGTCCTCTAGTCGCCATTGTCTCAGTTCGTACACTTAAAATTTTAAAGCTTTAGCAAAAAAGGGAAAATCTACAATACGAGATTTAGTTTGCTACGGCCCACATCGTAGAATAAAACTTGTTGAATTGAACACTGATTATTAAAATAATTGTACTTGAGGAGTATCCCTACTCCCGCAGGTTTGTAAATATTTTAATTTACATATTTCCTTTTTAGGGTTCCGTACTCAAAGAGTAAAACGGGACCCTATTACTAAGACTTCGCTGTATCTCAAGAACCGTGATAGCTAGAGAGTTGAAATTTACACTGTTGCCGCTATAACAAAAAATACTGAAAACAAAATAAAATTAATATTTTTATTGATAATGGTACGGAACCCTTCGTGCGCGAGTCCGACTCGCACTTGGCCGGTTTTTTTTCCATATTTTAGAATCAGGTTCCAGATTAGATGAGAGCCGTTCTCAAGACAGGTGTTTCAACCTCGTTCCTTACCCTGTAACATTTAATTAGTAGTTCGGTTACTTTAATGTGTTTTAACAAATGGTCAATGTAGGACTAAGACCCGGTTCCCACTATATCGTCTGTCGGGACGTTTTTTTATCGTGTGTCGTAGTGGCAGAACCTTTTCAACCGACGAAAAAAACGGAGGAGGTTCTCAAGTCGACGCGTATATATTATATTTTTTTTTATGTATAACCACGCATAACTTTTTACAGAGTAGTTCGATTTGGATAATTCTTTTTTAGTTGGAACGGGTATACCCCGAAGTTGGTCCCATATAAATTTGGAAAAAATAAACCAACCTTAAGGGTAGGAAAACAGGGGATGATTGATTTTTCGTCGGTTAAAACTTTGTTTTTAAAGTAAATTATATATGAAGCTGTTCAATCTTGTCGGACACCAACTTGTATGAGGCGCCGACACCCGATTAAAAATCGTCCCGACAGACGACATAGTGGGAACGAGCTCTAAATCTATATTTTCACTTCACGTACTCGAAAAGTGTGTCATATTAGGCTTAAATAGCAAGCGGGGCTAAAGAAGTACATTTAGCCCCTAGGGAAAATATGTATATATATTTCTGATATACAAAACATTTTAATTTGACGAATCAAAACACTTCGCCGTAATCCATCCATCACAAAGGAACCTTTAAAAAAACATTTGTATTTGCTATCAATTAACCAGAAAACAGCTGATATTAAAACGAACAATCAGGGAACAGAAATATTTTCTAACATTACGCGTTTTTATGCCCTAATTCACTATCATTGAAAAAAATAAACGCCTCTGACCGTCTATAGCCGCATCCAAACGTTCAAGCTTGGTTGACTGCATTTTTTATATTTTCGTGCAAAATTTCATCCAAGTCGGTGATTGAGTAACAAACATCAAAACTTTCGCATTTATAATTTATAAATATATTATAAATGCGGAAGTTTATTATATATTATTTATTTATCTCACTAAAACTTAAACGCTAGTTTTACAAAATATGTTCCGCCAAACTGAGGAGAGTTTTTTGGCGGCTAATACGCTCGTTACCACTGTTCTTCATATTAGAAATAGAAATAGAATAGAAATAGAAAATTTTATTGTATAAAACCGTGTAAGTACAAAGGTAGAAGCATGATAGTATGGGTTCCAACAGTTTTACCCTTTTCAGGCATACAATTTTGTAAATCTTAACCTAGTTACAATTTTATTTATAAAAATTATATTATTATATGTATGTACCTATATACAGTGTGTTACCGGCATGCGGGCTTTTTTAAAGTAGAGTAAAGTAATATAGTTCTTTAACTTAACCATGACTTCAATTTAATTAATAAAGTAAAATTCAGCCTTTATTAATTTTCTAACAAAATTTAAATTGCCAGCAATGTACAGCAAAGTAAATTGACAAGTAAGTGTAAACAGTGACAGCTCTTCATACTTTGTTTAGTGCGACGCCATACACGTAGTTCATTGATGGTTCGGATTTTGGAAATTTAATTGTATAGTTAACTAGCTGTTGCCCGCGACTTCGTCCGCGTAGAACATGTTATCGTCTAAATGTTCGTTTAAGGAATGAATTTATAAAACATTGAAATTAGTATTGTAGTCTTTTAGTAAACAGTCTAAAACCGAAGTTACAAATCCTATACTTTAAAAATGTCCTGCTCTCCATACATACTCTGAACACCCCTATATTCCCCTTTAGGGGATGAATTAAGAAAAACGCTGGAATGAGTTATGTAGTCTTTTAACAAACAGGCTAATATCGAAGTTACAAATCTCATACTTTAAAATTTTCTTGCTCTGCATACAAACTTTGAACCCCTTCGATTAACGCTTTTCGGGGAAAAATTTTAAAGAAAACACTAAGTTTTTTTATTGTAATAAGTATTTTTTTACAAACTATCAAGTATCTAGCTCAAAAATGTGTTTCCCATACGAGCCTTGCACCCTTTTTTAACCCCTTAAGGGGTGGAATTTTCCAAAACGATGTCAGTACTTTTTTTATATTTTAATAAGTAATCTTTCTACAAAAATATAAGTTTCTACCTAAAAAAAGTTTCCCCCACACAAACAGTGCACCTCTTTTCCCCCTCTTAGGGGTGGAATTTTCCAAAACACTGAAAGTAATTCACGTATATTTGTATTCTAATAAATAATATTTCTACACTATTTCAAGTGCTAGAGGCTCAAAAAAAAAGTTACATACATACATACATACAATCACGCCTTTATCCCTAAAAGGGGTAGGCAGAGCACATGTAACTTGTGTTCCAGTGCCACTTTTAGCATAACTGTGGGGTATAAAAGATCGACAAAATGTGATGTCGCAGTGATAGGTTGCTAGCCCATCGCCTACAACACACTTCAACCCTGTTCCTTTAGTCGACTCTTACGACACCCACGGGAAGAAAGGGGGTGGCGCTATTCTAACTAGACACCACACTGGTCAAAAAAAAGTTTCCTCCATTTAAACTCACCCCTTTTTATCCCCCTTAGGGGTCGAATTTTCCAAAACGCTGATAGTACTTTATTTGTATTGTAATAAGTAATTATTCAACAAAGTTTTAAGTCCCTCGCTAAAAAAAATATTTTCTTCATGCAAACTTTGCACCCCCTTATAAACCCCTAAAGGGTCGAAGTTTTAAAAATGCTCAAAGTTTTAAATTTTAATTAGTAAGCATTCTACAAAATTGTAAGTCGGCTAAAGAAATGTTTCCTCAATGTCCTGCTCTCCATACATACTTTGAACACCCCTATATTCCCCTTTAGGGGATGAATTAAAAAAAACGCTGGAATGAGTTATGTAGTCTTTTAACAAACAGGCTAATATCGAAGTTACAAATCTCATACTTTAAAATTTTCTTGCTCTGCATACAAACTTTGAACCCCTTCGATTAACGCTTTTCGGGGAAAATTTTTAAAGAAAACACTAAGTTTTTTTATTGTAATAAGTATTTTTTTTACAAACTATCAAGTATCTAGCTCAAAAATGTGTTTCCCATACGAGCCTTGCACCCTTTTTTAACCCCTTAAGGGGTGGAATTTTCCAAAACGATGTCAGTACTTTTTTTATATTTTAATAAGTAATCTTTCTACAAAAATATAAGTTTCTACCTAAAAAAAGTTTCCCCCACACAAACAGTGCACCTCTTTTTCCCCCTCTTAGGGGTGGAATTTTCCAAACCACTGAAAGTAATTCACGTATATTTGTATTCTAATAAATAATATTTCTACACTATTTCAAGTGCTAGAGGCTCAAAAAAAAAGTTACATACATACATACATACAATCACGCCTTTATCCCTAAAAGGGGTAGGCAGAGCACATGTAATTTGTGTTCCAGTGCCACTTTTAGCATAACTGTGGGGTATAAAAGATCGACAAAATGTGATGTCGCAGTGATAGGTTGCTAGCCCATCGCCTACAACACACTTCAACCCTGTTCCTTTAGTCAACTCTTACGACACCCACGGGAAGAAAGGGGGTGGCGCTATTCTAACTAGACACCACACTGGTCAAAAAAAAGTTTCCTCCATTTAAACTCACCCCTTTTTATCCCCCTTAGGGGTCGAATTTTCCAAAACGCTGATAGTACTTTATTTGTATTGTAATAAGTAATTATTCAACAAAGTTTTAAGTCCCTCGCTAAAAAAAATATTTTCTTCATGCAAACTTTGCACCCCCTTATAAACCCCTAAAGGGTCGAAGTTTTTAAAATGCTCAAAGTTATAAATTTTAATTAGTAAGCATTCTACAAAATTGTAAGTCGGCTAAAGAAATGTTTGCTCCATACAAATGTTGCACCCACTTTTAACCCTCTTAGGGGTGGAATTTACTTAAACGCGGAATATACTTTTTTTGTATTTTAATAAGTAATCGTTCTACAAACTTTTAAGCTTCTATTTCAAAAAAACAACCCCTTTTAACCTTGCAACCCCTTTTAACCCTCGTAGGGGTGGAATTTTCCATAACGCTGAAAGTACTTTGTTTGTACTCTAATAAGTAATATTTCTACAAAGTTTTAAGTCTCTTACTAAAAAAATAAAGTGTCCCCCATACAAAATTTGCACCCCTGAAAGCACTTTATTTGTATTTTAATAAGTAATCTTTTTACAAATTTTAAAGCTTCTATCTCAAAAAAGAGTTTCCCTCATACAAACTTTGCAACCCTTTTTTACCCCCTTAGGGGTGGACTTTTCCAAAACGCTGAAAGAACTTTATGTGTATCCTAATACGTAATCTTTTTACAAAATTTTAAGTCTCTAGCTCAAAAAAAAAAGTTTTCCCAATACAAACTTTGCACCCCTATTTTACCTCCTTCGGGGTGAAATTTTCCAAAACGCTGAAAGTACTTCATTTGTATTTTAATAACTAATCTTTCAACAAAGTTTTAAGTCTCTAGTTCAAAAATAAAAGGTTCTCCATACAAACTTTGCACCCTATTTTACCCCCTTAGGGAGGGAATTTTCAAAAATCCCTTCTTATCCCTAGCTTACGTTATAAAAGCAACCTACTGTGCAAAAATCAACTCTCTAGCCCCAGTAGTTTCGGCTATGCGTTGATGAGTGAGTGAGTAAGTGAATAAGTCAGTCAGGACATAGGCTTTTATATGTATAGATTTACATAAATATGATTTGCTCATACAATGTAAACAATTGCTAATGGAACATATTATTAGCAGTTTTAATAAATGCCCGCGTGCCGGTAACACACAGTATATAGTATAGGAAGGATTTTAAGTCACGGCAAAAAAACATGTTCAAATGTCGCCTTTAACGAAAGTTTGTTTCCTTAACTATTGTGTCTCCCAGGTCGTTGCGGTGCCGACTTTTGCGCTAACGGTTTGATGGCTTTAGCTGATATTTTTTAGCGAGAGCCGACCTTGGTTTTACGAAAACGAGCCTTCCGAGGCATGTGCTTAAAGTCGCTTGTGCCTGATATAGTGATATCGATTGAAGGTAGTGAAGCTTTCTGGAGCCCGCACGCGAGGGAAGGATCGTAACGCGCGGCGCACTTTGATATTATAACGAGATTACTCAAGGAACCGCTAACGGCCTGTTTGACTACTACCCGATACCTACTAAACCATCCAGCGGCTCCAAAGCCAAAAGGAGTTGCGTTCGTTTCGCGTCATGCCGCGATGAGTTCAAGCTAATGAAGCTAATGAACACTCATTAAAAAGATGGAAGCAGCGAATAAAACACTAACTTTGGTCAAAATTACAATCTAAATGCTCATTTGCTCATAGTGCAGTACTCGTACCTAGTAGATGTGCGACGGACGTGCAAGCAAAATTGATAGGATATTGGAATTGAAATAGAATGTGAGAAAACTGTCTTATATACTACATATGTGAGTGCATTTTAGAAATGAGTATGTCTCTGGCTATCTGCGTTCTGAATTTAGTGACGCGAAAATTTGATTGCTTTCTTGTCATTTGAAAATATATTTCGTCGATTATTTTCAAAATGGATAAAATTGAACAAAGAGCGGTCATAAAGTTTCTTTATATGAAGGGCATGAAGGCGATAGATATTCATGACGAGTTACGAGTAAAGAATGTTTTGGGTGAATGTGCTCTTATATATGCCACAATAAAAAACTGGGTGGCTAAATTTAAACGCGGCCGTACAAGTGTCCAAGATGAAGCCCACCCCGGACGTCCAAAAAGCGTCACGACTCCGGAAATGGTCGCCAAAGACATGGTTTTGGCAGATCGACGATTGAATTCATTTTTATATAATGCTAACGATATTTATAAGCTTCAAATTATTCGACGATTGAAGTTATCTGAAATAGCTGGTACTACAGGTATCTCGAAAGAACGGATACATCACATCCTAAGTGAGGAATTAAATATGAAAAAGTTATCCGCCCGTTGGGTGCCGCGATTGCTCACGCACACGATCAGAAAATAATTCGGATGCAAAACTCGAAAGAATGTTTGGACGGTTTTCAGAGTAATAAAGCCAATTTTTTACGTCGAATTGTAACTACAGATGAAACATGGGTTCACCATTACACGCCAGAATCAAAAATTCATTCAAAACACTGGACTGGGTGTTCGGCTCCTAAAAAAGCTAAGGCTGGAAAGACGGCTGGAAAAGTGATGGCTTCCATCTTTTATGATGCAAATGGAATTTTGATGGTGGATTACCTTCCCCAAGGTGAAACTATTAATAGAGAATACTACGCTTATCTTTCAGATAAGCTTCATCAATGTATTCAGCAAAAACGACCAGGATTAGCCAAAAAAAAAACATGTCACCGAATTTAAGTATGATTTGCTGCTCCATCCACCTTATTCGCCTGATCTAGCACCATCAGACTTCCACCTGTTTTCTAAGCTCAAAACTTTTTAGGTGGACTGAAATTTGCCACAAATGATGAAGTCATGGCCGCCGTAGAGGAGTATTTTGCAGGCCTCGAGAAAAGTCATTTTATGGAGGGCATTACAACTTTAGAACGTCGATGGAATAAGTGCTTAGAGCTACAAGGAGACTATGTCAAAAAAAAAAAACACGAAAACTTGAGTATTTTGTTATAAGGATAGTTACTTATCAACCCGCCCTCGCAATTTGGCCGAAGTGAGGACCTCTTATCCAGCAATTGGACGTGCTTCCTGGACATTATCAGATGGTGGTGGTGATTTTTAGTTCACTTCATCCTTCTATGATTGTATGCACTTCAATTAAAGCACGAATTAGGTAATTCGCCATTTGACAGTCGATCTATTGTTAACTAATAAAAAAAAATAGATTTCATGTGTGTTCTTTGAAACACTTATGCAATGTTTCATGTAAATTCTAGTAAACACTAAAATGGTTGTCCCAATTGCCAAAAATAAGACCGGAGATGCTTCGGACATGTCCAATTACAGGCCTATCTCGCTTGCTAATGTCATTGCTAAGGTGCTGGATAGTTTTCTTGATAAGCAGTTAGAAAAGTACATTGAGTTGCACGATACGCAGTTTGGCTTCCGGCCTAGCTTGTCTACCGAAAGTGCGATTCTCTGTCTCAAACAAACTGTTCAGTACTACACAGCTAGAGGTACGCCTGTCTTTGCCTGTTTCTTGGATCTGTCAAAAGCATTTGACCTTGTAGCTTATGACATTCTGTGGAATAAGCTACAACATGAGACCGATGTACCGTATGAAATCATGACAATACTCAGGTACTGGTACGGAAGACAGAAAAACAGTGTGAGGTGGGCAGGCGCGCATTCGGACGTATATGGGTTGGAGTGCGGGGTGAGGCAGGGGGGGTTGAGTTCGCCTCGCCTCTTCAATTTGTATGTAAACCGGTTGCTCCAAAAACTAACTGCTACCAGGGTCGGCTGTTCGGTTGATGGTGTTTTTATAAACAACATTAACTATGCGGACGACATGGTCTTGTTGTGCCCTTCGTTCAGTGCGCTGCGTGACTTGCTGCGAGTTTGTGAGTCATATGCGGAGGCCCACGGACTCAAATACAATGCAAGAAAAAGCGAGTTCCTAATTTTCAGGGTTGGTAAGAAACCTTACGAGGATGTGCCCCCGGTGACTTTGTGTGGAACTCCCTTGACTCAGGTAAAACATTTTAAGTATTTGGGTCATTGGGTCTCTGAGGACATGAGTGATGGCATGGACATAGAGAGAGAGCGCAGAGCGCTGTCCGTGCGGTGCAATATGTTGGCTCGTAGGTTTGCACGTTGTAGCGACGAGGTTAAGTTGACGTTGTTTCGAGCCTACTGTCAGTCTTTCTACACGTGCAGCCTATGGGTCAATTTTACTAAGCGCACGTACAGCGCACTGCGCGTGCAGTACAACAACGCGTTCAGGGCGCTGTTCCGGCTGCCGTGGAGCTGCAGCGCGTCCGGCATGTTCGCCGCGGCGCGCACCGACGACTTCCACGCTATCATAAGGAAGCGTTGTGCCTCCGTGCTTACCCGCCTGCGCACGACCACAAACAGCATCCTGAACGTGTTTGCTGACAGGTGGAACACACCCGTGATGAAGAGGTGGTTGGCCCTTCACGGTCCTAGTTATTAGTAGTTTAGTTAATTCTTTTAGTTATGTTTATTATTTTAAAATTCAAAATTTCCTTTGTTATCATTTTTGCTTTTATGTATATACCCACCTATGTGTAATACCTATGGATGAATGTCTGAAATAAATTGCTATTTATTTATTTATTTATTTTATTTAAAATATGAAGTCTATCTCGATAGCATCAATAATTCGATTTATATTACCATGTAATTGCATTGTGTGCCACCAACCTGTCATTGATATAACCATGCATAATTTTCGACATTTAGTAGTTTAAATCGCTTTTTATGCTTTCATTACCCAGTGTGTATTCCGTTTCAGCCAATAACACGATCCTCATCCGTATAAAGATGTACATAGAGTATGTATGTACACTGTAAAGTCTGGTTAAATTTGCCGGGCGAGTGTGACCGCTGTGCGAGAGGTCGCAAAAACGCTAAAGGCAGTGGCTGCAGCCGGCGGCGCAGCGCCGCGACTTTGTGCCATAAATCAAAAGCCCCCGCGGGACCCTCCCATCACATAACTAAGTATAAAACACTGCGACGTTTTTTACACAAGATAATATTCAAATGAATACTAAAGCATGACTCCGGAAACTAATCTCCGCGTTTTACGAGTATTGAGAATGCTGTGTTTTACAACGGCATATGTTTAACGGATGACCAGATATAGTTAAAAATAACGCCGAGAAACACTTTTTACTGCCGAAAATAGTAAATAATAACCAAAATTTAATCTCCATTTTCATGTGAAATAATAATAACCCTATTTAATCGAATGGCATTGAAAACAGAAACATAATATGTAAATGCTTCTGTTTGATTGCTGCGAGGCTCTCATGAAGAGTGCAGTCCAGCGGCCAAAGTTGATTATAACATCTTACTTTACTATTAAAGTTTTTTTTTTTTTTTTTTTTATTTATATGTTCAAATTACATCTTAATAAACATTTATATTCTCGCCAAACTGCTATCCTAATAAATCATTGCTAACCCTAAAATAGTTAATGATCACCAAAATTGAATCTCCATTTTTATGTTAAACTAGCTGTTGCCCGCGACTTCGTCCGCGTAGAACTTTTTATCGTCTTAGAAAATGATTTCTCTCAATACAAAATTTGAACCCTCTTTTAGGGGATAATTAAAAAAAAAGTTGATGTTCATTTTCTAGTTTGTGAACAAACAGTCTAAAACCAAAGTTAAAAATCTCATACTTTAAAAATGCCTTGAAATACTCAAACTTTGAACCAATTTTAACACTCTTAGGGGATGAATTTGGAAAAACTCTGAAATCAGTTTTGTAGTCTTTTAACGTACAGAATAAGACCGAAGTTAAAAATCTCTTACTCACACTTTAAAATTTTATTGCTCGCCATTTAAAATTTGAACCCCCTTTTAAACCCCCTTAGAGGTTGAATTTTTCTAATCGCTGAAAGAACTTTTTTCGTAAACTTTTAAGTCTCTAGCTCAAAAAAAGTGTTGCCCATTCAAAGCTTTCTTAACCCCCTTAGGGGTGGAATTTTCTAAAACTCTGAAAGTACTTTATTATTAATTTTAATAAGTAACATTTTGAATAGTTTTAAGTCTAGTAAAAAAAAAAGTTTTTCCCACACAACACTGGCTACCCTTCTTAAGGATCTTAAGGATCCCCTTAGGGATGGAGTTTTCTAAAACGCTGAAAGTTCTTTTTTAGTATTCTAATAAGTAATCTTTTTGCAAAGTTTTAAGTCTAACTCAAAAAAAAGTGTTGCCCATGCAAAGCTTGCTCTCCTTTTTAACCCTATTAGGGGTGGAATTTTCTAAAACGATTTGTGTTCTTTTTTTGTATTTTAATAAGTAATCTTTCTACAAAGTTTCAAGTCTCTAACTCAAAAACATAAACTTTCCCTGATAAAAACTTTGCACCCCTTTTTATCCCCCTTAGGGATAGATTTTTTCAAAACGCTGAAAGTCTTTTTTTTGTATTTTTATAAGTAATCTTTCTACAAAGTTTTAAGTGTCTAGCTCAGAAAAAGTGTTCCCCATACAAACCTTGCACCCTTTTTTAACCCTCTTAGGGAATGATTTTTGTAAAACGCCGAATGTAGTATTTTTCATGTTCTAATAAGTAATTTTTCGTCAAAATTTTAAGTCTCTATTAAAAAAATATATGTTTTTCCCATACAAACTTTGCACCCTAATTTACCCCCTTAGGGGTGAAAGTTTCCAAAACGCTGAAAGTACTTTCTTTGTATTTAAATAATCTTTCTACAAAGTTTTAGGACTCTAGCTAAAAAAAATAGTTTCCCACATACAAACTTTGCACCCCTATTTTAGCCCCCTATTTTTAGGGGTAGAATTTTCTAAAACGCTGAAAGTACTTAATTTGTATTCTGATGACTAATCTTTCTACAAAGTTTTAAGTCTCTATTTAAAAAAAATATTGTTTCCCCCATACAAAATTTGCACCCCTATTTTACCCCCTTAGGGGTAGATTTTTTTAAAACACTGAATCTAGGTACTTTATTTGTATTCTAATGAATAATTTCTCTACAAAGTTTTAAGTCTCTATTTAAAAAAAAGTAGTTTTTCCCATACAAACTTTGCACTCTATTTTACCCCTTTAGGGGTAGAATTTTCTAAAACCCTGAAAGTTCTTTATTTGTATTCTAATGACTGATCTTTCTACAAAGTTTTAAGTCTCTATTTAAAAAAAAAAGGTTTCTCCCATACAAACTAATAGGGGTCTATTTTACCCCCGTAGGGGTGGAATTTTCCAAAACGCTGAAAGTGTTTCATTTGTATTCTAATAACTAATTTTTCTACAAAGTTTAAGTCTATAGCTCAAAAAAAAAGGTTCTCCCATACAAACTTTGCACCCCCATTTTACCCCCTTAGGGGTAGAATTTTCAAAAATCCCTTTTTATCCCTAGCCCACGTTATAAAAGCAACATACTGTGCAGAAATCAACTCTCTAAGATTAGTAGTTTCGGCTGTGCGTTGATGAGTGAGTGATTGAGTGAATAAGTCAGTCAGGACATAGGCATTTATTATGTATAAATAGATAGAAGATAATGAAACTCCCATTCAAATATCTCAAAAAATTATGAAGCTACATCCGTTTTAATGTCGCTTGTTAGAGTGAGAAAACGATGAGAGACTGTGACGTCAATATACTCGAGCGTCATAGTAAAAAACAATCGTTTCATATGAAGGTGCGTTTTGCGGAAAAGGGCCAGAACATACCCCCTCTTAAAACTTTGGACTCTTATAACTTAATCATTACCTATATAACCTCTTGCTTTGTTTTTTTCTCCATTTGACTATATTTATTTTAAATTCTTTTTCGAGAAAATACATTATGATTATTTACCATATTTTCGATTCCTGAGCTATAACCACGAACTTCGGAATTCGAAAATATTCGGGTATCTCTATCTCTATCGCACTAACCATACTCGAGTGACAGGGATGCAAATATATGAACATTGAGTATCGGTTTTCGTGGTAGCGCCGCAGGTACTTTGGCTGAATGCGCCGAGCGCGTGCCATTGTCATTCAAAAAAAACAAATTCGTGTTAATTATATTGTTCAAATTTGTTGATTTCATTTATTGAAATTACGACATAAAACGACATTTGCGCATATAAGTTCTCATATCAGAATCGAATATTTTTTTATGGTTTATATTTTAGCATTTGTCTCGTAAAGGTCTATCGTAGACGGGATTTAAATTATTAATAAGTGAAAGGCAAAGCAATTCCGCCATTTTGACGAAAATTTGACGGTTCTTATAGCTGACAGTTGGAGCAGCGTTTGATTTCAATAAAAATAAATGAAAAATTAAATGAAGTCGTATATTTCGGAAAATTAATTAACTGTCGCAGTCGGATAAAAACTATCCTAAGTTGCAGCTAGAATAATAATGTACCTATATAAAATGTTTCATATTTTTTCGTTCATGGGATGCTGAGAACATTCGAACCGCGCAAAGCTTAGTTTCAAACTGGCTGATTCTTTTTTTAATTTAGAGATTTATTATAAGTGGAGATTATAACCCAAATTATAACATCTTGCTATCCCATTAAAACACATGACTCGAAACTAATCATTGTTACCCCAAAAATGTTTTATGACCACCAGTTTCAACGACATTTTAATTTAAAACGTCAAGCAAATATTTAATCTACGTAAATCATCGCTTTCGTTTCTGGGACACAGTCTCGCGCCCTCCGCTCGGGCTCCCGCCAGAAACTCGCTTCGTCGGCCCTTCGTTTCACGTGCGCACTCGACCTACGCTCCGCTCGGGAGGTCGCCGGCTCGCTTCGCTCGTCACCTCCCCCCACTGGCTTCGCTTCGGCCTCGTGCACTTGATCAACTCAGGACCTCCTTCGCGAGCTTCTGTCTCCACGGGCTTTTATAATAATAATAATAATAAACCATTTATTCAGGCATCTAAGGCCCATAGTTACAAATACCTTAAAGACTAACATACATACAATTATAAAATTAAAAACTAATTATTATTTAGGCGACAAAACAGTGTGGCTCCGTTGCGTCGTCAATTCCGGTGTAGAATTCTGTAGGTTGCCCCGGAACCGCCGAAACACGACACCCTTCGGCCAGAAGTCTGCACACGCGATGGTCTCCTGCAGCGGCCGCGGCACGCGCACCACAAACGAGCTGGAGTGCACGTAGTGGCGCGAACGCAGCTGGAAAACCCTCAGCGAGTACCCAGTCTTCTGGTGAATATACTCCACCATGTCAATGTCATCAGCCGTGGCGGAGTAATGCAGGCGCGACACGTACAGCGCCTTACTCGGTGTGGC
The DNA here is from genome assembly GCA_963854355.1 of Epinotia brunnichana. Lineage (NCBI taxonomy): Eukaryota > Metazoa > Arthropoda > Insecta > Lepidoptera > Tortricidae > Epinotia > Epinotia brunnichana. Next base: position 14,273,577 of record OY977939.1, on the reverse strand, counting down.
AACCCGCAGACCAGAACCAACCGGCTCTGCTGTACCACACTGACTTTTTCGCGGCTTGCGCTTTCTTGAAACCGATATGAAACCCTCCTTATCCACATCGGTGCGAGGTTTTATATACACTCTAGGGGTAGAACAGACAAGACCACTTGGAAGTTTTGGTAGCAGTTGTAAATTTAGCATAATTTCATTAAACTTTATTTGGTAATGTGCAAACATTTAAATTGCATTCAAAGACCAAAGAGCGTAGCCGTGTTTTCATGGCAAATCGGCCCTTCCACCAAATGTTTACTGTATTTTTTTTATTAAGAGCCCTCATGGCAAGTATTATTTTCTGTGAGTTTCAGCTTATTTTCTGAGATATTATTTTATGAAACTTTTTACTAAAACAAAAAAAAACCCACACTGGCTAATGCGATTTACGTAAACTTTTGGTACAGTAATCTATATACAGAGACTCACGTATTCTTTAAATAATATTTTATTTTTTCAAAAAAAATCTTGGATAAATGTAGGAAATAAAACTTCTGTATTTTTTTTTCTGGCTTTCTAGAAAAGCGACTCCAACAGTTCTTCGTTAGGTAATTGCTTATATATCTATCTTAAATCTGCAATGTGTATTTTTTTTAAATAATCCAGTTGGTACTTCATACTAGAAAATGGAAAATTAAAGGATAAGGTATACCCACACCAGATATTTTAGTCACAAAAAAGATTACATTAAATTACATTAAAAAGTGCAACTCAAGCCCTTTAATATGATATATTTACTAAACTTAGATTGTTTAATCCCCCTACTATTCGTAATTTACACAGAAAATAAAAATGTATGTTTAATTATTTCATTTTCCATACACGTGTCTTAACCCTCTTAACAGTTGTTCCAAATTTCGAATTGATAGCTTAAGTAGTTCCTGAGATATTTAATGTTGTGACAGACGGACGGACGGACGGACAGAGTCGCACCATGAGGGTTCCTTTTTTACCTTTTTGGTACGGAACCCTAAAAATGTATATTAAAGAAAGCAAAAAAATACATGCTCAATTAACAAAATTCACTTGTGTAAGAGCATAGAGCGATTTCAGGCAATTTGGCTGTTTGCACTAAATATAAACATTCAACTGTTGGTAATTTTCGTGTTTCAATTTGAAGTTGTTCCAACGACTTTGGCGTGCTGAGGTGGTCGCGCGTTACTCGAAATACGGCTTAGAAGGAAATCACCTGGCAGGCCATTAACCTAATTCACAGACGCGAAGACAGGGCGGAGACGCGGGCGGCAGCACCGGATTTAATATCACTCGCGCCAGTAATAAGATGGAAATAAGCCGGGGAAGAAACCCCGCCAATCATTGCTATTCGCAACTCGACACCGACCGTGCACTTTGAGAAGTTAAATACCCGAATATCATTGATTATAACTTTTTAATACAAAGGAAAGGTAAACATTATATCAATGAACACTTTTGACAGTGCAGACAAGCACGAGGAATGCATTCGGGTTCAATATATCATTCCCAGGCTCGGAACATACGTCTCTGTCAGCCCCAGCGCTGCCTCCCGTCTTCAAGACAATAAGACCCTGATATTAAAACAAAGACTTAGCAGAATACTGCACGTTTATGCATTATTTTGTAGGTATTTAGTATTCTTTTTGGCTGTGAATCATTAATTAGAACATATTTAAATCTGATGTTAATGACTCTAAGAATGAGGTTATATTTTAAGGTTTTTTATCTTAATGAGCTGCAGCTTCTCTGAGAAGTTTTAAAACGTGTAAAAAGTTTACTAACCATAATTTTTATATACACTCAAGAGCAAAAGTTTCGGGTTACCCTAAATTAAATAACCGCAATAGGTTTTAGGCGGGAGTCCGCTGGATGCGGGTGGCGCAGGACCGGTCACTTTGGAACTCTTTGGGGGAGGCCTATGTCCAGCAGTGGACGTCTTTCGGCTGATATGATGATGAATAGGTTTTTTTGAATATTTTACACTAGTCTTATTTACATAATATACTAGTCTTCGTAATACCCAAATGTATTAGCAATTTCCGGAACCTATCATACAGATATCAACATCCAAAAATGACGATTTTTGCGATATTTCGCTCCGTCAACGTTGTTTTTTTGATGGGTTTTTACGAGTCCGATTTAAACTTGGTAACGTGTTTCTTTTTTACTGTTATTTCTGCAGTTTAGATGTAAAATTTAATACAGATCATGAAAGGATTAAAAAACTGTACAACATTTGGACTATTTTAGAAAATATGACGGTATATCATCGACCCGAAACTTTTGCTCTTGAGTGTATTATTAGAGGTATGTTTTTTGAAAAAAAACAGCTTCCATGTTTAGGTACTTTTGAAACTTTACACTCGGTTACAAACCTAATAAGGTCTAATCCCAATAAGGTCTAGCTTTCCCTCTGGGTTGGAATGTCAGATGGCAGTCGTTTTCGTAAAACTAGTGCCTATGCCAAATCTTGGGATTAGGTGTCAAAGCGGACCCCGGGCTCCTTTAGGGGCACAACCGGGAATAACGCTAGGAGGATGATGACATTCGGTTACAAACCTCCACCTATCGGCTGGCCGTCGTAATTTGTAGGGTCACGTACATACTCCAAAGATTAGCAGACCTTTCGATCGCCTACTTTCGCACTAGTCACGCAATAGAGGTACAAGTTTCGTTTCTGCCTTCGCAAGGACACCTAGGGTATTCGCACCAAACCAAACTTTGCTTTTAATTTTGAGTAGCATGCTATGAATAATTATTGATTGCGATGCTACGCATAATGTTGCACTACACTAGGCTGTTGCAAATCGGGTTTAAATGAAATTCGATGAAATACTGTATTTTGCTTCATATTTAAAGTTTTGTGAAAGTTATTATAAAATAGTGTCGAGATTTAATTTCCGCTAGATTACAGGCGGCACAATGGCAGGTCTGAATTAAATATTTCAGGTGGTGCGCAGTTCTCGCGAGTTAGTGCGAGGTTGATGAAACGACATACTCTGCACTCAGAGCCGGGGGAAAATTTAATTATTGTTCCACGGCTACAGCTGAACACACTTTTAAATGGCAAAGTACATTTCAGTGACATTAAATTAATTTTCATGCCGAGTTACCATAATTATCAACTTAAACACAGTCCGGCCCGCTTCGCTAATAGCATCACATTCATAAAATACTATGACACAACATTTCGTTAAAGTTATGCTCATTGAACTTTGATAACCGTCGTCGGTGCACCATAGTAGAATCATAATAAAAAAGGGGTCAAGTGCGAGTCGGACTCGCGCACGAAGGGTTCCGTACATTATCTATAAAAAAACTATTTTATTCTGTGTTTTTAGTATTTGTTGTTATAGCTGCAAAAAAATTCATCATCTGTGAAAATTTCAGCTGGAACTATCACGGTATCAGTAAGATACGAGTACAGCTTGGTGACAGACAGACGGACGGATGGACGGACAGCGGAGTCTTAGTAATAGGGTCCCGTTTTACGCCCATGAAGGGTTCCGTAAAATAAATTGCGGTTTACGATTTATTTATATTTTATTTTAAAAAAACTACTAGATCTCGTTCAAACCATTTTCGGTGGAAGTTTGCATGGTAATGTACATCATATATTTTTTTTAGTTCTATCATTCTCTTGTTTTATAAGTCACAGGGGGGCGGCACATTTTTACCACTTCGGAAGTGTCTCTCGCGCAAACTATTCAGTTTAGAAACAAATGATGAAATTATACTAGAAACCTCAATATCATTTTTGAAAACCTACCCTACCCACGGGTTTGAAGAAAACATTTTTTTTTGAGTTTCACTTCTAAGTATGGGGAACCCCCAAAACGTATTGTTTTTTTTTCTAGTTTTGTGTTAAAATCTTAATGCGGTTCACATAATACATCTACTAACCAAGTTTCAACAGTATAGTTCTAATAGTTTCGGAAAAAAGTGGCTGTGACATACGGACGGACAGACAGACAGACATACATGAAAAATCCATAAGGGTTCCGTTTTTTGCCATTTGGCTACGGAACCCTAAAAAGTGTAAAGTTTGAATAACTGAATAAGCAATTGTTGTGATAAATAGGTACTGTGGGTCTATGCAGAATCAGTTTTGTAATAAATATTTTTTCAACACATTTGCTCGTAACGTGCCTCTTATTGTGCCGCTTTTGGGCTCATAATCCTGGGTATTATACACGCGTGTTTAATAACATTACGACACTCGTGTAGTTATGTTTATATCCCGATTAAGACACGTTGGCACCTTGCAGCAAGGTGTATGTATGGACTCGGCGCATTCTTAAATTGACCGGGTTATACAGGTTTGTTTTTAGTTCTCGACAAAAGGATTCTTACTCGACTAAACAAATTAAATCCTTCTTGTGGATTAATTGATTATTTCTTGTTGGATATGATATAGAAACGTTTCATTTAGTAAAACTATTTACTTTTGATAACATTTTACATGAATTTATATTGAATAAGAAAATATTTATTTTATTTTGTATTGGCTGTTTAGAGATTTCATCTAAGCCTCGCTGCGGGCGCTCTGCGCGAACTTCACGAAAAAAAAATAGTTGCACGCCATTATAGGTAATTTCACAAATATTTGTAAACATTGATGATGCGTGTTTGGTTATTGTTAAAAATGTTGACTCGTAGTGAATAGAAAAGTGATAAATAGAATTGACGCCACTGATGTACATTCTTGGAGATGTACAAATATGTGAGTAAAAACCTGTTGTCATCAATAACTAAAGGAAACAAAAAAACCCACGGTAGCTCAGTTGGATAAGAGCAATGGACGGATTCCAGAGGGCGTGGGTTCAAATCCCGCCCGTGGCAAATAATTTTTCAATTTTCCTCTTTGATCGAAACTTAGAATTTCGATAGCGGACGTATCTGCTTAGTATAAATTTAAAGGAAACAACTTAGGAGCCTGTAACATGTTCATTTTATGAAAAGGACTTTTTCCTCGCAAATGTGTTGAAAAACGTCGTATGACACGCGTGAGCTTTGATAATTACATCCTCGGCTCTATTATCACGCTCACCTGCAGTTCGCGTGACAATTCCGCCTCTGATGTAATGATCAACATACCTCACTTGTATCATAATGTACTATTACAAGACTTGTATTAAATTAAATTCCAATAGTCGTATCGTTTCAAATTTTTCCATGCAAGTTTAGGCATATAATCTAGATGACAGTTCAATAACTTGGTATCGAACAGATGCACTTAAATGGTTTAGGTAAAGTAAGTAGTTTGTTTCAACAAGCGACCCGCCCCGGCTTCTCTTGTGGAAGCAAACCTGTTTCTACGTCGTTGTACCTATAGGTACATATTGTCCTAAATAGTCCTGATAATATTGCAAGCCCGAAATCATCAATTCTACAAGTAAACATCCAAAACACTGACCTTTTCCCGGTGTTAAAAAACTCGGTTCCCGGCGACGTGTGTTCCCAGGATCTGCACTTCTGAATTGTACGCTAAAAGTGCTTCGGAAACCATAAGAACCTTGAATGAAACTGTTTGCTTCAGTGGAATTACAAATATGGTAACTGGTAACGTTGGTTGTAATGTAGCCATCAAATACAACATATGTATTAGGTAGATAGGGAAGCATTTTACATTACATATTTAATTTGACGTTTTAAAGTAATTTGTAGTAATCAACTATAGTTTTGAAAAAGATTAGAAATATATAATCAACTATATTAAACTACGTGCCCGCGCGGCTCCACCAGCGTATTACAGAGAACCAAGGCGATGCTGTGGGACATAAATACCGTCTATACTATATCTACCCAGAAAGTATTTTTTTTAACCGGATTAGTGGTTAAGGAGATTGCTCCCTACATATGTAGGTACAAACTTACAATTCTTACAAAGCAATAATCTCACTGACTTTTCCTTCTTATAATATTAATAGTTAGTACCCTCGGAAATTAGAAAGTTCGTGAAATACGCTATAAATATGCGTCGCTTTTTCCCGCGTGCAGTTTTCCTACAGACCTTTGCTAGAACCAAAACTAAACACCTGTCTTTATTTTACGTAAGCTTCAATGTTGAACTGTCAATATGACGCATGATGATATCGACCTTTCGTCGAATATTAAGCAAACATTTTAATCTGTAATAAACGCATTTTAATAATTGAGAGGGTTGTGTTTAATCGGCTTTTATACATGGTGAAACTATGTGTAAACCGGTGTATTTCACGAGAAGGCTTATTTTAGGTGAATCGATCTGCTAATGGGATATGAATAAAGCGCGAATGGGGCTTGAGGCTGTGGCGACGGTACACAGGCTGGATCTAATGGAATTCACTTGTATGTAAACAAGCCGCAGAACGCCCTCGTATATACCACCTGAACGTACTCTGCCGAGGTAAGTACGTAACGATACGAGACTCCTGGACGGAATGTTATCTCTGTACTCTTGGCTTAATCGATTACGAACACACTACTTGGGTCATTGTCAGATTTAGGTTCGCGTCTCTTCGGTGGATATTGCCAAAGTTAAGGGCTACGAAGCTTAATTTTTGTTTGAACTCTGAATCCGCATAAACGGCGTTGCCCATTCAATAATTTTATGTGATAAAAAAACATATAATATGTAAACGTAAGCCCTTAACTATTGACCACCGGAAAGATGTTTTTTGTTTTAGTGACTGACAATGACCCACTTACTACCTTTACTTGCACAAACGTTCATCCGGGTTTTAACATATTTAATTATGCTTTAGTTGAATATAAATATAAATGTATATAATAATAATAAGGCCAACTGGGATACCAACTACTGTTTGCATTTACTTCTTGTACACGTAGTTCACTATATAAAACATAACTTGCATTTGAATGCGTGGTTACATAAAAACAACAGTGACAGTAACATATTTTACAAATCAAGTTATTTTCAAAAGTTTCTGACAAAAAGTAATTCAGTTTGAGAAACAAAATCGGGCCTCGCATTTAAGGCCATGGCCAGAGGCACGCTGTATAAATGCAGAACAACGACATTACACTATTCTAAACATTGTAACCTTCCTGTGTCTGTATTATAATAGCCACTAAGTTCATTAGCTTCAAAATTTTAGTATTAGTAAATAAAACAGGTATATAGATTTATCTAATACACGCTCCCGGAACGCCGTTGTTAGTCTTAAACCAGATTGAAGCGCTTAGAATTCCTTACATAAGCGCTTTGCTATAATATCGGAAAAGAGATCAGAAGTTAATCTATCGGCAACATTCCTCGCGTTTCGCCGGAAGGCACAGCCGCGCCGAGCGCCACCGCCGCGCTGCGCCAGGCCCGCTATGGCCCTTGTACACGCGACCGTGCCCTCATCCGCAAACTAATCGATCCCCTTTCCTTTGCAGCTAAATATGCACCAGATAGGGAAGTTGCACACTTGCCATCTCTGGGTGAGTATGCCTGTACAAATAAAACATTTATTATTCACTTAACTTGTCAAATATAAAACACACACGCACGCACACCAATTTATGTATGCAGCAGCGTACACTGTGCAGGCACTTGCTTGTTCGATTATTGTACGTTACCTACAAAAAGATTAAATAAATGGAATATCGTTGATGATACTCATCAATTTCCTAGAACTTGACCGTCAACACGCGGTATGGTTTTCATTAAAAAAATAATAATGATTATGAGTAATATGACGTACGATTGAGAGTTACGATAGACACGTTTTACGAAGGAAGGTGGTTCACAAATTTTTATTGTGTGACGCACCTAACTAGTACGGCCTTTTGGCTGAGGCGGTAGTTTAGTGTTTACGGTGTACCGCGTAAATTATAATCTTTTTTTAATTAAGTGAGCGCATCGCCAACACGCAGTTTGGCAAATCTTTAGTTATAAAAGGTTTTTTTTTGTTTCCAAATAAAATAAATAAATATTTGCGGACAATCATACACAAATCAACCTAGTCCCAAACTAAGCAAAGCTTGTACTATGGGTACTAGACGATCTAGATGCGGGACGTTTGAGGGTAAATGTTTAGGTGCACCTTTCGAACAAAATATTTATAGCAGGGCTAGCGAAAAGGTCGTTGGAGCGTCGGCTCGCTGGCTCGCTTCGGTGAACCACTAGCGACATTTTCACTTCTCCGTGCAAGTATTGCAGCACAAAGAACCAGGACAGGACTGTGTTCCTGGTTCTGGTGGACGCCAGTATTTAAGTCTGGGGACTACGAGCTCCATTGGCCCGTTGGCTCGGAGGCTCGTCGCCTTGGCCCTTCACAGGCTTTCCTTGTTCATTGTTTAACCCCCCATTTTTTGTCTATCTCTTGCCTTTATTAACCAACTAACGATTTCGGTTGCTGATATGAATTTGATCTTGAATCTGATATGATTCTGATTGAAAGTTTATTGAAAAAATCGGAAAAAATGACCGGTTAGCCTATTAGTGGGTATAGTGACGCTGCCTACAAAGCTGAAGGTCCTGGGTTCGAATCCCCGGTGGGGGCAAATGTTTGTGTGATAAGCATGAATATTTGTTTCTGAGTCTTGGATGTTTTCTTTGTATTTAAGTATTTATATCTAATAAATATATCGTCAACTTATATACGGGTGGCGCAGGACCGGTCATTGTGGCACTCTTTGGGGGAGGCCTATGTCGAGTAGTGGGCGTCTTTCGGCTGATATGATGATGAATATATCGTCGTCTAGTGCCCATAACACAAGCCTTATTGAGCTTACTATGGGTATAGTTCGATTTGTGTAAGATTGTCACCTAGTATTTATTTATTATTATTATTTATCTATCCAAATATCATAAACCCTCCATGATGCGTTCAAGAACCGCACATTATGGCCACCATAAAAATAGACTGTTTTGTTAGAACAAATTTCTTATCTGTGAAAATGTTATTATTGCTAAATAATAACATCGATTTCGATAATATTATTTAATTCAAATTTCGAACATTTCTAAAATCAAAGAAATTTGATTTGACCTCTATTCTTATATCAGTCGAGATGACGTTTAGTTCGAAATGAATTGTCAATTTGCATACAAATTTGACAAATGTCGCACGTAAGTAAGATATCGAACGATATGACGGTTGGATCCGACTCTAGTTTGTCTCTGAATTAAGAAAAAACTATGACAGCTGCCAGAAAACAACGCCGCGATGCCGGTTATAATATGCGGCTCCTGAATGCATCGTGGAGGCTTATGATATGTGGGTAGATAAAGTAGTGTATGTAACTGTACATAATTAGGCATTAAGACACTCGTGTGATGTTATTATGAAACTCGCCTTCGGCTCGTTTCATAAACCCACACTCGTGTTTAGTGCCCTTCATTATGTACAGTCACATAAACTACTATTACCTACTGCATGTATCTGTAATAGGTATATTTTGGTCTAAAAATCTCTCTCTTTACCCATTCAATCCAAATGCACGCATGACAACAATTTCTGAAAATCTAAAGACTCATCATAAGTTAGATCGGTCAACGGCTATAATATATGCTAGTTCAGAAAAATAAATAAAAGTTTCCTTCATTTTTACCCAACTGCCGAAAAAAAGGAGAGTTATGTTTTTCGAGCGTATGTATGTAAGTATGTATGTATGTGTGTATGTCTTATTCTTTGACACGCCCTGTAGCCTAAACCGTTTGACGGATTTCGACATAATATGAGGTGTCGTTGGATTCCTCATAACATAATCGTGGGAGTGACAAAGGCTATAATATTTGCAAAAAAGCAGTTGGGTTTTTTGAAAAATCTTTTGATTTCACTTGTTATTGGCTCTTCATTCCATTCCGGATCACGTTATTGACGTATTTAAATTAGCATGGAAGGGTATTGGTTGGTGTGTTCTCGCTTGCGCTAGACCGTAGCCAAACGTGAACGTAAGTAAGAGCGAGAGCGCATCACCCTGTGTTAAGATGTCCAACTTTTTGTTAGTTACGCATTCGAAACACAAATTGAGTCAACCTCTCGAAAAAGGGACCTTATTACACTTAACACCAAGGCCCCTTTTTCCAGACAACCGCACAATTAGCAGGCATTATAGTAAATCTAGCCGGTAAGCTTTAAGCTTAGGCAAGTAAATCGCGGTGTGAGGGGTTATAAATCTGATGTTTATCTGCATTCCCATTTTGTTGCCTTCAATGCAAGTATTTAGATTTAAAATACAGGAAATTTACATGTGTAAATTTTTCTTCAGAGTTTCATTAATTTGAAACGAAAATGAATATCGGATATTTGAAAATCTACAAGCAGACTAAGCCACTTCGAAGTTGACGATGTTGGGTGAGAAACAAACCCCAAGTCCCAATACTAGTCTGTAATCCCAAGCGAGTTGTACGTTTCCCTAGCCGCCCTCTTTCTAAACAACTAGGCGTTCATGAAAAATCACGAAGAGTGCTAACCGCACGCTCCGAGATAACAAATAATGCGGCGCCGGCGGAGAGCGGTCGGCGGGTGTCTCTCTTCGAAAAGTTGACATTTGTTGGTGTCGTAAAAATATAATGGTATAACTTGTATTTTACGAGCTCTAGAGCCTCAGCTCAGAGTCGAGCGGACGGGATAAATGAGGCAAACTCGACCGTGTAACGATACATTTAGCTTCAATCAAAACAAGGGGATCCTTCGGTATTACTTATTAGTTTTCTATGTTTTCCGCGACTTCACTGGCGTGGAAAAATACTCTGCTTATTCCGTGACTGTTATTATTTATTTAAAAATATTATTTATTCAAAAGATACGTTACTAAAATCCTTTCAGGCGAACGTCGGCCATAAGCAGGGAATGTAAAACCGATACTGCTCCTATAGCTTTTAATTCTGGATAGATTCCATTTGGGACCGGAATGGAGTTCGAATAAAATCTAATCAAACGGAATTTGTGACGGATACAATAATTAAGATTAAACCTGCTTGTTCTACAAGATTTTCGGAGTCTAAAGGAAAACTTGCTAAAACGAGTTGTCGTTGGAAACAACTGATAATAGAGTTTCATACAATCTTCACAAAATATGAAGGAAACTTTTTGTCATTTGCTGGTTTTCATTTTGAATATAATAGACGCAGTTGTGTAGCTAAGCTATTCATGCGCTCGGGCTCGGGAGGCGCAGAGGCGGTCCGTAACAGGGAATAGATTCCTTTAGTCACATTTATGGCTAATATATTCATGAAACTTTCACAAAAATATTTCTGAGCGCACACGCGTCTGCTTTGTTATGTTACAACGTCGAGTTATGTACCTATATGTACACATAGCGTCGACGCGGAATTGAGGCGTTCTTCTAACTGCGGATATCACAAATGGTAGGAAGCACATATTTATGTAGTGCACGGGGTTACCTAACACTCATCAGTGGCTTGGCGTCAAAGTTATAATATCTGACGGCAAGCAAAAGCTAATTTGGCTTACTATTTCTTCCACAGTTGTAGTAAAAATCAAGTACTCAATTGACTTTAAATAGGCAAGCAAATGATAGTCACATTGGTAAACCCGGGCCAAACATTTGCTCTTTGTAGTAAACGGGATAAAATCACGTATAAATAATTACATTTATTTATTGAATTTGTATATCAATGTGCTTCGATCTAAGAAAACCCAATTACGCCATCTATATAATTTTCTACACAAAATAGATTATTCTTCTTACCCAGTTCATGCTTGTTGCCCGGGCTTACCCCACTCATTGTCCGGTAAATAGCAGTTATAACATTTTCGTTTACGGCTTCACTATAATCGTGAGAAGGAAAGGTGCAATGCTATCCTTTCTCGAATGTGTACCCTATAGTACAACTTAAATGTTAGTTCGCAGTGGAAAAGCAAAGTAAATTCAAAAGGGAAGAAGTAAATTGCGGTGTGAAAGATTTCGGCGATGCAGCGAGAAGCGGAGCGAAATAAAATAGCGAACGAATGGAGTGCACGTCACGTACACGCGCTCGGCGCACGCGACGCCGCGCAATTTCCGCCTCGCGGTGCTATCAGATGCGAGCCGACGTCGCCCGCGCCGCGCACCGTGTGAACTCGACCGAACGCACTGTTACTACGAGCCGCATGCAAAAGACAGATGTTTCGTAAAACAATTAATTTTTTTCAGTATTGGCACAACTAGATACTCGTATTCTTTGCATGTTCAGTAAACACCGTAAAGGAATACTTCGGTCAAATTCGTTAGCGTGGTTTTGTGGCAAAATGAGTTTTAAGTATTTAGTTCTCGATAAAACCTTATAAATGTGACACTGAATCGCTAATAGCAAAACAGTGGATTTTCAGTAAAACAGAATTACTGACTATATTTATTATATTATTTAGTCTAAATGTTTATGACGGTCTTTGTAGATCAATTTTAAGTAGCACACAGGAAATGTCTCCGTAAACGTAAATTGCAATTCAGCTTACGGTAGCCAGTAGTTTTCAGACTTGCAACCCTTTGAGCTTCAGTTTATATATATATAAACAATTACTAACAATAAGTATTCTTTCAAGAGGCTACTAAGTTAACAGTGAAAAGTGAGGTCATATTGAAGACAAAGCGGAATGTTATCTCGCTCGTATGTGGAGCAGCCCAACTGGGGAAGTACCTCCACCTTACAGAAGACCGCAGCCATAAAAGCACCACTGCTTTGTAGTGTTGCTATATTTATGTATGCATGCTATGAAGCATGTGGTGTTGTGTTCCTGGTGGTGAGTAAGGTCGCCAGAACTCTCTAGGATGCGCTGTGTTGGGAGTGAGGGACCTGCATGTCTCTATCTGCCAACACAGCAAATCCTCAAGTGAATATAGGGTCGGCAACGCGCTTTTGATTCTTCTGGAGTCACAAGTATCCATAGGCTACGGTAACTGCTTAACATCAGGCAGGCCGTAAGCTTGTTTGCCACTGTCGTTGTATAAAAAAAAACGAATAGTATCTACTTAAGTAAGACATCTCCGGATATAGATGCCGGAAAGGTAAAAAGTAACCGGGAACGGGAGTGCCCCTTTCTTGGCGAACTCGGAATGGATTTAATAATTATGCGGCAAAGTAGCGAAGCGTGTGGGGTCTAGGCGGAAGAAGGGAGTGGGGCAGGGCACGATTAAATCGCGGGCGTTTCGGCATGTAACAGGAAGTGGGTCAAGCGCCGCCGCCCGAGCTATTTATTGCGTTTCCGACCAAACTGCAACCGTTATCCAAGTTTTTTTGCAAAATTATATTCAAAATTTTGAATCCTGACGCATAATATAAAATAAAACTTCAAGATTGCAGACTTTATTAATGTATATTAATTGAATGCTTTCCAGTCTAGTGATTTCATTAATAGGTACATACTGGACTATAAAAACAATCGACAAGAGAAAATCAAACCTCGTGCAGAAATACATATTAAGTATTAGTCACTGAGAACACGGCCCATGTAAGTAAATTCTTATGTATGCTTTGCTTTGCCTGAAGTTCGAAATATATGATAAAAATATTTCACGTTGTTAAGACATTGCTATATTAGTCAATATCCATCGATATACGATATCAATTATGAATCTGCTACGGAACCAAACAAACAAAAAATAGAAGCTCTTCTCGATTGCTACGTAAGTAATGTGATTTCTGTTAGCTCGCAAGAATAAATCATCAGCCGTCTGAAATATTATGATAACTTTTTCCACTGGTGAACTCTCTCCCAACGTACAAATGGGGAAAATAATAGTAAGGCGATGTTAGCGGCAACTGAGTTAGTTAAACGAAAGCCCATAGAGGCCTGACAAAGGGCATTAAAACTTCTTTTTGTTCGGTAACGCCCGCCGCCGCTCAGGCGACAGGTCTTGGAGGTAGACGTAGACGGGCGCAGCAATTACAGACAAGTGCCTTTAAATGAAGCGAGCTCTCGAGCACGGCGCATCGCTTCGCACCCGACTGCGCCCTCTCCGCCGCGCCGCGCCGCGCCGCGTCGTCATGCCACTTCCACACTCTGTTCATTTGATTCAAAGCGATTATTCCACTTAGACTTCGCAAAACTTTTTAATTGAACATTTATATGCCGAGGGTCTTGAGCAATTTTTCTGATTCAAAACATGACCAAAAGTTAAATTTCATACCTTAAGACCTAGGTTTAGGCTACGTACTTATAGTTTGTCTATGCTTATTATTGCCTTTAATAAGCATAGACAAACTATAAGTTTTTTTTTATTGCAGTACAAATCTTGAAAAAAATCCTCTTTATGTCTACGTATGTTGGTATATTTCACAAAAAGTAAGTAGGTAATATTTGCTTGCTGTAAATTTTACTGGAACGTCGAGAAGAGATTCATTTTTCATGTATTATTCATTCACGTGTCTTTGGAGCATTCTCATTTCAACGTGATATTTTGGCGGTGCGATAATGATATTTGTCGTAAAACTCTTTTGATATGTGAGGTAAGAAACCCTATCTGACAGTAGGTACATTATTAAGTCACATAACTATCTGAATACGAAATACTTAGGTACTCGTATCTTCAACCTAGCTGGGCTTAAATTAAGTATTTTCTAATTTAAACAAAGATGAAACATTATTCATACGAGATAACAATGTACATGTTAAGCAATCCTTTAAATTGTATTCCCTGGGAATATTTATTTGAACCGTAAATATATAATTTTGGTAAATTAAAGACGTTGTTTATTTGCGCGTTGGGATTTAATTATACAAGTCTGTAGAGGGAAGCAATTTTATCTCGTTTGGGTAACAGATACTGCGTTTATTATGTCGAAGGAAATACGAGCTAAAATGTAAATCAAAATATTACTAATCAGAATCGAGAGACAACTCTCAACAAACAACTCTGCTGAATAATTCTGAAAATACGAATGTAATTAAGTCTTTCACTCGTACTGCAACATCATTTTACACAGGCTGCAAACCAGAACTAATATACAAAAGGGGGATAGTCATGATAGCTGCTTTTTTGCTTTTTCAGGCAGATTAGTGCACAATGCGCGACGGGCAGTGTATCCGAAGATATTGATTTTGGAAAGTAGCCAAAAAAACTCCTAGAGCCGGCACGCGTCAACTGCCGCGCTGCCTGGCCCAATCCTGACGTCAACCCTTTTACGAATATTAAATTCTGTTTTGCCACTTCGCGATTCCACATTTTCTCGGAAAAAATATGATCTGTTTCGTAAGCCTTTGCATTATTCACCATTTTCGGTTGCGCGCCGTACCGCCCGCCGCCGCTCTAGTGTTTGTTACTTTACAGTGCGGCTTCTTTTAGACAAACTTTTGTTTCGTATGCTGGGGAAAGATTTCATTCTAAATCTAAAGTAAATTACGTCTAATACTCGTAACATTTTTGTGATGTACAATGTTCTTTGAATCAGGGACTGCATAACCGAAAAATACCGGTATTCTATTTTAACGGTATGACGTCATATCGGTTGTCAAATAGCGGTTTCGGTAGCGGAATATAAAGGTACCTTTATTTTTTCCGGTACCGTAACCGCTTTTTAAAGGTACCGATATATCGACTTTGGCCTGGCATTATTTCCAAACCGCCGGCAAAGGCACTGCCGCTTTGTCTTTTTGTCTTTAAATGTTTAGTAGCCAATGCTTCCTCTGTAGAGTGCCAGCTCGCTTACTTTTCTCGATAACCTTTATAATACCGGTATTATAAAGATTACGGTATCGTTTAAAACTGATACCGCTAACCGTTATTTCAAAACGGTTACGGTACCGTTACGTTTGCGCGGCGCGCATAACCTTTACGACATAACGGTACCGTAATGGAATATCGGTTTCATACCGGTACAACCGTAACCGAAATCAGTCCCTGCTTTGAATGGCATCAAAATCAAAAACACGTTAGTTATTATACAAAATTAATTCCCTAAAACAACCACATTTTGTACCATTTGATTATTTTTATGATTTATTTATCTCACAATATACAATTTCACTTAAAACTATTACACTTAGTTCCAACATGTGTTCTTAAATTAATATAAATGTTGTTAACTGTGAGCAAAGACATTTTAATCAAAGCAAGCACATATGTAAGCACTAGTAGATGCAGTGTAACTTA
This sequence comes from Epinotia brunnichana, assembly GCA_963854355.1. Lineage (NCBI taxonomy): Eukaryota > Metazoa > Arthropoda > Insecta > Lepidoptera > Tortricidae > Epinotia > Epinotia brunnichana. The sequence continues at coordinate 14,257,542 of OY977939.1, read as the reverse complement.
AAAAAACGATTTAAAGTATATTTGTATGGACTAGATAGTTATTACAAAAAGTTTCACTTAGATAAGCAGAAACCCATAATCGAGCAATAAGCTTGTACTTATAGAGTCAGCCCCACCAATTACGGGTTATGAACCATTGGGGATCAGGGTTTTCTGAAGTTTGGAAAAATTTCAGGAGTCCATCTTGGACTTACTACAGAATCTTTAACTCTTGAAAAACGTATTTCATTACATTTTATGGACAATTTATTTAACTGTGTAGTCAGCAAAGGAGGCCGGACTCGTTGCTGACTAAATAAAAATTAGGATGCAGCGAGGGTCACTTTCGCTGCAGCTGACTGTGCGTATCATCCAGAAAAATACGCTCAATAAGTGTATGGCTCTCACAATTTTATATACCTAGTGTTTAAAAGTAACGTATGCGGAATGAAATTTGGACAAAGTTTTAAATATGTATAATGTTTAAAACAATCGAGACAGTAATTGCATTTTACGGTTAATTTAAAGTCTACATATCTGTCAATCAATCTGGTAAGTTTCATGGGCATTGGATTTTTTCTCTTGAAACTATGGTAAATCGAGAAGAACGACGTCGCAAAACTGTTTGTAATTTCTACAGTACACATTCCCTACGGCCGAAACTGAAGATAGTGAAACATTTTGTGCAAATGGATGAGAGCCGAAGCTCTGTATATATTATTTGTGTGTCCTTTTCTTTGAGAAAAAGTACTACTAGGACGAATAGTTCAGGGAAACAATCCAGCTAGCTATAGTCAGTTTTCTGAAGGGACTCGATTATTTAAAGAAAAATACGGCCGGCCGAGTCGCAAAATAACGCAAAAAAACTAGCGGTTTTTGCGTTATGGGATTTATGGGTGACAAATCATTTATGTCACTTAAAATGGAAATTCGTGGCAAGGTAACTTTTACTTTGAGAACACCAATGGTCCAACGGACGAGAACGTGAAATATGTCAAGCATACAAAGTTAATTAAAAAAAATTTCTTAAGAGGAAGCGCGGTGAGCGAGCTTTTTGAAAAATTGGTATTTGTAAAACCTATTTCCGTCGCGTTTCGCACGAATTAGGAGGGGTGTCTCTGTAAATGTGTGCGTATATTACCAATGTAAGCACGTGAGGCCCCCAGTTTTCTAATTTTGAAATTTGAAGTTAATCGAGAAGAGATCAGAAATGTCACGCGATACATTCTTAACTTAACTAACAAAAACTTACTAACAATAATTTTAATTTTAATTAAAATGTCAATGATATGATATATAACTAACTAAACTTAGCTAATAATCTTTAAAATTTAAGATTGGGTTAAGTTGTACCTGAATAATTTTTGTTGTCTATCAATTGAAATAAACAGTTCAAATTTTTTTTTTTTTTTTTTTACATTCGCCCCTTTCATTTTACTCCTGACGTCATTGAGCCTTGATTTGTTTAAGGAAATCAATTTAGATTTTCCTTTATACCAATAGAGTAAATTGTGACAGATAATTCAATGAAATCAAAATTAGATGTGAGCGTTTGTTTATGGTGCCAAAAAGCGGCGAATTTCGTAGTTTTGAAAGGTCTCTAATTATTAAAATAAACAAATAATTAGGTAAAACGAAACATAGGGACATGTCATATATTGTATAAATACAAAATATTTGCTCTTTTGTTATTATCCAGGGAGGAAACGGGGGATTACGTTTGTATGGAGAAACGGCCACCCGCGCATCGTCTTAAGGAGGATAAAATTGCATCTAAAAAATGCTAACATCTGTATTTTCGACAGCGACGGATAAAGTACCACAAAACTGCCGTAAATCATTTCGCATTGGACTAAACTCTTTTTTCCATTGAAAGTTGTTAAATACAATATTAAAAAACATTCATCATCATCCTCCTAGCGTTATTATTCCCGGTGGTGCCCCTAAAGGAGCCCGGGATCCGCTTTGACACCTAATCCCAAGATTTGGCATAGGCACTAGTTTTAACGGAAGCAACTGCCATCTGAACTTCCAACCCAGAGGGAAAATTAAACCTTATTGGGATTAGACCGGTTTCCTCACGATGTTTTCCTTGACCGAAATGCTAACGGTAAATATGCCGTCGTACATAAGTTCCGAAAAACTCATTGGTACGAGCCGGGATTCGAACCCACGACCGCCGCTTGACAGCCGCATGCCTAAACCACTAGGCTACCGTAGCTTACTATTAAAAAACATTAATATTTAAAAAAATAACCATGTGTTTTTTTATTTAATACGATATTGAACTTAGTCCAAATTTCATTCCGCATAAGTACGTTATAAGAATTGAGTGAGATTTGATATCAACCCCTGAGCAAACCGAATCCCGTCCTGGCTTCTCTAACCACGAACGCCTGCTTCGCATAAACTAAACCAAATCACCAAAAGTCCTGTTTTTAGGGGTCTGTATCTCAAAAGGAAAAAAAACGGAACCCTTATAGGATCACTTTGTTGTCCGTCTGTCTGTCTGTCTGTCAAGACCCTTTATCTCGGGAACGCGTGGATCGAGTTGAAATTAACACCATATACTCAGATCTATAGTCCCTTAAAGCTGTGAAAAAATCAAACTTCTTTTTAGTTAGCGTAGTTAACGTAAAAAAAATTTACGGCCGTTTGTACCGCAAAAAATGTATAATTCGACACTTTCACTCTTTTCGTTGACCTAGAACTATGAAATTTGGCAAGTAATACCGGCTTATACTACAAGTACTGGTAAAAATTTGAAAACTATACATTTGTAATTAACTCATAAAAAATATAGTCTTTTTAAAGTACGTAATCAATCATCGATTAAGGTATCTACTAATTTGTACGGAACCCTCTGTGGGCGAGTCCGACTCGCATTTGTCCCCGGTTTATTTATATAAAATATTAAGTCGTCGTAAGAGTGCCATCAAGAAGAAAGGTGCAAGAGTGCAAAATAGGGACACGCACTATCGCTTAAAATCTTTGCAAGCACTCTGGATTATTATAAGTATTTCAAAGCTTCATAAAGATCATACTTATCGATAAAAGCAGATTAATAAATCTTTGTTTCGCCGTTGAAGTGGAAATGAGCTGGCCGGATATACCCACAGAGGTGGGCTAAACTAGGTAAGGGGTGGGTGCCGCAACACGGCGTGGCAGGCCGGCACGGATGGCAGGATAAACTGGCCAACAGAACTAAGATGGGTTGAAATAAAGAGGTTTTGTCCAACAGTGTAACTATCTGAAGATCTGAGAGCTTAACTAGTTAGTCAAATTCTAAATTCAACCTTAATCAAAACAATATTTTTCGAGGGATAGACACAATGTATGGCACAACACGTGCTTTCGCAATATGAGTCGCGGTGATAAGCTGTGATGGTAGTGGCCGAATATGGGAATTGGGTTATTTATTAACTTGGCAATTACAAGTATGGCAAAAAATAAAAAAAATCCTGGTATTTTTGAAATTCTAAATGAGTACCAGAAATTCGGACTAAATGAAATGGACTTGGAAGAAAATGCTTGTAATCCAGTATATAATCTGCCAGATTAAACACTTTTGAATAAAAAAAAAAATAAAGTCGTTAAACTACCCAAATATGTAAATATGTTTAACGAAAACTTTTTGTTAAGAAAAGATAAGAATATTCATCACGGAGTTAAAATAGCTTCGACCTTTAATTTTATTACTTTACGGAAACTTGGACAAACGTGTACTGAGTAAAAGGGTTATCCTATCTTTTCTAACGAAATAGACAGCATTTGCTTGATTAAAGACGAGACGGCGGCGTCTTTCATAAAGGGCGCCGCTAACATCTCTTCCAAAGGCGTGTCTACCATCTGTACTTTACAATTGCAAACGCCAATAAAATTAGTCTAGTTCTTGCTGGTAATCCGAAATTCTAAATTAATGAACTAAAATATAATAACACAAAATATAGATATCTGCGGTCTGTAAACTTTAACAAAGAACAGCGTGCCGTAAAGAGTATTGGACGAATGATTACCGCAAAGTTTTCTTTCACATGAGCGTTTCTACTTTTCTCTGTGAGCGAGTCCGTTTCCGTTTATCTTTGGTTGTTTTTTGTTACTGTCAGTTTCGTTCGTTTCTTTTCTCATATCCCGCCTTTGCATTTGTCGCATTCGAAGAACACTAGCCCATCTAGCGAACTATTTACCTAGCAGACATTTTCATTTTACTATTTAAGCTATGTATGCTTACATAAAGAAGTAAGTACTGATGATTGAAGACAATTTTTTGGAATCAATTATGTCAATTTGAGTTTTAGGCTACTAAATCAATTTACTCTAGTAAGCTGATTAATTGACGTAATGTGAAAAGATAAAAAAAAACATTCAAATAAATTGTATTTTGCAGCTAGTAAAACGCCCAGATCGTGCAAACAGCAATAAACGCGAATGAATCCTTAATTAATTGCAGCTTTCAATTGCAGTAGATCCATCTTTTATTCGTTTTACTTGCACTTAAATACTTGTAGTCAAAAGGCTAATTAACGAATCATTAGACTTGCTTATTTCAGTTGTCATGGTGAGCATTGCGAGAAATATGTTTAAAAACGTTTTATAATAAACATGTACTCAGTCAGTAAATGAATACAATACAAACATATTTACACATTTTTAACGTCTAATGATAAGTACAAGGATGTTGTACTAAAGATAGTTGTGTATTATTAAATTGATAAAAAATAACTATCTTTCAAGTACTTTTGTGTTCCCTATACAAAACGTTCATAAAACACCTCATGTAATTTGAAATTGGTGAAAATGGTTAACCCTTTATAAGGCAGAGACGATTTGGAAACCACTTAGTTAATAAACATTTATGGAGAAGAACATCCTCTTTTTTATTTAACTATAATGGTATTATATAGCAAATATATCAGGCTTTCTGTGCCCGTTAAGGAAAGCAAGCATTTGTCACTGTTTCCATTATACTATTAAAAATACACAAGTCGCTGTATCTAATAATTTTAATTATAGCTCTTGTAATTCACGATGGCGAGTGGCGAGACTGTTTTTGGTATGATGATAAGGTCTAATTTTGATAAATCCACTCTCCATCATGAATGGCAATATTTGCAATAACTGAACTACGTTGTTTATAGTATAAGGAAAATGTTTCATTTTTCTAACTCCTTGATAGAAACAGACTTCCGCTTGTAAATTGTATCGTGAAACGGGCCACAGGTTATATTTTTTCAGTGATATTCGTATAATAATCCTACCCTCTACTAGATACACAATAATATTCGATTTACGATTTACATTATGTCCCACCCATGTTACCAGTCTGTACAGAGCATCCTAATGTTTTTTGTCAATGTCAATGAATAGGTGTATTGGAAACAGATCATCTGAAAACTCGAGTGCACTAACGGGCTGAGTGCATATAATGACCACATGTTTTTCTTAATGATTTCGGTTTTTTTTTGCCGTAGATGTGTTCCCCAGTGCATTACAAACATGGTAGTGTATTTAACTTTCACGTAGCATATCTGTATAACTGCGGCCTTATAAAGGGTTAATAATACAAAACAGTGACAATCGCTCGTCACCATATCGGATATTGGACTAAATGACAAAATGTGCTTTATGATTTTATGGCGAACTATAAGTAAAGCTGCTGAGTAGAGTAGTGCGATCGAGTCTAGTTTCTCCTTACAACCATTAACTGATGGCACGGTCTTAAATTGGTGTAAATCCTCAAGGCGCTGATCATGCAAGCCGAGCTTCGGCACTCAACGTGCCTCCTCCAATTACTTTAATTAAAACAATACCACGGCACCAGTGCTGCGTCGACTCACCGCGTCTGTTTCCCATTTCCCTATTTAAATACGAAAACGAGCTCGTAGCTGGCGCTTAGCGTGCAAGATGTTGCTATTCACTTCTACACGACACGACCCGTTATCTGTCTACCGGGTATGGACCCTAACATACGTCGTTCTAATTATTATCAAATTTCAGTATTAGCAGCTTACGTTATCTCATTTAAAGCACATGTCGTGTACGCGTGTGTTACAAAGCTGTGCGAGTATAATGTATGCCGTGGATTCTTATTTTATACACGTTGTAGGCACATTAACTCAGAGTTGCACAGTACTTTAAAAGTCCGTTAAGTAGATACTATGCTACTCGTACGTCCTGCGGCAGTCTTTCATACTCATCTGTGTTTCCAACTTTTAGAGCGAGTGGTAGGAAAATCGATTAGGGAGTTAGGCTGATTCAGCGACTTCGAAGCAAGTAATTTACTCTCGAGTTGGCTGAAGGCGACACCTGTCGAGCGAAGTGACGGCTCATAATGCGACGCGAGCGCCATTGATGCGCAGTCAAGTGCGAGGACGCAAACTCTACTATTGACGCCCGCGTGCGTCGGACGCCTCGCTAAAATACTATAAAAATGCACCACATACAAAATATTGAACGTAACAAATGTACCACCACTTCGTATACTGTAATTTTAACTCAATGTTCAATATAATGGGCGTTAAGTACATCGCTGATTGATCCTGTCGGTGTGTATCTTTTACTATTAAATACATCATTTATCAAGAACTTTCGGCGAAGGTAATATAAAGCTGGTAAATCCTAGCATCATCTGTGGGGATTACAGTTTACACGAGGTCGGGAACGTCGCGGGGCGGCACCGACACAACACATCTCTGAACGGAGGCAACTTTACCAACTTTCTTAAGGGCGGTTAGCAAAGTTTGACGTGCTCGCGCTCGCACCGTAAGCCCAGGATTCGATACTTGGTAACAACATCCAATAGAGAAGCGGAGACGCGTGCTTCGAAAATCTTATAACTTGCATGTGGATGCAATGCAAGTGATAAGCATGCATAATGAGATTAAAACGACAAACATGAATAATTATACAAACAGTACCCTTCTTACAAACTACTTAACATCTTCATCAAACCATACTCAAGAGCAACATTTTTATTACGAAATTTACATTTTACATGACGAGGAACGCCGCTACGAAGTACTATTATTAACTAGGACTAGTGTTATTTAATTAAATTTACGTTTCTGGCTCCAAAGTTATAATGAATGCTCTTTTTATTAGTCTTTTCTTTTCACATTAGGTATCCATCTATATAAAAGTCAAAGTAAACCAATTCCAAATTGTTTTAAGTAGGCCTAGTCGCACGAGCATCAGACTGTGTTATTAAAAGTATATGGCGGGCCGCGAGCCTCGAGCTCCCAGTGCACACGCGGCAAACGGCGGGCGGACCGCATCAGGGCCGGGCATGGGCCGCAGGGCAGGGCTCGCCATATAACTTGTACTTTCTATCGCCCGCGCTGCGCCGCTCCCGCTGCCGGCGCGGCGGTGGCACCTACCTCGAGTTTATGACTTTAATCAAATCGTTTTAGGGGTGTCACGGTGTGCCCTAACGGCTGATTGTATGTGCGGATCACGTGTGCTGACCCGCACAATTTCTATCCACTAGATACAATTGCCGGCGGGCTAAAATCGGATTGTTACAAATATTGCCTTTTATTATACCTATTGTATGCGAACACGCGATACATGTATTAGAGTTACATCGTTTTATTGGTATGACGACTTTTATGCGTATCAGAGGTTTCGGGGCTAGCCACACGCGCGACTATTTCGTTAAGATCCAATCAGTCGAGAGGTATAATGTGAGCCCTGACCCCATTAAATGACTTTTACAATATTGTAACAACTAGGATCATTAAAACGTGTAGGTATAAGATAAATAAGACCAGTTAGATAGAATAGAGAGTAATAACTTAAACTCCTCCTCTTAAAATCGCAAATCAGGGAAAGCTTTAACTATAAAGTTATCTTAGAATAGAGAACACTGAGTTAGATAAACTACTATTAGAATGACACATTTTTATACTGTCGTACGCTTATCTCCACGAGCCCGGGCGGTAGTAATTCCTTTCTAAAGCAACGCGTAAAGTTATTCAAAATATGTATTAAGTTACGTCCTAAGCTGGTCGTAAAACGGTATTACAGACGTTATGAAGAGCGGGGTTCGGCCGGATCTCATCACTTAGGGGTGTGCAGGCCCAGAATACCTTTCAATAAACCCATAAAATTGCCTTATCCAACGCGAGTTTGGACCCCGGTTCGGCATACTCGGATGCTTATTAACAACAATGCACGCGTCTATCAATATAAAGATAAATGTTATACGAGGTAGCAATATGTCGGGCGTTCAGTTCAGGTACAAGAGTAATATTATAGAGGTTAGGCGTTCGTCTCGAGATGAAAAATGTTTTCTCGGTAACCGTCGTGGAATATTCATGCACCGGCAGCGGGGTCGTAAATTTTATGACATCGATGTTACATACCGGAAAATTGTTTGCAGATTTACAATTTAGACGCCTCGTGTAACTACTAACAAATATGTTTAGTAGTTTGATGGCATAATAAAATGAAGCATTGGCAGAATCCATACTCAACACTATTTAAGGAAAGGTCGCCTAGTGCCTGCAATACGGCCACAACTCAACATTAAAACACATTTGAGATGTGGCTCTATTGCACAGTGCAATACGGACACATCTCAAATGGGTTTTATTTTTGAGTTGTGGCCGTATTGCAGGCACTAGGCTACGTATTTACGAGCACGAGTAAATAGTGGTCTACACGTTATTTGTATGCATGCATTTATAACTAATACATTAGTGGCTCTGTGATCCCTAGGATATGGCATCGGCTTAATTTATCCGTCGTTCTGATTTTGAAAGACAGCCATGAAAGTGGGGACATTCCTGTGGCATGCCGATGCCGATGACATGGCATGGAATCGGATCCATGGGTCAGTATGTCCTATTACCACTTTGCACAGAAGGGGACAGATTCCCACTTTGGTGCCTCTGTCATTCTAATTTTGAAAGATAGTGGCATGAAAGTGGGGATACTGCACACACATTGAAGTTGGTTGACAATGGTTCACGATGGTACTATCGAACTGGTCTGATGACAAGGTGGTTACAGAAACTCCTGAACTTTAATTCATACACCATCTACCTTCATAAACTTCATGTTAGGGCTCATTTAGAAGAATGTGTAAACAATACAGTCTGTTATATTATAAAAGTTAGTACCAAAAATGAATGTTTTGTTTGACAGACATTTGTATAATATAAGTAGATGACAATAGAATAACTTAGTACCATCGTGTTAATCTGACGATGAAGCTAGAAGGTGGAACTATTCAATGACGAAATGGCTAATGGCTCTGTTTTTCTACAAGCCTCATGCACTAATCAATGTACAGTCGCCATCACATACATCGGAGCAAACAAGCACGTCACAAACATCGGAACACACCTCTATTTTCAAGGCATTAGGGTGCATGTGCCGATATTTTTGAACACCTATAGTGTACCTATGTATGTGATGGCGACTGTACATAAAGTTTGTGATAAAAAAATTGTTTACAAAAGCTTACCTAATCACCAACAATTATGTCAGTCGTCGTTGGTGTCCAAAGGTTAAATAGTTCCCAAGTTAAGCACTTGTGTTTCTTAAGAACACGAAGATGGGGATCGATACAATTATATATTTATCGATGCAATAACAATAGTACGGAGCAGAAGATTTAATTATAGTATTCATTATCCTTCCTGTCTGCGCTTTGTTGAAACACTGGGACTCGGTGCACATGGGAGCGAGAGGCGTTGTAGTAAGATAGTATGATATTGGATTTAACTAACTTAGGATAAGCGAACACTATGGACTTCATCATCATCATATCAGCCGAAAGACGTCCACTGCTGGACATAGGCCTCCCCCAAAGAGTGCCAAAATGACCGGTCCTGTGCCACCCGCATCCAGCGGACTATGGACTTGGTCTGAATTAAAAAATTTGAATTGAATTGAATTATACATATAAGCGATATCTATGTGTAAGTATAACTTAAACAATTTACCAAATCTCTATAATTGAAAATAGCTCCATTAATTTGGCCGAAATTCGAACCGGCGGCGCCGAAGTCTGTAATTCAGTCGAGCTAATAATTATAGTTTCTCACATGATTGAGACTGCTACGGCACGTCATTCATCAAAATCAGCGCGTCTCGGGGGGCTGCGTTGTGAAACAAAGCATCGCACATGTCTATAAGGAGGCGACCTTAATCATAAAGCTAAGCCCAAATGGAAAATCGATTATTTCATTCGTTGAACGGAACGAGTCGTAAACCAGTTTTCAAAGTAAATACGTATAACTCATTCGAATTCTTTCACAGCTCGGCAATGAAAAAGGAGCTTAAGAGAAAGTCAAAGTTATTTATTCTTCAATTTAGGCATATTACCTATACATGCACCTATGAGTCTATCTGCCACGAGAAGAACCGGCGTAAAGTTTGTTTTCAGCAAAAGGACATAGGTTTACATTAAGACTAATCACTACAATCAAGTTATTTTTTAAATAAGAACCTCTACTCAAATAAATAAACAGCATCCGCAGTTAGGTACTTTGGAAGCTATTGCAACTACAATTAGGAACAGGAAGTAGTTTTCCAAGGATGCTAGGAAGTGCATAAGTTTTTATGCAAGCAACAGTACTGCAATATCGTAAAGGCGAGCATAAAATAAAATTGCCCAGTGTCAACTGATGCAGTCTGAAAGTGGAGTAGGTCCGTAGTCCCCGTTCCCTAATCGGTTCAAATATTTGGCCATCATTTCGTTTTGATTTATCTATATCTACATATTTAATGGCGAATTATGTCTGAATCGCAAGTTAATTACGAAAGTATTTTACTTTTTTTTTTCTTTCATTCATGAATACCAAATATCATCATTGGTAGGTATTTTTGTGGCCTGCTTATAGGAAATGCGAATAAAAACAAAGATAATTTTGTTAATTACGTTTCCTTCGAGCATTTACATGAAAATTAGGGCAATTATTAAACCTAACGTCTAAAGACCGCGCCTGCAGACGATAAACCCTTACCAACTAAACTTTTGAGTTGAATTTCATAATGAAAAATCGCGAAATGGATCTGAAACATGTACAGGCAATGAGAATGTTTGTATATAAGACTTTTACGTTTAAATATTAATTCGGAAGTAACATACAAGGCATCCCCGTCATCCAGGCTCTTGCCATACAATTTGTTTTGATTGGGTCTATTGTTTGATGCTGTGTCACAACGTCGAATACCCCAGTTCTTCCAGAACTTGAAAAATGGTTTCGTAACTAAAAATTACGAAATAAAGTTTGCTTTTCGGACAGCGATTCAATTGGTTTTAATTGACAGTAGGGAACATCACTAGGATATCGCTTTTATTTCACATCTCTGTCATTCTGATTTCGAAAGACACATGCAAGTGGGGAAATCCTTACAACATGACGGGAAGGTCACATATTGTCATCTCTCATCGGGCCCCAGTTATTTCAGAGCTTTAAAAATAGTTGAAATCGTAAAAGTATGGAATAAAGTGTGGTTCTAGGTGATGTTACATTTCCCGGCTGTCCGCCATAATGAGATGCGCGGCGCTCGCGTCGCCCGCTGGGTGCCCATGCATGTTGGATGAGCCGAGCAGCGCTGTACAGGTGTCGCCTTATTTTTAATGTACTGCAACTACTGCTATTTCACTCTGATACAGAGCACTGCAATCTTCAATGGTTACCTAATTATAAAATAGCTCTATTGTGCCGTACCTACTTAACTAAATTGAATTGAGTTGGCATCTCTTTGTAAGTACCTACAGAAGATAGTTTTTGTGTACTTCTGTTTCTTGAAATACTTAACGTGTTCAATGCATGTAGTGGAAAATACTGCAATGAAATACGGCAAATACATCAGGAATGTTAGCAAGAACATAACTGCAAGATCGTGGTCATTCAGCCTGTCCATTTTAGCGATGTCACTTAAATAACTGTCGATGCTATATGATTAAGTGTTAATTTCGGTGATGTGGGTAAATTAACTACAATTCGAAGTCTGCACTGAGGGGGTGGAATAAAAAATGTTATTGCTTATAAATCGAAATCCAAACTGTATTTTGAATTTCAATTATGAAATAGGTACTTAAATAGCATTTTTAGCTATGCATATAATGACGCCCATACAAAACTGTAGATACTATAATTTTTGACCAAATTCGAAATCAAAACCCTTTTTTCTAGTTAGCCGGTTATCACTTTTATAACACCCATTTTTTAACATGAATAGCACGCAAATGCAATAGAATGCAGGCATGGAACGCATATAGCGCAGATATACGTCCGATCGTAGCAATTCTGAACATACTTGATTGCTACGGGCGTAGCGCTTCGCTACGCGCCGCGCTACGCGAGGCATGTTAAACAATGAAAAGCTGATTGTTGAAAATGGTTAACCGCAAAGGCTATGTGTACTGCATTTCTGTGTTATGACTTAATAATAAAAATGGAACAGTATTAGTTTGGAATTGTCCGTGATAGTTTTTATCTTGGCTCTTTCTATATCGTTATTAACAAATAGTAACAAAAATTTAAATGTCAATGCTATGATATATGTATAATTAACTAAACTTAGCATTATTCAATAAAACATACAAATTTATAACTTAGCTAATAATCTTTAAAATTTAAGATTGGGTCAAGTAGTACCTGAAAAATATTTTGTGTTCTATTAAAATAAACAGTTCAAATTTTTTTTTTTTAAATTATGTTTCAGGGAAAGAATTGCCTTCAATACTGCACCACTAAAATTAAATTGAATCAAATATTTGAATTTTCAACAATGCTTTCGCTTATACTCAAAATTAGCCAAATGTATTAAAGGTGCCACTGGAACACAAGTTTCATGTGCTCTGCCTACCCCTTTTAGGGATAAAGGCGTGATGGTATGTATGTATGTATGTATTAAAGGTCCAGATTTAGACTAATATCAATTATGTACGAGCACGAATCAAGTAAAAAGATCTCTGGCTAGCTAATTCCATTACGATTCGATGGGCGGCAAAAGTCGCCTTCGGTAAAGTCAAAGCCGGCAAAACGTAATTGTGACTTCACTAAGCTGGGTTCCGCGCGGTCCGATACGGACGAAAGGGGACCTCTCTGTAACTGCTGATATAAAAGCGGCAATAAATTTAACAGGATGAACGCACTACTTACACAAAACGAGCGCGGACGCCGGTGGCCGTAACGAGGGGCCGCGGCCGCGAGGCGCACCCGCGCGCCGCCGCCGCCGCCGCCGCCAGCCCGCGCCGACGCCCATTCTAGTTAACCCTCACAAACATTGCTGCCCGCATATCGTTAGCATACCGACCACTACTGTTAACACAACATCACCATATCAAACTGTAATAGTTACCTATTACACTACCAACGCTCTTATTTACACTCACGTTTGTTATTTGGTCATACACCATACCAAGCATACTTTCTGAATAAAATACACATTATCGTCGAACCTAAAATTCCCACAACAAAGCGAACCGTCGTAATATCATTTGGAAATACTGGTGGTGTATTTTGCTCTTTGTTGCGACAAAAACAGCAGTAACAATGCTAGAGGAAAACAATAGTCACGTGAAATAAAAACACGCTGAAAGAAAATAGTTAATGTCCTTACTTTGGATACACATGTTTATTGCTATGAAACATGGCAGCCTCATAACAATCCCTTTCACTCTCCACAAATTGGAAGGAGCGCGTAAAGGAAAACATGGCTATAAATAAAACTGGCAGATCAACTAGATAGACGGCCATTACCCGAGATAACCACGACTTATGTATATAGGCGATACGTTCGCTCGGCAGATTAACGGAAAGGGATTGCGTTTGTTTGCAGATATCGACGTGGAAGCATTTTGGCAAGTCACAGCTCGGAAATTTATTGTGTAAGATATCTTCTTACGGACTCATTAAAAAGGAGACACGTCGTACATAAATCAGGGGGCCGGGGCTCGGCGGGCCGGCGCAGGTTCGACGCGAGCGGCGCCGAGCGTCGAGCGCCGCGCGGCCGCTCTTATCGCCTCCGAGAGCGCCGGCAATAGGTGTTATCCGGTTCCGTCGTCGTCGCGCCATGCTCCCATTGTACGTATACCTCCGGCCTAACTCTCGCCACCATCACGTCGCCGAGCCTTGCCAAAACTGGCGTGTTCCTTTAATTTCGGTATGAACTGATAACTCACTTATCACCTATTATTAACATGATCTACTAACGACTTTTACTGTTTCATTCCTGAAAAACCACTAGTTAATAGGAGTACGAGTGTTTTTTTTTGAAGAGCTAAGCTAAGAAATCCATATTTTTTCTTACTTTAAATTTCTATCATTCACTTAAATCACAATAACTATTACAATAACAGAAATAAGTAGATAAATAAAATCAACTTCAGAGTCGAATATATACAGTGTGTCCCTGGATAAAGTGCACAAACGAATAGGATTGAAACTAGATACATTTTTAGGGTTCCGTACTCAAAGAGTAAAACGGGACCCTATTACTAAGACTTCGCTGTCCGTCCGTCCGTCCGTCCGTCCGTCTGTCTGTCACCAGGCTGTATCTCAAGAACCGTGATAGCTAGAGAGTTGAAATTTTCACAGATTATGTATTTCTGTTGCCGCTATAACAACAAATACTAAAAACAAATTAAAATATTTTTTTAAGGGGGCCTCCCATACAAAAAACGTGATTTTTTTACCGTTTTTATAGATAATGGTACGGAACCCTTCGTGCGCGAGTCCAACTCGCACTTGGCCGGTTTTTTATATACTAGCCCCGATGCAGAAGAGTTCGTCCAGTAATTAACAACTATTACATTTATTTTGATATTTATTACATGTTTAGATCAAACGTCTAAGTAATAGGAACAATATTAGTACTCGTACTGTTTAATGTAGTTTATTTTCACTGTTAAATAAAAACCCTAAAAGGTTTATATTGTCCAATTTAAATTGTGGTCTCCAACTGCACTTCTTGATTCATGGGCTCGAAGCAGAACCGTCAGCATATAGCTTTGCCGTGTCGCTTTCTCTAGTAATGGCCCTTTTTAGACGAAAACATATACATCTGGGCTAGTAGGTATAACATTGTTCACCAATGATTTAATTCTACTGTTAAGACAACTTATATAACAGAACTTTTGAATTAATTAAGTAAATAAAATGAATATCGAGAACTTTTACTTAGCACGACGCATACATTAAGAGAGATGTGACTGATTGGGTTGTGACACTTCATTAGAAAAGTATGAGAAAATTTAATGGGAATTTCCCTGGTCTGCATTCTTCGCAAGCATTACATAGATAGGTACGTATTTAATCTGTGTTTCAGTATGTATTGCAACGGTGACTTGGATAATCTCATTCGAGACCTAGCAACTCGACGTAGCGCGTGGCAGTATATTTCCGCTTTGAAGCGATAATCTCTCGTAGAGTGATGACTCATATGTGAGTCATATGGGCCTTGAATAGGTAAACACAAAGCGCTTAAAACTAAGTAAAATCCCACCAATCTGGGTACCTATGTAATATTTGTACACTTAATGCCTTTTGTTTATAAACTACCCACTAAATTGTAAACCACAAAGAGCAGGTTATATCGCAGATAATATATTACGAACAGAACAGCATTGTTCAATTTATACTGATCGCGCAATAAATCATGTATTCAAAAACCAATAAATGAATCACACGTTCATTTCAAATTCACATTTCTACTATAATAGTAATAACGTATATATTCAGCAGGTTAGTAATTTTAAGTATGAAATAAACTAATAATGATCTCCAAAGTAAGTCTATTCCTTCGATAGGGCATGTAAATTAGGAAAATAGAGGTATAAACGGGTATGAATAAATTGAAACACCTCCACCAACGTTGGACACCTGAGGAAACGGGTAAGCGAGAACACTCTAATGGCATATCATAAATTTGAATGGTTAGAAGTTTGCCAGTACATTTACGACACTTTACACACAGTTAAACATGATAAAGAGATGAAATTGCCAGGCCTGAATCTGGAGAGTGTCTTCAAGAATAACAAAAGGACATTAATGGTACAATTGGTTTTTACTGCAAATATTATACAGTAAAACGTATTGTAGCATATACTATCTTCACAAATTGTCGTTGAGATACATGTTATTAATAGTCCAGTCAGAACAAGCCACGGGTAATAAATGCCTCAACGCACTGGAGTGCCTTTGCACACACCCTGCGAACCACGGACCTGATGGCGCTCTGCTATTCGGCAGGCGGATACGCGTCCCCGATGTGGCGTCCTCCACCCACGCAGGACAAGTAATCGCAGTCCTTAATGACACCTGCCGCATAATCACTGGACTGGACTAGCAGGGACACGAGAAGAAGAAGACGGGTAATAGGTATCCCACTAAAAACATTACATGTAAAGTGATTGCCAAGACTCCCTAGCTCATATAGCTTTCAGCGTTAATTATTTACTTTAAAAACAAAGTTTAAACCGACTTCAATTCAGTACTTCGCCAAGCCACATACTCGTATGTACATGAACATTTCCACGTTTCCTTTCCAATTTACCACGTGCACTGCTTTCCGAGAGCAAATGCGTTGATTATTACAGAAAAAAAAACCCAAGTCGCTATCTGTGGGCTGATAATATTTGAGGAGTTCCGTCGATTCATAAAGGATCTCAGAATTATCACTTCATGAGTTGCTACTTCAACGGAATACGAGCAACATCTGTACATTTATTTGTTTGTTCGTATTATGGCTTCTCAGTTCCAACGATTTCGATGATATCTACAATCCGGGGTTCACAAGGTTGAAAAATTAGTTTGTCCACGTTTTGATTCTCAAAGCATAATCCACGCTGTATATTCGCAGTAGCACAGTGACTAGGGCTTGGGCTTCTACCAGGAAGGCCGCGAGTTCGAAATTTGCGGTGAGATTAAATAAATAATTTATTTAGGTATCTTTTTTAAAAAAAGGGAATGTAATTTTTTAGAAATAAGAAATAAATAAGTAATCAATTTGAATAATTGATTTTCTAAGTATTTTATATCCAGGTAAACTCGGAAGAAAGAAATAAGATGTTATCAAGAAAACATGAGAGGCGGTGAGCAAAGCTCGGTCTTCTTCGCTCCTTTGAATGATACGCATGTTCTGCCCCTACGTGGATCTGCTGGCCTTAGTTATGTAATACTACTCCAAAAATAATAATTTATTGAAACAACTATTATGATCTAAAGTTAGATAAGCAAATATAAATGTATTTATGTAGTAATGGTCGGAACACAATTTAGTAAGGGTCGCTAGCTAGTTTGCCGGACCCATGAGAGCCCAACTTTGCGAGGCGTACTCTGCTGGAAATTTCTAACATTACGACCACCCGCTCCCTTAAATTATTGGACTTACGCACCCACTTATTCCTCGACGTAAGTGCTAAGTTAAAAGTTTAGTCCCTGTTTGCATAGCACATTGCAATTCCTTAAATCGATAATATTTTCAGAACCGAGTATAGACACGGTTCTGAAAATATTATCGACATCGACCGAAAACGGAACAATACAACCTATCAAAACGAGGATATATTTCATTGTTCACGTGAAAGAATTTAAAAAGGTTTCCCGGTGTGGCTATAAACCTGTATGACGTGACAGGTGGTTGTGTGTACAAATTACATCAAATTGGCGTGTAGGTGTGCGCTAGTACGTGTAGCGCGATGCACTGTTCCGTTAGAGGCTTTCGCTACGACACAGACTTTAATTGACCAGCGATTTCAATTAAAGTGCATCGGTGAGTTCACAAAACGCCACTATTGGGTGCGCTGTTGCTACTATAGTTAATGACACCAGAAATTCACTCAAAATGTCGTTGGCAGATCGCTCGCCGTGAATTTACGACACTGTGGACGACCAATAAATGCAAATTTTATTGTTTATGGCAGATTTAACGGCAGTGAACTCTTTTACCGATGCCGTAAAGTGGTCCTTGCACCGCCGTGCGGACAAATCTGCTTACATTTAACGTGCGTACGATGATCAGATAAGTAAAGATGTACTAATGTTGAAGGGGTCCGAAGGGCTTATACCGAATTGAACAACATATCGTCAGGTGACACCCAAAACTCACTAAGTAACAAATACCTACTTAAATCAAAAGTCGTATCTCGATATCGACTACGTACCAAGATACGAGGTTTTGAAGAGCAGTGACAGTTTTGGTAGTGACTTTTGGTTGTCACCCGACGATATTGTTGTTGTATTATTAACAAAAAAATATTTAAGTTCAAATAAAATGAAATGAAAACGACATTCCTTAAATATACAGGCAGACACAGACCCACACACAGATACAGATTACAGATACAGATTTTAGCTATCTTACTACGGTACGTTTTTACTGTGTGTAATAATAGTATTTTTCACAATCGTGTTATAATAGAGAGCTTTTTAGTCGAGTACCGTGTTTAGGCCACGAAGCTTGCTGAGTGGCCCAAGTAAGGTACGAGATTAAAAAGCTTGATTATAACACTATTGTGAACAATACTTTTTGTACGAGTTCATTAAAATTAATTTTCTACGAGTCAACTGAACTAATTAAACAAACTCGATACTGTTGAAACGAAGTGCAGCTCATCGCTCGTACGCTTGTTGATATCTTAAAAGACATCAACGAGCGTACGACATCAAAGCGATTCTATTGGTCCAATTCATTACAGTTCAGTAAAGCAGCCACGTGATTGGTCGAATTTATTTTAGTTGTCTGGAGCGTATCGAAAAGTAGTTATTTCGATTGTTTCGACAGTAACATGGACTACAACTATGAAAAGAGTGACGTTGCAGTATTCTCTATGAAATCTTAATACACATATTTTAATCGTCGAGTACAAAAAGATATATTTTTTCCTTTGAAAGGCACATAATTGCCACTACTAGGTACAATAACTGTATGTCAACTATTAACTTAAACGGAGATATCGAAAATTAATAAATTATTCTTAGATTCGGTTTCATTATTTTGTCCGAAATAAATGCTTTTTATTTTTTTATTTTTTATTGATACGCGGTGCCTAATCTAATTATTAAAGAGCAATCCTACTTTGAATCTCAATTCTGTCTAAGTGATATTGCTTAGTGAAGAAGTGAATTAAATATCGACAACGTATCACTTGTGATACACATTTAATTAAAAGGCGGCATGTATAAATTGTATAAAAAATAAAGCTAAGAAGGTTGACCTGCCTATCTTTGTAGCCGTTAATAAAGGTCGAGGGAGGTGCGGCGCGGCATCTGGAGCACGGGAGAGGGAGATCAAGCGCCGCGCGGTCTGCCCGAGTACTGATAAGGCTATTAAAAGTTACGCTCACAGACCACCGGCTGGATTATACAGATACCTCCTACCGATACTAAAGGAAACCGTTCGTGGAGAAACAAACCCGAAGGAAAAGATGCCGGGATTGCAATAACACAGGCGCATCTAAAACGTTTACTGCTGCTATAATGTTGTTGCCAAAGCGAAGGAACAACTTAATAATGTTCTAGCTTTGTACAGAACTGTTTCAATTTTATTAAGAGCCTTCTTAAAGTAACTTTTTGCATAAATATTTATGAATAAACGCGTTTGCAAGTGATAAGAAAATGTTGAAAAAGAAATCTGTATCAAACTCGTTTGTGGAGCTACATATACTACATGGACAATGTGAGCGTGAACAAAAGGAAGCGAGGCAGGGAATTTTGTTCAAAGCAATTATTGTGAATAGTGCTCACTTTAGCGATGGTAGAAATTCTCGTATAAATCGCGTCACAGACCACAAACAAAAACGTGCATGTGGACCGGCGCCCATTATTTTCGACTGCATAATCGCTTCGTCCGACGCCCGCATCGCTTCCCTTGCTATTTTATTTCCTCCCGGCATAGTTGTGTTTCGACTAGACGGAGCCTTTCCGACCAAACTCCAGTAGGGAAATTAAACCATGTTTAATTCTGTTAAGGGTTGGTTCCGGTTTGTAGTCCCAACATGCCAATGGGATCGGCGACAGACCAAAGCCACCGCTACAATTGTAGCACAATGTGTGTCCGCGTTGTAACAGGATTAAACTCATTGCTACCCACAGTTAAGGAAAAAGTATTTAGCTCATATATTAATCAACTAAAATTTGAAAAATATATTTTTATTAACCTTTAACTATTATTGTCCCAAGTTGAATTATGGTGCTACGCGCTACGGCGTAGCACATGTAACACTCCTACGTCGCAAGTGACCCTTATCTAGTAGCTACATCATTCATTGCTTTTTTTTATTAGGTATATTTAATGCCTTTCATAATCAGTAAAGCTTCAGTTAGTACAAAAATAATACAATAGAGTGTGTATGATCAACTTAGAAAAGTTGAAAAAACCCCCGATATTTTAATTTCTAAGTTAATACATAGTGGATGTAACTACATTATGGCTCACCCAATTTCAGATTCAGCACTCCTTATTTATAAGCTAGTAAGAATAGGTTTAAGTAGAAGATAGTGTTATATGTATAGATGTACGGATGTAATACATAGCGACATCGTCACTCAGTGACAAAGCTCTTCAAATAAAGAAAAAAAAAACTCAAAACCGGCTGAACCGAATTTCTTTCGATCTCAATCACAGAATTCAGCCAAAAAAAAAACAACATTAAAATGGGTTATTCGTTAAGAAGCTACTATGCCACAGATAGACACACAGATACACAGACAAATCAAACTTATAACATCCCTTTTTTAGCGTCGGGAGTTAAAAAAACCGGCCAAGTGAGAGTCGGACTCGCGCACGAAGGGTTCCGTACCATTATCAACAAAAATAATTATTTTATTCTGTTTTTAGTATTTGTTGTTATAGCGGCAACAGAAATACACCATCTGTGAAAATTTCAACTGGAACTACCACGGTATCAGTGAGATACAGGCTGGTGACAGACAGACGGACGGACGGACGGGCAGCGGAGTCTTAGTAATAGGGTCCCATTTTACTCTTTGAGTACGGAACCCTAAAAAGACAATGCCACATGACGGGCAACTAGCGTGAACCCATGCGAGGTCAAGCAACGCTAAGTGTCGCCACACCGTAGCGTGTAGCAGCATGTTCCCACCAAGTAGCGGAAATTGCTCAAAGAGCACGCGGGCTTTGAGTGGGTTAAATATTGAAAATAGCCAACTATTCGCAAAAAAACTTACTTTTATCTTTGAATCATGTGGCGTTAAATTTTTCCACCCGTTAAGTACTCGTATTCATTTTCTACCTTGTAGTAATCAGTCTATTGTCAACAATTTTGTGCGGTGTTCTTAACAATATTTAAATACTTAAAATCTCCCGAATAGCAATTAACTGCAACCCCACCCCCGTGCCCTCCGAGACGTAGATTCACATCGTTATACTCTTCGGCGGTTTCGTCAACTGTGCTAATTCAGTAAATTGATTAGGTCGCAAAGTTGCCCGCAGTCTGGAGCTTACGTCCCTAGTTCTATTCGCTTCGGATGCGGATTAATTGCTCACTTAATGCGGCTCGTAATAAACCAAATCCGGGGTCCTGACCTGTCTACTTAGACATTTTAGCTGGAGGATTGTTAAGCGAGTATCAGAAATTGAATTAAGTAGAGAGAGCGTCTATAGAGGACGGCGGAGCAGCGTCGTCGCGAGCTGACTACTCGCCTCATCTAGTATGCGTTCCGCAACACGCCCTGCTGAGCCACAGTATTTACACTTACGATATTGTACCAGTTAATTCTTACAGGCTGATCATCATTTTGTGGATATGTCTGCGATGCGATAAAACAGTATTCAAATACACGTTAAGTATAATAATATTAGAGAGACATCGTTTATTTGCCTTCTTAAAAGGTTTTTTTTGTCTTGTGTTTAAGCCGACATTTTACATAAATATGTACGTCGGTTGATACGCGACATATATCATATCACACGCATCATATATCATAATGTTGGTTTGGGGATGGAACCAGAAGGTGGCCATAGGATATGCATATTATCCATACTAGCCATACCATATACTATACTATATAATATATAATAGAGAGAGTTTGAGCCCTTGGGGAGGACAGAGGATGGTTTTTATCCCAGAAATTATCCCAAAAGGCACAAAAAATGTGAGGTGAAAGTTTGTATGGAGGTACCTACAATATAAGCGAGTTTTCACATGGATGAAATCGCGGGCAGACGCTAGTCTTAAATAAAATAGCGAAAACCTATCGAAATCTAGCTAATTATATTCCTCTTGGCAACTACGTAGTTATGGCCATGCTAAAAAAAATTAAAATTTATCGGCAATGACAGTAAAAGCGTCTCTCTATTTGTTCATTTGAAAGTAACTTGCTTTACTTCTGAACGAATCCTTTTTCTTTTGTTTTGTTTCGTAAATATAATGCCGATATTAGCTTTTAGAGAAAACAATTCAACAGATTACACACACAGCATTTGTTCGTAATTTATAGCATGAATTAGCAAGAGTGAATTTGGCGCTTGACCAAAGGTGGTGGTGGGTGCTAGTACCCATAAATCTAACTAAAAGTAAAACTATTAAAACGGTGGCAAAGGTCTGTTGTTCACTTATAGATCAGAGAACTTAACTGATCTGTGAAACAATAATCACATCTAAATATTTATGGTATTTTGTTCCTATACTATTTGTCTGCAGAAGCAGCAGTCTTGAAAAATTTAGCTATTTTATAAAAATTAGACTAAAATGATTAGGGCGTTATGGGACAGGTTTAAGTGGACAGTAAATAATAAGCAAGTGTAAGCGAATGAAGAGAAGTCGGGAGCCGGAGCAGAATGGAGCAATCAGGGCGAGAACACTCTGACACAGCAATTTGGACGACGCGCCGCCGATGTGTTATTTTGATTGCGCCGCTTTTGTGCGGTGGCTGTTTGTACGGCCGCTTCCTCGGCGCTTATAAAAAATATTTATGACTCCGATGAGAACCGAATATTGCCTCCCCACTGCCTTAATAACTTCCTCCGTGACGGAGAACCACCGTCTCCGGAGAGGGTATAATAACGTATCTTGTTGCGTAAATACGCATACCCCATTTACAGTTATGTGACTGTTGTAAAACTCGAGAACAATGTCACAAACGAGGGGATTTTTAGTGTAGCTCAAATATCTTTTCACGAGCAGAGTTTACATGAGCCTAATATTGTCGTAGATAATAGGCTGAGTTGTCTCATTGGGAGTGATCCCTGCTCCGGAAATTAAACCGTGCACGGAATGAGCTGCCACTCTTGAGAGCATATAGCCTTGATGCTGTGATACTTGACAATATTACGTTTTACGAACATGCTAATGAAATCCCAGATTGTATGCGTGCTGTTTTTGTTTAATCAAGGGGTTTTATGATGCAATCAAGTAACGATGAAGGCAATGAAAAAGGATTTAAAACAATCAAATCAGCGAA
Organism: Epinotia brunnichana; assembly: GCA_963854355.1. Lineage (NCBI taxonomy): Eukaryota > Metazoa > Arthropoda > Insecta > Lepidoptera > Tortricidae > Epinotia > Epinotia brunnichana. The sequence continues at coordinate 14,234,176 of OY977939.1, read as the reverse complement.
TTATTGGGTGAACATGGGATGAATAGATAAAAATCTCTGCTGACTTTTTAGTTGATTCATTTTTAATGATCCATAATTTTACTGCGAATCCTTCAGAATGTTCCCGTTTAAATTGTCACAATAAGTTTGGTGTAGAGTTAACTTTGCATTTCGGCTGGTATTGCATTTGGGTCTGGTTTCGCGGTTTATATTTCCGAGGAAGTTGTTGTTCAACGGTGGGTACCTATTTACTCGTACATATTATAAAACTAACTATTTCTCGTGGTTTCGCAAATACCAAACTTATTTCGCACGTCGCTCGAGAACCGTACCATCCGGGATAAAAAGTACCTGATGTCACTCTACGTTCTAAGAATTATCTCTATGGTAAAACATCACGTTAATCTGTTGCTCACTCCATTACTCGCAAGAAAAGGACGAACCCACAAACATACAGTATTTTTATATTCGTTTTGTTTGTTTGTTTGCTCATCCGGTTATAGTTTTAGGTATGTCTGTAGGTAGTATGCTGTGTTTGTGATCTCCGTTTTTTACTGACAATAGTTTTGTAAGTTATGTCTAACTATTGTACCTACTACTAACACTTTATGGGCTCTGCCTGAAATAAATGTTTTCAATTAAATTCAATGAATCTCCTTGTTCATATACTTCATAAATTAAAGGATAATAATGTCTTGTCGGTGTAGAGTCAGATGGAGAGCCATCTGACTCTATCTAGGGCCGTTTCCCTGATTTCTTTATACGATTTTCCTTTATTTGTTTTATGTAGCTTATCCTTGGTCTTCCCATTATTTGCTAGTCTTCTATGACGTTCTTTATAAAAGCGTCTTATAATAAAAAATATTTCCCCTCTCCAATTTCTTATCGTTTTTACAGTTTCTTTTTCTGCCCTTCTTTTTTATGCGCTTCTTCAATCGCGACTTTTTCTGTCCAGCTAATTCCTTGTTGTACTAGTTATTATTGATTATTCGTTGATTTCGACAAAGGGCAAGACCGGAAACGAAAAACGACACTTTTAGGAATATAGCACACTTGTGCAATGTATAATATTTATATTACCTGTACTCGTATAATAATTAATTAAATAATAAAAAAAAAAATTGTTACGGGACAATCTTACACAAATCAACCTAGGCCCACGGTAAGCTCAATAAGGCTTGTGTTGTGGGTACTAGGCGATGATATATATAATAGATACATACATATAGATACTTATATACATATATGACATCCATAACTCAGGAACAAATATTCGTGATAAACACACAAATAAATGCCCTGACCGGGATTCGAACCCGGGACCTCCAGCTTCGTAGGCAGAGTCACTACCCACTGGGTTCCTGATTTCAGTGACATTATACCTAATATAAATAAGCCAACTTGAAAACTCATACTCGTTAGGCTTTTCTCAGGGTAAGTAATGTTTAAAAGGATGATTAAAATAATCGGCACGTGAAATTCTATTTGGAGATTTCATGTGATATTTGCAGTATTGATTGGTTCGCATCAATCGCGATATGCAAATATTTGCTCCGCTCGCTGACCGGCAGGCTGGTGATTTACGCGTGTTGCGACGCTACGTTATGCAATTACGATCGCTTATTAAAAATTAACTGCATCCTGGAAAACGATGAACGTAAGCAAATTAAAATTATATTGATTATAATTGTTGTTTGTTGTGATAGATGGACAGATATGTTGAGTGTTATGTGAATAAGTCCTAGTGAGGACCATAACGGATGTGTATAATAATGCGAGTAATGATATATGAGTTGGAGCGACGCGGCAGGTGTCGCGAGAGGCGAACGTCACGTAAATCAGCGCGCCGCGGGGGAGCGCTGCGCTCGACGCGCGTAGGCAGTAGGCAGACACCAGCGTCGACGTTGAGCCACCTCTATTCAACAGGCACTTCATATTATACCACCTACGGTAAAACATACACTTTTTTATCGTACCCAATTAAAAACAAAACAGCAACGAACCCTCGCATGGGTAAAATATGTACAGGCAACAGTGTCCAAGTACGGGCGTATCATCAAAAACATCGCAAAAAGCCACAAGCGGCGCTGGGCGTAATGGCGAATATAATGTATGCTAATGAGGGCGGGTGGTACTGGCGGACGTGACGTCACGCGCCGGACCGCAGCCTCCGCCGGCCGCGCCTAACGAGCGGGTGTGCATTTTCAATACACAGGCCACTACCCCATCATTCGACTAGTTCACAAAGCGAAATATACCAAGTGCAGTGCACGCAGCATGGAAAAACAATTGGTAAAATTGGTATTACGAAGAACAATTAGGGGGCTGTTTTCCGTGATGCAAAGCGCTTACTCTAGAGCTTAGCCCTATGTGTACAAGCAAGTGCGCACTAACCTATATGGCTCCAGTCTAAAATGCATATGTCAAACAAGTGCGTGCGTCGTGACGCGCAAAATTACGCCTGTGCGTAAAGGCGGCCTTAGCAGTCGTCAAAAACGACCGACAAACATAGACCAATCGCTTTAAAACCAGGAACAGGTTACAATATATTTGTTAATAATATAAGACGCTATTCAATTTGCTTGAAAAGGTCAGATAATATACGTTAGTTGTGTCTATTGTTGTCTGCTTGAGGTTAAAAGCTCCAGCGCTTTACTCTAGCTAGACTGTGTCTAACTATCTGGCAATCTTTGACTGGTGGCTTGGCGCTTGATCTCTTTTCTAATCAGAATCCTATTGGTAAGTTACTTTCAATTCTGTATGTTTGGATATGTGTTACTTACTTATTCAATGGTGGGCTAAACGTTGATGTCAACTAAAAATATGTCCGTTAGTGACAAGTACATTCTCATCTCTTCCATATGTCACCTTAACACATTCACTGCCAAGAATCGCTACGCGCTACGCTCGTAGCTGATCTCGTGGATTTCCCGTTAAGAAGGGGGAAGAACGGCGTAGACACCCGCCAGGCGGGTTCCTGGCAGTGAAAGTGTTAAAAGACGGCAAAAGAAATTCTAGGTATTATTTTAACTACATAAGTATATATTGGTATACAAAGACTATGAAAAACGGAGAGACAGGCAGGTAGATCGACAGACAGACGCACATGACGAAACAATAAGGGGGTTGTTTTTACCATGTGGCCTACGATACCATAAGATAATAACAATATATTATATCGTACCTAAAGCATACGGAGAGTAACAAATGAACGAACGTTTTGATTGGAGCGGAGTCGCATGCGCAGCGCAATGCTATTGACCTACTCTAGTGTAGGTAACTTTATTGCTTTTCTATTTCCGTGAATTCTCCTGTACAATAGGTAATTATATACTATAACCCCTTTATATTGATGAAGAGCATGAAAAAAGTAATTATGATAGTAATTATTTTGCTAAATTAAGTCGTTTTGTATTCAAAATATGAAAGATAAATAAATAAATAAATAAATAAATATTACGGGACAATCTTACACAAATCAACCTAGGCCCACGGTAAGCTCAATAAGGCTTGTGTTGTGGGTACTAGGCGATGATATATATAATAGATACATACATATAGATACTTATATACATATATAACATCCATAACTCAGGAACAAATATTCGTGATAAACACACAAATAAATGCCCTGACCGGGATTCGAACCCGGGACCTCCAGCTTCGTAGGCAGAGTCACTACCCACTGGGCTACGGAGGCCGTTGAAGATCACCCATTTTCGCAAATATTATCGGTGTAGATTGTAGGGATAATACGAGATAAAGTCAGCTCCTAGCTACTGTTTTTTCGAGGTAGATGCATCATCCATCACATGGTGTCGACTGATTTATGGCAGTAGCGAACCGGAGCGACACGGGCGTAGCCTTCTCGCGATGACGACGCGATTAAGAGCAGGGCCGAGGCGGGCCCGGGCGGGGGTCGCGAGACGTGACGTGACGTGCGACTCGGAATCGCGTCTTTACGTTACGCGGCCTTACATCACAGCTTTGAGTAATCGTGGGGGTGGATAGTTGCACACTTACACAATAAGCCGTTCCTTGAAAGCAGACAAGTCTCACGAATAATGTCAACGATAGTAAAACATGATACAAATATTTTATGAATGCAGGGTCATTCCATAACGTGGTGATATAAAAGCGCTGGCGCGAGAGCCGTACGCAGTTAAACATACACGTATGGTTATCAGTCCGTGCTCCCGCGAGAAAATTGCAAGTATACATCATAAATGCGTGACGTTTTAAATTACGAACCGGCAGCCGCCCGCCAGCCCGGCATAAATCAACACAAATATAAGTTCTGGTCAGTTTGGAATGCTATTAGTTTCATATTTCAATTGCGATAAGGTATTCCAATAGCAAAATACAGTTCGATCAATTAACTAACCAAACCAAACGAACTTTTACCCCTTGGCTGTAAAAAACCTCTTTTAGAATAAATATTACTCTTTTACGCGAAATTCTCATGTGTGCAATAATTTAGGTGCTGGTTTGGCTGATATTTATGGGTGGTGTGAGCTGGATTTATAAAGGGGCGTAGCACGGTAACTAATTTCATACAAGTGTAAACGACTTGGGTCTGTAAAATGATCAGGTAAGTATTATTGGGTACAAGTTTTACAACCTAGTTCGTACCGATCCTATACCTATGGAAATCGTATTGATTTTCGTGTATGTCGCAAATAATTTGTCTGAAGAAAGTGATTATCTTTCATGATATTTACACTAGAATAGACACAGAAGTACCTATATAGGCATATGTGCGATAATATTCGGACTGTATCTGTGCAAGTCAATACTTAGAATAAATAGCTGTTTCATAGTTCTGTAATGCATTCAGGAAGTCAAATCGAGATATTTGTTACACATTCCGTACCCAAAGGGTAAAACGGGACCATATTAGTAGGACTCCGCTGGCCGTCCGTCTGTCTGTCCGTCTGTCGCCAGGCTATATCTCATGAACCGTGACCGTTAGACAGTTGAAATTTTCACAAGTGATGTATTTCTGTTGCCGCTATAACAACAAATACTAAAAAACAAAATAAAAAAAATATTTAAGGGGCTTCCATACAAACAACGTGACTTTTTATAGATACCTAATGGTACGGAACACTTCGTGCGCGAGTCTGACTCGCACTTGGCCGGTTTTTACTTTCCGTCTTTTTCTAAGCGTTCGTTCGCGGGGCGGCCTGTGATAGCCGCAACAAGTTCTTCTATACCGATACGGAATAAATAAAATAATACGTTAACTTTATGAGGACTTGTCTAAACATAGATAAAAACTTTTCGGTAATTATCGGTTGTAGCACATCACTACTTAAGAGATGTAAAAAACTGATAACATGAAACGTCATTTTACTCCGTCGAATTAATGAACAGACCTTCATATTAGTTAATATTTTTTCATCATAACACTCACTTGTCCGTTTTACTTAAGGCGACGTAGGTTCAGAAAATTGATTTTTTAAAAGTCGTAGCGCGTTTTTGACTACGGCTGCCCTAAATTTAATTAGCAATCTTCAGACCTTTCTCGAGGGACTATAGCTATTCGAATCCTGAGTTTTTACTTTTGCTCTATAGAAAAAAAATCACGAACATAGGTCTAAAATACACTTAAAACATTCGTAACAAATTATACACAAAAGCTAAACATATTAAAATTGGGTCTAAAAATCGGCAATATCATGTTTGAGGGAGCTTAGCTATTACTTTTTTATTTATTTCAATGCACAAAAAATAAAATTAAAAACATGATATCCGCGCTTCCGAACACGCACTTCCATCTCGCTCACGCTTATGCTCTGTGAGAGGTTGAGAAGACCATGAACCTACGTCGCCTTAAATTCATGATTACACTAGTCGAGGTCTACGAGTCTACTCGAGGTCACAAACTTGGATTATTCATTGGGCCAACATCATAAACAAGTCTGCAAAAAATCACAACTACCGGATTTGACGCATGCTCAGAGGCTCTAGTATAAGTTTTATCCATACAATACGTTTTCGAACGCGTTTGCGTTTAGTCTCAATTTATATGGCAACGCGAACAGCGCCTCTGGTGGTAACTATTAGGAACTACGCGTTGCCATACAACTTATACTAGAGCCTCTGGATTTATACAGTTACTGGATTAGTTATGAAGGAAACTGTTATATTTATGAGAAACAAAATTACGAGTTCAAGCCTGTTCTTAGTAATGAAATTATGAAGTTTTTTTTTATGACAACGGTCCACTATGAGTTCCGATGATAGTTATAACAATTTAGGAACAAAAAGGTATGACGAAAAAAATTATGAAAAGATATAACTATGAATAAAAATCGTTAGTATAATAAAAAATAGGACAATTTTTTTATGAGAGCCAATATGGTTCTAGAGACATATTTATTCTTTAAAAAAGTTCATAAACCATGAATTTATCAAATATTTAGGTACTTCAGCCGTCGTGGTACGAATAACCATAATAATAATATAATGCAATGGATAAATGAATGAATGAATGAATGAACCGCTCTGGCACAAAGATACGATTTTAACGACCAGGGGACTGAATTTTGACTTTCGACCGCTCGACTCTTTCCCTCGAAAACTGTGCAAAATTATGAAATGCTATAATGAAACAGCGATATAAAATTTAAAAACGAGTGGTAATAACCACTCGCATTCAATTATATCGGTAGATAGTAAGTGCTTGCAATTTTGACACTACAATCAAAGTACATTTTCGAGCGCTCGAAAGTCAAAAATCGGCTCCCAGGTATTTTTTTAACTAATACATTTATAAAGTCAAACTTAATACACTTCTAAAAGCAACCAAATAAGGCCGTTTTTGTAGATAAATACTGGTTAGTGCGCATTGCTGGCTTGCCTTGATTACAAGTTACGTCGATACAATTATTTTTTTGAAATAAATCCTATATCCTATACTATTAAACGAGCAATATTTGTATATATATTTGCAATCACGTTCTCGGAAACGGCTCTAACAATTTCGATGAAATTTGGAATATATGTGGTTACGGGGGCGAGAAATCGATCTAGATAGGTCTCATCTCCGGGAAAAATCGTTTTCTCCGTATTTTCTCCATTTTCATCCGAGCAGAGCTCGGTCGCCCAGGGACTATGCTATTAAACGTGCAATATTTGTATATATATATTTGCAATCACGTTCTCGGAAACGGCTCTAACGGTTTCGAGAAAATTTGGAATACAGGGGTTTACGGGGGCGAGAAATCGATCTAGATAGGTCTCATGTCCGGGAAAATTCGTTTTCTCCGTATTTTCTCCGTTTTCATCCGAGCAGAGCTCGGTCACCCAGGGACTATAAATAGAATGAGTTGACATGTTCTTGGAAGACTTGGGCGAGGAACGTCAAGGTGACAGGGGTAAGTTTACAGCCGCTCAACTCAACAGCGTGTTGGCGAGGCGTGCGGCGAAGCGCATATCGCTGCAAGCATTATTTCAATACAATTCACCTTTACCAGTTTTTTATATGAGGGCAAAATCTTTGTGTTTGATCTTTCATCAAATTGACGACTACAGGTCACATGATAATTATATTATTCTTTTGACATTATACACTCTAAACTCGCACGATAAATATTTTTTCTACTCCTGTACCGTTATCTGTCATTTATATAGGCTGTAGCTCAAATACAATGACACCACTAATAAGTCGTCGAAAAACTCTATGCTCTATGGCCCAAAAACGTATTGTTTAGCGTACTTTTTTGGTTCATACATTTTTCATAAAAGCACTGTTTAACTTTTTTTAAATCGGCCGCTATATTGCAGTAGTGCCAACTTCATAAACAAATATTTCGAAATGAAAGTATTTATTTACGATTTAACATTTGTATATTATCAATTATTTACTAAAATCATCATCTATTGTGTGTTAAACTACATGTTTTATAAATTATTGGTATTATTTATAAAAATAAACAGTCCGAATTCGGTCCGGGTCCGGATTTGGTTTGGTTCGGATGGCAAGTGCACACAAATTAAAAACAAAACAAACCATAAGCAAGAGGTGTCACATTTCTGATTTCCCACCAAAATATAGTTCAAAATGAAAAGACGAAAGATGATAAACTATTAGTCCTGAACTATTAAGATTTGTTTCGTGTTTGTGTAGACACAAGTGTACGTTCCTTTTAAAATGGTTGAAGAAATTAATAACTGCACTCCTGAAGAAATTGCGTGAGTAGCAAAAGTACGAATAGAAAACTTGCTGCCTGAAAAGTTTAACTATTCTGTAGTCTGCTATTTATTTAAAATTTGTCGTAGAAAAGTTTCGTGTTTGTGAAGACAAAAGTGTACGTTCCTTTTAAAATGGTTGAAGAAATTAATAACTGCACTCCTGAAGAAATTGCGTGAGTAGCAAAAGTACGAATAGAAAACTTGCTGCCTGAAAAGTTTAACTATTATGTAGTCTGCTATTTATTTAAAATTTGTCGTAGAAAAAGTATTGTATGCAACGGTGTATAACTGGTCTAAAAACGCTCGTGGCGTCTGTAATTGCGATGCTCGCCAAGGCTCGCATCGCAACCCACGCCACTCGCGTTTTAAGACCCTTCTTATACAACAGTTGCATAAAATACTAAATTTACCAATTAGCATGTAAGGTATAACTGTTAGTGCTAATATTAATGGTAATAATAAATAAATGATAAAATGATAAATGATAAATATAAATTAGTCTCAGATTGAGGATTTGCCAGACTGCCGAGGCGCAATTATTAAAAATAAAAGAGTAGAAATGACTTTATTTTGGAATAATACGAAGAAAAACGTAAATTAATTGATATGACAATAACAGAGTAAAACATTGTAACGGCAACCACTCAGTAATAGTACATTATTGCCGTGGCCGGGAAGGAGACAATTGCAGGCTGAGCATTTTGTTTAAACGGACGAGCTTGCGAGTCCGTTTAATTATAATACGAAGCCTGCAATTGCCATTCCGGCTGAGGCTCCGGCTAATATAGTGCTTTTCTCAAAAATGGGGGAATAAAAAGACTAAATTTAAATCAAGCGTTATTATTAAATACAAATTGGGGATACTGCAAATGACATAAAATTAAACGTCATATGTTTTTTTAAACAGAATCGCAAGTGTATTTTTCCACCGAAAAACGCAATCTTTTTATGACACATACAAAAATGTCGCGTTTGCAACAGAAAAATACGACTTGATTTGGCTGAATACGACCTGTGCCGTCTTTTATATGCCAGTTTCTACTTTTTAAAAAGTTTGGTACTCGACAAATAAAGGAATTCATATGTAACATTCCAGGCGGCCTGCAATGTTTTTTATTTTTTAATTTTGATCTGGCCTTCAACTATACACTTTACCTTCCAATATGTAGCGAGTTATGTTCACTTTGCGGGCCATTTTTGAGAAAAATATATGTATTGTGTTGTTGGGCCATGTTTAACATCAGTTTAATTCACTTGAAGTCATAAAAAATATTTACGTTACCATAGTGTCAAACATATCTGTCCGCTCTCGTCATTAGAGTCATAATTTCCGTCACTGAGTGCATAAAGATATTTCCGATGTTGACTGTACAACCTATTTTTAAGCCAAGTTGATTTTGGAAAATCGGGAAAACCTGAGCATGAGTTTCAAAGAAATATGGTTTTTTTAAACAAATAAGTAACGTGATCTTTTTGCCCTCGTCAATTTGTTAGGAAACGAATATGACATGAGCGTATATATGTAAGCTCTCATATGCGATTAGCAACATCAATAAATCAAATAAGCATTGCACGAATGGCATAACATAAGAAACGCGGATATTATTTGTAAGCGGCACACGTGGAATCCGAGCGGGCCGAGCAGCAGTCCGATGTAAAGAAAATTAACGAAGCGTCGAGATTTGAAACGCGGCGCGGTTCCGGCAGCAGGCTGCAGCTGCAGTCGTCACAAGAGCCCTAACGAGTGCCGAGGCGGGCTGCTCTCGCTCCTCGTGCTCCGTAGACCACCCTCTTGCATTTATTCATGTCGTTACCGCTAACGATAATTTTATCGTGTGCTCATTTGCCGGCGCCAGACTCGCGGCCATCCGTCAGCGAGTCCAAATCGACAATTTGTGCAACACTAAAAACTTTATTGCGGCGTAATTGACCCCGCGATAAATAACCTGCGGAGGTCGCTATTTATAGTAGCTATATTGTTGCCATGGCTCTTTGCGGGATTAGCCACAAACAGGAGCACAATGTTTCATTACCTACATTTCCATTTATTGACAACCGGTATAGCCTAGTGGTTATCGACTCTGAATGCGAACGAGATGGTCCTGAGTTCGAATCCAGGTAGCGGCAAATGTTTGTGTGATGAACATGCATAATTGTTTCTGCGTCTAGGATGTTTTTTATGTATTTCAATATGAATATCTATTAAATATATTATCGTCTAATACCCATAACACAATTATTACTGAGCTTACTATTACGATTTGTGTAAGATTGACCCTGTTATATTTATTTTCTCAAAAATGGCCCGCAAAGTGAACATAACTTGCTACACATTGAAAAGTAAAGTATATAGTTTAAGGCCAGATCAAAATTAAAAAATAAAAAACATTGCAGGCCGCCTGGAATGTTACATATAAATTCCTTTATTTGTCGAGTACCAAAGTTTTGAAAAGTAGAAACTGGCATATAAAAGACGGCACAGGTCGTATTCAGACAAATCAACTCGTATTTTTCTGTTGCAAAATATTATGCCGTTTAATTTTATGTAATTTGCGGTATCCTCAATTTGTATATAATAATAAAGCTTGCTTTGAATTTAGTATTTTTTGTTACTCCATTTTTGAGAAAATCACTATATTAGCCTTAGCCGGAATGGCAATTGCAGGCTTCGTATTATAATTAAACGGCTCGCAAGCTCGTCCGTTTAAACAAATACTCAGCCTGCAATTGCTTCCATCCCGGCCACGGCAATAATGTACTATTATCAAAATGATGGGATATTATAATACGGCTGATTGTATTTGTTATTATACCTATTTACAAACTTTTACTCTTAATCATATTACACCGAAGAATGTAAAGTAGAGTAAAACAGGTACTTAAATAAATTGTAACAAGTCTATCTTTAAATGTGAGTCCAGAGCCCAGCGCGGGGCGGGAGGTAATTGAATAGCATGGTTGACGGCAGTGTGCGGTAGTTAAGGACGCGGTTGGCCACTGCACGTCGCCGGGCGCACGGCGGCTACGGCATAATTGCACAAACTTTCATGTGCTTCGCATACATTTTCATAATTAAAGGGGCAGTTCGCACCAACTGGCAAAACTGGTAGAACTTATTTATAATCACCACCGCATCAATTACATTAATTTGAATTCTTACTAGTTTTTGTACGCGCGTTATTCATTTATGTCTAACTGCCGCCGTCTGTAACTGAACCAGTATGGCATTACGATTTTAGTTCAAGATGGTTTTACAGTCAAGCAACGAATTATATCAAATCAACCGCCCCTATACGCAATTTGGATACAAGACTAAACCGACTACACGGTTTGTAAAAAAAAACCGATAGATAGCAAAGTGGAAATCTCTCATATCTAGATGGACGTAACTTCATTTTATTAATCGGCTTATGACAATCTGCACCAGGGAAAGTTTTATTTCAAAATTCCATCAATATTTATCGATGGGAAGCCCATTGGCAACATTGTTAATTACTAACCTTATTGTTAGCAATGTTTCTTCTGGTAATAGAACAAATCGTTCATTAGATTTATTAATTAAAGTTAAAGACTTCTGATTTAAAATAAACAATGAGTAGATTCGTTAACGAACTTGTAGGAAATTCGTAGTTACAGAATCGTGGGTAGCTTATTAGTGATTCTCAGTTCGTGGCGGCGGGAGGCACGTGGGACTGGCTTGCGACATGGCCTGTGGAGGAGTGTCGCCGATGGGCTAATGAAATAACGACACCGAGCCGCGCAGGCTGCACTCGCCTCAACAACCAGAATAATCCTCTTAGAGGACAGACCGAGAGCGCCCTGCCCATTCATAAAACGAATTACAAAAATCGCCACAGTCAATATTGATTCAACTGCGTCATGCCTTAATGATTTGATTATACTAGTAGATGTACATAAATGTGCCTTTGAGTCTATTGCAGACAATCGCTATGCCATCGATGATAATGCGTCGATAAACAGTCAGCTTTCTCATTTGCACGCTAAATGTGAAGAAGTTGAATGGGTGCCTAATAGCTTAGGCACGAGTTTCGAGGTTCTAAACTAAATGCACCGATCTACTGGTACCCGTCTCAGGAGAACTAGGAATATTTGTCGCATGACTTACAAATCCTATGATAGTATTTAGTTAGTAATTGGTGTTATAAAATAGTACTTATATAGTTTGTTTAGTTTGGCCTGCCTTTAAATAAATTATAATTAGATTACCGCGAATCCAGAACTGTAATGGATTTATTAATTGATGAATTAACTATTGTTAATGCATAAATATCAATATTATCACTGGTTATAAGAACTAACCTATACATATATTAAGACAGCAAACTTCGGAAGTGAATAATAATTGATTGTTGCATTTATTTCCAGTGATTTGCCTGGTTCCCCCTGTTTTGACATTTTTTTTTAGTAAGAATTTTATTTGGCATAAGCTATGTAGCCACAATTGACTTTGCGCATAAACTGTTTTGGCAGAATCGTGATTCGCATAGTTCGATTAAGCCAACCTCCTTTTTCTAGCTGCCCTAACCTAATCTACTAACTATATGATAATCCTTATAGAAATCATTGATATTGTTGTTATATCTCGTGAGACACACCCGGTTTTAAGTAGGTATGCTTGGTAAGTATCGGACAATCGATAATATGCCAAATAAAAGTATGCTAATAGTAGTCTATGTGACTGTACATAATGAAGGGCATTAAACACATCATATTACGAGTGTTTTAATGCCTAATTATGTGCAGTTACATACACTACTTTATCTATCCACATATCATAAGCCTCCATGATGCATTCAAGAGCCGCATATTATGACCGGCATCGCGGCGTTGTTTTCTGGCAGCTGTCATGGTTTTTTTTTTAATTCAGAGAAAAACTAGAGTTGTGATCCAACTATCATGTCGTTCGATATCTTACTTACTACATTTGTCAAATTTGTATGCAAACTGACAATTCATTTCGAACTAAACGTCATCTCGACTGATATTAGAATAGAGGTAAAATCAAATTTATTTGTTTTTCAGAGACGCTCGAAATTTGAATGAAATAATACTATCGAAATCGATGTTATTATTTAGCAATAATAACATTTTCACAGATAAGACATTTGTTCTAACAAAACAGTCTATTTTTATGGTGGTCATAATGTGCGGTTCTTGAACGCATCATGGAGGGTTTATGATATTTGGATAGATAAACAAAATTATGCGTAAATATAATCGGCCATAACAAATTTAAATTCGGACTAACACATTTTCGAAATTTTTGAAATTCTACTAAGTAAGGTTTCTGCCACATTATCATTCAGCGAAAACCGTCTATGCCAAATCTGTTATGCGAAAAACGTTTCGGGCAATCAAAGTTATGCCAAATAGAGGAAGCCCGATTTGCCTATTCCCGCCTACCCCGGGCAAAAATAACTTTAATATCTAGTGATGTAGATTGTAGACGATTTAGTACTATGAAGAGGATAAAATTATTTGTTCTCTTGCCGATAGACTGCCTTGCCTGCTTGTGTGTGGGAGCCGATTCAGCGCCCCATGACCTCTATTAATGGTGGATTGCAAGCGTCTACGTGGTAGAGATTGATTATGTATACATTTCATATAAAAAGCATATAATGCATGTTTTTTCTCGATCTAACGAAATCATCTACCACCCCGGCTACTCAGGATTGGACAATGGCAGCCGATGGACAGCTACAACCACTTATACATGAAAATCTTAAATACCTGAAGGATCTCTTGCACGTAATTGTGGTCTGTTCGAATTCATTTGTTTTGTTTGTGTTACACATTTTAAACATGTACACAATGCCTGAAGACTCGTCTCTATGATCACTGATCAGTGTGTCCTGCCCACAATGACGTATGGTGCTGAGACATGGTCGCTCACAAAGGAGGATGTGCATAAAGTACGGGTAGCACAGAGAGCCATGGAGCGCGCCATGCTCGGCATTAAGCTACAAGACCGAGTGAGGAATATTGAGATCCGACGTCGCACTAAAGTGCGTGACATCGGCGAAGTCATAACCTAATAACTCAAATGGAGTTGGGCAGGACATATTGCCAGGCAGCGTGACGGTAGGTGGACCAAAACGTTAACGGATTGGTGGCCAATTGCAGGAAAAAGAAGCGTCGGTCGTCCACCAGCTCGATGGGTTGATGACATAAAAAAGACCGCAGGTGTCTGGATGATGAGACTAGCACGGGACCGGGATGGGTGGCGTACGCGAAGAGAGGCTTAAGCTCAGCAGTGGGCGATTACAGGCTGAAAATGATGATGATGATGATGAATGTCTATTCGAACATAGGGGTTTTTCTTAAGGTTTTCACCTCTTACTTAATGGTTATACTCGTAGCTGTCCATCGGCTGCCGTCTTTAGATCCTCACAATATTTAGTTTCTTGCAATTACAAAAAGCGCTGTGGCACATTCGGTTCTCATACATATCATCGTGTTTGTGCATTCATACATCGCGATGTACGCGATGTATGGTCCGTGTGCTTTTGCCCAGTTGTGATTTTTTCCTTAGGGATATGATTTTAGTATTCTATGTTTGTATTTACGTGTGTTCCCACCATAGCGTTTAAGATACTGAACCGATTTTGATAAATGAGCTGTCAATCGATTCGAAATTATGCTTCGGGTGACATAGGCTACCTTTTGTATGAAAAAACCTTTTATTTTCAGTTCCTTTTCCGTAGTCGGGTTACAGTTTTTTGAACTGTTTATGCTTGTATAAATAATGGAACTACGTTTTGTTTATGTACTTATCGTAATTCTTTGTTGTACAAAAGGGTATTCATAAAACGTAACTAAAACAACTTGTATAATTATGACATATTTTATACAAATTCAGATGTAACGAGAAAAAACATAAAAGGAAGGTTTATTCCCACTCCAAATAAATATCTCACTTTTCCATTAAGGACATAAAAGCAATTCCGCGAGAGCCGAATAATAACGAGGGGCAGCGTTGTCCGTCCGCGGGCTCCTCGAAATGTTATTTGCATCACGGCGGTCACACGGGCCGCCCCGATTGCCCCAATAACCGCTATTGTGTCGTGGTGGCGCGCGGGCCCGGCGAGCGACGTCACGCGGGCTACACGCGCTACTTGGACTACTTGCCGCTCGCCGCGCCCGCCGCCGCCGCCCGCGGCTCGCTTGTGCCGCGCTCGCTCTCGCCGGGCGGCCCCTTGTGCAACTTTGAAATTGCATGCGCCCGAGAAAACTTCTACCTTTGAGAAAATTCCGAACGCTCCGACGTGCTCTCGATGTAAACTCGCAATAACCAGATACGTAACCACCGGAATTGCCAATCTATTCCCATATTGTTGTTGCCGAACAGTATGCTATAATAAAAGTATCGTAACCAGTATACGGCTTGCAGTCAAGTGTCGGAATTCACACGCATACAGCTTCGTACATCTATGATTGGTAGGAGTATGTCTCTCAAAATCACCTTATTACTGAAAGATATTATTTTTAAAAGCGCCTTTACGAATTTATATGACTGAACTAAGACTGTATACTGTTCATTATAGTTTTATTGTGACAGTGCGATAGGCCGAAATGATGAGCCAATAGCGGACCCGGTAACCCAACTTGCGTTATCAAGTCATCTTAGAGGAATAACTTTGTAATTGGTATTGCTATAGAGCGAGTGCCAACTCTATATAGATATCTTTGCAACATACATTTTTTGTAGTAAAATATTTCTAGCATCTATCTAACAACGGACACCACACATAATTTGATAGCTCTCCATACCACACGATAGCGATTGAAACCAAAACGGATAGCAACTTCTGTTGCGTAATAAGCCTGCAGTCTTCGTAGGAACATGAATATGGATATTTTTATGGAAATATTGAATCAACATTAGTTCAGTTACATTCTTAACTAGTACCATAAATAATGTATGTATAACTTCGTACGTTCGAGCAATGCTAAATAAAATACTCTCTACTGTGTGTCTGTGTTCTAAACTTCGTGAAGTTGTTTTATCTCAAATTGTGGGTCGCCCGCAACTGTGTGGGGCTGCTTACACAGATACTCGTACATTGTCTCTGGGTGCGTGATGTCGGTAAAGTACCTACTGAGCTGCCACGACTCACATATAGACACTGCACATCTTGCCCCACAATAATGACCGATCCGCATTCGTGAGATAAAACACGTGCAGTTGTAATTTACCCCACTGCACCCATATTTTACCAAACTGTTTTGTCATGTGGTGGATTAGTTTTGTAGGTACTTGATTATATTGGGCAATTAAATATACAATGGAAAACTTTGACAACCAACAAGATATTAAGAAATCATTTCCCGACTCTTAAACTTTCTTTTGTAATCTTCTTCTTTAAGGGGGTTCAATTGCCATACAAAACGTTATTTGACATTCGTAGGGTAACGGCGTGATATTTTAAGAAACTTATGTAACAAACTTTCATAAATTGGCTTCCCATTTGCGCCAAATTCCCCCTTTCCTAGAATAAACTTACATAAACTAGATTAATTTGAGAAATTGGTTTGTCACGTGATATTTTGGGAAAACTATTTTTCTCAAATTAATCAAGTTTATACAAGTTTATTCTAGGAAAGGGGGAATTTGGCGCAAATGGGAAGCCAATTGATGAAAGTTTGTTACATAAGTTTCTTAAAATATCACGCCGTTAGCCTGCGAATGTCAAATAACGCTTTGTATGGCAATCGAACCACCTTAAGTAGTTTTGCAAAAAGGTATTTAATGTATTGCAATGTCATCGAATCTACTAATACTACTACAATTTTTACCGGTAATGGATGGTTTACTACAGTCACTGTACTACACAGTTTCGATGGTTTATTTTCCGTGCGGTCGTCGTATTTGCTAGCTTCCTAAGTTTTGAAAGTTTACCAATTCCAAAAAGGGAATTTTCTTAAAGGAAGCATGATCAGACTTTAGTTAGACTAACATTTTGTTTTTCAAATTTTATTGAGTAAATATGAGAGATAGGATCATTTCTTCCTGATAAGGTTGATGCGAGATCGTACGTGAATGTCACCGCGGTTGTTACCGCTTTAGCGTAGAAAACCTCATGATAACACCCCTGTGAATCCTCCAGTTGTACTTTCACACTTAATTTTCTTGGAACACGGTAGCGGTAAGAAATAAAGTTAAAATTAAGACGCGAGTTTATGGGGCGTTACGGGGTGGAGGGCGCAAGGTGGGTGCGGGGAGGGCGCGGGAGGGTTGGCGGTGTGAGAAGCCATTCGAATTCACCGCGCGAGCTGCGCCGTAGATAGCGGCAGGCGGAACACGTACTTCACTTCCACTAACTCCAACTATTGACAATATTAATGCACGCTTAGCAGGGCCAAGCGACGCCGTGCAGCGCCTATCCAATATTGCAAAAATAAAACAATTTCACCGCATGCGAAACTCAAGGCGTGTGGATACTCACAATCGATATCTGAGTGAACGTGCTTCACCCCCTGTACGTATTCCGATTTTTGATTTGGGAGACTCATTGTAGCGCACGATTCTCTCGCTGATTGGCACTAATTTATTCCATTTCTACGAGAAGTCTCCGGAAGTAACGCAAATATTAGACGAGCTCCGGCCCACGACGGCAGCCATTAATTCCAGAATTGAAATCTGGAATTGCGGCGGCGGCGGTGGCGAATTTACATTCATCGCGGTAAGAACTTAAATCAGGTTCTCCGTTACGATTCAGTTGCGATATTATTTTATTAAAATATGTAAATGACGCCGTTCCATTGCGCACTCAGGTAGGGGCCTACAATTGCCAGGGAGGATCTCTCTATAACGACACAATATTTTCATTACGGATATTATTACTCCTATCACAAATTTGTGATGACTTCATGAAATACTCATTTAAAGCATCAACTACCGACAATTTCAAGTAACTTGGGAACTCGGCTTACAAATTAGGTACCTAGGTATTAAAATGAGTCAATGATGACTGAGGGTACGACAGAGATAAAATGAACCGCTCATTTAAAACGCACACCATTTTTCCGTTGACCTGCATAACCACTTAACCAGTTTACCACTTTAGGTTTAGATTTAAATGGAATGGAATGGAAGGCATACATAATTTAAATAAACGCAATAAGCAATTATAATACGAATTTACAACAGAAGGTAGACATAATAATGATGGGTAATGATGAAAAGATTAAAATCTGATAAGCGCATTATTACGGACCCTAAAGTCATCGCGAATACGTTCAATGACCACTTTTTACACAGTGTACAAAATCTGTCGAAGACAGACAATGTCAAATGTAAAATTAGCCACAGTGCCCACTCTATGTTTATGATGCCAGCAACATCCAGTGATATAGAATCAATAATAAGATCGTTAAAAAACACAAATAGCGTGGGTTTTGACAGCATATCCACTATTGTCATAAAATATGTAAATGAAAGCATAGCAAAACATTTAAGCTACATATTCAATCTCTGTATAAATGAAGGTATTTTTCCTGAGAAGTTAAAAATATCTATTGTCAAACCCCTATTTAAGAAAGGGGACAATGATGACCCTCAAAACTACAGACCGATATCACTAATTCCCATATTTTCTAAAGTTTTTGAAAAGTTTATTTACAAGTGTTTCTATGGTTATTTTGATAAATATGGCTTATTATGTCATGAACAGAAGGGATTTAGGAAAAATGTAAGCATAAATATGGCAATATATGACTTAATTAATACTGTATTGGAAAGTGTTGATAACAGAGTACCTATTAGTGCTATTTTTACTGATATGTCTAAAGCCTTTGACAATGTAGATTTCAAGACGTTACTATATAAACTTGACAAGTATGGTATCCGGGGAAAACCCCTGGAACTCATTCAATCCTACCTTACTAACAGACTACAATTTACCGAGATAAACAGAATATGCTTAAAGACTAGAACGGAAAATAAAACCCTATCAGATGCTCGGTATGTAAAATATGGTGTACCACAGGGGAGTGTACTTGGTCCATTGCTCTTTCTGGTTTATATCAATGACCTTCCGAAAGCAATCAATCACCCCATGATCTTATTTGCCGATGATAGCACATCCATTGTAAAATGTTATAGCCTAGATAATTATGAAAATGACATAAATAATACATTATCTGACATAATAAGGTGGCTAAATAGAAATAATTTACAAATTAACTTGACTAAAACTAACATAATGCAATTTTATCAGCGAAATCAATTTAAACATATGGATATAAATTATCAAGGGAATAATATAGAGACCGTAGGAGTTACTAAGTTTTTGGGGCTCACTATCGATAGTCAATTAAGCTGGAAATATCATATAATAGAACTCTGTAAAAAGCTAAGCAAATCAGCATTTGCACTCCGCAAACTATCAAAAACAGTAGATATAAAAACTCTGCTTGTTGCTTACCATGGCCTTGTTGCGTCAACACTGCGGTATGGTATTCTTTTTTGGGGAAATTCCGTCGATAAGGAAACAGCCTTTAAAGCTCAAAAATGGTGCATAAGAGCCATGTGTAACTTAAAAATAACAGACAGCTGCCGTACTTATTTTAAATCTCTCAAGATCCTTACCTTACCCTGTATATATATTCTGGAAGTTGCAATCTTTGTTAAATGTAATCCTAACTTATTTAATAAAATTGCGGATACACGCAAGCTTCCTACTCGCTTACAGTACCAAAACAAGTTACGTGGTAAAGAGTGTAAAACCGCATTAGTCAGCAAAAGTTTATTAGGAATGGCGCCTAAAATTTATAATAAAATACCGGTAGACATAATTGAACTGGAAAAAGAACCTTTTAAGAAAAAAATTACGAAGTTACTAGTTGAAAAATGTTACTACTCTACGCAGGATTTTATGAATGACACAGATCTATAATTTATAATATAATTGACATTGTTAAAGTAGGTACTTATATTTTGCTCCTGTTAAATGATTATTATATTATATTTGTAATTTCTTTAGCATTGACATTTGTATGCCAATCGGCAAAACATAGAGATCCATGTATACCTATTATATAAGACCACATTTGTATTACCTATGTTTCACAAATAAAAATCTGAATCTGAATCTGAATCTGAATGATATTAAACATGTCCTAAAACAAGGTCTATTGACCTAAATTTAGGTGACAATCCAGTGACTACTTATTAAGTGTGCGTGCCTAACGCCATTACAGAACTTACAGCAAAAAATCAATTGCAAACCTTTTTAATCTAATGGAAATTCTGAAGAAAATGCCGCCCCCCCAGTAATACATGTGGTTCAGTCTGATCACGTGGACTTTCTATAAAGTTAGAAAAACGCTGCCGGCATCTTCGAGTGATTCCAGGCACAAAGCAGTTTTCAATTTATCGGGAATAAATGCTTCGGTTGGCAGCTCAGACACCCAATTACCGCGCACAAAAGCTGATTACCACGCGGTGCGGGCTCCGGCGCCGGGAGCCGGCCGGGGCTCGTTGCAGCGCTCGCAGCGCCCTCTGTATTTCAATGACGAAGGCTCTCTTCATTTAACCCAGCCTCTTAAGACGCGACAGACACGCAAACCGTTTCCACCTGATTGGAATCCTCTACGCTCAACTAAAGGCCAATATCAGTTTTCTTTTTCCAATTTAAGTTAATTTAATCCTTTTTACGAACCGGGCTAAGCTATGATAATCGTTCGGTGCCGGCGACGGTGAAGTTTTTTTGGATGCCATCCAAAAGACTAAGCTATTAAATAAGAAAGCGACATAGAAACTATCTATTCCGTAGAGCTTTTAAGAAAGCAGGAAACTTTGGCAAACTAACTTTTCTCTTATAAAAATCGCGTAGAATATATTGCTTGCCTTTTAAATAATAACGATGCAGCTGCTGCGTGACATATAATTGTATTTAATAGATGAGGTAGGGGAAGTGATCGTCGCTATTGCCTCTTGGTTTACCGGGACAGAATGGCAACGAGAAAAAGTTAATTGACCCAATTATGTCATCATTGAAAGGGTTTTAAAATAGCCTTGTAACTATAAAAACCGTACAAGTGCGAGTCGGACTCGCCCACCGAGGGTTCCGTACATAATTACTAATGTATAGTTTTAAAAAAATTCCCTGTACTTGTAGTATAAGACGCTATTACTTACCAAATCTCATAGTTCTAGGTCAACTGAACGTATCCTATGGATTCTGATTCCCTTGAGAGTGTGGAAATATACGTTTTCACCTCAGCAGCTCGAACAAGCATATTTTGCTGCGTGAAAACAGTGAGCAAAATGCGATTTTGCTCACTCCGTGAGTCAAAGTAGCTTTTTAATTTTGATATCGAGCACTGGTGACACATCATAGTGTGGAGTCCACCAGTGCTCTATTACAAATTCAGAATATTATAGGTGCGTAAAAGCCTAGCGATATATTTTTTAACGTGACGACGTTCTCACTGCTGAGGTGAAAAGTTGTATGTATCACACGAGAGCAAAGATATTTGCATCTCGTGCCTTCGAGTCCCTCACTACGCTCAAGATTCTAATTTTGAATCTTTCGCTTGCTCGGGACTCAACATCAACACTCGCAGCAAAAATCTACTTTGCTCTCTTGTTGAACAAATAACTATTTCTACTCGTCGACTTTAATCTTTGAATTAAGATTTCGTACACGAAACTAAGATCACATACTTTTTAATCCTGGAGCTCCACGAGCTCGTCACGGAGCTCGTATAGTTTCATAAGATAACCGCCAGCAGTCATCTTATGAATCCAGGAGCTGTATAAGATAACTGTGAAGACATCAACGCGCAAAATTACTAAGCTGCTGCGCTTCATTTCAGCAGGGCGATTTTCAATAGATACCAAGTTTGTTTAATAAATTATTATTTCCGTTGACTCGTAGAAAAAGTATTGTATACAATAGTTATATAATTAGCTTTTTAAGTCTCGTACCTTAATTAGGCCACTCAGCAAGCTTCGTGGCCTAAACGTGGTACTCGACTTAAAAAGCATCCATTATATACCGATTGCATAAACTACTATTTTGTACTCGTCGATTAAAATCTGTGTATTAAGATTTCATAGAGAATACTGCAACGTCACTCTTTTCATTGTTGAATGAATAGTCTATGTTACTGTCGAAACAAATAACTGTTTCGATACACTCCAGACAACCGAAAAAAAATTTAAAATAGAACTTTGTATTTCAATAATACGTGTCCTTGTTTAAGGAGACTCGATCCGATACAAAATTGCCAATCTATGGCGTTTCGGAACGTAGCAGCGTCGCGTCATCTCTCAAAAATCGACTTAAACTTGCTGCAGGTATCCAGGGTAAAAAAAAAAACTACGCTTTGTGATTGGCTAGTATTTAGCCAATCACAGCACAGTACTGCTACATTACGGACGCCGGTGGTGTGATATAGTACTTACGATATTTAGTTTTCTTTTATACTCGTAGTAATGACTAAAATTATTAATTTTAATGAACTCGTACAAAAAGTAATGTTCACAATAGTGTCATTAGTAATCAAGATAAGATAAGATAAGATCATTTATTCCAATGTAATATACAATATAAATTTGCCTTAATTCAAACATATACGCAAATACATATGATCGTCAAGAATAACAGATTTCATATTATAATAAATAACTATATTAACTATTGTAAACCTTTATGTCTATTAACTTCAATTTCTTATTTATATCGGATTATTATTGTTATAGTGGTCTTGCCATCTACTGTCTGATAAATACCTACTACCTACTAATGTACGAGAATTAAATTAGAATTATCATTTTTCATTTATATCAATGTCAAACTTAGAGTAATCATTAGAGAGGTATTCTTTAATGCTGTATAGGGTGCGATCCAATAGTAGTGTTTTCAGGCGTAACCGAAAAGTGCTTTCACTCTTTATGTTCTTAACGTTATATGGTAAATTATTCTACAACATGGAGCCCATGGCATTAGGAGTGCGGTTTGCCAGCTTCAGCCTATATGGAGTTAGTATTATATCGAGTGATATTTTGGTATGACCGGGATTACATTGAGATCTTACCTTGAACTTGTTTTAATCTCGTACCTTACTTAGGCCACTCAGCAAGCTTCGTGGCCTAAACACGGTACTCGACTAAAAAGCTCTCTATTATAACACGATTGTGAAATAGTACATTACTATAGAGGCCGGGAAACGAAGGGTTGCAGGCCAAGTAGATATAGATACGCGGCCGGCAACCCCGTTTCTCGCCGAAATTTGTATAGTGCTTTTCTCAAACTTGCAATGAAATAAAAAGTAGTCAATTTGTTTTATTCGTACAACTAAATAATACGTTTCTGATAGCTGTCAGTGCTGTCACCTATAATTGTGTCCCACATTTCTTACTAACAAATATTCCGCTTATTCCCTAAATTAAGTTTTAATTATTATTCCCTAATTAGTTTATAGTTACATGAACGTATATCTAACTATATAGACGAGGCACTACAACAAAGAAAACACTTACATTTTTATTAAATTTTCATACGCTGTCCTAACCGCGTACCTAACTTTTGATTTCGGGGGCAGTAAATTATTCATGGCTACTTCTGCTCGAAATTCCGGAGGTGTATAGTTCAATTCCATATCATTTTCGTCCGAACTCATTTCGAAATCGATGGCTTTTATTAGAAAGTTTCAAAATAATTACGAACTATTGACAAATCCGGCCAACAAGAAAATAAAACTTTTTTCAATTTACGCGCCAAACTTTTTTTTAACCTGGTTGAAGCAACGTTTTACCCGGTGACATTAACATTAGTCCTAATCTTTTTTTTTTGGTGATTGAATGCCAAGACGTTCTGTCACAATATGACGTTTATAAACAAAATGCGGTTGCTTTGCAGGCCTATGTGTGTAAGGTTGTATGAAATTCCTTTACATGTCATCTTCACTACACTCGAGAGCAAATAAACGGAATCACTTCGCATTTTTCAGTTTTTCCATCGTATCTTGAAATTTAAGTTTTTTCTCAGAATTCTAATGATGGAAATATATTTCCTGAACATGTAGCTTTAAAATAAATTAATAATGAGGAAAATCGATTCAGGATTTTTCAGTTTACAAACGTTTTCCCGATTGGTCGAAATTTACGCGTTGCTGAGGTCACTAATTGAACACCCATTAAAGGGTATAAAAAGGGTGGAGGGGAGGAGAGAGCTATCAGTCGCTTATCAGAAGTTGACCAGTACACATCTCCGCTAATTACCCAGTGAACAGTACCTGAAAAAAATGGACATCACCGAAGCTGAAGCCGCCTAAATCGTCACTTTGCTGGAACGTGGGGATAGCCAACGTGTTGTTGCTGCCGGGATGAATTTGAGCCAGTTTGCCATCTCAAAAGTCTATCGGAGGTTCCGAGAGACTGGCAGCTTTGCTTGAAGACCAGGGACCGGCCGCCAGAGGTGCACATCATTGAGGGATGATCGATTCATCGTTACTACCGCTCTCCGAAATCGTCACCTGACAGGAGTTGCAGTCCAGCAACGGCTTCGGGACGTACGAGGAGTGACTGCCAGCTCATGGACTGTTAGAAAAAGACTCAAGAAAGCGAACTTGACTCCAAAAAGGCCTGCCACCGGGCCCAAACTGCTCCCAAGACACCGTGAAGCTTGACTGATATTTGCTCAGCGACACAAGAACTGGACCATTGAGCAATGGACCCCGGTTCTTTTCTCTGACGAGTCCAGGATGTGTTTGAACGGCTGCGACAGAAGAGGACGTGTCTACCGGAGACCAGGAGAGCGGTATACGCAATGCTGCTTCAGGGAGACCGTCGCCTATGGCGGAGGTTCTGTCATGTTCTGGGCGGGCATTTCCTACGGCGGACGGATGGAGTTTTCGTGCCTGGTGGGGGCCGGGGCGGCGGTTTGACTGCTTTGAGGTACATCACCGATGTCCTGGAAGTGCATATGGTCCCGTACGCTAGGAATTTGGGCGAGGGGCTGATGCAAGACAATGCCCCTTGTCATAACGCTCGGGTCACCAAAAATGTCTTGAACGGGGCCAACGTCCCCGTCATGAACTGGCCAGCTCTTAGCCCGGACCTCAACCCAATCGAACACATGTGGAACTACCTGAAGAGGAATGTTTGGAAGCGAGATCCTGCACCATCCGACATTGAGGAGCTGAAAACGGCGTTACAGGAGGAGTGGGCGGCGATTCCGCAATGCTACGTGCAGAAATTGATTAGGTCGATAAAAAATCGTTTAACATGTGTAGAAAGGGTGGGAACACTAAGAATTGAATTTGTTAAATATTTTTTTTTATTAAGAAAAATGTCTGTCTTTCATTTTTTGTATTACGATTATTCCAGGCGTTTTTGCCCAATCTTAGGAAATAAGGGTTTTCCTCGGTCATTGACCCCGATATTAAGGAAAATTTATGCATTTTCATGTAGGCTACACTCTCAGCTATCATTTGGTACCAATTTGTTCAGGATTGCATGAAAATTGAAAAAGTTATTGGGCGGAAAAGCCAAACGTGCAGAGTGATTCCGTTTATTTGCTCTCGAGTGTAGTCGCACCGGATACGTAGTATTTCCGGACCTAATTTGAAGTAAGTCATGTCAACATTTCATTGAAAGTTTGAGAAAAATACTATTGTTGCGGCATAAACGGGTGTATTATTTTTACCTTAACTTAGAAGTTTGATTTTTTTACAGCTTCAAGGGACTGTAGACTTGAGAATATGGTTTTCATTTCAACTCGATACAACTAGATCCACGCGTTCCCGAGAAAGGGTCTTGACCGACAGACGGACAACAAAGTGATTCTATAAGGGTTCCGTTTTTTACTTTTGAGGTACGGATCCCTAAAAACATCTTGCAACGACCTAAAGTATTTGTGCAAACTGCACCCAAACCCTCCCATGTGTTACTGATGTTCACCTAGTATTAAATAGAGAATGAAGTACTGATCCCATCTGTATGAGGTGTCACCTCTTTCAAGAGTGCGAGAGTGCAATGAGGGGCCCGCAGCATCCTCGGGCGACGGACCCGCACTGGCAGATGAACTCGCGACACCGAACGCCTTGGGAAATCACTGACGTCGCGCCGGCTCTACACCTGAATAAAAGGGATGACGGAAAACAAATATCTAACTAGCGATAACTTAAAACTCAATTACCTGTACAATGCGTTTGAAAATGAATTAGTAGCATAACTATACTAATATTATATGTACTAAAAGTCTATGAGTGGCTATCTAATCTAGTGAGCTTTGTATTTTTGTGTGTTTGTATGTCGGGGAAAGGAGATCTCCAGAACTACTCACCGGATTTCAAAAATTCTTTAAATTTTTGGACTATGCGCGGTGTCATATAAAATAATTAACGATCTATATAAATATAATAAATCTGAAGAGGGTCGAAAGTCTGTACATGGAATGGATTCGAAAAAAATTGGCTAGGGATACTTAGAATCGACAACAGAACACGTTCCAACAGTTTTTAGAACTTTTGTCTGTTTATCTGTTTGTCTGTTTATGTGACCGCGCATCAAGTGATAACGGCTGAACCGATTTAGATAAAATTTGGTATAGAGATAGATTGAGTCCTAGGAAAGGACATAGGATAGTTTTAATCACAGAAATCATCCTTTAAGGGGATGCAATTGGGGGTGGAAATTTGTATGGATGGACTTAACCCGCTGCACCGATTTAGATGGAATTTGGTATATAAATAGTTTGAGTCCCGAGGAAGGACATATGATAGGTTTGATCCCGGAAATCATCCCCCAAGGGGGTGATATGGGGGGGTGAAAATTAGTATGTAACCCATTTTGATGAAATTTGGTATAGAGATAGTTTTGTGAGACTCTTTTTAATGGCGTGCCGTCAAGTACTACTGGCGGGACATTATCGTAAGTTTTATTGCCCGCCTTGAACAACAACAGCTCACTTATCGTCGCGTTGTAATTGAGGCCTTGGGCAGCAGCATAGCGCTCGTTTAGAGATAGATAGTTTTTATCCCGGAAATCATCTCTTAAGGGGGTGAAATGGGAGGTGAACATTTGTATGAAGCTACTGTACAACCGCTGCACCTGTTTAGATAAATTTGTCTCGGGAAAGCACATATAGGATAGTTTTTATCCCGGAAATCAATCCCTAAAGGGGAAATGGGGGGTGTAAGTTTGTATCGAGCTACGATATAAACGAGTTCTACGAGGACGAAGTCGCGGGCAGAAGCTAGTTTCTTTGAATAATTTGAATAGTTTGCTTTTGTACTTTGTGCGCAATAAAGTGCTTACGCAATATAAGGTTTTAAAGAAAATAAGTACCAATACTTATATATTTTAAGAGCTAAAGAATAGTCATATGCTTCTAATTAAATTTCTTTAAGAATGTTACGCAAAATCACGTGTTTTTTTTTTATTTTAAAACGTGTGCACTGTATGCGACAGTTGAAATAGCAATAAGGTCCAGCATGTTTGGAAGATGGTCGGCAGATAAAGTCGCGTCACCGAACGCCCTGGGAAATCACTAGCGTCTCTTCAACCTAAATAGTAACATAGCCCCACAATACGCCTGGGTAACGAACGGTAACGCAGTAGTCATTGACACGATTGTAGTTCAAAATACGGATAGAAATAATGGACTTCAAAAGAGTTAAAAAATAACGATTTGTAGGATGTTGAGCGTAAAAGTTGGCTTGTGATGGCATCGGATCACTATTTTGTCTATGTTCTCCATTTAGCAAGCTCTAGTTTAAACGAGATAATTTACTTTAAAAACAAAGTTTTAACCGACTGCAAATCAGTAGCCAAATTGCTTCAAGTTTGCCTATAAAATTTGAAGAGTTCCCTCGATTTCTCCAGGATACCATCATCAGAACTGGATTTTGGTGACAACGGGACCAATCTGGAAGAATATGCTTTAAAACAAAGAAATTTTTTTTTAAATCGGTTCATAAATTACCGAGTTATCGCGTAACAAAAACACAAAAAAACAGACGAATTGAGAACCTCCTCCTTTCGCTTCGGTTCTCCTCGGTTAAAAAACCTCTAGGTCTATAATGACTAACCCGTTCGAGGCCAAGCAACGCTAGTAGCAGCATTTTTCCACTTTGTACCGGAAATCGCTCCTAGTAGCATGACTCATATAAGACTCTGGTCTGAAATGGGTTAACCAAATGTGTACAATTTTTTCATCATACCCTCAAAACCCTTTCCTACCCCAACTATAGGAAACATTATCGGAAATGATTTAGTCAAAGCTCAAAGCACGTTGTATAGATTGCCATTATACGCCGCAATGATGTTTTTAACCTAGTAATTTTTTTGGGAACTAAATATTTTCAACTGATTAACAAGAGTGTTCGTATGATTAAAATATAGTTTAATGCACCCCTCTAACGAACGCTTCGCAGCCATTGAAGTCGGCCTTCATTAGCAGTGTAAACCTACGCGCTCTGGTTGAATTATGGCTGCGTGTCATACGCTTAAGACGTATGCAAACAAGATTTATGTAATTAATTTAGGAGAATTACTGATAAGAGCCGGCTCGAGAATACACATACGTTATGGAAGACAAAGGCTAGTATGATACTAGTATATGGTACCACTACATCTCTAAAATGACTATCTAGCTGAATCGATTTATACTAGCTTCTTGTTTATATGTAGAGCATAATGTTCAATCGGTCGTGTCCACTGCGAATCGGCTGTGTTCACTGTTCAGTATCCAGGCTACCTCTATTAAGGAATGTAAATCGTACCTACATATATCGTAAAACGTATTTTAATTATTAATACAT
Source organism: Epinotia brunnichana (assembly GCA_963854355.1). Classification (NCBI taxonomy): domain Eukaryota; kingdom Metazoa; phylum Arthropoda; class Insecta; order Lepidoptera; family Tortricidae; genus Epinotia; species Epinotia brunnichana. Next base: position 14,205,202 of record OY977939.1, on the reverse strand, counting down.
AATAAGAATTGATAACTGTATTCATTCTTGCTGATATTTTTTTAATAGGTTAATATTAATATTTTTGTGAATATATTTATCTGAAATATTGTCCTTAAAATAATTGTGTATTAGTATGTAGAGAATGGGCTCGGCTTGGAGATGCCTGTCGTTTGGCAGGGGCGAGCGTGTTGCGGCGCGGCGCAGGCGAGGCGCGAGCGGCCAGCCGACAGCTACGGTCGGAGATATTTACGTTTATCTTCGGGTAACGGCTTCATCGCAAGCTTTATTACGACATCCACTCACGTAATCCCCCGCAGCCGTCATAACTCCTCGTTTGCCGCCCGCCGCCACTACAATGTTATACACCGCTTTTCCACTAGCACTACACGGACGATGCATTCACCCCACTGCCGTGGGACCGTTCAAATGCTTAGTTTTTATAGTTTACGAGCTTATCCTTTGGAAAGATATACTTTTCAAGTTGGGTTTAGTAAAAAGGGAAGAACGCGTACATTTTAACCTATGCGGCTAATAGCTCAAGAAAACTAGATTCAAATGTATAGAAAATTTGGCAAAATTAATGGAGAACTTTTATCTATCAGGATATGTAGGTTATGGAGCAAACTTCAATTTTATCTACTCCCCCTCCCCCTCTCCGGGGCAAGCTTCACCCCGCGCCCTTGAAAATGTCCCGGAGCGCGGTATTTTCTAATTTAAAAGAAAACCGTACACGATATATAAAAAGTGTGTAAGAACGAAATAATTCTTGATAAATCCTACTAATATTATAAATGCGAAAGTTTGGATGGATGGATGGATGGATGGATGTACGTTCCATTAAATCTCAAAAACTACTGGACGAATTTTTATTTACTATAAACCTTTTATACATACAAAAGCGATATCACTTATAGTTTCAGCGCAATCTGCCACCAAAAACGAACGTTTTAATAATTTTTATATTGTTTCAGTTCTATGTTTAGTTTTCTTAAAAACTTCACACTTTATCGCCAAGATTTGTATGACTGATGTAAATAATAGAATATGCTCTTTTAAAAAAGGTATATTTTATTTCTAAACTCTTTCATTTACCGTTGCTATGCTTTGGGGGGGGGGGTGAAGCTCGCCCCGGAGGGGAGGGGAGAGTAGATAAAATTTAACTTTGCTCTATACCCTACATATCCTGATAGATAAAAGGTCTCCATTAATTTTGCCAAATTTTCAGCTAATTTTCTTGAGCTATAAGGCACACTCAGATATATTCTGCCACATGTTCATTCCTCGCCAAAAAGAAATCAGTTAATATTTGACTCATATTCAATTTTACGCGTAAACGGGAACGGGGAATCAGAGCGTCGTTGCAAATTTAATTCATTTTCGACTTCAGTTAGATTTTAGTGATTTGAGAATGCCTGGTTGTCAATTCATATGAAATGTAAATCACGCATTGTTTCCTGACATACCTGCTATAAATATCATTTAAAATTACGAAGGTTCATGAGATGCCTCAACTAACTAATGAACATTAAGTATACAAACATTGGATTTTAAACAGGGTTAATGTATGTAGATATAGTTTCAACGTCTATCTTTGTTAATTCGCAACAATATTTCAAAGCATTCTACATTTGAAATGCATAAAACTTATTTGATTCTGAATTCTTCCATTTTCTCCACAGTCATAAAATACAGAAGGGTAATCCGCAATCGGCTTACGGCTGAAGGAGTTTTTAAACATTTTCACCTCCAAAGCAATTTCCTAAACCGATTCATCAAAAGGATTCAATCAATTTTTGCTTATTCCATTCTGTTTAAATAAGGACCCAAGGTTAATAAAGAGGTCTACTTTGATATAGACGGGTAAGATTTGAAAGTGTCTAATCCTGTCGCAAGGAAGGAAGTTCACGCGAAATGATGTGATCGCCAAATGTGGTTACACTAACTTAACGTGCAAAAGCTGAACAGCATTGCAGAAAGGCCGAAATGGAGCGGGTGGATTTGGTACAGGGCAGCTTAGTGCAGCCGCCGGAAGTAGGCCTCTAGCCGCCCCTGTATAATAGCTTCCAAATTGACCCTTCCACTTCAGCTTGCGACCGCCACGGCGCCGCTGCCAGCGTCAGCATTATCGTATATTACATCTATCTACCTGCTCAGCTATACTCGTACATTTATTTTCCAACAGCCCCATTTAAAATGACTTCCTGACTCAATCTCGTCTGTGTACTCGCAATTATGTTGCCAGTGTCGAGTAACACAAATTAATTTTCATACAAAGGCATTAACACGGCGTCACATCGGAAGTTTCGGAAGTGTTATTTCCTTTTATAGCAAAGGCAAACGTCAACCGACCGACGGGACCGGGTATGAGGATAGTCAAATACATAAAAGGGATGAGTTGCGCGAAATACTGGCATTGTAGGATCCTAAGCCCCGTTTAGATTAGATCAGACCTTCGAAATAACAGTGAATGAGGACGTGGATTAACTACGGTCCGGGGCACTCCGGCCCGTGCGCCTAATGGGGCACCGTTACGGGTAATGAGGGGCGCGGGGGCCGCCTCGTTTCTATCTATCCCGGCCTCTCACTCACATATTTTGTGATTAGGTATTCAAATCACTACCATCGACTGTGATGCAATCATTGACTTGCGTAAACAAATTTTAGCTGTAACGCTACGATGCTGTCAGACTTGGTCACTTTATTCACAGAAACGTAACTATATACCTATGATGATTCGTCATACGTAATCAGGAAACACACTTCGGATCCAATAATTAATCGTTAACTCATTCGTCGCCACTGACTTGAAGTTAAGTTTTTCACCGTTGCCACCCACCTGCCACCGAAGTCGGTGAAGTCGGAGATTCATGAAGTCATGAATACGAAGTCCAAAAACAATAGACTTAAGACTTGCATGGCGTGGGGGTGCCAACTTACAATTTGTCTGTGGCGGCGAATGTAATTTAATGCAATATGTTGAACATACATAATGCGAATGCTATTTATGTGAGAAAAACAAATATGTTTTTTTTCCTAATATTTTGAAAAAAAATAGAATAAAGCTCAAGCCATGGCCACCCTATCACTTTAAACAGAGTACGGCTAACGTGAGTTTCAATCGTAACCTTACGATTCGTAACTACATACGAGATCGAATAAACGCGCTTCGAATAGATTTCGATCTCGCTTCGGTATTCTTCGATTCGACCCGTCAAACTTGTAACTCACACTGCCGTTGTACTACGAAGCCAACTGCAAAACGTTAGGCGCTTTGCGTTTAGTTTTCGATGAGTAATTTAACGTTCGATTCGTACTACCAATCGGTAGTGTGAGACATTTCGAATCGAAGAATACCGTCGCGACTGTAGTTTAAAATGGCCCGTGATATCGTATTATTCCGTCAAGAGTTACCGTAGATCCGATCGAAATTTATCTCAAATTATAGAACTTATAAAAATAAGGGTTTTGAATTGACAACATATATCCGCAAAATTCGCAAACACGTATTTTGTATTTAAAAATGAAAATAAATGGCCCACGCGCCGCCGCATTGTATCGACACTGTCGACGTCGCGATGCGCGTATTCTGTAATGTCATAACTAGAGGGCGGAGTACCGGTAGCAAATATCACACTTAATGTATGGAGTCGCCTAAGTATTCTTATGATTAAATAAATAACGAATAAATGATTAATTTTGCATAATATTTTTTAGGAACTTATAGAAATTATCTTACGAGCATACAAATATAATGTAATATGTTGTTAATATCTATAATACATAATAATATGTTTTCTTATCAAAACATTATCATTAGGTACTAACCTGCCAAACGATATATTATTTTCAAGACCATTCAATTACAATTGAGGACTGGAATAATGTGTTCGAGGTCCTCCTCACAATCTACACTTAAGTGCGTATCCATGTTATAAAAAAATTGGACTATGGCCACATGTTCCTGGTTTTTCGGACTGAATCGGTTTCTTAATTTATTGAAGATCCATTTATGAGTGGAAAACGATCGCTCTACATCTACCGATGTCATGGTTGCATGTTTAAGGACTTGTTTATAATTTTCCATTGTAATCATATTCCTTAATTCGTCAGCATCTGGGATTCTATCTAGAACCAATTCGAGTTTATTTCGCACGGTTTCACTTCCTTGGAGGCTTAAAATACTCCTAACTATATCTATTACCAGAAAACTTTCTTCTATCGGAATTTTAGTGCATTCCAATTTTTCTATCGATTCAGGTATAATTTCGTAACATTTTTTTATAAAGCTTAACTCGTTTTTTAAATTATCATTTTCAAACAACTTCTGGGCTTTTCTAATGGCAATAGCTTCTTTACTGTTCAATTGCATCACAACATTTTTAATCACGTCAAAATGTCTATCGCAGTAAAAACTTGCATTTAACCAGGTGCCCCAACGAGTGATAATGGGTTCCGGCGGTAAAGGCACATTCTGCGCATGGTCCCTGAAAAATCGGACGCGGTGTGGTGATTTAAAAAAAATCTTCTTGACATTAGATATTAAAGAATTGACCAATTTATGTTCAGATCTTATCTGCTCCGCGACTCTGTGTAGTCCATGAGCGAAACAAGTTACGTGTAGTACTTTAGTGTACTTTTTCTTCAAAATCTTGCCGGCAGCAAGCATGTACGCTGCGCTATCCGAACAGAATATTAAAAATTTGTTCATATTATCTGTAAAATTATCCTGCCACAAAAAAATCAAGCTTTCGTCAACCACCGCTGCAATTGAGTTCGCGTTTACAGTACTAACGACTTTACACGCTAACAAATATGGCCTTTGTAAAGCATCATCAAGTGATTTTATAATTACATTTACTACGCAATTACCAAAATTATCAAGAGTCTCATCCACCGCAAGCCATAAATTGGAATCGAAAAATGTATTTCGTATTTGCTTGACGGTCGCATTCACAGATGTATGAATATAAGGAGATCGGACATGGCGGCCGATTTGTATAGAGTGAGCCTGTCGCAAGTACATTAACCCACACAACGCCCAAGTAATTGACAAGACAAAGCACGCACACATCTAAAACACACACTCTTGTATACCTACACGCTTATTTGACAATAAACGCGCATCATATCAGGCATTTTGGGAAAAAACGTAATATTCTCTGCGATCAGCACGCGTGCACAGTATGGCAGTGTATGCCCATTGAGCATACAGCTGCGACACGGCCGCCGGCGGCTTGTCCTCTCTCTAGTATTCTATGCTCTGAGGTCGCATTGTATATTCTGGTAAGATAGTATTTTCTCAAAACACTTTCTTCGGGAAGTTTTACGCCTATATATATATATTTTCCAAAGAACTTTTTAAATTCTGGATGGTTAACTCTTTTCCATTGGATGTTACATTTAATTCAAAATTAATCAATTTAATTAATCAAATGCTCAAAGTGAGTCCCATTGACAAAATCATTTACGCGTCTTTCGGCAGATTCAGGATACAGCAGAAACTTGATTGGACAGAAACTCGGTTTGTTGCATACAACCAGGTACCATCGGCCAAAGCCAGAGTCGACCAGATTCAAAACAAAATCGCTTGCAATGCTATACGGCTGGAACCAAAATGCGCCTTTAAGGTGGTCGGACTCTGGCTTTGGCCGATAGTACCTACTAATTACTTATCTCTTTATAATTTTATCATGCACTTAAATTATAATAGGGAAATGATGCGTACTTCTCAAGTGGGTACTGATTCATTCATTAGTAATAGGTACTTTAAAATGATAATGTCCGTTGTATGTCCTTACGGAAATGTCAGGTTTTAATTTTTCTGCACAAAATTTCACATCAAATGTTAAATAAAATGCATGGTCTTCCTTTTATTTCTGACACTATGTTATTTAGCAAAACATAATCCTTACGATAATCCTTTCGATCGGTATGATAAAGCTACAAGGTATTTTTTTTTCTCGTGTAGCGGGTTCGATTCCCGGTTCATCCATGTAATTATTTCAAAATGTATGAATGCAGTTTAAATTGTTTAATAAATCAAAATAATGTCTTCTTTCAGTAAAATATTCCATCTACAATATTCAACGTACTTTCACTTCATGTGGCATAGGCGTGGGACGCCCTGTATATGTTCAATTGTCTCTGTGATCAATACTTTTAAATGATTGTTTAAATGATGGATATTTACATGTACTTAGATTTATAAAATTGATTGATATATATAAAAAAATGTAATTCCCCTTGTGGTCGTTAATGACCTTTGTTGTTAAAAAGCGACCTTAAATAAATAAATAAAAAAAAAAAAAACTTTTAAAACCGGGAGTGATCACCGCCTGGTAAGAGGCATATTGAATACATGTGTCAAGCGAGAGCGCTCTCGGCTGATGAAGTTTACGCTCCGTCCAGCACCCACCCAAATATTGAATATTGCAAACTCGAGTCATCAAAAGCCCTCCGCCTTACGGCGTCGGGCTCCTGATATACTCTCGTTTGCAATATTCCTCATACGCCCCTTGTTAAACAATGTACTATTATTCTGCAAGTAGGCAGCAATGGCACTTTTACAAAAAATCTACCAGCGTTTCTGAAAATGAAGACCGAAAATGAAGGCGTTTCTTCTTGACAGTTCAAGAAGAAAACGCCGAAACAAATTCAACAGTCGGTAATTATTACAATGATAGTACTTAAAATAAGTAAAACTGAATATGAATACAGAGAAGAAGAAAAAACATAATGCGTTGTTCTACAAGAAAACATGTCCGAAACTGTGTCCCAGAATACAAGGCAGTGATTTAAAAAAAAAACAAGAAGAATGGAAATGCGACTAATAACTAGATCGTTGGATATGCTTTCTTGTAGGAACTGTGTCATCTAGTTCGGAGGCATAATATTATACACACACTCCAGCGTCAAGTTCATAAGGCGAGTGACAGCAACGGAATACTTCGAGTGTATTACTGGTGAGGCTGAAACCAACAGTGGTTTAAGGTATGGTTTATGTGCTATATATCGTCCCCCAAACACAGCTAAGAACAGATTTATAGAGGAACTGTGCCGCATAATTGAACTTTATCCCCGCTCAAAAGACTACCTAGTAATAGGAGACTGTAACTTAGACCTGTTAAAACCTAATGCAATTATTACTCAGTATCTTAACTCGATGAGTGAACTAGGATTTAGATGTGGCATAAACCAATACACACGAGTTGAAACAAAAGGAGACCTATTATCAAAATCTTGTATTGACCATGTATTTGTCCGTAACTCTCAAGACCAACTTGCACGAACAGCTGTAATCACCACAGTGCTCGCCGACCACTATATAACTAGCTTTGCAATAGCTGACAATCCAAACAGTGGAGTAGCATATAAATATGTTAAGCGGTTGGATAGTGATCGGTTGCGCGGTGAGTTGAAAAGCATCAACTGGGCTCCTGCCTTACTTTTAACTAATCCTACGGATATCATGAATTGTATAATAGATAAATTTTCAAATGTGTACAATACATGTTACATAAATGTAAACATAAAAAACAGTAAAAGAAACATATGTTCTTGGGTAAGCGATAAAATAGTTAAAATGTGCAATAAAAGAGATGAGTTGTTTGCAATATGGAAAAGTGATGAAAGTAACAAAGAAAATAGACTATTGTACAATAAACACAGAAATAAGACTAATAAGCATGTAAACAAAGTTAAAAATCACCATATAATGAAGGAAATAACAGATAATTTTAAAAATACCAAGAAAATATGGCAGTTAATAAACGAAGTAAGTGGAAAATTAGTACAGTCAATAGATAGTATCATTATAAAATTATTTAATGTGAATGTAAACCTACTACCAAACATATTTGCCAATGATTTCAAAAGTAATGTTAAAAATATTACCCTAAACTGTAAGCAGTCCCTATTGCCAAATAGAACATATTGCAATGTACCAAAGGTTGCAATGAGACTGAGTAAAGCTACAAATGAATCAGTGTTCAATATCATTAAGCAACTGAACGACAGAAAATGTCCCGGAATTGACAAAATACGTGCCGCAGACCTTAAATACATTAATGCTAGCATAACACCTGTCATAACTCATCTAATAAATAGCTGTATCTCAACCTCACTGTATCCTGAGCAACTCAAGGTGGGTGTAGTCAGGCCTATATTTAAAAGTGGCTCACACACTGATACCAACAACTACAGGCCCATCACTATTCTACCATGCATAGACAAAATAATTGAGAGGTACCTTGGCAAGGAAATAAATAAGTTCTTAACACAGAACAATATAATTAATCCACACCAATATGGATTTCAAAAAGAAAAAAGTACTTCTCAGCTGTTATTAAACTTTGCGGATATTGTCAATAGTCACCTAAATGAAGGGAACCATGTGTTAGCTGTCTTTATTGATTTTAGCAAGGCTTTTGACACACTGTCTTATCAAACACTTTTCTCTAAGCTAGAGCAGAACGGGATACAGGGGCCCTTGCTGAAATGGTTTAGAGACTACCATAAGAACCGCTATATAACAGTTAACATTGATGGGGTGCATAGTGATAGATTTTTGACAGAAGAAGGAACAGCACAAGGATCTATAATCGGTCCGACCGAGTACCTACTTTACGTGAATGACATGTGTAACATATTCTCTGAATGCTCAGTTTTCCAATTTGCTGATGACACTTGCCTGCTAACAGCAAACACAGACATTCTAAAAGCTCAAAGTACCCTACAAAATAACTTTGACAAGTTGAGCAAATGGGCCCACGATGTTGGGCTTGTCATAAACGCCAAAAAAAACTAAGCTAATGCATATAACATCTGCACATCAAAAGAGACCCATTACACCATTTCTGTTAGCTCATGATCATGTCTGCATGCATGGGGGGAGTACTGACGGGGCCTGTGGCTGCTCAAAACTTGACCTAGTATCTGAACACACCTACCTTGGAATGATCATAGACAATAGATTAAACTGGAAATATCACATTGACGGAATATGTAAGAAACTAAGAGCTATACTAGCAAGGTTGTCAATTCTAAAATTTAAAATTCCCTACAACACCTTGAGAATGATGTACTTATCTCTTGCTGACTCTATAATTAACTACAGTATCAGCACATATGGATGCACTTATAAAACATATCTAGATAAGATATATACACTACAACTATCCATTCTTAAAACTATAGTGCCTATTAAAATTAAACTCCAATGTAAAAATAATTATAACAACCTATTTGGCTTCTGTAAGGTGCTAAGTATATATGAAAAAATAAATATTCAGATCATATATGATAAATTTAGCCAACTAAAAAACCTAAAAATGAGAACACGTAGTGAAAAACTAAGAAACCTGGCATACTTACCACCTTACATTTTACCTGACTATAAGAATATATATGGTAAATGTACTTCAGATTTCATGTTACCTTATATACTTAACCAACTACCATCAGACATTTTAATCAAAATATAGGGAACAGAGAATCCAAAAGCATGTAAAAAAATGCTAAAAAAACATTATATAGACTCTCATAACACCAGCACTGAGGAATAATACTGGTATGGATAAATGTGATAGATAGCAAACTAATAAACTAATATTAATTAGATATTTCTTACAAATAAGCCTAATTGAGGCTTCAGTAAGAACTTAAGAGTATATAAATGTAGTAGAATAAGTTTATAATTTTGAATAAATAAAAGTAAAAAAAAAAAAAAGTTCCCTAGGTGTGATACAATGTCAATAAGATTATGAATAAAATGTACCTGTATTTGAAAAAAATATACATCAAAAAAGTGATTAAATTACTAACTTGGTTCCGAAATGTATTTGATGATTTAACTTTTATTTGAAACCTCTTTCAATTTTGCCCCCCCCCCCCCCGCCCGTTGTAAATAAAAATATATGCTTAAATTTTCCATTAATGCATTAAGCTCAAAACACACATGCAAGAAATTGCGTGCAAGTTTCGTTACATTGCGGGCTACCGAGGATGCTGTGCTCAATTGATCTATCAAGCCCTGCAATATAGTTAAACTTGCTTGCAATTTCTTGCATGTGTAAATTTCGCTTGACTCGTTAGAAGACAAGTATTCCAAATTTCATGATATTGAACATTGTGACACGAACAGAGTCGCACCCTAAGGGTTCCTTTTTTACCTTTTCTGGTACGGAACCCTAAAAAGAAGTGTATAAAATGTTTCATAATGACAAGGTTCTGAGGTATTAGTATTTTTTTAAATAAATAATGATAAAAAAGATACACCCGAATTGAGAACCGCCTTTGTTTGAAGTTGGTTAAAAACATTATAATAGCCGTCTGAGGATAATAAAAGGAGATCACTTGCGAAATACGAGTGCTGATGTAAATGAGCCGAATCGCAGTAACCACAGATCAATTCAGCCTTTTTGCTATGAGTCCCAGCGGTAGAAGCAGAAGTAAAGGTTGAATTCATTTTTCAATGTCAGAGAAGAAAATTCATTAAAACTTTGAAATTACTAATGGCCAAACGGACGCAGTGAAATTCGCTCTTAATTTGTACCAAAACTTTTTTCACGAATTTTAAGAAACGAAACGACTTTTGAAGTGAGGAAGTCAGGGGAGTGTTAATGATAATTGTTTGATTTGTTATTTATGAGCGAATATTTTTTTTTTAGATTACTGTTTTCATCTTGATTATGTTTTTGTGCGGTATCATACTTTTTTTATTAAGAAATACGGACTTTTCTCGAAAAACGCCACCATAATTCCTACCTTGAAAGTAATTCATAGAAGGTAAAAGGCGAGTAGAGTGCTCATATTAAAAGTAATAAATCTGCGAAAAAGATGACGTCCCGACGGCGCTCACCAGCGGCTACCGTCACCCGGCCTGCAGAACCATCCGATATTAGTTTACTTTTCCTCTCAAACTTACTTTATTAGCCATCCACCCGCAAGAACTGCCAATGATAGTTTTTCAAGTTATTGAGAAAGCATCGTACTCGTAAGTCTTATTTTGTATGTGTGCCCGGGATCTCTATAGACATGATCTAACGTAATAGTTTTTAGAATAATAATTTGGTATTAATGTGATCGATGAAGAAAGTGCATTATTTTATCTCATCTTCGTTTAAAATCGAAGCCAACGGGAGATAATTGAGTTAAGTTCGGTAACTGAGTAATACAAAAATTTGTGAAGATGTAAGACAAGGGGAATAATAAACGGGCGTGTTATTAACATAGATGCAAATGCGTCGTTACGGTGCAATAGCACGCGCGGGACCCGCCCGAGGGTTCGCGAGGCGGCGAAGCGGCAGGCGGCGCGAGGCCCCAACTCCCACAGCACTCTCCGACTAAGATACAAGACTCACCAACTTTGCAGAACAATGATATCTCCTAACTGGCACACTCCGTCCAACGAACTAGGTGCCTAGCGCGATGGGCACTCATAAATTATCGCGGAGCACGTGCCACGTAACTAACCCAGGAAACTAGTATTTTTGCAAACTGTGTGCCACGCAAACAGAGGCATAGGTGCAGTTCTAAGCTATTCAATAGGTTTTCGGTACCCAACAAGTGTAAGCGCTAGTTGTTTGGCATTTATTTATGACTGTCCGTAACTAAAATATCGCACGAATATTTCGAATATTTTATGAATAATCTGAAATGATAAATAAAACATTGTTGCTTGGAATCAAATGCTAAGAAGATTAGCATGTTTTACTGCTAGCAGGGAAAAAATACTTTGCACTGTGTTTATCGAGATCCGAACACGATGCCGGCAAATCTGTGACAGACTAAAACAGGTCAAGCGGCTTTCCGTTGACAACAACAGCTTTGTTAGGGAGGATTTTATTGGCACAAATATTGTCCAAGTCGCGTCGTGGCGCACACTCCTCGTGATTTACCGAGCTGTTTACGCGAGCCTCCCTATCCCGAGCGACTGACATTTTTACAGCGCCACTTGCCCGAAAAGCAGACATTTCATACAACACAAATCATCTTAACTATATTTTTATGAAAATTTTACCACCAGCTAGAACGCTAACGGAAACGTAAATGTTTTTTTTAAGTTAATGAATTCAACAATGGGTCTCTGCTTGCTAATTATAAAAAACCGGTCAAGTACGAGTCTGACTCGCGCCCCGATGGTTCCGTACAAACTTTCATACACCATACCCGTCATGTCAAGACCCCATTCATTCTTGAACAATCTTAAACAGCTCATAGTAGAAGTTACCGTTGCAAAGCGCCTTCTGCATTTTGGTACTGACAACTTACAACCTAGTATGTTTGTTTATCAGCGATAGCTTTTTATCACGAGTACCGTTTTCGATTATTTATTTTTTATTTGAAAGAAGGGACTTTAAAGATAATCTGATAGGAATTTGAATACATAAAATTTCATACCAAAGTAAGTAAATTACAAATTTAATTAAGAAATTATTTTTGATAAATAAAAAAATAAGCTAGATAGAGATATCGTTTTATTTTTCCTGTATTATTTATGTTACTCTTAATCATATGTAATTATTTCAGAATTTTCGCTTCGTAAACTTCGGAGATAAGGGGTGGGGGGGGAATGGTATTTTTTTCTACATTTTCCTTAATAAATCAAAATTTAACCACTGTAGAAAAAAAATAAAAACGGTTTTAGAAAGTGCAACTATTTAAGCCCTTTCATATGATACCCCACTTGAACTATTTACTAGACTTAAATTGTTTAACCCCCCTCATATTCGTCATTTAAACAGAAAATAAAAATGTATATTTAATTTTTTCATTTTCCATACACGCGTCTTAACCCTTTTAACAGTTGTTCCAAATTTCAAACGTTGTGTCAGACGGACGGACGGACGGACAGACGGACAGACGGACAGAGTTGGCATAAGGGTTCCTTTTTTACCTTTTTGGTACGGAACCCTAAAAATCCACAAGTATATATAATAATTCCTTAAATATACATGTAGTTACATTTCATTTCTTAAATATTCTTTCTCATTTAAGGACCCCTTCTGGGTATAGGCCTCCTCCAACCGTTTCCAATGTGTTCTGTTTTATGCTTTTTGAATCCAACTTTGTCCAGCTACTGGGACAATATCATCTTTCCACCTGGTTTGTGGTCTCCCTCTGTGGTCCTTGCCATTCTGTCAGCACTTTGGTCCATCTCTGGTCTTCTAGTCTGGCTAAGTGGCCTGCCCACTTCCATTTTAAGGAGTGCATCTATGACTTTAGTTATATTTCTTATTTCTGAGCAAAAATGCATGCAAGTATAATCAACGCAATAGTTTTACTGAAACATCGTTTCAAAATTCTTATCAAAATAAAAATAAGACTAAACACTCGTCATAACAACGTCCCTTTTCGGAAATACATAATTTTAAATAAATTACTTCGACATTAATTAATCCAGCGATCTTCTTTAGTTAGACTCCTGCCTCGACTAATTCAATAAAATAGCCCTTAAGCCATCGAGATGTTAACGGAGTTTACACGTTAACTTTTCTGTTTAAGTAGAAAAGTTGTGGAAGCCTTTTCATCTTTGGGCAAAGGGCGAGGCGGGTTGTCATTATGCCGCGCCGAGTTGTCGGGGAAACAATCTCACCTCGACGGCACATCAGGACATCACACTGTCAAACAATAACGACAACACTTTTCAACTAAAGTCCGGTGGTGGATGTATTACGACTCCCTATTTGTTTTAATGAAGGAGTTTTTACGACATTAACGAGTTTTTAGAAGTAAAGTTATATTTAAGCTAAAATAAACTCTGTATGTTTTTCTTTTATAATTAAAAAAAAAACAATGCAGAAGTGATGCCCGTCAAGGTCACGTACCACGTATAAAATATATGTCGATAAACATTATGTTGCATAACTGTGATGGTATGTGGCAAAATATTTACCTTTCTATAGGTACATTACTATATAAACTAAAAGTTATCTTAAAGGGTTTCGTCCTGCCGAGAAAGCAAACACTTAAATATTGTTATCGAAGTACGTTAGATCAAGGTGAAGAGGGCCAAAGTAAACGAAGTTATCCCATTAGTGAGCCTATTTCAAGACGCAATAAATTAAAGCCAAACAAGGATGCGCCGAAATCCGATCCACGGTAAGCAATCGTCCTCAATAAATTGGAAATTTACCTTGGAAAGGAATCTACGGTGATAAATTTTCCGGGAAGCGAATTCAGAAATGAAAGTTGGGTTGCTTGCTTTCGCTATAACAAAAAAGTTTTTGATGACTCCGCGCATTCCGAAATGCTTGTTTCATTTTATGGCTATTGGAAAACAGCTATTGCAAAAAAGAGCCATATTGAAACTTGCTCAAATTGATTCCAGCTCCATTACGGGTGGAGATCAAAAAACACTAATGCTTCCAAGGAGTCGTTAATGATGTAGCGTATTTGTAGATGCGCGGAATCAAGTCGGAAAGAGAGTAATTGTAGTGTGATACAAAGGCGAGTGGAAAGGGTTTTTGCTAATCCTTTTATCTTTGCTCAGCACGCGGTGAGGCGAGCGTGCCTGAAGCCTGTAGCTTACGGCGCGGGGCGCACCCAGCGCACCTGGTCGACCGTGCTCCGTTGCCGCTCTAATTTGCCCTTTTCTTTTATCGCTAACTTGTCTTAGGCGCTGGAGTTAAGGAACGTTGTATACACAACTACCTACAGCAACGGTACAACTCAATCACCGCGCCAGTTTGCTACGAGAAATATCTAATGTAACAATGAGTGGTAATTTAGCACTGAATGAACGCATAACAAAAGTTTCCTATCCGTTCGTGCACTATGGTACGGTACGCGCTGTAGAGCTAAGCGCTTCACATGTGTTTAGTATTGTAGAGATATAGAAAATAAGCATTTTTATATTATGTTGTTAAAATATTACCCGTCTACATGCGGAAAAATTACGTCAAATAAAGAAAATATATTTTCCCGTTTACCTTAATTGAAATTTTAATACAAAGTATTAAACGATGAAACAAATAGTATTTTAAGCAACTGTTGTATAAGAAGGGTCTTAAAAGGCGAGTGGCGTGGGTTGCGATGCGAGCCTTGGCGAGCATCGCAATTAAATGCGCCACGAGCGTTTTTAGACCAGTTATACACCGTTGCATACAATACTTTTTCTACGACAAATTTTAAATAAATAGCAGACTACAGAATTTAACTTTTCAGGCAGCAAGTTTTCTATTCGTACTTTTGCTACTCACGCAATTTCTTCAGGAGTGCAGTTATTAATTTCTTCGACCATTTTAAAAGGAACGTACACTTTTGTCTTCACAAACACGAATAAAATCTTAATAGTTTAGGACTAATAGTTTATCATCTTTCGTCTTTTCATTTTGAACTGTATTTTGGTGGGAAATCGGAAATGTGACAGCTCTTGCTTATGGTTGTTTTGTTTTTAATTTGTTTGCACTTGCCATCCGAACTAAACCAAATCCGGACCCGCCCCGAATTCGAACTGTTTATTTTTATAAATAATACCAAGAATTTATAAAACATGTAATTTAACACACAATAGATGATGATTTATTATTATTGTAGTAAATAATTTATAATATACAAATGTTAAATCGTAAATAAATACTTTTATTTCGAAATATTTGTTTATAAAGTTGGCACCACTGCAATATAGCGGCCGATTAAAAAAAAAGTTAAACAGTGCTTTTATGAAAAATGTATGAACCAAAAAAGTACGCTAAACAGTGCGTTTTTGGGCCATAGAGCATAGATTTTTGCGACGACTTATTAGTGGTGTCATTGTATTTGAGCTACAGCCTATATAAATGACAGATAACGGTACAGGAGTAGAAAATAAAACTATCGAGGCGTTAATAATTGACGTTGAAATCGCTCGGGTAAATAACAAAACAAGTTTCTTCTTAATCACGGCACGATAAGGAAGGTAGGTACATTAAAAAGGTCTGGCGTGACAACAAATCTAAAGGAAAAATCTCCGCCTCTGAGAGCCCAACGGTGATAAACGAGAAAAACTTTGGAACTAAATGGAGCATTCGAGATGGCGAAGCTGCGCTGCTCTCGCAGAATAATACTTCTCTCTGAGAAATAACACTTATAGTCCGCGAGGCTTAAAATCAAATGTCCCCCGTTCTCTTTACGACTTTCATGCGAACGGCGGAGGCGTGTCTTGGGGAATTGCGACAGGAACTAATGCCAATTTTACAACTTTGAAATTTATATGACCCTTCTTTCCACTCACAATGGACGTCTCAAATGTACAGTGAAATAATTAATCACAATAAACGGAAGTAGGTACTCGGTCAAATATTATAGTTTACCGATTAGAAATCATAATAAATAATTATTTACAAGTTTTGATGAAACGATTTTTCAAAATAATATTCACAAACTTATATACTCACGGATAAACTTATAGTATGTAATTCTCAGGATCTGTAAAGAAAATGTACCTGGAAAAGAAAAAAAGTAATTAGTATAATGGAATATCTAGTCATGTAAACTATAAAAATATTTAATTCCTAAATTTGATACTACTCTACGGATTTGTCAAGGAAGCTAAAGCAGCTAAAGAGGCCGGTACTCCGTCTTCTGACAGGAGCTATAACTGGTCATGCACTACTAAACAAACACCTTTTTACTTTAGGTGTTACAGACAGTCCTCTCTGCAGTGCTTGCATGGAAGAGGACGAGACAGCCACCCACGTCATCCTGACATGTCCTGGAGTGGCGGAATACAGGGCAAAACACCTCGGAACACCGGGGTCACTACCGGAGGCCGTCGGCAACATAAAGGGTCTGCTAGGCTTCCTGGTGGAACAGGGTTGGCACGAATAACAGTAGTGCCAAAACACCTACGCAAAATAGGCGCATTTATGACGTCGAGTTGCGGAAACCCAGCCCGCGTACAACCTATAACCTAACCTACTACTCTACGGACAAAAGTGGCACGCGTAAACAAAACACGGGATATTGAAATGTATTTGTTTGTCTATTTAGATAATCTTAAAACAAGTAGTGATAAAAGGCGAAGGGTAGCGGGCGCTTTGTTTCGAGCAGACGTGCAGACAGCAGCGGCGGGGCGCGCCGGGAACGGGAAGGGCAAGGGCAGATTACTCCAATTTACATTAATACGAGTTTTCCGGGAACGGTGTGACGAAGCGAGAGCTCAGCGAGGTGTCCGGAGCCGCCGACCGGACCAAATCACATGTCCCTCGAGACTATCTACCTCCGAACACAAGGATTATGTTATAAGGAAATAATTGTCGCACCGCGCTCACGGACCGCCCCCAACATATCTCGCGATACAAGGGTCGGCGCGTTGTTTTTGTTGCTACTAACTTTCGCAATTTGAATAATTTTATTGTTGGGTACTTTCATAATTCATGGTAATTGGACTAACATGACTCTCCACTACTATTTGTTAACTCAGTTCGGTTCCAGTTTACGCCCTGCCGCTTTACGAGTAGGTACACTAGGATGTGAAAATTCATCTCATCGGAAAGGTGTTTTAAAGATAATTGGAGACTTATAGCCGTCCAGTAGCGTCTGAGCATAAATCTATAGTTATTCAAGCATATGTTCTCTTTTAAGGCTATCTCACGCGACGGTTTCTTAACCGACACTAAAATGATATTCCAGTTTTACATTCATTATTAAACTGCTACAACCGATAGTAACTGTAATGTAATAGTATTTTATGCAACTGTTATATAAGAATGGTTTTAAAACGCGAGTGGCGTGGGTTGCGCATCGCAATTAAAGACGCCATGAGCGTTTTTAGACCAGTTATACACCGTTGCATACAATACTTTTTCTACGACAAATTTTAAATAAACAGACTACAGAATAGTTGGACTTTTCAGGCAGCAAGTTTTCTATTCGTACTTTTGCTACTCACGCAATTTCTTCAGGAGTGCAGTTATTAATTTCTTCGACTATTTTAACGTACACTTTTGTCTTCACAAACACGAATAAAATCTTAATAGTTTAGGACTAATAGTTTATCATCTTTCATCTTTTCATTTTGAACTGTATATATTTTGGTGGGAAATCGGAAATGTGACAGCTCTTGTTTATGGTTTGTTTTGTTTTTAATTTGTTTGCACTTGCCATCCGAACCAAACCGAATCTGGACCCGGACCGAATTCGAACTGTTTATTCTCATAAATAATACCAACAATTTATGAAACATGTAATTTAACACATATGTATGATGATTTATTATTATTGTAGTAAATTACAGCGGCAGATTTAAAAAAAGTTAAACAGTGCTTTTATGAAAAATGTATGAACCATAAAATTACGCCAAACAGTACGTTTTTGGGCCATAGAGCATAGAGTTTTTCGACGACTTATTATTGGTGTAATTGTATTTGAGCTACACCCTATAGGTCGGGTGACAAGCAAAAGTCACTACCAAAACTGTCACTGCTCCTCAAAACCTCGTATCTCGGTACGTAGTCGATATCGAGATACGATCTTTGATTTAAGTAGGTATTTGTTACTTAGTGAGTTTTGCTTGTCACCCGACGATATAAATGACAGATAACGGTACAGGAGTAGAAAAAAGGTTACAATGGTTTTGCGAAATATTCTTTTCACTTCTCATGCTCTAAAAGTTCGTCTTTATGTCGTGCGTAGGCGACATAAAGTCGCTTTTTATGCTCTAGAGCATAAAGTAAAATCTTCGTCGAAGACCAAGGCAATCGCTGCAACAGCCACACGAACATCTTTAACTTCATACAACAACCTCTTTATTTTATTTCGTTTCGTTCGTATTCTAAGACCAAGGCAAAGATACCAACAGCCAAAGTACACAATAAAACTTCATGAAATAAACTTATAATTTGTATTTCGTCTCATTTATTATTTTACGTGTTGCTGTTTCATTTCCTCGCAATCGAAGTGAAAAGTAGAGTGTACAACTCGTCCATAAAACCCATTTTACACTCGACTTTATATCTATCCTCGCTCGCAAGCTCGCTCGGATGGATAAACGTCTCGAGTAAAATGGTGCGTTTTATGCACTTGTTGTACAATCTACTATTTAGGCATGCCATTTGCAACCAAAAGATTCCCAACGAAAAAAATTGTAGAACAACAATAGTTTCTTAATTATTAGTCACATTATTTAGAATCGCATGAAGCTGTACAATTATATTACAAATAATAATCTAGCAAAAAATAAAACCAGTATTTGGGGTAAACTTATCTACTATCCCCTTTTTGCGGAAGAACGGATGAATATATTATCTTTGAAAATGAAAAAGGAAGATTGAGCTACATTCAAAAAGTTCATTTTACGGAAAAGAGTACTTGATATTAAACTGATTAAAAACAGGAACTCATATTATTTTCTAATTTGAGGTTTCCACATATTAAAAGATAAAGTTCTTTTCAGATTTCGTATTCTCCGACATGCTAGCAGAATCTTAGTCAAAATGTCTGTGGGATCTATTTGCCGAAGTGGGGTGTGGAATAAGTATGCTGATTAAAAATATGCACAAGTGAAGCATAGTAGAAGAAAGATACTCGTATTGTTATAGAGAGTCGTGTCATCAGTGTAACGGTGGCGATATGATCGTGGTGTAGTAGCGGTGATCGGCACGTACGCTTCGAGTGCGCCGGCCACGTCAGCGAGCCGTCGCTGAATGGCTGTGACGCCGCCCGAGTGTCACACCATCAATTATGTACCTGATTGACGACTTAACCGAACGCTTCTAGCACAAAGGCACAATGTTCCCTGCAGATTTTATAGAACAATAGGACGTGTCGCGGTTTTCAGACAGCGATTTGCTCCTATCGATGAATTAGTGTTACACGTCACGACGTATTAGTATGCCTTTCGAAGGCACGCTGAATGCGAACCTTGTCACTCACAGGACATTTAATTATAATGTCAAACCCAAATTAACTTTTCACCGCCCCGAACGTCTTGGAGGATAAATTGGAAGGGTTAATAAGTCCAGTTAACGTAATATAGGTTAAACTCAATTGAGCAAAAGAGACCTTATAAATGTGTCAATCCACTCCTTGTGTGTTGATGTTGCAGTAAGGCGTGCACAAATCAAATGAATACATCCGTACCAGAGAAACCCGATCGATAGGAAAATAAATGAAATAATAAAGTTCATAAAGAAATCAATTCGATATAAACATACACACATATGTTAGTTTAATTACATTACACAAACCAGAAACAAAACGTAAAAATGAATTAGAATCGAAAGGGGGAAGGCATTGAAAATGCACGTGTTACATTACGTACTTTTCACGCTTCGTGAAGCGCTGTGGAAAAAATCTACTTTTATATAGGAATGAAAACAAACTTCACTCAAAGGGCAATCTCATAATGGAACCAGTTGGCTTCAGATGTGAGTGCGAGTAGCTGCATTACATTCACGTAGTGGAGGCTTGGTGCTAACCGCTAGATAGCTTTCTATTACGCTGAACGATTGGCGAAGAGCTCTATTATTTACTATAACTAGACCCCATCCTCTCGTGAAACAAAACAACCTAACATTATGTTAGTATTGAACACGGAATAAAGATATTTGCTTTATATTCCTTGTTGTTTTAGTCACATTTCGGTGATGTCATCGATGCAATACGGCAGTTCAGTCATGAGTGTTAATTAAAATAAACAGATGACTTGCACATATGCATATATTTCGGGATATCACTAATATCTCATATCAATTTATGGTTTTTGTGTATTATATACTTGGTGCCTTCGGAGGTGTAAAGTATCTTAACGAAACAGTAAGTAGCCATTACATCACAACTCCCGTCCGACAACACACAAAGTGAAATAGGGAAATGCCATAAAGACCGCTGAAGTGATCTCATTTGAACAAAGTTTGACTATCACTGAAATTTGGGGTGTAATTTGCGAGGAGGGGAAACTTTCACCTTATCACGAAATTCCACGTGGAGTGTTTTGTTGAGAATCCTAATTTTATTCACTGACTAACAAAGTTTATCTCTGTTAAAACCTTTGAAGTTACCTATACAGGTAATTTGATAATTCATTATTAATATTTGTGAAAGATTGTAGATAAGTTTGGATGATTGTTACTCAATCACATAAAAAGCACGAACAGCCCAGCTAGCGCGATACGTTTTATCGTTATGTTTTACGTGACGTCTCAGTACAGTCAAGGGCACCAATATGTCTACACCACAAAGTCTGAAAAATATGTACAGTCAGGGAAATGTATTCACGTACCTTTTTAGCTCTTGTTACTATGACAATAAGGCATAAAAAGGTACGTTAATACATTTCCCTGACTGTACACAGACCATATTTATGAAATTTTGAGTGAATACAGATTGGTGCCCTTGACTGTATATTTTCGCCGTAAAACGTGACGATAAAACGTTTCGTGTTAGGGCCTCACAAAATTTAAAATTGGGACACAGATCATTTTGAATCCTATGAACGCTAAATTACCTTTTATTTTGGAAATCAATTCCTAGAGGAGTGAAATTTATGGAGGAAATTGAATGGGAGCCCACGTGGGCAATGCCGTAGCTAAAAGGAAGTTTGATGTAAAACAAAATTCTTAATTATGATAAGATAGATTGTAATATAAGATAGATGATTATACTGAATGGTTGACGAATAGAAGGTAGCAAATGTTCAATGACTTCTTCAGACGGTCGAAAATTTTCAGAAAACGATAAGAAAGAAATATGAGAATAATTGTTAGAGCTGGGAGCAAGAAGTTGTCACGGGCGGGTAGGTCCAGATGTTGGCGGCACGTGACGATAACGAGCGAAACGCAGCGTGGCTCCGCTGCCGGCCGCCGCCGCCTGCTCGGTCAGCGAGCGTAATTGGAAAGACGCTCGGCCCGTACAACTGCTGAGCGTGCTATCATTAGCGTCACTCACCATTTCGTAGCACATTACCGACATGAATTTCAGAGTTCATTAACTGAACCAATTCTAGCAGCGTTCGCATTGCATTGAGTTTTGATTACGGGAAAATATTTCAAAATTTGCCATCAGTGTAGTTATCGAACGGAGTTCATACGAGTATAGAGTTTTTCTCAAAATAAGCATTAGCTGCAATTTATTTGACGAGCTTTGTCCTACAAGAAATGCATTCTACAAAAGCCCGGACTCCGATTGGATACCCATTCCCAAGAATCTCATGTCCCAAATCATCTGATCTTATAATATGGACTTGACCTTGAGTAGGCATTAGAGTGGATCATGGTTGTATGGCAAAAATAGTACATTACTGCAGACGCCGGGAAAGAAGGGCTTGCCGGGTGAGTAGGTATAGACAGCCGACCGTAGGGAGGCCGGATAGTGATACGAAGCCGGCAAGCCCTTTTCACGGCCAGGCATCTATAGTGCTTTTCTCAAACACGCAATGAAATAAATAAATAAAGACTCCTCAAATCAAACTAATTTTCATGGCTGAATGCCGTGATGCTGTGCCACAAATAGTGGAATGAAAATAAAAATAAAATACTTTCCGGCCTAGTCCTTCAATTTCGTATGAAATTCCTTTACAGTTCTCTCGAGCTGATCCGCTCGAAACGTGACACTTTGAAGCCTGATATAACCCACGTAATGACGACATTTCATTGCATGTTTGAGAAATAGTTATTTATACAAGGGGGGGAAAGTTGTATTTTACCAGCGAGTGTTCATTTGAAACACGAGCTATCGAAAGGATTCTATGATTGACCACGAGCGAAGCTATCGACTCAGTAAGTCTGTTGACATACATTTCACCGAAGACACCGAGATAAACGTCAAACAAGAAGAGGTTTTGTTTGACGTTTATCTCGATGTCTTTGGTGGAATGGAGGGCAACAAAATTGCTGATAGATAGCGACTTTGATGCTCTGCTACTTTCGTGCTTGAGGTTGATGAGGAATATTATAGCCGTCAAAGACGAAGAAGATAGTCGCCTTTAAATTTATTTAGTTGTCTACTAATTTTAAGCGTCTAATGAATACTTTTCGAGCGACCGTATAAGGACCGTATCGGAAAGAAAGTAGACAACTTCAAAATGGTATTATTTTTATTCTGTGTTAAAACTGATAATGAAACAAAAAGAAAAATAAGGTCTTTATAAAAAACCGTTTTGAATGAATTCGTCGTATTATATCTATTTTGCCTGCAACCTAACTTTCTTTTTGATGTGTCTCATTAAATTCTGGACGATCACTTTTGACACATTTGATGATGCCCTGTTCCACTTTTTTTTTAAGTCGTCAACTGAGGTGGCAGCTTTGACGTTTTTTTGGAGGTGTCGTTTCATGATAGCCTAATATCGCTCAATTGGGCGAACTTCTGGGCAATTGGGAGGATTCATCACCTTATACACTACTTCTACCTTATCGACTTTATACCATTCCTTCGTTGTTTTAGAGTAATGACAAGAAGCCAAGTCTGGCCAAAATAAAGTGCTAGTCCTGTGCTTCTTTATTAGTGGTAGTAATCTTTACTGTAAGCACTCGTCACTGTATACAGTAGCGTTCAAAGTCCCTGTAGTGAAGAAGGATTGCGATCGCATACCGCATTGAAAAATCGCTTGCCACACTAATACTTTTTTGCCGCGTTTCTCGATGTTGATGGCCTTATGTTTTCGAGTAACCTTTTTATAAGCCGGCACCGTAATAAATTGAAGTCCTGGTAAGGCTTTAAAGTCCAATTTGCAATAGGTCTCGTCATCCATTATAACGTACTGATTTTTCTTGGTCAATATACGGCCGTATAATTTCCTTGCCCGTTTTCTGACAGATATTGTTTGATTTTCATCTCGTTTTGGTTATTTTGGGTTTTTATAGGTTTTTAGGTTGCATCTTAGTTTGATTCTTTGTATCATAGCCGAAGAAGTTTTGGCTCTTTTTTCGGATCTTGTTTAAACATTCTTAAGACTTTCTTTTCTAATGCCAAGTCGGTTGTCCCCGGTTTTCTTCCAGATTTAGGCAAATCTTCGAGAGTACAGAAATCACCAAATTTACTTTTTATCTTGTGCACGCCCGCGAGAATCAACTCGTACTTTTTAACCAGTTTTCTAATCGTCATACCTTTTATTTTGCACCAATCGTCCAAAATATTTTTACGAACGTGTAACCTAATTCGCCCCATGTTGACAGTTTGACAAAAAAAAGTAGTAATTGCTTTTTGTTGCAATTAAAAGAAAAGGATATAGTTCGTTATTTAAAAAATATATATGCCGATTTTATGTACGTACCAGTTTTTAGAGATGCCTTATATCTACTTTTTTTCCGATACGGTCCTTATAAATTGTAATGTCTACATATTTTAAGCTTGTAATAAGTGTCTCTTTTGCATCTATAAAATAATTTCAACGGACTCTAATTTCATATTGTCACCTCTATTTTTATACGTGAGTATAAGTAATTGATGAATAAATCTACTATAATTGAACATGAAATTTACTTAATTTGTCATCAAAAAATGGTCAATGATAGCTCTAATTTCATAATGTCACCTCTATTTAGTTTTAATTTAATTTAGTTTTTGTTAAGTATCATCTTGTATTTACTTTAGAAAATAAATGTATTTATTTATTAAAATATTTTTTATTAAAATATTTCTATTAACTTGCAATGCTTGCTTACTAACTATGTTTGTTCGGGTGGAATCTTGCATCTCAATTGTGAAGCAGATATCTTCAACCGATTGAGATAAAATTTTGGGTAAAGGTATAGTTTAGATGACAATTCAATATTATGGTACCATCGAGCTGATCTGATCATGGAGACAGAAGGTAGCCATGGTAATTCAGGACTTAACCGACGTAACCCCGTTGAGTTTGGTCTGGTTAGAATCGTATTTCTGGGCGGTTTGCCCTTCGGGCATCTGAAGCTACCTAACGAACTTAACCTACCTATTGTTTCGCGAATATGCGAGGGCTGGTTATGTTTAAGGCGAAATAGTGAGTTTGTGTAAGGAAAATTAAAATCAAACAATAATTTTATTTATAAATCACATAGCGACTCCGCAGACTCCAGCGGGAGGTCAGTTGCTACGCCAATTTTCTGTTGCTAAGCAAATTTTCATTAAAAAAGAAGAAGAGTCATTAATTTTGATGTTAAATAATTATGTGCGATGCTGTATGAGGCTAGATTTTGTTTTTATTGGTAGACAGATGTTGAATCTCTAAAATAAATAAAGTAGCTGATGTACTAGATTAGTCGCAGAGTCATCATTTCATCAATTTAGAAGATAATATATTTTACCGGTAGATGAGTTATGTGAATTGTTGTTTGTAAATTGGCACTGGATTGAACATATTATTCTGTTGGGATAGTAAAGATGGCGTATTAGTTTAACACGTTCCCTGTCCCCATACAAAATTGTCCGTCAATGTCACAAGTCCAAGTGACAGTTGTAGTTCGGAGCCGTGAATAACCCGTAGTGGGGACACGGACTCCTGAAAAAAAGGTTCGTGGCCCCACATTGGGGGCACCCGGACAGGGAACGTGTTAATAGAAGCTGTCCTATTAACCCATTGCTCACATACCTACTAAAAAGACGTTACATTTCAGGCGCTAATAAAAACTTTAGTCATTGTATTTATAATTTCCCAAAGTAAATGCCAAGATTTTTTTAATAATGTACGTAAAATTACGCCACTTTTCAATACATAACAAAATTCGAAAATTCAATCCACCCTAGTGACGACTGATGACTGTTAAAATTTCTCCAATCGTCGTGCCTAGCAAAGCACGGAAACGCTTTTAAAATACCGTCATTAAATAATCTACACATAACCACCCAGTCTCGCAGAATACTGCATTTTGGTTGACCGTAACCGCTGCTCGTAACATAATTTACATAAATGGTTATTTTGTTTAATCATAATAAATCACAGGAGCATAAATTAAATGCGCTGCGGACTATAAAAGTGTCCGAGATTTATAAGCTTTGATAACTATATGGATCGTTAGCCCCAGAATATCTAATTTTGCTCATACTTTCAGGCGCGATTTTTTAGCTACAGCTTGTTCTCATATGCTCGTAGTGCTACGCCGTAGTTCGTAACAGCTTAACCCCTTCAAGGCCACGCAACGCCGCATGTGTTACGCAGTAGCGCTTAGCAGTGTTTTCCTCTCTGTAGCGAAAATCACACGTAGAGGCAAAACTCAAATGTAAGAAATCGGCCATGAATGGTTTAATGTCCATAATTAGAGAAAAGCGCCCGTAGTAGCACTTTGACGCATTTGTGTAGCGCTCTGGCGCTGAATGAGTGTTAAATTTCACTGCCTACGCCGTAGGCGCTTTCTGCTACTTAACTAAGTAGCAGAAACCCACGGGATGCACTAATCTAGTATTGCATATTCATTATACTCTTACAGTAATATTAATCCAGTTAATTTAAACCGTAAAATTTAATGGGTTATGTTTTCTTTAATGGGTTATGTTTTCTGAATTAAAAAAAATACTCTACATAATGGATAGCCTGATGGCCAAATAATGGAGTTAATAATGATAATAATTGTGTATTGGTTTAGAAAAACTTTAATTAATTACTAACTTTTGCCAAACCACAGTGCGTAACAAGGGTATTAAGTAACACGTTCAATAATTCAGATCAAATGTCACAATTTGTATACGTACTCGTATGTAAGTCAAAAGACCAAAGGAAAATGAAAATAAGTTTTTTAGGTCGCCATAATAATGGATAATTTGTCCTGCCAAAAAAGGCGGATAATAAAATGTGTAAATAGTTAATAATATTTGTTTTGTAATTAAATTAGTTCACATTCGCTTTCGTGCGACGAGCCTAACATGTCAGATGAGGACGCACAATAATTACAAAACCGATACTAATACAGTCGAGTTCTCCAATATCTATACAGACAACCATTCAAAAATATCTGCACATGCGTCTTATGTCAGTAACAATAAAGACTGTGTACATACATTTTTGAAAGGTTGTCTGTATAGATATTGGAGAACTCGACTGTACAATTATGTTTAATCTTAATCGCGCGGATGACAGACTACAGTCACACTATGTTCATACATGGTTTATTTGTTTCTATTTATTTATTTAAACATTATTGCACAAAAGAAAATAATGTACAAATGGCGGACTTATGCCAAATTGCATGCTGGTTTACTTGATGTAACTGAAAAAAAAGTAGTTAGTTACATCAAGTAAACATATATGTATATGATGTAACTACCTACATATATGTAGGTAGTTACATCAAGTAAACTAGCATGCCATTTGGCATTAAGTCCGCCATTTGTACATTATTTTCTTTTGTGCAATAATGTTTAAATAAATAAATAGAAACAAATAAACCATGTATGAACATTTTTCAATTTTATAAATTGCTTATTTCACTAGTGTGCCTGGAAATGGGAGTAAGCATATTATTTATTTATTTATTGCATGCCATGGTGTACATATATTATACAGTTGTATTGAAAATAAATAGAAAATCGGATGGCACCCATTTTTTTTTATTACCGTCTTTTGAGTTCTACATCTCATGAGCTATTTACTAGTAAATAAATTATTACTTTCCATATTTCTTATATGTTTAGGTAGCTTATTTTATATTTTGATTGCTCTGTAGTATGGGCCTTTTTAGGGTTCCATACCCAAGGGGTAAACCGGGGCTCTATTACTAAGACTCCGCTGTCCGTCTGTCTGTCCGTCTGTCACCAGGCATAGACAATTAAAGTTTTCACAGATGATGTATTTCTGTTGCCGCTGTAACAACAAATACTAAAAACAGAAATAAATATTAAAGGGGCCCAAACAACAAACGTGATTTTTTTGCCGTTTTTATAAATAATGGTACGGAACCTTTCGAGCGCGAGTCCGACCCGCACTTGGCCGATTTTTTTTATTTATATACATCAAGAATAATTTGGGGAGGGACGGGTAGGTCTTTACGACGCGCGCTCTTGTTAAATTAAAACAAATGAATATTGTTTCCGACGAATGTTATACTTCTAACATGTATACATGTATAAAGAGAGGGTAAACGTAAGAATTTTTAACTTTATGAAGTGTGGTTTGCAGCTTTCGGTTTGCGGGATATTTATTAGTATCCGGACTCATATATATTTAAAAAACCGCATAAGTGCGAGTCTTAATCTCGCACCGATGGTTCCGTGCTTCCATACAAACTAAGCATATAAAGGATTTTGGATGATTAAAAAAAACCTTTAATAGAGAAATAAGCATATTTTTCCCACTTATATAAATTGTTATATGTTTAACCCGTTTGATTTAGTTATTAGATTGCATTTTTGGTGATTTGATGGTTATGAGGGATCATAATAGTAATTATTTGTAGAAAATAAATCAATATGTTTAAGTTTTCATTTCCAATACACCTAAGTTAGCCTTTCTTACAACTATTCCAAATTTCAAATCGATAGCATTAGCAGTCCCTGTGTTACATAGCGCTGAGCCAGACGGACACACAGTCGCATCATAAGAGTTTTTTTTACTATTTTGGTACGGAACCTTAAAAATTATTACCTGTTTTAGTTTTAATGACTATTAATGCAGATGGAAAATAAACCGTGTTGCGTAACTAAACGTTTGGGTGGCGACAGTTTATGTGACGATTAGTGAGCATAGCGTAGAAGGCTCGGCCGTTCAATTTGCCGCTTCACTTGACACAATTCGACGCCTGACTCGGGGACAATCGCACTCGAAGCCCCGTCGACCTCCTTATCTCCCGGCGAGGTAATCTTTCCTTCCCTCGGCGGCAATAACTCCAAGTGGGCAAGATTACCTGCGAAGGGGCTTCGTAAGGAAACCACCTCTACAAAGGTTATCGATTTCAACATTGTGTGCACGCGTCAGTTCAGACCTTTTTTTATTGCGGTTTGTCTTTGGCACACTTCACATCAAAAGTAACTCATTGCAGACGTGGAATTAGATTTCTACGGGAGGAAAGGCACTAGTGGTATCGATTTGAAAGTAGAAAAGTCTTAAGCAAATACGTGAAACTAGTGTTAAATAATGTAACCTGTCAATAACATATTTACTACAAGGAGCAACTAGATCGAAAAAATAAAAGAGCACGGATTTAAAAAAATCCACATTCCCCTTAAAATACCTACTTGAAATTATCAAATGAAATACTAGGCGATAATGTCATTTTAAAGTGCGAATCACGAAATAAATCGCTTGAGAAGGTACGTTTGCTAATAATTTCGTTGGTATGTAAATGTGCGCACGTAAATTCCACTCCTGTCTGCGCGCGGAAATTGAATCGTACGAGAACTATGCCAATATATATAATTTTTAGGATAACTCAGGCCCACCGCGTTGCCCTCAATAAATGCATAACCAGAATATCCTTGCAACGAAAATTAAACGATGCAAAAGCGGTGGCATGATACCTAATCAGCAGAATAGCACGTGGGATGTAAATCTAGCTTGTAATCTTGCTTGAGATCCAGTAATATGACGTTCTGAAATATCTAAGTTGACGTGAAAATATGTTCTTCAGATTTCTAATGATAATTCGCTACGGGTAACGTGTTGGCACCAGCAATAATCGACACTTTTTTCTTTAATCGTTGAAAATAAGAACTGGTGTTTTATGTGACAACACTAAACCACAGACAGCGTATTTCCTACTTTCATCCAGTACAATATTATTGAGATAGGTGGTTTTGTAAAAAAATTGTGAATTAAAAGTGAAATTGTGTCAGAGCTTTTGTAAAAATACATTTTTTTAAGCAAGTCGTTAAGATCCCGTTCATGTAATCACTGGCGCCACTGGTAAATAATTGTGATTATTTAAATTTAACGATAGATATTTAAAAAAGTAGGCCAGTACACACTGTATTTTGTATTTAAGTATCTTTTGAATACGTCATGATAGTTTTAACGTTGCTTGATTCGTCAATCTATGCGTCCAAAGTTAAAACGGCCGTTTTTCTTTTGAGTTCATAGATCGACGAATCAAGCAACATAAAAACTAGTTTGATGTAATGTATGTGTTAACGGGCTCTTAAGAGTGTGAGTGTACTCTTTTGTTGATAACTTAATTATATATATATATCATATATTTGAATTCTAGTTTATTTTTGCCATACATATCTATCAAATAATGTGGGAATCGATTACTGGAGCTTGGGTGTCAATTACTGGAGATTTCATAATATATTTTTGCTCATTCAAATTTTACAATTAATCCATATACATAAAAAGCTAATATGTCATTTCTTAGGAATATATTTTATAATTTTCACTCATAATTAAAGTGATTTTTTGGTTTTAGTTTTAAAAAAAATTACACGACCTCCTTAAAGTGTCGATTATTAGTGCCATCACGATACCTAGTTCACAAAGTATATACCACATAAATATGTGACCTCGATAATCAAACTTCTAACGCACGGAACCTTGAAGTTGGCTTTGCGATAGGAAAGGCAGAAATTAACCTTTCGTGTGTATCGTTATTGGTGTGAGGGGGGTATCGCAAGGCGCAGCTTGGATGTGTGCAAGCGTCGGAGGTCATGGCAGCAGGGACGCAGGGATATTTCAATTTGGCCGGAGACGCGACCCGAGAGGCCGCGCGGCCGCTGCACGGCTCGCTGAACCGGAAGCCCGCTGCGGGCTTCGCCAAAGAGCAAACACCGCCTCCGCAATCTTGTGCCACGTGGACCATGCCGTACATTCGACCACGACAATCTACTAGTACAATTACCTACTTCTATACAGATACCTACATCTAAACGCCTGTTGTGCTCGACTCTATTCAGTCGGTGCAATCGATAGCTGGAATTCTCATTCTGTTCGAATTCAACCGAAATTTATGCTTTAGTACTAACTCAGAATTACTACGTGCACGTTCCGGCTCGGATGAGAGTATAATCGTCTAAAATTTACGCTTTGTTTGGATTTCGTGTACGTGTTTCTATAGTAAGTCAACACGCCTTGCGCCGCACTTATTGTTAGCGGTGATATGCGGATCAGAGGTGAATCCTTAGTTTTTATAGTCGACTGTTGTATTTCTAACGTCTGTCATGCACCATTATTTCATATTTCATGCATATTATCTAATGAAAAGAAGAAGAGCTGCCTATGATAAGAATCGGGCATACTTTCACGATAAGCAGGTAGGTACAGAAAGGATCAGCCTGATTTTCGTTCATCAGTGAACTTCCTGTGTACGGGGGGAAATGAGGAAAAGAAACATACTCTGCCGAGCAACCTACAGTCTTAACTTTGTAATTAGATTTGAACCGGTTGCGAGTATGTCAGCAAGCTATGTTAACTCATGAAAGTGGATGAAGATTGGGAACTTTGACACGAATCATGAAACTACAGCTTTAATATTAAAAAAAGTCCTGCTGCTTATCTAGTCTCACAAAGAAAGTGGCTACTAAGTTTTCGGAGATACCTACTGTGACTTATTTATGTAACATTTAAATTATATTATATACGTGCAACGTCACATGTCTGCGGTAAGGCTAACGAGCGTCTCTTAATTACATCTTCGGTTATATTAAGGAGTAGCTGAAGTACCTCCGTGGAGTCGCCGCTATGATTTCATGTGTACCAAACTTAGTTGCTATTCCGAACACGTTTGTAAAGTATTGACTTAATGACGTATGGAATTTTCTTAGTGCATGCACTCCCTCTTGCATAGTCTGGAGCGCCTGAGCGAAACTCATTAGATTTGAATTAGATTCAAAGTATTATTTTTTTGTTTAAAATAGAGGTCCAAAAGTTTGGTATACTAAATAAAAATATCACTAATATAGGTACACAAAGCTCAAACTGTATGCAACTGAAAGCCCACACCAAAGCACATGAATTATAGATCAGCTTAAGGTACCGCATACCTCAATTAAATCCAAGATTTATAGCAGTAATCATGTGGATACTAATCCCCAGCAAAGGCCACTACGTTGAAATTATAACGACCAATACACCAAAATATACCCAACTAACAAAGAACTGTTTTAAATAGTTAAGACTTTAAACATTATTTTGACACAGATTTTAAAACCCTAACTAAGCCGGGAGTTAAACACCTAACTTACCTAGTAAATGTAAAAAAAAAGAAACACACGCAAGTAGACTAAATAAATCGAGTAGGTAAATGATAAGATTAAATAGTAACTGTAACATTAAAGACACGGTCTTTTAGCATTTTTGATGCGTCGATTCTTGCATGTACCTACACTATTATTGTAAATTATTAGTAGATTAGATTAGAATATTTATTTCATGATAAAAAAATACATTACAGTAAAGTGATTTTAATTTAGTAATATATCATAATGTTTTTCTTCCGTTTAATTAGTTATTTAGTGTAGTTCATGCTCATGTCCGGATCGTTTATTCAACTGTGTAGTTCAGCATTTTTATCCAGAAACCGCATAATTATATTCATTTTAAATAAGTATAATGTTAATTTTTTTTGTACCCACAAGAATTTTACAGAGTCGGTGGGTCACGCCCTGCGGCCACCCATCGCGCTAGTATTTTCCTCTCATTTTCTTTCTTTCGGAAAGTAACGAACTGTGTAATTACATTACAGACTCTGGAAACAGGGGCCCGGCCGAGCGCTGACGACTGCGCGCATTATGCCCGTTCTCATTCCAATTCCCTATTTACTAAACTCGGAGTGTCCATATAACACAAAACAATATTCTCTATTTGCTTTATTTCTAGTAGGTTCAAACTTGATGAGGCCAAAATGTCATGAATGTACATGTATGACATATGAAGGTCAATTACGAAGTCACGAACCGCCGCAAAACTTAATACTTTCCTATGAAATACAGATAAATGTGCGTTCGTAAAACTACAATAAATCTCCAAGTAATATAAACGCGCTGTCGACATCGGCGAGCGAAGCGTGCGGGGGTGCGCGGGTTGAAGGATGCGGGGGGGAGGGAAAGGGCGGCAATTTTTCTCTCCGCTGACAACATGATGTAACGCCAATATCGCACGCTGAGCGATTAAGCCGCGCACGCCGATATTTCAGACTTGCCCCTACTAACTGTCAAAGTGTCGACGAGAGCTATGAATGCTGGTGTCTGCGAACTAAAAGCTACATATCACAACATTTCGTATTTGAACAAGATAAAGTTGAAACACTCTGAAAAACTTCTACGTTAACAATTTTAGGAGAATCTCAGAAGTACGTCGAATTATTGAAATAAAATTATTGACGTTTTGATAACTTCCATAACTGTGTAGTTTTCTGGTCGAGTCAGGTACATCTAAATGTTATTATTCGTATGGGAAAATTACAGTTGAGTTGTCAAAACGTAGGTTCGAAAAGTTACGTAATCACTTTTTTGGATTTTCATTTGACTTTTCTAATATATTTTGAAAGCATTCTAAAGAGTTGGTTGAAGTTGATGGCCTATATGAAACGACCGATAAAATAAAACTACGTAGCTAATCTAGAGCCAAGTTTCTTCCTGTCGTTTGAAAAGATAGTTGGCAAGTCGAATCACGCAGGCAGGCAATCACTCGATAATAAACGTGGCACGGGCTGAGAGCGCTGTACGGCCGCACGTACTGCTGACGCCGGCTGCCGACTGCAACCTCCTCTAATGCTATGAGTAGACAGATACACACCCTCTGCTCAAACTAATCTCATACAATGTAACATAACCCA
Source organism: Epinotia brunnichana (assembly GCA_963854355.1). Classification (NCBI taxonomy): domain Eukaryota; kingdom Metazoa; phylum Arthropoda; class Insecta; order Lepidoptera; family Tortricidae; genus Epinotia; species Epinotia brunnichana. Next base: position 14,171,624 of record OY977939.1, on the reverse strand, counting down.
TGATAAACTGCTAAATTGAAGTTTGTTAACCATAGAAAGTTACAAGGAAACACTCAAAATAATTAGGTTATTTGTTATATGGTGTATTCATAAATAACCGGGTCCTGGGCACTGGTGGTGGAGTCGATGATAAACGACAGTGAGCCGGCGCCTGAGCGGCGGCCGCTGGTCGCGAAAAATACAACTGTCATCTTGACTGATGGTAAAATAACGCCCGCGTCATGCTCCGCTCTGCATGCCAAGAGCTATTGTAATCTTTTCATAGTCTGACCGTTATTACACGGATAACATAAAGGAATCCTGAAGGTGCCTCACCAAATCTCACAATACCACGAGATATAATAGCTTCACGAATATATCCTAACATTTACTCAATCAAATTGCATGCTCATTCTTTAAAAACTACTAACCTATACTATATTGTACTGGCTCTGTGAGCTGTAGAGTTCGCAAGTCTATCTATTAAAAAAACCGGACACTGAATCTACAAAAAAAATACTATATTTATTGAATCTGCTCATAAAATTTCACGAGAATCAGTTGAGAATTGCCACCTGTAGAGGAGAACAGCCGGACAAATGAATTAATTTTTCAGCTGAAACGGAGAACTTCGTTCGCTTCGCTCGCTCGAAGAGACTGCCGTTCCCACATTCAAACGGCTACTGCAGTTTTATGGGTCAACGTTTTATTTTCTAGTTTTAAGCAAATTGTGTCTATTATCTAAATAATAGTAGGGTGGAACTCAAAAAACTCGAAATTAGTATACTTACTCGTACATTAAAAAATATTTCGCCAATGGGTTGGCTCTAAGAGGCTAAGAAAATCCTGTCCAGACTATGAATTATAAAAAAAACAAAAACTACATTTTTTCTTAAGCATGCACCCAATTGTTATCGAAATACGAATCGTGAACGTGAACAATTATTTCCACGTAGTTTTATTTGAATAATTTACTTTCAAAACAAAGTTTTAACCGACTTCAATTCAGTACTCCGCCAAGCCACATGAACATTTCCACATTTTTTTCCAATTTACCACATGAACTGATTTCCGAGAACAAATGCGTGTTTATTTTGTCCATAAGATGTTAGAAGAAAATATGTTAGCAGTTACTATAGATACCTACTGTAAATTGCCAATATAGGTTACGTTTATTCGTTTGGGTAGTGCAGTATATCATTCTAAATTAAGTTAAGCCCCGTTATTACATTATCAATTGCCGCGGTAGAATCCCGTTAAGAAAATCAATGCTCAGGAGAAAACTATAGCGTTGCGAGTAATAAAACACAGGCCGATTGATTGTTGGTATTGCGGTCACGTTGCTCAGTTACTGTTTTCACGTCTGACGTAATAACGTTAGCAACAAAGTTATGGTATTTACGTGACTCGTTAGTCAGTAGCAAACCGTTTATCCCTTGATCCCCTTCGTATCTTCCACGGCTTTCAGGTAATTATCAATCGATAGAGTAATTATTATAGGGGTGTGGTTTAGATAAAAGGATCCAATTTACACAGTTGACAATTGAAATGCACGGCGGACATGGTTTGGATCCTTGTCCCCTACTGACTTAAGGTATCCATCAACAGCTAACATTAAGAGCAACACGGTGGAAACTTCGTTATAAAAATGTGAAATAATCAATTTGTCTCTAATTTTTTGGGTTCTTCTTCACAGACGTATGTATAATTGTGTGAGTGTACTATGAAACGATTACAACTCTACTTTGACTTCTAACTTAGCAGAAAGTAGTGAAGACTTATCTCGTGTACTAAATGAATAGCTGTATTAAGTTTGTGTATATTACGAAACTCGTAAATCATCAAAAAACAGCCTTTTGTTCGGTTGTCCAGTGAAAATTCTCACGCGCCGCCACTGCAGAATAGATGCATAGGTTTTATTAGAAAGGTAAGCAAAATTTGCAGGCAACACGAGAAATCGTGGGCAAAAGGTAGTGAACACTAAAATTGAAGGGAGTATTTAGTAAAAATTATTTATGTCCTAATGTGTATTTAGTCTATTGAACAGTATTATTTTTTTGAGCAGTGAATCATCCATCAAAGCGGCTTGGTCAGTGCCGTAACTTCACCTGTGATTGAATGTGGAATATATTTCACTCCGGCCACGAATATTTCATTAAAAGAGCTTTATAAAGCCTCGCCATGCATCACGCGCTGTGTTAGAGAGCCATGTCGACGGCATGATCCACTCGGCTTAGATAGATATTAATACGTAAAATGTGGTGGCGTGTACCTCGCGACAAAGGCCGGAGATAAAAAAATACATATTCATTAAATTCATTACAATACCGACCACACGTTTGAGCAGACAGGGCTGAATTATAAATTTACGTGTTAATAACTCAGCTTGTCAGTAACATCAGCTTAGATAAAATTTCTCTAAAAACGGCAATAAACAAACGTTAAATGTGGTAAGTAAACTGGGAATCACATTCAATTTTGCCGACGTATTTCACCCATTTACAAACGTGGGTTGCCAAATAAGAAAACCGAGAAGAGGTGAATTCGGTAAAGCAACTTACATGCATACATAAGACGAGGATGAGGAGGGTAGCTGATTCTAAGACGAAAACTTAGTATGTACGCGAGACATGAGAGGAAGGCGCGATGGGTTCTGGGGGGGATGCACGTACACAACTTTAACAGGCAAATCCGAGTTCGTCGGGAGTTTATTACCCTAGTCATATTTGCACAATTGGAGTGGGTGTTGGCGGTCTAGGCGCGCGACCTCGACGACATCTTTCACAGGCAGGCACATTGGATCCATTATAAAATTCTTAAAGAAAAAAATCTAATGGTTTATGACATAATGTTCTTAGTTCGGATCAATCGATGAAATAAAATATACAATATATGAAGGGTCCATGGAAAGAACTTGACTAGTCACATTTTTTTTAAAGATTTTTTTATTCATAGCTTAGGTCTTTTTTGAACTAGGTATGTGACACAATTTTCAAAAAAATGTGACTAGACATGTTCTTCCCTTCGTATATTAACGACATAAACCGCTTTAGGGAAGGTATATAATTAAGGAATAAATGTAATGATTTTATTTTTGTAAATAAATAGGTAACCACGTAATTAATTGTTAAATAAAAGGGACGCTTTTACAAAACGCGAGGCCAACTCTGGTGATTAAGTGTCTCATTTAAATGCAGTCTCCCGGCGCGGACGCGGACGTCTCAAACGCAAAGGGAGCGCCACTCGCGGAAAACGGAAGACGAGTCTCTTCACAAAAGGAAGGCAAGGTATTTAAATTAGCGTAGTCGCTGAAAAAGTGCACTAACAACATTAGCGAGTGGAACAATGGCTGAGCACACAAAGACCCGGAACATCCCGACTAACGTATCTGGCCGTCAGCGAGGCGCAGCCCCGCCATTTGTACAGGGCACTACGTGCCCGTATTTACGTGCTATGTACACCTACTCCCGCATCCGCCACCTAAAATTCAACTTCTGTAGTGTTTTAACTTTACGTAGCCTTCTTAGACACCTTAAAATACTTTACGATCTCCAAGCGATATAAACTCCCAGAAACACCGAGCCCCACCACATGTCACCGTATCTGCTCATATTGTTAACCACCATTTTAATAATGGCCATATTATGTTTGTAAGATATTGAAACTGTAAACAACTACACAAAATGTAGGTAATAAATAGTAAGATTAAACACTTGGTAAGTTAAAGAGGTGCTAAGCTTTATCTGCAGTCTAGTAAATAACGTTTAAGGACCAGGGCTCAACTTAATGAACAAAGTGAATCTCAAGTTAAATTACCGTTTTCACTATGCTTTCTGGAAATAATAAGAGCAAGTAAATCCATTCGAATTCATATATTTACACATAATACCATATCCAGGGTAGGGACAAATAATAAATGTTTGATATGGGATAAAGGGATTATGTTAATGTTGAAAAGGCAACAATTATGCCCAAACAAATTAGGAACAACATTAATATATCCTCTGTATCCGGCAACTTCCCCGCAATAAGCAGAATGTATTAGTGTTATTTATCTTAGCTCGAGCGCCAACAAAGTTTTAATTGCAAGCGCCGATACAATTTGCGTACAAATGAATTTATTCGCTGAATCTGTAGTGCAATCGTGTGCGGTGTGTGGGCGGGCGGCGCGGCGCGCGCGATGCGGATTATCCGCGAGTGCAGAGCCGCTAATTGCGGGTAACGAGCATCCGCGCCACACGCTGCAGCCCCCGCCGCACCCGCGCCCGCCTTAGTACCCGCCCCGCTTGTGCTGGACGAATCGTCATGCAATCAACAAGCGGTTCTCAATCAAAACACTGCATATTGTTACCAGAAAAAGGTACTGGGTGCGACTCAAAAAGCGTACTTCAATTGGAAGGTATTTAATATTTTCGCTGAAAATATTAAAAAATATATATATTTTTAATATTAAACGGCCCAGAAGTCTCTTCAAGCAAATCAGTACAAGTATGACTTACATATAGTTTTTAGGGTTCCGTACTCAAAGAGTAAAACGGGACCCTATTACTAAGACTCCGCTGTCCGTCCGTCCGTCCGTCCGGCGTCCGTCTGTCTGTCACCAGGCTGTATCTCACTGATACCGTAATAAATAAATAAATAAAAAAGCTTTATTTAAATTCCATTACAGCATTAATTATTAAAAACATTCAAATAAATTAAAAAGTTTGCTGAATGGACCCCTCGCGGGTAAAAGCCTCCTCCAAGGCTTGCCAAGTCGGTCCGTCTCGCGCGGTTTTTAACCAATTTTTTCCTGCGACTGAGGCTATTTCGTCTTGCCATCTATTATTAGGTCTTCCTCGCTTCCTTGAACCACACCATACCGTAATAGTTCCAGCTGAAATTTTCACAGATGATGTATTTCTGTTGCCGCTATAACAACAAATACTAAAAACACAGAATAAAATATATTTTTTTATAGATATTGGTACGGAACCCTTGGTGCGCGAGTCCGACTCGCACTTGGCCGGTTTGAGTATTTTTTTATATTGCTGTCAAACTGACCTTGCTCTTGTACGAGTACCTACAATACAATACAAATGCAATACAATACATTATTGATAACACCATAGTTACAAGCCAAACTACGCACAACACCAGGAACAACATTTTTGATTTCGGTCGTTTGATCAAATCGAAAAAAATCGATGAAAATTTTAGAATTGCCTGATATTTTTTTTGGTGATAGGAATAAACTTCCTTAGCATGAGAAAAAAATTGCCGACTTTTCAGCTGCGTCAATTATTTTTGAAAAATATGAACTGTTTCCTCACTTACGTTTTGAGTTTAAGGACGGCGCTTGAGACACTTTCCTTGATACGTCTCATTTTACAAGAAAATATCTTAAATATCCGTGGTAAACTGACATTGGCAACGATATTGGCAGCTGCAGCAGCTATATTTATCATTGCCAAGGTCAGATATTTAAAATATTTTTTGTAATATGAGACGCATCAAGGAAAGTGTCTCATTCGCCGTCCTAAACCCAAAACGTAAGTGAGGAAACTGTTAAATTTTTCAAAAATAATTAACGCAGCTGAAAAGGTTATTCCTATCACCAAAAAAATCAGGCACTTCTAAAATTTTCATCCATTCCCAATTGTGATAAAGTCATGAACCATGACAGAAAACGCAGTTGAAATTTTCACAGATGATGTATTTCTGTTGCCGCTATAACAACAAATACTAAAAAAGAGAATTAAATAAATATTTATAGATAATGGTACGGAACCCTTCGTGCGCGAGTCCGACTCGCACTTGGCCGGTTCTTTTTTGATTTGTATATTATTCATCATTTAACCGAACCACCGGCAAGAAAAAGTGCCCGTGGTCCACCTAAATAGGTGTACTAAGCAGGTGGACCACGACCGACAAAGGGGTTAAAGTTTGGTGACTATACTAGTTTAGTTGAGGAGCTCACGTTTATTTTTCATTTAATATCAATTATTACATAATGATTACATTATAATTCAAAAATGTTTTCAAAATAAAACCGACATACGGTACACAATGATTGTTGTGTTTGATTGTACATTTTGTAGGCAATACGCGAAACGAAAATATTGGTGAAAACAAAAGTTGGCATTCTGCGACTATTTGAACTGTTTAGAAAAAAGTTTGGCTAGGTGCGATTTCCGGCATAATGCGATTACATGTATGGAGATTTTAAAATGTTGTCCCAGTGCTACCTATTGCAAGTAAACATTAAAAAGTCAACTAAGTGCGATAATAGGCATCGTGCGACTAAATCAAAAAACTAAAAATATTTGCGGCTAACTAAATAGGCTATTGATAATATATGCTACATCAAAATTAACTACTGTTGTAAACATCTATTGAAAATATATGCGGCTAACTAAATAGGCTATTGATAATACATGCTACATCAAAATTTGCTACTGTTGTAAAAATCTATTAAAAATATATGCGAGTAACAAAATATACCGCCGATAATACACGCTACAACAAACTACGCTATCGCAGCGAAACGCGAATAGGTGAAAAGCTACAAGGATTTTTTGATTTCGAGGTACACGACTAACAAACGTCCTAGAGGAAGTCATTTATTACAAGTTGAGACGGACAATGACAAGTGGGTCTTTATTACAAACTATAGTTGACCCCGCGAACTTATTGTATCGCCATATTCGCCATACAAAATCTATGAGAAAGTTTTTTTTTCATCTGCTACTGTGTGGAGGAAAATCGAACAAACCAAACATCATAGAAATCGGTTCAGCCGTTCTCGAGTTAAAAATGGTCTAACTAAGACGACTTTATTTTATATATATATACTAGCTGACCCCGCGAACTTCGTTCCGCCGTACAAAATTCATGAAAAAAAAACTTACTTTTTCCATTTTTTTATAGTTATTCGGGGCGAAGACTAATCCAACAAATCAACAATCATCAAAATCGTACCAGCCGTTCTCGAGTTATAAGCAAAGGAACTAACACAACTTTCTTTTATTAATATAGATATAGATAATATAGATATATAGATAGATGTTGCTTAGCTCTCAGGGGAAACTCGAAAATAATACCATACAATGCAGAAGGCGCGAATTCTGTGTATATTTCACCTTTACAGCCAAAATCAAACGTGCAGTAATAACAAACGAGTTTGCTACGAAACAAAAATAACAAAATAAACAAGTTGGACGCATGCACGAAGTCGCACAGGCAACACGGCAGTAAAGAGACAGTGCATTCGGGCCAGCGGAACTGGCACAGCAGTCGGTATCCGGCCTAACAAAAGGGTGATAGCGTTACGTGCGTAAATCAAACGTCGCACAATAACAGACCCTCCCGGACCCCTCCCTGCGCGCTCCTGACCAATGCCCCCTTCTCCTCTGCCAGGCGGTTCACATAAATCTGCCATAGAGAAATGTACTTTGCTCCAGCCACTACCCTAAACAGATATCCTTGATATCTATGCCAATAGGTCTCAATGTCAACCCTGCTTCAAATCAACTTAAAACCAATCGTTCGACAGGCATCCAACAGCTATCTGCTTTTGCGTTATATACAACAAACCCTTTTTATAGCAGACCATTCATTACTCACGGAACACGACCCACACCAACGTAACGGAAATTTATCAATTTTAGTACCGTACCCGTACTAAGGTTGCAGGGATTATCAGAACATTTCATTACCAACGTTTCTTTATGGTACAGCGTGTTAGATAGTAATTACGATAAAGAAACCCGTGTTAAATATATACATAAGGTACGTTGTGTTTCACGGGGATTCATCTAGGTATGAAATGCTGGTAAACAGTATGTTTACCGACGAGTATTTAGCAACAGAATCGTAACAGTCAGTGCGGCGAATAACATTTGTCGTCCGGACGGTACGATACCATCGTACTTCGCTCCATTCGCTGCAATTAACGCTGCACAATGACCATATAAATCTTCTCTGATTGCTCCGTTCGTTCTCGCATTCTACATACATAGGTATTCGTCGAATATGGTCGAATAAACTGAGCAGATTATGTGGCCTTGGCAACTTCGTTATGCATTGCAGTCTATGATATACCTAGGCGGATGAAAAGAAATTGCGATGTCGGCTCAACGGAAACAAAACGAAGATAATTAATAACTGTAACCGATGATGTCGGTAAGGAAAAGAGTAATGTCCGGGTGGGACGGCGGGGTTCGGGGGTGCCACACCGCTGCCTAATCTCACCTATACGTCTCGAGCCGGCGAACAAACAAGCCGCGAGTTGAGATTACGCTCCGAATAAATCAATGTTACGACGCGTTAAAATATTTAAGCTCACGATTAATGCGGATCGCGAATGCCCGTCTTATCTGCGGAGCCGCGCGCCGCAGCGAGCGCAGCTGCGCAGACTGCCGATCAGCGCTGGATTCCGCAACAAATTAATCACGACAAATTACGAAGCAACGCTAACCAAACAAGCATCTAACAATTAATATCGGAGCTCTTTGAGTATCAATTTTTTATCATAATTGATTATTGCAAGTCGAATACAACTTATAAGATCAACCTAGTGGTCACATACTTCAAAAGTTTATTGTTTTAGTAGATATAGTTGCCAGGGATGCCTATAAATACCTATGCGGACAAAGCCACAAAGTATGTAAACAAGATTTTCTCAAGGACGAAAATGAATCATTTCGGGTGAGTATTCATCAGAGACACGATAAGCTGTGTTTCCATCCATACAAGCGACACCTAGCTGTCAAGCTTGCTGGTGGATATGCACCCTTACATTGGCCGATAACTAGGTCGTTATACGAACATGGCGCCTACATATCTTGGTCCCATCCCTATAATAGATAGAAAAATAGCAGGCAGCATGTTACTTATTTATTGCGAACCATAGTACATATTATATACAGTTGTATTGTAAAGAAATAGAGAATCACATGGCACCCTGACAGGGTATGGCAAAAGAACAAACGTAAAACCAAGTATTATTAAAATATATTAATGAGAACTGAGTGAATATTATTAGAAATTATGTAATATCTTGCATAAACTCATGGATCGAATCGTAGGCTTTTTCTATATATGCTTTATCAAAACTTGATACCTAACCTTTACTATCACATTTATTTAATATAATTTGATTACCGCCGGCCGACTCGAGGCACAAGGATAAAATGAGTTTCACGCAGATGCTACGCGGGTATTATTGGGTATTGCTACGCCGTAGAGGATCTACGAAAACTCATAACTGTTCCAAAGGGTAAACCTAGCTATTGTCGGTCCCGTTCCAATTATGCGTACATTCAATCTGATTTCGAGGCCGTGGCGATGACAGTCGTAAGGAAACTACGAGTAGGTATAGGGCCTATGTGCGTTTTTTGTTAATGGCATATATTTATATTTCTTTCTTCTCTTTACAATGATTGTAAGGTTGGGAATTCCTAGTAAGTATTATGTACCTGAGACAAGAAGCTCGCTATCCCACTTAATGGTCTACATAAATAAATCTCAAAGTTTTAGGAAAACAATATTTTGAAAACTAAAAGACTTAAGTGTGTGTGTGTCTCGTTGTTATTTTAATACTTTCGTCTGGAGAACGAACACGCAAAGCGCGGAGCCAAACTTATTGCCATATCAAATTTTAAGTTATATTATAAATCTACAAGTAAAATAGTCTGATGAAAACCCATTAATTTCCGCCGCGTTAAACATATAAAAACCCTAATAGTGACACACTAAATCGAGACGATTTAGAAAAAAGTACACTAAGCCAAAGAAAACCGCTGGGAAATCGGGCGTTTGTGGTGTAATAGGTTTTATTTATTTTATTGATTATGATCAGAAGAAATAGTTATTTACGATACAAGTGCAGAAAATAGGAAATTCGCAACGAGTGATGATAAAATCGACACGAGTTGCGAATTACCTATTCGCACGGGTATCGTACAACGTTTTACAGTACATATGGCTCTTTAAAGTTTCGACATATGCACGGAAAGTGATCTTTTCCGCACACGTGCGGAAAAGTAGCACCATCATTTATACTGTTAGTTCGAGGGCCGACGCGTAGCGGAGGCCCTCGAAAGTACGAGCTTACTTTCTAGCCTCTACAACAATGTACTATTTCCGGTCCTTGTCTCAGCTTCACCAAAGTAAAAACATTAGCGCGGTATTAGGTAGGTATGTCACCATAGTACATTATTGAAGAGGCCGGGAAATAGCAATTCCTGGATGAGTTGATTTTGTCAGATGAAGCAAAACTGAATCCGACAACAGATACGAATCCACGAATTGCCATTCACGCCGAGGCAGATATAGTGCCTTTTTCCAAAAATGCGAAGAAATGAAATAATATTTTCAATAATATTTAGACATAATCTTAAAACAGAATGTATGTCAATAACAATTTTAAAGTAGGTAGACGGCATGACTCGTTGTGCCAGTTTCAATTGACATAAGGTAGAAGTACTAGTGCTCGACGCGGCACTAGTACTCGTCATCTATACTTTCAATTGCGATAAATATAAGATAAGATTAACGTTACTTTCATCGCAACTAGATTTAATAGATGAGAAATGTTTGTAGCTTTCGCATTTCACTCGCCAAATTTAAAATAGAGAACCTATTTTCAATTTTGAATAATATTTGTGATGATTAAGCGCTGCTCGTGTTTGGCGAGTTAATTAAAATACTTCAACGGTAAGGATAAGTACATATTTTATAATTGTGTTAATGCCAGAATGTACGGGAAGATATTTAAGTTACTAAATGTCGTTTTCGTTCATTGTTACTGTGATAAACAAGCGTGTCATCTATTAGGACTGAAAACCGTCGCAAGTCTAATACTCGACACGGCTGATATTTATTGGGACTATGAGGTTATTTCCCAATTCCCAATGTTTGTCCAGCCGTTTTTTAGGATTTCGTAGTTTAAGTAGCTAAAACTAAATGTTATAGTTTCGTCATATCTGCCTGTCTTTCCGTAAACAGTCATTTTACTCGGAAAATATAAAGTATATGGTCCGACACGCACTTGGGCGGTTTTTAGGGTTCCGTACTCAAAGAGTAAAACAGGACCCTATGACTAAGACTCCGCTGTCCGTCTGTCTGTCTGTCTGGCTGTCTTTCTGCCTGCCTGTCTATCCGTCTGTCACCAGGCTGTATCTCATGAACCGTGATAGTAAGACAGTTGAAATTTTCACAGATGATGTATTTCTGTTGCCGCTATAATAACAAATACTAAAAAACAGAATTAAATAAATATTAATAGATAATGGTACGGAACCCTTCGTGCGCGAGTCCGACTCGCACTTGGCCGGTTTTTGTATTCCTTTTATTGTTTTTGTTAATATGTTTTTATCTTCCATCTAGTGAAATTTATATAATTTCTTTGCCTTATTCTTATTTTATTACAAGAATGTACCTAACATCTAAAGTAAATATTTTGAACGGAATACGTTTATATTATTCCATCCTTTCATTTCGTAGCCCGCTTTATAATAAATGAAATGTTTTTCGGTGCTTCTCCTAAATTATACTCAGATGCCATCGATTGGGACTGCCAGCAAAAGCACGTGACATTTACTCGTACAATCCGATCGACTAACATTTTATTCCATTTTGAGAAATTTAGATATATAAAAGTAAAGGTCACATCTCCAAAAAGATATGAATATGTTTGTGTAGATGTGTAAATGAACATAATATCACGAAGCAAACAAATATTTTCTTCTGACACGTCGAGCACTCGGACGATAACCTTATATAAAAAATAAAAATATTAAAATCGACCACATTATTAAATGTTTTATTAATTAAAATGATTAAAGATTAAACGGGATTTAAATCTAAACGCATTTTAATTCGTTTTGTATTTTATTTCGAAAATATTTTGATTTATTAATTGGATACTATCTAATTGAGACATTTTTTAAAACGTCACTTCGATCCAAAGATCGATTAATAAAAGAAAACTTAGGAAAATTTTAAGCACGCTACAGACGAGTACAATTTGTCACAGCAACTTGCAATAGTTGGAAGGAGACAGTCATACATTACTAACCAGTCTAACTATAGCAAGGTAAATTGCTAGTCCTTTAAAAGTACGAGCTTTTGGCTTTTTGGAGTGATTTGTCTTAGTGTGTTTGTGTTGGGTTAAAAATCAGGCACCCTAATCAGGCACTGGACCTCTCAGCACTTAATTTTAGGTACTAACATAGTTATTTAAGTTTATTGTAATACTAACTAACATCTATGGATTATTTTGTCCGAAATAAATGCTTTTTATTTTTTATTTATTTTATTTTATTAAAAGGTAAAAAAGTATACAGTAAGCCTGCGGTGGCGGCCAATAGTAAATTTGACAGCTAATGACAAGTTGGCATTTGACCGCCGCGGCCAAACACGCCAGTCCGTGGGAGGCTTTATGGAATTTCATACACTTTCCTGGGGGGCCGATTTTTCACTTTCGAGCGCCCGAAAATTAAATAAAAGTAAACACGATTGTAGTGTCAAAATTGCAGGCACTTACTGTCTACCGATATAATTGAATACAAGTGGTCAATACCGTTCGTTTTGAAATTTTCTAACGCTATTTCAAAATAGCATTTCATCATTTTTGGCAGTTTTCGAGTGAAAGAGTCGAGCGCTCGAAAGTCAAAAATCGGTCCCCTGGCCGCTGAAACTGTACAGTAATGACTTTTAACTTTTTTAAATTATGCTTGTCAGTAAACGAGGAACTTCACGTACTATTTTTGCTACAGTAAAGCGCAGGTAACATTTCCGAGCATATTGGAGATTTTTTTTTGTATTATTTCCTCACATTGTTTGAGAAAAGAAAAGTACTATATTTACCTTGGCGGAAACTGTGATTGCCTGGCTAGTGTCTTGGCAGGCGTCGGCTAACCTCGGCCTGCCAACCACCTCGTCAGGAAACTCCTTCCTTTCCGCGCCAGAATGATAATGCTCTATTATGAGCCTACCTATAGGTACTGTTAGTACAGTCACCGGCATAAATATATGATGGAACTAAAACTTTTGTTGGCCGCAAAAATATTTGATGACAGCTCTATTCCTAGAGCCGTAAGAGCGTGTCAGATAGGCATTCAGTTTGATTTTTTGTGAGTAGTTTGCATAATGTATCCTCCTGACCGCGAGAGCTATGAAGTTCTAGAAATAAAAAAGCGGCCAAGTGCGAGTCAGACTCGCACATGGGTTCCGTTAAATAAATTGCTTTTTACGATTTATGACGTATTAAAAAAAAACTACTTACTAGATCTCGTTCAAACCAATTTTCGTTAGAAGTTTGCATGGTAATGTACATCATATATTTTTTTCAGTTTTATCATTCTCTTATTTTAGAAGTTACAGGGGCGGGAGGGGGGACACATTTTACCAATTTGGAAGTGTCTCTCGCGCAAACTATTCAGTTTAGAAAAAAATGATGTCAGCAAACTCAATGTCATTTTTGAAGACCTATCCATAGATACCCCACACGTATGGGTTTGATGAAAAAAAATTGAGTTTCAGTTCTAAGTATGGGGAACCCCAAAATTTATTGTTTTTTTTTTCTATTTTTGTATAAAAATCTTAATGCGGTTCACAGAAAACATATACTTATCAAGTTTCAACAGTATAGCTCTTATAGTTTCGGAGAAAAGTGGCTGTGACATACGGACGGACAGACAGACAGACATGACGAATCTATAAGGGTTCCGTTTTTTGCCATTTGGCTACGGAACCCTAAAAACCAGCCAAGTGCGAGTCGGACTAGCGCACGAAGGGTTTTTAGCATTTGTTGTTATAGCGGCAACATAAATACATCATCTGTGAAAATTTCAACTATAACTATCACGGTATCAGTGAGATACAGCCTGGTGACAGACAGACAGACAGACAGACAGACAGACAGACAGACGGACAGCGGAGTCTTAGTAATAGGGTCCCGTCTAAAAATAAATAATATGTCATCATGCGGGTTTTATAATAGAATTAACTATGTGAAACTGATTGCAACCATGTTCACAAAATTATCACAATTGCAAAATGGGTTTAAAGAAAAGATTTCAACTAACGATTACTCAAATTAGAACCTCCTCACGCAGCGCAAATGAAGCAATCCAAGTTTACGTAATCAATGGAGCGTATTCGTATGCTAGATACGAAGCTAATTTACGAGGATACTTAACCGGAAGCTTATCGTATTCCGGTAATGTATCGCGAAATTGCCATAGAAGTTTTACAAGGGCTCGTTAGGGGAGCTGTAACGATAACCGCACGAGATAACTGTTTCTAATCAGACGTAATGACGGAGCGCAGCGCTACGCCGCGAGGCTCTCGCTCCCTCGGCTACTGTCGCCTACGCCTTATCCTTTATTTGATTTCATTACTCGCACACCAAGTGTAAGCTAAGAGAACGTGATTTACCACGGTGCATCTCATTTCATCTTTGCTAAAAACAATGTAAGTAGGTACCTATCACATAAACCAACAGCAGTTTATTATTTTCTGTCATAAAGAACTTCTAGTTATAGTAAGATTCCAAAGCCGTAGGATTAAATTCCTCTGACTTTTTTACTATAAGGACTTTCCGAACCGAAGAGGATGGGCGCTCCTGATATAACGATATACTGCGGAAGTAATAAAATAAAACGATTTTACATCTCAAGGGGGAAACGAACGTTTTTGTCGAATGGGAAAAGTCGCGAGCGACTTCTCATTCCGCGATAAAATCTGGAACGTTTTACGGCAATCTTAAATTCGATTGCTGTTAAACAACAATCTAAGAATGTACACGAGTTTTTCGTAATTCGCTTTCATCTATTTGGTACCTAACAATTATATGCCGGTGCTGCTAATTGAACACACAGACGACGAAACCCAAATAAGTTACAGTTCTTCTTACAAAATACACAAACATAAGCATTTCTCGCATCACTTTGTGCGAAGAAATTTCTAAGTAGTTTTCAAGTGACTGAATAAATCCGGACGGGGTCCAAGAGCATGAACTAATAGTGATTTAAAAAGGAATCCAGTAAGGTCCGCGTGCCGAAGCACGTTCGGCTGTTTGTAATATGCGGCTCGGACGGACACATGAAAAAGTAGCCGACGGCGTCGGAGGTGACCGCGAGGGCCCGCTCTGCGCCGCCGCATAATGAACCGGTCACGTAGCCACATTTCGTATTATTTCCCTGGGACGCGTCGCGTGACTTGAATAAATGTGGGCGGCCGGTGCGAGGCCGCGGCGACGCTCCTCCAGCGGCTCCGGCGCCTCCGCCTCGCCTCCTCCGACCCTCTGCAAATAAACCGCTTCACGCACGATTCACCAGCGGAGATTCATTATTCTTGCGTTTACCGCACCACTTTTAAAAACATACACCTTTTAACGTTTATCTTGGAATCTAACTTAAAACTTCTTATTTCTATAGTGCTTTTGTTCAGTATATCCTAACATAAAGAAACAATTAATATGCCTCACTCATTAATAACGATTTTTTTTCAAAGCATACGGCAGAGAGAAGTACACAATGCGTTTACTCCGCCGACAAGAACCCGGCTCTTAAGTTTATGATGATGAAAGCATACGGCATTAAAACTATATAAATATTATCTTACCGGTTAGGAATATAATTCATTAAAGTTGAAATTCGTTATATCTGTAAATTTATCACATTATGAAACCTAAATATTCCACATGCAATGACTACTTTAAATGCCATTTGCTCTTGGCTTAGAGGAATCCATTATTCGGAGAATTAAAACTTCAGAAGTTAAAAGCAATTGGCTCGAGCTTCGATTCTATTTTCACCCCTAGCCTACCTCAGTGAGCGGTGCAAATGGAGTTTAGTTTCAAGGCAATCATAACAATCTAAAGCTTGTCCCAGAAAAAAATGTCGCTTATAAATTAGTAAAATTTCAATATTAAATTTTAAAATTCAACAAAATTTCCAATACATATTTATTTGATATTAATTTCAATATTATTATTTGCACATAAAGATCAGTTTAAGATTGATTCATCCAGAAACTTCTTTTTTCCCTTGACCCCTGCCATCAAGGTTTGTACATCGTCATCGGTGATTAGTTTGGATGCTTCATTCCACTTCCGTTTGAAGTTTTCGACTGAAGTGGCATTACTGTTATGTTTTAAAAGCTTCTGTTTCACATGAGCAATGGGTCGTAGCTCCGGGCAGTTTATTGTTTATTGTATCAAAAAGTACATCTGCAACTTACAGCTAACCGCCAAAGCGTCACAGATCTTAAGCTATATTATAAATTAAAACATTACGAATACAAGAGTAGTTACTTACATATTAATCGGATAAGGATTGTTCAATAAAAACCTTGCATTCCTGCAACAAGCAGGCCAATCTCGTTGTGAACAGATCACAGGACGGTGCTGCGTCCAGCACGGCGTTGAGGACAGAGATAGCGCTCGGCTGCGGCGCGTGTTGCAGTAGGACGGTGCGCGGAGATCGTGCGCAGGGCGCATATAACCGTACCACTTCTCCAACCAATCCGGAGCAGTCAATTGTGTTGCGAATGATTCCCAGAGCAAATTTAACTACGGTTAAATACCGCCTCACTTTTAAAGAGTTGTATCGTAGTGTCCCTAATAGAAACAGAGTCGGGTAGAGATATGGATATTGCGTATGTTCCTTTTTGTAGACTTCTTAAAAACTTCTTTTGCACCTGTTTTAATATTAAGGTATATTTAGCCTCGTGCGGGATCCAGACAGTGACATTTGACTCGAGCACGCTTCTTACCAAGGCTGCGTACAGAGCTCGAAGGGCCGTTGAGGTAATGAGCGGGGAGTTTCGCAGAACGAAGACCAACTTGTGTGCTGCTCTTATGGCAACGCTTAGCGCGTGCTCCCGGAATGTTAATAGGTGCGAGTCGAACAGCACGCCCAGATCGCAGACTGCGTTGACTCTCGTGATGTTGTCGTCGCCCAGAGTGTACTGGTGGTGGTGAGGAAGAGACGATCGAGTGAAGCTCATCATTTCGCACTTCTTAATATTGAAGTTTAATTTATTAAAATATGCTCCATCTAAAGCTTGTCCCAGAAAAAAATGTCGCTCATTATTAGATGGGGTGGTATAAATATCAGGATGAAATCTTATCTGTTTCACACGAGCCCAATATTTCTCAATGGGTCGTAGCTCCGGGCAGTTGGGAGGATTGAGGTGTTTTTCAACAAACTCGGCATTATTTGCTTTGTACCACTCTATTGCTTTCTTCGTGTAGTGAAACGTGGCCAAATCAGGCCAGAACAGTACAGGTGAAGTATGCCTCTTAATGAATGGCAACAATCGTTTTTTAAGGCACTCATTCAGGTACATATCACCATTTATGGTTCCATTGGTTTGTGGTTTACTGCGTTTGCCACATGAACAGATCGCCTGCCACGCGAGAACTTTATTTGCAAGTTTATCCATTTTGATGACCTTATGCTCTTCACTTACTGCTTTTCTGTCGGTCCCAGAATAATAGTGGTGTCCTGGAAGTGATTTGAATTCAAGTTTGCAGTAAGTTTCGTCGTCCATAACAGTACAATAATTTTTCTTCGTCATTTTTGAATAAAGCTTTCTAGATCTGGTTTTAGACTCTTTTGACTGTTTTGCATTTCTATTGAGCACTTTAGTTTGTTAAAACGTTTTTATAGAATTATTTCTCTTCACTCGTTGCACAGTAGATTTCGAGGTTTTAAACTTTTTGCCCAAGTCTCGTACAGAGAGGGTAGGTTTTTTCTGTAAAGCTGTTATAATCTTCTTCTCGATATTCTTGTTTACAAACCCTGGTTTACGTTCACTTCCAGGCCGTCGCCGTATACCACCAGTCTCCCTGAACCGTTTTAAAACCCTTTGAACGGTTCTTGTAGACGTTTTTAGCTCCGATGCCACTTTCTTCGCAGAGGTGCTTCCATATTGAACATATTTGTACAAAAAAAATTTCGTGTAACTTTTCTTGCACCGACGACATCGTTGAACATCTATTACTGACAGCGTTTTTTTTATTTTTATTTATACATTAATGACCATCCTAACGGAGAACATAGTTTTCAAACCTCTTTAGATTTCATCCTGATATACTACCCCATCTATAATGAGCGACATTTTTTTCTAGGACAAGCTTTACAAGAAATTCATAATTTTAGACTGTTATAATAGTGCGAAGATTAATTACAGATAATACGGTTATCTATACTTGCCCTAACTTTAATAACGCAATATCGACATATTGCGTTTTTGCACACATTATTTTATAACTGAGCAACTAAGACATTTTAAATACCTACGTGGAAAGACTCCACGCATAACCCTTTGCAGTAGTTAAATAACGTTTGCAGCTCATGTGACTAATTTAGCCTTCGCTGAGTTTACGCATATGCTGTACTGTAATAAAGACATCACATAAGGCGCAGACCACACTCTCCGAGCTCGGTATTAGACCCGTTAAGCACTTTATTGTGCGGCAGGCTCGCTCATAACTACCCGTCCTCTCGGGGACAGTGCCGGACAACAAGCGATGTTATGTTTATTTCAGATAAAGTCCAAGTTATAAAGCTACCCGTCGATAACTATGTCCCCTACAATATATAACTTTGCCGGTCCAGTTCGCTAAACGAGGATTTAATATCACTTCTAAAGTGGTATATCATGTGTCAGTGTTTTTTATTTATTGACCGGTTCATTAGAAAAGTACTTACCTTGGATTGCCTCGGAGCGCGGCGTGATGCAACGCGTTGAACCCGTTGTTGTTGGTGAGAGTCATGTCAGCGCCATGCTCCAGCAGTAGGGTCAACATATCGTCGCGTTTCTTGGAGATTGCATCATGTAAAGGTGTATCTCCCTCCGAGTCCTAAAACAATAGGAATATTGATAATTAGCTGATAACAATAAATAAACGAAATATAATCCATCTCGGACAATGCTTCCACACATGTGTATGTATAATGTATTGACAACACGCTAAGTGGTTTCGGGCAAGACAACGACGGCATCTATACTATCAATCTGGTGGCAGCTGTTTATACAGTATTTGACTTCTGAATTATGAAGCATCGCCCGTTTCCAGCACCGCGACAATTTTCTAAAACATCAAACCGCCCGGATGAATAATTAAGGCGTCGGAGAAGACGTTTAGGGCGTGGATTATGGCGACTTGCATATTTTATAAGTATCCGAGAGTGGTTAAGGCGAGCAGAGCCGAGCGTTCGCCGCTTGGTTGCAGCGCCGCGCCGGGCGCTGCCGGGCGAGCGGGTGAAATCAGAAATGGTGTCGAGTTCCGTAATATAGGACGGCGCAAAAAGCGCGGCCACCGCGTCATTATCATAATCACCGCCGCTGCTGCGTACCGCTCGCGCTGCCTACGGTGCCGCCCAAGCCGTTTCGCTTTGTGAGTGAGCATTAAGAGAACGGAGCGGTGTGCTCTGTCATGCCGCTATTCATTTGCTAGGGGCTGATGAGTGATTTTCGTTTGCATATATATATACTTAAATAATGGCAATAGAGAAGAAGCGCGTTCACAGTGAAAATATATATTAGTAATAATCTGATGCGTATTCCGATTCATATTAGCTCAAGCAGAGGACGAATAACAATTTTACTTTGCTGGTAGAAAATGTGGGAGTCCTGATTAAAGCCTCGTTAAACTCTACCATCGTAGGTCGCCTATAATAAAGTTCAAACATATGGGGACGAGTGACAATGAGGACATGCTCTCGCTGGAGAGGACACTCGACTTGCCAGACTGTGCTAATCCACACATCGACTTATAGTCTTCGGACTGATTGCCGATAAGCAGAGAACAGAGTATGGGGACGTGTACAAACTTTTTTTTTTTTTTTTTTTTCCGTGTTGTGGCTGTGTACAAACGTTGGTGAACAGCCGTACGAGTTTTGTCAAAACTGAAGTATCTTTTTTTTAAGAGGGAAAAATGCTTTTCTCAAAAATGGCCCGCAAAGTGAACATAACTCGCTACATATTCGAAGGTAAAGTGTATACTCGTAGTTTAAGGCCAGATCAAAATTAAAAAAAAAAAAAAAAAAACATTGCAGGCCGCCTGGAATGTTAAATATAATTTCCTTTATCTATCCAAATATCATAAACCCTCCATGATGCGTTCAAGAACCGCACATTATGACCACCATAAAAACAGACTGTTTTGTTAGAACAAATTTCTTATCTGTGAAAATGTTATTATTGTTAAATAATAACATCGATTTCGATGCTATTATTACATTCAAATTTCGAACACCTCTGAAAAAAAAAAGCAATTTGATTTGATATATATTCTAATATCAGTCGAGAAGACGTTTAGTTCGAAATGAATTGTCAATTTGCATACAAATTTGACAAATGTCGCACGTAAGTAAGATATCAAACGATATGACAGTTGGCGCCGACTCTATTTTGTCTCTGAATTAAAAAAATAAACTATGACAGCTGCCAGAAAACAACACCGCGATGCCGGTCATAATATGCGGCTCCTGAGGGCCTACCGCGAACGGCATTCGAAGTTTTCCCTCTCTGTCGCACTTACGTACAAACTCGTAAGTAAAGAAGGGGGAAACTTCGAATGCCTTTCGCGGTAGGCCCTCTGAATGCATCATGGAGGCTTATGATATGTGGATAGATAAACTAGTGTATGTAACTGTACATAAATAGGCATTAACACACTCGTGTGATGTTATTATAAACCCACACTCGTGTTTAATGCCCTTCATTATGTACAGTCACATAAACTACTATTATTTGTCGAGTACCAAACTT
This sequence comes from Epinotia brunnichana, assembly GCA_963854355.1. Taxonomy (NCBI): domain Eukaryota; kingdom Metazoa; phylum Arthropoda; class Insecta; order Lepidoptera; family Tortricidae; genus Epinotia; species Epinotia brunnichana. Next base: position 14,150,873 of record OY977939.1, on the reverse strand, counting down.
TTTAAAAAGTAGAAACTGGCATATAAACGACGGCATAGGTCGTATTCAACCAAATCAACTCGTACTTTTCTGTTGCAAACGCGACATTTTTGTATGAGTCTCTTATAGTTAGCGTTTTTCGATGGAAAAATACACTTGCGATTCTGTTTAAAATACATATTATGACGTTTCATTTTATGTATTTTGCAGTTTCCTCAATTTGTATTTAATAATAAAGCTTGATTTCAATTTAGTCTATTATAAGCCTCTGCTAGACGGGCCCCAACACGCCACTCCGACCGAGCGACCTTGGTCGGCACCGACCGCTTTAGTATGATTTTTAGCTCCAACCAAACGACTGTCTACACGGTCGGTGCGGACCATGGTCGCTCGGTCGGAGGGGCGTGTTGGCGACCGTCTAGCAGAGGCTTTATTCCCCCATTTTTGAGACATGCACTATATTAGCCTCAGCCGGAATGGCAATTGCAGGCCTTGTATTATAATTTAAACAAATACTCAACCTGCAATTGTCTCCTTCCCGGCCACGGCAATAATGTACTATTACGCATACGTGAACCCGACTGATCCTAACCTAACAACACATCTCATAACCAGAACTACATCTCACTTTGCGATTTTCATGTCTAATTCGTCTGCGCTACTTCATTTCAGCTTATCTGTTGTCTGGTAGCACGTTAATGTTTATAAAGTCCGTGTTCATTAGTACGTTCAGAGAATATTCCACAAATATTTTTATGCCAAGGGTTGTTTCTGCCATAGTTTTTGTGCTAAGTATATTTAAATAAGCTTTTTTTTCAACTTACTGTGTGTGTGTTATCTGTTATTTGAAAAGTCACGAATGCAAATTCAGAAAACAAGTCAGTGAAGTCTATATAGCCCATAAGTCATATATTAATCTTCTATACAAATAAATGCCTATGTCCTGACTTCTTCTTCTTCGCGTGAAGGGATCAAATAACTTAAGCTATATTTATTTTGTCAATATTTTGTCCTGACTGACTCACTCACTCACTCACTCATCAACGCACAGCCGAAACTACTAATGTAGAGTTGCATTTTGTACAGTAGGTTGCTTTTATAATGTGGGCTAGGGATGAGAAGGGATTTTTGAAAATTCCACCCCTAAGGGGGTAAAATGGGGGTGGAAAGTTTGTATATGGGAAACTATTTTTTTTAAATAGTGGCTTAAAACTTTGCAGAAAGATTAATCATTATAGAATACAAATAAACTACTTTCAGCGTTTTGGAAAATTCCACCCCAAAGGAGGTAAAATAGGGGTGCAAAGTTTGTATGGGGAAACTACTTTTTTTGAAATAGTGACTTAAAACTTTGTAGAAAGATAACTTATTAGAATATGTTAGAACTACATCAGCGTTTTACAAAAATCATTCCCTATAGTGCGTGTTGTTAGGGGATTCCGTCGAACAAATACTTCACTTTTGGATACCGGCGCCATATTTTAGCATGATGTTAGGCATGTCCCCTGGATTCGAAAACTGCCGGGAGACAATTTCTAAGGAGTCTGTCTCCCCTGTAATGACGTCATCAAAAACGCCGCGGCCGCGCTTGGAAAAGTTTAAATAACACCCAAACCATGCAACGTACATACACATGTGGGGTACCAAATTAAAGCTGAATAAATTGTAAATAGTTCATCTTCACATTATATTTCAATATATACGCTAGTTTAAGTACTATTAGCAAAAGTATAAAGAAAACCAAGAAAAATCTAAGGACTTTCAGACTTTGCGGCAAAACTAGAAAAGATAAACGAATGTAATGTAGAACACAAATGATATCTAGTATTTCAGCTTTAGGTTTTTGTTTTTTACTTTAAGACAAGAGCAAAATTGGTAAAAATGTGGTCAAAAAACCAACAACGCAAAGCGAGTTTTCCCTACAAGATTAATTTTATCGAAATTACTATTTTCCAGAAACCAGCACGAAATTTTAGTATGTTGTTAGACATGTTATGTGCACCGCAAAACTGCAGAGAGACCGTCTCTAAAGTGTCTAGTTCATCAGTAATGAAAAGTGGGATTTTACCTGAACCATGTAATCACATCACACTAATATTATAAATGTGAAACAGTATCTATATGGCAATCCATGTGGTCAAAGATACATAATAAAATAACATCGACGGAAATTGTATTTATACATTTAACGTTAAAAACTTCAATACTGCGATGCAGCGCATCACACATTTCCAGGCATATTCTAGCCGAAGTAGGTAATTCTTCCGATTTTTCTATGCGTTTAAATTCTGCCAAACCATATGAGAACGTAAAAACAAGTTTGATGGAGTTTAGGTATCCGTAGACAGAGTTCGAGAATGACCGATTTAAAAACACATCACCAGCGCCATCTTTTGGTATCCAGTGGCGACAAGGATTCTTCGCTAATGTATCCAGTGGCTTTGAGGACAGATTAAACAAAAATATGCGAACGGATTTTCTTGAAACTTTCCAATATTGTTGTTTATACCTCAGAGTAGAAAATAACGGGCCGTTTTTTTAGATATAATTACTTCAGAGGGTGGAATAAGGAACCAAAGATTGTATGGGACTTATTTTTTTTTTAAATAGAAACTTGAAACTTCGTATATTGATTTTATATCAAAATATTAGAAAACTAATTTCTGCGATTTTGAAAATTCATTCCCTAAGGAGGTCAAATGGCGTTTAAGAATTTGTATGAAAAAAAACGGTCACCCATCCAAATATTGACCTCACTCGACGTTGCTTAACTTTGGTGATTGTTGCGAAGTGTTCATCGCTATTAGACTATATATAGGCAAGTAGTTTCTGAAGGTTACATTATCTTTTAATGATTTTTATAATTACAATATCAGTGTTTTTTAAAATAAAAATGTACTGTTTACTAGAAGGCGACATATTTGTATAAGTCAGCTACTGGGTGGTGTGGTTGTGTTACTGGCTGGTGACTTCAGGCAGACATTGCCTGTTATCGAGCGAGGCACTCCAGCAGACGAAATAAACGCATGTCTGAAAGCATCACACGTGTGGACCAAGGTGGAAAAGTTCCATCTCACGACAAAAACATGCGAGTCCAGCTGTTTGATGATGTAGAGTCGGGTGCGTATGCTTAAAAATTGCTCGAGATAGGCGACGGTCGATTAAAAACTGATGATGAAGGTATGATTCTATTCACCAACCAATTTTGTCATATTGTGGATTCGGAAGACGAGCTTATTGCTCAAGTTTTTCCGAATCTGCAACAAAATATTCTGGATGAAAATTGGTTGTGTGAAAGAACCATGCTGGCACCAAAAAATGAGAAGGTATCAAAAATAAATAAAAAAATCTTGGAAAAAATATCAACCGAAACAACAGTGTACAACTCCATAGATACAGTAATGACATCCGACGACAGCACCAGTTACCCGGTTGAGTTCTTAAACTCTCTGGAGCTATCCGGGGTACCTTCCCACAAACTCGAATTAAAAGTAGGCGTACCCGTAATGTTAATGCGCAACTTAGATGCACCAAAATTGTGCAATGGAACTAGATTACGGGTCACTGAATTGGGAAAATACATAGTAAAGGGCACAATCTTAACTGGTGAAGCGAAAGTAGAAGATATACACATACCCCGTATTTTGATTATACCTAATAACTTGCCATTTAACTTTAAACGACTACAGTTCCCTTTAAAAGTAGCGTTTTCAATGACTATTAACAAATCGCAGGGTCAAACCTTAAAAGTAGCGGGATTACATTCAGGCACGCCATGTTTTTCCCACGGGCAGTTGTATGTATATAGCTTGCTCACGTGTGTCTAAATCTAAAAATCTACAAGTTTTAGCAGAACGAAATAAATCATACAATATAGTTTATAGAAGTATATTGGAATAAGTAGCAGCGGCGAAGCGGCCAACTTATTTTTTTAGTTTCAGTATTTTTGTAAGCTTTTCGCTTAGGTGCTTTATTGTCTGACAATATACTAGGTAAGCAAAGTATTTTTTTTAGTTTTAATTATAAATAGCGTGAAAATGAAAACATTCTCTAGAGGGGGTACAATAACAACAGTTTGTGTAGAGAAACGAATTCTACGCGGACGAAGTCGCGGGCTAAAGCTAGTATATATATAAACGTGTGTTATATCATGTAAAACAAATATGCTATAATTCTTGACACCATTGTGATTCCATATATCCATTAATATAAGATGTATTTGAAAAATTGTAGAGAAGAAAAGTGACAAGCCTGCTAACATTCGATTTTCGGGAATTTGAATTGCTCTGAAATATATCATTATATTGAATTACAATGTTATAGCGAGTTGTAGTATATATTTTATTAGCTTTCATATAATATAACATTTGCATTCAGATAGTTCATAGTTTGGGTTTAATTTAGATACCTCTTGAATTTAAGGATATATGGAATCCTAATGTAGACAAGAATTATAGCATATTTGTTTAGCTTTTACATGATATACAACACGTTTATATATATATTACATGGTTTTGGTAAAAATCCCACCTTTCAAAAAGCCTCCGCGGCAATGAAGATTATGTCATTACTAATGAACTAGACACTACAGACTGTCTCTTTGCAATTTTGCGGTGCACATATAATGTCTAACAAAACACTAAAAGTTCATGCTGGTTTCTGGAAAATAGTAATTTCGATAAAATTAATCTTGTAGGGAAAACTCGCTTTGCGTTGGTGGTTTTTTGACCACAATTTTCCCAATTTTGCTCTTGTCTTAAAATAAAAAACAAAAACCTAAAGCTGAAATACTAGATATCATTTATGTTCTACATTACATTCGTGTATCTTTTCTAGTTTTGCCGCAAAATCTGAAAGTCCTTTGATTTTTCTTTGATTTTTTTATACTTTTGCTAATAGTACTTAAACTAGCGTATATATTGAAATATAATGTGAGGATGAACTATTGACAATTTATTCAGCTTTAATTTGATACCCTACATGTGTATGTACGTTGCATGGTTTGGGTGTTATTTAAACTTTTCCAAGCGCGGCCGCCGCGTTTTTGATGACGTCATTACAGGGCAGATAGACTCTTTAGAGACTGTCTCCCGGCAGTTTTGGAATCCAGGGGACATGCCTAACAACATACTAAAATATGGCGCCGGTATCCGAAAGTGAAGTATTTTCCCCTAACAACATGCACTACTAAGAGGGTTAAAAATGGGTACAAGGTTTGTATGAGGAACACTTTTTCTGAGCTAGAGACTTTAAACTTTGTAGAAAGATTACTTATAAAAAAGAATACAAAAAGAGTACTTTCAGCGTTTTGGAAAAGACCATCCCTAAGGCAGATAAAAAAGGGGGCAAAGTTTGTATGAGGGAAAGTTTATGTTTTTGAGTGAAACTTTGTAAAAAGTGATACTTTGTAAAAAGATTACTTATTAGAATAGTACTAAAAAAGAACTATCAGCGTTTCATAAAACTCCACCTTAAAGGGGGTTAACAAGGGGAGCCCGTTTTATGTTGGGAATACTTTTTTTTGAACTACAAATTTACAACTTTTAGTAAGATTACTTATGAAAATACAAAAAAAGTACAGTAGAAAATTCCACCCCTAAGGGGGTTAAAAAGGGGGGCAAGCTTTGTATGGGCAACACTTTTTTTGAGCTAGAGACTTAAAAGTTAATAGTAAGCTTATTTATTACAATACAAAAAATAGCGGCCAAGTGCTAGTCGGACTCGCACATGAAGGGTTCCGTTAAATAAATAGAAGTTTACGATATATGACGTATTAAAAAAAACTACTTACTAGATCTCGTTCAAACCAATTTTCGTTGGAAGTTTGCGTGGTAATGTATATCATATATTTTTTTTAGTTTTAGGGCACATTTTACCACTTTGGAAATGTCTCTCGCGCAAACTATTCAGTTTAGAAAGAAATGATGTTAAAAACCTCAATATCATTTTTGAAGACCTATCCATAGATACCTCACACCTATGGGTTTGATGAAAAAAAATTTGAGTTTCAGTTCTTAGTATGGGGAACCCCAAAAATTATTGTTTTTTTTTTTCTATTTTGGTGTAAAAGTCTTAATGCGGTTTACAGAATACATCTACTTACCAAGTTTCAACAGTATAGCTCTTATAGTTTCGCAAAAAAATGGCTGTGACATACGGACGGTCAGACAGACATGACGAATCTATAAGGGTTCCGTTTTTTGCCATTTGGCTACGGAACACTAAAAAGAGCTTTCAGCGATTAGAAAAATTCATCCCCTAAGGGGTTAAAAGGGGGTTAAAATGTTATATGGAGAGCAAGAAAAATTTATAGTTAGAGATTTAGGTCTTATTCGGTATGTTAATAGGCTACAAAACTAATTTCAGATTTTTTCCAAATTCATTGTTGCTGTGTTCTCTGTCCAAACACATGCCTCTCCGCTATCTCGAACCTCTGAGGTTCGAAATGTTCCTTCACCAGTCTCACAAGCTCCTCAAATGTTCTCGTTTCCGGATTAGCTGGTGCACATAGGTCGCACATTAACTCGTAACATTCTGGGCCGGCGACAGTCACTAACGTAGCGACTTTTAAGGTATTGTCTATAGAATTTACTTTTATATATTGATCAACACGTCTCACATACGCGTCCCAATTATCACTAGTGATATTAAAACACTCAATATGTCCATACGGCATTTTAAGGATAAATCACGCACGCGTCGATCAAATTTAATAAGTGATATTATTCTCGGTCGCCAGTGTTAGGTGGGTAGGCGCGGCAATGAAACATGACGATCGGGTAATAGACTAGTGGCTGTATTGTATAAAAACATATTGCATTGTATAGATACCGTGCATTATACATATCGGAAAGCTGGATGCTCGAAAAACCTAAAATTCTTGTTTTATTGTAAAAACGCTTGTGGCGTGTTAGATAGCGATACACTCGACAAGGCTCGTGTCGCAACCCAAGCCAACCGCGTTTACAGACCCTTCTTTTACAACCTCTGCATAAAAAACTATAATGTAACCCTGGGCCCCATTTTATTACATTGTAATAGTATACATTTTGTCATGATCATAACAGTTCATAATTAGAGCCATGAAAACTGATATAGACTTTCCTAAGATATCTAAAGAGATGTCTTAGTTTCACGCGTTGAACAGCTAGACCCCTACTCATAAAAAATGCAGTTAAATTATGCATTGAAAATCTAGACAATATTCTGTTCAATATCGTTTCACCAAGAATTTTGGAATGGTTGAAACCTATAGACGTTATCAAGTCAAATTGTATATTCTGTATACATAGGTAGTTGACTCAATTCTCAACAGATGTGACATTCCCGCTATGCATCAGCGAAATGATAAAGCATATGATATGACACCCATTCACGTCACGCGGCCGTAGGTAATTCAGTGCAAGCCCGACCGCAGACATGGAGTAATTTAGCGCAGAATGGCAGCATTAAATATTAATCGTATTGGCTCATAGGTGGCCATTACAATCTGTAATTCACAGTGTTCAGGCCCCGCAATCTTCATAACATGCAGAAGATATTATTGACATGCCTATAAACTATAGTAGCAAATAATTGCCTCTCTGATCTCCAATATTAGCGTGTAGTAGTAGTGGGATCAACAATAGTTAGGTTAACATTATCCAGCAATATTGGTCCTGATATTGAGAGACTGAAATGCCATTATGTGAGTATAACAACGATATATATTTTTATGAGAGTAGTTTTTTTTATGACATTGGCATAAAATAAACATTAACTTATTTCATGGTTTTCTAACGTCGAGACACAGAAATGTGAAAAGTTTAACGCCAGTTATGTAGCATTAGATTATACTAGCTTTTGCCCGCGACTTCGTCCGCGTAATAAAATTCGTTTCACTACACAAATTGTTGTTATTGTACTCCCTCTAGATTATTTTCTTTTTCACGCTCGCTATTTATAATTAAAACTAAAAAAAATACTTTGCTTACCTAGTATATTGTCAGACAATAAAGCACCTAAGCGAAAAGCTTACAAAAATACTGAAACTAAAAAAATAAGTTGGCCGCTTCGCCGCTGCTACCTACTTATTCCAATATACTTCTATAAACTATATTGTATGATTTATTTCGTTCTGCTAAAACATGTAGATTTTTAGATTTAGACACACGTGAGCAAGCTACATAACGTATGCGGAGTGAAATTTGCACAAAGTTCAATGTCGTATTAAATAAAAAACACATTGTTATTTTTATAAATATTAATGTTTTTTAATAGTGTATTTAACGACGTTCAATGCTAAAAAAAGTTCACTCCAATGCGAAATGATTTACGGCAGTTTTGTGGTACTTTGTCCATCGCTGTCGAAAATACAGATATAAGCATTTTTTTTAGGTGCAATTTTATCCTTCTTAAGAAAACTTTTTTAGGAAACTTCGTATGCTCGACATATTTCACGTTGTCGTCCGTTGGACTATTGGTGTTCTCAAAATAAAAGTTACCTTGCCACGAATTTCCATTTTAAGTGACTTATGATTCGTCACCCATAAATCCCATAACGCAAAAACCGCTAGTTTTTACATGTTTTGACCAAATGACGTAGCCGCATTTTCCGAGTAAGTTTATGATTTTCGGAGACGGCGGACTTAACTTTTCTTGAACGATTGAAGATGTCCATGTCTTTAAGATATTTTTTAACCGTTTTACCTTCACATCTAAATTTCCTTCCGAGCTCTCTATACGATTTAGCGACTCGTCCGGCCGCAAAAGTAACTTTGTAATCACATGTATTTGTATAAGATTACAAACTTACTTATGCAGTTTGTATATCTCTGAATCGGGACGGAAACTGCAATATTTTTAGGCTTTTAGGGTTCCGTACTCAAAGAGTAAAACGGGACCCTATTCCTAAGACTCCGCTGTCCGGGTTCTGGTTTTAGCCAGCACGAAATTATTTGAAAATGGCCTGAATGGCTTCGAGAAAAGGATGGTAAAGATGAATTATCGAGAACATGGAATTGCATTTGTAGTGGTTGTACCGTTTGCAACATAAGGAGAATAATTTTAACGTAAATAATATTCACAATTTGACACTGACATTATTTTGGTATTTACTTCTTCAATATATAACAAACCTCTTTTTATGCTGATAGTACGAGAAAATAGAACATTCAAATATATAATGCCTGTAAACATACAATACTACTACATAATGCAATTCCATGCTCTCGTTAATTTATCTATACGGCCGTGCCTCATTGTTTTGCTCGACTTGGCGGGGGCACCGCCGTGCCCCCAGATAAATAATAAGTTGTTCTTTGTTTTATATATTTATTTAAATAAAAGACCTGGCCATCGCTAAAAAAAGTATATAATGCAAATAGGTCGGTAAACATATTATTGCAAACAAGAATCTATATGAGTGAAGAACATCTATGACTGAAAATATCTAACTTATTTTACTCGGACAGTAACATACTTACTTATTTTTTTTTAATTCTTCAGATAATTCCGCTAAATATTATTGTTTTGATGTGTTTACATTAGCTAGGCAATACTAGGCATACTACTTACGAATCAATGAATTCTCTACGTGCGAGTGTGATGAAATAGGAGATTAAGTATAGAACAAGTGAATATAAAAAGCCATTTATTCGAGCCAAGGGCGATGGTCGATTTATAACGTCGAGGATAAAATGTGTTGTATCCACGAGATAGACAACACTTTGCTTTTCACTAAGTCACTTTTGCTCGTCGATCTTATGTAAAAATACTAAAGATAATGAGAAATGAAAATACGGTATAAATAGGTACGTCACTTCTATTACGACTTATAAACTGCCAACTGATGCTGCTAACTGTCAACGGTAGTTAAAAAAAAACCCAAAGAGAACTTTAAATGAACGAGCGTCTGGCTGTTTGCGGTAATTTGCCTTAGTAGAAACGTGTTATTAAAAGGCAAAAAAATATACTAATGGAATTTCATATACTTACCCGTTTTTACTTTTTAAATTTGCGCTCGTCACTCTCGTCAGGCTATCTCGCTATTTTAGCTACAGCAAGGCGATAAATTCCGAGCATATGGAGAAAACATATTTAAAGATAACTTTTCGGACTCCGTATTCCTCCCGACTCCCATTCACGGCCAAGCTAATCTCGTAGCGCTACGCCGTAGTCCGTAGCAGGTTAAACCTCGTATGTAGCGAAAAGTGCTCGTAGCGCTCTGACGCATATGTGTCGTCATGGGCCCTGAATGGGTTAAATCAAGCTTATATATATGGTCACCTTTTTAAGAACAATTTTATCTGCTCTACACAGCGCAACCGTGCTTGAACCCACTTTTTAGAGTTCCGTAGCCAAAACGGCAAAAACGGAGCCTTATAGTTTCATAGTGACCATCTGTCCATCTTTCCGTATGTTATAGGCATTTTTCTCAATAACTATTAGATGTATTGAAATTTAGAATAAAATAGGTGTATTTTGTTAGCCGCAACTTAGTTTTGTAATCAAATGAGTTAAAAAATGTTTTCACCTCACCGGCTCGAAAAGGCTTGCTTTGTCGGTCAAAATCTGCGTGCAAAAGTCCATTATATCCGCTAGCGTGGAAAGAGTTTTTGAATTTCGAACGTGACGCTCTATCGCGAGATCCAACTTTTTTCTATGGAAATGAGAGCTCATTATCCTGCGTTCAGAAACGTATGGTGTAATGCTGTAATGCTAATAATTAATTATTATTATTTTCAGAAAATTATTTAATAATACTTAGTCTTTCTTAATTAAGTACATATGAAATATTAATAATTAGACTGACTTATAAAAATACAATGCAAATAACTAATTTAAAAATGTAGTTGGGTGATTCTACGAGCGTTCCAACCGCCGTCAGTCCGCTGCTCACATTATTGTCAAAGTTCTTGCAGATTTGAACCCCCTTTCCCAATAAATTGGTAGTAGTCCTGGACTTGTTTCAAATACCTAAAGATGCCATGCCAGTTTGCCGGTACATTGACAATAATGCGAGCAGCGGACTGACGGCGGTTGGAACGCTCGTAGAATCACCCAGTTTTACATTTCAAAATTTTACGCTTCGTGCAAATTTGGAACGCACCGTTAAAAAGTTAATTGAAGAAAAAACTCGTGCACCTACATTTCATTGTTTTGTTTTGTTCTAAAGCCACAGTAATATCAAAATAATAGAAGTTATTTATAGATTTTAGCGCAGAAGATAAACATAAAATGAATTTTAATGCCTGCTGAGATAGCGGTAAAAGTAAAATATGCGTATTTGAGCCTTAATTTGCCCGTGAGTACCTAGTACCTACCCAAAAATACTTTGACTTTTTTAATGTAAGCGTGGAGTCTATTTCAAGATGCGAAAATGTTTGTGTTACATTTAATAATTATAAAATACTTTGATTTTGATGAGATGTAAACAAACGTTTATTGAAAATGAGTACCTAAGGTCCTAATTACTTTCATTACATTTATAATTTTCCTCGCGATGGTGAGGTGAAAAGTTGTGTGTTTCGCTCGGCAGCAAAGTTGTTTGGCGTCTCGTGCCTTGAAAGCCTCGCTATGCTCAGGATTATACTTTTGAACCATTCGCTTCGCTCATGGTTCAATCTAACAATCCTTCGCTAGCTCTGCTTTCAATACAAGCACTTGCGCCAAACAACAATTTTGCAGCCTTGCATAACAAATAACTATTTTAGGGGGGCACTCCATACATGTAACTTTCTGCAAGTCAAAAAAACCGGTGCGAGTCGAAATCGCCCACCGAGGTTTCAGTACAAAATTACAAATGTATAGTTGTCAGATTGTTCCCTGTACTACTATAAGATTATATTATTTGCCAAATGTCATAGTTCTAGGTCAACGGAAAGTACCCTTTAAATTTTGATTCCCTTGAGAATGTCGATATACGTTTTTTGCGGCAAAAACGGCCGTATCTTTTTTTTACGTTAACTTAGAATATTCATTTTTTCACAGCATCAAGGGACTGTAGACCTGAGTAATTTAATTTCAACTCGATACCTCCACGCGTTCCCAAGATAAAGGGTTTTGACAGACAGACAGACAGACGGACAACAAAGTGATCCTATAAGGGTTCCGTATTTTTCCTTAATATTATAATTAATATTTCCATACCCGTCACGTTCATTCTTGAACAATCACAGCTCACAGTAGCAGTTACCGTTATACAGCGCCATCTGCATTTTGGTACTAATAACTTGCAACCTAGTATGTTTGTTTTCCAGTGATATATTTTTTATCACGTATACCGATTTTGATTATTTTTTTATTTGAAAGAAGAGACTTTAACAATAATCTCACAGGAATTTTAATAAATAAAATTGCGTACAAAAGTAATTAAATTAACTTAGTTAGGAAATCATTTTAGATAAATAAATAAAATACGCTATCATAATCATATAATATCAACATTTTCGCTTGGTAGACTTCGGGGATAAGGGGGGGAATGGTACTTTTTACATTATTCTCCTTACGGACGAGTCGGCATAAGGGTTCCTTTTTTTGTTTACCTTTTTGGTACGGAACCCTGCTACCCAGCATATGTGATGAAACCTAAGTGCTACATTAACCCTTTTCCAGGCCGGCAGTTGGAAAATGACAATCGGGTGTCAATCTTATTCATTGACATTAAGACATATGTTTGACAAGCAGTATGTGGTCGATATAACGCCTCTGCCTGGAAAAGGGTTAACGAACGACTTTCAATAGAACTGCTGACTGTCTTTAACCTTAACTCTGTACAGTCGAATTCATAAATATATGTACGTTCCCGAAGGTTCAATAATATCTGAGCAACCTTATGTCCTTGAAAATAAAGTCGTGTTCACATATTTTTGATCACTTGTCCGTGCACATATTTTAGAACTCGACTGTACCAGTGGCGGAGCGCCCATACAAGCCGATTCCCACCTGCTTGCCTAAAATGTCTTGCTTTATATTACCAAACTCGTAAATCATGAAAAAACAGCCCTTTGTTCTACTCCGGGTTGTCCAGTGAAAATTCTCACGCGCCGCCACTGCTCTGTACTTACATACACGCTACGCTATTAGCAGTGAGAACAGAAACATCAAAGTTCAGGTGTTGAAAGCTTAACAAAAGTGTCCTAATTAAAGCTAGTTTGCGCATGCAGTCACTGAACGCAGCTGTGCGCGCTCGCTTCTCGTATAAACAGAGACGAGGCAGTAACAAGTGCAGCGGCAAAATAAGAAATTTGATTTACGCCGAAGGCAATATCCGCAGGTGCATATAAGCTGCAGCCACCAGCACCGCTCTGGCGACAGCGCTACGTAAATTATGGCACTTTACGGTCTCATCATAACACTTCGCGTTAAGGAAATTTTAATTTACATCCATAACATATGAGCCAGTTCTAATCATACTCTTACGATATATTAAAATTTCAACAAGCTACGTACTCACAAACAGGTACTATTTCGCATAGTGGTATGTAGTATCGTAACGCGATGCTTCTTAATTAATTATACCTCCTTGTGTTAGTGTCACTGCCACCGGTGCGGAAATTAGTTCAAAATATTTTTATACCATAATATTAAAAATAGGTATAGGTATAGGTATACCTCTCAGACTTTCCACTCAGTCATGTGTAAGAAGGAAATTGATTATTGAAAAAATGTTGTCGTAATCAAGGTACTGAATTTTCATACAATACTAGAAATGTAGATTTTGAGAACATACTCTCTCCACTACCATAAAAAATAACAATGGAAAGTTAATAAAAACGAGTATAATTGGCGTAATATAATTTGCACCGATTCGCCATACAAGTTGTTCGAGGAATCGGTGCAAATTAAATTTTGTCAACCATAACCATTGATGAAAAACGGAAAACAATCGGAGCTCACGTATTCATTGAAATATGTATTTGGAACAGGCATTGTAAAATGGGGGAAGTGGCCGCCAGTTTATACGGTTTCCACACACAAATATAAAAGGGCAAGCGGTTTGCTTTTCTGGAAATAACAAACACAAAACAACAAGGTAATTACTCAAAGATAAGAACAACGCGGCAAGCCGGGAACTAAAGTGGGCGACCCGGCGAGGCGAGGCGGGCGCGCAGGGCGCTACGGGCTGATGGCGAGGCAGATATCGCGCCGCGCGAGCCTCGCCTCGCCAACCACCGTACCTGCCCGACCGACGTTAAAAATTCGTCAGCCTTGATTAAAATGCCAAGCAGTCCTCGTATTATTGTTGACGAACAAAGGGTGACTGGTTTATCAGCGGAATTAATGTAAGTACTAAAAGTAAGTACTGCTCATGAAAAACGAGATCAAAATGGGCCAGTGTTTTCAGCAAATATGAACATTTCATTACAATTTAGGCCTACTAATTATGTTAAAGAGTGCACCAAAAATGAGATACGTGTCGAGAATTATTTCGTGTATAGGAAGATAAACAAAAAAAACCTCTATTTTAATGACATGTGAGAAAATATATGTGCTGAACGATATTAAAACTGTAGTATCATGACATGTTATTTATTCTGGTAGTGACTTCCGGGCTATGAGAGCCTTTATATCACTGCGACCATTGCTGATATATTCATGTTAAGCAATCAGGTTTATAGTTCAGAGCAAATAAAAAATTGTAAATGGTTATACGGCATCCAAGCGAAGCTTCATCATTGACGAGGCAGAAAGAAAACAACTAATTGTTAAATTCCAACCCATTAAGTTGGGTATTACGGTAGGATTATTCACGGGCCATATACCGCGGCATCAGAGCTCGTTCATGCCGGCCCGGGGGCCGCTGCGCGCCGCACGTCGCTCGCGCGCGTCCTAAAACGGTCGCACTTAGCTCCATTGCAAGGGAATGTTCACCTTAATCTAACTAACACGACAACAAACGATAACATTAGCTATACTTCAGAGTAAACGGCGCATCTGGTTGGGGGCTGTTGATTGCAAAACCTATCAGCAACACCGTATTATCAAGGCTGCCTGATTGTACACGCAAATGACATGCCATTTGCCGTATTTTAGTGAAGATGTTAAGTTATGAACTGAAAAGTGAAACAAGACCAAATATTTCAAAAGTAATGAGTACCTATAAATAAATATATCCCAAGTGGCATTAAAACGGTACGACGGCGTTGTATTTTGCGGTCCACTACTTACAAAAATAAAGATGAAATACTATTATTATATTCTTTTTGGAATAATGTGTTCACTATTTCGTTAAATTAGGTTGCTGACACCGCAGCATAATGCTAAGCCAGTGTCCGGTTCACTGTCTGCACACTTGTTTCATGTTTTGCGTATTTTTGTTTATTTTATTGTTTTGCATGTGTGTCATGTCATCATGTGTGTTGGTTAATAAAAGTATGTATATTACTTTCTTTAATTTTCTTTAACAAAGTGTAATTTCATTCTAAACATGATTGCGATGAGCGCCGCTGTAAGTGATAGCCTTAAAGAATGAACGGGATACTATTACAAATTCGCTGAAATGTTTGCTACAAAGGTCACCGTTGCCGCTATTAAAATCATCAGCCATTACCTACATCGGCCTATACCCACCGATTTTCATCTGAATCTGGTTCCAATACAATACATCACGCGCAACGAACTAGAAGGACTCGCTGAACACTATCCCTTTTTATGATCGCAGCCAAATATTTCAATGTTTCAATAACAAAAGCCGATTATACCGAATGGTCTTTCCACAGGGTAAATACTTGGGAGGTACCTCAATAACTTACACAAGATATTATTCCAATAATGACTTAGTTATACTGGGCGTTATCCGCAAGTCGACATCCATTGTGCCTATTTTGCGTGAAACGGCGGTGTGGCGCTACTCTAACCACCCCAGCTCGTCTAAAAAGTTGGTGAGTGCCTTGGTGTTGCTGACTGCGTCCCGTAGTGTGTTTGGAGAACCTAGGTGCTTCATTCTGTATACTTCGACCTCCTTGCAGTCCAGTAGTATATGTTTAGTCGTTTCTTCTGCCTCCATGCACGCCCTGCACATGGGGCTGTCTGTGATACCTAAGTTATAGAGGTGTCTGTTCAAGGTGTTGTGTCCTGTTATTATACCCACTATCTTGCGCAGTTGGTTTCTATGTGTCCTTAGTAGTGTGGTTGTGAGTTTGTAGTCGCGTTTCGACAGAATCTCTTTGGTCTGTCTGCATGTGTCTATCTCCTCCCAGTATCTTTGGTGTAGGTCTTTAGTGTGTTGGTCCAGTTGATTGTATATGTAGCTTTGTGGCAGGGGCAAGATTGGCTCCGGTCCGTATGCCGTTGTTTCTGAGCCTTTCCTGGCCAGTTCATCCGCTGCATCGTTTCCTCTTGAGCCACTGTGCCCCTTGATCCATTGTATAGTAACTTGGTTTTTATCTGCGCACACCTCTGTGAGGTTTAAGTGACATTCGTATATCAAGCTAGATGTGATGTTATCACTGCGCAGTGCTTGTAGTACCGATTTACTGTCTGAGAGTATCCGTATGTTTGTGTTTTCGACTTGTCGTCTCTTTACGGCATTGCAGGCTTCAATTATCCCTACGCATTCAGACTGGAATACCGTGTTTTGTACACCCAGTGGTTTGGATATGTGTATGTTTAAATCCTGTGTTCTAGACTTATAAATACATTAAACACTACGCGGACCCGCCTGCGTATAACAAAGAACGCAGGTGGAGCCACGGGAAATAAGCTATCCCGAAGGTTCAATTGACCTGGTGAAATTGATGAGCAGTCCTGGAACTCCTGGAGAGTGTCTCCTACATACAAACTTACAAAACTAGACGCTTTGCGTCTTTATAATAAGTACTAGCTGCCAGCACAGCTTCGCCCGCGTATTGCGAAGCACACAGGTAAACCCGCGGGATGAAACATAGCCTATGCCCATTGAGAAAGTGTACCTAACCTATACACTGGTGAAATATTTTTTTCAATCTAATGAGATGTTCCGGAGATTACTCCACAACATTACAAACATACAATCTCACACTTTTCCTCTTTGTTATATTAACATATATTAAAGATATACAATCAAGAGTTTCTTATAACGGTTCCTCCCCTCAGATGTATCCGTATTACAGGATAACTGCCTTTGTGGTTCAATTGTAGAGTATATATTAGATTTACTTAATTATGTCACGAACTCAAATTTTATTATTATGTTTCTAAAACTCTAAACCCACGGTAGGATCATACTGTCAAACTGGATGAAACTCGGGGTTATCCTGTCAAGCTTTAGATTTTTGCCGAATAGCTTAATAACGTAAATAAGCAGGGATGGTTCAATTAATATACATGTATCAGAATTTATGATACAGTACATGTAAATTCAGATTCCACGTTGGAATAGGACTTTCAAAAATTTCAGCTATGTGAAGTTAAGGATAAATAAGAACACTAGAACATAATATACGGTTTAGACCAAGTGTACCAACATTTTCCAGCATGATCAGTCTAGGTATTTCTCTTACCAAAAGTAAGTGCTTGAATGCTCGTTCGTCAGTGTGGTCTAAAGCATCACATTACAAGGTAACTATAGAGTGTCTTATTACTCTTCGAACGAGCGAGCGACGCGAACGAAGTTCTATGCTTGGGCCGAAAATCGTTTGTCTGTCTGTCCAGTGTCCGGCATCCAGTGTCCGCCGTCCAGTGTCCGGTGTCCTGTGTTTGTCCCGCTGTTCTCCTCAACAGGTTGCATTTTTTCAACAGATTCTCGTGAAATTTTGTGAGCGGGTTCGTTGATTTTATAGATTTTTTTTTATCGAGTTACTTTTCCAAAATCTAAAAAAAAAATTAAAGGCAGGCTCGCTAATTCTACAGCTCACAGAGCCATTAGTATTTTAACCCATTCACGACCAATGACGACACACAAGCGTCATGCTGCTACGGGCGCTTTTCGCTACATATGTAGTTTAAGCTGCTACAGACTACGGCGTAGCGCTACAAGCGTAGCGTGGCCGCTTAAAATTAAAGAGAAACGTTTTTCCGAGCGCAATTCGAACCTGCGACTTTCTGGCATACGCTGCCAGTCGCTGTCAACCAATAGGGAACATTACGCAAAGCTCTGCGTAGGGGGCGACACTAACACAACCTGTAAACAAACCGGTGCCGATAAATGTACGGCCCAATAATTGGCATCCTCTATATCTATCTCTTTTTAACTTATACAAAAAGAGAGATATAACGATAGATGGACGCGTATTATCGGGCCGTACATTAACCGGCACCAACAAACCGCCATGACGTACAATGTCATATTTATTTACCTAACAAACAATAACGAATAATTGATGAAAACGCGTTAAACTACAATCGTTTTATTATCATTCGTGTGTAAAATACCTGTACTGTGATATTAAAATGGCATCCTATAGCCATTTAAAGGTGGATGAGGGCTTTTTTTTGCTTTACGACGTATTGCCGCTTCCCATAGTTTTCATATCATCGTTTCCTTCGGAAATTAATGATGCCCTTCATTCTTGCATCCATTACGCGGCACTGATGCATTTTATTCATTGAAATATTTTCTTCACTATTTGATCCAGAGCTTTGAAGGACTTGTCAAAGTTGTCAAAAAAACTGTTTACTAATTGTGTTAGTGCTGCACTCTGGTGGCAGAACATTGCAGTAATGTTCCCTATTGACCAATTATCTCAGGAGTATTAGGTTTTAAACATAAAATCCTTCATAACTAGCTGAAATTTGGTATACTGACGCTGTATTAAAACTCCCGCATACTCGTATCATCTGCCGCTTGCGATCCTAAAAAAAAGGATATTTTTTTTAAACTTCTTTATTTATCGAATACAGCATCAGTATACCAAATTTCAGCTACTTATGAAGGATTTTACGTATTTGGGCAATTTTACCCCTGGGCTAAAGAGACGAATTTGTTTCCTTTAATTTGACATCTATTTTTTTTACTAAACGTTACCTGCGTAATTCAAAATTAATTTAGAGTTTCATATCATTCGAAATATTGGAAAGTAATGGATATTATATGATGAAATGTTATGAACATTGAGCATACGTTTGATGATTGATAATGCGGAACTAAGCCCGCGGGTGGAGTCGCATAAGCTGTACATTCTCGCAATACTCATTCAGTGGGCCAAAATTCGAAGGACACTTATAAATATGTAAGTATATGAGAGCAGTGCGACAAAGCTTGTAGAAAGCTTCATAAATCCCGCAGTCCATTAGTGCTTCAATAGCCATACTACGCAGTTCTTTGTTATTCAACCGGACCGCAGCCGCGGCGAGAGCTTGTGCTTTCGATATCGGAAAACGTTTAATGTACTCTGCGAGATTTAGCACCGAGAACTGCCAGCGTCGTGCCTCGCGTTCATCCGGCGCGCACCTCCATTCACATTTTAAATTCCTCCTTTTAGAACACTGATTTAGATTTAAGCCCGCATTCCTCGACTTGCTCCGCTTGCATTAACACTTGGATAAAACGAAGTTGCCAAGAGCCGCGTCAGAAATAATAAAGTTAAGGTAACCGTTACAAGAATAGCTTACGCACATTCAAGAAATGTGTCGGCATTTTAGGGAAGGTATTTATTAGAAGAATATTACAAAGGTGCGAGTTTGCCGATCGAGATTACGACAAGAGGACCTTTTCTATCTGTGCGGCTAACGCACAGGTGGCGGTAATGAGGTACGAATTTGGGGTCAAAAATCAACTCACGAATGAGAATATACAATAAGTCTTCAGAATGTACCAAATCAATTTGGACTTTTATATATTTAATATTCTTTTTCTACTTAGTAAACTTGAACATATCTTAACCCATGTTATAGTAATATAAACGTTTAGTAGTTCGATCAGATTTCACAATTGAATTCCTCTAATGAAATTGGTTGCGCGGCCCAATATAAATTGCTACAATATTTCAAATACCAGCAAATGGTTTCGGATTTAAACATCCCTAATAAAAGTTAGATATAAACTATATATACGAGTAGAGTAATAATAGGTTTCTTTATCATATCACATTGGTAATCAAGTCATTTTGATTATAGATCGATCCACTGAGAGTAGAATGTTGAAATTCCCACGTCGTCTTGGGAAAATACGAATTGAACTTTTTTGCACATTTATCAACTACCTACCTACTCATTGAGAGGATTCTAAGAAGCCTTTAACATCACATTAATCTTTATAATTGAGGAGTTTCTATAGTCACCTTCCGGCTTCATCATCAGACCAGCTTACACAATTTCAACTCGATTGGACTTCGGGAAGTTGGTAAAATTTTACTTGGCAAGATTCGACCCGAATAAACGTAGGCACTGACATTACAAGTTAAATAAGCTCCTGTCCAAAACATAATTGGTACAAGGTTTTTTCGCCGACTATACTTTTTTTTCACAATCATCAATGAGCTCTACCACAGCGGGTTCATCTTGTGTAGTTTAGGAGTTGCTAGGGCCACTTTCTGTTTTCATCATCAGAACAGCTCAGTGGTGTCATAATAATGCACGGTCACTGAATTTACATGAGTATGCCAAATTTCAGATCAATCAGATAACCGGTAAGTGGCTGAAAAACGGTTTACATTTTTTTATGACAACTTACATACGAGTACATACGAAGAGAGCAAGTTAAATAAAAGCTTGTAATTAAAGCTCGTAAAATTTGCAAACTTATTTCCAAAAAGAACCTTCCATCCGTTTGATATTGCAGTCTTACGCCAGCATATAACAGAAACAATAAACGTTTAGGTGGCTAAGGTCAGTGAAATTGGTAGAGCTGTGGAGATCGGAACTCTACTATTTCATAAATGTAAAAACTTGAATAAGCAGGTAATAAATATAAGAAGCGAGTGGCGAAGAAAGAAACCATAAAATTTCAGGTGACGCCGGCCCTTCCATAAATTTATCGACAGGTCGTGGTAACAGGCAATAAGGAAAATATTTATGAAGTAGAGTAGAGACGGGCCCGATTTTCATTAGCTAATTATTAGTCTTCGAGAAAATATCGGCGGGGACGCTTGTGCTTGTCTGTAAAGTTAATGGTAAGATTGTATACTCGATCTCACAACTACTTCTCGACATTGGTAAATAATAATGGTATTGAGTAAATCGGTTGTTGAAAGTTAGTCTACCTAGGTAAACTTACCTTAGCGAAATACCTATTGAAATCAACAGCATCGGCGCTTATAATCGTTCAGTAAACTAGCCCATATATAATTGAGCCGTATAGGTTGTTTAACGGATATTATATACAAGTGTTGGTAGTAACAACAAAATGAGACAATTTCAGTCGAGTCCCTCATGCGTGGCGTTTAACAGAGCTATCTCGGCCCGAATTGGCACGTTTAATTGAACGCCTGTTTCACCCATTAGGGTACAGGACAACAGTTATTGGCAGTGGGCAGACGCCGGCCCGCCCCGAGCTCAGATCGCGCATCAGAGCATGTCGAAAACCGCTACGGCCTACGAGGCCGTAGCACTGCTACAGTGCTAATGCCATGCCAATACAGCGTTAATGCCATGTGTAATAACACATGGCATTAACGTTCATTACTACCATACAAATATATGTCAGCCGTAAGAGCACTGTAGTTAATAATATCAGTAATTTTGTAAATCGAATTGTCATTAACAGAATTCTAGTTTTCCGAGTCCGGACAGCGCAAAAATTTCATCTCATTTAAATAAACAGAGCGAAAAGCGTTTCCTTGGCTTTTGTTTCACCATGAAAGTCGATATGCTGATTGTACTCGGTCGAAAGAGATATTTTAAATATTGCTTTCGGAAATATTATTCCTTCTGAATGTGACAAGACCAATAAATCCCTTAATGGTGTCGTAAAATTTCGGCGGGTATTATCTTGGGAAAACCGGGCTATTTTACATTCACCTGCGAGGTTTCCCTCCACGTTCAATTTATGTTAGTGGGCACAAAACGAACGCTGACAAATGTGAAAATAAAACGAACATACGTTTTATCTCTACGCTCTCGGAGTCGGCTTTCATGCTCGCGGCGATGCGGGGCGCCGCGGGGCGGGGAGTGGGGTCGCTGGGCTGGAGAGCTCGGGCGCGGCCCAGGACCCGGCGCCGCCGCCGCCGACCGCCGCTGCTGGCACCAGACCGCGCAGCACGACCACCGTGCACCGTCTTAACGATATAGGTAGCTAAGCAATAACTTGTCACGCTTTGCAATTAAAGCCAAACAGTGAATTCATGTTCAGTTAAAGCGGAAGCACGGAAATTTTCAATTTCATTGTAATCATCAAAACATTAATTAAACAAATGGGATTAATATACAAATTCGATTACAATTGTAAAGTGTTACTGACGATAATAAGCAGAGTTCTGGTAATTGGAAACAGGAATCGGACATATCGTAGGCAAAGTTTAATTTACGCAACTGATATAAACTGCCCCGCCGCAGATTAATTGGATAAGTTGTAAATATTTTCAAAAGTCCGTAGGAAAATAAACACGCAATTTTGTATGTGATTATGCAAAACCGGTAAAAATACTGCACGCATTTTTTATGTGATACCTACCTTAGGACATGAACTTATTTTTTCATATGAAAAGTCAACTTCAGAAAAAGGTGATGTCTGTATGCAAGTGGGGTCACGTTTATCTGTACGTTTTACGAAAGCGACTGCCATCTGACCTTCCAACCCAGAGGGAAAACTAGACCTAAAAAGGCATCTGAAATATTTCTAAATAATAATACCTGTATCATCTTGATAAATAACCATACTTTCTATCACTATGGATATATACTCGTAGCTCAAACCGTGGAATTCTTCAAGATGCAAGGAACCACTTGCACCCGACATTTATTATGGAATCGTCTTAAAAGCGTCCCTGGACTTTCGAACCACTCGCGTAGTCTTACTTAAGTAAGGTATAGTACCTACGCATCTATACACGAATCTGTCTACGGCGATGGACGAAACTAAGTGGAACTTTTCCCAGGTTGGCGTATGTAAAAGGAATTTTTAAGAGCTTGGTATTCAATAAATGACTCTTTGATCCGTCAACTGTAAATAATAAAAAGTAAACAAAAGTTTCCAGTTGTATTTAGGCTCCGCATCGAAAAAAAAATCGTGATTGAAGTTGCCCCGTGTGTTTTATCATTAGAAACATGGCAATCAATGAATGTCAAAGATAATACCCAAGATGATGAAGGCTCACTCAACATACAGTTGTGAGGTTCAAAAGCAATTTGTAATCATGCTACGCTCCCATTACATTACTTCGAATATATATTTATCAAAAACAATGTTTCTTTTGCATGTAATAGGGGATAAGAATAGATGGAGCTACGCAGAGAAAATGTTGAAAATAATGTGCACAAGCCTTATTCCCTTACCAATAGAGTCTTATTTGACCATTTCGTTCGCATAACGCACTGTTGCTGATTAGCACACGGCAGGCATCGGCAGCAGCAGTTATACGAAATAAAACTTGTAATTAAAAGGTTTATTCCATCAAATAGTACCTGGGCTGCCGAGCAGTGCTCGGGTGAAAATAAGTTGATACGAACTTTCAATGATATGAGACCTTGCTAGATCGATTTTTCGCCCCCGTACCCCTACATTACAGGTTTTAGAAAACGTGATTACAAATATATATAAAACATATCTAGATAAGATACATACACTAAAACTACCTATCCATTCTTAAAACTATAGTGCCTAAAAAATTTAACTAAATACAATGTAATAGTTATTTTCAACACATTTGTTCGTAACGTGCCTCTTATTGTGCCTCTTTTAGGCTCATAATCCTGGGTATTAAACACGCGTGTTTTATAACATTACGACACTCGTGTTATATGTTTGTATCCCGATTAAGACACGTTGGCACCTTGCAGCGAGCTGTATGTATGGACACGGCGCATTCTTAAATTGACCGGGTTATACAGGTTTGTTTTTAATTCTCGGCAAATGGATTCTTACTCGACTAAACAAATTAAATCCTTCTTGTGAATTAATTGATTATTTCTTCTTGGATATGATATAGAAACGTTTCATTTAGTAAAACTATTTACTTTTGATAACATTTTACATGAATTTATATTGAATACGAAAATATTTATTTTATTTTGTATTGACTGTTTAGAGATTTCATCTAAGCCTCGCTTTAACACCTGTGCGCGCACTGCGCGAACTTCCCGAAAAAAATCGTTGCGCGCCAATAATTACCTATAAAGGTAATTTCACAAATATTTGTAAACATTGTTTATGCGTGTTTGGTTATTATTAAAAATGTTGACTCGTGGTGAATAGACAAGTGATAAATAAAATTGACGCCACTGGCAGATTGCTTATTGTAAATATTGTATGCTATTATTTTTCTAATAGCGAATTATAGAAAAGTTCACGAAATATGTCGACGCCCTTGTTTATAAACGTCAATCGAACCTATTTTAAATTAGTTTAAATTCGTTGTTTTTATTTGTCACCTACGTTCACCCTATTTGAAGTAATTAAAAATATATATTGATGGTCAGAAAAACCTACCTTGAATTGTGTTAGGTGAGCTGTGCCTTAAAAAAACGATGACACTAGTATAATTTATTAATTTCGTCGCATTAAAATAGATAATCTTCAAATAAGAAAATCTTTTGTTTGAATTACCAAACCAGAAATTTGCCAACGCCGACCCTAACATTTACCAAAATATCCTCTCATTATACTGACGTCAGAATATATTCTATACCGTCATCTTTATTAAGCTACTTATTAAAGAAAAACAAATGTTTGAAATCTTTTTTTTTGTATTTAGTGTAAGTTTCGCAAGTTATCATCACGAGACCAAATCATGCCGATTATCAAAACTTTTGGATCACCCCTCGTAATACATGCATGTATTAATACATATAAACCCGTGCGAAGCCGGGGCGGGTCGCTAGTTTCTTGATAAATGACAAACATCAATTAATGCTAAGTGAGGACAAATAACAAAGAGCGACAAATAACATTTCATAAGTAGGTGTACCTACGGGAAAATAATGCTACAGAGTAAGTAGACATACAACCGGCGTAAACTCCACCGCCGCCTCGAAGTACTTCTGATAACTAACTGTGCATATCATACAACTTTCGTATTTACCACCTCTATTTGTCTTTGTAAAACTTTTTCTTGTCGATATGATGACAATTTTGAGATACTTAGCATGAATCTAATAGTTGTATGATTGCGCTTGTAGAATTCAAAATCAAAACAAAAACAGCATAAAAGCCGTCAAGGTATTCTTACTAGTTAAAATTCACACACACATAGTCCAACCAAGAGCAAAAACTATAATTTACGCAACTAAATTATTATTTAGATCGATCTAATTAAAATTTGATTTTTGTTAGTTATGGTAAGGTGTGTATTTGGGTAGATTTTTATCAGTATTAATTTAGTACAATAATACAAAGGCAGTTATACGCCGGGTGAGCTATTTCCCATAGTCCCAGAGTAATTACACGGAGCTGCTCACAAAGGGCGCGAGGCGGCGAGGTCGGAGCGGCGCGGGCGGCCGTAATGCATTGCCGATGTTCGCCGCCTCACGACTTAACGCAAGATCTCTCCAGCAAACTTTCATCAGGTAACAATTTAGTCGCTCACTGAATCCTATTACCGCAATCCGCTGACAGATATTAAAAAGCGCCGACTTTTATGTTCACGTTTATGGCAAATTTACGAAGATGTAGCGTCTCTAGTAGAAATTGGCGTTTTAACGCAAAATGAAATCAATATTTTAGAACGGTATTCGACGGTATTAGGAGCGGATTTATATGGCATTGTACATTAGTATAAGCGAATTCCTGAAGGTCGAACGTGTCCGATCTTACACACATGCGAAACACATTGAAACGCGATTAGGGTGTGAAAATGATGAACCCAATTGAGCCCGTGAATAATTATTGTATCGGCAAAACCTTCGGCACATGTATATATCCGTACGTTCTTTCAATAAAGACATACATAATACATGCAATTTAATAGAAGCCAATCAATTTCTCAAGAAAAGGCCGTTCGTGGATCCATAACTATTTACTTTTCCTCGCATAGTTTTTATTTTTTATTATAGTACAATACGTTATTTTAGTTTCATAAAGCACTTTGAGTTGAATAAGTTTAATTGAATGCGAACAGTTAGAGATTTGAATGAGCGAAGAGCGAAGTTTGCACATACGAGGCTTGCGATTAGAGTAGTTGGGGGCCGGGACGCCGACGTCGCACTCGTAACGAAGCGGTAAGGCGATATCGTCTCTACATCGATAGAAACGATCGATCTATATGTAATCTTTAAAAGCATCTCTATAAATGCTAAGACTAGGACAGAAAAACAGCAACAATTCTATAAATATGACTCATACTTCAACTGGATCGTCCACAAATTGACACTCATTCGTAACTTCCGATTTGCATACAATCGCAATGTCGACACGGGAAAGAGAAAATACTGAAGGAACGTTGCGTTTGTATCATCATCATCATATTTTCATCGTTTGTATGGTGAAAGTATTTCTGAAATCGGATGCGTACAGGTGCCTACAAACTTACAACCTCGCATCCTTTCGATCATAAAATAAAGAAACCTTCACACTTCGAATCTGATGCTGGCAAACAAATACAACGACTGGAACAAATAACCGTTGCATTTAAGTTTAGTACAATGGTTATCTCTTTGTCTCAACAAAATGATCTACTTTATGGTGAGGTTGTCTTAGTCAGGCTTGCTCCTTGCGACTGCACGAGATTGAAACTTTACCTCTGAGAGCTTTTTGTGATTTGATTCGAGAATCGCGCTATAAAACTGTCTAAAGCAGATCGTAGATCTGTTTTAAAACTTTTCCAACACTAGCTACGTATACTGCATTATCCACGCGAGTGTTAATGCAACAGTCGCAGTTAAAATAATATCCAACGTTATAAGTACTTGGGAAACATTTTGCAATGCCCGCAATGTTTGAAGAGTAAATTCACTTCGAAGTTTTAACAAGTTACAATCTGTTAAAACAGTCTCAAATTGATTCCTGCTATTAACGGTTGGAAAACTAAAAATGTAAGAGCTATGTATCGGTACGTAGACGTACGTTTACTCAAACAGATTTGTTATGCAAAATGCGCCAGCGGTGTCCTCACAAAGGTGCGTATATTCTGTATAGAAACATTCACAATATCGGAGGAGTGGTAAAAACGGCACAATAGGGAATTGGCAAAAAGCAGATTCAGATCACGGCGCTATGTAAAGCAGCGAACGAGTTAGATATTCGTTGATGGCCCCTGCGCCGTGAGTGCCGGCCCGGCCGCCGCCGCCGCGGTCCGTACTTATAATCTAATATTCGCAATTTACGAGGATCGCAGCGGCGCTCCCAGCGGACTCATAGCACTGTCATCGCCCAACATACCTGCCGCCAGCACTTACCCTGCCGTTAACTCTATTGTAGCTTTTTATTTTTACGAGGCTAATTTAACACTTTAAAGCAGATAACTGAAATTATTTCCAACAAAATTTTGTAATAAGATTTCAGCACGTTACACTGTGTAAAGGGTTGCTTCCTTTATATGTATGTTACAATTCATAATTCGCGGAGCCTGCCCAATCGTATCGATTGCGCGGGTTAAGCAATATTGGCACAGGTCGATCCTTGCATGTGTGGCCTTTTTGAGTGGTTACTAACTAAGCGCTTCTGCGGGCAAACTAAGCCGTTTTTCCCGGTTGTTGTCTATGACAGAGTTTGAGGCCTTCGGGCGGCTTCAGAACTTCTAACAGTACAACAAATATTTATGATCATCACAAAAATACTTGCCTTTACGGGAATTTGACCCTAGGACTGTCAGACTATTTAAGGCACCCTGTAGTCAAAAAAATTGCCAATATTATACTGATTATGACTAGCTGAGGGGTAAGCGAGCGGATTTTAAACAGCACGTGATTATTATATTTATTTTATTACAGGTGAATAGGACAAAGCAACAAATGGGAATATCATCCAGTGTACCCAATTGTATTTCACATCAGTTACAAATTAGTGAACTAAAATACATTGACTCTAGGCTTTTGCATACGCACTGAGCACTGTGAAGTGCACTCTAACCCGCAGTGATAGAGCTATTATTCATACTAATTATTAGGCAAAATTGTACGGTACAGCGTCGCTAGGTACAAAAGCTCGGGTTGAATTTGCTGTGCAACGGACTCATTAATCCTGCTGAATGACATTTATTTGCGCACGGTAACTAATTGCTAGCAGCATTATCAAAATTATAATCTGAGGTGTAATTGTAAACTATTTTTGGACGAAAAATAAAAACGTGGTTATATCTCCATCTCATCTCCTACTCTATGTAGCGTGGTTAGTAGTTAGTACTTACTACGTGTTGCCAAGGGGGAAGGGATGAAAATTTTAAAATTGCTTGTTTTTTTTTGAACTAGGAATAACCTTCCTTAGCACCAGAAAAACGTTGCAGGCTTTTCAGCTGCGTCAATTATTTTTGAAAAATATAAACAGTTTCCTCACTTACGTTATGGGTTTAGGACGGCGAATGAGACAATTTCCTTGATCCGTCTCACATTACAAAAAATATTTTATCTATCCAAATATTCTAGCCGTAGTAGGTAATTCTTCCGATTTTTCTATGCGTTTAAATTCTGCCAAACTATGGTTATGGTATGAGAACGTATAAAAAAAAGTTTGATGGAGTTTAGGTATCCGTAGACAGAGTTCGAGAATGACTGATTTAAAAACACATCACCAGCGCCATCTTTTGGTATCCTGCACGGCTATCACAAGACGGCCGCGACATACTCTCGAGCTCTCTCGCACTATGCGTCTCTTTCCAAGTGGTCTAATCAAAGAGAGACGCATAGTGCGAGAGAGCTCGAGAGTATGTCGCGGACGTCTTGTACCCGTGCAGTGGCGACAAGGATTCTTCGCTAATGTATCCAGTGGCTTTGAGGACAGATTAAACAAAAATATACGAACCGATTTTATTGCAACTTTCCAATATTGTTGTTTATACCTCAGAGTTAGCGGGCCGTTTTTTTAGATATAATTACTTCAGAGGGTGGAATAAGGAACTAAAGATTGTATGGGACTTACATTTTTTTTTTAAATAGAAACTTGAAACTTCGTAGATTGATTTTATATCAAAATATTAGAAAACTAATATCTGCGTTTTTGAAAATTCATTCCCTAAGGGGTCAAATGGCGTTTGAGAATTTGTATGAAAAAAAAACGGTCACCCATCCAAATATTGACCTCACTCGACGTTGCTTAACTTTGGTGATTGTTGCGAAGTGTTCATCGCTATTAGACTACATATCTTAGGCAAGTAGTTTCTGAAGGTTACATTATCTTTTAATGATTTTTATAATTACAATATCAGTGTTTTTATAGTAGTTTATGTGACTGTACATAATGAAGGGCATTAAACATGAGTGTGGGTTTATGAAACGAGCTGAAGGCGAGTTTCATAATAACATCACACGAGTGCTTTAATGCCTAATTATGTACAGTTACATACACTACTTTATCTATCCACATATCATAAGCCTCCAGATACATTCAGGAGCCGCATATTATGAACGGCATCGCGGCGTTGTTTTCTGGCAGCTGTCATAGTTTATTTTTTTAATTCAGAGACAAACTAGAGTCGGATCCAACTAATCCAACTCTCATATCATTCGATATCTTACTTACGTGCGACATTTGTCAAATTTGTATGTAAATTGACAATTCATTTCGAACTAAACGTCATCTCGACAGATATTAGAATAGAGGTTAATACAAAATTCTTTATTTTTCAGAGACGTTCGAAATTTGAATGAAATAATATTATCGAAATCGATGTTATTATTTAGCAATAATAACATTTTCACAGATAAGAAATTTGTTCTAACAAAACTGTCTATTTCATAGTGGTTATAATGTGCGGTTCTTGAACGCATCATGGAGGGTTTATGATATTTGGATAGATAAAAAAAAAATGTACTGTGTAGTAGAAGGCGACATATTGTGTAGTAGATGGCGAGACCTGTCTCAATAAAATAGTATATTTTAGCAACATACTAACCTGGAATGCGTCGCAAAAGGAATGGCGATGTCGTTTACAGGGAACACCTGTCGACCTGGCCAGGCGTGAAAGAGGCAGACGCTTTAGGTCGAATATACACTGTACACGTCAGTAACTTTGAATGTTATTGTTTACGGTTGCTCCTAAATATTATTCGGGGGCCTACAGACCACTTGGATCTGAAAACTATTGACGGCCAAGAACTAGAAACTTTCCAACAAGCGTGTGAGAAATTGGGTTTGTCAGAAGATGACAACCACTGGAAAGCCACAATAGAAGAGGCTATCCTATGTCACTCAGCAGCGCAATTAAGAGAGTTATTTGCCATAATGATATGCACATGCGGTTTATCGAATCCTTTGGAACTATGGGAGAATTACAAAACTGCATTATCACTTATCAGAGGATATTTTGCACAGATTCGAAAGAATGGGACAGGTCAACAATGATCTCTGTTTAA
The DNA here is from genome assembly GCA_963854355.1 of Epinotia brunnichana. Taxonomy (NCBI): domain Eukaryota; kingdom Metazoa; phylum Arthropoda; class Insecta; order Lepidoptera; family Tortricidae; genus Epinotia; species Epinotia brunnichana. The sequence goes on along the minus strand of OY977939.1, from coordinate 14,120,396 downwards.
ATGAAGCGCTGGGCCTTATAGAAGACAAAATATTATCAATATCCGGAAAGAAACTTTCCGACTTTGGTATGCCCACGCCAGAGCGTAGAGAAGGGCTGTCAAATGCTTTGATTAGAGAGCTCAGCTACGATACCAATATATTGGACACTTACGTAAGAGAAACTGAGTCACGTCTACTACCCGAGCAAAAGGAGATATATCATAAAGTTTTACAACGAGTTGTGAGTGGGAAAAGTGGTATTTTCTTTCTTGATGCGCCGGGCGGCACAGGCAAGACTTTTTTGCTTAATTTGCTCCTCGCAAAAATTCGCAAAGACAATCATGTTGCATTAGCTGTGGCTTTCTCTGGAATCGCTGCAACATTATTAAATGGTGGCCGAACAGCACACTCAATTTTCAAGTTAGGTACCTCTTAATTTAGCAAGCGAAGAAAATCCAACTTGCAATATTAGCAAGAGTAGCGACCGCGGCGCCCTATTGCAATAGTGCAAACTGATTGTATGGGACGAATGTACGATGTCTCATAAGCAAGCTATTGAGGCGCTCGATCGTTGTCTGCAAGATATGCATAGCAATCGAATGTTAATGGGTGGTGTGGTTGTGTTACTGGCTGGTGACTTCAGGCAGACATTGCCTGTTATCGAGCGAGGCACTCCAGCAGACGAAATAAACGCATGTCTGAAAGCATCATGCGTGTGGACCAAGGTGGAAAAGTTCCATCTCACGACAAACATGCGAGTCCAGCTGTTTGATGATGTAGAATCGGGTGCGTATGCTCAAAAATTGCTCGAGATAGGCGACGGTCGATTAAAAACTGATGATGAAGGTATGATTCTATTCACCAACCAATTTTGTCATGTTGTGGATTCGGAAGACGAGCTTATTGCTCAAGTTTTTCCGAATCTGCAACAAAATATTCTGGATGAAAATTGGTTGTGTGAAAGAACCATACTGGCACCAAAAAATGAGACAGTATCAAAAATAAATAAAAAAATCTTGGAAAAAATATCAACCGAAACAACAGTGTACAACTCCATAGATACAGTAATGACATCCGACGACAGCACCAGTTACCCGGTTGAGTTCTTAAACTCTCTGGAGCTATCCGGGGTATCTTCCCACAAACTCGAATTAAAAGTAGGTGTACCCGTAATGTTAATGCGCAACTTAGAAGCACCAAAATTGTGCAATGGAACAAGATTACGGGTCACTGAATTGGGAAAATACATAGTAAAGGGCATAATCTTAACTGGTGAAGCGAAAGGAGAAGATATAATCATACTCGTACCCCGTATTCCAATTATACCTAATAACTTGCCATTTAACTTTAAACGACTACAGTTCCCTAAGTAGCGCTTTCAATGACAATTAACAAATCGCAGGGTCAAACCTTAAAAGTAGCGGGATTACATTTAGGCACGCCATGTTTTTCCCACGCCGTGTAGACACATAAATCATACAATATAGTTTATAGAAGTATATTGGAATAAGTAGCAGCGGCGAAGCAGCCAACTTATTTTTTTAGTTTCCATATTTTTGTAATCTTTTCGCTTAGGTGCTTTATTGTCTGACAATATACTAGGTAAGCAAAGTATTTTTTTTAGTTTTAATTATAAATAGCGTGAAAAAGAAAATAATCTCTAGAGGGGGTACAATAACAACAATTTGTGTAGTGAAACAAATTCTACGCGGACGAAGTCGCGGGCAAAAGCTAGTATTAAATAAATAAACACCAAGTTAAGCTGTTACTTGCAAGCAGCCAAAAATATGAACTTAAAATAATTTCTATGCGATAAATAAAAATACAAGATTGTGGATAATTTGTTTGAAATATCGAATGACAAAATTGTATCTACGAGTTACGGCACACAAGTATAGTAACAGTATTTTTGAAATTTGTCTGAGAAAAACTGCGTTTACTACTACATCGTGATTTTTAGGGTTCCGTACCCAAAGGGTAATAAAACGGGACCCTATTACTAAGACTCCTCTGGCCGTCCGTGTGGCTGTCTGTCTGTCCGTCTGTCACCAGGCTGTATCTCATGAACCGTGATAGTTAGACAGTTGAAATTTTCACAGATGATGTATTTCTGTTGCCGCTATAACAACAAATACTATAAAAACAGAATAAAATAAATATTTAAGGGGGCTCCTATACAACAAACGTGATTTTTTTGCCGTTTTTGTAACTTGGATAAAAATGTGATGAAGCCCGAAGGTTGCCATAGGAACTGTAATTAAAAGAAATGCTAACCCTTTATGAAATGGAATTTGGATTTGTTTCAAGTACCTTCGTGAATACAAATATGCAAACCAAAACACAGCCTACAATAAAAGCTTGTCTCAATAATTTATGTAATAATAATAATAATTAAAAGGCGTAGGGATGTGACGGCCCCATCGCCCACCAGATTTCTGGTGCAATCAGTCAACGTAAGGCAGCTTGTGGCGGGCTGTTAGGGAGTAGCGACCCTACGTACCTGAGTGCTCCTGGGGGTGTCCTGTGGTCAGGCTGAGCCGATCGGGTGGTTGGTTGGACAGGCCCCCCACCTCTGGCTTGCCTTAACTGGCTGTCCAGAGTGGAGTCGCAAGAGCCGTTGCTCGAGGGTAGATGTGGACACCTAAGTGGCGAGTTGGCTATATGTTTAAAGTCCAGTGCCACCTCTCTACCCCCCCAGCCTCTCTGACTGGTGTTGCCCTTAGGCCATTTTTTAATGTCGCTATTAATAGGGGCCCATCTAGCAGTTGGCGAGTCACCGTCTGCCAGAGATAAAAAATAAGACAGTTTATTAGGCAGGCGTCCGATGTTTCACCCAATAGCCCAGCCACTAGTCCATCATTTTCACCCAATAACCCGTTTTCTTTAGATTCCATCAACCAGCAATAGTCCCTATACACCACACCCCAGCGGGTGCTGTCTCTGTGTGCGTCCCATGACACGGGCGGGGACAGCATCCGCTCGGTGTACTCTTTGCATTTGATTAAATTGTCAAAAGGGCCTCTACGTGTTGGCTCAGTTGGTACTTTGTAGGTACCTAGCCCCACGCACGCCTCCCAAAGGTCCGGGACATCATTGTCCCGTGAGCGGGAAAGACATACATAGTAATTAAAATTATGTTTTATTAATTAGACTACTCTGGTTTAAGCTGTGATTTGACTGTAGAAGAAATCTGACTTATCATCTCAATGGCAGTTGATAATACCTCTTAATAAAATAAATAGGTTTAATACGAAGGATAAGTATATAGATTAGAAATAAATATGTGTATTACATTCAGTTACTTATCTCAATGGTATAAGATGCATAGGTCATTGTAGTAGATATGGTTCATATGGCTTTGACTGTCAGACACAAATTGTATAGATATTTTTGTCCCCTGTTTTGTTCACATGTACACAGATATTTGTAGGTGCGTGTTTGCCTACCCACATATACATTAGTCTCCCATTGATGTACTAATGAATGTTCACATGTTTTGATTTTTCTGATCTAATTTTCGCATGGCTATTTTTACCTTATAGATAACAAGGATATTTAAAGGTACATATTATTATTGACCTTGAAAAAAATCAAACAACCCTAGTTTATCGATGTGCCTAATGCATGATAGACTAGGGCACATTACTTTTCTGATCGTGTATGAATTAGTATGAGCCGTTCCTCCCTCATCTTCTTCCGTATAGAGCGTCAAAGGGACAAATGCAGCTCGGGCCGATATAACCTACAAAAACTGGCGATAACGAGGTTTCGTAGTACCCTATTTTCTCTTCCAATTTTTGACCAATTTTAGTTTTTCTTTCGTATTGGTTAAATTAGTTTACTGAGCGCCTGTTTATGGCGCCGACAATCAGCGAATTTCGTAGTTTTGACAGGTCTCTAATTATTAAAATAAAATTAAAAATTAGGTAAAACGAAACATAGGGATGTCAGAGTATATATTGTATGAATACAACATATTTGCTCTAATGTTATTATCCAGGGAGAAAACGGGGGATTACGTTTGTATGGAGAAATGGCCACCCGCGCATGGTCTTAATAAGCATGCCAGTGACACCATTTCCATCATTCCTTCAATAGAATATTTAAAATGCTGGTCAATGGCATCCTAAAAAACACGGCGAACATTGGTACCGTATCCCAAGTATTAGCGTAGGCACTAGTTTTTGCGGAAGCAATTGGCATCAGACCAAACCTGACCTTTAACACATTCACTGCTAAGCTACGTTCCTAGCTACGCCGTAGTCCGTAGCAGCTTAACACATTCACTAGGCGGGTTCCTGGCAGTGAAAGTGATAATAAACATATGTAGCGAAAATCGCACGTAGCGCTCAGTCGCATGTATGTCGTGATTAGCGCTGAACGGGTTAATGTATAACCACCGTCGTTTTTGACTGAAATAGAAAAAAACAGATAATAAACCCCCTTAAATAAAACAAAGAGAGTCACTCATCTGTAAAAAAACGTCCTCATCACAATCAAATTACGTAACGCAACCCGGCGTGAACTTTTAAAAATGTTATTAAAAATTCGAGAGACAATACTCGCGTACACATTCGGAACAACCCAAAGTGAATGTCAACAGAACAGCACAATATAACGGCGGCCTGCGGCGACATATTTACTCAAATTTGGAACCGGGGCGTGCGGAGTCAGCAGTCTATTACGTGACCGTTAATAGCATTCAGACAGGCTGGCTATCCCAGCGAGGACGATCCTGCTCCTAAACTAAAATACCTCACACGACACAAACAAACTACCCACAGTAAATCAGAGTTAGATGCAGATTTCTCCCATCACACAGAGCCATTAAATCCGAAGAGCAAACTGACGTTGCTAACAATATTTGTGAAGTGAATGAAGGGATACAATTTAAGAAGTGTATTAATGAACGCTGTTACCTTTTACTAACAATGCGTAATAATCTGTGTACATGTTTTCGGTGAAATGGCATCAATACCAAATATTCACAAACTACGTACCTCTTTGCCGATGTAAATTACTAGTCTAATCAGTATACTCTTTATGTAGGATTTTTCAATAAAATTTCAGGGCATCAATTTAGTTCATCACTTACACTGCTCCTTCTGACACTTCAGCTCGACGCTCGTGGAACCGAATCTGATTCATAAAACTTAATAAACCTCTGTTGACTAAAATGAGTTTAGTCCTTTCCTCACAAACACATTACAAGGTGTCAGATAAAGACAAACGAAACTTTACCGGCATTTGAGCTAGAATAGATTTGATGGACGTTTATGAATAATCCCATTAATGTTTACTCTATTATTACACATATCCTCAAAAACGATTTTCACTCATAGCGGAAACAATGCTACGAGCACACGTAGCGCACGTTACGTAGCATTAGCCCCTTTAAAGGCCGACCAACCTTCGCCGTAGCAGCATTTTTTCCCTACGTAGTAAAATGAGTACCTAAAGGAAACCGATTACATTGAAAAGCCGAATCCAATTCCAGCAAATTTCGCATCATCAACAAAGTTCGCTTACTGTAGTAATGTGTTCGTTGTGCTGATGTTCAGACCCGGGGCGGGGAAAGATCTATAAATTACTGGAACGAACTCGTTCTGTGCCAGATAAAGCTACGCCGCGAAACAATGCCGACGGACGAATGCCTGCGCAAAGAGAGCCGTACATCTTTATGAACTATTCCCCCGACAGATCCCCACATCCTCTCAAAACTTTCCCATGCTCTACTTAATACATCGAGGTATTTAGTTGACTCGTCTTGCTTTGAATTTACAAAAGGTCAGTGGTATATGTGTTTGAAGTCGAATGTAAACATATCGAGCACATACCTTGATGAATGAATACCTTGGAAGTACTTTATATAATAAAATCCAAGTGATCTTGAACATACATTCAGTCACAGTACGGGAAGTTAAACTCAAAATCGTAAATTGGTTACAAAAATTATCATACAATGAGACTGAAACCCTCATTTCTAGCCATTAGTGATCCATATAGGTACCTACATAAACTCACATACACACACGCACACGCACACGCACACGCACACGCACACGCACATCTTTATTTTATTATATTCAATAAAAATCTTTAAATCTTAAAATATAGGTTGCTGAATAGATACATTTCATTTGGAAGTCACGACTATACTCAATTTGTTTCAGAATTCACGTTCAAAGGCGAACGTTTCTCAACTTCCAATAATTTAATAAAGAAAGTTTATTGGAGTTCGGGAAGCGTGCGTGGCTGGCACGCTCGCCACAAAAAGCCGAAAACTTTGATTCAATTAAAACAGAAAGTTAGAGGAAGAAGTTACGAGCGCGGCCGAAAGTGTTCGATGCGGTGACGTAAAGAGTGGAGAGTGCCGCACGGGCGCAGCAGGCGCAGGCGTCGGCGCTGCGCTGGCGCGGCGGCGGCGCCGGGCCCGCAGCTCCCGACCGCGGCGCCACATGCTTTTACCGCACTACAATCACTAAATCAAAAGTTAAACCTAATGGTTTCGCGGCTCCAGTTCGAACTTTCGCTCCACGACAAACTGTGCCCGCTTAATAAATCAAATGCAAGGCCTGGGCATTCATTCAGTGACAACCTATATAATTCGTATTCTGTTTAAAATTATTATTTTCAGTCCGTCGCGCTCTCACACACTCGTTTTTGATTAAATCTCAATTGTCATTCAACCCTTAAATCAGGGACTGATTTCGGTTACGTTTATACCGGTATGAAACCGGTATTCCATTACGGTACCGTTATGGCGTAAAGGTTATGCGCGCCGCGCGAACATAACGGTACCGTAACCGTTTTGAAATAACGGTTAGCGGTACTAGTTTGAAACGATACCGTAACCTTTATAATACCGGTATTATAAAGGTTATTGAGAAAAATAAGCGAGCTGGCACTCTACAGAGGAAGCATTGGCTATTAAACATTTAAAGACAAAAAGACAAAGCAGCAGTGCCTTTGCCGGCGGTTTGGCAACAACTCCAGGCCAAAGTCGATATATCGGTACCTTTAAAAAGCGGTTACGGTACCGGAAAAAATAACGGTACATTTATATTTCGGTAGCGAAATATAAAGGTTCCACTACCGAAACCGCTATTTGACAACCGATATGACGTCATACCGTTAAAATAGAATACCGGTATTTTTCGGTTCTGCAGTCCCTGCCTTAAATCTTGTGAGAATACATAAGCCCTGTTGTTCTTTACGGCCAATAATTTTCCGACGGTTAGGTACTCCAGTTTATTCAACAGGCCTTAATCGTTAAATGTCAATGAAACACTGGACACATTTCACAAGCAAAAAAGTTTCGGGTCCGGTGGGACGCGGCCGCGCAGCCTGCGAAAGTCACTGTAGGGAATAAGGGGTGACGAGCATTGTTATGCAAATTGAGGTCGTTATTTCGCTACGAGTGAGGAAAGAGCGCGACAGCAACCGCCCTGCCTGCCCCGACCCGCCGCCCGCGCACCGCAACGAAGACGCTTTGCATAATTGGTAATACAGTAGCTACACGGATAGAAGAGAATCAACCGTGTTTGGTGTCTACTTGCAGATTGAAAAAAGTGGCTGGTCTTAATTAAGTTATAATATGTACTTATTGTAAGTGCGTCGGTACATCATGTTACGATGAGAAAATACACACAAATATATAGCTGACCCCGCGTACTTCGTACCGCCATACAAAATGTATGAAAAAAAAAACTTTACATTTTGCATTTATTATTAGTTATTCTGCTATTCGGAGTGAAGACAAATACAACAAATCAAACATCACAAAAATCGGTTCGACCGTTCTTGAATTATAAATAGTGTAACTAACACGACTTTGTTTTATATATATATATATATAGATTTACTACCAATTGACATTAAATAGGTACCTATGTTTGACGTTGAAAGAGAGGAATTTTAAGTACATATTATTTAACATCTTACAATGTTTTTTTTTTCTGTCGGCTCTGAGCTCTGTGAGCTGTAGAAAACACGAGCCTTTATTTTTTCAATTTTTTAGGGTTCCGTAGCCAAATGGCAAAAAACGGAAACCTTATAGATTCGTCATGTCTGTCTGTCTGTCTGTCCGTCCGTATGTCACAGTCACTTTTTTCAGAAACTATAAGAGCTATACTGTTGAAACTTGGTAAGTAGATGTATTCTGTAAACCGCATTAAGATTTTCACACAAAAATATAAAAAAAAACAATAAATTTTGGGGTTCCCCATACTAAGAACTGAAACTCAAAATTTTTTTTCCATCAAACCCATACGTGTGGGATCTATGGATAGGTCTTCAAAAATTATATTGAGGTTTCTAACATCATTTTTTTTCTAAACTGAATAGTTTGCGCGAGAGACACTTCCAAAGTGGTAAAATGTGTGTCCCCCCTGTAACTTCTAAAATAAGAGAATGATAAATCTAAAAAAAATATATGATGTACATTACCATGCAAACTTTCAACGAAAATTGGTTTGAACGAGATCTAGTAAGTAGTTTTTTTTTAATACGTCATAAATCGTAGAAAGCAATTTATTTAACGGAACTCGCACTTGGCCGCTTTTTTTCTTCTTAACTTCGAAAAAGTGATTCGACAAGAAAATTCTATATAATTAACGAACCTGCTCAAAAAAATTCACGAGAATCGGTTGAGAAATGCAACCTGAGAGGAGAACAGCCGGACAGCGTGACAGCGACCGGACATACGAACGATTTTCGGCCCAAGCTGAAGCATAGAACTTCGTTCGCTTCGCTCGCTCGTTCGATTAAGGTCTAAAACCGCAAGTAATCGAATCAAATGGCTGTGCACTGCGAAGGCAGTACAGGAAGATGTAAGCTTGCGACCTTAATACCTTTAAGCGGCCTGAATTTATCGGTCCTAACTTGCGATTCGATAACGAGCAGGATTTCGAATAAGACCCTCGCTGCCTTACCAACTTTAATTGTATTTGGTAGCTGTGTGATAGTTCCTATGAACTGTCTTTACCAAATTTACGACACCGTGCACCGTAGGATTGCGGGAAAATTAGTTATTTCATGTTTTAAGTACCGTCCGTAGACCGGCCGTTCTGTATGGGTCAGAGTGTTGGGCGACCAACAAGCAGCAACTAAACAAGCTGCACACCACAGAAATGCGCATGCTACGCTGGTCAGCTGGGGTGACGCTACTGGACAAAATTCGAAATGAGTACGTAAGAGGAAGTTTCAAGGTCGCCTCGGTAATTGATAAAGTCAAAGAGAAACGCCTAAGGTGGTATGGCCGCATCCAAAGACGTCCAGATGACCACTTGGTGAAGCTTGCCCTCGACTTGCCTACCACGAAACGAAAACGTGGAAGACCACCTACTACCTGGTTGACGACGGTCGAAAAGGACCTAAAAGAGTCTCATTTAAATAAAGACGTAGCACAGGACCGTGCTAGATGGAAATTACGGACAAGGAAGGCCGACCCCAAATAAATGGGACAAGGTCTAGCAGGAAGAAGATGTTTTAAGTACCGTCTCTTTTGTAGTTTGATTCTTAAATTTATTCGTTTCTGCTTAAAGTATATTTCTTAGGATAGCTGTAACACATTCACTGCCAAGAATCGCTACGCGCTACACTCGTAGCCGATCCCGTGGTATTCCCGCTAAGTAGCGAAAAGTGGCTACGGCGCAGGCGCCCGGTAGGCGGATTTCTGGCAGTAAAAGTGCTAAATATATATTACTATACGTCACTTTGAAATAAATATTTGCAGGAAAGGCTTAGTGTGGGATAGCTTCATTTATTGTTTTCACTAAAGGTTGAATAAATCATGTATGAATTAAATGCGTAATGTAGCGTCGTCCTCATCCAGCACTTAAAACGATTGTTCTGTTATGATGAAAGTTACCTCCGGTTGTGACTAGTTAATTTCGTGCCATTACCTTTCTCGACGGAAGCCGCGTGAAGTAATGTGACACCGTCACATGACAGTCACCATATATTTCACTGTACCAGTAGTCAGCTGAAGGGACCGAGTTCATCTCGCCGACATCGCTATGTTTTATGGCGCCTGTGTAGGTACTTACACGTCGCAAAGCCTCTTTGTATTAACAGATAACATTGTAAGCACGAGAACCAAAGATATAAATAACATCCGAGCTTGTACAGTAGCGGAACGAAAAGGTTGACCAGTTTTCAAATAAATTCATTTACGCGTTGCAAGCTCATGTTACCTTTTCAAACTGTGTAACATACAAGAGTGTTGTATTGAACATTATGTTTAACTGTGTGACAACAAAGTTCAAATTTACTTAGACGAATGTTTCTTGACTATTAATAGTTAACTAAAACCTTTTTAGGGTTCCGTAGCCAAATGGCAAAAAACGGAACCCTTATAGATTCGTCATGTCTGTCTGTCTGTCTGTCCGTCCGTATGTCACAGCCACTTTTTTCCGAAACTATAAGAGCTATACTGTTGAAACTTGGTAAGTAGATGTATTCTGTAAACCGCATTAAGATTTTCACACGAAAATATAAAAAAAAACAAAAAATGTTGGGGTTCCCCATACTAAGAACTGAAACTCAAAAATGTTTTTTTCATCAAACCCAATACGTGTGGGGTGGGGTATCTATGGATAGGTCTTCAAAAATGATATTGAGGTTTCTAACATCATTTTTTTCTAAACTGAATAGTTTGCGCGAGAGACACTTCCAAAGTGGTAAAATGTGTGTCCCCCCCCCCTGTAACTTCTAAAATAAGACAATGATAAATCTAAAAAAAATATATGATGTACATGCAAACTTTCAACGAAAATTGGTTTGAACGAGATCTAGTAAGTAGTTTTTTTTTAATACGTCATAAATAGTAAAAAGCAATTTATTTAACGGAACCCTTCATGTGCGAGTCCGACTCGCACTTGGCCGCTTTTTTATTAGTTTGATCTTGCCATTACGTTGTGTCAAGTTTGATAAATGTAATCCTCTTCGCTTATGATTAAAACTATAAGGCCTTTCACAGACTGGCACAGCCTGGCCGCGGCGGTCAATAGTAAACTTGTCATTAGCTGTCAATTTTACTATGGAACGTATCCTGTGGGCCATGTAGTGAAATGAAATTCGTTATGACGATTCGTTGCCATACTCGGCCGATAAATCAGATACTGATAACGATAACTTATACTGAGCAAGCAAAAACAGATCTTAATGGTCAACCTTTTCATTCCGCGACTGTACGATTAAATATACCAAATGTACCTGAGAGCTAAGAAGAAAAGCTATTTTCATAAAGCGCTAATCGGTCCCTGCCTAAACGCTGTAGGAGATCATTTTTCAGGGTATAATCAACGTCCCTGCTAAAATGACTAAAGTTGCGGCCATCATATTCATATTTTCAGCCGAATTATCCAATATAATAAGTTTTAAAAGAGTAAGAGCCGACTTTTAAAAGGAAAAGTTGTTGGAAAGCACGTAATGGCTCATCCCACGATTCCTGCGCCCGAGGCAGAGCAAGCGGACCGGCAGCGTCAAATAAGTTTCTAATTGCTTATATTACCAAGTTATATTCGCTCTTAGAAGTAATTAAGACAGGAAGTTAAAACCGCATTCACGTATTTTAATAGTGAAAACGGACCAAGATTTTTACCTTCAGTATTCTCAACTCTTTCTACAAAATCGCTTTTAGAGTGCACGCGCGGAAACTAAAAGCACTTTGATATCTTTATAACCCACAAAGGTTTGTACCTTTAGTAGCGAAGCCCATTGAACCGAAGTGTTGAAATGCAGCCGAGTGGAAAAGTCATGAAAAATAGCGTCCCTTCTTATTGCGGCGTAAGCCTCTCGAAGCGAGGTGACAAAACGTTTGCTCGCAAGTGTTATACACGCCACGTGTGTACGCCGCGTCCGCCGGTCGACGTGCACCATCCGAACTCACATCATCACGAAAAACTGCCTAATTGGGACTAGAACTAGAGGAGGACAACTTATATTTATTTCAAGTCTTAACTACATTTAGAATAAATACTGAAAATGTTTACAAATTCAAAGCTTCAAAATTCAAGAGACTACCTTTGCAATATCTTTGTCTAACTAAAATAATGTCATTCTGAGAATGTGCGTCAAACTTTTAAGTAATGTTCTTTCAGTTTGTTGTTATATTTTCGACGTACTGTAACGAAAAGGAAATAAGAAAAGAGAAATAACGTTCTGTTATAACGGGTAGACTCTTAAATTTAAAAGATGTAAGGAAAATGTGTATGCCATTCTTGCTTTCAAGTTGGCAATAACGCCTTGGATATGGAGCGTGGTGGTGGCATTACCGGGGCCGTAAATTACGGACCTACCGCTACCGAGCGCGCTTCAGCCGCGGTCGCTATCTTGCGCGGGAATCACTCACTGTCCGACACATCTCGACTACACTTATTTAAATTCTAAATAAATGATACGAGGCAGGCAACTTATTGGCGCACTCAGTAGACCTGCATTTTAAACAGCGCGCGCTTCTAAACATATTATAAAATCATGTTGCCAGTTTCATCCACATCAAAGTTGAACTAAAATAAAACTACGCCCCAATACTCAATATATACTTAATGGTTATAATGCTGTCAAAAGGTAAAAGTTTACTTACTTTACTTAACACGGCAAAAAAATATTACGCAAGGAAAATGCAAAAGGCCAACTAAAATTCAGTGTGAAAGTTTACGAGACAGGCGCCTGAAATAAACAAACCAACAGTAAAACACCAGAGGCCAGAGTTTTGGGAAATGGGCTTATATTCTATTTCGTCACTGCGAACTAGCAGATGAGACTTTAGGGCCTTGCATGGAGCCATCAATGTTATTGGAGAACGTTCCGCTCTATGCACAATGCTATGCTGGGAGCACGTTGCATATTAATAGCAAGAGTCGAGACGCTATACAACACGCCGAGCATCTTTACGATTAGGGTTCTGCCCAAAAGCCTCGTACACACTGAACACCATATCGCATTAATATATGCCGTAACAAAACCGGCATAAATATGTGACACGTCTTAACGGCCCTAGAAATAGAGTTGTGTCAGATATTTATTCGTGTTTTGTTGGGGCAGATATTAATGCTGGTTAGTAAACTAGAATAGTCCTACATGTCCTCAAATTAACATTATACTTACGATACCTCTAAGGGTGACTAAATGTAAACCCTAATTTGTAGACTTGTCGCTAACCGCCTAGCTCCAGTTACAATGTAAAGATATTAGAATGAAATAAAGCTCAACACCTGGTAAAAACTAGCAGTAAAGGGTTACAATGAACACGGGAGGGTGTAACGGGTGTGAGTTTGTGGCCGGGGGGGCAGCGGCCGGCCGTGGCTTTCAGTGAGAACTCCTGCGAAAAGGCAAAGTTACGTGAGCCCGAAACCCTCGCCAACACGTGTACACTACATGCTACTTAACTGTAATAATAAAAGCGCGCCAAATTTTGCCAGTGCTTATGAGGACCTTGTAGCAACGCAACGCACTAAAAAGATTGAGACTTGGTTTACCTAATTCTCACTATATTGTTATGACTCGTTTAACAAAATGTTTTCACAGAACCATTCGTGTCCTGACAGAATAATCAACTAAAATAAGGTTATCTAACGAATTCACTGATGTTTAAGAGTAGGTTATAAGGTAAAGATATGTAGCCTAGAAAGGATAAGGAGAATAAAGCGGATTACGAATATTTTAGATGAGTAGGTAAATAAATACACAAAGCTACAATTTTGGTGCGGCGAGGGCGGATACAAATTAAAACATTAACAATAGGTAATTCCCTGAAGCTAACGAGCGGCTCGCGCCATTATCACCCGCCTATGAAACTGGATTATTATATTATTATCGTTTTGTGACCACCTATACAATTATCGGAAAAGTAATATTGTGTTTGTTCAGCCGAGTCATAGTCGAGTTTTATTACATTACATGCGTCTGTGAGTAATCAATTGAATGACAAACAACGATTTTGTCAAATTTAATTCAGGCCAGTTTCAATTATTCTGATTTCGCGAATTGACGTCGGGTTTTGGCATGTATATACTGATTTGTAGGTATATATTGGTATGTAGGTATATATTCTATCTAATTAGGATGGTTACATTTCGACGTGGATGTAACACGACTAATGGCTTTAAATCTGCATTTCATTGTATCCTGCGACTTATAAATCCAAGGGTTTGCTGAACCGTTAATGGAAGAAAAGAACAGAAAATTACGAAGTTCATGAAAACAAAGTGTGTTGGGCGGAGGCACTATGAGAAGGCATAAAGCGTGACGCCGTAAAGGCAACGCATTAGGCGGCCACTGCCAGAAGCTGTCCATTATCTATTCTGAGCTATTTTAATTAGCATTGCAGTAATAACAAAGCGGGGGCGAAGTTTTTGTGGCCTCTCGGGCGACGTCTGCGAGCCGTTGTCGGAGTCGGAGGCTGGCGCTGCCCGCCTCGCCTCTCCCACGCCAACAACAACTCGATAGGGAATACTTAAAACAACACCTCTCTCACTTTACTTATAAACTTATGCGTGCGCACTCCAAATATTATACATTTTTGGCAAACGGCCCGAATGTTAAATCGCCTGAGTGTTTTCAAATGGTTCTTTCGGCTCTGTTTCACTCGTTTAACGTCCTAAATGTACGGTTATAAAATATTTAATTGCATATTGCGCTTCAATAGGTTGCGTGACCATAAATGTCATACTTACTTCTATAATGTTGAAAACTTTAGCATTACGAATATATATATTAGTTAGTATATATATATTCATGTTAGTTTTTGCAGTTTTTTAAGTAGGTATCCATAACGAATGAACCGAAAGGAGTGAGGACATTTTGACCATTCGGATAAATTAATAGTGGAAACATTCTAGTGTTAAAAGAGGTTCAGATGTGTTTTTATATTTATGTCATAACATAAATGCTTACGTAATATTTATATATTACGTAAGCATTTATGTTATGACATAAATATAAACCCGTTTGCTGCAACATATTTATACACGTATAAATGTGGCACCTTGACATAGTTATGTAAATGGCGAGGCATCCAAAGAGCTCAATTACCTCCGGATATTTTAAGAAATATGAGAATTAGCCTACAGTTAGTTCGATTAATAAACATACGTAGGCAAATTCTTAATAGCTTTGAACGAAATCAAGTGTGAGAAGAATGTGGCTAAATAATGCAAGACAAAATGTAACATAGCATATAAATCATAATTTATATCCGGGCATGGAATACGAAAGGCACATTCGAGCGGAGCTCCGGTATCTCTAAACTGCATCTGCCGGGCACGATAGCCTCGCGACCGCGTCCCCGGTACCTCTTGTTTCACGCACCGACTACGACTGTAGCGCTAGAACAATACTCTGTTCTTGGCACATTTTGTGAAACCCGTCTCGTCTACCTTCCTAGTTTTATCTCCAAACCATAATTGCAAGCAGAGCTTGTTACTGCAATACCTAGTATATTTTTTTTTAAACTATATAAGATTTTAAAGAAAATATTATAGTATATATCATAACATAACTTTTTGTTAGGACATTTAGTTATTATTATACTGGACTTTGTTATTATGTTGAATATTATTGAATTGTAAATGTTGTAATGTATGTGACGTTTTTCTTTAAATATTTGCACGCCATCAGCCGGCAGAATTGTGCTGGACTATAAAATTGAAATGTAACACTTATAATGACCATGATTCAAGCAAATAAACGATCTATCTATCTATCTAAGTTGATTTTGAAAATTTAATGTATATGATTGATATAAGAGTGGGCTATGAACAAGGTAACGCCACGCAGAGGAGAGGGTATGGCTTCACGAGACATATCCCCCAGGACGACATCGACGTTATATTTCGCTATAAATTTCATCCACAGCCGCCCCTGAACTCGCTTCTTTGGGTAAATCTTTCATATAAAAAGTCCTTTGTTTTCACTGTCTTAGGTATTTCCAATCGAAGGGACACGCTGCAGCGTAACGCTTATTAAAAAAGTTTTTCTTTAAGGACTACAGTCCACGGAGCGGGCAAGGATTCCTTTGCAATTAGACGTATTCTTTTTACTTTTGTACTTTGCAATCTGGAAAGATTTCTTTATACGACAGCCAAACGTAATATCTTGCTGTTCTTGAAAATCGATACCAACGAAATACTACGCATAGGAGACGTCGGTACGTACATGTAGCGAACATTTTAATACCTAAAGTCTAGCAGATGCAACAAAAATCTAGGAAAATATTTATGTAAATACCAGTACTCTAAAATATGTAGAACGTCTTAATATTTCAAAAAAAATAATATCATATTAAAAGTTATTTTTTTATGTAATACAAAATTAAAATGTTACTTCTAATGAATACTTGAATAAAACTGCCTTAGTAATTAAATAACCTAAAAGCGCAAAATCCTAAGCAATAAAGACAGCCGCTTTGCGCAAAGAGCAACGTTGATCTTTATTATCCATCCTCGCAGTTTACAAAAGCCGGCAAAAGGAGTTAGAATAAGTATCCAATCTAAACAGGGACAGGGAGGCATTTGTCCGGCAAAATGTCGCTCGGCGGGTCAGGTGGCACACGTTGAAAGCATTGAAAGCGTTCATAAATTTGCACGGTGCGAGGGTTTACCGGACGCAGGTGGCGCAGGCACTGCAGCTACTTCAGCCTACTCCTACGACTAAGAAACGTTACACCCTCATTATTACTTTATATATTGCTAATAACATTTTACTTGCTTTTATTGAAAATATTATGCTCCTGTTTTTAGGTGGATTTACCACTTCTGACATTATTGCGAGTTCGTTTGAGATTTTCATATGGGTTTGTCCAGTCGCCATTACATACAGTCGCCATCACATACATAGGTACACTTTAGGTGTTCAAAAATATTGGCACATGCACCCTAATGCCTTGAAAATAGAGATGTGTTCCGATGTTTGTGACGTGCTTGTTTGCTCCGATGTATGTGATGGCGACTGTACATAGGTGTTCAAAAATATCGGCACATGCACCCTTAGGGTGCATGTGCCGATATTTTTGAATACAACAACACTAGTATTTTCAAGGGAAAATAGAGGTGTGTTCCGATGTTTGTGAGCTGCTTGTTTGGTCCGATGTATGTGATGGCGACTGTCCATATATTACGTCAACGTTTTTTGTCGATTTTTGACACCCCCCCCCCCCCCTATGATCATCCTGTTAATAATGTTAATTCCTTGAATGGACCCTCCTCGCTTGGCTTTGAGATTATTCTTAGTGAGAATATAAGATGAAATACAATTAATCACACCTCTAATCTCGTCTACTTTTCTTACTTTTTGAGAGTTTTATAGTAATGGGTAACTATATAAATAAATTAACAATTTTAAACACCACCTACACATCAAAACATAGCTAAGATGCATCTCGACGGACACGAGTTTCTATAATAAAATTGCGTCAGGGTTAAAACAACATGCTGAAGAGACTGGGCAAACACAAAAACAGAATTACAAAATCAAATAATAAAGAGAACCTCGTAACATGATTTATATCTTTATAACACGCGGTACCAGCATAACGGGATCAAAGTTCGTCGAAGCAGTGTTTCGAGTAGAGATGGATCGACTAACGAAGTAAACAATCGACACAGACGATCCGCGTCCGACAGACCTGCCAACAGAGCATCGGAGACAAAGACCTGACAAATCTGATTATTATATCTTGTACCACCGGACCAAACAAGATAACTGAATCAAGGGCGCGTATATATGCTATGCATATATAATGAAACTGACGTGACATGCTTAAAAATCCTCCTCATACCATAAGTTCTCAATTTAAACGACTACTAGTACGGGTTCCGTTCCACAAAAGTAAAAAATAACCCTTATTAGGATCACTTCGTTGTCCGTCTCTCTGTCAATGCCCTTTTTCTCAGGAACTCGTTGGGGTATGAAGTTAAACATAATACCAAATCCTCAAGTATTTAACCCCTTACAGCTGTAAAAAATCAAACTTCTGGGTCAGCGGAATCGAAAGATACATTCGTTTTTGCCGTATACATATATATTGATACTCGCAAAGAAATCAAAACCTACATGGAAGTTCCCGTTGATCCAGAACCATGAAATTTGGCAAGAAGCAATTTCTTATAGCACAAGTTAGGAATGATCCGAAAACCGTATATTGGTAATAGCTACATCACAAAAAAAACGATTATAAACTTATTTGCGGTTGGTACACGTAACACGACATAATGTGAATGTTCAGTGACAACATTTTCCAACGACAAAGTCTGAGTTTGTCCTTCAATTATGTGGGTTTTTTTTTGAGATTTATGAGCTTTATATACCAACAAATTTGTTCGGTATACTTAGACGGTGCGCCAGTCTGAATCGCACAAGGCCGCTTTTTTAATCCAGGTTTTATGATTGCATTTTTGACATGTTGTATATTAATAACATGACATATATGCAAGCAGGACTATATAAAGGAATGATACGGCACCCTAACAGAGATATGTGGCTCCGAGACGTTCGACATGTTTTTGAATGACTATTCCAATTTTCTGATCAAAGAGTGCCCGCGCGGTGTTCAGTTTGTCGAGGCTTTGTAACCGTCTTCTACATTCGAACATAGGCTATTTGAAAAAGCAGTTGAACGTCTGTCTCCCCAGATACGAGCATACCAATTCATGAATACCTTTAGTTTCACTTTACAAAGGTAACATTGTGCAGCGCTAGCACAAACACATACAAAGAGCGGAGGGATAGTTTTGAATTGAACAGTTTCAGTTGCCGAATATATTATCGTTAAGAACATTGCACATACTTAAAGTATTATTGCATGTCTAAAATTAACAGCGTCGTTGTAATAAATCGCTGTAGACAAAGGCAATAATGTAGAGTTCGGAATTTAATTGAATATGTCAATCCGACCATTACATTCAATGTAACGAGTATCGCAGAGATAAGCGCGTGTAGTTCGGTCAGAAGGAATAAATGAGTGAGCCACAGATTTATAGGACTCTTGGCAAGTGGGTGTGGATGAACAACAAATGGGACCCTGCGATACGCCTACTACTTTGCTCGGTAGAACAGAACGGTAAAACTAATTGGGCGAGGTTTCGCGTTTCGCCGGGATCTATCTATTATCGACTCGTATTTTTTGCGTTTGGATTTTTAGGGTTCCGTACCTCAAAAAGAAAAAAATAATCCTTATTTCTCGGGAACACGCCCGGTATCGAGTAGAAATTGATACATATACTTACATAGGTTGCAAGACTTTTAGCTGAGAAAAAATCTTACTTCTAGATCAACGTAATCAAAATATACGGCCGTAAAAAAAAACAAAAGTCGAAAAGGAATCAAAAGCTACAGGGCACTTCCCGTAGACCTAAAATCATGAAAATACAAGAAACCCGGTCTAACAACACAAGGAAAAATCCGAAGAAGGTTAATTTGCAATCATATCATCTTCATCTTCTTTTCTTCTTTAGGACCAGTCATTTTGGCACGCTTTGGGGGAGGATGATTTGATATGATGGCAATGATTATAATGATCATCTTCAAAAAAAAAAATTTTTTATCTCTAGTCTTCCGAATACAAAAAATTACATTGTTTTTCATACTATCTTAGAGAAGTCTTATGAAATACTAAACTTATTTTTACTCCTCATTAAATGGAATGGACGAACTAAGTATCTATCTACGGTATATACAAGTCAAGAATTGTCGGTCAGTCCAATTATTGTATTCTTTGCAAGAAGGGTCATGGCTTAAATCGTTCGGCGACATAGCGGTTTAACTATGTAAGTGTGAACTAGTGATAAAATCAAATGCAGGCGTTAATATGAAACAACCCTGAAGTAAAAATCGTGTATTACAAATTAAATACGATTATCATGTACTTCAGGTAAAGTATAGTTTCCAGCTGATGATATTCAATTACAGCGTTATACGACAACTTTGTTTTCTAGAGCAAAACAATAACTCGTGTCCATTAACACTTGCAGCGGCTACAGTTGCGCACGTATGAATTATTTGGGCGATGCGAGGTGTACAGGAGAGTATTTCGCATTCCGGGCGTGCGCTTGCAGAGGGCTTGGTTGGCCGCCTGTGCGCTCTCCGACCGACTACGCCGACACACAACAGTGAGCGGCGCGCCGCCTGCATTCCATTCTACTGCCTCGATACAACACCTCTTGCCGCACATTTGCGTATCTATATCCTCTGCAGCGGCGTCCCATCGTGTCACACACCACCCGAATTCACGCATATACAGATAAAAAACCATGCCTCGCCGCGCCGCCCAAAACGCGAGCGAAAAATCTGTTTCATGTTACGACGGTAGGTACGTCGTATACTAAACATGAAACAGATTTTTCGTGTCTGACGTACTATAGTTAGATACTATAGTGCGGGTACTTCTATTCGACGTTGACTGAAAGAAATCTTGATGAAATATGTAGAGGCGAACAATCGTATGGTTTGCTCCCAGGAGCAGAAGACAGGAAGAAGCGTGGCGCGTTATTTACGACTCGTGATTCCGGCGTAGCGGGGACAGTGCAGGAAATCTAGCCGACTCCTTTCTGCCGATGCATTCTTCATCCGTTTAATGTTACATTGAGCATGTCAGCTCGATGTTTACATTTAGCGTACGATGATCGCAATATAGTTTTCCTTTTATTTTAATTCACATTGAAAGTACTGTTACCAATCCCCATTCAAAATGATTGGTTTAGTCTAAATTGTAATCAAAGTTTCAGTTTACTATTACGAATTAGAATTGCGATTGAAATATCAGAAAGCCATAAGTCTAACGCTACGAAAAAGAAAATGCATTGTGGATAAATCCGGGCAAAGATTTTATTCAACTGCTCGCCTTGAAACTTGCTAATTTAAGCGAAGTATCGAAGATACATTTTTATCAGGGGAGCAAACTTGCAGGCGTTTCAGGGACATAAAACCTTACTTAGCGAGCCACAAATCCTCGTAACGCTAAGCCGAGATAAAACACTAAGCTCCCAACGAGGCGGGGCTGGAATTTTTCACCTGCGGGTGCAGCCCAGACATAATACGAGAGGGCAAGTGTGTGCCGCACGATATTACTCACACAAGAATTATGATGTTCTGTAATGAAACCCTAGCCCCGAGCCAACTTATCAACCTTTTTATATTATGGATCTTAGAAGTTTTCGTGTTTCCAAGAAAATCGCTCAATGGAGCGATGCTCGGCTCGTATAACAGGGCTATTGTAATAGAATCTGCACACCCTAACCCACGCATACTGAGACATGTTGGCATTTGAGAATGTAATAATAGGAGAATAGTTAATATCAAGTAACTGCCAAATATATTGTTGTAAACATGCTTCATTGTAAAATATTTAATTTAAGTAAGACTATGTGAGAGCGTTAAAACTTATAACGGATATGTGAGCTTGGTTGAGTAATTTCTTGAAAAATATGAAAAACCACCCAATGCAGTATTTAGATTACCGGACATTCAAACGCGAAATATACAACGTTTGATGGAGAACGTAGATTCGCAAGGCGAATGTTGTTCATGTCCAAAATAAATCCTTTCGGCTAAACCCCTTTTGTTTTTTACTCAAAAGCTTTTAGTAAACCTAATCTTGAAGCATTGCAAAACAGCTACTCCCCGGGATTAGTGGAAACCGTAATAAATTACGCGTTCGCTCGGTTCAGTCATTCAAAAGCACTTGTCGCAAGCGAAGGCGAACGCGCCGAGCGGCGGGCGTCAGCCGCCGAGATCAGCAAACAGAGAAGAGTAATAAAGCCATTAATTCCGCTTTACGTGCAAATAACATAAATCAGACTGTAGCGCCTCGCGCCGCAAGACCGCTCGGAGCGGCACGCAACGCCGCGGGTGAATTAAGCGCCTGTCATACATACGTCCTGCTCCCAGCGACGCCACGCCGCTGCGCCGTCACCAGATTAAACCAATCACCACAATATAACGCAAAAACACAACACCCCTATTTGACTAATCCCTGAAAGCTTTCGCTTTAACGAGAACGTTGTCGATAGACTAGCAATCAATGTTTAATTAATCGCCTGAGACCGGCAATAGGTACACAATGCCCGTTTGTTTTTCCTTAACAGAAATTGTAACAATCGGTAAACATTTGCGATTTTCTTTACCATTAATGGTTTTCTTTAATGTGCAGTTCGCTAAGGTTCATTGGGCCCGCTAGAGCTTAAAAAATTGTATCGACTAAAATGAAGCGAGCGCATTTCACTAGACAACAACAATAACAATATTGATGGCCATGCTTCTCCTTGCAGGCTGGACTGGTTCCGGGGATTAACGAAAATTAGATTTCAATAAGACGCTTGAGTCGAAGCGGCGAACAAATCTAAGCCAGAGCCGGGCAATGCGCAGACGGTCACGCTCCTCCCTTTAATGCAATGTCAGCAGTCCAAGCCTCACCAAGCCGGCGCCCCTACCTCCATACACACACCAGCCCAATATCTAATCCTCGCTTGCTAGATTACACTACACTACTACCTTCTACGTATATACCTGGCTCTTGATAACATGTTGTTCATGACAGCAGCAAGCTCGATTTACCTCGTACTAATAACGATATGTAGGTTGTTTCAAATACCTACCTACGAAACCTATGATGTTTTGTTAGAAAAAAGCATTATATCATTTACATTAATATTCTAGTAAGTATCCTGACTTAAAAAATGGTCCGGATTACGACCCACATAAACTTAGGTTAAAAATTGTGAAAGAAATATAGCTAACAAAAACAAGGAAAATACCCAATGGACGTTAAACATAGAGAGCTGTACTGAATAAAAAGGTCGCCTTCCAAATAAATTATTCCCCAATTCGGCCGTTCCGATTCAAATTGAAAGAGCGTCTTAGTATAGAGATTTCTCTAGCCGCGAAAGAAGAGAGAATACAAATAGGCATATAAACGGAAATGAAATGGCTTTGAAACTCGAATGAATCGGAGGACATTTTTCATGCAAAGGTAATAAATATTGTAGAAGTTAGTTACGAAATCATTCGAAATAATATTGAAACTCGTTCAATAAAATGTAAAGGGCCCTTTATTTGCGTCCATCGATTGGAATGGGCAGGAAATATTACACATCCATTAGATATTCGCACGCTATACACGTTTCCAAAAGATAGCTCGCATAATTCTCACAGGAATGCCGCGTGGCCCTACGAAACAATAGCAGATTATCAAACAAAACGACGTAAATAGGCCTCGGAATAGGAGGAATAGGGCGCGGGTTGAGGGCCCGAGGATGCCCGCGTCGCGACTCGAATGCTAGATGAGAAAACAAACAAACTCGCTTCGCGAACGGCTCTTTTGCCTTATTACTATTAATACCGTCTCAAAATTTAATAGTACTGTAACATTTAACTGCGAATTAAGTTAGTTTTAAAAATATATTTGTGTCATTGGTTTTAATAAATAAATCAATGTTAACTCTAGACACACTTTAAACCAATCAGCAATTTCTAGTTATAATCGCCCAAAACTAAATAATATTTAGTAGGTAAAACAAGAACAAGATATATATATATCGTTTCACTAAACAGAGTAACTGCCAACGTAACGTACTCCATCGACATGTACGGTACGGTACAAGTATGCACTGCCGTTCAATTTCTCGACAAAGACGACTAAGAGGAAATGTAGTTCATCCTACTGCCTAGACGATAGCATGGAAAACTTGGACCCGGGCTGCTTTGTAACAATCGACTATCGTAAGTGGCCTTTTACCTGCACACAATGTCGGTGCACGGTATTTATGGAAGGACGACTGCAATGCCGGACGTATTAAAATGCGATGATAGTTAAAACTGCGATGATAGTTAAAACGAAGCGAAATTGGTTGGAACTTATATAGGACAGCAACCTGTTTGTACTTGCTTCCAAAAAATATAACTGGCTAAAATAAGAAACAGTAGGTACGAATTATGTGACAATTCAATTATCCTTCAGTCAGAGCGACGCAATCTCACTGCGTCTCAAAACAAAGACCCTGCTAATAGTATCGCGCAGCGGATAAACAGCGCGACACCGAGTTTGTGTTGAAAAAATAAAGGCGCGACGACGCCCGAATAAATGAGAGCGGCGATAAACAGGAGGATCCGTTCCGAGCGGAGGGTCGATATCGAAATACATTATTCCCCGATCCGAGTGTTCCGATTCAAATTGAAAGAGCACCTCCAACATGAGATTTCTCAGGCGGCGAGTGGGCGCAGAATATAAATCGACGCATAACCAGAAATGGAAGGGCTGTGAATTTCCGTTTGGTGGCAAGCAGCCTCGCAGAGTTTGCTTATAATGTTGTATCACGAAACTAGAAAATGCTTTATGGGTCCAGCAGTTTAGGGGAGGCGGCCTTTGCCGTTACCGTTCTATTACTTGCAGACAAATACACTTTATCTAATGTTCTGAGGCTGGCTGTCTTCTACGTTTAAGGCACATTTGCTCGAAACTAAATCCACTGTAACGGATTATGAAATAAGTTCACGACAATTTCCTTATCGATTTCTCTGAGATACAGAGTCTGAAATATGTTTTTCATCACACATGCTCGTAAAGGGTGTATTATAGGCAGGTGTATAACACGGGCGTAAGAATATTGCAAACTCGAGTCATCAAAAGCCTCCAGCGTCGGGCTTCTGATGATAGACTCTCGTAATTTGTAATATTCAACTTACGCCCCTCGTTAAACAATGTACTTTTACAATGCACTTGGGCTGAAACTGCCATTTATATGGTTCAACATAAACACGGGAAGTGGTCTATGCCGGCACGGCTGGACCGGGCGGGACCAGCCCGTGCGGGAATGGATTTCAGGCCAAAATTCCCGCATACTGTGCGATAATGAGATTTCGTGACAATTTTATTTCCTCGCATGATGCATTGTAATATCTTGTAATACCATGGTTTGCAAACAATAAATGAATAAATTGTAATAGTACATTATGATACAAGTGAGGTATGTTGATCATTACATCAGAGGCGGAATTGTCACGCGAACCGCAGGTGAGCGTTATAATAGAGCCGAGGATATAATTATCAAAGCTCACGCGTGTCATACGACGTTTTTCAACACATTTGCGAGGAAAAAATCCTAATCATAAAATGAACATGTTACAGGCTCCTAAGTTGTTTCCTTTAGTTATTGATGACAACAGGTTTTTACTTACATATCTGTATACATCTCCAAGAATGTACAGTGGCGTCAAATCTATTTATCACTTTTCTATTCACTACGAGTCAACATTTTTAACAATAACCAAACACGCATCATCAATGTTTACAAATATTTGTGAAATTACCTATAATGGCGCGCAACAATTTTTTTTCGTGAAGTTCGCGCAGTGCGCCCGAGTGTATCCAAGAAGAAATAATCAATGAATTCACAACAAGGGTTTAATTTGTTTAGTCGAGTAAAAATCCATTTGCCGAGAATTAAAAACAAACCTGTATAACCCGGTCAATTTAAGAATGCGCCGAGTCCATACATACACCTTGCTGCAAGGTGCCAACGTGTCTTAATCAGGATATATATAAACATAACTACACGAGTGTCGTAATGTTATTAAACACGCGTGTTTTATCTAAGCCTCGCTGCGGGCGCACTGCGCGAACTTCACGAAAAAAAATTGTGTGCGCGCCATTATAGGTAATTTCACAAATATTTGTAAACATTGATAATGCGTGTTTGGTTATTGTTAAAAATGTTGACTCGTAGTGAATAGAAAAGTGATAAATATAATTGACGCCACTGTAATTCTTGGAGATGTACAAATATGTGAGTAAAAACCTGTTGTCATCAATAACTAAAGGAAACAAATTAGGAGCCTGTAACATGTTCATTTTATGAAAAGGATTTTTTTCTCGCAAATGTGTTGAAAAACGTCGTATGACACGCGTGAGCTTTGATAATTACATCCTCGGCTCTAATGATCAACATACCTCACTTGTATCATAATGTACTATTTCTTGTAACATTCTTGTACGGCGTCAACGAGGCATAAATGCCTTATGTTTATGCATGTGTTTTTACTCTATCAATTTGAATTTGAGTCTCGTAAGAGTAAAAACCTTCAGCATATAATTATATATTGAGCCTTGTAACTATTCAGACTATCAGAACAAAAGAAAACAACACAACATAGACTAATTCAATAATTCAAAAAGGATGTTGATGACGTTACCATAAAGCTGTCCGTCACGTATAGAAATTGGAAACGTAAGTTATTCTAACTCCCAACATATAGTTAAGAGTACACGGCACCCCTCATCGCGTATTCCGTCCAATTCGCAACACGCCCAGCAGATATTTACGTAACAGCCGCCTTTGCTGACTTCTGGCATCGTCTTTTACTTTACGGGTAAAGAAGTACATAGTAAGTAGGTAAAGACAAATCTTCACCAAAAAGTAAATGTTAAGTTCGTACGCCACACAGAAGTCGTATCGCAGATCGCTGAGCTTTGTGCTACGCCTCGTGTTTGTAGATCTAGCGCTGGCTACGACAGCTACGGCGTAGCACAAACTAAGCATGTAACTATACGAAATGTAATCCTATTAAATCTGGCTACACTGACAACAAGAGGTAAATGTGAGACGTACATTTCGAATTCCAATTTGATTTCAATGTGTCGCGCTTGCTTCCACGCGAGTTAACGTGTCGGAAAGAAGAGCAATGCGATTTGTATATCTCAGAATTCTCAGATTGACCCTCGGGAGGTTTCTTTTATGTTCGTCACTTCGCATCTTATTCCCTTTTCAATGTGATTTGCGTAATCGCTTCCACGTGCGTCGAGCTTAAATAAAACGAGCGAGCTAAAGACAATGAAATGTGAATCAAAAGCCATGAAAAAAATTGAAGCCAAGTACCTGCCTATATAATTAATATGTAGTAAAAGACGTTTCATGTTTAGGTAGAAATACCGGCACACTTAAACCAATAGACCATATTTCAAAGCAATGCTCTTTATTTTCATATTAATTGAAAAACCCCCGACATTTTCATTTCAAAGTTCAATATCTCAAAAACGGCTGAACCGATTTTGTTGAAACGTAGCTAAGAACCATCACGTCAGCTTTCGAATAAAAAAACCGCATTCAAACACACAGACAGACAGACACACAGACACGACAAACTTATCACACCCCTCTTTTTCCGTCGCGGGTTAAAAATACGAATTTATTAAGAATCCGCAAGGAGTCATCTTCGACGAATTTGTCATAACTGAAGATTATTTCAGAAGCTTTTCATGAATGGAGGATTTAAAATGCCGAATGGAGCGGTAGGTACGTATATTAAGCGGAGTGGTGTAGGCAGTGATGTACAAACAGACTCGCGAGGAGGGTATTTAGCCCGTTAAGGTTGATTGTGAGCGCTCGAGCCCGGAGCCGGAGGCAACGGCCGGCGCGGGCGGAGGCTCCGCGGGCGACGGGCGACGCCACTCTAACTTAATAAGTACGAGATGACGCCGTCACTGAATCAAGGTGACGCGCCTTCACAATGCCCTATTCAGATTTAAATAGCTTTACGCCCAATTGCGTTTCAATATGCCGCTAGCTCGCCGTGATAGTTATTTCATTAAACAAAGATTCTGAGAAACTTCACAGCAGGAATACCGGAGTCAATTAAGAAATTTCTAATTTTGGAGTAATCCGTTCGAGTAATTAATTTTAGAGAAAGTTTAATGATACAATGCTGTTTACTTTTTATGATTTAACTCCGACTAATTGTACCGCATAAAGCTGGGGTTAAAGGTGGAAAGGATGAAAAGCTTTTGCCGGGGTTAACTTCTAGACACTTGGAATATCTGCTAAAGTCTTGTCGGAGAACACCGCTTCCCTGTTAATCAGCGTTCCTAGAGATGCCAAGCGTAGCGTTTGTTTGAAATACTGAGTTTAACTAACTAAATTAAACCCACTCCGTCTCATACAACTACCAGAGATTGCGGTACTATATGTATAGATGTAGTATAGAGATTAGATGAATAACAGTAGGTAGGTAAAGTACTATTGTTTTTGAAGTTTTAAATTTAATATTTCACACAAGTAAAGTTGTCGTAAACATCATGGAATCAGGGAAAGGTTGAACAATGATATAACAGGTATATGAAAATGTATGGCTTTCAGACGGTCGTCTTAGTTTGCCCGCCACTATACGTAATAACAACGTCACCTGCTTAAGTTATGATTTACAGCGCCTCTTAGTAGTATCGTAAAGGCATCCAGCACACGCGTTACCATGAGAATAATAGAGCGTGACAAGTGAAGGTTAGAGGGGCACGGGGCGGCGGATGGGGCAAAGTTTGGCAATTATGGCGACCGCATGTCTGAGAACGTCGCAACACTCATTACAGAGTGAAACTCGCGCCTAGATTAAAAGTCCAAGAGACACGGGTCTCGGGGAACGGCATGGCGGTTCCGCGGTGGATGAGATGGGGATTAATGCTGACACATCTAACCGGGAACATTTCTGCGATACTTACACCGGATTACAACGGTTCAAATGGACGGAAGTAATCAACGTTCTGAAAGTGGATCAGTTGGATAACACCATAACAGCGCAACACGGTAATTCCTAATATGTGCCTCTAGACCTTCAGTAGTCACAGGTTATACGAGTAGGTATGTACATAAACCATCAGTCATTCCATTCTGCGCTTATAACGTAAAATGTTCGTGAAGTGCTATGATTTTGGGTACAAAGCGGAAAATTCCTGCTATACGCTACCGAGCTGCACTTATAACAAATTTCTTAGTCAAAGATTTTAACGTTCGATACATCTTTTAAAAGAAGAAAGGAAACACGTTACAGCCATAAGGTAAATAAAATGTCAGTCAGCTCAGTGCTAACATAGAATTGTCGTGAAAGCACTATGGTTTTTGCTACAAAATGGACAATACAACAGTAGGATGTCCAGCAAATAAACGATTGTATTAGTGCGCAGAGCTCATGACAAACATCGTGGTGAATAATTTTAACAATGTTAATTCTTAGTTATTGTATGTTCAATGGTATTGTTTTGTTTCAGTACCGATTCACGAAATTATTTATAATTAATAGCTCTACGTGAAAGCGGCCCATAGAATATTGTATTCAGTACCTGTTAATAAGTCCCTTTATATAAACGAGGCAGTTGAAGTAATTAATCCGTCCTCGGATTTAATTTAGTTTGGTGAACCCTCGACAAAAACTTTATCGACATAAGGCGCTTTGAAACAAATTATAAACTTGTAAATTAATTAATGACGCAAACGATATTTATTTTATAGCTATAATAGAATATATCTGTTAAAAATGCCCACCTGTTTTTGTTGCCCTTATTCGGTGCATGCAGGGTAAGAAATCTAAATGGGTCAGTGAGCAGAAATCGGAAACTATTAGATATATTTATAATATAAATTACCGTTAAAAAACAACTTCCGTTTTCGAATTCCGGTGAATGAAGGTTTTTGGAGAATGTCTGAATGCAGAATTTCTTCATTCTAAAATCGACGTCATAGTTCCTGAGTGCTTTCTCTACTTCGTAAAGTTACTGATTTCCCCCACTTACCGATTGAGATTGCCCACACTGTATATGTATCATCGAAACACTCTAAAAGCCTATTGTTTCTACAAGACCATTCAAGCCTGGAGAGCTAACCCAGGACTGAAACATTCCAAGGTACTTATTAGAGCCTTTAGCAAAAAGGCGTCTTCTGACGCCTTGGCGCTAAGTAGGAACCGTCTACGCATGCTGGTCAGGGTGCTTACTGGGCACTGCCGCCTAAATAAGCACATGCAAACGATAGGACTGTGTGACACAAGGCAGTGCAGATTCTGCTTTGAAGCAGAGGAGACGCCTACACACATCCTAACCGATTGCCCTTGCCTCATGCGCAGTCGTAACTCCTTCCTGGGCAAACACATCATGTGCCCGGAGGAGATCAAATTTCTTGAGTTCAACAAAATCCTGCAATTCTTCGAGTTTGCAGGACTTGACCAAGAATTGTAGTAAGTGGCGATCACAATAGATCAGCGATGGTCGCAGTGATATAAGGGCTTTGACAGCCCGAAAGCCACTACCAGAATAATAATAATAATAATCATCGAAACATACTGATTATAGCAGTGGCACTTGATATACAACTCTGCTAAGTGTGCAGAAAGTTATCTATACATCTTTTAGTGGGTACAAACTGAAGAATCAGAAGCACGTTTATAGCTTCATTAAAAGTTTATGCCTTTCAAGATTTGTTTTCCGATGCAGCTCGCGTTCAAGTTAAGCAACGAATAGAATAAGCATTCGATATTCCAGTTAAAAGAAGCTTTGTTTGAGCTCTTATCTTATCGGCTAGAATAAAAAATTAAGACCCGAGCACGGTGCTCTTCCTCTTTCATCTCTGGGTAGGATTTCTTTCATTTCAGGTTTCGCTCTCGTATCGGTCTTACAAGCTATAATTACGTAAGTTCTGCACTTCTAATGTGGCCGCTGCTTAAATCACCTTTCTTTAGATATGTAAGACTCAGGCCTCATATATCATTTTTAACTGAGATCATCAGTGATTCCAGCTAAAAATAATCACAGGAGATCAGAAATAGACGCATTTGTCTCTGTAGTGTAAATATGGACAAATGATAGCGGGATTGAATCTCATCGCAGCCCCACTTGTCAACTGGGGCACGTATTTAAGCACCGAGCGAACGCTTGCCAATTAGGGTGACGGCTTATGATGCATGTTGTTTTTGAGATAACGACCTAAATCGGAAACTTTAAAATGAAACAGTACCATGGGAATTGGGTATTTGATAACAGTGAAAATAAATTATTTTTTCATTAGCAACAGGTATACATTACGAAAATACTCGGAAAGTTTTCATTTATATTTGATATTTTAAGATTTTTAAATTCATAAAAAGTAACAATAAGGACGTTGCTTGATAATGACGTCACAACCAAGTAATCCCTACAAATTCCATACTAACGGGGCGTTTTTGACGTTTCATAAAAAGCAGCTGATTTGACTTTTGTCAAATACGAATTGGGAATGGATGAAAATTTTAGAAGTGCCTGATAATTTTTTCGTGATAGTGGAACAACCTGCTTTACCACTAGAAAAAAGTGGCAGACTTTTCAGCTGCGTCAATTATTTTTGAAAAATATAAACAGGCGGCGAATATGACACTTTGCTTGATCCATCTCATTACAAAGAAATATCTTAAAATCCGTGGTAATCTCACTGGCAATGATATTGACAGCTGCAGCAGCTATATTTGTCATTGCCCAGGGTCAGATATTTAAATTATTATGAGACGGATCTGAAAGTGTCCCATTCCCCGTCTTTAACCCAAAACGTAAGTGAGGAAACTGTTTAAATTTTTCAAAAATAATTGACGCATCTGAAAAGTCTGCAACTTTTTTCTGGAGTTAAGAGGATGGGTGGTCAGAGAGCTTTTTGAAAAACTGGTATTTGTAAAACGTATTTCCGTCGCGTTTCGCACGAATTAGGGGTGTCTCTGTAAATGTGTGCATAAATTATCAATGTGTGCGTGAGAGACCCCAGTTTTCTAATTTTTAAACTTGAAGTTTATCGAGAAGAGATCAGTAATGTCACGCGATACATTCGTCCCTTTCATTTTACTGCTGACGTCATTGAGCCTAAATCGCTTCATAAAACAATTTAGATTTTCCTTTTTATCAATTGTATGTAGGTAATGTAGGTATAGAGTAAGTTGTGACAGATAATTCAATGAAATCAAAATTAGAGTTCGATATTGGCGACTGAGTACATATTCAGTAAACGTGATGGGTATCGTAGTCTATCGTAGTTACTTTTAAGCAATACAAAACAAAGTCTTTACACGATAGCAGAGAATAATAAATGAGTAGGTATGTAGTAAGTGTTGGTGTGTTTAAATCTTACGAGTAAAACTTTTGGTCCGTCCATTTGGGCTGAAACTATGTACATAGTAATGTGTGTTTTCGATAGCCATAAAGTTCTAGGTGTAGGTTTTTTCGAAATTCTACCGTTTTTGCAACTCAAATACTTTTAAATCGTCAATTTTATGCCACACAGAAACTAAACCACATAATCAATTAAGTCCCCCTTTTGTATTTATTTGTTTTGTGCAATAAAGTTCAATGAATTCGACTGGTCACGGATGCCAGGTTCGTTATTTTTTGTACTTTAGAAATAACGGGGGAATCTTAGAGCAAATTAAGTTGCAAACTAGGATGCACAACGAGTTGTAGCACCATCCTCACTTAACAAAGGCGTACCTTTTTGACAGCAATGTGCAGCCAGGGATTGAATGTCGGTATTATTTCCATGAAATTTACCATTTTGGTGTCGATTATTATTTATTTAAACTTTATTGCACAAAAGAAAAACGTATCGTACAAAATAGTGGACTGGCGGCGTCGGTTCCGCGCTCAGTCCGCGCCGGTGGCGGCGTGCGCTGGCAGCGCCGACGTGTTATCTCCGGTTTCAGGGGCTATAGCCGGAGGAGTTAACTAAAACTAACCTGCAAACTAGGATGCACAGCGAGTTGTAGCAGCGTCCTGACGACGCCGAGATGTCCTTTATTGACCGCAATATGCAGCGGTGTTTGGCGCCGGCGGTTGCGCGCGTTCAGGTCGGCGCCGGCGGCGGCGAGGGCGCGCAACGCCGACGGCTCGTCGCCGAAGGCCGCGTGATGAGCCGCGCGGTCGCCGTCGCGGTCTTCCGCGTCCGCGTCCGCGCCCGCTTCGACCAGCGCTCGGATCACTTCCAGGTGGCCGTTTTGAGCTGCCGCCTGGGTCGTACAAATTTGAAGTCAGTATCACAAATTTAAAATGAATAAGATATGGTTTAATGCTAATAATTACACGGTTCAACTCACGTATTAAATGGCATTACCGGCGACATGTTTCTTAATTCTTCTTGGGCGTTAATAGGGAACTATACTGTAATGTTCTGCCGCCAGAGTGCACCACTAGCACAAACCGTATACCAGTAGAGGAAGATAGGGACTCGCACACATGCACAATTGAAAGTCAAATGAATGACAAGGATGCATGCATAGACAGTACCGCAAGTGGGGATGAGATATAATGTTAACTCTGCTAGTGTCGCCCCCTACGCAGAGTTTTGCGTAATGTTCCCTATTGATCAGAATGACCAATTGCAATCACAGAAACGATTATAGTCAAGCTAAAATATAAATATCGATGTACATACGTGTGGATCTAATTCTAATTGGTTTTTACGATATTATAGGATACATATAATCTCCACTTATAATAAATCTCTAAATTAAAAAAAGAATCAGCCAGTTTGAAACTAAGCTTTGCGCGGTTCGAATGTTCTCAGCATCCCATGAACGGAAAAATATGAAACATTTTATATAGGTACATTATTATTCTAGCTGCAACTTAGGATAGTTTTTATCCGACTGCGACAGTTAATTAATTTTCCGAAATATACGACTTCATTTAATTTTTCATTTATTTTTATTGAAATCAAACGCTGCTCCAACTGTCAGCTATAAGAACCGTCAAATTTTCGTCAAAATGGCGGAATTGCTTTGCCTTTCACTTATTAATAATTTAAATCCCGTCTACGATAGACCTTTACGAGACAAATGCTAAAATGTAAACCATAAAAAAATATTCGATTCTGATATGAGAACTTATATGCGCAAATGTCGTTTTATGTCGTAATTTCAATAAATGAAATCAACAAATTTGAACAATATAATTAACACGAATTTGTTTTTTTTGAATGACAATGGCACGCGCTCGGCGCATTCAGCCAAAGTACCTGCGGCGCTACCACGAAAACCGATACTCAATGTTCATATATTTGCATCCCTGTCACTCGAGTATGGTTAGTGCGATAGAGATAGAGATACCCGAATATTTTCGAATTCCGAAGTTCGTGGTTATAGCTCAGGAATCGAAAATATGGTAAATAATCATAATGTATTTTCTCGAAAAAGAATTTAAAATAAATATAGTCAAATGGAGAAAAAAACAAAGCAAGAGGTTATATAGGTAATGATTAAGTTATAAGAGTCCAAAGTTTTAAGAGGGGGTATGTTCTGTCCCTTTTCCGCAAAACGCACCTTCATATGAAACGATTGTTTTTTATTATGACGCTCGAGTATATTGACGTCACAGTCCCTCATCGTTTTCTTACTCTAACAAGCGACATTAAAACGGATGTAGCTTCATAATTT
This sequence comes from Epinotia brunnichana, assembly GCA_963854355.1. Taxonomy (NCBI): domain Eukaryota; kingdom Metazoa; phylum Arthropoda; class Insecta; order Lepidoptera; family Tortricidae; genus Epinotia; species Epinotia brunnichana. The sequence goes on along the minus strand of OY977939.1, from coordinate 14,086,219 downwards.
TTTGAGATATTTGAATGGGAGTTTCATTATCTTCTATCTATTTATACATAATAAATGCCTATGTCCTGACTGACTTATTCACTCAATCACTCACTCACTCACTCATCAACGCACAGCCGAAACTACTAATCTTAGAGAGTTGATTTTTGCACAGTATGTTGCTTTTATAACGTGGGCTAGGGATAAAAAGGGATTTTTGAAAATTCTACCCTTGAGGGGGTAAAATGGGGGTGCAAAGTTTGTATGGGAGAACCTTTTTTTTTTGAGCTATAGACTTAAACTTTGTAGAAAAATTAGTTATTAGAATACAAATGAAACACTTTCAGCGTTTTGGAAAATTCCACCCCTACGGGGGTAAAATAGGGGTGCAAGGTTTGTATGGGGGAAACATTTTTTTTTAAATAGAGACTTAAAACTTTGTAGAAAGATCAGTCATTAGAATACAAATAAAGAACTTTCAGGGTTTTAGAAAATTCTACCCCTAAAGGGGTAAAATAGAGTGCAAAGTTTGTATGGGAAAAACTACTTTTTTTTAAATAGAGACTTTATTCATTAGAATACAAATAAAGTACCTAGATTCAGTGTTTTAAAAAAATCTACCCCTAAGGGGGTAAAATAGGGGTGCAAATTTTGTATGGGGGAAACAATATTTTTTTTAAATAGAGACTTAAAACTTTGTAGAAAGATTAGTCATCAGAATACAAATTAAGTACTTTCAGCGTTTTAGAAAATTCTACCCCTAAAAATAGGGGGCTAAAATAGGGGTGCAAAGTTTGTATGTGGGAAACTATTTTTTTTAGCTAGAGTCCTAAAACTTTGTAGAAAGATTATTTAAATACAAAGAAAGTACTTTCAGCGTTTTGAAAAATTTCACCCCTAAGGGGGTAAAATAGGGTGCAAAGTTTGTATGGGAAAAACATTTTTTTTTTTTATAGAGACTTAAAATTTTGACGAAAAATTACTTATTAGAACATGAAAAATACTACATTCGGCGTTTTACAAAAATCATTCCCTAAGGGGGTTAAAAAAGGGTGCAAGGTTTGTATGGGGAACACTTTTTCTGAGCTAGACACTTAAAACTTTGTAGAAAGATTACTTATAAAAATACAAAAAAAAGACTTTCAGCGTTTTGAAAAAATCTATCCCTAAGGGGGATAAAAAGGGGTGCAAAGTTTTTATCAGGGAAAGTTTATGTTTTTGAGTTAGAGACTTGAAACTTTGTAGAATGATTACTTATTAAAATACAAAAAAAGAACACAAATCGTTTTAGAAAATTCCACCCCTAATAGGGTTAAAAAGGAGAGCAAGCTTTGCATGGGCAACACTTTTTTTTGAGTTAGACTTAAAACTTTGCAAAAAGATTACTTATTAGAATACTAAAAAAGAACTTTCAGCGTTTTAGAAAACTCCATCCCTAAGGGGATCCTTAAGATCCTTAAGAAGGGTAGCCAGTGTTGTGTGGGAAAAACTTTTTTTTTTACTAGACTTAAAACTATTCAAAATGTTACTTATTAAAATTAATAATAAAGTACTTTCAGAGTTTTAGAAAATTCCACCCCTAAGGGGGTTAAGAAAGCTTTGTATGGGCAACACTTTTTTTGAGCTAGAGACTTAAAAGTTTACGAAAAAAGTTCTTTCAGCGATTAGAAAAATTCAACCTCTAAGGCGGTTTAAAAGGGGGTTCAAATTTTAAATGGCGAGCAATAAAATTTTAAAGTGTGAGTAAGAGATTTTTAACTTCGGTCTTATTCTGTACGTTAAAAGACTACAAAACTGATTTCAGAGTTTTTCCAAATTCCATAAGAGTGTTAAAATTGGTTCAAAGTTTGAGTCTTTCAAGGCATTTTTAAAGTATGAGATTTTCTAACTTTGGTTTTAGACTGTTTGTTCACAAACTAGAAAATGAACATCAACTTTTTTTTTAATTATCCCCTAAAAGAGGGTTCAAATTTTGTATTGAGAGAAATCATTTTCTAAGACGATAAAAAGTTCTACGCGGACGAAGTCGCGGGCAACAGCTAGTCTGAGATAAATTAGAACCTATTTTTGACACCGTCACGTCATATTGACGTCTGCAGTGATGAGGCCTAGACGTATCGTTTCTCATATTTAGCGATTATTAGCAAATGGTGAATGATAAATCGAATCGATTTTAACGCCGATTTTAAAAACGCGGTGGCAGCGCGGTAAACCTGAGGTTATAGTTTATGTTTCCATATTTTTTTCTTATTATGTTTTAATTCGGTTATATATTCATCAACTTTATAGATTTCTGTCAACTTACGGATGTATCAGCTAAATCGAAACCAATGATTTGGCCACTACACTGGAATAAAATAAAAAACCGGCCATGTGCGAGTCGGACTCGCGCACGAAGGGTTCCGTACCATTATCTATAAAAATATTAATTTTATTCTGTTTTTAGTATTTGTTGTTATAGCGGCAACAGAAATACATCTTCTGTGAAAAATTCAGCCGTCAAACTATCATTGTTATTGAGATACAGCCTGGTGACAGACGGAGAGACAGGCGGACAGCGGAGTCTTAGTAATAGGGTCCCGTTTTACTCTTTGAGTACGGAACCCTAAAAAGACATGGAACGTAAGTAACTGTTTTATGGTAAATGATTATCATAAAAATGCAGAACCCAGAACTATGATAGAAAAAAAAACATATTGTTGCAGTCATAGCAGCGTATTATAGTTTTGCGTAGGTACTTGTAAACCCCTATTTTTGTTACTCGATTTTATTTATTATTTCAATGGGCCATGCGCATTTACGTTATATGGGTGTTGAGATGTGTCTAAACTAGGTTCTAATTTCTCTTAGAAAATAGTTGTGCTTTAACCGTAAACATTCTTAAAAGTAGCGACAGCGGTTCCGGAACAAAATTGATCATGCCAGCTCATCTTTTTTTTTCATTTTAATAACACCACTAGCTTACAATTTGGTACCTACAAGCTTTACCAACTATACTTTTTGTCGCAGTCATCCTCGTCGAGCGGGTTCCAATGATCACATACACGAAGAGTTTATCTTGCATAGTTTAGGAGCCACCACCAACCACCTCCTGTCTCCATTATCAGACCAGCATAATAGTACGATAATATTGCATTGTCATTTGCCTTACATACGTGTACAAAACTTCAACTCGATTGGACCTCGGGGGGTTGGTCAAATTAGACTTGCAAGATTTGACCTAAACAAACGTACACTGCCAGTTAGATAAAGGCTTGTAAAAACGTGAAATGTAAACATTGTATAGGTAACAGTCTTGCCAACATGTACATGACGAGCGGTGTACTTTGTAGCATGAACTCGTTAAGCATTGTTACGAACTAACAAGTGGAAAAAGAAAGAACTGGCACAAAATTACCGCTTTAGAGCTTAGCATCTCGTAAACGCAACATAGTAACAAGATAGTTCCACGACGTCGACGCGACGGTTTTATGTCAACGACAGTGTACGAGACATGCACTTGTTGAGTTGCATACAATAAAGTCCTGATTACCCTTGTAAACAGCTAATGTGACAACTTTTCTCCATGTTGAGTATAACACGTAATAAAGCCAGTAACGCGTGCGGTTATACTACTATGTATTGTTAACTGTTAGAACTGGAAGGTATAAATAATTTGTTACTATACGGTTACTACTACTCAGTGCCGGGTTAGAAATTGCATTGGATTAGAAAGGCAGTTAGGGCATCAATTAGTCTTAATTCGGCAGTGTGGCTAGTACTGGATGAGTTTGTTGCGGATGCTTATCGTGAATTTTGGTCGAACGTGATGTAGATTTATTAATTGAGTAGGTACTGTTATATAAGTGCGTGTTGTTAGGGGTTTCCGTCGAACAAATACTTCACTTTCGGATACCGGCGCCATCTTTTAGTGTGTTGTTAGGCATGTCCCCTGTATTCCAAAACTGCCGGGAGACAAACTCTAAGGAGTCTGTTTCCCCTGTAATGACGTCATCGGAAACGCCGCGGCCGCGCTTGGAAAAGTGTCAATTACACCCAAACCATGCAACGTACATACATGTGGGGTACCAAATGAAAGCGGACTAAATTGTCAATAGTTCATTCATACATTATATTTCAATATATACGCTAGTTTAAGTAATGGTAGCAAAAGTATAAAAAAAAAGAAAGAAAAATCTAAGGACTTTCAGACTATGCGGCAAAACTAGAAAAGATACACGAATGTAATGTATGACACAAATGATAAATAGTATTTCAGCTTCACATTTAAGTTTTTTTATTTTAAGACAAGAGCAAAATTGGGAAAATTGTGCACAAAAAACCAACAACGCAAAGCCAGTTTTCCCTACAAGATTAATTTTATAAAAATTACTTTTTTACAGAAACCAGCACGAACTTTTAAGTGAAAAGCCTGCTAACATTAGATTTCCGGGAATTTAAATTGCTCTGAAAAGTATCAATATATTCAATTAGAATGTTAGAACGAGTTATAGCACATTTTATTAGCTTCCATATGATATCACATTTGCATTCAGAAAGTACATAGTTTGGGTTTAATTTAGACTTTTCAAAAAGCGGGAGCGGGGGGCTTTTCACTTTTCTGGTCTACTATTTTGCAAATACCACTTAAAATTAAAGATATATGGAATCCTAATGTTGGCAAGAATTATAGCATATTTGTTTAGCTTTTACATGATATAACACACGTTTATATACAGGGTGGAAATAAGGGCAGCTACTAGATCCCTTGCCGCTACGCAAAAATGGCATTAGGATTTCATTCCTAACTTTTTAAGTGATGACAATCTACATTCACAGATTTTTGAAAAAAAGTACAGTCAGCGAGAAAATCATCAATTTTGACGAAATTTTTTTTAATGCCATTCGATCCCATTCCTATTAAGGATCAAAATACTCTTTGGGACCGACAAAGGTTTGACTACTAGAACGCCCAGAAATCAAAGAAAACTTTTTCCATACAGTTAGTATGGGAATCCCAAAGTGCAAGTAGTCCTTTAGTTAGACGATCATCAAATCGTATGGAGACGGACATAACTTCATTTAGATTAGAAGTAAGAAAATTCATTCCTTTGTTAAAAAAAAACTAACGTATTTACACCCGTATTCATAAACGTTACTATGTGGACAGTACTCACAAGCGGACACGGACAGGTGCTGTAAAACCCTTACCTTAGTCAATTTTAAATTTCGAACAAAAAATCTGAATACGGATGTTAGTATTCTTTTTACAAACTTTTTACAGAATAAAGCTGGCCGTCATTGAATAAAACCAGAATTATTCTTTTTTTAACCAAGGAATGAATTCTCTCTTTTTTAATCTAAAGAAGTTATCTCCGTCTCCATACAATTTGATGGTCGTCTAACTAATAGACTACTTGCACTTTGGGATTCCCATACTACGCGTAACTGTATGGAAAAAGTTTTCTTTGATTTCTGGGCGTTCTAGTAGTCAAAAAAAAATTCGTCAAAATTGCTGAGTTTCTCGCTGACTGTACTTTTTTTCAAAAATCTGTGAATGTAGATTGTCATCACTTAAAAAGTTAGGAATGAAATCCCGATGCTATTTTCGCGTGGCGGCAAGGGATCTAGTAGCTGCCCTTACTGCCCCGTTTTAACTTTCCACCCTGTATATTTCATGGTTCAGGTAAAATTCCCACTTTTCAAAAAGCCCCCGCGGCAATGAAGATTATGTCATTCATTACTAATGAACTAGACATTCCAGAGACTGTCTCTTTGCAGTTTTGCGGTGCACATAACATATTTAAGAACATACTAAAAGTTGTTTCTAGAAAACAGTAATTTCGATCAAATTAATCTTGTAGGGAAAACTCGCGTTGCGTTGTCGGTTTTTTGAGCACAATTTTCCCAATTTTGCTCTTCTCTTAAAATAAAAAACTTTTTCTACTCCTGTACCGTTATCTGTCATTTATATAGGCTGTAGCTCAAATACAATGACACCACTAATAAGTCATCGCAAAACTCTATGCTCTATGGCCCAAAAACGCACTATTTAGAGTACTTTTTTGGTTCATACATTTTTCATAAAAGCACTGTTTAACTTTTTTTTAAATCGGCCGCTAATGCCGCTATATTGCAGTGGTGCCAACTTCATAAACAAATATTTCGAAATAAAAGTATTTATTTACGATTTAACATTTGTATATTATACATTATTTACTACAATAATAATAAATCATCATCTATTGTGTGTTAAATTACATGTTTTATAAATTCTTGGTATTATTTATAAAAATAGTTCGAATTCGGTCCGGGTCCGAATTCGGTTTGGTTCGGATGGCAAGTGCAAACAAATTAAAAAAAAACAAACCATAAGCAAGAGCTGTCACATTTCCGATTTCCCACCAAAATACAGTTCAAAATGAAAAGACGAAAGATGATAAACTATTAATCCTAAACTATTAAGATTTTATTCGTGTTTGTGAAGACAAAAGTGTGCGTTCCTTTTAACATGGTCGAAGAAATTAATAACTGCACTCCTGAAGAAATTGCGTGAGTAGCAAAAGTACGAATAGAAAACTTGCTGCCTGAAAAGTTTAACTATTCTTTAGTCTGCTATTTATTTAAAATTTGTCGTAGAAAAAGTATTGTATGCAACGGTGTATAACTGGTCTAAAAACGCTCGTGGCGTCTTTAATTGCGATGCTCGCCAAGGCTCGCATCGCAACCCACGCCACTCGCCTTTTAAGACCCTTCTTATACAACAGTTGCATAAAATACTATAAATGTAAAGCTGAAATACTATTTTGTCGACTCCTATACCGTTATCTGTCATTTATATAGGCTTTAGCTCAAATACAATGACACCACTAATAAGTCGTCGAAAAACTCTATGCTCTATGGACCAAAAACGCACTGTTTAGCGTACTTTTTTGGTTCATAAATTTTTCATAAAAGCACTGTTTAACTTTTTTTTTATCGGCCGCTTTATTGCAGTGGTGTTCAACTTCACACACAAATATTTCGAAATAAAAGTATTTATTTACGATTTACCATTTGTATATCATAAATTATTTACTACGATAATAATAAATCATCATCTATTGTGTGTTAAATTACATGTTTTATAAATTCTTGGTATTATTTATGAAAATAAACAGTTCGAATTCGGTCCGGGTCCGGATTCAGTTTGGTTCGGATGGCAAGTGCAAACAAATTAAAAACAAAACAAACCATAAACAAGAAGTGTCATATTTTCCTATTTCCCACCAATGTGTATATATATAGTTCAAAATAAAAAAAATGAAAGATGATAAACTATTAGTCCTAGACTATTAAGATTTTATTCGTGTTTGTGAAGACAAAAGTGTACGTTCCTTTTAAAATGGTCGAAGAAATTAATAACTGCACTCCTGAAGAAAGTGAGTAGCAAAAGTATGAATAGAAAACTTGCTGCCCGAAAAGGCTAACTATTTTGTAGTCTGCTATTTATTTAAAATTTGTCGTAGACAAAATTATTGTATGCAACGGTGTATAACTGGTCTAAAAACGCTCGTGGCGTCTTTAATTGCGATGCTCGCCAAGGCTCGCATCGCAAGTATCGCAACCCACGCCACTCGCGTTTAAAGACCCTTCTTATACAACAGTTGCATAAGATACTATATCATTTGTGTCATACATTACATTCGTGTATCTTTTCTAGTTTTGCCGCATAGTCTGAAAGTCCTTAGATTTTTCTTTGATTTTTTTATACTTTTGCTAATAGTACTTGAACTAGCGTATATATTGAAATATAATGCATGAAATAACTATTGACAATTTGTTCCGCTTTTATTTGGTACCCCACATGTATGTACGTTGCATGGTTTGGGTGTAATTGACACTTTACCAAGCGCGGCCGCGTCGTTTTTGATGACATCATTACAGGGGAGACAGACTCCTTAGAGATTGCCTCCCGGCAGTTTTGGAATCCAGGGGACATGCCTAACAACACACTAAAATATAGCGCCGGTATCCGAAAGTGAAGTATTTGTTCGACGGAATCCCATTTAATGTAAAAATTAACAATTTATTCAGCGTTTATTTGGTACCCCACATGTGTACATGTACGTTGCATGGTTTGGGTGTAATTTACACTTTTCCAAGCGCGGCCGCTGATGACGTCATTACACGGGAGACCGACTCCTCAGTTACTTTCACCCGGCAGTTTCTGAATCCAGGGGACAAGCCTAACAACATACTATAATATGGCGCTGGTATCCGAAAGGAAATATTTCCTCCTAACAACAAGTACTATATTACTACTGTACTAATATTTTCTCCAGACCTTTCGTTTTGAGTAAATATTATATTTTAAAGGAATTTTTTTATGCTATGATAACTAATCATGTCTGTAATTATATTTATTTAATATGATAAGTTCCGTCTCTTGTCAACTTGGAACGAACGGTAAGGCTTACAGTTAGCTAGACCTAGAGCACTGTTGTTGTTTCACGTTGCACCGAAGACTCATAGACCTAATTTAATTGACTAAAATCTTGACTAAACAAGTTAGTTGACGTTTTGTTCTTCACTCTATATCGTCGGGTGACAAGCAAAAGTCACTACCAAAACTGTCACTGTTCTTCAAAACCTTGTATCTCGGTACGTAGTCGATATCGAGATACGACCTTTAATTTAAGTAGGTATTTGTTACTTAGTGAGTTTTGCTTGTCACCCGTCGATATATTCTGACGGATGCTTCTCGCTCGTGTCTCCCATCGCGGTACTCGAACAGCCTCAGGAGCGACGATAAGTTACCTGCAGCTCGGTGTGTCCACCGAACAAGCCTTGACGTCTGTGAGCAAATCAGATCGCACGAGTATGGCTAAGGGCCGATTCAAACCAGAATGGCAGCGGCCGGCAGCAGCAGGCTCGCGTTCGTCGCCTTTTATCTACATACTTAAAGACCAGTATCGCTTGAAATGGTCGCGCGGCTGCTAGCGGCGCCGCAGGTAGAACAGCCGACAAGACGCGCGTGGCCGCGAGGATGCTCGCATCACCGCGGGCGGCCGCGCGATCTTTTCAAGCGATACTGGTCTTTTAAGTAATTAATGTAGATAAAGTTTAAAATTATTTCACACTTAAAGTGCTGGCCGCGCCACTGCCGGCCGCTGCCATTTCGGTCTGAATCGGCCGTAAGGCTTGAGTGCCCACTCGAAAGGAGACCTTGCGGCGAAGCGGCGGTGTTCAACCTTTTCAGCGCCAAAGGCGGATATATGCGCACTATACGTATATATATATATATATAGGTTGACCACCAATAACGGATATATCCGTCGCGAGAATGCACCGGAAAAACTATTATTTTCTTGATAGTACTACATTGGATATAGAGGAGTTTTCCGATGCATTATATTTATTAAATATTCTTCCGATTTTAAGGAATTTGTTAGAAGTTTATTGTGTAACCAGTTTTGTTTGAAATATTGCAAAAGACGGATTTGGCGTGTGAATGACAACTTTTAAGTTTAGTATGGCGCTGAAAAGGTTTACACGAACGCTGCGCGGCCCGCCCCGCTGCGCGTTCCAGCGGAGCGGGCACTCAAACCGTACACTACGAGTAAGTCCGTGCAGCGCGCCGCATCGCCGTTATTTAGTCGCTACCTTCAGCAGCTCCTTGCTCGCGTTCACCGACACACATCTCGAATAGCCTCCGAAGGACCGACAAGCTACCTGCAGCGCAGTATGTCCGCCGAACACGCCGTTGACGTCAGCGGGCGCGTCAGACCGCGCGAGTATGTCCGCGCAGCGCGCTGCGTCCCCGTTAGTCGCCGCCTTCACCAGCTCCTCGCTCGCGTTCACCGACACACATCTCGAATAGCCTCCGAAGGACCGACAAGCTACCTGCAGCGCAGTATGTCCGCCGAACACGCCGTTGACGTCAGCGGGCGCGTCAGACCGCGCGAGTATGTCCGCGCAGCGCGCTGCGTCCCCGTTAGTCGCCGCCTTCAGCAGCTCCTCGCTCGCGTTCACCGACACACATCTCGAATAGCCTCCGAAGGACCGACAAGCTACCTGCAGCGCAGTATGTCCGCCGAACACGCCGTTGACGTCAGCGGGCGCGTCAGACCGCGCGAGTATGTCCGCGCAGCGCGCTGCGTCCCCGTTAGTCGCCGCCTTCACCAGCTCCTCGCTCGCGTTCACCGACACACATCTCGAATAGCCTCCGAAGGACCGACAAGCTACCTGCAGCGCAGTATGTCCGCCGAACACGCCGTTGACGTCAGCGGGCGCGTCAGACCGCGCGAGTATGTCCGCGCAGCGCGCTGCGTCCTCGTTAGTCGCCGCCTTCACCAGCTCCTCGCTCGCGTTCACCGACACACATCTCGAATAGCCTCCGAAGGACCGACAAGCTACCTGCAGCGCAGTATGTCCGCCGAACACGCCGTTGACGTCAGCGGGCGCGTCAGACCGCGCGAGTATGTCCGCGCAGCGCGCTGCGTCCCCGTTAGTCGCCGCCTTCACCAGCTCCTCGCTCGCGTTCACCGACACACATCTCGAATAGCCTCCGAAGGACCGACAAGCTACCTGCAGCGCAGTATGTCCGCCGAACACGCCGTTGACGTCAGCGGGCGCGTCAGACCGCGCGAGTATGTCCGCGCAGCGCGCTGCGTCCCCGTTAGTCGCCGCCTTCAGCAGCTCCTCGCTCGCGTTCACCGACACACATCTCGAATAGCCTCCGAAGGACCGACAAGCTACCTGCAGCGCAGTATGTCCGCCGAACACGCCGTTGACGTCAGCGGGCGCGTCAGACCGCGCGAGTATGTCCGCGCAGCGCGCTGCGTCCCCGTTAGTCGCCGCCTTCACCAGCTCCTCGCTCGCGTTCACCGACACACATCTCGAATAGCCTCCGAAGGACCGACAAGCTACCTGCAGCGCAGTATGTCCGCCGAACACGCCGTTGACGTCAGCGGGCGCGTCAGACCGCGCGAGTATGTCCGCGCAGCGCGCTGCGTCCTCGTTAGTCGCCGCCTTCACCAGCTCCTCGCTCGCGTTCACCGACACACATCTCGAATAGCCTCCGAAGGACCGACAAGCTACCTGCAGCGCAGTATGTCCGCCGAACACGCCGTTGACGTCAGCGGGCGCGTCAGACCGCGCGAGTATGTCCGCGCAGCGCGCTGCGTCCCCGTTAGTCGCCGCCTTCACCAGCTCCTCGCTCGCGTTCACCGACACACATCTCGAATAGCCTCCGAAGGACCGACAAGCTACCTGCAGCGCAGTATGTCCGCCGAACACGCCGTTGACGTCAGCGGGCGCGTCAGACCGCGCGAGTATGTCCGCGCAGCGCGCTGCGTCCCCGTTAGTCGCCGCCTTCACCAGCTCCTCGCTCGCGTTCACCGACACACATCTCGAATAGCCTCCGAAGGACCGACAAGCTACCTGCAGCGCAGTATGTCCGCCGAACACGCCGTTGACGTCAGCGGGCGCGTCAGACCACGCGAGTATGTCCGCGCAGCGCGCTGCGTCCCCGTTAGTCGCCGCCTTCACCAGCTCCTCGCTCGCGTTCACCGACACACATCTCGAATAGCCTCCGAAGGACCGACAAGCTACCTGCAGCGCAGTATGTCCGCCGAACACGCCGTTGACGTCAGCGGGCGCGTCAGACCGCACGAGTATGTCCGCGCAGCGCGCTGCGTCCCCGTTAGTCGCCGCCTTCACCAGCTCCTCGCTCGCGTTCACCGACACACATCTCGAATAGCCTCCGAAGGACCGACCAGCTACCTGCAGCGCAGTATGTCCGCCGAACACGCCGTTGACGTCAGCGGGCGCGTCAGACCGCGCGAGTATGTCCGCGCAGCGCGCTGCGTCCCCGTTAGTCGCCGCCTTCACCAGCTCCTCGCTCGCGTTCACCGACACACATCTCGAATAGCCTCCGAAGGACCGACAAGCTACCTGCAGCGCAGTATGTCCGCCGAACACGCCGTTGACGTCAGCGGGCGCGTCAGACCGCGCGAGTATGTCCGCGCAGCGCGCTGCGTCCCCGTTAGTCGCCGCCTTCACCAGCTCCTCGCTCGCGTTCACCGACACACATCTCGAATAGCCTCCGAAGGACCGACAAGCTACCTGCAGCGCAGTATGTCCGCCGAACACGCCGTTGACGTCAGCGGGCGCGTCAGACCGCGCGAGTATGTCCGCGCAGCGCGCTGCGTCCCCGTTAGTCGCCGCCTTCACCAGCTCCTCGCTCGCGTTCACCGACACACATCTCGAATAGCCTCCGAAGGACCGACAAGCTACCTGCAGCGCAGTATGTCCGCCGAACACGCCGTTGACGTCAGCGGGCGCGTCAGACCGCACGAGTATGTCCGCGCAGCGCGCTGCGTCCCCGTTAGTCGCCGCCTTCACCAGCTCCTCGCTCGCGTTCACCGACACACATCTCGAATAGCCTCCGAAGGACCGACAAGCTACCTGCAGCGCAGTATGTCCGCCGAACACGCCGTTGACGTCAGCGGGCGCGTCAGACCGCGCGAGTATGTCCGCGCAGCGCGCTGCGTCCCCGTTAGTCGCCGCCTTCACCAGCTCCTCGCTCGCGTTCACCGACACACATCTCGAATAGCCTCCGAAGGACCGACAAGCTACCTGCAGCGCAGTATGTCCGCCGAACACGCCGTTGACGTCAGCGGGCGCGTCAGACCGCGCGAGTATGTCCGCGCAGCGCGCTGCGTCCCCGTTAGTCGCCACCTTCACCAGCTCCTCGCTCGCGTTCACCGACACACATCTCGAATAGCCTCCGAAGGACCGACAAGCTACCTGCAGCGCAGTATGTCCGCCGAACACGCCGTTGACGTCAGCGGGCGCGTCAGACCGCGCGAGTATGTCCGCGCAGCGCGCTGCGTCCCCGTTAGTCGCCGCCTTCACCAGCTCCTCGCTCGCGTTCACCGACACACATCTCGAATAGCCTCCGAAGGACCGACAAGCTACCTGCAGCGCAGTATGTCCGCCGAACACGCCGTTGACGTCAGCGGGCGCGTCAGACCGCACGAGTATGTCCGCGCAGCGCGCTGCGTCCCCGTTAGTCGCCGCCTTCACCAGCTCCTCGCTCGCGTTCACCGACACACATCTCGAATAGCCTCCGAAGGACCGACAAGCTACCTGCAGCGCAGTATGTCCGCCGAACACGCCGTTGACGTCAGCGGGCGCGTCAGACCGCACGAGTATGTCCGCGCAGCGCGCTGCGTCCCCGTTAGTCGCCGCCTTCACCAGCTCCTCGCTCGCGTTCACCGACACACATCTCGAATAGCCTCCGAAGGACCGACAAGCTACCTGCAGCGCAGTATGTCCGCCGAACACGCCGTTGACGTCAGCGGGCGCGTCAGACGGCGCGAGTATGTCCGCGCAGCGCGCTGCGTCCCCGTTAGTCGCCGCCTTCACCAGCTCCTCGCTCGCGTTCACCGACACACATCTCGAATAGCCTCCGAAGGACCGACAAGCTACCTGCAGCGCAGTATGTCCGCCGAACACGCCGTTGACGTCAGCGGGCGCGTCAGACCGCGCGAGTATGTCCGCGCAGCGCGCTGCGTCCCCGTTAGTCGCCGCCTTCAGCAGCTCCTCGCTCGCGTTCACCGACACACATCTCGAATAGCCTCCGAAGGACCGACAAGCTACCTGCAGAGCAGTATGTCCGCCGAACACGCCGTTGACGTCAGCGGGCGCGTCAGACCGCGCGAGTATGTCCGCGCAGCGCGCTGCGTCCCCGTTAGTCGCCGCCTTCAGCAGCTCCTCGCTCGCGTTCACCGACACACATCTCGAATAGCCTCCGAAGGACCGACAAGCTACCTGCAGAGCAGTATGTCCGCCGAACACGCCGTTGACGTCAGCGGGCGCGTCAGACCGCGCGAGTATGTCCGCGCAGCGCGCTGCGTCCCCGTTAGTCGCCGCCTTCACCAGCTCCTCGCTCGTGTCCCCTGTCACGTGCGTCTCGAATAGCTTCTTTAGGAGCGCCGACAGGCGCTCGCCTGAATAATAAATATGTTACATAGAGATTTCATATTGCACAGACACAAAGTACATCCTTCCTACGAGTGTCTGAATTAAAATCCACAATGCGGGGCATGATTTTTCACGCAGTTGGTCTTAACATAACCTTACAAATAATCAACAAATTTGTACAATCCTACCACGAGCGTGTCAAGGGAGCTTCGCGACTCGGGGCTTTCATTTCAGTGTAGATTCACCCGTCTATCAAGCGCGACCTTCCTTAACCTTCTCACAAGTAATCTATAAAGTAAGTATTTTAATATATTTTTCTCAAAAATGGCCCGCAAAGTGAACATAACTCGCTACATATTGGAAGGTAAAGTTTACAGTTTAAGGCCAAATTAAAATTAAAAAATAAAAAACATTGCAGGCCGCCTGGAATGTTACATATAAATTCCTTTATTTGTCGAGTACCAAACTTTTTAAAAAGTAGAAACAGGCATATAAAACACGGCACAGGTCATATTCAGCCAAATCAACTCGTATTTTTCTGTTGCAAACGCGACATTTTTGTATGAGTCTCAAATTGTTTGCGTTTTTCGGTGGAAAAATACACTTGTGATTCTGTTCAAAAATATATTATGACGTTTAATTTTATGTAATTTGCAGTATCCTCAATTTGTATTTAATAATAAAGCTTGATTTCAATTTAGTCTTTTTTATTCTCCCATTTTTGAGAAAAGCACTATATTAGCCTCAGCCGGAATGGCAATTGCAGGCTTCATATTATAATTAACAAATACTCAGCCTGCAATTGGCTCCTTCCCGGCCACGGCAATAATGTACTATTTCATCACACTTGCTCATAAATGGTGTTATTCCATGCCTGTATACAGAAGGACAATGGCCTAAATTGTTCCCGCGGGAATAATTTGTACATTTTTGAGATATGTTTTTTTGTATATAAACACCAATATATGTTCCAACAAGTCCAATCAATGTCTTCTAGGACAGTAAGATCACAATATACGCAAAAATTGTACAAGCCCTATGCGAGACTGAAACTTACTTCAAAAAATTGTTTTATTATGTGTATTGACATTTTTAATAAGTTACCTGACAATCTCAAATCATTAGACATAAATAAGTTTAAAAATGCTGTTAAGTCATGGATTTTAGATAAATGTTTCTATAGTTTAAAGGAATATTTGGAACTTATATAATTTTGTATTATGCAATTAATGTATGTTTAATTATTTAACATTAGTGGTAAAAGTTGTATACAATATTGTTGACATTTTTAATGAAACGTAATACTATTAATTATTAAGATAAGCGTGTACACCTGCAAAGGTAGAGTTCAGTGAAACTTTCTTTATGTAACTATATCTGAAATTGTAACCTGGATTCATTATACGCAATAAATTTCATTCATTCATTCATGGTCCCAAGGGTGTAATGAGCTTGTGTGTGATCTGTTTGCTTTAAGCAAATCTAGACGGCCGCGCGCTACAAGAATTCTGATCTGTGATTAGTTGAAAAAAAAATCGAGCAGGCCATGCGCTGCAAGAATACTGCTCTGTGATTGGTTGAAATAGTGAAGCTACGGCACTCGCACTGATAAAGTGAAGTTGTCAAATTTCATAAATTTATGATTGGTGCGCTTGTATAAAACAGACTTTTTCTGTCTCATGTAGTTATTTATTTCCTCGCAATTGTGATGTAAAACATTGTGTATAACACGGCGTCGGGCTTCTGATAGACTCTCGTTTGTAATATTCCTCTTACGCCCCTTATTAAACAATGTACTATTTCTCAAACATGCAATGAAATATTCTCTTTACGTTCCTTATAATAGACTCGGAAGTGTCCTTTTTCGGGCGCAGCATCTCGAGGCGGCCTGAAATGGGATTTCATACAATTTTCAGGCCTAGGCCTGGAAAGTAACTTTTTAATTTTCATTTCACCATTTGTGGCACAGCATGAAAATTAGTTTGATTTGAGGATTTTTATTTATTTATTTCATTGCATGTTTGAGAAAAGCACTATAATTGCCTCGGCGTGAAAACGCTTTCCCGGCCTCGTATTCAGCCACTCGCTCTCACTCGCTACGCTCGGCCGTCTATACCTACTTGGCCGAAAATCCGTGTTTTCCCGGCCTCTGATGTACTATTAACAACCTTGTTTACTTAAAGCAAGTACTCAAAAACAACCATTACTAATTAGTAATTATTCTAATTACATATAGATCTCGGCTAACATTATCTATTCTCTCTTTAAAATTACAAGCAAAAGTCGAACAAAACATCATCATTATGTCAGCCGAAAGACGTCCACTGCTGGACATAGGCCTCCCCCAAAGAGTGCCAAAATGACCGGTCCTGCGCCACCAGCATCCAGCGGACTCCCGCGACCTTTACCAGGTCATCAGTCCACCTTGTGGGGGGCCTACCCACGCCTCGCCTTCCGGAACAAAACATACCTGAAGAGTTTTCCGGAATGGTGCCAATTGAGGAGACTTTGGTGACGGCATTAGGGTTGTACGTCCACGAAGTATTGCAAACTTCCACTTTGAGATCGTTGTCGTGGTATATCTGCTGCACGCGACCAATTTTCCCGAGGGTCTGTAGCAAACATTTCAATCAGGAAAAGATTATAGTTGAGGAGTATTCACCAGAGATGTGGAAAGTTGTGTTTTCATATATTTGTCACCTCGCATGATTGACAGCTATCAGATAAAGTACCTAGGTACAACTAAATTACAGTACGTTTTTGCAAATCTCTAAGCGAGATAATGCATGCCCTCTGGGGTATGTTGGGCCAAGTGTCAGAATGTCCAAGGTGTCTTAATGTCCGGATGTTATAAAGACCGTTAGTCAATATGTACAAGTCTCTGAATGTCCAAAATCATAATGTCCAGATGTTATAAAGACCAAAAGCCAATCTGTGCCGCCGTCGGTTCTGGCGCTTCGCCGGCCGCTGCCGCCGCACGCTCGCTTCGCTCGCTCGGCTCGCGCGCTGTAAGGTCACAGTTCTTCCTAACACTCCTCCTCGCTTCGCTCGTTGTCGTACCTACACCGACCTTCCTTAGAGTAGGTAGGTAATTGGGTGTTTTTATATTGGACATTATGACAATCCGACTTTTTAACAATTTGTTATTTTGGTAGCTTGACATTATGGCAATTAGACGTTTTAACAATTTGTTATTTTGGTAGCTTGA
The DNA here is from genome assembly GCA_963854355.1 of Epinotia brunnichana. Taxonomy (NCBI): domain Eukaryota; kingdom Metazoa; phylum Arthropoda; class Insecta; order Lepidoptera; family Tortricidae; genus Epinotia; species Epinotia brunnichana. Next base: position 14,069,082 of record OY977939.1, on the reverse strand, counting down.
CATTATGGCAATAAGACGTTTAAACAATTTTTTGTTTTGGTAGCTTGACATTATGACAACTGGGCATTTTAACAATTTCTTGTCATTCTGACACTTGGCCCAACATCCCCCGGAGGGGGGATAATGACTCATGTACGTAACCCTAAACACCCGTATACTGACCGGCGCCATAGCCTCGGCCCACTCGCCGTGTCCGCGCTGCAGCGCCTTCACCCGCTCCTGGTCGGCGCACACCTGCACGAGGTCTCCGACCGCGAAGCCGCCCGACGCCGGGCCGCTGCCTGACGCTGAAGCACTCATGTACGTAACCCTAAACACCCGTATACTGACCGGCGCCATAGCCTCGGCCCACTCGCCGTGTCCGCGCTGCAGCGCCTTCACCCGCTCCTGGTCGGCGCACACCTGCACGAGGTCTCCGACCGCGAAGCCGCCCGACGCCGGGCCGCTGCCTGACGCTGAAGCACTCATGTACGTAACCCTAAACACCCGTATACTGACCGGCGCCATAGCCTCGGCCCACTCGCCGTGTCCGCGCTGCAGCGCCTTCACCCGCTCCTGGTCGGCGCACACCTGCACGAGGTCTCCGACCGCGAAGCCGCCCGACGCCGGGCCGCTGCCTGACGCTGAAGCACTCATGTACGTAACCCTAAACACCCGTATACTGACCGGCGCCATAGCCTCGGCCCACTCGCCGTGTCCGCGCTGCAGCGCCTTCACCCGCTCCTGGTCGGCGCACACCTGCACGAGGTCTCCGACCGCGAAGCCGCCCGACGCCGGGCCGCTGCCTAACGCTGAAGCACTCATGTACGTAACCCTAAACACCCGTATACTGACCGGCGCCATAGCCTCGGCCCACTCGCCGTGTCCGCGCTGCAGCGCCTTCACCCGCTCCTGGTCGGCGCACACCTGCACGAGGTCTCCGACCGCGAAGCCGCCCGACGCCGGGCCGCTGCCTGACGCTGAAGCACTCATGTACGTAACCCTAAACACCCGTATACTGACCGGCGCCATAGCCTCGGCCCACTCGCCGTGTCCGCGCTGCAGCGCCTTCACCCGCTCCTGGTCGGCGCACACCTGCACGAGGTCTCCGACCGCGAAGCCGCCCGACGCCGGGCCGCTGCCTGACGCTGAAGCACTCATGTACGTAACCCTAAACACCCGTATACTGACCGGCGCCATAGCCTCGGCCCACTCGCCGTGTCCGCGCTGCAGCGCCTTCACCCGCTCCTGGTCGGCGCACACCTGCACGAGGTCTCCGACCGCGAAGCCGCCCGACGCCGGGCCGCTGCCTGACGCTGAAGCACTCATGTACGTAACCCTAAACACCCGTATACTGACCGGCGCCATAGCCTCGGCCCACTCGCCGTGTCCGCGCTGCAGCGCCTTCACCCGCTCCTGGTCGGCGCACACCTGCACGAGGTCTCCGACCGCGAAGCCGCCCGACGCCGGGCCGCTGCCTGACGCTGAAGCACTCATGTACGTAACCCTAAACACCCGTATACTGACCGGCGCCATAGCCTCGGCCCACTCGCCGTGTCCGCGCTGCAGCGCCTTCACCCGCTCCTGGTCGGCGCACACCTGCACGAGGTCTCCGACCGCGAAGCCGCCCGACGCCGGGCCGCTGCCTGACGCTGAAGCACTCATGTACGTAACCCTAAACACCCGTATACTGACCGGCGCCATAGCCTCGGCCCACTCGCCGTGTCCGCGCTGCAGCGCCTTCACCCGCTCCTGGTCGGCGCACACCTGCACGAGGTCTCCGACCGCGAAGCCGCCCGACGCCGGGCCGCTGCCTGACGCTGAAGCACTCATGTACGTAACCCTAAACACCCGTATACTGACCGGCGCCATAGCCTCGGCCCACTCGCCGTGTCCGCGCTGCAGCGCCTTCACCCGCTCCTGGTCGGCGCACACCTGCACGAGGTCTCCGACCGCGAAGCCGCCCGACGCCGGGCCGCTGCCTGACGCTGAAGCACTCATGTACGTAACCCTAAACACCCGTATACTGACCGGCGCCATAGCCTCGGCCCACTCGCCGTGTCCGCGCTGCAGCGCCTTCACCCGCTCCTGGTCGGCGCACACCTGCACGAGGTCTCCGACCGCGAAGCCGCCCGACGCCGGGCCGCTGCCTGACGCTGAAGCACTCATGTACGTAACCCTAAACACCCGTATACTGACCGGCGCCATAGCCTCGGCCCACTCGCCGTGTCCGCGCTGCAGCGCCTTCACCCGCTCCTGGTCGGCGCACACCTGCACGAGGTCTCCGACCGCGAAGCCGCCCGACGCCGGGCCGCTGCCTGACGCTGAAGCACTCATGTACGTAACCCTAAACACCCGTATACTGACCGGCGCCATAGCCTCGGCCCACTCGCCGTGTCCGCGCTGCAGCGCCTTCACCCGCTCCTGGTCGGCGCACACCTGCACGAGGTCTCCGACCGCGAAGCCGCCCGACGCCGGGCCGCTGCCTGACGCTGAAGCACTCATGTACGTAACCCTAAACACCCGTATACTGACCGGCGCCATAGCCTCGGCCCACTCGCCGTGTCCGCGCTGCAGCGCCTTCACCCGCTCCTGGTCGGCGCACACCTGCACGAGGTCTCCGACCGCGAAGCCGCCCGACGCCGGGCCGCTGCCTGACGCTGAAGCACTCATGTACGTAACCCTAAACACCCGTATACTGACCGGCGCCATAGCCTCGGCCCACTCGCCGTGTCCGCGCTGCAGCGCCTTCACCCGCTCCTGGTCGGCGCACACCTGCACGAGGTCTCCGACCGCGAAGCCGCCCGACGCCGGGCCGCTGCCTGACGCTGAAGCACTCATGTACGTAACCCTAAACACCCGTATACTGACCGGCGCCATAGCCTCGGCCCACTCGCCGTGTCCGCGCTGCAGCGCCTTCACCCGCTCCTGGTCGGCGCACACCTGCACGAGGTCTCCGACCGCGAAGCCGCCCGACGCCGGGCCGCTGCCTGACGCTGAAGCACTCATGTACGTAACCCTAAACACCCGTATACTGACCGGCGCCATAGCCTCGGCCCACTCGCCGTGTCCGCGCTGCAGCGCCTTCACCCGCTCCTGGTCGGCGCACACCTGCACGAGGTCTCCGACCGCGAAGCCGCCCGACGCCGGGCCGCTGCCTGACGCTGAAGCACTCATGTACGTAACCCTAAACACCCGTATACTGACCGGCGCCATAGCCTCGGCCCACTCGCCGTGTCCGCGCTGCAGCGCCTTCACCCGCTCCTGGTCGGCGCACACCTGCACGAGGTCTCCGACCGCGAAGCCGCCCGACGCCGGGCCGCTGCCTGACGCTGAAGCACTCATGTACGTAACCCTAAACACCCGTATACTGACCGGCGCCATAGCCTCGGCCCACTCGCCGTGTCCGCGCTGCAGCGCCTTCACCCGCTCCTGGTCGGCGCACACCTGCACGAGGTCTCCGACCGCGAAGCCGCCCGACGCCGGGCCGCTGCCTGACGCTGAAGCACTCATGTACGTAACCCTAAACACCCGTATACTGACCGGCGCCATAGCCTCGGCCCACTCGCCGTGTCCGCGCTGCAGCGCCTTCACCCGCTCCTGGTCGGCGCACACCTGCACGAGGTCTCCGACCGCGAAGCCGCCCGACGCCGGGCCGCTGCCTGACGCTGAAGCACTCATGTACGTAACCCTAAACACCCGTATACTGACCGGCGCCATAGCCTCGGCCCACTCGCCGTGTCCGCGCTGCAGCGCCTTCACCCGCTCCTGGTCGGCGCACACCTGCACGAGATCTCCGACCGCGAAGCCGCCCGACGCCGGGCCGCTGCCTGACGCTGAAGCACTCATGTACGTAACCCTAAACACCCGTATACTGACCGGCGCCATAGCCTCGGCCCACTCGCCGTGTCCGCGCTGCAGCGCCTTCACCCGCTCCTGGTCGGCGCACACCTGCACGAGGTCTCCGACCGCGAAGCCGCCCGACGCCGGGCCGCTGCCTGACGCTGAAGCACTCATGTACGTAACCCTAAACACCCGTATACTGACCGGCGCCATAGCCTCGGCCCACTCGCCGTGTCCGCGCTGCAGCGCCTTCACCCGCTCCTGGTCGGCGCACACCTGCACGAGGTCTCTGACCGCGAAGCCGCCCGACGCCGGGCCGCTGCCTGACGCTGAAGCACTCATGTACGTAACCCTAAACACCCGTATACTGACCGGCGCCATAGCCTCGGCCCACTCGCCGTGTCCGCGCTGCAGCGCCTTCACCCGCTCCTGGTCGGCGCACACCTGCACGAGGTCTCCGACCGCGAAGCCGCCCGACGCCGGGCCGCTGCCTGACGCTGAAGCACTCATGTACGTAACCCTAAACACCCGTATACTGACCGGCGCCATAGCCTCGGCCCACTCGCCGTGTCCGCGCTGCAGCGCCTTCACCCGCTCCTGGTCGGCGCACACCTGCACGAGGTCTCCGACCGCGAAGCCGCCCGACGCCGGGCCGCTGCCTGACGCTGAAGCACTCATGTACGTAACCCTAAACACCCGTATACTGACCGGCGCCATAGCCTCGGCCCACTCGCCGTGTCCGCGCTGCAGCGCCTTCACCCGCTCCTGGTCGGCGCACACCTGCACGAGGTCTCCGACCGCGAAGCCGCCCGACGCCGGGCCGCTGCCTGACGCTGAAGCACTCATGTACGTAACCCTAAACACCCGTATACTGACCGGCGCCATAGCCTCGGCCCACTCGCCGTGTCCGCGCTGCAGCGCCTTCACCCGCTCCTGGTCGGCGCACACCTGCACGAGGTCTCCGACCGCGAAGCCGCCCGACGCCGGGCCGCTGCCTGACGCTGAAGCACTCATGTACGTAACCCTAAACACCCGTATACTGACCGGCGCCATAGCCTCGGCCCACTCGCCGTGTCCGCGCTGCAGCGCCTTCACCCGCTCCTGGTCGGCGCACACCTGCACGAGGTCTCCGACCGCGAAGCCGCCCGACGCCGGGCCGCTGCCTGATGCTGAAGCACTCATGTACGTAACCCTAAACACCCGTATACTGACCGGCGCCATAGCCTCGGCCCACTCGCCGTGTCCGCGCTGCAGCGCCTTCACCCGCTCCTGGTCGGCGCACACCTGCACGAGGTCTCCGACCGCGAAGCCGCCCGACGCCGGGCCGCTGCCTGACGCTGAAGCACTCATGTACGTAACCCTAAACACCCGTATACTGACCGGCGCCATAGCCTCGGCCCACTCGCCGTGTCCGCGCTGCAGCGCCTTCACCCGCTCCTGGTCGGCGCACACCTGCACGAGGTCTCCGACCGCGAAGCCGCCCGACGCCGGGCCGCTGCCTGACGCTGAAGCACTCATGTACGTAACCCTAAACACCCGTATACTGACCGGCGCCATAGCCTCGGCCCACTCGCCGTGTCCGCGCTGCAGCGCCTTCACCCGCTCCTGGTCGGCGCACACCTGCACGAGGTCTCCGACCGCGAAGCCGCCCGACGCCGGGCCGCTGCCTGACGCTGAAGCACTCATGTACGTAACCCTAAACACCCGTATACTGACCGGCGCCATAGCCTCGGCCCACTCGCCGTGTCCGCGCTGCAGCGCCTTCACCCGCTCCTGGTCGGCGCACACCTGCACGAGGTCTCCGACCGCGAAGCCGCCCGACGCCGGGCCGCTGCCTGACGCTGAAGCACTCATGTACGTAACCCTAAACACCCGTATACTGACCGGCGCCATAGCCTCGGCCCACTCGCCGTGTCCGCGCTGCAGCGCCTTCACCCGCTCCTGGTCGGCGCACACCTGCACGAGGTCTCCGACCGCGAAGCCGCCCGACGCCGGGCCGCTGCCTGACGCTGAAGCACTCATGTACGTAACCCTAAACACCCGTATACTGACCGGCGCCATAGCCTCGGCCCACTCGCCGTGTCCGCGCTGCAGCGCCTTCACCCGCTCCTGGTCGGCGCACACCTGCACGAGGTCTCCGACCGCGAAGCCGCCCGACGCCGGGCCGCTGCCTGACGCTGAAGCACTCATGTACGTAACCCTAAACACCCGTATACTGACCGGCGCCATAGCCTCGGCCCACTCGCCGTGTCCGCGCTGCAGCGCCTTCACCCGCTCCTGGTCGGCGCACACCTGCACGAGGTCTCCGACCGCGAAGCCGCCCGACGCCGGGCCGCTGCCTGACGCTGAAGCACTCATGTACGTAACCCTAAACACCCGTATACTGACCGGCGCCATAGCCTCGGCCCACTCGCCGTGTCCGCGCTGCAGCGCCTTCACCCGCTCCTGGTCGGCGCACACCTGCACGAGGTCTCCGACCGCGAAGCCGCCCGACGCCGGGCCGCTGCCTGACGCTGAAGCACTCATGTACGTAACCCTAAACACCCGTATACTGACCGGCGCCATAGCCTCGGCCCACTCGCCGTGTCCGCGCTGCAGCGCCTTCACCCGCTCCTGGTCGGCGCACACCTGCACGAGGTCTCCGACCGCGAAGCCGCCCGACGCCGGGCCGCTGCCTGACGCTGAAGCACTCATGTACGTAACCCTAAACACCCGTATACTGACCGGCGCCATAGCCTCGGCCCACTCGCCGTGTCCGCGCTGCAGCGCCTTCACCCGCTCCTGGTCGGCGCACACCTGCACGAGGTCTCCGACCGCGAAGCCGCCCGACGCCGGGCCGCTGCCTGACGCTGAAGCACTCATGTACGTAACCCTAAACACCCGTATACTGACCGGCGCCATAGCCTCGGCCCACTCGCCGTGTCCGCGCTGCAGCGCCTTCACCCGCTCCTGGTCGGCGCACACCTGCACGAGGTCTCCGACCGCGAAGCCGCCCGACGCCGGGCCGCTGCCTGACGCTGAAGCACTCATGTACGTAACCCTAAACACCCGTATACTGACCGGCGCCATAGCCTCGGCCCACTCGCCGTGTCCGCGCTGCAGCGCCTTCACCCGCTCCTGGTCGGCGCACACCTGCACGAGGTCTCCGACCGCGAAGCCGCCCGACGCCGGGCCGCTGCCTGACGCTGAAGCACTCATGTACGTAACCCTAAACACCCGTATACTGACCGGCGCCATAGCCTCGGCCCACTCGCCGTGTCCGCGCTGCAGCGCCTTCACCCGCTCCTGGTCGGCGCACACCTGCACGAGGTCTCCGACCGCGAAGCCGCCCGACGCCGGGCCGCTGCCTGACGCTGAAGCACTCATGTACGTAACCCTAAACACCCGTATACTGACCGGCGCCATAGCCTCGGCCCACTCGCCGTGTCCGCGCTGCAGCGCCTTCACCCGCTCCTGGTCGGCGCACACCTGCACGAGGTCTCCGACCGCGAAGCCGCCCGACGCCGGGCCGCTGCCTGACGCTGAAGCACTCATGTACGTAACCCTAAACACCCGTATACTGACCGGCGCCATAGCCTCGGCCCACTCGCCGTGTCCGCGCTGCAGCGCCTTCACCCGCTCCTGGTCGGCGCACACCTGCACGAGGTCTCCGACCGCGAAGCCGCCCGACGCCGGGCCGCTGCCTGACGCTGAAGCGCTCATGTTCGCGCTGCAAACCTGGGCCAAAATCCATCATCATTCAACTTCTGTACAGACATTCTCTCGTAGAGAGAGGCATAACACGACATTGAGGGTATCCACTAGTTTTGCGAGGTTGCGAGGCGGTTAGCGAGGAAAGAATAGGGTGGTTTCCATATGTTAAAATTGATAACGTAGTTGCTAAACGGATAGTAAACCATCAAATTATTTTAATTATGTATAAATTACAAAATATTATTCAAATCATAAAAAGATCCATACCTTGAAAGTTTAAGTTACCAATACAATCCTTACGCTTTTATAGAGACAAAATTGAATAACAAATAGATTTTCCATACAACGGTTAGTAAAATATTAAACTGTGACGTCATACTTTAATAATAATTAGTATGAAGCGTTTTACCTGCCGCCAGCGAGGTCCGTCTTTGACTCATTTTTTTGGGTATTTATGTTCTTTAATTGTAGTTGGTCCCATACAAACATTTGTTTCGCTCTAAAAAGTGGTTCGAAAGGCATCGCAAAAAAAATTTGGGCGCAAGCCTATTGTTGAGCGCCATCGCCGCGCATCGCTTCCTATTGATACATTTTTTCCTCGCTTACCGCCTCGCACAGCTCAGCATGGTTAGCACAAGACGGCGCGGATAGATATACGTCTTTTTCTGAGTGTTCTAATTAGAAAAAGACGGATAGTCTGTCTCGCCGCGAGAAAGCTTGCGCGCCGTCGTGTGCTAACCGTGGTAGATACGCACCCTTAACCGGGCATTCTGTTACCACGTGTAGCGCGACGATTCAAGTCACGCAATCGTATGAGGTAGCTGCATTCACCTGTGACACCTGTCCATTCATTTGTTCCCTAATAAATGCCCGGCTTTGCCATACCTTACGAGCTGTAACTTAGTTATGACAGCAGGTTGCACATCCACTGGTTACCGTGTGCATGCCGTATGTTCAGCCGACTGCATGGCGACTGTAATCTCCAGCTCTAGGTCACATGTGAGAGTTACCTTCGTCAAGACAGCGGGGTTGAACGTCCAGCGGTTGCCGCTGGGGTAGGTGACGACGATGTCGTGGTCCTCGTCGATGCACACGACGGTGCCGGTGGTGCCGAGGCACTCGAACATGCCGTCCGTCCAGCCGCCGTGCCCGATCTGCAGCGACTGCACGATCTCCAGGTCCAGGTCTACGTTCACCTGTAGATAACGTTTTACACAATTTTAAACTCATAGAATGGATAAGAATACAAGAACGACGTTAACTATTTCGACGCCAACGACGCATATATCCGCACCGCAGGTTCAACTCCAACGACTGATATACATATACGCCAAGGAGCCCAACGCGCTAGCAACCATCTTGCATTGACCATACACAATTACATACCTAGTTATACTGGGCGTTTTCCGCAAGTCGACATCCATTGTGCCTATTTTGCGTGAAACGGCGGTGTTGCGCTACATTACATACCTAATTTGCCGAATATTAAGCAGGAAAGCTTAATTGAATAGTTCGCTCGGGTACTCATAGCTTCGAATCTAGATTTCAAACTCACAAAGATCGAAGGTGCTAATCTGCCAGACTACCCAGCCTTGTTCATTTGATACTTTTCGTAACTACCTAAATTTTGTCAGTATAAATATTTTTAATGCTGATAATTTTTGCAGATCAAGTACCTACTGCTACCAAGATGAGCTGTTATGATAAATGCAACAATGGACACAACAAATGCAATCAGCAGGATCGTCATCTATAGAAAAAACCAGCCAAGTGCGAGTCGGACTCGCGCACGAAGGGTTCCGTACCATTATCAATAAAAATATTAATTTTATTTTGTTTTTAGTATTTGTTGTTATAGCGGCAACAGAAATACATCATCTGTGAAAATTTCAACTGGAACTATCACGGTATCAGTGAGATACAGCCTGGTGACAAACAGACGGACGGACGGATGGACGGACAGCGGATTCTTAGTAATAGTTTTACTCGTTGAGTACGGAACCCTAAAAAGAGAGTTCCTTACCTGATCACCGACTTGCAACCCATGAGGGCCCGTGCGTCCAGGCCCTAGCTCTCCCAAAAGCGGTAGGTGCTCTTTATATACATTCTGACCTTTTACGTCATTCATAACCTGGAAACAATAGTACATTACTGCAAAGGCCGTGAAGTAAGGGATTGATGGACGAGTTTGGGCTAGACGGCCGAGTCGTAGACGAGGCCGGATACAACGAGTCCAGCAATCCCTGTTCCGGCCGAGGCTTGTATAGTGCTTTTCTCAAACGATGTGAGGAAATAATAAATAGTTATTTGTTATACAAGGGTGCAGTTATAATTTAACCGCGAGTGTGGAATTGAAACACGAGCAAGCGAATGTGAGTGGTTTAAAAATAGAATCCTTTTCACCTCACTAAAGTGAGAAAGATTCTAGATAAAAAATCTAAAAAAGAAAAAAAAACATTAAAAAAGAATAATATTAAAAAAACATTACAAAAGAGTAAAACAAAAAGGAAAAAAATATTTAAAAAAAAACAACTAAAAAAACAAAAAAAAAACGCCCAAAAAAATGACAAAAAACAAAAAAAAAACAAAAAAACAAAAAAATGGACAAAAAAAAAGAAAAACAAACAAAAAACAAAAAAAAAGGAAAAATACAAAAAAACGAAAAGAAAGAAAAACAAACAAAAACAAAAAAAAAACAAAAAAGAAGGAAAAAAACAAAAAAAAAACAAAAAACACAAAAAAAAACTACTAAAAAAACAAAAAAAAAACGCCCAAAAAAATGACAAAAAACAAAAAAAAAGGAAAAAAACAAAAAACATTAAAAAAAACAAAAAAACGAAACAAATAAAAACAAACAAAACATAAAAAAAAAACATTAAAAAAAGTAAAACAAAAAGGAAAACTTGAAAAAAATAAAAAAAACGACAAAAAAAACAAAAAAACATTAAAAAAAGTAAAACAAAAAGGAAAAATAGATAAAAAAAACATAAAAGACCCTACAAAAATTTTAACATTAAAAAATAGACAAACATCAAGAAAAGAAAAGATTTTTTTTTAAATCATTAAAAACGATAAACAACACTAAAAAATAAACGAAAAATAACAAAAAAATTTAAAAAACTAACAATTGTTTTTTTTACAAAAAACTAAAACAATTAAAAAAAGTATTGGTGGTTGGCAGTATGTATTTTTTCCTTTGTCTGTTTAATATCAGTAAGCAAATTTAAAAAGTTAGAGTAGCGGCCAATAATGTTTTTAGTTAGGGTTTTCATACATTACTTCTTGGCCTAGGCCAAGAAGTAATGTAGGCAGCCATAAACAAGGAACTTCATGTCTTCATTTCGTGACATTAACGCATACATTTCCGAGCATGTTTGAGAAAAACGATTTCTTTTTCAAGCGCTGCACGGGTAACACTATGTCGCGCGAGAGAGCTGCGCCGAAATAGATCATCCGTCTCATTCCAATTAAAACACTTAAAAAGAGACGGAAAGTCTATCTCGCCGCGAGACAGCTCGCCCGCGGTCTTGTAAAAACGCCAACACCGCTGACCATTCTGTATTTACATTGAACCTTATTATAATGCACATAAAGTGCACGGATGGTCAGTTAACTGTGTTGGCGATGGTACTACCATGCTGAATTGTGGAAGTCCGAAATAAATCTTGGAAGATGAATGCTAGATGAATTGGGTGATCGTGTTGTTATCAAATGTTGAACACTTTTTTAGCCACTATATTTATATTATATGGTGTTTGAAAATTAACTTACAGAATACAGATCTTTATTGGTAAAAATATACACAGTATATAGTGTAGTACATTTTACAAGTCATAATTTGTTAATACAATTAAATTACACAATCACATATTACGGTGCTGGATCATTCAGAGTGTACAAAACTCGTCAATTGAGTAACATGCCTGTTCCATAAGGAATGATTTAAGCTTGTTCTTGAATACACTATTGCTGCTAGAGCAAGGGGCAATAATAATATAATAAAATGTGCCCCTATTATGTTACCTTCAGATCGGCCATTCCCTCAAAGCCAACTCTGTACAGGTTCTTAGCTCCATTGTCCCAGACTACGTAAGCGGCCGAGCGAGGACTAGCCGCCGACCAGTCTTGGACCTCGTTCACTTTCCCTCTCCTGCCGTTCCCGCCGTCTTGGTCTTCCCATTGCCAGTCAACCTTTAAATTATACATAAACAATATCGATAAGTCAGTGGTACATACCACGGTAAATAAATATATTAGCTGAACCTTTCTACACCTGGACTACTTTTAAAACAAGCCGCAAGGGTGGCACGCAGACTTATGTACCGCCGACTGCCCAAACTTGCACTTATTTATTTATTTATCGTATGGCTATTAAAATACACTGTTTTTATAATCTAAATTTACATTCTGCCAGGTAGTTAGCAGCTGCACTCGTACATTTTTTTAAATCTTCTGCTGGACCATCGTATTTGGTTAGTGGACACTCCAAGACGATATGTCGCACAGTTTGCTTTGGGCATCCGCAATCGCAGCATCCCTGCTCGCTCCAGCCCCATTTTTTCCGGAGATGGGCACAGTGGCCTATGCCCGTTCTCAGTCGACTCAGCATGCACCAGACACGGCGTGATTCGTTGAATCCAGTTGGGTGGCTGCCCGGGTCCAGGTCAAAAAGTTCAGGAGGGTGTCAGCGGCAGACCATTCATCAGACCAAGCCTCATTTAGACTCCGTTGGATTCTAGGTTGGTGGGCCAGCAACGCCGGAGGGTTACGTGACTTAAGTCGTTTTTTGGTAAAAGCAGCTAAATCCCGATTGATTGGCAATTCCGGTCGTTTATGGGCTTTATCTACCTCCCTAAGCAGGTGGCGTTGACGGCGGAGGTGGGGGGGAGCAATGTTACTTAAAGCCGCGAGCCAGTGTACAGGGGCGGGCCATTGGATCGGCCGCGGAGCTAGCGCAAGCACCGACTCGGACGCACCCAATCTCCCGCGAATTTCTGCTCCTTTTAAGTAAGTCGTAGCGAAATGAGCGACCCGGCTTAGGCCGGAGAACAGTCGTCCACCACCAGCCCCACTGCCGCCAACCGCAATTGTGTTCCCGGGTGTACCCGAATGGGGGGAGGGTTCATGGTTGTGGTCCCGGAGGCAGTGAAAAGCGTCGTCGGAACTCCGCTCACATAATGGCCCCGCCGCCCCAGCGCTCTACGGGAGCCCAGCAGGAGCGAGCGATCCGCCCCCGGACTTTCCGCCGCACCCGCGGCATCGGAGACGCGGCCAGCCTTGCCCGCGACCCACGCATCCAGCAGGCATTTAAGAATGTCCTGCGCGCATCCGCAGCGGCCCTCACAGCCGCGCGAACGCCGAGCGCACCAAGAACACCAACCGGGGAAATCCAGGAGATCCTCGGTCGGCTTGGCCCGCTGAGCCAGGCCGCCGCACCAACGGGCGAAGCAACTCCTGCCGCCGCCCAACCCGGACCGTCCGCCCCCCGCCCGCCCGCCGCGGGTGCAGGGGCGAAGATAGTCAAGCCTGACCGCGCTGCCGTGGCCGCCCACAAGCAGGCCCCCGCGCCCCTGCCCCAGCGCGCGCCCGCAGCGCCGCGCCAGGCCCACGCGCCAAAACCCGCGCCGCGACAGCAGCCCGCCCTCGGAGCGGGACATGCGAGTCCGGCGCCCCGCCCAGCGCCCACGCCACCCGCCCTCGGAGCGGGACAGGCGAACCAAGCTGCGCCCGCGCCGCGTCCGCCGCCCGCCCTCGGAGCGGGACAGGCGAAGCTAGCGCCCCGCGCAGCGCACGCGCCGCAATACGCCGCGCCCCGCGAGGCGCGGCCAACGACGGCGCAACCACAACAGATGGCCAAAGTGCAGCAGCCGCTCCCGCTGCGCACAAAGGTGACTCAACCACCTTTCGGAAGTCTCCAAAAGCCCACAACGCCGCCGGGGGGCAAACGCAAACCGGGGTCTCCCCCAGAGAGGCCCCAAAAGCTGAGCCTCCCCCGACTGGACCTGTCCCCCAGGGACCAAAAACCGCAACCCGAGGCCTCATCCAGCGACGAGAGCACCGGGTTGGCTGAGGAGATGGATGACAGCGACGACGAGCGCCAGGAGCCGGCCGCACCCGCGCGCCAGGACCCGGCCGCCGACGCACTGGCCCACAACCCCACAGCACCACCACCAGCTGCGGCTCAGCCGCCCCAGCCACCACCACAGAAAAAGCCGCGCCCAATAACGGTGGATCACCTCCCGGAATGGCACGAACACTTCGTGCAAATCCGGGAGAAATTGGGCCGCTTCCCAAAATCCCGCCCCTATGGGAACGGGATAAGGTTCCTCCCCGAGGACCATGACGAGTACCGGGTAGTCCAGGGATACCTGACGTCCCTCGGGGACACCATCGCCTGGTCAGCCCTCCAATCCAGAGAAGAGATCCCCCTGAAAGTGTGCATCAGGGGGCTCCCCGCAGACACGGACCCGGAGCACATAACGGAGGACCTGGCGGCAAAAGGTTTTGCGCCAATTTACACGCGCCATGTGAACGCGCGTGCAGGAAGACCCGGCTGCATATTTTATGTGCAGCTGACCAAATCTGCAGACCTCATCCCGGCCATCTACGGTGTCCGGGAAATCATGGGAATGACGGGAGTGGTGGTGGAGGCGTGGCGCGGCAAGAAGGGGCCGGCGCAATGTCACCGCTGCCAGGGTTTCCGTCACTCCTCACACGGCTGCCGCCGCCCCATCAAGTGTGTCCGATGTGCGGGACCACACTTCGCGGGCGAGTGTGAGCGGCCGAAGGACCAGGAGGGGACCTGCGCTAACTGCGCCGGCCCTCACACAGCCAACGACCCGGCGTGCCCCGAATACCATCAAAAGGCACGCAGAAAGAGGGCGGGTACAGCTCCCCGCACAAACCGTCGCGGGCAAGTTGTGCCCCAGCAGCGCACAGTGCAGCCCTCCGAGAACGCGCCAAACTCGCTGATGGCGAGTGCAAATGAGGCGACACCACGCCTCCGCCGCCGAGGAAGAGGCAGACGGGGCAGGGGACAGTCCGCCCCCGCCGCCGCTGCCCCCGCCGACACCCAGACCGCCACCGCCGCCGCACAAACGGCCGCAGCCACCGCCCAGGCTTTCACCGCCCAGGCCCCCGCCCAGAACACCCGGACTACCGCCCAGAGCAGGCCGCAAACGGCCGCTCCCGCCACCGACACCGCAGCGCCGACTAGGCCCCCCCGCAACATTGCGCTCCCTCCCCTACCGATGAGCCAAGAAGGCAGTAGGGAGAGGTCGAATGCGCAATGCATCGTAATCCTGCAGGACGTGCTCGACGCCCTGCAAAAAGGTACAGATCCAGTCCCCATAGTCCTGAGGGGACTTTGGACTGAACTGTACCAACACTGACATCACATGGACGTTCCTGTAGTGCCGTCGGTTCGCAGATCGCTCGCTGGGCTTCTCCTTCGGGAGTCCCACCCGGCAGGGCTCGATCGCACCGACGGACGAAGCAGATGATCCCACCGGACCAGCCGGGCGTTACGCCCACCCCAGCCACCCGTCCGTAGTCGCGGACGGCGCCCGATCCCGCCACATGCGGCTCACGCCGCGCAAGGCTTTACCGAGCCCCCTAGGGGGTTTGAGAGAATACTACAACTCAGGGGCGGGCTTCATGCAACCCGTGATCAAGCGCATTGAAGCATTTAGCTGCGTATCTACGGTTTTGGTGTGAGAGCTGTTAAGCCAGGTAGAGGCACAATATTCTGCCGTCGGATACACGAGAGCCAAAGCGGTTGTTCGTAGGCAGCTAGCAGAGGCACCCCATGTGGTCCCAGTTAGTTTCTGCAGGATGTTTATTAACCTGGGCCGTAATTTGGCTGCAACGTTATCGAGATGGGGGCTGTACGTTAGGCTTCTATCCAAGGTGACACCGAGATATTTTGGTAATGGGTTGTATGTAACTTGCACTTAAGTTTAGTGTACGCGTACTGTCTGATGCACGGGCCACACTAGCGGGAAATGCCGTCAAATAATGGCGTGTAGGTGGACTGATGACCTGGTAAAGGTCGCGGGAGTCCGCTTGATGCGGGTGGCGCAGGACCGGTCATGTTGGCACTCTTTGGGGGAGGCCTATGTCCAGCAGTGGACGTCTTTCGGGTGATATGATGATGATGATGATGAATGGCGTTTAACGTTAGTGTAACCACGACTTCACTCGATAATTCGGCAACGGCATTGATATTTGCCGTTTGACGTAAGGCGATAGCGAAAGTGGCGGTACATCAAATAGATTAACGCGAGAATTATTGCGTTAAAGCGGCCACACTACGTCTGTTGGCCGCACTACGTACGTTGAGTTGCAACGGACAACTGTACTATTTGTTCTTCTGTGCATATACCCAACGGTCATAAAATAATAGGTTTCAGAAACCAAATACGTACCAAACTTCGCAATCAGGAAGAGCCAAATGTTGTGTGCATTATGCTAAGGGGCTCAAGCTGCAAAACGGCCTAAATGATTGTCAATGAATCACACTTACCCCTCTTACAACTCTAGCCCCAGGGAATATTCCTCTCACAGCCTGCTTTTTACTCTTGCGCCGAGGTTCCACCAGGCAGCGCTGGGCCCCTGGTGCACTGATGCGGTAGAATCTGTGGCGAAGGTGATGCTTGTCCCCATGGTAGCACACGGAACATAAGTCGTAGTTACTGCACTCGGCGCACTTCCAGCGTATACCTAGACAGTAACAATATATCAATGTTAAAATTTTGATCTACAGCAGTACCCAAGTAATAAGGCGCGCGGATTAAGCAATAATAGCCTTTCGGTCAACGAATTAAGCGCTTTGACGCGCGCCATATTACTTGGGTCTTGCTGTACCTCATGATATCATTAGAATTTAAATGACAAATCGTTGGTATACTTCCATAACCACGTAACTGACTACTGACTCCATAGTTATAGGGTTTTGCAATACTTTTTTTTTGAGGTTGCATGTCGATCTACGCACGATTTTTCTAATCTTATATGGAATAGGGAATAATTACTGATTACTATGCATATGGATAAAATTACATATAGATGTCAAACATGAGCACTAACTGAAAAACACAGAAAATCACTCCAAGGGTGATAGCATGGGGTTCAAGGGTTCAAGGTGAATAGCATGGAAGGAATTAATTCTAAATATAAAACTAAAGGATAAAATATGATTAATAGATTTTAAACCGAGAACAACAGACAGCTGATGTTACGAGGGGCGGCTGATAAGTTCTAAGCCTAAGGCATAAAATGAAAGAAACGTTGAAGTTCAAAGTATAGTACACATTCAGTAACATTCGGGGAAATTTAACGGTTACCGCCACATTAATATAATACTATTATATTATTATAAACAGGCAAGAAAAGGTCACCATGTCTGCCAAATTCGAGTATTTCGGCATTTTTCAATTCCGCTCATAAAGGTAACCTCTAGTTAGAAAGAGAATATCCCCTACAGTAAAATTTGAAGAGTTGATTCATATTCTGCAGTCTACCATCTTTTTGAACGCAATTTTAAAAGTATAAGTCCGCTTTATTTAAAAAGGACATTAGCGCCATAATGTCAATCCAGGCTCAGGGCGATCTCTGGTGGTGGTGTCTGGGAAAATGTAAAAACAATAAAAAAATATGTTTAGTCTTATAAAAATCTAAGAAGCAGGTAGCAAAAATGCTATAAATTCGTAAGAAAAGGACAAACAATCATCCTTAAACTGTGTGCTACACAAATGGCCAGGGCGCTCAATAAAGAATCGTGACTATAAAGTTGGGACATTCATTAGAATTAGGCATTAGCAATTCTAATGAAGTTTTCTATTATATCGTCTCTGTAGATGTAATTTACGCATGCCAGTATGACCCGATTATAAGAAATTTCTACATGCTGCGATTTAAAAATACAAATGTCTACCGAAAAATTCCAATAATAAAAGTCGTCTTAAAGAGTTCTATAATCGTGTCTTCGTTCGATTTTAGTAAATACATACTTGCCAAAAGGGACGACAGGGACTTGTCATTATTGCACAAAGTTGTTGAGGCCATTACGCAAAGCCGGTTTTCAGGAACGACGTGGTAAACTCGTATCCAAAGTGATATTTTCATAGGACACCATGTCTGTTCACTTGTCATGAGTTGCCAGGCAGATCATCAAATAGACTCGATGCGCTAATATTAATCGCCTACCCGACCATAGGGACCTGATTTCGAGTTACAATATTTGGTTAACTAATTTGAAAAACGAGTTAGCTGTTAGGCTTCCAAAGATAAGACGAAAAAAAAGCTGACATAGTAGTTTTGTAGGGCTATTTTAAGGGCAAAACTAAAATTTTTTTTTTAGGAGATGAAGTACAATATGCTTGATATGTTAAGGCGACGTGAGCTCCAAAAACTAATTAAAAAAAAATCGTAGCTCTTGTTTGGATTATAATACGGCTGCCTTTAATTTAATTAGCAATCTTAAGGCCTTTCTCGAGGGAAATCAGCTATTCAAATTCTGAGTTTTTGACTATTGCTCGATAGAAAAAAATCACGAACATAGGTCTAAAATACACTTAAAAAAATCATAACAAATTATGCCCAACAGCTAAACATATTAAATTTGATTCTAAAAATCGGCAATGTCATGTTTGAGGGAAATCAGCTATTACTTTTTTATTTATTAAAACGCACAAAAAATTTTAATTTAAAAACATGATATCCGCGCTTCCAAACACGCACTTCCATCTCGCTCACGCTTATGCTCAGTGAGAGGGAGAGAAGACCACGAACCTACGTCCCTTTAAGTGTATTTTACTCGAGAATAGATATGTATTTCAATCAAAATATTTGGTTCAGACCTTTCTTTCAATTTATGTCTTAGGCTTAGAACTTATCAGACGCCCCTCGTAACTACACTATGAAATAACTGCAACTTAGAAATGTTGAAAATACCCTCTCATTTCAAAGTTCAATATCTCAAAAACGGCTGAACCGATTTTGTTGAAACATATATATAGCTAAGAACCATCTCGACCATGTCAGCTTTCGGATTAAAAAAAAACCGCATTCAAATCAGTCCATTCGTTTAGGAGCTACAATGCCATAGACAGACACACACACAGACACACAGACATGTCAAACTTATAACACCCCTCTTTTTTCGTCGGGGGTTAAAAACTAAAATGGAAGTGAGACAGAAGAAAAGATGGGAAGATGAATTCAAAGATATAGCTGGAGCCATGTGGAGAAGAGAAGCTCTGGATAGAGTCAGATGGAGGACTCTGGGGGAGGTGTATGCCAAAGGCAACCAGATAATGTCTGAGGAAAACAGCTATCAGTAATCAGTATATAGAAGCCAGGAGTGATTAAATCATCTATTATTGAAGTCATGCATCTAAAGTATGGTCCCATTTATCAGGAGAAAATAATAAATAAATGGTTTATATTGTTTTAAGTGTTAATACATAAGCCAAATTGAACACTTTATAGCTTTTATTATTATTATTATATTTTAGACAGGCAGCTGATGCTGATTTGACTGTATCATAGTTCACTTAACACAGGTTCACACTGCTTCATAATATTTAAATTAACCTTTTACAATAACCCCAACTTAAATAAAATCATTTGAGTTACAACTTAAAGAGCTTGTATTACTTAGTGGTGCAACTTCAGTACTGGCCCCGTAGCATGGATGGCATTATCACGCGATAAGTGATAGGATAAGCGCGTCGTCTCGTTCTATCGAACGGTGTCAGCCAGGGACAGATGCTCTATCCTGTCACTTATCGCGTGTTAAGGCCATCCATGCTACGGGGCCTGTAGTCACTTGATGCCACAGGCCAAACATAAAGAGGCAGATGCACACATAAATACATTGAATAAGCATCAATACACCAATTATATACACCAACTGTAACAACCATGTTTATGCAAATAAATCATTTCATTTCATTTCATAAGCCACAGACATAAAAATCTTTTTTTGGAGAAGTTGAATGTTTCTTGGAATACCTTAAACTTATACAGTTGAACTTAATCATCAGCACTAATATGTCTGGAATTTACTTGATAGGTACCTACGGTACAACCAAGAAAGCTTAATAAATAATAAAAGCAAATTAAAATGTTGATAGAAAATTACCAAATATAGGTTGTTGCCGGCATGTATCACACATTGTACCCTCATGTTTGACACCAGTGGGAGCACTGTCCAGGATTCTCAAGTCATATGCTCCAGAGCATCTGTAATTTGCAGCGGTTCCATTGTCCCACACAACCACAACCTCTTCTGGAGATTCAAAATTTCTAACTGTACCGACATGGCCCTCTCCACCATCCTGTAATGAAGTTGTATACAAGTCCAATAATGTGTTTCAAAAAATAAAAGCCTCCATATACACCCCATACAATAAAATCATAAAACAGAGTTAAATCAACAAAGAATACAATTCTAACGATAACAGATAATAAAGACATTTAGAAATGCATCATAAATATATAGCTCTCATAGTTTGTAACCTGCGGCGAACGGGTAGGTTTATATGAATAATAGAGATGGTATCGAAATAAATCTTATGTACTGTACATCTCAACAGTCAAAGAGTTAAGTTGATAAGGTATATCAAATAATTTGTCAACTATAAACATCTATGCAGCACCTGTTTGCCCCACTTCCAATCTGGACCTCGTATTACACGAGCTCCTACGCCTTCCATCATAAATCTAGTCGCTCTAGATGATGTAGAAGAACCTGGAACACTAGGCTCCATTGTGATTATAACTTTTCAGCTAAAATTTAAGAGTAAAAGTCGAGATGAATACAGATTTGAAGCTTTTCTCTCATTGAATTATATCTGACTAATGTCAAAACGATTGACAACAACATCCCGTTCGGGAATACTGTCGTGTCAAATTACGCTCGTTCAAAATTCTGCACATATACCACTGCGTTTTTATCCCTATGTTGAATAGTGCGGCCATATTTGTGTTGCCAGTATTTTCATTACCCCGAATTTTAATGATAATTCTAGATCTTGTCCTTGAAATCGTTCTAGTGTCAGCGTCAGCGTTTAATTTTTTGCATATAGTTTACTATCTCTGCCCGTGGCTCGGCTTGCGTTTTAAAAAGCCTCATAGGATTAAAATTATAGCCTACCATTTTATTTTATTTTAAACCAAATTATTCGGTATTTATTTTATATTATTTATTAGTAAAAATATACGTATCACTTACAGACTAGTCCAACACGTGATATATACAACAAAAAGACATTAACATTATAATAAAAAAAACCGGTCTAGTACGAGTCTGACTCGCGCACCGAGGGTTCCGTACAAACTTTCATACACCATACCCGATGTCAGGACCCATTCATTCTTGAACAATCTTAAACAGCTCATAGTAGAAATTACCGTTGCAAAGCGCCTTCTGCATTTTGTTACTAACAACTTACAACCACGTATGTTTGTTTATCAGCGATAGCTTTTTGTCACGCGTACCGATTAAGATTATTTATTTTTTATTTGAAAGAAGGGACTTAAACGATAATCTGATAGAAATTTGAAGATATAAAATTTGATACAAAATATAGAAATATTTATTCAGCAAAAACATGATACACTAGGGTACAAAGTCATTGGGTCCCGAGCTAGGATTCCCTGTGTAACGGGACCCAGAAAAGTAAGTAAATTACAAATTTAATTAAAAAATATATTTTTGATAAATAAAAAAAAAAGCTAAGTACAGATATCGTTTTATTTTTTCTGTATTATTTATGTTACTCTTAATCATGTGTAATTATTTCAGAATTTTCGCTAAGTAAACTTCGGAGATAAGGAGGGCGAGAATAGTATTTTTTCAACATTTTCCTTCACTGTAGAAAAAAAAACGGTTTTAGAAAGTGCAACTAAAACCCTTTCATATGATACCCCACTTGTAGAGCCAAACTAAACTCAATGTGGTTAGGCACTCTGCCGGTTCCCAAGCAGTCAACCACCTCTATAATAAGTTACCGATGGAGTTGGTTACTTTCATGCACAAACCTATTCATATATATATAAAAACATGGTTGACATTCCTTATTATTGATTTCTTTACATGTTCTTCTTTTATTTTTTTATCCTGTATTGTTACGTCTGATTATGTCTGATTATTGCGCAGAAAACTGTGATATCAATATGTATTTGTATTAGATTGACATTAAATAAATTATTTTATGATATAAAGACACAGTTCACATGATATCAATTTTCGTTTTTTTATTATTATTCTACATAATATTTTCTGCTTCTGTACTCGTTTTTATTTATTATGTAATTGTAACTTGTATTAATTTGACATTATTACCTATATATCAAATGAAATATTTATTATTGACTGAATAAATAACTATGAACTATAAACATTTTTTTTTTTTATTCTTGTGAAATGACGACTCCGTAAGAGTTCAAAACATGTTGCCTGTAGTGACATTTAATACGTGAGTTTAACCGTGGATTTATTAATAGTATTGTAGACATTTTGAAATTTATCACTATGTTATCAATTTATTTTAATGATGTATTACCTTCTATATTGTAGAAGTCAGAAGTAGAATCTATAACTTCTACAAAATGGCGACAGTCCTGGGATTAACCGTCAAATATGCGCCCCGCTATTCGTCCATTTTATAGTTAAGCATAGGTATTATTTGTAACTAGCTTTTGCCCGCGACTTCTTTGGCATCCAATTTTGTTTGTATTTTTTGGGGTTGCGGAACTCTATGACAGCTGCTTTTCATTTTACTTAACGCTTTATTTTTTATAATGTATTAGATAAATTTTATTTTATTTTCATTTGCAAATCATATGACTGAGAGCTTTTAATAATATATATTGAAGACACATCATGGGGATTTTAGTATTTTTTAATCCTTAGCTGGCAGCCCCATAGCTGTCAGTAAGGAAAAATCGAATGAAACAGAAAAAAAATAAACGTCATATTTATTAGCGGAAATTGCGGAATAGTTCAGATTTCAGTCAGACGAAAATAATTATTAATTATTTCATTGACTTATTCACAGGCCACAGACGAATTTAAACTTTGAGCTTTATTCAGATCGGATAAGATAAAGTAGTTTTCATTTGGCAGCAGCGGAGGACGTGTAACTGGAAAGAAAAACATTCAGTGAATTTGTAATACGATGAGCTTTATGTATTCATGAGTGATTGATATAATTTTGATTCAGTAGCGCAGCTAAGGTTCCCACTGATTCGAAATTAATGTAATCATTGTTTTGTTCTGACATTTATTTACGTGGCCATAATGTCCAACCATCGTAATAAATATGAAAAAGCAAGAAGACGTCTGGCCGCTGTGACTTTTCTATCGAACATATCTCTCGACGGGACGTTCAAGGATACGGAATTATGTCACGTCGTTAAGAAGACGAGTGAGAAATGCGACACCAAGGCCGTGGAGCTCGTGAATGGGTTCGAGAAGGACAAAGGGCATGAGAGTATTCGCCGCAAAGTGCCGCAGTCGAGTCCCGCGCATCGCGTCGGCGCCGACAACCACTCGAGCTCGGACTCGGATCCCAACATCAGCCTCACTCCTATTAAGGCTGCTACCAATCATATATTTAGGGAAAGGTATGCTAACCCATTAACATGTTTTTTAGGGTTCCGTACCCAAAGGGTAAAACGGGACCCTATTACTGAGACTCCACTGTACATCTGTCACCAGACTGTATCTTATGAACCGTGATAGTTAGACAGTTGAAATTTTCACAGATGATGTATTTCTGTTGCTGCTATAACAACAAATACTAAACAACAGAATAAAATAAATATTTAAGGGGACTTTGGGCACAAGAAACGTGATTTATAGATGGTACGGAACCCTTCATGCGTAAGTCCGACTCGCACTTGGCCGGTTTTGTAAATCACTTTTTAGTTTATAATAACTTTGATATTGTATGTCGCTTTATTTAGTTTCTTATCTGTGTTTGGTAAGAACCTAAAGTACAAATTTCAGAATGAGTGAAATAATCCCACTTAATTTCTTTCCAAGTTTTATGAAGACACCTCTCTTTATTAGAACATTCATTCAATGATCATTAGCAGAGTGGAATTCTCACAATGAATTTTATTGGCTACTAAAAAGTAATACACAGATAGTAAGTACAGTCACCGGCATAAATATATGTTGGAACAAAGGGCGCAAAAATATCAGATGACAACTCTATTCCTAGAGCCGTAAGAGCGTGTCAGATATTTTTGCGGCCTTTGATTCCTCATATATTGATACCGGTGACTGTACAATGGAAGTTACATATGAAAATAGAAGTGATACAAATATGGAGAATCAACTCGCTTATCATAGAGTTCAAATGTTAAAAGTCGCGGTTAGATAACAGGAAAAGTCTATAAATCATAATGTTCTATATCCATATTTGATATGATAATTCTGCTCTCTGCTAACTAGAGATAGAGCAGTACATTATTTACCAAGAATTGAAAATTACCCATTTTGACATGACATGCCTTGAGAACAGGATTAATAAAATGTATATTTTCTTTCACTAGATGCTCGTCAGGGAATCAGGAGTCATTCAAAGAAAAGCATGTGGTGGGCCGGACTAAAAAAGTGCACCTATCTTCACTCACTGGAATAAATGTTGATGACAAGAGTAGCTCAGAAAGTTTAAATTTTGGTAATTATCTTATCTGTGTAATCTTATCTAGATCAACACAAATGATAAAACTATTGAATACTTTACCATCAACATATTTCTATCAAGTGTTGTGATAGATAAAAGAAGTGAATAGTAGATAAATATACTAATAATGTCAAATGTATCCATGGTGATATTGGTGATACCAGCACAAATTGTTTTCTCCCAATCCATTATTTCCACCAACATAATCAAATAAGCCACAAAAATATTCTAAAATAGGCAAATTAACCAGGATACCCAAATTAGGACAAATAATGCTTTAAGTAGTAATCAACTACCTCTATGAATATACTTTACTACTGTGCTTCTGTGTATTTGAAATCAATTTTATACTTTTTTAGTTTATCCCAATCCCAATAAAGTCTAGTTCCCTCTCTGAGCTGGAAGGTCAGGCAACAGTTGCTTCCGCAATCCCAGAATAAAATGAGGAGCAGGATATTTATTTTTATGCTGTAATATGAAATCTACAGACAACATAAATCTTACTTTTAACAATCTATCAAGGATGAATATTAGAACTGAAATAATCAAGTAATATGTTGTTCAGGTCGTTTCCGCACAAGCAGTATATGTATCCCAGAAAATCATACAAAGGAATTGCGTATAATACGTCCCTCAGCTAAGGGAGTTTCGTTTGGAGACGAGCGGCTAGCATTTACGCCTGGTTTTGGTGTGCCATGTGTTGTGTTCAGTACTATACCGTACTCTAAAACTGTTAGAAATTCACGGTATGTATAGTTTCGTATCCTTATAGAGATAAACTCTTCAGTGTTGGTTAATTTTTTCATATTTTTTTAGATCTGACCACAGAAAAGATGGTGTACGTCGGCTCAATACTTCTGGTCCAAGACCACTGTCAGCCATTACTGACAATGGTGTGGATCCCTTTGATCTCCTAGGCATGGAGAAAGAGGAAAATGGCCAAGATATTTCTTATTCAAAATTGCTTGTACCAGCCAGAGTGTGTACCAGAGAACAATACCGTAAGATGTATGAAGGTGACTTCAGTGACAAGGCTAGCTGGAAGATGATGAATCGCCACCCTCATGTCATAGCCAGGTAGTTGAAGTTATATTGCTGTTTCCAACTTTCAAGTCAGCCATAAAAGTCATTTTAGCATGTTCTTAGATGTTTTATGACCACATACTAGGCATATTTTGTATACCATACATTGGGCATTAGCAATAGGGAACTTGCATCTTAATATTTTATTACGAAAAACAAAAGTATAATCCAGCATTAAAACAACTGTAGCATTAAAACTTTGTTATGATTTATTTTTCTGATGTTATATGCATTTGAAATCTGCGCGCGCCGGCACCCCCCCGTAAACGCTCTATACTAAACGGGCTTATGCTATGACGTCACAGCATAGCCTTTACTATGGAGTAAGTCATTAATTTGCGATTATCTCCACAAAATTTACGTTTAAGTCTATACTTGTCATACAAAATATCATTTCTAATTTATTATTCTATGTAACTGTTACGTTATATTATCGAAAAAATAAAAAATAAATTTTCGTCATTTTAACGTTAGGTAAAACTAATAAAATCGTTTTTTTTTTCTTTTTTTTTTCTTTTGTATGATATCTCTACGTATATCCGCATCGATTGAGTGCAATTTATTCGAAATTGAAGTCCCATGCAAGTTCCCCATTGCGTTTCACTTGGGAGTGTTTTACTTGTGGTTTTCTTTTTTAAGGTAATACATTCGATTGTTGCTCATAACATTTTCATAAGGCGCTGCACAAAAAACAGACATCGAAGTAATCAACATGTCACATTATGATTTATGACAATGAGTTGCATCGACGATTACATTAGGTACATTTCAGCAACGACATGCATACCTTCATTTCATCACTAACCAATTTAAATTTCAGGACTAAATTATTGACGAGGCACAAGGATAAAAAATGGTAAACAAATAATGAAATGACTATCTTATGCTATGCAGCACCCATAATAAATTTAGTTAAAGCTATAATATATGCCATTATTAGTGCCTTTGAGATGAATATACTGCCTAGTTTATTATGTACTATTGTAGTAATTATACTTAGGTATGTCATTTTATTTATAGATAATACATGGTACGCAATGCGACATACCTACGTTATTGAACTAGCTAAAATAAATATTATTATGCATGTAATAGTTTAATCATGATTGAAGTTTTCATGCTTTTAATTTAAATAGTATGTAAAATAACATCCTAACTAAATATGGTATGAGGTGCCAAATACTCCTGACATATTATATACTTTTACTTTTTATGTAAGCTGCGCTTGTTGTTAACCAACAAATAAACATGTTTTACACAATTGTTCCTCATAATATTCACAAAACATTAACCATTAACATTGTTGTTAAAAAATCTTTTTGGGCTATTTCCATTGCAACATTCCGAGTCAGAACCAAGTATCAGTCTAAAACTTTTAGAGCTTCCCATAAAGCAGCGATTACATTTGTTCGGTCGCCTCATGTGGTCGCCGAAGTTGTTTCAAATTACTTCGGCCAACGACTATCGTCTTCACTTTAAGCGGCAAGTACACTTCGTCGTTCGCCGCATGCTGCATGCGGCGACCGCAAAAGTGTAAAGAACACGTTAGTCGGCCACATTCGGCGATCGACAGCTAAGTAATAGCCGTAGTAGGCAAACAGACTAATGTGAAGAGGACGTTTGTTGGCCTAAGTAGTTTAAAATGAATTCGGCGACCGCATTAGGTGAACGACGCAGTCTAATTGCCGCTTTAGTAGACTGTCCGCCTACTGCGGTCACATACACAGGTGATTGCAGCTGTCGGTCACCGAATGAGGCCGACTACCGTCTTCTTTGCACTGTTACGGTCGCCGCACGTCGTGCGCGACTTATTGCAATTGCTGCTTATGCCTTGTGCATAGTTTATCTTTATTTTATGGTTTCGGGTTCATATAAGTCAGCGCATCTAAAAAGAGCTTCAAGCGCCTTACAAAATGTACCGCCGTTGGAACTCTTTTTATATGCTTTGAGTTACGAATAAACTACGCTGGGATACTGCATACTTACACATTTTAATACCATTAAAGAGCATGCATCTTTTATTAAATATGCATGGGGAATAAGAATATCCTTTCATTCCTTTTTCAATGTTGTATTGTCGCTCACAATAGTTGAAATTGTAGGTGCTTCTCGTACGAGTCGTCGCAGAGGCCCGTGATGGCCGCCTCGCCGCCTCTGACGACGGTCGACAGCAAAACGTTCGATTGGGAGGAAGCTGCACTAATCCCACCTAAATATGTGAGTATCTTATTAAATAGGTACCCTACATTCCTTGTTTAATTATTTTTAGTGTCCGACCGAAACAAGTTTTTTTGCCGAAACCGAAGGTTCGGCTTTGGCTCTAGTTTCGGCCGAAACCGAACCTTTTGTAGACATGTTAAAATCTTTGAAAAAAATTACGTAAAACCGCTTTTATACACATATTAACAATGTAACACCTGAAACTCGTGAAGGTTGTATAAAATAAAACAAGGTTACCATAATTCCGGGAACAAGCACACA
Source organism: Epinotia brunnichana (assembly GCA_963854355.1). NCBI lineage: Eukaryota > Metazoa > Arthropoda > Insecta > Lepidoptera > Tortricidae > Epinotia > Epinotia brunnichana. The sequence continues at coordinate 14,041,300 of OY977939.1, read as the reverse complement.
AAGCGTCACTTCACTGAGCCGGTGGCCGGCGAGCTACGCCATATTGCCGGTTGGCACGAGCGCATCCGAAGTTAGCCGAACGCGACCCGAAGTACCGTTTTGTAAGTTTCGGCCGGCCCGAAAGGTTCGGCCGTTTTTTGGCCGGAACCGAAACTACGGCCGAAACAAGAAGAATGGACCTGGCGCGTTTCATTTACTAAAACCATTTTTTCGTATAATTTTTTTATGTAGGTACTCTATAATAGTATTTTATGCAACTGTTGTATAAGAAGGGTCTTAAAAAGCGAGCGGCGTGGGGTGCGATGCGAGCCTTGGCGAGCATCGCAATTAAAGACGCCACGAGCGTTTTTAGACTAGTTATACACCGTTGCATACAATACTTTTTCTACGACAAATTTTAAATAAATAGCAGACTACAGAATAGTTAAACTTTTCAGGCAGCAAGTTTTCTATTCGCACTTTTGCTACTCACGCAATTTCTTCAAGAGAGCAGTTATTAATTTCTTCGACCATCTTAAAAGGAACGTACACTTTTGTCTTCACAAACACGAATAAAATCTTAATAGTTTAGGACTAATAGTTTATCATTTTTCGTCTTTTCATTTTGAACTTCATTTTGGTGGGAAATCGGAAATGTGACAGCTCTTGCTTATGGTTTGTTTTGTTTTTAATTTGTTTGCACTTGCCATCCGAACCAAACCAAATCCGGACCCGGACCGAATTCGAACTGTTTATTTTTATAAATAATACCAAGAATTCATAAAACATGTAATTTAACACACAATAGATGATGATTTATTATTATTGTAGTAAATAATTTATAATATACAAATGTTAAATCGTAAATAAATACTTTTATTTCGAAATATTTGTTTATGAAGTTGGCACCACTGCAATATAGCGGCCGATTTAAAAAAAAGTTAAACAGTGCTTTTATGAAAAATGTATGAACCAAAAAAGTACGCTAAACAGTTCGTTTTTGGGCCATAGAGCATAGAGTTTTTCGACGTCTTATTAGTGGTGTCATTGTATTTGAGCTACAGCCTATATAAATGGCAGATAACGGTACAGGAGTAGAAAAATACCTTTACGTTACAACAAAAGTGTGTATACGTTTTTCTTCCATGGCAAGATCACTGTATCGGCATTTGTTTCCCCTTAAATTTGGTGTAATTGCAAAATGTAGTGCTGGCAACAACCACGCGAGTAGAACCAAATAAAAGACAGACGTGCAACTACGGCACCGTACACTGCGCGCGGGCTGACATGCACTTAGCCGCTTTTGGTGTTAAATAGGAAATAAAGGGGGATCATATAATCTCAGAAGACAATTATAATGTTACCTAACATTTTGTGCACAGGTACAGTACTGCCCCAACGTGCTCGACGACCCCGAACTAATCGCGGGCAAGCACAGGACGTTGCTCACCTTCACGTCGTACATGACCTCTATTATCGACTACGTCCGTCCACAAGACCTCAAAAAGGAGCTCAACGATAAATTTAGAGAGAAGTTCCCGCACCTCAAACTAACTCTCAGCAAATTGAGAAGGTAATTCATTGTATGCTAGAAATAGGAAGGACGTAGGTATTAAAGATAAAGGAGTGAGTTCCACCGCCGAGTCGTGTGGCATGTACAATGTAACCCGACGATCTGGTCAGGATCGCGGGAAGCCGTTGGATGAGAGCAGCGCCAGACTGGTAATTGTGGAGATCCTGTGGAGATCCTTTGTAAAATGTTTCAGGACAACTATTCACGATGTGTGTATTTATTTCAGCCTTAAAAAGGAGATGCGTAAGATAGCGAAACATGACAGTGGCGGCATCGACTTACTGTCTGTCGCTCAAGCGTATGTGTACTTCGAAAAGTTGATTCTAGCGAATCTCATTACGAAGGATAATAGAAAGTTGTGTGCCGGTGCATGCTTGTTACTGTCTGCCAAACTGAACGATGTCAAAGGGGAAACATTGAAGGCTCTAATAGAGGTAACTTCGCTTTGTCTATATTACGTAATAGTACAGTCGATATTTTTAAACCTAAAATCGCGTTCAAAGACATTTTGTTTTGAACAAAATCTGAATTTCATACGATTGAAATACATTTTCCAAGATGGTGGCGATCCTACAAGGTTCTTCCTAAAGCAAGTACTTTTGGGAGATAAATGCAATCATTAAAAAGAAAGTTGTTCTTTGTAACGATGCAGTGTTACCAGTCACCAGTCAGTTTCACGTCAGTTTAATCAAATCAATTAGTCCTGCCTAGAAAACATTGAATAAAAGATATTTTTTTCACAGCGCGTCGAAACAACGTTCAGACTGAACAGAAAGGACTTGATGAAATTCGAGTTTGCGGTGCTGGTTGCCCTCGAGTTCGGACTCCATGTGCCGCCGTACGAGGTATTCCCGCACTACCAGCGGCTGATGCACGACTCGTGACCTTGGCGGCTGGCCCTGGAGCCGTTCGTGCGCGTCCACCGCCGGCGCGCCAGCATCGTCGACAACTTCCGCGCCAGCGCGTGGATCTGAGCTAGTATGTGCACAGTTCAAGATGTTCCCGCACTACCAGCGGCTGATGCACGACTCGTGACCTTGGCGGCTGGCCCTGGAGCCGTTCGTGCGCGTCCACCGCCGGCGCGCCAGCATCGTCGACAACTTCCGCGCCAGCGCGTGGATCTGAGCTAGTATGTGCACAGTTCAAGATGTTCCCGCACTACCAGCGGCTGATGCACGACTCGTGACCTTGGCGGCTGGCCCTGGAGCCGTTCGTGCGCGTCCACCGCCGGCGCGCCAGCATCGTCGACAACTTCCGCGCCAGCGCGTGGATCTGAGCTAGTATGTGCACAGTTCAAGATGTTCCCGCACTACCAGCGGCTGATGCACGACTCGTGACCTTGGCGGCTGGCCCTGGAGCCGTTCGTGCGCGTCCACCGCCGGCGCGCCAGCATCGTCGACAACTTCCGCGCCAGCGCGTGGATCTGAGCTAGTATGTGCACAGTTCAAGATGTTCCCGCACTACCAGCGGCTGATGCACGACTCGTGACCTTGGCGGCTGGCCCTGGAGCCGTTCGTGCGCGTCCACCGCCGGCGCGCCAGCATCGTCGACAACTTCCGCGCCAGCGCGTGGATCTGAGCTAGTATGTGCACAGTTCAAGATGTTCCCGCACTACCAGCGGCTGATGCACGACTCGTGACCTTGGCGGCTGGCCCTGGAGCCGTTCGTGCGCGTCCACCGCCGGCGCGCCAGCATCGTCGACAACTTCCGCGCCAGCCCGTGGATCTGAGCTAGTATGTGCACAGTTCAAGATGTTCCCGCACTACCAGCGGCTGATGCACGACTCGTGACCTTGGCGGCTGGCCCTGGAGCCGTTCGTGCGCGTCCACCGCCGGCGCGCCAGCATCGTCGACAACTTCCGCGCCAGCGCGTGGATCTGAGCTAGTATGTGCACAGTTCAAGATGTTCCCGCACTACCAGCGGCTGATGCACGACTCGTGACCTTGGCGGCTGGCCCTGGAGCCGTTCGTGCGCGTCCACCGCCGGCGCGCCAGCATCGTCGACAACTTCCGCGCCAGCGCGTGGATCTGAGCTAGTATGTGCACAGTTCAAGATGTTCCCGCACTACCAGCGGCTGATGCACGACTCGTGACCTTGGCGGCTGGCCCTGGAGCCGTTCGTGCGCGTCCACCGCCGGCGCGCCAGCATCGTCGACAACTTCCGCGCCAGCGCGTGGATCTGAGCTAGTATGTGCACAGTTCAAGATGTTCCCGCACTACCAGCGGCTGATGCACGACTCGTGACCTTGGCGGCTGGCCCTGGAGCCGTTCGTGCGCGTCCACCGCCGGCGCGCCAGCATCGTCGACAACTTCCGCGCCAGCGCGTGGATCTGAGCTAGTATGTGCACAGTTCAAGATGTTCCCGCACTACCAGCGGCTGATGCACGACTCGTGACCTTGGCGGCTGGCCCTGGAGCCGTTCGTGCGCGTCCACCGCCGGCGCGCCAGCATCGTCGACAACTTCCGCGCCAGCGCGTGGATCTGAGCTAGTATGTGCACAGTTCAAGATGTTCCCGCACTACCAGCGGCTGATGCACGACTCGTGACCTTGGCGGCTGGCCCTGGAGCCGTTCGTGCGCGTCCACCGCCGGCGCGCCAGCATCGTCGACAACTTCCGCGCCAGCGCGTGGATCTGAGCTAGTATGTGCACAGTTCAAGATGTTCCCGCACTACCAGCGGCTGATGCACGACTCGTGACCTTGGCGGCTGGCCCTGGAGCCGTTCGTGCGCGTCCACCGCCGGCGCGCCAGCATCGTCGACAACTTCCGCGCCAGCGCGTGGATCTGAGCTAGTATGTGCACAGTTCAAGATGTTCCCGCACTACCAGCGGCTGATGCACGACTCGTGACCTTGGCGGCTGGCCCTGGAGCCGTTCGTGCGCGTCCACCGCCGGCGCGCCAGCATCGTCGACAACTTCCGCGCCAGCCCGTGGATCTGAGCTAGTATGTGCACAGTTCAAGATGTTCCCGCACTACCAGCGGCTGATGCACGACTCGTGACCTTGGCGGCTGGCCCTGGAGCCGTTCGTGCGCGTCCACCGCCGGCGCGCCAGCATCGTCGACAACTTCCGCGCCAGCGCGTGGATCTGAGCTAGTATGTGCACAGTTCAAGATGTTCCCGCACTACCAGCGGCTGATGCACGACTCGTGACCTTGGCGGCTGGCCCTGGAGCCGTTCGTGCGCGTCCACCGCCGGCGCGCCAGCATCGTCGACAACTTCCGCGCCAGCGCGTGGATCTGAGCTAGTATGTGCACAGTTCAAGATGTTCCCGCACTACCAGCGGCTGATGCACGACTCGTGACCTTGGCGGCTGGCCCTGGAGCCGTTCGTGCGCGTCCACCGCCGGCGCGCCAGCATCGTCGACAACTTCCGCGCCAGCGCGTGGATCTGAGCTAGTATGTGCACAGTTCAAGATGTTCCCGCACTACCAGCGGCTGATGCACGACTCGTGACCTTGGCGGCTGGCCCTGGAGCCGTTCGTGCGCGTCCACCGCCGGCGCGCCAGCATCGTCGACAACTTCCGCGCCAGCCCGTGGATCTGAGCTAGTATGTGCACAGTTCAAGATGTTCCCGCACTACCAGCGGCTGATGCACGACTCGTGACCTTGGCGGCTGGCCCTGGAGCCGTTCGTGCGCGTCCACCGCCGGCGCGCCAGCATCGTCGACAACTTCCGCGCCAGCGCGTGGATCTGAGCTAGTATGTGCACAGTTCAAGATGTTCCCGCACTACCAGCGGCTGATGCACGACTCGTGACCTTGGCGGCTGGCCCTGGAGCCGTTCGTGCGCGTCCACCGCCGGCCAACTCCAACGCTCAAGGCCAGCCGCCAAGGCTGGCCTTTTGTCGTCGCTGCCTTCCACGCCGACGCCTGATTGTGAATCACCATAAGTATTAAGTACACAGGACGTCGCACAAGCTATGCGGAACGTAGTCTCAATCAAGTGAATGTGTGATTGACATCATGTTGCTAATAATAGGCCAAAAAATTGCATTCGAAAGACGATGTCAACGTATCAAGCATAAAGTGCGTATTAACCATGCTAAGTTTGTCGTTTATTGCCGAAAAAATAAAACCAAAGCTTCGCTTGCAACTAAGGTGTTCGACACTTTCGGTCGTAAATAACGCATCACCACACCTCTCCCCCTTCACTATATTTTTTATTGTTTGATAGGTAATCCACCACAATGACGCATATTGTGTGAACATACTAAATAATGCGGCTGTTACAGTTCAATAGACACGTCTCATACGACCATTTGAAGGTCGGACGGTTTAATAGATCCCTGTGATGTAAACTTGTTGAGGATAGTACAAATAGTTTCACTTTTTTTATTAGCTAAGGTAAAATCACCCAGATTTTGTAAGATTTTCCAAATTTTGCCTCCCCGGACACACCATTTTGGTTACACGCTCTGTTTAAGACTAGGGAATTAGTCGAACATAGAAATCCATGTTATTACGAGTATATACTATAAAAACAGCTAGCTAAACGTTTAAGCAACTTTTCGGAGTTAAATACACGACATATTGTAAGCCACTTCCACTTGCACTTTACGCCTGCATATTGAAATGTTCACATACCTGCTTCTCATCTAATTTGGTTCCTACCAAATTATTACTGAATTTAATTTTTAACAACGAATATTGAAATCACTAATTCGTAATGAAATGCTTTGGTCAAAACTAAATATTGATTGTTCGGTAACTCAGCAAAACAAATATTTTACGATGTGATTGGTATCGGAACCCTTGGCGCACATCGGTTTTGCTCTATGCCGATTGTTTTAAGTAGTTTTAAGTGTTTTCCTAGTAGTCACCAAATTTTATATAGTTGTAGACTAATTTATAATCGTTCTAAAAGAAACATTAGTGTAAGCATTTCAATAACTAATCTAAGGGGAGGGCGGGGTTCAACGTGCCGATTTCACTAAAGCACAAGATATCACCTACACTATACACAGTGAGGTACCTATCTTATGTTAAATTTAATGTACTTTTTATAACAATATGCAGTTTCTTAGTTTAATGGGATTAAATTAACGAGCCATTTTCTTTAAAAAGTTAGAGAAGCATGATTTAAAACCCCGCCAAGGGGCGGTTGTAGCGATATCGCTACAGAAGTGACTGAGCTACTCAGTGCACGGCGCTGACTCAACTAAAATGTGCAAAAGCCACCGAATGAGCGCGCGATAGGTTTATTTTATACAAAAACCGCAATTTATCCCTATCAAGGTGCTGCTTGTGCCGATGTTAAGGCACGTGCATGTTAACTCCTTGGTCCGCGACGCTGACGCAGCTAAAATAGCTGCTGACTGTGCGCGGAGAACTCGGAAGAGAAGCATTTCCCGATGCAGTAACAGAATGTATCTATATATTTTCCTCTTGGCGATATTCTCATCGGCACAACCTACCCCGGCGCTTAGAACCCCGCGTTCGCCTACTAGAGCAAACGGCACATTTAGTATAAGTATTACGGGGAACACATATTGAACACACCAACCAGTCGTTACCACCCAGTTGTTACAGGATTGTAAACCACTTTTGCCTTGAAATAAGGTTAATTTATTTATATAAAGACTCAAGATCAACGAGGCCTAAATTAAGCTCAACATTTGAATTAGGTTTATTAGTGGCAGACGATGTGCCAAGACTAGGACTAGCCGAAATGTAGCGTACAGCGTATGGAATTGTTCTTTTAGTTCTACCTAGTACAGTCACCGGCATAAATATATGATGGAACAAAGGCCGCAAAAATATCTGATGACAACTCTATTCCTAGAGCCGTAAGAGCGTGTCAGATATTTTTGCAGCCTTTGCTTCATCATATATTGATGCCGGTAACTGTACATATTTCGAATTTAGCCTATATGTTTTAGTAAAATTAATTTAGATGTACAATTATCAGAAATCGGAAAGGATATGCGATTCTTACGTCATTAAGGTCGTCTGTAGATCTTACCTATATAGAATTACCAATAACGGATTATCTTTATGTTTTTCATACTACTTATATACCTGTAGTACCTATTATTGCGTTTAATACTCGTAGGTATTCAAATATAGTTTTTATTACACAACACAAATACCTATTACATTTAATGACCGAGTAATGGACATACTCTATATTATACAGTGTAAATCTTTATAATGTGCACATAGCAAAATGGGAGAAACTACGCCCAATTTTATCGATGCAAAAAATGTTTAAAAACTTTTTTTTGCTATTTTGAATTTTTATGATATTTTTAGTTTTTTATTTCGCAATTCCATACTATTGTAAATAAAACGTTACTGCTAGGGTTTGCAAGATCCGCCAATAGTTTGGATCCGGATATTTCGGATATTTCAATTCAACAGATCCGGATATCCGGATCTTTCGGATAATACGGATCCACAAGGTTTTTTTTGGTATAAAGTAGGAATTGTAAGTTTAAATCAAGAAAAAACGGCTACACCACCGTATACCTAAAATATTTTAAATAGGTACGCATTCCCGAGGTCATAAAGAGTATAAACTTATTTTTTTTATTCAACTTTTTATTTACAACTACAAACTAACCGGCAAAGTGAGAGTTACGTCACTGAAAGCTGTCACTTGAATAACAACCAGGGGTAATCAACGTAACGTTCCAAACGCGCGTTAGCTATCGAACTGTCATTTTCCCACATAAAATTTGACATGTAGATCTACCTTACGTGCGTACAATGCGTTACGTGATTGACCAAAGCAGGTCGAGTTAACTCCGTACCTGGTGCTCGTACATATATTTCAATGAGCTCTATGTACCGGAGTTAATTCAATAGGGTTGTAACTAGGTATCAAACCTAGGAGGAGAAATTGACAATGTGATCCGGACGAGGGAAAAGGTGTTTGTCTAGCAGGGGGCATTCCTTTAGGCAAGACTGTGTCTGGATATGGCAAAAACGGTGAACGGGCATTAATATAGCGTACCATGCTTATTATATTACATGATCATATTATAGGTCAAGATCATATTAAAAATTTAAAAAAATATTACAAGTATTAAACGTAGGTATTGTTGCTGCATTTACTTTTTACTTCCTGGGTCAACTATACTTCTTAATCATTTCTATAGGTTTATTTAACTAAACTAATCCCCTTATTCATAAAACTTAAAATGGTTGCTAAATAAAATGTGCTTTGTCCACTTCTTACGAACACAAATGTCAACGTGACAGATAAGGACAAACGAAATTTAACGCCATTTTAAATAGTTAAAATAGGCTTGTTGAACGTTTATGAATACGGGCGTAAGTCTTTAGTAGGTAGCTATATAGGTAACATTGGATTTATAATAATTACTTTGTGTCTTTGCCTACGGTGAATTAGTGCATTTAAACCAACGCCAACTTTCGCCATGAAACTGCGGCATTTTTACTAGTTTGTAGTATGTAGGTTTCATTAGTTTTTGTGACTAATAAATTAAAAACAAAAATAATCTGGTCTGGGATGATGAAGTGGCGAATAAAAACAGAGATTGAGTTATCTACCATTCGGTTTTCAGCGTGGAATCGGTAAAAACTTCATTTTGTAGCCGTATTTTCGGTTTTCATGGTTGTATTTTAAGGATCCGTAATATCCGAAAGATCCGGATCCAAGAACCTGTAAGATCCGGATCCGAAATTCGGCGGATATCCGGATATTTCAGATATCCGGATATCCGGATTGCAAACCCTAGTTACTGCTCTTAAACAACACCGCCTATCGACACGAAACAAAAACAAAAATTATCATTAATAACAGGCTAAGGCACTAAAATGACAATTGTCGAAAAAAATCACGCCCCCATTTATTATTACTAGGTATTTCGTAAAATTGTGTTTATTTTTCCTAAATTTTTTTCAAAAATGTAAAATAACTCAATAACATGGTAACAAAAGTTGTATCTCAGTCATAAACGTAGTCATTTTACTGTTAGAAAGCTAATACGATGTCGAATAACATGAAATAATAAAAAAGGTAGGTAAACCGAACATTTTATTGAGTTCTTTTACATTTTTGAAAAAAAGTAGTAAAAATAAACACAATTTTATCAAAAACCTCGTAATAATAAATTGGGGGCGTGATTTTTTTTTGACAATTATCATGTTAGTGCCTTAGCCTTATTAATGACCATTATTGTTTTTGTTTCGTGTCGATAGGCGGTATAGTTTAAGAGCAGTAACGTTTTATTTACAATAGTATGGAATTGCGAAATAAAAAACTAAAAAAAACTAAAAACTTCAAAATAGCCAAAAAGTTTTTAAACATTTTTTTCGTCGATAAAATTGCACATTATAAAGACTCACACTGTATTGCGGACTTTCGAAACAGCACACCCTTTCCGGCCTCCGATAATAATTATGGAACTGTGATAAAAAGTGAAATTATTAGAATTAACACCGACAAAGATATACGAGGGGCGTTCAATAAGTTCTCGGAATCGGCATTAAAAACAGAAGTTATTCGTATCGTATCGTATCGTATTGTTTTACGTGCATATATAATGTGATTAAGGCGACGCGACGCGACATAGGCTCGTGGTCTTCTCTCCCTCTCACTGAGCATAAGCGTGAGCGAGATGGAAGTGCGTGTTCGGAAGCGCGGATATCATGTTTTTGAATTTTAATTTTGTGTGCGTTTTAATAAATTATAGCTAAGTTCCCTCAAACATGATATTGCCGATTTTTAGAACCAATTTTAATATGTTTAGCTGTTGTGCATAATTTGTTACGAATTTTTTTAAGCGTATTTTTGACCTATGTAGTATGTACGTGATTTTTTTCTATTGAGCGAAAGTCAAAACCTCAGGATTCGAATAGCTGATTTCTGCAATCTGCTGAATCTGCAATCTCTTCCAAACAGAAACATTTATATTTCTTTATTTTTTTCTTATCAGTATGAAAAATAATCTGAAATTAATCATGAGACGTGATCATGCCGATACCGAGAACTTATTGAACGCCCCTCGTAACTTACCTACCTTAGTAGGTAACAATCTAGTGTTTATCGAAGACGTAGAAGTAGACGAGTAAAAGATTGTTAATGTTGGTTCATGAAGCACACGTATATATAAGTAGTTATTTATTGTTGTCTCTGTTAATTATTAAGTTGGATAGTAAAATTTAATTACGAAAATGAGTGCATTTGCAAAATATTTACTTACCTATGTAAAATATAAAATATTAGACGGAACATACATTTTCATTATTAATCCTTTTAAATGAATATTTATTTGTAATTTAAGTACATTGAGGAGGAGGGTTGGCACTTGGCATGCTATACTACCTATTTAGCAGGGATGCGCATTTTTTCACATAATTTTTCAAGTCCTATCATTGGAACTCCGAAAATGTTTTTTCATAATAAGTACCTACCTAAGTAAATAATATAATTATAATAATATAATATAATTATTCATAATAATTCCTAGTTCTTATTAATAACATAATAAATAACGATCCAAGGAAGATCGGTGTAGGTACGACGACGAGCGAAGCGAGGAGGAGTGTTAAGAAGAAGGAAGAACGTCGACACTACAGCGCCAGAACCGATTTTTTTAAATTAATTTAATTAGCGAAAGCGTTTATTCATTAGGAAAAAGAAAATTATGAGTTCAAGTATGTTTTTAGTTATGATATTAGTTTTAACAAAATTATGAGTTCAAGCCTGCTCTTAGTAATTCAATTATGAAGATTTTTTTCATGAAAAGTGTCCATGGATGAGTTCCGATGATAGTTATAGAAATTTAAGAACAAAAAAGGTATGACGAAAAAAAATATGAAGAGTGATAATTAGAAATACAAATCGTTAGTAGTACATATGATAAAAAATAGGAGAAAGAATTTTATGAGAACCAATATGGACTTAGCAGTGATACTTTTCCTTTCAACTTAGTTACCTAAGTATAGTAAATCTCAAAAAAAATCCGCTACTCTTCTCACTATTTTTGAAAAACTTATCCTATGTAAAATCACACAATGTTTGAGACGAGTAGGGGTTCCGACCGCCTTCATTCATTTCACAGAATTACAATTACAGAATAAAATTCAAGATTTTAAAGAAAAAAAAAGTGCAATCCGAATCTAAAGGAGATAGAGGAAAAGTGTCCAAGGAGACATTAGGTGTTTTTTTATGTAAACAAATTTGGCTCATTAAATTTTTTGGTCAAGCGTGAGTTGTTCTTAAAAAAATATAAAGTTGGTCAATTTTTTTTGACGCGGGTCGGCTCTGTTTCATGTAAGGATTATTTCATTGTATGGAAAGAAAAAAATCTGAACATGGCCAAATTTAATGAAAACTAATCTTCATACAATGGGGCTGGCAACTGTCAAACTGACAGCACCAATAATGGTCCCTAAAAAAGCTAAATTTGTATGGCGGGAAGTAGGGTCGTTTCGCCGGTTAGCGACCACTTAGCCGAGTTGCTCACTTAGATTAGTAAATGTATACCTATTCAATGTACACACATAATATATGGTATTCGTATAGGTTCTGAGTGTAGTCAAGTTTTGAAACCTACAATAAAATATAGCACTATCATCCATAGATTAGGAAAAAATATGGAAAAGGTTTCAAAATAGCGAATTCGCTGGATAGCGACCGCTTTAGTCGGTTTGCGACCACCTGTTAGCTAGTTGGCGACCACTCTTGCAAATAGTGTTTAAGTAGTTAATAAAACGATTTATCATCATCATCATCATATCAGTCGAAAGACGTCCACTGCTAGACATAGGCCTCCCCCAAAGAGTGCCACAATGACCGGTTTTGCGCCACCCGCATCCAGCTGATTCCTGCGATATTTACTAGGTCATCAGTCCACCTTGTGGGGGTCTATCCAATCAGCGCCTCCCGGTACGTGGTCGCCATTCGAGAACCTTTCCGCCCCAACGGCCATCGGTTCTCCGTGCAATATGCCCCGCCCACTGCCACTTAACTTTAGCGATTCGGATGGCTATATCGGTTACCTACCTTGGTTATGTTGCGGATAGCCTCATTTCTGATGCGATCACGCATATAAACTCCCAGCATAGCCCTCTCCATTGCCCTTTGGGTGACTTTGAGCCTTCTTATGAGGCCCATAGTAGGCGACCACGTTTCAGTGCTATACGTCATCACTGGCAACACACACTTGCCGGTTGTTTATGAGTGACCACCAGGGGCGGTGTATAGACTTTTCATACTAAATCTTGACGATAGGCGGTAGCGTCGATAGTAGACGCGACTCACTTCAATCCCACGCTGCACGCCGGCAGCACGCACGAAAAAGTATGACTGAGCCGAGTGTTCGGCTTTATGACGTTATCACGTAAAATTATCGTACGTAAACCGACTTTATAGACAAACAATTTTTTCATACCAATATGGTAGTCCAGTCGTATCGTATGTCACCCGAGCATAATTTCGAATCGATTGAAATCTCATTCATCAAAATCGGTTCAGTATCTGAAACGCTACGATCTCACGGTGGAACGTGGAACACGCGTAAATACAAACATACACTGCTTAAATGCCGAAAGGAAGGGATTCGTCCCTTTCTTTCGGGTCTGCCGTAGTCGGGCAAATATATGGTAATCGCGAAAAAAACAATAAGACGTTCAAAACTAAATTGTAAGTACCTAATGATATTACCTAGTGACAGTCAAGCGGCCCTTAAAGCGCTTACGGCGCCGAAAGTGGACTCTAGACTAGTTTACAATGGCCTCCAAGCACTAAACAAGCTTGGAAGGCACAATAAGGTGCAACTTGTTTGGATACCAGGGCACAAGGGCTTCATCGGCAACGAAAGAGTAGATTAGCTTGCAAGAGGGGGCTCTACAAATCACTTTGTAGGTCCGGAACCATTTGTGGGACTCTCGCAGGGGACCATAATATCGGCCTTTAAAGCCTACGCCAAAACCAAACACCAACACGAGTGGAGGAATGAGGCTGGCTTAAGGCACTCTAAGCTCTTCATAGAAGGAGTGGACTCGGGATGGACCAGAAAACTCTGGAAATCCAGTAGGAAGCAACTCAGAATTATATCTGGGGTGTTCACTGGTCATTTCGGGGTCAAGGATCTCTTGGCCAAGATGGGACTATCGGATAGTTTAGACTGTAGAATGTGTGGTGAGGAGGATGAGACTATGGAACACTTATTGTGTGAATGTCATGCCCTTGCCAGACAAAGAATGAACTACTTTGGTAACGGTTACCCGCAACCAAAGGAATTCAAGGTGCTCCCGACGAACTGCATCATCCGCTTTGTGGAAATGATGGAGCAAGCCTGGGAGCAGGTATAAAGGAGAGGGCAAATGCACAAAAGATCCCACTGGGTCGAAGTGCATCCGAAAGGGCCCTCACCTAGATAAGATAAGATAAGACCTAATGATATGCCCACCATAAAGGACGAAATTATAAAGCACACGACACGTTATATCGAGCGCATTGCATTGCAGGTCACCCAAATCCTTTGGCTATAAGATACGACACAAGCTGTGAAACGCCTAAAACGAAAGCACATTGTGTAATAAATAATCCAGACAATAGGGGATTTGCCTTGCAAAAGGTGGAGAGGATTTTTTTAGTTTTGTATTGGTCGGGTGAGGTCATGAAAAAAAAATTAAGTTTCCGACCTCGGGCCATGTGTGCGTTTGCAACCATCCTCATTTGAAGGCGCCATTTTTTGGTGTTTTTGAAATAGCACTTTAATTGTTGATTCTATTACAAAAGTGTCTATGGCAAATTTAAAGATGTTTGTCATACAACATTTATCTGTAAGTTTTTTTTTTTGTTACTGCTGGGCAAAGGCCTCCCCTTTTTTCCGCCACTTGTCTCGGTCCAGTGCTAGTGTTCGCCAATCTGTACAAAATGTGTCAAGGTCCGTCCCGCCAGTCTTACAGAAAAAACTAGAAATTATCGCGTTAAAATTGTACGCTTCGGATTAAAAATATCAAATTTGTGGTAAGAGTGGTAAGAGTAATCTATAATGAGTATTTTTTACCAGTAAGTTTTAAAAATGGCCCTTCAAATGAGGATGGTTGCAAACGCACACATGGCCCGAGGTCGGAAACTTAATTTTTTTTCATTACCTTATACCCGACCAATATAAATCAAAACATGTTCTTTTCCACCTTTTGCAAGGCAATGTATGGAGGCCATTCCCCACAAACTGGATTATAAGGCTGCATAGTGGTTTAGCGAGGCAATGGTCTCCTAAACCCAATCATACAAAGACACTCACCAAAACTGATAGTAGTCCTTATCGACTGATCTTCAATAAGAAAAAAGAAAAAAAAAAAAACTAAATTGTACGGTACGGCCGGATTGAAAATGATACCGGATTGCAATCCCTACCATTCATGCGTAAAGTAGGTATTTTACGCCACGTTTAATTCGGTTAATTGGCTAATAAAGATATTAAACTCATTGACTTAAAATATGGGTCACTAATCAATCAATCATAAACACGAATGTCGCCTTGCTTCACTGAGAATTTCTATATTCTATAGGTGCTACCTATTTGTAATCGGTGTACACAATTATGCCAATGCATATTACAAGTAAGTAATGAAATATCCGCTCCAATTATAGTGTTAGTTAATAAAACCGAAGAAAACTCAATATTCCGCGCATTCACGCGATATAATCGACGAGTTAAGTGGTCTTAGTACTACTGGTTATCCAATAAAAGGATGAGTTTAAAGGTAAAGCGAATGCAAAACGAAAAATCTAAATTGTAATGTGATAATAGACCAAGTTCGCAACTTGTTGAAAGGACGGCCATCTCCCTTCCTCTTAATTAAGGTACGCTATTTCATAAATAATTATTTTATTACATAAGTATACTTATTGGTCTATTTTCACAGTTACGCCTGGTTTTGATAGTAGGGACATCATTTAATTCACTGCTGGTAGCGAAAGTCTTTAATTGGTAGGTAAAGTACCTACTCACCTAACTTGACATTTTGTATAATTATTAAAAAATTATCAATTACATGCTAAAGGTGCCTATGCCACCTACTTAGTTAAAATACTTATCTCTCACTCATCTAGAGTTCATAATCTATTCAATTAACATTTTATGTGGCGGTAACCTTTTTGTGCAAAAAATGGCACGCTTCGACCACAATAATGGGCATTCATGCACTCAGTTGAAAAAAAAAATTATACTTCTATGAGTATTTTTTTTCTACTGAGCTCATCAATATCATGCTCATTACAAGGGCTAAGTTTTGTTAGTAAGTATTTATGTATCGTTCATTATTTATTGTTCTAACTGGGTTAACGATTAATCTCGGAATTAACTCTTAAATACATCTTGATTAGGGCCATTTCGACAAAAATAGTTTAGTCCAAGATTGCTCTAAGCAAATTTTTATTCAGATTAAATCCTTATTCCAGTTAGACCAAATCGTGCCTTACACGAATGGACACTGAACCCATTATAAAGCAATGAAAAATATATTCCCACCATAATTTTGAAGTTTATCTCTATCAAATAGGGTTAAATTCTGTGAAAAAAATGGTTGGGTTTAAGCATTATAGGGTTAACCCCTGTTGACCGGTGTCGCATGTACCACAGGATTAATCCTGTGGTACATGCTGACTGAAAGACAGTTTATAAGTAAGTAGGTACTTATACGTACAGTATATCATTCAAAAAGTTCCGCAAACACCCTACTGGTTCGATTCCCGGTTCTGTAACCATACCTATTTTTATTCCTTGGATGAATTTTTTTTATTCTAAAATCGACGTCATAATTCCTTTACAAATTTCCCTGTTTCTTTTATAGTTTCTGATTCTCACGGACTCATTTATGTTGCTTACCATAATTTTTTTATTGCTTAGGTTGTGGTGTTTTATACCGCACTCTGCCTGTTAAATTATTCCTGGGCAGAAGAATCTTCGCAAGAAATCGTGGCTCAAATAGATGCAGCTATCGTACAGTCCGATAACTCTTCCAACGTCGACCTCGATCAAGATTCATCTATCTGGCAATACTGGCGCCCATGGAAATTATGGAATTGGGGTAACCTTCTCCGTCATATAGAGGATGACTTTGGAGAGGTGAACAGGAATCCCATGACGTGATAAATAAATAAATTTGGTCACCCTACACCACCGACGTATTTCATACATGGGCCAAAAGCAATAGGGTGACCATGATTTGAGTACCTTTGAAGTTAGTTTTCTAACTTATTGAAAATTAAAAGTGGCTATCAAATGTTAAGTAATTTCTGGTTACATCTCCTGGGTCAATCTGTATACCTCCTCCCCTTTTTTCTGTACATTTTTACATAACGTGTTGAATAACTGGCTTGTTTCCTTCGGTAGGTCGCAATTTACTAAACGAAGACTTCCGTGAAAACGCGAAGAGCAGTTACGGAAGGTACGGCATGTTCCATCGAGATCAAAACAGACCTAAAATTAAAAATAAAATAAAATTCTTGGTTAAAATACACCAATTTGAAACTTAATCTTAGTTTTATTGAATTATTGAATACATGAGAGGAAGCATGTGCCCGGGAATGGCACGTGTAGGTATACGGGGTGTGGCATGTAACAGGAGCAACATTTTTAAACGATGACTCCTTATAATATCGCAGTTATCCTAAATCGGTCATCGGTCCCAGTGTTTCAAAATTATTCTTTGGTACCTAATGAAAAAAATTTGATCACGATATCGTAGCTGGTATGTCAGTCATTAAATATCTTGTAGTCCGTAAGCCCACTCACAATACACCTACGGCTCATGACAACACGATAAAATGCATGGCAGCAGGTCGAGAAACTTGTGCTGAGCAAGAATCAGAAGATAATCGCACCTAAAATCGGCCGAAATATTGATAAATCCTTCACTTCCGGTCAAAATTGTATGGGTAGGTATACTCGTATTTACGTCATGACTCATGTGACATACCTACGAGACATGTGGCATAATTTTAGCCCTTTAATCGTAGAGAGACGTACCGGAAGGCGCGGCGTGGATAGGCCCCCCACAAGGTGGACTGATGACCTGGTAAAGGTCGCGGGAGTCCGCTAGATGCGGGTGGCGCAGGACCGGCCATTGTGGCACTCTTTGGGGGCGGCCTATGTCCAGCAGTGGACGTGTTTCGGCTGATATGATAATGATGATGATGAATCGTAGAGATTAAACCTAAGTCTGTCATCAGTCCTGAAATGGCCGGAAGTACTTGTCAGACGGTGCCAAAGGTGGCCAACTTTGGCACCGTCTGCCAAGTACTTACAATTTTGACAGCAAGTGAAGGATTTTTCAAACTTTCGGCCAATTTTAGGTGCGATAATCTTTTGATTCTTGCTCAGCACAACTTTCTCGACCTGCTGCCATGCATTTTATCGTGTTGCCATGAGCCGTAGGGGTAGGTATTGGACCGGTGTGGGCTTACGGACTATTGGTAGAACACTGGGCACTTATGTCATAGTAATTATAGGTATTGGCTTTGTTTTCCATCATCGAAGAGTTTTAAAATGTAAAATAATATCGATAGTAGCTATTCCAGTTGAGTAAAAAAACCCACGCAAATGTTGCTTCAAAAAAACGGCTCTTTATTAAAAGTTTTTTCTGTTAAATCCGTTGCAAGTGGTTTAGCCACTTGCAACGGATTTCTGATTGGAACAATCCACCGTTTCATTATATTTGCTCCTGTTACAGGCCCCACCCTGTATAGGCTGACGACGATGTTATTTCGTACCTATAATACTAGTGGCTCTGCCAGCTGTAGAATTCTTTATAATTAACGAACTTGCTCTCAAAATTTCACGAGAATTGGTTGAGAAATGCGACCTGTAGAGGAGAACAGCGGGACAGACACCGGACAGACAAACGATTTTCGGCCCAAGCTGAAGCATGGAAATTCGTTCGCTTCGCTCGCTCGTTCGATTATACATAAGAAGATGTAAGCTCTTGGCAGAACTTTTGTAGTCAATCGTGAGGTTTGACGGTAGGCAGTACGTAAATAGCAGAACGTACAGTCGGGGAATGAAAAGGTTGATCACCTTAAGATCTGTTTTTGCTTGCTCTGTATAAGTTATCAGTATCTGCTTTATCGACCGAGTGTCACTGTCAGACACATTCCGTCATAATGAATGTCATTTCACTAAACCTCTTTGAATTTTGGAAAACGAGTTAAAAAAAAAAGAAAAAGAAACGTATACAAGAAATACCAATGATGACATGGACATGACCTGTTACTTTCATTTATAGTTTTAATAATTTTAAGCGCAAGAGGATTTAATCATTAGATTTATCAAACTTGACACAACGTAATGACTAGATCAAACTAAAAAGGTTTTAGTTCAACTATTAATAGTCAAGGAAAATTCGTCTAAGTAAATTTGAACTTTGTTGTCAAACAGTTGAACATAATTTCCAATACATCACTCTCGTCTGATACACAGTTTAAAAAGGTAACATGTGCTTGCAACGCGTAAATGATTTGATTTTAAAACTGGGGATCGATTTTTGACTTTCGAGCGCTCGACTCTTTCACTCGAAAACGGGTAAAAATGATGAAATGCTATTTTGAAATAGCCATAGATAATTGGAAAACGAGTGTTATTGACCAGTCGTATTCAATTATATCGGTAGAAAGTAAGTGCCTGCAATTTTGACACTACAATCGTATTAACTTTTGTTTAATTTTCGAGCGCTCGAAAGTCAAAAATCGGCCCCCTGATCAACCTTTTCATTCCGCCACTGTACGTAGTTGGTGCGTTGTTACAGTCCATTGTATTATAATATTGGAGTAGAGGTACCCAATCTCCAACAATGCATAATATATATACTTATATTACTAGTGGCTCTGTGAGCTGTAGAACTCGCGTCTTATAAAAATTATAATGAGTTCAAAAAAGTGACCACCAAAAAACATCTATATAATTAACTCCAGGCACCGTAGCATGGATGGCCTTTCACGCGATAAGTGACAAGAAAAGAGCGTCGTCTCGTTCTGTCGAACGGTGTCAGATCCACCATCAGTGCCACGGATGCTCTTGTCACTTATCGCGTGATCCATGCTACGGGGCCTGCTCACAAATTTTCACGAGAATCGGTTGAGAAATGAGACCTGAGGGCCTACCGCGAAAGGCATTCGAAGTTTCCCCTCTCTGTCATACTTACGAGTTCGTACATAAGTGCGACAGAGGGGGAAAACTTCGAATGCCGTTCGCGGTAGGCCCTCTGTAGAGGAGAACAACGGACACCGTACACTGGACACTGGACGCCGGACACTGGAGCATAGAACTTCGTTCGCTTCGCTCGCTCGTTCGATTATAGAGGTAATGATTGTATGTAGGGGATAATCTCCGGAACCGATTTAAAACTCATCCGATTTCAAAGTTCATTTTTTAGTAAGTACCTATAGGTAATAGAGCGACTTGCGGAATAGGCAAAACATAACTGCGGTTCTGTCAGCATTATTTTGTAATACGTGAGCGGAGACGCGTGGGTAGCTAATAGCTACTAGTTATTAATAAATTTGGTCTATCTATACGCAGTAAACGTATTGATACCTACCTACGTACTCACGCGTGACGACGGTGCAGTGGAGTAATATAGGTACCTAGTAGAATAGTTTACTCAACAAATGTGAACTAACGAATAACGCTGCAAATGCTGCAATCGTAATAGTACCTAAATACTTAGGTACCTATGAATATCGAATGGAGAATACGTTGTACTGTACAGGGTCAAGTGGAATAGGATACTTTGCCCGGTGTATGATGAACACCTCGGGATTTTCATATTGTTTGTCTACCTCGGTCAAAATAACCTAGCCTCCTGAGACCCAGAGTTACCCCAATGCACCTTGCATTTGGGTAACCTGGAAAATGGGGTTAATTCGAAAATCACAAATATCTACTAAACTAAAAGCAATTTAAACTTTTTTTCCCCCTTCTGTTCGCTCCAGTCGCTACCTGTGGAAATACGTGTGCTACTAATATTTTTTTTTTTTTTTTAGTATAGAATAACTTTGCGAGGTTATGGCACTTTGGTCCTCTTAACACATTCAGTGCCGAGAATCGCTACGCGCTACGCTCGTAGCCGATCCCTTGGTGTTCCTCGTATGTAGCGGAAAGCGACTACGACGTAGGCACACGATAGTCGTGTTCCCGGCACTGAATGTGTTAAGGACTTTTGAAATTACCCCGTGTCATGTAACTCAGGAACCTAAGTTACTTAAATGATTCCGATTGTTTTAATTTTAGATTTTCCTTTTAAGCGCATTATTGAGTAACAAATAACCGTCTCACTTAAGAGTCCTTACTCCTACGTAGTTACTACCAAAATATGTTACAAAACATGTTTAGGTACAGTTGCACGTCCATTGCGACTTTGGTTAGAGTGAACGATGTATTGTTTGTCACTTTTCTTTTGACATCTTACATCTGTCATCCCAGTACAATTCTTTCCATGACAAAACATGACCCTATCCCCCGCAGACGAACGCGGAGAATGTTTTCCATCTGTGACGGATAACATGTTTCTATGTTTGTAAACAAAAAACATGTTGGCCACTCCCCTTTTCTGTTCGAAAAACATGTTAGATGTTTGCACACACCGAAAACACGGCGCAGCGGACGGTAAGGGTTAGTTCATTTTATTTTATATTAATTTCAGTATACGTTGATGGTCAGTTAACTCTTATTTCATCATTTAATAATTTTAACATTCGAATTACTTATATTTTTTTTATTAATCAGTCTTCCTCAACATAAATTAATTAATATCGTAACATGCTAGGTCAATTAACATTTCTTTGAGTTTTTTAGAGAATATAGCGTCACGTTCGGTGTTAATGACATCATACGGAAGGATGTTGTAAATCTTTACACCAA
Source organism: Epinotia brunnichana (assembly GCA_963854355.1). Lineage (NCBI taxonomy): Eukaryota > Metazoa > Arthropoda > Insecta > Lepidoptera > Tortricidae > Epinotia > Epinotia brunnichana. The sequence goes on along the minus strand of OY977939.1, from coordinate 14,019,908 downwards.
TGACACTGAGTGATTTTCGAGCCAAAGAAGAAATAAAGAAAGATACATTTATTCACTAACACACAGGACACAAATATAAAACAAAAAAAAACAGTAAAAAACATGTAACAAGTGTGTGTCTGCGGCAGTGAACCGGACACTGGCTCAGCATTATGTTGAGGTGTCAGTCAGACACCTACAGCGTTGATTTTCAGCCAGCACCGTTAGTGACTCACGGAAACGTCATACAAATTATACATTCAAAACACAGAAACTACAATATACCTTCGTCAGTCGGTCCAACGGGACGTACAAGAGGTGTTGACCGCGCGTTTTCCGGACGTGGCACTGCCCACGGGTCATATATATAAGCCTAGATTTGATTTGATTTTGGAAAGGAAGAAAAATCGGTATTACAAAAAATACCGTGGGCGGGATAAGTGTTAGGTGTGCTGATGCGCATCCTTCGTAGAATTAATTCGCGTTTAAATTACCATGACGTACCTATTCAATGATTTTTATTGACGTGTCAAATTGACATCTTGTCATTGGCATTATAATACAGTTAACTTCCTAAAGAAAGGATAGCTGCTGATCTAATCTAATCCTCTGTCTAGGGTTGAATCGTAGTTAAATAATTGTACTTACCTGAAGGTAATAAATAAGGTGATAAGATGTTCTACATCGACACTCAAAGGACGACAACGCGACGAGACAGCTCCCTAGTAACCACCGCCAGGAGTTCTCCAGATGGTGACTCCCTGCTCACGGCTCGAGGCCAATCCAGCGCGCACTTCGGCAGCGAATCCGCAAACTCCATCAACCATGTTCGCCCCAAGGGCTCCGTTCAAAGAGAACTGGTCACATTACTTTTCGAGTCAATGCTTAAACACATCGTGGAGACCTGGGAGGTTATTATTATACCGGATAAACCTGAAGTGGATAATATAGAAAAAGCTATAAGCGAAACTACAGTAATATCTGCCAAAAGGAAAGGAAAAGAACCACCAGGTAGGAAGCCGAAATGGGTCATTCTCAAGAAGATATAACAGCGTTTCAAACGCTGTCCTTATTATTTTTCCTTTAATAACACATTCACTGCCAAGAATCGGTACGCGGTACGCTTGTAGCCGATCCCGTGGTTTTCCTGCTAAGTAGTGGAATTGCCTACGGCGTAAGCGCCCGCTACGCGGGTTCCAGCAAGCAGTGAATGTGTTAACCGCGAAATCCATTGCCCTAGTGGGATCAATTGAAGCGATGTTTACAAAACAACGTAACTACTACTACTAGCCAAAAAAGCGTAATGTCTCCTAAAATATTACTTCTTTAAGGCTGCTCATATACCCAAATGAAATCTAAAATCGAGCCCCTTCTCACGCCACCCGTCCCGCCCCTCGGATCCCTCGATGCAATGACGATACAACAGCGCCAACATAGAAGTGGCAACTTTAATGAACTAACAGGTCACTACCTTACATTTACTATGCAGGCGTATGGCCATAGAGTTACACTTGCATCTTGGATCCCATTAATAATCGGTTATCGCTTAAAAAAATATGTAAAATAAATTAGTTACTTATGCTGTTTTTGTAAAATTATTGGCAGTTATGTTAATTTTGTGCAAAAATCATTTATAGTCCTATAGTAAAAATTATTATTGAATTTACGAAAACTGTTTTATTACCAAATGTACCTATTGCATTTAAATTCAATACATAAATGTATAAGAGAATGTAATTAATTATGTACTATAAGTTCCGTGGAGCTGAGTAATTCCAGGCGGGTAATTTTGGGCAAAAGGGTTCCTAATTAAACAATGTATATTGCACAATTGTAGCGTCTTCACAGACGGACATGATCATAGCAATAACTCGATTTCGTAAAATATGTCAGTTATGTTGTTTTTGTAAACAGCCCTTCAATTTTACTAATTCAGGGTCGTTGGTACCATAACACATATATTTAAATGACTTTAATTCCAATTCAATGTCACATATTACAGACAGAAACACGTAAGGACCGCGCTGTGAAGCGCCGAAAAGCTTTTCTTGAGAATGACCCAAATATACCCACTATGTACACTGTACACACTACACACTATGTATATATACATAAAGGCTGCTTCTGACTGGGATGTTTTCGCTAGTAGCTGGGTAATCGCGAATGCTTGAGGTTCAGCGAGACGATGGATGACCGTCAGTCTTCGATAAGTAGGTATATTTAGTATGCTGGTAGTGTTAATTCTAAGATTCACAGTGCATTAGTTCTGTAACTGTAATCATCAACTGTAATACTGTGTAATAAATTTTTGTTTGGATAAATAAAATAAAAATAATTCCTAGTAAGTATGTAAAGTATTTGAATTGAAGTACTTAGATTATTTCGACCGCGTATTCTTACCCCAGACTGACTATATATGTATCGATTGACGAAACGACAAAAAAAAGATGCTGTTTCGACTCCGCGGTTTTCATTTGCATCCAAAATAAATTCGGAGCCCTACTTCAGTATAAAGTTTCTTCATGCCTTTTCCATGTGTACGTACCTAGCTATACCTACTCTAAGACATCGGTTACACGCTAATTCTGGTTTCAGTTCAGTCCATCATTCTGGTCAGACTGAACCCTCGGACTGACGGACTGATGGTCAGTCTCCTGTCAGTTTGCTGTCATTCACAACGGTTGCACGATAATTATCTCGTCAGTCTGATCAGAATGATGGACTGAACTGAAGCCAGAATTAGCGTGTAACCGATGTCTATACCTACCTATAGGTAATAAAGAAATGACTTTGACGTCATACGTCTTTGATTACCTGTACCTAAATAACACCAAGTTGTTTCAAAACGGCGAGGCTAGCGCCAGCAATCAATTCCACTAAGACACTGCTGTCTCAGTCTCAGTGCTTCCGCCTCAGATCATCAGATAACCCAGTACCTACTGCCAACTCTTACCTACAGCCTACAGCGACGACTCGAACTGTTACCCTGAAATCTACGTAGGTAGATAGGTTGGTTAGGTTAGGGGTTACTCTAAAATATTTTTCAACCTAAATATGGGTACATTATGTAATCGTATCATCCCCTTGTTCCATCTAGTCATACACTTAGTTCTACATATAACTAGACAGAAAAAAAAGTACCATTTTACGTATTCAAAGAAGTCATACATGGATGTAGAACTAAGCGGATTTTTTTTCTTATTAGTCATACATGTAGAACTAAGTGTATGACTAGATGGAACAAGGGGTATCATCGCGTCTTAATAGGTACAGTCGCCATCACATACATAGGTATTACACTATAGGTGTTCAAAAATATCGGCACATGCACCCTAATGCCTTGAAAATAGATGTGTGTTCCGATGTTTGTGAGCTGCTTGTCTGCTCCGATGTATGTGATGGCAATTGTACAAAAGTAATTTTTTTTATCTAAATTTCGAATTCTAATGTAATTAAATACGGTTTCAAATTAATTATTGTAAAGCATGTCCAGCTCCAGGGCTTACGAAGCTAATTATAAATTTATAATTATAATAATGATATATTGCTTCCAGTGAAAACTGCCAAACCTAAAGCCGTGGATAGTCGAAGGTCGAAGTCGGGTTCTGTTCCGGTAGGTACAGCGTAATTATAAATGAGACCTTTTTTAAATATATTTAATTAAACCTATATGAACATGTATAGTTTTCGTTTACATACTTCAGATAGAGCCATTATATGTCCCATGGTGGTCCGGTCCAGACGAACGCGCGATCATTCGCTTCAAGAACGGAAACCTTTACGAAGGGAATATATCTATGAAGTGCATGCATGGGGAAGGGCGCTTTCAATGGGCTGACGGTACAGTTTACTTGGTAAGGACTGTCCTGTAAGAGATAGGCGATGAAAGCACGAGTAGTTTCATCTCTCTTCCTTAGATACATTTAAAACTCAACTGTCTTTTTTTAAACCAATAGGTAGGTACTAGTTACAGAGGCAGCTGCCTAATGTGTACAAAGACTCGTTTCCTTCAAAACATAAAATAGAATCTCATTCACCTTAACAACCATAAGTTTAAGTAGCTCTGGTGCCATACACTTTAATCTATAGATGAACTAGTAGCCGCATTAAGAATACCCGTGCTCAACTGAAGATTGTGTTTGTATTATAGGTACTGGCCCTGGAAACAAACGTGTTAGGAACCGGTTATTGTGGCGTTACCTGAAACTTTCTCTCAATCTAGGGGCACTTTAAAAACAACGAAATGGTTGGAAAAGGGATGATTCAGTGGAAGGACGACACATGGTACGAAGGCGACTTCATGGGCAACCTGAGGCACGGGCGCGGGCTCTACGTAAACTCGCGCACGCAGGGCTCCTACGTCGGCGACTGGCACCTCGGCACCAAGCACGGTATCGGCGCCATATACTACTCGCGGTCCTTCACTAACTCGTATGACGGCCAATGGGTTCACGTAAGTAGGCTTGCCTTGCCAGATACATATATTTCTAAAGAAGGTAAATAAATAAATATTAGTAGATAATCTTACACAAATCGAATAAAGGCATGTGTTATGTTATGCCCCATGCATACGATATATCTAATAACTAGATATAAATACCTCAATACATAGAAAACATGCCCATGTAGATATTTTTTGAAGAAAATAAAAGTACTTATAAGTAAATTGCTACTCTCGTCTGAATGATCGATTTATGCCATGAGATGAAGAAGAAACATACACAAATGCACGCCTTTATTCCTAAAAGATGAAACACAGAATAAGAATTAGGTAAAGCGCTTTACTGACAGCCCGAGTAAGCATCGGACAATTCAGTCTACATACTCGTATGATCCATGCCTCCAATACCACAACTAACTAACTACACAACAACAACTAACTTTTAGTAAAAAAAATATGATTCCTCGCAGTTTTGGTGCATTTTATTCATATCCTGCTTACTTCGTACTTTTATAGCTAACTGATACCATGAAAGTTTAATTTTTCCCGCAGAATGTTAGACATGGACTAGGTTCACGCGAATACTCCCACGATAGTGGCTATAAAGGAGAATGGGACGCTTACACGAGAGAAGGAAAAGGTCTGATGATATGGCCCAACCACGATGTAAGTTTATTTTTGTGTCTATATAACGTTATGTAACCATTCTTGGTAGGCGAGAATAAGATCTCTCACGTAAGATTCTTGGGCGTAACAACGCCCAAGACGGAAAAAACAAAGTGAAAAACATCTGTAGGTGGGTCATTGTCAGTCACAAAAACAAAAATCATCTTTCCGGTGGTCGATAGTTAAGGGCTTACGCTCACATATAATATGTTTTTATGTTACATTTCTTGCCTAACATTCTACTTAATACATTACAGTTTTATAGCGGTGATTGGAAAAACAACGTTATGTCTGGTTTCGGTGTTTACATTTGGGATATGTATTGCAATAACTCGATGTCGATGCCATCGGTCAATATTTATCGTGGCGAATGGTACAAGGGCAAACGCAATGGCTATGGTATCCTGAGTTTTGGCTTCGGCCTGGGCTCTCATTACAAAGGCGGGTTCAACGATAATTTGAAGCACGGCAACGGGAAACTAGTCACGAATAATGGCCAGATCTTTCGGCACAAGGCGTTGTTCATCGACGACAATCTCGGACCACACGATTCTGAAGTCGAATGCAGCCGGGCTCCTAATCCCAAACAGCCTCAAGTGCAGGAACCGATTCAATTCGACTTATGTGATGCAAACCTAGGCCTTATGTATCATGTCCACCAGGCTCTTAATAATATTGATCGCCAAGCCGAAGTAAGAGCGGGTATCATGGCAAAGTTTTTTGATGATAATAAATATCATGAATTCGATGTCAATGCCAGACGCAAAGATGAATCATCTAAAGAAGATCACCTAAATATCGAAGATTTGATTTCTTTCGAGGAAATATCTCTTCGCAAAGCTTTACGATGCTACGAAACTGATTTGAGGAACATTTACTTCCATTACGCGAAGATATGTAACACGGAAGAGATCAGTTTTACTCCGAATCTAATTCGCTTGTATCTTTGGCAGCTTTATTTTGATTGCAACATACACGAGAAAGAACTAACCCTGGTCCAAATAGACAATTTATTCTTTAAAAACTCTGATTGGATCGCTCTGACACCACACAACCCATTCGAAAAAGTACATTTTTGGCAATTTCAGCACAGTCTTATTACGGTTGCGAGCAAGTTATATGCCAAAAAACAATTTCCTGGACCGAAACCGGATACAATTTTGGCAAGTGCATTCAGAACATTTATGGATAATGATGTCTTGCCTGGTTCAAAACACCATAAAGGTAGATATATTATGTTCCTATATTGTTCAAAATAATAATAACGCAGGCACCTTGATCTCAATAAGTCGAAACGTAGAGTCCTGGTAAGTTTGCGCAATCAGTAAAGTGTAGGTACTCAAATGAATTAGGTACCAGTGACGGAGCGCCCATACAAGCCGATTCCCACCGGCTTGCCTAAAATGTCTGTTTAGGCAGGCCTATAAACACTTATACTCACGCCACGTTATACTCTTTAAACACTTTCATAACATTTTTTTGTTCGTGGTTGCCCATCGAAAATTTTCACGCGCCGCCACTGTTAGGTACCTACTCAATTATTTCTTAGACGCACATACAGGTTGTTACAAAAATACCCGTAAAGCGGAAAGGCGGTTAATGGTCCCTTATAAAGAGTCAATTTGAAAACCGTAGTATCGCAGTATGACTTACCGCCAAAATCAATAAAAAAAAAGAAATAGAACATTTTTTACGGGGTATTTTGTAACACGTTGTATAAAACAACGGTTTATACAACGTGTACCAACCAGTACCTTCCTCAAAGTAGTCAGAATACCGCTTTGCCATTTTGTCAGTGATCTCAATCTCAAGTGCACAATTTAACCCTAATGACAGTAAATAGTAAGGTACCGTTGCCTTATATATAAGGCCCACCTTAATTTCAAAGCCTTGTAAAACAATGACAGTATGATTAGCTAATGATGTGTTGTTTATATTTTGTATTATTATACACCAAGACAACTAACAAATTTTCTTTAAGGTAGTCGCCCAGGTCGGCGCTCGCGCTCTGCGGTAGGGTGCCCATAAGGCTGGCTATATTTTCTCTCTGAATGTCAATTCTTTGACCCAGGAACAAGCATGGTCAACAGTGTGCTCGAAGAGACTAGTTTTTGTATCCCGGTAATAGTTTCTGGGCGTCTGGACCCCACGTACGGCCCAAGAGTCTCTACTGCGAAAGCCGCGAACACGCTAATGATTTATTTACCAAACAAAAAATATTGATAATAAAACTTAAATAATGCTCTTTGCGTCACAACAGAAAAAACCTATTTAAAAAAAAATGTTGCTAGTGGGTGTGGTGGTTACCTATTACAGCCCGGCTAGCACACTAACAAAATGACGACTTTTATGCACATGTTTTATGTCCACAACCGACGTATAAAATTTTACCGTCATGAGCTAACATGCTATACCATCATTTACGTAAAATGTGACCATTTATATGTCTTGCACATAAAACTATTTGCTTTACGTCAAATGCTAACATGCTCTTGATTTTGGCACATAAAACTTGACGATATGAGCCGTTGACGGACGAAATTTTATGTAGGTCACTCGAGACCCCGGATAAATTTTAACACTATGAAAACAATATAATTTTCGCAGGATTTCTCCGATTTCTGTCACAACACATACGGTTTCAGTCTCAAAACTCCTATCATCTCCTGAAACAATGATCTAGCATTTTTAATTTTAGCTAGGACATGCTTATGATTTTTTGCTTGTGTTGTAATAAAGTATATTACACAAATTTACAAATATTATTGATTCTATTATAAACTAACATGTGTTTGGTACTCGCTAAATTACTTAAAACCACTACGTAAAACTTTGTGGGGTGGGAGTAACGTAAATAAAAACAAAAAACTATTATAACACAACTTAATACAGGAGAACAACTGTTCAGTAAACTGTGCAGTGCTTATCATTACTCTTTAATTAGGTAGTATTATAATAGGCTTCTAACCATAGACTACTATTGAACGAATGAAATGAATGTAATAATTTTGCTACGTATATTTTACGCTATGGCATAAATATATGCTGCGTGATTACCATGTTAGCTAAGTAACGTAAAAATGGGCACAATCGTAAAGTTATACGTCCGAACGTAAATATATGTCCGATTAGTGTGCTAGCTGGGCTGTTAGTATTAGGCACCCGGTTGCCTAATAAGGCCCGTTATAAATTATTTAAAAGGTGGTTCGATTTCCATACAAAACGTTATTTGACATTCGCAGGTTAACGGCGTGATATTTTAAAAAACTTACGTGACAAACTTTCATAAATTGTCTTTCCATTTGCGCGAAATTCATCCTTGCCTAGAATAACCTTGTACGAAGTAGAATAATTTAAGAAAAATAGTTTTCCCAAAATTTCACGTCACAAGGTCTAGAACTGGTTGTCTGATACACTTTTTATTTAAATCTATTAAATAAAATATTAAAGATATCCCAAAATGATGGTTGGGTCTTCGGAGTATGAAACTGAAAAATTGCTATAAAACGAGAATAACTTATTTAATTAGGAAAAAAACCACTTGTTAGATTCTTTATATCAGCCTGTAATCAGTTATTTATTATTCAAACATAATTTTTTGACGTACTTTTAGTTAGGAATACATTCAGTGAGCCTTATTAGGAGACTTTTACTTCGGTTCAATGAAGTCTCGTAAAATACATAAATTTTAAAACAACACCTAAATAAACCTAAATTGGATGTAATTAAATAAAATTAAACACCTAATTTCACTAAAAATACTGACAAAATTTGCTTTATTTTTCTCAATCTGGAATGATATAACTATAACTAAGTAAACGTTTAATTTTTTTTTTAAATGTGCCATATTTTAACACGACACACATCAACTAAGTATATATTTTTTTTAAAAAGGCAACGCGTTTGTATAAAAATTTAAATGTAGGTACTTTTGTTTGTGACCCTAAACGCATGTGCTCACGAAATTTGAAGTAGTTTGGACAACCATAACTGCGAGCTTTTAAAAGGCCTTGTTAGGAGCCGGCCGCCGGGCCATCCTTGGCTAGGTGCGCCAAGGATGGCCCGGCTCCTAGCAAGGCCCTTTAAAAACTCGCAGTTATGGTTGTCCAAACTACTTCAAATCACTTACATCACGACATTATACACTGAATAATCCTCGGATTAAAATGATGCTCTCGAACCAAGAGAATAAGGGCCCTTACAGACAGGCGACAGCAGCTAGCGACCGCCCGAAACAGCAATCGGCGAACATCGGCGACCGTCGGCGACCGTCTCCAGCCGCAGCTGGCGACGGTCGCCGACTGTCGCCGATACGCCGCGGTGGTCGCTGACGTGTCGCAGGCTCGCAGCGCGCACTCGTCGGTGTGATATGTAGTCTAAGAGAGAGCACCTATTTTCTTTTTCAAAATGAGTAATGACGATTTTTATTGTGATGTTTGATGTATTAATTGCTACAGTAAAAAAGCAAGAGTGTATATTGAATTATAAGGATAAGGGATATAGTAACAATACAATTAAAAATTAATACATCAACATCACAATGAAAATCGTCATTACTAATTTTGAAAAAGAAAATAGGTGCTCTCTCTTAGATTACACATCGACGAGTGCGCGCTGCGACACGACAGCGACCGCCGCGGCGTATCGGCGACAGTCGCCGACGGTCGCCGATGGTCGCCGATTGCTGTCGCGGGCGGTCGCTAGCTGCTGTCGCTCGTCTGTAAGGGCCCGAAATATTTTGGTTCAAGATAATTTGCGTTTACATCTTCCTTGGTTCAAGAATATTCGTATGAAGGTCGTGTTAGGGCTAGGTAGTTAGAATAATAGTAACAGCGAAGCGATGAGGAGTGTTAGGAAGAATGGCGACCCTACAGCGCGCGAGCTGAGCGAGTGAAGAGAGCGTGTCTCGGCAGCGGCCGGCGAAGTAGTAGCCCAAGCTAGCACGATAGGTTTAATTGTCACGTTTTACGGCGAAAATGTACTGAAACGTCACGTAAAACGTGACGATAAAACCTATCGGGCTTGGGCATCGCGTGTGTTACAAGAAGTTTAATGTAATGATGTAAGCGTTGTAACGACTCTTAACTTACAATGCTATTATATAACTCCTTTAAAGGTCTCTACTTAAGTACGTGTTGGATCTGTATCCCACGGGTTTTTTTAAATACGTGACCGGGATGTAAAGACCCGAGATTTATAAAGAGAAACAAATAAGGTATTAACCTAATCGTCACATAAATAAAAGTAGTAAGTACTGTAGGCAGACTGTAGTTAGTAAAAGCTTGTCTTAAAAAATTGTCTTGGTTTTGTGTTAGGCCACCTCGTGAATGGCTGCGGCATGTACGTGCCCCTGAAGGCCCTGCATGCGTTGTACCGCAGTCTGGGCGAGCCGCACTCGGTGCGCCAGTTCTTGTGCGCGGCGCTCCGCCCGCACCACGACCTGGCGAACCCACAGCGCCCCGTGGTCGATGCGCCCGACTACTGCCTTCCGATCGGCCTTAATGCATATGTTTTTGAAGATGATATGACCTTCATTGTTGGTACGTTTATTTAGTCGACAGTTTCAATTACGTTTAAGACATTTGGTTGGTATATAAGTTTCTGACAAAAATTTCATTTTTGGTACATGTAAGCTTTTATTGCCAACTGTACTTTTATTTATTTATTTATTTTATTTAGGAGAACCAACAGCTATATACACACAATAATCATTGACACTTTTCTGTATACCGTCATCCATCAACTTCAAGTGCGAGTCGGACTCGCACATGAAGGGTTCCGTAAAAAACCGATTTATAACGTATTAAAAAAAAACTACTTACTAGATCTCGTTCAAACCCATTTTCGGTGGAAGTTTGCATAGTAATGTACATCATATTTTTTTTTAGTTTTATCATTGTCTTATTTTAGAAGTTACAGGGGGGGACGGGACACTTTACCACTTTGGAAGTGTCTCTCGCGCAAACTATTCAGTTTAGAAAAAAAATGATATTAGAAACCTCAATATCATTTTTGAAGACCTATTCATAGATAAATATTGTTTACTTTTTTTTTACTTTAACGTATGGGTTTGATGAAACCCATTTGGCTACGGAGTTCTAATAAAAACTGGGGAATGACGTACGAAATAAATGATTTAGAGAGTTTCTATCAACGGTGCGTATTATCACTTTTTTATTACGCAACTGCGGTAGAAGGAGGATTATGTTTCTCGACTGTACCATATGCATAATCTCCACTTATAATAATCTCCACTTATAATAAATCTCTAAATTAAAAAAAGAATCAGCCAGTTTGAAACTAAGCTTTGTGTGTTACGAATGTTCTCAGCATCCCATGAACGGAAAAATATGAAACATTTTATGCAGGTACATTATTATTCTAGTCTCCATCTTCACTTATAATAAATCGCTAAATTAAAAAAAGAATCAGCCAGTTTGAAACTAAGCTTTGTGTGTTACGAATGTTCTCAGCATCCCATGCACGGAAAAATATGAAACATTTTATACAGGTACATTATTATTCTAGCTGCAGCTTAGGATAGCTTTTATCCGATTGCGTCAATTAATTAATTTTCCGAAATATACGACTTCATTAATTTTTCATTTATTATTCTTTAAGTATATCGCCGCCACATCTGTCAGTTTTATGAAACGTCAAAATGGCGGATTGCTTTTCCTTAATTTCACCTATTAATAATTTAAATCCCGTCTCCGATAGACCTTCACGAATCACATACCAAGAGGTAAAGCATAAGAAATTAATCTATTCTGATATGAGAACTTATATGCGCAAATGTCGTATTAAGGCGTAATTTCCATAAATGTATCAACAAATTCGAACAATATAAGTAACTCAAATGATTTTTTTTAATGTCATGCGCGCGATCTCTTTGCGCATTCAGCCAAACCACGCAAACCAAAACTCGAAGTTCGTATATCTGCATTCCTCTCACTCGAGTAATGTTAGTGCGATAGAGATAGAGATACCTGAATATTTTCGAATTCTGAAGTTCGTGGTTTAAAAGACAATACGGATGTCGGATAGATCGAAAATAGGGGTGTAAACACTGTAGACACAAAATAAAATAATCGCAATGTTGTATTTTCTCGAAAAAGGACTTAAAATGAAGTCAAATGGAGAAAACGCAAGAGGTTATTTAAGTAGTCACTAAGTTATAAGTGTCCAAAGTTTTAAGAGGGGGTATGTTCTGTCCCTTTTCCGCAAAACGCACCTTCATATGAAACGATTGTTTTACTATGAGTACTATGACGCTCGAGGATCGTGACGTTACGGTCCCGATCGTTTTCTCACTCTAACAAGCGATATTAAAACGGTTGTAGCTTCGTAATTTTTTAAGATATTTGAACAGGTTTTTCGTTTCTTCTTTCTTTTGAAGTAATAATACATTTTGAGTCTACTCCCCTATTTGGAAGACAAGCGGAAAGAGTACCTAAATTAATCTATATAGTAAAGACTAGAGATTTATTATAAGTGGAGATGAGTCATTTGAAGAAATAGATACCTACAGAAAAAACAGTACGGATTGACAGCAAAAAGTATAATAATTATATTTACGTCATACCTGGCCATAAAGTAGGAATTACCGCACGCTATGCGTGCGGAAAACCCCACTTCCTGGCCAGATAGAGACGTAAAATTTTGTACTTACCACGGGCGGTAATAAAGAAAGCCTCAGAGCGCATATTTATCGCCCTTGCCTTCGGCTCGGGCGTCATATACCTGCGATCTGAGACATTCTTTGTTTAACCGCCCTAGGTAAGTAATGTACTATTATGGGAACAAAAATATAAATGCCTATGTCCTGACTGACTCACTCACTCACTCACTCATCTACTCACAGCCGAAACTACTGGGCCTAGAAAGTTGAAATTTACACCAGAACTACCTTTTACAACGTAGGCAACGGATAAGAAGTGATTTTCGGAAATCATGCCCCTAAGAGGGTTAGAAAGAGGTGCAAATTTTGTATGGGGGAAACTTAATTTTTTGAGCAAGAGACTTTAAACTTTGTAGAAAGATTACTTATTAATATTATAATACAAATAAAGTACTTTCAGCGTTTTGAAAAATTTCACCCCTAAGGAGGTTAAGAAGGGTTGCAAAGTTTGTATGAGGGAAACTCCTTTTTGAGATAGAAGCTTAAAAGTTTTTAGAAAGATATTACGATACAAATAAAGTATTTTTAGCGTTTTGGAAAATTCCACCCCTAAGGGGATGAAAAAGGGGTGCAATGTTGGTAAAGGGGATTTTTGAACCTAGAATTTCAAAACTTTTAAGAAAGATTACTTACATAGGTACCTAATAAAAAAAAATCATGATATGAGATTTATTGTAACTTCGATCTTAGCCTGTTTAGACTACCAAAATGATTTCAGCATTTTTTGAAATTCTTCACCTATAGGGGATTATAAGGGCATTCAAAGTTTGTGTGGAGAGCAAGACATTTTAAAAGTAATTAAGGGATTTGTAACTTCGGGTTTAGACAAAACAAACATGCTAAAATACTACACAACTTATTTCAGCGTTTTTTTTTATTCATCGTATAATATAGAGCAAGATATTTTTAAAGTAAGAAATTTGTAACTACGGTTTCAGCCTGTTTACTATGAGGGTTCAAAGGGGGTTCTTAGTGTGTATAGAGAGCAAGCCATTTTGAAAGTAAGAGATTTGTAACTTCGGTTTTAGACTGTTTACCTACTAAAAGACTAGGCACAAAACTAATTTTAAGGTTTTTTTAATTCATTCCTTAAACAAACTTTTAGACGATGACATGTTACACGCGGACGAAGTCGCGGGCAACAGCTAGTTGTATATATATCTACTTGAAGTCTATTTTACAAGCTTTAATATTAACTTGCACTGTTCGTATGTAATCTCCACTTATAATAAATCTCTAAATTAAAAAAAGAATCAGCCAGTTTGAAACTAAGCTTTGCGCGGTTCGAATGTTCTCAGCATCCCATGAACGGAAAAATATGAAACATTTTATATAGGTACATTATTATTCTAGCTGCAACTTAGGATAGTTTTTATCCGACTGCGACAGTTAATTAATTTTCCGAAATATACGACTTCATTTAATTTTTTATTTATTTTTATTGAAATCAAACGCTGCTCCAACTGTCAGCTATAAGAACCGTCAAATTTTCGTCAAAATGGCGGAATTGCTTTGCCTTTCACTTATTAATAATTTAAATCCCGTCTACGATAGACCTTTACGAGACAAATGCTAAAATATAAACCATAAAAAAATATTCGATTCTGATATGAGAACTTATATGCGCAAATGTCGTTTTATGTCGTAATTTCAATAAATGAAATCAACAAATTTGAACAATATAATTAACACGAATTTGTTTTTTTTGAATGACAATGGCACGCGCTCGGCGCATTCAGCCAAAGTACCTGCGGCGCTACCACGAAAACCGATACTCAATGTTCATATATTTGCATCCCTGTCACTCGAGTATGGTTAGTGCGATAGAGATAGAGATACCCGAATATTTTCGAATTCCGAAGTTCGTGGTTATAGCTCAGGAATCGAAAATATGGTAAATAATCATAATGTATTTTCTCGAAAAAGAATTTAAAATAAATATAGTCAAATGGAGAAAAAAACAAAGCAAGAGGTTATATAGATAATGATTAAGTTATAAGAGTCCAAAGTTTTAAGAGGGGGTATGTTCTGTCCCTTTTCCGCAAAACGCACCTTCATATGAAACGATTGTTTTTTACTATGACGCTCGAGTATATTGACGTCACAGTCCCTCATCGTTTTCTCACTCTAACAAGCGACATTAAAACGGATGTAGCTTCATAATTTTTTGAGATATTTGAATGGGAGTTTCATTATCTTCTATCTATTTATACATAATAAATGCCTATGTCCTGACTGACTTATTCACTCAATCACTCACTCACTCACTCATCAACGCACAGCCGAAACTACTAATCTTAGAGAGTTGATTTTTGCACAGTATGTTGCTTTTATAACGTGGGCTAGGGATAAAAAGGGATTTTTGAAAATTCTACCCCTATGGGGGTAAAATGGGGGTGCAAAGTTTGTATGGGAGAACCTTTTTTTTTTGAGCTATAGACTTAAACTTTGTAGAAAAATTAGTTATTAGAATACAAATGAAACACTTTCAGCGTTTTGGAACATTCCACCCCTACGGGGGTAAAATAGGGGTGCAAGGTTTGTATGGGGGAAACATTTTTTTTTTAAATAGAGACTTAAAACTTTGTAGAAAGATCAGTCATTAGAATACAAATAAAGAACTTTCAGGGTTTTAGAAAATTCTACCCCTAAAGGGGTAAAATAGAGTGCAAAGTTTGTATGGGAAAAACTACTTTTTTTTAAATTGAGACTTAAAACTTTGTGGAGAAATTATTCATTAGAATACAAATAAAGTACCTAGATTCAGTGTTTTAAAAAAATCTACCCCTAAGGGGGTAAAATAGGGGTGCAAATTTTGTATGGGGGAAACAATATTTTTTTTAAATAGAGACTTAAAACTTTGTAGAAAGATTAGTCATCAGAATACAAATTAAGTACTTTCAGCGTTTTAGAAAATTCTACCCCTAAAAATAGGGGGCTAAAATAGGGGTGCAAAGTTTGTATGTGGGAAACTATTTTTTTTAGCTAGAGTCCTAAAACTTTGTAGAAAGATTATTTAAATAAAAAGAAAGTACTTTCAGCGTTTTGGAAAATTTCACCCCTAAGGGGGTAAAATAGGGTGCAAAGTTTGTATGGGAAAAACATATTTTTTTTTAATAGAGACTTAAAATTTTGACGAAAAATTACTTATTAGAACATGAAAAATACTACATTCGGCGTTTTACAAAAATCATTCCCTAAGGGGGTTAAAAAAGGGGGCAAGGTTTGTATGGGGAACACTTTTTCTGAGCTAGACACTTAAAACTTTGTAGAAAGATTACTTATAAAAATACAAAAAAAAAGACTTTCAGCGTTTTGAAAAAATCTATCCCTAAGGGGGATAAAAAGGGGTGCAAAGTTTTTATCAGGGAAAGTTTATGTTTTAGAGTTAGAGACTTGAAACTTTGTAGAAAGATTACTTATTAAAATACAAAAAAAGAACACAAATCGTTTTAGAAAATTCCACCCCTAATAGGGTTAAAAAGGAGAGCAAGCTTTGCATGGGCAACACTTTTTTTTGAGTTAGACTTAAAACTTTGCAAAAAGATTACTTATTAGAATACTAAAAAAGAACTTTCAGCGTTTTAGAAAACTCCATCCCTAAGGGGATCCTTAAGATCCTTAAGAAGGGTAGCCAGTGTTGTGTGGGAAAAACTTTTTTTTTTACTAGACTTAAAACTATTCAAAATGTTACTTATTAAAATTAATAATAAAGTACTTTCAGAGTTTTAGAAAATTCCACCCCTAAGGGGGTTAAGAAAGCTTTGTATGGGCAACACTTTTTTTGAGCTAGAGACTTAAAAGTTTACGAAAAAAGTTCTTTCAGCGATTAGAAAAATTCAACCTCTAAGGGGGTTTAAAAGGGGGTTCAAATTTTAAATGGCGAGCAATAAAATTTTTAAGTGTGAGTAAGAGATTTTTAACTTCGGTCTTATTCTGTACGTTAATAGACTACAAAACTGATTTCAGAGTTTTTCCAAATTCATCCCCTAAGAGTGTTAAAATTGGTTCAAAGTTTGAGTATTTCAAGGCATTTTTAAGGTATGAGATTTTTAACTTTGGTTTTAGACTGTTTGTTCACAAACTAGAAAATGAACATCAACTTTTTTTTAATTATCCCCTAAAAGAGGGTTCAAATTTTGTATTGAGAGAAATCATTTTCTAAGACGATAAAAAGTTCTACGCGGACGAAGTCGCGGGCAACAGCTAGTTATGTAATATGTAAGTTGTCCGTCAAAATTTGCAATCCATTTTTCAGTCACTTCCCGTTATCCAATTGAGCTGAAATTATGCAAGCATATGTATATATCATGCGATGTATCGCATGACAATGCAATATTATGATGACTTGGAGCTGATCTGATGCTGGAACTAGAAGATGGCCATAGGAACTCCTCAATAAAACGACACAACCCCATCGAGTTTGGGCTCGTTAGAATCGTCTCAATGAGTAGTTAATGATGATATGCAGAAAAGTACAGTCGGCAATAAAAGCTTGTACCAAAAATTAAATTTTTGATAGAAACTTATTATTGACACAATTTTAACCATGTGCTAGGTAAAATTTATTTGCAAAAATGTAATGTACTTAATAGTTAATAGGTATGTAAAAAAAGCAGTCCTAGGTATAAAATATTTTAATTTCTTTTGTATTCGTTCTTTATTAAACATATTAACTTTCAGATGGAAACATAGAAAAATGTGAGGTTGAAGGCTTAAACGCAGACACCCCGCAGCTACCGCTCTTCAATTTCGGTAACTTGTCTTGCAGACATATAGTAAAAATATTTGCTAAAATATTTCCTCATGTCTTTAGGAACAATAACATATTGGATTTGAATGTCGAAATAACATTTTTAGAGTTTTTTGAAGCCTTTATCTCGTGTACTGAGGAAAGTATTCGACTGAAAGAAAAGGCGTTCAAAGATGCCGCCGCACAAACTCATGTTCCTAAATTATCTAAAACAATTTTTCCACTAGGAAAAAAACTGCTTATGTAGGACAGCCACTACAGCTGTTGTTCGTGATTGTATTACCCAATACCCAATAAAAAGTTGAAAATTGAAATACATTTTAATGTTTTATTGACCCCATAAACCTACCTATATCCATTTTACTGGCACCTAAAATACAATTTCAACCAGATAGACTACACTTATTAGGTATCTACATAGTCTATAGGTACCGACAAGTCGCTTAAAGCGACCATCTACTTCATTTATTATGCCGGTTTGCCACCACTCGTATGAGTTTGGTGAACTGACAGGATATTTTAGTAGATTCCAGTTTAATATAATAATATTAATAATATTTTGGGGACAATCTTACACAAATCAACCTAGTCCCAAACTAAGCAAAGCTTGTACTATGGGTAGATACTAGACGACGATATTCATACTTATATAGAGAAATAAATGAATATCCTCTTATCTCATCCATATCTGATTCCAAGTATTCGAAATCTCCACTTATAATAAATCTCTAAATTAAAAAAAGAATCAGCTAGTTTGAAACTAAGCTTTCTGTGGTACGAATGTTCTCAGCATCCCATGGACGGAAAAATATGAAACATTTTATATAGGTACATTATTATTCCAGCTGCAACTTAGGATAGTTTTAATCCGACTGCGACAATTAATTTATTTTCCGTAATATACGACTTCATTTAATTTTTCATTTATTATTCTTAAAGTATATCGCCGCCACATCTGTCAGCTAAAAGAAACGTCAAAATCACAGTAATAAGAAATACTACGGACAAAATGGCGGAATTGCTTTGCCTTTCTTTCGCCTATTAATAATTTTAATCCTGTCTACGATATACATTGACGAGACACATAGGTACCAAAAGCAAATATAAAATTAATCGATTTTGATATGCGAACTTATATGCGCAAATGTCGAATTAAGGCGTAATTTGTACAAATGTTACAACTAATTCGAACAATATAAACTTGGTTTTTTTGAATGGCACGCGCGCGCGCTCTTTGCGTATTCAGCCAAACCACGAAATCCGAAACTCGAAGTTCGTATATCTGAGGGCCTACTGCGAACGGCATTCGAAGTTTTCCCTCTCTGTCGCACTTATGTACGAACTTGTAAGTATGACAGAGAGGGGAAACTTCGAATGCCTTTCGCGGTAGGCCCTCTGCTTTTGTTAGTGCGATAGAGATAGAGATACCCGAATATTTTCGAATTCCGAAGTTCGTGGTTTAAAAGAAAATACGGATGTCGGATAGATCTAAATTAATATTTTATGTGTGAATATGGTTAAAATTATTTGGAAATACTATTGTTGTTATTGTTTTAGTATATTTGACTAGCTTTAAGTTTAATATTGTACGTCCGAAATGGGCAAGCTGTTGGACTTTATTTTACCCAAAACAACTAAATGTACACAGTTCTGACAATAAAGAAATCTTATTTTATCTTATCTTATCGAAAATAAGGATGTAGACACTAAACAAAATAATCATAATGTTGTATTGTCTCGAAAAAAAATCAACGCAAGAGGCTATATAGGTAATCACTAACTTATAAGTGTGAGGGGGTTTGTTGCGTCTCTTTTCCGCAAAACGCACCTTTATAATGAAACGATTGTTTTTTTACTATGACGCTCGAGGATCGTGACGTCACGGTCCCTGATCGTTTTCTCACTCTAACAAGCGACATTAAAACGGTTGTAGCTTCGTAATTTTTTGAGATATTTGAATGAGTTTTTCGTTTCTTCTTTCTTTTGAAGTGAGTCTACAGCTACACCTCTATTTGGAAGACAAGCGGAAATAATCCATACTATCCATACTAATAATCCATACTTCCATACAAATATTATAAATGCGAAAGTGTGTCTGTCTGTTACCTCTTCACGCCTGAACCGCTGAACCGATTTAGATGAAATGAGCCCCGGGGAAGAACAAAGGGTAGTTTTTATATCTGAGGGGCTGAAATTGGGGGTGGAAATTTGTATGGAGCTACTTAAACCGCTGCACCGATTTAGAGAAAATTTTGTATGTAAATAGTTTGAGTCCCGGGAAAGGACATATAATAGGTTTTATCCAGGAAATCATCCCCTAAGGGGGTGAAAAGGGGGGGGGGGGGGTGAAATTTGGATGTAATCTATTTTGATGAAATTTGGTGTAGATATAGGTTAAGTCCTAGGAAAGGACATGGGATAGTTTTTACCCCAGAAACCATCCCCTAAGGGGGTGAAATTAGGGGTGAAAATTCGGATGGAACCTATTTAAATTTGGTATAGAGATAGCTTGAGTCCTTGGAAAGGACATAGGATAGTTGTAATTCCGGAAATCACTCCCTAAGGGGGTGAAATGGGGGGCGAAAATTTGGATGAATCCCGTTTAGATGAAATTTGGTATAAAGGTCGTTTCAGACCCGAAGAATGACATTAGATAGTTTTTATCCCGAAAATCATTCCCTAAGGGTATGAAATAGGGGGTGAAAGTTTGGATAAAATCCATGTACCTAGATGAAATTTGGTATAGAGATAATTTGAGACCCTTCAAAGGATATAGAATAGTTTTTGCCTCGGAAATCATCCCTTAAGATGGTAGAAGTTTGTTTGCATTATATTTTCTAAGTATTAAGTTCTACGCGGACGAAGTCGCGGGCAACAGCTAGTATTTAAATATTCTTCAGATTGTGACTCCGAAGACTCTGATGTGTCGCTTTCAAGATCTGTCTAGGATTCGACTAAGTAATTGACTTTAATTTTTTTTCTATATTCGTCTTAAATTTTTATGACAGTTATTCCAATTTTCTTGACTTATAACATTTCACTTAGTTAGGTATATAAATTTAATCTAGTTAAATCCAACCAAACGAACCAGTTCAATAAATTCCTACGACCGGACTACCTATAAAATGTGAGTACGTACGGGTCATGTCAACAACCAATTTCCAGAAATTGTTTATAGAAATACCTACTAGTAACTTGACAATCCGTCATCCTTTTTTGCTGTTAATTTTTAATTATATTCAATAGTTATTTGTTATACAAGGGTGCGAAGTTGTATTTTACCCTCGAGTGTGGAATTGAAACACGAGCAAGCGAAAGGACTCTATAGTTGAACCACGAGCGAAGCGAGTGGTTCTAAAATATAATCCTGAGCGTAGCGAGTGTTTCAACAGTCAACACACGAGAAGTAAAATACATTTGCACCCGTGTGTAAGAACACAAAACTTTTCACCTCACTGTAGCGAGGAAAGCGCAACATGCAAAACAACTTTATTTATTTTAAATAATAAATTTGCACCCTTGTATAAAAAAAATATAACAAATAACTGTTTTTAGGGTTCCGTAACCAAAAAGGTATAAAAGGAACCCTTATGGTGCGACTCTGTCAGTCTGTCACAACGTTAAATATCTCGGGAACTGGTTAAATATCTTGGAACAACTGCTAAAAGGGTTAAGACACGTGTATGGAAAATGAAAAAAAAAAACATTATTATTTTCTGTTTAAATGGTGAATATCAGGAAGTCAAAAAATAAAAATAAAACATAATGGTAAGCATTGAGGTATAATGTACTAACGTAGGTACTAGAGATGACACGCAACAAGAAGTTTGCGCTACGCGTTGCGGTCCATGGTGGGTCCATGTTGCCGTCTCAGTGTATTCTATGACAAGTTACCCTCCCCCCGCATGCACCCCGCGCTGCCGCCCGGCGCACAGATAATGTTCGTGTTGTCACAGAATAAGTAATAGTACTACGTACAGAAGGTTCTCTGTTAACAAATTCCCTGTTTAGGTACGCCAAACGTGCCTAAATGTAGCCATCCCTTTCTATCGCATGCAACGCGCTGCAACCCGTGCGAGCGTCCCTTCCGTCCCAACGCGTGGCAGCTACTAATGCGCCGCCATCGCCAATTTGGCGGCCGCCGGCATGTAGGTACTTGTAGCGGCGCGACGGGATCACAGAGTGAACCGCCCCTGGTGTTGTCTTCTCTAGTATGTTAGTACGAGTACACTCAGGTTGTAGCTAAGAAATCATCAAACTTCTAAGTTAACGTAAAAATACTACGGTCTAAAAAGATACGGCCGTTTATGCCGCAACAAACTTATATTTCTACACTCAAGGGAACCGAGATTTATAGGGTACTTTCCGTTGACCTAGAACTAGAACTATGAAGTTTGGCACGTAGGTAATATCGTCTTATAAGTACCACAAGTACAGGGAAAAATTTGTAATGTTGTACGGATACCTCGGTGGGCGAGTCCGACTCGTACTTGTCCAGTTTTTTTTACCAATATAGTGGTCGTAGGTATGCCAATTAAAATGCCATACCTATTAAGGGATTGAGAAGTTTTTCTAGGGATTGGCAGCTAAAGGAGGAAACTACACTTCGCTACTTTGCTATTTGGGATAATACTGAGTAAGCAACCATCGTACCTGTACGAAAGATTAATATTTTCCCGTAGACATGTAAGACAAGCCCCCCGCCTCATCTGCCCGCGACACAAGTCGGTTAGCTTCCGTGGTAGCTTCAAGTACGCTGCCACGCGATGCTGGAACAATCTTCCACCGCGAATAAAAAATGCAAGTTCACTGGCCACTTTTAAGAACAAATTAAAACTCCACCTGCTAAAGGAACAGACGTCTCCTGTCTAGCTAGCCGATGAAATATCAAGCCCCTAAGGTTAAAATAGGTAGCAGATACGTATACCTTTCCCCTACTTTCGTACGACGTACTAACGCGTCAGAAAGAGATGTATATGCATTTGTTGTTCCTTAATTTGGAAGGTTGTCACAAGTTTGTTCCTGCGCTGGGGATGTACAGTGTCGACTGTTTATATCGATAAATTAGTCAACCAAATTATAAATTTAGATTTTAATAATTCACATTCACTGTGTGAAAAAAATATGTTTATGGAGAAGGCAAAAAGAAAAGTAGTGTCTAACTAACCCGGCATTATTAAAAACTAGAAAATCCCGGAATTTTGGAATGTTTGGATTAGTGGATTGAATAGAAATGTCATAACTAATAAAAAGAGAGCAAGCGTCTAGCTAGAGAAAGAGAAGTAAAGGCCGGTGAAGGAGGTGCGGGTGGAGTGTGCCGGATTAATCGACATAGCCGGCTATTGGAGTGACGGACTGATGAGACTCTACTGTAGTAGCAAAAACCAAAGTAGCTTTTGTCAACCTGGATGCGTGGCGTCCTGCAAAACCAAGGTCATTCATATCCCTGTCACAATCTCTCTTATAATATCACACTCATTTGCAGTACGTCATGCAGGACTGCCTGGACGCTACTACTTATGGGAAATGAAAGAATAATTTTATATTAAGACCATTTTTTATTTAGTCAAACTTAATCCGCCTTCAATAAAATAGTTATGGCTAAAACTTCTTATTTTTCTTTAGGCACACGTTTCTATTCAATTTTGTGAAAGATCTGTCTGCTTCCAGTCGCTTCCATTTAAATTTACATTTGGTACAAATAATCTGGTGACGTGTTTGAAATAAAAATGACTGATTTTCCATGTCAGATTCTCCTTCTTACACGTGTGGTATCCATTCCTTTTAACATATTCGTCCTTTGGAAATCTAAAATCAAAAAGTTGAGTTATTATTATTATGTCGATAAGTTATTGTGCCGAGGTCGATAAAAAAAACTACATCACTATGGGAAAAACATAACCTCTTCTACTTATCCGAAAAAGTCTTATTTTCATGCACAATCTGGTTTTAATTGAACAGATAATGATATTACATAAATTACCAATTACTATTATTAATTTTAGGTGAGCTCCTTCCATGAATAAAATCAAAATCTATAGAAACTTACCAATACAAGCAAACTGCTCCATGGTTTATTTATGTCCCTCATGTATGGGATTTACAGCCTTCAATGGCACAATACATTTTATCACAGGAAACAATCAAGTCTCGCAAACATGAACAATACATTTTTTCAAACATTCTCGGTGGAATAACACCAAAATAAATTATTTTCACACACAGGAGCCGCGATGTTTTGGAAGTAATATGATACGACCAAGTCAAGTTGTAAGGTAATGACACCTTCTACCAAACAATGATGACATATTGCATTTTGCTGGATTAAATTACATCCAATTACATCCATTTGACATTTGCCCGAGTTGATTTTAGTGACAACCTACGAAAATGTGAAACTGAATAGGGATTGTAGTCTCATTCCCTCTTAGGCCAACTATAGATTTACGCAAGTGAATAAGATAGCTGTTACCAAGCTCTTATTTTAACGTGGTTTCTATGCTTTAGTACAAATTCTTTGTGAAATATAAACCCACTTTTTTTTTTAATATAATGTGTTATTACCATTAAATTATGTCTATGTCTATATATTATATTCATACATCCATTTTATATATGTCGAACATAATTGATTGTTACGTAGTCATTTATATTTTTCACTAGTATGTATTTATCCTGTTTTAAAAATCAAGCTGTAGGTATGTACATTATACCTCAATGATGGTAAGTACAGTTTGGCAGGGACAGAAACGCCGGAGTGGTTTTAGTGGGTAGACTGTAGACTCCCTCCCCCTTCTGTTTAAATAGAGTTGGCTGGAGGGTGAGAGTCCCACATACCCCCCATTATAGCTTACCCAGGCTGGGGGGATGCGGAGCATTTCAACTCCGTCAAAAAAATAAAAATAGGCCTTGCGAGCACTTACAGACGTTTTGGTGTAACATGTGTAGGACCTTAAATAAAATAAAAAACTTTATTTGACGTACTTGACTTTGACTTATAAACGTTTCATTTAAAATATTTGGTTTCAATTTAATTTATTATTATCCGTGGTTTATATTGAATAATTTGTAACAATGACGAAGTGGAGTAAACACGCTACAGCAAAAAAGCCCGAACAGATTTTGTTCTCGAAAAATACATATGTGCCGCCTAAAGTGAAAGTAGCGCATTGGGACTTTGCCTTGGATGCTGAGAAAAAAGATAATTATGTATACCGCGATCAGCTGAGCAACCATTTAAGTACATACAACCGTTGGGGCAACAAGGATATCGGCACGGGGATGACGGAGACGAGACACATGCTCGCGCAGGTGTTCACTAGAGAAGATCCCGTGTATCCCTTCAAACCGCTGGTTAATTTCACGTCATATCCTTGTACAGAGTAAGTTCGGAATACCTTATTTATAAGTAAGACTTAAGTAGGTAGGTAGTAGGTACCTACTTGAACTAATAAACACACGCTTACGAGTATCTAGGTACAGTCACCTGCGCGAATATCCGCCAGGACAAGGAGTGCAAAAATAACTGACATAGGTAGCTATACCTATTTGCGCGCCCTATCGTGTAGGTATCTATACGTTGTTTATTTCAGGTGACTTTATAATAATAAATTAATAATAATTGGAATGTTGGGTTATTTAAGTAAACCATTCGTTTAGGAAATAAGTAGGCGTTTATTAATGTGCATTACAACATGACTGGTATTGCGTTATACGATACAATATTGGTTCACTGGTTTGACACTAGATGTCTCTACTTTACATCTTCCTTTCTTTGTGAATAAACTGAAAACATAAGACTACAAAATTAAATTTGAGATTTGACTTTACATATCGATGGCTGTGTGACTCAAACTCGTATATAAAATTTTGGCGAAAATGAGATAATTATACAAAACTATGTAAATTTTTACTATTTACGTTGTGGCAAAAGCATTCAGGATGAAACACATTTTTTACGTATACATTTATTCAAAACCCAAACTCGTATTTGGTATTGAAATATATGTTTATGACACAACCTCGTAAATAATTATACAAGTTGCTAACCTACCTACTAATAAATGAAATTTGATATGGGTGAAGTATTTTTATCTGTAGAAATATAATAAAGAAGAAAAGTCTGTGAGAATGTAGCTTTGCAAGTTTGTATGTAGGGGGTATTTAATTATCCGGAACCAATTATTTTAGGAAGTTTTTGTTGTGTCTTTTTCGGGTTCTGTACCCAAAGGAAAAGGACCCTTCTACTATTTAGGCTCCGTCCGTATGTTCCTGGGTTATATCGTTTGATGATATGCCGAGAGAGATAGCTTTGGAATTTTTTTTTATACTAACAGCATATAGCCTGCCTGATGTGATTCCAGAATAATCACAAGCATGTGGCCGACCCGACCCTTTATTGATTTGAGGATTCGTTATGTTGATAGCTAGAGACGATCACGGGTCCCTCGCTCTCAACACACACACATCCTCGGGAGCTCTGGCGACCTTACTCACCACCCGGAACACAACACCACATAGGTACCTACAGAGCAAACTGTGATGAACTCAAGCCTTAGAGCTGTGTGATAAACGGAATAAAAAAGAATATTTATGAAGTAGAATGGTTTGGGAAAGATATAGAAATAATCAATGGCCAGCCACTTTAGGAATACATGACAATACATTACAACTATTCGTATGACGTAAAAGGGTGTGTTAATTTAAACACTTTACATATAATCCTATTTTCCCATAGAACTTTGACACCGAACCACGAATCTAGCTAAATGTTATAATATGCAGAAGAGCATTTCATTTTTATCATTATCACCAAGTATTAGTTTGAACTGTTGAAGAGAAGACCAGTTTCGTTTTGTTTATCATTATCATTATTACATTTACTATATTAAAAATAAATAAACCTCACAAATTAATGTTTTATTTATCAAACGCTGAAGATGATGGCGGATGGCGGTTGCTCCACCGACAAAAGTGAAGCTCTTAAATTAAACAAAAAGATATTAAATTTTAGCGGTCAGTAGTCGTTTATTTCAACAAAATAAGTAAATCGACCTCTTGGCAGAAACACGTATAACATCTTATAGTGCCATACCTGTATAACACAAACTCGTATAGACACATTTTCGTTTTACACGAAAAGCATATTTATAAATTAGCTATTATCGATTTTGATTATTTTATAATGACGAATTAGCTGTCTAAATATTAATAAACATTAAACATGTTGAGTACAATGAACATGAAAAAAATAGTTTTTACGTGTTTCCCTAAAGTGGACATTTCTCATATACGAGTTTGAGTCACACAGCCATCGATATGCATTACTGGTTAATACAGTTATATCATGAGATTGAAATATGATCTAGGTATTGAAATGCCTGAAGTTATCATATTACTAAATCTAACAATTATCATTAAGGTTCAAAATTGCATGAAATTTAAAATATTATTTATCTTTAGTTGTACATAACAAGTAGGTATATTATAGTTGTGGTAGTACATAGCCATGCATTTAGGTTGGTACATTCATAACACTGTGTTACTTATTATAATTACCAATTTAAGTATTATTAAAGATTTAGTCTATTTATTGGTTTAATTATTCTACCGAATCTTGATGCTCTCGGTACTATCGCTGGCTGTGGCACAGTGTATGAGTTCTGCATCTGATTGGAAGTGCTTGGTGGTGAAGGTGTTGATGCTGGGAGTGGATTAGCAGCAGCTGGTGATTGAGGCTGTGCCGGTACCTGTTGTAGAGCTGGTTCATCTGTGTCTTTAGTTTCAGGTACTACAACTCTGTTGCTGGTTATGTCTGCGTGTGTCTTGTGCAGATGACTGAAGTTTCTTCGTAGGAGCCGGCCTTGATCTGTTTGAATGATTACAGATCTAGGTAGACCTTCAGGCTTTTCTACCACTCTTGCCCCTTCCCAGTGTCGATGAGAAACTTTGTGTCTAACTTTATCATTGATTTCAAAATTGACTGGTCTGGTAGTATTTGTATAACTGTACACAGCTTGTTTCTCTCTTAATCGTTGTAGTTCAGCAGGGACTCCTTGTATTATTTTCGGTTTTAGCTTATTGCCACATGTAGGTATCGGTGATCTAGTAATTCTGCTGAAAAGACGTTGATTAGGTGAACCTAACTGCTCATTTCGTGGTGTATTTCTCCAGTTTAATAAAGCAAGTTGAACGTCCGACTTGTCGATGCTGCATTTTCTTAGTATGTTCTTTGCTGTTTGAACTGCTTTTTCAGCAAGCCCGTTCCCTTGATGGTGATGTGGACTGGATGTGACATGGTTAAATCTCCACTCTTTTTGAAAGATTTTGAACTCTCTAGACATGTAACACATTCAGTTGTCGGTTTGTAGCTCTTCTGGTACCTACTCCGTGTACAGAAAACCATCTTTTAAATTGTTCAATTACTTTAAATTATGACTGACCTTTTAGCTGTTGAAAGTCTAAATATCCAGAGTAACTGTCACAGATTACCAGGTAAGTTTTTCCTTTCAGTTCGAATAAATCTGATGCAATTATTTGCCTTGGAAGTGTAGGTATCTTTTTAACTAGCACTGTGTCTTTGATATTGTCTCTTTGTGTTTGTTCGCAGACAGAGCAACCTCTTACTAGTTTTACAATATCATTATATTGTCCTTTCCAGTAAAGAAATTGGCGGGCTCTTCTTAAGCAGCTTTGTATACCTAGATGTCCTTGATGAATATTCTTTAACATCTTAGGGATTTGTGATTTCGGCACTACAATCTTATCACATTTGAAAATAATTCCTTTAAGGTAGCTAAGCTCTTCTTTGGAGTTAAAATAATGTTGTAGTTCTGTAGGAAGCTCTTTGACATTTTCAGGAAATCCTTGCATTATCGTTTCATGTAGTAACTGTAAATGATGATCTTCTTTTGTAGCATTAATAAGTTCTTCTTTAGCGTCTAATGACATGGGTAGTATAACTGCAACTTTAAAATTTTCTTCTGGTTCATATTTTAGGTTAGTTGCATCACAGTCTCGACTAAGAAAGTCAGCTAAGGGTATTTCTGTGCCCCTTTTAAATATGACTCTTGGTGAGTATGGTGTAAGATGCGTTGCATCCTCGCTGGAGCGGATTGTATGTTTTTCTTGAAAATTGTTTCAAGTGGTTTATGGTCGGATTCAACTGTCAGTTCCTTACCATAAACATATTCATGAAATTTCTTACATCCAAACAGTATGGCAAGTGCTTCTTTCTCTACATGTGGATAATTCTGTTCTGATTTGGTCAATGCTCTTGCTCCATAGGCTATTGGTTGTCCTTCTTGAAGAAGTGCGGCTCCAAGATTTTTTGAACTTGAGTCTACAGATAAAGTTACAGGCTTGTTAACATCATATAGTCTCAGCACTGGAGGACTTTGAAGTACTTGTTTTATTTTGCTAAGAGCTGCTTCATGATGAATTTCCCATGTAAAACTTGTATTTTTGTGTAACAAATCTCTTAGAGGATTTGTTAGGTCTGACATGTTGGGAATGAATTTATTTAGGTGTGATCATCCCTAGTAGTCTCTGTAGCTCTGTTTTGTTTGTTGGTGTTTTCATAGCTTGTATAGCTTCTACTTTCTCTGGATCTGCTTCTAGTCCATTGGCTGAAACGATGTGTCCAAGGAATTTTATTCTTTCCGCTTGAAAAATGCACTTGGTTTTGTTCAGCTTGAATCCTGATTTCTTTAGTACTACCATGACTTCACCGACAGTTTTGCGTAGTTCTTCCTTGCTTTCTGCATGTATGAAAATATCATCGATTGATACTCTTACATTTTTAAATTTACTGAGCAGGTTTGTTAAGATTTCTTGGAAGATTTCTGGCGCAGATGAAACTCCAAATGGGAGCCTTTTGAAGGAATATCTTCCCCAGGGGGTCGCAAATGTTAATATCTTTTGTGTTCTTTCTGATAGCTTAATTTGCCAAAATCCTTTTGTGCAATCTAGTAATGCGAAGAATTTGGAACCTTTGATGTCGGCTGATATCTCTTCTATAGTGGTAAGAGGAAAGTGACGTCTCAGAATGTTTTTATTCACATCTGACGGGTCTATACAGATTCTTATTTTATTTTTCTGTTTAACAATTACCATGAGACTCACAGCAGGAGTAGGTTCCGTTTCTGGTTTTATGACATCTAGCTTCACCATTCTGTCTAGTTCTTGTTTAACTTCATTTCTTATGGAATGTGGAATTCTTCTAGACGGTTTTATTTCCAGTTTAGGGTTATCTACCAGGTCAATATCATACTCGTAATCTTTGTAACACCCTAAGCCTTCAAATATGTCATCTTCACATTCTTTCAATGTTTTGACTCTTGCTATCAGTCCTAAATTCTCACAAGTATCAAGTCCCAGGATCGGTGTCACTTTTTCTTGACCTACCTTGAATATGATGTTTGTTTCTTCATTTTTTAGTTTACACAGTAGCTCTGCTTCGCCTAGAACTGCCATTTTATCATCTGTGTAACTTATTAAATTTCTTGTTCGGCTTGGTTTCAGACTTGCCTTTGTTTTGTCCATCAAGTGCCTCGGTAATACATTGCATTCTGCTCCTGTATCCAGTTTGTCTGTGAACTTCACATTGCCAGCTTGTATTTTTTCTGTCCAATTTTTCTTTTCTCCGGCACTTATAGCGGATATGTATACATCGTCTGCAGAATTTGAGCTTTCTTCTAGTGTATTCACTCTATTTTTCTGTTTATTACCATAATTCTTCTTAGTTCTGCACATTTTAGCAAAATGACTATTTCTGTTGCACTTAGTACACGGTTTGTTAAAAACTGGGCATTCTCTGTGCTTATGGTTTGTACCGCATCTTTTGCAGTCAAAACTATTTGTTTTGTTCTTTTTTGGCATTTTATTTTTCACCGCTAAGATTCTATCTGTTTTAACTTTACCTTCGAACTCGTCCAGTTGTTTGGTAGCTTGTTCACTTGTTTTACAGATTGTTTTTGCTTTTGTCAAGTCTTGGTTGTCTTCTGTCAATAATTTCTCCCTTACTTGATTAGATCTGATTCCAAATACTATTTTGTCTTTCAACATTTCGTCGAGCAAACAATCAAATTCACATTTACTTGCTTGAGTTTTTATTCTGGTCAAAAACTCGTTGAATTGTTCGTCTTCGTTTTGTTCAATCTTGAAAAATATATATCTTTCGAAAGATATATTTGTATTTGGCGCAAAATAATCTTTAAACCTATCTTGTATGATTTGCAGGTTGTTTTGGTGTGCGTCGCTGAGATTGAAACTGTTGTAGATTTCGATCACATGTGGGGCCTATCACAGCCATAAATGTTGCTGCTTGGACCTCGGCTGGCTTTTTGTCCAGTTGAATAGCAGTAGCATACCACTCGAACTGTTGTAACCATTTTTTCCAGCACGATGATTTGTCCGAGTCAATTTGTAGGTTAGCTGGTGGCTTTATTCCAGATACTGCGTCATTTGTAGCCATTTTACATTACTTATCTCCTTTCTTGTAACAGTTGACTATCACTATCACATTATCACTTCTGACACCATGGAATGTTGGGTTATTTAAGTAAACCATTAGTTTAGGAAATAAGTAGGCGTTTATTAATGTGCATTACAACATGACTGGTATTGCGTTATACGATACAATATTGGTTCACTGGTTTGACACTAGATGTCTCTACTTTACAATAATCATAATTTATTCCAGAGATTTTGGGTTTAAAGTCAAATTCAAAAATGTATATGGACCTATTAGGTAGTAGCCAAGCGACCTAATTTTGTGTTATAAGTACAGCTGAGCCATGTCTATAACATAATAAAGTATTTTGGAAAATATCACCCCTATGGGGGTTTTAAAAACGGGTGCAAATATTTTATGGAAAAAACATTTTTTTAGGAGATTTAAAACTTTGTAGAAAGCTTACTTATTAGAATACAAATAAAATACTTTCAGCGTTTTGGAAAATTCCACCCCTAAGGGGATTAAAAAGGATTGCAAAGTTTGTATGAGGGAAACTCTTTTTTGCGATAGAAGTTTAAAAGTTTGTACCTAGAAAGATTATCTACTTATTAGAATACAAATAAAGTACTTTCAGCGTTTTGGAAAATTCCACCCCTAAGGGGGATAAAAGGGGAGAAATTTGTATGGCGGAAACTTTTTTTTGAGCTAGAGACTTGAAACTGTGTAGAAAGATTATTTATTAGAATACAAATATAGGTAAATTACTTTTAGTGGTTTGGAAAATTCCACCCATAAGAGGGAGAAAAAGAGGTGCAATGTTTGTATGGGGGAAACTTTTTTTTAGGTAGAAACTTATACTTTGTAGAAAGATTGCATATTAAAAGACAAAAAATGTACTGCCAGCGTTTTGGAAAATTCCACCCCTTTTTGCACGGTTCGTATGGGAAACACTTTTTTTGATACTTTGTAGAAAAAGTACTAATTATATTTTTTTTTTTTTTTTTTGTCCTTTATTCATATCTGCGATCAGTCGCAAGACTATAAGCAGATGGGTACTAGGTGGTAGATGTTTGGAGAGATAAGATCAATGTCCTAGCTCTCGTCTAATTCAGGTAGCGTTGGCTCTCTTGAGTCCCTTAACTGGATTAGGCTCCAATAGTTTGGCAGACAAGGGATTAGGATGGGCTGTAAGTCTGTCCTTGTACTTGGCTGAGTATCGTTTCGCTTCTTCAGTGACAGTTGGTACTTCCAGGTACTCGTGGATTTCCGAGTTGCGAGGGGTGCTGACGATATAACCCTGAGGATGTTATTTTGAGCTCTTTGTACACGCATTGTGTTAGATTTGCTTGCTGTTGACCACAGTTGGATTCCGTACGTCCAGATTGGTTTGATGATCCCGCAGTAAATTCGCAACTTGTTGGTTAAGGATAGTACAGACTGTCTTCCCAGGAGCCAGAGCAAGTTCCTGAACCGAAGGTTGATCTCGTCACGCTTGTTTTTGATATGCTCTTTCCATGTCATCCTTCGATCAAGGTGAAAGCCCAGGTATTTTACGCATGTCGACTGGGGAAGGGTAGTTGGGCCCAGACTAACGGGTGGGCAAGTCTCGCGCCGGAGTGTGAATGTAATATGGTGTGACTTAGGAGCACTAGCTTTTATGCGCCATTTGGACAGCCAAGCATTGGTGGCGGTAAGTTGAACCTGCAACAAGCTGCTTGCCTCTTGCGGGTCTTGACTATAGGCGAGAAAGGCTGCATCGGCAGCAAACGGGGCTACCGAGACCTGAGGTGTCTGGGGTAGGTCAAGAGTGTAGATGTTGTACAGGATAGGGCCTAGAACTGACCCCTGGGGTACTCCTGCTCTGCATAATTATAATAAAAAAAAATTAGTGACTTCTTTTTATTTTTTCCCCGAAAAGCGTCAATACGGGTTCAAAGTTTGTATGGAGAGCAAGAAAATTTTAAAGTATGAGATTTGTAACTTGATGTTAGCCTGCTTGTTAAAAGACTACAAAACTCATTTCAGCGTTTTTTTGAAATTCATCCCCTAAAGGGGATTATGAGCGTGTTCAAAGTTTGTACCTATGGAGAGCAAGACATTTTTACACAGTTTGACACACAAGTTTTGTTGTCTAAACAGGCTAACATTGAAGTTACAAATCTCATACTTCAAAATTTTCTTGCTCTCCATACAAACTTTGAACGCTTTTCAGGGAAAAATTAAAAATAAAACACTTAACTTTTTTTATTGTAATAGGCAAGTATTTTTTCTACAAACTATTAAGTCTCTAGCTAAAGTAGTAGTTAGTACTAGTAAAGTAATCTAGTTATAGTAGATTGTACAACAAGCGCATAAAACGAGCCATTTAACCTGAGACGTTTATATCCACCCGAGCCACCGGCGAGGGTGGATAGTGTCGAGGGGTTAAATGGCTAATTTATGCCCAAGTCATACACACTGCTTTTCACTTCGATTGCGAGAAAATAACAAATTATTGCAAAATTTAATTAAATAATAACTCATTCCCGTCACTTAACTTTTTAAAGTTTTGATGTTTAATTTTCGACACGTGATATTAGACTTGGGTACTTCATAGTGCCAAGTCAAATGGTTCAATACGTTTTAAAATAATAATGGACTCCTATTTTATCTGGTTTTATTAATTTAGTAATGGAAAATACGGATGGGAAATTTATTTAAGCAAATCAAATCAAATGACAAGTTTATTCTACGAAGTTTTATTGTGTTAGGCGGGTTAGGCCCCATTATCTTAGTCTTTAAAACAATTTTACTTTGTGCACTAGAGCATAAAAGTGGCATTTTGTGCAGTACACATCCAGCACAAAGGCGAGCATGAGAAGTGAAGAACTTATTTCACCGTCTTTTTTAATTCAAGTTTATATCTATACAAACTTCGAACCCCCTTTTAACCTTCTGAGCAAATGTCTCTCTAGAGCAAGATATTTTTAATGTAACAAATTTGTAACTACGGTTTCAGACTGTTTACTAAAAGACTACAAAACTAATATAAACCTATGAGGGTTCAAAGTGGGCTCTAAATTTGTCTAGAGAGCAAGGACATTTTGAAAGTAAGAGATTTGTAACTTCGGTTTTAGACTGTTTACTAAAAGACTAAAAACTAATTTTAATGTTTTTTTTAATTCATTCCTTAAACAAACATTTAGACGATAACTTGTTCTTCGCGGACGAAGTCGCGGGCAACTGCTAGTAATATATAAATGCATATACTTGACGACCGGTTATCCTAGTGGTTAGTGACATTGCCTACGAAGATGAAGGTCCTGGGTTCGAATCCCGGTAAGGGCAAATAATTGTGTGATGAGACTGATGAACATGAATATATTTTGTTTCTGAATATTGGATGTTTTCTATGTATTGAAGTATTTATATCTATTAAATATATCGTCGTCTAATACCCATAATACAAGCCTTATTGAGCTTACTATGGGGTAAGTTCGATCTGTGTAAGAGTGTCCCCCTAGTAGTTTATTTATTTATATAGGTACTTACATAAAAACTATATAATATAATATACATACATACCTACATATTACTTTGCGTACCCTGTGCAAAGACTAGGTCGTTAAACTAACCAGAGATTTAGATGTCGTCGGGAAAATGCTTGCGCAACATGCGCTTGAAGGTGAGTTTTGTTTGTGTTTGTCTGATAGTAACGCGGGAGAGCATTCCAAATAGGTCAGTCCGTAGAGTATATCTTTGTTGCAAAAGGTGGTGTAGAAGATTTTTTTTTAATATTGTTTACATCGATACAACCGAGCACATATCAAAAATGGTTACACGAGATATCTTGGGACAACTTTTGGCAGCCACAAATCTGGGACTTTTTTTGGTTTCTCACTCGTAGCTTCTATACGGTGCATCCTAGCGAAAAGTTACACACTAGGGAATTACAGAACATGAAATTATGCGTGCTAATAAAAAAAAAATTTTACTGTTTATTTCAATAGTAGATAAAAAAATATTCGAGTACAGCTTAACCCAATCTTAAATTTTAAAGATTATTAGCTAAGTTTAGTTAGTTTATATATCATATCATAGCATTGACATTTTAATTATTGTTAGTATTTGTTAGTTAAGTTAAGAATTATAATTATTTTTTACACTCAGTATGGCTTTCTTAATTACATATTTGGCTTTATACGGTTTATCCCTTATAAATAAATAATAAATAAATATTTGCGGACAATCTTACACATATCGACCTAGTCCCAAACTAAGCAAAGCTTGTACTATGGGTACTAGACGACGATATAAATACTTATATAGAGCAATAAATACTTAAATACATACCCCCATATTCATAAAACTTAGAATGCCTCTGCTAAATAAAATATGCTTTGTCCCTTTCTTACGAACACAAATGTCAAAGTGACAGATAAGGACAAACGAATTTTAACGCCATTTTAGTTAAAATAGGCTTGTAGCACGTTTATGAATACGGCCGATAGAAAACATCCATGACTCAGGAACAAATATTCGTACTCATCACACAAATAAATGCCCTTACCGGGCTTCGAACCCAGGACCTCTAGCTTCGTAGGCAGGGTCACTACCAACTAGGCTAAAGCGGTCGTCAATATACAATCCATTACATTTTCCAATATACTTATTTGTAGGGAGGCTGTTTAGGATAACAGGCACATAACTGGACCAGACCCTTTGCCCATAAAAGTTTTTGCTATTTGGTACAGTCGAGTTCTCCAATATCTATACAGACAGCCTTTCAAAAATATCTACACATGAGTCTTATGTCAGTAACAATAAAGACTGTGTATAGATATTTTTGAACGGTTGTCCGTACAGATATTGGAGAACCCGACTGTACCGTGAAGGTTTTATTACTTGTTAGTGTCCGGATGTTCTGTGGTCTGCTATACCTATTCAGTCCTCCTAGGCATTGCATATATTCTAGAATTACTGCCATTTTAACTTTATCATATACATTAAGGATTCTACAATATTTAAATAGTTTATCATAGTTGTTTTTGTGCTTATATTTTACTTTAAGTGATACAATGAGTACCAATACATATTAATTCAGTTCAGCGACATAGTAGAAAACCATGGTCGAGGCTTTCCTCAAGTTTGTAAGTTATTTCAAGATAGTCGTATTTAAGCTTCTGCGTTTCAATTTTGAATTTAACTATAGGTCTTAGCTCCTCAATTGTAGGAATTTACAGAATCGAGAGTTATTTCAGCATTAGTATCATCATAACTGGTAATCGAAGAGCTGGCGGTTTTCTCGTGCAACGCGTCAGTATTGCAGTTCAATGAGGGAATACCGCCAGCATACTCGGTACAATGCGTAGAGGGCCTTTTTAGGGTTCCGTAGCCAAAATGGCAAAAACGGAACCCTTATAGTTTCGTCATGTCTGCCCGTCTATTCATCTGTCCGTATGTCACAGGCATTTTGCTCGAAAAGTATAAGGTGTATTTGTATAAAATTTGGAAAGTAAGTAAGTAGGTGTATTTTGTTAGCCGCTACATACTTAGTTCTGTAATGAAATTACTAAAAATATATTATTTTAGTGGTGTACCGGTGTACCCCATACATGTAACTGCAAGTCAAAAAAAAATTGTAAGTCCGTGTGTGGCACATGAATCGATTGGCCTTTTAATTTAAATATAAGGTTTCTCGGCAAGTTTTTTGATTAAGTGAAAATAGTCGGAGATAATCGCACCGAAAGTCACAAAACTTTCAGGATTTGTAGCTGTCAAAAATATTTCGTGTAATCATTTTGGATATTTGCTCGGTTGTATCCATATTACATGACATAAAAAAATTAAATCTTCTACACCACCTTTTGCAAAGTAGCCCGTGCTTTGAACCTATACTGACAGACGTAGGCGATTATCTCCGACTATTTTCACTTAATCGAAAAACTTGCTGAGAAACCTTTTATTTATTTAAAAGGCCTATCGATTGATGTGCCATACGTGGACTTGCAATGTGTTTTTTTTTACTTGCAGTTACCTACATGTATGGAGTGCACCTCTAAAAAAAACTTTTTTTATCATTTCATTACAGAACTATGTAGCGGCTAACAAAATACACCTATCCTCCAAATTTCATTCAAATACACCTTATAATTTTCAAGCCTGTGGATATACGGATTGACGGGCAGACATGACCAAACTATAAGGGTTCCGTTTTTGCCATTTTGGCTACGGGGAACCCTAAAAAGGCCCTCTAGGCATTGTACCGACCGAGTATGCTGGCAGTATTTCTTCGTTGAACTGCAATGCTGATGCGTTGCACGAGAAAACTGCCAGCTCTTCGATTACCAGTTATGATGATACTAATGCTGAAATGACTGTCTATTCTGTAAATTCTTACAATTGAGGAGCTAAAACCTATAGTTAAATTGAACCGCAGAAGCCTAAAAACCACTATCTTGAAATAACTAACAAAGTTGAGGAAAGCCTAATTTTCGACCGTGGTTTTCTACTATGTCGCTGAACTGAATTGATATGTATTGGTACTCATTAGATGCATAATAAATTTCACGTTCTTTAATTTCCTAGTGTGTAACTTTTCGCTAGGATGCACCGTATAGAAGCTACGAGTGACAAACCAAAAAAAGTCCCAAAATTTCGAGGATTTGTGGCTGCCAAAAGTTGTCCCAAGATATCTCGTGTAACCATTTTTGATATAAATTTGAGCGGTTGTATCGATGTCAACAATAATTAAAAAAAAAATCTTCTACACCACCACTTGCAACGACCCCGGGGTGCTTTGAACCTCTACGGACTGGCCTAATACTCCAGGCAAAATACGGTTTTGAAAAACATTAATTTATAATAGCGTTTTTTTTCTTTATATCATTTTAAAACATTATTCTAAGATGCTTTATTCAAGAATCAAACAAACTTTCCATCCGGAAGTATTATATAGTTTAAAAAAAAAGAGTGAATTGTTTGTTTTTTATTATTTATCTTGACTATTATAGAGCAAATGTAAATGAACCAAAATAAAGATAAAACCATTTATTAATATTTTTCATACAAGTTTCTTTCACTTTTCAGAAGCCAGTTAGGTAAGTTATAATTTTTTTGATGTCTGAAATTTTGTTGGATTTTGTCACTAAGTAACTATTTAATCTCCACTTATAATAAATCTCTAAATTAAAAAAAGAATCAGTCAGTTTGAAACTAAGCTTTCTGTGGTACGAATGTTCTCAGCATCCCATGGACGGAAAAATATGAAACATTTTATATAGGTACATTATTATTCCAGCTGCAACTTAGGATAGTTTTAATCCGACTGCGACAATTAATTTATTTTCCGTAATATACGACTTCATTTAATTTTTCATTTATTATTCTTAAAGTATATCGCCGCCACATCTGTCAGCTAAAAGAAACGTCAAAATCACAGTAATAAGAAATACTACGGACAAAATGGCGGAATTGCTTTGCCTTTCTTTCGCCTATTAATAATTTTAATCCTGTCTACGATATACATTGACGAGACACATAGGTACCAAAAGCAAATATAAAATTAATCGATTTTGATATGCGAACTTATATGCGCAAATGTCGAATTAAGGCGTAATTTGTACAAATGTTACAACTAATTCGAACAATATAAACTTGGTTTTTTTGAATGGCACGCGCGCGCGCTCTTTGCGTATTCAGCCAAACCACGAAATCCGAAACTCGAAGTTCGTATATCTGAGGGCCTACTGCGAACGGCATTCGAAGTTTTCCCTCTCTGTCGCACTTATGTACGAACTTGTAAGTATGACAGAGAGGGGAAACTTCGAATGCCTTTCGCGGTAGGCCCTCTGCTTTTGTTAGTGCGATAGAGATAGAGATACCCGAATATTTTCGAATTCCGAAGTTCGTGGTTTAAAAGAAAATACGGATGTCGGATAGATCTAAATTAATATTTTATGTGTGAATATGGTTAAAATTATTTGGAAATACTATTGTTGTTATTGTTTTAGTATATTTGACTAGCTTTAAGTTTAATATTGTACGTCCGAAATGGGCAAGCTGTTGGACTTTATTTTACCCAAAACAACTAAATGTACACAGTTCTGACAATAAAGAAATCTTATTTTATCTTATCTTATCGAAAATAAGGATGTAGACACTAAACAAAATAATCATAATGTTGTATTGTCTCGAAAAAAAATCAACGCAAGAGGCTATATAGGTAATCACTAACTTATAAGTGTGAGGGGGTTTGTTGCGTCTCTTTTCCGCAAAACGCACCTTTATAATGAAACGATTGTTTTTTTACTATGACGCTCGAGGATCGTGACGTCACGGTCCCTGATCGTTTTCTCACTCTAACAAGCGACATTAAAACGGTTGTAGCTTCGTAATTTTTTGAGATATTTGAATGAGTTTTTCGTTTCTTCTTTCTTTTGAAGTGAGTCTACAGCTACACCTCTATTTGGAAGACAAGCGGAAATAATCCATACTATCCATACTAATAATCCATACTTCCATACAAATATTATAAATGCGAAAGTGTGTCTGTCTGTTACCTCTTCACGCCTGAACCGCTGAACCGATTTAGATGAAATGAGCCCCGGGGAAGAACAAAGGGTAGTTTTTATATCTGAGGGGCTGAAATTGGGGGTGGAAATTTGTATGGAGCTACTTAAACCGCTGCACCGATTTAGAGAAAATTTTGTATGTAAATAGTTTGAGTCCCGGGAAAGGACATATAATAGGTTTTATCCAGGAAATCATCCCCTAAGGGGGTGAAAAGGGGGGGGGGGGTGAAATTTGGATGTAATCTATTTTGATGAAATTTGGTGTAGATATAGGTTAAGTCCTAGGAAAGGACATGGGATAGTTTTTACCCCAGAAACCATCCCCTAAGGGGGTGAAATTAGGGGTGAAAATTCGGATGGAACCTATTTAAATTTGGTATAGAGATAGCTTGAGTCCTGGGAAAGGACATAGGATAGTTGTAATTCCGGAAATCACTCCCTAAGGGGGTGAAATGGGGGGCGAAAATTTGGATGAATCCCGTTTAGATGAAATTTGGTATAAAGGTCGTTTCAGACCCGAAGAATGACATTAGATAGTTTTTATCCCGAAAATCATTCCCTAAGGGTATGAAATAGGGGGTGAAAGTTTGGATAAAATCCATGTACCTAGATGAAATTTGGTATAGAGATAATTTGAGACCCTTCAAAGGATATAGAATAGTTTTTGCCTCGGAAATCATCCCTTTAGATGGTAGAAGTTTGTTTGCATTATATTTTCTAAGTATTAAGTTCTACGCGGACGAAGTCGCGGGCAACAGCTAGTTGATAATATATCCATTACATAAAAAAAATCTGCTATTATAAATTATTTCCAAATTTGACATATTTTTCATACAAGCTGTCAGTTCATTGCCTGGACTATAAAAGCCGAATGACCGGACAGTGAAGGAATCACTCTTAAATCCAGTGCGATGAGGGGGGGCTACGAGATTCAGTAGGTACCTAACCTACCACCAGGTCAAGCGGTAATAAATAAATATTCATCCTTCTAGCGTTATTCCCGGTTGTGCCCCTAAAGGAGCCCGGGTCCGCTTTGACACCTAATCTAGTTTTACGAAAGCGACTGCCATCTGACCTTCCAACCCAGAGGTAAACTAGACCTTATTGGGATTAGACTGGTTTCCTCACCATGTTTTCCTTCGCCGAAAAGCTAACGTTAAATATTCCGTACTTACATAAGTTCCGAAAAACTCATTGGTACGAGCCGGGATTCGAACCCGCGACCGCCCGCTTGACAGCCGCATGCCTGAACTACTAGGCTACCGTAGCTTCAGGTAATAAATAAATAATATAATAACATAATTTAGCTGCACATGATATTTGTTTGATCCTAAATGCTCATTTTGTATTTCAGCACTCCAGCTAGAAATAGGCAGATGAAGAAAGCAAATTTGGCGCAGTTGCCGCCTGAGTTCGGCGTGATGGACTACATGTCGACGCAACAAGACGATTATAGAAATCCGTACCCATCAGTAACCAAACCGGTATTTGTATTTCCTATTATGTTCGGGCAGAACTTGGCTTACTAACTTATATACCTACCTAACGAACGCGTTTCTATACCTAGTAAGTATTGCATTTGTAGGTATCCACGAGATCATGGACATTGCTTTAAGTAAGAAGTCCCTACTATTACTTACTATTCACACACACATCAGTTGTCACATACGTTCCACTGTTGGGCACAGGCCTCCTCACATGAATGAGATGGTGTGGGCAGTAGGTAGTCCCCACGCTGGCCCAGTGCGGGTTGGGGACTTCACATAGACCTTTGACTTTCTTCACAGATGTATGCAGTTTTCCTCACGATGTTTTACTGCCGTGTACTTATCGACTCAACCCACTTTTACTAGTTTATTTTATTTTTTATTTATTAAATCAACACAAGTTATGCCTTTCTTAGCCACTATCTGAAACCTTGGTAGGTTTATTTTATACTAGCTGTTGCCCGCGACTTCGTCCGCGTAGAAGTTTTTATCGTCTTAGAAAATGATTTCTCTCAATACAAAATTTGAACCCTCTTTTAGGGGATAATTAAAAAAAAGTTGATGTTCATTTTCTAGTTTGTGAACAAACAGTCTAAAACCAAAGTTAAAAATCTCATACTTTAAAAATGCCTTGAAATACTCAAACTTTGAACCAATTTTAACACTCTTAGGGGATGAATTTGGAAAAACTCTGAAATCAGTGTTGTAGTCTTTTAACGTACAGAATAAGACCGAAGTTAAAAATCTCTTACTCACACTTTAAAATTTTATTGCTCGCCATTTAAAATTTGAACCCCCTTTTAAACCCCCTTAGAGGTTGAATTTTTCTAATCGCTGAAAGAACTTTTTTCGTAAACTTTTAAGTCTCTAGCTCAAAAAAAGTGTTGCCCATACAAAGCTTTCTTAACCCCCTTAGGGGTGGAATTTTCTAAAACTCTGAAAGTACTTTATTATTAATTTTAATAAGTAACATTTTGAATAGTTTTAAGTCTAGTAAAAAAAAAAGTTTTTCCCACACAACACTGGCTACCCTTCTTAAGGATCTTAAGGATCCCCTTAGGGATGGAGTTTTCTAAAACGCTGAAAGTTCTTTTTTAGTATTCTAATAAGTAATCTTTTTGCAAAGTTTTAAGTCTAACTCAAAAAAAAGTGTTGCCCATGCAAAGCTTGCTCTCCTTTTTAACCCTATTAGGGGTGGAATTTTCTAAAACAATTTGTGTTCTTTTTTTGTATTTTAATAAGTAATCTTTCTACAAAGTTTCAAGTCTCTAACTCAAAAACATAAACTTTCCCTGATAAAAACTTTGCACCCCTTTTTATCCCCCTTAGGGATAGATTTTTTCAAAACGCTGAAAGTCTTTTTTTTGTATTTTTATAAGTAATCTTTCTACAAAGTTTTAAGTGTCTAGCTCAGAAAAAGTGTTCCCTATACAAACCTTGCACCCTTTTTAACCCCCTTAGGGAATGATTTTTGTAAAACGCCGAATGTAGTATTTTTCATGTTCTAATAAGTAATTTTTAGTCAAAATTTTAAGTCTCTATTAAAAAAAAATGTTTTTCCCATACAAACTTTGCACCCTATTTTACCCCCTTAGGGGTGAAATTTTCCAAAACGCTGAAAGTACTTTCTTTGTATTTAAATAATCTTTCTACAAAGTTTTAGGACTCTAGCTAAAAAAAATAGTTTCCCACATACAAACTTTGCACCCCTATTTGAGCCCCCTATTTTTAGGGGTAGAATTTTCTAAAACGCTGAAAGTACTTAATTTGTATTCTGATGACTAATCTTTCTACAAAGTTTTAAGTCTCTATTTAAAAATAATATTGTTTCCCCCATACAAAATTTGCACCCCTATTTTACCCCCTTAGGGGTAGATTTTTTTAAAACACTGAATCTAGGTACTTTATTTGTATTCTAATGAATAATTTCTCTACAAAGTTTTAAGTCTCTATTTAAAAAAAAGTAGTTTGTCCCATACAAACTTTGCACTCTATTTTACCCCTTTAGGGGTAGAATTTTCTAAAACCCTGAAAGTTCTTTATTTGTATTCTAATGACTGATCTTTCTACAAAGTTTTAAGTCTCTATTTAAAAAAAAAATGTTTCCCCCATACAAACCTTGCACCCCTATTTTACCCCCGTAGGGGTGGAATTTTCCAAAACGCTGAAAGTGTTTCATTTGTATTCTAATAACTAATTTTTCTACAAAGTTTAAGTCTATAGCTCAAAAAAAAAAGGTTCTCCCATACAAACTTTGCACCCCCATTTTACCCCCTTAGGGGTAGAATTTTCAAAAATCCCTTTTTATCCCTAGCCCACGTTATAAAAGCAACATACTGTGCAAAAATCAACTCTCTAAGATTAGTAGTTTCGGCTGTGCGTTGATGAGTGAGTGAGTGAATAAGTCAGTCAGGACATAGGCATTTATTATGTATAAATAGATAGAAGATAATGAAACTCCCATTCAAATATTTCAAAAAATTATGAAGCTACATCCGTTTTAATGTCGCTTGTTAGAGTGAGAAAACGATGAGGGACTGTGACGTCAATATACTCGAGCGTCATAGTAAAAAACAATCGTTTCATATGAAGGTGCGTTTTGCGGAAAAGGGACAGAACATACCCCCTCTTAAAACTTTGGACTCTTATAACTTAATCATTACCTATATAACCTCTTGCTTTGTTTTTTTCTCCATTTGACTATATGTATTTTAAATTCTTTTTCGAGAAAATACATTATGATGATTTACCATATTTTCGATTCCTGAGCTATAACCACGAACTTCGGAATTCGAAAATATTCGGGTATCTCTATCTCTATCGCACTAACCATACTCGAGTGACAGGGATGCAAATATATGAACATTGAGTATCGGTTTTCGTGGTAGCGCCGCAGGTACTTTGGCTGAATGCGCCGAGCGCGTGCCATTGTCATTCAAAAAAAACAAATTCGTGTTAATTATATTGTTCAAATTTGTTGATTTCATTTATTGAAATTACGACATAAAACGACATTTGCGCATATAAGTTCTCATATCAGCCTAGCTAGCACACTAGGTTTTATGTCGGCGAAAATGTACTGAAACGTCACGTAAAACGCGACATAAAGCCTAGTGTGCTAGCCCCCCAGAATCGAATATTTTTTTATGGGTTATATTTTAGCATTTGTCTCGTAAAGGTCTATCGTAGACGGGATTTAAATTATTAATAAGTGAAAGGCAAAGCAATTCCGCCATTTTGACGAAAATTTGACGGTTCTTATAGCTGACAGTTGGAGCAGCGTTTGATTTCAATAAAAATAAATGAAAAATTAAATGAAGTCGTATATTTCGGAAAATTAATTAACTGTCGCAGTCGGATAAAAACTATCCTAAGTTGCAGCTAGA
The DNA here is from genome assembly GCA_963854355.1 of Epinotia brunnichana. Classification (NCBI taxonomy): domain Eukaryota; kingdom Metazoa; phylum Arthropoda; class Insecta; order Lepidoptera; family Tortricidae; genus Epinotia; species Epinotia brunnichana. Next base: position 13,975,507 of record OY977939.1, on the reverse strand, counting down.
ATAATAATGTACCTATATAAAATGTTTCATATTTTTCCGTTCATGGGATGCTGAGAACATTCGAACCGCGCAAAGCTTAGTTTCAAACTGGCTGATTCTTTTTTTAATTTAGAGATTTATTATAAGTGGAGATGGAGATAATGGTGTGCGTCAGGATGGCGGGTGGACCTCGGGAATTTCAATGAAATGTTGACAGATATTTGGTACCTTCTGTGTACCTCTGTGTACCTTTAATAAAATTCTGTGTACCTCTCCTGAAAACGAGCTATCTTCAAAATTAGGTCCACCCGCCATCCTGACGTCAGAATGGCGGGTGGACCTATGAAATATGTACAAAACATACATATTTTTTAACGATTTGTGTATCATAATTTGGTACCTTCTGTGTACCTCTGTGAACCTTTAAAAAAATCTGTGTACCTCTCCTGAAAAAGAGCTATCTTCAAAAATAGGTTCACCCGCCATCCTTATATTACGTAGTCGGCCGCTCTGTCGACAGTATTTTAGAAAACGAAACGAAAACATGCATATTATTACTTTTATATATGTTGAAAATGCTTGTTTAATGCTGATCTAATTACAATATATATATTTTTTTAAATAATTAATTTATCACTTTAAAATTATTTTTAACCTTTAAGGTAGCTCGGTATCAGCTGTCGCACGAAGTTTGGCGTGACTGAATTGAATAAAAATATTAGAACTTATTTATACGTAGACTTACTTAGTACAAAAATTATGATGTATTTATATTTCACGATTTTACTAGATTCTTATCATAAAATCTTTCGTTCATTCGGCATTCAACTCAGGCGGCAAAGGACAGAGGCGGAAGCGAAACGACAAGACATTACGAATACTTACCTAAGTATAATTTATTATTACACAAATCTTAAAAAAAATCTCCTTTAATGTTTATTAAATTACGATACTTAAACCTAACTCTTGCCTATGTCTTGTAACCGTTGTCAATGCGATGCATGACGCGACGCGACTACGATTAAGGCGCGGCCTGTTCACGATCTGACAAAAAAAATGATGTTTGAGCTTCCAGTGTGAAGAAATAATGAAGAATTCTACTACAGAAAAATTAATGTAGACTGAAAAAGAAACACAATAACCGAACATAATATTAAAAAACCGGTCAAGTACGAGTCTGACTCGCGCACCGAGGGTTCCGTAAAAACTTTCATACACCATACCCGTCATGTCAGGACAGCGCATAGTAGAAGTTACCATTGCAAAGCGCCTTCTGCATTTTGGTACTAACAACTGTCTGTTTATCAGCGATAGCTTTTTATCCCGCGTACCTACCTATTTAGATTATTTATTTTTTATTTGAAAGAAAGGACTTTAACGATAATCTGATAGGAATTTGAGGATGTAAAATATCATACAAAAGTAAGTAAATTACAAATTTAATTAAGAAATAATTTTTGATAAATAAAAAAAGATAAGCTACATAGAGATATCGTTTTATTTTTCCTGTATTATTTATGTTACTCTTAATCATATGTAATTATTTAAGAATTATCGCTTTGTAAACTACGGAGATAAGGGGGGGATGGTATTCGACATTTTCCTTAATAAATCAAAATTTAACCACTGTAGAAAAAAAAAACGGTTTTAGAAAGTGCAAGGGGCTTGCCCTTTCATATGATACCCCACTTGATCTATTTACTAAACTTTGATTTTTTAATCCCCCTCATATTCGTCATTAAAACAGAAAATAAAAATGTATATTTAATTTGTTCATTTTTCATACACGTGTCTTAATCCTTTTAACAGTTGTTCCAAATTTCAAATTGATAGCTTAAGTAGCTCCTGAGATATTTAACGTTGTGACAGACGGACGGACGGACAGGCGGACAGAGTCGGCATAAGGGTTCCTTTTTTACCTTTTTGGTACGGAACCCTAAAAATGGCTTGGTAACTCTCTAAAAAAAACTTAAATATCACCATAAAATAAACTTTCACGTTCGAGATTTCGTATTTTTCAACGACAGTCTATGTTTTTTTTATAAAAAGGATAACTTTTTTATTGTCCTAAAACAATAACCGGATAGATTTTTAATAAATAATCTAATATTTCAAAAATCAATTATTAAGTACTTAAAAGTAATTTAACACACTTCCGAACACGCACTTCCATCTCGCTCACGCTTATGCTCAGTGAGAGGGAGAGAAGACCATGAACCTACATCGCCTTTAAGATAACTTAAGTCAGTATTTCAAGCGAATAAAAATATAACTTGCCATTTTTAGGTTTCCGTACCCAAAGGGTAAAACGGAACCCTATTACTACGACTCCGCTATCCGTCCGTCTGTCTGTCTGTCCGTCTGTCACCAGCAGGCTGTATCTCATGAACCGTGATTGTTAGACAGTTGCAATTTTCACTGATGATGTATTTCTGTTGCCGCTATGACAACATATACTAAAACACAGAATAAAATAAATATTTAAGGGGCTTCCATACATCAAACGTGATTTTTTTGCCGTTTTTATAGATAATGGTACGGAACCCTTCGTGCGCAAGTCCGACTCACACTTGGCCGGTTTTCAATTTAGTAGTTTGTCTACTATATTTGGAAACGTGTTCCCTAAAAGCCATAAAGGCTTACATTTCAAAATTGGGTTCGTCTACCGACCTACTTCTAAACAGGAGGTACTCGTACTTACCGAATTATTTTCAGTAGCTAGCTTTCCTCGCGGCTCCGCCCAAGTAATACAAAGAACGGCAGGTGGAGCCACTATATTTTACAGTTTACGTCCATCCAAAAGGTACTATTATACCAAATAATCGGTGTAGTTTGGGACTTTTTAAGCTTGTACTTATGTAGGGGTTAGTTTCCTGAACAAGGTACCTACTCATCTGATTTTTAATATTTGTCTCAGGTAAGTAGGTATATAGAACTTTCTGTCCACGCGGCTTCGCCCGCGTATTGCAAAGGATGCAGGCAAACCCGCGGGATAAATAATAGTCTATGTCCATCTAAAAAGTTAATTCTATACATAGGTGATTCCTGATAGGGGATTCCTGAGATTAACCCCTACAACATACAAACTTACAAGTTACCTACAGTCTCAAAGACTAATCCTCTTTATAATATTAGTACATATAGATTACAAAGTTACAATCTAACAGAGATTTCCTGTTTATAATGTTGGAATAAATTAACATTCTGGATGGCTATGGGCTATATTTTATCACACAGCTACGGAAAGCTAAATAACGCTGGCGATGAAGGAGCCAAAGGGATATAATTAACTAGGTACTAATAATTAATGGATTATTATGAATGTTTCTGATTTTGAATGGTGACAAACAATAATAATAATTCATTTATTTCAGGGATCTAAGGCCTATTTAACAAATGCCCTAAAGACTTAACATAGGTAAATACAATTATAAAAAATTAACAACTTAGAAAAGTTGAAAAGCCCCCGATAATTTCATTTCCAAGTTCAATACCACAAAAACGGCAGAACCGATTTTGTTGAAACGTAACTAAGAACCATCTCGATCACGTCAGGCTTTCGGATTAAAAAACCGCATTCAAATCGGCCCAGTCGTTTAGGAGCTACGATGCAATAGACAGATACACAGACACGTCAAACTTATAACACCCCTCTTTTTGCGTTGGGGGTTAAAAACTAATCTAAAATTACTTCATTTAGGCGACATAACGACGTGGCTCCGCTGCGTCGTCCGCTCCGATGTAGGAGATATACCTACATCCATACCAATATTATTAGGAATGCGATAGTACCTGACTCTGTCTGTCTGTCTGTTACCTATTCACGCTTAAGCCATTGAACTGATTGAGATGGAATGGAGATAGTCAGAATCCCGGGGTAGGACACATGATAATTTTTTTCCCGAAAATCATCTTGGTGGTGAAAGAAAGGGGGGCGGAAGTTTGTATACGATATAAACGACATCGTTGTAATATTAGTAAAATCATGAAATATATGTAGGTAATAACTTATGTACATACTCGTAGTCCTGAGATTTATTAAATTTAGAGATTTATACTTCGTGCTATCTACCTGAGCTAGGTACCTTGAAAAACACAAGAAATTTTAAGGTGAAAAACTAATTAGTTTTAAAGTTAATTATATTGTAATTATATCAGCATTAAACAAGCATTTGCAACATGTATAAAAGTAATAATATAATATTGCTTGTTTCGTTTTGTTTACTAAAATACTGTCGACAGAGCAGCCGACTACGTACTAAGTAATATAAGGATGGCGGGTGAACCTATTTTCGAAGATAACTTTTTTTCAGGAGAGGTACACAGATTTTTTTAAAAGTTTTACAGAGGTACACAGAAGGTACCAAATTATTATACACAAATACTTAAAAAAAAAGTACGTTTTGTACATATTTCATAGGTCCACCCGCCATTCTGACGTCAGGATGGCGGGTGGACCTAATTTTGAAGATAGCTCGTTTTCAGGAGAGGTACACAGAATTTTACTAAAGGTACACAGAGGTACACAGAAGGTACCAAATATCTGTCAACATTTCATTGAAATTCCCGAGGTCCACCCGCCATCCTGACGCACACAGATAATAGCTGGCGAGATACTACTTACCTACTAATCCAAAAAAAAGTGTAAGCACTCGTTTCGCAGAAACAACTGGTTAAGAACGTAGGTACCTATAACCATTCAGATAGTTCATTCCACATGCAGATGAAATAATTTTGAAATCGGAAAAGCTGTTCCGTTCCGGAGATCACCCATTACATACAAACTTACATTTTACAAAACTACAATATCACAGACTTTTCCTCTTCATAATATTAGTACCTACAGATAAAGTTAGGGTCCACTAATAATCGGCCCAATAATCCGCGTCCACCTTATCCGTCTCTTTTTAACGCATGCGTAAAGAGAGAATAAGAGACGCGGATTATTCGGCCGTACAGTAACTGGACCCAAACGCTGTTACGCCTGGCCACGACTTTGGTCTTAAGCGACCTGCGGTCGAGACGCGCAAAGCACTGTGGTTAGTTGGGATCACGCGCAATGAACAGATAAAACACTGGTCGCAGATCGCTTAAGACCAAAGTCGTGGCCAAGGCGTTAGATTGTCTATGCTCAAACTAGTTTCTCCCTCCTCCCTTCTCTATAAACCCGTCATAGATGAGTGTTGGTTTCAGTTGACAATGCCTACTCCAACGTGGTTGCTGAACCGCGTGATCCGATCCGATCTGACGCACAACCACGGCACGGCGCCGCCGCGCGGCGACTACCAGTGCCTCGACACCCACACCCCCATCGGGCACATCCGCCAGCTGAGACTATTCCGATACCAGTCCTTCGATCCAGCCACTAGCCTCCAGGACTTCCCTACACTTAAAACAAGCTTGGATAAAAATGACAATGCAAACAATTAATTCAAACCACTTTATGTCAAGACAAAAAAATAATAGCTTCATAATAGAACATGCGTATGAAATTAATAAACACAACAAAAAAAAAACTTAAATCCAACAAAGTATAACATTATGTAGCTTTCATAGTTAGTTTACATTTTAATCATAGCTCTTTTTTATATTTTCTGTATTATATTTGATATACTTTCAAGTTTGGCAGCATACTATTTATCTCCTGATGAATAAGAGAAAACAATTAATTATTTTATTAAAATCACCATAGATTATAATATCAACAACGAATTATGAAAGCAATGTAGGCATCCAGAAGTTAACAATTTGATTTATTATAACATAATAAGGCCACTGCAAGTAGGTATTTTTTGCTTGTTCTCAAAATGCTACAATTTTTAACTTACATTACTAGTTTACAATTAATACAAAATAGATGGGATACTTCAGCGCTAGCTACGCTGAAGCATGAGCGTGTCGCATATACAGCATACGTCCCTTTCACACTTGCAGACTTGGTAGTGACGTAAACGCGATCATGCTACTAGGCAGAAATAGGGGTGTAGACACCAAATAAAATAGCCAATAATGATGAATTTTCTCGAAAGAGGATTAAAAATATTGTCAAATGGAGAAAAAAATAAAGCAGGGGATCAAATAATAACAAAGTTATAAGTGTTCAAAGTTAATATTGTCCCTTTTCCGCAAAACGCACCTTCATATGAAACGATTGTTATTTACTATGACGCTCGTGGATCGTGACGTCACGATCCCCTAGCGTTTTCTCTCTCTCTAACAAGCAATATTAAAACGGTTGTAGCTTCGTAATTTTTTGAGATAACAGAATGGGATTTTTGTCACCAGATATATTTTTTTGCCTTCTTTCTTTTGGAGTAATAATAAATTTTGAGTCTACACCCCTATTAAGTTACTCATTTGTGTGTCTTTTTTTATTTCAAGTGGTATTTTGGGAACTAACAGTATTTTCGTGTAAGCCATAATTTTAGGTATGACATAATTTATTACCCTGTTACATTAATACAATTGTAATATTAACTTGAGGTAATGCAGTAACTTTAAAAAGCAAAGTAAAATGTTATCAATTATTTGAATCTTACTAGAATTCGGTTTATATTACAACAAAAGAAATCTATGAGCTAAAGTTAACTTTTTTCCTTTTGTTAAAAACAAAAACTTTTCAAGAGCTATAAAACTAAGGCTTGCTTTGTACAACCAGAATATCTCTCATTGAAAATCAGAATTATCTCACTTTGTGGCAAATTCTTAAAAAAATAGTATCTTTCTCTCCGGGCTCAGTGCATTTAAAATAAAAGATATAATTTTATTTCAGTGTGAGCTCTCGCTTTAGAATGAGGGGCTTCCTAAATCAGAAAAAATACAAATGTCAGGTGAATAGTTAAAGGTGAGTCTACGCCAGAGATATGCTAAGCTGTGTTTTCATGTTTGACATGCTTGAGTTTGGTGTAACTTGTATGAAAGCACAGCTTAGCACATCACTGACTTATGCTCATCCTAAGACAGGTATTCTGGCTGTGTGAGACCTTAAAGTATAATTCCTACAAATGTAAAAATATAAAAACAAAATAATTTAAACTTAAAAAGGCTTAAAACTATTTTTAATGAGTACGCCTTCTCTTAGAACTCTTTCCCTTCTTGGACTTTGATTTACGTTTATTTGAGGAGCGATTACTGCTAGTCCCTGTGATCTCTTCTGCCAGCATCCCTACTGTTGTTAACTTTTTCCTGCGGTTTTTCTCAGCTTTAGTGACTGGAAGTCTTGTGAGGTAATCTTCCTCATATTCAATGCGTTCTTGTTCCTGTTTGGATATTGAGTGCTTTATATGGTTACCTGTGGTAACTTCCAATGGTGCTTCAGAATATTCTTCGCGGAGTTCACTCATGACTCTTGAATTGAGGAACTGTTTCTTTGAACGTTCTTTATTTTTCTTTTCATTATCAACCCTTGAAGAGCTTTCTTCAAAGTGTACTGCTGCCAGTTTTGGAGGGACATATATATTGGACTTACTTGTATCCTTCTTCATTCCATCATCTTCTAAGGCATCACTAGACTCATCCCCATCTTCATCCACCTTACTAACTAAATTAGCAGGGTTTGCACGGAATGACTGTGGATCTTCTTCAGTTGTAGAGCCTATTGCAGCAGTTTTGACAAGCTTATCAATTTGGTATTTTAGTTTAGAATCTACTGGACGAATCTTTTCGAGCACAGTTCGAATCTCAATAAGCCTATCAATTGATGGATCTGAGTCAATCTTCTCACCAGAGCATTTTCTTAATACAATATAAGTCAAATTGATCAGGTAGCTGAGAAGCATTTGGTACTTCATTTCCAAGAAACTCAATCCTTTGTCAGTAGTGATTTCTCCAGTCTTGACTCGGATTAGCATGTTGTCCACAAGTTGTGAGACCTGTTGCACATTCATGTTCATTTCTTTTAACAAATTGACAGCTTGTGGCAGATCAGGCTGCTCAGTTTCTTCGGCCGCCTGAAAAAAATTGTTATGTCAGTTGCAAATTTTAAGCTTTGCTTAGTTTGGGACTAGGTTGATTTGTGTAAGATTGTCCGCAAATATTATTATTATTATTAAAGGTGGAATTTTTAAACTGGAGCTGCAATAGCAGTAAAATCTTTCTGGAACTGCAACTTGACCGCACAACAGTTACAGTTCTGGTAAACCGCAGTTTCAATGCAGTCTGTGTTAAGTCTTGATGAGATTTGACCATTTACTTGTTAGTATTTACTTACTTTTTTGTTATACAGCTTTCGTTTTATTAACTTGTTTACTTCAAAAATAAATTCCTAAGATATTTTTCTATCGACGTGTATATATTATATGTAAATTCAGCCGAAGGCTTCTGTTGGAATGCAATTTCGACAGATTTTTTTGTGCTAAAACACATTACCCAAAAAATTGTAGTTATTTACCTTAACAATTTAACATAAGTAACAACAAACAGCAGTAGCCATTAGAATCAATAATACTGTAATATAAATCATTTGATGTTATTTTCTCACCTGAACCATGTTGCTGCGGGCTCAAATAACCTCTTACAATAGAAAACTGAAGTTAAAAACAGATGTAAATACTTATTTCACTAGCTAAACGCAGTCATCCAGTTACTAAATCTAGTCATTTGAAATTTATGTTATAATATGCAAATGATTCTCGAAATTTAATAACAAAAGAAAATGTGAAACCGACGCGCACTACCGTGTTTGTTAGTTTAGTTTAATTGTTTATGGATTTATATTTTTTTAGTTTTGTTAATTTGACCAATAGACTCATGGGGTCTATACAAGTAATGATTTGTCAGCCCCAATTTATCAGAATCTGATTAATAGGGAACATTACGCAAAACTCTTCGTAGGTGGCGACACTAGCAGCGTTGACATTGTATCTCGTTCGCACTTGCGGTATTGTCTATGCAAGCATCCTTGTCACTCATTTGACAATCAATTTTGCATGCGTGTGTGAATCCCTATATTTCTATACTGGTTTACTATTAGTGTTAGTGCTGCCTCTGGCGGCAGAACATTGCAGTAATGTTCCCTATTGCTATCGTCTAAGGGCCTACCGCGAAAGGCATTCGAAGTTTCCCCTCTCTGTCAAACTTACTAGTTCGTACGTAAGTGTGACAGAGAGGGAAAACTTCGAATGCCGTTCGCGGTAGGCCCTCGGGTTATGAGTATATTGATGGGGTCTATGTAGTCTAGGCATGTCCTACCTATTTCCTTATAAATTAAGATTACTTCTTGAACAGTTTGGTACAAAAGTGTGATAAGTATGCATAAATAGATATATTTGCTTTTAGAATTTATAGGATTCCAGTAAAAATAAAAATATTTCTTTAACAAAAATACATTTTAAAAATGAATAAATTGTTGTTTTTACTCTGTCCTACCATAAAGTGACCAACTTTAAAACGTAATTAAACATTTTTTTTGTACCATAGTGTTAACTTTATATGATTTGAGGGTATATTATTCGTTGCTTATTATAATATGCCCACATTCATTGTACAAATAGAGCTAGCACTGACTAAGTGTTTATATAAATACTCGTCATGCTTTGTGGGTATTCTATTTTCAATGTTTGTAATAGTCCGTAATTATAAAACGATATGTTTAAGTACTCTGTATAAAATAGTTGTGGGTATATTCGTTTTAGTATTTGAAACACTACCCTCATTAATTGGTTGATTATTGGGTGGGGTCTGGTAGCTAATAGTCGAGAATCTTATTCATTCTACGGTTGGTCGACGAGGCGTTAAGACATTAGCCATTCTGCTGTGAAGTTACAGAACAAATTTATGTTGTAAAGTGATACAATAAATATTGTTTATCGAACATCTCCAGCTTTTATTCAGCTCCCACCACCGAGTGTTATCAGCTTCAGAATTGTGGGATGTACTCGTAACACTGGCCCACGAGACTAGAGAAGGTAATATTTTTTTCTTTCGTATATTTTAAATGTGAACGAATTACAATGTAGTGTATAGTGTACCTACTGTGTAACTATTTCTGTAGTTTTATTATGCTATGTGCGTAATTATCAAATGTGCTGCATGGTATTTAAACGTTATCATAAATAAGTATTTGGATTGGAAAGAAAACAGGAAAAACGGTTAAAGTTTTAAATCATTTCGAACAATTATGGAATCAGTATGATACCAGCAGTAGTTTGTGCTCTGTTTTATTATATCTGAAATGTTAAATTCATTAATTCACAGTTTTATATCTGAACAAATATCTATTCCGGCAGGTATTTCAAATATTTTAACTCAAATGTATAATATTTTACTACAAGTTTGTGTGTTCTGTAATTAACGTAATATAGGTATGAAATACATTTGAGTTTTTGTTTGTTCATATATGTTTATTACTCCACCATCAAGAGCCCGGCTCTTAAGTTTATGATGATAATGATGTTTGTTTAACCAAATATGAATATTTATTGGTGGCACCACACCTGTCCAATTTATTATACGTTAATATACGTTCATAGTATTTTTAAGAAGTCAAATTATGCTTTTGAACGGTTTAAATTTAAAAGAGCATTACATGTCCGATACAATTAACGGTTCCAGCTATGGAGGACGATATACCCAATGAACGAAGAGTGGCAACACCTGATGATGGTAGAGACGGGCAGCAGCGGCAAAGTCGACGATGCAGTCGACAACGAAATAACCGGCGCAGCCGCAGCTCGAGGAGATCACGTAGCGCGCATCGGTGCAACTTGCAACGGTCCTGCAGCCATCGGAATAGTCACCGGAACCGCCAGCGGAGCAGCCGGCGGCACTCACGGTGTCGACACACAGAGGAGCGAACATCCCGGAGCCGTTCTAGAGGTACGCGGCATCCTCGTAGCTATTATTGAAGCAGTCGCAGGTCTATTAGCGAGCATAGATACTTTGCTAGGCTACGAGGTAGCCGCAGTGGAGGTAGAAAATCTCGTAGTATCCACAGGGGAACATTAGAATCTAAACATAAGTCCAGATCTCGTAGCCCTCACATTTATGAAAAATCACGAAGTCGTGATGGCAACAGATCACGTGCTCGTGTCTCAGACACAAGGCGACGTACTGGTCATTTAAATGATAGCGTAAATACTAACAAAGTAGATACCAGCGCGGATCAGTTGTCAACAAATAGACTGGAAAATAATGATACAAATAGTGACAACAGAAACGTTAGCCATTCTGGACTGCACGGGGAGCCTCAGAATATAACAGATGTGTTCAAAGAATTGATGCAGGTAATTAAATCGGAACGTGGTAGTTCAAAGCCGTCTGTTAGATACCCTGTGGCTACCAACGCTGTTCCAGAGTTCGATCCGGGCAAAAGTAGTCAAACTATCGATATGTGGCTCACCAAAGTTAACGAATGTGCAGCTATTTATAACTGGTCGGAACCTGAAGTCCTTCATTATGCCTTACCTAAGCTAAATGGTGTAGCACAGCGGTGGTATCAGTCATTCATTACCTAGTATGAAATATTCGTGGGAGGAATGGCAGGTTAAATTAAAAACAGCATTTCCAAGTACCGAGAATTATGGGAGTTAATTGACAGAAATGCTGAATTTAAGAGTTAAATTTGGTGATTCACTTGATTATTATTTTTATGATAAAATGATTTTGTTACATAAGGTGTAGGTTATCTGGAAAGGATGCAGTAGACTGCATCTTGCTAGGCATTGATGATCGGTCGGTTCGAACAGGAGCAGAAGCGGCACAATTTTCCGAGCCAGATAAATTATTAGTTTATTTACGAAGTGTCAAATCAATTAGAAAATCAGAGAGGCCTTTTCAAAAACCATCTGCTCCTGATCAACCACATGAATCAAAACCATATACTAGAACTAATAGAGATGGCAAGGTGATCACGTGTTATAACTGCGGAGAGGAAGGTCACCCAAGTTGATGCAGGCAACCACAAAAGAAGTGTGAACTTTGCTTAAAACTGGGACACTCGTCCGAACACTGTTTTAAAAAAAAAATCAAATAATAGACTTTTAACTAATAAAGAAGAGAAAACTGTGATACTGGGCTGATATTGACAAAAACGATACAATGTACTGTAAAAAACTGCAATAGTTAATAAAAGAGATATTTATCTTGCTTTATTGATTTTGTTAGTCAATGTACCTTGATGCGGGCTTCTGATCCGGATACATTTTGACCTTGATGACCTTCCCGTCCTCAGAGGTTTTGGTAATGCAATCGTGACACCTTTAGGTACATGTATTGCAGAGATACCAATTGACGGCGTTTGTGCCAAATTATAATAATAGTGCCAGATGATTTTAAGTATTCTTGCTGTTAGGGCAAACGTTCACGGAACAGGGTCATATAACTGTCGTCAAAACAAATGACACATAACTTATAACTGACAAAATACTACCCAGGCTAGTGTTCAATCGGGACACAGAAGGCAGCTATGACGATGTGACTCTGTCTGAGTGATACGTATTATATATAGTTCACAATTCGTTCATTAATAATCATAGTTTACGAAACGTTCTTACCTTATGCAATTGTGTAAATATTAATAATATTTTAAGTGACCATACGATATATTAATGAATAGACATGTGTATTTGTGGTATTTGTGTGTATGGGGTTACCCATAAAAATGATTGAAAAGGTAAAATGTAAAATAAATAAACAGTATAAGGAAACTAGAAGGATTTCCCATTACTGAACTTGTTGACTGAATAATGATTTAAAAGGTAAAATATAAAAGAAATTAACAGTATAAGGAAACTAGAAGGATTTCCCATTACTGAACATGTTGATTGAATAATGATAGAAAAGGTAAAATATGAAAGAAACAAACAGTAGATATAAGGAAACTAGAAGGATTTCCCATTACTGAACATGTTGATTGAATAATGATTGAAAAGGTAAAATATAAAAGAAATTAACAGTATAAGGAAACTAGAAGGATTTCCCATTACTGAACATGTTGATTGAATATTATAAGTAGGCAAAACGTACCTACTGAAAGTAATGAAATTATGTATTAACAATATTTTAGGAACGCAGTATAAGTGACCATATAATGTATTAATGATTTGTGTGTAGCCATATGAATGCTTAAAAATAAAATATTAAATAAATAAACAGTATAAGGAAACTAGAAGGATTTCCCATTACTGAACATGTTGATTGAATATTATAGGAGTGATGATGGAAACATGCAGAGGTTCCACTCACATATAGAAGTTAAGGCAAGTTAACACTTAGTTGTGTTGGAAACAGGTAGGAGTTCCACGCAAGACGAATATTTAAAGAGAATGTTAGTATTTAAAAAGCATATGAATTAAAACCAATTTGGTATTTAACCGATTTAAATAAAAAAATAAAAAAAAAGCAGATCCACGAGGACGTGGCCAGGCAGGAAGGCCGACTGTTAACTTTATATGATTTGAGGGTATATTATTCGTTGCTTATTATAATATGCCCACATTCATTGTACAAATAGAGCTAGCACTGACTAAGTGTTTATATAAATACTCGTCATGCTTTGTGGGTATTCTATTTTCAATGTTTGTAATAGTCCGTAATTATAAAACGATATGTTTAAGTACTCTGTATAAAATAGTTGTGGGTATATTCGTTTTAGTATTTGAAACACTACCCTCATTAATTGGTTGATTATTGGGTGGGGTCTGGTAGCTAATAGTCGAGAATCTTATTCATTCTACGGTTGGTCGACGAGGCGTTAAGACATTAGCCATTCTGCTGTGAAGTTACAGAACAAATCTATGTTGTAAAGTGATACAATAAATATTGTTTATCGAACATCTCCAGCTTTTATTCAGCTCCCACCACCGAGTGTTATCAATAGGGTATAAACTTACATAACGTATGTGTTAAACGCATTCGTTTCTACTTTTAATAATACATTATCTTCAATAAATATGGTAATAAGTTGTATAAAAATGTGTTACAATATTAAACCATAAATATTTCTCGGCGGAAATTCCTACTGAGTGACGGAGAATTTGCATATATTTTTATTATTTTACTACGAAAGTAGTAGGATTTTTTTGTATTGCAACACTGTCAATGCTGTGCCGTGTCCGCCGTATTGGTAGTTTGTTTAGTCACGCCACAAAGTACTTTGTTATATACTGAAATAGAGAACAATCTCTGGGCCTAAAAACGGTAACCCTGTAATTGATGCGCCATCTAGAATCGTTAGTTGAAATACTCCACTTCAATGTTAAAACATACAAAAAGTGCGTCGGTCGCAGGGTTTGAACCCCGGCTCATCGACTCCAAATACCTCCGTCTGTACCCCTAGGCTACTGATGTCTTATGACAACACGGCGAATTTTGAAATACCTTGACAGCCTCTAGTTGACTTATTATGCTGTCATTACCGCGCAACTAGTACTAAGATTGGCCGCCCTGAGTCACGCGGCACGACTCGCGAAAAGTGGACCTGTCCAAACTTGCGTTTTAGGTGGAAGTTAACCGTGCTCCATTTAGTGACTGAGATTTTGAAGGTAAGTTATACTACTTATTAGTTTATGTAGTACCTAAATATAAAAAAATGCGACGGAAACTCGGTTTATTTTGAATTACAACTTGCATTTTTTACTTGAAGGTCACAACCGTTACGTTCAGTTGAGAAATATCGTTTCTCAGCGGAATGAAATAAATAAATATTACGGGACAATTTTACACAAATCAACCTAGTCCCACGGTAAGCTCAGTAAGGCTTGTGTTGTGGGTACTAGGCGATGATATATATAATAGATAAATACATATAGATACTTATATACATATATAACATCCATAACTCAGGAACAAATATTCGTGATAAATACACAAATAAATGCCCTGACCGGGATTCGAACCCGGGACCTCCAGCTTCGTAGGCAGAGTCACTACCCACTGGGCTACGGAGGCCGTTTAAATCTGAAATGTAACGGTAAAGCCGCGTTATAAGTACAATCAAATGGTACAGTCAGCCCATGAAAATGTTGAGCACTTTAGGACTTTGTCAAATTAAATCACGATAAGGGAGAGTGACGCGCGTGATGATTAGATGTCAACCATTTAAATTTAGAACCCAGTGTTATGACATTCATGCAAAAGAGTGTAGACTTGTCATTGCATATCTCTGTCTCTGTTCTGCGATGTTGACAGACTGCAGTTAACTAAATTAGGAATGGATCTTTCACGACACAATGTCAAACTTACAAGGCACACATGAGAAGATTTATTTCGAACTAGCTGTTGCCCGCGACTTCGTCCGCGTAGAACTTTTTATCGTCTTAGAAAATGATTTCTCTCAATACAAAATTTGAACCCTCTTTCAGGGGATAATTTAAAAAAAAGTTGATGTTCATTTTCTAGTTTGTGAACAAACAGTCTAAAACCAAAGTTAAAAATCTCATACTTTAAAAATGCCTTGAAATACTCAAACTTTGAACCAATTTTAACACTCTTAGGGGATGAATTTGGAAAAACTCTGAAATCAGTTTTGTAGTATTTTAACGTACAGAATAAGACCGAAGTTAAAA
Source organism: Epinotia brunnichana (assembly GCA_963854355.1). Taxonomy (NCBI): domain Eukaryota; kingdom Metazoa; phylum Arthropoda; class Insecta; order Lepidoptera; family Tortricidae; genus Epinotia; species Epinotia brunnichana. Next base: position 13,960,025 of record OY977939.1, on the reverse strand, counting down.
ATCTCTTACTCACACTTTAAAATTTTATTGCTCGCCATTTAAAATTTGAACCCCCTTTTAAACCCCCTTAGAGGTTGAATTTTTCTAATCGCTGAAAGAACTTTTTTCGTAAACTTTTAAGTCTCTAGCTCAAAAAAAGTGTTGCCCATACAAAGCTTTCTTAACCCCCTTAGGGGTGGAATTTTCTTAAACTCTGAAAGTACTTTATTATTAATTTTAATAAGTAACATTTCGAATAGTTTTAAGTCTAGTAAAAATAAAAGTTTTTCCCACACAACACTGGCTACCCTTCTTAAGGATCTTAAGGATCCCCTTAGGGATGGAGTTTTCTAAAACGCTGAAAGTTCTTTTTTAGTATTCTAATAAGTAATCTTTTTGCAAAGTTTTAAGTCTAACTCAAAAAAAGTGTTGCCCATGCAAAGCTTGCTCTCCTTTTTAACCCTATTAGGGGTGGAATTTTCTAAAACGATTTGTGTTCTTTTTTTGTATTTTAATAAGTAATCTTTCTACAAAGTTTCAAGTCTCTAACTCAAAAACATAAACTTTCCCTGATAAAAACTTTGCACCCCTTTTTATCCCCCTTAGGGATAGATTTTTTCAAAACGCTGAAAGTTTTTTTTTTGTATTTTTATAAGTAATCTTTCTACAAAGTTTTAAGTGTCTAGCTCAGAAAAAGTGTTCCCCATACAAACCTTGCACCCTTTTTTAACCCCCTTAGGGAATGATTTTTGTAAAACGCCGAATGTAGTATTTTTCATGTTCTAATAAGTAATTTTTCGACAAAATTTTAAGTCTCTATCAAAAAAAAAATGTTTTTCCCATACAAACTTTGCACCCTATTTTACCCCCTTAGGGGTGAAATTTTCCAAAACGCTGAAAGTACTTTCTTTGTATTTAAATAATCTTTCTACAAAGTTTTAGGACTCTAGCTAAAAAAAATAGTTTCTCACATACAAACTTTGCACCCCTATTTTAGCCCCCTATTTTTAGGGGTAGAATTTTCTAAAACGCTGAAAGTACTTAATTTGTATTCTGATGACTAATCTTTCTACAAAGTTTTAAGTCTCTATTTAAAAAAAATATTGTTTCCCCCATACAAAATTTGCACCCCTATTTTACCCCCTTAGGGGTAGATTTTTTTAAAACACTGAATCTAGGTACTTTATTTGTATTCTAATGAATAATTTCTCTACAAAGTTTTAAGTCTCTATGTAAAAAAAAGTAGTTTTTCCCATACAAACTTTGCACTCTATTTTACCGCTTTAGGGGTAGAATTTTCTAAAACCCTGAAAGTTCTGTATTTGTATTCTAATGACTGATCTTTCTACAAAGTTTTAAGTCTCTATTTATAAAAAAAATGTTTCCCCCATACAAACCTTGCACCCCTATTTTACCCCCGTAGGGGTGGAATTTTCCAAAACGCTGAAAGTGTTTCATTTGTAGGTATTCTAATAACTATTTTTTCTACAAAGTTTAAGTCTATAGCTCAAAAAAAAAAGGTTCTCCCATACAAACTTTGCACCCCTATTTTACCCCCTTAGGGGTAGAATTTTCAAAAATCCCTTTTTATCCCTAGCCCACGTTATAAAAGCAACATACTGTGCAAAAATCAACTCTCTAAGATTAGTAGTTTCGGCTGTGCGTTGATGAGTGAGTGAGTGAGTGATTGAGTGAATAAGTCAGTCAGGACAGGAGGCATTTATTATGTATAAATAGATAGAAGATAATGAAACTCCCATTCAAATATTTTTTTTTGTCCGTTTTAATGTCGCTTGTTAGAGTGAGAAAACGATGAGGGACTGTGACGTCAATATACTCGAGCGTCATAGTAAAAAACAATCGTTTCATATGAAGGTGCGTTTTGCGGAAAAGGGACAGAACATACCCCCTCTTAAAACTTTGGACTCTTATAAGTCAGTTATAACTTAATCATTACCTATATAACCTCTTGCTTTGTTTTTTTCTTCATTTGACTATATTTATTTTAAATTCTTTTTCGAGAAAATACATTATGATTATTTACCATATTTTCGATTCCTGAGCTATAACCACGAACTTCGGAATTCGAAAATATTCGGGTATCTCTATCTCTATCGCACTAACCATACTCGAGTGACAGGGATGCAAATATATGAACATTGAGTATCGGTTTTCGTGGTAGCGCCGCAGAGGACCGATTTTTGACTTTCGAGCGCTCGAAATCAAAAGCGAGCGGTAGAAAATAATCGCATGCGAAAATTTGTCACGATTATTTTCGCATGAACCCAATAATAGGTATTTTTGAAATTCATCACTCGAAAGCTAGTGGTTTGGCTATTTATACTTTTGCGCTTCGTTGTACGCAGAAATTCGATAAGTACTGGTTATTTAAAATTGTATTCTACACATGGAATAAAAATAAAACATCATTAGAAGGTCTATTTTAGGCTATAATATTAATGTTTAAGTGTTTTTTTTGTGTTTTATGCGTTACATAACAGAAAAAACTAAGAACGTAGTAAATAATACCTAGTAAACGAAACGTTTCGTTTCCCGCCTGTTATAAAAGTAAAGCCGCGTCCGCTGCGCCATGTTTTCGTGGTTTTTAAACGTCAAACATGTTTTGCCAATCAAAATAATACCCTATTTGTTTGCCGAAACTGACGGAAACATGTTAGTTGTTTAAAAACATGGAAAACATTGGTGCAGCGGACCCGGCTTAATACAAATTACAAATGATACAATTTGTCACAACAACTTTCTTTAGATAGAATGAGACAGCAATTCATACTTTTCATTCTAAGTATAGCGAGTTGTTGTGAATCATTGCCAGGCCTTTACATATTACTATATCTCTGTCTCTTTTTAACCTGTGCAAAGAGAGAGAGAGACAGACAAGTTAAATTATTTAATTTTAAAACAAACCCGCCAAAAGACTAAGTTCACAAAATTCGGTAGAAAAATAATATAAAATATATTAATCTTTATTTATCTCTTTCTAAGTTCATTGTCAGTCCAAAATTAAATACAAGTGAAGTGTCCAAATTGTCGGCACTTATTTTCTACCGATAGAATAGAATACGAGTGGTCAATACCACTCGTTTTTGAATTTTCTATCCCTCGGATTTCAAAAATAGTATTTCATCGTTTCTGACAGTTTTCGAGTGAAAGAGTCGAGCGCTCGAAAGTCAAAAATCGGTCCCCAGGTACTTTGGCTGAATGCGCCGAGCGCGTGCCATTGTCATTCAAAAAAAACAAATTCGTGTTAATTATATTGTTCAAATTTGTTGATTTCATTTATTGAAATTACGACATAAAACGACATTTGCGCATATAAGTTCTCATATCAGAATCGAATATTTTTTTATGGTTTATATTTTAGCATTTGTCTCGTAAAGGTCTATCGTAGACGGGATTTAAATTATTAATAAGTGAAAGGCAAAGCAATTCCGCCATTTTGACGAAAATTTGACGTTTCTTATAGCTGACAGTTGGAGCAGCGTTTGATTTCAATAAAAATAAATGAGAAATTAAATGAAGTCGTATATTTCGGAAAATTAATTAACTGTCGCAGTCGGATAAAAACTATCCTAAGTTGCAGCTAGAATAATAATGTACCTATATAAAATGTTTCATATTTTTCCGTTCATGGGATGCTGAGAACATTCGTACCGCGCAAAGCTTAGTTTCAAACTGGCTGATTCTTTTTTTAATTTAGAGATTTATTATAAGTGGAGATAACAAAGTATGAGTCCTCGTGGCGTTGTCAGTAATTGCTTGCTTTCTAATATTGAGGTCTCAGGTTCTAATCTCATACGACGACGGTCTTTTTGTGTATTTTTATTGAAGTTTAGTAATTGGTATGTTTGGTGTAAGAAAAAGGTGAAACACATATTTATGCAATACTAAATGTTCGTGAATTGTTTTACGAAATCAGATTATCAGTTTCGGAGATTAGATATATGTAGAAGAATACAAACTTACAAACTTTACCTAACTGCTTTATTAATGAAAATCCACCAAAGTCGAATTTTATGACCGTAGGTTAAACCTTAATCTTAGCTCGATTATTGATTAAAAATCTAAATAAATTATAATGAGGACTAATCTTAGACTAAATTAGTTTTCTTGCGTGGTTGCCATCATGTGATCAAAATCATCGTCATTCGTGATCTGATTAAATAAAACCGAGATTTATCCAGGAATTTTCTTTATTACAAAGTAAAATATAAAAATTTGCGTTATTGAAGAATCTTGTAGTGCAAACCAGTGATAGCAAATAATTTCTTATCACTCGGGGACGAGTCCTTAGATGACCATCTATGTTTGTTGTAGGAAAAACGGTTTTCTTCATTCATATTCCACAGAAGACTTGTCTGCCAACGATTATTAGACTATTAAGATGGCTACGAATTGTTCCTTCGACAGCATAATATCTTCTTACTCATTCACAGTTATTTAGTCACGGTATGACGCTGGGAATAATGAATCGTCAGTGATACTGACATATACTGTTCGAATACAATAACATGGATAACGTTGTAAACAACATACAAGAGACAACCGGGAACACTCAGAATAATATCATTAAGTTTGGAAATACAATTGCCCTCTTTATACTGAGTCGCAATTTCAATACTCCATTTCAGATATTATGGCAGGCATCTTAATGTTTAAATATTAACATTTCTTTCAATTTCTTTGATAATTTTAGCTCTTGACAGACTCATTATTTTGGTAATTTAATGTCACTGATGACATTTATCAGTGGCATTTGTAGAAGTTTTAATACTTAGGGAGTCGGAGGAGGTTTCAAATGTAGGTATATTTATGACATTTCAGTGTCAACGAAGTTGCTTGCAATTTGATGCGATAAGGTTCTAAGTATGCTCATCATTTTCATGGGCTGACTGTACATTAATTAAATTCGAAGTATTTTTTTTTGAGTAAATTCGATTGTGGCCCCATTTAGAAGAAATTGTAATATTTCACTCATATATCCAGATAATGTAATTCTGGATCACTAATTAAATTTCACCGTGTATGTATTTTTTAAATTTGTTTTAGATTCATCTGACAAATGGCATTAACACCGGCAGAACGTATGAAAAGGTATCGAGAAAATTTTAAAAACGATCCTGATAGATTAGAAAGGGTAAAAAAAACATGCTGATTACGTCAAGTCAAAAAGTAAAAAGATCCAAGACCTCACCGTAGAAGAACAAGAAAAATGTCGAAAGCAATGGAGATCTCAGAAAAGAAAGCAGAAAGATAGGAAAAAAAAAGTTGAAATTAAGGAGAAAAATGATTTGAAGAAAAAATCGAAAAGAAAGAACCGTAATAATAGAAGGTGACTAAAAAACTACAACGCTGCAACGGAAAAAATATAAAAGTTAAGTAAGAGCTATCTATGTCTATAGAAAAAAGCTGTATCGTCAAAGGAAATAAATTTTATTAATTATGGACAATAAAAAACTTTTTTTTGTTTTGTTTGGCTTAGCCAAATTAGGAACCATGACGACGCGTCCTTACTTTTTTGTTACGTTCCACTGAGAAATAGTCTTAGGTAATCCTAGACATAATATTAGGTTTTTGAAGTTTATTGTTTACTTTAATTCAACTTTTATAGTGCATCAACATTTACTTTTATATTATCTATACCTTGTGTAAAAAAAAGTTTTTATTTGATATTCAGACAATTATCAAAGAAAAATTAAAAAAGAAGTGCCTCTTGAATAATACGTCACTCAGTGGACATGTGATAGATATTTTGAGAAGATTCGTTTATTAATTTTGTCAAATGCTTGTTTTTGAATAATGACTGTTTTGATACGATTTATCATGTTAATAAGAGATTTCATAAATATATGGCTTTTTATATGATGTTTAAAACCAAACTGACTGGTAGTTTGGCTCGTCGGATGTGCGAGCGAGAGAGTTGCCACGGGCGGGTGGCCTTCGGAAGGTTCGGGAGAACGCGCCCGCGCCGGGTGACTTTTAGTTGCCCTTGAGCAAGCATACGGATTCATCTCGTACGGTTTGCACCAGGTCGGGTGCCGAAATTTAGGATTAAGGTCCTGTCGATAACGGTCGCGACAATCGAAGAAGAATTCAGTTGACAACAACGGATTACCACGGGCGAGGCTGAACGGAGGGTTCCAGCCAGGTTGCCACCCCAGATCTCGCCGAGGAGTTGCTGCGTGTCATCATACATACATACATACACACAAATACAACTTACACGATCACATACACACACGCTGGCGATAGGCGCCGCGCACGGAAGATTCTGGTGAGTAGGTATTTATTAAGGTTAGCATTGCGAATCGCAATCGAAAGTACGTACAGGACTTTGGCTTAACTGTATGAAACTTCAGCTGATGGGCCCCTGATGTTTTTGGCGGTCCTGTGGCGTACAATGATCTTTATGCCTTTATTATTTCGTAACTCAGTGGATCACCTAACCCCAGAAACTCCGACTAAATTCCATTTTTTTCTTTTATCTTAGTAAAATGTTATTTAATCATATAGATTCTATGTATTTTAGTGTCTAATTAACTCAAAAGTAGTGTTATTTTGTTCAAATCTTGCAAACTATAAATAAACACATTTTTTCAGAAATGGTACAACAAAATAAAAAATGGCCCAATAACATTATGTAGATGGGCAAACCACCTTCCGGATCAGCATGGTGGTGCATTGTCACCGAACTTACAACAGCGATTTACTAAGGTAAGGTACTTCAAATAAGTAATATCAAAACTTATGCTATAGCGGTTTTTTTTGGAAATCATCCACAAAATGGTGGTGGTGGTCTTCTTTTTGTTAGTCGTATTATTCATTGCTGAATAGTGTGTACAGTAACGGTGCCTTTTTGATCACTATGCCTCTCTGTTTCATCCTGTCCTCGGGAGCGCTAATCGCATCAGGTATTCGGAAACCAGTGATCGTCTTGACGACTAACGGTTAGGTGAACATCCCCGAGATCTTTCCCTTCGACTGGTGATTGGGCAATCACCATGAGCTTCTAGAGGCGATCGGGGTTTCAGCGAGCAATCTGACGAAAGTAGCTCAATATGCATTGGAAACAAATTTCAGACATCCTTGTTACTATCTATAGTTCCTTGAGGATGGATACGTTAGTTCGGCGCGCAGTTCATAGAATACGCAACGTGCGTCTTCAGCACCACGTCTCGAAGCGCCGATTCTAGCTCTCTCTTTCTTCCTCGAGAAAAAAGGTCGAGAAGACCAGCGTACGTACCAGCCTCACTTTAGTCTTGCGGTATATGTTTCGGTCTTTCCATATTCTCGTGAGTTACGTCATTGCTGATTTGGATATTTGGATTTTCCTATTAACCCATTCAGTGCCCATGACGACACATATGCGTCAGAGCGCTACGAGCGCTTTTCGCTACATACGAGGTTTAACCTGCTACGGTCTACGGCGTAGCGCTACGAGATTAGCGTGACCGTGAATGTGTTAATCGTTTTCTCGCTGACACCTTCACTGCTTATGAGTGAGCCAATATAAACAAACTCAGTTACAAACTCTAGGTCTTTGAAATCAGTGGGACGAGTTAATGTGCCTAGTCTATCCACTTACAGTACTTTGGTTTTTGATTTACTGAAGCTAATATCCATCAACTAAATTTCCTTCTCCACTCTTGACAGGAGTTCAGCCAACTCTTGTTTAGGAGATACGATGAGTGTTGTGTCGTCGGCATATCTTAAGTTGCTGACTTTTTTCCTGCCATCACAAATGCCAGCATCCCAGCCATCTAGGGCTCGCCTCATGATGTACTCCCGTAAATGAAAATTAATTGGAGAAAGAATACATCCTTGCCTAACACCTTTCTGCTGCTTTAAGGGTGCCGACAGTACATTATTTACTTTGATCAGTGCTTCCATCCTGATGATCCTGATAGAGGTTTGCGATTAAATAGAGTTGTGAGCTGTCTGGGTACACCATCTCTATTAAGGTATTTCACGGACATTCTTATCTAACACAATCGAACGTTTTGTAGTAGATAACGAAGCACATCAATATTGAAATGTTAAATTCGCGACACTTCCCTTTAATCTGTCTAACACTCACTAACTTATGCTTCGTACTTTTACGAATCCAGCTTATTATAATGGGATCTGCCAGTGCAAAAATGCCTTGAGACGTTCGTTAAAGACATAATAATGACGTAAAGTGGAATATGAGCGCTACAGTCCTAAAGTTTCCACAGGACTTGGTCAAACCTTTCTTGTGCAATAGCATTAGAAAAGACTCTTGCTGATTGCTGATCCATTCGCCTGTCCTCCATATTGCATAGGGTGTGCAGAATATTGAAGCCAGTATCACCTATGAGCTTCAAGTTTTCGTCAAAAATGCAGTCACTACCGGCAGATTTATTCCGTTTCCGTTAGTTTAAAGCTGCAAATCGAAATAGAAATAGAAATGACTTTAGGATATCAGTCTCAATAGTTGCTCATGGAGTGTCGAGAGCTTGTTGTTATTGTAGTAGCGCCTACTGTGTCTGTGTAAAAGCTTTCGCAATACCATCGCCATCTTTCTACCACCTTATCAATCTCCGTTAGTAAGGCTCCGTTTGCATCCTCCGCTGCCCAGGTGTTAGTTTTAAAATCTATCGTAATGCTTTTAATTTCTAAAATAGGTCTCGGGTATGCATCTTCTGGGCATGGTCTTCAATTCAGAGAGTACCTTGTATCTTTCACGATCATCGTCACATGAGAGCAGCTATCCCAGCTAGCTGCTATCATGTGATGCATGCATTACGTTGAAAATGTACTGTAACGTCACGTAAAATATAACGGTTAGCCGTATCATACCTAGTAGGCCATAAGTTTGCAATTTGTATACTTAGTTCCCTGATAGACATTCACCACACACAGCCGCCACGCCGTTGAAATCTGTCACTTCACGTGATAGAAATTATTTTTTTCATACCAATTTTACTCAAGAACACTTGAAAGGCAATCAAGTGATACTTTTTATAATAACAGATAAATGGGCTATGTTACGGTATTTTTATTATACAAAAAAACGCTATCGTGCAATCGTGATAGACAAAATAACAAAAAAATGTTTTTGCTAATTATCAAATATTGCGTTTTTTCTGTTTTTTTGTATGAAAAGGTAAAAAGTTAAATCCACAAATGAAAGCGCCATCCCTCAATTATACGAAAATTATATCAAACTTGACCTAGTAGCTATGGTTAGGCAGAAATATAGCTGAGACCGGACCTCGGGAGACGGCCCTCACCCGCCCCCCTCCCTCTTTTTGGGTTCTAGCCAGGGGTTGATCTCGTGGCTAGGACGCTAAATCAGCTTAGTTTGACCCATGGAACAATTGTGCCAAGCGTCGTCGCCTGAGACAAAAGTGCATACTCACTGCCACTATTTCCCGTACTATTCCTTCGATTTCATATTAATGAAGACAAGTATACGCCATGTGCCATGTACACATTTTGGAAAAAACATACAGGTTGCGAGAAAATTGTCATTTTTGACAAACTTTTTTTTGATGCTAATCGATCTCGTTCCAGTCCAGGATCAAAAGCTTGTATTGGACCAAAAAGAAATTTCCGGCTAGGAAAGCCATAAATCGAGAAAAACTTTCCCCATAAAATTTGTATAAATATTTTAAATAAATATTTAAGTATTTGCGGACAATCTTACACAAATCAATCTAGTCCCAAACTATGCAAAGCTTGTACTATGGGTACTAGACGACGATATAGATACTTATATATAGAGAAGTATATACTTAAATACATAGAAAACATCCATGACTCAGGAACAAATATTCGTGCTCATCACACAAATAAATGCCCTTACCGGGATTCGAACCCAGGACCTCTTGCTTCGTAGGCAGGGTCACTACCAACTAGGCTAAAGCGGTCGTCTAAAGGCTAAATAAAAATTAAAAAAAGGTTATTTTACATGTATTTTTTTTGTCAATCGATTCCATTACTATCCAGTATCAATAGTTTCCTTAGGGTCAACTTTCGGTAATGTACAAAAAAGCCATACATTAAAGAAAACTGTTTTCATACATTTACTATGGAAAAAAAGTTCTTTAACTTCTGGCTTTTTTGTACATTACTGAAAGATCGATCGGCATCAAAAAAATAGTTTGCCAAAAATAACCATTTTCTCGCACCCTGTATGTTTTTTTCCAAAATCTGTACAATCTGTCTTCATTAATATGAAATCGAAGGAAGGTCTCCTAAGACTTATTCGCCTAGCAACACGGGATCTGGTAGCTGCCCTCACTGATCCAAAATCTATTTCCATTATATATATATGTTTTAAATATATATTATGTCAGAGTCTAACAAATAAACGATTTGTATTTGTCTTAACAGCAAAGATTTATAGGACTTTAATATTATATTTCCAATGACTTAGTACATACGTACTCGTAAAGAGTGTTGTGTCTACCCTACCTAGTAAAGGGAAACCTATGTATGAGAGGTTACAAATTCGCTTTTTTAACCTGTTGATCCAAGTGATATTTTTTAGAAAAAATATATGTGGAAGAGTATTAAATGGTTTATAAAATATCCAATATTGGAAGGTGTCGCCACCTTGCAAGTAAAAATAATTTTTTTTTTGAGATATTTTTTTTTTTTAACTTTTATATAAAATTTCAACGTAATTTTTTTTTATAAAAAGACCTCTATTATCTTCATAATATATACAAATTTCAAAAAAATCGGGACGCTACTTTAGATAATAAATAAAAACGATTTTCCTTTTTTTTTAATTATCTCAAAAATCACAACGATTTTGGGGCTGATATTTTGTCAAATTACAACGTATATAAAGATGATTATCCGAGCAAAAGGAAAACCATTTTCTCGTCAAAGGCAGTTTCGCCATACAAACACGGCTATACCCTTTGTGTTATATATTTTATTACAACACAAGCACAACATCTTAATCATTGTGTTATTTATAGGTAAAGTAATCATGATCTAGCAATTCAATAATCAATAACATTCAAAATGCTAGATCATAGTTTCAGGAGACGATAGGAGTTTTGAAACTGAAACCGTATGTATTGTGACAGAAATCGGAGAAATCCTGCGAAAATTATATTATTTTCATAGTGTTAAAATTTATCCGGGGTCTTGAGGGACCTACATAAAATTTCGTCCGTCAACGGCTCATATCGTCAAGTTTTATGTGCCAAAATCAAGAGCATGTTAGTATTTGACGTAAAAAAATAGTTTATGTGCAAGACATATAAATGGTCACATTTTACGTAGATGACGGTATACCATGTTAGCTCATAACGCTTAAATTTTATATGTCGGTTGTGGACACAAAACATGTGCATAAAAGTCGTCATTTTGTAAGTGTGCTAGCCCGGCTGTACGACACACCCAATTGACAACATTTCATTTTTTCATAGCGGCTCAAACTAAAAACCATTTAGAGATTTGGGCTAGCTGAGTTTATAAAAAAATAACAGATTTTTATATTCGCTAGTTCTTGAGAAAAGTGGAAATTACTTTGAAAAAGCTATTTAAAGGCTGAATGCGGACATTCCATGGCTTTGCTTAATGTACCATGTAATAAAAAACTATTAGTGTGACATGACAGTTATTTGACTATTTTGATTAATTCTTGTCTAGTTAAGTCAGTGACTGGTAATATTAAGCATTTTGAAAACATTTTGAAAATAATTAATACTTAATGTAAGTCACCGATGGATACGTTATAGCTAATTCTCACATTCTGCCAAAGGTGGATAGAATAATGTTAATGCAGTTTATGTGTGGAAGCTAACTCACCAGTCACATCAATAAGGTGTTATTGGACCCGGCTTAAGTTGTCTGAGGCTGTTTTAAAAGATACATTTGTCTTAGCTCAAGATATATTAATCACTGGAAGTCAGAGCTGTGTTGGAAGACATAAAAATAAAATAAAATAAAAAAGCCTTTATTTCCAAATTAACTATTTTTTACATAAGTTATCTTCTGTGTTTGTTAGTAAGTTTCTTATAGCTATGTTGTGTTAGTGTTATATTGCTTACTAATTTTTATTTTATTTAATTTGGACCCCTCTTTGGGTGTAGGCCTCCTCCAACTCACTCCATTTTTTTGTGTTGGAAGACATATTATCTGCTTATTTTTGATAAAATATCTAGTAGTGCAACAATACTGTAGGTAATATTGTAATACAATTAAATACTGTAAAATTAAATGTGGTCCTGCATCAGGTGTAATAAAATGCATTATTATTTTACGCTAAGTATTAACCTTTTTAATGCCAAGAACGCCTAAAGGTCGCGGGTTATCGTGCCCACGGCGCCGTTTTTGTCATCTTAGCTTGTTGTGACATGCGTCGAAAGGATTTACTTTTACTATTTAATACCTTGATCTAGTACTTGCTAGTTACGTTTATTATGATTAAAATAAAGGCTGGTCCAGAGCAAGCAGGAGGCAACAGTAACAAGTTGGACTTGACGTGACTTTAGGTAGATATATATATATATTATGTACCTACTTATAAAATAAAACACATTTATTGCCATGTAGGGCCTGGAAAAAAATTAAACAACGCTTAAAAGAACATTTACAATTCTATTCAATATCAATACAACCTTTATTTCGTTACAACATTGTATTAAACAGTTCAATATGTCCAGCAGTGGACGTCTTTCGGCTGATATGATGATGATAAAACAGTTCAATGTTTTTCAGCCAACGAGTTTGAAGATTTAATCATCCAAAATGCTATTATTATTTTTGGTTATCTTCACATATTATGTATAATAAACCTTTCGGAACATTGGATTTGTTGACGGCAGCACACCATTCTACCCGGTTTTGAATGTTTTGATAGGGAATAAAAATATATTATTTTTCAAGCGACATCAGTGCCGTTTGCCTGCAACTTGGCACAAAATACGAAATCAATGGATCAAGACGATACATTTTCGTTTACTCATTAAAAAACGTTTTTATACGATTAATGATTTGCAAGAAAACCGTCAGCAAGGAACCGTCAAAATGTCAAATGTTCCTGTCACAGATACAGCATACTTTTTACTTTTTAATTCAATAAACAGACGACAGTGCTAATCTTATTCATCCTTTAAACGTACTTAGGTCCTTTTCGAACGTGGTAGTTTAAAACTACCAGATTTAGGGGGTGTAACTTAAAATTAAATGAAAAGAAAAAATACGTGTCTTCTAACTTTTCAAATACTATTAAATGCCTAAACAAAATTAAGGAGTCAGAAAAATGAAATGTTGTCAATTCCGACTTCGACATGTTGTACCGTAGATAGAGGATTCTACCTCTATGTGTTGTACTGACAAATTGTGGTGAAATCATATAATCTGTAGACCCCCTAAGATGATAAAATAGTAAGGTAAATTCAGCCAGATTTGCACTGATTAAAAAAAAAATAAGAATTCTAGACCACTCGCATAAAATTAAAATATTCTAGAAATCTTTTTGAAATAAAATATTCTTGTTGAGTCTATGGTAGATTAGTTTGATTGACTTGACTGCCTGCGGTATGAATGCGGAATGTCAGTGTATTGTCATTTCATGTATTTTATCAATAAATATTTAGAAAAATGGATAAAACATTTATAGTAAGTACTTTCCCTTATTAGTAATTTTATTTATTTGGGTAACATTTGATGTATTGTTTGGTTTTGTTTTATTTTAGGTACATTACATGGCGATCATAATCGGCCTCATTCCTTTTAGTAATGGATTTTATGTACCGGGAGTAGCTCCAGTCGAATTTAAAAAAGGCCAAAGAATTGAAGTGAAGGCAGTTAAAATGACTAGTATTCACACGCAATTGCCGTACGAATATTACTCGTTGCCACTGTGTTTACCAAAGAATGGCACATTCGTATATAAATCAGAAAATTTGGGCGAGGTATTAAGAGGCGACCGTATAGTAAATACACCATATGAAGTCCATATGGCAGAAGCCATCAAGTGTCGACTTTTGTGCCATCAAAAGCATAATCCAATAAATTGGAGTGTTGAGGAGTCAGAAAAAGTAGCAAGCCGCATTGAACATGAGTACTTCGTTCATCTGTAAGATTGTTTCCTGTTGATCTATTCATTACTAATGGCTGCACTGATTGAAAAATATAATGTTCTGTTTTTAATAAATTTTAGGTTGGTAGATAATTTACCAGTTGCTACAAAGGTACTAAACAGGGATACTTCGGAGAGAAACATTGAACAAGGCTACAGACTTGGTTTCATGTCCAAAGGAAAGGCTTATATCAACAATCACTTGAAATTGCTCTTGAAATACCACAAGCATAGTCAGTAAGTTATAAAGCAAACAATTATTTTATGTCTTGTTGAAATATGTTTTACTTGAATATGGATTTTATTCTTCAATCTTTTTTCAGAGATTCATACAGAGTTGTTGGTTTTGAAGTTGAAACTGTTTCAATAGACAAAGATGAATATACCTTTCTGGATGATTCCTGCCAGTTCCCTTCAGACCCTAAGCCACAGTTGGTGAATGAAGACACTGGCACAAAATTATACTTCACATACTCTGTAGAGTGGGGAGAATCAGACATAAGCTGGGCATCAAGATGGGACATATATTTAGGCATGAAGGATGTACAAATTCACTGGTTTTCAATTGTCAACTCTATTGTTGTTCTATTCTTCTTGTCAGGTAGCTACTTGAACCTAGAGGTTTATTCTCTTTTATAATCTTAATATATATATTTTTTAATAGTAATTATGGTGGAAAACATGCATATGGCATGCCTGCTGGTAGAGTGGTGTGGCTGCTGTCATCTGTGAGGAGGACATGCTGCGCTAGTTGGGCTACTCCAAACAAATATGAGTGATGTCATTCCACTGTTACCTGTCTCTAAAAATTGTATAATGTATAGACATTGGCGGCTTGTGGCATTTAGGTAGCATTTGATGTCTCTGACAGACTAGTGATGTATTCTCCCGTAATATTTATGTATGAGTAAGGTACAAGTCGAACAAAGAAAACCAATTAGAAAAAATATTTTCAATCATTTAATATATGATATTCGTTATATACAACTAATATTTGTTCTTAATTGTTACAAGTTATTCTACATCTTCTCCCTTATCTCAAGCTCCAATGATTTCATAACTAAATCATCTGAAGGTGAGTTTGCAAAGGATACTATTGTGCTTTTTGCATTTTAAATGTTTGCTTATATTATGTGTCTTTCAGACTATACGAACATCGCAATGGGTGCATTTTATCATATCACCTTCTAACAAGAGTTCTGGAAGGTTTTTATGTTTTGATCCATTATTTGAAAAAATGTAACATCCGCAATGATCGCAACACGTCTTCTAATAATTATTGAATTATTGAGAAATGCCATACCCAATATTGACAATTGACATTGATGTTTTTTAAATAGTGATCAAACTTACTTCTTCACAGATATGATTTAACTATGTAGGTTGAAACCTAATAGGTATTAATTGGTTATTATGAGTTTATTGGAGTGTGAGTATGAGTATTTTACCTTATCTGAAAAGGCACTTGAAAAATGTGTCTCATCACTAGTGCTACCTAAATTCCACAAGCCGCCAATGTCTAATAATGTAGCAAAAGTTGCTCCTGAAAGTATATTTATACAATACCAGTAAAATATTTTTGTAATTTGATGAGTAGTTCCAGAGATTACCCCGTTATACAGGGTGGAATTTCATAAACTGTACATAATAAAAGGAGAAAAATTTCAGCCAATTTCATCGGTGAAACGGTGTTTTTTTTTTTTTTCTAGTCATTAGTTTTTTTTTTACAGAATTTTGAAAATTTTTGTAAAAACTCGGGTAATACACCTAATTCAGACGGTATAACTTTTGATCCAATGGTCCTAAAATGAAAATAAAAAATGCAGAGTATTACCAAGGGACAGGTTAATAATTCTTAATAACAATAAAAAACCAACTAGAAGAGAAAATCCGCAAAAAAAATTATTGTTTTTGAAAAATGGCTACAAAAATTACGAATTTTAAAAGAAAAACACAATTTTCTGAAAAAAACGCAGATTTAGTTACCATTTTTTTTGCTTAGTATTAAACCTCACTTAATGCCGATTCTAAAACCGTTTTTAAACTGTCTCAGACTTTGAAAAATACCACGCAAATGGGTACGTAAATCAAACCATAATTTTATTAATTTTAATCCTCTTAAAATCCTTAATGACCGTTTGTTCACAGGTAGTTGAAGGGTGTTATTGGGTTTTAGGTGGAAATAACAAATTACGTACTTAGTATTAATCCTCACTTAATGCCGATTCTAAAACCGTTTTTAAACTGTCTCAGACTTTGAAAAATACCACGCTAATGGGTACGTAAATCAAACCATAATTTTATTAATGTTAATCCTCTTAAAATCCTAAAACGCCGCGGTACCGGTGTTGTGTTTGACTTTATTATTCAAAATCTGCCTGTATTTTTTTGGTTTTTGTATATCCAAGGAAAAGGAAAGTGAAATTCCGCTATGGGAAGGGAAAAGCGGAGGGTATTTTTTGTCAGAGAGATCGCGCACTCGATGCGGGGGGTGTGTGTCCGCGTGGGCTCGCCCTTCGGGCCTTCGGCCCTCGGGCTCGCGTAGAGAGCGTGCTCTGAAGGGACGCTTCGGGCCTTCGGCCCTACGCGGAGCTCGGCCTTCGGCCTTCGCGTACCTGGAAGCTCACCTTCGGGCCTTCGGCCCTCAGGTTCGCTTAAAGACACTTGGGGGGCGTAGGGTTTCCGCAAGCGCGCTTTGAAGGGACGCTTCGGGCCTTCGGCCCTACGCGGAGCTCGGCCTTCGGCCTTCGCCTGCCACAAAGCTCACCTTCGGGCCTTCGGCCCTCAGGTTCGCTTTTAACACACTCGGGGGTTAGTGAGTGGTAGCACAACCTTAAACTCTCGCAGCTCGGCCTACGGCCTCGCAGGACGCTTCGGGCCTTCGGCCCTACGCGGAGCTCGGCCTTCGGCCTTCGCCTACTAAGAAAGACACTCGGGGGCATAGACGCACAGTCCTATTTTTTGAAATTTCACATTGGTCGCCGCGCGCCGAGATTTGGCATGCGGGAACTTTAGGGGCCCAAGAGTTGTAAAAAGAAAAAAAATTGGAAAAAATCCAAAATGGCGGACGGTACGGGCAAAACAAATTTGCGAGGCCGTAGGCCGAGCTGCGGGAGCTTAAGGCTTGGCTTCTATTCCTTGGCCCGAGTGTCTTACAAGCGAACCTGAGGGCCGAAGGCCCGAAGGCGAGCTTTGAGGCACGCGAAGGCCGTAGGCCGAGCTGCGGGAGTATAGGACTGTGCGTCTATGCCCCCGAGTGTCTTTCGTAGTAGGCGAAGGCCGAAGGCCGAGCGACGCGAAGGCCGTAGGCCGAGCTGCGGGAGTTTAAGGTTGTGCTACCACTCACTAACCCCCGAGTGTGTTAAAAGCGAACCTGAGGGCCGAAGGCCCGAAGGTGAGCTTCGTGGCAGGCGAAGGCCGAAGGCCGAGCTCCGCGTAGGGCCGAAGGCCCGAAGCGTCCCTTCAAAGCGCGCTTGCGGAAACCCTACGCCCCCCAAGTGTCTTTAAGCGAACCTGAGGGCCGAAGGCCCGAAGGTGAGCTTCCAGGTACGCGAAGGCCGAAGGCCGAGCTCTGCGTAGGGCCGAAGGCCCGAAACGTCCCTTCAGAGCACGCTCTCTACGCGAGCCCGAGGACCGAAGGCCTGAAGGGCGAGCCCACGCGGACACACACCCCCCGCATCGAGTGCGCGATCTCTCTGACAAAAAATACCCTCCGCTTTTCCCTTCCCATAGCGGAATTTCACTTTCCTTTTCCTTGGATATACAAAAACCAAAAAAATACAGGCAGATTTTGAATAATAAAGTCAAACACAACACCGGTACCGCGGCGTTTTAGAATTTTAAGAGGATTAAAATTAATAAAATTATGGTTTGATTTACGTACCCATTAGCGTGGTATTTTTCAAAGTCTGAGACAGTTTAAAAATGGTTTTAGAATCGGCATTAAGTGAGGATTAATACTAAGTACGTAATTTGTTATTTCCACCTAAAACCCAATAACACCCTTCAACTACCTGTGAACAAACGGTCATTAAGGATTTTAAGAGGATTAAAATTAATAAAATTATGGTTTGATTTACGTACCCATTTGCGTGGTATTTTTCAAAGTCTGAGACAGTTTAAAAACGGTTTTAGAATCGGCATTAAGTGAGGTTTAATACTAAGCAAAAAAAATGGTAACTAAATCTGCGTTTTTTTCAGAAAATTGTGTTTTTCTTTTAAAATTCGTAATTTTTGTAGCCATTTTTCAAAAACAATATTTTTTTTTGCGGATTTTCTCTTCTAGTTGGTTTTTTATTGTTATTAAGAATTATTAACCTGTCCCTTGGTAATACTCTGCATTTTTTATTTTCATTTTAGGACCATTGGATCAAAAGTTATACCGTCTGAATTAGGTGTATTACCCGAGTTTTTACAATAATTTTCAAAATTCTGTAAAAAAAAAACTAATGACTAGAAAAAAAAAAAAACACTGTTTCACCGATGAAATTGGCTGAAATTTTTCTCCTTTTATTATGTACAGTTTATGAAATTCCACCCTGTATACAAACTTACAATGTCAAAAACTTTACCTCTTTGTGATATTAGTATGTAAATGAATACGATTTTGTAACACTTCTATACCACTTATTTATTTGAAAGAAAATTTTCTTGAATTTTTTTTGATAGATAGAATTTTATCTGAATGCACCCTGCATTCGGGTAATTCCGAAAATCGGGTTATTCTGAATGATCTACAAAAGTGAGTCTTTTATAGTTCTGACACAATGTACATATTCCTTTTTTATTCGGAGTTACCCTCCAAAAAAAACTATTGGATTGGTAGAAATTATCGGAATTACCCGATTTTCGGAGTTATCCGAATGCACCTTACTACATAAAATTTATTATTAATTTTGTGAAAAGGCCTAGAGTTATAAATTAATATGATATAATTTTAGGTATATTGACCATGATTATGGTAAGGACACTGCGAAGGGACATTGCCCGATATAATTCTGATGAGAGCATTGATGACATGATGGAAGAGACCGGCTGGAAGTTAGTTCATGGTGATGTTTTCCGACCTCCACCTAAGAGAATGCTTTTCGCAGCTGTTATTGGCAGTGGCATTCAAGTGTTTTTAATGGCACTTATTACCATCTGTAAGTATATTATGAATAATATTATCAATGCACAATGTATTAATTAAATTGTATAATGTATTTTCTATTTACTGGTTATATAACTTAGTTTAATCTGATTATGATTTTAAGTCTAATATCTTTTAGTCTAATATTTGTAATTTTTGTATCCCTTTACAACTGAGAAATCATGATTTGCCAAATTCAATAAGCTGTGATAAAATAAGCTCACAATCGTTTCAAACCAGCATTTTAAATTTTAAATTTTGTTTGCATTGTAAAGGGGTATGGGACTGTAGAAAGAGAAAGTATTTCTGAAAATTACTCTATGTAATAACATACTTTACGTCATACCTGGCCATAAAGTAGGAATTACCGCACGCTATGCGTGCGGAAAACCCCACTTCCTGACCAGATAGAGACGTAAAATTTTGTACTCACCACGGGCGGTAATAAAGAAAGCCTCAGAGCGCATATTTATCGCCCTTGCCTTCGGCTCGGGCGTCAAATACCTGCGATCTGAGACATTCTTTGTTTAACCGCCCTAGGTAAGTAATGTACTATTAATTATATCTATTTTTAATTTTGCAGTTGTTGCCATGCTGGGTATGCTTTCACCAGCGAGCCGAGGTGCACTGATGACTGCTGCTATATTCCTGTATGTGTTCATGGGACTGATTGCTGGATATTATTCTGCTCGCCTATACAGCACAATGAAGGGCAAACAATGGAAGCAAGCTGCTTTCCTAACGGCTACTCTTTACCCTGCTATTGTTTTTGGCACTTGTTTCTTTTTAAATTTCTTCATCATGGGCAAACACTCCAGTGGTGCCGTGCCCTTTTCAACAATGATGGCTTTGTTATGCTTGTGGTTCTGCATATCACTCCCATTGGTTTATTTGGGCTATTATTTTGGGTGTCATCAGAACCAAGCATTTCAACATCCTGTAAGGACCAATTTCATTCCAAGAAAGGTACCAGAGCAGGTCTGGTACATGAATGTTTTGGTGTGGTAAGTTGTGATATTTCTTTTACCATTAAAATCTATTAAAGGCTTTCTATTGGCAAAAGGTCCTTTTTATAATCAATCTTACAAGGCTCACTAGTAATTCTGATATTATAAAATAGATCTTGTATAACAATATCTGGATTCCCAACACGGTTCTCTGAATCATTCTACTTGTATAGAGCAAATCTTTTTTTTTTCTTTTCAGTATACTGATGGCTGGTATTCTTCCATTTGGAGCAGTGTTCATAGAATTGTTCTTCATTTTCAATGCATTATGGGAAAATCAGTTTTACTACCTATTTGGATTTTTGTTCCTGGTATTTTGCATTTTGGTGGTGTCTGTCTCACAAATCTCAATTGTTATGGTGTACTTCCAATTATGTGGAGAGGTAAATATAAATATATAAATTAAATATGTACCTACTTGATATAATTTGGTCAGTTGCTTAATGTTGTCAGTATTCACTATGGAACGTAACAATAGTGTATTAACATGTATATTTTACATGTTTCAGGATTATCACTGGTGGTGGAAAAGTTTTATCGTCTCTGGAGGCTCAGCTGTCTACATTTTAATTTATTCAGTGTTTTATTTCTTTACTAAACTGGAGATAACAGAATTTATACCTACACTGCTTTATATTGGCTACACAGGTAAAGATAACATAAAAACTTTTTACTAAATATAGTCCGCAAGCCCACTCCAATACGCCTACGTCTCATGACAACACGATAAAATGCATGGCAGCAGGTCGAGAAAGTTGTGCTGAGCTAGAATCAAAAGATTATCGCACCTAAAACTGGCCGAAAGTTTGAAAAATCTTTCATTTCCGGTCAAAATTGTAATGGTGTCAAAGGTGACCCAACTTTGGCACCGTCTGGCCAAGTACTTCCGGCCATTTCAGGACTGACAAAGTTTTACTCTCTCTACGATTAAAGGGCTAAATGATACCACATGTCTCGTACTGTTGTCACATGACGTAAATATACCCACCCTTGCAATGACCGGAAGTAAAGGATTTTTCAATCTTTCGGCCAATTTTAGGTGCGATAATCTTCTGATTCTTGGTCAAGCCCAACTTTGTGGACCTGCTGCCATGCATGTTATCGTGTTGTCATGAGACGTAGGCGTATTGGGAGTGGGCTTACGGATTAATATATATATACAGCCACAGCCAGTATCAATTAAAATAAATGGGGTTTTTATGGTATAATATCAATTATTATATTTATTATACTAGTTTCTGCCTGTGATTTCGTACTCGCGTATAAATTATAGTCAATTAGAAGCAGATATCCTTACAAACTTTCGTGTTTATAATAGTGTATGTACTAATAGAAACAGCTCCTGCCGCGTTTAAAATGAAAGTCTAATTTAAGCTGTAGGATAAATAATTGAGATTGATAGAAAAAAAAATTGCAATTGGATGAGTGGGCCATTTTACTTTTTGATATACATTAGGTTATCAAAATGTTGAATGGCCTAAGTGCAGTTTACCACCAAGTATTATCTTATAAGAAATATTATTATCTTTTACTGGACAGTAACATTTTAGTAAAATAAATATTTTGTCATGTTTCAGGTCTAATGGTATTGACGTTTTGGCTTTTGACTGGCACAATTGGGTTTTTCGCGGCTTATACATTTATTAGAAAAATTTACGCGGCAGTGAAGATTGACTAGATTGATAAGAATTAAGTATATTTCTTTTTAATGAATTTTATTAGTGTACATTTTTTTGTATGATAATTTATGAATTGTTGTGTTGATCTGATTGACAAAGAACAAGTGTTTTGCTAAAGATTTAAGTTGTGTAAATATTTTCTCAATATAGTGTATGCATTTAGAGATTATTTTTTGTAATAAATTTAAGTTATACTATGTATCTTAATTTCTGTATCTTTTGACAAGAGCTTTTAATACCAAAATGTAGGCTTTGCTAGAAAAGCCTCAATATGATTTAGAACTGGGAGTGCCTGCCGCAACGGGGTCACCCAGGTATATTATTCCTGGTTGTTCTTATCTTGCTAGTAGCGTGACGCACGGTTATCACAGCATGGCCTGCGAGCTGTGTCGCGGCGAGATAGACTAGCTGTCTCTTTAGAACGCTTATAAAGCCTTCCGTGCAGGCAGAGTCGATGTGCTCAAAAACGCGACCGCCACTAAAAAACGAGAAAACATCCTCTTCATTCACCAACTCATATCATGATCTCACATCTGCACGGTTAGCACAAGACGGCGCGCGAGCTCTCTCGCACTATCCGTCTCTTTCTTATCAGAAAACTTGAGACGGATAGTGCGAGAGAGCTCGCGCGCCGTCTTGTGCTAACCATGCAGCACGGCTATCACAAGACGTCTGCGACATACTCTCGAGCTCTCTCGCACTATCCGTCTCTCTCTTATTAGACCACTTAGAAAGAGACGGATAGTGCGAGAGAGCTCGAGAGTATGTCGCGGCGTCTTATGATAGCAGTGCTGGTCGTTAAACGATCAGCTCAAAGAAGTTTTTTTTTAAGCTTACGGTCCGCCTGAAGTTAAACAGTTACCGTAGCCTATGGACACTAGTGACTCCAGAAGAATCAAAAGCGCGTTGCCGACCCTTTATTCACTTGAGGATTCGCTGTGTTGGCAGATAGAGACATACAGGTCCCTCACTCCCAACACAGCGCATCGTAGGGAGCTCTGGCGACCTTACTCACCACCAGGAACACAACACCGCATGCTTCATAGCGCGCAATAATATAGCAACACTTCAAAGCAGTGGTGCTATTATGGCTGCGGTCTTCTTTAAGGTGGAGGTACTTCCCTAGTTGGGCTGCTCCACATACGAGCGAGATGACATTCCGCTGTGCCCTACCTCTCTTAGTAGTGGTTGCTAATTGGCGCATTGACCTCACTCACAGCCGAAAGGCGCCGCAACACGACCGAAACCGGAGGACTGCCATAAGCATGGAAGGTCAAAGAACATCTAGTACGGAGTGGACCTTGGTTTTGCCGGACGTCGGGACTACATGCAGTCCGCCGAATGGAACATACCTTGGTTTCATCACTAACATATTATAAAACAAAGTCGATTCCCGCTGTCTGTCTCTATATTGTATGCTTTGATCTTGATAACTACGCAACATATTTTGATGCGGTGATTTTAAATAGATAGTGATTCAAGAGAAAGGTTTATTATGTCTAATACATACCTTATCAAAGCCGGGGCGGGTTGATAGTATCCCTATATTGCTCTATCTTATAGCTTTTTTTCCCGTATTGTGGCTTTTTGCTGCTTAGGCATTTTGGCAATGTCAAGTGGGGGAAGTTTTGGTTTTACGGTTTCGTGGAGTGCACCTAATATTTTTGCCCCAGGGACTAATCGTACGAAACTACCATATTTGGATATTGATAATAAGTGGGTAAAAGAGTGATTATATATATTCATAAATAGTTATAATTTGATATTATTATCTTATAGCTTCGTAGTCGGCCGTACCGCTCATGCGTTCGGCGCGGCACCTACCCTGAGAACTTTACGGTTTCGCTCTATGAAAACACAACAATATATAGATATCAGCCATATTTTTACACCAAAAAATAAGTTGGGTAATTTGACTAAATATTCATTAACCTAAATTTTATACCGATACGGTAAAATATAATGAAAAGTAATCTTCATAAATTCCGTAAAAATCTGGCGAAAATGGTATAAACTTTCTTTACTTTATAATTGACTACGTCTATATACGTTCTTTGGGATACGCGCATAATCTACTTATTCTTGTTAATGAATAAACCTTTCTATAGGCCAGATGAAATTCAATATTATCTCAAGGTCGTAAATGTTTAATTAAAATGCCGTTATTTCCTGATGCATATATTTTTGGATTCAGGTAGTACCTAGGTATCTAAGTCTCCAAATTTGTGTACTCAAACATGTTTTCATTATAAAAATACTGATAGCATTTTTGCTTGCGGGTTATTTTTTAGGGTTCCGCAGCCAAATGGCAAAAAACGGAACCCTTATAGATTCGTCATGTCTGTCTGTCTGTCTATCCGTCCGTATGTCACAGCCACTTTTTTACGAAACTATAAGAGCTATACTGTTGAAACTTGGTAAGTAGATGTATTATGTAAACCGTGATTTTCACACAAAAATAGAAAAAAACCAATAAATTTTTGGGATGGGATGATGGAGGATGAGTTTTAGTTCGAAGTATGGGGATACTTCGAACTGAAACTCAAAATTTTTTTTTTCTTCAAACCCATACATATGGATAGGTCTTCAAAAATGACATTGAGGTTTCTAGCATATTTTTTTCTAAACTGAATCGTTTGCGCGAGAGACATTTCCAAAGTGGTAAAATGTGTGTCCCCCCCACCCTGTAAATTCTAAAATAAGAGAATGATAAAACTAAAAAAAATATATGATGTACATTACCATGCAAACTTCCACCGAAAATTGGTTTGAACGAGATCTAGAAAGTAGTTTTTTTTTAATAAATCGTAAAATGCAATTTAACGGAACCCTTCATGTGCGAGTCCGACTCGCACTTGGCCGCTTTTTTTCCTAACTTCCGGTCCATAGAATTATTGATTTCAATAGTAAAAGTTGTTTAAAATAACATAAAAGCCGTATACGAATAATTAGGCTGATATTGAATTATTTCCAAAAAAAACCGTAATTTTTCAGGGTAACCGTGGTGATGCGGCTAATCGCGAGAGGTTGCGTTCAGATACCATTTGTTTTAATTCATGGAGCACGCCTTAATAGTAAATTGATGACTTCATTATTGTTGTTGTGATAAAATTTCATGTGAAAATTGGTCTGGCTTTACTTTTTTGATACGCAGTATCTTCTTTAGTCTGTGCTCTTTTGTTTTTGAACGCCTTCCGCTAGGAGCTTACGTCAATGTCAGAAATGTCAGAATAAATAAGAATGACCGGGGCTGTAGGGTGGAATGTCATTTTGGTGATAAATATTATTTTATAACGTAGTATTTTAAGATTCAAAAAATTTATGTACAAAATGGAAACCAAAGTAGCGGTAGTCACTGGTGGAAATAGAGGCATCGGATTCGAGATTGTTAAAGGGTTATGTGCGAAGTTCGAGGGTGCTGTGTACCTTACAGCTAGAAGCGAAGAGAGGGGGCGACAAGCCGTTAAACAGCTTGAAGAACTCGGCCTGAAGGCATTATTCCATGTTTTGGACGTTACAAGTGAAGCAAGTGTTCAACAGTTCGCGGATCACGTCTCCACGCATCACACAGGCATAGATGTTCTAGTAAACAATGCTGGCATTCTGGACTTTGATAAATCTATTTCAATATTTGAAGATGCGAAGAAACTTATGGATACCAACTTCTATAGTTTATTAACCATATCCAAAATATTATATCCCCACTTAAAGAACAATGCTCGAATAATAAATATCAGCAGCGACTGGGGTTTACTTTCCAATATTCGAAAACAAGTTTGGCTTGATACTTTGGTTAAGGACGACCTCACAGTTGAAGAGATTTTACAATTTGTTGATGATTTCTTACATGCAGCGAAGAATGGCAAAACAGCAACAACATTTGCAGGTCATTATGGAGACTACAAAGTGTCCAAAGTAGCGTTGTCAGCTTTAACCTTTGTTCAGCAAAGGCAGTTCCTTAAGGAGGGCAAGGATGTAGCCATAAACTGTGTTCACCCTGGCTTTGTCAAGACTGATATGACAAAAGGAATGGGAGACTTTACCCCCGAGAGAGGTGCCCGCGCACCACTCTATCTGGCATTGGAAGCTCCTCATACCCAAAAAGGCACCTTTGTTTGGCATGATTGCCACCAAGTCAACTGGGACGATTAAGGATCAAATGGTTATATGATTGTTAGTGTTACAACCATGAAAATCCTGTGATAATGGTGTCACGTACACTATAAACAAGTACCTACTATAAATATAAAGATTTTCCTTTTTTTATGTTATCTTTTTTTTACCTTACATGTACAAATGTTTGAACAGTATGGATGTTATGATAGAAAGCATTGATTTATTAAAGTAATTCACCAAATTGTAATTTTATTCACTTAACAAGTTTTAAACTAAAACAAATATGAGTAAAGGTAATTCAGTACAGCCAAAATAGAATACTCTGTTATTATAATATAATACAGCTTATTAGCTGATAAAAAGGTTAATGTTTGCTTATCTGTAATATGAAGGTTGATAGATGAGACTTGGTGTGTTACATATTAAATAATCGTATTTTATTTCAATGTAATGCAAGCTAACTGTACCTACTCATTCACTCACTGATAACATTTGCTGGAAGGTATGCAGGATGTCCCACGGCTGACCGACCCAACGATGAAATTATCCTATGGAGGCCTCTACACGGTGAATAATTACTGTGATCCTGGTTTGTCAGTATTTGCAGCAATATTCAGTATGGAAGCAGTATTGAATGGCCCTTTAAACGCTAATTATTTATCGCGTCAGTATTAAGGGTGGCCAGATCAGCGATGGTCGCAGTGATATAGGGGCTTTGACAGCCCGAAAGCCACTACCAGAAAAGGGTGGCCAGACGGTAATTCTGGTTCTTTCATACTCTCATCTCGCTCTATCTTATAGCTGCGTACCGCTCATACCATCCACCGAGCGGAACGTGGGGTGAGCCTTTTATTTTAGTCGCTGACAGTGACACTGCCTGCGGCGCTACCACGAACTTCGAATCTCGAACTTCGTATATCTCCGTTTCGGTCGCGCGAGTACCACAAACCATAAGTGCGATAGAGACGGAGATATACGAAGTTCGAGATTCGAAGTTCGTAGTAACGCCGCTGTCGCGTCGACATAAATAAAATAAACGTCGAAGGCAAAGAATTTGTACTAAAGCATAGAAACCACGTTAAAAAAATAAGAGCTTGGTAACAGCTATCTTATTCACTTGCGTCAATCTATAGTTGGCCTAAGAGGGAATGAGACCACAATCCCTATTAAGTTTCACATTTTCGTAGGTTGTCACTAAAATGAACTCCGGCAAATGTCAAATGGATGTAATTAAATCCAGCAAAATTAAATATGTCATCATTGTTTGGAAGTAGGTGTCATCACGTCCCAACTTTACTTGGTCGTATCATATTACTTCCAAAACATCGCGGCTCCTGTGTGGGAAAATTATTTTTCACACCTCATTCAGAAAAGTAAGTTTTGGTCCCCGACGAGAGGGAGCAAAATGCTACTTTTCTGTTCAAGCTACTTTTTTAATTTATTAATTGGCTTGTAGCATTTACGCAATGTGCCAATAGAATCTTGATAAAATAATCGATTGTAATTTCATCGTAATCGACAAACGTATATATATCATCATCATCATCATCATCATCATATCAGCCGAAAGACGTCCACTGCTGGACATAGGCCTCCCCCAAAGAGTGCCAAAATGACCGCTCCTTTTTTTTTTTTTTTTTTTTTGACGCTGGGGAAATGTGTTTGCACATACCCCCCGGCCCGGGGAAGGCCATAGTGGGGGGTTATGTGGGGATCTCTCCTTCCGCAACCCCCTCCGCATAAGGTGGAGGGAGGGGAGGAGCCTACCCACTAAAACCCCAGCGGCGTCATCCTCTCCTGCCGTTAAGGGGACCGTCATGGGATGCAGCATTTCTTACCACGACGACCCCCGGCGGCCCTGGCTGCTACGCCAGGACACCCGCGCCAAGGGAGGGGAAGGTCAGAGACGCTTGACCTTCCCCCCAGACGTGTAGGGCCATGTGCAATGTGGGCCCCCAACCCACTGGCCCTACTGGGGGAAGACGCGGCCCGTGGCAGCAAACCGCGCACGCCTTCGACCCCTCCGTCTGCGCCGGAGCGGGAGTGCGTCCGCACTTTCCTCGCGCTCCCGCTCCGCGGCCTCCTTCCGCGATATGACGACTTCGCAGAAGGCGGCCACCGCCTCCCAAGATCTCTCGCTCCTCAACATGGCCGCCACCACGTTGGACAGCGAGAGGTCATCCACTCCGAGGGCCAACACCATTGTGCGGCGCTCTTCGGCCCAGCGAGTGCACCACTCCAAGGTGTGCTGGGCCGTATCGTCCTCCGCGCCGCACTCATGGCAGGCGGGGCTACCCTCTCTTTTAATCCT
Source organism: Epinotia brunnichana (assembly GCA_963854355.1). Classification (NCBI taxonomy): domain Eukaryota; kingdom Metazoa; phylum Arthropoda; class Insecta; order Lepidoptera; family Tortricidae; genus Epinotia; species Epinotia brunnichana. The sequence continues at coordinate 13,931,713 of OY977939.1, read as the reverse complement.
GTACAGGTAATGACCGAAACAGCCATGTCCGGTCATCACCTGCGCAAGTCTGAACCCCACCTTGCCATGGGCCCTCTCCAGCCAACTGTCCAACGACCCGAGGAGTGCCCCTATGGTGCGGACTCCATAGGGGGAGCCCTCGAGGTCACCTTTCCACCTCTCCCTCAACCTCCTCTGCGTCTGCCTCCTGGCCTCCCTCACCTCCTCGGGAGCAGGATACTCCCCGGTGGCTTTCCACCGCACCCGCTCCCTGTGCGCCTCAGCCAGCGCCTCCGCATCTAGCTCCCACGGAGGTGTGCCAGCCAAGGCACACGCCGCCGCCCAGGCGACCGTCACGTATGCCCTGCAGATCCGTATGGCCACCACCCTCTGTGGCCTACGAAGCAGGGCCTTGTTTGCCGCGCTGAGCCGATCCGCCCAAATCGGGGCCCCGTACAGGGCCATGCTTCGGGCGACACCGGCATAGAGGCGGCGGCACGCGACTGATGGCCCCCCTACGTTGGGCAGCAGCCGCCCCAACGCTGAAGCCGCACTCACTATTCGGGGAGCAAGTTGGCGGAAATGCTCCCCGAAATTCCACCTCCGGTCCAGGATGAGGCCCAGATACTTGATGTGGGGCCTCACCTGGACCATCTCCCCGCTCACTCTCAGAGCTGCACCCGCAGGCAGCCGCCACCCCCCTCCCCCCAAAGACTATGGCATCCGTTTTGGGGAGGGAGACCTGCAACCCCAGCAACCGGATGCGGGTCACCATTAATCTGACCGCTCCTGCGCCACCCGCATCCAGCGGACTCCCACGACCTTTACCAGGTCATCAGTCCACCTTGTGGGGGGGCCTACCCACACCGCGCCTTCCGGTACGTGGTCGCCACTCGAGAACCTTTCCGCCCCATCGGCCATCGGTTCTACGAGCAATGTACGTATATAGGTATACATATATATAGGTATAATTATGTTATTTTTTTTTGTTGTTTTGTTTGTTAGTTTTTTTTTCTGTTTTTTCTTTGTTTTTTTTTTCTTGTTTGTTGTTGTTTTTTTATTTATTTTCTTTAAAGGTCGTTTTTTGTTCGTTTTTTTGTTTTTTGTTCGTTTTTTAGATTTTTTGTTGTTTTTTTGTTATTTTTTGTTTTTTTTTTTTGTTTTTGTTTTTTTTTTGTTTCGTTTGTTTCAATTGTTTTTTTTTGTATTTTTTCTGGTTTTTGTTTTTTTATGGTTTTTTTTTTGGTTTTTTTCTTGTTTATATTTGTTTTTTTTGTTTGTTTCAGTATTTGTTGTTTTTTTAGTTTTTTTTCTTTGTTTCTTTTTTTGTTTTTTGTTCGTTGTTTTTTTGTTATTTTTTGTATTTTTGGTCGTTTTTTTTGTTATTTTTTCGTTTTTCTGTTTTTTTTGTATCCTTTGTATTATTTTTTCTTTTATTTTTGTAATTTTTTTTGGTTTTTTTGTTATCTTCTTTTTTTTTTTTAGTTTGTTTTTTGTTTTTTTTTGTTTTTTCTATTCTCTTTTTTTGTTTTTTTTTGTTTCGTTCGGTTTTTTGGTTTTGTTTTTATCGGTTTTTTTTGTTTTTGTTGTTTAGTCGGTGTGAAAAGTTACATGTGTCACTCAGGAGCAAAATTATTTTCGTCTTGGGCGTTAACACTTGAAACCTCGCTACGCTCAGGATTCTATTGTAGGATCCCTCGCTACGTTCAGGATTCAATATACCGCCCTCGCCGTAAATATACTATTTTGCTCCCTTGTGACACAAATAACTATATTTTGGTGTTATTCCACCGAATGTTTGAAAAAATGTATTGATCATGTTTGCCAGACTTGATTGTTTCCTGTGATAATAGTTATTTGTGTCACAAGGGAGCAAAATAGTATATTTACGGCGAGGGCGGTGTATTGAATCCTGAGCGAAGTGAGGGATTCAAGTGTTAACGCCCAAGATGAAAATAATTTTGCTCCTGAGTGACACATGTAACTTTTCACACCGACTATGAGGAAAACATTTGCAAAAAGAAAAAAAACAAACAAAAAGAAAAAAAACTAAAAACAACATAAACTGAAACAAACAAAAAAATATATATATATACACGAACAAACAAGAAAAAAACAAAAAAAAAACCATAAAAAATACAAAAAAAAACAATTGAAACAAACGAAACAAAAAAAAAACAATAAAACAAAAAAAAATACAAAAAACAACAAAAAAACGAACAAAAAACAAAAAAAAACGAACAAAAAACGACCTAAAAGAAAATAAATAAAAAAACAACAACAAACAAGAAAAAAAACAAAAAAAATACAGAAAAAAAACGAACAAACAAAACAACAAAAAAAAAAACATATGTATACCTATATACGTACATTGCACGTAGAACCGATGGCCGATGGGGCGGAAAGGTTCTCGAGTGGCGACCACGTACCGGAAGGCGCGGTGTGGGTAGGCCCCCCACAAGGTGGACTGATGACCTGGTAAAGGTCGTGGGAGTCCGCTGGATGCGGGTGGCGCAGGACCGGTCATTTTGGCACTCTTTGGGGGAGGCCTATGTCCAGCAGTGGACGTCTTTCGGCTGATGTGATGATGATGATGATGATATATATATATATATACGTTTGTCGATTACGATGAAATTACAATCGATTATTTTATCAAGATTATATTGGCACATTGCGTAAATGCTATATAAAAGCCAATGAATAAATTAAAAAAGTAGCTTGAACAGAAAAGTAGCATTTTGCTCCCTCTCGTCGGGGACCAAAACTTACTTTTCTGAATCAGAGGTGTGAAATAGTTATTTGTGTCACAAGGGAGCAAAATAGTATATTTACGGCGAGGGCGGTATATTGAATCCTGAACGTAGCGAGGGATCCTACAATAGAATCCTGAGCGTAGCGAGGTTTCAAGTATGAGGAAAACATTTGCAAAAAGAACAAAAAAAACAACAAAAAATAACGAAAAAAAAGAAAAAACAACAAAAACAAAAAAACCCGATAAAAACAAAACCAAAAACCGAACGAAACAAAAAAAACAAAAAAAGTGAAAATAGGAAAAACAAAAAAAAACAAAAAACAAACGAAAAAAAAGAAGATAAAAAAAAAAACCTAAAAAAATTACAAAAATAAAAGAAAAAATTGTACAAAGGATACAAAAAAAACAGAAAAACGAAAAAATAACAAAAAAACGAACAAAAATACAAAAAAACAGCAAAACACCCTAAACAAAAACAAACAAAAACAAAAAAAAACAAAAAATAACAAAAAAAAATAGAAAAATATGAAAAATATGAAACAAAAAACAAACAAAAATGCAAAAAAAACCAACAAAAAAACTAAAAAAAACAAAAATCAAAAAAAGGGCAAAAAAAATCTAACAAAAACAAGCAACAAAAAAAACCAGAAACAAAACAAAACCAGAAAAAAACAATTGAAACAAACAAAACAAAAAAAAATAAAAAACTAAAAAAAAAATACAAAAAAAAATAAAAAACAACAAAAAAACAACGAACAAAAAACAAAAAAAATAAAAAAAAAATAAAAAAACAACAAAAACTGAAACAAACAAAAAAAACAAATATAAACAAGAACAAACAAGAAAAAAACAAAATAAAAACAAAAACCAAAAAAATACAAAAAAAACAATTAAAACAAACGAAACAAAAAAAACAATAAAACAAAAAAAAATACAAAAAATAAATAAAAAAACAACAACAAACAAGAAAAAAAAACAAACAAAAAACAGAAAAAAAACTAACAAACAAAACAACAAAAAAAATAACATATAACCTATATATATGTATACATATATACGTACATTGCACGTAGAACCGATGGCCGATGGGGCGGAAAGGTTCTCGAGTGGCGACCACGTACCGGAAGGCGCTTTGTGGGTAGGCCCCCCTCAAGGTGCATTGATGACCTGGTAAAGGTCGCGGGAGTCCGCTGGATGCGGGTGGCGCAGGACCGGGCATTGCGGCACTCTTTGGGGGAGGCCTATGTCCAGCAGTGGACGTCTTTCGGCTGATATGATGATGATGATGATGATGACTTATTACAATACAAAAAAAGTACTTTCAGGTTTTTTTTAGAGCTAGAGACTTGAAATTGTGTAGAAAGATTATTTATTAGAATACAAATATAGGTAAATTACTTTCAGTGGTTTGGAAAATTCCACCCGCTAAGAGGGGGATAAAGAGGTGCAATGTTTGTATGGGGGAAACTTTTTTTTAGGTAGAAACTTAAAAAATACAAAAAAGCACTGCCAGCGTTTTGGAAAATTCTACCCCTTAGGCCCCTTTTAAGAGGTTAAAAAGGGGTGCAAGGTTCGTATGGGAAACACTGTTTTTTAGCTAGAGACTTGATAGTTTGTAGAAAAAATACTTACCTATTACAATAAAAATAAAACATGAATCCCTGAAAATATATATTTTTTAAATAAAACATAAATCCCTGAAAAGCGGTAATAGGGGGTTCAAAGTTTGTATGGAGGGCAAGAAAATTTTAAAGTATGAGATTTGTAACTTCGATCTTAGCCTGTTTAGACTACAAAACTTATTTCAGCGTTTTTTGAAGTTCATCCCCGAAAGGCTTAGAGCATTAAACCAACCGGAGACGACACGCGCACACTTTTCTATCTAAAAAAGTCTGCCGTTTTCGGCGCGGGGGACGAGGCAACGCACACAAATCATGTTAACACCAATGCATTTTTCCGATAGTGTCACTACACACGCACACGACAAAATTATCAAACACCAGCATAAACTATACTCACACAATTACAAACACATACACAGACAACCTGTCCGTGAAAGAGATGACGTCAGCTCGAAGTAAACATCGATAGTGCGAGGAACACGTCGATAATAAATAATAAACTTATCGATATTTCATGTAGGTCCGGAAACGAATGCACAAAAAAGGTATAGAGGGAAATGCATGAAACACAATTTTTGACTTCGTAACTTTGTTTGGACTAGTTAGGAGGTAAACATATCAAACGTCCTTGCCCGTAACCCTTGAGCCGGAGGGGAGGGGGGGGTTTCAAAGTCCCATTATTCGGTTTTTCACCTATATCTCGGAAACTATGCGTCCTAGCGACATAACTATTCGAAACAAAATGAAAGGTGATTAAATTTGCCACAATTTTTGTAATATCAAGTTTTTCGATATCTTGTACAGTTTTCGAGATATAAGATATTATACCATCGAGTACTATCGAGCTGGTCTGATGATGGAGATGGAAGGCGGCCATAGGATATCATATTGAAATGCCATGATCGGTACTTATTAAAAGGGATTTTTTTTTATGCACGTAACATACGATCTTTGGACAGACGGTAAATGGATAACAGGATGTTTTTTCCACATGAATAACTGGCCTGAATTTTGGTTCAGGCAGGACAGGTTAACACTATACTGTATCTTTTGGAGATAACATAAAACAAGAAACAAAGAATAAAAAGCAACTTTTATAAAATAACATTCAAAATGCTGGGAGCAAATAGTGCTAGTCTCGTTTAGGAGTCCACGACACATGATTTCCACAAGCTCGGATACAGACATCCTGAATCATTACATCTTTTGGGAATCTGAAAAATAAATTATAAGAATAACATACTTATAATAGTTATAATGTTTATCGACATTTGTTTTTGTGCTGTCCCTTCACTAACTTTCCTAGTACAGTGTTGCTAGAGTAACAAATTAAAAATGCATATTTACGGAACAAATGACGATCGTAAATTCCGTATAATTAATAAAATACAGCCTGAACATATTATATTTAAAACATTAAATAAAAATATTATATGGTGAAAATAAAAGAATAAATGAATTTGCAAACAGTAATCCATCATTAATTAATTAAACATCTACAATTATAAATTTCACGTTATTTATGGTTGGTACCATTTTTATTGGATAACCTGTGTTAATAATAACGAATTTAAAGTAGAACTTATAATTAAACATTTATACAGTCAACTTTAAAAAATACCCAAAAGTAGAGCCAGTACCATTAAGTGGGAACACTGTTAGATTGACATTATTTTTTAGTTTTTTGCAAATTTAATGCACTATTTGATAATATTTAAACGTAATAATACTAACAGATGAAAAGTAACGTTATCCTTTATTTAGCTATGTGAAAAATGGTCCAAACCATACTCACAAATAATAAGCTGGATCAAAGTCAAAATACAAATATCTATCATCAGAGCAGTCTCTATGAGAATTAGAGGAACGAGAAGAAGAATAGGAAGATTTGGATGCGAAGACGGCTGCGGAATACCCACCATAGAACACTAGATTCCTCTTCTTTTTTTATGATATTGTATGAGCTTATGTATTATTTAACGCAATAAACTATTAGTCACGTTATCCTTTTGTACATTAGATATTTCTGATCTCTTATTACACGAGAACACGTTGCAATTCGGCATTTTTAGCTCAGGTCATTCCGCGCTCACTGCGATTCATTGAATGGCGCGGAGCGCGCGGCAACTAGTTTTATATAACCGCTATGACCGGCGGTCTCGTACCTTTGGCAGAGGGGAACGCCTGGCAATGGCTACTCCGGTTGGTTTAATGCTCTAAGCCGAAAGGGGATTATAAGGGTGTTCAAAGTTTGTATAAATTCATTCCTTAAACAAACATTTAGACGAAAACATGTTATACGCAGACGACGTCGCGGGCAATAGCTAGTTTGAAATAGTTCGGACAACTGTAACTACGAGTTTTTAAAGGTTTAGGGTTTATTAGGTGACTTATTAGGAGCCTTTCCTGGGTCCCTCTAACTTAATTATAGAGTCATAAGAATCTTTTCGCTTAACAAGTTTAGTGTGTATTGAAAAATAATAATTGTTCAAGTATCATTATTATTTTATCGCGTTATACACGGCGTTGCAAGACGCTGTTTTTAATGTTGCCTTCTAGGGTCACATTTCTTTAGCCAGATTCTATGTGTGATGGTTTTTTTTTTTTTTTAATCTTTATTGAGAAATAGAAAACAAGGCCTTCATCGCAGAGCGATGACGCCGGCCTCATAGGCATCACATTTGTTTCATTGTCTACACTTGAGCAATTCAATAATTAATCGGTACAGCTTAAATGCCAATTCAGATGTAGGGTTAGACAATATTATATTACATACGCCAATGTCGGCCAATTTAAGTTTGGCTTGTGTTTCATATGCCCTCCGGTCTGCTCCGATTCGAGCACATTCCACCATTGCGTGGTAGACATCTTCTCTCACACCACAAATCGTGCAATTTGGAGAATCAACCACTCTCATCAAATGCCCGAACACATTAAGTGGCATGTGCCCGGAGCGCAGCCGCAAGCTTGTAACTTGTTGTCTATTTAGTCGCGACTCACAAAACCAGGGAATCTTCGGTGGTTCACTAACCATAGTCTTGTACCATATGCCTTTTTCTCTCGACCTTTCATCAAAATAGGTTTTCCAAATTTCAAAACATTTACCTTTTGATTCCCTTAGTAGGTCGGTAAAAAAAGGCATATGGTTTACATGTATCCCTTCTTCGACTGCTAATTTGGCTAATTTGTCTGCTTCTTCATTGCCTGCAAGATTTATATGCGATGGGACCGATTGGAATTTTATGTTTCTGCCACTGTTTTGTAGCTGTAAATATAAATCCAAAATATTATAAGCTACGGGGAGACCTCGTTCACAAGAGGTGCATAAAGCTAAATGTTGTAGTGCGCTCTTCGAGTCACTAAGCACTACGAACTTCGTCCCATTACATGACTGTATGTATGATAGGCATTCGAGTATAGCATATATCTTATATATGCTATACTCGAACTATATATAACTTATCATTCAGCCTGAAGGCCGCTTTGATGTTCAATTGAGGGTCAAAAAACGCTGCCCCAACGCCATTTTCAACTTTAGACCCATCAGTATAAATATGTTGGAACCCGTTGTATTTTTTATTTATTGTTTTTATGGATTCTCGTAGGAGGTTTTCAGAGCCATAAGACTTCTTAGACCCTTCGACATTATCTATAGTTAAGTTTATCTGGGTTTTAATATCAATGTTTATCATCCACGTTGACAGCGAAAACATCTCCAATTTATGCGATGAATAAATCATTTCACTAGACAGTTCGTTATGTACTAGAACCAACAGCGGTTTTTTTTGTTGTTCCAATATGTATTATGATCACACTGAGATTCAAGCTGCGACACAATGGAAATGATCTCACTATCTTCGATAGATCTAGCCTTTAACCAAAACTTAGTAGCCAAATACTTTCTTCTGACAGACAATGGAGGTAGACTTAATTCACTTTCCATGACATGTATTGGACTGGTCTTAATAAAACCTCCGATCACTCGCATTGCTTGGTTCTGGACTTTATCTATTTATGGTTTAGAAGTGGGAATTCTTTATCACGTGAACCGATTTAGATAATGTTTATTTTATATAATACTTTCAGAATAATCTTATAGCAAGAAAAACATACTTACAAAGGTACCTACTTAATTAAATTACAAACTAAGTATAGAAATGATTTTCGATGATAGGGAGAAGGTAGGATTATAAAAGGTATATTCTACAGATAATTTTTAAGTAGTTATTTAACAAATCTACTCATAAAACGAAAACATCGTTCCAGTTCACCAACTCACCTGCGTGATCGTAAACCGGCGAACTAAATTAGGTGGTCGCTAACCGGTGAAATGTACCTTTTCCAGTACTTACCTAACTATAGAGTTTGAATAAAAATAACTAGTATATATTAAATAATTCATACACGTGTGTTTGCCTTGTTTATAATAAATACCTATTCAAATTGATAGCATAAGTTGAGTCTGACCAGCGTGCAGCGACTGGTGGTGTAACAAAAAAGTGGGAAATAAAAAAAAGGCGGTTCTTAAACACGAAATGAATGGCGACGTAAAAAATATCACAAAAAAATAAAATTCGTATCATCGTAACATAGTTAGTTGCCATATAAAAAAAAATGAAGAAAATGCCAGGTTCCTGAGATTTAGCGATTGTGACCATTTGTGACCGACGGACAGACGGACAGAGTGTCACTTTTATGCATTAGATTAGTTAGATCGTCATTCATACCTATAGGGTCGTATATATACTTGTCTGCATTGCATATATGCTTATCATGCGTCCGGGAGTATGTTTGATTGCGAAGCGGTGATAGCGTGCGTAACACATTGGAATGCAAAACGCCAGTGTGCGATCGACTTCTTGGCCTGATTTGCTGTCATATTAACATTATCTCGATAATAGGTAAATACATGTTGAAATAGGCCGGAACGCCCCCTGTGTAACCAAGCAAGTAGGTATGTTTTACATACCAAATCTCATTATGGATTTTCCAATGCGCGTGCAGGTCTTTACTTTACTTATAAGGTTTCAGCTCCCGTTGGCTGCCCTGCTTCCAATCTACATAATTGCATTACAAAATCGCGATGCCAGGGTAGTAAAAGGGTACACTGAAGCCATACTAATGCTGTGTGGACATACAATGAAGTTGTATGCATATAGTGGAAACTGGATAAGTGGAACCTGGGTTAGTGGAAAACCTCTTTAAGTGGACCCAAGTTCTCGGTTCCAGTCCCTTGGCAACGAATTACTTCTATACGTGAAATTTTTTGACCTCTATAAGCGGAATCCATTTTTTTGAAAATTTCTTATTTTTACCTCTGTAACTGTAGCAGCCGTCTCCGAAACCTCTATGAGTGGAATAGCTCGGCGTTATTATAGCGGAATCCATTTTTTCGTTTTTTTTACCTCTGTAACTGGAAGCAGCCATCTCCGAAACCTCTATGAGTGGAATAGCTCGGCGTTACAAAAATCTAAGAGTAACGGATGGTTAGAAGGATTAAAAAACGTAACGATTTAGATGACATATTTAATGGAGACGAGGCAGGGTTGTTTTACAAGTGTCTTCCTGACAAAACATTTACTTTGAAAGGAGAATCATGCCACGGTGGAAAAATGAGCAAAGAACGCGTCACTGTACTCTTTTGTGCCAATATGTCAGGAACAGAAAAACTACCCCGTCTTTTGATTGGAAAATAAAAAAAACCCCAGATGCTTAAAAATATCCGAACTTTGCCAGTTTATTATGAAAAGTAACAAGAAGGCTTGGATGACCAGTAGTATTTTTGCAGAGTGGCTGAAAACTGTAAACGCAGATATGAAACGGCAAAAACGAAAAAGTCTTTATAAGCGACATTACTAAAATAGCACACCTCTGTTAGCGAGAGCTTCTGTAAGTGAGAAAAAGTTTTATTTGAACCTGGAAAACTGGATAAATGGAAAACCTGGATAAGCGGAATTAAACAGCCGGTCCCTTGCGATTCCACTTATCCAGTTTCCACTGTAGTACATGGACCTGCTTAACCTCCGTAAAAGTACGTACCATTCATGTATATTTAGAGAAGTTTTAGTGTTACTTTCGTAGGTATTTACATTTTATTTTCTGATATTAATTAAATATTTGAGCTATCTTCAGGTACCTTAAAGAATAGACTATTATATAATAGAAGTACCTAAAGTTATTTATTACTTTTCCTTTCGGTGTTACAATCATGTCCGCTAAACGGGTGTGTAGTTTCGACAGTTTGCTTCAAATAGTTAAACCTGAGGGCCTACCGCGAAAGGCATTCGAAGTTTCCCCTCTCTGTCATACTTACGAGTTCGTACGTAAGTGCGACCGAGAGGGAAAACTTCGAATGCCGTTCGCGGTAAGCCCTCTGTTTCTATTCGTCTGGGCGCTATCTTGCCCAACCAATTGGTAAAAAAGATGGTTATAATAAAACAAGAAAAGATGGCTATATTATGACCGGCTTGACTAGAAATGTATACCGGAAATATTCCCAAAAAGTCACTGCGGATCGATTTTTGACTTTCGAGCGCTCGACTCTTTCACTCGAAAACGGGTAAAAATGATGAAATGCAATTTTGAAATAGCCATAGATAATTGGAAAACGAGTGTTATTGACCAGTCGTATTCAATTATATCGGTAGAAAGTAAGTGCCTGCAATTTTGACACTACAATCGTATTAAATTTTGTTTAATTTTCGAGCGCTCGAAAGTCAAAAATCGGCCCACCTGTCCCCTCATACAAATCAGGAATATTCCCGGGAACATCACATCACTAGGCGGGACAGACTCAAGCCGATGAATTTAAGATTTGGGCATCTATTGGTTACGGGTAGGGCGAAGAACATTTTAGTAACTAAGCTTTATATAAGTACGTAGGATTTGGAATAGGTTGTATGGCATACGCACTCTAGGTAATAGGAAAGTACGTTTTTAGGGTTCCGTACTCAAAGAGTAAAACGGGACCCAATTACTAAGACTCCGCTGTCCATCTGTCTGTCTGTCTGTCTGTCTGTCACCAGGCTGTATCTCACTGATACCGTGATGGTTACAGTTGAAATTTTCACAGATGATGTATTTCTGTTGCCGCTATAACAACAAATACTAAAAACAGAATAAAATAAATATTTTTATTGATAATGGTACGGAACCCTTCGTGCGCGAGTCTGACTCGCATTTGGCTGGTTTTTTAAATACTAACTACGACAGTCCCATACAAGCATTCGGCCTGCCCGCTGGCTTACCAGTCGCTGGGGTCCATAGGCTACTGTTCTGCTTACAGAACAGTAGCCTATGGACCCCAGCGACTTCAAAAGACATGCATCACTTTTGAGTTGCCAACCCTTATTCATTTGAGTATTTGTTGTGTTGACAGCCAGAGCCAAATGCAAGCCCCTCACTGCACAGTGTTTCCTCGGGAGCTCTGTAAGATGCAGGGTAATTGCGCTGGTTATGCGACCACCTTCAATTAGCGACCACGCCAGGGTAACAAGACACGGTTTAAAAAAAATGGTAAACAACATACACTCTTCGACCGTCCCTGAAAAAGGTCTTGGTATTTTTTTTATCAACCCTTCTTTAATCGAAATTTCACGTCTGTGGTGTTTCAGAATGTGGAACTCAAGCCCTTTTTAACCGAATTCAAAAAAGGAGGAGGTTCTCAATTGTATGTTTTTTTTTATGTGTGTATGTTACGCGATAACTCCGTAATTTATGTACCGATTGGAAAAATTATTTCTTTGTTTGAAAGCATATACTTCCAGATTGGTCCCGTTGTCACCAAAATCCAGTTCTGATGATGGGATCCTCGAGAAATCGAGGGAACTCTTCAAATTTTATAGGCAAACTTGAAGCTATTTGGCTACTGGTTTGAAGTCGGTTAAAACTTTGTTTTGAAAGTCAATTATCATTTTCACACTCCACACACGTGGATTAGCTGTGTTTACTATTCCAAATTTCAAATTGATAGCATAAGTAGTTCCTGAGATATTGAACGTTGTGACAAACGGACACAATCGCAAAATAAGGGTTCCTTTTTGACGTGTTAACGTCTTATAAATCGATGAACACCGGCAGCACGCACGAAAAAGTACACTCATTGTCCCGTTCCGCCTGAGCCGAGCGTTCGGCTTTATGACGTTATCACGTAAAATTATCGTCCGTAAACCGACCTTACATATATATATATATAGACAATATGTATAGACAACCAATTTTTTACCTTTTTGGTACGGAGCTCGAAAAACGAGGAAACATCCATTCAGATTCATTCATTTAATTTAATTCATGATATTATTAGGTATCATCTCAAGGTCGTTAACCGGTCTACACTCAACTAAGTGGTCCATGTAATCGGCGCACCATATTATTACCTACTGTCTCTTATTTTGAGAAATGAGCAAAAGTACACAATCCTGAGAATACAGGACTGAGGAGAGACTTTTCGTAGGCAGGATATGGGGAAGAAAGTCTTTGGACATCTGAATTATTTGGAGTCTTAAAATGTTTAAAATACTTAGGTACAGTTGAGGGTGAACGAATACGTACATAAATAAGGACATAAATATCTTTACGTCATACCTGGCCATAAAGTAGGAATTACCGCACGCTATGCGTGCGGAAAACCCCACTTCCTGGCCAGATAGAGACGTAAAATTTTGTACTCACCACGGGCGGTAATAAAGAAAGCATCAGAGCGCATATTTATCGCCCTTGCCTTCGGCTCGGGCGTCAAATACCTGCGATCTGAGACATTCTTTGTTTAACCGCCCTAGGTAAGTAATGTACTATTTCAACACATTTGCTCGTAACGTGCCTCTTATTGTGCCGCTTTTGGGCTCATAATCCTGGGTATTAAACACGTGTGTTTAATAACATTACGACACTCGTGTAGTTATGTTTATATCCCGAATAAGACACGTTGGCACCTTGCAGCAAGGTGTATGTATGGACTCGGCGCATTCTTAAATTGACCGGGTTATACAGGTTTGTTTTTAATTCCCGGCAAATGGATTCTTACTCGACTAAACAAATTAAATTCTTCTTGTGGATTAATTGATTATTTCTTGTTGGATATGATATAGAAACGTTTCATTTAGTAAAACTATTTACTTTTTATAACATTTTACATGAATTTATATTGAATAAGAAAATATTTATTTTATTTTGTATTGGCTGTTTAGAGATTTCATCTAAGCCTCGCTGCGGGCGCACTGCGCGAAATTCACGAAAAAAAATAGTTGCGCGCCATTATAGGTAATTTCACAAATATTTGTAAACATTGATGATGCCGTGTTTGGTTATTGTTAAAAATGTTGACTCGTAGTGAATAGAAAAGTGATAAATATAATTGACGCCACTGTACATTCTTGGAGATGTACAAATAATATATGTGAGTAAAAACCTGTTGTCATCAATAACTAAAGGAAACAACTTAGGAGCCTGTAACATGCTCATTTTATGAAAAGGATTTTTTCCTCGCAAATGTGTTGAAAAACGTCGTATGACACGCGTGAGCTTTGACAATTACATCCTCGGCTCTATTATCACGCTCACCTGCGGTTCGCGTGACAATTCCGCCTCTGATATAATGATCAACATACCTCACTTGTATCATAATGTACTATTTCCTACAGGTGTTTATTGGCAATGTCAGAAAGGCGTGTACAGATATATATGTAATTATTTATGTACGTATTCGTTCACCCTCGAGCGACTGTACATAAAATAAATAGAGAGACATAAGGCCGCATTTGTCAACATGTAATGGGAAATACATAGCGTTTTGACGAAAGCGCGCGGCGAGCCGCGCGATATTCTTTCCGCTTGTGGTTCTTCTAGAATCGCAAGCGTTCGTAGGCTACGGTGTTTTGCTTACCATGAGGCAGACCGTATGCTTGTTTGCCAGTGTCATAATATAAAAAAAACATTTGCCTGTTCGTTAATGCGGCCTTAATTGTGATGTTTCAGTTAAGTAAGCCGCTAAAAAGTCCATAATAATGTGTAGGTACCTACTACCTACCCAACTCTAAAGTTGCTACTTACGCATAAGGCACAGGGAGGCATAACAATTCTCAGTCGTATATAGTAAGTAAGTAATCTATTTGACTTGTTATCAGTCCAATATGATATTAAACATATTTTAGTGCTCTGTATCTATATTAAATCGATGTGTATCACGCGAGTGCGTATTTTGATTTCATTACTACATTACTCGACAAAATGAAATGAAAACGCCGCAACAAACATCATTAATTCGGAATGACCGTCGGAACGCGGTTGTGGGTTAGGTGTTACCTACCCGTACCCTGGCAGTACAGTGGGTGATGTCCCATTATAATAGATTGTTTGTGTTAAGTGAATGTCTATTTATTATCATAAGATTGCTTCTATACTGATTGCATGAGGCCATATTGATGCGATGAACAGATATACATTTAGTTTGTATTATTATGTTTATTATCACACAGACAAACTGTTCCGACAGTTTTGTGAGACCCAGTTAATGTACCCATGTTTATATACTCTGTTTATTAAATAAATGTAATAATAATACCTATACCTACTTAAATTTATAGTTCTCCAATATGTGAACACGGACAAATGGTCAAAAATATGTGAACACGGCTTTATTATTAAGCATAAGTTTGCTCTGATATTTTTGAACCTTTGGGAACGTAGGTATACTTATATACTTGTGAACTCGACTGTACACTAGCATATGAATACTTGCAGTGCAATATCTGTCGTACTAATCGCTGTCATATTTTTAGGTCCGCGACTATGACTTGAGAACGTTAGGTACATTTATATATGAACTCGACTGTACTCAAGACAGTTTGTATTAGTTAATAATTAGTTCATGGCGAGATCCCGGCCGTGGGCTCTTCCAAGTGCTCGGACTGCTCGGTACCAGGGATGTTGCGGATGCGATTTTTTAGACATCCGCGGATGCGGATATTTCGAAGCTCGCATCCGACTATGCGGTTTTTGGGGTCAAACACTCAAAAACATAAATAAACAACGTTCATATGGTCACGCAGTGCATCTGCACGTTGCGACTGATTTACAATCGTTGCAAACATCGCGTCACCCGAGCGAATGCGGCTAATCGTCAAATTACAGAAACGGAATGAAGATTCTTGTTGACTAATATATAACTAGCTGTGCCTAAAAATAAAGAAAGAAAGAAATAGTACATTGTTTAACAAGGGGCGTATGAGGAACTCGAGTCATCAAAAGCCCTCCGCCTTACGGCGTCGGGCTTCTGATAGACTCTCGTTTGCAATATTCTTACGCCCATGAAAAACATTGTGTATACACAATGTTTTTCATCACATTTGCGAGGAAATAAATAACTACAAAAGACAGAAAAATCTATGTTTTATACAAGCGCACCAATCAAATGTTGACGAAATTGACAACTTCACTTCCAGATCAGTGCGAGTGGGGGGCATAGCTTCAATATTTCAACAAATCACAGAGCATGGAGCATGTGGTTCTTGCAGGGCAATGCCTGCTCGATTTTATTTTCCAACCAATCACAGAGCCAGAATTCTTGTCGTACGCGGCCGTCAAGATTTGCTTAACCAATCAGATCACACACAAGCTCATTACTCCCTTGGGACCATTAATTTCCCGCGGGAACAATTTAGGCTTATTGAAATTACGCCTTAATACGAAATCTGCGCATATAAGGTCTCATCTCATATCAGAATCGCTTATTTTTTTATGCTTTGCTTTTGGCATGTGTCTCTTGAAGGACTATCGTAGACGGGATTTAAATTATTAATAGGTGAAAGGCAAAGCAATTCCGCCATTTTAACGTTTCTTATAGCTGACAGATGTGGCGGCGATAAACTTTAAGAATAATAATAATAAATCGAAAATTTGATGACGTCAAATATTTCGGCAAATTAATTAAGTGTCGCAGTCGGATAAAAACTATTCTAAGTGACAGCTAGAATAATAAGGTGCCTATAAAAAATGTTTCATATTTTTCCGTTCATGGGATGCTGAGATCATTCGTGACAGAACAAAACATAGTTTCATACTGGCTGATTATTTTTTTAATTCAGAGATTTATTTTAAGTGGAGATGACGAAAATCCGCGCCGCGATGGTCCCTTTCTTGGCGCGATTTACTACATTCGCATCCGCAAAACCTCCGCATCAATTTTTGCGGATGAGGATGCAGATGTTTAAAATGATGCGCAGCATCCGCGGTTACGGATGCGGATGCGAATGTCTGCAACATCCCTGCTCGGTACCTAACTGTGCGCTAGGCAAAATGCCCCGAAAACATTGAATAAACTGAGTGCTGTCTCGCCATTAAAATGAAAACATGATAAAATGCATGGCAGCAGGTCGAGAAAGTTGTGCTGAGCAAGAATATAAAAAAAAAAATATATATAAATATTTGCGGACAATCTTACACAAATCAACCTAGGCCCAAACTAAGCAAAGCTTGTACTATGGGTACTAGACGACGATATAGATACTTATAATAGAGAAATAAATACTTAAATACATAGAAAACATTCAATCAGAAGATTAAAGAAAAAGCAGGAATAAGTTGGCACCTTTGACACCGTCTGCTAAGTAATTCCGGCCATTTCAGGACTGACAGACTTAGGTTTACTCCCTCTACGATTAAAGGGCTAAATGATGCCACATGTCTCGAATTGTTGTCACAACTGTTGTCACATGACGTAAATAGGTACGTAGGTACCCTTACAACTTTGACCGGAAGTGAAGGATTTTTCAAACATCCGTTCAATTCTAGGTGCGATAATCTTCTGATTCTTGCTCAACACAACTTTCTCGACCTGCTGCCATGCATTTTATCGTGTTGTCATGAGACGTAGGGGTATTGGGAGTGTGCTTAGGGACTATAGTGAAAATACTTTTCCACAAGCCAGGCGAAATTCGATCATATGTCGACTTAGACGGGGAAAAACTTACTCCTATCTGTACCAAGTCATCAAGCTTATCCCACACGGCGTAGATAATTTTGCTATAAGCGTTGTGTGCGAGTGTTACATTGCAAAAATATTGCTTCAAATTATTGAACTTTGGAAGCTGTCAATGAACTATTTTAGTTATGATTGATTTTTCTCCTTTTTTTGTTTCATAGTGTTGCGTAGTAAAATAAGAAGTAAAGTTGGAGTAAAATTTGAATTGGAGGTTACTTTGGGAATTAATTGTATCGAGCGAAGTGTTATGAATCGTGTATTGAAAGCTGTGGATGAAAAGATAATATAATCAAGAATGATATATATTTTTCGCAAGTCTACAAATATCAACGTTTCGCACAAAAATAGGATATGATTGGGGTATTTTTGCATATCTGGCTCGGGGTAGGGCCTTAAGGATTTCCAGAAAATGAAAAAATAACACAGGTAAATATTCATATATTATATAGACTGGCCTAAATTACAAGTCCTTTGACCAGATACACAAAAACATGTACTTAATTACTCGAAACAAAAGTAAGTACCGCCTGCTTGATTGATTAAATTCATCAGTACCTAAACATAACTGATGCAATTTTACTTAGAATACCTACTATTATTTTCATAGCACTACTTACTTATTGGGCAAGCGTTGTTACTCCCGGGAGAACCAAGCCACATAAAGACGAGCGAAAGCTCTACCGCGAAGAAAACACTTGCCGAACCAACAACCAAGTGTACTAGTATTAAAGGTGAACGAAACGGTTTGACCGCACTATTTAAAAATACAGTATATTTTGTGTAGGTATATTATACCTACTTTTTTTCTAGATTCCGAAAATATCATTAGACGTGCAGTTTAAAAACATGTATTAAAAGTCATCATCGGTAGAGTACTTGCATTCTATATATACAAATGTATTGTAATGCTCGACAGTGGTATAGACGAGTTATCGTACTTTTCGTAGCGGGTACTCTTTGGTGTTCTAGCCGTTATCTTCACCCATGTGCAGATTCTACACGACGCCACACTTGCAATGAGAACACGCATTTATTATAAAATTATACTTAATTCAAATAAATTAGCCTTAAATAACAAAGAAGCGTACATTTAAGCCATTGCATCAGGTGCTCTTTATTGCCACAGAAACGTATATTGTGATAGGTACACGTATATCTATCCTTCGATTTCCGAATCTTACCAATTACATTTGCACGAAGGATTATTTTAAAATAATGAACATGGTACCTTTAAGATAAATGTGTACAATTAATAGACGATAGCTAAACGCATTTTTAACAGCCACACTGCTGCCGCTATCATTTTGTTTGAAACTTCTCACGCTGTATCAATAAATCTCAGACTCAGAGGAGTCAGAGGGCAGCGACTAAAAATGCGAATGCAAACGACCAGTTTCAATACTTACCTAAATATTCAAATGATAACGACGAGCAGTTTAACATAAATTATAATAAGACGTCTTAAATGTGTTGGTGCTACCGGTTTTTTGTATCTAAGTACTAAGTTTAAATTAAACATAAACTAAGTTGGTAAATGCACGACTTGCAAACATGACAAGTTCTGGTAAATTATTTATCACTATGCGTATCTATTTTAACTCACTCATGGTTACCTTTATTACAGTAAATAGATAGTGACATGCCTAATTTTAAAATTGCCGTTTATATACCTACATATGTATTTTATATCATAATAAATGACTGACTACGCAAACCTAGTATAAGATTATTTCGAACATTAAGTAGATAGGTACAGACCAATAAGTAGGTTCCATTTTTGAAATTACAGTACTACTTATATTTTGGCTCCTTTAATAGGTAGGTGCAAAGGGTTATTTTAACTGCACTGTAGAGGCCACATAACGGTACGTGATGTGATTATCATTAGATGATAAGATGCGTCAGAAATATAATATAAGTTTCCAGTTAATTTTACAGCAAGAAAGAAAATACAAATATATAAAACTGCATCAATAATGAAATGCTCGTAAACTAAAATTGTTATAATATTAATCCTGTTCAATTTACTCACCTTTGACGATAACATTGGTGCTTATAGGTACCTACATAAAAACCAAATATCGGGTGTACAATTAAATATTATAGCATCAGAAGTGTCAAACAATAAGGCATAGGCACTTACTAACATCTTATTCTAAATAAATAAAGCGTTTCACACTCACCTAAAACTAAGACACGTTACTTTGGTTTTTAATAGACTATTCTTACATTTAATGGTCTATCTGCGCGTATCTTAACAGGATTCTGGTATGCACTCCTTAAAACTAACTTGTATGTACATTATACTACTACATTTTATCACGTTGATAAAGGACGGATCAATTGATTTCGGACAATTAGCTCTAATACAACAGTGCTCTGTTCAGTGTTTACACTGACCGATTAGGTTAAAAATTGACAATCTTTTGACAATGACTCCACGATTATATCACTTCAGCATTAACATTCCACCGCTCAAGTTAAGCTATCTAGGGTAACAATAATTGATAATATAAGCAGCCTCGGATTCTAAGTTTTAGTACAACGCAAAGTTAAAAACATCGTCATTCAGGTACAGAGTATGTACTGTGCTTGTTAAAAATAAATTCAAATTGTGATCTAATAAAATGACAATTCATCTTTGGTCGCTAAACAAAAACAAAACTTTGACAGTTAATTATCGAACTGCTTAGCCGTAGTCGTTGGTAACAAAGACATAGATACTGACTCAGATCGTCGAAGATCGTGATGAGGGTGTAAATTGTTCAGACAAAGTGTAAAGAGTTCAATTGGTGACAATAGGCGCGAGCGGTGTGGGCGATTCGTCCCCGTAGTACCGGTAGCGAAGCGGCGCGGGCGGCGGCGCGTCGGCGTCGGCGTGCTGCGAGTCTCGGTGCCGGCGCAGGTCCACCTTGCGCTGGAAAGCCTTCTCGCACATCCCGCATGAGAAGGGCTTGTAGCCGGTGTGCTTGCGCATGTGCGTGATCAAATTAGAGCTCTGGCTGAACGCCTTCGAGCATACGACGCACTTGTGGGGTTTCTCGCCTGCAACAAATGTTCTCTATAAGTAAATATTGAATTATGTGTTGGCACGTGGGGGATATACATCTACGGGTGAGAAATTATATACTTTGGAGTTAAAGAAAGTAGGTTATGTACGTAGTAAGGGAAATTTATTCACGTACCACCTAAACCCCTATCGCAATAACTCGAGTTTGAGTGACGGAGGCCTCTCAACTGCGACATGGTTCTACGGTGGTACGTGAATAAATTTCCCTTACTGTACCTAGGTTTTTTTTTCTTTCGTTTTATATTTACATTTATAGATATATCGGCATCAATCGTGATATGTGTAACCCCGTATATGTATTTCTATATTCCGCATCCAGCGGACTCCCGCGACCTTTACCAGGTCATCAGTCCACCTTGTGGGTGGCCTACCCACGCCGCACCTTCCAGTACGTTGTCACTCGAGTATCTTTCCGCCCCAACGGCCATCGGTTCTACGTGCAATGTGCCCCACCCACTGCCACTTAAGTTTAGCAATTCGGTGGGCTATATCGGTTACCTTGGTTCTGCTGCGGATAGCCTCATTTCTGATGCGATCACGCAGAGAAACTCCCAACTGACGTATTAATGACCGTCTAGATAGGTACCATTAAATTATCGAAAGGGACTCCACGTGTGTTGTATACGGGTTAGCGTAATACCTACTTATACATTATATTAGAAGCTAAGTAGTAGTAACTAGTGGGTCTGTGAGATGTAGAACTCGGGAGTATTTGTTTCATAAGTACTATCGAACCAACTGAATCATAGAACACATACCACACCCACCATAGAACCTTGTTACAGTTATGAACATACGCACGATCATATGACGTTAATACATCAGTTAATTGTGACAAGGTTCCATGGTGGGTCATTATTCAGTTGGTTCGATAGTACATTAATATAGAGGCCGGGAAACGAAGGGTTGCATTGCAGACCAAGTAGATATAGACGGCCGAGCGTAGCGAGGCCCGATAGGGATACGCGGCCGGCAACCCCGTTTCTCGCCGAGATTTGTATAGTGCTTTTCTCAAACTTGCAATGAAATAAAAAGTAGTCAATTTGTTTTATTCCTACAACTAAATAATACGTTTCTGATAGCTGTCAGTGCTGTCACACCTATAATTGTGTCCCACATTTCTTACTAACAAATATTCCGCTTATTCCCTAAATTAAGTATTAGTTTATAGTTACATGAACTTATATCTAACTATATAGACGAGGCACTACAACAAAGAAAACATTTATAATTTTTATGAAATTTTCATACGCCGTCATGTACCTAACTTTTGATTTCGGGGGCTGTAAATTATTCATGGCTACTTCTGCTCGCAATTCCGGAGGCGTACTCGTACAGTTCAATTCCATATAATTTTCGTCCGAACTCATTTCGAAATCAATGGTTTTTATTAGAAAGTTTCAAAATAATAACGAACTATTGATAAATCCGGCCAACAAGAAAAGAAAACTTTTTTCAATTTACGCGGTAAACATTTTTTTAACCTGTTTGAAGCAACGTTTTACCCGGTAACATTAACATTAGTCTTAATCTTTTTTTTTTTTTGGTGATTGAATGCCAAGACGTTCTGTCACAATTAGGCGTTTATAAACAAAACTGAAACGGAGAACTTCGTTCGCTTCACTCGCTCGTTCAATAAATAGCACAAAAGCCTTAGAGCGTACGTACCACAAAAGGAATTGATTATTGCAGTTAAGCGCGAACCGACCGACTGATTAACTCATTTTATTATCCATGCCGCATCATGGTCAATAAAATAATTAGCCATACAAAAAGTTTAGATACAAGTAGATAAATATACTACTAAGGTATATTTAAACTACTACCTACCGAAAGCAGTTTGTATTAAAATCACCGTCTTCATAAAACATTAATTTAAAGCTAAATGTCCAATTTTCATATTGGAGACAGTAAATCAGAAACAGGTGCGTATTACGCATATTATATATATTGGAAATGATTTCGACTCGTATTTAATTACAACATACGAGGCAGCCTACTGACGACGGCATGCCATCACCTCGTAATTAGGCTTCTATAAGCAAACTACTACTTGTCATAATCATAGCCTCCTTTATTATTTATTGTGAAGTTCTCAAACTGATTTAGTATGCAGAATCGTTAAAGGTACACTGACATTTATTAGCTTTCATTGATCGTGAGCTGGAAAAATACCGAAGAATCGATGGTTGAATTATGACCACTCTTACCTACTTATTTCATGTTCATTGTATCTGCTTATACATTTTGTTAAGATTTTAGTTAGATCTATTTTTGTGGAAGCGGTTAATTTTTATGTTTTAAATTCAGCAGCACTTAATATCGATGTGTGTATGCTGCCCACAAGTCGAAACATGGTAACAAAATGAATAAAATGTATTGTAAAGATAGAACAGGATTTAAGGTAGGTTTTTGCCGATGGCTGGCCAGTTCGGAGCGTGTGGCCACGTGAAGGCCTGTGAAGGCTGCGCGGCTAATTGCAGGCCGAGCCGCATTTTGGAATATTGATGATGAGGCATTTATCGGGAGGACGAGCGCCATGTAGGGCCGCTGTAAATCATTGGGAACAGAACAGCGACGTGACGAGACGTCTCCGGCCAAGACAAATATGTCCGTCACATTTTTTAGGTAATTCGTCGTGTTGAGTTTACTGGAAGTTGTCAGTCCGTTATAAAAAACGATCCTCTTTGATCGCTGCAGCTTCGATTGCGGTTGCTCACGTAGATAGCGCTAAGTGCCGGCTATAAATAAACCGCCAGAACCAGTATAAGATTTATATAGGTCCAACTAGTAGTTTTTGTAATAAGTACCTACAGCTAATTAACGTAGAATTGTATTTTTACAGTGGCCCATATCGGGAACATAAAATGGGTCTGCGACAAAAAAAAATGCAAAAACGAAAACCATGAGCGAACGTTTAACGAGTAGAAAGACAAGAATCGTATTTATACCTAGTATTGAGTAGGTACTTAAAGGTATATAAAAATACTACCTATATTGTCTTAGTTGAATTGGAACAAGTCATCGTTTGGTGAACGGTCAGCAGGTCCTATCCTATCGCTACCCTGTCTGATATAAATGACTTAAACGAACATATCTCGCCTTATGCTGTAAGTTTTCAAAAGCGTGAGACTACAGTTATCAGCACGACAATCAAAATGCTTTCTCTATGTTCACTCAGTGCCCAGCCTGTGTGATGTGAATGAAGGGCTCCGATCCGATACACCTTCGATTTAATGAACTTGTCTCGGAAGAGGTGCACTTCGGTCATTATCTTGTTCCCAAGCGGCTCGTTAAAAGCGATGAAAACGGTTTAATAATGACCATCTTGCGATTGTTGTCTTACTTATAAAATATGCATAATTTAATAATTACCAATCTATATACTTTAATAAAAAAAAGGAATGGCGAGTAATGTCTTGTACTTGTAACTAAAGATTTATTTGATCACTTATTCAAGGTGTGTCGGAGTACGGGCTCCAATCGGGAAAGTTTGAATTGGAAATAACAGGGTGAGGCGAAGTTGTAGTGACAGTCGGGTAAAGAGGGCTGTTATCGAATGTCATTGCCGACGTCGTAATTGGCGGTCTCGTCTAATAATACTATCAATAATATCATTTTATCGGGGATTTGTATATCTGTAGCCCCGGGTTGATTTTGCCTCCTTACAACCAATTTTACGTCATACCTGGCCATAAAGTAGGAATTACCGCACGCTATGCGTGCGGAAAACCCCACTTCCTGCCCAGATAGAGACGTAAAATGTTGTACTCACCACGGGCGGTAATAAAGAAAGCCTCAGAGCGCATATTTATCGCCCTTGCCTTCGGCTCGGGCGTCAAATACCTGCGATCTGAGACATTCTTTGTTTAACCGCCCTAGGTAAGTAATGTACTATTATTTGATGGTGTTGTAATTCCCTATTCTCATCAGCACTTCGCACTTTATGGAGGATGTTTGCTTCGGTGGGTGTTCTTCGCAGACTTCGTAACTTCTTACCGCTCGCCACTGAGACTGCGCTAGCTCAATCTCTCCTTCTCCCTATCTTAGATTACGATGATATTTCCTACCTTGATATTGCTGATGACCAGCTATATAAACTTGAGTGGCTTCAAAATCTTTGCATCAGGTTCATATTTGGCTTGCGCAAGTATGACCACGTATCCAGCTTCCGTTCCCAACTCAAGTGGCTCCCTATCCGTCTTCGTAGCAATCCCCATATCCTAGCTCTTCTTTATATTTAGTGTACTTTTCAACCTGGCCACTCCCACATACCTCAGGGTGAGTTTTACCTTTTGTCTAGCAAATTAATTCAAAAGAGACTTCTTGCTCCACCTTCTTCTAATAAAAAAAAATACCAATTCTTTCACCTGTCGAGCTGTTCGGTTGTGAAATGTTTTGCCGTTAGATATTAGATGTGTAAAGTCGCTGCCCATTTTCAAGTCTTCTGAGACGTCATTACTTTATCACTCCCTTGATATGTATTGGCACGTATGTATTCTTAAATGTATTTTATGTAGGTAGTATATGTATTTATATTTATTTGTGTAGAGTTTTATAGTTTAGTTAGCTGCTAATATGTTTGTCATGACCCATTGGTTTAGATGTATGTGTTTATCTTACTTCTCTTACTTTATGTTGCACTGCCATTTCCAATTTTCTGTTCGTCATTTCCTGCTACCCAAAGGTTGTCTGGAAGAGATCGCTCTTTAGCGATAAGACCGCCTGTTGCTACCTAATTTTGTGTTAAGTAATTGTTTTATAATTATTATTTTTATTTTGGTGCAATAAAGAATATATAAATATATAAAATAAATACAGTTACTTTTAATACGGTGTAGGTAATAAAAACCTTCACCTATTTAATATAATATTAGGAGTCACGTTTCCTATATCCGTAATTATGGTGTCTAGAGAATGCAGTGGCCACTAGCGACATTCTTCCAATATTGGTATGACACTTCAAAAAAAATCATATCATGTTAGGTATAATTATTTAAATGTTCCGTTCATGCTTTCTTACTTTGATTAGTGAGGTGAGACGTGGGGTGTCATAATTTGGATAGTTACGAGTAGTTAAATTGTTTCAAACGATACAATTGCTCTGTGTTTATGTCATTATTGAATGCGTAAGTAACTGGAGAGGGAAAGTATTTACTACCTATCATTATTTATAACTTCATGAATCAAAAGTTTCCTTAAAAAATTAAATATGTACTAACTCGCAGTCGCAAAAACTTTTGAAAATAGTAGGTACACCTAGTAGTTTGTGGTTTGTAGTTCTCTAAAAAGTTCAATATTTTGCGTTAAACATGTGTTCAGCCACGTGAATGGGGCACATTGCACGTAGAACCGATGGCCGTTGGGGCGGATAGGTTCTCGAGTGGCAACCACGTACCGGAAGGCGCGGCGTGGGTAGGCCCCCCACAAGGTGGACTGACGACCTGGTAAAGGTCGCGGGAGTCCGCTGGGTGCGGATGGCGCAGGACCGGCCATTGTGGCACTCTTTGGGGGAGGCCTATGTCCAGCAGTGGACGTCTTTCGGCTGATATGATGATGAAGATGATGATGATGATTATTTATACATTCTTGAATCAAAAGTTTCGTTAAAAATATGTACCTACTAACCCTCAGTCGCAAAAACTTTTGAAAATAGTAGGTACACCTAGTAGTTTGTGGGTTGTAGTTCTCTAAAAAGTTCAATATTTTGCGTTAAACATGTGTTCAGCCTCGTGAATCAAGTCATGTCACGTCAAGGTTCTATGGAGACCTATGAGTGCTCATATTCCAGTAGACTGACCTGTGTGTATGTAGGTGTGCTTCTTCATATCGGACTTCTGGTGGAAGCGCTTCCCGCAGTACTGACAGGGATAGGGCCGCGTGTCCGAGTGGATGAGGAGATGCGTCGACAGCGTGCTCGATCGCTTGAAACATTTGCCGCACTGCTTACACTGCGACAAAATAACCTAATTAAGATTTTATTTCAAGCACAGGCGTAACAACCTTCATAAACACGTTTTCCATGTTTCATGACAGCTATGCTATAAACAGTAGAGCTCCTTTTGGAAGAATATACCTACCCTTAGATGATATACCTAAGTATTGTGGTTATCTTCACCTGTGTTAAAAAGTTATCACAATGGGGAATGGATGACAATTTTAGAATTGCTTGATTATTTTTTTGGTGATAGGAATAACCGTCCTTAGCACCAGAAAAAAGTTGCAGACTTGTCAGCTGCGTCAATTATTTTTGAAAAATATAAACAGTTTCCTCACTCACGTTTTGTGGTTAGGACGGCGAATGAGACACTTTCATTGATCCGTCTCATATTACAAAAAATATTTTAAATATCTGGCCCTGGCACACTGTGTAATTTTCCTTCAAGTGCGGTCACCTATAATTTACCCCTTTATCCTATAGATCTACCTAAGAACTAAAACTTCTGGGAAGAAAACATGTATTTTTCATGTTTATTTTTGAAGTTATTTAAAAAATTGAGAAATCTTCATAAAAGCATAGAAA
This sequence comes from Epinotia brunnichana, assembly GCA_963854355.1. Lineage (NCBI taxonomy): Eukaryota > Metazoa > Arthropoda > Insecta > Lepidoptera > Tortricidae > Epinotia > Epinotia brunnichana. Next base: position 13,904,788 of record OY977939.1, on the reverse strand, counting down.
TGCATTATTTTGTTTTAAATATATTGTGATTATGCATTATACATTGGTGTCTTAAAAAGGGTTGTTATATTTACTAATTTTAGTCAAAAAGAAATTATAAATAATCGTTACTAAAAGGGAAAACCCTGATTTTTAAGATTTTAAATATATATTTTATTGGGTTAGTCCCATTGTTTCTGCATTGTTTTTTTACATGAATCGTTTTATATTGTATTTAGCTATAATATAAAAAAAACTCAGATGCGAACAATGCGGAACATCAGAGATATAATTTTTTTAAGTTTGAGGTTAGGGTTGTCATCTACTATATTATAACAATTCTTAGATAACTTCGACTGCCAATGTACTTACCTTTCTTGATGTAAAATAAAATATAAATAGTTTTTTACATACTCTTTTTAATTATACGTTGCACATTATTATGGAAGGCTTAATCATGATTTCTGTACTTTCTTCGATGAAGGACATCATGTGATATTGGGAAGGGTCCGCCCTCGTCAAGCACTTTGCTAAAACCCAATTTACATGGTATCTGGAGGAGCGGGGGTGAGGCGTCATGGAGCCGTTAAAGATCCATGGCGCTGCATTGCCTCCGCAGGAGCTGACCCATCCTACGGGGGGATGTCCTCCCGGGCCTCGACCGGGGGACTTAATGCTAGGGGGGCATGAGGGCGCCAACCCTCATGCTGGTCCGCGAGTGGCAAACTATCATTCTACCGTGAATGAAAATAGTAGCGCAGCATTGCGCGCTGTTATTAATAGTACGACGAGTATACCATTGACGTTGACGAGTCTTGAGGTTTTCAAAATATTGGAATCAAATGCTAGGTTGCAAGGGCCGAAAATTCGACCAATAGATTTAGATGTTACTCTGCAAACCGATATTATCATGAATGCCATTTACCCTAAAGGCATTCCTGATATTGTCCGGAATAGCTTTAAAAAAAATCAAAATACACTGACAACGTTCATAAGTAAATGTGAAAAGAAGTACACGAACTGTCGCAGAAAACAATCAGCTTTTATAAAGAAGAACCATACTTGGCTTTCGACTGCATTTGATCTCGGAGTGTTGTTAAGAGAATCTGTCGTTAGTTCTGATGATAAGATATATCCAGACAAAATAAAAATGCTAATAAATGGCACACGCGCCGCCATTAGCAACATACACGCATTTGATAAAATCTATAAGTTCTTATAGCCAGATAAACTGTCTATTGGATCATATATGTTGTATCTCGCAAATAAACGCATTCTAGTAGAAAACATTGTTGTCCAGGGGACAAACCACGATCTTTCATACAAATTGGGGGACATTCTACGTCCGCTGGGCAATCGGTGAAATAGAGGGCAAATTAATATTTTACAGTTCTCTTGTAGTTTCACGCTAGGTATAATTAATTGAGTAAGGAATGCAATAACAGTTAACAACAGTAGGCATCGTATTTTCTTTTAATCTCCTTTTAAACAGCAAATAGAGAAGCGGGGAGGACACTACAAAGTTGATTCACCCCGAAACATTATTCCGTTTGAATTAAATTAAATTAATGAAGTATTTGAAAATTTTAAATTTCACGACCCTATTTCCATAGAAAATCTATGGAACTTTAGAAATGCAATATTTCCGAAGTTCCACTTTCAAACAATTTGCTTTTTATTTTGTATTATTGTTAACTATATTATTCATGTTTCGAATTAAAATCAGATACAGAACCGAAGAATACGGAGAAAACTGCAATTAAGTAAAAATTAAAAAACAACAATTTCTCTTTGAATATCGTAGATGCAATACCTAAACATTGTATGGAGTTAGATATTGCATTGTTACTATAATAAAACAAGTAAATATGTGAATCATATTATTATTTTGATATGTACAAACAAAAATTGTTTTTTGCTGACGTCAGCATAACTTTAAATAACTTCAAAAATAAATAAAAAATACATGGTTTCTTCCCAGAAGTTGTAGTTCTTAGGTAGATCTATAGGATAACGGGGTAAATTATAGGTGACCGCACTAAAAGGAAAATTACACAGTGTGCCTGGCAATGACAAATATAGCTGCTGCAGCTGTCAATATCATTGCCAGTGTCAGTTTACCACCGATTTTTATGATATCTTTTGTAATATGAGACGGATCAAGCAAAATGTCTTATTTGCCGTCCTAAACCCAAAACGTAAGTGAGGAAAGTGTTTATATTTTTCAAAAATAATTGACGCATCTGAAAAGTCTGCAACTTTTTTCTGGTGCTAAGGAAGGTTATTCTTAACACCAAAAAAAAAATCAGGCATTTCTAAAGTTTTCATCCATTCCCCATTATGCAAAACAAAGAGAATGTGTGTTCTGATACAAATCATACGTTAATTATTAATTTGACGAGCAACCTCGCGGCTGCCGGTGTCCATCGCTTTCCGCGGTGACAGCCCGCAAGAAACTAATTACAGACCTCACCCCACTAGCTTTCTTTGATTTCCTTCTACCCGTGATGGCTAAAATTTTTTTTCCCCTGCCCAGTAATTAGTTTCTATTAACGGGTTATTACATGTCTTTTACACGCTGTGAAACCCGATGTTAGATTTAAAAATGTAGCTACAATTTTCCACCGAGGTTCGTTCGTGATAATTAATTCAGTACAAGGTACCTATACCTACATATATAATTTTAACTCAAGTACAGTCGCCATCACATATATCGGAGCAAACAAGCACGTCACAAACATCGGAACACACCTCTATTTTCAAGGCATTAGGGTTCATGTGCCGATATTATATTATATATTATGTACCTATAGTGTACCTATTGTATGTGATGGCGACTGTACCTAACTGTGTGGTATGAGGGAAGAGTGGTAAAAAAATTTGGAAGGTTCTTTAGTAAAAACGTCATTGGGAATTCTAGAGCGTTCTCTAAGGCCGCATTTGTACGCACAGTCGTAGTCGTAGTATAATGTATGTCACACGTCACGTCGCGCAAACTGTCAGGAGACGATGGCTAGTGGCGGCGGAAGCGGGAACCGCTAAAACACGGACTAGCTACTGTTCGAAACATAAAATTTCTAAGATGATGGTAGAGACACATTTAACGGTGGCTGTACTTCTGTCATTAGGTACATTTACCTCTAAGTATATGTATGTTTTTATTAACTTCAGTCGATATGTGGTGTCATGTAATTCGGTGCTTTCCCATCATTTTCATGCGTCATGAACGTTCTACCTACGTAAAGTACCTAGTTAGAAAAAAAATCGTCCAAATACCTATTGCGCCACCTCTCAACTTAAGTTGGACCCAAATGAATATAAATTCTAAGCAAACAAATTCTTGCCGCTGTTGCTACTGGATTGTTGGTTCTCTATTAGACAATACGTTTTCTTTAGATTTATTTGAACAGATGTGTTTGGTATGCCACGGAATAATTTCGTCACATGACTCGTGTGTATCCAAACTTCGCTTTTGTAAAATAAATCCGGGCCACATAATATTTAAATCTCATTGTGAGTGGACGATTTCTTTTGGTGTATTTCAAATTAATGATTTTAATCGCGTGAACCTCAAATTATCTAATCCAATTAGTGCAGGTAATTCTTTTTCTGATTAATGCAACCTATTGACCTAAAATATGAATCAGCGCTCTCGTTTTCAATATTTTTGAATCTCCGTGAAATTGTACAAGAATGTGATGAAGCCGCAAAAATGAATCGTATTTAGCCTCATTGGTCGTACGATTAAAGGTGTAATGAGGAGCGAGTAGCGGGCATTAATCGGGCGGTTAGCCGTTAAGCGCGGAGCTGCAATATACGCGGGGCTCGGTGACAGTTGGCCAGGCAGCTGCGTGCACTCGCGCGCACAAAAACTGATACTTTTTTGGCCGCCTTTTTATACAGTCGATGCACTCTCTTATAAACAACACAGGTGCTAGAGGATGACTGTCCACATATGGTTTAAACGCCATAGGATTTCTTAGTAGGCAAGCTAGTATTATTGATTGGCGCCAGAATCAGAGAAATCAATGTAGGTACTTACTTTTTTATTATTTTAGTGCAAAATTTACAAAATATCTACTTCATAAAAATCCGTTGTGCATTCAACCTAAAAAAAAACGTTTATTCACCAACTTAAAGAAGCTGTTTAATTTGAGTAACATCAAAAACAATCAGAGGTCAAGCCTTCGTTATTCCAATACTAGCTGACCACGTGGTGTTGCAGGAATTGGAGGTAGCCAGAGCCGCGGGATAAAATATAGTCGAGGTCCATCCCGAAGGTCCATTCCATGCACAAGAATTTGAGACGAGAAGTTTCGGAGATTAGGTACAAACTTACAAACTTTACCTCTTTATAACATTAGTACTTATAGATAAAACAAAAGCATGCTCGTATCACATTGTAATCAAAGGTTCGTATTTGATTAAGCACTTAGCTAGATCGTAACTCGAGCGGCACGCGAGCGCCACGCGCCCCGCGCCCGTTGCGCCGCGCGCGAGCTGCCGTCGACGAATTCCGAATGGAGCCTTGCTGACTCCACACTTGGTGGTCATATGACTAATATGAGGTGATGAAGAAGCTAATATGGAGCTGATTGCAATTCTTTACTAAGACATTATTTTTAGTTGAACGTTAATTTCTCTTGGAATCATTTAAGAAGAGCTTGATCAGAGTTAGGTATGTGAGGAGCGGCCATTGCGGAATATTATCAAAATTACAAAGCGTTTCGACTGCATTGACTACCTTACAAATCACAAAACAGCGCCCCACAACCAACCCATAATATTATTGTAAGGCTTTAGGTACCTTTACTTCTAATCTTGAACACCAGGCACTGATAATATAATTGGCTGCAATGCAAGTAAGTAATTTTATAAGAAGGTAGGTATGCATTTGTCGAGTGTCACCGTATCCGTCTGAACATCGATGCATACCCACTGCCGTGTGAATGCTACCACTTAATTTAATGATAAAGTGTGGAAAACACTGAGTGGCGGTGCAACATTTTTATCGCCGTATGACACAAGATAATTATGCCTCCAATTATAAACAACCGCGCTGTGATATTAAAAGTTGGAATTTTGATTAAAACCGATGCGGATTTTTATAATGGCGGCGTAGAAAAAACGAAAGGTACAAAAATGGCGAGAAGACGAGCAAGAGGCCGCGCCGCGCGACCCGTTTCGAAGCGCGACTACTTATTAAGACAAGGGCAGTTTTTGCTATTTGATTTGTTAAAGAGACTCAAACGGGCGGCTACTGGTTTGCTATTTAAAAACATTTCGAACGGAAACTGGACAGTTATTCTACAGGTTATTCTGGACCCACAGGATGTCGCTTCGCTGATTTCAAAGCTGCAGATTATTTTCGTCGTTTCATCCGCTAGAGCAAGAATGTTTACTGAGCATACCTACTCGTATATAAGCACTCTTTTATCCACTTATTACCAATATTCAAATATGGTCGTTACGTACAATTAGTCCCTGGGGCAAAATTATTATAGGTGCACTCCACGGAACCGTAAAGCCAAAACTTCCCCCACTTGACATTGGCAAAGTGCCTAAGCAGCAAAAAGCCACAACACGGAAAAAAAAAATACCTACTCGTACTTACAAGAGAACGCTGAGATCTACTAAGATCCGTTACATTTGTAAGATTCGTGTGGTTGGTGGTTATAATCTCATAATTAGGACAATAAATTGTAATAATTGACATACTTACTTGAAATGACTTTTCGCTCCTGTTTTCGCTCTTGGTGATAAGGGAGAAATTGAGATCGGCCGTAGGCGTTTGGAGGGCAGCGTAGGGTTGATGTTGCGGGGTGGAGGGGCAGCGGCAGGGGTCGGGGGTGGAGCTGCGGTCGGGGTCGGGGCTGGCGCGGCCACGTTTCACCAGCTCCAGGGGCGCGTCCAGGTCGTGCTCCCAGCGCGTCGGGGAGGTTGGCCCGCGCTCGCGCTCGCACGCGCTGCCCGGGGACCAGATCTGGCGGTTCTTCGTGGACAGATTCAGCGGCAGCTCCTCGTCGTCTGTAAACAAACGTGCCAGTCACGCGACCGTTCTTCACGCCACTTTAAACGCAGGTCACAGAGAACGTCTGAAAGACTTCTAAAATCTCTACAGCTGTTCAATGTTTACGGAGTGCGACGTCAATGTAAATTTAAAAGTCATTCATTTAGGTAGGTAAAGGTAAAATAACTATCGCGCGGATTGAGTTAAGTATTTATTAAAAGTTTCTAAGTATGATTATGTGTAAAGAGCTTTTGAAAATGTATCTCTCATCTCATCACTAAGTAGACATAGTTAATTAAATGTGTTTATTAACAAAAAATGGTCTATCATCATTTATAAATACTAGCATTTATTCCAGCATTTGTCGTAGCCTTTGGCGTAAAATTCCATTCGGAGCATTCGTGAATATTTTTTAAATCGAATGATTCGGGGACCACGTAGGTAGATACATCCAAAGTTATAAATTTTCCCACTTTATAATATTAGTAAACATTCTGGCATCAATATAATGATGGATCAAAGGCCGCAAAAATATCTGACACGCTCTAATGGTTCTAGGAATAGAGTTCTCATCAGATATTTTTGCAGCCTTTGTTCCATCATATATTGATGCCGGTGACTGTACGCCCTATTTAATTACTTTACGGTTTACCGAAGATAAACATTAAATGTATATATTTTAACATATATACATTTCATGACAATACGATCATTATATATGACATCCTACCTAGAGGTGAACTTAAAGTTGCGCAAATATCACTTTGTCAGAATATATGATGCACCTGAGCAATCAAATAATTTAAGCGTAACCTACATTCAGATTTCTCGTTTCTTCCAAAGCAGACAGGAGATTTAACAAAGGATGGGTAATTATATTGTACCCGCGTGAACTTGTATTTGGCCTTATATGTATTACCGAATCGAATTTGTATATTACCTAAGTATACCTACTAAAAATACTTATAAATAAAAGTCCGATCTACTTATTTCGATTTACAGAAGAGATTGGGTGATTTATTTACAGAAGAAATGTGATTGCTGCAAACGAGGGGTGTTCAATTCTACCACATTTTATTTAATTTTGATATTTACTCCTACTGAATGGTCCCATCATTTTCCTCAGATCTGAGATCAGATGACAACATTTATCTCATAAATAATTACCGTGAATTCTGTTAAAATTAGGTTAATGATCGGGTGGGTAACATCGAACGGCCTATCTATAAGATATTATTTAAAGGAACTCATACAAAGAAGATTAGACATAAATGAATGTGCCCCGAAATATTATTTCCATAATATCTCTGGGCACATTTAATGTACAGTCAGCGGTATTAATATACGTACCTAAATAAGGACATAAATATCTGTACACGCGTTTATGACATTGACAATTGAGTCCTGTACAGATATTTATGTCAGTTCAGTACGTATATTAATGCCCCTGACTGTAAATGAGCATTTAAATTAAGTGAGATTGACTGGACTTTGTAAACTGTACATTCTTTTTTCTAAAGTTCTCTTCTCCATCGTTATTCTGCCTACGAAGCTGGAGGTCCCGGGTTCGAATCCCGGTCAGGGCATTTATTTGTGAGTTTATCACGAATATTTGTTCCTGAGTTATGGATGTTATATATGTATATAAGTATCTATATGTATTTATCTATTATATATATCATCGCCTAGTACCCACAACAAAAGCCTTACTGAGCTTACCGTGGGCCTAGGTTGATTTGTGTAAGATTGTCCCGTAATATTTATTTATTTACCTACTTTTGAAAAGCATCGTCTTATTGTCTCCGAATCGGATCAGCAGGTAGATCACGTAACGCATTGTATGTAGGTACGTACGTTAGGTAGATCTAAATGTCAATTGTTTATATGAAAAAAATGATTGTTAAATTGTCCTAACGCGCGCTCGAAATGTTACGTGATTACCCCTCAGGTCGATGGAAGTATGTAGGCCATATACAGATTTAGGTTAACGTATTTCCTGTGGACATTGTCAAAGTTAAGGTCTACAAAGCCAAATTTTTTGTAAGACTCTTAATCCGCACAAACGGCGTCTCCTCTTATATATTATTATGCGATAAAAACATTGGGTAAATTGACCACATGAAAGACGAATTCACTATGCATGTTAAGTAACTATGACTAGCATTGTGTGTTTTAGCTACTTATCTTTACTGCTGGATCTTCAGTATATGTTCACCGGCGCCGATAGGTACTAAAAGGCGACAATTTGAATAAGTAATCAGGCAATGCGTAAGTTACCTCGGTGTAGAAATCGTCGGTTTTCGCCAAGGAGGTAAACGACATTTAAACAACGACGTATCGTACGAGTTATTAATCAGCACCTCACTTACACCGATAGCTATTCTAATGAGGCGTGTAACGAAAGAGGAAGCCTTGTAAGGAGGCCGAAGCGACGAGCGTATGTCACTACAGGTTTTCAACTGTTTTGAGATTTAGGTTACATGAGAGAATTGATTCGTGGTAAAATAAAATACTTTCAGTCGTATAATTACAGCTTTTCAGACGTTTCTTCAGCAAATTGTTTACTTAGTTAATATGATATCTACGTACCGCAGAAAAAAAGTGATCTTATATCATAGCACATACATAGCTTATACATATATAAGTGTAGGTACCTTCTCTAGGTGGCGTGTGTCTGGCGTGTTCGATTGGAGCTTGTGAGTACTGCGGCGAGTGTCGTGGCATTAGCAGCGGCCAGACTCCTCCTCCCGCACCATACAGTGCTCCAAGACCACTGCAGTACATCAGTGCCCCTAGTTCTGTATACAATGAATAATGATTTAGATTATCGTACCTACAGCCAATAAGAAGATGAGACGTTGTTGTGTCGTAGCTAAACATACCTGTGGCTCTAGCATATTGCTTCAAAGCTCTGCCCGCTATCTCAATGTCTCCAAACTGCAGCAAGTTGTGGGGTAGAGTTGGCGACTGTGGCGGTGAGTGGGAGGAGGAGGGAGACTGTGGCGAGACGCTTCGTTCGGGAGAAGGGAAGCGGTGCGCGGGCGGCGGGGAGGCCAGCTGGAACTGCTCCGCCAGCCGTGAGAGAAGTACGTGTCTGGACATCCTGGAACAAAGACAACCATGATGAGGATTAGGTACCTGCAGAATATGCATTTTTTATGGCTGTATACAAAATACCTACATTTAATACCAAATTACTGAATAACCACAATATTTGAAGCCATTGAACAATGGCTTTGAACAATAAAAGGCGATGCGCTTAGATTAATGAATATAATTGGTGTATTCTCTTTCGTTGACAGCATGATACGCGTAAACATAGCAGCAAAGCACATTTATCAAGATTTCACAGGCATTAGTGCACGATTCTAAAGTGGCGATATCATCGTAGTTTTCACGTGACCGGCGTCATTACGCCGGCCATCTATTTGTCGACACCGCTCGCCCTGATTAATCCATTCGCTTGTGTTGACAGCGAATCGCATTAAAAGCTCAATCAAGTAAATGTAGAATCAGAATAATGGAGCGACGCGGCGCCCTCTGCGTACGCGCATTAATAATGCACACTTCAGCAAAACAATCTTCATTAAACTAACGCACCTTAGCCACCCATTTGACCGATGAAAGTGCCTTACGTAAACATCAATTACTGGAAACTATACAAATTAACGTGAAAGATATCATTCGTTCATATTAAACCGTCAAACCAAATCAAAAATAATGACTTTCAGGAATGATTTGCCAATTTTATGTAATTAAAGTAATGTGGATACATAACATAGAGTGATACGTGGTACGTGGTATACCTACCTGGTATAACTAAATTAATACGTGCACCATAGTTGTGAAGGTCCGGATAACGATCTTATTTATGAAGCAAATTGTGTAATTTCATTTCTTGTCCTACAAATGGGGCAATTGATTCGAGCTATTACAGCTAATTGGCTAACAAGTGAACTTATGAGGGGGTTGTGTGTCGCAATTTCTTGTTCCAATAAAGCTGGCTTTATTAGGTCCCGAGTGTCAACTATACCTATGCCGCCGACTGCTGCCATATTTTTTCCAGCCGCGGCTCGCGCGCGTGTATGCCTAAGTACATATAAAGTGATTGTGAAATGATATTTGTGATTTATTTATTCGTGAAGATTATCGTTATCCTTTAAACTAGCAATATTTGTATGCACTTATACATATTTGTAATCAGGTTCTTGGAAACGGCTCTAACGAATTCGATGAAATTTGGAATATAGGGGTTTACGGGGGCGAGAAATCGTTCTAGCTATAGGTCTCATGTCTGGGAAAAATCGTTTTCTACTTATTTTCTCCCGAGCTGAGCTCGGTCGCCCAGGGACTAGGTTTTAACACACATCTGTGTAAATACTTTATTAATAATATTAAAAAATGCATTATGATTAGATCGCTCATTTTGTTGTAAATGAGCGTAAGGCGCGTAAGACAAACACCCTTCGGCATACAGCCACGTTTTAAAATAACTGTTAAAAACCTTTATAATAGCCACTAAATTACTACTTTTATTATATTTCAAAATAATTCAGTTACAGTACGCGGCACAAAAGTTTGCGTGTCTGAAGTTAGCCTCGAGTACTATAGTATTATAGCTAACGTCAGACTCGTTAACTGATTTTAATCGTATTGTACATAAAAATGTTTTATTATTGTATTTATATTTAGTTTATTTAATGAGAAAGTTTCTAACACCGTATTAGAGCTAAAACCTCCTTGCTCTGATGTATGAGTAACAGATACAATTTAAGGAAAAAACCATTACGCCTATGAGCGTAATATAGGTTATTGCAGTTATGTATGTAGCCCTTTAATAGTAGTCAGTGTAATAAAAGTTAACTATGATACCATATCATTTCTGTAGAATTGAAAACAACAATATCTTGACATGAGAATATTCTTCTTAACGCTTCAGAGTCGGCTAAAGTGTCCCTGAACGAGGAACACTTTATGCTATCGTGTATTTTATACGTAAAAAAATATAGTAATTATACACTTAGATACAAGTGTGTTATGTTGATCATGAAACTTGAGCGATATAAACACTTGTAAGGAAACAATATATAGGATGGACATTTTGTAGGCTGCTAAAGTACTTATTTTTGGTCAGTTGTTGATACCAAAGAACTGTATTTTTTTGCACAGTCATCAACATCATGTATAGGTACTTGTTGAGAGGTTTTCAATGAGCAACATAAAACGGGTTTATTTTGTGTAGTTTAGGAGTTGCTATTGCCATCTTGTCTCCATGGTCAGATCAGCTCGGTGGTGCCATAAAATTGCCGTATCATCGAATTTACATAAGTATGTTGACCAAAATGACTAAAGGTTGTCGCACACGTAACCGCTCGGTACCGCCTCAACTCGAGCCGTTCAGTATTCTTTGTAAGAAATTCCATACTGTAACGCACACATATCGGCACCGGAACAGCATCGCCTATGATATGATGAGGTGAGGCGGCGCCCGTCCGGTGCCGAGCGGTTACGTGTGCGACAACCTTTAAGGAACCAAATGAAACATTTAAATTACATTTTAAGACGGAATATTTTATTTATTCATGACCCTTAAAAAAATTGGGCTATTCCTAAGTTGTCCGGGAAAATACACTATGGGAATCCTAATTCCAACTAGTCAGCACTTAATATCGCGGGTGCGAACCAATAGGAATTATTTTCCCATTTGTTCGCATTGCGGACAACTAGGAATAGCCCATCTGTTTAGACGTGTAAGAATTCTTTTCCCGACATTAAACAAATACTGTTCAACCCGGTTAGTCACCAAATCCGTACGTACAATATGTATACACGCCTTGCTGTGAGGTATAATTGAGATGCATAAATAATATAAAACACGTGTGTTCCTAAATGATGAGCCTAAGCGACCACATAAGCGGCACGTTACGAGCAAGTGCGTTGAAAAAAGCGTTTAATACGTTTTTACAATGAACTTGCTCAGAAGCGCCTTTATATGGTTCGACATAAACACGGGAAGTCGTCTAATGGAATTCAGGTCAAAATTCCCACACACGTGCGTGAATGAGATTTCGTGACAATTAAAATTTCACCTTTTATGTATATTTTTTTATTTCCTTGCATGATGCATTGTAAAATGTGTATGATACTCCCTGACGGTTGTGTTTTTGGTCATCGCCACTCATTGGGACATAACATGTTATCTGAAAATTTCATTAAACAATCACGAATGTTGTGATGATATCGATTCAAGTAGGTACCTAGGTACCTACTTTCGAAAGACTGCTGTCCTCTAATGTCATAACCACGACGGCCAGCGCTAGAATTACCCACTTCAGTGTAATTTGCAGCGTATATGACTGGCTAGTAGCGCGGAATGTAGGACTGAATAAATAATAGGCTGAACTCTGCCTTCGCTAGGTACCACTTATTATTTTTCAGTCAATATTTTGTTTGTACCAAGTAGTTTATATTCCATGATATTTTTAGTAAGGTGCAAATTTGAATGAATTTATCTTAAGTATCTTTCTTTGGAGATGGTTGAGCGGTACGTTTACCTCTATCCTTTGACAAGGAACATCAAAACAAAGAGATCTCCAGGAGAATTCAGCTGGGTTGGGCGGCATTCAACAAGTTAGATGACATCCTCAAATCCGTTGACGTTCCACAATGCCTGAAGACTCGTCTCTATAATCAGTGTGTCCTGCCCACAATGACGTATGGTGCTGAGACATGGACGCTCACAAAGGAGACTGTGCGTAAAGTACGGGTAGCACAGAGAGCCATGGAGCGCGCCATGCTCGGCATTAAGCTACAAGACCGAGTGAGGAATATTGAGATCCGACGTCGCACTAAGGTGCGTGACGTCGGCGAAGTCATAACCAAACTCAAATGGAGTTGGGCAGGACATATTGCCAGGCAGCGTGACGGTAGGTGGACCAAAACGTTAACGGATTGGTGGCCAATTGCAGGAAAAAGAAGCGTTGGTCGTCCACCAGCTCGATGGGTTGATGACATAAAAAAGACCGCGGGTCATTTCTGGATGAGACTAGCACGGGACCGGGATAAGTGGCGTACTCGAAGAGAGGCTTATGCTCAGCAGTGGGCGATTACAGGCTGAAAATTATGATGATCTTTCTTTTTTGACGGGTAGGTATAGGATGTAGAATTATAAGTTTTTATGTTCTAGTGGAAAAAGTAAAACCTATTTGGTCAGCTAAAGCTAGAACGGCTTATAGTCGCGCAAAGTTGAGTAAGTATTATCAACTTAAATAGGTACGATAAATACCTTAAATTTAAGTACGTAAGGTAGAGTACGCTACATTCATCCTAGGTATATCCTAAATCAAAGTGAAAACACACACAAAAACAAAAAATGTCTCCGACGTATATTTATTGCATTTAAGCACCTACAGCCAAGGGAACCAATATGTATAGGGACACCACAATGTCTCAAAAATCAAAGTTTCATAAATACGTAGCTACCTACACTATGTACGGTAACTGCTTAAACATCAGGCAGGCCGTAAGATTGTTTGCCAACGTCGTTGTATAAAAAAAAATGTAAGTACAATTTTGTTGCAGAAATAAGGTCTTGTGTTGCAAAAGACCTTATTTCTGCAACAATAAGGTTGTAGTGTACATATTTATGAAACTTTGAGTAAATACATACCTATTGGTGCGCTTGACAGTACCTATTTAGTGCACAAATCCGTTGAGATCAATCAAAACGTAGGTACTTATTGTACCTAAAGTAAGCCAAGAAGGTGATCTACGTCGAAAAGTGGTAGACCACTTCCTTTGCATACGTACAAAAATATTCGACAATTGGGAATGGATGAAAATTTTAAAATTGGCTGATAATTTTTTTGGTGATAGGAATAACGTTCCTTAGCGCCAGAAAAATGTTGCAGACTTTACAGCTGCGTCAATTATTTTTGAAAAATATAAGTTTAGTAAGTATAGTTAGTTTCCTCACTTACGTTTTGGGTTTAGGACGGCGGCGAATAAGACACTTTGCTTGATCCGTCTCATATTACAAAAAATTACTTAAGGTACCTAGGTTATTTTTTGTGGTTAACATCCTGTCAATAACGTACTCATGTATGTAGGTACAGTCACCGGCATCAATATATGATGAATAAAAGGCCGCAAAAACACCTGACACGCTCCTTACGGCTCTAGGAATAGAGTTGTCATCAGATATTTTTGCGGCCTTTGTTCCAACATATATTTATGCCGGTGACTGTAGTACTACTTCCTGGTAAATGAGCATTTCTGGAAAGGTTGTAAATAAGTCGGCACACAATTAAGTTAGCCTTCACTATTCCTTTTTAGGGTCCCGTAGCCAAATGGCAAAAAATGGAACCCTTATAGATTCGTCATGTCCGTCCGTCTGTCTGTCTGTCTGTCTGTCTGTCCGTCCGTATGTCACAGCCACTTTTTTCCGAAACTATAAGAGCTATACTGATGAAACTTGGTAAGTAGATGTATTCTATGAACCGCATTAAGATTTTCACACAAAAATCGAAAAAAACATTAAGTTTTAGGGGTCCCCATACTCAGAATTGAAACTCAAAAATTTTTTTTTCATCAAACCCATACGTGTGGGGCTTTCTGTATAATCTTAAGATCTCATGTACATGACTTTACAAATAAACATCTATCTATCTATCTATCTATGGATAGGTCTTCAAAAATGATATTGAGGTTTCTAATATCATTTTTTTCTAAACTGAATAGTTTGCGCGAGAGACACTTCCAAAGTGGTAAAATGTGTGTCCCCCCCCCTGTAATTTCTAAAATAAGAGAATGATAAAACTAAAAAAAATATATGATTTACATTACCATGCAAACTTCCACCGAAAATTGGTTTGAACGAGATCTAGCAAGTAGTTTTTTTTAATACGTCATAAATCGTAAACCGCAATTTATTTCACGGAACCCTTCATGTGCGAGTCCGACTCGCACTTGGCCGCTTTTTTTATTTAATTTTTAAGACAATGAGTGAGATTCTTTATAATTAAAAAAGACAGTATACGGACAACAGAGTGTTAATTACCAAAAATAGCAATACCTACAAACCATACAAAATTATTGAAAAACATGGTAACAATAAAGGAATAGTAACAGCTAACTTAATTGACGTGTGTACCTTAAAACGGGGGGAGTAGGGACAAAATTCTATGCAATTCAATTATTTATTTATTTTGGACTAATGTCTATAAGTTGACACAACCGACATTCAATCCTCGATAAAAGTTTATTTTTACATGTTGATTTATACATAAAAAATATTCCGGTCAAGTATGAATTTTAGTTTTTTAATGATTAGCTGTCGTTCCATTTCATAATTTTAACGATAAACACAGAATAGTAGGAAATCCCACCTCACCCCGTAGTTGGGGTTAGTAGCGATAGCAATGAGGTGAGTTGGGAAAATTGTTAGGGCTGACACAAGGATTATGAACATTCACATAAAAACGAATTAAAATTCAGACAAAAATTCGCCGCTTTTGAACATCAATTTAACTTTAACAGATTTTGTTATTTTATGATTTGGCTACTTAGAGTTGCCAGAAGAAGAGAATATTATAAAAATACTTTTATTCAAAAATTAAAGTAGCAACTGAAAAAAGAAGTTTTGGATTTGCATCCCTATTGTCCCCGCCGTCCCTTCGCCCCCCGTTTTACGGTACTAATTTGCTATAAGGATTTTGAAATTTCGGCAAAAAAACCCGAACTGGTACCTACTGAATAATGAACGAATATAATATATGATTCTCAGGATTTTAATTAAGTATCTCTTGACTCTATCAAACACAATTTTTTTTATATGCGTTTTGTCATACAATTTTCCTTTGGATTCGTCGCCTTAGGGTTGGGTTCTATTTCAATGCACACCATGCTAACGCTCCGTTACCTACTGTTACCAATCAGTACATACACACGTAAGGTTGATGTGTTCGATGACTTTGCAATCTGCATGAATAGGTCATGAGTGTTTTCGGCCCAGCACCGGATCAATTGTTTTACTTTTAAAACACATGTGTAGACTTTATTGAGGCACAAGAATGAAACGGCATGTTAAAATATATTCGTTCCCCGATTAAATATCGACTTCAATTATTATTGCATGTATAGTTAATTAATATGGTCATCCATTACCACGATCGACAGTAAATAATAAAATAAAAATATCTAGGTAAGCATAATTAATTAATCTACTTATATTCCCATCATCTGTAAGTACATACTATCCTAGAGGTTAAGCAATACATAATAAAGCAAACCATATTAATTTACTCCAAATATTAGGCACGTATGTACTATTCACCGAATATTACTTAAAACTACTATACTTATTTATTATAATAAGCGTTAAATTGCCTTCAATTGCCTTCCTACGAGTAATACATGGCTGTGATAATGTCATAATGTACATTAGGACAATTAGAAGATACCGGAGTATCAGCTATCGATTAATGTTTTAATGTCTTACAGGATTCTATAAAAGGTTTTCTAACCATCAGTGCAGAGAAAGGCTTCAAGCTTTTCGGCGTCTGCATGTCTACACGTACCTACCTATTATCGTAGCTCTGGAACTGACAGATCGGACAAATTATTTTGCGGATTATTTCAATGAATGTTCCCGTTTGTGTTCTAGTTAAATTTGTTTATCGTCAGTAGGTATAATCATTTAAAAATCAAAATTCATTCTGCTTTTAGTGATGATTCAGTAGGAGGCATATAATTAAAAAAAACATTAACTCAATTATAAAACTTAGAGCACTGCAAATAATCTGTTTACTATATGTTTAGTGTTAGCTAACAGCCTCTGATTGATTTGTAATCGAAATTGATTTATAATCAAAATAACTTTGATTACTAAAGGCTAAGCTAATAAGGGCGGGCGGACTTACCTCGATTGGGCGGGAATCTGCAAATGTTTTTCCTATCGCACTCACTGTTAATTCCACTAATAAGTTGACTTCAATATATTAAGAATTGATTTAAAATCCACTAATTAACAGTTTTAGATTCAATCATAAGTAGAGATTGTGAAGGAAGTCGGGGTGTCGAGAGTATCGCGAGCGCGCAGGCTGCGGCGCAGTCGACGGGCGCTGGAGGTGCGGTCCGTGCGGCGCGCGGCACCTGACTGAGCGGAGGCTCTCGCGGTCGCGCCCCGACCTACCCGACTACAGTACCACTATAACGTTCTTTTTTCAAAACTCTGCTAACAAAAAACGAGCAGGTCGGGGAGGCTGCGCATTAAAGAAATGATTTGATGAAACGGCCACTTGACAGGTGGCTCGCGTCGCGTTCGCATCGAGCACCAGTTAATTGTTGGTTGCACTTAGATAGGTACGCCGGCGGCAAAGAGGAGCCCTGAAAAATGGCTTTTATACATTAATGCCCTCAAATAAGCGGTTGCTGCGCTTGTGACATTAAAGTTCCCCTATTTTGAACTGCAAGGTACTTTTAACTAGTGAAGCAGGTTTTAAATTGCAGTTAAGCTGAACAAGGTATATATGCTAGCACTTTCGTAGGTTTCTTGATTTTTTGAAATTATTTAACACAATGCATATACGTTCGTATGTATGTTTCAGCCGCTTTAATCTTTGGATAAGTTCGTAATACCGCACGTTATATACCTATGTAATCAGGGCTAATCCTTAAATCCGTGTACTGTAATCGTATATATGTCGAGATTAGAGGATTTTAGGGCGCGCGGGAAGCTCCGTTAGTTTGGCCGGCGCGCCCCGCCCACCGCGCCGCATTGGCTACCGTCTAGCGCTGGGCGGGGCGAGGTTAGATCTGACTTAGAAAAACAATGTGAAAATGTGCTGTGATTTGTTACATTTGACATATGTTACATATTGTTGTTCGATTACTTATTATTTCAGTGTAAGTTATTTGTTTATCTATCCAAATATCATAAACCCTCCATGATGCGTTCAAGAACCGCACATTATGACCACCATAAATATAGACTAACAAATTTCTTATCTGTGAAAATGTTATTATTGCTAAATAATAACATCGATTTCGATAATATTATTTCATTCAAATTTCGAACGTCTCTGAAAAACAAAGAAATTTGATTTAACCTCTATTCTAATATCAGTTGAGATGACGTTTAGTTCTAAATTAATTGTCAATTTGCATACAAATTTGACAAATGTCGCACGTAAGTAAGATATCGACCGATATGATAGTCGGATCAGTTGGATCCGACTCTAGTTTGTCTCTGAATTAAAAAAAAAACTATGACAGCTGCCAGAAAACAACGCCGCGATGCCGGTCATAATTAGCGGCTCCTGAATGCATCATGGAGGCTTATGATATGTGGATAGATAAAGTAGTGTATGTAACTGTACATAATTAGGCATTAAAACACTCGTGTGATGTTATTATGAAACTCGCCTTCACTCGTGTTTAATGCCCTTCATTATGTACAGTCACATAAACTACTATAAGAGTCTAACTTTTAGAGTTCTTCGGATTCAACTTTCACGGCGTGGTTGATTTTTTATACTGAAAAGTATGGAAAAAACCAGCCAAGTGCGAGTCGGACTCGTGCACGAAGGGTTCCGTACCATTATCTATAAAAACTATTTTAATTCTGTGTTTTTAGTAACTATTTGTTGTTATAGCGGCAACAGAACCCATCATCAGGAGGATCATCTGTGAAAAATTCAGCTGGAACTATCACGGTATCAGTGAGATACAGCCTGGTGACAGACAGACGGACGGACGGACGGACAGCGGAGTCTTAGTAATAGGGTCCCGTTTTACTCTTTGAGTACGGAACCCTAAAAAGGGCTCATACGCCCTCAATAGCAGCTGACCAAGCCTTGTATATTCACGCGGCCGTTGTAAAGCGACGACGTGTACCTACTTAAGTACAAAGATACGTGACATACTTACATATCTATGCTAGAGAAACAGATAGGAATGTTTTAATGACTTTTTGTTTTTGCTTGGTGCTTGCTCGAACAAGGCACAGAGAGCCTTTTAATAAATTAAAAAAAAAAACTTGAAATTACAACTGTTGATAGCGAAGCCTGAATTTTGCGTAATTTAATCCTTTGCACATTCAAATATCAATTGCTACTTCCATAAGATTAGCTGTAGGTAACTCTTTATGGTGCACATTAAATTGCTTATTATCTATCTAGTCCCTGAAAATGGAAAAAATACGGAGACAACGAATTTTCCCGGACATGAGACCTATCTAGATCGACTTCTCGCCCCCGTAACCACCTATATTCCAAATTTCATCGAAATCGTTAGAGCCGTTTCCGAGAACGTGATTGCAAATATATATATATACATACATAGGTACATACATATATATATACAAATATTGCTCGTTTAATAGTATAGGATAGGCAAGAGTTATGCTATTGCGTGTAATTTGTGTACAATACAATGATGAGGTAAGTTATGTTGTACCTCTATTTTAGATCTCGTGGGCAGTAAAAAAATAATGTGTACGAAATCAAATTGAAAAAGCGGAGTTTCAGCGTAAAACGTAAGTACCTAATTATCTAGTCGATTAACTGTTTTGTAATGACAATCTCGGGCAATTCAATTAGGCGACTAATCTGCTTTGGTTGCATCGTGTTGCGTTACATTACAGGCTGTAAGGCTTCGCGGGGGAGGTGCTTCAGCCGGCGCGTGCAGGGCGCGCCGCAGACTAGTGACGCCAGAGGTTACACTGGTCGAGCTACACTAATTAGTTTAATCTGTAAAGTTTCATACAAGGTTTATTGTACCCGCGTTTCAATTTCATTAAACAAATTGAACATAACAAATAACACATAAATTAAATATTTACAAAACCCCAAAATTAAACTTAGAAACAAAAAAACATCTAAATAAGGCCCCCGCGGCATCGTGCCAAAGATACTGGCAGCATTACCTCGCTGAATCGCAATGCTTAAGTGTTGAGCGAGGAAGCTGCCAGCTCTTTGGTCACTAGTTGTGTCGACGAGCTTTTTCGACAGTTCTTTAAAAAGCGTCCTGGCGCCTGGACCCCACGGCCCCAGTGTCTCAACACCGAATGCCAGGAAGTGGTAATGAGGGCCGAGACACTGGTACTTTGCATTTTTTTTAGTTTCAGCCGCCTCTGCTGCCGCACCAGCCTTGGTCGAGGTTCGGGGAAGATGAGACGGTGCCAGAGTGTCAACGCAAGTAGGATCCCAGACCAGCACACGTCCCATCTTCCATGGGACCAGGGTCATCCCGTCCGGCCTCTTATTTGTATAATATTAGTAAAAACATTTATCTCTGACATTTATGCTTTCCAATTGTTATATCTAAGTACGTATACTAGGTAGGTTTCATAGTGTTTCGGAATTGATTACATCTTATTAATCGAAATGTACTGAAATCATTTGGCTGTGATTTATTAAGTTGAAGGTTGGACTACTTAGGTAGGTAACGTTCCAATTAGTTTCTCTTTATCTGTTCGGTCCTTCATTTCTGAAGATCGTGGTCATGGTGGGATGCAAGTCTGATACGGACGAATTGTTTCCAATATAACACTTTAAACTCTTGCGCTTTGTACACATATTTAAATACTGTTTAATCCGCGTATCTCGCGTATATCGCGTTAGACCCGGATTAAACAGTATTTAAATACGAATTGTTTCCATCGGCTCCTGTCAGTTGCAATGTTAGCGACAATTTCGGTGTGTCTGGAAATCTTTAGTTGGTCCGACCATCTAGTTGTTGAGCGGCCTCTGGCTCTTTTCCTCTCCGTGTTCCCAACGATCTCCGCATCTCATTATGTGTCCAAAGTAGCTGAGCACACGCTGTCGCTTGTCGAAAGACGCTCTTTTATTTACAGCTGTGAGAGGGAGAGAATTGACACATTTGTGCGTTTGGCGGTCCAGTGGATTCTCAACATCCGCCTCCAGCACCACATTTCGAATGCATCAATCCTCTGCCTCTCTCTTGCTACTTAGTTTACTTAAATATTTATAAAGCTTTTTATGTAGTGGACTACTTAACACTGAAATTACGGCCATTTCGTTCTTTCAGATCGAACATACAAAGTTGGTGAAACCCACCCTGGGTTTCACCGACTTACGATTACAGACCGTTCAACGTCAAATATGGCGCCGGTAGCTGTCATTGCATAGAAACTTGTCAAACTTTCCATACATTCAGATTTTAACGAGCACCGCTTACGTTACAGACTGTTTGGTGCTACTTACCCTAAACGTGATAACCTAAATAGAATAACTGATCGCCAAACTACGTTGTGTCATAACGGCGAGTCGCGTCGCGTGGATGCGCAGGCGTCGCAGGCGCGGGCGGCGGCGGGGGCGGTGGGGTTGGGGGGGAGGGGGCGTCACGGCCCGTTAGCGCGGATCCTCGGCGCGTGCACATGTCGCCCCGGCACGCGCCTGCGTTTTTATCATCCTTTTTGCTGTTTTTGTTTTCTCCCTTTGTTCAAATTTTGAATTAAATCGGTTTTTTCGATTCCACATTAATGAAGCTCTGGGTCGGTTGCGATTGCTTTTGTGATTCTTTCTTCAGATAAAAAAGGGGACACACGTTTTTAAATGATTACTAAAACTTATAAGACCCTAGATTGTATACGATCAACATTAATAAGTATAGGTACTAAACACTACTTTCTCACGATCTAGAAGCGAAAGATGAACGTTTTTTACTTGTTTGGACTTTTAATGTGACAAGGTTCGTTAGATTGCATCGCAAAAAGCACACCGTAATACTTTTAAGTGTGAAGGCACTAGATAAGTAAATCAAAATAAAACGCTTGGAGGGTATGTTTCAGCTGCGGGCAAACCGGTACTCGCGGCGCAGGCGCTGTCGCCGCGCGCCATTCCTCGCAGTCAACTTTTATTAATTGGGCAGATGAGAGCCACGGCTACCATGATGAATATTTCTGCCTTATAAGGCCACCAGTTTGCGAAACCTTTTATAGATTCTCAATTAAAAGTGTCTATTATAGTTAATAGGACGCTCGGACATAGTAGTTTATAGAAAAAGGAATATTTGCTTTAAGTACGGGATAAAAAACAGGTAATATAACGGAAAGGACGATTAAGTGGAATAAAATATAGCGTGGGGTGCGGGCGGCAGGTGGCTGCGACCTAGTGCGGCGCCGGCGCTGATCTACTCATGCAGGCTTACAGATCTTAGTCAGTTTTGTACAATAGTTTTCCCGTACTCACAATATGTGTAGGTATGTGTCGTTAGACTATCACCGACAATGCCGCGATGAAACATTCGAGTGGTGCTTTTGTTTATTGAGATTGCACTTGCTGCCCGGTACCTACAACACAATTATACCAACATATTAATTTTATACTTGAACTAAAATTGTTTAAACTCTACTTAATATCTACTAAATCTGATAATCAAGAAATAAACACTAGATCAATCACTTAAGGAATGGGTTGTAGTGTGGTACTTACATATGCAATGTGTGAGCAGTATTTTTGTTCGTAGTTCAAGTACGGAACTGTACTAACATAGACAGGTACAAACAAATTTCCACCACATTCGCAACCGCATCCTTAAGTGTTCATTCTTAGATTCGAACGTAGAAAGTGAATGCATCGTCATCAAGTCGATACGAGAACGTCACTACGCGCACCCTCGGTAGACGCGGACAAGATTCCCGCGACTCGCTCGCGGCATGTGCACCCTTAACGGATTTATGTAAACGTCTGCGGGTCGCGTGCCGCACAGATGCCAGACCCGGTCTGATTTAAATAACCGATTTACCTGTACGGTAAGTTTTCTGAGGAAGATACCGTATCTGAATTAGAATTCCATGACAGCGCATGTAGAATCAGATCAGTGGAAGAGCCCTTGAGGCCTACTTGCTTAAACTTATTTGAGTCTGAACGGTATACCTACACTAAAAGGGTTAAACATATGTGCTTATAACGGGTAAAGACCCATGAACACAAGGCACGTCACGCGCCTACTATTTTAATATCAGTCCAGTTTAATGTCCAGCCGCTTGCGATGCCACCGCATCGCAAGTGTAACCCACTCAAACACCCGCTAAAAAGTCCAAGGATGTTTAAATCTTAATGCTAACGTTATAAAATTTTATCTTCCTTGCAGATACCAAGCCCTATATCTGTGTTTGAAGACATGCGGGTAAACCAGTAAACAGTCATGATTTATACGATCGTATCGCGCAGAAGCGCCATTGGCTTTTATTGCATTATTATAAAATTTATTCTTATTAAAGCTGCCTATATCACAGTGCCTGGTGAAATATAGCCCGTCGATTTCTTTTAAATTGCTTAAGGAATGATTTACTTATAATAAATTAATCACTGCATATTGTATTTGTAATCGAATATCAATAATAAACTTGATTAGAAACCGCTCATTATCAATTAGTTTCAACTCATTGAATTATGAGTAACGGACGATGGCACCAATATGTAGCTTCTTAGATTATAAGTAAAATAAAAAATAAACTCACGTTTAGGTACCTAATATTTTCTAAGTGGAGACATGGGATTGATGGGATAAATAACGTATCTACTGCCTCGGCTCAGCAGGGGGCGGTTATTAAGTACAGGCTGAAAAGGATGATGAATCATTGATGATATTTACCTAGGTCAAAATTATTCATACCTAGTTACCAGTTCAAGTACTGATAAGTACTTTTCATCTCTCATACTCTGAAAGTGGGTCATTTTTAATCTAAATAGCGGGTTGAAAGTGATGCATGTCGCCCAGTTAAAAAGTAATATTTAATTTATCAAAAAAATATTAAGCAATTGCAGAAACCTGTACAGCCACACTTTCATAAAATTGTATAAATTTTTGAAACTTGCTGATTATTATTATGCGTTATTTTTTACCTACTCAAAGAGTAAAACGGGACCCTATTAGGTACTAAGACTCCGCTGTCCGTCCGTCCGTCCGTCCGTCTGTCTGTCACCAGGCTGTATCTCACTGATACCGTAATATTTCCAGCTGAAATTTTCACAGATGATGTATTTCTGTTGCCGTTATAACAACAAATACTAAAAACACAGAATTAAATCGTTTTTTTTATAGATAATGGTACGGAACCTTTCGTGCGCGAGTCCGACTCGCACTTGGCCGGTGTTTATTTCAATTATGTTACTACTATTATTATTATTTGATGACTATTATTGCTATTTGCAGACTTTTGAATAAATTTTAGGCTTTCGTAGATACTTCAATATAACCGCTTCAGAACCGAGACCTAAAGTCATTAAAAAAATTAACAATGGTAGAAACTTATTCAGCCACACTGATATAAATTTGTTTCGATTATATAATGTTGCTTATGGTTAATTTATAACTGTTTTTTTATTAATGCTATGATGTGGTATATATAAATACATTTATTTTAAGTAATGATATTAAATTTAATATGTATATATTTTTTTCAATATAGCCGCTTCAAAAACACGGCCAGGAAATGATCCACACACAAACATTATTAAAAAATCAGTCAAGGGATCCCGCCCAAATGGAACACACACGAACGCTTTTAAGATAAGATAAGATAAGATAAAAATCATTTAATCAAGTAGGATTTTACAATCACTTTTGCATCGTCAAGGTTTATATTGTCATATCTATTCGGTTACACAAACACACATATACATTTGATTAGTTAATATGTCACCTAATTCTAAATAATTTAATGTGGTTATTACATGTCTGTTTCGATACTTATTATTTTTAAAATGGGTTCTACAGATCTGACCGATTTAGAAAATGATTAAACATTTTTGGCTTTCGTTTCCTCGTATTCGAAATGAAAAGTAGAGTGATTAACTCGGGGAAACCCACCATTTCAGCCTCGAACTATTGATATGAAATATCTCGTCGGAAATGGGTGGCTTTCAACCCTCGGTTAACAATCTACTATTACCGCATTTATACATAAGGTACTGTTAAGAAGATTGAAACTATAATTTTATGTAAGATACAAAGTCGTGTACACATCTTTCTTTTATTATGCTTTGACTTGTTGTTTTTAAATAGTGCAACTGTGCTGCCATGTACCAACCCGGTGCTATCAAAAACTCATGTCAATGCGTACATCGATACAATACCATATAAAAATATCCGTAGAATACCTACCATAGAATATTCAAGTTTGTATGCGATTACACCATACCAAAATATATATTTCAAGCTCTAGCTTTCGTTTTTCAAAGCCGGTATACAGTGTGAGTCTTTATAATGTGCACATAGCAAAATGGGAGAAACTACGCCAAATTTTATCGACGAAAAAAAGTGATATTTTTTTTTTGCTATTAAGATTTTTTTATGTTTTTTATTTCGGAACTCCATACTATTGTAAATAAAACGTTACTGCTCTTCAACTACACCGCCTATCGACATGAAACAAAAACAAAAATGATCATTAATAACAGGCTAAGGCACTTAAATGATAATTGTCGAAAAAAAATCACGCCTCTAATTTATTATTACGAGGTTTTTCATAAAATTGTGTTTATTTTACCTACTTTGTTTTCAAAAAAGTAAAATACGTAACTCAATAAAATGTCACATTTACCTCAACCTTTTTTTAATAATTTAATGTTATTCTACACCGTATTAGATTTTTAACAGTAAAATTACCACGTTTATGACTGAGATACAACTTTTGTTGTCAGCAATCATTTTTTCCGTCGATAAAATTGGGCGTAGTTTCTCCCATTTTGCTATGTCCACATTATAAAGACTCACACTGTATAATGTAGGTAAAACTACAGTTTTCAGGTTAACTTAGGGCCACAAACGCTGGGTAAAAAATGTAATAGTATATATATAATTACGAATTCGTGCTATAGGATTGAAGGTCCTAGGGGGAGCAGTTATCCGGAGTCATATGGCGGGCGGGCGGTGCGGCGCGCGTCTACTGAACAGAAACCGTAAAAGATTGCCGAGGGTACCTGCGCAATCGCGCTTGGTGCGCGCATAAAGGTGCATTGTGTCGCGCGCACGTTGCACATGGTAACTCTTCTGCGCTAATTGCGGTCATTCTTGCGCGCACCCATATTGACTGAGCACATGTTGCCGGCTCCGAGGCCGCAGACTGCTGCTATGTTGTGGTTTTCGATTACTGCACGCGTAATTACTACGCACGCTCCGAACAGAAACCTCACATTTACGCTATTATATTATTTTATAACTTTTATTAATCAATATTAACTCGCCATAAAAATAAATCCACGGCAGTTACGAGTTGCGGTAGCCGCCGCGATGTGAATAATCACTAAAGTACTGCTTCGAGGGAGGGTATAAATACTTACTTGACTTTTGATTATTTCATGCTATCAGGAGCGTACACGGGTCTTTGACAATTTAATAGCATATGCGCGCGCACCTGCCATTGCAAAAAGTAGGAGCACGCTTCAGGCAGCATGAGGCGCGGAATTCGTCGCCGCGACCATGCCCTAGCCTATGTTATACGCTATTTATTGGTAATTGATTGGTAAGGTGTATAGCTTCTTTATATCCAGTTTTTATTCTTGACCATACAAAGACCTTTCGCCATTTTAATGTTGGTATTTCATCTTACAGTACCTATTCATTGTTAACCATAAGTTAAAGAATGTAAATATTCCTAAATAATTGATATAATAAGAGGTGTACATAGAGCAAATGATAGTACCGATACTTAGAATGTATCAGCAGAGAGAGTATGTGTGGCGGCAGCTAAACGGTCGAGGAGCATGCGCGAGTGCGCGGACGCAGCGGCGCAGTGAAGATGTCTGCGCGAGTTAAGGCGCGCCCCGCGGCGGTGCTGCGGTCGCCGCGCCGCTCATGTCCGCTTAATGAGTATTTTAACTACTGCAGCTAAATCATACCCCACGTCCTTCATGCTCACAGTACTCTAGCCTTACATGCTACCCGTAATGAGGGGTTTCAAGCGATGGAATAGATTTAACATGAAGCCCGGAGCTTGCCTAAGTGCCTCTTGAGATGAAAATAAAAGATCAGAATGCAGATCGTAAACAGAGACCGTAATCAAGGCTTGGATACGTGGTCTGGGTACAAGTACACAAGTAGCTATGCAATAAAAAAAAAAAATAAGTCTTTGTCGCATGAAGAGATATCAGACGTCGGATATGTGTGTCATCTTGCATTGTGATTCTAATTGATACGCTATACCTATAAGTAGTATATACTTAATTCTGCAATTTGATCATAGACAAAAGTTCCTTGTTGTTGAAATATGCGGTTATCTTAGCCTGATGTGCTCCTACATATGTTGTTACCTTAATTAATTCCTTAGCTTTTGATAATAAGTTTATGTTCATTTTATAACAATCCCGGAAAACAGCTTCAGAATAATACATGAATTTATTGGTGAAACGTTACGTGGGTGATAAGCTGCTTAGTGTAGTGAACCTTATGAATTGTAGAGAAATCCATTTATAGGCCAGTCCGTAGGGGTTCAAAGCACGGGGAGGTACGTTGCAAAAAGTGGTGTAGAAGTTTTTTTTTTTAATATTGTTTACATCTATACAACCGAGCAAATATCAAAAATGGTTACACGAGATATCTTGGGACAACTTTTGGCAGCCACAAATCCTCGAAATCTTGGGACCTTCTTTGGTTTCTTACTCGTAGCTTCTATACGGTGCATCCTAGCGAAAAGTTACTCACTAGGAAATTAAAGAACATGAAATTATGCGTCTAATGAATACCAATACATAACACTTCGGTTCAGCGACGTAGTAGAAAAATATGTCGAAAACGAGGCTTTCCTCAACTTTGTGAGTTATTTCAAGATAGTGGTTTTTAATCTTCTGCGTTTTAGTTTTGAGTTTAACTATAGGTTTTAGCTCCTTAATTGTAGGAATTTACAGAATCAAGAGTTATTTCAGCATTAGTATCATCATAACTGGCGATCGAAGAGCTGGCGGTTTTCTCGTGCAACGCATCAGCATTGCAGTTCAATGAGGAAATACCGCCAGCATACTCGGTACAATGCCTAGAGGGTTTTTTTTTATCTTCGACTATTTTCACTTTATCGTAAAACTTGCTGAGAAACCTTATATTTATTTTAAAAGGCCTATCGATTGATGTGCCACACGTGGACATACGATGTTTTTCTTTTTTTGACTTGCAGTTACATGCATGGAGTGCACCTCAAGAATATTTTTTTGTCATTTCATTATAGAATTATGTAGCGGCTAATAAAATACACCTATCCTCTAAATTTTATTTAAATACACTTTATAGTTTTCGAATAAAATGCCTATGACATACGGACAGACGGGCAGACAGGACGAAACTATAAGGGTTCCGTTTTTGCCATTTTGGCTACGGAACCCTAAAAAGGCCCTCTAGGCATTGCACCGAGTATGCTGGCGGTATTTCCTCATTGAACTGCAAAACTGCAATGCTGATGCGTTGCACGAGAAAACCGCCAGCTCTTCGATTATTACCAGTTATGATGATACTAATGCTGAAATAACGCTCGATTCTGTAAATTCCTATAATTGAGGAGCTAAAACCTATAGTTAAATTCAAACTTGATACCCAGAAGCTTAAAAACTACTAACTTGAAATAACTTACAAAGTTGAGGAAAACCTCGTTTTCGACCATGGTTTTTTACCATGTCGCAATTGTTATGTCATTAGACGTATAATTTTATGTTCTTTAATTTCCTAGTGAGTAACTTTTCGCTAGGATGCACCGTATAGAAGCTACGAGTGAGAAACCAAAAAAATTCTCAAAATTTCGAGGATTTGTGGCTGCTAAAAGTTGTCCCAAGATATGTCGTGTAACCTTTTTTTGATATTTGCTCGGTTGTATCGATGTAAATAATATTAAAAAAAAAACTTCTACACCACCTTTTGCAACAAAGAAATACTCTACGGACTGACCTATTATTAATTTCGAATGAGTAAGACATGTAAAGCATTAATGTATTGCATTTACCTGTTACAATGTTGCCGAGTGAATCTGGCCAAACGTACGCGAGTGAGATCCCTTCAATCTCCAGCACCCGGGGCGCTGCACCTTCGTGAGACACCTCGGGCTGAGTCATGTGTAACTGATACCACTAATTTGTCCTCGGCAAGTAATCGTTCATTTAGTCATTAATAACACTGAAATAAATCGGTTGGAAGAACGGTGCTGCTATGCTTTTTACAACTTGTTTCACCTCACCCCACCGCTCACACCACGCATATCTTGACGCCGGGATTCATAATAGCAACGTGTGATGGGAGTTTTGACTCACACTGGTTCGTGTGAGGTGAGGTGAGACAATGCGTTGTGAATAATACCCCTGGACGCGGGCAGGTGCCGCGGAGGCCGGCCCGGGAGCGCCCGGGCGCCTTGCCTCCAGTTAATTGATTCCAATCTGAAGCAAGACCTATGTATATAATTCACTATGGACACAGTCCACTTTGCTGCATACTTAATAAGCAACATGCGTCTTTTTATTTTATTACGAAAATCAAAAGTATAATCCAGCATTAAAACAACTGTAGCACTAAAACTTTCTTATGATTGATTTTTCTGATGTTATATGCATTTGAAATCTGCACGCGCCGGCACCCCACGAAAAGGCTCTATATTAAACTGGCTTATGCTATGACGTCACAACATAAATTCTCGGCGCGTTTACTATGGAGTAAGTCATTAATTTGCAATTATCTCCACAATATTTGCGTTTAAGTCTATCTATACTTGTCATACAAAATATCATTTCTAATTCAATATTCTGTGTAACTGTTGTTATTTTATCGAAAAAATAATCTTTTTTTTCGTAATTTTAACGTGCAATAGTTTTTTTTTTTCATTTTTTTTCTTCAATATGATATTTCTACGTATATCCGCATCAATTGAGTGCAATTTATTCGAAATTGAAGTCCCATGCAAGTTCCCCATTACTAACAGCTGACCATAATACCCACGTTATGGTAACACTTTGCTTGAACCACAAGTACGAATTACTGGATTGTTAAAATAAAATAGATTTCTAGGTGGTATGTTAGTACTAAAGCCCGACGGAGCTTGCCGTGCAATTACTTTCAGTCTGCTCCGGTAATTACTTAGTCCTTTGTAAGCCGAAGTTTCCTTGGCGCTTTGAGTGATAACCCGGTTAAAATGCGTCACGTGGCACGTCTCTAGGATATTACGAATATATCAATATCACCTTTGTTTCATATCTCTGTCTTTTTAAATTGGAATGACAGGGACATGACGGCTAAAATCAGTAGATTGGGCTACTACTTTTATAGGGGCAGATACAGATGTCAATCAGAATTACGAAGCTTTCCATTCACAACTTACCAAAATCTCCACTTAAAATATTTTTTTGAAAAATCAGCCAGTATGAAACTTAGCTTTGTTCTGTCACGAAAAAACCCGCAAGCAAAAATGCTATCAGTATTTTTATAATAAAAACATGTTTGAGTAGGTACACAAATTTGGAGACTTACTACTTGAATTCAAAAATATATGCATCAGGAAATAACAGCATTTTAATGAAATATTTACGACGTTTAGATAATATTGAATTTCATCTGGCCTATAGAAAGGTTTATTCATTAACTTTTCATTATTTTTTACCGTTGCGGTATTAAATTTAGGTGGATTATTAATTCATATTTAGTCAACTTACCCAACCTATTTTTTGGTGTGAAAATATGGCTGATATAGATATATTGTTGTGTTTTCTTAGAGCGAAACCATATCTTTCTCAGGCTATATATAATTATAAGGAGTAAAAAAGAATACGTTTGCGAAATGAACATAAGTTTATAGTTTATACTTTTTAGTCTTAGTACCTACCTACCATAATGCTGCGCCCTAACAAGGTTTCTGGTGGACATGTACCTATATTTAAGACCTTTTGTAAGCCCACAAAGCAACAAATAAATGAAATATGAATAGGAATCCTTTTGGCGCACTAAATTTAATCAATTTTGGATATTTCTTAACATATATAAAATAAATAAATATAAAAACAATTTTTTCTCTAATCTCTGATAATCTAATTTTTTCTCGTCTCTGATACGCTTCGAATTTTCATTTTCTTACTAGACTCTGATAAACCTACTCGTGAGGATAACTTTTCATTCAAGTATTGATTCTTCTATGGAGCGATAATAATAAAAAACGTAAGGAATTTAAGTACTCACTCCGGTATTTAATTATTTTGATAGTCTAATTAAAAATCATTAAAACAATTATTTAAGTTAAAAGATTAATTAACTAAATAATTAAAGAAACTGGCGTAGTCCATATAAACGCGCAGTACGTTACGCTTGTTGTCGAAAGCTTCTTAATCAGGGAGCCGAGGTGCTTTTTTGCACAAATAACTCGTTTAGGCAAGCGCAACTTACTCCATTCACCGGATTCCGCAGATGGTTTCACGAACATTTCTCGAAGTACGAGTAATGCACTGATTTACTGAACTTATGAATGTAGTTTGTATGTAAATCCTTTATTGCACACGCGACACATAGTAATAGTACAACCGATAGACAAAGTCTATTCATAATTGCTACGAAGTCGTAGGCTTGCTACGTGCGCTACGCCGCCGACGTAGCTAATGAATGAGCGAATGGCATGATTACCGATATAATCCCAATGGATGTGTACTATGTACGCTTAACATAGGTACATTTCATACTTCAGAGGTAACTTGGGTCTGATCCACTAAACATCTTGAATTGAAGTCGGTTATTTTATTGGTCGCTGCGGCCCTCCTTCTGGAGGACACGTTATTATTAATTGCATTGCAGAAGCATAAGAATAAGAATATTTTTCTCCAATATGCTCGGAAATGTCCGCCTTACTGTAGCAAAAATTGTCCGTGAAGTTCCTCTTTACTGCCGAGCGCAAATTTTAAAGTTAAAAGTCATTAATTCATTATTGTACAGTTTCAGCGACCAGGAAACTGTATGAAATTCCATTACTGTATAGTTTTTTTACGGTTTAACCATTTGTTTTGACTTAGACAAATCATTGCAAACAGCCAAATGCTCGTGCGTTTCAAGGCCTAGCAATTTATCACAACAACTTGCTATTGTTAGAATGACAGGAATGTATGGCTGTCTCTTTCCAACTATTGCAAGTTGGTTTTACAAATTGCGCCCGTTTGTAGTGTGCCTAAAATTTTCCTGAGTTTTCTTTTTTTTTTGTCATAGACCAAACTCTTACTTTTGTAAGTGACCGAAGTGACGTTTTTAAAAATATCTCAAATAGCTTGAAACGAAGAAATAAAAATGTTTATCGATATAAAATTCATAACGAACTAAAATGCGTTTAGATTTCAAATTATTTTAAGTATGTAAATTGAAACTGGCACTACGAGTCATGCCGTGTACCTCACCTAAATGCTTAAAAAAAATAAGTTGGGTGCTAACTTGATAGGTTATTGACATACTAGCTGTTTTAAGATTTTTGAAAATATTTTTTGATTTCCTCGTATTTTTGGAGAAAAGCAATATATTTGCCTCGGCGGAAATGGCAATTCGTGGATTCGTCTCTATTGTTAGATTCAGCTTCGCTTCATCCGACAAAATCAACTTATCCATGAATTGCAATTTCCAGGCCTCTGCAATAATGTACTATTATTTGTAGAAAATGGGTGTACATTTTCAGCCTGAGGCACAGACATACAAATATATAGTATCTTACAGCTAAATACCTACTTACGATTAAACTTTTAACATTATTGATGTAGATCACGGGTCTACAATAATGACCCGAATTGCCATAATACATTTTGTCCCTAATAGCTTCATTATCTACTTCAAATTATTATGTAAATTCGAACCGATTATAAGCGTGTCACCGGCTTACATGTAACGCGCTAGCACAAGTGAGAGCGTATCAAGCTATACGATGCCAAACTAAATTCAAAATCTCAATATAATTGATACATTAGGTCAAAGGTGGGGTAAAAAGAAGAAAAACGATTTAAATTCTACTAATGACATAATTGTCAATGTAATTTTTCCCAGATATGGGCGATTACCTTATGAGCACATCGTATGTGTTTCCGAAACTGCACCCTGCGGGCCCCTAAGACGGTTGCGTTCGACCGCGGCGGGCGCCGAAGCCCCGATTTAATTGCGCCCATTAATCCGCGACCGACCGCTTCCTCTGCGCAAGCGCATCCTTTTTATAGCCGATTTTACAGTAAGCATTATTATAATAACTGAAAATTACCACAGGACGATGACTGACCTTGAGCTTCCTGAGCGGTTTCAATTAAAAAACTTATAATTATTGAAACCTTTTCATCGGATATCTGATGAGTATTTACTGGCCATCGTAGACGAATCATTAAGTACTATTACGGTATTTTAATGAATATAAACTTCTAATTAGCAAGATGTGCAAGTTGTTCTATTTCATGATTACACCAGCGCGGTTGGGGTTGACAGTTTAACTACGTTAATTAACTAGAGCGATTAAAATCAAGAAAAAAATGTAATCAAAGGGCGAGTGTGCGGCAAAGTAGCACTTTCCATACAAGTACGTAGGCAGGCGGGGTAGCTGCGTGCGATTCTTTTAGGTTTAAATATATACTGTGTTTATAAATTTAATAACATCACATCAGTCATGTTACGGTCAAACTGTGTTAATTTGAAGTTGTGCAATGATACCATTATAAGACGTTATTTTGTTTTTAAATGCTCAAGAATTTTTTTTAATTTGTTATATACCTATGAATAAATTTTAGCTTTTTATCGGTGAATAGGAGATCTATTACGTACCTACATGGATTAAATCATACCTTGTGGAATGGTCAGTGTAGGCATACACCTCATATTTTTTATATGGCAGGAGAAACTATCACTGTTATTTTTTTACTTTTACATAGTGACATTTTTTTCTTTACTTAATTAAAAAGAATCACTTTGAAGAGCCTTAAAATAAATCCAGAGACTATAACAGTCATATGTTCCATATTAACGGTCAGTGTAGACATAAACATATTTTTTTTTATCAGGCAGGAGAAACTACCTATCACTGTTATTTTTTTTACTTTTACATAGTGACATTTTTTTCTTTACTTAATTAAAAAGAATCACTTTGAAGAGCCTTAAAATAAATCCAGAGACGATATCAGTCATATGTTCCATATTAACGTATATGCATACTAACGATAAAGCATAGGTTATGCGATGCGTGTGCCGGCACGCGCCTTATAATTACCGCAAAAGGTCGCGCGCGCACATTGCGCCGCGCCGCCTGCGCCCGCGCGCCCGTGCCCTCGCCCGGCTTCAATGACATTTGATTCGCGCACCATTCAGGTACCGTTAATCGAATACTAATTAATCAATATAATTGAGTTTTTTTACACCAATGCCTTTCACCACTACCTGCAACGAATATGCTATAAAATGTACGATGTCTGGTAATAGTGAATTAAAGATGTTATAAGATGTTCTGAATGAATATAATCTACGGTGACCACTGTAAAGATCATTTTTCATCGCAACTGCGATAAAATAACTTAATTACACCATTCAGGTCATTAGTTCATCAGTATTCACTGAAGCTTCTTTATTTGCATGTCGCAGGCATACCTATATCTTAAGCCCACTTATAATTTCAACTATTTTCATCCTTTGGTAGCAATTGGCTACAAAAAATACCGGTTGACTTTTGTAATCACCATATCAAGAATGCGCGAGTATTTGTGGAATCTTTGAGAACCAATTACTTAGACCGCTGCGTCTCTATGTGAACTAAAACAAGTCTCCTGTCACCGGCGAGTGTGTACTGGCCTTATCTTATAGCAGCTAGCAGCCGTTTAACGACTTAAACGACTACATACAATGTAACCTCACAGTCGCAGAAACATGGTTTTAGCGGTGTCATTACGTTTTTTTATGTTAGGCAGGAATGTTTTTTCGTTTTTAAATCAGTTTCTATAGTTGGTATTTAAATATCTTATTGGTTTTACCATGGTAACGGGTAGGTAGTGTAGGTACCATGTGAGATAGGATTGAGTGGGAAGGTATACATGATACAAACACACGATCTGTACACAGGAACAATAGAACTATTAACGACACTGTTTGTGAATTTACAACTAACATTAGTTGTATTTATAGCGATAGAAAACCCTATTTAGGATGGATAAAATTCGAGGCTAAGCTGTAAGATAATTGATAATAGGTACAAGTAAACTTAGAAGTTGTACTTATAGAAACGCATCTTAGCTTAGCTCTGGTCCTATCATGAACCTCTACATTGTACGGAGAAACAAGACAAGTGCGTACCTAAGTAGTTGTCATCATCATATCAGCCGAAAGACGTCCACTGCTGGACATAGGCCTCCCCCAAAGAGTGCCAAAATGACCGGTCCTGCGCCACCGCAACAGTAGTTGTCATATTCTTCTAAATAGGTAGTTAATTTGACTTGCATTCCGCTGGCAGAAAAAATAAATCAGTAGTATGTAGACACATTTTACTCACAATCTCTAATTATGTTATAGTTAAATGGTGTGTTATATGTGGGCCTACAATAATTTCTGTGCACGTGTTTATTCATATTACTTTGTCGGGCGAAGGTTCCCAAGTCACGCGATGCAGTATTTAAATAAAATGCATCAAAAGGCAGTTATTTTTTAAAACGTTCTCATTTACCAGCCCCGGGAATGGAGTCAAAGTAAGCAAGCAAATCGCCCTAAAGTATTCGTAAGTTATGCAGAATAACATGTGTAAAGTAGGTACCTACACGTTAGTAGTCTGCATAGTTCGTTCAAAGCAGTAAGGTAAACGTCCTAGTATTCGATTTGCACGGTGTATGGCGGGGGCACTTTAAGTCAAAGCAATATGGGTTACATTCGAACTAAGAGGATTTATCTACATATTCGTATTTAAACCACATAAAAAAATCGTTTAATTTCAGACTAGGTATACTTAATTACTAGTGTTACAGTCCCCCGCGGCTATGAAGTCAATCCTGACACATTGCGCAACTATGAAGTTTCTGAATAATGACAATGTCAACCATAGGAAAAAAATACACATTCAACCCTAGAGGCATGTCTCAGGATTGACTTCATAGCCGCGGAGGACTATAGTTATGTCAAAACCAGGACACTCATGTGCACGAGGTCGAGTCGGTACTCTATTAAGTCATGTCACTTTGACATAAAGTGCCCATGGCACACAGTAGTGCAACGTCGAGTAGGATGTTAACCTTACCAAGAAGACCACATAATATTTATAAAAGCCCAAAATACGATCCTGCACGTCCCCACATTAAATAGCTTTTATACTTACTTTAGTTACGCCAAGTTACGCTAATTAAAGTTTATTCTTAAAGTACTTTTTTATTGGTATTTTCGATTTTTTACAAAGTTGCGTTCGGCGCTTGAGGTCACAAACTTGGATTTGACGCAAACTACCCCGTACTTTCAGACGACAAGGTAATTGGATTAATGTAGGATTCTAGAATAAAACTTCGTAGAATACCTAACGTTTAAAAAAATACCTAAAGCGTATTTTTCCTGGAGTATCTATTAACAGTGTATGAAGTTGTTACACTAAACATCACAATTTTGCTGACTCGGCAAGATATTCGCGTAACGGAAGAATAAAACCTAGCTAGTATAAAGTACCTACTACTAAAATATTATATCAACATCGCTAGAAAACACAAATGTATATATATTTGTTTACGTCATACCTGGCCATAAAGTAGGAATTACCGCACGCTATGCGTGCGGAAAACCCCACTTCCTGGCCAGATATAGACGTGAAATTTTGTACTTACCACGGGCGGTAATAAAGAAAGCCTCAGAGCGCATATTTATCGCCCTTGCCTTCGGCTCGGGCGTCAAATACCTGCGATCTGAGACATTCTTTGTTTAACCGCCCTAGGTAAGTAATGTACTATTTCAACACATTTGCTCGTAACGTGCCTCTTATTGTGCCGCTTTTGGGCTCATAATCCTGGGTATTAAACACGCGTGTTTAATAACATTACGACACTCGTGTAGTTATGTTTATATCCCGATTAAGACACGTTGGCACCTTGCAGCAAGGTGTTTGTATGGACTCGGCGCATTCTTAAATTAACCGGGTTATACAGGTTTGTTTTTAATTCTCGGCAAATGGATTCTTACTCGACTAAACAAATTAAATCCTTCTTGTGGATTAATTGATCATTTCTTGTTGTATATGCTATAGAAACGTTTCATTTAGTAAAACTATTTACTTTTGATAACATCTTACATGAATTTATATTGAATATTTATTTTATTTTGTATTGGCTGTTTAGCCTCGCTGCGGGCGCACTGCGCGAACTTCACGAAAAAAATAGTTTCGCGCCATTATAGGTAATTTTACAAATATTTGTAAACATTGATGATGCGTGTTTGGTTATTGTTAAAAATGTTGACTCGTAGTGAATAGAAAAGTGATAAATAGATTTGACGCCTCTGTACATTCTTGGAGATGTACAAATACGTGAGTAAAAACCTGTTGTCATCAATAACTAAAGGAAACAACTTAGGAGCCTGTAACATGTTAATTTTATGAAAAGGATTTTTTCCTCGCAAATGTGTTGAAAAACGTCGTATGACACGCGTGAGCTTTGATAATTACATCCTCGGCTCTATTATCACGCTCACCTGCGGTTCGCGTGACAATTCCGCCTCTGATGTAATGATCAACATACCTCACTTGTATCATAATGTACTATTAACGAATTTCATTTAATCTAGGTACTTACCGCGGTAGATGAATCGAATGCTCATGTGAAATGTAGATAGGTAACTTTTAATGTAATTAATTGAATAGCACGTATTCTTTCGCTATTCCGTCTAAGAATGAGCTGCAAGTATACCTAATGGAAAGTAAAAATACGTAGGTAACTAGGTACATATCTCTACGAGTATAAGACCTACACGAGCGGAAGCAGTGCGCGTGCGTGCTGCAGCGGAATAGCGGAAGAATACTTATTGTTCTACTGAAATACAATAATATTCTATAATTATATTCA
Source organism: Epinotia brunnichana (assembly GCA_963854355.1). Taxonomy (NCBI): domain Eukaryota; kingdom Metazoa; phylum Arthropoda; class Insecta; order Lepidoptera; family Tortricidae; genus Epinotia; species Epinotia brunnichana. Next base: position 13,866,799 of record OY977939.1, on the reverse strand, counting down.
AGCTCATTAACGAAGCACTCACTTTGTTTTTTGTATTAGACATATTCATTAAACGTGAGAACATTACGTTTTTATTTTAACATGGACGGCGTTGTTTAACCCGTTCTGAGTCGTAATCTTTAAGGGAGGCGACGGCATGTACAGAGGCATTAATAGTCGTATAAAGTGCGTTTATTGGCCACCTAAAGCAGATGTGGCGGGCGCCGATCTCAGCGGGTCGGGTGGGTTGTCACAATCATAACCAGATGAAATTCACGGTCACTGGGCGCGTAATTGTAGTTCTGCTGTCCCTCCACTTGTAGGGCTGCCCAACGCGTGAACCAAGTTTCATGTTAGGTATACCATATTTTCTATTAAGGTGCACCAAGGAAAGCCCGGCTCCTAAGATCACCTTTAAAAACTCGCAGATTATGGTTTTCCAGACTACTTACTTAAAATTTCGTGAGCACATGAGCTGCTATTTAAAAAAAAACAGTTCGCTGTGTCGTGTTAAAATATTGTCAGTTTTATTATTTTCCAACCTTTACATGTCATCCCAAATTGAAAAATAAATTAGATTACCAAGATATCCGTCTTTGATTGAAACGCCTAAGACCCGTGTCTGCCTGCCGCTGCGACAAAAAAAATTAATTAACAATCCAATTGTAAAAATAAAGTTCTAAAAGTATTCATTACAGTCACTAGAATGTTAATTGCATAAAACTTTCGCGAAATATCAGTCTAGTTCAGTCAGTTTGATTCGAAGAGATTAGAGAAGTGTGCTCATACGGTTCATGCAGCACGCGGAAAGTTTAGCCGCAAGTATTCCACGTTCAGGTACAAATCTACTTCTTATCAGCACAATAACGCAAAATGGAAAGCCTAGACAGCGATGGATTCCAAATATTTACGAAGCATCAGTTATAAGAAGAACTTAGGTTTAGTTATTTGTGTCACAAGGGAGTAAAATAGTATACCTCTATTTACGGCGAGGGCGGTGTATTGAATCCTGAACGCAGCGAGGGATGCTACAATAGAATCCTGACTAATCCTGAGCGTAGCGAGGGATTCTAACGTAGGATCCTGAGCGTAGTGAGGGATTCAAGTGTTAACGCCCAAGACAAAAATAATTTTGCTCCTGAGTGACACATGTAACTTTTCACACCGACTATGAGGAAAACATTTGCAAAAAAAACAACAAAAAATAACAAAAAAAAGAACAAAAAAAATAAAAAACAACAAAAATACAAAAAAAAAACAAAACAAAACCAAAACAAACAAAATCAAAAAAAAAAACCAAACAAAAAAAAATTAACGAAACAAAAAAAGAAAATAACAAAAAAAAAATACAAAGAATACAAAAAAAAACAGAAAAACGAAAGAAATACCAAAAAGACGAACAAAAATACACAAAAAGAAAAAAACCAAAACAAACAACAAAAACAAAAAATAACAAAAAAAAATGAAAAAAAAACAAACAAAACTAAAAAGCAAAAAAAAACCAACAAATAAAAAAAAAAAACCGCAAAAAAAATCAAACAAAAACAACAAAAAAATACAAAAAAAAAGAAAATAAGGAACAAAAAAAAAAAAACAACAAATAAAAACAAAAACAAACGAAAAAAAAAACAAATAAAAAAAAGAAGGAAACCAAAACTTACTTTTCTGAATGAGAGGTGTGAAATAGTACATTGTTGTAGAGGCTAGAAAGTAAGCAATAGATGGACGAGTTAGTTCGAGGGCCGACGCGTAGCGGAGACCCTCGAAAGTACGAGTCCATCTATTGTACTTTCGGCCGAGGCTTAACATAGTGCTTTTCACGTCTACTGCGAGGAAATTGCAAATAATCATAATTTTAAATCAAAATTAAGTTCCTAATTGAAGATCATAATACTAATAAAAAAACAAAAGAAGCACGGCACCGCTCGCCGGCGCGGCGGCGCCGCTCCTCCCGCTCGACGCCCTGTGATTGGTCGAAGAGCTGTTCAAACTGAACAACCACACAATGACCAACCACTCAAAAATAATCGACCAATAGCAGAGTAGAAAGTAAAAAAGGCCGCTAAACACTACATTTTACATTGCAAATCTACATTGTTTGACTGTTTTTGAATTGTACTACTAAGAACTACTTAATTTCTACTCTCATTTCAATCCATTTTTAGGGTTCCGTAGCCAAATGGCAAAAAAAGGAACCCTTATAGATTCATGTCCGTCCGTCTGTCTGTCTGTCTGTCCGTCCGTATGTCACAGCCACTTTTTTCCGAAACTTTAAGAGCTACTGTTGAAACTTGGTAAGTAGATGTATTCTGTGAAACGCATTAAGATTTTCACTCTAAAATCGAAAAAAAACATTAAGTTTTAGGGGTCCCCATACTCAGAACTGAAACTCAAAAAAAAATTTTTCATCAAACCCATACGTGTGGGGTATTTATGGATAGGTCTTAAAAAATTATATTGAGGTTTCTAACATAATTTTTTTCTAAACTGAATAATTTGCGCGAGAGACACTTCCAAAGTGGTAAAATGTGTGTTCCCCCCCCCCCCCCCCTTTAACTTCTAAAATAAGAGAATGATAAAACTAACCATGTAAACTTCCACCGAAAATTGGTTTGAACGAGATCTAATAAGTAGTTTTTTTTTAATACGTCATAAATCGTAAACCGCAATTTATTTCACGGGACCCTTCATGTGCGAGTCCGACTCGCACTTGGCCGCTTTTTGGCCATATTTTCGAGCAGTGGCGTGAAAACGTTATTTACCGGTCTCTGGCAAGAAATAAGAAGACTTATAGAGAACAACGAGAAGAAAATAAAAGATAGAACAATTGAAACGTTAAAACAAGAAAAAGTTCGCCGTCAATCTCAACTTATGGAAATGGAAACAACGCGGGAACAAATTCGTAACTTATCAGAACAACCTCGACCAGCCCCGCTATTCTGTAACTTGTTTTAAGTTCACCTCAACGCTCACCCACAAATATATATCTTGACGCCGCGTTTCGTAGTAATTAACCGTAGGTAGAGGTCTAGTTTCGTCGTGACGGGTAGAACGTAGAGGTAGAACTGCATTAGCTAACTGGTCTGATAATTATAACTTTAGTCAACGCGTCTACTTATGAGACTTAGGGGTCCGGCTTCCAGCTGGAATGCTGTGGTAGGGTAAACAATTGAATCATGGCCAGAATAGGACATTTTAATTTTAAAGGGCATGTTAGGGCAAAAGAGATAGCATATTGAATAGATAAATGTGAAAGAGTAGTATTAGAAGTATTAGAGGGAGACAGTAACAGACACAAGGAAAGGAGATTGAGAAATAAATGATACTTAACTATTTACAAGATGTCGTCTTTCATTGAAACGCCTTTACATTTTATGAAATCAATTTATTTAAAAAGTGTATTTTACGACTAGTTCTAGACGATAGTAATGTTTAATTAAAAACGATGATTTTAATTAATTTATAACGGGCCTTATTAGGCGACCTGCACGGGTATCACAAGACGGCCGCGACTTACTCTCGAGCTCTCTCGCACTATCCGTATCTCTCTAATTAGACAACTTGGAAAGAGACGGATAGTGCGAGAGAGCTCGAGAGTATGTCGCGGCCGTCTTGTGAAAGCTTGTGGTGCCTAAGATGGCCCACTAAGTGTTGGGTTTAGGGTACAAAGGAAACAGTAGTATCTGGTGTATTCAGGATTAGGACAAGCTCCAAGGAGAATATAAGATTGACTAAGCTTGTTGACATAAACAGCTACCATAGAGTAAGTAAGTATTGCGTTTACGGAGTATCCAACACTGGCCCTTAAACCAATACCATCTTATAAACACAAAATTTAAAACTATACACCGGAGCCTCCTCCATCGTATGCACCAGTGTGCATTACATTTACACTGCAAGTAAATAAACAAAATATACTAAACATGTATTGTGCTGACCCTACTTCGATGTAACTTTATAAAGAATTTATAAACAAGGTTCAGTATTTTTAATTGTATGACCAATAACAAGACTTATCAAACAATTAAAACATATACCTAACTATCACAACAACATCAGCTGTTTGACAAAATTATAGTGCTTAACTTTACACAATGGTTTTGTCAATATGTCAGCCACCATATCGTTTGTACATAGATACTTAACAGCAATAGTATTGTTACTTACTAGTTGCTTGATAAAATGATGCCTAATATCAATATGTTTGGTTCTAGCATGATGTAAAGAGTTTTTACACAATTTTTGTGCTGACTGGTTGTCATTATAAATTGTTGGAACAACATCTCTTTTAGTAATTTCTTTTAGAAATGCACACATAAATAAGCCTACATGAATCAGATAACGAAACATATTCAGCTTCAGTAGAACTAAGACTCACTGTCTTTTGTTTGCGACTTTCCCAAGAGACCACTGACTCGCCTATTTTAAAAACATAGCCAGTGTACGATCTACGGTCTACATCGTCACTACCCCAATCAGCATCTGCATATGCAGTGACATTTAGCTTGCTCTTTCTAAACGTTAAACAAAGATTCAGAGTACCTTTCAAGTAGCGTAGGACTCTCTTAGCTGATTTCCAGTGAACCTCTGTAAAAGACTCGTTAAATTGGCTTAGATAACTAACCGCATAGGAGATATCGGGTCGAGTGCAAATAGCAATATAATTCAGTGAACCAACGAGACCTCTATAATCGTAAGTATCGTCCCTTTGACTACCTCTTAATAACTTCAATCCCACCTCCATGGGTGTAGGGGAAGACTTACATTCTTCCATTTTATATTTCTTCAGTACCGACGTTATATAAATCGATTGATCGAGAGTAATTTTGTTTTCATCTCTACACAATCTCATACCTAACACGTGATGAGCTGGCCCTAAATCTGTCATGTCAAATTCTTTCATTAATTTTACTTTTATATCCAGCTTTTCACGATTATCGCCAGTTGAAAACAATATTATATCATCGACGTACAGCGCTATAATGATGAGCGACTTCTCATGCCACCTATAGTAAACACATGGTTCAGATGATGACTTGTTGAAGCACAACTTTTCACATAAGACATGATCAATCTTCTCGTACCAGGCCTTAGAGGCCTGCTTCAACCCATAAACTGCTTTATTTAATTTGTAGACCTTGTCTTCTTGGCCTTTTACTTTAAAGCCTTCCGGTTGCTCCATGTACACAGTTTCCTTTAGGTCACCGTTGAGAAAAGCTGTTTTCACATCAAGATGTTCGATTTGCATACCATACTCCACCGCTAGGGCTAACAGAGTACGTATAGTTGAGTATCTGACAACTGGGGAAAAAGTCTCCTCGTAGTCTATGCCATACTGCTGTGTATAGCCTTTAGCCACCAGGCGTGCTCTATACTTCAATAGTTCGCCGTTGAGACCACGTTTGACTTTGAATACCCATTTACATTTGACAGGTTTTTGCGACTTCTGTCGGTCTGTCAATGTCCAACACTTGTTTTTGATAAACGAGTTGTACTCACAAGTCATTGCTTCTCTCCAATTGTCTGCATCTGGACCGTTTAGTGCTTCTTGTACACTCTGCGGCGAATCTGCATCAGATGATCCCGCCAACAAGCTCGACAGCAGCAAAGTGTTCGATGAACTGTCATATTCCGACGGACTTGTACTCTCCTCCTCTGGAATATACGTTTCATCGGACGGATCACTATGCTCACTCGAGCTGTCAGAATCATCTGTTGCGGTTGTACTCTCTCTCTGAGTAGTTTGTACCAAAGTAGTATCATCAGAAGTACCGCTCACAACAGGTGTTTCTGTATGCACAGGAATACGGTTAGATAGAGGAGTCTGAGCATTCGTATTTACATGAATATAACTTTGTGTAAATACATGATCAGACTCATTGTTATTATCATCATTTGATACTTTCTCAATGAATTTGTTTTCCAGAAATGTGACTTCTCGGGCTTTGATACATTTTGTTGGAACCTCAGGGTCTATTAGTCTATAGCCTTTGGTTTCCTCACAATAACCAAAAAATATGTACTTTTTGCATTTTGAATCTAGTTTTGAACATTTAGGATTCAAAACATAGGCCACAGAACCAAAGATACGCAAGTGATCTACAGATACCTTTTTGCCACTCCATTTTTCTTCAGGAGTGCTTCCCAAAACCGCCTTGGTAGGACAACGATTCTTTATGTAGACAGCTGTGTTAACTGCTTCAGCCCAAAATTCGTTGCCCAGACCGGCGTCCTGCAGCATGCATCTGGCAGCCTCCATGACACTCCGGTTTCCTCGTTCAACCACTCCGTTCTGGCTTGGAGTGCCTGGAACAGTGGTCTGGTGCCGGATGCCATTATTCTTGAGATAAGCCTGAAACACAGAACTGGTATACTCTCCACCATTGTCACTGCGAAGGATTTTGATCCTTTTATCCGTCTGGTTCTCCACTGAAGCCTTAAATTCTTTGAATTTATCAAAGACTTCACTCTTTTTCGTTAGGAAGTACACGAAAGTTCTCCGAGTGTAATCATCAATGAACAATAGAAAATACCTACCGCCACTGAAGGAGGAACAGGGCAGTGGACCACATACATCTGTATGTACTAGCCTCAAAATTTCCTTAGCTCTATTGCAAGACTTCTTAGGAAAAGGTAACCTACTTGTCTTCCCTTGAGTGCATGCAATACATGATTCAAATTTAGAATTATCATATGAAATTCCTGAAACCATACCTTGCTTAAGAAGTTCCATGCTCCTTCGGTTGAGATGTGCTAATCTCCGATGCCAAACCTTATCCATTTCCATGTTGACAGTACTACCAGAGGTCTCGGGTTTCACTGCTACATTTGCAGCTTTTTCAGCACCTTGCCAGGCTGTGTCCAGAATGAAAGCACCATTTTTAATGTAGCTGTGGCCGCTACTATCTCGTTGTCTAGTATTTGACAACTATTGCTTTCGAACACTACCTGAAACCCCTTCTTTACTAAAGAACTAACTGACAGTAAATTTGCTGTTAAATTAGGCACGTAATAAACGTCACTTATTGTCTTTACGATCCCATTCCGCAGTTTCACTTGAACAGTTCCTCTTCCAGCTGTAAACATCCTGTCCCCATTAGCCACTGTCACAGGCAACGGTGTCTCCTCTATAAAGTCCTGCATTATCTGCTTGCTATCATATGGCACATGCTATTTGTTGCACCACTATCAAGGTACCAAAAATCACTTTGCACATTCACTGACAAAGCCGTAAGAAGCGCCTTTGATGACTCCGGACTTGAATTTCCCTTTTGAGCCTTCTTTTTGTTCCATTTAGGACAATCCTTCTTGAAATGGCCTGTCTTCTTGCATCCATAGCATTTCGGTAGCTTGTGTGTAGCTGCAAGAGCTGTGACATTTTCCTGTTTGTCTTCCCGACGAAGCTTTTCTTGCATTAATTTATTTGCGACAACTTCACTTGAAAACTTTAAATTGGAGTGTTCAATCGCCATAATTAATGGATCGTAGTCCTCGGGTAAACCGCTGAGCATAATAACTGCGACAAAATCGTCGTCCAGTCCAGCTTTGATGTCACTCAATTGCTGTGCAAGGTCTCTTATTTTATTTACATAGCATTCCATGCTTTCACATTCAGCGAGTTTAGTGCTGAACAAGCTTCGTAATAATCCTAGTCGCCGGCATAAACCAGTATCTTCATACGCTTTTTGAAGATTATTCCAGGCCATGTTAGCTGATGAAGCATTTCGGACGTGAACAAAAGCAGAAGGATGGACTGACAACGCAATTCGGGCGAGCGCATTTTGTACTTTTTTGACATCTTCTGGAATTTTCTTGTCGACTTCTTTTTCAACGTAATCCCAAAGGTCTTCATGGATTAACACCATTCTCATCATGAACTTCCACGAATTGTAATTTTCAATCCCTTGCAGCTTTTCCATTACTAATGAATTCGTCCCAGCCATTTTTTCACGTACCGGTGACCGACGCCGTCTTGTTTCACTTTTTTCCTAAAAGATCGCGAGGCCCGAAAGATATTACTAAATTTCGAATTTACGCGTGCTGGGCCATAACCTGTTGGGTTTAGGGTACAAAGGAAACAGTAGTTGCGGCGTTATCTGGTGTATTCAGGATTAGGACAAGCTCCAAGGAGAATATAAGATTGACTAAGCTTGTTGACATAAACAGCTACTACTACTTATGAGACTTAGGGGTCCGGCTTCCAGCTGGAATGCTGTGGTAGGGTAAACAATTGAATCATGGCCAGAATAGGACATTTTAATTTTAAAGGGCATGTTAGGGCAAAAGAGATAGCATATTGAATAGACAAATGTGAAAGAGTAGTGTTAGAAGTATTAGAGGGAGACAGTCAAAATACATTGCTATGTGAAAGGCAAGGACAAGGCAAGGAGATTGAGAAATAAATGATACTTAACTATTTACAAGATGTCGTCTTTCATTGAAACGCCTTTACATTTTATGAAATCAATCTATTTAAAAAGTGTATTTTACGACTAGTTCTAGACGATAGTAATGTTTAATTAAAAACGATGATTTTAATTAATTTATAACGGGCCTTATTAGGCGACCTGCACGGGTATCACAAGACGGCCGCGACTTACTCTCGAGCTCTCTCGCACTATCCGTATCTCTCTAATTAGACCACTTGGAAAGAGACGGATAGTGCGAGAGAGCTCGAGAGTATGTCGCGGCCGTCTTGTGATAGCTTGTGGTGCCTAAGATGGCCCACTAAGTAGCAACAATTTTTTTTTTAGGTTTTTTTCTGTTATAATTATCGCAAATAACATTATTTTTTATTTATTTTGTTTGTTATACAAATCATGTATGTAATGTCTTTTCTTTATTAACCGTATTATAGTTAGTTATTTTAGTATTATAGTTAGTTATTTTACAAGGCTTTGAAATTAAGCTGGTCCTTATTAGGCGACGGTACAAGTACATTACTACTTAACACAAACATCGACATCGTTGCCTACATTATATTAAAATTATGATGATGATGATGATGGCGATGCCTGTCCGATTTTAGTCATGCTGAATGTGTGTAGATACTGGAATGGACAGGAACGATGAAGCTTTACGTTTATTGTAGAATCGTTTCTCCCTCTCTGACTTGAATGGTGCATAACGCAATACGTACGTACGCACGTACTTAAAAAAAAATCATAGGTACCTTATGATATTCCATGGTAAATGTTATTTTTAAATGCCAATTGAAAATTTGGTGCACTGTATCAGTGAGAACTATATTAAGCTCTTTTCAGAAATAGTAGTTAATAGTAGGTAATTGCAATACATGATAAATACTACACGCTTACAAACCTAAGTATCTATTGGACTGGATGTAGTAGTTGGTTCAGAAAAGATATTTTATCTGTCGCGCGCTCTTTAGGCATGGGCATGGGGCTTGTGGACGCGAGCGAATGCAATAAATACCAAAGCGAATTGAGTTAAATACGTTCAATATACATGAAAATTTCAGCCGAGAGAAGGATAGACAAGTCGCGAAGCAGCCCTGGCGGGCGCGTTGACACGTAATTGCAATCGACCGCCGGTAATCAACCGGCTCCGGCGTTTATCGGAAACATCTTTATTAAATTTATTGAGTCTCCGTCGTTATTCGAAATAGGCTAAGAATGTCTCCTAAAAAATCTTAAGGTGTTTCCATGTAAGTATAAAGAACGTCTGTGACTTGATAAAGAATCCTGATGATCCTGTCTGGACTTGAAAATAAACTTCGTTACGCACGTACCTAATATATCGATATATGTTCCTTAACTGACTTTTATAAAGGGTGTGTAACGATGCCTATAAAAATATTTGAAATAATACTAGTCGCAATAACACTCATTTCATATAATTCTTGAGTCAATATATAACAATTAATATATTTACATTTTATATAATTATCATTTATTTGTGTGATGAGCACGAATATTTGTTCCTGAGTCATGGTTGTTTTCTAAGTATTTAAGTATTTATTTATCTATATAAGTATCTATATCGTCGTCTAGTACCCATAGTACAAGCATTGCTTAGTTTGGGACTAGGTCGATTTGTGTAAGACTGTCCCCAAAATATTTATTTATTTATTTATTTATTTTATAGAACGATTATATGATGTAATAACATTGAATATAACCTATAATGAACATATGATATAATGTTAATTTCTTTAAATTAATGTACATTTAGTACTGATAATATTTTTTTGGTAGACTCTAAGGCAGGTCGGTGTAGGTACGACGACGAGCGAAGCGAGGAGGATTGTTATGAGGAAACGTGACCCTGCAACGTGCGAGCCGAGCGAGCGAAGCGAGCGTGCCGCGGCAGCGGCCGGCGAAGCGCCAGAACCGAGCACTTTTTATACTACTTGGTAATTATGTTATATAGCCTGTATATAAAATAAGAATTATACCATATTATGGTAATAATAAATAAATGTCAGGTATACCAGACGATAGTTATACAAAATAACCATATATATTTTGAAATTATACCAAACGTTTATTATATAAAATGAGTGATTATATACTTTGAAATTATATCAAATGTTTATTATACTGAATGAAAATATATGATTTATTTTTAAAATACCCATCATTACATACCCTTTTATAAAATGTAATTTCAGATTTTTTTTTCTAGTTGTCGCTGACTTTACAGTTTATAAAACGCACATTAGAAAGTGAGATCACGTTCAAACCCTCGCAAATCGACAGGTGACGATGAACACAGCAATTTATTTGCGCCTAAGCTATAAATTCGTCCAAGTCGCATCCGAACTAAGCATATTTTTCACAAAATTACAAGCTTCATGCGGTGTAATCGCCGTGATGCATTCGCGGCTATAAATAAAACGTTTGCGGTGCAAGCGCGTTGAATCGAATCCGACGATGGCTGGAACTCGTCCGAGGTGCACCTGCGACAATTTTTATAGTATAAATTTGCATTAATTCATTTAGGCCTGTTTTCATCGCGACGGCGTATAAATGGGTTAGCCGGTAAGTGGTGGCTCTAGTCGACGCCGGGCGCGGGGTAGGGGGCGACGGGAGGGGGTAATTGACAGAGTGTGCGCGGGAGTCGCATCGCGAATATCGCGACAGCCTGTTATAACTTCCCGCTTTACGAGAATTAAGATTATAGATAGTTTAGCGGGACTACTACCGGCGCGGCAGTATACCTATACTAAATATTATTCATAGCATACCTACTGATAGAGCATCGTTTAACGGTTTGTTCTACTATGGAAAAATAATTTTGTTAATAGATGAACCAAATTTTAAGACAAAATGTTGCTGTGAATTGGGCCTGAATCAAAATCGTTTATTTGAGACAAAAATATACAACAACAGCATAATTAAGAGAACGTTAAAAAGAATATGTGGCCTGTAATTCAATTCCATTATTGATTACGTTTGAGCACTGATAAATAGATTAATAAAAATATATTGAATAATTACGACGTGACCGGAATTGACAGTAAGATGTATAAATTTAATCGCAGCACCATAAGTGTGGGTTACACTTTACACGTTACATCAACTAAAAACGAACGTATAGATACGTTAATATCTTTCTCTATTTTGTTTTCATATGGTACAGTCTATTAACCCCTCGTATGCGGATGTCAAAATTGTCCAATCAAATGGTGCCTTGAGATCTAAAATAATAGGTGAAATCTTTGGCACGGATCCGTATCCGAAAAAATATGCCATATAAAAACGTTAAACTTCGAATAAATATTTACATCGGACATTTTAATATACAGACATTATTTATTCGACAATTCGCTATCGTGGATGCCCTTGCCTGGCTTATCTTTGTGATTGGTTGACTTATCAGCGATGTAGGCTGCATGTGTCGGTTACCACTCCACCACCGAACATATCAAAACGAACATCTCTCAGCACTCTGAGTTATGTAAAACTGACATTTGTTTTTCCCTTGTCCAGCCTATAAACTAGACAAGGCGAGTAATTAACATTTATAAGCATGTACGACTGGCTCAAGTTGAAATAAATTCTGATATTGAAAGGGCCGGGTGTAGTTCCAGACTACATACTGCATAAGTACGCAGTACAAATAAATCTTACGAGTGCCCTTATTGCTTTAAAAAAGTTTTATAACACAACCATCATAATCACTAATCAGCAGTGATCGGATCTAGGATGCAATTTGGGGTGAACGACCTCAAACGTTATGGTTATCGTAGATGTGTCTCGGATTTCCCGAGAGTTTGGGAAATGGGCTATTGTAAATTAAAAAATACGTCACTTAATATTTGCACACTTAAAGAACACTACAATTGTCTAATAATGAGTATTTATAACTGTAATTATTATTATTTGTCGATATGTTGAGAATGTGATAAGCAGGGCTCGATCAGTCCTCAGAAACTCCCATACAAAGAGCAAAATGTATGCCGCGAGAGCGGGTTTTGCCAACCTACTAGACAAATATATTGGTTGGCAACACTCATGCGTTGTCAAATTAACAATATATATCTTTCTTTTTTATATTTGACTTCCTGTCCTTCAAAGACTTCAAATTCTAACGTCTGTCATCGTGTTTTCTCTATGTTTTAGTGAAAATTATATTTATAAATTCAGGATTTCTGAAAGTTTCATGGCGATCGGGGAGATGAATTGAGCAAAAAACTCCCCTGCTCGCGCTAGCGCGTGTAAAGAGACTCGTGCTTGGTGACTCAGAAATTGTCGGTAAAACTAGACGCTGTGAAATGTGTGGCGTCCGAGAAAGCCTCAGGGGAGGTTTCTTTGCCAGTTTTCCCAAAGATGATCTCCGGTAAGTCTAAAACATAACCTAGCTACAGCGCTACAGGTACACATTTACCGGTAGATTTTTTCAGTTGACGTTTTTAGGGTTCCGTAGTCAACAAGGAACCCTTAAAGTTTCGCCATGTCCGTCTGTCCATCTGTCCGTCAGTCCGTCTGTGGCTGAGCTATGGTGTCATTTGTAATTTATTTACTTACTTCCTTAAAGACTAACATACATATATTATCAATATAAACTAAAAATTAAATAATAACTATGAAAACACTGTCACACTTCCTTGTCAAATTATTGATGGTTGAATTCGCTGAATGAAAACATGATTCATGAACAATTTTTTAAGTCTCTCAATGTATTTCAGTTACGCCTGCTGTGAACTTGATTGTTCCCATGGAGTCTCAACTTGTGCCTTCAAGATCAGTGCTTATAAATATGAATGGTAATATAGTACATTTTACAACTAGTGTGAAAAGAATGTCTTTTTACCACCAGTACCGAGGTATCTTGCCACGAGCTGAAAGCTAGTGGCAAGACTCGGTACGAGTGGTAATAGTACATTATGATACAAGTGTGCTAAGTTGGTCATTACACTCGAGTCGGTTTTTAAGCCTGAGCCGAAGGCGAAGGCTTAATGGAGACGAGAAGTGTAATGACCAATGCTCACGTGTTTCATACGACGTTTTTCAACACATTTGCGAGGAAAAAAAAATAAAAAATGAAAATGAAAATGTTAAAAGATATGTAATGAAAAGGCACTAGTGCGATAATGTAATGTAAAAGTCACGGAATGGGTAATATTCTGCATTATTTTGCTAATATTTAAAAAGATATGTAATGAAAAGGCACTAGTGCGATAATGTAATGTAAAAGGCACGGCATGGGTAATATTCTGCATTATCAGTGTAAATACGCTGTAATAAGACCTACTTTACGAGCAGGTGTGTTGAAAAAGACATTTCACACGTGTTGTAAACGACGTTTTTTAATACAATTGCGAAAAAATAATAAATTAATATTCGTCATTTATATATTAATGAATTCTTTAAATAAATTTATATTATTGTACCTCGATCTCAACTGTTAGTGGCTGCATCGAAACTTCTGCTTGCGTATGCGCTCCTGGTACCTATAGGTGGACCGTTTAACTCGGTCCTCGCCTGCGCGGCGCGCGGGTGCAGGGGTATGACTATAACGGGCTGCGGGCGACGTGCGGAAGGCAAACCCCGGCGCCCGCACCCCGTTATCGTCATACCCCTGCACCCGCGCGCTGCGCAAGCGAGGAATGAGTTAAGCGGTCTACCTACAGATGCGTACATTTTCAGCTTCAAAAATGACTTTCATACTAACGCGATCAAAAATAAATACTCCTAGTATTCGTAAGCGTTTTTAATTTCATAATTTCCAAGTAAAAAATCTAATATAAAATTACTGCGTTTCGAAAGTATAGTTTGGAACTAAAAAGTAAAAAGCACTAGTGCGAGAAATTGAGCTTCTCGCACGCTACGCAGCCACAAAAAGTACCACTTTTTGAGCAACTGTATTAAAATAGTACATTTTACAACTAGTGTGAAAAGAATGTCTTTTTACCACTAGTACCGAGGTATCTTGCCACGAGCTGAAAGCGAGTGGCAAGACTCGGTACGAGTGGTAAAAGACATTTCACACGTGTTGTAAACGACGTTTTTTAATACAATTGCGAAAAAATTATAAATTAATATTCGTCATTTATATATTAATGAATTCTTTAAATAAATTTATATTATTGTACCTCGATCTCAACTGTTAGTGGCTGCATCGAAACTTCTGCTTGCGTATGCGCTCCTGGTACCTATAGGTGGACCGTTTAACTCGGTCCTCGCCTGCGCGGCGCGCGGGTGCAGGGGTATGACTATAACGGGCTGCGGGCGACGTGCGGAAGGCAAACCCCGGCGCCCGCACCCCGTTATCGTCATACCCCTGCACCCGCGCGCTGCGCAAGTGAGGAATGAGTTAAGCGGTCTACCTACAGATGCGTACATTTTCAGCTTCAAAAATGACTTTCATACTAACGCGATAAAAAATAAATACTCCTAGTATTCGTAAGCGTTTTTAATTTCATAATTTCCAAGTAAAAAATCTAATATAAAATTACTGCGTTTCGAAAGTATAGTTTGGAACTAAAAAGTAAAAAGCACTAGTGCGAGAAATTGAGCTTCTCGCACGCTACGCAGCCACAAAAAGTACCACTTTTTGAGCAACTGTATTAAAAAGAATTTTTAAGTATCATTTGCGCTTGTGATTCTGTATGGTCTGTGTCACCCCGCTGGAAAATAGTTTTGGGTACTATGTCAGTGATGAGTGTGAAGTGGACGTGACTTTAACATGTCGTAGCAATGTGTGTAACCCAACATTGAACAACGCTCTTGCCCGCGCTGAAAAGCCGACGGGCCGAGAATAGGCGCACAGTGCTAAATGCGCTGGCTGGCACCTCGATCACTCATGAACTCATGATTTAGATCCGAGTATTCACACACACACACATCTCCTGCAATATTCGAATTCGGTAAAGAGGTAAGTTTGAATCCCAGACAAGGAGATAGAATACCTGTTTTCTCGGAAATCATCACCAAAGGAACATGTATTTGTGGTTTTATGTGCCTGTTTTCAGGTGTCCACTGTTCGTCATCATGTTCTTCCGTCCGTCTGTCTACGACGGTCCGCATTGTTTTTAGTACGCATTGGCAACCCTTTATTGATTTGTGGTTTTTACTTTGACGGTGGCAAACAGGCATACAATCTGCGTGATGATAAGCAGACACCGCAGCCTATGGACGCTTACTATTCCAGAAGAATCTTAAATGCATTGGCAACCCTTTCTTGATTTGTTTTTTTTTTTTACTTCGACGGTGGCAAACAGGCTAAGATCTGCGTGATGTTAAGCGGACACCGTAGCCTATGGACGCTTACTATTCCAGAATAATCTTAAACGCATTGGCAACCCTTTATTGATTTGTTTTTTTTTTTAACTTCAACGGTGGCAAACAGGCATACGATCTGCGTGATGGTAAGCAGACACCGCAGCCTATGGATGCCTACGATTCCAGAAGAATCAGAAATTCATTGGCAACCCTTTATTGATTTGTGTTTATTAGGGTTCCGTACTCAAAGAGTAAAACGGGACCCTATTACTAAGACTCCGCTGCCCGTCCGTCCGTCCGTCCATCCGTCCGTCCATCCGTCTGTCTGTCACTAGGCTGTATCTCACTAATACCGTGATAGTTCCAGTTGAAATTTTCACAGATGATGTATTTCTGTTGCCGCTATAACAACCAATACTAAAAACAAAATAAAATAAATATTTTTATTGATAATGGTACGGAACCCTTCGTGCGCGAGTCCTACTCGCACTTGGCCAATTTTTTTATTTTAACTTCGACGCCCACAAACAGGCATACGATCTGCGTGATGTTAAGCAGACGCTGTAGCCTGTGGACGCTTACTATTCCAGAAGAATCTTAAACGCATTGGCAACCCTTTATTGATTTATGTTTTTTTTTAACTTCGATGGTGTCAAACAGGCATACAATCTGCGTGATGGTAAGCAGACAGCGCAGCCTATGCGGACGCTTACTATTCCAGAAGAATCTTAAACGCATTGGCAACCCTTTATTGATTTGTGTTTTTTTAACTTCGACGGTGGCAAATAGGCATACAATCTGCGTGATGGTAAGCAGACACCGCAGCCTATGGATGCCTACGATTCCCGAAGAATTAGAAATTCATTGGCAACCCTTTATTGATCTGAGGATTCGTTGTGTTGATGCATAAACACAAACGCGGCTCCCTCACTCGGGACCTCTGGCGACCTTACTCACCCAGGAACACAACACCACAGAGCAAGGTTATTCTGGTTGCTTTGTTCTATAAGGTGGTAGGTACTTCCACAGTTGTGCTGGTCTAAATACTCTAAATGTGAGCGAAATGACATTCCGCTGTGTTAGATTTAGATAAGAGTAATGTGAAGGTAGACCTCTTTTAAATCCTTACGTTTGAATTAAGTGTATGGCCACTTTATCAGGACTTTATTCTACAATACATTACAAGAATCAGTAATATTAATATTTTGTTTAACGCTTATAAATACCATTATCAATATTGTTAGACACAGGACTATATTACTTATTATTATAACGTAACTCTATACTATAATATTACAAAGGTGTAATGTGTGTCGCTTTACTACTTTGTATGTAGCGGGTAATCTCCGGAACTACTCATCCGATTATAAAGATTCTTTCACCAATATATAGAGAAGACCTTTGGAATGGACGCATTATCTTTTATCCCGCGGCTTCGCTTGCGTTCTGTGTACCACGAGAATCTAAAATATAAGTTTATCTGGGAACATCTCTTGGGCTTTTGTTTTTTTTTTCAGATGGGTCTATGCGGTTTTGGCTGGTGGCAGCAAAAAACTGACAGAACATGTTGGTACCTACTCTTAAATGTAAGAAACGAACACTCGATCGCGATACAGGTGTGTACCTACATCTTTTAATTTTGCTTGTGTCTTGCACCTGTGTGTAGTTTTTCTAGCTAACCTAAGGGCAGCAGGGATTTTCACTAGATCAAATACAGATTTATCTACTAACTAGGCAATCACTGGGGTGATAGTATGGGTCCTGTAGGACATTATAGGCCAGTCATATTTGACCAGAAAAATCGAAAAATCGCAAGCTAACGGCTAGTTCTGCTTTTTGAATATGTTGTTAGGACCACTACCAGTCCCGTATATCCAAGTTTGCAGCTTCAAAAACCTGTGCTAACTTTGCGGCACTCGAAAAACCACGAAATTTTCGCACTTTTTTTGGTATTGTCAATATAAGTCCTAAACTCTGCGGTCTTTAAATAAAGATTAACTTTCGGCTGATATGATGATGATGATGATGAGATTTTATTTCCGCTATCCTAAGGTTGTCAGGAAGAGATCACTCTGTAACGAGAAGACCGCCTGTAGTTTGCCTCTAATTATGTTGATTATGTTCTAACGAGTTGATTTTTTGGTTTTGTTCACAGATTGCGATATGAAAAGGAATGAAATCTAAAAGGAGATTTAGCAGACAATTGCTATAAGTCTGAACAATACGCAACGGTTAGGGGAATAAAATGTAATGCGCAAACGCAAAACACACGGCGGACTCATCCGGCTACTGAGCGGGCCGGGTCAGGAGTACGGCGCGCGGCGGCGGCGCGTGGCGGGCCTATTCGTCTAGCTCTCTATGAACAACATCGCTCAAGCGGCCGAGCGAGTAACAAGCGGGCGGGGCGGGCGGCGTCGTCGTTTCATTGGTCGTTATACCTGTGTTATGCTTAAAGCAGAAATGTATTTAACGAATATATTTACACACTTAACTAATGAAACGTCGTCGCCTAAGAATTATTGTGTATAATATTTATCGCCGAAATGGTTATGCGTAAGACAATATTTCGGCGAAAAATACGACCTTATTACCTATAATATAATCAGGACAATAGTGTTCTGATAATAATATTAATGTTGTTTGGACTAACAGTTCATTATTTCTCTCAGATACTTATTACTAGTTATTACTAGTTTTTTTTCATTTTGAACTGATAATGAATGGTAGGAGATAACAAAGGAGACAATAAGCATTGTCGTAAAGATAAGCTGTTTATGGCATTGAGGTAATATGTACTAACGTATAGTTCGTCCGGCGGCGTAAGAGCCAAAAGCCATAAAGATAAGCTAATTAGTCATCTATTGTTAAAAGTCTGGAGGGTAGGGCTGCAACAAACGGGAAAAGTCCATCTAGTATTCCGTTGGAACTGATTTAGTGATAACGTGTTTATACTATTTAAGTTGTTTTGGTAAAAATGTTTCGTCCGTGGGTAGATAAAAAGAAAACCAGTACAAGTGCTCGAACTCATTTAAACAGTCAAAGTAAGCAAATTGTCAAAAATGTTTTTTTTTTTTTTTATACTAGAGAAGACAACCCGAACATTATTTGTGCGCCAGCCGGCAAGGCGGGGGGTATGCGGGGGGAGGGTAGCTTGTCATAGAACTGACTGAGACGGTGCGGCCCATGGACCGCAACGCGTAGCGCAAACTTCTTGTTCGGTGTGTCTTCTCTAGTACGTTAGAACATTATACCTCAATGGTTTATGGTCATTCGGACATCTTAAAACCAACTCGCTATACTCTATTCTATTGCATGGGTAGCAGTAGACTTGGCCAGACGTGTTATATGTATATGTCACCGTTAGATTGTGAACGCCGTCAGTTTATAATCTTACTCGCAATATTATAAACTGTCGATAAATTGTGAACTGTCAAAACAACTATCAATGTCGAATCGTCAAATTGTGAACTGAGATCCAATCAACTTGCTACGGAACGTACACAAATACTAGGTTGGTTAGGTTAGTTAGGTATCTTCAGTTGCCCGAAGGGCAAACCGCCCAGAAATAGGAGCCCCACGCAGCGTAAACGCCTGTAAGTATCTTTTGATTGCGTTGGCTTAGAAGTTTGATTTTTGCACAGCTCCAAGGGACAGTAGACTTAAGTATTTGATATAAGTTTCAGCTTGATACCTCCACGCGTTCCTGACAAAAAGGGTCTTGACAGACGAACAGATGGACAACAAAGTGATAAACTAAAAAATATGGACATTAATTAATGCAAGGATTAAATAGGGTAACAGTGAAGTTGCAAAGAAAAATATTTATTGGAATATTATATTTTGTTTGCAGTCGGGGGACCTATACACTTTAGGTTTTGTATGTAATAGGTCCCTACAACTTAGCTGCAAACAAAATATAGGTAATATTCCAAAAAGAGATAGTGTCCAGGTACTAATATATAAGTTTACATAATTGAAACAATATCAGCGCGCAGCGGGGCTCCGTCGATACTACCGGATGACGAAACGAATGGAATAAAATTGCTGGATAAAAAAACTATCATGTTCTGACGTAGGTACGTGGAAGCTGATGCAAGTGGAATACTTTGTTCAACCAATCAGCACACGGTGTGCGGTCCGCGTCGTGCCAATTTGATTCAGTTCACAATTTGACGATTTCACATTGATATATTAAACATTTACCGAAAAATTATGTTGTTAATTTTTCGACAGTTTATAATATCGCGAGTAAGATTATAAACTGACGGTATTCATAATCTGACGGTAACATCTACAGGTAGGAGGGTTTAGGCCTCTCTTTCTAGTATTTGAAATCATGTTTGGCCTAATCCATAATATGTTATTGTTGCCGTAATCGAATTAGATGGCATCTACGACTCGCCATCAAGTCGACGACTTTTCGCTCTGAGGGTACGCTACGAAGAAACCTAGGTAGGGTCGCTTCGCCGGTTAGCGACCACTTAGCCGAGTTGCTCACTTTAGATTAGTAAATGTATACACCTGATTTTTAAATTTACACGCATAATAGATGGTATTCGGATAGGCCCTGAGTATAGTAAAGTTTTAAAACTAATAATAAAATATAGCACTTTAATCCATAGATTAGGAAAACATATAGGAAATGTTTCAAAATGGCGAATTCGCTAGATACTCTAGATAGCGACTGCTTTAGTCGGTTTGCGACCACCCTGTTAGCTAGTTGGCGACCACCCTTGCAAAAGTTGCAAATAGTTAGTGTTTAAGTAGTTAAAAAAATGATTCATCATCATCATATCAGTCGAAAGACGTCCACTGTTGGACATCGGCCTCCCCCAAAGAGTGCCACAATGACCGGTTCTGGCGCTGTTTTTTTACCTAGTCGTCAACCACTCTTTAAGAGTTTATCTTGTTTAATTATGGAGATGCTATGGCCACCTTCCATCTTTATCTTCAGACTAATTTTATGGTACCATAGGATGGCATTGCCATCCGACTTACACTTACTAAATTAGAACTTGGAACTTGACTTGGAATATTTGACCCGCACATACTAATGCTAACGATCAAACGAACTAACAAGTATTATTAAGCTTGTAAAAATAACCAGATCAAAATACATCTGGCAGATACTTGGATATACCTCGTGCTGACCAGACGCTAGACATTTATTAAATTGTATTTAGCATATGTGACATTTTAGTACATAAATCCTTGTTGTATCAGTGATAATGTAAGTGGTGGTGATTATGCCGGTTACGCGACCAGGTTCAGGCTGGCCTCACACAACGGAACTCAGTCACGGAATCATAATCTGAATCCTCAAGAGCAAA
The DNA here is from genome assembly GCA_963854355.1 of Epinotia brunnichana. NCBI lineage: Eukaryota > Metazoa > Arthropoda > Insecta > Lepidoptera > Tortricidae > Epinotia > Epinotia brunnichana. Next base: position 13,845,801 of record OY977939.1, on the reverse strand, counting down.
TAAAACGTCACACTTTATGCAGAATCTCTACAAAAACATCCCTTTTTTTCAAAGTTTTAAGTGTTTATTGCCAGGACATAGTTATAAAACAGATCTGACTGTAATAAGGTATAAAGTAGTTTACTTATGTTAGTACTTATGTTGGACCAGCATTGGGCATGCAATATTCATGTCATGCTCCCCGGCAACCCCACTTTCGATTTCGGGATTTCTGAGTATGTGAAAAAATTGTACCAAAATTGTACCGAATTAGTACTTACTTGAAAAAAATTGTACTTCAATAGTTTTGAGAGTACAATTATTTTAAATTAGGGTTGCTGGGGAGCATCTCTCCTGCAACCCAATCTTAAAAAGAAGTAATTTCGCGTAGAATCTAAAAAAATTGTACTCTCGTTTTTCCTGTTGAACGAGATAGCTAGGCTAGTTAAATTACCAAACTTGCGCCAGAAAGTGAACACCTGCGTGACACAGCAATACGGAAAACACATGTACTCCATATTTTGCTAATATTTTTCATCAGGCGCAAAAAATTTAAAAATAATAAGTAAAACTACGAGTACCTGGCCATAAACTGACTCATTCAAAGGTAAAAACCAATGAGTACAATATTTCCAGCCTAATGCATGCTACTGGTGGCAGTCATATGCTACTTGTAAAGTTTTTGTTGGTTAGGCTGAGTTCCTCCGGCCCGGCAAACTAAGATAAACTTTTCGACATCGACGGCGCTTTCAGAACGCTGGCTGCTGGCTGGCTGGTCGAATGAGGCATTTGCCCAAATGTTACAGCAGTCTATTGCTGTGCAATGCAATGATTTTTTGCGCCTTATGAAAAATATTTGCAAAATATGGAATAATACATGTGTTTTTCGTATTGCCGTGTAACGCAGGCGTTCGCTTTCTGGCGCAGGTGATTTAACTAGCCTAGCTATCTCGTTCAACGGTAAACACGAGAATACAACTTTTTTTGGGCCTTATTTTACACAACCTTTTTTTTATTTTACCTTTTTTTCTACGTGAAATTCCTTCTTTTTAAGATTGGGTTTCCTGGAGAGATGCTCCCCAGCAACCCCAATTTAAAATAATTGTACTCTCGAAACTATTGAGGTGCAATTTTTTTTAAGTAAGTACTAATTCGGTACAATTTTTTCACATGCACAGAAATCCCGAAATCGAAAGTGGGGTTGCCGGGGAGCATGACATGAATATTTTAAATAATTTAATAACTAAAATACAATCTTTCTCTTGAGTGGACCAGATTCTGTTTTCTGTGCATGATCTCAGACTGTGTGAGCCCAGCCTCGACGAACACCTGACAAGGTGGTTATTTTTAAAATTAAAGATATTGCGTATCTTTATTAAATATCTCTTTCTACTATGAAAACGATATAATATCCTTGCAGTTCAGGTCGTCTAAATCGAAGTGGTCGCAAAGTTCAGGTCGTCTCAATCGAAGTGGTCGCAAATCAGCGTACTGAATTAGGTTTCAGTGTATTCGGAGGGGCTACCGCGAAACGAACACAAGCTTTGTTTGTGTATCTCCCTCTCAGACGCACTTGTAAGTTCGAGCGACAGAAAGATGTTCGTTTTTCTTTCGCGGTAGGCCCTCTGGCATTTTAAAATTATGCTTTACCTATTTGGCAATCTTAATGTATAATCTGAAGGAATAAATAAGGGTTGCACCTTAACTCTATATTGTTTCATTTATAAGGGACAAATACGACGACGCAAATCCAAAAATAGAAATGCTTTTAGCAATAATTATTGGTTCTTGAAATCACTATTATCGGTTCTTGAAATCACTATAATCGGTTCTTGACATCACTATTATCGGTTCTTGAAATTACTATTACCGGTTTTCGCAGCACTAAATTTGGTAAATTAAGCGTATTATACACCTATCCATCTGTCACAACCAGCTGCCTAAAAGTGAATGAATTGAATGTGTTTTGTCTCTTTCCATCTTGTAGGTGTATAATGGCCCTTATGAGTAGATATAGCAACATTCGATATTTCTTATGTTGGTAAGATGTATACCCGATCGAGCTTTCAGTGAGGTGAAGTACTATGAAGTTCCGTCTCTTAAACGTAGTGGTTATATTCTCTTTGGGCTCGATTTGAATGACAATGTCAGTCAAGACATTATATACTGCTCATTTCAAGTGGCCATTTTATTTAATAAAAGAGGTTGATAAGTGGTAATTGTTTACGAATATACTATTAGAAGGCATTTTATGTGCGGTGCAGTGCAACGTCATCGGCACTAAAAGTTCGAGCCCTGGTGATAAGATTAACAAAATGGTGATACTAATAACTAATAAAAATTATTACTTTTACTTGTATACCCTAGTATATAGTATAGTACAAGAATTATTATATTCTATGCAGTAGGTACTGTAAACATTTTTGTTGTTTTTACATTTTCTGTAATTTTTATACTGTAAACTACTTAAAATTAAAAGTTATTTACCTTTTTGTAAAGGTAGGTAACAAAAAAAGTCGCGGGATTGTAAGTCATATCTCATATCCATCTTAATATTACGAACTTAAACCCCGGGAAATTGCATCCTAGATCCGATCACTGCTAATCAGACAGTAGCGAATTATTTTATTCACTTGAATAGCATTGAGTTAAAACTAAATTTTCAGAATAGAAAAAAAGTTGCGCCTTCCATACCTAGGAAAGGTATTTTAAAGCTAAACAGATGCCACCATATTTTATATACCTACATATAGTCCGTAAGCCCACTCCCAATACGCCTACGTTTCATGACAACACGACAAAATGCATGGCAGCAGGTCGAGAAAGTTGTGTTGAGCAAGAATCAGAAGATTATCGCACCTAAAAATTGGCCGAAAGTTTGACAAATCCTTCACTTCCGGTCAAAATTGTAAGGGTAGGTATATTTACGTCATATGACAACAGTAATTTAGCCCTTTAATCGTAGAGAGAGTAAACCTTAGTATGTCAGTCCTGAAATAGCCGGAAGTACTTGGCAGACGGTACCAAAGGTGGCCAACTTTGGCACCGGTGCGATAATCATGCATGGTTGGCTACACATCTCTCGAAGCCCGCAGAAACCTCTCTTTGGTCAAATATTTTCTCCGACTAATACGTGGAGTGGTAGCCAATCCCACACTACTTGCTATGGTGACTATTAGAGTTACACCCGTCTCGGCCAAATCGCTGCGTCCTCGCAGCCGCGGCTTGTTCGCCGTCCCGTCGGCCAGGACGCGCGCACAGGACACGCACTCGTCTACACCAAGCATTGATGCTACTGAATAACATGTTAACCAGTGACACCCATCTCGACGTCTTTTTCACACCAGAGAATCGTTTTCTGGCCGCATCTAGTCACTATCTAGAATCGATTGTCACACCTAGCTCTATCTAATTATTAATACCCAATTACCCATGTGCACGTACCTATTGACTATTGATTGTTAAATATTATTTATTATTGTATTTTGAACCCATTTAATTACTTTTATTTTATTATAAATTAGTACGTAAGGTTTATCTGTCAGTGCTAATTATTACATTAAATAAAATAAATTAATTAAAATCTTCTGATTCTTGCTCAGCACAACTTTCTCGACCTACTGCCGTGCATTTTATCGTGTTGTCATGAGACGTAGAGTGTATTGGGAGTAGGCTTACGAACTAATAATGAAGTGAAGTAAAATTTGCATAATGCCTTAAAAAAAGTTGGAAAATACATTTTACAATTCTAATAAAGAAAAATGATTGTCCTCCAAAACACATAAAAACTAGGGTAAAACGCACGTGTCGTGGACATGGAAATGCACTTGAAGACGGGTCGCGGCTCCTCCGAGCCGGGGCGGCGCCGGATCCGGGCCAACCGTCTCAACGGGCTTTCTGGAGACGGTTAAACCGTCTACAGTCCACGATTAGTTACAATTAATACCTAATTCACTCTAAATAAGGCACGATTAAGCAAAAAAAACACACTCGAACTTCAGCACGATTAAGCGCAAAAAAAAACACACTCGAACTTCGGCAAATGGATTTGCCTCAGGCAATACTTAATGTTTGGCTGTATCCAAAAAGATCCCTTTAATTATTATATTATTCCTTGTTTAAGAAATCACGTTGCCAGTAATTAGTACATTACTTACCTAGGGCGGTTAAACAAAGAATGTCTCAGATCGCAGGTATTTGACGCCCGAGCCGAAGGCAAGGGCGATAAATATGCGCTCTGAGGCTTTCTTTATTACCGCCCGATTTATTGCTTTATGGCCAGGTATGACGTAAAATATTTTTTCACGATTTTGTAACGACTTCACTTGATAATTTCATTGTTGTATAACGAAAAACGTGTTTTTGCCACAAATTTTCAATAATTGTAGCGAGGATATCTGTTATTTTCAGATAAACATACACAAAGTAGGAGTACAAGTACATACAAGTACTTTTTATAAAAACATTATTTAATTATTGTTTAACTGCCAAAAAACGATCTGTCAACTGACAAAAAAATCCTGTTCCATTTATATTAATTTATAAATGGAACAGGAAATTTTTGTCAGTTGACAGATCGTTTTTTCTCAGTTAAACAACAATTAAATAATGTTCTTTTATTTAAGAAACATTAGTGTTAATATTATGTATATGTTAGAAAACCAAAATGTTAAATATCAATTGTACGTAATTTACCTGTATGATACTTGAGTTAGGCTTATACGTAATGTACTTTTTACTCTTTTTAACCGACTTCAAAAAAAGGAGGAGGTTCTCAATTCGGATGTATTTTTTTTTTAATGTTTGTTACCTCAGAGCTCCGTCATTTATGAACCGATTCGTACAATTCTTTTTTTAACTGAAAGTATATGCTTCCAGGTTGGTCCCATTGTTTCCAAAACCCCAGTTGGATGATGGGAACCATGAGGAATTGAGGGAACTCCTCAAATATATTAGGCACGCGTGTAGTAATTTCGGTATTTTCTATTATAACTCGTGTATTTACACCCGGAAATCATAAATTTGGTGAAGTGGAAGTGATGATGAAGACCACAGATGGCTTGTGGAACTTCTCAATGATGTACTTCAAACTATATAAGTACGTCACAGATTCTGATATTATTCCGTTGAAATAGCAAACAATGAAGTGCCAAAGGTAATTCTGAGATCCTTGAGGAATCGACGGAAGTCCTCAAATATTATCGGCCCACATACAGCGATTTGGTTTATTGGTCTAAAAATCAACGCTTTTGTTCTCGGAAATCAGTTCATGTGGTAAATTGGAAAAAAAATGTGGAAATGTTAATGTGGCTTGGCGGAGTACTGAATTGAAGTCGGTTAAAACTTTGTTTTGAAAGTAAATTATTACTCTTTACTTTACCAGTCATCTTACTCTACCAGTCCATCACTTGTACTGGGCCAAACAGACATTTTGTTAATATAATGTTGGCAGTGCTTAAGAATTAAAAGTAACTCATACCACGATTCACATTTATACTCTCATGTTCCTTAACATTATTTCCAACTTAAAATAGAACTATAGTCGAGGACTAAATGTCATCTTCTACAGCCTAATTTGAACTAAGAATACAGCGCTCTGGAATACCCTCGAGGAGCAATAACGCAAATCGATTCATGGTAATAAAATCATTATTCATAGGTTATTAATACGGGCATACAAAAGACATCAACGGCATGGCGCGCGTTCCGCCGCCTGAGCTTCCAATTTCTCCCCACGTGAAAACCGTATGTAAAATAACCAACTCGCTTTTTATGATACACCTTATGATATTCAAAAAAATCTTTTTTTAACGTAAAAAGTTTTTCTTTAACGTAAAAAGTTGTGGGGCGAAGTTAAGAAGCCGTTAGCTTAAAATATTACAGTACCTATATAATATTTCTACTGGAAACGTCATTTATTAATTTCACCAAAAATGATTGTTTATTTTAATTTAAAAACTTTACTAGTATAGTCTGCACTACTGCCTTTGTTGGTGACTTTGTATGTTTGTCATGTTATAAGTTTGTATGTAACGAAAACTTAAATTACGTCATAGCTTTTTTGACAATTTTTGACCCCAAACATCATTGAATTTGAATGGAACCCCCCCCCCGGCTAATAAATTTACTACCGTCATCCAATGGTCAGACCCCCCCCCCTTAGTTAGAAATGATGACATATGGACAATATAATTTCAGAGACGCGAAAATATGTGACGCGTAGGTATTGTAAAGCATCAATAAATAGTATCAAATATAAAAAATATATTATCAAAAAATTATAAAAGTTGACAATATAAGTGTTCTATCAACAAAATTATACAAAATACAGAATACAGAAAATCGGAACATGCATTCATACATATTTGAACATGCGTAGATTATAAAAACAGCGATGTTAAACAAATAGCGCTTAGTACCAAAACTCATGAAAAAGAATACTGTCCCTTCCAGACAGTATCATCAACGGTAAGGTTCCACCGCGACTAGCTGCGAGTCGCCATATGGCCGCGCACATGCTTCGAGCCCAAATTGCAGGTTATTTCTATCGTTTTCATTCAATAAAACGGTTCGGAGCGACACGATTTAAACAACAATCTTATTTAGGTGGCCTATTAGCATAAGGGCAAATAGTGTTGTGTAAGAATATCTGTGTAAATTACTTTAACTCTACTAAAAAAGCTGTACAGATCCGCTCCGCCCGCGTTGTAAAGAAAAAACTGGGTGGAGCCGTAAATATAGCCTAAAGGTCCAGTTTAGTCTTAGTCCAATTAACAATTTATTGCACAAAAAAAACCAAGTATGTACAGTCGCCATCACATACATCGGTGCAAACAAGCAGCTCACAAACATCGGAACACACCTCTATTTTCAAGGCATTAGGGTGCATGTGCCGATATTTTTGAACACCAATAGTGTACCTATGTATGTGATGGCGACTGTACCTACATTACCGAATATACAAAAAGGTATTAATAAAGCCGAAATTATCCCTAAGAGATTTTTTCCAGCTAACCTTTGAGCAGCTGAGTGAAAAAGTGACATGGCAGGCACCAAAGCACCGCACAGATTCATACCAAGGGGTAAAAAAATGGAAATTTAAAACATTACACAAATTTTGCCTCTTTATAATAAAACTATTGAAATATTAATAGATGATAGGTACGCGTGCCGGTACACACGGAGGTCGAATACTTGTCGAATACTTACTATCTTTTTCCCGCGACTTAGGACTCCTGTCTCATTCTCCTATACAGAGATCCATTCCCCACTTTACCACCTTACGGAATTATTTCCGAGATAAAATATATTCTATATAATCTATATCCTTCACACCGGGACTTATACTGATATGAAAAAAACAAGACAGTCTTCTTGCTAAGATCTAGAGCAACAAACAACTTAAGTACACCTGCGTAAATTTTTCAATTGGGTCTAGCTAAAGTAGCTAGAGCATCACCAACCATTATCATGATTTTGGGTGCACCAAAATAGACGCCCCTTTCATTCTTTGCTTGTCTGAATCATTTTTAGGGTTCCGTACTCAAAGAGTAAAACGGGACCCTATTATTAAGACTTCGATGTCCGTCTGTCTGTCACCAGGCTGTATCTCAAGAACCGTGATAGCTAGAGAGTTGAAATTTTCACAGATTATGTATTTCTGTTTCCGCTATAACAATAAATACTAAAAACAAAATAAAATATTTTTTTAAGGGGGGCTCCCATACAACAAACGTGATTTTTTTGCCGTTTTTATAGATAATGGTACGGGCCGCACTTGTCCGGTTTTTATCATATCGTATCGCAATTATCTATTATAAGAGGTATTCATTTTCTACATTATATCAATCCAAAAATTCTTACAATAACAATTATTTTAGAGTCCATCCAACAAATACAAAACTGATTTCAATTCAATAATTTGGCGAGGCACATTAGGCGTGGAACAGAGGTGAGGTGTGCTGTTCTTCAAAAAAGGTGACAACACCCTGCTGGAGAACTACCGAACCATCTCACTTCTGAGCCATGTCTATAAGCTGTTTTCAAGAGTCATTAGGTACGCACGCTTGATGACTTCCAGCCTCCCGAACAAGCCGGTTCCCGAAGAGGCTTTAGTACCGTAGACCACATCCACACGCTCCGCCAGGTTATACAGAAGACTGAGGACTATAACCTGCCCCTCTGTTTAGCGTTCGTGGACTACGAGAAAGCCTTCGATTCGGTCGAAACCTGGGCTGTATTACAGTCTCTGCAGCGGTGCCAAGTCGACTGCCGCTATATCGAAGTACTGAAGTGTTTGTACGAGAACGCCACTATGTCAGTTCAACTCCAGGACCAGAGCTCGAAGCCTATTCCCCTGCAGCGGGGTGTCAGGCAAGGGGGTGTTATCTCCCCAAAACTGTTCAACGCTGCACTGGAAGACGTTTTCAAGACTCTGGACTGGAGAAGGCTAGGCATCAATATCAACGGCGAGTACATCACTCACCTTCGGTTTGCTGATGATATAGTAGTTTTGGCTGAGACCATGGAGGACTTGAGTACTATGCTCGATGACCTCAGTAAAGCCTCCGAGTGAGTTGGTCTAAGGAACAACATGGATAAGACGAAGATCATGTCAAACGTCCATGTAGTACCAACTCCCATTACAATCGGACACTTTACGCTCGAAATTGTAGACGAATATATACCTACGTAGGACAGACTGTCCAGTTAGGTAGGTCCAACTTTGAGAATCCGACTCGGCTGGGCAGCATTCGGGAAGCTATTACGGCACATCTTTTCGTCCAATATTCCGCAGTGTCTCAAGACGAGAATCTTTGACCACTGTGTGTTGCCAGTGATGACATATGGAACGGAAACGTGGTCGCTTACTATGGGCCTCATAAGAAGGCTCAAAGTCACTCAAAGGGCGATGGAGAGGGCTATGCTGGGAGTTTCTCTGCGCGATCCCATCAGAAATGAGGCTATCCACAGCAGAACCAAGGTAACCGATATAGCCCTCCGAATCGCTAAACTCCACTTAAGTTTAGTGGGCGGGGCACATTGCACGTAGAACCGATGGCCGTTGGGGCGGAAAGGTTCTCGAGTGGCGACCACGTACCGGAAGGCGCGGTGTGGGTAGGCCCCCCACAAGGTGGACTGATGACCTGGTAAAGGTCGCGGGAGTCCGCTGGATGCGGGTGGCGCAGGACCGGCCATTGTGGCACTCTTTGGGAGAGGCCTATGTCCAGCAGTGGACGTCTTTCGGCTGATATGATGATGATGATGATGAATTTGGCGAGGGGACAAAGACGCAATGAAAAATCGTTTTTTCATTAAATACACCTTAAGTGTTCGGCAATATAGAAATCTGGTAGGTACCTAAAATAAAACAGAATACCTACAGAACATTGCAATCCAAATCAATACCATAATAATTAGTCTATAAATTGTATCAATAAGCACATACTCACTAGTTAGAAATTGTCGGCTAGATGCGGGTGTTGTAGGACAGGTCACTTCAGCACTCTTTGGGGGAGGCCTATGTAAGCATTATCAATTACCAACTGGTAAATGAACTAAAATTAGGGACGCTTGCAAAGTTCTATTTATATATTTTTTGTAAAGAATGCTGAGCGCATTAATCTCGTAGCCCACAACTAGATGAGCTCACGACTACCATGACAAACCTAGTTAGCAACGCTAAACAGCAGACCATTTGCTAAACGCCCCACAGATATTTACAATCCCTATGATGCCCGCATCCAATCAACGCATTACCACGGCAGAGAGTGCCGAAGTTTTAATTGTTACACATTGTTTTAGATCGCAATATGTCGGTGAGCCGTTATCTGATGAAATATGTCCGTTATGATTGGCAAACAAACAGTATGGCGCCGCCATATGTCGCGGCACGTGCGCGGGCGCATCGCGCGCTGCTCGCTCAGGGATGAAGCGCAAATGTAGACTCAACAACCTTTTGTGATTAGAACTTGTGTAATAATTGTAATTAAACGTTGAAGCAAAACAAGTTCTCATCTGAACGAGCTTCTAGCGTTATATTTACTATCGCTTGCATGGATTTATTAGAAATCTCCCAGATTAGTGGAGACTGGGGTCAATAGAAACGCGGGTCATTTGAAACAAGCTTAATAACTCCTAGACTGTTGGTGATATCGGCGGGGTCTCAAGGAAGGAAATTATCGGCTTTAGTGTCGGTACTTGTCTAACCATAAGTTTCGCGGTATTGAACCAATTTGAATTTTTTAGGAGGATTTATTGCTTTTTCACCATGTGGAGTAAGAATTTTTTGGAATATTATTTTGTTTATAAATCATAAACAAATGATCGCTTTTTAAATATTATTTAAACAACTATAAGTATAGATATTCTAGTAAATTTGATACCAGCTTACTCGTACCCACAGGCTTCCGATATTTCTCTACATAATTTAATATTTACGAAGAGAAAGACGGGGCAGTTGAAACAAAAAAATCGGGGGCAGTAGAAACGGTACTAATTGCCTATGTATGTTTTTTGTCGGTAACAATTTCAAAAATACGTCGATAATATGTACAAAAGGACATATTTCGACACTCTCAAGGGAATCAAAATTTATAGGGTAGGTACTATTACTTTCCGCTGACCTAGAACTGTGAAATTTGGCAAGTAAGTCGTCTTATACCACAAGTACAGAGAAAAATCTGAAAACCGGTTTTTAGGGTTCCGTAGCCAAATGGCAAAAAACGGAACCCTTATAGATTCGTCATGTCCGTCTGTCTGTCTGTCCGTCCGTATGTCACAGCCACTTTTTTCCGAAACTATAAGAGCTATACTGTTGAAACTTGGTAAGTAGATGTATTATGTGTACCGAATTAAGATTTTCACACAAAAATTTAAAAAAAACATTAAGTTTTAGGGGTCCCCATACTCAGAACTGAAACTAAAAAAAAAGTTTTCTTCAAAAATGATATTGAGGTTTCTAATATCATTTTTTTCTAAACTTAATAGTTTGCGCGAGAGACACTTCCAAAGTGGTAAAATGTGTGTCCCCCCGCTGTAACTTCTAAAATAAGAGAATGATAAAACTAAAAAAAATATATGATGTACACTACCATGTAAACTTCCACCGAAAATTGGTTTGAACGAGATCTAGTAAGTAGTTTTTTTTAATACGTCATAAATCGTAAACCGCAATTTATTTCACGGAACCCTTCATGTGCGAGTCCGACTCGCACTTGGCCGCTTTTTTAAATATACGTTTCTTCTAGTACTCACAGAAAAGCCTAACTTTGTCCTCATAATTATTATGTGCGTCTAGCAAATTATTAGAGGCACATATATCCCAATTAAGAATGACCTGTATTCATCTGGCAAAATGCATAAGTAAATTTGTTTTTTATTTTATTTATTTATATAGGAAGATCATATTATCAGCTTAAATAATACACAGTAACTTAAAACAATAGTGACAGTAACAATAGCAATAACAGATCCTCATCGATAGCGTAATTGATTATACAAAAAATAAGTGAGCAAAAAGCCGAACAAAAACACAACGCTTGTGCGTCTTGGTACTTCTACATTATTAGTTTGGGATAGTTCCTTATGCAGGTGTTAATTCTGATATTTTCATAAGTCTATGTCGAGGGAAGCCAGTGTGCGGCGTCATCCGTCACTGTAATCGCTTGTTAATCATTTTTCGGTTGATGGGGCTCATCGCGGCGCCCTACGCGGATTATAATATTCACAGCCAATTTTAAGGGTTCAAATATTATGTAAAAAAAAGTTAAAGTAGTACCTATAAGGCTGCGTATCCAGACCAAGATGTTTGCATACTTGTGACACCAACCTATTGCTAGCGAGGCCGGGAGGGTGGTGCAGGTCACCCCTGTAACCCAGGGCAACCCTGCATTTTCCTAAATTGTGTCCCAGGCGACGCATTGCTGGTGGATGTGGAAAAAAACACGGGAAGTCTACAGTCACCAAAAACGATGACTCCAATGGATGTTCAAAAGTCTGAAATAGATGCAAAGGCCTATGATGATGATGATCGTAATTTTGTATTACTAAGTAGGTACAGTCAACCAATTTGATTCCTAGGCCACCGTAGAACCCTGTCATTTTAACTGCTACATAGCGACGCAATCAAAGAGGACGCAATGATCCTACTAACCCGTATTGACATAGCATTTACAACGGCAAGGTTCTATGATGGCCTAGGAATCAAATTGGTTGACCGTACCTTTTTTTTTATTGATATTTGTGATTTGACATGTAAAAGTGGCCTCTTTGTTGTCATTGTGATTTAAGAGGAATGCCTATCTGCGATTTTCCCATACAAATGCTCTCGACTGTTTCCTCCCTGGTTTTTGAACCTATATCAATATTTTTTTTTAAATAAGCTCAATATTATCAATATCTATGCCGCTTTTATTTATTTATTCGTATGGCTAAATTAAAAATTAAAATCGTTCTTAGTTAAAAAATGCATGCAAATTAGAGCAGTACACCCAATTGCTGGATCCATTGGGTTACGTTGTTATCTAGGGTGAACAAGTCGGCTGGGTTGCCCTGGTACTTGGTGAGTGGGCACTCGCGGATAATATGGTCCATGTCCTGCACCGCAGCTCCACACTCGCATGCTGGAGACTCCCTCCATCCACATTTGTGCATGAACTCTCGGCTCCTACCCCAGCCGGTCCGCAGCCTGTTTAACTGGCACCAATTTCGCCTTGATAGTGAAAAACCAGTGGGGTTTTTTGTGGGGTCGATATTAGTCCCTAGGCTGGTTGGGGAGTCCTGTTTCCATTCTTGGGCCCATTTCTTGGTTATATCGAAGGGAGTATTTAAAAGGGTGAATGCAGTCTTATATGGCGGATGGCGTGATTTTAGCCGGTGTGGTGGAGGGTTTTTAAACTCCTTGTAGGCAGGCAAATCGGGTTTGGCCAAGATCTTCTGTGCTTCTCGGACTAGAGCATGTTGTCTTCTTAGCCACCCTGTGGGAGTGCTCGCGATAGTTCCCGATATGCATCTCATAGCTTGTCTCAGTTGCACATCCACTTGATTGACATGTGCACTGTTAAGCCAGACTGGCGCGCAGTATTCTGCTGTTGAGTGAACCAAGCTGAGGCAGGTGGTACGAAGAACGTCAGCATTTGCTCCCCAAGTAGTTCCCGATAGCTTATGCAGGATGTTATTTCGCGTCTAGAGTTTCTTACTAAGCTTATCTATATGAGGTGCATAAGTTAGGCTGCGGTCGAGGGTCATGCCCAGATACTTTGGCGTTGGGTTGTACCTAATTGTTTTTCCCGAGAAAGATATGTTCGGTTGGTAGGTACCTAGCCTCTTTATTGCATAGATGGAAAGTTGTCACTTCTGTTTTACTTGCATTTGGTACCAAGCGCCATTTCTTGAAGTATTGTTCAAGAATGATCAGATCTTGGTTTAAGGCATCCTCTGAAGTTCTAAAGTGGACACTTTGACTGGTGATGGCTATATCATCTGCGTAAATGAATTTTCGGCTGGTGGTTTCTGGGATGTCATGGGTATATAAATTGAAGAGAAGCGGGGCCAGCACGGAGCCCTGCGGCAGTACGTTGTTGAGCGTTCGTGTACGACTCTGTTTATCGCCCAGATGGACGGTGAATTCACGGTTGCTCAGCATATTGTTGATCAATCCCACCATTATTTTACAGGGCACCACCTTCATAAGTTTGTACATAAATTTTAGTTCGAGCTGCAGTTGTCCTTATCGCATAGACAGATCCCGCCGCCCACAACAGGCGCGACAGAAACATTGCGTCAAAAATTTGAGATTTCAAATGTTGCTCAGCTAGGCATTGTTCTTAGGTAGGTAAAAGAGTGCATAACGCTACATGTACCTAAGGTTAATACGTAGTTTTATTTGTCTGCTGTCTTCTGTTAGGTAAGTGGAGGTTCTTCCCAAATTGGACTGCTCCGAATTTGAGCACCATGAGACATTATTTTGTTCCGTACCTCCTCCACAACAACAGTATCCAAACGAGACCATGTCCACAAAGTTACATTGGTTTTAAAAATAAAATGAATCAAGCAAACAGTGGAGTAATAAACTCGTGTCGAAGTGCGAACCAACGAGCCCGTATCGTCAACCGCGGCCCTACCATTGACATTGAACTGCGCGTTGGAGCTGGGGGAGAGCGGGGAGATGTTTTCGAATCGGAGATATTTCCTGCTGTAGTCTCTTAAAATATAGATGAATAATTGATTTCCGATTTGTGCAATCTATCAATTTGAATAGAATTTGACACTTTGTAGTGTGCCCGTTTTCACTTCTCTTACTACCTTGTGAGCAAGAGGGGTCACTTTCCCAGTTTCAGGAGGCCACCGGCGGTTATTTAATGTATGTACTTACTGAGAAGCTGACAAAGGAGATGTATCCACTGTACAGTCGCCATCACGTACATAGGTACACTATAGGTGTTCAAAAATATCGGCACATGCACCCTAATTAATGCCTTGAAAATAGAGGTGTGTTCCGATGTTTGTGACGTGCTTGTTTGCTCCGATGTCTGTGACGTGCTTGTTTGCTCCGATGTCTGTGACGTGCTTGTTTGCTCTGATGTCTGTGACGTGCTTGTTTGCTCCGATGTCTGTGACGTGCTTGTTTGCTCCGATGTCTGTGACGTGCTTGTTTGCTCCGATGTCTGTGACGTGCTTGTTTGCTCCGATGTCTGTGACGTGCTTGTTTGCTCCGATGTCTGTGACGTGCTTGTTTGCTCCAATGTCTGTGACGTGCTTGTTTGCTCCGATGTCTGTGACGTGCTTGTGTGCTCCGATGTAAGTATGTGATGGCGACCCAGAAGTGCTTTTTGTATCTGATTCTTGATCCAATTAGCTGTTCGACAACCAGATTGGTGGCCTACCTCCTTGGTTTGAAATCCCGGTAACGGCAAATACCGTAGAATAGGGTGAGTTGGGTCAAAATAGACATTCAAACCTCGATAAAATTTTATTTTTAACCGGGTCAAAAAAGGAGGACGTTGTATGTTCCACTGTATGTTCTTTTTAATGTACGAGTATGTTCACCAATTTCTCCGTCAATTGTGGACCGAACTCCAAAATTCTTTTTTGAATCGGAAGAGTATACCCCTGAGGTAGTCCCATTGACACCAAGTCAGGATATGATTATGCTATCCCCATGAAGTTGAGGGCAACCCTCAAATTTTATAGGCATGCGTGTAGTATTTTTTTTATTTTATTTTATCTCACTAAAACTTAAACGCTAGTTTTACAAAATATGTTCCGCCAAACTGAGGACTGTTTGTTTCGGTATTTTCTATTATAACTCGTGTATTTACCCTCGGAATTCACAATTCTGGGTAAGTGGAACTGATGATGAAGACCACAGATGACTTATGGAACTCCTCAGAAAATCAAAGTAGGAACTGAAAATATTCGCGTCCCATCTGCCCCCTCAATCCCTTAGTACCCCATTTTACGGTACAATATTATGCTTATAACTAGGTAGGTACAGTCGCCATCACATACATCGGAGCAAACAAGCACGTCACAAACATCGGAACACACCTTTATTTTCAAGGCATTAGTGTGCATGTGCCGATATTTTTGAACACCTAGAGTGTACCTATGTACCTATGTGATGGCGACTGTACTGCTATGCTATTCACAACTTGATTCAACCCGACACCTCACTGCTCAACCCAAGTATAACTATCTTGATGCCGGGATTTGGAATAATGAGGTGAGATGAGATGTGAATGAGGTATGTATCAGCGTGAAATCGGTCGTCTGACTTACACTCTTTTCCTGTGGTGGGATGAAGTGAAGCGTTGAGAATAACAGCCCTGCAATTTTAGACATTAGTCGGGAACAACGGCTAACCTTCCGTAGCATGGACAGTTCAGCTAGTAACCACTATGGTCACCCATCCAGAGGATCTAGTATAAGTTTTATCCATGCAATACGTTTTCTAGTAGTCTCAATTTATATGGCAACGCGAACAGCGCCTCTGGTGGTAACTATTAGGAACTACGCGTTGCCATACACATTGAAACTAAACGCAAACGCGTTCGAAAACGTATTGTATGGATAAAACTTATACTAGAGCCTCAGCAGGTAACTGACTGCGGCTGACTGACGTCGCTTTAAGCCTGCATCACACTGGCGCGGCCTGCGGTGGCGGACCATAGTAAATTTGACAGCTAATGACAAGTTTTCTATTGTCCGCCGCGGCCAGGCCGCGCCAGTCTGTGAGCGGCCTTATCCTTGCGAACTGTCATCGGACCCCATCAACGCTTCAATTTGTGGTTAGTTGTTGGCATGCTTTATTCACTGCAGACAGATTGTAAGATCTCGTAGTATTTGAACAGTGGTGTTTGGGTGTCGTATGTTAATTTGTATTGTCCGTTTGTTCGCAGAGCTTTTTTTTTTTTCATTTTCTCAAACTTTTTTGAAGATATACTCGTACTCCACTATGTTCGCATGGACGCCGGATCGCATGGACGCCGGAGTTCGCAGAGCACGGAGAGTATTGGGATAGGAGACATTCACTTTATCGGCAGCGGTCCCATCAGGCCACACCTCCCCTAGCACCCGCATACCGCATGCCCGCGGTGATTTGCATGCTTCTCCACAGTAACACTATTACATACATACATACAAACAACAGATAGCCGCGCGATAACGCGACCCACGACGCTCCGAAAATAAAGGATCCGATGACGCAGTTGGCAATTACGGCGGACGTCACCGCTTATCTACACATGATTGCGCGTAATAAAACTGAGCTGGGGGTACAATAATATATGGCATGCAATCAGGCAGGTATGTAGAGCGTACGTAATTTCAAGTGTTTCAATGACAATTTATTATGTTTTTCCCGCTCACGGGACAATGATGTCCCGGACCTTTGGGAGGCGTGCGTGGGGCTAGGTACCTACAAAGTACCAACTGAGCCAACACGTAGAGGCCCTTTTGACAATTTAATGAAATGCAAGGAGTACACCGAGCGGATGCTGTCCCTGCCCGTGTCATGGGACGCACACAGAGACAGCACCCGCTGGGGTGTATAGGGACTATTGCTGTTGATGGAATCTAAAGAAAATTTGGTTATTGGGTGAAAATGATGGACTAGTGGCTGGGCTATTGGGTGAAACATCGGACGCCTGCCTAATAAACTGTCTCATTTTTTATCCCTTATTATGTTTATTATTAATATTACGTAACTAGTTATGGATGGTGGTAAACATGAATTACCTAAACGCAAAAATAACGCCCTACACCTAGCAGGGGAGACTGCGGGTACTTGATCTCATGGGGAATTGATCCCCTAAAATTATTAAGTAAAATATAATTACTACTTAACTCATCAGAAGCATAGTAGTTATGGAAAAAATGCAAGAGACTAGAAGTCACTATAGTTAATTTAAGACTAAGTTGTAGCATTGACAATTTATATCTTAAAATATTTGTCCCAAAAGTCACGCAAGGTTTGAATTGTAAAGAAAACACTTTTTTAATTATTATATTCTTGCGTGAATTTTGGGACACCCTATCCTTACCCATAATAAGAAACATTGTTTGAATTCCTCAAGTAGATAGATATATGTATTTTTGCTAATAACTATTAATTAACCTTAAATCGAATAGTCCTTTATTTCCCACAGGAAATCAATTAGCCCTGAACACAGCGCTATAAAATATAGATAAGACTGCAAATGCGCGCATTCACACAGTTAATACATTTGCCCTCCCTTTCCACTCTCCTTAATTTCAATTTAGATTAAATATGGTGTAATAAATTTAAGGTTTTTAATCAAGTATGTCGCGAAAGGAAATTGTCTATGGGCCCCAATTCTTAGGTGTAGTGCGATAAGGGTCATAAAACAAATAAAGTGCGAAGAGGATATTAGTGAGGTTGTTAATTGCGCGCGCACCTGGGCGCGCAGGTGCGCGGGGCTGCGATGCGCTTCGCCTGTGGGAATTAGCGATGACTATTGTTTTAGGGCACTTTGCTTTTAACGATTTGGTGGTTTATTGACGATTATCATGCGAATATTTGGGTTATGACCTTGTAAAACTTTATGGACATAGAAGATACTTTGTGGACTCTATATTATTTTACATAGGTACTTACTAGGGTTCGATATATTGAATACCGAGCTCCACTAATCAGCGAAACTAAAAAATGTTTCCTTCGCTTTTCGAAAAGTAATTAGTTCCTTACCTTACCTTACACATTATCCGAATTAAATATAAAGAAACAGTTTATAAATATCTTATTAGGTAAGTGTCTTGGCTGTATGTATGGAGCCTTTTACTGGGTGAGGTGAAATAAAAAGCAGATTAAACACTTTCCCCTTTATTTAGAATAACTCAATAGTATTATCACATGTCTGATCGAATTTTTATAGATTGGTATGTAGATAAGTACGCTAAATATTCTCTTTATGGAGAACAGTTCACACTCGTAAAAGTAAAATTTAACGAGGCCCGGCGCGACTGCTACTCGCATTTATTTATCAGCCAAGTAAAAAGTACAATAAGTATGAGGAACCACTGCATAGATAGGCGATAGGCCTGGCCGAGCGGTTAAACGGCAGCCGCGCGCGCCCCGGCAAACATTAACATACACACATGTTATGCAAAAACTTGACAAATGCCAACGCAGCAGCGTTCGTCCCGAGAAATGTCAATAACCAGTTATCATAACAGCCTAGACACCGATATGTCATAAGTCATAACCGCATACTGTGTTTACCTCCGGGCTGTGCGGAGACTGCAGCTGCTGGCGTGACCAACATACGCAAGTATACAGAACATATAAGTATAGCTTGTGAACTGGACATGAATTAAAAGTGCTGTAACCGTTGAAGGTTCTTTCTTGTCCTTTTGTTGAGTTAATATCGTTCATTTTTTTTTATCAAATTTGCGATTCCACCACTTTTAAATACAAGTCAATTAAGAATAATTAAAATACCATTGCGCGTTGTAAGTTACCCATATTATAATTGTAAAGAAGAGTTTCAAGTGGGCACGAATGAAATTGAATGAATTGCTTGTACAACGCGCGAGTGGTGGCGTGAACCTCAAGGGGATACAAGTCGACATGAGACAAGGGGCAGCAATAGTGTGTTCATGACTAACAAGTTTGATGAACACTAAGAAATTAAATTATATTTTGCTCCCTGCTCCAAAAAAGCTCCAAAGCTTCTAAGAAAATTACCTTAAAACTTCAAAAATAGCTCTTAGTAAATCAGATGCCATAGCTCCATATAAAACTAATGGTACATAATACTAATATATATATATATACACCTTCCCTGCGTAAAGTCATGGAAATATCATAATAATTATTATAATTATCGAAGGTGAAATTTGCACATAGGCTGAATCAATACAATAACACTAATGCTAACTCCCCTTCGAATACTAAATTTGCCCCTTCAAAAAACAAAACGAGGGAGCAAAAATACCTTAAACCTAAAAGGTAACTACTTATGTAAGTATAAAAACAAGAATAAAAATAAAAACAATATAAGGAACATATGAATAATATCATTATATCATGAAATAGGCAAAAGGTAACCCACGTATAGAAAAAAATGAGATCGCTCTGTTGTCGTCAGACTATCGAGCATAACAACAGGTCTAAAAGATTTGAAAAGGAAAAGCGATGAGAGTACACTTCATTTTCAATACAAATGTATACTTTTCGCAGATTGTAATAAGGTCAGTTTTGACATGAAAACGAAAAAGACTGCCAGTTTGGAGTAGGTCGATCACGTAACGCATTGTACGAACGTCGGGTAGGTCTAAATGTCACTTTTTATATGGAAAATTGACAGTTAAATCGTACCGACGCGCGTTCGGAACGTTACGTGATTACCCCTCTGGACTCTTCATTTTGATGTCATTATACCGATGCGTGTCGGATTTAAATAGCAGCCTCCGGGTAAATTCATTAAGTTCGTGTTTGAACTAGCTGGCACCTGAGCTCGGCCCACTTTGTAAATTCATTAAGTTCGTGTTTGAACTAGCTGGCACCTGAGCTCGGCCCACTTTGTAAATTCATTAAGTTCGTGTTTGAACTGGCTGGCACCTGAGCTCGGCCCACTTTGTAAATTCATTAAGTTCGTGTTTGAACTGGCTGGCACCTGAGCTCGGCCCACTTTGTAAATTCATTAAGTTCGTGTTTGAACTGGCTGGCACCTGAGCTCGGCCCACTTTGTAAATTCATTAAGTTCGTGTTTGAACTGGCTGGCACCTGAGCTCGGCCCACTTTGTAAATTCATTAAGTTCGTGTTTGAACTGGCTGGCACCTGAGCTCGGCCCACTTTGTAAATTCATTAAGTTCGTGTTTGAACTGGCTGGCACCTGAGCTCGGCCCACTTTGTAAATTCATTAAGTTCGTGTTTGAACTGGCTGGCACCTGAGCTCGGCCCACTTTGTAAATTCATTAAGTTCGTGTTTGAACTGGCTGGCACCTGAGCTCGGCCCACTTTGTAAATTCATTAAGTTCGTGTTTGAACTGGCTGGCACCTGAGCTCGGCCCACTTTGTAAATTCATTAAGTTCGTGTTTGAACCGGCTGGCACCTGAGCTCGGCCCACTTTGTAAATTCATTAAGTTCGTGTTTGAACTGGCTGGCACCTGAGCTCGGCCCACTTTGTAAATTCATTAAGTTCGTGTTTGAACTGGCTGGCACCTGAGCTCGGCCCACTTTGTAAATTCATTAAGTTCGTGTTTGAACTGGCTGGCACCTGAGCTCGGCCCACTTTGTAAATTCATTAAGTTCGTGTTTGAACCGGCTGGCACCTGAGCTCGGCCCACTTTGTAAATTCATTAAGTTCGTGTTTGAACTGGCTGGCACCTGAGCTCGGCCCACTTTGTAAATTCATTAAGTTCGTGTTTGAACTGGCTGGCACCTGAGCTCGGCCCACTTTGTAAATTCATTAAGTTCGTGTTTGAACTGGCTGGCACCTGAGCTCGGCCCACTTTGCACGACGACTGGTTACGCGGCCTTTCTGCACGAGCCATGGCTCGCTTTATTTAACCCCTCGCTAGAAAAGTTGTAAGTAAACGTTTAAATACGACGCTACACCTGTTATTCCCATAATTACATTAAATTACTAATAGCTGTATAAACTGGTGTAATGTGTCGTAACTTCTACTGCGATAGCATGTACTTATATAGCATGTGACTTGAATTAATTCAATTAGGGAACAAAGAGCGACAGGGCAGGATTTGTACTGCGGGTTTACTGAGGTTGCACCGTAAAGCACCTCCATTGCAATAATGTGGAAGTATTATATTTTTTCTATTTATAATTGGGCGCTAACAGGGTTTATTCCTGCTGAGCCAGCCACAACACTCTCTTTTTCTAGATTGTTCAGTCATTAATGTTCTAATTATATCCAACCTTCTGAGGTTAAACGTAAAGGTACTTTTTTCTAAATCTCAATATAAATAAAATATTAAAACGAGGGCAAATTGGCATACAATTTAAATGGTCGCTTTGTTTTTAAGCTTGTTTCAATCTTGCAGGATTTTGGATACCATACTCATGTACCTAGGCTTCATTCAAAAGGTGTACATAAAACATTATATAATAGATATAGATATCACTGATGATCAAATCAAGGACAATATCGAACTTAAAGTAAGCAATTTATCGACTACACCGCTCCTTCCCTCCTAGGTAATATCCGAACACCTGAATATACGAGTACGCCTAGAACTCGAGATGTGTGTCAATGATATTATGATTGGGAATATTAGTTACAAATGTTAGATTAGTGAGGACTGCGACAGTTAAAATTCATGATTATTTATAGTACAAACGGGCACGACGGGTTTAATTTATATTACAATATGTTGCCCGCCATTCTAATTTAGGTGAACGACTAAGAACAGGACTTTTATGTTCAATACTGTAAACATAGGTAGTTCATACCACTATTTTCATACATATCTACACAGGTATGAGGAAAAATCTCTTGACTCGTAATTTTAGAGCATGTATGTTGTTATTTTAATTTGTAGATATTGTGTAGACTACTGCACTTAAATTGTTGGTACACATGCTGTCCATTTATCTGTACTCCCATACAAAAAGATAAATGGAAGTACAAAGGTGTGATTTGGTGGTCAGATGGTACGGCAAGGTTGTTCGAAATGAAAATAGTGGAGCGAAGTTTACCCTATACAATATTATTCATAAAAAAAATACAGGTCCAAACGTCGCTATATAACAATATGAGTATCAATTACGTTACGTTACACGCATCCGAGTCTGTTGTGGGCACCAACGGTTACACGTTAACATATGTTTCATTACCTACAGCGCATTTGTAATCCTGCACTACGTACATTCTTAAAGAATAAGCCTCTGATATATCACTCGAAGTCCCGCCGGTGCATAACTACACGCCTCTATTACTGTGAATATAACAATATTCTAACAATGAGCACTATTCTGAAAAAATAGTTTTCTTTCTAATTTGCGAATAATCACATATTATTAAATATGTCTAGGTGGGCTAAAAATATCTATGTATTATAAAGCGGACATGTATGTGAATATACAATTCCAATAGTACTTTACACATATATTTAATGCATAGAGAGTAAAATGCGACGGAGTTACAAATACCAATGAGAAACGTTTTATACTAATATTTATAAGTCTATTCATAGACTTAGATACCGCTGAAGGGAACTTTCCAGAATTAAAGCTTAATAATAATCATATAGTCCGTAAGCCTGCTCCCAATACGCCTACGTCTCATGACAACACGATAAAATGCATGGCAGCAGGTCAAGAAAATTGTACTGAGCAGGAATCAGAAGATTATCGGTGTCAACGTTAGCCATTTTAAGTTGGCCACCTTTGACACCGTCTGCCAAGTACTTCCGGCCATTTCAGGACTGACAGACTTAGGTTTACTCTCTCTACGATTAAAGGGCTAAATGATGCCATCTCTCGTACTGTTGTCACATGACGTAAATATACCTACACTAACAACTTTGCCGACCTGCTCCCATGCATGTTATCGTGTTGTCATGAGACATAGGCGTATTGGGAGTGGGCTTACGGACTAATAGTTCTTTCGAAATTATACAGATTATAATAAACAAAAGAATATTAACTATATGTAAATGACAGTCTCACTCATACTTGTGTTTAGTTGTATACATAAGAAAAATATTAGCTATATAATGAAAAATATGATACAAACAATATATTTGGCTATTGGATCCCAAACAGTTATCTCAACACTTATTGCAGCAATTTACTATTAGGTACTATGAATACCACTCTTAATCTATCTCACGAATGACCATAGCTGTCGTACTGTTAATGTAAGGTAACAATATAGTCAATTGAATATTATCTGTCGAGTTTCCACTTAGTTGTTGACCAAACCATAATAGAGTTTATCCCGAGATTAGTCACTAAATATTTGACGTTTATCCTCAGATTAAGTCTTTATTCGTGTTTGGTGAAATTGTTGTTAAATAACAATGAACATTGAACACCTCACACAAAGCTCGGTGTCACATTACACTTTCCGCGCAGCACTTCTATCGCCGTACGGAAAACACCCATTATTGGCCAATTATTGACATCTTCAATCATACCTTAAGGCAACAGTGGCAATAATCCCGCATGAATTGGCTGAAAACAACTGGTATTTTGAGTGCCAAATGATAGGTGTTTTACTCAAGCTTGTAGTGGAACCGCCAGATAACATTGAACGGAGTGTGCATGGGTAGGTATACAGATAGGGGTGTATATTGTATAAGAACAATAGTCGCATTTACTTGTGCACGAGCGAGGCGAGTCGCCGCACGCCGGACTTGCTCGAGCCCTTGGTCCTCTTGGTTTGTTCCTTCACGCCCCTGAAACATATTACAAATACCCATTAATACTGACTAATTTCATTACCTCACCATTGCCAATCCTACGTACAATGAATTCTCTACGATCTACCAATCTACTCGATAAGGACTAATACGTGTTCACTATAGCTAGTACATTTTAAATTACTATTATAAATCAGAAACATGATATTCTGCTCGATTTAATCAACGTTGCAAGTCATTATACTGACTAAGGGTAAACCTTAGCGTAAAATGGTCTAATGTTATCAACCATTTTCATATTATTATCGTTGTACTTATTTAGTTATTACGTTCCCGCGAATAAATGAACAGTAAGTATAATTTGACAAGCAGTAAATTAAGTGATGACTAAGTAAGTGTTAACTGAACAAAACAATTATAACTCAAAAATGTTATGTAATTCAGTAATTTACTTATCCCGAAAAACATTTGTATGAAAAGTTCACGCTGACGTTTATGCTTAATCAAAAACTAATTCTACATTTGAGATAGTGTTTTTCATTTACTTACAAAATATATTTACTTTCAAATAATTTTCATGCAGGCACAAGTTTGAGGTTATCAGGTAAAATTCCGCGTTTTATAATGAAAATTTAAATGTAAATTTTACAATAATATAATTAAATAAGTGAGCTTTGAACAAAATAATCCAATTTACGAAACGTGGCTTTAAAGTATCAAAGCAAAATTGTTTCGCTTTCACTGCCCACCCACACATCCTAGAAACCAAATTTTATTCTTGTGAATGAACGTTGTCGATTGTGAACGTATACCTACTACCTACAACGTGTTAGTCTCTCTCTCCTTATAGACGAATGTCACTATATCGCGTCGGTGTTATGGTTAGTACAGTCGCCATCACATACATCGCAGCAAACAAGCAACTCACAAACATCGGAACACAACTCTATTTTCAAGGCATTAGGGTGCATGTTCCGATATTTTTGAACACCCAGTAGTGTACCGATGTATGTGATGGCGACTGTACCTACTCGCGACAGCGACTTGTTCATCGACAGGTGGCCTAGCACAACTTGCTGCCAACTCGTGTCTCACGCGCACAATGCAAATTAGAAAGCGGATGGTAGATTTTCTGGTCATGCGTTGCGTCGAGGTGTCAGTTGTGCTAGCCACGCTGGATCTGCTATAGCACAGTCTAAGTACGCAGTCTGCAAGCTAGGGGCTGCGCGGGCCAACGATGGGGGGTACGCGGGGAAGCGGGAGGCGAGGGAATTTAGCGCAAACTCAACTATTCTGAAGGGGTGTCAAGTTTGTGTTTATAAAACCGACTTACAAAAGATACTAAGGTTAAAATTAGGTTTGGGGGTGTTTTTTAATAATTTCACTTCAATTGTGTTTAAAATCGATATCTGAGGGCTTGAGGGGTCTTTTAATATGAATCCGAGGGTAATAGTAATTTAATATAAATACGGTCCGATTTAAAGAAAGAAAGAAAGAAGACATTTACAGAGACAAAGGGAATAAACATACAGTACCATTGACACATTTTGTGTTATAAAAGAAAATTAATATCTCTACAATCATATTTTGACAACCCTGACTCTTGAGCGGCTACGCTAAGCGGCTGCGTAAATTGCAAAGTTGAATGAAGCTTGCGTAGGCAAGCTACTAACCAATAGTGGTTGTTTAGTAGTTGTTTATACTGTGGCAATAGTCCGGTCGGTAGTTAATAAATGCAACTCACAGGTATCTTGTGAGGTCCTCGATGTCGACGAGCATGGAGTCCTGCCCCATGTGCAGGTCGTCGCGCGCCATGAGCAGCTCCACGAGCGACTCGTTCAGCGACTCGATCTGCGAGTGCAGCTCGTTCACTACCACCTGCACCATCAAAATACAACGAATTACCAACTAAGCATATATTTTTTTTATTAATGTTTACCAACTTAGAAAAGTTGAAAAAACTCCGACATTTTAATTTCAAAGTTCAATATCTCAAAAACGGCAGAACCGATTTTGTTAAAACGTAGCTAAGAACTATCTCGATCACGTCAGCTTTCGGACAAAAAAACCACATTAAAATCGGTCAACTCGTTTAGGAGCTACGATGCCACAGACAGGCACACAGATACACAGTGACGTCAAACTTAAAACACCCCTCTATTTGCGTCGTGGGTGGAATCGCGTATGGGATCGCGTTTGACATATGTCTAACCTGGTGGAAAGTTGAAAGAACGTGAGATATTCAGGCATTCGAAGTTTTCTCTCTCTGTCGCACTTACGTACGAACTCGCAAGTCTGACAGAGGGAAAACTTCGAATACCTTTCGCGGTAGGCCCTCAGGGTATTGTAGCGAGTTAGAGTTGGGCTCAGTATAACCAGGCAGCCTAAGCTATCCCTCTTGGAGCTTCGGCTAAACTCGCGCATCTCCCAGGAGCAATTCATTCGAACGCGGTTGAAACTGTTTTCGGGCTACAATACTCATCGTACCGCGGCCGGCGTTGTCACGACGACGACACGCAAACTTGACGACCCTAACTAGACGTAATAGTAGATTGTACAACAAGCGCATAAGACGAGCCATTTAACCTGAGACGTTTATATCCACCCTCGCCGGTGGCTCGGGTGGATAGTTAAGTCGAGGGGTTAAATGGCTAATTTATGCCCGAGTTATACACACTGCTTTTCACTTCGATTGCGAGAAAATAACAAATCATTGCAAAATTAAATTAAATAGTAGCTCATTCCCGTCGCTTAACTTTTTAAAGTTTTTATGTTTAATTTTCGACACGTAATATTAGACTTAGGTACTTCATACTGCCAAGTCATTTAATGGTTCAATACGTTTTAAAATAATAATTGACTCCTATTTTATCTGGTTTTATTAATTTAGTAATGGAAAACATAGATGTGAAATTTATTAAAGCAAATCAAATCAAATGACAAGTTTATTCTACGAAGTTTTATTGTGTGTGTGGCTGTTAGGCCCGATTATCTTAGTCTTTAAAACAATTTCATTTTGTGCACTAGAGCATACAAGTGGCATTTTGTGCAACAAACATCCAGTGATCCAGCACAAAGGCGAACTTTGCGAGCATGAGAAGTGAAAAAAGTAGTTTTTTTCTAGCTGTCGAACATGGGTTTCATTAGACAGAGGACCTTTTTATTAGGTAGGTACCTAAATCAGATTCTCACTCCTTGTATGCCCCCTTGCTTGTTGTTATGTTGATAAGTTGTTTGAAATTCTGATGTTTGTGAAACGTAACTTACCCATGTTTAGTCGCGTCGAGGTACCAGGTATGACTATTCGTTCAACAGGGCGACTAAGGACAGTCCCACGTCGCATGGCACTAGCAGAAAAAAACCCGCGCGTCATAGGTCCAACTTATTATGAACGTTTACCCGCCGAAGTACGAATGGAAACATCAGTAACAATATTCAAGCGTCGATTAAGAAACTTTCTATTGGAAAATCCATTGTATTCTATAAGTGAATTTTTTGACATAACCGCATAATTCTGATTTATTGTTTTTGTTATTATTAAATTGTGGTTATATGTAATGACGATCCTTCTAGGTGAACTCTGATATCTATGACATTATAAATTTAAATTATTTGAGTGGACATAGTTATATTTAAATTGTTATTATTCTTAAATTTTTATTTTATTGAATGTTCTTGACGATCACAATAGGGATTCTTGTAAATTGAGATGTAATTTATAATGTAATCTTTTATTGTGAATAAATGAATCTGAATCTGAATCTGAATCTGAATCTAAGCAACCCGCTTAATATGGAAAGAACTAACAGTTCATTTTGCTGTAGCCGGGAGGGCGGACAGTGCGAGATTTTGTAATATAGTCTATAACCAACGGATTTATAAAGTAGTCGAGGGAGTACCCTTGAATGTACAACCACAAACTCAATAAAGCAACTTAATTAAGTACAACTTCTAACAAAATTATATCTTGGTAATAAACAACCTCTTGTGATAAATGATTACTTAACAAAACAGAAGTCTACGTGACACCAATATAAACTTGGGAAACACGCAACAAAAAACCTATTGTTTTATTTTACGAGCCGGCGCACGCTAAAGAATAAAATCAAGGTCAATAACGTACAAAAGACTAATCATAACTGTAGCTGCGAGTACATTTAAACTATGCGGTACAATACTTCCGGATTAGTTGGTTAAAAGCCCTCTTGTTGATTCTTATTCGCTTGATTCAAATCATAATAATTTGAGTAGGTAAGATTAGTGCAGGTACGTACTTTCTCGCGAGTATCTTGGTCATTCTCTAGTCGTTCGGCGCTTCTGTACTACCGCCAGATGGGGTAACATGGCACAAGCGTGGTTCAAATTCGCGCTGTTCAAATTCGAATTTTAGTACCAGCTACAGACGTAATTTATTCTTGAACAATGCCTGCTTTAGGTGTAAAAGTTGTCTGTAGGAATAATTTCGACCTCCAACTTACCTCGCTGAGCTACTGAGTAGTTTTTTCTGTAGGTTGAGTCACTGGACAAACATATTAGTTCCTGATGAAAACCGGTATCTCTAGTAATCACGCGTGTCCATTGAATGTTACCCCACTTGAAGGTACTAGTTATTATTGCTAACGATCCTCAAGTTACGTATTATGTTACTAATCTAATACATAAACATTTTAGCGGTAGGTGTACAAATGCCAAATTTCTAGTTTAAAATAATGTAAAATAGTTATAAATTTACACCGTCGCATTTTTTGTAAGCGCAATTTTTAGAGTAGGTACCTACTATTAGTAGTAAAATACAAATTAGGTAATTTGATTGTTTAACAGGGATAGGTCTGCAACATTTTGAGGCAAAACAAAAAAAAAAGATTTGCTTTACCACATATTAAGTAATATAATGTACTTAGTAATATAATAGTCCTACTTATAGCAAAAAAAATACCACTTTTTTCGATGTCACTAACCCGATTACAACGACAGGAATCCAACGACACCTCATAGGTCAAAATTGTACTGTAGCCCGTGAAATAGAATTTTCTTGTACACATACATACATAGGTACTCTCGAAAAACATAACCCTCCTTCTGAGGCAGTCGGGTAAAAATTAATGCCTATTCATCTATGATTTTAAGTATTTCTCCTTTTTAGCACAACTGAAATACCTACGGCGGTGCGCCATAGTCAGCGCTGCAATAACCTCGACAATTTAGACATCCACAAATAAATAAGTGTCATTTCAGGCCAAAATGAGAGTGACACAGGACATGTACAACTCTATGTAAGAAGGTAAGTACTGTCAACTCTCTAAATAATATGCGTTTTATACCTTATGCCCAAGGTATAAGACTCATAGTTAGGTAAGTGACAATTGTTTATTAGGTCTGTCCACACTGGACGCATGCTCAGCGTGCGCGCTCAGTGTGGACGTTGCTCGGCGAGCAAATTTGACCGAGCGCATGCGGCCGAGCAGCGTGTGGACGGCTCGGGGAGCCGCTCGGCTGAGCATTCGTCCAGTGTGGACACACTTGTTGACGCGCCAATGTGTAAAACAATGCTGGTTATTAGATATCGTCAGGGCGGATAATCGCAGAACCACGGCCGTAACGCTGTCTACACCCAGCTCACTTTCTACACCTCATTACACACTTGGTGGTTCATCAGCGATATGCATGCGACTATTGTTCTAATGCAGCCGCAGGCCTGCGTTTCCTAATGGTCATTGGGCCCTCTCCGTGACTGATGAACCTCCATGGAAGGCTCGGCCCTTCACGACTAGACTACCTACTAGTCGAGGACCCGTGATGCATTAAGTGATCAGGCCCCCAATGGGTAAAAAAACCGGTCAAGAGCGAGTCATATAGATAAATTGACGAGAGCATGGAATTGCATATGTAGTAGTATTGTATGTTTACAGGCATTCTATATTTGAATTTTCTATTTTCTCATACTATCAACATAAAAAGAGGTTTGTTATATATTGAAGAAGTAAATACCAAAATAATGTCAGCGTCAAATTGTGAATATTATTTACGTTGTGCATATATTTTTACGTCTGATTTTATCTTGTGTCAAAACAGAGGTCTACTACTTATTCAATTTCTTAAGGGTATGTAATTTTATTAAAGTAAGAGAAAATTATTCTCCTTTTGTTGCAAACGGTACAACCACTACAAATGCAATTCCATGTTGTCGATAATTCATCTGATACCACCCCACTCCCAACCCCACTCCCACCCCACTAGAAAAAGTCCAGTATAAACTGACACTCACTAAGTATGTATTATCATACTTAGTGCGAGTCAGTTTATACTGGACATTAAATTTTCAGTGATATAACTAAAAATTTACGGTTTTGCAATTTTTCCTTTATCTGTGCTATAAGACGTTGCTTCGTATCAAATTTCAAGATTCTGAGTTCACGGGAAGTACCCTGTAGGTTTTGATTCCCTTGCGAGTTTCGAAAAATTGCGGCATAAACACCTGTATCTTTTGATTGCGTTGGCTCAGAAGTTTGATTTTTTCACAGCTCTAAGGGACAGTAGACTTGAGTATTTGATATAAATTTCAACTTCATACCTCCACGCGTTCCTGAGAAAAAGGGTCTTGACAGACGGACGGACGGACAACAAAGTGACCCTATAAGGGTTCCGCTTTTTCCCTTCGAGGTGCGGACTTGAGTACTTTGTTAAATAATGGTTCAGTCAAAAAGGTGCCCTTTGATGTTACTGTAAATAAATTAATATTTAGGGGCAATCTTACACAAATTGAACTATGTCTCTCTTTGTGAAAATAACTTTTGATCCATTGTCACAATAAAATGATATCATCATTCATAATTTTCAGCCCCTGTAATCGCCCACTGCTGAGCATAAGCCTCTCTTCGAGTACGCCACTTATCCCGGTCCCGTGCTAGTCTCATCCAGAAATGACCCGCGGTCATCAACCCATCGAGCTGGTGGACGACCGACTGCCTGGCAATATGTCATATCATATTATAATATGAAAAATCTATCATTGTCACAAAAAACTTATAGTGGATTTAAAACCTATAAAAACGCCGTTTTAAAGAGTTTCTCAAGAGAAGTAAGTAAAACGAGTGACAAAAAATAATTGATAGGCCTACTTACTGCCTACCATATTGCATAAATAATGGACTGAACCAATGCTAACTATAACATAGCCATTAGAAGCAATAACATTAGAAGGCATCCATTTATATTCGCGTGAACTGTGGCAGTGTAAATAATAATATAGTATCTTGCCTGCAACTGAGCGACGTTCATATCCGTGAGCAGCTGTCGCGACACGCGGCGACGGTCGGGCGCGAGCGGCGCGCTCGCCTTGCGCATGGAGTTGCGCAGCATCTCCGTCACGGGCGACGCTCCCCGGCTGCGCCGCGAGCGCTGTAATACCACACTTTTCATTATTCTCTTGCGGAACTATGGGCTTGTCCATATTGTCATAGTTTTTTGTCGATTTTTGACCCCCCCCTATCATCATCCTATTAATTCCTTGAATGGACCCTCCCCGCCTAATAAAATGACTACCGTAATCCAATGGTCTGACCCCCCCCCCATTTCGAAATGACGTAATATATGGACAGCCCTATGCCTATTCGGTCACTTATTCACGCTTGCTTCTACCGTTATCGATTAAGTACATTTCTAGTCATATCAAGAAATAAACAAGTCAGTATACATTAATGTAAGCTAATAATTACACACTGTACACAAGAATTATTGTATTCTCCAAGCTACCTTTCGGTGACACGGATTAGAGCATATGTTGCTGTACTGTTAGCTGATAACGTGGTGTTAATGTACATACCTCCATTTGAATTCGGGCCATCTCTTTAGCCTGAGCAAGGGCGATTCTTGCCTCAGTTTGGAGTGTTGCCTGAAGTACATTGAAATCGGATTCCTTTAGCTCAATGTGACCAAGAGACTGGGAAGACCGAGACTTGGGTGTTTTGAGCGACAGAGTTGTAGGGCGTAACTTAGCACCTGAAAATTGAGGAGTAAACATTGTGTATTTATTTCAAGGAAAGCGACTCCGGAAATGAGCATTTGCTCTCTGTTTAGTCAACATAGAACACAAATTACCAAAACTGAAACTACCATGAACCATCAAGAGAAACCGTCACAGACAAAACAACATGGTTAGTTCTACCCATTGTAATGTAAATAATCAATTTAACACTCAACTAAAAGTTCAAGTTCAAGTTCAAGTTCAAAGTATTTATTTGTCAAAACACAGGTTATAAAGATGTTATAAATGCAGCTTGGTATCGCTATGTCTTACCCGAAGGTGTAACAAAATATAAAACAATACATAATGTACTTACCAGAAGGAACAATGCCAATTTTGTCATGCTTTGTAATGCTAACAGACAGTGGCCTCGTCTGGTATGGATGGTTATTGAGACTGTAATTTGACTTGCTGAAAATGCTTGATCGGGACAGGCTTTTGGAGCTATAGTTTACATTTCTGTCCAATTCTGAGGACTGGGACTCATTGTCGGATGCTGTTTCATTCATGAAACATATTTGGAGGTTCTTCCCTGCATAGCCACACCACAACATAACACATTTTAATGATACAACACAAAATAGCCCATTACTCAGATGATTAGGAAACACTACCACATTATGAAATAGGTTACACCCATGATAGAAATAACTAGAATATTGGTAATCTCACCTTCATGTTGTTTTTAAGTAACTTCTATTACTTTCTGAAAGTGTTATAAGTCTAGTATGAACTTCACCACTAATTATGTTTCTTTGTATAGGTACATCAATGCAATTAAATCTTGCAAGATAAGTGTCACCCACTTCCACAAGTAATATTGATATAATGTAGATGATAAATATGATATAATACAATAATTTGGTACAATCAAGTAGATGTGATGATGGAGCCAGAAGGTGCCAAGCCAAACTATTCAATGGCTAATAGTAGGTAAGAGTTGTAGCTTGTACTAAAAATCAAAGATCTATAAAAGTTCATTCATATCAACATCAGTTGGGGCTGTATATTATTGGCTCAAACAGCCCTCAAAAATCTTTTGATAAATTCAAAATCCAGAAATGTCTAACGATGAGGACTCTAAACTAACTCATGATAAGAGCCCAAAGATCATAGCTGATTCAGTGATTTTCCTCATGTGTAGGTACCCACTAGGAGGGCTCCCGGTAGTGAACGTTTTAATTAAAAGATTGGTAGATTAATTGGTGAAGCTAAATTTTCTTTCCAGAAACAAAAAATATTATGCATGCCTCTTCACAGCTTAGAATAAGATCCCACAAATAGGTATAACCAATCGGGAAATAATAATAATACTAACACAGAAATATTTAATGATCCACATTTAACACCCCACTCATGAGCCATCATCAGAGGTCGGCGGGGGTGAGCTATTTTACGTCATTAATGTCATGTAGTTGTGTCTTGTAGACATTAATATGGATAAGGTGCCATAAAGAAATATTAAAAGAACAAAATTGAAATGATTAAACATAAAATGAAAATGCATTACAAAACGAGTATTAACCTTTTTTTATATATGGTACTTGTCCTATTAAACATTGCTATTTGTGTAATTTAAACCAAGTAAAGTATTCTAATAAAATTCATAGGTTTTGATGGCAACATAAAGATCGTACCAGAAAAGCAGCCTAAATAAAATCATTGCATTAGTTAATAATTAAACAAGGGGCATTTACCATTGAATGACAAGGTATGACCATGTTACGCAAAAATTTAAAACAACTCACCACCACCCACCTCTGGCCATCACCAAACCACAATCATAGTAACCCAGATACGAATAATTAGATTAACCCAAAACTAATATACTTATAAAGTTTGCGAGTAAACTCACCATTCTGTAGTCTCGAGTGTAGACTTGGCTTCTTTCCTGGCCTATCAGTGTGTCCCATACTATAATATTCATCACTGTCAACCCCCATAGCCAATCGTTTTCTGATCTCCTCCCTGTCATTGCGTTTCTGCAAATAAATGAATAATTTTTACTAAGACAAAGGCCAAATATTGTATGCCATACGATTATAAAACCAAGAAAATCAGTATACAAAGTAAATTACGAAAATCAAATAAAATATATTCTACTTTTAAATTGTTTGTGGATTCTTCATTTATGGTAACTATCCTAGTAAATTTGTCTAAAATATCATTCTCCGTGAGAATCGGCCACTCGAACTTTGTTTCGGCACATTCAGCGGTGTCGATGGTACCAATAGCTCTGGGACTTAAAGCTGTATTATCACAATTATCATTGGTGGGTTGCAGATTTTGTTTGACGAATTTTGTCTTGAGCAAATGTAGACTTCGCTTGAATCCCGATATTTCTACATTATCTCCATTGTTAGGTATCTCCAACGAAGTTTTACTAAATCTTCTTTTAATGTTAGTGAATAGACCCTCGAACATCTTACACTATAAAACAGTCTTCTATTTTTTGGCAATAATATGGCACAGCCTATTATAGTACACAGAAACTACGCTAGTTAACTACGGTAAATAAAACAGCAAAAAATGACATTGTCCCTCTCCTCTCGCTGTCATTCCGTTTGACATATAGTGATATAGGGCAAGGACGAGAGACGTTCCATTTTTCATCGATTCACAGTGTCCTGAATCTCTCCAATCGATTAACAAAAAAACAAACAGCAAAAAACTTACAAGGCAACACACATTATCCACAGATTCGTGATTATCATAAGTAATCGTGTATAAATCTAAAAGAAATCTTGTATCCTTTTTATAATGTCTTTGTTCCGAATTAAAATATGGCATTGATGCCATCACTTTCGATGATACTTGAACTATTTGCACAAAAAAATAACCGTAGTTAACGTAGTTTACTTGAACACTGCCCGCGCGCCTTGACTTGTGATGGTGGCTTGGTAGAGACTGGCGGCCTATAGCTATGCCCGCGTCGTTGAATCACCGGTAGAAAGCTGAACTTACTACTTATTGATAATTATCAAATTGTTACACATGGTTACGGTAGACGTGGTTCAGACGTGTAGGTACCTAGTACCGTTACCTTAGTACGCGCGGCGCGGTGCGCTAATTTAAACATGCCTATAATTAATAATATAACTGATATAGGAAGGTGTATAAAATAAAGATGCTAAGATTATCTAGTACTTATAGATTATATTATTTTTCGTATTTTCTTACCCGTCTCTCTTCTTCTTTGGCTGCCCTCAAATGATTTTCGATCGCATCCAAGTCTAATTTAGGTAGAGCAGTTTCTATATTGTAGACATCAAAGCTTCCTGAAAATATAATCACACAATAACTAAAATGTAGGTGCCTACGTCTAAATAACTCATCGAGAAAGGTGCAATTAACGATTAATATCCTATCTACACTACTTAGGTATTTGAAGATAATACCTAATTCCAATTTGAAAACACTGGGCGCTACGTAGTGATAATGAAGTAAAATAAAATCATAATTAGAAGAAGAATTAGGTATGTACCTACCTAAGTTTCAAAAATATGTATCTAACTTACTAGGCGAATAAGCTATGGTATATGTAGCTATTACCTACCTACTTATTGAAGTACCAAGTCAATCAAAAGTCTACAGTACCTACCTAGTAATATAACTCTTATTATCAGTTTTGAACTTTTGAGGAAAAAATTGTGTCTTAGTTTTTAGAATGAATTTTGTGACGTTTTTCATGGAGTTTATGGCTTGTTACAAAACGAACAAATGAACATTTATGTAGGTAGATATATAGGTAAAATTGGGGTAACATTTTCAGAATATATGAAGTAGGTGTATATGTATACTCGAGATTAATTGAGTTAGCCGAATTGCAGCAAAGTAGCCTATTCAAAAAGCAACTCTACCGATCAAGATATAAGATTCCAATTTCAATGACAGCTTTATAAAAAGTGGGGCAATCTGCTTAAAATTATATATAAATTGTATTTTAAAATGACTCACACCCAGAAAGAGACTTACTTTCTAAGTTTACTAATAAGAGAGAGACGGTTAGTGCGAGAAAAATCGAGAGAGCTCGCGCGCCGTCTTGTGATAGCCGTGCAGATATAAAGTCACCGTCAATGGACTTTGCTAACTACCTATGTAAACAAATTAATGTCAATTTCAGTATGGCGGTTTGTTTACATAGTTAGGTAGCAAAGTCCATTGACGGCGACTTTAGATGATATTTATTTATTGAATCTGTAAATCCTATTGAAACTTACCTAAATCATATTTTTCTACATTTTCACTTTTTCGGACGGATGAGTTGCTTTGAGCTGATCTTGTATACTTCTTCGCCAGAGGCAATTCCTTCTGTTGATCCTTAGGTGCAGTTGCTTCACTGAATTGAGACATGATGTACAGTTTAGTTCACAATATTTTAACTCAAATGCCACACCCAACTGTAAGTGGATTATGCAGGCGTAAAACGCCGCATCAATGTTTCTGTCCAATTTGAGTTGATTAACCGCGCGTAGCTGTACCAGTCATAGGTACATTTTCTCTCGAATTTATTAGAGTTACTGCTCTGTCAAATCTATTTTAAGCAACAACTAGTAGCACGGTAAATCAATGTTGGACTAAAACTGACCGTGGCATACAGATCGCGGTAACATTGTAGGTATTCTTTTTCAATTGCAATAGAAAACCTATTTATAAATTGGGTACGTTAACCCGGTAGTTGTATTTATGCAGTATCTATACTATACAGGTGTGGTCTGTAACAGGACTGGAGCAAATAATAAAGAAGACGCTATTTATCATTTCTGCAATAATTAATAATTGAAAACCTACTGAATACAATATTTTATACTACGTCGGTGACAAACAAGCATACGGCCTGCCTGATGATTAAACAGACACTGTAACATAATATATGGACGCTAGGTAGCATCTCCAGGAGAGTCACATCACAAATTAATGCCAATGTCTCAATTTCTTCATAACCGTCGTATATAGAATAGCGACATATATAGGTGGCTCTTCCACAAACGAGGCTTAGAGTATATTGACACGAACCACAACCAAACCACAACCTAGCGGCAAAAAGTGGTGACGCAGTGGTAACTAAAAATGACGATGAATGATGTAAGTGGTAATAAATTGACATTGTTTATCTCTGTTTAATAGTATGTGTATATTAGTTGTTAAATGACAATCCGTAATTAGAGCTACAATTTCCACTTTGTGTATTTACATTTTGAATATTTTTAAATTTTATTTCTGATAATTGACGATCGTGATAAGGATTCTTATAATTTTGACATTGTATGCAAACCTATATTGTAATTTTTATCTCGAAATAAATAAATCTAAATCTGAATCTAAATCTAACGTGTGACTAGAACTATTTATCTCCACTTATAATAATCTCCACTTATAATAAATCTCTAAATTAAAAAAAGAATCAGCCAGTTTGAAACTAAGCTTTCTGCGGTACGAATGTTCTCAGCATCCCATGGACGGAAAAATATGAAACATTTTATATAGGTACATTATTATTCCCGCTGCAACTTAGGATAGTTTTTATCCGACTGCGACAATTAATTTATTTTCCGTAATATACGACTTCATTTAATTTTTCATTTATTATTCTTAAAGTATATCGCCGCCACATCTGTCAGCTAAAAGAAACGTCAAAATCACAGACTAATAAGAAATACTACGGACAAAATGGCGGAATTTCTTTGCCTTTCTTTCGCCTATTAATAATTTTAATCCGTCTACGATATACATTGACGAGACACATAGGTACCAAAAGCAAATATAAAATTAATCGATTTTGATATGCGAACTTATATGCGCAAATGTCGAATTAAGGCGTAATTTCTACAAATGTAACAACAAATTCGAACAATATAAACTTGGTTTTTTTGAATGGCACGCGCGCGCGCTCTTTGCGTATTCAGCCAAACCACGAAAACTGAAACTCGAAGTTCGTATATCTGCATTCCTGTCATTTGTTAGTGCGATAGAGATAAAGATACCCGAATATTTTCGAATTTCCGAAGTTCGTGGTTTAAAAGAAAATACGGATGTCGGATAGATCTAAATTAATATTTTATGTGTGAATATGGTTAAAATTATTTGGAAATACTATTGTTGTTATTGTTTTAGTATATTTGACTTAGCTTTAAGTTTAATATTGTACGTCCGAAATGGGCAAGCTGTTGGACTTTATTTTACCCAAAACAACTAAATGTACACAGTTCTGACAATAAAGAAATCTTATTTTATCTTATCTTATCGAAAAAGGGACGTAGACACTAAACAAAATAATCATAATGTTGTATTATCTCGAAAAAAAACAACGCAAGAGGCTATACTCGTATAGGTAATCACTAAGTTATAAGTGTATAAAGTTTGAAGAGGGGGTTTGTTGCGTCTCTTTTCCGCAAAACGCACCTTTATAATGAAACGATTGTTTTTTACTATGACGCTCGAGGATCGTGACGTCACGGTCCCTGATCGTTTTCTCACTCTAACAAGCGACATTAAAACGGTTGTAGCTTCGTAATTTTTTGAGATATTAGAATGAGTTTTTCGTTTCTTCTTTCTTTTGAAGTGAGTCTACAGCTACACCTCTATTTGGAAGACAAGCGGAAAGAACCCATACTATCCATACTAATAATCCATACTTCCATATTAATATTATAAATGCGAAAGTGTGTCTGTCTGTCTGTTAACTCTTCACGCCTAAACCGCTGAACCGATTTAAATGAAATTTGGTATACAGATAGTTTGAGCTCCGGGGAAGGACAAAGGGTAGTTTTTATATCTGAGGGGCTGAAATTGGGGGTGGAAATTTGTATGGAGCTACTTAAACCGCTGCACCGATTTAGATGAAATTTGGTATATAAATAGTTTGAGTCCCGGGGAAGGACATATAATAGGTTTTATCCCGGAAATCATCCCCTAAGGGGGTGAAAAGGGGGGGGGGGGGGGGGGGGGGGGGGGGTGAAAATTTGGATGTAATCTATTTTGATGAAATGTGGTGTAGATATTGGTTAAGTACTGGGCAACCCTCAAAAATCACCCCAGAAATCATCCCCTAAGGGGGTGAAATTAGGGGTGAAAATTCGGATGGAACCCATTTTAATACAATTTTGTATAGAGATAGCTTGAGTCCTGGGAAAGGACATAGGATAGTTTTAATTCCGGAAATCACTCCCTAAGGTGAAATGGGGGTGAAAATTTGGATGAATCCCGTTTAGATGAAATTTCGTATAAAGGTCGTTTGAGTCCCGAAGAATGATATTAGATAGTTTTTATCCCGAAAATCTTTCCCTAAGGGTATGAAATAGGGGGTGAAAGTTTGGATAAAATCCATATACCTAGATGAAATTTGGTATAGAGATAATTTGAGACCCTTCGAAGGATACTTATAGAATAGTTTTTGCCTCGGAAATCATCCCTTAAGATGGTAAGTAGAAGTTTGTTTGCATTATATTTTCTAAGTATAAGTTCTACGCGAACGAAGTCGCGGGCAACAGCTAGTTTTCATATAAATTATCACCCGACCACGTGTTGTCGTTGTGGTGTGGTGTGGTGATGCAGTGGCTACGTGTGAATAGAACTATTTATTTTCATATAAATTATCGCCCGACCACGTATTGTCTTTGTGGTGTGGTTATGGTACGTCTGAATAGACCCTTAGTTACGATGATACTGCATGTCACAGGTGACATCATGTGTGCCTATTACCCACATATACATTATTATTTACCTACATGAAGGTATGCAATAGTACATTGTTTAACAAGGGGCGTATGAGGAATATTGCAAACGAGAGTCTATCAAAAACCCGACGCCGTGAGGCGGAGGGCTTTTGATGACTCGAGTTTGCAATATTTTTACGCCCGTGTTATACACAATGTTTTTCATCACATTTGCGAGGAAATAAATAACTACAAAAGCCAGAAAAATCTATGTTTTATACACTCAAATCAAATGTTGACGAAATTGACAACTTCACTTCCAGATCAGTGCGAGTGGGGGGCGTAGTTTCAATATTTCAACCAATCACAGAGCATGGAGCATGTGGTTCTCGCAGGGCATGGCCTGTTCGATTACCAATCACAGAGCCAGAATTCTTGTCGTACGCGGCCGTCAAGATTTGCTTAACCAATCAGATCACACACAAGCTCATTTCTCCCTTGGGACCATTATTTCCCGCGGGAACAATTTAGGCCATTGTCCTTCTGTATACAGGCATAGAATAACACCATTTATGAGCAAGTGTAATGAAAAACTAGCTACCCGCGCGGCTCAGCCAGCATGTTAGGTACGGAGAACGCTGGCGGAACCGCGGGATAAAATACCTATGTCCACCCTGAAGGTCCGCTCTAGGTATAAACTGATGAAAGATTTTTTTGAGAATGATAACTTATCTAACTCCTGAAAGGTCGGACAAAATATGAACATTATGAACACCCACATAATTTTATGAAAAAATGACTTATAGCGAAATAAAAAAGTTGCACACGTTTTTCTTTGTCAGTATCCAGGGTGCTCATGATTCGGAGTAAGAAAAACCCAACCGTAGGTAATCATAATTACCCTATGGCATGAACAAATTAAAAAAATAACATTTTAGGCAAATAGACTGGTGGATAGGTACTTACACGTGAGTCGCTTTGATTGATGTTCTTGAGAGTGAGTTGGGGATGCTTCCACTTTTGATATCCCCGGTAAATCGAGACGAATTTGCTACTTCATTGAGATTACCATCTGTAAGGATTGCAGGCGGTTCCTTTTTATTCCTTATCCATAATCTATCACGTTCACGCATTTCATCTAACTTAGGAATTATTTTTCTTAACTCAGTGCTGAGTTGTTTGATTGTGTTTTCGACGTTATTGCTCATATTTTTTGTATCATGTTCGTTATCATAAATGGAGATTTCGTCCTTGCCGTCCGATAAGAATGCATCAGCTATTTTACTATTTGTATCATTTTCTATCAATAAGAATGTTGGCCTACTGAGCTTCATTTCTTTTATTGTATTTTCGTCGTTTTGTCTAATATCGTTCATTTCAATATTGCATACTTCTTTACTACTTGTTCCACTCGGTGACTTATCTGAACTTGGTTCACTTTCATCAACATGCGTTTCCACAAGTTTCTTGATAACATGATTCACTACTTCACTTATATTGTTAATAGTATTTTCAATTGGTTTTGCAAAAGTGTCTTTGATATCTTTTCTTAATTCTTCTAAATCGTCTTGAATATTAATGTTATAATTTAACAACTGTTTTATTTCGTCTTCTATTTCTTTATTGAAATCTCCTATTATGTCTTTGGTGTGAAAATTGTTTTCTATATCTGTATCAGTGCAATTTATGTCGTAGTCACTACGGTTGATGTTGTTATTATTTTCTGATATTGTTTTTATCAAATCTGGGATTTCGTCTTGTAACAGATTGTCTGACGTTGCAGTTTTTGAAAGGTCATCAAGAGTAAACAATATTTTAGAATTCTTGAAGTCCTCTTGATTGTTATTATTGTTAATATTTTTATATAAAACTGTGGTGTCCGTTACGCTAAGCTCTGGTTCGTATGATGATTCCGTTATATCTATATCGTCATCTGTCATATCATTTTCGTAATGGTAAAAATTTTCAATATTTGAAGAATAATCCTGAAAAAGACGCAAGTAGTTGGCATTATAAGTTATACATTTTATAATTTCTGTAAAATGTTGCATATGTAAACGTATCTAAAAGCTTTAAAATAACCCCCATATATGTATACCAGACATATTACACAATCGACCAATCAGAAAACAGAATTCATGTGTCAAAACATAAGGTGTTTTTAGTCCCGTTTTCACAATCATTACAAAAATGATTAAATAGTTTGTGCAAAGCTTTGAAACAGTCTATGTCGTTTGTTCGCGGTTTATACTTTTTATATCTGTGTCAAACATAAAAATTATGTTAGGTATATACAAATTAACAATCATTAATTGTGGGTGAATAATGTTTGTTTATTTTATTTTCTCGCAATTGAAAGGAAATATTGATTGTATAACTCTGGTCTTAAAGCCATGTTATGTTAGTCCTCGAACAATAATCATCTCGTAATATGGATTATTTTTTCAATCTGCTATTATTTCAAAAAGACTTAGTATTTTTATTTTTTCTGATTATTTATGAAGCTTAAGTTTTTTTTGGTTTCGAAGTAAGTAAAGAAAAATTTTTAAAAGTAAGGTAGTTCCGTCAATTTCTCCTAAATCCCATAATTAGAGTCTAGTTTTAGCAAGAATATAATTATGCGCGCAATACGATACAACAAAAAACACAAATTATAGTTATTTACTTTGTTTAGTAAACAACAAAAAATACCTGTACAGTCGAATTGAAAACCTTCTACTTTTCATAACTCCGTTAAAAAACGTAAACAAATAATATCGCACTAAGGCTGTCTTTTGTGAGGCTTCCTGTCAGTCCAGAATCTGGGTCAGAACATGCCCTTGAGGCATCTGAAAACTTGACTCACCTGCAACGTATGTGCCAAATGCTGAAAACCGGGATAGTTTGGATTCACGATTCCTCTAGGCACCCGGTGACTCCCAACCTCAGACATCTCATCTGTGTCTGAATTATCGAACGGCCGCTCGTCATCGATTGGGGTCGTATTCGAAGACACATTACTACCTGAAATATCGATTATCACATGTTACACACACATGCTAGAAACTATTACTTAAACACAAGTTTATAACGTTCATTCACCCACGAATTTAACCTTCTGAATAATTAAAAGCCTCGACGAAAAATAGCTGCCTCACCCGAAATTCATATAGGTAGGTACACCTAGACAGCGTTATTTTTACTTGTAGCGTAGATTATGCTTGTTCGTTGAAATTCTCATCCAAATACATTTACCATTACGCTTTGTTATGGAAATAAGCTTTTTATTACACTTTTGAATTAAAACCGCCCAAAGGAAATAAATAACAGACAGCAAAATTAACAGGCGCCTACAACGTTCTTGTATTCGTAAATATTCACTCGTTCCTCTACAGTAATGAATTTGTGTATCAGGATTATTCACAGAACCTACCTATACCGTTTCGTGTCAGTGTTGTTCCCGGGCCAACACCGGATTATATAACGCGATACGTGAAGAGTTTATCACAGTCACATATTTCGTCGCTTAATTAAGTATTGTCACTTTATTTCCTACGTGATTTTGACGGATGTCACGGCTGATGTGACGATTGCATGGAGTAGGTACTCAGTGATCGAGTGCCGGCCGGAGCTCGGGCTGGACCCGGCACATTTTACTATGAGTCATCCTTAACCGTAGTAATTATACCAGACGCATTCACAATTGATTTTTGACGCATAAAACATTTTGAAATTATAAATAAAAGATTCGATAGCTTTTGAACAAACTTTTTTTTACCACTAATTAAATGTTTTTTCAGATTAGGTATATAATGAAATATTTTGGTTTTGAAACTCGAAACGTGGACGTTTACGTTTTACGACCCTTTCCAAGCTTTTTTTTATATAAGCAGTGATGCACGATTACTATCATTTGGAATCGGTTACAATTTGAGTAAATTGGAATAAATTAATAGTCGTACTAATATCGTCGTCTATTATAAAAACATATTATTTTCAAGAGCATTTAAAATAAATTGCTTAATCCTCTTGATTACGACTAGAGTGTTTGAGAGAGTAGGACAGTCAGCTTCAGCTTCGAAATCATTACCAAATTGGCTATATACCCTAAAACATGAAATCAAAAGTTACATTAATAATTATTATATTTTTGCGGGTGATTAAGCTGCTTGAGATCAAAATTATTTATTTCAAATTAAAATGTAAGTATTTAATTCCTGTCAGGGTCGCCAACTTGTCCAGGAGTGGGGCTGAAGGATGGCAGCGATGAAAACAACCCTGGATATGTAAAACTGTAAAAATATGTAAATATAAAAATAACGGGCGCGTCGCAATCGATTCCGTTTCTTAGCCATCGTCAATCATTATCGTTTATTACTATAAAACTTACCTAAATCGAAGTTAGCTACAACTCTAAATACGTCATTGAGGAACTGTCAAAAATCTATTGTTACGATGCATTAGGCCTCTCACAGACTGGCGCGGCGAGGCCGCGACGGTTCATAGTAAACTGGTCATTAGCTGTCAAATTTACTATTGACCGCCACCGCAGGCCGCGCCAGTCTGTGAGAGGCTAAAACAATAGCTGTCTATATTTATTTTACTATTCAGCTGCTAACAGATGATATATAGTAAACTTGGCAGTTATTATCAAATTGGCTACTGTTACTAAGGACCGCCACCGACCGTATGCCGCGCCAGTCTGTGAGAGCCTTTATTCATAAAACTTAACAAACTTCTGTTGATGTGGATAGGTACGATGTGTCCTTTTTTGGCAAACTCACATGCCAAACGAATTTTCAGAACAATTGGTTTGATGAACTGAACCTTTATGAATAGGTACGTTTAGGCATTACGTTTCGAAATCATAATAAATATTTACTACTTGCATGAAAACAGAATCAACGCGTGATGCGTCTTGGGGATAGGGTTGCCATACGTCAGGATTAGTCCGGACATGTCAGGATATATTTTTAATGAATGAAAGAATACATAAAAGTAGTAAGTAATCCACAAAAACAATAATAATTCTTTCAAAATAATTTAAAATAGGAAAAATTACAGCTAAAGATATCTCAATATTTTTTTGCTTAAAACTCTAGTTACAATCTACCTACATTTGTTATTTGGATTCAATTATTAATCAAATTGCACAATACAACAGGTATTAATCCTAATCAACATATATATAGTACCTATAAATTAAGCGCAGCGCGCCGCCGGGGCGTCGTTCAAGCTACGCCAAATCTCTGTTACAA
Organism: Epinotia brunnichana; assembly: GCA_963854355.1. Lineage (NCBI taxonomy): Eukaryota > Metazoa > Arthropoda > Insecta > Lepidoptera > Tortricidae > Epinotia > Epinotia brunnichana. Next base: position 13,801,057 of record OY977939.1, on the reverse strand, counting down.
GAAATGTCAGGATTTTTAGGGTGATGTCAGGTTTTTTATCAGGACATTTAATTCTTCCATATTGCAACCCTACTTGGGGAGAGATTAAATCAAACCCTGCCAGTTAAAAAGTTTCTTATATATAACACGTACCTAGAAAGGTTTCACGGGGAGCGGGGAAAGTTTCCGTGGCACCCTCCAGGTTGCTTGCTTCAGTATTATTGCACAAATTCGAGATCCCTCTGTTATTTTGTGTTGTCAGCCTATATAGGTTATTGCACACTGCTGGTTCAGAGGTCAAGTTGGTTTCGTTTGTGACATTCTTATTTTGTACAATATTATTACGGAACAAGGTAGAGTTAACGTTAACGCTCGACTGATTGTAACTAGAATTAAATTGCAAATGTTCCGTCCTGTTAATGTTGCTATAAAAAAAATCTGAACTTGTGTTGTCGGGTACGAGCCAGCTGCTGTTATCGGATTTTATGTGTGAAAGTATCTCGTGACCATTCTCTGCGACCACATTACCATTTTCGGTGATCTGTTTGATTCTCATGATTACCTGTAACAAAACAAAGTTAAATTAGGTAATTCACAAGGAAACCCCTGTCGCCTGTCACTAAGTTGATCTAAGAAACCATTGTGTGTTAAACTTGTTAAGGGAACGGCAGGTGAGTCTACGGTAGGTATCGCCTTGGAAGTTCGACTGATGATGTTGCTGGGTTGGGGAGGGATGGGTAGATTGGGTAGGTCTCCGGAACGAAGTTATAGCGAGTTTCGCCCTGTTTTTAACTAATCTCTGAGACCCGTGGCGCGAGCGGGTCGAGCCGCGCATCACGATAGCGGCCATCGCAATTATTTGTTGTGTAAAAGAACAACATATTCTAAAACCGGCCAAGTGCGAGTCGGACTCGCGCACGAAGGGTTCCGTACCATTATCAATAAAAATATTTATTTTATTTTGATTTTAGTATTTGTTGTTAATGTTGTTATAGCGACAACATAATCTGTGAAAATTTCAACTCTCTAGCTATCACGGTTCTTGAGATACAGCCACAAGGCAATGAACTAACAGCTTGTATGGAAAATATGTCAAATTTGGAAATAATTTATAATAGCAGATTTTTTTTATGTAATGGATATACTATCAATTAAATAGTTTAAATGATAACTTAACTAGCTTCTGAAAAGTCAGAAAAATATTAATAAATGGTTTTATCTTTATTTTGGTTCATTTACATTTGCTCTATAATATTCAAGATAAATCATAAAAAAAAAACAATTCACTCTTTTTTAAAATCTATATAAATACTTCCGGATGGAAAGTTTGTTGGATTCTTGAATAAAGCATCATAGATCAATGTTTTAAAAAGATATAAAGAAAAAAAACGCTATTATAAATTAATGTTTTTCAAAACCGTATTTTGCCTGGAGTACTGGTGACAGACAGACGGACGGACGGACGGACGGACAGCGAAGTCTTAGTAATAGGGTCCCGTTTTACTCTTTGAGTACAAAACTCTAAAAACTATTAAAATGTTAGTCATACTGTGCTACCTACTAAATAAAGGTTTTAACAATATAGTATGTATTCACTATGATAATAATATCATTCAAATTGGCTTTAATTCTGCAATTCTGCTACGTTTCCTGTTCTATCAAAATTTCTACTTTATTTTATTACTGACGCTACAAGCCTGGAAAAAATATCGTATTTTTACAAGCTTTATATTAACTTGCACTGTTCGTATGTATGTAAATATATAAGCATGTAAAAATGTAAGTATCTAAATATGTAGGTAAGTAGGTATGTAAGTTGTCCGTCAAAATTTGCAATCCATTTTTCAGTCACTTCCCGTTATCCAATTCAGCTGAAATTTTGCAAGCATATGTATATCGCATGACAATGCAATATTATGATGGCTTGGAGCTGATCTGATGCTGGAACTGGAAGGTGGCCATAGGAACTCCGCAATAAAACGACACAACCCCATCGAGTTTGGGCTCGTTAGAATCGTCTCAATGAGTACTTGATGACTGTATGCAGAAAAGTACAGTCAGCAGCAAAAGCTTGTACCAAAAATTAAAATTTTGACAGAAACTTATCTTTTTTTTTGCCTACGGTAAAATTTTGTATTGGGGAAGTAATAAATCAGCAACATACTCGTACCTATAAAGGCCTGAAGAAACCTGAAGGCGGGAATACAAAAAAAATACAAATACCTACAAACTAGATAGGTACGTGTAAATAACATTTTCTTCCTTCTGAATCACAGTGAGTAATTCCTAGATTTGGGTTAGAAGTATTTCAACAGACAAACACATAATTGCTAAGTAAGTACCTACCTACATTTTCTTTCATGCGTTACTCATGTCAAGTGCGACTCTTCCAAGGCGAGGGTAGCTATTCACGAAAATAATTAAGTTCTCTACGATTCGGTAGTTTGAGTAAGTAGGTTTAGATTCTAGAAATACATGATATTCCCTTGTTGGATCAGGCTAGCAAAAGGAACCGTGGTTAATGTATCTGGGTTATGTTACTATCATTGGATTTTATGTCCTAAATCCATAGCGGGCGATATTGCGGATCGGATCCGGATATTGTAAGCGGCGCGCCCTCGTCCTCGCGCTTGCGAGCCGCGACAGGCACGCGGCGTCGACCTCAATCCGTTTATACCTACTTACTGCCCGATAACCTCTACCAGCCTTGCCATTATTACAATATAACACTTCTCTAAAAGCAAAAGTTTTACATTCTGCCAACTGGCCGTTTGAGGGCATTGTTCGTTGTGGTTCAGAAGTGATGTATGACTTATCCCTTCACACTTCACACCATCCGGGATTCAGACCAAATTAAATTCCAGACACAGCCGCGTCAATAAGGGTGAACCAAGCAGACAGTTTTGTGTTTGCGATAGCTGATCTGAAATAATCGTAACTCCATGTTTTGGCAAGATAGGTGAGTGAACCAGTGAATGAACGGATCCAGTGAATGAACGAAAACCTGCTTATTTGCTTAAATTAAGAGTTCTGTATATTTCTAGCATAGGTACCGGGTATTTTTTTCTCGATTAGAAGTATTCACTGTAAGGGTTTTGTAACATTTATATCAACTCAGCCGCAACAGTTACTAAATGAGCGTAGCTTAAAGTTGACGGGCTATGGGCGTGGATATTTTGTATGAGCCGGTAATAAGGGGACAAGATTGTCACCTTTTATTTGATGTGCCATTGTACTAGTTTCATAAACTTGAAACTTATGGTGTGTGGTTTTTGGAAATCATAAGAGCGAAATTGTGCTATTAAAACATCTTTTTAAGTAAATAAGTTTAGATTCTCGTTTTTTAGAAGGTGTTCTATAACTAGAATTAAAAACCGCCTAAATCCAGTGAATGAACAGGAGTGTTCATTCACTGGCAACGCCTGTTTTAATGTTTTCGCAAAATCTTATGTTCTAGTGATTGTAATAAGATTTAGTTTTTAGTAGCATAACCACCAATGGTTTGTCCATCGTTGGTCCAGTGTTCGAACAAACCTCATTTTTAGGGTCCCGTAGCCAAATGGCAAAAAACGGAACCCTTATATTTTGTATTTGTATTTATTTATTTCACCATAAAGTAATATGTGCATTACATGGTATGTCAGTCACAATTTGTAAAAATAAAAGAAATAAATTACAATAAAATCAAAATGATACTTATAGCTAATAACATACAGTTAAAAATGTTTGTAAGCTAATATTGCTTGTTAAAGTACTTGATTCGTCATGTCCGTCTGTCTGTCTGTCCGTCCGTATGTCACAGCCACTTTTTTCCGAAACTATAAGAGCTATACTGTTGAAATTTGGTAAGTAGATGTGTTCTGTGAACCGCATTAAGATTTTCACACAAAAATCGAAAAAAAAACATTAAGTTTTAGGGGTCCCCATACTCAGAACTGAAACTCAAAAAAATTTTTTTCATCAAACCCATACGTGTGGGGTATTTATGGATAGGTCTTAAAAAATGATATTGAGGTTTCTAACATCATTTTTTTCTAAACTGAATAGTTTGCGCGAGAGACACTTCCAAAGTGGTAAAATGTGTGTCCCCCCCCTGTAACTTCTAAAATAAGAGAATGATAAAACTAAAAAAAATATATGATGTACATTACCATGTAAACTTCCACCGAAAATTGGTTTGAACGAGATCTAACAAGTAGTTTTTTTTTTAATACGTCATAAATCGTAAACCGCAATTTATTTCACGCAACCCTTCATGTGCGAGTCCGACTCGCACTTGGCCGCTTTTTTTGAACATAAAGTTAGTTCATTCACTTGTGTATAGATTTCCAGTAAATGAACATCGACCGATAATTACCTAGTTCATTTATTGGTTTTTTGGAACCAGTTAATGAACGAACATTTGTTACAGATTTTTAATTGTTTTAGAAAAAGTAAAACATTAACTACCACCCCGTGTGTTGGTATATCGAGATACTCCAAACAAAATCGCTAAACAGCAATTAAAACCAATAGACCATAACTATAACAGTAGTTCATTCACTGGTTTTTAGTTGTTCATTTACTAGAAAACCCTGTTCATTCACCGGTGATTTTCCATTTTTCAACCTAAAAGGCCAGATAACTTAAATTTATGGAAACTTATTGCAAAAGCAAAGTAATTTAAGCAAACTAGAATACTTGTTTGAGCTGTACAAACAGTCACGGCCGATATTAAGTATAGCTATCTTAAATAAAACAATTTTTAAAGTCAAAAATATCCTTAAGCGTTCATTCACTGGTGCACTTACCCTAATATCCCTAACTCGTAAGCTAATTATCTATCGGTGTCATAACAACTGTTTCAGGTTCCTCCCTTACCTGATCAATCAATTGAAAATGGACGAGGACACATTTTAACCGAAAAAAACTCGTTACATACCTATATTTCTGTGAAAAAAAATGCATATTCATGTAGTTATCTACCTAAGTCAGGATTGTTTCTTGTCCTGTCTACCCTCTTTACTTAATTCAACCAACTCCGAAGTCTCTTCCGAGCACAAAAGTTTCAATTTTATGTCTCTAGATAACAAACTCCTGAGATAAGCAGCGGATTTAATTAATTTCAATTCCAGTACCAACGTAGTCGAGATAACGATTCTCACCAACTTCTATTGTATTCTGTTCTGTGTCGTGTAGAGATAGAGATATACGAGTAGGTATGCTTTAGACTGGCTGTCTAATCCAAGAATTTATTCGCAGTGTCAACTGAAACATTTCAAGATTGAGACTCAGATATCTTTAGCACATTTCGTTTGATGGGTACTCGGTAGGTATTAAGATATTGAAACGATTTCGAGTCTAGACGGTGTTTAACCTGCTTTCCCTGAAATCCGTAGCATTTGAATTTCACCTTTGATATTTCGTCAATTCAGATTCACTGATTTGGGCCATTTGGGGCTGCACTTTTTTAATTCCCGCGTGCAGAAACGTAGATGTAGGAATGGAAATTATACATCCAAGGCTTAAAATTATTAGCTAAAGATGTCTGGACAGACGACCGGTTAGCCCAGTGAGTAGTACCTACGATGCTGAAGGTCGTGGGTTCGAATCCCGGTAAAGGCAAATATTTGTGTAAATTCTATATCAGGACCTCTATTGCGTAAAGTACAACCGCTGGATATACTGGGATTAGTTATATATGGTATCGATGGTCCACTTACCTCCTCACATTTCCGGCTATGTTCTAGCACTTCTGGCTCAAGCGAGAACGTATTGTCAACCATTACGATTCTTCAAATCACAATACCTAGTTATGTATTTTCGTTTTGTAGCCCCAACTCCTAATGCACCCGAAGGAGCTAACTGGGCGCGTAAACATTAAATAAAACCGGCCAAAAGCGAATCGGACTCGCGCACAAGGCCGAAGGTTCCGTAGCGCACTCGCTTGATTTGTAGCTAATTAAACTTTTTTTTCGGTCATGTGTGTTATGTAGCGGTAGTGTAACGTGAGCTTCCGTCACGATGTATTTACCGGGTGCCCTTTTTTGCTGGGTATAAACAGTGTTTTTTGCAATATACCTAGTTACATCAGAGTTATTTCTTATATAGAAATCAGACCTATTAAAATATAATGAAAACGGGTTACTCACGTTTTTAAGGTCGAAAATCGCTTGACAGGTTTCGAACCGATTCGCGGTTCTTAGTCATGCATGACATGAGCACACGCGCTGCCGGCGCGTTTAGCTCATCACAGTTTAATAAAGTTTAATAGGTACACATTGATTTAGTATATGTAACTAGGTACACAATCCGCTTAAAAAAAATGGCCGTCCAAAAGAACCGGCTGATAGAATTGGCCGGCTCTTTCGCGTTTAGTCTGATTTCGACCGTGAGACTTGTTGGTTGTCAGATACCTATGTCTAAATGTTCAGTCAAAAACTGCGTATATACAAACAAAAAAACACGAAAAAAAAATGGGTTTTATTTATTTGAGTAAGTTCTCTTGATAACGTAACGAAATTTGTGTAAACTCGTTGTAATTGAATAGTTTTAAAAATGTTTTAAATAATTAGTTTTGTTAGTTCAAATGACATACGTTGCGGAAAATAAATCTAAGGAGTCAGTATTAGATAGTTTTTTTATGACGTCGTTACCTACATAGGTACTTTATATGGTTTTCATTTTAAGATTTCCAAGAAATCCTCAGCGACGTGCAAAATGGGCTGCAGTCATAGCACGCGACAGTCGAGACGATTTAATTAAACCAAACGACTTTAAAATAAAAAGCAAAGTGAATCATCATTATGTTACACTCATCTGTGAGCTGTAAATTTGCTACATGCCATAAAATAAATGTAAAGATCTTTAAGTCATATTACATTAAGGTCTCACTCGTTTAGCAGACATGATTGTAACACCATAAAGAAAAACAATAAAGAACTTTCTATTCTATTCTACTCGCGCGTCGTTTGTTCTACTCATCTTCCTGCTTCCGATATCTAGGGGCACGGTAGTGCCCCCGCCAAGTCGAGCAAAACAAAGAGGCACGGCCGTACCATCCTTTTCTCGAAGCCATTCAGGCCATTTTCAAGATCCTGTAATTTTGTGCTGGCTAAAGCTAGAACCCTGAATTTTCAGGAACATGTAGGGCATAATATGGCTAACATGTAATATAAATAACATTCAATTTGAACTTTTAGTTTAAGAACTATTGTCCGTCAAAGTTCGTTAGTTTTGTCACTGACATACTCACTGATAATGATCACGCTAATTCTAAGGTACTTCTAGCAGACCCACAAGCTCCAAATTTCAAATGTAATTAGTTTTTAGCCTAATAACTCATAAAAAACCTAAAAATATTGCAATTTCAGTCACGTTTCAGAGATATACAAACTTCATAAGTAAGTTTGTAATTATATACAAATACATGCGGTTACAAAGTTACTTTTGCAGTTCCTTCCTGCAAAACTATACAAACGTTATTTGCGGTTGGTAAAATAACATTCCCATACAAAGTCTACAAAAAGAAATGAGATCCCATAAAAAACATTCCATGTAAAAAATAGGCCAAGTCTCGAAACTCTTTCACAGTAAAAAGTGGTGAGATATCTCGTAGAGCCAAGTCAGGCATTCTTAGTAATCTTTATTTGCTTGCTAAATAAAACTTTGTGACTTGGCAATCACACTTTAGGTACCTATGCAAGAATTAGTAAATGCAGTAAAGTTGTGTAATTCCCAAGTTGCAGAATTTTATTTAGTAAGCCAATAAAGATTAATAATAATGCCTGCCTTGGCTCTACGAAATATCTCACCACTTTTTACTGTGAAAGAGTTTCGAGACTTGGCCTATTTTTTACATGGAATGTTTTTTATGTGTACAATATACGACAAGAAATGGATTGAACAGTCAACTAAAACTGCCACACCTGTCATGAACGTTAGTCCATTTCTTTCCAATACATATCTTAATTTCAATTCTCTCCAATAATATGTCAGGCAAAAGGTAAAATACTCGTAGCAAGAGTCCGCAGTAAGCTCGGCCGAATTTCACCTTCCCATTCAAACGGAGTTTCTTTCTCATTTTTAAACTACTTACGTATTGGATTGTAACGAAACTTTGCATATACAATGGCATGTGGTATATCTAAGTCTTTAATTAGTTTTCAATTACATGGCTCCAGTTTATAAAACAAACAAAATACAGCTAAAACAAGTTTTGTATGAAAAACTTAAATTTGCTGTATTTTTATTATTACAAGCTTTATATTAACTTGCACTGTTCGTATGTAAGTATGTAAGTTGTCCGTCAAAATTTGCAATCCATTTTTCAGTCACTTCCCGTTATTCAATTGAGCTGAAATTTTGCAAGCATGTGTATATCGCATGACAATGCAATATTATGGTGACTTGGAGCTGATCTGATGCTGGAGCTGGAAGGTGGCCATAGGAACTCTGCAATAAAACGACACAACCCCATCGAGTTTGGGCTCGTTAGAATCGTCTCAATGAGTACTTGATGATGGTATGTAGAAAAGTACAGTCGGCAGTAATAGCTTGTACCAAAAAAGAAATTTTTGATAGAAACTTATTTTTACTATGGTATCTGAAGCTACGTAAACTAATTACAGACGGTAAGTACTTAACTTATTCTAAGTACAAATTTTCAGAGCAAACTAGCTAGGCGTTATAAAATGAGAGCGCAACTTCTTTTGTATGGGTGAGCGTACTGCAGACTCTTAATTTACTATAATATAATCCAATATATCAACATATCATTTGTAAATTTGAAACTGTTTATTCCCCACTTGTAAAATTAAGTAACCTGATTTATTTGTGATATTGGTATTTCTGATTACAAATACCTACATAAAATATTGTTAAAATAATTTTATAACGCGACTCCATTCATTCGCTATTTAGTTTTGACGTGAGCAGTTAAGTCACATTATGATAAAATCTCAATAAACTAAAAAGTATTTTATCTGTTGATGTTGATTTGCTAATATGGTGCTTAATACTAAAAAACTGAGTTCTTTTTTTTATGAAACATATATCTTGATGCAGGTTATAAGTCAACGCTATCAGCATTATTCCTATACATTCTGTACGTTTTGATTATTCATATTTATTGCACAAAAGAAAACCTTATATTCCTGTGTATGAAAGGGTGTACATAACGGCTCTGGAATATTGTCAAAAATATATACGAGGTAGGTTAACTGAATACCCATATAGAATTAGGGACATTTTTTGTTAGGGTTCCGTACCAAAAAGGTAAAAAAGATACCCTTATGGTGCGACTCTGTCCGTCTGTCCGTCCGTCCGTCTGTCACAACGTTATATTTAAAGATATTTCTCAGGAACTACTTGAGCTATCAATTTGAAAATTGGAATAACTCTTGAAAAGGTATGTACACCTGTATGGAGAATGAAAAATTTAAATATACATTTTTATTTTCTGTGTAAATGACGAATATAAGGGGGGTTAAAAATCAAAGTCTAGTAAATAGATCAAGTGGGGTATCATATGAAAGGGCTTGAATTGTGCTTTCTAAATCATTTTTTTTCTACAGTGGTTAAATTTTGATTTATTAAGGAAAATGTTGAAAAAAATACCATCCCCCCCCTATCTCTGAAGTTTACCAAGCAAAAATTCTGAAATTATTTCATATGATTAAAAGTAACATAAATAATACAGGAAAAATAAAATGATAATAATCTAGCGTATTTTTTTTATTTACCAAAAATAATTTCGTAAGTTAGTAATTTGATTATTTTTGTATGAAATTTTATGTCTTCAAATTCGTATTAAATTATCGTTAAAATCCCTTATTTCAAATAAAAAAAAAATAATCGAAATCGGTAGGTACCTACGTGTGATAAAAAAATATCGCTGATAAACATACTAGTTGCAAGTTATTAGTACCAAAATACAGATGGCGCTGTACAACGGTAAGTAATGCTCTACTATGAGCTGTTAAGATTGTTCAAAAATGAATGGGGTCGTTAAGTGACGGGTATGGTGTATGAACGTTTGCACGGAACCCTCGGTGCGCGAGTCAGACTCGCACTTGACCGATTTATTTTTAAATCCGTAGCACCAATCATGTTTTAATTGAATTTCAGTTGCAGTAGAAACACGTACCAAGAATGGAACAATACGAGTAGGAAGCACGGCGCACATCCGCCGGCACGGCGTAGGAGGGCATGGCTTCTTGCCAACAAATTGATTTTTTGCTTACACTCGGAAACTAATCCGGTTAGCAGGAAAGCGTACGTATCTCCAGGCACATCGAGGCAGTTTCCTTCATTAATAAAAAATAAGGCAATTGTACAAAGAGGCCTTTCACTGGGTAAACTGTGGCTAATGTTAGAACCATCACGAAAACTCTAAATAAAGCAATTCAGGTGTATAATTGTTAATTGCAGAGCCTTAACGATCTTTGTTTAGTCAATTCATGCGAACAAACAGTGCCGCGCCGTGCTCGCATCTCCATAATGCCGAAATTAGAAAACACCCGAATTTACATCCAGGGATTCCAGGGGCGCTAAATGAACATCTCCAAAATTGTATATGGATAAATTAAATATTTTTTCGGTACCTAGTGTACCTACTTGGCATTATGTACCTATGTGAAAACATAGTAATGTTTTAAGTAACTGACATTGCAGTCAGGGCATTTGCTAACAACGAGCTGCCCGCGCGGCTCCGCCCGCGTATTATAATACAAACAGCCCAGGCATATAGAACGTAATCCCGAAGGTCCACTCTATAAACTGCAATAGGGTTTTATATTATAAACAATCTAATCTTATCGAAATCTATCTATCTATCTATATCAGCCGAAAGACGTCCACTGCTGGACATAGGCCTCCCCCAAAGAGTGCCACAATGACCGGTCCTGCGCCACCCGCATCCAGCGGACTCCCGCGACCTTTACCAGGTCATCAGTCCACCTTGTGGGGGACCTACCCACGCCGGGCCTTCCGGTACGTGGTCACCACTCGAGAACCTTTCCGCCCCAACGGCCATCGGTTCTACGTGCAATGTGCCCCGCCCACTGCCACTTAAGTTTAGCGATTTGAGGGCTATATCGGTTACCTTGGTTCTGCTGAGGATATCCTCATTTCTGATGCGATTACGCAGAGAAACTCCCAACTGCCCTTTGGGTGACTTTGAGCCTTCTTATGAGGCCCATTGTAAGCGACCACGTTTCACAGTCTGTCATAATCGAAATAATCTAATCTAAATCTATAGAATGGGATGGGTAGCTTCTGAGATTACCCCCAACTAACAAACTAACAAACTTACCAAGCGACAAACTGGGACAGACAATCAGGACAAAGAATGTTTTACCGGTTTTTGTTGCATTTGACAATTTGTACCGCTAAATAGTTTAATACCGGTTTATATTGACCGGTATTTTAAAGTCAATCGGTTTGACCAATTACAATTTACACCTACCTGTAAGCGACTTATAATCTGGGAGCACGGTAGTGCCCCCGCCAAGACGAGCCAAGCGAAACGCAAACCTTTTCTCGAAGCGCTTCGTTGTTTTGTTGAACCCTCATAACTTGGGTTTGGATTATATCAGATAAACAAAATTCTCGGGATATGATGTCAATCAATAGTAGTACTACTAGTACTTATTAAACATATAAAGTTTAAATTGCATAGCTCTTATACTTTAGATTTTATTGATGTCTAAAAAAGCCGATTTCGTCACTGACTCACTCACTCACTCACGTTGATCATCAAAACCTTTAGGGTACTTCCTGAAACAACGCTAGTATTAGAACACAATCAACAACAAAAATCCTAAGAATTGGAACTTTTACCCCCCAACCCCTTAAACTAGGGGATGGAATTTTGTATGAGAATTTCGCAAATTTTGATAGCTACCTGTCTGTCTGTCTGTCCCTATGTATGCTTAGATCTTTAAAACTACGCAACATATTTTGATGCGGTTTTTTGTAATAGATAGAGTGTTTCAAGAGGAAGGTTTATATGTATAATACATGCATGTATTAATACATATAAGCCCGTGCGAAACCGGGGCGGGCTGCTAGTTATCTATAAAAAAGCGGCCAAATGCGAGTCGGACTCGCACATGAAGGGTTCCGTGAAATAAATGGCGGTTTACGATTTATGACGTATTAAAACTACTTACTAGATCTCGTTCAAACCAATTTTCGGTGGAAGTTTGCATGGCAATTTACATCATATATATTTTTTAGTTTTATCATTCTCTTATTTTAGAGGTTACAGGGGGGGGGGACACACATTTTACCACTTTGGAAGTGTCTCTCGCGCAAACTATTCAGTTTAGAAAAAAATGATATAAGAAACCTCAATATAATTTTTGAAGACCTATCTATAGATACCCCACACGTATGGGTTTGATGAATTATTTTTTTTTTGAGTTTCAGTTCTGAGTATGTCGACCCCTAAAACTTAATGTTTTTTTTCGATTTGTGTGTGAAAATCTTAATGCGGTTTACATAATACATCTACTTACCAAGTTTCAACAGTATAGCTCTTATAGTTTCGGAAAAAAGTGGCTGTGACATACGGACGGACAGACAGACAGACATGACGAATCTATAAGGGTTCCGTTTTTTGCCATTTGGCTACGGAACCCTAAAAACGGCAAAAAAATCACGTTTGTTGGATGGGAGCTTCCTGTAGCCTACTAGGCTACAGGAAGCTGGAATATTTGTTCATGTCATGAATCATGGATGTTTTCTATGTATTTAAGTATTTATTTATCTATATAAGTATGTTTATCGTCGTCTAGTACCCATAGTAAAAGCTTTGCTTAGTTTGGGGTTAGGTCGATTTGTGTAAGATTGTAAAAGAAAAAAAAAAGAAACAAACATATTTATTTATTCTGTTTTTTAGTATTTGTTGTTATAGCGGCAACAGAAATACGTCATCTGTGAAAATTTCAACCGTCTAACTATCACGGTTCATGAGGTACAGCCTGGTGACAGACGGACAGACAGACAGACAGACGGACAGCGGAGTCTTAGTAATAGGGTCCCGTTTTACTCTTTGAGTACGGAACGTCCCGTTTTACTCTTTGAGTACGGAACCCTAAAAAAGGAGAAAAAATGTACTTATATGAGGTTCTAAAAATATATTTCAGATCAAATATCACCCAGATCACCTTTAACAGCAACAAAATGTATTAATTTAGACAGACACACACACGCACACACACACATATATATGCAAACACACTCGCATGTCAATAGAATTTAGTTTATATACCAACTCGACTAGTATTATCTAAACTATATAACTAAGTAACTACATTTCCTTAACACTCCTGTAAATCTTGTTTTTTTCGCACTCGCAGACTGCCAAGATACAGGCTTAAGCCTAGTTTGGAGTCTGATGGATATACCCCATAATATCATGTAACAAGTGTTTTTGTGAAATAAATCATTTATTATTATTATCTCCACTTATAATAAATCTCTAAATTAAAAAAAGAATCAGCCAGTTTGAAACTAAGCTTTGCGCGGTTCGAATGTTCTCAGCATCCCATGAACGGAAAAATATGAAACATTTTATATAGGTACATTATTATTCTAGCTGCAACTTAGGATAGTTTTTATCCGACTGCGACAGTTAATTAATTTTCCGAAATATACGACTTCATTTAATTTTTCATTTATTTTTATTGAAATCAAACGCTGCTCCAACTGTCAGCTATAAGAACCGTCAAAGTTTCGTCAAAATGGCGGAATTGCTTTGCCTTTCACTTATTAATAATTTAAATCCCGTCTACGATAGACCTTTACGAGACAAATGCTAAAATATAAACCATAAAAAAATATTCGATTCTGATATGAGAACTTATATGCGCAAATGTCGTTTTATGTCGTAATTTCAATAAATGAAATCAACAAATTTGAACAATATAATTAACACGAATTTGTTTTTTTTGAATGACAATGGCACGCGCTCGGCGTATTCAGCCAAAGTACCTGCGGCGCTACCACGAAAACCGATACTCAATGTTCATATATTTGCATCCCTGTCACTCGAGTATGGTTAGTGCGATAGAGATAGAGATACCCGAATATTTTCGAATTCCGAAGTTCGTGGTTATAGCTCAGGAATCGAAAATATGGTAAATAATCATAATGTATTTTCTCGAAAAAGAATTTAAAATAAATATAGTCAAATGGAGAAAAAAACAAAGCAAGAGGTTATATAGGTAATGATTAAGTTATAAGAGTCCAAAGTTTTAAGAGGGGGTATGTTCTGTCCCTTTTCCGCAAAACGCACCTTCATATGAAACGATTGTTTTTTACTATGACGCTCGAGTATATTGACGTCACAGTCCCTCATCGTTTTCTCACTCTAACAAGCGACATTAAAACGGATGTAGCTTCATAATTTTTTGAGATATTTGAATGGGAGTTTCATTATCTTCTATCTATTTATACATAATAAATGCCTATGTCCTGACTGACTTATTCACTCAATCACTCACTCACTCACTCATCAACGCACAGCCGAAACTTCTTAGAGAGTTGATTTTTGCACAGTATGTTGCTTTTATAACGTGGGCTAGGGATAAAAAGGGATTTTTGAAAATTCTACCCCTAAGGGGGTAAAATGGGGGTGCAAAGTTTGTATGGGAGAACCTTTTTTTTTTGAGCTATAGACTTAAACTTTGTAGAAAAATTAGTTATTAGAATACAAATGAAACACTTTCAGCGTTTTGGAAAATTCCACCCCTACGGGGGTAAAATAGGGGTGCAAGGTTTGTATGGGGGAAACATTTTTTTTTTTAATAGAGACTTAAAACTTTGTAGGAAGATCAGTCATTAGAATACAAATAAAGAACTTTCAGGGTTTTAGAAAATTCTACCCCTAAAGGGGTAAAATAGAGTGAAAAGTTTGTATGGGAAAAACTACTTTTTTTTAAATAGAGACTTAAAACTTTGTAGAGAAATTATTCATTAGAATACAAATAAAGTACCTAAATTCAGTGTTTTAAAAAAATCTACCCCTAAGGGGGTAAAATAGGGGTGCAAATTTTGTATGGGGGAAACAATATTTTTTTTAAATAGAGACTTAAAACTTTGTAGAAAGATTAGTCATCAGAATACAAATTAAGTACTTTCAGCGTTTTAGAAAATTCTACCCCTAAAAATAGGGGGCTAAAATAGGGGTGCAAAGTTTGTATATGGGAAACTATTTTTTTTAGCTAGAGTCCTAAAACTTTGTAAACAGATTATTTAAATACAAAGAAAGTACTTTCAGCGTTTTGGAAAATTTCACCCCTAAGGGGGTAAAATAGGGTGCAAAGTTTGTATGGGAAAAACATATTTTTTTTTAATAGAGACTTAAAATTTTGACGAAAAATTACTTATTAGAACATGAAAAATACTACATTCGGCGTTTTACAAAAATCATTCCCTAAGGGGGTTAAAAAAGGGTGCAAGGTTTGTATGGGGAACACTTTTTCTGAGCTAGACACTTAAAACTTTGTAGAAAGATTACTTATAAAAATACAAAAAAAAAGACTTTCAGCGTTTTGAAAAAATCTATCCCTAAGGGGGATAAAAAGGGGTGCAAAGTTTTTATCAGGGAAAGTTTATGTTTTTGAGTTAGAGACTTGAAACTTTGTAGAAAGATTACTTATTAAAATACAAAAAAAGAACACAAATCGTTTTAGAAAATTCCACCCCTAATAGGGTTAAAAAGGAGAGCAAGCTTTGCATGGGCAACACTTTTTTTTGAGTTAGACCTAAAACTTTGCAAAAAGATTACTTATTAGAATACTAAAAAAGAACTTTCAGCGTTTTAGAAAACTCCATCCCTAAGGGGATCCTTAAGATCCTTAAGAAGGGTAGCCAGTGTTGTGTGGGAAAAACTTTTTTTTTTACTAGACTTAAAACTATTCAAAATGTTACTTATTAAAATTAATAATAAAGTACTTTCAGAGTTTTAGAAATTTCCACCCCTAAGGGGGTTAAGAAAGCTTTGTATGGGCAACACTTTTTTTGAGCTAGAGACTTAAAAGTTTACGAAAAAAGTTCTTTCAGCGATTAGAAAAATTCAACCTCTAAGGGGGTTTAAAAGGGGGTTCAAATTTTAAATGGCGAGCAATAAAATGTTAAAGTGTGAGTAAGAGATTTTTAACTTCGGTCTTATTCTGTACGTTAAAAGACTACAAAACTGATTTCAGAGTTTTTCCAAATTCATCCCCTAAGAGTGTTAAAATTGGTTCAAAGTTTGAGTATTTCAAGGCATTTTTAAAGTATGAGATTTTTAACTTTGGTTTTAGACTGTTTGTTCACAAACTAGAAAATGAACATCAACTTTTTTTTTAATTATCCCCTAAAAGAGGGTTCAAATTTTGTATTGAGAGAAATCATTTTCTAAGACGATAAAAAGTTCTACGCGGACGAAGTCGCGGGCAACAGCTAGTTAGATATAAATATACTTAGGTATTAATATTGTCTATATAAAAGCATTTACTGTTACTGAAACAGGTGTAATTTTTTTTTGATAAGATACTACACGACCCAATCCTTAGGGAGTAATATGGGCTATTTATCATCGCGCTACGGCGAGAATCCACCCGATACGCCGAGGGCGGCTATGTAAATGATAATATTTTAAACAAGATTATGCTACAAGATACTAGGATATCTTGTGGCAAGTGAAACGATAAATAATGACAAAAAAAACAATTGAGTGTATGTAAAAAGAAATACCCAAACCATGGCGACATTTTTCTGGTGTATCACGTTGGTTTGTTTGTTAAAAGCTCGTTTTTAATAAGCTTAAGGTGGTTCGATTGCCATACAAAACGTTATTTGACATTCGCAGGCTAACAGCGTGATATTTTAAGAAACTTATGTGACAAACTTTCATAAATTGTCTTCCCATTTGCGCCAAATTCCTCCTTTCCTAGAATACGAGTAAACTTGTGTAAACTAGATTAATTTGAGAAATTGGTTTGTGACGTGATATTTTGGGAAAACTATTTTTCTCAAATTAATCTAGTTTATACAAGTTTATTCTAGGAAAGGGGAAATTTGGCGCAAATGGGAAGCCAATTGATGAAAGTTTGTTACATATGTTTCTTAAAATATCACACGCCGTTAGCCTGCGAATGTCAAATAACGCTTTGTATGGCAATCGAACCACCTTAAGCAAAAACATATGAAGTAAGTAATATGCTACCCATCTAGAAATATGTACCCATAAAAAATATTCCATGTAAAAAATAGGCCAAGTCTCGAAACTCTTTCACTGTAAAAAGTGGTGAGATATTTCGTAGAGCCAAGTCAGGCATTCTTATTAATATTTATTTGCTTGCTAAATAAAATTCTGCAACTTGGGAATACTTGGGAACAAAACTAACGAACTTTGACGGACTTAAACTAAAAAAGTTCAAATTAAATGTTATTAAACTTATTGATATTATATATTAGCCATATTATGCCCTACATGCTCCTGAAAATGCAGGGTTCTAGCTTTAGCCAGCACAAAATTACAGGATGTTGAAAATGGCCTGAATGGCTTCGAGAAAAGGATGGTACGGCCGTGCCTCTTTGTTTTGCTCGACTTGACGGGGGCACTGCCGTGCCCCCCAGATCTACAAATTTATTTTCCAATACCGCTAAACAATATCATATCATTAAGAAACCTACTTTTTTGGATAACGAACTGAAAGTAGGAGATTTGGTATATACGTTGAAAATGGAAATCGATTAAATACCTTGTCTATGGTCTGTCTATGATTGTTTTTCGGAGAGTTGTTAGTTAGGTTTGAATAGGGAACATTACGCAAAGCTCTGCGTAGGGGGCGACACTAACACAACCCGTAAACAAACCGCCATGACGTACAATGTCATATTTATTTACCTAACAAACAATAACAAATAATTGATGAAAACGCGATAAACTACTATCGCTTTATTATCATTCGTGTGTAAATAGTAGTTTATGTGACTGTACATAATGAAGGGCATTAAACACGAGTGTGGGTTTATGAGGGTATGAAAAAGGGGTACAATGTTGGTAAAGGGGATTTTTTTGAGCTAGAATCTCAAACCTTTTTAAAAAGATCGCAAGCGACAAACCTTTGCTGAAAGATTACTTATTACAATACAAATAAAGAACTTTCAGCGTTTTGGAAAATTCCACCCCTAAGGGTGATTAAAACAGGTGAAAATTTGTATAGAGGAAACTTTTTTTTTGAGCTTGAGACTTGAAATTGTGTAGAAAGATTATTTATTAGAATACAAATATATAGGTAAATTACTTTCAGTGGTTTGAAAATTTCCACCCGCTAAGAGGGGGATAAAGAGGTGCAATGTTTGTGTAGGAAATTTTTTTTTTAGGTAGAAACTTAAAATTCTGTAGAAAGATTAAGTACCTACTTATTAAAATACAAAAAAAATACCTACTGCCAGCGTTTTGGAAAATTTCACCCTAAGGTTTTTCCCTTAAGAGGGGTTAAAAAGGGGTGCAAGGTTCGTATGGGAAACACTTTTTTTTAGTTAGAGACTAGATAGTTAGAAGAAAAAATACTTACCTATTACAATAAAAAAACCGAGTGTTTTATTTTTAATTTTTCCCTGAAAAGCGTTCAAAGTTTGTATGGAGAGCAAGAAAATTTTAAAGTATGATATTTGTAACTGCGATCTTAGCCTGTTTAGACTACAAAACTTATTTCAGCGTTTTTTTAATTCATCGCCTAAGAAGGTTAAAAGGGGGTTCGAACTTTGTAAAGAGAGCAAGACATTTTTAAAGTAAGAAATTTGTAACTACGGTTTCAGACTGTTTACTATGAGGGTTCAGAGAAGGTTCTTAGTTTGTATAGAGAGCAAGAGATTTTGAAAGTAAGAGATTTGTAACTTCGGTTTTAGATTGTTTTCTAAAAGTCTAGGTAGAAAATTAATTTCAATGTTTTTTTTTTTAATTCATTCCTTTTACAAACATTTAGACGATAACATTTTATACGCGGACGAAGTCGCGGGCAACAGCTAGTTTAATATAATTATCATGTGGCAAAGAATTTATGTTCCAAAATAATGCAATACCTACTAGTCTTCAAGTACTTTAGAAAATAGTTTATTAATGCAATATAGTTTTTCTCTTCAAAAAGGACTCGGTCCTCATACAAACTTTCAACACCGCTGTATCCCAGTTACGGGTCGAATTTTGCGAAACCTCTCCTTATTGCCATCCTGTATCAAAGATTATTTTCTCAATAATCTTTGCTTGTATAAATAACGCTGCTTTCAGAGCTGTGAGAGAGCTAGTAACGCCATTGGTAGATTTATTCCTCGCACACCGCTTCGCTACCTCGCACAGCTGTGAGCTAACCACCAACTTTGAAATTCGAAGTTTGGGTATCTCTATCTCTGTCGCACTTACATTACTCGAGTGAAATGGATGCATGTATACGAACTTTGAGTTTAAATTTTGGTGGTAGCGCCGCTGGTGGATACTCACCATTCGATCAGGAAAAACTTGAATGAAGTATACGAGTAATAAGCATCCAAGACTGGGGAACGTATATTCCAGTTGATCAATCACTCAAAATATTTGCCGAATATCAACGCGTCGTCTAACAATACATAATATATATTATGTATTGTTTGGCTTAGGTTGAGGTTAGGTTAGTACTACAATAATACTACAATAGTTCGGAAACATACCTAAACTCAATTTCATCAATATAATTCCGTTGGGGGCTGACACTTGCTACACCGCTACACCGTAATGAATGACCCATATACTTACGAGCACAAAATTGTTTCATCGATAAAACTTCCAGGCTGTCTTACGACTCCCTTTGCGAGGTACTTTGATAAATATATATAGGGTGTGATGTATAGGTAACAACAGTGGGTAAATAAGCGCAGCGTTCAGCCCGTAACGGACCCCCGGGAATAGAAATACCTCAGGGTGGATATTACTAGAGTTATATTAGAATGTGTGGGACAGAATAGTGGTAGACGTGGTGCTGCTATTGATTCTCGTGACTATCTCTACGCGCGGTCTGCCTTTCGCTTCCGTATTAAATATTTATATAGAGACATTCTTACGCCAACGGACTCTGCCCTTTCACGTACCTAGCCTAAAACCTATAACCCTGTATTATATGCGTACAAGTTGATCCGAGACGGGCAGACGCGATATTTTTTTTGGCGTGACATATAAATAGATGTTACATAGGTGTGAAGGTAAAATAACAGAACTGATGGAGGTCTGGGCCGTCTGGGAAACCTAAAAAGTGCTCTAGTTACAGTTCATGCTGTCTTAAGGATTATATTATCATATTATTTAGTACGAGGCTTACATAATCGATAAATAATACCAAGTACGAAGTAAATGGGATAAACCTGACACCATACAATACATGACACAAACCATTCTCATTCCAATCCGTTCCGTCTGTATATATATATTTAGGTAATCATAACTCGAAAAATCAGGGACGTAGGTAATGATAATGAATTAAGGTACGTAACAAAATTGCCTATTATTTGAAATAGTCTGTTTATCTATAACGACGAAGTAATCAGTGTTTTATTGAACACTAACCCGTAACCCAAAAAAATGTCAGTGGTCATGAAGACGAAACTATTACTTAGAAAGCTTTTAAAATATCTAGAGGCTCCGGCGACCGTGGTTTGCCCGGAGCATTAACCCTCAAGTTCCATTTTTCAAGAGTCAGATAAAATCTCCATTCAAGTGAAAGATTTACAGTGATTGATAATATATAACGTTTCTTCGCTGGTTTTAAGGGTGATGTCTCCTAAGGACCATTTCGTTTCCAAATAATACCCAAATCATTCCAAATAAACTTTCAATTCTAGTTTTGTGGAAGTGAGCCAATGAAACCATAAAATTCACATTTAAATTTAACTTAAGTTTATTAACTATTCCAAGTTCTCAGTGATGCTGATGATAAGATTGATAAGTATACGAAACGATGACTCGATGAAATGGCCATCTTGTGTAAGTACTTTCAACTTTAGTCTAGCTAGCATTCACCAAATCACCCGTTTTCCACAGCCACATTATGCGGACTTAACCTTTTTGACATCACCTCAAATAAATCAAAGGCATAATTATGTTGAAATGAATACCTATCACCGTAACACACCTTCTCACATCTCATATTTATCCTAAGTTAGCAAATAATCCACAAACACAGGACTGCCTTTTTGCAACTTCATACTCATTTCAGATGGTAATGGGCATGAGAATGCCTGCTGGAATCAGATTAAAAACGTTCTGACAAGTATGAAAGTGACGGATATATATCCACATCGATTAGTGATATAATAATTTACTTTAAAACCAAAGTTTAAACCGACTTCAATTCAGTACTTCGTCGCCAAGCCACATAGGTACATGAAAATTTCCACATTTACTTTCCAATTTCAATTCACCACATGAACTGCTTTCCGAGAACAAATGCAATGATTAGGTATTACTGAAAAACCCCAAGTCGCTATCTGTGGGTTGATAATATTTGAGGAGTTCCGTCGATTCCTCAAGGATCTCAGAATTAACACTTCATTAGTTGCTACTTCAATCATGTCTGAATCTTTGACGTACTTTACATCTTTGAGGAGTTCCATAAGTCATCTGTGGTGTTCATCATCAGTTCCACTTCACCAAAATTGCGATTTCAGAGGATACACGAGTTCTAATAGAAAATACCGAAATGACTACACTACACGCGTGCCTGTAAAATTTGAGGGTTGCTCTCAATTTCCCTGGGATCCCCTCATCTGACCCTTAATTGGTGATAATAGGACCACCTCAGGAGTATACTCTTTCGATTAAAAAAATAATTTTGGAAATCGGTCCACAATTGACGGAAAAATCGGCGAACATACAAAAAAACATACAGTGGAACATAATAACCTCCTTCTTTTTTGAAGTCGGTTAAAAATAGCAATCATCTTGCTCTTAGAATCGCTGGACATCGACAACATATGCCTTTGTGCCCTTCAACTAGAAGTTCTTCCTGAGAATACTCAAGGACATTGTTTGATCTGTTTTCCAGGTAAAATGTCAAGTAGGGTTGGTGTGCAGAGTGTAGTGACCCTATTTATACATTAACCAGAGTGTCTGAACGTATCACTACGTATTACTTGAATATTTATTACTTTACTTTTTGAGTGAAAACCGGTAAAGAGCAGTTCTTGTTGACCTAGAACCATGAAATGTGGCAAGACGTAAGGTTTTACATTACCAGTATAGGAATAATTCCGATAACTGTGAATTTATTACTACCTAAATCGCATAAAAATTACGTTTGAAATGACCAGCGTAAAGGGAGACCCAGACGCTGGCAAACATTTCGTGACAGGATTTACGTTACACTAGACGACCTCAAAATTACGTTTTATTCGCTACAAATCAAGCGAGTACGATACGGAACCCTCTCGCATTTGACCGCTTCGCACTTGGCCGGTTATTATCTCCACTTATAATAAATATCTAAATTAAAAAAAAGAATCAGCCAGTTTGAAACTAAGCTTTGCGCGGTTCGAATGTTCTCAGCATCCCATGAACGGAAAAATATCAAACATTTTATATAGGTACATTATTATTCTAGCTGCAACTTAGGATAGTTTTTATCCGACTGCGACAGTTAATTAATTTTCCGAAATATACGACTTCATTTAATTTTTCATTTATTTTTATTGAAATCAAACGCTGCTCCAACTGTCAGCTATAAGAACCGTCAAATTTTCGTCAAAATGGCGGAATTGCTTTGCCTTTCACTTATTAATAATTTAAATCCCGTCTACGATAGACCTTTACGAGACAAATGCTAAAATATAAACCATAAAAAAATATTCGATTCTGATATGAGAACTTATATGCGCAAATGTCGTTTTATGTCGTAATTTCAATAAATGAAATCAACAAATTTGAACAATATAATTAACACGAATTTGTTTTTTTTTGAATGACAATGGCACGCGCTCGGCGTATTCAGCCAAAGTACCTGCGGCGCTACCACGAAAACCGATACTCAATGTTCATATATTTGCATCCCTGTCACTCGAGTATGGTTAGTGCGATAGAGATAGAGATACCCGAATATTTTCGAATTCCGAAGTTCGTGGTTATAGCTCAGGAATCGATAATATGGTAAATAATCATAATGTATTTTCTCGAAAAAGAATTTAAAATAAATATAGTCAAATGGAGAAAAAAACAAAGCAAGAGGTCATATAGGTAATGATTAAGTTATAAGAGTCCAAAGTTTTAAGAGGGGGTATGTTCTGTCCCTTTTCCGCAAAACGCACCTTCATATGAAACGATTGTTTTTTACTATGACGCTCGAGTATATTGACGTCACAGTCCCTCATCGTTTTCTCACTCTAACAAGCGACATTAAAACGGATGTAGCTTCATAATGTTTTGAGATATTTGAATGGGAGTTTCATTATCTTCTATCTATTTATCTCCACTTATAATAAATCTCTAAATTAAAAAAAGAATCAGCCAGTTTGAAACTAAGCATTGCGCGGTTCGAATGTTCTCAGCATCCCATGAACGGAAAAATATGAAACATTTTATATAGGTACATTATTATTCTAGCTGCAACTTAGGATAGTTTTTATCCGACTGCGACAGTTAATTAATTTTCCGAAATATACGACTTCATTTAATTTTTCATTTATTTTTATTGAAATCAAACGCTGCTCCAACTGTCAGCTATAAGAACCGTCAAATTTTCGTCAAAATGGCGGAATTGCTTTGCCTTTCACTTATTAATAATTTAAATCCCGTCTACGATAGACCTTTACGAGACAAATGCTAAAATATAAACCATAAAAAAATATTCGATTCTGATATGAGAACTTATATGCGCAAATGTCGTTTTATGTCGTAATTTCAATAAATGAAATCAACAAATTTGAACAATATAATTAACACGAATTTGTTTTTTATGAATGACAATGGCACGCGCTCGGCGCATTCAGCCAAAGTACCAGCGGCGCTACCACGAAAACCGATACTCAATGTTCATATATTTGCATCCCTGTCACTCGAGTATGGTTAGTGCGTTAGAGATAGAGATACCCGAATATTTTCGAATTCCGAAGTTCGTGGTTATAGCTCAGGAATCGAAAATATGGTAAATAATCATAATGTATTTTCTCGAAAAAGAATTTAAAATAAATATAGTCAAATGGAGAAAAAAACAAAGCAAGAGGTTATATAGGTAATGATTAAGTTATAAGAGTCCAAAGTTTTAAGAGGGGGTATGTTCTGTCCCTTTTCCGCAAAACGCACCTTCATATGAAACGATTGTTTTTTACTATGACGCTCGAGTATATTGACGTCACAGTCCCTCATCGTTTTCTCACTCTAACAAGCGACATTAAAACGGATGTAGCTTCATAATTTTTTGAGATATTTGAATGGGAGTTTCATTATCTTCTATCTATTTATACATAATAAATGCCTATGTCCTAACTGACTTATTCACTCACTCACTCACTCACTCACTCATCAACGCACAGCCGAAACTACTAATCTTAGAGAGTTGATTTTTGCACAGTATGTTGCTTTTATAACGTGGGCTAGGGATAAAAAGGGATTTTTGAAAATTCTACCCCTAAGGGGGTAAAATGGGGGTGCAAAGTTTGTATGGGAGAACCTTTTTTTTTTGAGCTATAGACTTAAACTTTGTAGAAAAATTAGTTATTAGAATACAAATGAAACACTTTCAGCGTTTTGGAAAATTCCACCCCTACGGGGGTAAAATAGGGGTGCAAAGTTTGTATGGGGGAAACATTTTTTTTTAAAATAGAGACTTAAAACTTTGTAGAAAGATCAGTCATTAGAATACAAATAAAGAACTTTCAGGGTTTTAGAAAATTCTACCCCTAAAGGGGTAAAATAGAGTGCAAAGTTTGTATGGGAAAAACTACTTTTTTTTAAATAGAGACTTAAAACTTTGTAGGGAAATTATTCAATAGAATACAAATAAAGTACCTAGATTCAGTGTTTTAAAAAAATCTACCCCTAAGGGGGTAAAATAGGGGTGCAAATTTTGTATGGGGGAAACAATATTTTTTTTAAATAGAGACTTAAAACTTTGTAGAAAGATTAGTCATCAGAATACAAATTAAGTACTTTCAGCGTTTTAGAAAATTCTACCCCTAAAAATAGGGGGCTAAAATAGGGGTGCGAAGTTTGTATGTGGGAAACTATTTTTTTTAGCTAGAGTCCTAAAACTTTGTAGAAAGATTATTTAAATACAAAGAAAGTACTTTCAGCGTTTTGGAAAATTTCACCCCTAAGGGGGTAAAATAGGGTGCAAAGTTTGTATGGGAAAAACATATTTTTTTTTAATAGAGACTTAAAATTTTGACGAAAAATTACTTATTAGAACATGAAAAATACTACATTCGGCGTTTTACAAAAATCATTCCCTAAGGGGGTTAAAAAAGGGTGCAAGGTTTGTATGGGGCACACTTTTTCTGAGCTAGACACTTAAAACTTTGTAGAAAGATTACTCATAAAAATACAAACAAAAAGACTTTCAGCGTTTTGAAAAAATCTATCCCTAAGGGGGATAAAAAGGGGTGCAAAGTTTTTATCAGGGAAAGTTTATGTTTTTGAGTTAGAGACTTGAAACTTTGTAGAAAGATTACTTATTAAAATACAAAAAAAGAACACAAATCGTTTTAGAAAATTCCACCCCTAATAGGGTTAAAAAGGAGAGCAAGCTTTGCATGGGCAACACTTTTTTTTGAGTTAGACTTAAAACTTTGCAAAAAGATTACTTATTAGAATACTAAAAAAGAACTTTCAGCGTTTTAGAAAACTCCATTCCTAAGGGGATCCTTAAGATCCTTAAGAAGGGTAGCCAGTGTTGTGTGGGAAAAACTTTTTTTTTTACTAGACTTAAAACTATTCAACATGTTACTTATTAAAATTAATAATAAAGTACTTTCAGAGTTTTAGAAAATTCCACCCCTAAGGGGGTTAAGAAAGCTTTGTATGGGCAACACTTTTTTTGAGCTAGAGACTTAAAAGTTTACGAAAAAAGTTCTTTCAGCGATTAGAAAAATTCAACCTCTAAGGGGGTTTAAAAGGGGGTTCAAATTTTAAATGGCGAGCAATAAAATTTTAAAGTGTGAGTAAGAGATTTTTAACTTCGGTCTTATTCTGTACGTTAAAAGACTACAAAACTGTAGTTTTTCCAAATTCATCCCCTAAGAGTGTTAAAATTGGTTCAAAGTTTGAGTATTTCAAGGCATTTTTAAAGTATGAGATTTTTAACTTTGGTTTTAGACTGTTTGTTCACAAACTAGAAAATGAACATCAACTTTTTTTTTAATTATCCCCTAAAAGAGGGTTAAAATTTTGTATTGAGAGAAATCATTTTCTAAGATGATAAAAAGTTCTACGCGGACGAAGTCGCGGGCAACAGCTAGTACATAATAAATGCCTATGTCCTGACTGACTTATTCACTCAATCACTCACTCTCTCACTCATCAACGCACAACCGAAACTACTAATCTTAGAGAGTTGATTTTTGCACAGTATGTTGCTTTTATAACGTGGGCTAGGGATAAAAAGGTATTTTTGAAAATTCTACCCCTAAGGGGGTAAAATGGGGGTGCAAAGTTTGTATGGGAGAACCTTTTTTTTTTGAGCTATAGACTTAAACTTTGTAGAAAAATTAGTTATTAGAATACAAATGAAACACTTTCAGCGTTTTGGAAAATTCCACCCCTACGGGGGTAAAATAGGGGTGCAAGGTTTGTATGGGGGAAACATTTTTTTTTAAATAGAGACTTAAAATTTTGACGAAAAATTACTTATTAGAACATGAAAAATACTACATTCGGCGTTTTACAAAAATCATTCCCTAAGGGGGTTAAAAAAGGGTGCAAGGTTTGTATGGGGAACACTTTTTCTGAGCTAGACACTTAAAACTTTGTAGAAAGATTACTTATAAAAATACAAAAAAAAAGACTTTCAGCGTTTTGAAAAAATCTATCCCTAAGGGGGATAAAAAGGGGTGCAAAGTTTTTATCAGGGAAAGTTTATGTTTTTGAGTTAGAGACTTGAAACTTTGTAGAAAGATTACTTATTAAAATACAAAAAAAGAACACAAATCGTTTTAGAAAATTCCACCCCTAATAGGGTTAAAAAGGAGAGCAAGCTTTGCATGGGCAACACTTTTTTTTGAGTTAGACTTAAAACTTTGCAAAAAGATTACTTATTAGAATACTAAAAAAGAACTTTCAGCGTTTTAGAAAACTCCATCCCTAAGGGGATCCTTAAGATCCTTAAGAAGGGTAGCCAGTGTTGTGTGGGAAAAACTTTTTTTTTTACTAGACTTAAAACTATTCAAAATGTTACTTATTAAAATTAACAATAAAGTACTTTCAGAGTTTTAGAAATTTCCACCCCTAAGGGGGTTAAGAAAGCTTTGTATGGGCAACACTTTTTTTGAGCTAGAGACTTAAAAGTTTACGAAAAAAGTTCTTTCAGCGATTAGAAAAATTCAACCTCTAAGGGGGTTTAAAAGGGGGTTCAAATTTTAAATGGCGAGCAATAAAATGTTAAAGTGTGAGTAAGAGATTTTTAACTTCGGTCTTATTCTGTACGTTAAAAGACTACAAAACTGATTTCAGAGTTTTTCCAAATTCATCCCCTAAGAGTGTTAAAATTGGTTCAAAGTTTGAGTATTTCAAGGCATTTTTAAAGTATGAGATTTTTAACTTTGGTTATAGACTGTTTGTTCACAAACTAGAAAATGAACATCAACTTTTTTTTTAATTATCCCCTAAAAGAGGGTTCAAATTTTGTATTAAGAGAAATCATTTTCTAAGACGATAAAAAGTTCTACGCGGACGAAGTCGCGGGCAACAGCTAGTTTTATAATAACTTATCTACTGTTGCATTTAATATTTGCATTAGCACAGAATAAATACTAAGTAAGTACGTACAGAATGTTCTCTGTTAACAAATCCCCTGTTTAGGTATGCCGAACGGGCCTAAACGCCATCCCTTTCTATCGCATGCAACGCGCTGCGATAGCACGCGTGCGTGCGATAGCAGCGCTAAAATACCGGCTGGAGCCGGTAGGCCAGCATGAACTTGTAGCGGTGCGACAAAATCACGGAGTGGCATCGGCCTACAGCGCCAATAATCGAACGAGCGAGCAAAGCGAACGAAGTTCTCTGTTTCAGCTTGGGCAAAAATGCTTTCGTATGTCCGGCTGTTCTCCTCTACGGGTCAAGTGTTCTTAACCGATTCTCGTGAAATTTTGTGAGCAGGTTCGATAATTAGGTATATGGATTTATTTTGTCGGTTCAGGATTTGATTTGGTTTGTTTTTTGTTATTGCTCGAAGCAATTCGGTAGCTCCTAGCAATATAGAATCATGGGTGGAGGTGCAATAAGTGTTGCACACTGCAGTGCTTTGCGTCACTCGATTCAAAGTATTCAAACTCAATAATCGTAATTAGAATAAAGTTTGAAAATCTAAAATGGGAAATATAGTAGGTACGTAGGATTAGGCACTTTAGACTGAAGTAGTGAATAGAAAACTATACGAAATATCTTGAAGGCAGACCACCGACGAAGAGCCAATGTAACACAAGGGTTTTATACATACACAACTTCTTATAATTTTGATAAAGGACGGCGACGAAGTGCGTGACCCTCGGAGCCCTCGCTCGCGTTAATGGCCCAAAATGATGGATGGCCTACACCTACTCACAAACAAGCTGCAAGCTGGTAAGCCAATGCTGTATATTTATATTAATTACCGTGTAAAAATTACACACGGATTTTACGTCACATCGAGCATGTTTGCATTTTGTGACTCCTTTTAAATCACAGGTTACAAGGCTTTAGAACTCCGGTCATTTGATAGAATTGATAGGCGTGCGTGGGGCTGGGGATACAGATCCAACACATAGAGGCCTTTTGGAGACGATTTCAAGATATCATTATAATTATGCTAAGTAGGTACTTCCCTTGGTATATTTTGGGAACTTTTCGTTCCTTTATTTGATTTATCTAAATTCCAGTTTACTTTAAGTTTTGTAGTTTAATAGAAAATGTAAATTTTCGGATAAACTGAAAAGTGAATACTTTTTTTTGAGGTCTAATAGACATTTTACAGGTAGCTAACGATTGACAGTTGAATAGTTGAAATAAACATGTAACTAGGTACATTACGAGAACAATATTCCTTTGCTATTCCGCTAAAAAATAGTCCATCAGCGGAAATGAGATGCAACTACCTATTTGCGTATTTTGCATGCGGTTAATGCGTAACTTCCAAACATGCAAATAATTACAGCAAACCACTAATGAAAAAAAAACCTAGTCGAAGTCTGACTCGCGCACCGAGGGTTCCGTACAAACTTTCATACACCATACCCGTCATGTCAGGACCCCATTCATTCCTGAAGAATCTTAAACAGCTCATAGTACGACTATAAGTGGTAACGGTAGTTGCAAAGCGCCATCTGTCGCGCGCTGCCACCGCGCTGGTGCCGCCCGACGGTTACCACCCGCCGCTCGAGGTGACGCTGTCACTGCCGCGTGCGCGAGCCGATACCGTACATTTCCACGCACAGCCTTCTAATAATATATCTCGATCACTACGAGTACAATGGAACTTTCGTAAGGCGGACTTTAGTGCACTTTATGCTAATATGGCTGAAATTGACTGGGGATCCGTGTTAAGTTCTAGATGTGTCAACGATGCGACGGAGGCATTATATCTTAAGTTAAATGAATGTATATCTAAGCATGTCCCGAGTAAAAGCAGCCGACCACCTGTTATAGGAAAATACGTCTACCCGACTTGGTACACTCCCGAAATTGTACACACTCTACAAACTAAATATTTCCATTTTAAAAAGCATAAGGAAACAGGTTCCGAATTTAATAGAGAAATGTTTAAATACTATAGAGGCCATGCTAAGTTTTTAATCGATATCGAGTATAAAAGGTACAAGGAAAACATTGAACGTGACATAACCGACGATCCGACAACGTTCTGGAAATACGTAAAAAGCAAACGCAAAGACTTGAAACGACACGACGACTACACTTACTTGGATAGAACAGTTACGGGACAAGATGCCGCGAATGCTTTTGCAGATTATTTTAGCTCTGTGTTCCATAGTGAGGTACCCCATCTAGACGCTGAAGAAGCAGCACGTAACAGCGCAGCGAGGAGTGGAGGCGTGCCTGACTCGGCACGGGTCGCCGTGGACGCCGTCAGCGTCACAGATCTGCGGCGTGCCGCCAAGCGACTCAAGCCGCGCTCTTCGGCTGGACCGGATGGTATACCTCCATTTTTGGCAAGGGATTGTATATCTGTCTTAGAACCACCACTTCTTTATATATACAATCTTTCCCTGCAATGTGCCATATATCCATCGTGCTGGAAGTTATCCAGAGTAACCCCTGTACCAAAGAGTAGCGAAGGATCCGACGTGACAGGGTATAGGCCTATTGCAGTACTGTCGGTGTTCGGCAAATTATTCGAATCCATAGTGGACCATCTTATCACTCAGCAGATCACAGATAAAATGGATGACTCTCAGCATGGTTTTCGTCGAGGTCGGTCAACAACGACGAATCACGTAGTCTTGGTCGATTACATAGCCGAAGCTTTAGATGCTCGAGTGCAGGTAGATGCAGCTTACTTTGACTTTCGCAAAGCTTTCGATCTTGTAGATAACGATATCCTCCTGCGCAAATTCGCAGATATAGGATTTATACCTAGGCTCTTAAAATTCTTTGCCAGTTATCTACAAGATCGGAAACAATACGTCAAACTTACTGGATTCGAGTCTCAAACATACTACACTCGCTCTGGTGTAAGTCAAGGCAGCACGCTAGGGCCTACCCAGTTTTTAATCATGATTAATGATCTGCCGAGCGCCGTCAGCACGGCTAAATGTCTAATGTTCGCAGATGATATAAAACTTTTCCACCGTGTTAGGGACGACAATGACCGAGTACGTCTACAGAATGACATAGACGCTATTGCTGAATGGGGTGATAACAATAGACTGGACTTTAACGCCTCGAAATGTGAATATATTACTTTTGCTAGACTCCGCTCACCAATCGCTACTGAGTACAACCTTCGCGGCAACCCACTTCAACGGACCGACGAAATAAGAGACTTAGGACTTACTCTGGACACCCAACTCGACTTTAGACAACATATTACGAAGACCTGCAAAAAGGTATCTAAAACGCTGGGATTCATAATGAGGATAGCTTCCCAATTTTCGACCTCCAAAGTCGCAATCATGCTATACAATGCGTATATCCGCAGTAGACTTGAATTCGGTGCAGTAGTGTGGGATCCGCATGAGATCAAATACAGCACAATGTTGGAGAAAATCCAAAAGAAATTCGCCAGGCATATCTACAAGCGACGATACGGATACTATCCGTTCATGTACCCATCCCTGTTTGTTTCGGGAATGACTGGCCTTCACACGCTTGAGACTCGGAGAAAATTTATACATATAGTACACTATTACCAGCTGCTAAATAATAGAGTAGACAACGCGTCCGTGTTAGAACGCATGGGCCTGCAGGTGCCGCGAGCGAGTGGGCCGGCGGTTGGCGCGGCGGGCGGCGCGGGCGGCGCGGTGGCGGCGCGGCGCCCGCGGCGGCTGTTCGCTGTAGCCGGCGAGCGCACGAGGCGCGGTGCGAACGCTCCTACTGCCAGAGCGCGCACAGCTCTAAACCATATAATACAGGAAGCCGACGGTATAGACATATTTGCTGACAGTATTGGTGTGTTCTGTAGAAAAGTATTAACATTCTTATCGCATAACAGAGTTTAGATTTAAACTGGGACATGTTTCTTGTTGAAGTTGTTTATGAGTTTATTTTAGTTTTTGTTTATTGTTTTATATCGTTACCGTATGTTTTAAATTTTGCATAAAGTGTGTATAAATATCTTTAGTTATGTTATGTATTTTGTAGGTACCACATAAGTGATTTGGTGTAATACTGTTAACCTATGTGTGAATTAATAAAAATTCTTATTCTTATTCTTCTTATTCTTATCTGCATTTTGGTACTAACAACTTACAACCTAGTATGTTTGTTTATACAGCGATAGCTTTTTATGTCGCGTACCGATTTCGATTATTTATTTTTTATTTGAAAGAAGGGACTTTAACGATAATCTGATAAGAATTTGAAGATATAAAATTTCATACAAAAGTAAGTAAATTACAAATTGAATTAAGAAATTATTTTTGATAAATAAAGAAAAATAAGCTAGATAGAGATATCGTTTTATTTTTCCTGTATTATTTATGTTACTCTTAATCATATGTACGTATTAAGAAAGTGCAACTCAAGCCCTTTCATATGATACCCCACTTGATCTATTTACTAGACTTTGATTAACGTAGGGCACTTTCTTTATTCAACTCCCTATTTACCTACATCCTGGTGTAAAATATATGCGTAATTCGTGACATCACAGCAGAGTACGACGGATGCTCAATAAGGTCTAGGAACCTGCATGATTATTACGTCATACAAAACGTCATCATATTAATTATGTAATTATTTCAGAATTTTCGCTTTGTAAACTTCGGGGATAAGGGGGGAATGGTATTTTTTTCTACATTTTCCTTAATAAATCAAAATTTAACCACTGTAGAAGAAAAATTAAAACGGTTTTAGAAAGTGCAACTCAAGCCCCATCATATGATACCACCCCACTTGATTTATTTACTAGATTTTGATTTTTTAACCCCCCCTATATTCGTCATAATAAACAGAAAATAAAAATGTTTATTTAATTTTTCATTTTCCATACACGTTTTCTTTACCCTTTTAACAGTTGTTCCAAATTTCAAATTGATAGCTTAAGTAGTTCCTGAGATATTTAACGTTGTGACAGACGGACGGACGCACAGACGGACAGACGGACAGAGTCGCACCATAAGGTTTCCTTTTTAGGGTTCCATACTCAAAGAGTAAAACGGGACCCTATTACTAAGACTCCGCTGTCCGTCCGTCCGTCCGTCCGTCAGTCCGTCCGTCCGTCTGTCTGTCACCAGGCTGTATCTCACTGATACCGTTATAGTTCCAGCTGAAATTTTCACAGATGATGTATTTCTGTTGCCGCTATAACAACAAATACTAAAAACACAGAATAAAATAGTTTTTTTATAGATAATGGTACGGAACCCTTCGTGCGCGAGTCCGACTCGCACTTGGCCGGTTTTTTACCTTTGGCTGTACATGGACTTCCGCAAAGTGACGCCTGATTCAATCAATTATGTCAATAGGTACCTACATACATCATTTTGGGCGAGTTGCATCAACCCCTACGGTTTCAGACCGATCAACGTTAAGGCTAGAATCACATTGGCGCGGCCTGCGGTGGCGGTCAATAGTAAATTTGACAGCTAATGACAAGTTTACTATTGACCGCCACCACAAGCCGCGCCAGTGTTTTGCATGCTTAAATATAGGCCCCCAGCCGGCAGCTGTCATTCCATAGAAACTTGTCAAACTTTCGATACATACAGATTTTAACCATTCCATAGAAACTTGTCAAACTTTCGATACATACAGATTTTAACCATTCCATAGAAACTTGTCAAACTTTCGATACATACAGATTTTAACCATTCCATAGAAACTTGTCAAACTTTTGATACATACAGATTTTAACAAACACCGCTTACGATTACAGACGGTTTGGTCCAACCCACACTTAGTTGTACTAGTTGTACTACCTACAGGCGACGTCAAAAATATATTGTGTAATAAATACGCTTTTGCATCTAATTCCTTTGTAATGTGTAAACATGTGTTTGCTGTCGGCGCGCGACCGTACCTAATAAGTGAAATAAAATATAGTGATATGCTTTCAATATTACTGATCTGAAAGTTGTATCTATCTAAATATTCAAATTAGTTTTCGACGCGGCGATATAGTAGCTGAAGGAATATTGGCACTAGTAAATTGAATTATTCTTCCAGTTAGCTGACTCAGCCCTTTGAAAATATTCGTTTTATCATGTGAGAGCAACACTGGGGCACAATAAGGATGTTGAATTATAATCAAATCAGCATTTTTTTTAT
This sequence comes from Epinotia brunnichana, assembly GCA_963854355.1. Taxonomy (NCBI): domain Eukaryota; kingdom Metazoa; phylum Arthropoda; class Insecta; order Lepidoptera; family Tortricidae; genus Epinotia; species Epinotia brunnichana. The sequence goes on along the minus strand of OY977939.1, from coordinate 13,766,949 downwards.
GAAACGTCAAAAACGCTCTGTCTGTTATAATGAAGTTTGTAGGGAAATACGACGGTGAAGTATCTATTTTCTGTACTCGTCGATTAAAATCTGTGTATTAAGATTTCATAGAGAATACTGCAACGTCACTCTTTTCATAGTTGTAGTCCATGTTACTGTCGAAACAATCGAAATAACTGTTTCGATACGCTCCAGACAACCGAAAAAAAATTTAAAATAGAACTAAAATAAATTCGACCAATCACGTGGCTGCTTTACCGAACTGTAATGAATTGGACCAATAGAATCGCTTTGATTATTGAGTTTACTCGTTGATGTCGTACGCTCATTGATGTCTTTTAAGATATGAACGAGCGTACGAGCGATAGGCTGCACTTCGTTTCAACAGTATCGAGTTTGTTTAATTAGTTCAGTTGACTCGTAGTAAATTAATTTTAATGAACTCATACAAAAAGTATTGTTCACAATAGTGTTATGTTATAATCAAGCTTTTTAATCTCGTACCTTACTTAGGCCACTCAGCAAGCTTCGCGGCCTAAACACGGTACTCGACTAAAAAGCTCTCTATTATAACACAACACGATTGTGAAAAATACTATTAAAATCATTAGCTATGAAGTCAATCCTGAGACATGGCTCTAGGGTTGAATATGTATTTTTTTCCTATGGTTGACATTGTCATTATACAGAAACTTCATAGTTGCGCAATGTGTCAGGATCATGGAATACTTAAATTGTTCTGTGGTCAGGATTGACTTCATAGCCGCGGGGGACTGTAAGATCATGAGTTTTCCGAGTATTTTAGTGAGTTTTGTTTTTTTTTGGTAATGTAACAATCATTTGTTTTGAGTGCTGTCAATTGACAGCACTCAAAACAATTTTCATCCATTCCCAATTGGGAATGGATGAAAATTTTAGAGGTGCCTGATTTTTTCTTGTTATAGGAATAACCTTCCTTAGTACCAAAAAAAAGTTGCAGAATTTTCAGCTGCGTCAATTATTTTTGAATAATATAAACAGTTTCCTCACTTACGTTTTGGGTTTAGGACGGCGAATGAGACACTTTCCTTGATCCATCTTGAAGTCTCTTTTTTTGGTCCTAACAATATTTAATGTTCGCCTGTTAAAACGTATGACGTCGAGCTTTAAGTACTTATAAATGAATAAAGGAAAATCTTAAGCACTTGCATTTTAATGAATGCCATCGTACCTTATTTCATTTGCCGCAAAAGCTAAATGATGCTCTTTTATTTTGCCCGGTAGGTACCTAATGACAGCTACGACGGTATTTGGAGAGGAATTAAGTAAAGTTCATGTTAGCAATAAAGTGACCGACGGCAAATGAACCGTTCGTGCCGTAAATAGCGCTTACGAGCACCCGGTGGCCCTTTCCACACTACCCACACTGCTCAATAGCTTGTTTTGCCATCCTATTGCGGATATACTTACCTACGACCCAATAACCTGTTCCTTATTGACACCGTATATAATTAAATTACAAATTCAATTTTTACTCTGCTTACTCGACTTGCCTTTGAATTCCAAATATTGCTTTTAAAAAGTTGTGCCGTGAGAACTGACGCATTTTACGCAAACATGAAAAGGTTTTATTTTCTTAGTTCTAATTTAGCTCTTATTGTACCTTGTGAAAGTAACGAGTCACGCAACCCGTTATTCAGCGGTCGCGGTTAATGTAAAGAAGTATTCATGTAACAAGGTCTTTGTGTCAGGCTGTAAAATACTATTCATAATCTGGCTGTCAAGTGTTTAAGTGCCGCTACTAAAGCAGCAGAAATAGTGTGAACCGATACACATGCTACCATATGTGAGACGTTTGCGTCTAGAGCAATGCTACGTTATCTAGTAAATAAAAGCCATTACATTCAGGGTTGCGAGGTTTGTGTGCTACTAAATTAGAACTGAGAGGAACGCCTGCAATTTATTTAAGAATCATACCTGTAAAGGGCGCCATCCTGGCTATAGCTTAGCGCAGTCACTGAATAATAAATGCAGCGAGCAAGGTTATCTTTTATGTTCCAACAATCCTGGCAGCGGATGTAGCGGCGGCCGTCCCCGATGCACGCGCTCACTATACACGGCTACGTATAAGAATGCTTTACGTCACTTGGACTAACGAGGTTATAGTATAAGAAATACAGGCGCAGGCGGACAGCGCAGTTTGAAGGCTCCAGACGTGCACCCCCGCCCGCCTTGCTCTGGGAAATGATCGCGTGGCGCCGCCGCCCGCCCGCGCCCGCTGCAGGCTCGCCCGCAAGGCACAACCCACACCTACAGTAAATATTAAAACAACAGATGAATCTCCTTGCAGCTACATTATTCAAAGCTAACTGACTAATGCAAACAGTAATGCCTCTGTTCCCATTTTTATTACAATTACAACTACAAGCATTGTGTACTAAATTTTTAAGATTATGGTTGGAGGGGCCAGCCACGTACAATTGTAAAACCAAATTTTAGATACTTATCAAATTTTTTTTTTTTTTGATGGTTAAGAATATTTTTGAGAGGAGGCCTGTAACCAACAATGAAACGTATATCAGGACCTCAGCTAACTTATACCAGTGTATGTACAGTCGACTATAAAGAGATGTATCCATACATACACACACATATACTTATATATAGACTTTACTACCATAGTAATAAGGTATACATACATAATTTTGTAACATTAAAAAACATACTTTCTTCTTTGTAGTCGACTGCACATTGTTTATCAGACGTATGACTTAACTCATTCGCTACCAACCTATGCTCGTAACGATACGCCATAGTCCGTAACAGCTTAGTCTCCATATGCAGCGAAAATCACCCGTAGCCCTCTGACGCATGGGTTTTGTGATTAGCGCTGAATGGGTCAAGCTAAGCTAACCAAGGTCGATATTATGGTAATATTGCTCCGTCTGGATATTACGGTTGTATGCCTCTACGCGATAAATATACCTACATGTCGGTACAACCCATCAGTGTCTTCTAAAGTTAGTACGTAGAATGCTTATATTTTTTCCAATGGCGCTGGCAACCGTCAAATAGATCTCATGGGGCGCAATAAGAAGGATTTTAACTATGCTATTGGTAATAAGAAGCTTGGGGTATATCTAACTAAACGTATTATTTCCACTAAGCGTATTGCAACGAAATCGGATTTACATTTTGTCGTACTCATTAGGCGTGCCGCGAGTGGGATAGACTATCTTGAATTTAACCAAACTACGGATTTGTGCTACACATAAAGCAAGCTTACTACGCCGTAGCCGCATGCCGTAGCACTTTTATTTGCTGCGTCTCACTTTACTGTATACCTAAACGTTAATAGCAGTTATGTATCTAAATGTTAATTACTCGTCAATAACTCTTCTTATGCTGATTATTACTAACAAAATACCTATGGACCTCCAGTAGTCTGAAATAAATGATCTTTATTTTATTTTATTTATAACTCCAAACAACGTTAAAATTACTACAAAAACCGTGTAGGACAGTAATAAAACAAGCGTAACATAACAATAACCACTTTTGCATACCGTAGTGGGGGAATGTAAGATAAATAGTTATCAGAAAAATATGAATAATATTTATGTTGATATGGAATCACAAATATGTTCAACCCATTCAAAGTAAATGGCCACATTATTGTCGCTGCCAAACTGAACAAATTCGTAATCAACGATTGTGTAGCGCTACTATCGTAGCCGATAGATAACATGCGTAGGTACGAGGGTCAAACTGAAAGTTCTTAGAAAATCAAAAACTGAGCAATCAAGCAACTTATTACTTTTATTATATCTTTTCAAAATAGCCTCCCTTCACATCAATACATCGCTGCATTCGATAGAACCACTGAGAAAAGCACTTTGCCCACTCGTCCTTAGGGGTCTCTTCGACGGCCTTTTGAAACGCAGCCACTGCTTCGTCGGCGTCCATAAAACGTTTTCCTCGAAGTTTTTCTTTAATTTTTGGGAATAAATAAAAATCACAAGGTGCAAGGTCGGGGCTATAAGGTGGGTGACCCAGTAATTCCACGTTTGCCGTCGCCAAATAGTCGATCGTTTGCTTGGCGGTGTGCGATGAGGCGTTGTCGTGGTGAAGCAGGATCCTACTGCGAGGCCGTTTTTCTCGAACTTTTTCCAAGACAAGTGGTAAACAATTGTTAGTGTACCACTTCGCAGTAACTGTTTTTTGATCCTCTAAAATAATTGTTGCGTAATGACCAGTCCTTCCGAAGAACGAGGCCACCATCTTTTTTCCCACACTTCGACCTCTCTTCACTTTAGTAGGCAACTCCTCGGAAGGAAACACCCACTCAGCAGACTGTCTTTTAGTTTCAGGATCATAACAGTAAATCCAGCTTTCGTCACCCGTAACTACGTCGAACACAGCATTTGAGTCACCTCCGTTGAATCTTTGACCCATTTCACGGCACCAATCAACACGACGGACTTTTTGGGCTTCTGTCAAATTATGAGGTATCCACCGGGCACAAAGCTTCCTCACCGCTAAATGTTCATGGAGGATTTTGTGGACTTGACTCATACCAATGGCTAAGCTTGTACGAATCTGCTGATAGGTTACTCTTTTGTCAGTCTCTATCATACGCCGCACAACACTGATGTTATCTTCAGTAGTCGCCGTAGAAGGCCGGCCCTCACGCAGATCATCAGTGAGATCAGTGCGGCCACGTTTAAATTCATTAAACCAGTTGTAAATAGTAGCACGAGATGGGGCTTCATCGTGAAAGGCCAATCGAAGTCTATCATAACTTTCTTGTTGACTTAAATTACATCGAAAGTCGTAAAAAATCATTGCTCGAAAATTTTCTCGCGTTAAATTCATGCTCACGTAGTACACACAATTTTCAATTTGCCACCAAATCGTAAAACAAATGACAATCGAGTGGAATTCGTACACAAAAATATTAAGAAAGAGTTCCATTTTCAAATTTTGAACTTATTTTTTTATTATATTTATTACAAGTGGCCAGTTCTAAAGACTTTCAGTGTCGCCCTCGTATATGCTACGCGCCTGGAGTCGTGGCAATAGCGACTGTCGCGAGTTTCATCTTGATGTGCTACGCGCTACGCTCGTGGCCGATCCCGTGGTTTTACCGCTTAGTAGCGGAAAGCGACTACAGCGTAGTCACCTGCTAGGCGGGTAGGGTTGCCAACCGTACTATATTATATAGTATTGTACTATATTTTGACTTTTTGTACTATATACTGTTGAAGAAATATATAGTACGCGAAAATACTATATTTTGGGGGACCTTACGAATGCTTCAAATTACCGAGGTTTTACTACCTTTACCCTAGGCGGGAGGGTTCCTGGGAGTGAACGTGTTAACCAAATTTCTTATATCCAACAGCATTCTGAGTGTCATTTCATTGCCGACAGGCACGACCCTGTGTTGGCGCACTGGATCGGTCAAATCATAATTTATGAGTAAGTTACCTAGTATTTCACATAGAGAATGAACAATCTGTACCTAGCATAACTGGACAAAGCGACTGCGCCAAATGCACTGTATCTAGGTAAGCATCCGGCAGTTGGGAAATTCGTTGATTCAGCCAAAATTGCAGCGCTTTCAGGAACCTCTATTATGACACAGTTCCATGACCTACATACTAGGTTGTTCTGACAATTGATAATTTCGATTTAGCAGTAGAGAGTTACTATAGGTTTAGTAGAAGGATTTAGATTGAATAGTAACAATGGTAACTCAAAAATATGGACCAAGGTGTACATTTGTTGTATTATTAACCCAGTGCGACCGAACTCTGATCGGGGACAAATACGGAGAAAACTATTTTTCCCAGATATGAGACTAGATCGATTTCTCGCCCCCCTATATTGCAAATTTCATCAAAATCATTAGAGCCGTTTTTGAAAACGTTATTACAAATATATATTAGGTATATATATTATACTAGCTGTTGCCCGCGACTTCGTCCGCGTAGAACTTTTTATCGTCTTAGAAAATGATTTCTCTCAATACAAAATTTGAACCCTCTTTTAGGGGATAATTAAAAAAAAAGTTGATGTTCATTTTCTAGTTTGTGAACAAACAGTCTAAAACCAAAGTTAAAAATCTCATACTTTAAAAATGCCTTGAAATACTCAAACTTTGAACCAATTTTAACACTCTTAGGGGATTCATTTGGAAAAACTCTGAAATCAGTTTTGTAGTCTTTTAACGTACAGAATAAGACCGAAGTTAAAAATCTCTTACTCACACTTTAAAATTTTATTGCTCGCCATTTAAAATTTGAACCCCCTTTTAAACCCCCTTAGAGGTTGAATTTTTCTAATCGCTGAAAGAACTTTTTTCGTAAACTTTTAAGTCTCTAGCTCAAAAAAAGTGTTGCCCATACAAAGCTTTCTTAACCCCCTTAGGGGTTGAATTTTCTAAAACTCTGAAAGTACTTTATTATTAATTTTAATAAGTAACATTTTGAATAGTTTTAAGTCTAGTAAAAAAAAAAGTTTTTCCCACACAACACTGTCTACCCTTCTTAAGGATCTTAAGGATCCCCTTAGGGATGGAGTTTTTTAAAACGATGAAAGTTCTTTTTTAGTATTCTAATAAGTAATCTTTTTGCAAAGTTTTAAGTCTAACTCAAAAAAAAGTGTTGCCCATGCAAAGCTTGCTCTCCTTTTTAACCCTATTAGGGGTGGAATTTTCTAAAACGATTTGTGTTCTTTTTTTGTATTTTAATAAGTAATCTTTCTACAAAGTTTCAAGTCTCTAACTCAAAAACATAAACTTTCCCTGATAAAAACTTTGCACCCCTTTTTATCCCCCTTAGGGATAGATTTTTTCAAAACGCTGAAAGTCTTTTTTTTTGTATTTTTATAAGTAATCTTTCTACAAAGTTTTAAGTGTCTAGCTCAGAAAAAGTGTTCCCCATACAAACCTTGCACCCTTTTTTAACCCCCTTAGGGAATGATTTTTGTAAAACGCCGAATGTAGTATTTTTCATGTTCTAATAAGAAATTTTTCGTCAAAATTTTAAGTCTCTATTAAAAAAAAATATGTTTTTCCCATACAAACTTTGCACCCTATTTTACCCCCTTAGGGGTGAAATTTTCCAAAACGCTGAAAGTACTTTCTTTGTATTTAAATAATCTTTCTACAAAGTTTTAGGACTCTAGCTAAAAAAAATAGTTTCCCACATATAAACTTTGCACCCCTATTTTAGCCCCCTATTTTTAGGGGTAGAATTTTCTAAAACGCTGAAAGTACTTAATTTGTATTCTGATGACTAATCTTTCTACAAAGTTTTAAGTCTCTATTTAAAAAAATATTGTTTCCCCCATACAAAATTTGCACCCCTATTTTACCCCCTTAGGGGTAGATTTTTTTAAAACACTGAATCTAGGTACTTTATTTGTATTCTAATGAATAATTTCTCTACAAAGTTTTAAGTCTCTATTTAAAAAAAAGTAGTTTTTCCCATACAAACTTTGCACTCTATTTTACCCCTTTAGGGGTAGAATTTTCTAAAACCCTGAAAGTTCTTTATTTGTATTCTAATGACTGATCTTTCTACAAAGTTTTAAGTCTCTATTAAAAAAAAAATGTTTCCCCCATACAAACCTTGCACCCCTATTTTCCAAAACGCTGAAAGTGTTTCATTTGTATTCTAATAACTAATTTTTCTACAAAGTTTAAGTCTATAGCTCAAAAAAAAAAGGTTCTCCCATACAAACTTTGCACCCCCATTTTACCCCCTTAGGGGTAGAATTTTCAAAAATCCCTTTTTATCCCTAGCCCACGTTATAAAAGCAACATACTGTGCAAAAATCAACTCTCTAAGATTAGTAGTTTCGGCTGTGCGTTGATGAGTGAGTGAGTGAGTGATTGAGTGAATAAGTCAGTCAGGACATTTATTATGTATAAATAGATAGGAGATAATGAAACTCCCATTCAAATATCTCAAAAAATTATGAAGCTACATCCGTTTTAATGTCGCTTGTTAGAGTGAGAAAACGATGAGGGACTGTGACGTCAATATACTCGAGCGTCATAGTAAAAAACAATCGTTTCATATGAAGGTGCGTTTTGCGGAAAAGGGACAAAACATACCCCCTCTTAAAACTTTGGACTCTTATAACTTAATCATTACCTATATAAGAGGTTTCTTGCTTTGTTTTTTTCTCCATTTGACTATATTTATTTTAAATTCTTTTTCGAGAAAATACATTATGATTATTTACCATATTTTCGATTCCTGAGCTATAACCACGAACTTCGGAATTCGAAAATATTCGGGTATCTCTATCTCTATCGTACTAACCATACTCGAGTGACAGGGATGCAAATATATGAACATTGAGTATAGGTTTTCGTGGTAGCGCCGCAGGTACTTTGGCTGAATGCGCCGAGCGCGTGCCATTGTCATTCAAAAAAAACAAATTCGTGTTAATTATATTGTTCAAATTTGTTGATTTCATTTATTGAAATTACGACATAAAACGACATTTGCGCATATAAGTTCTCATATCAGAATCGAATATTTTTTTATGGTTTATATTTTAGCATTTGTCTCGTAAAGGTCTATCGTAGACGGGATTTAAATTATTAATAAGTGAAAGGCAAAGCAATTCCGCCATTTTGACGAAAATTTGACGGTTCTTATAGCTGACAGTTGGAGCAGCGTTTGATTTCAATAAAAATAAATGAAAAATTAAATGAAGTCGTATATTTCGGAAAATTAATTAACTGTCGCAGTCGGATAAAAACTATCCTAAGTTGCAGCTAGAATAATAATGTACCTATATAAAATGTTTCATATTTTTCCGTTCATGGGATGCTGAGAACATTCGAACCGCGCAAAGCTTAGTTTCAAACTGGCTGATTCTTTTTTTAATTTAGAGATTTATTATAAGTGGAGATGGAGATAAAAATATAGCTCGTTTAATTGTATAGGATTCACCATTAGGCCGATAGCAGCGCTACGTAGCTTTGCTACGCCGTAGCACGTAGCATTCTTTTTTCGCTTTGCAGTGAAACTTACTAAATACAATTTAACGCATTCGAGGCCACTCATCGCTACGTGTGCTACGCTGTAGCACGTAGCATCGTTTTCCTGCTCTGTTACGGAAATCGCAAGTAGAGTCATGGCTTATATCTTCTACTTCGTGTCGAGGTTCCTCAAATAAGAGATGCCCAATGGGCAGCGGTGTGGACAGCTCTGGCAGTCGCGTCTCTCAGGTCGTGTTCCGAGCAGGAGTGTGGGCATGTGGGGCACGCCATCAGGTGCACCATGGTTGGCGGTGCTGTACCGCAGGCCATGAACGGGTTAGTATTAAGGTTGGCCTAATTTTTGGTCGCGTAGATTTAATGAGCATAAATCATATTTTAACTGATTAGGTTATCTAAAAATCTTAAAATAAACAATAAAACTAAATGCTTCAATGCCGTAAAACGTGCCTCCAGCTTTTTTTTTAATTGAAATAAACTGTTTTTTTTATGAATTTTATTTTTAACCGGGTTCATTCATACAATATTTTTTATAATTGTAATAACATTATGGTTTAGGCTTAAAAGAAACCTTTTTTTTACACTAAAAGACAACGAAATTGGATTCACCGGGGCTACCAGAGGCTTTCATATATTATCCCCTTAGATTATCCCTAATACTATACACGGTGTTTCCGGGAATTTCCGTTATCTTCGGCATATTGCAGAGTACATTCACAGAAACAAATTAGCATAATTATTTCCTGAAAAAAAAATTTTTTTTTTCTATTTATATACTAATTAATTTAATGTAGCATTAACGGTTTTAGTCTTATTTTATTATACAAGGGTCTTGAAACACATGAAATAAAAAATATGTACCTCCGAGTCAGCTCATGCAGAATATCGAACGAACTCACTTTGTAAACCTTCTTGTACCTTACAAAATTTAAAAAGCTGTTACGACGTCACATTTACACTGGTTAAATCTGCAAAACTGATTAAATTAAAATATTGAATATCCTGGTAAGAGTTAAGATACTGTCTTGGAGAAATTAACTTTATTTGATTTAAACTATGCCCCCTTGCAATTAACGGAAATTGACAAAAATACGTAGTACTTATACTACAATTGTATTAGAGTTTTTTACTACTCTACATAGCGTGGGAACCTACCTACTACGCGGTCCTATTGGTTTTCGTTCATTAAGTACAGTTATGTGCAACTAACGCCGTCTGCAGGGAATACGGGTAAACTTAACAACACTGTGCGCTGTGTTTCTTAACAGAACAGCTGCTGAAATACAGATGTCGCTTGGTTCGCCTCAACGTATATTTTCCAGCGCGCGGAAAAGGTTACACGTGCAAGTTAGCCTTCAGTAGATGGCGCTGTAGAGACAATTATCTTCTTTCAACACACGCTAAAATGGGAACTATATAAGAAAAAATGCAATGAGGTATTAAGAAAAAAAATCGTCTTTCAACACCACTGTCTGACCATAGAGCCAAGACTAAACATACGTTTTTGGGCAATAGCAAAACGTGAGACGGATTCAGTAGATTATAAGCTACTCATTCGTACCAGCATTGGTAAGATTAACGTTCATTTTTTTTTTAGTTTTGTATGGTGACCATGATTTGAGAATGAAACTTTTATTAACAAAAAAGAACGGCGTTTAACTTAGTTACAATGGTGAATGATTGTGAATGTATTTCTTTATTTAACTTTTAGTTGAAAAAAAAATCTGGAATTGATAGAATATATTGTAGTTTTTGTTGTATTATAAATAAGTAAAGAAGGCGTTATATAACATAGGATACATAATTTAATACCGTAAAAATATGAATTATGAACAACAGCGCCGAAACATACACGCGCGACCTTGCTAGAACTTCTCTCGGGAAAAATTCTAACGTTATTGGTACTGATCCATTACGTGGTGTTCAATCACAAATTGTTTCTAACCTACTTGCCTTGTTCGGTAATACTTTTGCTTAAATGCAGTTAGCTCGCTTCTAAGAAAAAGGAAAATCTGTCCTCCTGTTTTGTGAACACGATACGTTTGCGGTTTTTGCAAACTATTTCCCTCGGGAAATCGGGACCTGAATAGTGTTTTTCAAACGTCAGCAACAGCGGCTAAACTTGTAACAAGGTAAAAAAGGATATGAGATTATTTAAGTTGACGAAATTGCATCAAAGTAGTCTATTCAAAAAGCAAATCTACTGTCCGAGGTAAAAGATTCAAATTCAAATGACAGTCCATCAATAAATAAATAAATAAATAATAAATAAATATTACGGGACAATCTTACACAAATCAACCTAGGCCCACGGTAAGCTCAATAAGGCTTGTGTTGTGGGTACTAGGCGATCAATACAATACAATACAATCATTTATTGGTAAAAATGTCATTTTACATGTCAACGTAATAATAATATGTAATACCTAGCTATTAGGTCACACAGTTCCATAATTATAAACAATACAACAAAATATTAACATTTGATATATTATATATGTATATTTACTGGGCTTGCGAACCAGTTTGGTTTGTAAACTAGGTCATATTATATATTTCTCTGATCAGTCTGGCACTCGAAAAAGGCATCCAAGGAGTAGTAGGCGTCTCTCAATAATTTTAATATTTTTAATTTTAATTTAGTGATGAAGGAGTATCATCATCGTAATCATCATCATTTTCTTGCCCTTATCCCATTTATTTGGGGTCGGCGCAGCGTGTCTTTTTCTTCCAGTCCATTCATCGTAATATTGAGTAAAATTACAGAAAAATGTACAAACCAAAGGCTAGGGCCCCGTTTGATCGTTTTAAGTTTAACCTGTACGTGCAATACGAGCGCCGTAGCTTAAACAACGATTTAATTTTTTTTGTTGCTTTGGGACCTTAAAAGGAAATAGGATAAGGTAAAGGTACATTGTTGTCAGTCAGACCTTTTTTCTCAGGAACGTACACGCGCCTTACGTGTGAGCGAGAGATCAGAACGCAGCATCATGGTGCTTCCCTGCCGCGCCGATACCGCTCTGAAAATGCTCGTGACCGTATCCTAAGTGTTCTTTTATAGCATTCAAATATAAATTTCACCTTCATTTTTGACACACAATTGCGTCAAACGACGTTGTAAATAATTTTTATCCATCTCGACACAATATGGCTTTCGTGGTTCTTTAGGTGTTCGCGGAAAAAGTAGCTCTAACCAAAGTTACGATATTTTTAACGAGCACATTACTCTAAGGCTCCTACTTGGGTCATTTACATTCACATTAAAAATAGGTAAAAATAATAATAATATGTTTAATGATTAAGTAATATAGATATTAAATTAACATAGCTATAGTACACATTAACCATAAATATATGAGTCTAAGTTACTTGAAATAAATGATAAATAAATAAAGATAAATAAATTTATGATCAATACGTGAATTGGTGAAGTTAAAAATTATTTGAGACACGTGGCGGATTAGTATGAAATGTTTTAATAGCATTTTAGTTTAGAGCATCGTCTTCGGGAAATATTTAAGCTGCCTTTTGTACGATAAGTTATTCTTTAGCGACGCAAAAAGACGGGTGTTAAGTTTGACGTGTCTGTGTGTCTGTCTGTGGCATCGTAGCTCCTAAACGAATACACCGATTTGAATGCGGTTTTTTTATTCGATAGCTGATGTGATCGATATGGTTCTAAGCTACGTTTCAACAAAAGGGGTTCAGCCGTTTTTGAGATATTGAACTTTGAAATGAAAATGTCTGGAGTTTTTAAACTTTTCTATGTTGTAGTTATTTGTACAGTAAACATAGATTAAATAATAGTATAGCCCAACAAGCCGCTATTTGACCCTGAAACAGTGTCGCTGATGTAAACGGCATAATACTTATATGGCAATAATGTACATGCGTCATTTATAGTCGGGACAGTGTGTATTGGCGTTGTGGTGTTTGTTGAATGTAAAAAATATTTTGCGTGATTGAGAGAAGTATGAATGTAGGTATTGTCCAAATAAACGAGTGGCATATTTTTTCCCTGGCTTTCTTTACTTCATCTAAATAATTTTCTCGCCAAACCCTAATATCCGCAGGCTCTTATATTAAAATCCCATATTGTGTAACAGCAAACGCAAGTACCCACTCCCTACTGTCTGTAAAACCAATGTCTTTTTGCAAAATCGTATGCAAGGTTTGCAAGCTCGGTACCTAGGTACTTGTTTTTGCACAGCATACAATTCATGAACTTTATGCCTTATGGCACTCCGTCCGTCTGTCTGTCTGTCTGTCTGTCACAAAGTTAATTATCTCAGGAACTACTAGTACTAATGCTATCAATTTGGAATAGTTGTAAACGATACTAATCCACGTGTATGGAAAATGAAAATTTTAAAGATATATATTTAAATTCTATAAAAAAGGACGGATAAGAGGGGGGACAAAAATTCAAAGTCTAGTTACTAGTTAGTAGGCCAAATGGGGTATCATATGAAAGTGCTTAAATTGCACATTATAAAACAGTTTTTTATTATTTTTCTTTAGTGGTAAAATTTTGATTTACTAAGGAATATGTAGTAAAAATACCATCCCCCCCCCCCCCTTATCTCCGAAGTTTACCCAGCGAAAAATTTGAAAAAAATATATGGGATTAATATTAACGTAAATAATACCGGAAAAGTATAACGAAACCTCTATCTAGCGTATTTTTTTTTATTCTTCAAAAATCATTTAATATATAAGTATGTAATTTAATACTTTTGTGTTGAATTTTTTTCCTTCTAATTTGTATGGAAGTATTTTGAAAGTACCTTCTAGCAAGTAAAAAAAAGAATTATCGAAATTGGTTGACTTGAAAAAGAATTATCTCTGAAAAACCAACATAGATTTTTTCTTCTTAAAGCGTGGTGAAAGTTTGTACGGGACCCTCGGCGCGCGAGACAGATTCGCGCTTTACCGGTTTTTTTAATTGGCAACAACGACGGCAACGTTTCTTTCTTTTTATATATACTATTTACTGTAGACCAACATATACCTTAAATAAGAAAAAAATTAAACTAACCAGTTCAATCAATACCTACGACCGCACTATAAATTGTCAGTACCGATCATGTCAATAACTAATTTCAAGACATTGTTTATAGGAATACTAGACAATCCGTCATCCTTTTATGCTGTAAAATAATCAAAATAAACTTTCTGACATCGCTATAATTATTTATTGTAATCTTTGTTACAATCACGAAATATTTCGCCTTTCTTGCTGTTTGTTTACATCGGTGACATTCTATGACTTCTAACGTCTGTTGCCATTTGTCAATGAGTACCCCTTACCCGTAAAAGAAATTAGTATATAAAATCTGCAACGTGGGTAGGGTCAAAAAGAAACTTGTCAGGCTATACATTTACATACATAACATCCGAGGCGAAGTTGTTCACGCGATCCACAGGTGAGCCTGATAAGAGAGCCTAATAGGATGTAATTAGTAAAACTCACGCGTTTCATACGACGTTTTTAAACACAGTTGCGAGGAAAAAATCCTTTTCATAAGATGATTTTTTTATAAGTTCTAAGCTATTATCTTTAGTTATTTATGGCAATAGGTTTTTACTCACATATGTACATCGACGCGAATTTTCAATCGTCAATTCTATTCATCACTTTTATTTTCGCCTTGAGTCAACATTTTTGATAATAACCAAACACGCATCAACAATGGTTACAAATATTTGTAAAATTACCTACCTACATATAATGGCGTAAAACGATTTTTTTAAATATTTTATCTATCCAAATATCATAAACCCTCCATGATGCGTTCAAGAACCGCACATTATGACCACCATCACCATAAAAATAGACAGTTTTGTTAGAACACATTTCTTATCTGTGAAAATGTTATTATTGCTAAATAATAACATCGATTTCGATAATATTATTTCATTCAAATTTCGAACGTCTCTGAAAAACAAAGAATTTGATTCAACCTCTATTCTAATATCGGTCGAGATGACGTTTAATTCGAAATGAATTGTCAATTTGCATACAAATTTGACATATGTCGCACGTAAGTAAGATATCGAACGATATCAGAGTTGGATTAGTTGGATCCGACTCTAGTTTGTCTCTGAATTAAGAAAAAAACTATGACAGCTGCCAGAAATCAACGCCGCGATGCCGGTCATAATTAGCGGCTCCTGAATGCATCATGGAGGCTTATGATATGTGAATAGATTAAGTAGTGTATGTAACTGTACATAATTAGGCATTAAAACACTGGTGTGATGTTATTATTAAACTCGCCTTCGGCTCGTTTCATAAACCCACACTCGTGTTTAATGCCCTTCATTATGTACAGTCACATAAACTACTATAACGTAACAGACTGACAGAGTTCTTTTTTCCCTTTTTGGCACGGAAACCTAAAAACGCTAGTCACAATTCTGAGAATAAACGTAAAAAATGCCGTTTCAGTGAACACGCCTACGCATACTGTCAGAAGTGCAGGATTGGGCAAACGAACCCTTTTATAGCAATAAAGAAACGAGATTGAACATTTTAGATGCTAATGGCGGATTTATCCGCACCATCAACGACGGTATAAATATAATTCAGGATAGGCAGACCGCACAGACGTGCAAGGTACCAGTGGGTAAAAGTAGATTTAGACCTTTACGACTTTGAGTGAGGTTACAATTTGGACTAGATGACCACTACTATACTTATACTTGTCGTAGCGCTGAAAAGGTTTAACGAAACATATCGCCGCCCCAATATTATAGGGTTCTATGTTACATACGGCGTAGGATACGTGAAGTATCTCGGTAGTACCGTAGTTTCGAGCTATGACTATTAGGCTAAAGTACCAGTATATTACGCAGCTTGAGCAAAAATAATGCCACAAATAAAAATACACGCCCCATCCCACTCCTCACAGAGAATAGAGAACACTCGTGTTTTGTCCGGTGACGTTGTTACCGCCCATTCAAAGTTTCTAGGTTTCCCCTCGGCAGTGAGAAGTGTCTCGAGCGCTCTAATTAGGTAGCTGTTATGAAGGTATTGTTCGTACCCAACAATGTTACTTTAAACTTCGCGAAGGTAACTTGTACTCATAGGTAGGATACAATTAAAACTGAAGAATTTTTAATATTGAGAAGTGCTCATTGTCAGAATGAAATTGGTTTGAAATAATAATTATAATTTACGTCGAACCGTAATTGTTGTTACCGTTTTGATTGTTAACGTGTCTGTCGAGTCCTGTGGGAATCAAAGTCCACACGCACATAAAATCCCCGAATCCACACATAATAATGGAAAAAGCGGCCAAGTGCGAGTCGGACTCGCACATGAAGGGTTCCGTTAAATAAATTGCTTTTTACGATTTATGACTTATTAAAAAAAACTACTTACTAGATCTCGTTCAAACCAATTTTCGTTGAAAGTTTGCATGGTAATGTACATCATAAATTTTTTTCAGTTTTAACTTTCTCTTATTTTAGAAGTTACAGAGAGTTACACACACATTTTACCACTTTGGAAGTGTCTCTCGCGCAAACTATTCAGTTTAGAATAAAATGATGTTAGAAACCTCAATATCATTTTTGAAGACCTATCCATAGATACCCCACACGTATGGGTTTGAAGAAAAAAAAATTTTGAGTTTCAGTTCTTAATATGGGGAACCCTAAAATTTATTGTTTTTTTTTTATATTTTTGTGTAAAAATCTTAATGCGGTTTACAGAATACATCTACTTACCAAGTTTCAACAGTATAGCTCTTATAGTTTCGGAAAAAAGTGGCTGTGACATACGGACGGGCAGACAGACAGACAGACAGACAGACAGACATGACGAATCTATAAGGGTTCTGTTTTTTGCCATTTGGCTACGGAACCCTAAAAAGACAATGTCTTTCGTGGAGCTGGCACGTTCACTAAAAGCAATCACAGCAGAGGCGTTTTCATAACAAAGAATGGGCCTCTCTGCGCGGCCGCTGAGCAACCCTGAGTGGATTGCGCTCTGTGGAATAAACTTTGAACACCCGAAATTTTTCATAACCCCAACACAGCCAACTCATTAAGTCATAAGTGGAATTTCAAATCTAAATTCTGGAGACGCGTGGTCTTTGTTTAGTTTACTTAGTATTCACATTTGTATGAAATATGGGATGTCGAGAAAGAGATGTTGGCCAAAATAAGATGACTTACCTATGAACTTCAGTTATGATTCACACACCACAAAGACAATAGGGGTGTAGACACTAAATAAAATAATCAATAATGTTGCATTTTCTTGAAAAAGTATTAAAAATGTAGTCAAATGGAGAAAAAACAACCTCTTGGGTTAAATAATCACAAACTTATAAGTCTCCAAAGTTTTAAGAGGGGGTATGTTCTGTCCCTTTTCCGCAAAACGCATCTTCATATGAAACGATTGTCATTTACTATGACGTTCGGGGATCGTGATGTCACGATCCCCTAGCGTTTTCTCTCTCTAGCATGCAACATTAAAATGGTTGTAGCTTCGTAATTTTTTGAGAAATTTTAATGGGATTCTCGTCATCATGCATATTTTTTTGCCTTCTTTCGTTTGATGTAATAATAAATTTTGAGTCTACTCCCCTATTGTAATGAATATATTTGAAGGCTCGGGTAATATTCAACGACAACAATAGCTCAATGAAACGATAATTATTTGTACTAAAACATTTTATAAATATTAACTGGTTAATGCTAGATCTAGACACGCTGCAGAGCGTGTCAAGCCAAGTTCAAGCAAAGGAACTGGCTAGCCAGCGCCGAGTGTATCACATGAGTTTTCATCAGAATTAAAAAATATATATGTTGAATAACTTTATAAAATGACTGATGTAATGAAAACTGGCCAAGTCAAGTCTAACCTACTTTAAGATCTTACATTTTTAAATAACAGCAATTGTTATAGGTATCCAATAAAGCAAAGACATAGAGTTTGATACTTGTTTAAAATGTTATTTTGTTCCTATAAATATTACATATTTGGATTTTGCATACAACTTGGCACTCATTTAGATCTCCGTTCTTTTTGCAGCGAAGCCCACAGCCAAGCATAATTTTTGTATTGAACTTGGCTCTCCTTTTTTACATTTATGTTTTGGTGGGATTTCATTACTAAACGAGCTTGCCGAGAAATCAACTTTGATAGATAACTACACTAACTACTGAGTATGTCTTGAACTATTATTTTTATTGTACATACCAATCGATCAAATGTTTAAATATTATTCATTTATTTATTAGTTTACGAAGCAATTAGGTACTTATTGACTTTATTTTACATCCTATGATTATTATTATCTTATGCACTGTAATGACATGTGATATTATTAATATTGCGAATAAATGAATATTAGATTTTCACTGACCTGAATACGTTCGCAGTGTTAGTTAGTATCTTATTGAAATATAATTTTAATACTCCATTTGCCGAAACTGAAAATTCATTGAACACGCCAACGATAGCTATCTGTACTCCATCTTCACATCACTGTGTTAAAACTGTTAAATTCAAATCATGACTACCAATTTTTGGAGTTTATTTAATTACATAAAGTGTTGTAACCACAACCCTTACCTTTTTTTTTTAATTCCAAGCTTATATTTTGAAAGGAATTTTTGAGATCTCTAAACTATTAAAATATGTTTAGCTATCAGGATACGCACGTTCTAGATGTGCTCACTTATATATATATATATATATATTTTATACAACGACAGTGGCAAGCAAGCTTACGGCCTGCCTGATGTTAAGCTGGTACCGTAGCCTATGGACACTTGTGACTCCAGAAGAATCACAAGCGCGTTGCCGAGCCTTTATTCACTTGAGGATTCCCTAGGGTGCGCTGTGTTGGGAGTGAGCGAACTGCATGTCTCTATCTGCCAACACATTTTTTTTTTTCGTGAGGCATATTTTAAGCATATAGGTAATTATTCTTTTTAATTTAAGGCGACGTGTATGGCTATCCATCTGGCGAAAACTTCGCCAGATGGATAACTTGCGAAGATGCTTAAGGACAACTAAGTACCTACCTAGTATGAGCTGTATAATGCTTCTGCTGCCAAGAAAAAGGAGTAGTGACGGAGCTTAGTGTGTAGTGACGCTGCCTATGAAGCTGAAGATCCTGGGTTCGAGTCCCGGTAAGGGCAAATATTTGTGTGATGTTTGTTTCTGAGTCTTGGATGTTTTCTTTGTATTTAAGTATTTATATCTATTAAATATATCGTCGTCTAGTACCCATAACACAAGCCTTATTGATCTTACTATAAGGGACTAGTTCGATTTGTGTAAGATTGTCCCTTAATATTTATTTATTTACTAGCTGTTGCCCGCGACTTCGTCCGCGTAGAACTTTTTATCGTCTTAGAAAATGATTTCTCTCAATACAAAATTTGAACCCTCTTTTAGGGGATAATTAAAAAAAAAGTTGATGTTCATTTTCTAGTTTGTGAACAAACAGTCTAAAACCAAAGTTAAAAATCTCATACTTTAAAAATGCCTTGAAATACTCAAACTTTGAACCAATTTTAACACTCTTAGGGGATTCATTTGGAAAAACTCTGAAATCAGTTTTGTAGTCTTTTAACGTACAGAATAAGACCGAAGTTAAAAATCTCTTACTCACACTTTAAAATTTTATTGCTCGCCATTTAAAATTTGAACCCCCTTTTAAACCCCCTTAGAGGTTGAATTTTTCTAATCGCTGAAAGAACTTTTTTCGTAAACTTTTAAGTCTCTAGCTCAAAAAAAGTGTTGCCCATACAAAGCTTTCTTAACCCCCTTAGGGGTGGAATTTTCTAAAACTCTGAAAGTACTTTATTATTAATTTTAATAAGTAACATTTTGAATAGTTTTAAGTCTAGTAAAAAAAAAAAGTTTTTACCACACAACACTGGCTACCCTTCTTAAGGATCTTAAGGATCCCCTTAGGGATGGAGTTTTCTAAAACGATGAAAGTTCTTTTTTAGTATTCTAATAAGTAATCTTTTTGCAAAGTTTTAAGTCTAACTCAAAAAAAAGTGTTGCCCATGCAAAGCTTGCTCTCCTTTTTAACCCTATTAGGGGTGGAATTTTCTAAAACGATTTGTGTTCTTTTTTTGTATTTTAATAAGTAATCTTTCTACAAAGTTTAACTCAAAAACATAAACTTTCCCTGATAAAAACTTTGCACCCCTTTTTATCCCCCTTAGGGATAGATTTTTTCAAAACGCTGAAAGTCTTTTTTTTTTGTATTTTTATAAGTAATCTTTCTACAAATTTTAAGTGTCTAGCTCAGAAAAAGTGTTCCCCATACAAACCTTGCACCCTTTTTTAACCCCCTTAGGGAATGATTTTTGTAAAACGCCGAATGTAGTATTTTTCATGTTCTAATAAGAAATTTTTCGTCAAAATTTTAAGTCTCTATTAAAAAAAAATATGTTTTTCCCATACAAACTTTGCACCCTATTTTACCCCCTTAGGGGTGAAATTTTCCAAAACGCTGAAAGTACTTTCTTTGTATTTAAATAATCTTTCTACAAAGTTTTAGGACTCTAGCTAAAAAAAATAGTTTCCCACATACAAACTTTGCACCCCTATTTTAGCCCCCTATTTTTAGGGGTAGAATTTTCTAAAACGCTGAAAGTACTTAATTTGTATTCTGATGACTAATCTTTCTACAAAGTTTTAAGTCTCTATTTAAAAAAATATTGTTTCCCCCATACAAAATTTGCACCCCTATTTTACCCCCTTAGGGGTAGATTTTTTTAAAACACTGAATCTAGGTACTTTATTTGTATTCTAATGAATAATTTCTCTACAAAGTTTTAAGTCTCTATTTAAAAAAAAGTAGTTTTTCCCATACAAACTTTGCACTCTATTTTACCCCTTTAGGGGTAGAATTTTCTAAAACCCTGAAAGTTCTTTATTTGTATTCTAATGACTGATCTTTCTACAAAGTTTTAAGTCTCTATTTAAAAAAAAAATGTTTCCTCCATACAAACCTTGCACCCCTATTTTACCCCCGTAGGGGTGGAATTTTCCAAAACGCTGAAAGTGTTGTTAGTGTGTTGTTTATACTAAGAAGGCGTTCAATGCCCTGCGCATCCAATATAATAACGGGTTCAGGATGCTGTTGGGGCTGCCCCGCTTTTGTAGCGCATCAGGTATGTTTGCGGAGGCACGTACTGATGGCTTCAGTGCAATAATACGTAAGAGAACCGCCTCCCTGATGCGCTGCGTGCGTGACAGCTCCAACAGCCTCGTGCGCCTGGTGCTGGAGTCTCCTGCCTGCGCTGTGTGGAAGCACTGGGACTCGGTGCACATGAGAGGCTCTGTGTATAATATATTGTAGGTAATATTAGATTTAGGTTTCATTTGTATTCTAATAACTAATTTTTCTACAAAGTTTAAGTCTATAGCTCAAAAAAAAAAGGTTCTCCCATACAAACTTTGCACCCCCATTTTACCCCCTTAGGGGTAGAATTTTCAAAAATCCCTTTTTATCCCTAGCCCACGTTATAAAAGCAACATACTGTGCAAAAATCAACTCTCTAAGATTAGTAGTTTCGGCTGTGCGTTGATGAGTGAGTGAGTGAGTGATTGAGTGAATAAGTCAGTCAGGACATTTATTATGTATAAATAGATAGAAGATAATGAAACTCCCATTCAAATATCTCAAAAAATTATGAAGCTACATCCGTTTTAATGTCGCTTGTTAGAGTGAGAAAACGATGAAGGACTGTGGCGTCAATATACTTACTCGATCGTCATAGTAAAAAACAATCGTTTCATATGAAGGTGCGTTTTGCGGAAAAGGGACAGAACATACCCCCTCTTAAAACTTTGGACTCTTATAACTTAATCATTACCTATATAACCTCTTGCTTTGTTTTTTTCTCCATTTGACTATATTTATTTTAAATTCTTTTTCGAGAAAATACATTATGATTATTTACCATATTTTCGATTCCTGAGCTATAACCACGAACTTCGGAATTCGAAAATATTCGGGTATCTCTATCTCTATCGCACTAACCATACTCGAGTGACAGGGATGCAAATATATGAACATTGAGTATCGGTTTTCGTGGTAGCGCCGCAGGTACTTTGGCTGAATGCGCCGAGCGCGTGCCATTGTCATTCAAAAAAAAACAAATTCGTGTTAATTATATTGTTCAAATTTGTTGATTTCATTTATTGAAATTACGACATAAAACGACATTTGCGCATATAAGTTCTCATATCAGAATCGAATATTTTTTTATGGTTTATATTTTAGCATTTGTCTCGTAAAGGTCTATCGTATCGATTTAAATTATTAATAAGTGAAAGGCAAAGCAATTCCGCCATTTTGACGAAAATTTGACGGTTCTTATAGCTGACAGTTGGAGCAGCGTTTGATTTCAATAAAAATAAATGAAAAATTAAATGAAGTCGTATATTTCGGAAAATTAATTAACTGTCGCAGTCGGATAAAAACTATCCTAAGTTGCAGCTAGAATAATAATGTACCTATATAAAATGTTTCATATTGTTCCGTTCATGGGATGCTGAGAACATTCGAACCGCGCAAAGCTTAGTTTCAAACTGGCTGATTCTTTTTTTAATTTAGAGATTTATTATAAGTGGAGATTATTATGGATCAATTGCAAAAATATGTATCAATTTATTCCTCTCATAAATATGTTACAACCCTTAATACGGCGACATAAGGGTGATGGGACATATTTATGAGTAAGTTGTATGCACCCATATTTTTACACTTGACTGTATGGGCAATTTATGTTAAATTCGAACTAATAGGATTTTTCTTCCTTCGAATTTAAGCCATGTCACTTTGACATAGAGTGCCCATGCCATATACTAGTACAGCGTCGAGTACAAGATAGAAATTTACAAATCTAAACAGGCAACACAGATTTGATCAGTGTTACCAGTTTAGATTTGTAACCTGTAGGTAGCTAGCCCAAAAGCGCTAAAAAATATCGGACACGCTCTGACGGTTCTACAAAATTAGAGACGTTAGATATTTAAGCGCTTTGCTCTGCCAAATATGATAGCAAATAGATAGGCAACTGTCCCAAGATATGTTTTATAAAATACCTATGTCAAAAACCGTTATATAATTAAAGATAACTTTTCATATAAATTATGATTTCTGCCGCTAGCTGAAACAAAGGGCGGCCAGGGACAGGACGTCGTTCAAATAGGCTGACGTCGGGATGCCGATGCCGGCCGATCGATGCAAAGCGCCCATTCATCGCTCGACCCCGAATCACCATTCATAGACGAATTTGCGTCAGCCTGCAAATTCCGCGAAAACATCCATAAAATTGGCATCTTTCAACTTTCATGCAAATCACGTTTTAACGGCCATTAAGTTCATTTGTTTTCAAAGTGATTATAAGGTCTTGAAATCTACCCACGGAACTGTTTGTTTTATAATTTTCGGGTTGTTCGTATCGCATATTTTAAAAAGAGTGGAGCCTTTGCGTGACTAAATGACATTATTGTAACGTCGGGAGTGGCGTGAGGGGGACGTGGACGCCTTATAAGTGCGTTATTCAGAATAGGTTTAACAAAATTATTTCTTAAAAGGTTTGTTTATATATACAGGCACTTGAATTTACAACCCAGCGAAAAAAGAAAAAAAAACCGATCGCGTACCTATCCCTATTCAAAAGGGATTAGGGGTCTCGAAATTCAAAGCTTAGGCTTTTTACATGTTATGTGCAAAATCGCAAAACGAGTAATTAGATGACTCTATGTACCTCGATGGTCCTTAAATAACTTGTGAAAACTAGAAGTAATTTAAATGTAGAGGTAGTACCTGCTTAACTATGCGTTTGAAACAATTTGACCTTAATCGATAATTGATCGCTTGCCGACGAAATATCCTCGTTGTGTATATATGCTTACATTACGTAGGTACCTACCTACCTACCTACCCGATAATATAGGGAGGTAGCTACTTCGTACTTCGTTCGTAGTAGGTACAAAGTTTAAACCGACTTCAATACAGTACTTCGCCAAGCCACATAGGTACATGAACATTTCCTTTCCAATTTACCACATGAACTGCCCTCCGAGAGCAAATGTGTTGATTATTACAGAAAAAACCCAAGTCGCTATCTGTGGGCTGATAATTTTTGATGAGCTCCGTCGATTCCTCAAGGATCTCAGAATGAACACTTCAATAGTTGCTACTTCAACGGAATCATGTCAGAATCTTTGACGTCCACATCTTTGAGGAGTTCCATATAGTGTTGGGTAACTCACTCGTGAGGCAACTCGTTTGTCGTACTCATTTCATTTCATACAAACATTTGATCCACTGAGAAAACCGTTTCGAAAGGCACCGTGAAAAAACATTGTCAAGTAACGAATTTTGCAAAGGGTAAACGTCCCAATGTTTGACACCTATTGCTATGAATCAAGGCTGATAGTGTCGAGCATTGGGCCAGTGTCAAGCACTATGACGTTCACCTCATAAGATATATATTCGTTTAGGCAAGCTCTAATATTTACGTAGCTGAAATAGAATTTAACGTTTCAGATTTAAGCTGTTTTCTTATGGACTTAAGTAGGTACCTGCGGCTTCGATTAACGACGCTGTTTCACTTTCTTGCAAAGCCATTATAACAAACGTTTGAATCATTTAGCGCATGTCACAAAATATAAATGATAACTAGTATGTAAATGCATTAAAATGAATACCTATCATTTTCAATCTCATAATTGAGACTAACAATACCTACAATAAATTAGTAGGTCCTAGTCCTCAGTGTCCACGAAATAAGTAGAAAAGACGAAATATGTTGTTAAATAGCAGTCTGCAGAAATAATATATGATAGCCCCAGGCTCGTACACGATAAGTGGGCGGAATGGGAGTTGGGGCGAGCTCGCAGTTGTGAGTCCGAAGAGCTGGCATTGTGAATACAAATGCTACCCTTATCAGCACCGCGGCACGAGCAATCACTGAACAGGTAAATTGGGATACAATTCCACATAGCTTTAATGTAATTTCACATGCCGTAGTTGATTAGGATACCGCTGTGCTTAACAGTAATGATATGGCAATGACATTGCCTTGCGCGATGAAATTACCTACGCCCAAAACATATTAATCTCAGAGCATAGAATACTAGAGAGAGGAGAAGCCGCCGGCGGCCGTGTCGCAGCTGTATGCTCAATGGGCATACACTGCCATACTGTGCACGCGTGCTGATCGCAGAGAATATTACGTTTTTTCCCAAAATGCCTGATATGATGCGCGTTTATTGTCAAATAAGCGTGTAGGTATACAAGAGTGTGTGTTTTAGATGTGTGCGTGCTTTGTCTTGTCAATTACTTGGGCGTTGTGTGGGTTAATGTACTTGCGACAGGCTCACTCTATACAAATCGGCCGCCATGTCCGATCTCCTTATATTCATACATCTGTGATATTAATAGTACCTATCTTTGATATATGTATATCATATCGCCTCTAGCTACTTATATTGTTCGATCCACGAAGACGCGTCCCATTCTACATACGCCATTCGTAGCATATACCTACCTAACAGCAAACCAACCCGATTGTCAGTTCATTAATTTCAAAGCATCCTGTACAGCTTTACTCCCTGGCGGTATCATATTGGAATGCAAAATATCGAGTCGGATGGACTTTCAGTATAAATAAATAAATAATATTAAATAAATATTACGGGACAATCTTACTCAAATCTACCTAGGCCCACGGTAAGCTCAGTAAGGCTTGTGTTGTGGGTACTAGGCGATGATATATATAATAGATACATACATATAGATACTTATATACATATATAACATCCATAACTCAGGAACAAATATTCGTGATAAATACATAAATAAATGCCCTAACCGGGATTCGGACCCGGGACCTCCAGCTTCGTAGGCAGAGTCACTACCCACTGGGCTACGGAGGAGTATTGTACAATGATAGTTATTTAATTACAACAACGTGTTTCTTGAGGTTCCTTACGTGTGTAGTATATTCAATCGGGTTGCTCAAATGAGGACAGATCGCAGCGGGCGTTAGATTCGGCGAAACATTACATATACATTACACTACCACAATCTCTAATTACGCGCTCCCATGGAGCCGGGTTCCGCATTAGGTCTGCGGTGTGGTGTGAATATCGGTACCCCTTCACCCCGTAGAGGGATTATATTATTTGAAATCATTGTGGGCGTTGGATTAATGAGATTTTTGTGCCGTAAACCCACTATATATTATACTTAGCATTAGCTTTTAACCCTTAAGTTGATAAAAGATAGCGGAGGTCCATAATTCAACACTCGGTGGCATTTGGACTATACAGGTCCAAATGATTTTGGTCACGAAGGTTTGACCGACTTTCTGTTTTTATTTGACCCACAAATTTAAGCCCACGCTTATTTTCTAAAATTTACAGTAGGTATTATTCGATTTAAAAACCAACTTAAACTAGTGGCTCTGTGAGTTGTAGAACTCGAAAGCCTTCTGTTTTATTTTTATTTTCAAAAGAGTTAATCGACAAAATATATATATATAAGTAACGAATCTGCTCACAAAATTTCACGACACGCTGTTGAGAAATACGACCTGTAGAGGAGAACAGCCGGACAGCGGAACATCCGGACAAACGAATTTTGACCCAAGCTGAAGCATAGAACTTCGTTCGCTTCGCTCGCTCGTTCGACAAATGTACTTGGAAAAGCAAACTTTCGTACAAATTCCATTGGAAATTACTGAGACGAAGTTGTTCGTTGCAAATGTAAGAAAGGTTATGCGGTTTGTGAACCATATAAAACAATGTTTACGTTAACGGGCGACGCAGCCGCAACGTTTGGTGGGTGATTGTTGGCGCACGTTGTAACAAAGACAGACCCGATACTGCTAATGGCCCCCAACACGCACTGAGCCGTTATTTCAATGGGGAATGGATGAAAATTTTAGAAGTGCCTGAAATTTTTTTGGTGATAGGAAAACGCGGTCAGGTTGCGGGAGTCCACTGTATGCGGGTGACGCAGGACCGGTCACTTTGGAACTCTTTGGATGAGGCCTATGTCCAGCACTGGACGTCTTTCGGCTGATATGATGATGATGATGATGATGATAGGAAACCCTTCTTTGGTACCGGAAAAAAGTTGCAAACTTATCAACTGCGTCAATATTTTTTGAAAAATATACGAGTAAACAGTTTCCCCACTTACGTTTTGGGTTTAGGACGGCGAATGAGACAATTTCCTTGATCCGTCTCATATTACAAAAAAAATAATTAAATATCTGACCCTGGTAATGACAAATATAGCTGATGCAGCTGTCAATATTTTGCAGGTCACAGCTCACTACAGCCACCAGGCACCCCACCCGCACCGCCTCGTTTCGAACGGTTAGTATATTTTTCAAAAGCAGCTGAAAAGTCTGCAACTTTTTTCTGGTGCTAAAAAAGGTTATTCCTATCACCAAAAAAAATATCAGGCACTTCTAAAATTTTCAACCATTCCTAATTGGAAGTTCTAAGTTCGGCATATTCAAAATTCTACGCACAGAATATCTTCACACGGTATGTGTGTACGAAAAGGCATGGGAGGTGTGAACCCGTAACACTGATTTACCGCTCTACTCTATTTAATTAAGTGACTGACTTTGGAAAACTGGACAACGTAAAACCTTTTCTGAACTTGGCACTAGCCAAGTGTAACCACATTAGGCGGGATGAATAAATGCTGGTAGGGGGTTTCTATATAGCGTTGTTTTTATAACACACACAAGCCTTCTCGAGTGACCATTGCCCGGTCAATGTTACAAAAATGACCCAATATTGCCCAGAAGCCACATAACCCAATATTGATGGTTCCGCTGATTGATTGCTTGCCGTTAATTATGGGAGTAAACGAACCTTTGTTTCGCTAATGATGAAAGTTAAGAATGTTATTAGGCCAAGATTTACCAACAAGATAACGACTTTCGTCATTCACCCTGCAAAATTATTGATCTAAATTCGAACTGATTCCATACAACAAGCTACTCATGCTGAATTACTTATTCACGAGTCGGTAAGTGTAAAATGAGAATACCTACTGAGTCATGAAATAAGACAAAGATGTTTATGCTCTTAAAAATTCAATTGAAAGTGGTTTTCGATTACAGCCACAAGGCACGTTTATAAAGACTTTTGTATCCGAGCAATGGAGTGTCCAAATGTCTTCCGCAATGCTGTAATACGAGCAGGATAACGGTTGACGTCACTTGAGTTAAGCAACACCCGCGATGTACGTGATTTTCTCTAAATTCAGGCGACAAAATATAAAATATGGCTCCTACTGTACAAAAGGACGACAGTATTATACAGGCTTTGTCGTATTATTAAATTATCTTATTTTATTATTTGGGGAGCTGCACGTAGAGGATAGTAACATTCATGACCTAGTTTTTATTCCTACCTAGGTACGTAAAAAAATAAATTTCAAATTAAAAGAAAAAATTAAGCTCCACCCCGTAAAAAAATAAAAATATGCCGTTTATAAATTTTGTTAGCAGCGTAACTGCTTTACACAAAAATTCATTTACATAAAAAAAATATGAAATTCACTCGATAATAACCCTTGTCATCAGGGTTATGAAATTAACACTAGAACTATTAACCCATTCGAAACCAAACAACGCAAGGTGTACTAACAGCTACGCCGTAGCGTGTAGCAGCATTTTTCCGCTTTGTGGCGTAAACACTCGTAGAGGCACGACTTATGACATGAGCTTATGGCAGAGTTTTGGCCTTGAATGGGACAAGGTATAAGCTAACTATGAATGATATCTGATAGAGCTTCTTAAAAAAACATGTTTTTTTCTCAAATCTGCATCGAAAAATACGTAAATACGCAATACGTAATATTTTTAAGCATTCATGTTGTGAAGATAAAACCTAAACCAAGTATTTTGTTTAGCTCCTTACAAAATAATTTACCATGTCGCTTACAGCGATGTTTAAATTATCTCGTGTTGCTACGAGCTGCTGCGCTGCTGCTGCTCATAAATCTGTCTCGCGTAGGTAATTAAGGTCTTTCTCGTTACCCGGAATACAACCTCCCAAATTCATGTCGCAATCATTCTAATTGACCCTTTTATACTTCAAAGCTAATTAATAAAAAATAATTGAATTTGTTTGGAAACAATGATGTAATACAAAATTCCGTGTTCAAAAATGGCCACCAAATTCTGACAGCATTCGTTTCCATTAACAACACGAAACTATGGCAAGCCGTGTCAATTAGCCAGGTTTTAGTGTGCCACTTTTGGAGCGCTTATATACACTCAAGAGCAAAAGTTTCGGGTCGATGAAATACCGTCATATTTCCTAAAATAGTTCAAATATTGTACAGTTTTTTAATCCTTTCATGATCTTTATTAAATTTTACATCTAAACTGCAGAAATAACAGTAAAAAAGAAACACGTTACCAGGTTTAAATCGGACTCGTAAAAACCCATGAAAAAAACAACGTTAACGGAGCGAGATATCGCAAAAATCGACATTTTTGGATGTTGATATCTTTATGATAGGATCCCGGAAATTGCTAATACATTTGGGTATTACGAAGACTAGTATGTTATGTAAATAAGACTAGTGAAAAATATTAAAAAAAACCTATTTCGGTTATTTAATTTAGGGTGACCCGAAACTTTTGCTCTTGAGGTATAACATATTGTGGGCGACAGAATGTAGTTTGTGAAATGTAGGACCTACGGGTCACGAAGAGAAAGGGTGTTGTATAGTATGTGAACGATAAGGCCTACGGGTCACGAAGGGAAAGGACGTGTAACTATAATTCCTTCACATAAGGACGGCAATTGTGCCCAGATTAAGCTCCTAAAGCAAACGGCTCATATAAGAAGCGCGTGATTTATTTAGGACCTAAGTACAATAGGTACAGACGAAGAAAATAGCTTAAAGTAAAGATAAAGGTACCAGGTACCTCCAGTAATTATTTCATAAAGATCGATAGGGGGAGAGCCCCTGATAAATGAGGGAGAGATAGCCAAATTATTTGTAAAGAAACCAACTTGAGACTATATCCAGATCTAGTCCGTCAACAAGGGACATCGGTAACTAGAGTTACATAAAATGTGAAATAAAAATGTACACAACGTATGCATAGAGATTATTGCTTATTATGGTGCAATAATGGTCAAGGTTCAGGTTGATTTCTCTGATTGGCTAAAAAGACGGGAGCAAAAGTCAAACTTACGCTACCACGTTAAGGAAAATGTGAAAATTGACGGTCTCACCCGGCCATAGCTTCGTAACCAGATGAGGTACGAAAGCAATTGAGGTATCGTTAGGAAGCTAAGGTAAATGCCCTTACGTATGTATAATCACTTTTGATAATTAATGTTAATTAAAGCCACTAGGGCCTGGCAAAGCCATTTCATGTTACCAAAGTTGGTAATTTTACGTAAATATCGACTTTCCCAATTTAAACGGGAAAAGCAGGAAAACTAGTAGATATTGTAATGTATAGCTCAGAAATAGTTCTTTTGAAGGAAAATATGTAAAAACCCTTAAGGTTTCCCTGAAAACCAGGAAAACGTAAAAACTAGCTTTTCCATAGTAAAAGTGGGCGAGGTCTTCAAAATTATATCCCCACCACTTTTAATGCCTTAGGGGTATAAAAGAGGCTATAATCGCCGGATAGAATTGTGTTCGCTCGACTCCAGTTAGAAGCTCCTACTAGTCTCAACAGTGCCTCAAGAAGTCTACAAGTAGTTCAAAGTGCTTAGAAAGTTTAAATTCAGTTTTTTTTAAAAAGTATATAGAATCAGTTTTTTTTAAAGTTTAAATTCGTTAGTTGCAAGTCCGCCTCCACAAAAAGGCAACGTCAGGTCATTGACGGTCGATAGGGTTCTTCGATCCGGATTTAATCCGAGAGGCGCGTACGTCGCTGACGGAACGTTAGCCGAATTTACGGTACCTTGTCAGTTGAGGGTTGGGAAAGACAGGTTTAGCTGCAGGTACGCGACATGGAGTCGCATTTTTGGAAATCGCAGGTCGCTGGTCGGGGTGCCAGGCTCGACCGCGATTCCACTCGGTCTGAAAAGAGGACCCGCAGGGGGAAGAACTCTAAGCGAGGACGCCTAGAGGCCGCTGGTTGCAGCGTCCCACCATCAGGGCTCCGTCATCACGAAGCCCTAGCCAAGCAGAGCGACAGCAACTCATCGAACAAAACGACCTTCAGATCCCTCAACATCTTCGGAGCCCACTGCCGGGCCCCGACACCAGAGCGAGCACCACTGAGGGATCTGGAGGAAGACACGGCGGAACAGCTCCAGAAGGAGATAGAAGAAATCTCTAGTCAGAGAGAGAAGTTGGAACAGGAGGTAGAAAAATTGAAAGCCAGTTGGCGTAGAAGGTTGAAAGTTATAAAGAAGAAATTAATGGAGAACTTCGAGAAAGTTCTAGAAGAAGAAAGGTTCGTAGACCCGCGAGGTCTAAAACCAGCAGATGTACCGTGTGTCCCGTTTCAAGGGCCGGTACCGAGGTACGCAGCACGCGCAGCGACAGCGAGTGAGTCTGCACCTACAAAGCCGTCAAGAAATTCAGAATCCGCCGTGTCATCAACCACGGCTATGGAAGAAGCCGTGGCCTACCATGTTACAACAGTTACAACACCGAGAGGCGCCAATGTCGCAGCCGCCTCCGAAATATCGACCGCCGGAGCGAAGAGGTCAGGTGTAGTCCCGGAGCCCGGGAGCACCACGGTCACCACAGAGATGACCCCCAATTCTTCTAGCAGAAGAGTAGAGTGGGCGGAATGGCGCAGGAGTCGCCTCGCCCACCCGCCGGCCGCAACGGCCACCACTACACCAGCAGCACCGAGCACTGCTGCGCTTCAGGACCACAAGCACGAGACAGCGAGGAGACTGGTCATTGCACGCCCGCCCGTCGCTTTGGTAGAAGCAGCCTGCAGAAAGGCAAGAGAACGAAGAAAGGAGACTATGAGAGTGAAAGTGTCTATTCCGGTACGAGGGGCAGGCAGCGACAAGGAAAACGCGCCCCCCCAACCCGTACGGAATCCACCACCAAACCGCAGCGGCGGCTGGTGGTAGTAAAGAAAAGTAAGTAGTAAAGACAGTGAATGGACATGATAGTGAAAGTGATTAAAAGTGTATTTGATGACGAATCATGTCGTAAGACTTTAATGTAGTCTGTCGCTTACCCTTGCAACCCAGTATGTATCTGCGATACATACCGGCGGGGGCATTGTGGGCGACAGAATGTAGTTTGTGAAATGTAGGACCTACGGGTCACGAAGAGAAAGGGTGTTGTATAGTATGTGAACGATAAGGCCTACGGGTCACGAAGGGAAAGGACGTGTAACTATAATTCCTTCACATAAGGACGGCAATTGTGCCCAGATTAAGCTCCTAAAGCAAACGGCTCATATAAGAAGCGCGTGATTTATTTAGGACCTAAGTACAATAGGTACAGACGAAGAAAATAGCTTAAAGTAAAGATAAAGGTACCAGGTACCTCCAGTAATTATTTCATAAAGATCGATAGGGGGAGAGCCCCTGATAAATGAGGGAGAGATAGCCAAATTATTTGTAAAGAAACCAACTTGAGACTATATCCAGATCTAGTCCGTCAACAAGGGACATCGGTAACTAGAGTTACATAAAATGTGAAATAAAAATGTACACAACGTATGCATAGAGATTATTGCTTATTATGGTGCAATAATGGTCAAGGTTCAGGTTGATTTCTCTGATTGGCTAAAAAGACGGGAGCAAAAGTCAAACTTACGCTACCACGTTAAGGAAAATGTGAAAATTGACGGTCTCACCCGGCCATAGCTTCGTAACCAGATGAGGTACGAAAGCAATTGAGGTATCGTTAGGAAGCTAAGGTAAATGCCCTTACGTATGTATAATCACTTTTGATAATTAATGTTAATTAAAGCCACTAGGGCCTGGCAAAGCCATTTCATGTTACCAAAGTTGGTAATTTTACGTAAATATCGACTTTCCCAATTTAAACGGGAAAAGCAGGAAAACTAGTAGATATTGTAATGTATAGCTCAGAAATAGTTCTTTTGAAGGAAAATATGTAAAAACCCTTAAGGTTTCCCTGAAAACCAGGAAAACGTAAAAACTAGCTTTTCCATAGTAAAAGTGGGCGAGGTCTTCAAAATTATATCCCCACCACTTTTAATGCCTTAGGGGTATAAAAGAGGCTATAATCGCCGGATAGAATTGTGTTCGCTCAGCCCCACCAGTGGGAGCTCCCAGGAAGAAGAAGAAAGGAAGAAGTAGGGAAATTGTGATAGGAAGTAGGAAATGTGATAGGGAAAGTTTAATCAGTAGTTTGTGTCTCATTATTTTATTATACCGTTTCATTTATTTTTCGCCAAGTATTATTTTATCGTCACCCACACCCCATCCTTCAACAGTGCAGCTCAGTCTGCGGGATTAGTGCTCCCCTAGAGCACCTGCGCTATCAGAGCGCGTTACGGCCGTTTAAAAACACGCTGAGCGGTTCAACCGCCGCGGTTCACCCGCCGCGGTTGAAACGCGCGGTTCGCCCGCCGCGGTTTTTAAACGCCCCTTGTTAGGTGACTGTGAGGTCGCGAAGGTCAAACCCAGGCCTGTCGCACATCGACCACGTCGGCGCCACGCGTCGTCCACACATATCTACCTATTTTTTATATTACATCTTTGATTGGAAACGTCAACTGTGACAGTCAATGTCGACTGATTTTCTTTTCAAAATCACCGTTTGAATTATTTTCCGTATGTCTTGATGCTATAATAAACAAAGACCGACTCCCGTCAAACAGAAGCGAAGCCTTATTATATAAGCAATGCTATTTATGAATTCGTAACACTACACGGTTTAGAAAAGGGGTTGGCTGCGGTGTAAGTATTTAATCTTGTTATTGTATTCATAAGGAGCAACAGAAGACGAAACCCTTATTTATAAAAGATTAACCTTATTTGGTCCCTTTCTCACTAACATAAATGTCAAAATGACAGATAAAGAGCAACCAATTTTAACGGTACTTAGCTGATATATTTTCGATGAACGTTTATAACTGGGCATAAGTATTCTCCTGTATTGTTTTGTACACGGGTCTAACGCGATATTTAAAATATTTGTACAAAGCGCGAGAGTTTAAAGTGTTATAGTATTCTCCTTGTTAACCACGTAAAAATAAAAATGTTTTACTTTTGTTCAACGCTCACCAGTTAATGGCCCTTCGAAATTACGCTATTTTACGTCCCAAATGCCTTAACTGGGGAAAACCAAGCCTTTTCTTTTTACGCTTTAGGGCCTCGATTTATTTTACTGTTCCACGGCCCGCACCGACTCCCCTTTTCCTCGTTATTCATTCCCAGTTATCACATTTATTCAATCCAACTTTACACTAAGCGCCAACTTAGAATTGCACTAAATTTGTTCAGTTTTAAATCTAAACGCTAATTACAAAATTGATTTACTTATAATGTACGAACTTAGGTAGGTATATTTGAATATGTTAGTTTCTTAATTAAATAGTACATAAGGGTATGTATACGACTAATGTATTCCTTAAATTACAGATGGTAATTTGCAATCATAATAATATTTTTTCCCCTCACTGCCTCGGAAAGCCGTCTTTTATCCTTTAAAACCAGTGAGCAAAAACGCATTTTATCCACTAGATGGGCAAAGTAATTTGACCTTGGAGCGTATCTCATGTATCTCATAAACCGTGATAGTTAGACAGTTGAAATATTCACAGATGATGTATTTCTGTTGCCGCTATAACAACAAATACTAAAAAACAAAATAAAATAAATATTTAAGCGGGCTCCCATACAAAAAAACTTTTCAGAATTGCTTGTTCCCTTCATCAGGCGCTGGGTCTCAAAATGTATGGGAAAACTAAAATCCGACTCGCACTTGACCAAAATTCAAAAAAAAGTAGTTATTTGTTATATTTTTTTATACAAGGGTGCAAATTTATTATTTAAATTAAATAAAGTTATTTTGCATGTTGCACTTTCCTCGCTACAGTGAGGTGAAAAGTTTTGTGTTACACACGGGTGCAAATGTATTTTACTTCTCGTGTGTTGAAACACTCGCTACGCTCAGGATTCAATTTTAGAACCACTCGCTGCGCTTGTGGTTCAACTATACTATAGAATCCTTTCCCTTGCTCGTGTTTCAATTCCACACTCGCGGGTAAAATACAACTTTGCACCCTTGTATAACAAATAACTATTCTTACATAAACCTTATACTTATACTTATTTACAATAGCATTGTATACCTATAATAATGATAAGAAATGAATGGAACAGAAACTTACCACGTCTCCAGAACTCGTGCAAAATGTTATCTACGATCTTCTAGTTTCGCCCAGTGTACGTCAAGGTTGGCATCATGTATAGGTAGGTATACACAGGATGTTGTCGGGACGAGCGCGTCGCGTAGGCAACGGGCCGCTACTGCCGTACCTCCGAGCCTCGGAGCCACCCCGCCAGCCGTTTCCTGCCAGCTATGCAATTCACAACCTCACTCGACTCGTCTCAACCCTCTTCCCCAGTATATATTAAGTCTGTAATTCATATAAACTACACGTAATCAGAAGCCAGACTAAGACTTCACCGCCTGAGGCGACTTGTCGGTGACCTCGGTGAATACCGGCTCAGTTATGACGTAGAGGTAGGAAAACTATGCCGAGCTAGGGAAATCTCCTAGCTGGCTACATAATTACAACCCTGTCACGGCTTCAGTAAATCACTGCGTAAAAAGAAAATACACAACATCTGCAAACAAAGCCAATTTGGTTCGACATATCGCATAGAAATATAATGTCAAAATGTTACCCGCTCTTGTTCTGACACATGAGTCTTGGCGCGAGCGAACGCAACATTTTTTACGTTTAGTGGATATTGCGTGTATAATTTGCGTATGCGAAATGCCGAATCACAACTTTCTACTGGTAATGGTTAAATAAAATACGTTCTTCTATTAAGGTTATATTGACGGTGTTTCTACCATCTAAAACCAAAAAAGAACTATTTTTTAGCATAATTTAATTGACCGCTACCTTTTGCGGTTACAGTACGAGTAGGAACTATAGAACAAACCGAGCTATGTAGGGGAGAAGTGGCATGAAAGAGCCTTTACTAAATGTAGCAAAAAACTACAGTTTCAATGATCATGAAATTTGTTTTCTAAATCATTCATTATTTATTACAGTATGTATAATTACAAGAAAATACATAGAAATCAATAATAAAGAACGTGAAATATCAATTGTAGAAAAACAAGGTAATAAAAAGAGCCAAATGTTGTCAAATGTGACGTGACGGGGAATAAGTGTTGCTACGTAAATATAAAAAGTAGCACACAGTTCGTTCGGAAATAATGCAAATGGCTCTTTCAAAACCTGGCTCCTTCATACCACTTCTTCCCTAGTTAACAAAACAGATAACTTGACTAAACCAACTGGGCTTAAGTCAACAGTTTTCCTCCTCTTGTTATGTTTTTCGGCATTGGGGCCGGGGAACCGGCCGATAAAGACCATTCGTCCGTAAACTGGAATAAGCTCGCTCGGGATTACCGTCTTTGAGGGTGACCCGCGCCCGCGCCCGCGCCCCGCCGAAGCCATTTAAACCGGCTTAATAATCACTCTGTTCCTAGTAGGGTTTTGAGGGAATTTCCTTTTCAAGGGGCTATTGAAATCACACCGTCATGAAATTGGCTTTGTAGAATTTACCAAAACAACTATAAACAAGTCAACAAATAAGAAGTTTTGATACAGTCAAGTGCGAAAATATGTATCGGTTTAATCCTCTCATAAATATGTAGGTACTGAAACCATAAGCCGCCAACATATGTAAGAGCAATGGGACATATTTATGAGTAAGTTGTATGCACTGCACACTTGACTATACTGTTATACTGGACTTTATTTGCTAATTTTAAATGAAAAGAACCTCAGTAAGCCCAAAATCATTAGGTAATTCACAGATTATCAATTAATTATTAAACTATAACCTGTATTGATTACCCTACTTATATCCCTTTTTAGGGTTCCGTAGTCAACGTGAAATCCTTACTGTTTTGATATGTCTGTACCTCCGTCTGTCCACGGCTAAGGTCAGTGACACTTACTGTTAGAAATCTCACATTTAGAGGTGATCGAATAAAATGAAGATTTTTTTACGGGTATGTATACATATATCTATATATCTACCTAACTACGAGTATAAAACGTGTCCCAAAAGTGAACATAGGCCGAAAACAACTGACAAAAAACTAGAAAAAATAATCCAAGTCATGTTTAAAAGAAATACCGGCACTCATAAAAAAATTTGGGTACCTACACCCTGTTATGATGTTCAAAGTATTAGGGCTACAAAAGTTTACTTTTTTTTAATATTTTTATTGCTATGCAACCGACAGTAACCTTTCTGTAAATTAAATACTAAAGTTAAACGCAAGTTCCTCCGGTTAAAATAAAATTAGGTACACTTTTTTCCTAAACGTGTACTTAAAATCGTTAGGCCAACTAACTTTCACTGACTGTACTGAAGAAAAATGTAGGCAAATTTCGCAAGTAGCTTCAAGCTTCAAAGTTCAATTCCCATCGAGTAAGGAAAACATTTTTTTTTAAACATGACTTGGTTTTTTTTGTATTCTGATACCAGCGCCATTTTTTAGTTGTTAGGCATGTCTCCTAGACCCCAAAACTGCCTGGAGACAATCACTGACGTCATTAAAATTCCCGCGGCCACATTTGGA
Organism: Epinotia brunnichana; assembly: GCA_963854355.1. Classification (NCBI taxonomy): domain Eukaryota; kingdom Metazoa; phylum Arthropoda; class Insecta; order Lepidoptera; family Tortricidae; genus Epinotia; species Epinotia brunnichana. Next base: position 13,729,158 of record OY977939.1, on the reverse strand, counting down.
AAAGTGTCAATTACATCCAAACTATGTAACGTACAATGCACGTGTGGGGTGTAAAATAAGTTTCTGTCAAAAAAAACATTTTTGGTATAAGCTGGATATGCTTAATCCATATTTAAATGCGGCAAAAAATAATTAATGAGGGGATGATCTTCGATATAACCTTTAATCATCAAAAGGGGCGGTAAAAATGAATTAATAAAAAGTGGACTGTATGTTTTTGAATAAAAAAGTCCACGCGCGACACTTGCAAATGCCAACTGGTTAGAGGCAGCTTGGGAACAGAAGAATCACGTGCACTAACCTTCAAAATCTGGGCAATCCTTTCTCCAACGGCAGCTGCCTCTTTCCACGTCCAGCAAAACAGTTAAGACATGGGCGGGCCCGGACTGATGTACATCATATTATAAAGCTTATAGATGACGCGTGGCGTTTCTTGTAATCACCATTGGAACCGAGAACATCTCACGGGACGTGCGTTCAGTTCAAAATTCGGTGAAGAGTCTGGCCATTAAAACAGCCAACAAATTAGATGCGCCGAGTGAGAGCGCATGCTTTCCAATGTGCACGTGATAAAAAGGGATAGGAGATGTGAATGTGTGATGTGTGGTTTGTAGCAAATGCAAGTACCTACCCTCGAATGTAAATATCAACAAGAATCCACCCTAATATTGATAATAAACATTCGAAACTCAACACAAGCTTTTATTACCGACTGTACTTTTCTGTATATCATCATCAACTACTCATTGAGACAATTCTAACGAGCCGCAACTTAACGGGGTTACATCGGTTAAGTATTGAATTGCCATGGCCACCTTCTGTCTCCATCATCAGATCAGCTCGATGGCACCATAAGATTGAATTGTCATCTAAACTATACTTTGACCCAAAATTTCAGCTCAATTGGTTGAAGATTTTCTGCTTCAAAATTGAGTTATAAGATTCCACCCGAAAAAAAACATTTAGTTACATACATACATTGCAAGTTAATAGAAAGCTTGTAATGAAAACTGACAAAATTATATTTCATAATAATTTACTTTAAAAACAAAGTTTAAACCGACTTCAATTTCCACATTTCCTTTCCACACAATTAACCACATGAATTGCTTTCCGAGAGCAAATGCCTTGATTATCACAGAAAAAACCCAAGTCGCTATATGTGGGCTGATAATATTTGAGGAGTTCCGTCGATTCCTCAACGATCTCAATATTAACACTTCATTAGTTGCTACTTCAACGGAATCATGTCAGAATCTTTGCCGTACTTTACATCTTTGAGGAGTTCCATAAGTCATCTGTGGTCTTCATCATCAGTTCCACTTCACCAAAATTGCGATTTCCGAGGGTTGCGATTACGAGTTATAATAGAAATTCGGTTCACAATTGACGGAGAAATCAGCGAACATACATTAAAAAAAAATACATACAGTGGAACCAGAGATGGGCAAAATTTTATTCGCGAATAAATTATTCGAGAAATAATTATTCACGAATAAATTATTCGAGAATAAATTATTTACGAATAAATTATTCGCGAATAAATCCACGAATAACCCACGAATAATATATAATTTACCTCTTCACGCCTAATCCGCTGTACCCATTTAGATGAAATTTGGTTAATTTTGCCCATCTCTGAGTGGAACATATAACCTCCTCCTTTTTTGAAGTCGGTTAAAAACGCAAGCTTAAGAACTACATATTTGCAAAAGTATAAAAAAGAATAATGCACTTTCATACTTTGCTTTCCGATAACTTTTAATGTTGAAGGAAAAATTCACTCACATTTTGGTTTTATTTTCAAATAATAAATTGAAATGTAAAGCTGAAATACTAGCTATATTTTGTGTTGTACATTACTTTCATGTACCTTTCCTAGTTTTGCCGCTTAGTAGTTTAATTGCATGTTGTAAACCAAATATATGAGTAGGTATAGTATAGTAACTTTAATGCGTTTCGAGGAGTCAGTGATGAAGTATTCGAGCTTACAATTCCACTGCGTACCTTGCCCGTATGTTACAGAGTCACGTACGATATAAAACTTTCCTGTCACTTGGAGACTTTATTGAATTTGAAATAAAAAAGCAGGCACGCGATAACAAGGAGTTCTTTTCTAAGTGAATTTCTTCAACTTTCTCAATAAACAGTTGAACGGAACAAACAGAAACGAAACAATTGCAATAAGTACTTAATTGGTTCAGAAGTAAAAAAATATAATCGATAATGTGAATAAATGTAGGATTCCTTTTTTTTGCAATGAAACTTTTCTATTTGTATATTTAGTTTATTCCCATATAAATAGTGACAGTAAAATATTAGTATTGCACGTTTACGACGTTTAAAACTAGGTACTTAATGTTATATTAAATTGCATTAACCCTTTCACCTTTCATGATCCGCCAGCACGTCAATGTACTTCGCCATTTTCTTCCACTTGTTTTATAAGCTACGCACTGCTGCGTAGCATAGTTGCGCAACGAATGCGGCTACGCGCGCTATCTTGTTATAATGAACTAAGGAATAGAAATTACAAAAGTAGGTTGATAATACCCATCGGGCCCAGTGGCGCCAATCTGAGACAAATGAATCTCGCTCACTTCCAGCACACCGAATTCAAAATCTCCGAACTTTTCCAGTATGTCCGACCCATCGAATGGTATCCGTTTCTTCTTTAATGCTCTGACATCCTGAGAGGATTTGTTTCTGTACTTAGTGTTCAGCAACGTTACGTGCAGATTGACGCTGTCTCGGCCAAATTCCTCCTTCCTCATTAAACCTAGAAACAAGGCAGGTACAAACAAACATTAAAAGAAGCACCAGGGTTAGTAATAATAACTAATGAAAATAATTTTCCATATCGTAACCCTACCGGCCATTTTTTCTGGAAAACACCGTTACGTAACTGCGAACCGGGCCCAATTCCAGATCGATTTTTTACGTATTACACTGATAGAGTCACAGATGTATGAATATAAGGAGATCGGACATGGCGGCCGATTTGTATAGAGTGAGCCTGTCGCAAGTACATTAACCCACACAACGCCCAAGTAATTGACAAGACAAAGCACGCACACATCTAAAACACACACTTGTATACCTACACGCTTATTTGACAATAAACGCGCATCATATCAGGCATTTTGGGAAAAAACGTAATATTCTCTTGTCGCAGCTGTATGCCCATTGAGCATACAGCTGCGACACGGCCGCCGGCGGCTTCTCCTCTCTCTAGTATTCTATGCTCTGAGGATAGAGTGTATTATTGAAACGGGGCAGTGAGGAAAAATCGGAAACTACAAAAGATAAGGAAATTTGCTCTTAGGAGTCACGAGACCCATATTAGAAATAAGTTTCTGTCAAAATTTTAATTTTTGGTACAAGCTTTTATTGCTGGCTGTACTTTTCTGCATACCATCATCAACTACTCATTGAGACGATTCAAACGAGCCCAAACTCAATGGGGTTGTGTCGTTTTATTGCGGAGTTCCTATGACCACCTTCCAGCTCCAGCATCAGATCAGCTCAATATTGCATTGTCGAGTGATATACATATGCATGCAAAATTTCAGTTCAATTGGATAACGGGAAGTGACTGAAAAATCGATTGCAAATTTTGACGGAAAACTTACATAGGTACTTAACATATTTACATAAATACGAACAGTGCAAGTTAATATAAAGCTTGTAATAGTTATTTTCACACCTCTCATTCAGAAAAGTAAGTTTTGGTCCCTGACGAGAGGGAGCAAAATGCTACTTTTCTGTTCAAGCTACTTTTTTAATTTATTTTTTGGCTTGTAGCATTTACGCAATGTGCCAATAGAATCTTGATAAAATAATCGATTGTAATTTCATCGTAATCGACAAACGTATATATATCATCATCATCATCATATCAGCCGAATGACGTCCACTGCTGGACAAAGGCCTCCCCCAAAGAGTGCCAAAATGACCGGTCCTGCGCCACCCGCACCCAGTGGACTCCCGCGACCTTTACCAGGTCATCAGTCCACCTTGTGAGGGGGGCTACCCACGCCGCGCCTTCCGGTACGTGATCGCCACTCGAGAACCTTTCTGCCCCAACGGCCATCGGTTCTACGTGCAATGTAATATTTGTTTGTTCTTTTTTTGTTGTTTTTGTTAGTTTTTTGTTTTTTGTACGTTTTTTTTAAGTTTTTTTTGTTTTTTGTTTTTTAGGTTTTTTTTGTTACGTTTGTTTCAATTGTTTTAGTTTTTTTTTTTAGTTTTTTTGTTGTTTTTTTTTGAGTTTTTTTGTTTTGTTTTTCTGTATTTTTTTGAATTTTTTTTTGTTTTTTTTAGGTGTTTGTTATTTTCTTTTTTTATTTCGTTTAATTTTTTGGTCTTGTTTTGTTTTTTTCGTGGTTTTTTTTTTTTTTTTTTGATATTTTTTTGTTTTTTTGTTTCGTTTGTTTTTTGGTTTTGTTTGTTTTGGTTTCTTTTTTTATAAGTTTTTTTGTTGTTTTTGTTTTTGTTTTTTCTTTTTTTTGTTCTTTTTTTTGTATTTTTTTGGAAATGTTTTCCTCAGTCGGTGTGAAAAGTTACATGTGTCACTCAGGAGCAAAATTATTTTCGTCTTGGGCGTTAACACTTGAATCCCTCACTACGCTCAGGATCCTACGTTAGAATCCCTCGCTACGCTCAGGATTCTATTGTAGGATCCCTCGCTGCGTTGAGGATTCAATACACCGCCCTCGCCGTAAATATACTATTTTGCTCCCTTGTGACACAAATAACTATTGTGTCACAAGGGAGCAAAATAGTATATTTACGGCGAGGGCGGTGTATTGAATCCTGAACGTAGCGAGGGATCCTACAATAGAATCCTGAGCGTAGCGAGGGATTCTAACGTAGGATCCTGAGCGTAGTGAGGGATTCAATTGTTATCGCCCAAGACGAATATAATTTTGCTCCTAAGTCACACATGTAACTTTTTACACCGACTATGAGGAAAAAAATTCAAAAAAAAAACGAAAACAACAAAAACAAACAAAACAAAAAAAGAACAAGCAAAAAAGAACAAAAAAAAAGTACACAAAAAAAACGAATAAAAAAAAATAATAAAGCGAACAAAAAACAAACGAAACAAAAAAAAACAGAAAATGCCAAAAAAACAAAAAAAATACAAACAAACGTCCTAAAATGCAAAAAAAAGAAAAAAAAACAAAAACAAACGAAAAAAAAACTACAAAAAAAAAGAAAAAATAAACAAAAAAACACTAAAGAAATACAAAAAAACGTACAAAAATACAAAAAAAAAACAAAAAACCAAACAAAACAACAAAAAATAAAAAATAAACTAAGCAAAATAAAAAACAAAAAAACCAAAACAAAATAAAAAAGAACAAACAAAACAAAAACAACAAAAAAAACGGAAACAAACAAACAAATAAAAACAAATAAAACAAAAACAAAAACAAACAAGCCAAAAAAAAATAACAAAAAACTTACAAAAAAACTAAAATAAACAAACAAATACAAACAAAACAACAAAAAACAAAAAAAACAAAAAAACAAACGAACATACAAATAAAAAAAGAACAAACAAAACAAACAAAAAAAAATACAAAAATATTATACGTTTGTCGATTACGATGAAATTACAATCGATTATTTTATTAAGATTCTATTGGCACATTGCGTAAATGCTACAAGCCAATGAATAAATAAAAAAAGTAGCTTGAACAGAAAAGTAGCATTTTGCTCCCTCTCGTCGGGGACTTACTTTTCTGAATGAGAGGTGTGAAAAAATAAAACCTGCATTCTAATATTTTCAAACCCCTCATACACGGCCCGGAATCGAATCAGCTCAAATCTGTATAAAAAACAGAGTTCGTTTTTGGCGTAAACTAATATTAGTGGATGTAAGGAACAATAATCGCTAAGAAACCCTGTATCTACAACCGCGAGAAACACAGCCCCTTTTGAATAATACACCCTGTATACCTATAACTTTGGTGTGTAAAAATACGGGAGAAAATGAATTTTCCCGGCCATGAGACCAATAGTATTATTGTACATTTATCTTATCGATATTAACATTGGAATCATTAAAGCCGTGTTCGAGAACCCATTTACAAACAAACAATTTAATCGTCATCATTCATCATCCTCCTAGCGTTTTTCCCGGTAGTGCTCAAACGACCCCGGGGTCCACTTTTTTCCCGGTAGTGCTCAAACCACCCCGGGGTCCACTTTGGCATCTAATCCCATGACCGTCGTATACCTCGAAATCAAAAAATCCTTGTTAGCTATTCGCGTTTCGCCGCGATCTATGGGTACACGTGACACGGCACAGTAGGCCCTCTCGTAGCACCTGGATTGGCCTTGTTTGCACAAGTATAGTTTGATTTATTGAAGGCGACGAAAAAACACTTAGCGTAGTATTTTACAAATTTCTTGTTGCTAAATATGAAAGGAAAAGGTAACAAACCGACATAGTAAAACCACAAAACTAACCCAAGTGACGCACGTGTCCTGGACTAGGTAATTTAACTAGACTTGATCTTTGAAATAAAACATAGTATTTAATTATATGTCTTGTGTAATACAAAAAATAAAATAAAAATACATTGGAGATATTGTTATGGCTGATAGCAAAACAAAATTGTTTTGAAACAAAAAGCATCGCGGCTTCTATACTATAACGGCCAAATGATCAAAATAGTTGGAAATCGGACATTGTGTGGCATGGAGCTTCTGTTTTTGTTTATTTTGAGAAACGTAGGTCGGGTCGCATACAAAGCTAGTGAATTCAAGAATGAATCGGCCGGCCGTACACAACGAAATGAAAGTACCTATCTAACGGTTTTCAATTGGCTCAAGTAAATATACAGGCTGTGACAAAGTGTGCCGACAAAGTGTGAAGGACAGAAAATTAAAACCGGTCAAGTGCGAGTCGGACTCGCGCACGAAGGGTTCCGTATAAAATATTTATTTCATTCTGTTTTTAGTATTTGTTGTTATAGCGGCAACAGAAATACATCATCTGTGAACATTTCTACTGTATAAATAACTATCACTTGTTGTTGAGATACAGCCTGGTGACAGACGGACAGACGGACAGACAGACAGACAGACAGACAGACAGACAGACAGACAGCGGAGTCTTAGTAATAGGGTCCCGTTTTACTCTTTGAGTACGGAACCCTAAAAATTATCAAGCTCGAACACACAATTCTTGCGAGCGTTATTCGCTACATATGAGACTTAACCCATTCACGGCCATGCTACGCTATTATACATTTATCTTATCGATATTAACATTGGAATCATTAAAGCCGTGTTCGAGAACCCATTTACAAACAAACAATTTAATCGTCATCATTCATCATCCTCCTAGCGTTTTTCCCGGTAGTGCTCAAACGACCCCGGGGTCCACTTTTTTCCCGGTAGTGCTCAAACCACCCCGGGGTCCACTTTGGCATCTAATCCCATGACCGTCGTATACCTCGAAATCAAAAAATCCTTGTTAGCTATTCGCGTTTCGCCGCGATCTCAAAATTACTAAGCAGATTTTTTTCCTTGCAGTATGATTTCAGGGGACCGATTTTTGACTTTCGAGCGCTCGACTTTTTCACTCGAAAACGGTAAAAAATTACGAAATTCTATTTTCAAAAAGCGATAGAAAATTTAAAAACTAGTGGTATTGACCACTTGTATTCAATTCTATCGGTAGAAAGTAAGTGCCCGCAATTTTGACCTACAATTGTATTTACTTTTTCTCAAAAATGGCCCGCAAAGTGAACATAACACGCTACATATGAGAAGGTAAAGTGTATAGTTTAAGGCCAGATCAAAATTAAAAAATAAAAAACATTGCAGGCTGCCTGGAATGTTACATATGAATTCCTTTATTTGTCGAGTACCAAACTTTTTAAAAAGTACAAACTGACATATAAAAGACGGCACAGGTCGTATTCAGCCAAATCAAGTCGTATTTTTCTGTTGCAAACGCGACATTTTTGTATGTGTCATAAAAAAATTGCGTTTTTCGGTGGAAAAATACACTTGCAATTCTGTTTAAAAAAATATATATGACGTTTAATTTTATGTAATTTGTAGTATCCTCAATTTGTATTTAATAATAACGCTTGATTTCAATTTAGTCTTTTTTATTCCCCCATTTTTGAGAAAAGCACTATATTAGCCTCAGCCGGAATGGCAATTGCAGGCTTCGTATTATAATTAAACGGACTCGCAAGCTCGTCCGTTTAAACAAAATACTCAGCCTGCAATTGCCTCCTTCCCGGCCACGGCAATAATGTACTATTATTTAATTTTCGAGCGCTCGAAAATTAAATAAAAATAAATACGATTGTATTGTCTAAATTGCAGGGACTTGCTCTCTAACGATAGAATTAAATACGAGTGGTCAATATCACTCGTTTTTAAATTTTATATCGCTATTTCTAAATAGAATTTCATCATTTTTGTCAGTTTTCGAGTGAAAGATTCGAGCGCTCGAAAGTCAAAAATCGGTCCCCTGGTCGCCAATTACAATGGTGTATAAAATTCGCAGTATGTTTACTTTCCTGCCTTTCTTCACTGTAGTCGCTTTTCACCTCGATAGATATTTATTTGTAATGCGTTATTACTTATTACATATCGCGATATGTCCTTTAAGCAATAGTGCTCAAAAGGTATAGACCTCTATAGTTTTGTTTTGTAAATGCATTTCGCACTTGTAGTTTATCTCCTGGTTATGAGTGTGATATATGTAACCTCGTGGTGCATATCACTGATATGACTAATAAAATAATAATATATGCTGTCACAGAAACAATCAAGTGCAAATGTTAATATATGATATGACAACTTGACCACGTATTATATTCTCGACACGTGAAAATAGAGAAATATATATATAATACTGAGAGATTAGACCAGTTAAAATCAGAAGATGGAAGTAAGTCACACATTTGAGTGAAAACGCCCTACAACAATATGCGACGACCCACGTAAAATCCGACTAAAACTATTTGCGGCTAACTAAATAGGCTATTGATAATACATGCTACATCAAAATTTGCTACTGTTGTAAACATCTATTGAAAATATATATGCGGCTAACTAAATAAGCTATTGATAATACATGCTACATCAAAATTTGCTACTGTTGTAAAAATCTATTGAGAATATATGCGAGTAACCAAATATACCACCGATGTTACACGCTACAACAAAATACGTTATCACGGCAAAACGAGAATAGGTGAAAAGCTACAAGGATTTTTTGATTTAATAGTATACACGGTGTTTCCGAGAATTTCCGTTAACTTCGGCATATTGCAGAGTACATTCACAGAAACAAATTAATATAATTATTTAAAAAAAAAACGAAAAAAAATATTTTTTTTGATTTTTGTACAAAATAATTTAATGTAGCATTAACGGTTTTTACCTTATTGTATTGGGTCTTGAAACACATGAAATAATAATTACTTTAAAAACAAAGTTTAAACCGACTTCAATTCAGTACTTCTCCAAGCCACATAGGTACATGAACATTTCCTTTCCAATTTACCACATGCACTGCTTTCAGAGAGCAAATGCGTTGATTATTACAGAAAAAACCCAAGTCGCTATCTGTGGGCTGATAATATTTGAAGAGTTCCGTCGATTCCTAAGTGATCTGACTTCATGAGTTGCTATTTCAACGGAATCATGTCAGAATATTTGACGAACTTTACATCTTTGAGGAGTTCCATAAGTCATCTGTGGTCTTCAGTATCAGTTCCACTTCACCAAAATTGCGATTTCCGAAGGTAAATACACGAATTATAATAGAAAATACCGAAATCACTACATGCGTGCCTATAAAATTCGAGGATTGCCCTCAATTTCCCTGGGATCCCATCATCAGATCCTGATTTGGTGACAATGGGACCACCTCGGAAGTATACTCTTTTGAATAAAAAAAGAATTTTGGAAATCGGCCACAATTGACGGAAAAATCGGCGAACATACATTAAAAAAAAACATACATACAGAGGAACATATAACCTCCTCCTTTTTTGAAGTCGGTTAAAAAATATGTAATATCGAACAAACTCACTTTGTAAACCTTCTTGTAGTGGAACCTTACAAAATTTAAAAAACTGTTATGACGTCACAGCTACGAGCCATTTACATTGGTTAAATCTGCAGAACTGATTAAATTAAACATTGAATATCTTGATAACAGTAAGAGTTAAGATACCTACTGTCATGGAGAAATTAGCTTAATTTGATCTAAACTGTGCCCCCTTGCAATTAACGGAAATTGACAAAAACACGTAGTAGAATGCGAAGAGGCTTGGTTGATGGGCTCCTTCTTACGTAAACGCATAGCTACATGAAATCATATCTTTTTTCCATGCTATTACATCTGGTATATTTTGTCATTAAACGAAGACTTACGATGTAAACATAAATAATTATGTTACTTTCGAATAGCTAGCTGTCTACATAACTGAATAGAGGCATTATTGACACGGTTCCAATGCCACGCAAGGCATCACCTAGTTAAGGGAATCTACTTGCATTTGTAGATATAGCATAAAGGGGATTCTCCGCCCGTATGTGCAATATCTCACTGGAGACGACGTGCAACTGTATACAGGCGCAAAGAGAATGGGTACACGTGACACGGCACAGTAGGCCCTCTCGTACCACCTGGATTGGCCTTGTTTGCACAAGTATAGTTTGCTTTATTGAAGGCGACGAAAAAACACTTAGCGTAGTATTTTACAAATTTCTTGTTGCTAAATATGAAAGGAAAAGGTAACAAACCGACATAGTAAAACCACAAAACTAACCCAAGTGACGCACGTGTCCTGGACTAGGTAATTTAACTAGACTTGATCTTTGAAATAAAACATAGTATTTAATTATATGTCTTGTGTAATACAAAAAATAAAATAAAAATACATTGGAGATATTGTTATGGCTGATAGCAAAACAAAATTGTTTTGAAACAAAAAGCATCGCGGCTTCTATACTATAACGGCCAAATGATCAAAATTGTTGGAAATCGGACATTGTATGGCATGGAGCTTCTGTTTTTGTTTATTTTGAGAAACGTAGGTCGGGTCGCATACAAAGCTAGTGAATTCAAGAATGAATCGGCCGGCCGTACACAACGAAATGAAAGTACCTATCTAACGGTTTTCAATTGGCTCAAGTAAATATACAGGTTGTGACAAAGTGTGCCGACAAAGTGTGAAGGACAGAAAATAAAAACCGGCCAAGTGCGAGTCGGACTCGCGCACGAAGGGTTCCGTATAAAATGTTTATTTCATTCTGTTTTTAGTATTTGTTGTTATAGCGGCAACAGAAATACATCATCTGTGAAAATTTCTAATGTATAACTATCACTTGTTGTTGAGATACAGCCTGGTGACAGACGGACAGACGGACAGACAGACAGACAGACAGACAGACAGACAGACAGACGGACAGCGGAGTCTTAGTAATAGGGTCCCGTTTTACTCTTTGAATACGGAACCCTAAAAATCATCAAGCTCGAGCACACAATTCTTGCGAGCGTTATTCGCTACATATGAGACTTAACCCATTCACGGCCATGCTACGCTTGTAGCGCTACGCCGTAGTCCGTAGCAGCTTAAACTCCGTATGTAGCAAAAAGCGCTCATAGCACTCTGACGCATGGGTGTCGTCATGGGCGCTGAATGTAGACTGCAGTGGCTCAACGGGAACATTTCACATTCCAAATATGCGTCAAATTGTAAAATATGGTTATAACGTTACCTTTTCTATTAAAGTAATCCACTATGCCATCAGCCAACTCCTGGAGGATGCCCGGTTTGGACTCAAATTCTTCAACATTAGCGTATAGCACATGTATGTTCTTGGAATCGTTCTTCATGTAGGACAAACCTTTAATTCTAATTTTCAGAGGCAAATGACCTTTGAGTAGAGGCCTGTAACAATAACTTAAGAATAATTAAGAAATACATATTTATAAGATACCTAAGATATATCCAAAAACTTAGTGATCGTTGAAAGGAGTCGTCAACAAAATATACAAATTCAAACTAACATTATGATTTTCTCCTTGGCGTCTGTAAGCAAGTTAGAAGCTAAAAGCATTTCCTCGTTGTCCGTTAAGCACATAACTCCCATGGTCACATGCACTTTGCTGGGTTTAATAAAGATGGATTCTTCCAACCCACGAACTGGACAGGCACGTAAAACAGCTTCCTGAAACATTACATTTTCTTCATTAACATTAAATCAATCGCCATTCAGCCTAATGCTAGTATAACTATGCCTATAAAACAGTGCTTAACAGAAAGATAATTAATTGGATGTGCAACCCAATACGGACCCGCTCTCCTGTAAGTCCTGGACAATTAAGTATTTAGAACACATTCGCCACCACGCTACTCGTAGCGCTACACCGTATTATTTGCTCCATTGAACTTTTATGTTTTATTAATCTTCTTGAGACTATTTATTATTTTGTTAATTAACTTTATGAATGATTTAATCGATGATTATTTTGTAACCATCTTAATTGACAACATTTCATATTGTTAACTTGTCTTTTTTATGAACTAATTAGAAAATAGGTGAAATTTTAAGAAACTCGTATTTTTTCTTTTTCATGATCTATATATTTTTCATACAAAAAAAGGATTTTGAAAAATAGGTAATAACAAAAGGGCGTAAGTAAAAAATTACGTCATATTCCCAACAAGAATCCAGAGCTGCAATTACCATAAAAAAATTCGATAAAATTGACAAATTGACATTGACGCAAAGACTACAATATACAAACTGAGATAGACAGGCAACTCGACCAAATTGAGAAGGCATTTAATGCTTGCGTACAGCAGGCGCCATCTCTTCTGCGATATTAAAACTTTTCTGTTAAAACATTCAAAAAGTGCGTCGGCCGCAGGGTTTGAACTTCGGCTCATCGACTCCAAATACCGCCGTCTTAACCCCTAGGCTATGGATGTATAATGTCATCACGGCGAATTTCGAAATACCTTGACAGCCTAACCCTAGCAATCGCTGCAGCTTCAAAGAGTTCGCAAGCAATCAAGAAGGTGGCACTGTTTTCAATAAGACACTGGATTTGCATTAAGTTCTAAGTTCGCATAGCATGCATTGACGGTAGTGACAGTTGTTGATTTGAGTCTTGTTGCTTTCGCGGTTTGTAAATTTTAAGTATTCGTGATAAAAAAACGTTTAAATTATGGCATCAACTAATTCGCGATTTTTTCCAAAACGAATGGAGAAAAAAATCCAAAAATATTTTTTTTGTGTACTTAACACATATTTACCGAAATGGTTTTCGAATTAAGAGCCTTTGAAAATATGAAATATTGTCAATTATGCTATGCTATATGGGTCAGTAATCAGATTATTGCATGTTATTTAATTATCCAGTCTTTGGTTATTATATTTGGGACATTGCTTAAGTAAGTGGTTTATCGTTTGAGTGGTAGTGTTGTCACATTGTTGTCACACGGGCACAGGTCATCTGCTGTAATCTCCACTTATAATAAATCTCTAAATTAAAAAAAGAATCAGCCAGTTTGAAACTAAGCTTTGCGCGGTTCGAATGTTCTCAGCATCCCATGAACGGAAAAATATGAAACATTTTATATAGGTACATTATTATTCTAGCTGCAACTTAGGATAGTTTTTATCCGACTGCGACAGTTAATTAATTTTCCGAAATATACGACTTCATTTAATTTTTCATTTATTTTTATTGAAATCAAACGCTGCTCCAACTGTCAGCTATAAGAACCGTCAAATTTTCGTCAAAATGGCGGAATTGCTTTGCCTTTCACTTATTAATAATTTAAATCCCGTCTACGATAGACCTTTACGAGACAAATGCTAAAATATAAACCATAAAAAAATATTCGATTCTGATATGAGAACTTATATGCGCAAATGTCGTTTTATGTCGTAATTTCAATAAATGAAATCAACAAATTTGAACAATATAATTAACACGAATTTGTTTTTTTTGAATGACAATGGCACGCGCTCGGCGCATTCAGCCAAAGTACCTGCGGCGCTACCACGAAAACCGATACTCAATGTTCATATATTTGCATCCCTGTCACTCGAGTATGGTTAGTGCGATAGAGATAGAGATACCCGAATATTTTCGAATTCCGAAGTTCGTGGTTATAGCTCAGGAATCGAAAATATGGTAAATAATCATAATGTATTTTCTCGAAAAAGAATTTAAAATAAATATAGTCAAATGGAGAAAAAAACAAAGCAAGAGGTTATATAGGTAATGATTAAGTTATAAGAGTCCAAAGTTTTAAGAGGGGGTATGTTCTGTCCCTTTTCCGCAAAACGCACCTTCATATGAAACGATTGTTTTTTACTATGACGCTCGAGTATATTGACGTCACAGTCCCTCATCGTTTTCTCACACTAACAAGCGACATTAAAACGGATGTAGCTTCATAATTTTTTGAGAAATTTGAATGGGAGTTTCATTATCTTCTATCTATCTATACATAATAAATGCCTATGTCCTGACTGACTTATTCACTCACTCACTCACTCATCAACGCACAGCCGAAACTACTAATCTTAGAGAGTTGATTTTTGCACAGTATGTTGCTTTTATAACGTGGGCTAGGGATAAAAAGGGATTTTTGAAAATTCTACCCCTAAGGGGGTAAAATGGGGGTGCAAAGTTTGTATGGGAGAACCTTTTTTTTTTGAGCTATAGACTTAAACTTTGTAGAAAAATTAGTTATTAGAATACAAATGAAACACTTTCAGCGTTTTGGAAAATTCCACCCCTACGGGGGTAAAATAGGGGTGCAAGGTTTGTATGGGGGAAACATTTTTTTTTAAATAGAGACTTAAAACTTTGTAGAAAGATTAGTCATCAGAATACAAATTAAGTACTTTCAGCGTTTTAGAAAATTCTACCCCTAAAAATAGGGGGCTAAAATAGGGGTGCAAAGTTTGTATGTGGGAAACTATTTTTTTTAGCTAGAGTCCTAAAACTTTGTAGAAAGATTATTTAAATACAAAGAAAGTACTTTCAGCGTTTTGGAAAATTTCACCCCTAAGGGGGTAAAATAGGGTGCAAAGTTTGTATGGGAAAAACATATTTTTTTTTAATAGAGACTTAAAATTTTGACGAAAAATTACTTATTAGAACATGAAAAATACTACATTCGGCGTTTTACAAAAAACCATTCCCTAAGGGGGTTAAAAAAGGGTGCAAGGTTTGTATGGGGAACACTTTTTCTGAGCTAGACACTTAAAACTTTGTAGAAAGATTACTTATAAAAATACAAAAAAAAGACTTTCAGCGTTTTGAAAAAATCTATCCCTAAGGGGGATAAAAAGGGGTGCAAAGTTTTTATCAGGGAAAGTTTATGTTTTTGAGTTAGAGACTTGAAACTTTGTAGAAAGATTACTTATTAAAATACAAAAAAAGAACACAAATCGTTTTAGAAAATTCCACCCCTAATAGGGTTAAAAAGGAGAGCAAGCTTTGCATGGGCAACACTTTTTTTTGAGTTAGACTTAAAACTTTGCAAAAAGATTACTTATTAGAATACTAAAAAAGAACTTTCAGCGTTTTAGAAAACTCCATCCCTAAGGGGATCCTTAAGATCCTTAAGAAGGGTAGCCAGTGTTGTGTGGGAAAAACTTTTTTTTTTACTAGACTTAAAACTATTCAAAATGTTACTTATTAAAATTAATAATAAAGTACTTTCAGAGTTTTAGAAAATTCCACCCCTAAGGGGGTTAAGAAAGCTTTGTATGGGCAACACTTTTTTTGAGCTAGAGACTTAAAAGTTTACGAAAAAAGTTCTTTCAGCGATTAGAAAAATTCAACCTCTAAGGGGGTTTAAAAGGGGGTTCAAATTTTAAATGGCGAGCAATAAAATTTTAAAGTGTGAGTAAGAGATTTTTAACTTCGGTCTTATTCTGTTCGTTAAAAGACTACAAAACTGATTTCAGAGTTTTTCCAAATTCATCCCCTAAGAGTGTTAAAATTGGTTCAAAGTTTGAGTATTTCAAGGCATTTTGAAAGTATGAGATTTTTAACTTTGGTTTTAGACTGTTTGTTCACAAACTAGAAAATGAACATCAACTTTTTTTTTAATTATCCCCTAAAAGAGGGTTCAAATTTTGTATTGAGAGAAATCATTTTCTAAGACGATAAAAAGTTCTACGCGGACGAAGTCGCGGGCAACAGCTAGTTTTGAATATATGGATACCCGTGCCCGGTGAGCACCTGAGTCAGTTGAAAGGTGATTGGAATTGAGGCTCTTAGATTTCGTATGTCGGTTATAGATGACAACTCTTTCTTGATGTGTCCTCCAGTTGCTGAGTCTTGATAAACCCGTTCTAGTGCTTTCTAGGTGTCTATTTTGCGATTCCGTTTGTCATAAGATATAGGGAATCTGTCATAGTCAGAGGGGTTTTGTGTAGAGACGCTGACTTCTTCGCCTCCGTGTCCGCAATGTCCGTAGCCGCTTAAAGTCGATATGTAGTGAAAATTGCGTAGCGTTCTGACGCATGTATGTCGTAATTGGCGCTGAGTAGGTGAAATAAACCTTATTGTTAATGTCCGGTTTAATTATGACCGTATTTTCCATATTGATTTGAACTTACACGATTCTCACAAATTATTTTTACTATACGGGAATTAATCTCGTAAATACGCGATTAAGTCCCGTTTAGTAAAAATTCCGTCTTTTCTGTATTTCGCTCCTCGTACCCATATTTATGTTTGCGAACACATGGAACTAAGTACAGCTAATAACCACTTTCCATCAACAATATACTACGTGCCAGGAGTCTTGGCAATAGCGATCACTGTAGCGAGTTCCATCCCGATGTCATACTCGTAGTTCGACACATTCACTGCCAAGAATCGCTACGCCGATCCCGTGGTATTCCCGGCAAGCTACCGCGTAGGCGCCCGCTGGCGAGCTCCTGGCAGTGAAAGTAACGACCCATTCAGTGCCCATGACGACACACATGCGTCAGAGCGCTACGAGCGTTTTTCGCTACATACGGAGTTTAACACATGCACTACGCCGTAGGCGCTTTCCGCTACGTACCGGGAAAACCACAAGATCAGCTACGAGCGTAGCGCGTAGCGATGTGTTAACACATTCAGTGCCGGGAACACGACTATCGTGTGCCTACGCCGTAGTCGCTTTCCGCTACATACGAGGAAAACCACAAGATCGGCTACAAGCGTAGCGCGTAGCGATGTGTTAACACATTCAGTGCCGGGAACACGACTATCGAGTGCCTACGCCGTAGTCGCTTTCCGCTACATACGAGGAAAACCACAAGATCGGCTACGAGCGTAGCGCGTAGCGATGTGTTAACACATTCAGTGCCGGGAACACGACTATCGTGTGCCTACGCCGTAGTCGCTTTCCGCTACATACGAGGAAAACCACAAGACCGGCTACGAGCGTAGCGCGTAGCGATGTGTTAACACATTCAGTGCCGGGAACACGACTATCGAGTGCCTACGCCGTAGTCGCTTTCCGCTACATACGAGGAAAACCACAAGATCGGCTACGAGCGTAGCGCATAGCGACGTGTTAACACATTCAGTGCCGGGAACACGACTATCGAGTGCCTACGCTGTAGTCGCTTTCCGCTACATACGAGGAAAACCACGGGATCGGCTACGAGCGTAGCGCGTAGCGATGTGTTAACACATTCAGTGCCGGGAACACGACTATCAAGTGCCTACGCCGTAGTCGCTTTCCGCTACATACGAGGAAAACCACGGGATCGGCTACGAGCGTAGCGCGTAGCGATGTGTTAACACATTCAGTGCCAGGAACACGACTATCGAGTGCCTACGCCGTAGTCGCTTTCCGCTACATACGAGGAAAACCACAAGATCGGCTACGAGCGTAGCGCGTAGCGATGTGTTAACATATTCAGTGCCGGGAACACGACTATCGAGTGCCTACGCCGTAGTCGCTTTCCGCTACATACGAGGAAAACCACAAGATCGGCTACGAGCGTAGCGCGTAGCGATGTGTTAACACATTCAGTGCCGGGAACACGACTAACGAGTGCCTACGCCGTAGTCGCTTTCCGCTACATACGAGGAAAACCACGGGATCGGCTACGAGCGTAGCGCGTAGCGATGTGTTAACACATTCAGTGCCGGGAACACGACTATCAAGTGCCTACGCCGTAGTCGCTTTCCGCTACATACGAGGAAAACCACGGGATCGGCTACGAGCGTAGCGCGTAGCGATGTGTTAACACATTCAGTGCCAGGAACACGACTATCGAGTGCCTACGCCGTAGTCGCTTTCCGCTACATACGAGGAAAACCACGGGATCGGCTACGAGTGTAGCGCGTAGCGATTGTTGGCAGTGAATGTGATAAGCTACTACGGACTACGGCGTAGCGCTACGAGCGTAGCGTGGCCGTGAATGGGTTAATCAAAGCCGAAACTAATGTTTTGACGCCCACTTTGGCCTAGTTGCCACCCTACCTACGAAGCTGAAGGTCCCGGTCACGTTACACCTACCTATTAGTAGATACAAATCTCATCATCATCATCATCATATCAGCCAATAATCAAATATCAGTGTCTCAAGACGAGAGTCTTTGACCAGTGTGTGTTGCCAGTGATGACATATGGCACTGAAACGTGGTCGCTTACAATGGGCCTCATAAGAAGGCTCAAAGTCACCCAAAGGGAGATGGCTATGTTGGGAGTTACTCTGCGTGATCGCATCAGAAATGAGGCTATCCGCAGCAGAACCAAGGTAACCGATATAGCCCTCCGAATCGCTAAACTTAAGTGGCAGTGGGCGGGGCACATTGCACGTATAACTGATGGCCGTTGGGGCGGAAAGGTTCTTGAGTGGCGACCACGTACCGGAAGGCGCGGCGTTGGTAGGCCTCCCACAAGGTGGACTGATGACCTGGTAAAGGTCGCGGGAGTCCGCTGGATGCGGGTGGCGCAGGACCGGTCACTTTGGAACTCTTTGGGGGAGGCCTATGTCCAGCAGTGGACGTCTTTCGGCTGATACAAATCTAATAAGCGATAAATACCTTAAAACGCGTAAAATTTTCCATGATATCTGGTTTATTCATAGGAATTGAATTGAAATGCGTAGCTTTCTGTTTCATCCGTGATGACACGACTATCATATCAATTTGCCGCTTTGCATCTTTCACGCTCTAAAAAAGGTTTTAATAAGTTATTCATCATTATTAGGGGGTCAATCTGAGATAAATTTCGCATTCCAACTTGATTTAAATGTATTTTGAGAGTTCGTTCTGGATGCGTCAATTAGCACGAATGAGATTAAAATATGAAATATAGGTATGTCTCAGATTGAATTCTTTAGATTTTCGGTGCCATTTGTACTCAAACTGAACAGTAAAGCCATACAGCAGCAGTGGGTCCTAGTATAGAGATATCCCCATCTTCACCATGTCCCGGCAACTTCAGTTCCGTCTTGGTATCTTGTTCAATTTTGTTTTTTGTGTGTCCTTTGGTTCCATTTATTATTCCAAGATATTTTCTGGAAGTCAAGGCACAATATTACGTTTTAGAGTGAACTTAGGAGTATTTTTAAGAGGCCTACCTTGTAGTTGGACAAGATAACCTACATACCTACTAATATTTTTCAATTTCATATAACTGCGACGGCTAATTTAATAATAATTTGGTATTTAATATTTATAGCGAACATAAATGAAAATAATTACTTCGAGACATGAAAATGAGTGCTATATCTGGCATCTTCGGTCTCTGTTATTTCTGTGCCATAATCGTGGAAATCACCAACGTCACCCGCCATTTCTGAAAAAGGACACATATTAAAAACAAAAACAAATCCAATTCTGACTAGGTACCGTCAACCAATTTGATTCCTAGGCCACCGTAGAACCCTGTCATTTTAACTGCTACCTAGCGACGCAATAATCCTAGTAACCCGTATTGACATAGCATTTACAACGGCAAGGTTCTATGATGGCCTAGGAATCAAATTGGTTGACTGTACGTACGTACATTACTATATACTAAGTTGCAAGTCAAACGGAGTAGAGTTAAGGTACCTACCTACCTAAATAATTAGTAAAACAGACCTATGACATAGTAGTAGACTTATGAAGTAAATTAGTTAGAAATGTGAGACCAAATTATATTGATTAGGTATACTTTGGCCTCATAAAGAACTCTTTTCACAGCGGCTATTCAAAAAGGGTAGGTACCTAATTGTTGCCCTCAAATGAAGAATCAAAGTTTTACTTTTATTCCCTGATATTCCCTGTTTAATTTTAATTTTCCTCACAAAAGGTTGAAAACCAGGACGTGGCACACGGTACCTACCATCAAAATTATTACCGTGTTGGGCGTACTTTAAGGTCGTTACGCTCAAGATTCTATCTTTCGCTTTACTCAGGATTTTGCTCCCATAAGACACAAGATAGATCTACTATTTTGGTCGTAAGTCTTGGCCGCGATTCCTGGTGTTTCAATGATTATTTATTTACTTTAAAAACAAAGTTTAAACCGACTTCAATTCAGTATTTTGCCAAGCCACATGGTACATGAAAATTTCCACATTTCCTTTCCATTTAACACATGAACTGCTTTCCGAGAGCAAATGCGTTGATTATTACAGAAAAAACCCAGGTCGCTATATGTGGGCTGATAATATTTGAGGAGTTCCGTCGATTCCTCAAGGATCTCCGAATTAACACTTCATTAGTTGGTACTTCAACGGAATCATGTCAGAATCTTTGACGTACTTTACATCTTTGAGGAGTTCCATAAGTCATCTGTGTTCTTCATCATCAGTTCCACTTCACCAAAATTACGATTTCCGAGGCTAAATACACGAGTTTTAATAGAAAATACCGAAATCACTACACTCGTGCCAATAAAATTTTAGGGTTGCCCTCCCTGGGATCCTATCATCAGATCTTGACGTGGTGACAATGGGACCACCTGAGGAGTGTACTCTTTTGAAAAATAAAAGAATTGACGGAGAAATCGGCGATCATACGTTACATCTTTGAGGAGTTCCATAAGTCATTTGTGGTCTTCATTATTAACCAAAATTGTGATTTCCGAGGCTAAATACACAAGTTTTAATAGAAAATACCGAAATCACTACACTCGTGCCAATAAAATTTGAGGGTTGCCCTCAATTTCCCTGGGATCCTATCATCAGATCTTGACGTGGTGACAATGTGTCCACTTTGGGAGTATGTATGGTGACAGCGATAGTCATGCTATATTTTTTATCAAGTACCTGTCACCAAAGAGATTAATATTCAATGAGGATAAACATTTGGGACAAGATAAATGAAAATTTTAAAAAATTGAGACAAAGAAAACATTAAGGAATCTCTAGTGGACCCCAAACTACAGTGAGCTTGTACAGTCGACGCCAAAAATATGTTTTTAGTTTTTGCCTTATTACAATGGAATAAGGTGCAAAAGTGTAAACATATTTTTGGCGTCGACTGTACATACCTAACTGGGGACAAGTGTAAAGTTTGCAAACATTTTCAAACTCCGCTCCGGTTACGTAGACCGTAGACCGCCAAAGGAAACATGGTAGTTATTTGATCGAGACCAGTTAGGTACCTACAAAAAAAGGCTCGGTCTAAACTAGTTACGAAAAACCGGTTTCGTAGGCGGCCGAACTCACCGACAAGCGTGCTGACCTTAAGTTAACAGTGGCCTGGCGTCAAACCTACCTACCTCAATGTAGGTACATAGGCAAATGGTGATAAATTGGTTTACCTATAATACTTACTCTTTCTCTAAGCGATATGGAACCGCGTGGAAAATGTCTTAGAATGAGTACTTAATAGTTCTTTAAACCGCTCTTTCATTTAAAATGTTACTTTTGTTAATATAACGAAAAATGACCTACCTCTATCTTTACGTCCTAAGATCCTGTAGGTACTGATGGTTGAGGATGACGGATGATGTGTTGATAGTTTCGTTAGAGCAAGCGCTAAATATGCTAAACGGCCCAGGCTTATCTTATCGAATTCATATGATATTATTTTATACAGGTTGATTAAAGTAAACTGCGGGCCCAGAGTGGGGACATAGTTCATTCTCTCTCGTCCATACGATTTTTCTCGCACTATCCGTCTCTCTCTTATTAGAAAACTTAGAAAGAGACGTATAGTGCGAGAAAAATCGAGAGAGCTCGCGCGCCGTCTTGTGATAGCCGTGCAGCAGTGACAGAATGATGATAATGATTAAACAAACTTACCTACTAGTAGAGTTAGAAATCTTATTTCAGTATGGGAAAACTACAAAGTTTTCAACCGGAACTAATCGTTTTCAAGCTTCCTCCAGTCCAGTTTTCACTAACAGTTAAGTCCAGTTTCCACTAACACGATTTCCACGCATGCGCAGTACGATGACGCAGCATGCGCCTATTTTTAAGACGCGTATAGGTAACAAATTCCTACAGTCTGTTTCAGGGATGACACGAATTCATGTAAAAACATGGAAAAACTATTCAGTATAATTAGCTAATCTAAATAGGTAGGTATATCTCAATACGCACATGTTAATGATAAAATGAAAATGATTCAACGTTCTTACTCACTGGCTATTATGTAACACGATGCTAGGTGTGTTATTTACACAAGACCAGTTTATTTTTCGGGTAAGAACTGCCAGCACGGTGCTGTGTTACCAGTGTAAAATTGGAACGATAATACGATAAGATATGAACAGACTTTTAAAATCAATCTGGGCTTTTTAAGTATTATCTAGGTAGGTACAGAAGTAGTGCATAATGGTTTCCTATCGTTTTTTCACGGAAACGTACGAACGTGTTGTCGCGTACGCCCTCTCGTTATATAGGAATGTAACTGGTACAAATACAAGTTAGACTGCGCAAAGTTAGAGGGTGCCGCAAAATCAAAAAAAATCAAAATCAAAATATTTATTTTGTAAATAGGCTTAAGCAAGCTCTTTTACACGTCATGTTTAACTTAACTATTTTACATAAAATGCATCTTTATCTTCAAAAGGTTAAATGTGAGCATTCATCCCAAGCAGTCCACGGATATCTGCTTCGCTTTTCTACACGATGATGCTCGCGGTACACACACGGTGACGCTCGCATGTACCACCTGTGGTTATAAACATAACCATGACACACCTGACACACTTAGGCCTTAGAACTTAGCACATATAAGTCCTACCTACTTACTGAACAACTGGAGTTGTATTACTTCTCCTAAATATACTAATATTCGCTCCTTCACTAGGGGGTTAGCTACTTAAGGTGAGTACACTATATTACTGTCTCTAGTTCTCGCCCGTCAACCGAGAAACTGTGGAGGTACCTCCCCTCTATACTGTTATCATGACTTGGGCATACTATCTCTCAGAAGCAACTATGTTCTCAGGCTACTGGTAGCATGTTATAGCGATGGTTCATTGTCATTAAGTAACTAAGAATTCAGGAAATAGTTCTCTAGTATAAAACATCTAGAATATGTAGATTGTAGAACACAATTATAGCAGAACAAATAAATCAGACAAATAAAACAAATAGTACCGAGAAACTAAGACACTTAGCTTTCAGAGACCAGCTGCGTAGCCCCCAGCTCCTTGGCGGAAACCCCGCAGACTACTTCGACACTCGCTGCACCTCCATGATAAAATGAGGCTACTTCAACGGAACAAACGCTTAAATGCTTCAAAATCTACCACTTTAGTCTACCCACAGTCACAAATATATCCTAACTTTGCCAGTGCAAATAATCTCTTATGGCGTCACTATACGTTCCGAGCACGAGTTAAAGCGCTATCAACTGCCAGATGTCGCGACACGTGTCTTGCTATTTTAGTCGGTGACGGTACAAAAAGTACTGAGGTTGACTGATGTTGATGTAGCATGGCAAATACGAACATATCCAAGAAAATACGATGGGAAATGATTATTCACAACATCTGTATCTCTTATAGCCTACACGCCAAATTGAAAATCATAAAGGCCAAATATCTACGTAATTTTCAAGTCAATGTGATGCTATTCTGAATTTGTTTTTGGTCATATTGACGACATAACATTTCATGAGTTAATCGAATTATACCAAGATAACAGTGGCGGCACGTGATAATTTTCGATGGGCAACCCGGAACAAAAAATGTTATGAAAGAGTTTAGAGTAGGTACTATAGGCTTGCCTAAAAAGATTTTTCAGGCAAGCCGGTGGGAATCGGCTTGTAAGATAAGTACCTGCACGGCTTTCACAGAACGGCCCGCGGGCTGTGTCGCGGTGAGAGAGATAGACTATCCGTCTCTTTCTAATTAGAATGCTAAGAAAGAGACGGATAGTCTATGTCGCCGCGACACAGCTCGCGAGCCGTCCTGTGATGTGATACCCCTGCTGTATATGTGACACATTTATTGGCAATCAGAATGTCAACTGTAGGCATTTTATTTTGGTAGAATTATGCATTTTATTTTGGTAGAATCATGCATGCGGTCGCCTCGATAAAGTCGATGGGGCTGAAAAGTTTTGAAATGGCGATCACGTGTTAAAACGCAGTGGTTAGACCACACACAAGATAGACATACGATCTAGTGAAGGTGGCAGGAGTGGTGGGAGGGTGGGGAGTACGTCAAAGAGAATTCAATCACTGGGTAAATATTTAGGTAATGAAATCAGGGCCGCAAGACATCGAGTATTGTGGCGACCATTGGGCGAGACCTACTCGTAGGCCTTCTTTTGACCCTTTTGATAATAATGGGTATAGGCTAATGGCAAAAGACATAATATTAACAAACATTTATTAAATGAAAATTAAGGAATAGATATTACAAAAGTAGGTTGATAATACCCATCTGGTCCGATAGCGTGTCGCTGAGATAAATGAATTTCGCTCAATTCCATAACACCAAATTCGAAGTCACCAAATTTTTTGAGAATCTCCGAACCGTCGAAGCTCTCTCTTTTCCCGCTTGGAGCCCCGCCGTCTGGAGAAGACCCATTCCTGTACTTCGAATTGAGCAACGTGACATGAAGTTTGACATTGTCTCGGCCCCATTCTTGATTCTTCATTAAACCTACAAATTGAATTTCTTTAAGGCGACGTATATGCTCAGAAAACGGATTTTTAAAAATTCGTAGCGCTTGTTTGGATCGTAATACGGCTGACCTAAATTTCATTAGCAATCTTGAGGCCTTTCTCGAGGGACTATAGCTATTCGAATCCTGAGTTTTAGTTCGTTCCATAAATAAAAATCACGAACATACGTCTAAAATACACTTAAAATTTTGTAACAAATTATGCACAAAAGCTAAACATATTAAAATTGGTTCTAAAAATCGGCAATATCATGTTTGAAGGAATTTAGCGATTACTTTTTTATTTACTTAAACGCACAAATAATTAAAATTAATAAACATGATATCCGCGCTTCCGAACACGCACTTCCATCTCGCTCACGCTTAGGTATGCTCCGTGAGAGGGAGAGAAGACCACGAACCTAGGTCGCCTTAAGCGCACATTCGTCCTGTTTTCCATTTCACAGATTATTTTAACTAGAGCTCGTTCGTAACCATGGGATTTGCGACTCATCCAGAATAATCATTGATTTATCTTTATTTCACATACATACATACATACAATCACGCCTTTATCCCTAAAAGGGGTAGGCAGAGCACATGAAACTTGTGTTCCAGTGCCACTTTTAGCATAAATGTGGGTATAAAAGATCGACAAAATGTGTTGTCGCAGTGATAGGTTGCTAGCCCATCGCCCACAACACACTTCGACCCTGTTCCCATAGTCGACTCTTACGACCGTATAGCACTACCCCCTTTCTTCCCGTTGGTATCGTATAAGAGTCCTACTAAGGGAACAGGGTTGAAGTGTGTTGTGGGCGATGGGCTAGCAACCTATCACTGCGACAACACATTTTGTCGATCTTTTATACCAACATTTATGCTAAAAGTGGCACTGGAACACAAGTTTCATGTGCTCTGCCTAATGGAAAACGAAAATTAATTCCTATAGAAAAACTATGGCCAGTTCATCGTTCATTGTTTTATGTGGCAATTGAATGCGCGTATTAATCCGATTTCACTTGCTCTTAAATGTGAATAGACTCGTCGCAAAAAAAGAATTTCTCCTTTTTGGTTTTGATTTTTTATTTCCATTTCTAGGTCGAAGTAGAATCTCTGAATGAGTGCGATAGATTTCTGATAATTGGTTGTATAACGTCTATTTTTTTTACATTCGACATACGCGGATGTTTAGAGAAAATTAGATTAGTTGAAAAAACTCATTAAATTTTCATTTCAAAGTTCAATATCTCAAAAATTTGTTGAAACTTTCGGATAAAAAAACCACATTAAAATCGGTCTATTCGTTTAGAAGCTACGGTGCCACAGACAGACACACACACAGACACACACACAGACACACAGATACACAGACACACAGACACTTCAAACTTATAACACCCCTCTTTTTCCGTCGGGGGTTAAAAATGTTCTAGGGCTGTCACGACCCTAGGGAACCATAAGAAAAAAACCTCAATAAATAAAAAATAAAGTATTTCTCTAAACATCCGCGTATGTAGAATGGAGAAAAAATAGACGTTATACAACCAATTATAAGGAATCTATCCCACTCATCCAGACGATCTAGAAATGGAATTAAAAAATAAAAACCAAAAAGGAGAAATTCTTTTTTTGCGACGAGTCTTAGTCACATTTAAGAGCAAGTGAAATCGGATTAATATGCGTATTTAATTGCCACATAAAACAATGCCACTTTAAACGATGAACAGGCCATAGTTTTTTTATAGGAATTAAATTCCGTTTTCCATTAGAGTAGTGTGGGATTAGGTGTCAAAGTGGACCCCGGGCTCCTTTAGGGGCACAACCGGGAATAATAACGCTAGGAGGATGATGATGAATTTTCGTTTTCCATTCGTGACAGTCACACAAACTTAAAAAAATCTATTTGAACAAATATTGAAAATCGGCACACGGGACATCTCGTCTCGCATTTGTAACGATACAAGCAATAGATTTGTCTAATAAAAAGAGGATGTCACTTTTTTGGGTCAAAAAACGCACTGTGCGATGGGCTAGCAACCTATCACTGCGACATCACATTTTGTCGATCTTTTATATCCACATTTATGTTAAAAGTGGCACTGGAACATAAGTTTTATGCGTTTTGCCTCTGCCTACCCCTTTTGGAAATAAAGGCGTGAATCTATGTGAGTATTTATCGTGCAAGAGGCGGATTTGATAGGTACCATACAGCATCTACCAGTCAACCCTAATAGGGCAAAGCAGATACATCTGATTGATAAACTAAGTAATATCGGTTACAAGTTACCTTCGCGGTTAAAGTGATCCACAACTCCATCAGCTAACTTCTGAAGGATACCAGGCGTCGACTCAGATTCTTCAACATTAGCATACAGGACGTTTATATCTTTGGGATCATCATTCATGTAGGACAAACCTTTAATTTTAATTTTTAGAGGCATATGACCTTGGAGCAGATGCCTGAAATATTAATAATGAAATGAATTAATAAAAATGAGAGGAAATACAGCAAAAAATCAATAAATAGTAAAATATAAGTAATCAACCAAACAGAAAACCTAAAACTAACATCACAACTTTCTCCTTGGCCTCTGTAAGTATTTTGGAAGCAAAAATTCTCTCCTCATTATCCATTAAACACATAACTCCTAGTGTTAAATGCACTTTGTTGGGTTTCATAAAGATAGACTCTTCCACGCCGCGACTCTGGCAGTTATGTAGAACAGTTTCCTGAAACATAATATTCACAGGTATTTTAAGACTTTTTCATCACACTTGCTCGTAAAGGGTGTATTATAGGCAGGTGTATAGAGCATCTATAGCCGATTTACCTCCCGCAGGAATTATGGATTTTTATAACTCCCGAGGGAGTTGTGAGCTTG
Organism: Epinotia brunnichana; assembly: GCA_963854355.1. NCBI lineage: Eukaryota > Metazoa > Arthropoda > Insecta > Lepidoptera > Tortricidae > Epinotia > Epinotia brunnichana. The sequence goes on along the minus strand of OY977939.1, from coordinate 13,701,172 downwards.
TGTGTGATCTGATTGGTTAAAGCAAATCTAGTTGGCCGCGCGTCACAAGAATTATTCTCTGTGATTGGTTGAATAAAATCTAGGCCACGCCCCTCGCCCTCCACTCGCCAATCTGTACTTAAGTGAAGTTGTCAACTTCGTAAATTTTTGGTGCGGTTGTATGAAACTTAGATTTTTCTGTCTTTTGTAGTTATTTATTTCCCCGCAAATGTGATGAAAATCATTGTGTGTCACGGGCAGTAAGGGGATTACAAACTCGACTCATTAAAAGCCCTCCGCCTTCGGCGTCGGGCTTCTAATAGACTTTCGTTAGTAATCCCCTTCTTACGGCCCTTAATGCACAATGTACTATTTCACTTCTCATGCTCGTAAAGTTCGTCTTTATATGGTGAGTAGGCTGCATAAAATGGATTTTTATGCTCTATAGTGCATTAAGTAAAATCTGGTCCTAGTATGTCCTTCAACCAGGGCAATCTACAACGTCAATATGTCATTTCTTTTTGGCCTCTTTCCATACTCTCTGGAGACTTTTTTTAAGAAAAAAAAAGATTAAGACTAGAATAATACCTACCTGAAATCGAACGAAATTGTTCACAATATCGGGCTTGTTCACAGGTATTGAAATAAAATGAGTAGGCTTTTGTTTCATTCGAGATGACAAGACTATCATATTAATTCGTCGCCTTGCAGCTTTCACATTCTGAAACAAATATTAGGTATTTATAGTTTGGAGCTGGGTACTAGCAACATTTGAAACTATAGCATTATTTTTAATTGGTATATTAGTTAGTAAATATCTCTCAATCACTATATTTTTCAGCTGTCTGAAAGACCGTAGCAGGATAAGAGAAGAAAAAAATCCCTTTAATAATTTTAAGCTGTCCATCTGTCAGTCTGCCTGTCTGTCACAACGTTAAATATCTCAGGAAATACTTAGGTATGCTATCAATTTGAAATTTGGAATAGTTGTAAATGAGCCTAATCCACGTGTATGGAAAATAATGAAAAAACAAATAACAACAAATTTAAACACATTTTTTTATTTCCTATGTAAAATGAAGCAATCAAGAAAAAAGGGGGGGCAAAACTTCAGTCTAGTAATATGGTCAAATGAAGTATCAAATGAAAGGGCTTCAGATGCACATTCTAAAACAGTTTTTTCTTACTTTACCAAGCCAAATTTATGAAATTATTACATAAGATTAAAATTATTATAAATTTTACGGGAGAAATATAACGGTATCTCTGTCTAGGTTATTTTTCTTTAAAACATCAAATCTGTTTTCAGAACTAATATGTCGGAGACAGGATGGTCATGAGTACGGATACTACATTGTAGCGCAGCGCAGCGTGGGAATGGCTACGATAGGGAACTTGCATTTTTTTATTTTAATACGAAAATCAGAAGTATAATCCAGCATTAAAACAACTGTAGCACTAAAACTTTCTTATGATTTATTTTTCTGATGTTATATGCATTTGAAATCTGCACGCGCCGGCACCCCTCGAAAACACTCTATATTAAACGGGCTTATGCTATGACGTCACAACATATATTCTCGGCTCGTTTACTATGGAATTAGTCATTAATTTGCAATTATCTCCACAAAATTTGCGTTTAAGTCTATACTTGTTGTACACAATATTATTTCTAATTCAATATTCTGTGTAACTGTTGTGTTATTTTATAAAAGAAACATTTTTTTTTCGTCATTTTAACGTTAGATAAAACTAATACAATCGTTTTTTTTCTCCTTTTTTTTCTTCTGCATGATATTGAGTGCAATTTATTAGAAATTGAAGTCCCATGCAAGTTCCCCATTGGTTGATTTGTGGCTGGCGTATACACGAGGACGTGTGCACGCAGGATGGCTCTGTCGATGTCGGGGACAGGATGGTCATGAGTACGGATACTGGGCGAATATTCAGCTTTTAAAGGCGTTTTTTTTCGTCATTGTTGTCTCCAAGAAACATTATTAAAAGAGATGAATATCAGAGTCCACTTTTGATGAAGACGTAAGCCAATACCGGTGCTGCGTAATTTTTGATTAAATTTTCCGCGCTATGTTTTACGTCTGCTGAAATAATCTTGAGCCGACAATGACGTTAGAACCGAGCGGGTCAAACGCTCGGAGATTGGCCCTACTACATTGTAGCGCAGCGTGGGAATGGCTACGATTGGTTGATTTGTGGCTGGCGTACACACGAGGACGTGTGCGCGCAGGATGGGATGGCATTCTCTGGCTGAACACGCTAGTGACCGGACGCATTGGTTCCACCTCGGAACTGTCCACGCTACAATTAAGTTTTATTTTAAGTCCCTGGGCGACCGAGCTCTGCTCGTGTAAAAATCGAGAAAATACGTAGAAAACGAATTTTCCCGGACATGAGACCTATCTAGATCGATATCTCGCCCCCGTAAACCCCCGTATTCCAAATTTCATCGAATTTGTTAGAGCCGTTTCCGAGAACGTGATTGCAAATATACAACGTGTCCCAAAACTCAACGATAAGCCGGCACCAGAGGATGGAGCTACTTATGATTAGTCGAGAAAAAATAAGGAAAAAAATATATCTCAATTATTTTAGAAATTACAGAAAAAAATGAAATTCATCGAAAATCGACATCCCTAATGGTATTTTTAACGACCATGTCTACAAATATTCAAATATTACTGTTTTTTTTTTGTTTTTGGAAACTTAAGTAGCCCTGCTATCTAACACAGTTCTTAAAAATACCATAATACATGTAGTTTTTACACAAAAAATAATCAAAATCGATTTTGTCCCTACAATTTTGAAAGATTTTTTCTTACAGTCCACTTTCAATCATCATGGTGTAAAAAAATTGTATTGACACCACAATGGCAATTATTTTCAAAAGTTGACGCAACTAACCAAGATTCCAAAATGGTATAATACTTTAGGAAACCTAGTCACAAAAAAAAACAACGAATTTTTAAACAAGAATCGACATTATTTAATGTTGGCGGTAATCACTTTTACTGTACCCAAAAAAGGATTTTTGTTGTTGAAAAATGTTAAATAAATGCAAAGAAATGGTACAATTTTTTTTAATTTTTTTTAATTCATTTACTACATTATTAATACTACAGTAAATGTTCAAATTGCCTGCCACCGGCATTAATACAGACATGACATCGCCTTAGAAATGATCGTTTTATCCGTCGTGCATATCTTCTACCATTGATATGATCCGCAGCTTGTGTGATTTTTTGGCGAAGCTCGTCCAATGTTGCTATGGGTTTTGAGTAGACTTTGTCTTTAAGACAGCCCCAGTAGAAGAAGTCCAGGGGGTTCAGGTCGGGCGAACGGGGTGGCCACAAGATAGGACCAAGTCGCCCGATCCAACGCCCTGGATACTCTTGGTTTAAGTATTCTCGCACTGCACGGGCATAGTGAGCTGGGCAACCATCATTTTGAAACCACATGTTTTGTAAATCACGTAAAGGCACGTCTTCTAATAATTCAGGCAAGTCGTTTTGTAAAAAGTTCAAATAGCCATCACCATTAAGGTTTCCTTGTAACTACGATTTGCCTGAATTATTAGAAGACGTGCCTTTACGTGATTTACAAAACATGTGGTTTCAAAATGATGGTTGCCCAGCTCACTATGCCCGTGCAGTGCGAGAATACTTAAACCAAGAGTATCCAGGGCGTTGGATCGGGCGACTTGGTCCTATCTTGTGGCCACCCCGTTCGCCCGACCTGAACCCCCTGGACTTCTTCTACTGGGGCTGTCTTAAAGACAAAGTCTACTCAAAACCCATAGCAACATTGGACGAGCTTCGCCAAAAAATCACACAAGCTGCGGATCATATCAATGGTAGAAGATATGCACGACGGATAAAACGATCATTTCTAAGGCGATGTCATGTCTGTATTAATGCCGGTGGCAGGCAATTTGAACATTTACTGTAGTATTAATAATGTAGTAAATGAATTAAAAAAAATTAAAAAAAATTGTACCATTTCTTTGCATTTATTTAACATTTTTCAACAACAAAAATCCGTTTTTGGGTACAGTAAAAGTGATTACCGCCAACATTAAATAATGTCGATTCTTGTTTAAAAATTCGTTGTTTTTTTTTGTGACTAGGTTTCCTAAAGTATTATACCATTTTGGAATCTTGGTTAGTTGCGTCAACTTTTGAAAATAATTGCCATTGTGGTGTCAATACAATTTTTTTACACCATGATGATTGAAAGTGGACTGTAAGAAAAAATCTTTCAAAATTGTAGGGACAAAATCGATTTTGATTATTTTTTGTGTAAAAACTACATGTATTATGGTATTTTTAAGAACTGTGTTAGATAGCAGGGCTACTTAAGTTTCCAAAAACAAAAAAAAAACAGTAATATTTGAATATTTGTAGACATGGTCGTTAAAAATACCATTAGGGATGTCGATTTTCGATGAATTTCATTTTTTTTCTGTAATTTCTAAAATAATTGAGATATATTTTTTTCCTTATTTTTTCTCGACTAATCATAAGTAGCTCCATCCTCTGGTGCCGGCTTATCGTTGAGTTTTGGGACACGTATATACAAATATTACTCGTTTAATAGTATTTTTCGGGACATTAAAGTGATTTAATTAACCAGAATGAAAAAAATATGGTACTTACTTACATAAAATTTAAACAGTTTTAGAGAAAAATCATATTCCATGAATTTAAATATTATTATTTTTCTCCGGAATTACTCGGGATTTTTCAACAAAACGTATAACAAAAAAATACCGGTCAAGTGCGAGTCTGTCTCGCGCACCGAGGGTTCCGTACAAACTTTCACCACGCTTTATTAAGAAAAAATCTTAGCAATACTGTCCGAGTCCAGTTACCAGTATACCGACTCACACACAGACGCAGGAGTGATCATCCGAAAAACGAAGGATGCACACTTTCTTTCTTATAGTTTCTACGTCGAACAAGCGTTAGCGTGATCTATCTTACAAGCAGCGACATCTAGCGTGTAACTGCGTAAAATCGTAACGTGTTTCTGCATAATCTGCATACTACTGGTGCTACATTACTAATAAATTAAATTGCAATCTGTTATGTTGGTTTTTCAGAGATAATTCTTTATCAGGTGAACCAATTTCAATAATTCTTTTTTTATTTGCTAGAAAGTATTTTCGGAATACTACCATATGAATATGAAGGAAAAAAATCAACACAAAAGTATTAAATTGCAACTTAAATATTAAATGCTTTTTGAGGAAAAAAAAAAATACGTGAGATAGAGGTATTGTTATACTATTCCGGTAATATTTACGTTATTATTAATTATATATATTATTTTCAACATTTTCGCTCGATAAACTTCGGAGATAAGAGGGGGGTGGTATTTTTTTCAACATCTTCCTTTATAAATCAAATTTTTACCACTGTAGAAAACAAAAACTGTTTTAGAATGTGCAATTCAAGCGCTTTCATACAGGGATTGTAACCCGATTAATTTTGCCGTAGCGGTTAGAGCCAGATTTTGAGAGCCTAACCCATAATAAAGGTTACGCTCGCAAGAACACCGCTCTCCCCGGAGCATATGTCGGAGCGCAAACAGGGAACGAAGTACCATTTACCGGTTAGAGAGCGCTCTCTCCGTGTACGGGTGAACGACCGCTCGCTGGCTCGCTAGAGTCGCAAGCTTATACAGGATTAGTTGGCTATATATATAGACGCTTGAGTATTATTACTATTTATTCATACTTACTCTAGTAAGTAATAGTGGCGGAGCGCCCGTTCAAGCCGATTCCCACCGGCCTTCCTAAAATTTATTTTTAGGCAAGCCTATAGTTAAAAACTCTTAACTCATCCATAACTTATTTTGTTCCGGGTTGCCCATCGAAAATTTTCACGCGCCGCCACTGGTAGGTAAGGACTTATATAGAACATCAAGTATGATTTTCGAAACATTGTATAAGTACTTAAGCCCCTGCTAGACGGTCGCCAACACGCCACTCCGACCGAGCGACCTTGGTCGGCACTGACCGCTGTAGTATGAAATTTAGCTCCAAACAACTGTCTACACGGTTGGTGCGGAACAAGGTCGCCCGGTCGGAGGGGCGTGTTGGTGACCGTCTATCAGGGGCTTAAGAAATTTAGCTCCAAACAACTGTCTACACGGTCGGTGCGGACCAAGGTCGCCCGGTCGGAGGGGCGTGTTGGCGACCGTCTAGCAGGGGCTTAAGAAATTTAGCTCCAAACAACTGTCTACACGGTCGGTGCGGACCAAGGTCGCCCGGTCGGAGGGGCGTGTTGGCGACCGTCTAGCAGGGGCTTAAGAAATTTAGCTCCAAACAACTGTTTACACGGTCGGTGCGGACCAAGGTCACCCGGTCGGAGGGGCGTGTTGGCGACCGTCTAGCAGGGGCTTAAGAAATTTAGCTCCAAACAACTGTCTACACGGTCGGTGCGGACCAAGGTCACCCGGTCGGAGGGGCGTGTTGGCGACCGTCTAGCAAGGGCTTAAGAAATTTAGCTCCAAACAACTGTCTACACGGTCGGTGCGGACCAAGGTCGCCCGGTCGGAGGGGCGTGTTGGCGACCGTCTAGCAGGGGCTTAAGAAATTTAGCTCCAAACAACTGTCTACACGGTCGGTGCGGACCAAGGTCGCCCGGTCGGAGGGGCGTGTTGGCGACCGCCTAGCAGGGGCTTTACACCAATTTGTTCGACAAAATGGTAAAATGCCGTATCGCAAACCTAACGTGCATAGGTAGTAGGTAGGTAGGTACTTATCCAAAGAATTAGTGAGCCATTAGCTACCTGTGAATTAAGTAGGGACCAAAAAAATATAATGAGTTATAAATATTTTTTCACACCTCTCATTCAGAAAAGTAAGTTTTGGTCCCCGACGAGAGGGAGCAAAATGCTACTTTTCTGTTCAAGCTACTTTTTTAATTTATTCATTGGCTTGTAGCATTTACGCAATGTGCCAATATAATCTTGATAAAATAATCGATTGTAATTTCATCGTAATCGACAAACGTATATATATCATCATCATCATCATCATATCAGCCGAAAGACGTCCACTGCTGGACATAGGCCTCCCCCAAAGAGTGCCAAAATGACCGGTCCTGCGCCACCCGCATCCAGCGGACTCCCTACCCACGCCGCGCCTTCCGGTACGTGGTCGCCACTCGAGAACCTTTCCGCCCAACGGCCATCGATTCTACGTGCAATGTACGTATATATATATATATATATAAAGGATATTTTTTTTGTTTTTTTTTGTTGTTCTTTTTTTTGTTTTTTTTTTTTTTTTTTTTTTTTGTTTTTTTCTTGTTTTTGTTTTTATTTGTTTTTGTTTTAGTTTTTGTTGTTTTTTTGTTTTTCTTTTAGTTTTATTGTTTTGTTCGTTTTTTTTTGTTTTTGTTATTTCTTGTTGCTTGATTTAGTTTAAATTTTTTGCCGTTTTTTTTGTTTTTTTTTGTATTTCAGTTTCGTTTGTTTCGCTTTTTAGTTTCGTTTTTTCAACAAAACAACAACCTTCAACTAGGCATTTTGATGTGTGCTAATTTCTATCATAATCATAAAATTGGTAGATGTAGTTCCTCTCTTTTTTGCCCATTTTGAGTAGGTGTTTACGCTGTACACTGTACAATAGTTAATTGTGTCACAAGGGAGAAAAATAGTATATTTACTGCGAGGGCGGTGTATTGAATCCTGAAGGTAGCGAGGGATCCTACAATAGAATCCTGAGCGTAGCGAGGGATTCTAACGTAGGATCCTGAGCGTGTTGAGGGATTCAAGTGTTAACGCCCAAGACGAAAATAATTTTGCTCCTGAGTGACACATGTAACTTTTCACACCGACTATGAGGAAAAACTGCAAAACATACAAAAAAAAACAAAAACAAAACAAAAACAGCAAAAAAATAACAAACAAAACAAAAACAAAAGAAAAGCAAAACAAAAACAAAACAAAAAAAACAAAAACAGCAAAAAACTAACAAACAAAACAAAAACAAAAGAAAAGCAAAACAAAAAAGAACAAAAAAACAACAAAAAATAACGAAAAAAGAAACGAAAAAAAAAACAAAAAAACAAACAAAATAAAAAAAAATAACCAAAAAAATAGAACAAAAATACAAAAAAAAGCAATAAAAACACCAAAAAACAAAAAAAATACAACAGTAAATAAAAACGAACAAAACAAAAAAAAACAAAAAAACATCAAAAAACAAAAAAACAAAATAAAAAACAAAGAGAAAACAAAAACAAAGCAAAAACAAAACAAAACAACAAAAACGAAAAAAGAAAAAATACAAAAAAAAATCAACTAAAAAAAAATCCAACGAAACAAAAAAACTTAAAATAAACCATAACTAAAAAAACAAAAAAAAAAAACGAAAAAAATACAAAAAAAACATCCTAAAAAAAGCGAACAAAAAGAACAAACAAAACAAATAAAAACAACAAAAATACAAAAAAAAAACAATAAATAACGAACAAAAAACAAACTAAAAAACGAACAAACAAACGAAATAAAAAAACGAAACAATTAAAAAAAAAACAACAAAAAAAGAACAAAACAAAAACGAAAAAAGAAACGAAAAAAACTAAAAAAACTAACAAAAAAACCAACGAAACAAAAAAAACTAAAAATGAACCATAACTAAAAAAAACAAAAAAAAACGAACAAAAGTAAAAAAAAACAACAAAAAACAAAAATCCTAAAAACAGCGAACAAACGAAACAAAAAAAACAAAAAATAACTTATTAAGTCGATTATTTTATTAAGATTCTATTGGCACATCGCGTACGAGTAAATGCTACAAGCCAATGAATAAATTAAAAAAGTAGCATTTTGATTCGGGGACCAAAACTTACTTTTCTGAATGAGAGGTGTGAAAATTTTATTTCAATATTTTTATCGTCGAAGTAGGAGCGGCGAGCAGAAAACTAGGGCGTTCGGCGGAACACGAACGAATTCATCGAATAAACAGAGTAGGTAGCTACACTGTAGCTAGGTATGTACCTACGCTCACTTCTCGCGTGCGTTTGGTTTAGGCAACCCGCAGCGCCCCGCAACGAAGCGGCGGTCATTGATCCCGTATCGCTACACGGAGTGAACGGTTAGAGAGCGCTCCGAAATAAGGCTCCCAAATCAAATAGTTCGAACGGAACCTAATCAATTAACCGGTTCTGTAACCGGTAAATTTGTAACCGGTTACAATCCCTGCTTTCATATGATACCCCACTTGGCCTACTAACTAGACTTTAATTTTGCACCCCTCTCTTATCCCTCCTTTTTTATAGAAATTAAAAATATATATATACTTTCATTTTCCATACACGTGGATTAGGTAGCTTTGTTTACAACCATCAATCAAATTGTAAGCATTAGTAGTTCCTGAGATATTTAACTTTGTGACAGACAGACAGATGGGCCATGAGGGTTCCGTTTTTACCTGTTTGGTCCGGAACCCTAAAAAGGACATTGATGATGGATAAGCATGAAGATATAAGCGTTTGTTTTTTAATGTGTGTACAGTGTGCGTGTCGGCGGAAGACTGCTGTGGGGCGGGCGCATTACTTACTAGGTACACTACAGCGAAATGCTTACTAAGCAATCTGCGTCCCACCACACTTTTTGCCATGCAATTGTGTTGACAACCCACCATTGGTGAGATTGTATTATTAAAACCTACAAATTTTATAACCACCAGGAACTTTTCAGGCCGATTCAGACCGGAATGGCAGCGGCCGGCAGCAGCAGGCTCCCGTCGCCGCCTTTTATCTACATACTTAAAGACCAGTATCGCTTGAAAAGGTCGCGCGGCTGACCGCGGGGCCTCGTGCGGTCGCGGGTAAAACCGCCGACAAGACGCGCGTGGCCGCAAGGCTGCTCGCGTCACCGCGGGCGCCCGCGCGGCGCCGCGCGACCTTTTCAAGCAATACTGGTCTTTTAAGTATGTACTTAGATAATGTTTAAAATTATTTCACACTGAAAGTGCTCGCTGCGCCGCTGCCGGCCGCTGCCATTCCGGTCTGAATCGGCCGTTCAAGCATAGTTGCTAAACCTTACCGCAGCACTTGGTCCTAGTATTGTAATGTCCCCATCTTTGCCATGCCTTGGAATCTTAATTTCAGTCTTAGTGTCATGTTCAATTCTGCTCTTTGTATATCCTTTTTTCCCAATGATTGCACCAAGGTAATGTCTGTTAATTCAGTTAATACTAAATTAATATCAAACTAATAAGTTTTGAAGGATAGTAAATATATAATCATCATTGTCCCTCCAAAAAACCATTCATCAACTTAAGTTTAACTTTACTTTTATTAAGAAAGGTTCTTAGTCTTAATGTGCAGATTTAACACAAATTTTAAAATATACCAAGAAAAATTACTTTGAAACATGGAAACTTGTGCTGTATCTAGAATCGTCGAGTGCAACTACTTCAATGTCATCATCTTCATCATTATCATCACTATCCTTGTAAACAGTTTCTGAAATGCATAAGTATGTACAATTTAATGACTAACAAACATATGGTGAATGTTTTATTTAATATTCATAAATACATAATATGTTCTGGTATTTAAATCCAGTGATAAAACATACTCAATTCCGCCCATAAGGGTTCTTTTCTTCAGACTGTAGCTAACTTTAAATGTTTGGGACATTGGGTCACACACCCTTAAAGACAATGTTGACATGGAAACGGAATGCATGGCACTGTCGGTTAGGCGTAATATGCTGTCACGCAGGTTTGCACGTTGTTCTCGCGACATGAAGATAACACTGTATAAAACTTACTGCCAAAATCTATACACATGCAACATGTGGAGCAACTACACCAAAAAGACTCTCAGTGCCGTGTCCAGTATTACAACACCTTTAGGGGGCTGTTGGGGCTGCCTTGGCGCTGCAGCGCGTCAGGGATGTTCGCTGAGTGGAGCACTGACGGCTTCCAAGCCATGCTGCGCAAACGTGTGGCGTCCCTGTGGGCCCGCGTTTGAGGCAGCACCAACACTCTCCTGAAGATGGTCACGGAAAGGATGGACATTCCTATCCTTACTCATTGAATGACTACTGTGCATGTACATTCTAATGAGCATTTTTTATTTAAATAAGTAACCTAGGTAATTCGTTTCTTATTCTTATTTTATTACTAACATAATGTTGAGTTTATATGGATACCCGATGTCGGAAATAAATGATTTCATTTCATTTCATATACATTAACATAAAAATGTATCTTACCATTCTCATACAAATCATGTTCCTGGAAGGTATTTACTTCAACAGATGTATCAGTGTTTCTATAACACCTTCCTTCTATCCACACCAACTCCGGCTTAAGAACGTTAGATGACATTTTTATTTAACTTAATTAGTAACGGGAACCGTTCTTTTACTTATTTGTGAATACAATCCTTAACAAGCTACTTACTGTTGAAATATTTTGTTTTATTATTCAAAGAGTATATAAACACTACGTGTTATTATTATTAACATTATTTTGATAACATTTTTTAACCTGATTACATACACTGTCATTTTGACAGCAAACTAGTTGGTTTTTTAATGGAGTCTATACATGTCATGATTTGTCAGCCCCAATTTGTCAGAAGCTGACTAATTGCCAGCGTCTGGAGGCATGTTGCGCTGCTGATCCAACTGTCAAACGAGTTGCACTGATGAATTGCATGCACATTTGCTCGGATTGTTACATCTGTATGACACACCCTGTCATGACCAAATCATGACTTCGACATGTTGTACTGACAAATTGCGGTGAAATCATATAATCTGCAGACCCCTCCACATTCGCACGCGTTTCGCGGGGAGAATCGCGCGTAAACTCTTCCTTGGCTCCACATTCGCAGTGTTCACAATTATCTATTGTTCAGGTTTGCAGGCTCTTTGACAATTGCCAATTGTTCGCGTCCGCGTCAAGAGCCTGCGGACGCGAACAATTGGCAATTGTGAACACTACGAATGTGGAGCCACGGAAGAATTTACGCGCGATTCTCCCCGCGATACGCGCCGCGGTTTACGCCCGCCAAACGCGCGCGAATGTGGAGGGATCTACAGATTATATGATTTCACCACAATTTGTCAGTACAACATGTCGAAGTCAGAATTGGGTGTGTCGTACATACCTATGTAACAATCCGACCACATGTGCATGCTATTTGTCAGTACAACTCGTTTGACAGTTGGATCAGCACATCAGCCTAGCTAGCATTACATACACTGTCAAAATGACAGTGTATGTAATCAGGTTAAAAAATGTTATCAAAATAATGTTAATAATAATAACACGTAGTGCTTATATCATCAATGGCCTGTAGTATCTATAAAAGATGATTTAAGCAGCGTCCATTAAAGTGTCATACACATCGCTGTTTGAGGGCACAGATTAATGAGAAAGGCAGATAGGCCCTAATAAATTGAACGTTTTCTATACATCCGATCTCTTTAAACTTACGTAATGAACAACGAGTAAGAAAGGGATAGAACTACGTTATCTGCCAGGTCTTCATACGTCATTGTCTCCACTTTCTCGCTCACGCGATGTAATTCGCTCTCTCGCTCGCTCGAGATTTAGTGCAGCGAAAGATTACAAGTTATCGATATCGATACTTACTGTGAATATTCACTACAAATTCAGACAAGTTACTTTTTAACCCTTACCATTTTATGGATTTTTAGTGGAAATAATTTACATATTTGTAACCGACTTCTAAAAAGGAGGAGGTTCTCAATTCCGCGGGTTCGGTATTTTTTTAGAGAGGCTTTAACTCGAGCGTGACTTGTGCACATTATTGCCATATGTAAATTGTTTGTAGCGTCATTATATCATGGTTATAAAGTAACTAGTCCAGCTTTACTTTAATTTGACGAAAAATACAAATTCGAACATAAGTTAAAACTGTACAAGCCTTATTTATTTTTACACATTATACATTCAAGGTACATCAAGGAAAAGGAAACTAGATAAGCTTGCCAAATTAAAACTGAATGGACAGGAAATACCCTACTCAAATGAGGTCAAGTACCTAGGAGTTACCTTTGACCAAAGGCTAACTTGGAACGCTCATTTGAATAACACAATACAAAAGGCAAAAATGGCCATGTGGACTTGCTGTCGAATGGCAGGAGCAAGATGGGGCATAAGACCCAAAATTGCTTTGTGGCTTTACACAGCCGTAGTGAGGCCGATAATCACATACGCCTCTGCAGTCTGGTGTAACAAAGTCCACCAAAAGACAGCCATCACAAAGTTAAGCAGTCTTCAGCGTACAGCTTGCTTAACAGCAACAGGAGCTTTATGCTCAACACCGGGGGCAGCCTTGGATGCACTGCTCGATCTAACGCCACTCCACCTGCAAGTGCAAAATGAGGCGAAGCAGTGCATCTACAGGATATGCACACTAACAAGGCCAAAATGGCGCTCTCAAGCGCTAAGCAAACTTGAGGCCCTTGTTTTTGATAACAAAAACCTAAGCATGCCCACTGACGACACATACGTGGAATGCAAATTCACTAGACTGTATACAGTGGAAATACCTCCGAGAGACAAATGGACAAATGACCAAATGGACTTCAAGGAGGGAAGCCACATTTGGTATACAGATGGATCAAAAAAAGGTGATGATGTTGGATGTGGTATCTACGGTGAGAGGCCAAAGTTCAAAGCTAGCGTCAGCATGGGGAAGGAGGCCTCAATCTTTCAGGCTGAACTCTTCGCATTAAATAAATGCGTGGAGATAAATCTTGAAAGAAACCTAAGGAACCAACATATCTACATCAACTCGGACAGCCAAGCTGCTCTGCTGGCACTAGAATCACTAGAGTCCTACTCTAAACTAGTCCAGAATTGTAAAAATAATCTAAACACCCTGGCGAACTCCAACAAAGTCATACTTAGATGGGTACCAGGGCACTCCGACATTGTAGGAAACGAAAGAGCAGATGAACTTGCAAGGCAGGGCGCAGACACGGCCCTAGTCGGCCCGGAACCGTTCTGTGGCATCACAAAACGGAAAGCATATTCTCTGCTAAACAACGCGGAAAAATCAGAGGCAATCAAGCTGTGGAAGTTCACCAAAGGACAAAAACAAGCTAAAGCCCTGATCGAAGGGTTCAATAGTAAGCTGTCTAAAGAGTTATTACAATTCAAAAGGCACAAAACCTGCGCAGTGACAAGAATCCTGACAGGACATTGCAAATTGAACAAACACCTGTTTCAAATGGGTATGAAGCAGGACACAACTTGCAGGTTCTGCCAGGAGACAGAGGAGACTGCAATGCACATTCTCTGCTCCTGCGGACCACTCATGCATAAAAGAAGTACCTACCTAGGGCGGCACATAATGCACCCACAAGAAGTACAACATATCACCGCCCAAAGAATCTGGAATTTCCTGGAGGCAACGGGACTTAACGGTGAACTCTAAAACAAGGGCTGCCACAATAGATCACTTGCTGGTCGAAGCGGCATATTAAGGCCCACAAAAAAAAAAAAAAATAATACATCAAGTTAATTGTCTCAATTATCACATACTAGCTTCCGCCTGCGTGGAACTCGTTTATATCGTAGCTCCATTAAACGTATTCCGGCCCTATATCAGCCTCGTAGGGGATGCTTTCCGGGATAAAATCTCAGTATTCAAACTGCCTCTATACCGAATTTCATCTTAATCAGTTCAGCTGTTTAAGCATGAAAAGGTAAGAAACAAACAGACAGACGGAGTTACTTTCGCATTTATAATACCTACATACATATTAGTATGGATATATACAGAAAATCAATGTAGTTATCCACAAAGTGTTAAATATACAAAACTGAAATCGAACTAATTCATCTGGAGGGACATCAGAAATGTCAGTCATAATCATAAAACTTACTTTTCCAACTTACCTCAAGCGGTTTCTGAAAACTGTAGGTATCACATCTGGCAACAAGCGTCTTAATTATGTTTTTAATAATAACGAAACAGACCGGTTTGAAATGTTTCGAACATATTCTGTCGTATGTTTTCGGCGTCCAATTATTGCGCCCTACTGGGGCAATCCATTTTTGACGAAGATTATTTTCCGGAAATCTGAAGTTAACAGTTAACTACGTGTAACATCAAAATATTTTGTCTAACTAAACGCCTAGACATAATTCATGTCGATAAAATTTGAATTTAGTTACAACACTAGCCGTGTTTACGACAATTGTATTTTTACCAAAAATCCTAATAATATCGACTTGGAACCATGTAAAAAGTACTTATCTCATAGTATGCAGTATCTGTAGTAATCGCAGACCATTATATTGCGTAATTTATTTGAAATATTTGAATAATAAGCAATAGATTCATACCGATGAAAACTGGTATTTTCTCCGGTCTTCTTTGTTAATCTGGAGTAAGTCCGGCAATATGGAACTACACAAGATATTTTGCCAGTTTTGCCACTTCATATAAATTGTATCTTACACTTTTGCCACACAAAATACAAAATATTTTTCAAATAATCTCACAATAATCTTAGATTTGACGTTGATTGACTTTGACGGGTCGGTTGGTTTGTTTACTTTCTTAAACGCCTCGGTTGACAGTATTTGGAGACAGCTCATTAAAGCCTCAAAATAACTTAATATTCGTCTCATTCTAACTCATGTCAGCTGTCCATAAGAAGTGACAGAGACAACAGTATGAAACATGGTCTTGCTTAATACTGCGGGTCTGTATTAGTCTGTGTTTGAGGCGCAGCAGCGCGCTGGTGCCTCAATGCTCGTTTGTGGGACAACAGGTCAAACCAGGTGATATCGTGTACTGTCACGCCTTCAATAAGTGACTTCCTCCATTGGTCTCGGTCCTGCGATTGATTTTCCCAATTCGTGGGGTCGATCTTGAAGGACAGCATGTCACGTTTTGCGCTGTCCTTAAAACGTAACATAGGGCGCCCCACCGGTCGCTTAGCGTAAGATACTTCACTCAGGAGAGTTTTACGTGGCAAACGAGAGGGCTCCAATGGCTCCATCCTTTGCACGTGCCCGAGCCAGCGCAGACGTCTTTGTTTTAAAACTGCTGCAATACTGGGTAAACGCGCGATGCTGAGCACCCTCTCGTTTGTAACTCGATCCTTCCACGAGATGTTCAAAATACGCCGAAGACAACGCATGTGAAAGTTGTTTAATTTCCGTTCCTGTTTGGCATACGATGTCCAAGTTTCTGCTCCGTACAAGAGTATGGACAAGATGCATGTCTGATATACTATCATCTTCGTTTTAACGACGGTTTCTATTATCCCATACTCTTGTACTGAGCTTCCCGAACATCGTGGAGGCCTTGCCAATGCGGATGTTGATCTCTACATCTAGTGAAAGATTATTCGACACGCTAGAACCGAGGTAACAGAAATTGTCCACAACTTCCAGCGGCGAATCATCCAACGAAATTGTAGGGGCCTGATCTACGCCTTGTGCCATTACGACCGCCTTTTTAGCATTTATAGACATCGAAAATAACTTACATGCCGCATCAAATTTATCGACCAAACCTTGAAGTTCCTCCGGCGACGTCGCGACGATAGCGGCATCATCGGTGAGAAGCAAACTGTCAACGTATAAATCCTCGCGATATTTTTTGGATTTCAACAGTGAGATGTTGAACAGTTTACCATCAGGCCTAGTGTGAAGATGTATGCCATGAGCGGTATCGCCGGAAGGCAACTTTCAAGAGAACTGAGAAAAATATACCAAACAAGGTAGGCGCCAACACACAACCCTGCCTTACTTCTCTGCGCATTTCGAAAGGGTCTGAAGTATCACCATTATAGACAACAGAGCCCTTCATGTCTTGATGAAAAAGTTTGATAAGGCTTAAAAGTTTAAGAGGGCAACCAATACCTTGCAGTACCGTGTACAGTCCCTGTCTGCTAACTGTATCAAATGCCTTATTTAAATCGACAACAGCTACCAGTAGGAGAGTTTTTTGCTCTCTGCATTTCTCTTGGAGTTGACGAAGGGTGAAAATCATGTCAGTGGTAGAGCGCTGAGCACGAAAACCGCACTGTGCCTCTGGATAGACACGATCTGCTAGTTTCTGTAGCTTGGCCAGGATGATACGGCCAATCAGTTTTCCAGCAATGCTCAGGAGAGAGATGCCGCGGTATGAGTTACAGTTGCCGCGGTCACCCTTCCCTTTATATAGCGTGATGATGTTCGCATCGCGCATATCCTGAGGGATATATGTAGTGTTTATATAGGTACTCTTTGAATAATAAAACAAAACAATTCAACAGTCAGTAGCTTGTTAAGGATTGTATTCACAAATAAGTAAAAGAACGGTTCCCGTTACTAAACTAACGCAGGCCAACGGCGTGATATTTTAAGAAACTTATGTAACAAACTTTCATAAATTGGCTTCCCATTTGCGCCAAATTCCCCCTTTCCTAGAATAAACTTGTATAAACTAGATTAATTTGAGAAAAATAGTTTTCCCAAAATATCACGTTCCAAACCAATTTATCAAATTAATCTAGTTTATACAAGTTTATTCTAGGAAAGGGGGAATTTGGCGCAAATGGGAAGCCAATTTATGAAAGTTTGTTACATAAGTTTCTTAAAATATCACGCCGTTGGCCTGCGAATGTCAAATAACGTTTTGTATGGCAATCGAACCACCTTAAATAAAAATATCATCTAAGGTGGTTCGATTGCCATACAAAGGGTTATTTGACATTCGCAGGCTAACGGCGTGATATTTAAAGAAACTTATGTAACAAACTTTCATCAATTAAAAAAAAAAAAAAAAAAAATGCTCATTAGAATGCACATGCACAGTCATTCAATGAGTAAGGATAGGAATGTCCATCCTTTCCGTGACCATCTTCAGGAGAGTGTTGGTGCTGCCTCAAACGCGGGCCCACAGGGACGCCACACGTTTGCGCAGCATGGCTTTTCGAAGTTTTCCCTCTCTGTCGCACTTAAGTATGAACTCGCAAGTCTGACAGAGAGGGAAAACTTCGAATACCTTTCGCGGTAGGCCCTCAGATCATTCGGCAAGCCAAGTTAACTCGGATCAAGAATACGAATATGCTGAACTTGACTCGACTCGCCGACTCGCAGATTCGGCTGCTGCAGCTGCCACGAAGCGGATCTGGTTGATGCGAGTCGAGTCAACTCGAGTTTCGATTCGAGTTAGCCGCCGAATCAACTCAGGTATCCGAGTTGAAAAAAAAACAACGCGCGAAAATTATGTACGAACGCGTGAATGTGGAGCCGATTTGCATATTTTTCGCTGGTTCACGCCTCGTTAACCACTTTTTGTTGGTTTTTGACCCACGTCAAAGAGCCTGCAAACGTGAACAATAGACAATTGTGAACACTGCGAATGTGGAGCCAAGGAAGAGTTTACGCGCGATTCTCCCCGCGAAACGCGCGCGAATGTGGAGGGGTCTGCAGATTATATGATTTCACCACAATTTGTCAGTACAACATGTCGAAGTCATGATTTGGTCATGATTGGGTGTGTCATACAGATGTAACAATCCGACCAAATGTGCATGCAATTCATCAGTGCAACTCATTTGACAGTCGGATCAGCAGCACAACATGCCTCCAGACGCTGGCAATTAGTCAGCTTCTGACAAATTGGGGCTGACAAATCATGCCATGTATAGATCTCACTAGACTAGAGTTATTCGAATCAGACAACTCGACTCGCCTATCGCTTGCAAAGAGAATATATCGCTAGCGAACGCCAGTCTGTTCGGTTTCAAAATATGTACTATTCCTTATTTAAAAAATGCTGTTAATAAATCTGTTATAAATTAAAACTGCCATTTCTTTTGATAAATTTAATACTATAATCTATTTCAATCAATCAATCTTTGTGTTATGGCCCCATCAGTATTGCCGATGATTCCGCCAACGTCAAGGTTAAAAAAGGCACGTATTTATTATAAAAAAAAACCGGTATCTTCCAATTGGCAGGTTCACTGAGATTAGAATCTAGAACAAAGGACAAAACAAACATGTATTGTTAAACTAACTACTATAAAAACAAGTTGTTAATTTTAATAAATTTACAAAGGACATACACAAAGGGTGAATAGACTAAGGTGAGGAGAAATTTAATATTAACAGGACGGGGGATGTCCGGGGGAAGGATATCATACAAAGGAGTGACAATACGGTTACAGTAAAAAAATAGGTGTTCGAGAGTACCCTCTGCCAGACCACATTCGCACAGAGAGTGATCTCGAACACGTATCTTTGCTAAAAACACAGGGGTACAAATATGGCCGAGTCGTAAGCGAATAATGGCAGACGTAATATTTTTTGGAATGGACTTACGAGTAAAAAACCACGACCTAGAGGGCAGATTTGGTTGTATATTGCCATAATTTTTGCCCACATTTAGGCGGGAAGTTTGCCAACGGGTGTTCCAGGCATCACGCATGTGAGGGAGAGCAAGTGCTTTGAGGTCGCGAGCAAAACATCGGTCATACACATTGGTGCCAAGCGTGGTTGCTTCCTTTGCGTAAAGATCGACGGTCTCATTACCCTTTATCCCGCTGTGTCCCGGGATCCAGGCCAGAACAACATCAATGTGGTCCATGTGACACTTGTGGAGAACCTCCTTAATTTGTAACGTTACTGGGAAGTTTTCTTTTGCATGGAATGGGCGTTTAACTAAATCTTGCAAGCAACTCAGAGAATCTGTTAAAATAAGAGATTTATTAAGATGGTGTGAATGCACATAAGAAACCGCTTCCAGTAACGCAATAGCCTCTCCGGAAAACACCGAATTTCCGGGAGGGAGTTTAAAATGTAAGATAATTTTGTACCTGGGAATCCACACTGCAGATCCCACAGGACTCTCGTCGCTTAATTTGGATGCATCAGTAAAAATTGTAAGATAGTCAGACCACTTCTCGTCAATCACTTTGTTAAATATGTTATCGGCACCTATTTGATTCTTTGAAATACCCAAACTAAATATAACCGTTGGCTGAAAGATAAGACTGTCATAGCTTATTTCAAAAAGTGGGTTTTTGTGATTTTGGAACACTCTAACAGGGTGGTCTAAGTACTTTTTATAACTATTAACTAAGAGGGGAGACACTTTATGAGACCAAAATGGAGAGGAGACTACAAGTCGTTGGAGGGATTCAAGGATTGGAAGTAACGGATGTGAAGCTACTTGAAGCGATTTGAAGAAAAACCGGTCAGCCAGAAATTGTCTCCGCAAAGAGTACGGTGGGTCCATACACTCGACTTGAAGAGCATTCGTCGGGGAGGATTTCATAGCTCCTGTTATTATTCTTAAACACCTTGCCTGAATTCTATCCAGTTTTGCCAACGCGAGTTTGCTACATGGTTCCAAGATAAAACTTCCATAGTCAAAATGACTTCTGACAATGGCATTGTATAGAAGTTTCTGATTATATGGGTGCGAACCCCACCTAACACCAGACAAAGCACGCAAAACATTGATATTTTTTTCCGCTTTTTGGCACACATAATTCAAGTGGCTGACTCCAGACAGCCTAGAATCTAGAATAATACCTAGAAACTTAACCTCATTCTTAATTATAACAGGTTCGTCGTCGATGTGGATGTTAAGATCGGGGACGTGCCTTTTTCTAGAAAAGATGACTGCATTACTCTTTTCTGCAGACAAGGAGAGACCGTGGTCAGATAGCCACATTTTGAGGTAATATAAAGCAGAGTTTAAAGCATGAGAAGATTCGGAAAAGTCTTTTGATGAAGAATATAATGCAATGTCATCAGCATACTGTAAGATCTTGCAGAAGCAGTTAACTGAAGTGTCGAGATCTGAGGTATATAAGCTGTAGAGAAGGGGGCTCATGACAGAACCTTGAGGAAGGCCCTTCCAAACAAGACTGGGAGGTGATAGATCTCCATTCAGTCGGACGAGAATAGAGCGGCCCATGTACATGTTGCATACGATATTAGTAATCCTCACAGGGATACTCAGATTGAGCATTTTCTGCCTGAGTATAGGAAGATCTACGTTATCGTAGGCCGCTGTGACATCCAGGAAGACGCCCACCACGTGTTCGCCACGAGTGAGAGCCAGCCGGATATCGGAGGTGAGGATGCTTAGACTGTCCATAGTTCCCATACCCTTTCTGAACCCAAACTGGGTATTAGAGATAATATTTCTATTTTCTAGAATCCACTCCAGTCTGTTTTTTACCAGATGTTCCATAATCTTACATAAAACTGACGATAATGCTATGGGCCTATAAGAATTAGGACTAGCTGGATCCTTACCAGGTTTTAAAATCGGTACAATAATTTGAGTTCTCCAAGAGTCAGGAATGTTTCCTGTTAAAAATATATTATTTAAGATATCTAAGAAAAACACTTTAGTGGCTTTTGAGCTTTGAGTAATAAAAGAATATGGGATGCCATCACAGCCCGCGGTGGAGTCCCGCAAATGGTCAAGCGCGCAACACAGCTCGTCAAAACTAAAGGCTTCATTCATTCTTTCAGATGGAGCGGATAATGAACAATAATTACCAATGCCTTCCCAGTGCGGTGCAAATGGAGGGGCAAGTTTCGCAGTAAATCCATCAAGCCACGAGGTTACGTTACTGGGGACATTGTTGTCGACTTGAGAGCATCGAAAAGCCTTGATTTTTTTCCATACTAATGCAGCGGGAGCTCTCGGGGACAAAGATTCGCAGAAGGAACGCCAGCCCTGAATTTTTTTTCTGCTCAGCAGCCTCTTACTATGAGCACCCACACGTTGAAAATTTAAATAGTTTTCTAATGAGAGATCCTCAGCAAAAAGAGACTCCGCCATGTTACGCTCTTTAATGACTGCTGAACACTCAGCATCCCACCATGCTGGAGATGGTATTTTATCGCGGGCCGTATTTTTCAAAGGTATAGAGCTATCAGCCGTTGAGTAAATGGCCGAAATAAACTGGTTGTACACTTCTACCACATTCGTTTGGGTGATACTAGGCAGATTTCCCACAGATAGTTCTAGATTAGATCTAAATTTGCTCCAATCCGCCTGGCAAGTTCTATATTTGAGAAGTGGAGTTTGTATGGGTAATGGGGCCATGGGAGACCCTACCAAAGTAGTAAAGATAGGCAGATGATCACTTCCAAGAGAGTTAGGGGAAACCGACCATGATAAAGAACGAACTAAATTTGGGGATGCCAACGTAAGATCAGGGACACTAGCATTCTGTAAGGGAGATGTTCTGCGCGTGGGTGTTCCGTCATTTAAAATACATAAGTTTACCTCATCCATGAGTTCTAAAAGAGAGAATGACGTCGCATCACAGCAGTGGGAGCCCCATAACGTATGGCGGCAATTGAAGTCTCCTTGAACAATGAAGGGAGCTGGTAGGGTTCGTAATATGGAGCTAAGTTCCTGTATTAGTTCACAATTTGGATGTGGGATATAAACAGACACAAAAGAAATGTTGAGGCACTTAACTGCAACAACATTTAAACCAGAGGAGTGGGATGGGATGGGAAGTTGGGAAAAGGTAAATTTTCTATTTACAAGAATAGCACAACCAGCCCAGCCATCATCCCTGTCATCCCGGACACAGGAGTAGCCCGTCACCCTAAATAGGGATTGAGGCCTCAGCCATGTCTCCGAGATGGCAAGAATGATCGGGCTAAAAGAATTTATCAATTGAGATATTTCTTGTTTCTTATTTTTAATATTTCTAGCATTCCATTGTATCAGGTTGTAATTGGCCGTCTTGGATTACTTTATTAATAGCTTCACAAATGTTGCCCTTAAGGCTTTCTAGAACAGTGTGCGGTATGATGTCGGCGAATTTCGAGAGCAAATTTACTATAACCTGGTAGACACAGTCTCCCAAGTTGTCATTCGGTGTAACCGAGAAGGCCTCTCCTAATGCATTGCCATTTGGTAAAGTTGATTTAGGAGTAGCTGTTATCTGCCTGTGAGCTTCAACATCGTATGACTTCCCAGGCTGGGGCTTGGGTCGCCTTTCAATAAAAATTGTTTTTCGGTACGATTGGGGTTGAGGGAGAGACTGAGAGCTGGCTGGGCTAGGGGGAGGAGAAGATGAAGACATATTTGCCGTGTTGGATTGACTGGCAAAAACATTCTTTGACACATCAGCATATGTAGTACGCACAGGGCGGAACCTTCTGGCCGCTTCGATATAACCAATATTTTCCTCAGACATCACTAATTTGATAGACTTCTGTCTGGAAAATTCGGGGCACTTCGGGTCAGTTGCAGCATGTGAACCAGAGCAGAATAGACAAGAGACTTCATTGACAGGGACTGAACATTCGGAGACCTCGTGATTCTGTGCGCACCGGGCACACCTAGGATTAGAACGGCATTGGTCCTTGATATGGCCAAATCTGCAGCATTTGTGACATTGAATAATCGGCAGCCTATAAGAGGACACCGGAATGGACATGTTGAAGCAGTAGATTTTATCAGGCAGTGTTTGCCCAAGGAATGTTACTACTACAGTACCTGTTGGCTCCCAAACTTTTCTGCCATCAACTTCTTTTTTTTTGTTGAGTCTACGGGCTTTTATAACTTGTCCAGACCCAGAGGGGCACTGAATTCCATTTGTGAGTTCTTCTAACGTCCAATCAAGCGGAATTTGAGTAATAACACCCATGCGCGAAACCTGGAACTTTGGGATCATAGCTGAAAGCTTGTAAGTTGTCAGGATAGAGTCAGAAAGGAACGAGTTGGCTTCCATGTAGGACTTAAAGTAGATGGACATTTTATTTTTGCCAATGCTTTTTATTTCTGTTATACCTGCTACTTTGCCATTATATATTATCTGAGCCATTTTTAGGGCCCGCATACGACTTGGGGTATTTGGCTGATCTGCGATATTTTCCCGCGATACGTGTACAACAAAGGGACCTACGTCAATGTCGGAATATTTCAGATCTGTACTGCTTTCAAACCCTGGTCTCACGTATGTATGCTGTACGGACGCATTCGGAGGGGTAGATTTCTTACCGTGCAAATCAGTTCCGTCGTTTTGAGCCTCACTTGGCCTTTTTTTACCCGCGTTTTGACTTTCCCCTTTATCAGGGGGTTCAGCATCACCCAATTCCATCCTCACAGGACAAACAAACACAAAACACTTACCAAACCGTGGTTAGTATACCTTCACCCACAAAAATAAACAAATCTTAGTGAAAATTGGTTAATAAACCGGCTAATTAGCTTAATTCAAACCCGAACACGTGCGTTATCAAACACAGAGACAAGCAGAATCTATAATCTATTTCAGATTGAAAGAGTCCTGTGACAGCTGTCATCTTAGTACAGTTTATGTCATCAAACGTCAAACATGACATAAACTCTACTAAAATGACAGCTGTCACAGGACTCTTCCAATCTGAAATAGATTATAGTCATTAAAATATATTTTAGGAGTTTTAATTCATTTTTTAATCATATCCGCTTTTGTTGACGTAATCTCCAAAGATAATCTCTTGACAAAAGATTTAAAGGCGGGAATACACATGCCTGTAGGAACGGCATGTAAAAGACGCATTGCATGCAATTTGCGTCCTTGCATGCCTGTATTTCACGTGGTTCACGTCTTTCACGTGACCCCTAAACCACGTGACCCCTAAAAAAAGGTGAGGGTAAATGTCGCAGGAGTCCACTGGATGCGGGTGGCGCAGGACTGGTAATTGTGGCACTCTCTGGGGGAGGTATATGTCCAGCAGTGGACGTCTTTCGGCCGATATCATGATGATGATGATTATAAAGGTGAATACATGGTTGATACCTTCTAAATAGTGACGCTCTAAAAATATGGTGTAGAAGATAATGCTTAAAATAAGCTGAGCCGCTCACCGGCCTAACATTGCCTTATAGTTGTACATACTTGCTTAAAAAATGGAGAGTGACGAAATGTCTTACTTAAGCCTTAGTCAAATGATCTCTCAAATTTATTTAACATATACACATTGAATAATATTTGTAAACAAGTAATACCACGAACGGCCCGGCCACGACGAACTCGACGAAGTCTACAGAATAAAAAAGCGGCCAAGTGCGAGTCGGACTCGCACATGATGGGTTCCGTAAAATAAATTGCGGTTTACGATTTATGACGTATTAAAAAAAAACTACTTACTAGATCTCGTTCAAACCCATTTTCAGTGGAAGTTTGCATGGTAATGTACATCATATTTTTTTTTTAGTTTTATCATTCTCTTATTTTAGAAGTTACAGAGGGCGGGGGGGGGGGGGGGGACACACACACATTTTACCACTTTGGAAGTGTCTCTCGCGGAAACTATTCAGTGAAGAAAAAAATGATATTGGAAACCTTAATATCATTTTTGAAAACCTATCCATAGATACCCCACACGTATGGGTATGATGAAAAAAAATTTGAGTTTCAGTTCTGTGTATGGGGATTGGGGAACCCTAAAACTTAATGTTTGTTTTCGATTTTTGTGTGAAAATCTTAATGCAGTTCACAGAATACATCTACTTACCAAGTTTCAACAGTATAGCTTTTATAGTTTCGGAAAAAAGTGGCTGTGACATACGGACGGACAGACAGACAGACAGATAGACAGACAGACAGACAGACATGACGAATCTATAAGGGTTCCCTTTTTTGCCACTTGGCTGCGGAACCCTAATGACGTAACAAATCAAATTATGTAGACTGGCGCGTTAGTAATGTATAACTTAACTATTTACTTTGTTGTAAGTATAAGTAATTCGTATCACGCCAGTGTGATGTGATAAGATAAACCGAATTGCACCCAGCGTTTCTTGTTGAATGTGGAGCAATAGACGAATATTGCGATGTGAATTATTATTACAGTAAAAATATTAATGAATTTAAGTTGTTGTGCAATTAAATAACCAGCCAGTCAAGTCAAGATGTATCATGACTATAATTATCAATATGCGGCCATACAAAATAGAGATATGGGTGAGTTGATTCATCAATTTCATCATATAGATTTGTGTAAGTAGGTACTTTTGTAGAAATTATAGCATGGAAATATAAAGCTAAGTTGGTAGCTCATTAAGTATTTACTTGAGGTATTGTGCGTTTATAGTGATTAGTTAGGTATTTATATAACTTTTCTCAGAAATATTAACTATGTCAGCAGCATTGATAATAAAGATTAACTTAGGTACTGATAATATATATCAAATTTAGTATACATACCTATTATTATTTTATCGCTACAGAAATTTTCATCGAGAAGTAGGTAGCTATTAAGGACCGAAAAAGGTTTGTATGACCCCGCCTGAATTCGTCCGCCTGTCTGAGTTAGGGCTATTTTGTACGGCGCAGCTGTGGTCGGTCGGAATCAGCCCGAAATCGTTCGCATAATTCACTTAAATTCAGTACTTATGTACATATGTGGCGAGCTCAATGCTAAACAAAACAGATGATGCATAAGTTCATAATATTTCTTTGAATTGAATTTCGTGGTTGGCAGTTATAAATTAGAAGCGGATTTTAGATAAGATTGATCGTCTTTAATATTGGCTGGAAACAACATTCAAAACTCCAACAAAATAAAAGTATTCTTTTCATAAATAAGTAATAGTGACCAATAATGACCACTAAAATTTCTACGCCAAGGATAATTTATCTGTGTGAGTGTGACTGTGACCTCCCTCACCTTAGATGTCAGCTGTCGAGAAATGTCAAAACAAAAGTGCATAAAAAAATTGCATTTATATTGTCTTTCCCCTTTATGTATTGTATTGCATTGCAATCATGTCATCAATACCCACTTCGTCCTGCATTGCTAAATACCATTCCTTGTTTTAATAGAAAGTTGTTCTTCGATAAACAACCGTGTTCATAATATATGTATATGTAAGATTGTAAAATGTAATATAACATGTTTTGACCTAATCAGCTAACAGAAACGACGATCAATCTTCATTAATAACCAAGATAAGATGCTCCACTGAATTTAGGAATACCAAGCGTCTTTTGGCCAATATCCTGCACTGAATAAGCAGGTTTTGTAAGTATTTTCTTTAAGTATAAAATACTTAAGTACCTACTTACCTAGTTTATGTTCTGGCTATTATTTTGTTTTAATATTTGTAATGTCTATTATGACAAAAAAATGGTATCAAATATCTCCCTATTTCAATGAAAAGTATCTCATATTGACACAAAGATAAATACAATGACGTCAGCTTCCAAGTTCAGGTTTTTTATAACTATGCAAGCGAGGCATGTATTAGGAACACTGCTATAATTATGTACTATTGATTGCACATATTATATTAAGCAATAATTCTAACATTTCACTCCAACATCCAAGACTTAACAATAAAAATGTTTGTAAGATTACAGTAGCAATCTCAGGTTCCCACAATGTGTCTAACTTATATATTCCTGTTACAGGTGGAAGTAAAATGCATGGATCCTGCAGAGTCATAACATTTTGTCTACTAACTACAGTTTTACCCACAATTCTCATAATCATTCCACTTTACTTACGAAATATGAGGTATGCTGATGTTATGTATAAGATATCAGATTCTGATGTTATCCAGATCCATAAAGGACAGTCATCAGTTTTTTGTAAGACACATTCCTTAAAAATGAATACTACATTTAATGCATTCCAAATGACCGGCAAACCTGAACTATCAGTAGATAAGAAAAAGCATATAAGACTTAAGAAATCTTTGACTCTTCGTGATGACACACTGGAGTACTGGGGGTTTTATCTCTTCAAAGGTGCTTCAGTTGAACTTCAGGCATGCTCCAGGTATGAGGGATCTAAAATATTAGTTGTCAAAGGAGACAAAATACTCCATACCTGTGGAATTTTAGAAGGAAATAAATATAAGAAAGAATTTCCGCATGTTGATAATCAGGAACATGTAATTGTGACTTTGGCAGATCCTGATGAAAATAAAGATTACCCGCTGCCATCTGTCCTAATAACAAATGAAAATCCACATCCCGTTCAGAAAAGCACCCTGCAAGGAGAACATTCAGAAACAGAAATAACTGACACTGTTCAGAACAGAATGGAGCAAAATAACATGACACATTCAAGCAAAACACGATTTAAAAGAAATATAAAGAATAAACCTGTTCATCAGCCCAAAACTGTCCTGGATGCTGGAATACACCATGGTGGAAATGCTTTCAACAGCACAGACGGGCAACAAGACAAGTCTGTTTCTAGCTTTGAAATGAGTTTACATGAATGTTATGATAATAACATTATTATCAACCGCGAATTGCCATACAAAACTGTTTGTAACAGTACAAGAGACTTGGGAAAGACTACTACATTAAAAGTAACCCATGATATATTTGTAGATGGATACTATTATTACATATTTTACAGTGACAATGACTTCGTAAAAAATAATATTCATGTGATTTTTGATATTTATAAGCCAACTTTCCTGTACACTAACATGTCAGATTCAAAAGTATGTATTAATAAAACGGAATGTGTATTTGACGTAGGATTTTTTAGTGACGAACTGGTAATTGTGGAAGTGCCCACAGAGGATAGGCTGTCTAATAATGACGACCACTACTCTATATTGACATCAGTTTGCCATCCAAGGATGTCCATTTATATTTTTTTCCCAGTGACTGTCCTTATGTTGATAATTTTATTTGCGTTTTTATGATATATGATTCTAGTTTTTATTTATTATCTGATAGTGAAAACAAACATTTCCAAAAATGTGATATTACTTTATTAGATCTAAACTTATATTAATTTACTTGTGATGTGATAGTTTACATGGTGCCAGTCAAACTCATTTGTCATTTCACTGCCATTAAATTTGTTACATAATATAGAAAAGTACTCTGAATTTGTCACTAGTGTTGGATTTTAACTGCCTGTCTAGTGGTTTAATAAATGACTGAATGTGGCAGTTAGAGACCTAACTTTAATTATGTAGGTAATTATAGATTATAATATGCTTTTGTTATTTAAACAATTGTTGTGAAAAGTATTGTTTTTTTTAATATTTAGCCTAGTCTCATTAGTTATTACTATCTGTCCTTCATGCACGCCCGCGGTGCCCACCTCCCATTCTCATTTCCCTCCTCTCCTCTCCCCTTAGAAACGATTATCGGGATAAAATATGTCCTCCAGCGGCACCACGAACATCGAAGTTCGTATATCTGCATCCCTGTCACTCAAGTTTTTTATTTCAGACCAAGTGAAGTATTATTTATTTATTTATTATTATCATAAAAGGGGTATAATTTTATAAATAAGGTCTGTCCCACAAAACGGTTTACACAGTTTGACTGTGGGATCTGAGTCTCTTCACTAACTAAATTATGACTATTACTATACTTATATGCTATCTACTATTAACTATGCTATCTAAGAAATAATTAAATAATTTTCTTTTAAATGTGGCTCTATTGGCCTCCAGTCCAATATCTGCCGGCACGCAGTTTAGAGTGGTAGGCGTTTCCGCAGGCATCTATCGCCATAGTAATTGGTTACCCTTGGTATATTGTATTTGCCCGCAGCTACCGACCGTGCCGTGTGACATAAATGCGATAGGCTATGTTCTCCACTTCCATGGTGATTAAGTGCTAGGATGAATTTATGCTTAAGGCTTACTGGGAGAATCTTACGTATCTTCAAAAGTTTGTTATTGTCTTACATTTATTTTTAGTCTTTTTGTTGACTAGAAGTTTTAGGAATCTTAACTGCAGTTTTTCTATTTTTATTAAAGGGTCTAGCAGGATAAGCTAACAAGATTGGCCCCCGCAAGGGATTTGGTTGTAATTTGAGGTGCAGTAGTGGCAGGACCTAAGAACACTGTATGCGTAATATCAGCCTTCGATCTTCTTTTGTTTCAGACTTATTCACGAAAATGTCAAAAAATCAAGGTAATTTTTAAACTGTTATTTTAGCTAAACCAAGCAAGCGAGAGTAACCAAATAAATTTAGAATTAGGGAGCATAAAATGGGGTTCATAATGCATATTTTTACAGACGGTCATATCCTTGACCTTGGATGAAAAAAAATATAGTTTTTTTTTCGCTTACTTTTTTTGCCAATTCTCGCGGAGGCACAACTATCAAAAAAAAATTAATAAGCCACAATTATCAACTACGTAATCATTTAAAAACATTTTGAAAAATCATGGTGCGTCATGTCAAAAAAAAACATTTACGAACGTATGTTTACTATGTTTTTTTTTCGCTTAATTTTTTTGCCACTTCTCGCGGAGACACAACTATCAAAAAAAATATTTAATGAACCACAATTATCAACTACGTAATCATTTAAAAACACATTGAAAAATCATGGTGCGTCATGTCAAAAAAAATCCATTTACGAACGTATGTTTACTATATCATATCATATCAATAGAGTAGTAGTGGCAAATCAGTCTGTAGTAGGTATAATATCCTCTTTCTTTCATTATGAAATAATTAATCCCATAAAAAACATTTTATGTAAAAAATAGGCCAAGTCTCGAAACTCTTCCACAGTAAAAAGTGGTGAGATATTTCGTAGAGCCATGTCAGGCATACTTATCAATTTTTATTTGCTTGCTAAACAAAATTTTGCAACTTGGGAATCACACAGCAACGTTACTGCATTTAGAAATTTTTGCATATTGCCAAGTCACAAAATTTTATTGTTTAATTTTAATTTTTCCTGTGTGCATTATGTTTCTACTTAATTTTTTACTTACTAGTTGTGTTTATCCATATTTTAGGCTTACTTAATTTTATTAGTTTAGTTTTAATGTCATTTAATGTAAATATTATTAATTTAATTGTGTGAAGAATAAAGTACCTACATTAAAAAAAAAAAATAAAGATAAATACGAATACCTGACTTGGCTCTACGAAATATCTCACCACTTTTTACTGTGAAAGAGTTCCGAGACTTGGCCTATTTTTTACATGGTTTTTTTTTATGGGATCTAATTTCTTTTTGTAGGTTATCAACTTTGTATGGAAATGTTATTTTACCAACCGCAAATAACGTTTGTATAGTTTTGAGGGGAGCAACTGCAAAAGTAACTTTGTAATCGCATGTATTTGTATAGGATTACAAACTTACTTATGCAGTGTGTATATATCTCTGAATCGTGAAGGAAACTGCAATATTTATTGGTTTTTTATGAATGGATAGGCTAAAAACTAATTACGTTCAAAATTTGGAGCTTGTAGGTCTGCTAGAAGTACCTTAGAATTACGATGATCATTATAACTATTATAAGTGAGTCACTGACATAGTGACAAAACTAAGGATTTTTGACGGGCAATCGTTCCTAAACTAAAAGTTTCAATTGAATGTTATTGAGAATAAATGTAAGCCATATTATGCCCTATACGAGTATGTTACTGAAAATTCAGGGTTCTGGCTTTACCCAGCTGTTGAAAATGGCCTGAATGGCTTCGAGAAAAGGATAGGACGGCCGTGCCTCTTTTTTTTGCTCGACGATTGACATTGGTCAATATGATAGTATTGATATGATATGATATAGTACCTAAACATAAGTTCGTAAATGGTTTTTTTGACATGACGCACCATGATTTTTCAAAATGTTTTTAAATGATTACGTAGTTGATAATTGTGGCTTATTAAATATTTTTTTTGATAGTTGTGTCTCCGCGAAAAGTGGCAAAAAAATTAAGCGAAAAAAAAATTTTTTTTTTTCATCCAAGTTCAAGGATATGAACGTCTGTAAAAATATGTTTTATGAACCCCATTTTATGCTCCCTAATTCTGAATTTATTTGGTTACTCTCGCTTGCTTGGTTTAGCTAAAATAACAGTTTAAAAATTACCTTGATTTTTTGACATTTTCGTGAATAAGTCTGAAACAAAAGAAGATCGAAGGCTGATATTACGCATACAGTGTTCTTAGGTCCTGCCACTACTGCACCTCAAATTACAACCAAATCCCTTGCGGGGGCCACTCTTGTTATAGCGTATCCTGCGGGGCTAGCACAACTTACCGCGAGTCACGCGCGAGTAGACAAATCGGCGCGACTTGGAGCTTTGTCGCTCATCGGTAGCATAACTCGCGCGAGAAAAGAGATATACTCGCGGACAAATGTCATTGCAAAAAACTGACAGCGGCTCGCGACTTTGAACTGAATTTCGTAGCACAACTGCTAGACCCTTTTGTCGCGGTGATCGCGAAGTCTGTTATTGTGGTATGTATTCTATCTGTCACTCTTAGTGTATTTTCACTGGTAACACTGGCGATCGAGGTCGACGAGTGTTATATGTCAGAGCGGAGAGACATGGCGGGAACGAGGTGAGAGAAGTCGGGAGAGGGGTCCGATGGCTGGGACGGGATACGCGGTGTGGCGCGTGTATTGAGATACAGGAGACTCTTGGTAAGCGAAAGATATCTATAATCTTGATATATATAGATATTGCGGTGACCTTGAATTAACGTCTACCTTGAGATAGAGCTGAGTTGAAGAATATATTGATATTCTTTGTGTGTAGCTCGAGTATGAATGTAACAAGTGAGGTGGCTGTTGATTATCGGTTTGAGTTACTGGAGGTTCTTTATGGAGGCTGATGGATGAGCTGTAGGGGTTGTTGTGGAGGCTCGTCGGGGACCACATGGTCCCCACCTCAGTACTCATCGCATAGCTATATGAGCTGAGTTGAGAGAGATGAGAGTAATGAGTTGCGGGATGCACGATGAGTTCTCACATGGAGATTCAGTTGTGCCGTGCATCCACCGATAAGAGCCACGGGACTTGGGGCCCTTCTAATTTTCCCCGAGAGAGTTGAGGTTACATTCATAACAAGAGATACGAGTTTTGAGAGTGGATGGAATTGAGCGCCCATCGAGTGTTGATTCATGGTCGCTGCAGTAGCTGTCATATACTGTGCTTTATATATGTATAGATCCATGTAGCGAGATTATTATTACATCCCCCTAAGAGTAAATCTCCGCTACACCTTTGTCTTAAAAGTTAATCCGTAACAGGTAAGGGCGTATCCTATAATAGATTCGACTAGGGATTTGTACAAATATTTTAGCGTATGCAAAGGAACTTTAAAACTTAGGTGATAAAACTTGCCAAGTAATATTCTTAATTTATCACAAACGTAATCTACATGATGGGACCATGAAAAGTTTCCATCTGCTTTGACACCAAGGTAATAGGTTACACAGTTAACCTGTAAAATAGGTTTGCAGCGACAGAGGGCCTGGTTTTTATGGAAACAATGAAAGTCATGAGCTGTTATGGGAGATGGTATACTGGCGAGCTGCAGGTGAGGTGAGCGAATAATTAGGAGCCTCGTTTTGTCAGCATTCAGCGTGATACCATTGTTATGGGACCATCGGACCACAGCGTCGACATCCTGCTGAACCAAGCGGCAAGCTTCGGGCAGCGCGTCAGCAGCGCCGGCGCGCAAGAGGTCGTCGGCGAACATGTGCGCCGTACAGTGTTACTCGAGTATTGCGTCTCTACTGCTGTGCTGTGGCTGTTGACACAACCAATAGACAACACGCAAGGCACTCCTGGCCCCGTAGCATGGATCACGCGATAAGTGACAGGATAGAGCATCCGTCCCTGGCTGACACCGTTCGATAGAACGAGACGACGCGCTTATCCTATCACTTATCGCGTGATAACGCCATCCATGCTACGGGGCCTGAAGTTGCAAGAGTTCATTCCTTTCGAGTTGTGCTGAGCGAGGATCAGAAGGTTATCACTTATCGCACGTAAAATTGGCCGAAAGTGGGAGTAAATCCGGAAGTGAATTCCGGCCAAAATTTAAAGGGTTACCTGCCCTTTTACATTCACACATATTTATTTATATACACTTATACATTATCTACATCTACAGACACAACCATATTAATAAACACTACCTTATATTTCATTTATACATATTTAATACACTTAGTATATTTACATTACATCCGTCAATATTCTTGACGTGTCAACCAGTTCGGTGCAATGCGCCCGCGCTCCGATAACCGGATCGCGAGTCGCCGGCCGCCCGACAGTTACCAGGCGCGCGGCCAGTCAATCTATGATACTCGCGCGAGGTGCATGCGCCGCTCTTGACCGCTATCGCTTACATATACAATACGCAAATCGCTTGCGCTTAAACCTTGTTATATATTTGATTCTTCCTTCCGTACTGTTCTCTTCTGTGTAAACTATCTTCTGACTTTGGATATACCTTCTGTGTTGTACTTATTGACATTATAAATATTAGGAAAAGTGGTGTGTTTATATTTACTGTGGCGATACCTAACGTCACATCACTCACCACCATAACCCTACAGTGGTGACCCCTGAAGAACACATTACCAACCGGAGGATTTACCCAGAAATCGTACGTAGAAGTTTTAAGAATTATGCCTGATAACGGTGTTGGTCAGAACAAAGAAGCGGCTGCGCCGTCGAGCGCACAAATGCCGACCGACGGAGAGCGCGTTTCCACTGCACCGTCATCCGACATTTGTAAAGTTGGAGTGCGCGTTCCACCCTTTTGGCCGGAAGAACCGGAGATATGGTTCTCGCAAATTGAGGGTCAGTTTATGATAGCCGGCATAACGAACGACTTGACCAAGTTCCACTACGTCATCAGCCAGCTTGATCGGCAATTTTCAAAGGAGGTGAAGGATATTATCACCAATCCTCCAGCGACTGACAAATATCCGAAGCTGAAAAGTGAACTCATCAGCCGACTCAGCGACACCAATGAGCGCCAGATCCAGCAGCTTCTTCATCATGAGGAACTTGGCGAGCGCAAGCCTTCTCAGTTTCTGCGTCATCTGCAGGGCCTGGCCGCCAAGCGTATCACGGACGACGTCTTACGCATGATGTGGACCAACCGATTACCCGCGAGCATCCAGACTGTTCTCGCGGCGCACCCTTCAGCATCACTTGATATCCTCGCAGATCTCGCTGACAGGATCCAGGACATCGGCCCACGTTGTGCATGTTCATCGCACGTCGCATCCACGAGCTACAGCCCCGGTCCTGACCAGTCACGTTCCAGCATGGACGCCATGGCTCGAGAAATAGCAGAGCTGAGGAAGCAAGTCCAGTCACTAAGGACTCAAGATCACGGCAGTGGTAGATCCCGGTCCATAAACCGCAACCGTTCCAGGAGGCAGAGCCGTTCCAGTACCAGGTCGCAGTCCAGCTACAGGAAATTTCCCATCTGTTGGTACCACTCTAAGCATGGCGAGAATGCCAACAAGTGCATACACCCTTGCGACTACAGGAAGTCGGGAAACGCCACGGGCAGTCGGTGATGGCGACAGCTGATAGCCCTATTTCTTCCGGTCGCCTGTTTGTCACCGACAGAAAGTCGAAGACGCAGTTTTTGGTCGACACTGGTAGCGACCTCTGCGTCTTCCCCAAGTCGTTACTTCGGGAACGTCGAGCACCGACGGAGTACAAACTCACCGCAGCCAACGGGACGACCATCGATACCTTTGGTTACGCACATCTCAACCTGGACCTCGGACTTCGACGCGAATATCCATGGCGTTTTGTTGTAGCGAGCGTTACAAAGCCTATAATTGGTGTTGATTTTTTGTCATTCTATAATTTAATGGTAGACTGTAGAAAACAAAAGCTTGTAGATAATACGACTAGCTTAACTTCATCTGCAATTTCTGCTACTTGTGATGACATATTTTCTGTAAAGGTCTTGACCGGCGCATCTAGCTATCATCGCATATTATCACAGGAATTCCCTGAAATCACGCGACCTGCTGGCACGCAACGCACAATACCACACAACACACAACACCACATTCGCACCACTCCAGGTCCTCCAGTATCCTGCGCCCCGAGACGTCTCGCTCCAGACAAGTTGAAGGTGGCCAGACAAGAGTTTGAAGGTATGTTGGCCAACGGTACAGCTAGACCTTCCGAGAGCCCCTGGTCCTCACCGCTGCACCTGGCGCTTAAAAAAGATAATGGGTGGCGCCCTTGCGGCGATTACCGACAGCTCAACACTCGTACCGTGCCCGATAAATACCCGATCCGGCACATTCACGATTTTGCTCACAGCATATCTGGTTGTAAGACCTTTAGTACGCTTGACCTGGTAAAGGCTTACAACCAGATACCTGTATATCCAGAGGACATACCGAAGACGGCCATTACGACCCCCTTCGGTATGTTCGAATTCCCATACATGACGTTTGGCCTCCGCAACGCTGGTCAAACCTTTCAGATATTTGTGGACGAGCTGACACGGGGACTGGACTTCGTTTATTGCTACTTGGACGACTTTCTAGTGTTTTCCACAGACGAAGAGCAACACAAACAACACCTCCGTGCAGTTTTTACCAGACTCCGGGACTACGGCATGGTGCTCAACGTGTCTAAGTGCGTCTTTGGTGCTCCCCAGGTAACTTTTTTAGGTTACCTGATCTCGGAGAGCGGTACCAAGCCATTAGACACGAAAGTCGAAGCCATACGTGACTTCCCGCCACCTAAGGACGTCAGGCAGCTGAGGAGATTTTTGGGCATGGCCAACTTTTATAGGCGATTTCTGCCGCACGCCGCCCAAATCCAGGCACCTCTCAACGCACTCCTAGGTGGTGCAGTCAAAGGCTCCACGCCCATTAACCTCACCGGCGATGCTCTAAAAGCTTTCCAGGACACCAAGGAAAGCTTATCCAACGCAGCGTTACTTGCTCATCCTGATTGCCAGGCGAAGCTTGCGTTGGTTACAGATGCATCGGATTTGGCGCTGGGCGCGGTCCTGCAACAGCAGCTACAGGACAAGGTATGGCAGCCGTTAGCTTTCTTTTCCCGGAAGCTGAGTCCCTCCCAGACCAAGTACTCGCCATATGATCGTGAACTGCTCGCGATCTATGAAGCGATCAAATACTTCAGGCACATGCTAGAGGCGAGACACTTCACTGTCTATACTGACCACAAGCCTATCAGTTTTGCTTTCCACGAAAGGAAACATAATTGTTCGCCTAGGCAGTATAGGCACTTGGACTACATATCCCAGTTCACAACCGACATAAGGCATATATCCGGCAAAGATAATGTTGTGGCCGACACCTTATCTCGGATAGAGGAACTGGAGGTATCACTTGATCTCGCTGACCTAGCTAGGTCCCAAGTGTCCGATCCTGAACTCGCTGAGTACTTGTCATCATCTTCTTTACGCTTGGTAAGAATGGCATTCCCGGGAAGTCGTGAACCCTTGTACTGCGACGTCAGTACGCCGACTCCCCGACCATTTGTTACCAAGCAGTACCGGAAAACGATTTTCACCAGCCTCCATTCCTTAAGTCACCCTGGCGCCAACGCAACTGCTAAGATCGTAGCACAGCGTTTTGTGTGGCCCAGCGTGAGGAAGGACTGCAGAGACTGGGCACGAGCTTGCGTACCATGTCAACAAACCAAGGTGAGCCGACACGTATCTGCACCTTTAGGGACATACGCACTGCCTCGTGCTCGTTTTCAGCAGGTACACATTGACCTGATTGGCCCACTCCCTGTTTCGCAAGGCTTCCGCTATTGCTTGACAGCCATAGATCGCTTCACGCGATGGCCGGAGGTCATACCAATAGCGGACATCACAGCGGAGACGGTGGCCAAAGCTTTGCTGTCTGGCTGGATATCCAGGTTCGGATGTCCTGTAGATATTGTCACAGATCGTGGTCGACAATTTGAGTCCACACTGTTTCAATATCTATCTAAAGCCATCGGATTCCAGCACAAGCGCACGACAGCGTACCACCCAGCGTCTAATGGCATGGTAGAGCGCTTCCACAGGCAGCTCAAAGCCGCCATCACATGCCATGCTGATGCCAATTGGTCTGAAGTATTGCCCCATGTTCTACTCGGTATACGCAGTGCATTTAAAGAGGACTTACAATCTTCCTCTGCCGAATTACTTTACGGCGAGCCGCTGCGCCTTCCTGGCGAATTTTTTGAGCCCAGCATACCCGGTACCACGGATATCACCGACTTTACCGCACGGTTACGCTCCTTCGCCTCGAAGTTGACGCCCGTTCCAGCTTCACGCCATAACAGGAACAAAATCTTTGTGTTCAAAGAGTTAGCGACTGCTGAATACGTCTTCCTACGTGTTGACGCTTCACGTGCTCCTCTAACACCTGCATATTCAGGTCCACACAAAGTGCTGGAGAGAACTGACAAAGTTTTCAAACTTTTGATTAAGGGCAAACCGGTTACCGTAACCGTTGATAGACTAAAACCGGCATTTTACATATCAGAACATTTAAATGTTCATACCGATCAGGATACACTCGCGCCTGTCACACCGCCAACCACAGTACATACAGGTGAGAGACCAAGTCTTGATCCTCAACAAGCAAACGTACTTAGAACTACTCGTTCGGGGAGGCAAGTACGTTTCCCAGATTATTATCGCCCCTAACCAGGTCTCTGGGAGGGAGTGATGTGGGCTACCTGCCCTTTTACATTCACACATATTTATTTATATACACTTATACATTATCTACATCTACAGACACAACCATATTAATAAACACTACCTTATATTTCATTTATACATATTTAATACACTTAGTATATTTACATTACATCCGTCAATATTCTTGACGTGTCAACCAGTTCGGTGCAATGCGCCCGCGCTCCGATAACCGGATCGCGAGTCGCCGGCCGCCCGACAGTTACCAGGCGCGCGGCCAGTCAATCTATGATACTCGCGCGAGGTGCATGCGCCGCTCTTGACCGCTATCGCTTACATATACAATACGCAAATCGCTTGCGCTTAAACCTTGTTATATATTTGATTCTTCCTTCCGTACTGTTCTCTTCTGTGTAAACTATCTTCTGACTTTGGATATACCTTCTGTGTTGTACTTATTGACATTATAAATATTAGGAAAAGTGGTGTGTTTATATTTACTGTGGCGATACCTAACGTCACATCACTCACCACCATAACCCTACAGGTATATTTACGTCATCTCCGTCTCTATCGCACTTATGATTTATGGTACTCGAGCGACAGAGACGGAGATATTCGAAGTTCGTGGTAGCGCTGCAGTACGACACACGTGGCATCATTTAGCCCTTTAAGCTGGAAACGCACTCACAGCGGTAGCGGCGCGGTGCGGAGGCGATACCGATTGTAATATTCGATTCGAGTACAAAAGGGTCCGCACGAATACCGCGCCGTTCCGTCATAGTAGAAAGACTGCAAAGTATGTTATCTTCATACAAACCGCCATATTATTTATCCGCCATAGTATCTATGCGTCGCCGCACGCACACTCAAACAAAATCTCGACCCGTT
This sequence comes from Epinotia brunnichana, assembly GCA_963854355.1. NCBI lineage: Eukaryota > Metazoa > Arthropoda > Insecta > Lepidoptera > Tortricidae > Epinotia > Epinotia brunnichana. Next base: position 13,661,896 of record OY977939.1, on the reverse strand, counting down.
TCTCAGTGCGCCAGTCGGGGCTAACACATAAGGTTCGTGCGTCACGGCTTTTCGGCACTGCTAAATGAATGAAAAATGTGTGATAATGGGGAACTTGCATAGGACTTCAATTTCGAATAAATTGCACTCAATCGATGCGGATATACGTAGATATATCATGCAAAAGAAGAAAAAACTATTGTATCAGTTTCTCACGTTAAAATGACAAAAAAATTTTTTTTTGATAAAATGACAACAGTTACACAGAATATTAAATTATTAAACGCAAATTTTGTGGAGATAATTGCAAATGAATGACTCATAGCATAAGCCTGTTTAATATAGAGCGTTTTCGGGGGGTGCCGGCGCGGCGCGTGCAGATTTCAAATGCAAGAAGGAATGCCTTCAAAAGCGAGTGCTGCCACTCATCGCAAGCACAGTGGCCGTGCATTGTTCTGGCCTACTGGCCTGATTTAGCTGCGTGTCACTATGCTCGCCATGTACTGGACTGGTTTAGAGAGAATAATGTTGAATTTGTTGCGAAAATGCATAATCCCCCGAATTGCCCTGAGATTAGACCAATCGAGAGATTTTGGGCTCTGATGAAGACAAGGTTAAGAAAACAAGCTAAACTAAACCAACTGATAACATCGAGCAAATCAAAATAGACTGGATTCGTACCCAAAAATCCTTCAGTAGGTACAGTTGCTGTCCAGAAGTTAAAGAAGAATATTAAAAGTAAAGTCAGAAAACTAGCAAAGGGTGGCAATAAATAAAAAAAGCGGCCAAGTGCGAGTCGGACTCGCACATGAAGGGTTCCGTGAAATAAATTGCGGTTTACGACGTATTAAAAAAAAACTACTTACTAGATCTCGTTCAAACCAATTTTCGGTGGAAGTTTGCATGGTAATGTACATCATATATTTTTTTTATTTTATCATTCTCTTATTTTAGAAGTTACAGGGGGGGGGGGGGGGGGGGACACACATTTTACCACTTTGGAAGTGTCTCTCGCGCAAACTATTCAGTTTAGAAAAAAAATATATTAGAAACTTCAATATCATTTTTGAAGACCTATCCATAGATACATACCCCACACGTATGGGTTTGATGTTTTTTTTTTTTTGAGTTTCAGTTCTGAGTATGGGGACCCTTAAAACTTAATGTTTGTTTTCGATTTTTGTGTGAAAATCATTGTTATATATTGATATGTGGGTATGCCTGAAGATCTTCGGGTACCCCCAGTTTCGGTTATCGTCATGGCTGCCAGCACACGTACGTAACATTCTGGCGACGGGAATTAATTAAAACAGTGTTTTAAACATAGTGTTTGAATGTTTAAAAGTGTTTGTTAAGTGTTGTGGATCGCGTGAACTAAAATGTCGGTAAAATTCAGTGAATTTAGTATGGACAAAGATAGTTGGAAGAACTACGTGGATAGGTTTAATTATTGCTTGTTAGCTAACAATATAATTACAGACGAGTTAAAAAAAGCGAATTTTCTGGCAGTTTGTGGTCATAATTTATATGATTTGGTTTTGTCATCTCTCCGAAAGATATTAACAGCATAACCTATGCGCAAATTAAATCTTTGTTGGATGACCATTTTAATCCAAAACAAAACGAGATAGTTCAGTAATACAAATTTCATATGAGATGTCAATTAAGCAACGAGAGCATTAAGGAGTATGTGGCAGGATTACGTAAGTTGGCAATAGACTGCAACTTTACCGATTTGGATAGAACGCTGCGTGACCGGTTAGTATGTGGTATACATGATAAGAACGTACAAAAGCAGTTATTACAACAGTCGACGTTGACTTTTGAGCAGGCAATTAAGTTGTCGTTAACGGCGGAGGTAGCCGACGCCGGGGTAGTGGTGATATCAGCGCCGGCGCAGAGCTCAGCAGGTTCGGCGTCGGGCGGCGCGCCCGCTACCAACGGAGATGAGCCGATGGAAATAAATAAGATGAGAGCTAAATCAGTAGAACCAGCTAAGGAGTGCTGGCGGTGTGGCAAAATGCATGGAAAGTTTTGTAAATTCCGTTTTAGTAGGTGCTACGAATGCAAGCGAATGGGTCACATTGCCGAAATGTGTTCCAATACAAGGGACAACGGTAAGCCGAAACAATTAAGTAAATTTAATGGATTATATGAAGAGGAATTCTGTAATTATGTGTCAAGTAAAGTGCCTCCTTTCTGTGTGGATGTATATATGAATGGTCGATTAGTGAACTTGGAAGTCGATTCAGGTGCAGCATATACTATGATTAAGGAGAGCACGGCACATAGTATTTGGAATGGTTGTCTGCCAAGGTTGAGTGAGTCAAAGGTGGCACTGACCAAGCTGAGGTTGATGTGAAGTTTAAAAATATGGAAAAGAAATTGAATGTGTTGATTGCCAAAGGGGATGGTCCTAATTTGTTAGGCCGAGACTGGTTCCCAGAATTGGACATAGCTGTCAAAGGTATATTCAATATTAAGTTAGATGATGTGGAGATTGGAGAAATATTGGAGCAATACAAAGAAGTTTTCCAGTCTGGGCTGGGGAAGTATACAGGACCTGTAGTAACCATACCCGTCAAACCTAATGTAAAACCAACATTTCTAAAATGTAGGCCGATTGCGTTCGCTATTAAGGACAGAGTATTAAAAGAGATAGACAGACTGGTAGGTGAAGACGTATTGGAACCAGTAAGTTATTCGGAGTTTGCCAGTCCGATCGTACCGATTATAAAGAAAAATGGGAACATTAGGCTGTGCGGTGATTATAGATCAACGGTGAATGTGGCCATTGAGACAGATACATACCCATTACCAACGTTAAATGAAGCTTTTGCAACCCTGCAGGGTGGAATAATCTTCAGTAAAATAGATTTAGAACAAGCATATACTCAAGTGGTAGTAGATGATTCGACTGCAAAGCTGTTAACGTTAAATACTCCCAAAGGTCTGTTTAAGGTGAAAAGATTAGCCTTCGGAGTGAAAGCGTGTCCAGGGATATTCCAACGGATGATGAGCAACCTACTGGCGGGGGTGGCCGGTACGGCCGTCCTACTGGACGACATCGTGGTCAGTGGAAAGACTGTACAGGAGCACAGTGAGCGGCTGCAGCTGGTGTTACAGACACTGAAGAATGCGGGTTTGAGAGTAAATAAAGAGAAGTGTTCATTTGGTACGGCGAGGGTACAGTTCTTAGGTTTTGTTGTTGACGCTGATGGGCTCCACCCCTGTAAAGATAAAATTGAGGCGATAACAAATACCCCCGCACCGAAGAACCTTAAGGAGTTACAAGCATTCTTGGGGCTGCTAAATTTCTATGATAGATTTTTGCCACAGAAAGCGACAGTAGCGGAACCGTTGTATAATACAAGCTTTTACTAAAAGGGGCTGAGTGGGCATGGACAAAGAATTGTCAACAGGCGTTCACATTGTTGAAGAATATGCTAACAACGGGGGACACTTTGACCCATTACGATTTAACTAAACCCCTGGTGATGACGTGTGACGCATCTCAGTATGGGTTGGGAGCGGTCCTGGAACACAGGGTGGACGACGGCTCCTTGAGGCCAATAATGTTCGCTTCGAGGACGATGGGCAAACACGAACGAAATTATGCACAGATCGATAAAGAAGCGGCAGCTATTGTATTCGGTATGAAAAAATTCTATCAGTACATATTTGGACGCTCGGTAGTTATTCGCACGGATCACAAACCTCTTCTGGGTATTTTTGACCCTAAAAAGCCTATACCTAACGTGATATCCCCACGGATGTTAAGATGGGCGTTATTTTTGAGCTCTTATGACTATGATTTGATTTACACAGAGGGTCAGAAAATTGGCAATGCAGATGCTCTCAGTAGATGGCCGACGCCTGAAGGGAAGAGCAACGACAGTGAAGCCGAAGAAGTAAGCGTTTTACTGTTAAACGAAACTCCAATAGAACTGGAAATGACGGCTAAAGATGTTGCCAAGTTAACTAGAACAGATGAGTTGTTGTCGAAAGTAATGTTTTGGGTTAGGAACGGTTGGCCCGTGAAAGTGGAAGAAAAGTTCAAAGATTTCTATACACGGCGTAATGAGATATCTGAGTACAGTGATTGTTTATTGTGGGAAAGTAGAGTGATTTTACCACATAAACTGCGTCATAGTTTGTTGCAGGAATTACACAGTAACCACGACGGAATCGTGATTGCAAAGGCTGTCGCAAGGAGCTATTTTTGGTGGCCCGGGTTAGACAAGGATATAGAGAGCATGATTCAGGGATGCCTAGTGTGTAAAGAGGTAAGGAATATGCCTCCGAAAGTAACCCACAGATGGATTTCGCCGCCAAAACCATGGTCTAGATTGCATGTGGATTTTGCGGGACCATTCATGGGAAAGGTTTTCCTTATTGTGATAGATGCTTATTCAAAATGGCCAGAAGTGAAAGTAGTTGCTGAACAAAGTTCTAGCATGGTCATTAGTAAATTAAATGAAATCTTTGTCGAACAAGGATTGCCTGACACCATTGTGAGTGATAATGGGAAAGCTTTTGTTTCTGAAGAGATCCAGCAATATTTTAAGCGAAATAGCATCAGACACATACTGGTGCCTCCCTACCACCCAGCATCAAACGGACAGGCAGAAAGGACTGTACAAACGGTAAAATTGAAATTAAAAAAGATGGCCCATCTTCCATGGTCTACAAGGATTCAAACGATACTGTATGGACTACGGACAACTCCCAGCTCTGTTACCGGAAAAACGCCCGCGGAGATGCTGAACGGTCGCCGATTCAGGACCAAGTTTGACAGGCTTCATCCTCTCTCGACACAAGGAAGGGAGACTGAAGATGTTGAAGACAATTTAACACAGAAGGTCAGAGATTTTAGAGTCGGTGAAACGTTTTGTTTTAGGAACTACAGGAATGGACCAAGATGGCTAGAGGGGACAGTGATCAAAAAGATCGGTATAGTTAGGTACAAAGTAAAACTGGGAGATAAAACATTTGTAAGACATGTAAACCAAATGCTTGGTTTTGAAAGTAATAAGAATAATGCACCGGAACACTCAGAAAAAATACCAGGTAAAGGGGGTGAGAAGTTGACACAAACAGATTCCCAAGAAGAAGATCAGGCATATGGCACATTAAGAATCCCCTCACCGAGCCAGTGGGCAGATATGATAGGGGCACGGAGACCAGAAGATTGTGTGGTAAGCGCTCCAGCTATGGTGACCACAAGGAAAGACCAAACCTATAAGAGATCCAGGTCAAGTGAAAGCCCACCGTCAGCAGCCTCATCTAGGAAGAGAATTGCTCTGGGAGAGGTAACAAGTAAGGAAGATGAAGACTGTAGTGAGGATGACAGAAACTACAGTGACGATAGTGTAGACGATGTGTTAGCTAATTAATAAAACAAAATAGACTGTAAACTCAGTAGGTTAAGGACTTCCAACATTGTGTAGTGATAAAGACTCAATTGTGCATGTGTAGTGATAAAGACTTAAGTGTAGTGGACTATATGAAGACATGGGGGAAAGGCATGTTATATATTGATATGTGGGTATGCCTGAAGATCTTCGGGTACCCCCAGTTTCGGTTATCGTCATGGCTGCCAGCACACGTACGTAACAATCATAATGCGGCTCACAGAATACTTCTATTTACCAAGTTTCAACAGTATAGCTCTTATAGTTTCGGAAAAAGTGGCTGTGACATAACATACGGACGGACAGACAGACGGACGGACATGACGAATCTATAAGGGTTCCATTTTTTGCCATTTGGCTACGGAACCCTAAAAATGGACACTATTATTATATTGTTTGAAGATTTAAGAGTCGCATTATTTTAGTTTTTTTTTGAAATAAAAGTATTTACGCACATTACACCATAATACTTGTTTCCATAATTTTCGATACGGTCCTTATACATATGCAATAAGATCATCCTAGCGTGGACATGTGCGCCATTAATCAATTTACTTCTTGATGTGTTCTTGGGTACTGGGTGTAATCACATGTGTACTTTATCGATCGATTTTCTACTTTTAATGAGTGTTGAATTAATATATCATACCATCGGTGGCGTTTCTGTTACTATTAGTAGCTTTTTTTTTATATTATTGTAAATCCTTTTAGTCCACTTCGTCTGACTTTATTTCTTAAGTTATGTTTATTTAAGCTGTTAGTCTATTGGTGTCTAAGTCTAAGGCCTGAGTGGACGCTCGGAGCGGAGCGTTCGGCGGGGCGTGCAGCGGGGCGGGCGAGCGTGCATTCAATTTGTGCAGCGTCTACTCAGGACACCAGTATGAGCCTCATTTGTTTAACATGCACGCCGCACGCCCCGCTCCGCCGCAAGCCCGACTCGAGCGTCTACTCAGGCCTTACACTAACATGTTTTTTTTTAGCGTCTTGTTCATTTTTTAGTGTTAGTTTAAAACCTTCTAATTGAACATTTTCACTATGTTTGACTTACCTTGTTAATAGTTTCTTAGTAATTAATGGATGACTGTTATTGGCCTTGGACTGTGTAATAGTGATATCTACGGCTGTTGTTATCCTTAATACCAATAAATAAATAAAATAAAATAAGTATGTTCACTGCTTTGTATTTTAGTTCTAACATTACAACCGGTACCGCCTCCGCACCGCGCCGCCACCGCTATCAGTGCGTTTACAGCTTTAATCAGTGTAGCGCAACTACAACTAGGAACAAAAATATGAATGACGTCCAACTGCTCAAATTCTGTAGATAGAGGAGGAGATGGCGTTCTAGCGTATACCCAAAAGGGATGATGGTAAATTAACCATACTAAATTAAGAAGTATCAGAAGCTAATGACGTCTAATGTCATTTATAATTTAGTCGTATTATATCGGTGACGTCATGGTGGTGTCAGTTTCAGTACAAATTTTGACAGATGTGGTGGCAAACAAAAAATCCGTATACGCAATGGGGGACAGAAAATATGACACTGTATCTCGTTCCCACTTGCAGTATTGCCTATGCATACATCTTTGTCACTCATGTGTGTATGTTTGGGTGACTCCCTCTATCTATTCTACCTCTATGTCAAATTCAGATCAAATCTGACAAGTGACAAGTTTTCTATCTGTGCTATTGCTATGGCGGACTCATGCTACCTCCTACTTCCGTTCTTTCTCTGTCTGTCATTTTGTCATGGTGACTTTGGCCGGTTACCATGGATATTATAACTTCACGAGAAAACATGTGTGTGTCAAACAAACAATGCTTTTGACCAAATAAAATTAATAATTATCTTAAAATAAAACACGTAAGTATTAATAACGAAATATCAAGCGCCAATATTGATTTACTTATGATAAACAACGGTTGGTACTTGGATAAAACCTACAAGCGCGAGGTTTCTTAGTTCGAGAAGAATTCGAATTCATTGCGACCCGCAAAGATGTGTACCAGATTGGTGATTTTTTGTAAATATAGGTACTGTGATTTGGAAATAAGTGTGAAAAATAAACTGTATGAAATATTTGTTCTCCTTTTATTATTTCATACCTAAATCGGATTAGTTTTAGATTTTGTAAAACAATTTTCTGTTCATGCAGTGGGCGCAACGACGTCCTTAATCATAATTTATCGATATCGATGGGTTCTAATATTATCGATATCGATAACATTAAGTACTACAACCCTACTATCGTCCTAGTTCGTTAGGTTGATAAGTCTACTTCCGTACTAGCGTTTATTTTTATTGGTATTTCAAACTAGCTAAAGTTCGAATGAGTTATGTCAATCACTGTCATCCAAAACCTTGTTCGAAGTCCCGTCTCTTATTTATATTCTCTTTGGCTTTAATCGTTAGAAAGTAAATTGGCCATAATTAATCTAAAAAAAAAATATTATAGAATCATTAGTTGGATTTGTTCCCGATTCGTCGTATTCCTGTTTCGTCGTATTCCTGATTGGTCGTATTCCTGATTCGTCGGATTTTTATTATCGAATGAAACTATGCAATTACCACGGCTCCACTTACGTTTTAAAAATGAAAAGATTATTTTTACAATTATTTATTAATACAACAGATTTTTTTTAACACACATGCTATATTGGAATTATATTATTAAACAAAACCTATTTAAACATTCAATGACTGTGATTTTTTTTATCAATAAAAACTATTTCCCGTTCTTGGTGATATTTTTGAACATCTTTTGCTTGACGAGTTTTTATCATACTGAATCATACATTGTGTATTTCAAAAATTAAATCGCTAAAACTGATTTGATATTGCATATTTTCATACAAAATACGAAAAAAGAAATTCTTCCTGAATACAGTACAGTCAGCGTCAAAAGTCAATGATCATTTTTGTACTTTGGCGCTTTCAGATGTTTGACAACTTCATATGGTAGTTAAAGCGATATGGCTCCAAAGTGATAACTTACTTTTAACACTGACTGTACTTATAATTTTATGAAATAAAATTATGTCTTCTTACGGTAAAACACTGACTCTTCAATATTTAGATCACTTTCCCTTCGGCTCTTAGTCATGGGACACCCGGTACCTATATGTTCATATATGTAGAACTATATATATTGTATATGTATAACTGCTCTTCAGGAAGGCGGATAAATAATGGTCCATTATTTGTAATGATTTTATATAAGTAATTCCGAGGAAACAGGAATACGACGAATCAGGAATCCGACGAATAGGGAATGCGACGAATCGGGAACAAATCGAAATAAACCCGTGTTGTGTAGCCCCGCCTAAACAGTGGCATTTGACATTACATTTTAGAGATCTCTAGCGCCTCTAGCGGCGAATTCACTCGCGGTAGGTAGCCCTTATTAGCAAAAGTTCAAAAAATATATATGAAACCTATGAGAAGAGTACAAAATTTTCAAAGTAGCCCTGAAATTCCTATTTTTTTTTTTATGCCAGATCAGCATTTTTAAAGTTTCCTAAATATTTAATTGCCCCACCCTTGTATATTCTGAATCTAGTCATCGCAGTTTATCAGCTTCTTTATACTGTTTTACATATAATTGTGGTAAATACCATTCTCAGTTTATGCCAGACGGCAGGAATATGGATTTACCATTTGTTAGAAAATAAATAGATGAGTGTAGAGTTCCATTCATTACTAATTAATAAACTCAAATGTTTGAAACCTGAAATGTTTGAAGCATGGAACCCAAGATTGTTAATTTCGAAATATGTAATGTATGTATTCATTAAATACAATATCAGAGTAAGGAACCTTAATCGCCGTCGCGATAAAAGACTAATGTTCAGAAACAAAATTTATTCCAAAAATATAAATAAAATCGAAATGAATGTAAAAACCATGTAGAAAACATAGTAGAATGCAATAGCAATAGGGAATTTAGGATACAATAAGGACCCGTTAATAGAAAGTAATGAACTTATAGAGGAAATTTTGATTTATTATTTCCACATAGATGTGTCCAAAGTGCGTTTCATAACAGGCTCAGTAGGCAGATCTTCTGGAAAACAAATAATTTGCGTTTGAGTACAATAATTCATAGAAATTAAGGTTCCGATCGGGAATGGAGCGCTACATTTTCAAGTACATCAATAACAATACAATTACGATATTTCATATATTTATTATCGTATTACAAAAACAGTTACCATATTATGTACAACTGGAAAAAAAGTTACAATACATTGTTGCTTTCTTCTAGTACTTTTGTGATTGAAAAAGCCTCTCCAGTACCCGATGAGACCTCTCTGCAGGCGGCAGAGAGGCCTGCGCGGAACGGGGGCCATCCGGCCGTGCCGGTCTTATTCTATATATATTAAACTTATATTGATACGTCTATTATACTATTATACGTTTATTAAATTAACTAAAACGCAAGTAACGGTCCAAATTAAAAGAGTTCCAATAAAAAATCGGCACAGCAGTACTTAGGAGGTGTCTCCCAATACTCACACCTTATATATATCGCAATAGAACGCAGGACACAAAGTATGAACCGGTGATGAGTGGCACCTCAGATGAGGTTGGCCACATCGCTGGGCATTTCTGTAATAGTCGTATGGTAGAAGTCCTCGATGTCCTTCAGTGCTCTCTTGTCTGATTCAGTAACAAAGTTGATGGCAATCCCTTTACGGCCGAAACGCCCACCTCGTCCAATTCTGGAATAGAACGTCAAACTCAGATGAACTTCATGTTTAACTAATACGTAATCAGAGTAAAGAGTAATTTAAAAGAGATCTTCAATTGCGCAGACAAATCTAACATGACCACTAAACACGCGTGATTGCATGCCAAATACAATTTTTTTAGTTTCAACTTACCGATGAATGTAGTTTTCGCGGTTGGTGGGAAGATCATAATTGATGACGCAAGACACTTGCTGTACGTCAATGCCGCGAGCCAGCAAATCGGTAGTGATCAGCACACGGGAAGATCCAGTACGGAACTGCCTCATGATGACCTCGCGCTCTCGCTGGTCCATGTCACCGTGCATGGCAGACACGGTGAAATCACGCTCATGCATAGACTCGGTCAGCCAGTCGACCTGCAAAGGTAAAATTTATATTACATTTTAATGAACAAAGGAATAATAAACCATCACCGTCTTGAGCCCAAAGAAGGACGCAAGGCAGGAGGATTTTAAGTTAACACAAAACAAAAAATAATAATTAACATAATTTGTTTCGTTAAGAGGTACCAGTGTGTAACCGCCATACGATAGATATGGTACATTGTGCATTAAGGGCCGTAAGAAGGGGATTACTAACGAGAGTCTATTAGAAGCCCGACGCCAAAGGCGGAGGGCTTTTAAGGAGTCAAGTTTGTAATCCCCTTACTGCCCGTGATACACACAATGTTTTTCATCACATTTGCGAGGAAATAAATAACTACAAAAGACAGAAAAATCTAAGTTTTATACAACCGCACCACTCAAAAATTGACGAAATTGACAACGTCACTTACAGATTTGAGGAGAGCGAGGGGGCGTGGCGCCTCATGGCCTGCTAGATTTTTTTCAACCAATCACAGAGAAGAATTCTAGTGACGCGCGGCCAACTAGATTTGCCAACCAATTTGTTTGATTCGTTTTTAACCAATCAGATCACACACAAGCTCATATCTCCCTAGGGAGTTATAAATCCATAACTCCCGTGGGAGGTAAATAGGGTATAGCTGCTCTATAAACTTGCCTATAATACACCCTTTACGAGCAAGTGTGATGAAAAATAAATAAGAGGTGAAATATAATATAATTGCATAGTGTACCTTGCGACGGGTGTTGCAGAAAATAACAGCCTGAGCGATGGAGAGAGTATCATACAGATCGCACAGGGTCTCCAATTTCCACTCTTCTACTTCAATAGATATGAAGAACTGCTTAATACCTTCTAGGGTGAGCTGCAAAGTAAAATTATAAGTTTTTAGCTGATATTACACTAACTAGGCCTATGACCGGACAGGTAGGAAATACAATACACTGGGGGTCTCAAAATAACAGGAGCCTGTATGAGGGTCTCGACAATTTTGCGAGACATGAATTTCATACATTTTACTATGAGTGACACTGTTCAAATACCACAATTTCATCAGTGTTTGAACACCTAGTAAGTTTTCAAACACCTACCTAATAAACTATTTTAATATTTAGTTGAATATTCAGGTCTGCAAAAGTTGAACTGAATCAATTAGTTAGCATAAATGATGGCTGATCGGCACTAGGGCCAGTGGTGCAGATTCACCACCATGGTTACTGCCGATTCACTGTACTATCCCAATATACACACCCAAGCCAATGCCTACTATCTGCATAGTTAATCCCGGGGTTATTTTGACGAAGAATTTATGCCATGGGATACCACCGCATTTTTAATAATTCAATTTCATTATTGACTGTCTACCAAAAAATCTTGCTAATAAGTAACTAAATTAGTATTGCCTTGCATTCGGTGCACAAGGCATGGTTATGGACTAAAATGTAATACTGATATACAGACATAGGAATCCAGGGGCAAAATTTTATGACAGGTAGCGAGTTCATATTGTCTGGTGACAACCAAAACTCACTCAGTAACAAATACCTACTTAAATCAAACGTCGTATCTCGATACAGACTACGTACCTAGGTTTTGAAGAGCAGTGACAGTTTTGGTAGTGACTTTTGGTTGTCACCCAAAGATATATCGATAAACTCAATTATCAATGCTTGTTCTTATATTCTAGTGATCACTCCAGGTTTTGTACGTAAAAATGTGTTTAATTATTAAAAGTGTAAAATGAAACAAAATAATAGTGTCTCTCTTCTTTTTTTCTAGACAGTTTTTGAAACTTTACTCATCATTATTTTTATCTACTATTGTTAAAAGAAACGATCAGTATTTGTTCCAAATTTTCGGGTGTTAAACGTCTGCGTTTTGGCAGATAAATCCATTTCAGGTGGCTAAATGACTTTTCAATTTCTGTGGAGCTAATAAGGGCATCTTTTTTGCCAAAACCAAAAAAGATACCAAGGACTTAGAAACCTGTCAACACAACATGGAACGAAGCATCCTAAATATAAAAAAGCTGGATAAAATAAGACTAAATGATATTAGGCGAAGAACAAATATAAACAATATCACAATTACAAGGGTGGATCAAAAAGTACCTGTTAGAAATGAAGACGCATATATTTTTAAATAGTTTTATTTTATTTTTCAACATAATCTCCTTCTAGGTCCTTACAATTTTCCCAGCGTTTCGGCCACTTCTTTAACCCCTCCAAAAAGTAGGATTTGTCAAACCCTTCAAAATACGCTTCTGTCTCAGCTATAACCTCCTCGTTTGACCTGCATTTCTTTCCCCTGAGCCATGTTTTCATATTGGGGAACAGAAAAAAGTCGCAGGGAGCTAGACCCGGTGAGTAAGGCGGGTGGTGGCAGCAATTCGTAACGTAGTTGGGTTAATTTGGCAGTGACAATTTTGGATGAATGTGCTGGTGCGTTGTCATGATGGAACAACACTTTCTTCTTTGCCAAATGGGGCCCATCTCCTTTTTTTTTTCATCAAACCGGTCCAATAACTTTACTTTTGGTAACAATTACTTTTGGTTTTCACCATACAAATTTGTAAATTAAAATGTAAGTAGCAATTTGTACTTTTTCATACGAAATAAATTTATGATTTACGAAAAAAAAAAATAATAAAAAATAAAAATAACTCACTATAGTACGGCCCTGTGATAGTTTACCCTTTTTGTAAGAAATCTATAAGGATTATTACCTTACTATCCCAAAAAATTGTGGCCATGACTTTTCCGGCTGCTGGGACCGTTTTTGCGTTCTTTGGGACAGATTCGTTAGAAACAATCTATTGTTCCTATTATAAGATCTGTACAACTATGGATGCAATAATAGTATTTTTCACAATCGTGTTATAATAGAGAGCTTTTTAGTCGAGTACCGTGTTTAGGCCACGAAGCTTGCTGAGTGGCCTAAGTAAGGTACGAGATTAAAAAGCTTGATTATAACACTATTGAGAACAATACTTTTTGTACGAGTTCATTAAAATTAATTTTCTACGAGTCAACTGAACTAATTAAACAAACTCGATACTGTTGAAACGAAGTGCAGCTCATCGCTCGTACGCTTGTTGATATCTTAAAAGACATCAACGAGCGTACGACATCAAAGCGATTCTATTGGTCCAATTCATTACAGTTCAGTAAAGCAGCCACGTGATTAGTCGAATTTATTTTAGTTGTCTGGAGCGTATCGAAAAGTAGTTATTTCGATTGTTTCGACAGTAACATGGACTACAACTATGAAAAGAGTGACGTTGCAGTATTCTCTATGAAATCCTAATACACATATTTTAATCGTCGAGTACAAAAATGATATTGATTGATATTGTTTAGACTGCCGCTTGGTCTCAGGTGTATAGTAATGGATCCAGGTTTCATCAACAATACAAAACTGGACGGACGGAAAAACTCCTGCGGATTTCGCTCAAACAAGCCCGAAGACTCCTTTGACACTGACAGCTGTAACCGCTTATTTTCATCCGTGAGCAATCGCGGCACCCATCGGGCGAACACTTTTTTCATATTTAATTTATCGTGTATTATATTAATTGCTGTTCCGTACTGCATCCCTACAGCCTCTGCTAATTCACGCACTTTGGTACGTGGACGGTGACCATTATGTTTTTTACCTTTTGCACGACTTCTTCAGTAACCACGTCCGCCGGGCGCCCTGGGCGGTCCTCGTCGATAACAGATGTACGACCTCGTTTAAATTCATTAAACCAATATCTCATGGTTGTCATAGACGGCGAAAGACCTCCGTAGACAGCATCTAACTTAACTTTTATTTGTTCGCATGTTTTTCCATCAAAAAATAAGAAGCGAATTACGGAACGATATTGCTATTTCTCCATTTTGTACGAAAAACAAAACAAGTCTAACAAAATTTGCCGCCAGAAAAAAACTGAACCATATAACTACACGACGGTAATGCCAACTTTCCTAAGTAACGCCACCTGCCATCAACATTGGGTACTATTTGATCCACCCTCGAAAAATAAAAAGGCTAAAGTGGAGACGGGCGGGACACATATTTAGAGACAAAAAAGCGGCCAAGTGCGAGTCGGACTCGCACATGAAGGGTTCCGTTAACTAAATTGCGGTTTACATCAATAATTGAGTTTATCGATATATAGGAACTCCCTACTTGTCATACAATTTTGCCCCCTGGATTCCTATAAATAAATAAATAAAATATAATATCTTTATTTCAGAACATTCCATTCCATACAATACAATATAGGTACATTCAGATTATTTATCTAAAACAGTGCTACTTTAATTCATATCATGTCTGCTGATATAAATCAATACTAATATTATAGAGACTTCAAAAGTTTGTTTTGTGAAGTTGTAGCTTTGTATGTAGGAGGTAGGTAATCTCCGGAACAATTTATAATATACTAGTTTCCACCCGCGACTTCGTCTGCGTAAACCCGGGATTAGAACTATCCTATATTTTAATCCAGGCTATAAACTATCTTCGTGCAATATTTCATCCAAATCGGTTCAGCCGTTTAAGCGTGGATTGAGTAACATACATCCAGACATCCAAACTTTCACATTTGACTAAAATCAAATCAGCTTCTTTTTATGAAACTCCAAAACCGCTGTTAGTATGGAATTTGTAGGGATTACTTGCTAGGTGACGTCAGAATTAAACAACATACGTGTTTTGTTAGTTTTTAGTAGAGATGCGCCGAATATTCTGTAAATATTCGGTATTCGGCACGTTTTTCAATGTTCGTTATTCGGCCGAATTATTCGGTTCAAATGCCGAATATTTACCGAATAATTTTGCAGGTTTTTTGTCTGCAAGTTGTAAGAATGTAACATAGTCATTGTCCTGTGAAATTATTATTCTAAAACGGATTCTTATTGTTATTTAACTACCTTTAGTATGAATGTTTTACATAAATAAAAGATGTTTACCACTGAAAAATGAGTCTGTTTTGGAACGGCTGATTAAGGCATAAGGCATTCCTTTGAACCGAATATTCGGTTCGGCAAAAGCTGGACCGTAAAATCGGCCGAATATTCGTATTCGGTAAAACCCATATTCGGCGCATCTTTAGTTTTTAGGAATTTTCAAAATTAAAATTAAATTAATGACATAAAATCGGCAGTTCAATTTTATAAACATAGTATCAAGTCTGTTTGTAAAGGGTAACATGGATTCTATAAAAATGATTTTATTATATTTCCTATGTTTTTACCAGCGCTGCTGCTAATTGCATGCTTATCTCAGTAGTATATGGTGAATAGTAATATAATGCAATTTTGTACCAACTAAATTATATGCAGCAAATAAATGAATTTAATTTTAAAATTATTCTGTTCTTAAATTTTTGTTGTTTTTCTTTTAAATTTTATATGTGCGAACAATAAAAATACAAACTGCCTACTTTAATCATGGCTCTATGTGTGATCTACACACAGATTCTTGTTAAACCTTCGGGATACTGTAGTTCAGGAGCTGACAGGAGCTATGAAGCCTATAGATGTCCAAAGACCCCGGGTACTTTCTTACATCTACTAAGAAAAGGAAAGCTAACTTACCTCCTCCTTCTGCACAAGAATGCGTATAGGCTCTCTCATGAAGCATCGAGACACTTCCAACACATCATCAGGCATGGTAGCAGACAACAAAATAACTTGGACATCAGCCGACAGCATCTTGAATACATCATGGATCTGGTCTTTGAAACTGAAAGTCAATATAAAAAACATATTTAAACCTTTACTCAATCACATTCTAAATCGTAAATCTAGGTCAATGAGACTAAATATGTAGTATGACTCACCCTCGAGACAACATTTCATCAGCTTCATCAAGCACAAACAACTTAATGGTGCTAGCGCGAAGGGCGCGGCGCGTAATCATGTCGTAGACGCGGCCAGGGGTACCCACCACCACGTGAACACCACTCTCCAGCTGACGAATGTCCTCACGCACGTTGGTGCCTCCAATGCAAGCATGGCATTTAGCATTCAAGTGATCACCAAGAGCTATTACCACCTAAAATTATTTTATGTTGTTAATAATAAATCACAAACAAGATTAACCACAACACTCAATGCCACTCGAAAATAATAATATAGACAATAATATTTGGTTTCTCACCTTTTGAATCTGCTGGGCCAGCTCTCTGGTCGGAGCCAGAATAAGGGCTTGGCATTCACGAATACTAGTATCAATATGTTGGAGAATTGAAATGGAGAATGTAGCCGTTTTGCCAGTACCAGACTGAGCCTGGGCTATAACGTCACGTCCTTGAATGCAGGGCATGATAGCGCGTTGTTGGATTGCAGATGGCTTTTCGAAACCATAAGCGTAAATTCCTCGCAGTAATTCTTCTTTTAAATTCATGTCATCAAAGCTTTCCACGACTTGATGCCAATTTGTGTCCAACGCACCTTCGGGCTCCATGCCCGGAGGCCCGTCGTAACTGACTGGTTCCTTGGATGGCCCATTCTTTGAATCTTCCGGCCAATCTTCTGATCTGTGAAGTAAATGAGCATTTATGATTTATCCGCGGTAGGGACATAAAAGGGGAAGAGGTCTCAGCCTATATTCATAAAGTAGTGACTATGAAAAAGTAAAAATCATTAAAATTTCGCATCAGTTGTGCTACTGTCAAAATGGCATTATGTCGTTAGCCACAGCTCAGAATGACAATGAAATATAAAAATAGCTACAGAATTGCAATCATTTTATTAGTCTTAGTGATATCTTAAGCGGTGGAACGAATTACATACACACGTGCACTATGCTGAATTTATAATACATGTTCTCCTGCCAGCGCCATGTTGGCAATCGGCAACCACGAAGGGGCGCAAGTATTGAATAATTGTGCAAAAACTATGCATGTACCAATACATGATATAATTGGACTTTGAAAACTGCATATTGTTACTTTGATAGTTAAACAAATAAAGCCCAAATTAACACAGAAAGCACTCTTACCTTCTTTCAGGTGAATAAGACATGTTCCAATCGCGGTAGCTGAACGGAAAAGAACTAGCAAGGTCAAGTTGAGTTTGATGAGCAGAAGCTTTTTTTTAATAATTGAATAATCGGTGTTTATGCGGTGACTAGTGTTAAATATATTTTTATTATATTTTTAAATGATTTATTACAAGCTTTAAATTTTGAAAACGTGCTGTATCACGAGAAGATGACTAATACAATTTTATTGGGAAATAAAACAACGGAAGTACGTCTACGACAAGAAATTTAAATTTGACTTAGAGCGAGAAGACGTTATTGGAAATAACGTTAGTTAGAAAGAAATAGATTGTTTTGATTTCCAGAAATGTATGTAGTAGTCTATGGTTACTGATCAAAAACTATGGAAGGTAGATTTAATAAAATTATAAGTGTATTTTATTTTAATGTATTTTGACAACAGATAATTACAAATAAATAATAAGAAATTATAAAATCTTTTTTTTTTTAATGCGTAATGCCAAGATCGACGCGCTACCACGAACTTCGAATCTTGAACTTCGTATATCTCCGTCTCTGTCGCTCGAGTACCACAAACTATAAGTGCGATAGAGACGGAGATATACGAAGTTCGAGATTCGAAGTTCGTGGTAGCGCGTGTTCCATCGCTTTGTTCAACGGCAGTAATCGCGGTAAGAACTGCGCGATTTTTATTATTGCCCATGTTATATAATATACATTTGCTTCTACAGTGGTATATTTTGTAAAATCATTCGATTAAATGCGTATTTTTGAGCATACTATTAAATGAAAGATTCAAATTGTCATGCATAATTAATCGCTTTTTACCGCTGAAACGAGGCTGAATCCATGTCGACGATTTTGTAGTTTGTACAAAAAGTTTATCCACTTGTCTACGCCTCTTTGTCCGGTACGTTGGCAGCACCGGTATAACTTCCTGTCGTGTCTATGATTAAGCTGCCATTTTGAAACGGTAGTGCTTAGTGCTTTTTGTTCGTGTGGAGCGTTTGCTCGTTGCGAAGAGTTAATTGTGTAGTAGTCAAGTGCTGTAGGTTTAAATTTAATCGAACATTCAAAATGAGCTGGCAAGATTACGTCGATAAACAGTTAATGGCATCCAGATGTGTGACAAAAGCAGCGATTGCCGGTCACGATGGGAACCTTTGGGCAAAGTCGGATGGCTTCGAAGTAAGTTTCTGACAAAGTTACTACGTGTCAGTGATTTGCAGTTAAACCCTTTGTTCTGTGATAATGTGGCGTTAAGTGCATAGAAAGTGATGAAAGTGCATTAGATGATCTATTTAAGTTAATGGATGATGATTTTTTCCGGCTCATTTGACAAGATGGCGACATGTGGGCTATGGGCTATGGGAAACTAAATGTGATTTTTGTCCTTATAGAAAATATTTTATCAACTCTGTGTTTATCATGTTCAGCGTTCCGTACTAAAATGCACCGAATTGATAGTCTAATAACACGGTAAATACGGGATACCGAGCTTACAAGTCGCCGGCCGGCGCGTCAACACATTTTGTAGGAAATTTTATGTTCTTCACTTAAACAACATAAGTTAAACTAAAGCTATAAGAAAAATTCGTCATAATTATTCAACTCGCACAGGTTCGTATTAGTTGCTTTAAATACGAATTTAATATTTGATATTATATGCATGTACTTTGCTTTGTCTGTTATGCCATTAAATAATTGTATATACTTAAACTTCCACTCCCTAACTCACTCCCTAGGGGTTGTTGTACGGGACAAAAAGCAACTTACGTCCTTCTTTAGAGCTTACGCTATAATGTTCCCATTGGTAGGTACCAAATTATATCTAAATTGATTCAATGGCACATAATAAGTAATTGTGTCAACGGTAAGCGTGAAAAGGTATTAATAAGAGAGACTGGCAGATGTATGTATATTCGTATATGAAGAATACGTTTCGAATTGGAAATGTACCTATCTGGTGTTATCAGATGTTAAAAACAGAGAAGGATTAAATCAAGTTAAAGTTTATTTACTGCTGATAAATCCTACTACTCTAATTTTATACAAGGATTTATTTAACTTTCTGATTTTTATACTGTAAAATTAGTCTCTTGTATGATCCGAACTTGTACCATGATAGATAGGTACCTACTTTTTCTTTTAACCCTGACGAACACGAGGGGTGTTATAAAATTATTATTTGTATCGGTGTGTCTGGCGGTGACATTGTAGCTAACAAACGGTCGAAACTATTTGAGGGCGGTTTTTTTAGTGGAAGTCTTTTCTGTCAAGGTGATCACACCACTTATTATGAAGCGGTTCTAGTAGTAGGTGCATTTTAAAGATGAGCAGAGTGCACTTAAATTGATTTTGTTATTGAAACATTATTTTCTTTCTAAGCTTATAGTGTCTCACGGCTGGGCAAAGGCTCCTTATTTTAGTGAAAATCCACTGAGCATACCTCCACATATCTGTGTACTGGAATGATAAATGTTCATTACAATTCAAATCTGGTTTCAATAAGAACTTCCAGCCACAGAAGATCTTGGGTACCTCATCAATTACTTAAATCAAACTTAAACAAATTTTCAGGGATTTTAATTGGTTCCTTTCCAATAAACAAACTGTTAAATACAGCATTTTGTTATGTCATGCATAATATAGATTATTAATTGAAATTTTGCTATGATATCTTATCATAGCAAAATTATATTATTTATGTTTGTTTGAAATGAACCAATTAGAACTTCTGTAAAATCGGTAATTGGACCCTTTTGTAAAAAAAATATATGTCTCCCAAAGAATTTTTTTTAAAGTTTCGTTAGATGTTTGCCATTTGTGTACTCAACCCAGTTCTCAAACTAATGCGCAGTGTTACAATGATTACTTGAAGGCAAGTCAACCATCGCCACTTTTTTATCTATTACCCTGAGAAAACTACGGTTTTTTTGGAAATAATTCAATATCAGTCTAATTATTTGTATACGGCTTTTATATGTTATTTTAAACAACTTTTACTATTGAAATGAATAATTCAATGGACCGGAAGTTAGGAAAAAAAAATTAACCCGCAAGCAAAAAAGTTATCAGTATTTTTATAATGAAAACATGTTTGAGTACACAAATTTGGAGACTTACTACCTGAATCCAAATACCTGAAAATATATGCATCAGGAAATAACGGCATTTAATTAAATATTTACGACCTTGAGATGATATTGAATTTCATCTGGCCTATAGAAAGGTTTATTCATTAACAAAAATAAGTGGATTATGCGCGTATCCTAAAGAACGTATATAGACGTAGTCAATTATAAATTAAAGAAAGTTTATACCATTTTCACCTGATTTTTACGGAATTTATGAAGATTACTTTTCATTATTTTTTACCGTATCGGTATTAAATTTAGGTGGATTATGAATGAATATTTAATCAAATTACCCAACCTATTTTTTTGGTGTAAAAATATGGCTGATATCGATATATTGTTGTGTTTTCATAGAGCGAAACCGTAAAGTTCTCAGGGTATATGTTCGGAGCAGTCACATGGCGCGAAGGGTAGGACGCCGAAACTATACGGACTTTGAGTTCATGGCCGGTCACGCCGGTCGTGCGAATTTGCCAACTACACCAATCTATCATACCAATGCTATTGAGCATGTGCATAACGGATACCAATTCCAAACAGTTTACCCTATCCAATACACGTTTGTTCTAAAAACGATAGTCTAATCGTAGATTTTAGGTACAAAACATAAGACCACACACACATACGTGATTTTTTGGATAATTACGATCGTGTATACATAATATTTACCGAACATTTTCTGATGTCAGTAAAATAGGAGGATATTTTGTTGAATATTAGGGGCGATGTTGAAAGCATAATTCTGGTGTGGTAATCCAGAATATTGATTTAAAAATGAGAGAGACTTGCCAGGAGAAGCCAAGTGAATCCGCCTGTAGTTTCGGCTTGAATTTCTTTGAAAGGTGTGGGCTCCACATGAGTCTAAAAAATAATGCAAAATTTCTGCTACCCAAACTACATTTTTTGTAAAAATTAGAACAATGTCATATGACTATCCTCAATGTTTTTGTGGAGCTAGCCGATTTCCACTGATGACGTCACATTCACATATATTGTGCACTTAATAAACAAGATATTACGATAAAGCCCGAGCCACACCGACTGCGTGTGCAGCACATACACCGCTGCGTTGTAATGTATGAATCCTCATACGATATGTCACACCGGAAGCGTCTGCATAGACGTGCTGCAACGCATACGTGCTGCGCACGCAACGCAGCACCAGGCAGACCACAGATGTATGAATATAAGGAGATCGGACATGGCGGCCGATTTGTATAGAGTGAGCCTGTCGCAAGTGACAAGACAAAGCACGCACACATCTAAAACACACACACTTGTATACCTACACGCTTATTTGACAATAAACGCGCATCATATCAGGCATCTTGGGAAAAAACGTAATATTCTCTGCGATCAGCACGCGTGCACAGTATGGCAGTGTATGCCCATTGAGCATACAGCTGCGACACGGCCGCCGGCGGCATGTCCTCTCTCTAGTATTCTATGCTCTGAGAGGCAGACAAACCGGCTGCGTGCGTGCGTACACAGAGCGGAGCGGCAACGTCGCTTCGCTGCGTGCAGTGATGACGTTGTATTTGCCGGCGTTCCCTATTAGAGGACAGACCGGACAGGTACGGACACGCACAGCTCGGTGCTGCGCGTGTGACGCGCAGCTCTCTTGTATTTATTTACAACTTCTTCGGTGCGCGTGGAGGTTTGCTTCATGAATATGAGTCTTTCTCCAGTTGTAATAGCCGTTGTGTATATTAGTGTCATTTAAAATATATGAGATCTCACTATAACCATCTCTTGACATACCAAACTACCAGAAAAGTCGATCGTCGTGAGATTCAAGTTCGCGACAAAAGTTGAGCTCCGTATTAGTCACCAGCCGCCATTCGCGTACTATTATTTATATGATTAGCACTATGTTTGATGGCAGTTCTTCTGACAAAGAAATAGCACTGTTGTGTGAAGATCCTCCTCCTCATTTTGGATTTTATGCGACATCCAAAAAAGTATGGGTTCATAACATCCATGGAAGAAGAGAAGAACATAGCGAATACACTGCAATGGCGGCTGGTGACTATACGGACCTGCAGCGTGCGCACGCGTTGCGTGTGAAGCTCTCTGCAGCAGGTACGCCGTAGACACGCGCGTAGACGCGCGCGTGGACGCGCGCGTAACCCGGTGTGACAGTCTCGGTCTAAGAATAAACATGGATAAGACGAAGATCATGTCAAATACCCATGTAGTACCAACTCCACTTAATGCTCGAAGTTGTAGACGATTATGAATACCTAGGACAGACGCTCTAGTTAGGTAGGTCCAACTTCGAGAAAGAGGTCAATCGTCGATTCCGACTCGGCTGGGCAGCGTTCGGGAAGCTACGGCACATCTTTTCGTCCAATATTCCGCAGTGTCTCAAGACGAAATTCTTTGACCAGTGTTTGTTGCCAGTGATGACATATGGCACTGAAACGTGGTTGCTTACAATGGGCCTCATAAGAAGGCTCAAAGTCACCCAAAGGGCAATGGAGAGGGCTATGTTGGGAGTTTCTCTGCGTGATCGCATCAGAAATGAGACTATCCGCAGCAGAACTAAGGTAACCGATATAGCCCTCCGAATCGCTAAACTTAAGTGGCAGTGGGCGGGGCACATTGCACGTAGAACCGATGGCCGTTGGGGCGGAAAGGTTCTCGAGTGGCGACCACGTACCGGAAGGCGCGGTGTGGGTAAGGCCCCCCACAAGGTGGACTGATGACCTGGTAAAGGTCGCGGGAGTCCGCTGGATGCGGGTGGCGCAGGACCGGTCATTTTGGCACTCTTTTGGGGAGTCCAGCAGTGGACGTCTTTCGGCTGATAAGATGATGATGAAGTATTATAACTATTCTCTCGTCCTGTCGGGTGAATCCAGACGAATCCCGACCACCTGGCAATCCTATCCACGTGGATGAATAAGAGCGGTTACACACGGCGATTTTTTGCAGCGATACGGTATCGGAGCAGATGCATATCCGCGGCTAGCGTTGCGATATAATTTGCGCGTTCGTGAAACACGCGTTCGTATCGTTGTAAATGCCAAAAGTCGCCGTGTCTCCAACCCCTTGCCTGTGATTCTCGCTTATGTTTATCTCAATCTATCCTACTAATGTTATAAATGCGAAAGTTGGGATGTTTAGACGTTTGTTACTCAATCACGCTTTTTAAAAGGCTCAACGATTTGGATGAAATTTTACACGAAGATAGTTTATAGCCTGTATTAAAGAATAGGATAGTTTTTATTCCGGGTCCACGCCGACGAAGTCGCGGGCGGAAGCTAGTGATTAATATTCGTTCAACAGTGTGGCGTGATGTGAACACTGTTAGGTAGAATTACAAAAACAAATTTGGCGACTTTGGGTGTCATATTTTCTAGCGGTGGACATGGTGTCGTACGGAATTCAAACTCATATCAAAAAAATGTACGAGAAATGTACGAAATTGTACGCTAATTAAAAAAAAATCACTACAAAGCAACAATGTACAGTCGCGGAATGAAAAGGTTGACCAGTTTTCAAATAAATTTATTTACGCGTTGCAAGCACATGTTACCTTTTTAAACTGTGTAACAGACGAGTGTTGTATTGAAAATTATGTTTAAAGGTCGAAACGCACAGAAAGCGGTGGCCGCGCGGTGCGGTGCGGAGGCGGTACCGGTTGTAATGTTAGAGCTAATATGAAAAGGTCCGCACAGAATACCGCGCCGCGCCGCGTCCCGTCGCGGTATTCTGTGCGAACCCTTTCATATCAGCTCGAACATTACAACCGGTACCGCCTCCGCACCGCACCGCCACCGCTTTCAGTGCGTTTCGGCCTTTAAACAGACACACGGCGCGACATCTCCGTACAAACCGCTAGCGTGGTCAAACAGGCCATGTATGGATATATCGCGCCGCGCTACCGCGGCGCTGCGTCGCACCGTGTGTCTGACCAAGGCTTTACTGTTTGACAACAAAGCTCAAATTTCCTTAGACGAATGTTCCATGACTATTGATAGTTGAACTAAAACATTGTTATTCGTTTGATCTTGCCATTACGCTGTGTCAAGTTTAATAAATCTAATGATTCAATCCTATTCTTTTATAATGATTATGTGAGTAATAGTTCCTGTCAATGTCATCATTGCTATTTTTTGTATTAGTTTTTTTTAACTCGCCTTTCCAAAATTCAGAGGTCAATTCTCATAGTGGACGTATCCGTAGGCCATGTAGTGGAAATGACATTCATTATGACGGAATGTGTCTGACACTCGGTCGATAAAGCAGGTACTGATAACTTGATAAGATAACTTATATACTGAGCAAGCAAAAACAGATGTTAAGGTGGTCAACCTTTTCATTCCGTGACTGTACTTCCTAGCGGTGACAGATTGATAATTATTGTCTCGAAAGTACATTTAGTACATTTTTTTTTAATTAGCGTACGATTTCGTACATTTCTCGTACATTTTTTGGATATGAGTTTGAATTCCGTACGACACCATGTCACCGCTAGAAAGTATGACACGTTTTTGCTCCCATGCGACATGCAACACATGCTTTATAAATAGATAAATAGATCTCGAGGAATCTGTCCACTCGCTTACGTCTCGCTCTGCCTCTTTTTGACTATTGTAGCTGTAGCAGTCAGCGAGGCTCCGCCTCCGTATGAAAAAAAACAACGGCCAATTGCGAGTCGGAATCGCGCACGAAGGGGGGTTCCGTACCGTTATCTATAAAAACGGCAAAAATATCCGTTTTTTTTTTGTATTTGTTAAGCCTTGGCCAAACACACGGCGCGATATTTCCATACATGGCCTGTTTGACCACGCTAGCGGTTTGTAGGTTTGTCGCGCCGCGTGACCGCTGCGCTGCGTCGCGCCGTGTTTGGCCAAGCCTTTATAGCGGCAACAGAAATACATCATCTGTGAAAATTTCAACTGTCAACTATCACGGTTCATGAGATACCTGGTGACAGACGGACAGCTGGGTCTCAGTAATAGGGTCCCGTTTTACTATTTGAGTACGGAACCCTAAAAACTATCGGAACCATGGGATACAATAACCTATGTCTATTCCGAAGGTCCATTCAAATTACTGATGGTATTTTGGAAATCATATTAAAAAAATGAATAAAAAACGTTTACATTTGGTAGGTGGTTAGGTGTTACCTGCCATCCAGTGTGTTTGTAGGTATACTTGAAAAAGTGACAAACGTCTGCTAGACGTCGCCAACACGCCTCTCCGACCGAGCGACCTTGGTCCGCACCGACCGTGTAGTCGGTCGGGGTCGTGTTGGCGACCGTCTAGCAGACGTTTATAGCATTCTACCTCCATAGATCACGACCTTGACCATACTCAACTCAATATAGCAAAACACGGAAGGGTAGGTAGGAATAGGAAGTAATTAAATAACACATCTTAACCTGTCGTCTGTGTTTAGTCAGGATCCTGATCAGTGATCACATTTTACTGTCACCTTTCTGCATTTTTTTTGCGAACAATTTTATTTACTCTATACGGTGCAACCGAGGCTTTAACTCGCGTTTTTTTACCTACCACATACGAAATGTTAAACCTCGTACACTTTCCGGTGCATGCGACACTAAACTCAAAATACACCAATAATCAAATAATACCAGTATTGAAAAAACTTTAACGCATAACATAACGAATGAAACCCAAATTAACCATTCTCCATTTGCGTATTCCTCAATATGGGCCAATTCCAAATAGACTGAAGATCATAAAAACCGATACACAGAAGGCTCTTTTCCCAAAATACCCTAAATTTGAAATGCGGGAAAGTATCAGAACACCCGATTCACAAAACGGCCTGTTCCCTAAATACACTCTCTTTGTAACCGCGCCGCGTGAGAGGTATCGTTAGAGTCCCTTACGTTATCCCGAGTGTCATAGTCATAGGCTATATTTTAACTTTTTAGTCAGTTCAGCAGTCGTGTTTTTTATAGTGGATTCAATATTATCTGGCGTGATTCCACTTGAACGCAAACAATAGACGCGATAAACCAAATACTCCTAGAAGCCATACACATTTTAAAGGAGCCTGTTCGGCTTTACCTGTTTTGGTGCAGACCAACAAGTCTTGATACTTTTAAATATTATTAATAGAATAATTTAAAAACAGCTACGTTCAGATATGTCATTTTATTTATTTATTCTGTTTCTGAAATTATCTTCGGTACTTTCAGTGTCAGCGTCACTTCCAACATTTATTCTAAAGTTGGAACATGGTTGTTTTGCTGAGCTGTGTTAATTTTGCCAAACGAAAAGGTAACAGGAAAAGTATCAAGATCGTTTGAAGCACCGCCGGTCGCACGTGTTAAGCAAGTGTTTGCAAAAAATGGGCTCGCCGCGACTTAAGCCTATTGTTATTGCTAATGACGGTCTCACATAGAATCACGCCAGATAATATTGAATCCACTATAAATGTTTTGATTAGTTAACACTTCTGTATTCATGCATATTGTTGTGTTGACTTGTGAAGCCCATGTGGCCAACTTACAGAATAAACATTTGATTTAGATTTTGATTGAAATAATGTGACATGTAATATTTATATAATATTATGAATAAATGAGTATGAGTTAACACTTATCGTTGTGGATAACCCCCTGGCCACGACTTTGGTCTTTAGCGACCTGCGACCAGCGTTTTATCTGTTCATTGCGCGTGATCCCAACTAACCACAGTGCGTAGCGCTTCTCGACCGCGCAAATCGCGCAATGAACAGATAAAACGCTGGTCGCAGATCGCTTAAGACCAAAGTCGTGGCCAAGGCGTAAGGCATCCGTCACTCTCGCACTAGCATACTTGTCAGAACGTGACGGATGTCTTATCCACAGCGATAAGTGATAAAATGGCAACCATCTTACGCACGCAGTAATTGAATGCCCCGGGTTCCTTTAAAATCAGACAATTTAAAATAGCACAACAGGTTTTATTCTATTAAAACATGTCGATCGAGAATTAGGTGTATTTTTGGAACATACCGTTCTGTGAATAAATCATTATGGAAATAAGGTGTTCTGTGATTGAAATTTAGGGTATTTTGGGAAGAGATTCTGTGCATCGGTTTTTATGATCTTCAGTCCATTTGGATTTGGCCCATATTGAGCAAAGCGCAAATCAAGAACGGTTCAATTTGGTAAAAAGTTAATTTGGGTTTCATTCGTTCGTTATGCGTTTAGGTTTTTTAGGGTTCCGTAGCCAAATGGCAAAAAACGGAACCCTTATAGATTCGTCATGTCCGTCTGTCTGTCTGTCCGTCCGTATGTCACAGCCATTTTTTTCCGAAACCATAAGAGCTATACTGTTGAAACTTGGTATGTAGATGTATTTTGTGAACCGCATTAAGATTTTTACACAAAAATCGAAAAAAACATTAAGTTTTAGGGGTCCATACACAAAACTGAAACTCAAAAAATTTTTTTTCATCAAACCCATACGTGTGGGGTATCATTGGATAGGTCTTCAAAAATGATATAAGGTTTCTAAGATAATTTATTTCTAAACTGAATAGTTTGCGCGAGAGACACTTCCCAAAGTGGTAAAATGTGTCCCCCCCCCCCCCCTGTTACTTCTAAAATAAGAGAATGATAAAACTCAAAAAAATACATGATGTACATTACCATGCAAACTTCCACCGAAAATTGGTTTGAACGAGATCTGGTAAGTAGTTTTTTTTTAATACGTCATAAATCGTAAACTGCAATTTATTTAACGGAACCCTTCATGTGCGAGTCCGACTCGCACTTGGCCGCTTTTTCAATACTGGTATTATTTGATTATTGGTGTATTTTGAGTTTAGTGTCTCATGCACCGGGAAGCTCGAACCGCCCACGAAAAAAACGCAAGATCAGTTAAACACCCAATGTGCAATGTATTGGCCAATTTTTTTTTTGTGAAAACTGCCCCCTAATTTTTTCTGGGTACTTTTAAGTAAAAATAAACAGATTAAACTAAATTCCAACTTGATATCTAGGTTTCTGGGTCTTGTTCAAAATTATATAAACATATAATTTTGAGTTCAGCTTTTATAGAAACAATAGATATTGTTTATGATCTGTTTTTTTATTATTATAGGTAACAGGCTACCTACATGATGGGGAACTTGCATGGGACTTCAATTTCGAATAAATTGCACTCAATCGATGCGGATCTACGTAGAGATATCATACAAAAGAAAAAAAAACGATTGTATTAAGGCTTGTTCACGAAATAAAGTAACCACCAAAAGTTGGGCCTTCATAATTATATAGAAAGCTTTTGCTATGCCAATGCATGATATTTTGACACATGTATTGTCAAGTTGAAGATAAATTTTATAATATATGTCATTGACTAGATAAAATCAAGATGCCGAGGATAAATGAAAAAACTCGTAAATTAATTATAATATCCTACTGTACAGAAAAGGGTATTGCGATGCGACAACTCGCAAAACGGTATCAATTATCTAAAAATGGTGTACGAAAAGTAATAAAAATGTTTAGGGAATTTAATACTCTAGGTGATCTACCAGGTTGCGGTCGCAGAAAAGGCTGCGTGAAGCCAAAATTGGACACGGACATAGTAGCGTCTTTCCGTCGAAATCCATCGGCCTCTATTCGCGATGTAGCCAAAAAGTTAAAAACTTCGGTCGGGAACGTACAAAACGCCAAAAAGAGAAATAATTTACAGACCAGGAAGAAACAGAAAATGCCGAAAAGGACTGCTGCCCAGCTTGAAAGAGCGAAATCTCGTGCTAAAGATTTGGACAAGTTTTTAATTCAAAATAACGACCGATGCATTTTAATGGATGACGAAACATATGTAAAAAAAGACATGAAAACGTTACCGGGGTCCCAGTTTTACTCGTGTGCAGCTGGCGAGGACGTTCCACAAGAACATAAGAGCGTGGCTTTTGAAAAATTCGCCCGAAAAATCCTTGTACGGCAAGCTATTTGCTCATGCGGGCTTAAAAGTACGAGCTTTTTCACTATGGGTACAATAAACGGAGATGTCTACCCACAGGAGTGTATTAAAAAGCGAATTCTGCCCTTATATCGGAAACATACACGTCCTCCAATATTTTGGCCTGATTTAGCTTCTGCTCATTACGCTCAAGCCACCTTAGATTTGCTTGATAACAAGAATAGTAGTTATGTCGCGAAAAACATTAACCCACCAAATTGCCCAGAACTTCGCCCGATTGAAAGGTATTGGGCAAATATCAAACGATACCTGCTCAAGAAGGGGGCAGTGGCCGACAATGAAGCTGATTTCAAAAAAATATGGACCGCAGCCTCTCGTCAGTTCACAAAAAAATCAATAAATACGCTGATGGCAGGCATTCGAAAGAAAGTCAGACAGTTTGTCAACTCTTAGGGTTTTTACAAAAATTTGCATTGTACATTCTTTTTACAATGTTTAGTGATATAATTGACTGTTTTTTGTTTGAAGTGCTGTGAGAAAAACAAGATTTATTTACATTTTCTTATGGCTACTTTATTTCGTGAACAAGCCTTAGTTTTATCTCACGTTAAAAAGACGAAAAAAAAATATTTTTTCAATAAAATAACAACAGTTACACGGAATATTTGATTAGAAATTATATGTTGTCGAACAATCTCTCCCTTGATGCAGAGATCGATATTCGTATCGGCAAAGCGGCGACAATGTTCGGAAGAGGCTACGTACAAGAGTATGGTGTAACAGACATCTTACCATCAGAACCAAAATTATTGTTTACCAAACATGCGTTCTGAGCATATTCTTGTATGGAGCCGACACCTCGACGACTTATGCGAAACAAGAGCGACGACTTAACACTTTTCACATGCGCTGTCTACGTAATATCTTAGGCATTACGTGGGAGGACAAAGTGACAAATCAGAGGGTTCTTGACTGCTCTTCTCAAACAGAGACGCTTGCGGTGGCTGGGCCATGTGCACCGGATGGAACCTTCTCGAATACCTCGACGTACCTTGCTTAGTGCAGTAGCAAACGCCAAGAAAAACGTTGGGAGACCGATGTTGCGACCGAGCTTGCCGAAGATAGAGATGGATGGCGCAAACGCGTTGTGGACGGCAGAACGTTGTGCGATGGAACCTGGTTCGAGACACTGGCCAATAGAAGGTTGCGTAGACAACAAGCTGAAACTAGAGCCCCTGGCACGAATTTCGTCTGCCAGAAATGTGAAAGATCATGCCGGTCGCGTATTGGCCTCTACACTCTACAGTCACCAAAAACGATGTCTCCATGGCAATGTTTAAATCGTCTAGAATAGACGCAAAGGCCTGTGATGATGATGACAAGTAATATAGACTTAATCGCAAATTTTGTGGAGATGATTGCAAATTAATGACTTAAGGGCTGAAACGCACTGAAAGCAATTGCGGGGCGGCGCGGCGCGATGCGGAGGCGGTACCGGTTGTGATGTTCGAACTAATACGAAAGGGTCCGCACATAATACCGGGGCTGGACGCGGCGCGGCGCGGTATTCTGTGCGGACCTTTTCATATTAGCTCGAACATTACAACCGGTACCGCCTCCGCGCCGCTACCGCTTTCAGTGCGTTTCCAGCTTTACTCCATAGTAAACGCGCCGAGAATATAAGTTGTGACGTCATAGCATAAGCCCGTAATATAGAGCGTTTTCGTGGGTGCCGGCGCGTGCAGATTTAAAAGGCATATAACAGAAAAATAAATCATAAGAAAGTTTTAATATTACAGTTGATATTCCTATGGATCATACTTTTGATTTACGTAATAAAATAAAAAGATGCAAGTTCCCTATTGCTGCTTTTGAACATAAACGAATCAAATACAAATATTTTTTTGTTTGAAGCAGTAACGTCTGCTAACGAAACTTAACATATCTTGAAATAAAATATATGCAATAAAATTCGTAAGTAATGTCATTCTCTTAAACAAACTTAATAGAAAATCAAATTCGTAACAAATGTCAGTCTCTCTTCATAAAGTTGATTTTATTCAGTCGAGAAGCAAGAAATGGTGGGGTGGTGACGGTGGTGTGGTATTCGAATCAGGTGTTACATTGGGACTCAGGGTCGCCAACGTCCTCGTCTGATGGTAACGAGGCTTTTAGGTCGAATTCTCGTAGAAAATCCTCTATTTCTTTATCATGCAGACCAAAAACACAATTTATTTGTAGGTTACAATTAAAATAGGTACGGTCAGCCTCACAAGGGGCTTAACACCTATGTACCGTGTCGCATTAAACGTCATGTTAAATTGCCATATGAAGTCGTCAAACGAGTGAAAACGACAAGGTACTTCAGGTAGGTGTTCAGCAACTTATGAGGTTGAACACTTCTTCTTTAAAAAAAATTGCTTCCATCTAATTAAGATGGTTTCGCCAATGTCAAGTTTGCTTATAATATAAAGCGACGTTGTTCGGTAGTTTGGTCAGTCGTCAATAACGCAGCCAACCTACGCTCCGCTTCTTTTTATTTGGCGTTCTAGCCAACTGAAGAAGAAAGACGTCCACCGCTGACCGCACCCCGTGAATATCTTTGGCGTCATTCACGACTTCTAGGCGAACTTAAATAAAGCGCAAAATTTTAAAAGTGACCTTATTAACGTTTATGTACGGCGTATTGTGCACTGGGCGTTTAGCTTAAAGTTTTATTGCTAAAGTCTGGGCACTAACGCTAAAGCCTTGGTCAGACACACGGCGCGACGCAGCGCCGCGGTCGCGCCGCGTGATGCCGACGGGATGCCTGTTCAAACAGGGCGCGCGCGGATTGCGCCGGCCTCGCGCTCTCATCGCGCGCGCAAACGCGGCGCGATGCGGGCGTGATTCGCGCCCGGATACAGGATACCGGAAACATTATTTTTTCTATATCCATACCTAATCACAAAATAACTAATAATTATGCTACGCTCGCACTACGCACTGTGCGCTGCCTAACGTCCGACTGATGTGTGTGACCCAGCGCGGCGCAGCGTGCCGCCGCGTCCGCGCCGCGTGAACGCAAGGGGCCGCGCGGCGCGGGGCGCGACAGAAGCGGGGCGCGATGCCGGCGGGACGCAGTCTGTTTGACATCGCTAACCTGTTAACATGTGTCGCGGTCGCGCCGCGCCGTGTGTCTGACCAAGGCTTAAGTGTCACTTTGTACAATGTGCTGTACATTGGGCGGCACGACGCTAAATAAATAATCTAACTCCTCGATATAGGTAGATTTTTGTGAATGCAAAAGTAACTCTGTTTTGTACCTTTTCACACTAAACAGGAGCATTATTCATGTGAAATTTTATATAGGTACTCATTATCTCGAGGACACGATTCTTTTTGTTCTTAGGAACACCGCCTTCGCCTCACGCAGTCTCTGTATAATTCACGCCTAAGGTGCGGCGCAGGCGCAGCGCACGCACGATGCCGCTTCAAAACCTTTACTTAAGGCGCTGTATAAAGCTGCGCATCGAAAAACTGCCTTTTTCAAAACGATTAATAGAATACTTGTTCTATTGCTACAGGTCCAAATTTCCCGTATAATTGACGACTTACCTGCATTTGAACCCGACACCGTCAGTTTCGCCGGCAGGATCACTACCAACTAGGCAAAAGCGATCTTCAGACAAGTCAACCATTTAGAAGATAGTTTAACTCCCCTCCCCCATTTAGGGTCAATTCAGCCAAACAAGAGTAGAGTTTATTCCAAGATCATTCCATACAAGTTATACGTTTAACCTGCCTCAACTATACGTCCGCAGATGCATCCGCAGACGTCGGCAAATGCATCCGCAGACGAATCTCCACCAACCGACCACACGTCTGTTGATCGTTCAGTCTAATGGGGAACTTGCATGGGACTTCAATTTCGAATAAATTGCACTCAATCGATGCGTAGAGTTATCATACAAAAGAAAAAAAAGCGATTTTATTAGTTTTACCTAACGTTAAAATGACGAAAATTTATTTTTTATTTTTTCGATAAAATAACGTAACAGTTACATAGAATATTAAATTAGAAATGATATTTTGTATGACAAGTATAGACTTAAACGTAAATTTTGTGGAGATAATCGCAAATTAATGACTTACTCCATAGTAAAGGCTATGCTGTGACGTCATAGTATAGTATAGAGCGTTTTCGGGGGGTGCCGGCGCGCGCAGATTTCAAATGCATATAACATCAGAAAAATAAATCATAACAAAGTTTTAATGCTACAGTTGTTTTAATGCTGGATTATACTTTTGTTTTTCGTAATAAAATATTAAGATGCAAGTTCCCTATTCCTCGTAATCCTTTGATCCGTGCCACAAAAACCGACAGCAAACGGATCGGTGGCAGATGCGTCAGCGGACGTCAAATACCTACCACAGATGACCAAATTACCCCCTCTACACGATGCATCCGGAGATGACGTCCGCGGACGCATCTGCGGACGTGTAGTGGAGGCATAAGTTGTTATTCTAGTTTGGTCAAACCCACTCTTGGCATTTTCAATTTGGAAATGTCTTGGCCGCATATATATTTGGATATGTCTTGGTCACCAAATTTTTTCCAAATAAAAAGTCAAAAATGTAAAGAAATTTGTACTATGTGATATAAAACAAAAGGGTTTTTATTAAAAAAATACTTAAATTGATAGAAATTTCAACCCAACAATCAGGTGAACGTAATAATAATCAAGTAATATTTGATTATTATTGACCACGAATATGTGTTATATTCCCTATTACCACATGCAATTATGTCATTAAATGTCGAAACGCACAGACAGCGGTGGCGGCGCGGTGCGGTGCGGTGCGTTTCGACCTTTAAATTGTCACAGTTGCACAGAGTACCCAAGACCCAGCTCCCGATTTGTAAATTGAAAATTCATTCTAAATCACAAATATTAATATCATATTTAATTTTCAAGGTTTAGCTACTACCATAACCTAGTAGGTATTTTCATGTTGTTGCAGCTTGCAGATGTAATAATTCGCTTAAAACCCTAGGGTAGTCCACAGACAAATGGGTCAATTCAACAATTTCTTGTTGTTATTCTGCCCTGTTAGTGAAGTAGTTACTTTAAAAAAATGGTAACAACGTTGACTTCTAACAAAAATTAGGCTCAATATATCCACAAACCCCTCTATTTGGTGGATTAAACCCCATTCACATTTTAAAAAGTGACCTAGAAGACGTAACCGTTCGCGTTGCAACTAGCGACAAAAAAAATGAAATGGCCCAAATGCATCTTTTCCATTTATTATTGGTTATATAGGCATCGAATACTAGGAATATCAATTTCATTCATTATAAAGCGGTGTTGTTAAATAATTACATACCTATGTAGTTTCGAAATATTTATTCACCTTCTTCGTGAGATTACGTTTTGCGTATACATGTTCTGATGCCAAATTGTGTTTCTTGTCGTAGATATCAAAAGATGAAGTCGCAAAGATAGTGGCCGGTTTTGAAAACGAATCGCTCCTAACAAGTGGCGGCGTGACGATAGCTGGCACGCGGTACATCTACCTCAGTGGGTCAGACCGCATCATACGCGCAAAGCTCGGCAAGGTCGGCGTGCACTGCATGAAGACGCAGCAAGGTGAGCAAACATTTCCTTTTATTGTACACCATTATTACCGTAAAACTGTAGTCCACTACCCCAACTATGGTCCTAAAGTAAACTCATTCGTTTCTATCAATACCAATTTCGAATTAGTGATTTTATACGTTTTTATTTAAATGTGTGTTATTATTATATTGCCTTTCTTTAAGTTCATCCATGAAAATAGCCCCACCTGAGCTGCAAGTAATATGAGAATTCATTTGGACCATAGTTAGTTAACCTGGACCATAGTTGTGTAGTTTTAAGCCTTGGTCAGACACACGGCGCGACGCAGCGCCGCGTGATGCCGACGCGATGCCTGTTCAAACAACACGCCCTCATCGCGCGCGCGAACGCGGCGCGACCGCGGCGCGATGCGGGCGTGATTCGCGCCCGGATACTGGAAACATTAATTTTTCTATATCCATACCTAATCACAAAATAACTAATAATTATGCTACGCTCGCACTACGCACTGCGCGCTACCTAACGTCCGACTGATGTGTGTGACCCAGCGCGGCGCAGCGTGCCGCCGCGTCCGCGCGGCGCGGGGCGCGATGCCGGCGGGACGCAGTCTGTTTGACGTCGCTAACCTGTTAACATGTGTCGCGGTCGCGCCGCGCGACCGCGGCGCTGCGTCGCGCCGTGTGTCTGACCAAGGCTTTACGGTACTCATGTTTGGACTTGGAAGTTTTTTTTATTACGAACCGCCATCCAATGAGATTATCCTAAGGAGCGAGTCACAATTGTGATTGTGACTTAATTAACAATTTACCTATGATGTTCGTGTTTATCGGGCGATAGTCATAATAAATCAATCTGATTTTTTTGAC
The DNA here is from genome assembly GCA_963854355.1 of Epinotia brunnichana. NCBI lineage: Eukaryota > Metazoa > Arthropoda > Insecta > Lepidoptera > Tortricidae > Epinotia > Epinotia brunnichana. The sequence goes on along the minus strand of OY977939.1, from coordinate 13,625,900 downwards.
CTCAATGGTGAGCAACGTTAATATAATTTAATATACCTTTTAAATGATAAGGTCCAAAATTGTGTATACTGTTTATGAAATCATATAATGTTCTTCAGGTGATGTGTGTACAGTCACCGGCATCAATATATGATGAATCAAAGGCCGCAAAAATATCTGCCACGCTCTTACGGCTCTAGGAATAGAGTTGTCATCAGATATTTTTGCGGCCTTTTATCCACCATATATTTATGCCGGTGACTGTCCATCATACTCGATCGAATGTAGTAGCGGTCGCTCGACACACCGCTGTGTACTGCTTACGCCAATATTACGCCTAAAATCTTTGAAAATTACATAAAACCGAACGCTTTTAATTAACCTTTTCGACGCCAACGACGCATATATCCGCACCGCAGGTTCAACGCCAACGACTGATATATTCATCAAGGAGACCAGCGCGATATAACCTTCTTGCATTGACATAAGGTCAACAAACTCTGTACAAAATGTCTTGTTGACTTGTCATGTGGTTAACAACTTTTCCCTTTGACAGAGCGTTGAAAAGGTTAATAAATATAATAATTAATATTGGATTATCTGCAGACCCTTTCAGGCTCTAATATCGGTTTTGAACATTGTCTGTCCAGTAACAAAAAGTCCTCTATGGAGGCCGCTTTTTTGTATTATGACTACAGCCCCCCTATTCTGTAACTTGTTTTACGTCATACCTGGCCATAAAGTAGGAATTACCGCACGCTATGCGTGCGGACAACCCCACTTCCTGGCCAGATAGAGACGTAAAATTTTGTACTCACCACGGGCGGTAATAAAGAAAGCCTCAGAGCGCATATTTATCGCCCTTGCCTTCGGCTCGGGCGTCAAATACCTGCGATCTGAGACATTCTTTGTTTAACCGCCCTAGGTAAGTAATGTACTATTAAGCTCACCTCAACGCTCACCCACAATCATACCTTGACACCGCGATGCTTAGTAATTAAGCGTAGGTAGAGGTCTAGTTTCGTAACGGGTGACCGGCGGGGTGAGCCGCATTAACGCGTAGCTAATAACACCCCGGGATATTATTTGACTACTGACTTTCATTATCGTTTTCAATGCAGCATATGGTAACTGGCTGTGTAGGAATCTGATTTCTTTGACTTGTTTTTGATGTCAAAATTTTGTTTCAGCCGTCGTCATCTCTCTGTATGAAGAACCTATTCAACCCCAGCAAGCCGCATCTGTAGTTGAGAAGTTAGGAGACTATTTAATTACCTGTGGTTATTAGAGGTGAGTTTAGTTGTATAACATCATAATGAAGTCGTGCCAAGTTAATTATTTTCGATAATGGGGAATGGATGAAAATTTTAGAATTGCCTGATTTTTATTTTGGTGTTAGGAATAACCTTCATTAACACCAGAAAAAAATGCAAACTTTTCAGGTGCGTCAATTATTTTTGAAAAATATAAACAGTTTCCTCACTTACGTTTTGGGTTTAGGACGGCGAATGAGACATTTTCCTTGATTCATCTTATATTACAAAAAATATCTTAAAAATCCGTGGTAAACTGACACTGGCAATGATATTGACAGCTGCAGCAGCTATATTTGTCATTGCCAGGGTCAGATATTCAAAATATTTTTTGTAATATGAGACGGATCGAAGAAAATGTCTCATTCGCCGTCCTAACCCCAAAACGTAAGTGAAGAAACTGTATATATTTTTCAAAAATAATTGACGCCGCTGAAAAATCTGCAACTTTTTTCTGGTGCTAAGGAAGGTTATTTCTATCACCAAAAAAAAAATCAGGCATTTCTAAACTTTTCATCCATTCCCCATTCATAAGTCCTCATTTTCAAAGACTGGTTTTTGGATGATATGACTTCGGCTGTACTTGTATGTACCGTGTGTCTTCTTTTATATGCAAACCATTCATTATTGGTGTATTCTTTAGTGATGCGCAACTTTTAGTCCGTAAGCCCACTCCCAATACGCCTACGTCTCATGACAACACGATAACATGCGTGTCAGCAGGTCTGTGCCAAAATTTGACACCGTCTGCCAAGTACTTCCAGCCATTTCAGGACTGACAGACTTAGGTTTACTCTCTCTACGATTAAAGGGCTAAATGAATGACATGTCATGTACAATTTTGACTGGAAGTGAAGGATTTTTCAAACTTTTGGTTTGGACAATTTTAGGTGCGATAATCTTCTAATTCGTGCTCAGCAAAATTTTCTCGACCTGTTGTCATGCATTTTATCATGTTGTCATGAGACGTAGGCGTATTGGGGGTATTGGGCTCACGGATTTATTATGGTATTTTTTAAAACCGTATTTGTAAAATACTAGCTGCCCGCGCGGCTTGCGCGGCTTTGGGATAAAATATAGCCTATGTCTATCCAGAAACACCATTCTGTACTCGGGGGCAAGATTATTTGAAATCGGATTAGTGGTGTCGGACATTATCCCCCTACATACAATTTTACGACTCTAAAATCTCACCAAAGTTATAATATTAGCATAGATTAAATGTTAGTCCGACATCCGTCCGAAACCCCCCTGAGCTAACAAATCTATTTAAATTTAAATTGATGGCCAGTTTTACAGTATTCGGTAATTTATTGCCATCTTATTTTAGCCTGTGCAAGTATTTGACAGAAAACTTTTTTCCTCTTGCAGATCGAAGCGCGCCCGTGATCTAAGAATACTATAAGATTAATATTTTTTCCACAGGGAAATAAGTAACTGCATTTTGTATATTCTATAAAGTGATAAGGACCGTTCATTTGTTTTGATATTCGATAAATTATGGCGCCATCGTGTTGGATGCGTGTAGTAACTGACTGTGTACAGGTACAATTACTTTGCGGATTCTGTATCATTTTTTACACGCTCACCGCTTCCACAATGTAATTGTTACTGTAAAATGGTTTAAATTTGTATTTTAAAAATGTTTGCTTTTGACGACCACTGTAGCGAGGCGTACATTTCGCTTTAGCAATGAGGTCCCAATGGCATGATGTATAGAGATTTTTTTAGAGGTGTTTCTCTTCAAGCATCGTAGTAATAATTGAACCGATTTGACTCAAAAATATTATGTAACCAGGCTAATTACTGCTCGATCTATGAAGCCCAGATCGATGCTTGGTGAGAAATACAGAGTTTAAATACCACGTAATGAAATTACTGTAACAATATACAAAATATATATATAATTACAAATATGCATTCGTGTAAGGGCTTGTTACAAATTGAAAGACACTGTAACCCAAGTATTACGATTATAATTGAAAATCTCTAGTCCCACTGGAACCATCGTGAGAGTATTCGGTTAGTGAGGCGGAGGCCCGGCGCCGCTGCCCGCTCGAGGCCGCGGGGCCGATGCGCCCGCGATTCAGAAATTTATGCTATGCTTCCTTTTTTAATTATGCCGCATTTATAACTTTTGTAGTGAATAAATTTTGCAAATATTTGTTTTACTTAATCTAGCTGCAGAAACTAGAAGCGCTCAATTACCCTGTATCCTCCAACAAGGCTTGCAGTAAACGAAGGGTGCATATTGTTTAATATTTGATATTACTACTATAGCTTTGTACATTGTTTCTGATAAGCGATGGGAACTGTGTCTATCTAATAATAAATGATTTGTATTATAATACCATATGTTTCTTTTACCAGTCTGAAACCCGTATAGGAAAAATATAAAAACACAGAAATGCTAATGAACATAATTTATTTTTCTTTTGACAAAATCTACAATATTAAGAATTAAGTACATTCGAATACAAGGATTGGTATAAAATGTAAACTTGTAGCAATAACTTACGAGTTAACTGATGTTGGTTCTTTACACGCACGAGAATCATTCACAAGTTCTAAACCTACAAAATAGCGAAATTATCATGATCAATATTCATGATCCGTTTTTGTTAACAAGAACTATGGTAATTTGGATAACACAACCCAATTTCACTACAGTAATGAAAATCTGGGTAGTTATGTACTTAATGTTTCTATTTCTGATATATCTACATTTCTACAATCCTACGCTGGCTGTAAAAATAAGGATACAATACATTAACTTACAAATAAATTATGAGTTATTTTACAATATTAATTGATTATTAACGAGTGCTATACATGTGACATTTGTTTATAAACGTCACCTTTGCCTTTGTAGACCGGGAGATACTGACACAAATTTTTAAAGTATTTGTACCAGGTATGGCGACCCTTCAGGTGTCTAATTACGTAATGAAGAAAAGAAAAATGATGGTCATAGCGCTAGTACCGGCGGCCCAAACGCGAGGGCGTTAATCGAACGTGTCGTTTAGATTACGAAAGACAAACCCCGCCATACCAACGAGAACACATTAATAAAATAAAATAAACAATTCAACCATTTGAACCAGGCTCATTTTTGCACAGCTAACCATCGTCGAGTAGCCATTCACGAAAATCACCATGCCATACTTTTCCTACGGTTCCAAGTGGCCGCCATACGGCGGTATGAATTTCGTAATTTAAACGACACGTGTGTTCGATTAACTCCCTCGCGTTTGGGCCGCCGGTACCATCATTTTCCTTTTCTTCATTACGTTATTAGACCCGTGAAGGGTCGCCATACCTGGTATACATTTGTATTTACTTTAAAAAATTGTGTTAGTATCTCCCGGTCTATTAACCCTTCTTTGCATGATTTTTTATTTATTTTTGAAATAAATCACGATAATGTCAGTTGACCTCCACATTTCGGTAAAAATATAAAAAAAATATATGAGGTAAGTTTTACATGATATCTTTATTTTTTGATATGATGGAAATTTCCATCATTATGCAAACTGGTCAGAGCATATCACAAATACGTTCCATTTCAAGCTATACTGTTCTTGAAACATAAAAGTCTTAAAATAAATATGAATCTCCCGCAAAACTACCTTTAATTAACAGGACAATGTTATGATGGAAATTTCCATCACCATGCAAAGAAGGGTTAACCGAACTGTTCAGTACATAGCATTCTCAGCACGGCTATCACAAGACGGCCGCGACATACTCTCGAGCTCTCTCGCACAATCCGTCTCTTTCTAAGTGGTCTAATAAGAGAGAGACAGATAGTGCGAGAGAGCTCGAGAGTATGTCGCGGCCGTCTTGTGATAGCCGTGCTGAAGTCTATCCGAATTTCACAAGTTAAAAAAGTCAGGCTTTGTATATGTATATAATACGTGTAGGTACTTCATTAAGTCATCTATTTGTTTCTATTACAGACTAAGCTTAGCAAAATACTTTACTAAAATTTATTGCATCGATTGAACATGTTTTAATAGCTTGTGCAGGGGTTCAGTAAGTATTATTTATTTAACATTAACATTATCAATAACAATTTTCTCATTTCTTTTTTTATTGTATGGAATTTAACGGATTGCCAAATGTTCATCTGTACTGCAATGCGCATTCCTATTGGGAATTGTCGTCTTTCGTTGGTTAGTTATGGTTCTTCACGGATGTTCTAAAGAGTAGTGACGAGATTTCTTCCAAAAGCTTCTGAAGAATCCTTTGCGTTGTTTTTGGCCTGGATGGTCATCACCTGGTAACAAAAAAATGGGTTAATTATTTTATTTAAAATTTAATAAAAACTTTTTCTAAGATTTAGTAGTCTTGTGTATATTATATATTGTTCATGTCCGATATTAAATTGTAATTATAATTAGTCATATTTTTAAATATTATAAAAAGTCGGTATACAGAGGGACAATGTTATAATTTTAAACCAATCCCTATATTATCTATCTTTAGTTTTTACACACTAACAACAGCCGGATTACCACCTAGGCCTGCAAGTCCCCGGCCTTGGGGTCCAGGCTTACTACAACTCTCTTGGGCTCTAGGGGCCCCAAATGACTAGGAGCCCTGGCCTTTTAAGTCCGAGCCTGACACTAACGATAGAAAAGCTATCTCGGTTTTATCCGGAGTAGCCATATCCCTTAAGAGATTATTGGGTCATACAACCATCACTTTTAACGAAACTGGTGAGGGACGACTACTCTATTGAAATTATACTTATTTATTTCGTTGGAATATTGATAGTGATAACTAACTGTTTCCCCCACCCACGCGCGAGATATCACATCCTTTTAAACTGTGTAGATACGTGGAACTTACAAATATCCGAGGCAGTCATGAGTCATTTAGCAATAGATAGAAACTGTTAACAAATCAAACTCATTTCGTTTTCCTTTTAAAGTTGATGTCTTGCACGTTGTGATCATGAACTGTGTTCAGGGCAAGGAAATGCGAATGTCAAGTGTACGAGGGGCTGCCGCATCGTGCAGGTCGATACGAACCCGCCGTGACGCGGCGTTCCGTATGGCGAACCTACGGAGACAGGACCCGCCCCATCCTCTAACACGATTTAAATATATATTATGAAAAAGTGACTGAACACGAGGGTCTATTTTAGAAAGACGAGATTTTAAACTTGAAAGGACATATTTGAGGTCTCATTTATAGTGACCAAAAAGAGTGTTTGATTATTTTAAGTAGGTACAAGAGCGCTCGTAACGTTAGGCTAGAATACAGTTAGGCACGTTGCTAAGTCATTGCATGCAACGTTACTCGAAAACGTTAACTTTTATGTCTACAATACTTCTGCTAGTCCGCTCGGCTAAATCTAATTAGCTGTAGTTTTTTCTTGAGTCGTTCTACTAGATAGTGAATTGGAGTGAATTAATTTAAAGCTAATGGGACCGTGAAACATTTCTGTAATAATTCAATATAACCCGGCTAATACAATGTTTTGGATTGTGGGAGAACAACTTTGAAAATAGTCCTACCTAGTACCTAGGGACCTATAGGAGAACAACTTTGAAAATAGTCTGTAAATTGACGACATGTTAGTAGACAATTCATTAATGAGGGCGACGTAAACATTCGTCGATGAAACAAGAGTACGACGTTAGTAGGGCAGCCAAGAATAGAGCAGTAAAGTAGGTAGGTATTTTCCAGCGATCGTTCCACATGCCACGCGCGCTGCCAAAAATAGTCTGCGAGGTTTGCTGCCCGACATCTGACTCCGCGCCGTAGGGCTGCACAATTGACCGCGCGCGCGCGGGTAACGCGAAAAATGTTAATCATCCCTTTTGGTTAGTGGGAAAAATTAGAGATAGCGCGACAAGAATAGTAACGGCCAAGTAGTGCTAGTTCCTTCCATCGTCATCAATCCCACATCCTACTGCTGGGCACAGGCCTCCACTCCTAGAGGAGAGGAAATGTACCTAGCACTAAGGGCTGCAAAGTCATACATGAGAGTCAAAGTCAGAAATTCCAGTCGTATACATCTTCTTGGGTCTTGTTCTTAGATGACACTACATTATAATAAGCAATAGAGTTGTTATAATGAGGACTGTCACTACACGTACTCAAAAGTCGAAACATTTGATCACCGAGCGTGATAAAATTATTTTAAGTCCCTGGGCGACCGAGCTCAGCTCGGGTGAAAATACGGAGAAAACGAATTTTCCCAGACATGACCCCTAGCTAGATCGATTTCTCGCCCCCGTAAACCCCTACATTCCAAATTTCATCGAAATCGTTAGAGCCGTTTCCGAGAACGTGATTGCAAATACGAGTATATATATATATATACAAATATTGCTCGTTTATTAGTATAGGATAGGATTTGGTTAATTTCATTCGAATTTCTAACCAGTTTTCAGAGAACATAAAACAAAAAACCGGCCAAGTGCGAATTGGACTCGCGCACGAAGGGTTCCGTACCATTTTCTATAAAAGGCAAAAAAATCACGTTTGTTGTATGGGAGCCCCCCTTAAAAAATTAAAAAAAATTGTTTTTAGTATTTGTTGTTATAGCGGCAAAAGGAATACATAATCTGTGAAAATTTCAACTCTCTAGCTATCACGGTTCTTGAGATACAGCCTGGTGACAGACAGACGGACGGACGGAGGGACAGCGAAGTCTTAGTAATAGGGTCCCGTTTCACTCTTTGAGTACGGAACCCTTAAAATGAGACTCAAAAGTCAGATATCGCAAGCGGTGCTGAAAACGGTCCCTACTAATTAACAGCTAATTGTAGCGTCACAACGTGGAGCCCCGTGCTACCGTTAGATGGAATAAATAATAAGTATATTGGTGTAAACAGTGTAAAGTATTTGGTAGGTACATACTTTTTTTAAATCACTGATTTCAATTTGATCAAAAGTAGGTATAGCCAGTATCACTGCGTTTTTGAAATTGATACTAAACGAATTGCTGCATATCGTTTTAGTACAGAGTCGTTAGCGTATAGCTACAACTTTAAAGAGTGAGATTGACATCTATCTAAGCATACAACATGTTACAAGTAGGTACTTTTAGCTCCTGTCTATTTTAGCGCGCGCAGCGGAGGTCGCCAGATTCAAGTTCAACGGCTAGAGACACATGGTTGTATAAGTATTAGGTGTCTTCATGGCTATTTTAAGTTTTATGGTTGTGTAAATATTGTAGGTAGAAACCTATTAATTAGGCATTCGTAAGTAGGTACCAATGATCAGCCACATTAATTTAGGGCCTGCTTACACATTGATTAGTGCGAGTTGAGAGTCCATACAAAAGCTACTCGCACTTGCAGCAAATATATGAACTCGCACTAATTACAGTGTAAACAGCCCAGCCTATAAGGTGCAAGTGCAACCCTTTAATATCTATCTATTTACCTTCGATAATTTCCGGGGGACTGAACGGGCCTTGTACTAAGTAATATAATCCATACGGGTTATCAAACGCTTCGGTACAATCCGGTCTGGGTACGAGTATAGTTATAGCTTACGACTCTGATTGTGAGTGGCAGTCGTGACTTCAATTATTTTCTGGAAATTATTTCGCGTACATGAATTCCAACAAATGAAGAATACCTACTTCCTCACAAGTTATTACTTCCGTAAATATGAATCACTGGGTGAATCATCATCCACCTTTGTTTGCACATGTCATGATATTTATAATAAGGACATTTCGAGGCGATGCGCTATCTGCTAGTAACGCCTGTTTTCTTAAACTGCAATATAATAAATGTGAAAAAAAAAACAAAATTAGGACGTGAATACTATTTTGTATAGTAAGCATCTAATTGAGATTATATGGTTCGGACTCTTATGCAAACGGAATCCTACTGTTACTGCCATCCTGCCTACATGGGTAATAATCGGGTCAGGAATACAGTTGAGGAAACCAGCAGTATAGGGTTGGTGCGAAATGGGGGTAGGGGGAGGGGTGCAGGGGTCGTCGACTCTGCGGTGAAGGGCACCGCGGGGTCGGTGCGTTCGCTTTCGACGGCGCGGCGGCGGCGCGCCGTATTGATCGCAGCCTCCGCTCTCCGCACCCGGCCTGCTACATCTACGCTCGGGCCTCTAAATGTTTATGTCATTCCGAATTAACACCAGTTTACTGCGTGATACGAATGCAAGAAGCATACAAACTTCCAAGCACAGAGCAACATTCAATAGTGTTCTTGACAGTGGTCCAGATTATTGGCCCGAGACGTGTTTTCATTTCACTTAAGAAATGTCTAATCAATAACATTAGGTTTATGGTTTAAGTAACTAATATTTCATAGAATAACGAAACACGAAATGGGCGTCGGTGTTAGGCTACGGTTCCACCAGAGATAAGCTCTGCTATATTTTTTTATAAAAATCGACCAACGCAGTATAGCTTAGGCTGGAATGGGCATTAGATTTTTAGATTAAGACTGGCATCAACTCCGGCCAGCGACTAAGCAAATTTGAATTTACATCTCAGGAGGTGGGAGCCGTTTCCGTTTGCCACCTAATCCCAAGTTACTTAATACTACGCTAATGCATAGGACCGTAGGTGTAGACCTAGTTTTTGCGGAAGTGACTGCCATCTAACGTTTTAACCCAAAGGGAAAATTGGAGAACTAGACTGTTCTCCAATCCTTGGATAGATATTACTAGTAGATATAGGTTTTATAGGTATCCGTAGTCGAAGTATGATATAATCTTGAGTGAGTGATGTCTGGATCTATATACGCATGACCGAATTGTCTTCAACCTATATAAGTTCTACTGCTGGGTACCTACAGCTAGGCCTCTTCCCATAAATGAGAGGCAATCCGCCACGGTCCCCTCGCCGCCGGCTCAGTGCGAGTTAAAAATTTCACATACGTAGGTACAGTCAACGGCACCAATATGTATTATAGTTTCATAAATATGTATACTACAACCTTATTGTTTTAGAAATAAGGTCTGCTTACATATTTTTGAGACTTTGTGGTGTAGGTATATATATACATATTATTTGGTGCCCTTGACTGTACACTTATGTGACAAGTGTAGGTACAGTCAAGTGTACAGTCACACTGTCTGTGATCTCGTATAGAGAATTGTAAAACTGTTAAACTTCCCATACCAACAGATTTTAACGGACGTAACTTGAACGACGGTTTGAATCAACCGAGCCTGTAATTGAACGAGCGAGCGAAGCGAACGAAGTTCTCCGTTTTAGCTTGGGCCAAAACTCCGGATTTCCGGATGACCAGTTGTCCGGCTGTTCTCTTCTACAGGTCGAATTTCTCAACCGATTCAGCAGCTTCAATAATTATGTATATGTCGGCAACCGATCGTAAAATCCGCCAGATCACGAAATTCCTAGGCATTTCATGATTTGGCTAATGGTTGACCAGGCATATCATGATGTGCCTGATAAAAAATACGGCAGATCGATCAGAGCAACGCATTCGTCGATTTTCCTAGCTCTATACCGGGCACATCGTGAAAATCCGGCAGATCACGAAATTCCTAGGCATATCCTGAAACGCCGCCATTTCATGATTTGGCTAAATGACATCCGCCTAGTGTTATGGATTTTACGATCGGCCGCCGACATATAGGTACAGATTCTTTTGTCGATTCAGTTCTTCGAAATAAAAATAATATAAAAAAAGATAGCCACAGAGGCACTAGTTAGTGGATAAACATTCAGATTTTCGGTAGGTAAGGTAACCTGCCCAACTGGCCGCAGCGACCGCGGGCGCCGCGCCGGCGCTGCCGTATCCCGTGTCTTGTGCCTGCGTCCGACCGGTCATATCACTCGTTTACCTACATATCACGTGAGCAGGTGGGCATATGAAAAGCGCGTCAATACCTACAGCACTCACTCCTCGAGTATTAATTAAGAGTCCCCGGCAATCTCGGCCGAATTTCACATTCCCATACAAACGGAGTTTCGTTCTCATTTTAAAACTACGTGTTGGATTGTAACGAAACTTTGCATATACAATGACATGAGGTATATCTAGGTCTGTAATTAGTGTATATGGCTCTAGTTTATAAAACAAACGAAATACAGCAAAAACAAGTTTTGTATGCAAAACTTAGGTAAATTCGCTGTATTTTTTTTACTATGGTATCTGAAGCTACATAAACTAATAATTACAGACCTGGATATACCTCAACTTATTCTAAGTACAAAGTTTCAGAGCAAACTAGCTAGTAGATTTAAAATGAGAGCGTAACTACGTTTGTATGGACAAAATCTCTGAACAGTGTGTTGCCAGTAACCCCTAAAAATAGTTGTTTTACCCCAGATTCGGAACCGATGTTTTAGACTTTAGAGTAACTCTAAAGTGGGCAGAAAATTCATTTCTAGTTCTACAACTAGAAATGAGTTTTCTGGCAACGGCAACCGAGTGGTTTTATTTTCAATTTGAACCCTAATGGATACTTATTAAATAATGGGGAATTTTGCTCTTTTTTTTAAGCTCAGGTACCTATAATAGCTATATTTGACAACCCGATAACGATAAACTCAAACGGAGCAATGACCAGACATCGCCATTATTATCAAATATCGACTTGTTTACCGTATTAACGCTCGGGTATTCAATATCATGATATATATTACTTACTTAGTTGTGTTATTACAGCGCTGAATTATATTTAGCCTTCACCTCACGCATGGTACTGGCGTTGGGACGTTGACGTGATATCAAGTGGGTTACCCTTTACCCACACCCCACACTGGGTAAAGAATAGTGGATGGAATAGTCATTTAAGTTCGTTAATTATTTATTATTTCATTACTCGTTGACTTACGGCTGATCGATCGAGAGGAATTAGTTCGATCGAGTTCCGTATTCAGTCAGGCTTAGGAAGGGCTGGGAGTACCTTTATATATGTAGTATCTATTTACCACCTTTAATTACTTTCCGGTATACTCAGTCGCCATAGTGTTTAAGCTTAGCACTGGTTTTATAAACAAAAGACTGCACCGACTAGCACGGAGGGGAGTGTCACATGCATGCAGTTGCAGACCATGCAGTAGAACATGCGAGACTACTTTCTTGGAGTAACGGAACGGCCGGGCCGGACGGTTCTCCCGTGGCCGCGGCGTGTGCGACACACTTCCTTAGCCTGATATTTTTAATTAAGGCGCTGTCAACACCAAAAACGCGCACACTGTCTATTTGTATCGGAGTAAGCGAGAGCGAGTGTTACTTGAGCGGCCAGGTTTTAGACGAAAATAATGAATAAATATTGAAATAAAAAAAAGTGTGGATTATTTGTGAAATATGGCTCGTCAGCGGTTTAGGTATGAATATGTGGACTTCATGTTTTTAATTACAGACCCATACGTCAAAAAAATAAGGACATAGAACCGTTTAAGATGATTTTAAGACCAATCTTTGCAATTATTTTCTATCGAGCCGATTTCATCCAATTATGTTTCGAGTCCGTCTACGGTCTTGGAAATATGATGAATATTAACTTATATTTTTTTGATGTGCTAGAACAAATAAATTTTCTTATACAACTGCTTAAATAATATCAATTTCATCAAATTTGGTCTTGTCAGCCAGTCAATGCCAGTTAAAACGGGGCAGTAAGGGCAGCTACTAGATCCCTTGCCGCCACGCAAAAATAGCATTAGGATTTCATTCCTAACTTTTTAAGTGATGACCTGATGACAATCTACATTCACAGATTTTTGAAAAAAAGTACAGTCAGCGAGAAAATCATCACTTTTGACGAATTTATTTTTTAATGCCATTCGATCCCATTCCTATTAAGGATCAAAATACTCTACAGGACCGACTAAGGTTTGACTACTAGAACGCCCAGAAATCAAAGAAAACTTTTTCCATACAGTCAGTATGGGAATCCTAAAGGGAAATTTTAGGGAATATATATAAAATGTATTCCCTAAAATTATAAAAAACTTTATCAGTCAGCCATTTTTTTAGCTTATTAAGAAATGTCGCATCATTTTCAATATCTTTCAATTCGGAGGGTAATTTATTGTGGATACCCGGCCCTACTACAGACATTATTTTTGTTGATTTCATAAGTCGACAACATGTCGTGGCCAATGTGTTCTTATTCCTCTGAGCAAGACGCATGCTTTTTGAAGTGTATTTTGGAATTTGGTGTATATTACTTCTCACGTATTTTACTATGTAGAAGATGTATTGTGAGGTTAGTGTCATTACGTTGGCGTCTTTAAAAAGTTGCTTTGCAGGGGTGCCTGGCGGTGCGAGTGAAATAATCCGTATAGCTCGTTTTTGAAGTGTAAAAACTCGTTGCCATTCAGCTGCTGTACCCCAAAATTCTAGCCCATAGCACATCACCGAGTGAAAAAGTGAAAAGTAACTCGACCTAAGTTGGTGGTAGGTAGGGTAGAATACGCGCTAGTCTACTCAGAGCGAAGCAAGCCCCTGACAATTTACTACAGACGACTTCTATATGCGCGTCCCATTTCAGCGCTGCATCATTATAGCGTTATGTGATCCAATAGCTAAAACGGGCTGTATCTTACTAGATATACTTACTACCTACTTATAATAATAAGATAATACTTATTAAGAGGATTGTGAAGTGCCTATACGCGGCGCGAGTAGGTATTTAAAAAAATCTATCTGTTTCTCTCACCCGTATCGTGCGATAGAGAGAGTAGCAAGTCCTGGAGGCAATTGCCTACATTTCCTTGTAGAAATATTGTTTCGGGTGATAACGTTTTTACCCCCCTAAACCTTTATGAAATGAAATAATTTTGGTATTATTGGATTCAGTACACTTTAATTTATGTCCGTACGTTTTCCTTTTTCAGTAAATCAGTTAAGATTAATTAAAAAAAAAAACGATAGACAAAGTGTTTAAGTCAAAAATACCGATTTTTAGATGCTAATAACTTTTAACACAACCAATATTCCTTAGAAATCAAAACGTACAGACCTAGTTTTTCATTATATCTACAACATGTCCAAAAATTATAAAAATCGAACAATGTTTACGGGGTGAAAAACGTTATCGCTTTTTGTATGAAAAATACATAAGAACAAATCCAACGAGATAAGGTTTAGGTATAACTTACCGTGGGCCTAGGTTGATTTGTGTAAGATTGTCCCGTAATATTTATTTATTTATTTATTTACCTAAATTGTGCAAGTTTCATACATAATAGGTATATACATGTATATAAATAAATAGTTACACATAAAAACATCCAACTCATCGTGTCAGATCAAATTCCAGTTGGGTGAATTGCAAAAAAATTGTACATAGTTAAGAGCCTTAATCTAATCTACGCTTTAACTTTTTTCCATTGTGTAACGGCAATTACCCATACATTTTATACGGGCAACTTTCGTTACACAATGGAAAAAAGTTAAAGCATAGATTAGATTAAGGTCCTTAATTATGTACAATTTTTTTGCAATCCACCCAGTTCACTCATTAGTTTGCTATACAGCGTGGAAATCCAATACGAGCAAACCTTTAAATGGTGGTTAGTACGCAGGACCTAAGAAGCGTATTAAGATAATTTTTGTCTAAAATTACAACGAAAAAGTTAACCATACAAAATAATTCAGCCCGCAATGTAACGTTAAATGTTCAAGTTAAAGCCCCTGCTAGACGGTCGCCAACACGCCCCTCCAACCGGGCGACCTTGGTCCGCACCGACCGTGTAGACAGTTGTTTGGAGCTACATTTCATAGGTACTACAGCGGTCGGTGCCAACCAAGGTCGCTCGGTTGGAGGCGCGTGTTGGCAACCGTCTAGCAGGGGCTTAAGGCTCGTTTGACAGTTCGGTACTTGTCACCAGTCACTACCAAGAATCATTTGCGTTACATAGCTGCTCGGAATTAAAAAAAAATACATTATAGTCTTTCAATCACGTGTAACTTAAAAAGTCCCGATAATTAATGATTACGCTACTAAACCCTCTGTCTGGTTTAATTCTTTGCTCGTATCGGATTTCCACGCTGTATGACCCCTAACGCTTAATACGCCCAAACATCATTGAAGTGAGGTTGCGTTTGCATAAAAAAAAAGTTTCATGTTCGTGGCAGTTCCCGGTACTCTCAGGTAAAGATAATGTTCAGTGCTCAGGTAATACTTTATCTCGGCGATCGTAAAGTGTTTCTCGGCTTGTCAAGTGTGTAAGTCTTCGTTCGATACGGTGGGTGGCGAGGTTATGCTGCGTCAGTCAGCTAGATGCAAGATAATCCAGCGATGGGCTTCAAGGGCTGACTTAACTTATCCTATCTCATGGACACGTGACTCTATTCTATACCTACTTACATATTACAAGTGGCTCTGTGACCTGTACAACTTGCAAGACTCTTTTTTATTTAGAAACACTGAAACGACTAAAAATAATTAGGTATATAATTATTGAACCTGCTCACAAATTTTCACAAGATGCAAATGAGAAACGCGAGCTGTAGAGGACAGCCGTACATCCGGTCCGGACATACGAAAGAATTTGGCCCAAGCTGAAACAGAAAACTTCGTTCGTTTCGCTCGCTATCTCAATTATCTGGGCACATTATCTAGATTATCTAGCCTACTTAGTTACGTTGTCGTGAGCATTTGTGCAGTGTTTCCTCTGCCAGTGCAGTTCAGACTGAACGTTGCAGGTGAAAAAATCAGAGGGAAAAACAAAAGTTATGCGCGCTTCATTTGTTCGAGTTAGTCAGCGAACGGTTAACCGCAGCTAACTAACGACCAGTTGTTAGGCGCGAGGCGCTTTCGTCTGGTAATGAGTGCTAATATTAAGGGCGCCGACGCGGAACCGTCCCCGCCGCGTCGGGCCGACCTTCGGGTGCACCTGGTCTAGCACGGATAAGTGCACGCTGCATACCTATGGGCATAAGATTAACCTACAAGTCATTAGACTGCCTATATATACGCGAGCCGCGTGAACAGTCAATCCGACTGCGCACATGATAATCGTAGATTTATGGTACGGTCGGCGTCTTAGGTAATGTTTACACATTTGCTCCATATTTCTTTGTAGAAAGGTGAAAATGCCACCAAAACCACGCCCCCTTGACAGAGACACGCTTCCGCGCACGAGAAAAAGAGGAATGGCTTTTATGGACAAATTTCGATAAATACCCTTAGTGAAGTTTTATTGATATTTCATTGAGAGAGATTTTAGATGAGATTTGTGTCGTAAAATAATATGTATTGTTAGTGTGTAGGCTGAGTAAAAAAAGGAAAATAAAGACCCAACTTTGGTTTTTTTTCTATCGAGGAAATGTTAAGCAATCATTTATCGATTAAATTAGATAAACAATCATATAGTCAAGAATCATATATCTGAAAATCAGACCTTATTGTTTCTTGATCTAGTCAGAACGGCGTTTCAAAGGACGCAATAATTTCCAACGCACACCCAAGGCTATGGCTAATAATAAAATGTTAATTAGTTCAAGTATATACAAGTAAAAACCAGGGGAATAGTTGGATTGAATTACCTACATATTAAAGTTGCACAACTAGATACAGAGTGGGAAACTACAAGGAGTTCATATCATGTTTTAAATTTCCTAAAAATCATGTCAATGCAATACAATTTTGGATTTTTTTGTTTTAATTTAGTGACATTTAGTTTGTTAACCGTTTAGGTACTACCTAATTGGTTAAAATCTGCATTTTTTTAATGATTATTGTGTAAGATTATTAATAAACTCGATGACCTAGTTTGCAGTTATTGTCGACGCTGACACTGCAATACGCAACGTAAATTAAATATGTTGAATGATAATTAGTTATTTATGCCTTTGATGTGTATGATTTTAATTTGTATAATTGCTTTTCAATTAGTATGTATCTCTTTGCCTGAGATAAAGGATAATCCTAGTTCAGGCGCATTTAATAAATTTCCCTAACATGTAACAGTTTTAAGCACAATGTAACATTAGCAATAAGGTTTTTTCAATAAATTATTCATATTCTTATTCTTAATATTATATTGTAGAATACCATTTGACATGTTAAAGTGCCCTTGTGTTGTGGCTTATTTGCAGAATAAAGAATTATTTAGATTTTTTTGATTTTGATCGTGCCAAAGAAAATGAAATAATAATTATAGGTGAGGTGCGGGATCATCATGCACGCCAAGTTGCGTGGAAAAAGCGCAAGCCACTCGCCAAATCTTTCTACGGTCCGCCGCCATTACAGAATGAATTATTAATCATAGGCAAACTTAGTTCACTGACCCCCTTCAGCTATAAATGAGTGGCATATCACTGACGTACTCTAGGCAGACTGCAATTAAAATTGTGGTCTAAAATAATCACCTAAACCTGAAAATAATTTGGCACCGGTAAGTAATTAAAATGGAATTTGTACTAATTGAGACTCGTTAATGCTAAAATTAAATACCTAAGTATATGAAGGAAGGAATTTAGCGTAACGATAACGATCCTTCAACTTAGTACAGTAATACGACATTAAGGCGATGTAGGCTCGTTGGTCTTCTCTCCCTCTCTCTGAGCATAATCGTGAGCGAGATGGAAGTGCGTGTTCGGATATCATGTTTTTAGGGTTCCGTACTCAAAGAGTAAAACGGGACCCTATTACTAAGACTCCGCTGTCCGTCCGTCCGTCTCTCCGTCTGTCTCTCACCAGGCTGTATCTCACTGATACCGTGATAGTTCCAGTTGAAATTTTCACAGATGATGTATTGTGTTTTTAGTGTTTGTTGCCGCTATAAAAACAAACACTAAAAACACAGAATAAAATAGTTTTTTATAGATAATGGTACGGAACCCTTCGTGCGCGAGTCGGACTCGCACTTGGCCGGTTTTTATTTTTTATTTTTTGTGCGTTTAAATAAATAAAAAAGTAATAGCTGAATTCCCTCAAATATGATATTGCCGATTTTGAGAACCAATTTTAATATGTTTAGCTGTTGTGCATAATTTGTTAGGATTTTTTTAAGTGTATTTTAGACATATGTTGGTGATTTTTTTCTATCAAGCGTAAGTCAAAAACTCAGGATTCGAATAGCTGTTGTCCCTCGAGAAAGGCCTCAAGACTTATTCTGTGCTCAAGATTGCTAATTAAATTTAGGGCAGCCGTATCCAAACAAGAGCTACGATTTTTTAAAAATCCGTTTTCGGAGCTCACGTCGCCTTAAGTAAGTACGAGGAAAAGAAGAAAGCGACTGATTAATATTTCACGACATTCGTTAGTTCTTCTCTTTAGGTCTTTCGCTTAAAATGTAATAATTGCTTGATAATATACCTATAGGTAGGTCAATTTCGTATTTTAATTGAATTGATTTACCTACTTGAGTACCTAACCTACCTACAAACAACAAAAAAACTCTGTAGAGAACAAATGACTATAGGTGGGGTATACCCAGGCATAGGTGATGTAAATAGTATCATCATCACAGTAGAGAGACAGACGTAATTCGTTTTACAATCCTTCCCTTGCTCGTGATTCCTCATCATGCCATCGCACCAGCGGCTCCGGCGCGGCGCAGCGACAGCATCGATTATTTATAAAACTTTTCTCCATTCACGACTTCTAACAAATACTGATAAAAACTAATATTTATTGAGTGAATAGATAAATATTTTGATTGATTAGACAGATGACAGTAATAATGACTAATTGACAGATGTAAAGTCCAATACAGGCATAAGTAGCTCAACAACAAATATTCGAGCAAATAAAACATATATGCATTATGCATAGGTACCTACCGATACCGTTTCGACTTTAACCACATGTCACTGGACATGGGATTTATACTGGAACTGTTCCAATTGATGTTAGTTTATAACTACTTCCCATACCCATGTTTATACATGCCCGCCCGTGTTTCGAAGCCAAATTTTCGAATAATTATGAAATCATAACGGAAACTAAGTCAGAAATACATCAGCGATAATATTCCCGGTTGTGCCCGGGGTCCGCTTTGACACCTAATCCAAAGTTTTGGCTTTAGCACTATTTTTACGGATTAGACAGGTTTCCTCACGATGTTATCCTTCACCGAAGTTATTAGATTCAAGTAAAAGAGAAATATTAAATTATTAAAATAATTTATTCCAGAACAAGTCCATAATTAGCAATACATCAATAAAATAACGAATAAATTAGATTAAATGACACGAAATTACATAAATAATAAAATGTATTAAAATAAAAAACGAAATATGTTATAGAGTTTAAAATTAAGAAATTCTATAGAAGACTCTTTTTGTGAGCAGTTTTTTGTGAAAACAAAAATCATTCAATTTGGCGGTTAAAAACGGTCTCTCAGGAAGATAAAATTAAACATTACACATCAATAAAATAACGAATAAATTAGATTAAATGACACGAAATTACATAAATAATAAAATGTATTAAAATAAAAAACGAAATATGTTATAGAGTTTAAAATTAAGAAATTCTATAGAAGACTCTTTTTGTGAGCAGTTTTTTGTGAAAACAAAAATCATTCAATTTGGCGGTTAAAAACGGTCTCTCAGGAAGATAAAATTAAACATTACTTCTTTAGTGAAGGCAGTGTGTGATGTTGATGTCGGTGGCACATGCGCGCGGGAGATCGGCAGACCGGCAAAATGGGCGGTTCAAAAAAAAAGTGTACCTACTAAACTTATTTTTTTCAGAAATCTTTTTTTTTGTTTTTCTTACTCAGAATCTCTAATAATATCGATCCTCATATTACAAGAAAAAACTTACATAGTAAAATCTGGGACACTTTTTTCTTATATGAGGATCGATAGTACTTATCAACGATTCTGCGTAAGAGAAACAAAAAACGATTTCTGAAAAAATAAAGTTTAGCACTTTTTGGAACACGCCCAAATAGCAAGCAAAAAAGTGCGTCAGCACCGTCGAGGCGGTACCGTACGGCACCCGGCCGCTTTAACCTCATTTTGGAAAGCGTGGAATCTTGTTTTGGCCTATCGAATTCATTCAGCTCTTAGGTAATTTGTTTAAATTAGAAATTAGTCTGCTTCGGTACGTCTCCATTTATTAACTGGAATTGTAAAATGCATTAGAAATGGTGCCTTTCTTTCCAAGCTGCTAGAAAATTGTAAGTGCAAGCCTATTATCGGAATTAGCAATGATTAATCGCAAAATAAAATAAAAGTAGTCATAAAACAGTTTTCACCTGTGCTCACAAACACTCATGCTCGAAAAGTGTGTCATATTATGCTTAGCAAGCGGGACTAAAGTAGTATATTTAGCCCCTAGGGAAAATATGTATACATATTTATAATTTTAAAACATTTTAATTTGATTAATCAAAACACTTCACCGTATTAAATCCACCACTCACAACCCTTTAAAAAAAACATTTGTATTTGCTATCGACCAATCAGGAAACAGAATTAATTTCAAACATCAGGCGTTTTTTATTCACAGACAGCGGCTCGGTGCGGTGCGGCGGTACCGGTTGTAATGTTCCAGCTAATATGAAAAGGTCCGCACAAAATACCGCGCCGCGGTATTCTGTGCGGACCCTTTCGCATTAGTTCGAACATTACCACTGGTACCGCCTCCGCACCGCGCCGCGCCGCACCGCCACCGCTTTCAGTGCGTTTCAGCCTTAACGTGCCTTAACTCACAGTCATACCGTTTGGACGCGCCTATAAACGGTCAGAGGCGTTTTTATTCCTTGGTGTCAATATTTTGTATCTGTCAGACTATCTGTGTCAAAGCAGTTTATTCAAAAAAACATGCCGGCAAATTGGACGATCTTTTCACCGTGGAATTTATTATTGATTGTGGATAAATAATCTTTGTTTTTTTTACTATTTTCTCGTGTTATAACTCTGGTCTAAAAGCCATATTACCACTTGAACAATTTCCCCTCACGGTAATATGGCTTTTTAGACCCTTGTCTACTATTACTTTATCGCGGCCAGTATAAGGATAACGCACAGGAAACAGAAAAAGTGGTTGCTAAGTAGCTTGTAGCCGAGCAGCTACTGATAAAATAAAAGCGAGCCAGAACATCAATTAACGAATGCCACCACACTTGGCTCATCCTCGGCGCATACCCCGATAAGTGCGTTAGTAATGGACTTGACTAGTCACAAACCAATTAACAAGTCGTTTCCCCGCCGAGCTGGTGAGTGGCCTCGCGTCCAGAGCGACTCTGGTGACGTCAGGTCAGGGCGATAACTAGCCAAGCGCCAGTGCCGTGGAAAATAATCTTGAACTCATTGAAGGTCGGCCAACAATATCATTTGTAGAAGATATATTTAGCCCATTCCCATCGGCTTGCCTAAAATTTCTTCTTAGGTAAGCCTATAGTTATATATTCTAAACTCTTTCATAGCTTTTTCGTTCCGGGTTACCTATCGGGAATTTTCACGCGCCGTCACTGCTACCTAAAATAGGCTAAAACTACATCATATGAAGCGTTCATAGCCCGGCGGCGCCTGCGTATCGGAAACGATAACGCAGGTCAAGCAAAGACGGCAGGGGTCAGTCTTTGGATGGGTGACCGCCTGTTTGAGTGGTTACTATAAATGAGCGCTTCCGTGCTTTGGAAGGCACGCTAAGCAGTTGATCCCGGTTGCTGTCTATGACAGTAGTCGTTAAGCCGAGTTAGAGGCCTTCGGGCGGCTTAAGAACCTCTAACAGTCGAGTTGCCCACTCACTTGACAAAGGGGGGATAACTGTCACTCGCGTCCGCAGGAGCTACCTACCACAACCCTGCACGTGTCCCCTGGGTGGTACTAAAGAGTGACAAACTCAAAGGCCAAAATAATAATTGCCATACGATTAAATACTACATCATAGATGATCGTGTGTGAGCCAGAATGCAATGCGAATGATTGTGGCTTATATGCACAAGATGAGAAATGATGATTAATAAAGAGACAGTTTTAATACACAAATTAAAACAGTTGTTACTTTCGAAAACTACTACTCTTTAAAGGAATATTTAGAAGATAAGTTTGTTGATAGAATTAAGTATAGTTAACTTTAATTTCCAAGAGCAAATGCGTTGATTATTAATTTATTACAGATAAAACAAATACATACAGTGGAACATATAACCTCCTCCTTTTTTGAAGTCGGTTAAAAATGTTGGCAATACAATAATAACGTAAAAAGTTGGGTCCGATCTTAGGACCTTATTCCTGCTACAAATTATCTTTGATGTAATAAAACATAGGTAATCATAATCAACAATCATCATGATCGGTGTTTCGTTGGCGGTTTATTGCAGGTACCTACATAATTAAATGATTAGCCATGTCGTAATTATGCTATATCCATTACCTCCATTATTATTACAAAAGTCGCTCGTCGCTAATTATATACACCACAAATGTCGTTTTATCTTTTACGTCCTATTGATATGTCACATAAAGTGTCATGTTGACATTGTACGGACTTTCTATTATCAGTTGCGATGCTTTGTAGCGGCGAATAATAATAATTATTGTTATGTGTAGAGCACGACGCGGCTATGTGAGTCGTTATGTAAACTGTATCGTTACGCGAGTTCATTGTTTAGCGTTAGGCAGCGTATCGTTATGACGGGTATTATAACCACGTGGACTGCATTTAAACACCGTCTTGGGCTGTGAAAACAACGGATCGAAAACTGTCCATTTCGCGAGTTGAAGCGACTGCTTTGACTTTGTGGTCCTGTCGGGAAGATGGCGTCAATCAATAGCCTCCTCTGTGCTGGGATTCGCTGGGTTCGGGCTACGGGAGGGGCGCAAATGTGGATAAATGTTATTACGTTAAGACCTAGCGAAGATTTACTGCAACAAACTTCTCTCACTTATCTCCACTTATAATAAATCTCTAAATTAAAAAAAGAATCAGCCAGTTTGAAACTAAGCTTTGCGCGGTTCGAATGTTCTCAGCATCCCATGAACGGAAAAATATGAAACATTTTATATAGGTACATTATTATTCTAGCTGCAACTTAGGATAGTTTTTATCCGACTGCGACAGTTAATTAATTTTCCGAAATATACGACTTCATATAATTTTTCATTTATTTTTATTGAAATCAAACGCTGCTCCAACTGTCAGCTATAAGAACCGTCAAATTTTCGTCAAAATGGCGGAATTGCTTTGCCTTTCACTTATTAATAATTTAAATCCCGTCTACGATAGACCTTTACGAGACAAATGCTAAAATATAAACCATAAAAAATATTCGATTCTGATATGAGAACTTATATGCGCAAATGTCGTTTTATGTCGTAATTTCAATAAATGAAATCAACAAATTTGAACAATATAATTAACACGAATTTGTTTTTTTTGAATGACAATGGCACGCGCTCGGCGCATTCAGCCAAAGTACCTGCGGCGCTACCACGAAAACCGATAATCAATGTTCATATATTTGCATCCCTGTCACTCGAGTATGGTTAGTGCGATAGAGATAGAGATACCCGAATATTTTCGAATTCTGAAGTTCGTGGTTATAGCTCAGGAATCGAAAATATGGTAAATAATCATAATGTATTTTCTCGAAAAAGAATTTAAAATAAATATAGTCAAATGGAGAAAAAAACAAAGAAAGAGGTTATATAGGTAATGATTAAGTTATAAGAGTCCAAAGTTTTAAGAGGGGGTATGTTCTGTCCCTTTTCCGCAAAACGCACCTTCATATGAAACGATTGTTTTTTACTATGACGCTCGAGTATATTGACGTCACAGTCCCTCATCGTTTTCTCACTCTAACAAGCGACATTAAAACTGATGTAGCTTCATAATTTTTTGAGATATTTGAATGGGAGTTTCATTCTCTTCTATCTATTTATCTCCACTTATAATAAATCTCTAAATTAAAAAAAGAATCAGCCAGTTTGAAACTAAGCTTTGCGCGGTTCGAATGTTCTCAGCATCCCATGAACGGAAAAATATGAAACATTTTATATAGGTACATTATTATTCTAGCTGCAACTTAGGATAGTTTTTATCCGACTGCGACAGTTAATTAATTTTCCGAAATATACGACTTCATTTAATTTTTCATTTATTTTTATTGAAATCAAACGCTGCTCCAACTGTCAGCTATAAGAACCGTCAAATTTTCGTCAAAATGGCGGAATTGCTTTGCCTTTCACTTATTTAATAATTTAAATCCCGTCTACGATAGACTTTTACGAGACAAATGCTAAAATATAAACCATAAAAAAATATTCGATTCTGATATGAGAACTTATATGCGCAAATGTCGTTTTATGTCGTAATTTCAATAAATGAAATCAACAAATTTGAACAATATAATTAACACGAATTTGTTTTTTTTGAATGACAATGGCACGCGCTCGGCGCATTCAGCCAAAGTACCTGCGGCGCTACCACGAAAACCGATACTCAATGTTCATATATTTGCATCCCTGTCACTCGAGTATGGTTAGTGCGATAGAGATAGAGATACCCGAATATTTTCGAATTCCGAAGTTCGTGGTTATAGCTCAGGAATCGAAAATATGGTAAATAATCATAATGTATTTTCTCGAAAAAGAATTTAAAATAAATATAGTCAAATGGAGAAAAAAACAAAGCAAGAGGTTATATAGGTAATGATTAAGTTATAAGAGTCCAAAGTTTTAAGAGGGGGTATGTTCTGTCTCTTTTCCGCAAAACGCACCTTCATATGAAACGATTGTTTTTTACTATGACGCTCGAGTATATTGACGTCACAGTCCCTCATCGTTTTCTCACTCTAACAAGCGACATTAAAACGGATGTAGCTTCATAATTTTTTTGAGATATTTGAATGGGAGTTTCATTATCTTCTATCTATTTATCTCCACTTATAATAAATCTCTAAATTAAAAAAAGAATCAGCCAGTTTGAAACTAAGCTTTGCGCGGTTCGAATGTTCTCAGCATCCCATGAACGGAAAAATATGAAACATTTTATATAGGTACATTATTATTCTAGCTGCAACTTAGGATAGTTTTTATCCAAATGCGACAGTTAATTAATTTTCCGAAATATACGACTTCATTTAATTTTTCATTTATTTTTATTGAAATCAAACGCTGCTCCAACTGTCAGCTATAAGAACCGTCAAATTTTCGTCAAAATGGCGGAATTGCTTTGCCTTTCACTTATTAATAATTTAAATCCCGTCTACGATAGACCTTTACGAGACAAATGCTAAAATATAAACCATAAAAAAATATTCGATTCTGATATGAGAACTTATATGCGCAAATGTCGTTTTATGTCGTAATTTCAATAAATGAAATCAACAAATTTGAACAATATAATTAACACGAATTTGTTTTTTTTGAATGACAATGGCACGCGCTCGGCGCATTCAGCCAAAGTACCTGCGGCGCTACCACGAAAACCGATACTAAATGTTCATATATTTGCATCCCTGTCACTCGAGTATGGTTAGTGCGATAGAGATAGAGATACCCGAATATTTTCGAATTCCGAAGTTCGTGGTTATAGCTCAGGAATCGAAAATATGGTAAATAATCATAATGTATTTTCTCGAAAAAGAATTTAAAATAAATATAGTCAAATGGAGAAAAAAACAAAGCAAGAGGTTATATAGGTAATGATTAAGTTATAAGAGTCCAAAGTTTTAAGAGGGGGTATGTTCTGTCTCTTTTCCGCAAAACGCACCTTCATATGAAACGATTGTTTTTTACTATGACGCTCGAGTATATTGACGTCACAGTCCCTCATCGTTTTCTCACTCTAACAAGCGACATTAAAACGGATGTAGCTTCATAATTTTTTTGAGATATTTGAATGGGAGTTTCATTATCTTCTATCTATTTATCTCCACTTATAATAAATCTCTAAATTAAAAAAAGAATCAGCCAGTTTGAAACTAAGCTTTGCGCGGTTCGAATGTTCTCAGCATCCCATGAACGGAAAAATATGAAACATTTTATATAGGTACATTATTATTCTAGCTGCAACTTAGGATAGTTTTTATCCAAATGCGACAGTTAATTAATTTTCCGAAATATACGACTTCATTTAATTTTTCATTTATTTTTATTGAAATCAAACGCTGCTCCAACTGTCAGCTATAAGAACCGTCAAATTTTCGTCAAAATGGCGGAATTGCTTTGCCTTTCACTTATTAATAATTTAAATCCCGTCTACGATAGACCTTTACGAGACAAATGCTAAAATATAAACCATAAAAAAATATTCGATTCTGATATGAGAACTTATATGCGCAAATGTCGTTTTATGTCGTAATTTCAATAAATGAAATCAACAAATTTGAACAATATAATTAACACGAATTTGTTTTTTTTGAATGACAATGGCACGCGCTCGGCGCATTCAGCCAACGTACCTGCGGCGCTACCACGAAAACCGATACTCAATGTTCATATATTTGCATCCCTGTCACTCGAGTATGGTTAGTGCGATAGAGATAGAGATACCCGAATATTTTCAAATTCCGAAGTTCGTGGTTATAGCTCAGGAATCGAAAATATGGTAAATAATCATAAAGAATTTAAAATAAATATAGTCAAATGGAGAAAAAAACAAAGCAAGAGGTTATATAGGTAATGATTAAGTTATAAGAGTCCAAAGTTTTAAGAGGGGGTATGTTCTGTCCCTTTTCCGCAAAACGCACCTTCATATGAAACGATTGTTTTTTACTATGACGCTCGAGTATATTGACGTCACAGTCCCTCATCGTTTTCTCACTCTAACAAGCGACATTAAAACGGATGTAGCTTCATAATTTTTTGAGATATTTGAATGGGAGTTTCATTATCTTCTATTTATTTATACATAATAAATGCCTATGTCCTGACTGACTTATTCACTCAATCACTCACTCACTCACTCATCAACGCACAGCCGAAACTACTAATCTTAGAGAGTTGATTTTTGCACAGTATGTTGTTTTTATAACGTGGGCTAGGGATAAAAAGGGGTTTTTGAAAATTCTACCCCTAAGGGGTGCAAATTTTGTATGGGAGAACCTTTTTTTTTTGAGCTATAGACTTAAACTTTGTAGAAAAATTAGTTATTAGAAAACAAATGAAACACTTTCAGCGTTTTGGAAAATTCCACCCCTACGGGGGTAAAATAGGGGTGCAAGGTTTGTATGGGGGAACATTTTTTTTTTAAATAGAGACTTAAAACTTTGTAGAAAGATCAGTCATTAGAATACAAATAAAGAACTTTCAGGGTTTTAGAAAATTCTACCCCTAAAGGGGTAAAATAGAGTGCAAAGTTTGTATGGGAAAAACTACTTTTTTTTAAATAGAGACTTAAAACTTTGTAGAGAAATTATTCATTAGAATACAAATAAAGTACCTAGATTCAGTGTTTTAAAAAATTCTACCCCTAAGGGGGTAAAATAGGGGTGCAAATTTTGTATGGGGGAAACAATATTTTTTTTAAATAGAGACTTAAAACTTTGTAGAAAGATTAGTCATCAGAATACAAATTAAGTACTTTCAGCGTTTTAGAAAATTCTACCCATAAAAATAGGGGGCTAAAATAAGGGTGCAAAGTTTGTATGTGGGAAACTATTTTTTTTAGCTAGAGTCCTACAACTTTGTAGAAAGATTATTTAAATACAAAGAAAGTACTTTCAGCGTTTTGGAAAATTTCACCCCTAAGGGGGTAAAATAGGGTGCAAAGTTTGTATGGGAAAAACATATTTTTTTTTAATAGAGACTTAAAATTTTGACGAAAAATTATTTATTAGAACATGAAAAATACTACATTCGGCGTTTTACAAAAATCATTCCCTAAGGGGGTTAAAAAAGGGTGCAAGGTTTGTATGGGGAACACTTTTTCTGAGCTAGACACTTAAAACTTTGTAGAAAGATTACTTATAAAAATACAAAAAAAAGACTTTCAGCGTTTTGAAAAAATCTATCCCTAAGGGGGATAAAAAGGGGTGCAAAGTTTTTATCAGGGAAAGTTTATGTTTTTGAGTTAGAGACTTGAAACTTTGTAGAAAGATTACTTATTAAAATACAAAAAAGAACACAAATCGTTTTAGAAAATTCCACCCCTAATAGGGTTAAAAAGGAGAGCAAGCTTTGCATGGGCAACACTTTTTTTTGAGTTAGACGTAAAACTTTGCAAAAAGATTACTTATTAGAATACTAAAAAAGAACTTTCAGCGTTTTAGAAAACTCCATCCCTAAGGGGATCCTTAAGATCCTTAAGAAGGGTAGCCAGTGTTGTGTGGGAAAAACTTTTTTTTTTACTAGACTTAAAACTATTCAAAATGTTACTTATTAAAATTAATATTAAGTACTTTCATTGTTTTAGAAAATTCCACCCCTAAGGGGGTTAAGAAAGCTTTGTATGGGCAACACTTTTTTTGAGCTAGAGACTTAAAAGTTTACGAAAAAAGTTCTTTTAGCGATTAGAAAAATTCAACCTCTAAGGGGGTTCAAATTTTAAATGGCGAGCAATAAAATTTTAAAGTGTGAGTAAGAGATTTTTAACTTCGGTCTTATTCTGTACGTTAAAAGACTACAAAACTGATTTCAGAGTTTTTCCAAATTCATCCCCTAAGAGTGTTAAAATTGGTTCAAAGTTTGAGTATTTCAAGGCATTTTTAAAGTATGAGATTTTTAACTTTGGTTTTAGACTGTTTGTTCACAAACTAGAAAATGAACATCAACTTTTTTTTTTAATTATCCCCTAAAAGAGGGTTCAAATTTTGTATTGAGAGAAATCATTTTCTAAGACGATAAAAAGTTCTACGCGGACGAAGTCGCGGGCAACAGCTAGTACATAATAAATGCCTGTCCTGACTGACTTATTCACTCAATCAATCACTCACTCACTCATCAACGCACAGCCGAAACTACTAATCTTAGAGAGTTGATTTTTGCACAGTATGTTGCTTTTATAACGTGGGCTAGGGATAAAAAGGGATTTTTGAAAATTCTACCCCTAAGGAGGTAAAATGGGGGTGCAAAGTTTGTATGGGAGAACCTTTTTTTTTGAGCTATAGACTTAAACTTTGTAGAAAAATTAGTTATTAGAATACAAATGAAACACTTTCAGCGTTTTGGAAAATTCCACCGCTACGGGGGTAAAATAGGGGTGCAAGGTTTGTATGGGGGAAACATTTTTTTTTTAAATAGAGACTTAAAACTTTGTAGAAAGATCAGTCATTAGAATACAAATAAAGAACTTTCAGGGTTTAAGAAAATTCTACCCCTATAGGGGTAAAATAGAGTGCAAAGTTTGTATGGGAAAAACTACTTTTTTTTAAATAGAGACTTAAAACTTTGTAGAGAAATTATTCATTAGAATACAAATAAAGTACCTAGATTCAGTGTTTTAAAAAATTCTACCCCTAAGGGGGTAAAATAGGGGTGCAAATTTTGTATGGGGGAAACAATATTTTTTTTAAATAGAGACTTAAAACTTTGTAGAAAGATTAGTCATCAGAATACAAATTAAGTACTTTCAGCGTTTTAGAAAATTCTACCCATAAAAATAGGGGGCTAAAATAAGGGTGCAAAGTTTGTATGTGGGAAACTATTTTTTTTAGCTAGAGTCCTACAACTTTGTAGAAAGATTATTTAAATACAAAGAAAGTACTTTCAGCGTTTTGGAAAATTTCACCCCTAAGGGGGTAAAATAGGGTGCAAAGTTTGTATGGGAAAAACATATTTTTTTTTAATAGAGACTTAAAATTTTGACGAAAAATTATTTATTAGAACATGAAAAATACTACATTCGGCGTTTTACAAAAATCATTCCCTAAGGGGGTTAAAAAAGGGTGCAAGGTTTGTATGGGGAACACTTTTTCTGAGCTAGACACTTAAAACTTTGTAGAAAGATTACTTATAAAAATACAAAAAAAAGACTTTCAGCGTTTTGAAAAAATCTATCCCTAAGGGGGATAAAAAGGGGTGCAAAGTTTTTATCAGGGAAAGTTTATGTTTTTGAGTTAGAGACTTGAAACTTTGTAGAAAGATTACTTATTAAAATACAAAAAAGAACACAAATCGTTTTAGAAAATTCCACCCCTAATAGGGTTAAAAAGGAGAGCAAGCTTTGCATGGGCAACACTTTTTTTTGAGTTAGACGTAAAACTTTGCAAAAAGATTACTTATTAGAATACTAAAAAAGAACTTTCAGCGTTTTAGAAAACTCCATCCCTAAGGGGATCCTTAAGATCCTTAAGAAGGGTAGCCAGTGTTGTGTGGGAAAAACTTTTTTTTTTACTAGACTTAAAACTATTCAAAATTTTACTTATTAAAATTAATAATAAAGTACTTTCAGAGTTTTAGAAAATTCCACCCCTAAGGGGGTTAAGAAAGCTTTGTATGGGCAACACTTTTTTTGAGCTAGAGACTTAAAAGTTTACGAAAAAAGTTCTTTCAGCGATTAGAAATATTCAACCTCTAAGGGGGTTTAAAAGGGGGTTCAAATTTTAAATGGCGAGCAATAAAATTTTAAAGTGTGAGTAAGAGATTTTTAACTTCGGTCTTATTCTGTACGTTAAAAGACTACAAAACTGATTTCAGAGTTTTTCCAAATTCATCCCCTAAGAGTGTTAAAATTGGTTCAAAGTTTGAGTATTTCAAGGCATTTTTAAAGTATGAGATTTTTAACTTTGGTTTTAGACTGTTTGTTCACAAACTAGAAAATGAACATCAACTTTTTTTTTAATTATCCCCTAAAAGAGGGTTCAAATTTTGTATTGAGAGAAATCATTTTCTAAGACGATAAAAAGTTCTACGCGGACGAAGTCGCGGGCAACAGCTAGTTTATAATACTTTGATATTTTATTAATATACCCTTTGTGCATATTTGTATTGGGTGGGCCATAAATTTTTGTAAATGGCAACACTGAATATCTTGTATAATAATAAATTATATGGTTTTTGAGTGGAGGGAAATTCGACATTACTTTGTGCAGTTTTATTTGCAATGAAACGTTTTACTAATCATCAACGAGCTTTTTGTGTAAAACAGTTTTATAAAAGCAACAATTTGTATGTAACAGTTCGACGTCTATTTAGGAGACAGCCCGGATCTCACTCCTGCCGATTTTTTCGTGCGAGGATATTTATAAAGCCGAGTTCTAAGTTAAAAAACCGAAGACAATATCCAAACTCAAGCAAAACATCCGCGGTGAGATAGCCGAGATCCCTCGCAGCGTGAGTCAGCGAGTTTCCCAAAATCTGCGTATTCGTTTGCGAGTGCCAGCGACGAGATAGGGGTCATTTCAAAGATGTTATTTAAAAAAATATAATGCAATAGATGTTAGTCACAAACATTTAATCATCAGGAAATTAACTTTCATGGTTTTATTTTCATCAAAGTTTCAAAAGTACAAAAATGTATGGCCCCACCCATATACATTCCTACCCAATAAAACGAATAGGGTGGGTACCTATGTACATATTTCTTGAAAAATATTGATGCATAGCGAGACGAAGTAGGTATTGACAAACGGGAAAACTATTGCCGTAATGACCAAACGTTGTCATTTCGGGGAAATAAATGTTATCAGTTATTTTATGACTCTTAATGCTTCGATATCCGAAACTACGAGGAATCGTGGATAACTCATAATCGTGATAAAAATTATGATATGATATTCACGTATGATAAATGGTATAAAATATCTTCAGGGAGGATTCCAATTTCCGCAAAAATGTGCGAGGGATGGGGTGTGCGAGTCGTTGTCGCCCCTGCAGAGAGGGGTGAGGGTCGCGGGGGGCAAGTCGGGACGCGCGAGGGTGGCGGCTGCGGCTGCGCGGGCCCGGAGCCCTAGGGACGCGGAGCGTGGAACCCTCTCCTTCCCCTTGCAGACCTCACCGCAGCCCCTCGAAAGTACGATTAATAAGCACTCATTCAAGCTCCAACACGCGATTGTCGTCATGGCAACGTCGCAGCTCGACGGTCAATGGGAGTCAGGGTCCTGTGCTGTGTACTTACCATTAGCGGAGCGGGCCGCTGGCGACGTAGCCTCCTTGCTTCGGGCGTTTTCCTTCTCCTTTCCATTGTTCCCTGTAACAAATTAGATTTATTGATAGATGTTCGACCACATATTTTATGTTGAAGATTAGTATGTTGCCACGCTTGCTTCCGTCCATACCACAAATAGGGCATATTACTTAGACGACAGTACCGTACGAAGTATTAGGTAGGTACGTTGTTGAGTCAAATAAGGTTGTAGTACCTACCTATACATATTTATGAAATTTTGAGTGAATACATATTAGTGCCATTGACTGCATGTATGTACCAATAAATAATAATGGGTTCCATGAATTTAAATAACTTTTGCGTAGACACCTTTCGATTCCCGATATTGATTTCACCCTGGACTTTTATCTACTAATTACATATGTACCTACAGTCAGCATCAAAAGTAGCTAAGCAAAATAACACCCTCAAAATGACGTAGGACAGATCCTTATTCCCTTGACATTAGAGTTCGTGTGTAGATCATTTTGAACACTAGGACCGCTTAGCAACTTCTGCTGCTGACTGTACTACATTTTTTAAAATTACATTTTGTTATAATCTACTCTCCACAATGATCATTACAATATATGACAAATTGTGCCAAGAAGTTACTGTCTACCAAATTCTAAATTAAATACTTCGTTGGGTTCAATCAGTCAACACACAAACAGAGTCGGTAAACTCATCAAGACGTTATTAATTACTGCGTTGGTCGTGTCAACGTACAAGCGGACCTAAGTAAATTAATATCGTATCGCGTAACATGACTAACATGATATTATAAATAACTTGTACCTATAACTTTCCTAGCGCCGTAAAACGTACCTCCGAGTATAAGGCGTGGACTATATTATACATTATAGGACACTTCAGATAGGATAATCTACTTATATTGTGATCTTGGTTAGTTCAAGATGGGTCCTGGGCTTGGCACACTTTGACTTTAACAGTGATTGATATAACAAATTGTCTAGAACGTGTCCAGTCGATATGAGAGCCACAGTTTCCCACATCCAAATCCCATCCCATCATAAATTTATAGGTACACTTACTGTTACAAGGTAAGTATAATATAACTCATTATTGTACAGTTACCAGCCATATGTATAAGTTACGACTCGAAGCTCTAGAAATTGCGACAAAAAAGAGTCAAGTCAGATATTTATGCGTTGTTCTGGTATATATTAATAATGCTGGTGTGGTGACTGGACGGTAATTTAAAGACAAATAAGTGTAAGTAACGTAAAACAGCCATCAATGTGTACCTGTTGGGATAAAATAAAAAATACACCGTAGATGGTATACCTGCTTAGTTAAGGTAACTAACATAATTAGCACTGATTCCTCGAACAAATTGTAGGTAGGTATGGCGAATCGGTGCAAATTATATTTCGTCAACCATACTGTTTTATGATTGTCATCAATGTTGTCATTATCATTGTCATTGTCGCCACGCTACTCGTATCTATATGAATAGGTTTAAAACTAAACCGATTTGTACTGTAATTAAAATAATTGCAATGAAAATTTCATAGAATTGATATGTACTCACATAAAATACTGAATAATTGGTGGAAATAAATGTGTCACGCCACCGAAACCTAAACCAATTCGCCCATAAGTACACATTATTATCAGCTATTTCCCGTCTTCCTGTCGGTTTAATACAGCGCCCAATAACTAGATATGACACCTAAACTAGAGCCGGAAATATCTGGTCGTCGATAGAGCGGGAATAGGCCGCGTCAGCGATAGGTATGTTCCCGGGAGGATCCTTTTTGCCGCGGCGCGGCGCGGTCCGACCGGTTCCGAGCGCGAGCGTTCACCCGGCCCATGCCTTTGCCGCCGCCCGGCGCGGCCGTCTGACACCAGACCAATCGCAGTTTCTATACTGCTTGCTCCACATAGCATTACGCCCTTACAAGTCTATCATACGAAAATAAGCACAGGCTGCTTTTCCACTAGAGCTCAGCTAAGTACGTTTCCACACAATAATTGACACACAGCTTCTTAGATTATCTTGGCAGATTTGTTTTTTTTTTCTTTACAACGACGGTAGCAAACATGCTTACGGCCTGCCTGATGTTAAGCTGGTACCGTAGCCTATGGACACTTGTGACTCCAGCAGAATCACAAACACGTTGCCGACCCTTTATTCACTTGAGGATTCGCTGTGTTGGCAGATAGAGACATGTCCCTCACTCCCAACACAGCGCACCCTAGGGAGCTCTGGCAACCTTACTCACCACCAGGAACACAACTACACATACTTCAGAGCATGCAATAACAATGAATGGAAACAGACCTAAGCTTGGCAAAGAGGCAGCCTAGGTCCCGATATTCTTTCTAGAAGTTTACATAGTTACCGTTCCGTAGCTAATGTGCCGTAGCCAACACACTGCCTAGTCCACGCCTAGTCATTAGTGAAAACTATATCTTATTTTCGCGTTGTTATCTGCACGTAAAGCAATTACGTCCTATCTCGGCAGCCATATTTCCCTGCATTATCGGGCGGGGCGGTACCTACTAATAGCTGTCGTACATGGCGAGTCGATTGCATCGAACCTAAACTTGCGAATTGTTTGAGGTTGACGTGGAGGCGGACGCGACGACCTTGGCAGTGGCGCGTGGCGTTGACTCGGCCGGCCTCAAATCCCGACCAACCGTTGCGCCATGCCACCGCCATACGTAGGTACCTACATTGTACACACGAACCACACGACTCCGCTTATCACACCTCGTGTCTCCATGCTCTTTAAATGCCCGTCATTTGTGCCACATGGACCGACTTTGGATGATGATCAAGCAGATTATTTGATTTTGCAAGTAACGTTGTTTAATAAATTGCAGTGCCATATTGCCACTTGTAGCAAATAGTGAATCAATAGAGCCTGAATGTAAGCTTGGTTAGCGTTACTTACTTAAAATATTTTAAAACGCTTTTAAATAAATTAGGTACTTTGAGGTAGACAGGAAAATCGACATCAATAATTGTACATATTATAATTTATAAGCGCTACTCCTCAAGTTCAACGAACGTTACACGGAACGAAGCAAATACATTATAAATTTATTAATAACACAATGACGATAATAAATGTAGTCATAAAATGATTGCACTTTATACCTAAATGTTGTATATCTATATTATCTATAATCAGGGATGACGCAATTCCACAAGTGTTACTTTTTGTACGGGGCGTCGGGTCGTGGGCGTTTAAAAATCGGCCAAGTGCGAGTCGGAGCTCGAACAACGCGATTGTTTTTAGATCTGTTGGTGTCCCGTACAACTAAATAAATAAATAAATAGATACAGAATATATATGGAATGCCAGTAAAGTAAAGTCATGGTTTCTATTGTGAAATAACTAAATCCATCTAGCCTAAACGTAATTTTATATCAGTCGTATTGTATTGTCTATATCTAGTATAAATTGACCTTCACTAAAGACACATAGATAGTAGATACCTACTGTACCTACTAGGTTGCTGTACACTATAGCAGAAGGAGTAGTCACGCGTACGAATAGTCAAAATAATCTACACACGTCTTTATTAAAAAGGAATATGAGTTTGTTTATATCATTTCGAGCACCTGCTGCTGACTACACCTATGTATATATCTGAAAATCTGTTGTCACAGGTTTACTTTTATACTATCACTAGCTGTTGCCCGCGACTTCGTTCGCGTAGAACTTTTTATCGTCTTAGAAAATGATTTCTCTCAATACAAAATTTGAACCCTCTTTTAGGGGATAATTTAAAAAAAAGTTGATGTTCATTTTCTAGTTTGTGAACAAACAGTCTAAAACCAAAGTTAAAAATCTCATACTTTAAAAATGCCTAAAAATACTCAAACTTTGAACCAATTTTAACACTCTTAGGGGATGAATTTGGAAAAACTCTGAAATCAGTTTTGTAGTCTTTTAACGTACAGAATAAGACCGAAGTTAAAAATCTCTTACTCACACTTTAAAATTTGAACCCCCTTTTAAACCCCCTTAGAGGTTGAATTTTTCTAATCGCTGAAAGAACTTTTTTCGTAAACTTTTAAGTCTCTAGCTCAAAAAAAGTGTTGCCCATACAAAGCTTTCTTAACCCCCTTAGGGGTGGAATTTTCTAAAACTCTGAAAGTACTTTATTATTAATTTTAATAAGTAACATTTTGAATAGTTTTAAGTCTAGTAAAAAAAAAAGTTTTTCCCACACAACACTGGCTACCCTTCTTAAGGATCTTAAGGATCCCCTTAGGGATGGAGTTTTCTAAAACGCTGAAAGTTCTTTTTTAGTATTCTAATAAGTAATCTTTTTGCAAAGTTTTAAGTCTAACTCAAAAAAAAGTGTTGCCCATGCAAAGCTTGCTCTCCTTTTTAACCCTATTAGGGGTGGAATTTTCTAAAACGATTTGTGTTCTTTTTTTGTATTTTAATAAGTAATCTTTCTACAAAGTTTCAAGTCTCTAACTCAAAAACATAAACTTTCCCTGATAAAAACTTTGCACCCCTTTTTATCCCCCTTAGGGATAGATTTTTTCAAAACGCTGAAAGTCTTTTTTTTTGTATTTTTATAAG
This sequence comes from Epinotia brunnichana, assembly GCA_963854355.1. Lineage (NCBI taxonomy): Eukaryota > Metazoa > Arthropoda > Insecta > Lepidoptera > Tortricidae > Epinotia > Epinotia brunnichana. The sequence goes on along the minus strand of OY977939.1, from coordinate 13,589,119 downwards.
TAATCTTTCTACAAAGTTTTAAGTGTCTAGCTCAGAAAAAGTGTTCCCCATACAAACCTTGCACCCTTTTTTAACCCCCTTAGGGAATGATTTTTGTAAAACGCCGAATGTAGTATTTTTCATGTTCTAATAAGTAATTTTTCGTCAAAATTTTAAGTCTCTATTAAAAAAAAATATGTTTTTCCCATACAAACTTTGCACCCTATTTTACCCCCTTAGGGGTGAAATTTTCCAAAACGCTGAAAGTACTTTCTTTGTATTTAAATAATCTTTCTACAAAGTTTTAGGACTCTAGCTAAAAAAAATAGTTTCCCACATACAAACTTTGCACCCCTATTTTAGCCCCCTATTTTTAGGGGTAGAATTTTCTAAAACGCTGAAAGTACTTAATTTGTATTCTGATGACTAATCTTTCTACAAAGTTTTAAGTCTCTATTTAAAAAAAATATTGTTTCCCCCATACAAAATTTGCACCCCTATTTTACCCCCTTAGGGGTAGATTTTTTTAAAACACTGAATCTAGGTACTTTATTTGTATTCTAATGAATAATTTATCTACAAAGTTTTAAGTCTCTATTTAAAAAAAAGTAGTTTTTCCCATACAAACTTTGCACTCTATTTTACCCCTTTAGGGGTAGAATTTTCTAAAACCCTGAAAGTTCTTTATTTGTATTCTAATGACTGATCTTTCTACAAAGTTTTAAGTCTCTATTTAAAAAAAAAAATGTTTCCCCCATACAAACCTTGCACCCCTATTTTACCCCCGTAGGGGTGGAATTTTTTAGGGGTGAAATAACTAATTTTTCTACAAAGTTTAAGTCTATAGCTCAAAAAAAAAGGTTCTCCTATACAAACTTTGCACCCCCATTTTACCCCCTTAGGGGTAGAATTTTCAAAAATCCCTTTTTATCCCTAGCCCACGTTATAAAAGCAACATACTGTGCAAAAATCAACTCTCTAAGATTAGTAGTTTCGGCTGTGCGTTGATGAGTGAGTGAGTGAGTGAGTGAGTGAATAAGTCAGTCAGGACATAGGCATTTATTATGTATAAATAGATAGAAGATAATGAAACTCCCATTCAAATATCTCAAAAAATTATGAAGCTACATCCGTTTTAATGTCGCTTGTTAGAGTGAGAAAACGATGAGGGACTGTGACGTCAATATACTCGAGCGTCATAGTAAAAAAACAATCGTTTCATATGAAGGTGCGTTTTGCGGAAAAGGGACAGAACATACCCCCTCTTATAACTTTGGACTCTTATAACTTAATCATTACCTATATAACCTCTTGCTTTGTTTTTTTCTCCATTTGACTATATTTATCATAAATTCTTTTTCGAGAAAATACATTATGATTATTTACCATATTTTCGATTCCTGAGCTATAACCACGAACTTCGGAATTCGAAAATATTCGGGTATCTCTATCTCTATCGCACTAACCATACTCGAGTGACAGGGATGCAAATATATGAACATTGAGTATCGGTTTTCGTGGTAGCGCCGCAGGTACTTTGGCTGAATGCGCCGAGCGCGTGCCATTGTCATTCAAAAAAAACAAATTCCTGTTAATTATATTGTTCAAATTTGTTGATTTCATTTATTGAAATTACGACATAAAACGACATTTGCGCATATAAGTTCTCATATCAGAATCGAATATTTTTTTATGGTTTATATTTTAGCATTTGTCTCGTAAAGGTCTATCGTAGACGGGATTTAAATTATTAATAAGTGAAAGGCAAAGCAATTCCGCCATTTTGACGAAAATTTGACGGTTCTTATAGCTGACAGTTGGAGCAGCGTTTGATTTCAATAAAAATAAATGAAAAATTAAATGAAGTCGTATATTTCGGAAAATTAATTAACTGTCGCAGTCGGATAAAAACTATCCTAAGTTGCAGCTAGAATAATAATGTACCTATATAAAATGTTTCATGTTTTTCCGTTCATGGGATGCTGAGAACATTCGAACCGCGCAAAGCTTAGTTTCAAACTGGCTGATTCTTTTTTTAATTTAGAGATTTATTATAAGTGGAGATTATGGTAATTTAATTATCTACCCATATTTGATTTTGGTGTTTTGTTTTGAACTTTCATTTTCACGATTAGTACAGTGAGAATAGCAACAATGGTATGAAAAGTTTGAGAAAAACACTATGTTAAAGACGGATATATAGGCACATATAGACACGGTAAATCTTTAGTGCTCCGTTTTACCGGTTCGGCCGGAAAATGACTTTGGTCCGTAAAACAAAATGTGACCACGTGTCGAGTTGATTTGGTTCTAAAAAATACGTTACAGAACACATGTTCCGATCCTCCAATAAATTGGAATGTATAGGTATTAAACATAAGCGCAGGATGACTCATACTTCGCCATGCCGAACCCGGGCTATGCCAGGGTTGTGCCCAGGCCAACCCCGTAATAATTATATGTCATACATTACCTAACTACAGGCAAATAAGTGTTAGGCATTTATTATTATTATACGCGATTTTGACGGCTGTCACTATATATTTGCCGGGCGACGCTCACGAGTGCCGGATTCGGTAGCGGTACTAGGCAGTCATGTTTTTATTTAAAAAAAAAACGGAATAACGCATGTACTTAACTACATGGTAGGTAACGTACTCGTAATGTTTTCCTGTTTCCGGCCTCTGTTGGACGTTAATTATATTATACTATATTGATAAATGATGTTGTAATTGAATATGTATAAATACCTAATAATAATTGAGTATAACACACAAAAGCGATAATGGAGGAAAATATAGCCAAATGTACATCTATCGATACTCTCAGTAATTAACATAGGCACACATGCGACATTGGGTTGTTTTCTCACAATGAGAACTTGATACTATGTTATATCTAGTAGGTAAGTAACAAGTTAGTCGAGGAGGCAATCAGACCGGAGTGTAGTGCAGTATACGACCATATTGGATTACTACGAGGTCGTACTCATGCGTGTGATACTGAGAGGTACAGTCGTAGTCACATGCATCGTAACCTGCAAGGATGCTCAGCTCAAAAATATCTGAATGTTTGTGAACTGAGAACACCTTGATGTTGATAAGTATATGTGATGATGAATGTACCTTAGCTAGGCAGTGTAATGTCACGTGCAATAGCATGTTATAGTAATTTTAGGATTATATCGATAGGCCTCTCTTTTGAAAAGATATAACGTTGATCGCAACACTTAACCTTTTGACGTCCAATTATAAGTAGTTAATACGTTGACAGCGTGGCCCTGCCTGGAAATTTAGCTATCCTGCCTGAATTCGAATGACCGTAATGGTAAAAGATAGGTAAAGATAATGAGCACTTTTGGATATTTTCGATGAATTGAAGAACATAATATTGGGATTACGTCGATTAACAACCTGCAGCCTTTTAAGCACCGAGTCGAGAAGTCTGCGCAAAGAGATATCAGAAGAGGATGCAAAAACTGAAAATGTGCACGGACGGTGAACCGCGATCAAGATAATAAGGGCAGGTGTTCAATACTCCTGGCGCAAGTCACGCCACAAAAGTCACGTTATAGATAGGATAGGTACAGTGGGTACACTGCATACACACACGTAGATGCACACCTGTGTCTTGCAAGTCTTAAAACTAATAATACCTGTGTATTTTTAGAAAAATATTCTGCTCATCAGCTTTAATCATGGACGGATTAAAAATATATAGGTATACATATCTTTGATCGAAACTAAGAATTTCGTTAGCGGACGTTTCTGCTTAGTATAAATTTACTGTTAAAATGGAGTAGCGCATTGTTACTAACGATTCTCAATGTAACTTGGGACGTTGGTGCCGTATCAGAAGTTTGTAACAACTTCACGGTAGATGTCGCCACGAGCCTCCTTTAAGGTCAATTAGAAGAGTGAATAGATTGAAAGATTCGTTGCCACTGGCGGAACCCACGGTACCTCAGTTGGATAAGAGCAATGGACGGATTCCAGAGGTCGTTCAAATCCCGCCCGTGGCGAATAATTTTTCAATTTTCCTCTTTGATCGAAACTTATATATACATAGTTAAGTACTTCATTATAGTTAGGTACCCCATACCCACACACGTTCTATTACTAATAGTAATCAATGGAATCAATTAGAATCGTCGACAAAACTATGTCTTTATTACAACGGGATTTGTGGAAACCGAAGATAATGTATAAAATGTAATTGATTCCATTCAGAATTTCTTTATTCTTCTAATTAGCAAGAAACATTGTTGGACGATGGTACGGCAAGTGCAGTATTAACAACAAAATATCTCTACTATAGGATACGAACGTGAACATCCTTAACAATGAGAAAGTAGCTGCAGTCTGTCTGAGTCTCTATTAAAATTTCACACAGTTTTGGACTTTGGTATTGGTCCCCCGAGAAGGGCATAGGACCAGGGATCGGAAACCGGTATTGTTTGTATGGGAACGAAAACGGTTCTTTTTCGTTCTTTTGATAATAATTTCATTTCTAATTGGGCAATCTAATAATACGCACTCGTTACCTCAAAACACAACTGAGTCCTACATGTGAAGTATAAAATAGTTCGAGATTAGTGGTAAACCGAGGTTTTAGCAATTAACCGGTTCCGATCCCTGCATAGGACACCTTATAACCAGGATTCGCCGTTCAAGTGTGAGAAATCGGGGTTGGAAGTAAGTACGCGAGGTGACTGCTATTAAAGAAAACTAATTGTATTCGAGCTTGTTCGCATTTATGTATACAGGGAAGGATAAAACTGTTTCACACAAGTGTACTAGATACGGTCTGCCATATGGTACGGACCACGGATGGTTGTCGACGCATTCATACTATAAAAGGAATCTTATGTTTTTTAAGGTCATTCGTCTCGAAGACAGAATGCAGTGTAAACCGAAACTTAACATTATTGTAATATGTCACAAAGCTCCTTGATCAGAAGAGTCATACCAAGCAAATAGGTACCTACATACAAACATAAATACAGGACCTCGTTTGATTAAACGGCATATATTTATTGTAGGTATGTTAATAAATTAAAAGTTATGGGGGTTAACCATAGAAAGTGACGTTTATGAAAATCACTGTGGACAATGTTTCCATTTAACTTAAAAAGTTCGGCGTTCGATTACCTATTCGATTTATTATTCGGAAAATAGACGGTTAAATTATGTAGGTACATATGTACGTAATACACGTTATGATACTTACATATTATATGACACCTACGAAGATACTTGCTCAGTTCATGAAATTTACGTATAGATTATAGTTACGTAGGTATTTCAAAGATAAGTAAAAACAATTGAATTGTGATGGAATGGAAGTATGTGTGTCTGATGTCATCCACAGCGGATGTAGGTTGGTACATAGATTCGGGCGAAGACGGATGTATAGACATTTGCATGCACACCGTGGGCTCGATGACAATGAACAGAGGCGAATGACAATGGTACGGCACAAAGGTCCCCCTGTATAAAAAAAAGTCAACATGTCGGTAACCAATTAGACATGTCACCCCAGCAGTCAGCCTTTATTATCCACAGTTCGTTCCTACCTAGTTTAATTTAGAGTCATAAGAGATTCGTAGCAACTTCGCGTATAGGATGGATTAAAAAATATACCATTGAATTTAATTGATTGCATCGTGTTACGGAAAAAAGACATAAGTAAGTAACTACCAGCATTATTTTGGAATTTATCTAGGTATATTTCGTTACACAATGGAATCAATTAATTTGTTACTTAAATATGTATTAATTAAGTTCTTTGAAATCCTAGTCGAAGAACATAACTAGTTATACCTACTGCACTGCGTTCTGGCAAAGGGTGGTAACCTGGTAAGCTTATTACGCTACACCTCAGGTCCTGAGTTGTATTCGTTGAATGCTACATCCGTTATCTAGGCACAGCACACATAGGTATCTAGAACTGGGGCCAGTTGTCTTTAGTTTAATTTGCAAGAACCTACAGAGGCTACATACTATAGTGAAATCGTGTAAAACGATTTTCATCTTTAAGTGGTCGGATTTTGTACGAACATGAAAATTTAACGATGCGGCAATTTAATAATATATAGTTATTTGATTAAAAAACGAATAGGTGGCTGCTAGCACACGATAGATGCTTATGCCCGTACCTATTCAATCTCTCTTCTTATTAGGTAAACAGGCGGACAACGTAAATAGCTATCTATTTATTGTTCAAACTGTTTGACAAAAGTTCAAACCGAAAAAGTTCACCACTCCTTTATTCGATAAAATATGTAACCGGTCAAGATAACGACGATTAAGATATAGTTTGCTGATATCAAAGCTGATACGATGATAGCATGATATAAGTTGATTACGCTATCAGGAACATTTCGATAGCCGTGGTGCAACTCGCTCGCCATATTTTTGTAACATAGGCCTGTGTTCCAAAATGATTAACTGTGCTCAATTAACAAAGGTGCTCTTAATCATGATGTTATCAAGTTCACTAAAGCTAGCATTAGGGTAATATTAAAACAACTGGCGAAGAGCTGCAAATTTCGAAATACTTACGAAAAACATTTTCTAAAAATAATTTAGTTTAACTGGCAACGTTCCGAAGAATTTTCGATGCAGCTGAAAATATGAAAGCCCACTTCGAGGCGACGTAAACCTAACCGATTAGTTTTTATTTAATATGAACGCTTTTCGATTCAATTTAAATCAGATTGTCTTCATCGTGTTCCAGATTCAGACTGAAAATAGGTCCTCCTACTCATGAAAACGACGACACAGCCTTTTGAAAGTCGTCAACTGTAGAAATCGTGTAAATGATGGGTTTTAATTATAATCAGTGATAAATAAATGAGTAAGTGGTGAGGCCGTATGTAGGGCGCAGCGCTGACGGGCGCGAGCGGCTCGCTCTTGGCCCCGTGGCCTGCCTGACCGGTTGCCGTCTTTGGCAGCGACCGGTTCTGCCGGGTCACTTTACTTGGAACTTCAGATAGATACTTTCTAACGTTCCAATATTTGCGTTCAATCTGAGCTCCGGGCCGTATCGTGATTCCGGTACAGTCGGTTAGCCAAATGACGCACAAAGGTCGCGTATAGATAGACTCGTTGGAGCGGAGAGAGATAAAGCGTTGTTATGACTATAATGTTGTATTTATTAATCATGAAGTTAGCGAAGATTAGTGTGCCCCCATTCACCCTCGGGTGAGTCACGCCTGCACCGCTATTCCGTAACTTGTTTTAACCTTCCCTCACCCGTCATCCACTAATAATCTTGACGCCGCAAATCGTAGTAACTAAGCGTAATCAGAGGTCTGGTTTCATTAGGCATGACGGGCGAGGGGAGGCGAATAAACGCGTTCAAAAGCCCTGGTCCTCACACAGGCAACGGCCGTGATTCACTGCACCGCGCCATGCCACACGATTATGCACATAATAATTGATGTCGCAGGTAACAGAATCGTTATTGTATGCTATTCACTATTGTGCAGCTGAACTTTTAGGCCGTCGCGGCGATTGTTAGTGCCTTATTGTTGCACATTTTGGATGAGTGATCTATTTAAATCGGATTTCTATCTATTATTACGTCATTTAAAAACAGGGGGGAGGGGGGGGGTCTGACCATTGGATGACGGTAGTCATTTTATTAAGCGGGGAGGGTCCATTCAAGGAATTAATATGATGATGGGAAGCGGGGGTCAAAAATCGCCAAAAAACGATGACGTAATACCTATATGGACAAGCCCTAATTTATAATTATTTCTTCATAAGTGAAAACAGTTGATCACTCCGTGAGTCAAAGTAGCTTTTCAATTTTGATGTCGAGCACTAACATTTCCTAGTGTGGGGTCTAATATGATCGCACCACACTTGCCGTGTTTGCCCAAATACTCGTGTTGCATCTTTTTCCTTCCTACGGCAAATGAAAGAGAGGCAACGACGCAACGCGAACACGAACCCCCAAATGTGGTGCCTGCCACCATTACAAATTCAGAATTCTTGAACTTTATGAGCTCTGTCCCTTTCATTTCATTACGAAAAAAGAATACGACAGGAAAAGGTCGATTCATACTCGTAGTTCGACATTCGAATTTCAAAGTAGAACTCCAAAACAGCGCGAAGCAAGTAACACGTTCGAAAACACACTTAACATACTTATAAGTTTAAATTACCACAAAATGGATACAAAGGAACTTATTTTATTCTGACTCTCTCTCTTACTTTATTCTGAGATGTTTCATGTTTTTCTTCTTCAACTTATGTATAATAAGTTGAAGAAGAAAAACATTAAACATCTCAGAATAAAGTCCATTTTGATTAAATAGGTAAACATACATTTTCATACGCTGACCATTAATGATTCTAGTTTTAACAATCTTCATTTTTTAAGAACTTATACCACATAAGTATACAGTATCCGAACGCAACAGGGCACCCGGGCGCCCCGCCCCTTTAAAAAAAGCGCGCTGTTAAATTGTTTTAGATTTTATTCGATATATTATTCTTCAACTTATAAAACATGAAACATCTCAGAATAAAGTCCATTTTTATTAAATAGGTAAACATACATTTTCATACGCTGACCATTATTGATTCTAGTTTTAACAATCTTAATTTTTAAGAACTTATACCACATATACAGTATACGAACGCAACAGGGCACCCGGGCGCCCCGCCCCTTCAAAAAAAAGCGCGCTGTTAAATTGTTTTAGATTTTATTCGATATATTATTCTTCAACTTATAATAAGTTGAAGAAGAAAAACATGAAACATCTCAGAATAAAGTCCATTTTGATTAAATAGGTATAAACATACATTTTCATACGCTGACCATTAATGATTCTAGTTTTAACAATCTTCATTTTTAAGAACTTATACCACATATACAGTATCCGAACGCAACAGGGCACCCGGGCGCCCCGCCCCTTTTAAAAAAAGCGCGCTGTTATAAATTGTTTTAGATCTTATTCGATATATTATTCTTCATTCTTGCGATATTGATATAAGTTTTAAATATAAAAACGACTAGGATAAATTAGGTTTTTAGTGTGGTGTTAGTGTCACACGAGACTCGTGTAGATTGAAGCCGGTTAAAAATATGCTTTGGTTTGTTGCGCCTTGTCTTGCCCCGCGCTCTCGTGTGCTTCTAGTAGGTACGTTTTAGCCGCACTCCCCAGTTAAAACAAGCAGTAAAGAACGCCAAAACAAGTTTTCTTCCTGAATATTCACAAAAGAATAGGTAGGTTTGTGTAAAATATGTTCTCACTGCTGAGGGGAGAAGTTGTATGTGTTACTCGAGAGCAAAGTATTTGCGTCTCGTGCTTTTGAGTCCCTCGCTGCGCTCAAGATTCTAACATTGAGTCACTCGCTGCGGTCGTGATTCAATTTTAAAATCTTTCGCTTCCTCGGGACTCAAAAATCAGCACTCGCAGCAAATATGAACTTTGCTCTCTTGTTGCACACATAACTATTGTTTATATCCGTAAAATGATCAGTCGAATCCCTATTAGTCTATATAAAATTAATTTTGACATTGTGACGAAAGCATTTTGGCGAATTGTAGACAGGCAAGTTTAACTATAAGTTCGTACTTTATCAAAATACATATATACTCTTATGAATAAATATGTATTTTGATAGCGTTAGGTACTTTGTTGATGACATCATTCATTGATTACATTGTGACTAAACATCGGAGCTTACTCACGCCGTTGTGTACTAGTTGCGCCATCTGTTATCCGCATAGTGAACTATGTCCCGACCAAGCTAAGGTGCACCTCGCTCAGAGTAGCTTATTTGACGCGAGGTGCATTCTTAGCATGGTCGAGTTGTAATTTCGTATATTTTCCTTTCAAAATGCGATAGCATGTAAATGGTTTTGAAAACATGGTAAGTATTACAATATTTCATTGATTCTGTAACGAAAATAAGTCATATAAACTTTCGTTACACAAGGGAATGAAATAAATTGGTTAGGTATAAAGTACCTACCTACCTACCTATTTAAGGTAAGGACCTTAGGTAGGTACTGTTTTCAAAATCTATCCATGTGTTCGGAAATTACACGTAACAGGACTGAATTTTAATCCTCTGTAAGTATGCCTACCTACGGCTATTTTTCCTTTTTCAGTTTTTCCGTAGGTACGTACTACGTAGGTACCTTTTAAGTAGTACGTTTTTGGTGTAAGCTTGTATGAATATAGATTATAAATCTTAATTATTGGTGCATCGAGTCAGCCTCGCGTCTAATACAATCTCTTTACTTTCGCACTTAGTCAAATCACTTCATAACTGTCACTTTGTTTGAATACACCTACTTTTATCTGCCCGTGGGCGAGATACAGTAGAGGACATGATATGTATGATTGATAGATTAACATATCCAGTAAAAAAATACAATAGAAAGCAAAATAGTGCATTACTCATCTAGGGCGGTAAAACAAAGAGTATCCTTGCGTCGACTCGCGAGTCAAATACCTGCGATCGAGGGCTTTCTTTATTATAATTAGCCCGTGGTGAGAACAAAACTTTACGTCTTCTCCTGGGGTCCCTGGGGAGGAAGTCGGACGTCCCGCACGCGTAGCGGGCTGTAATTGCCACTTTGTGGCCAGGTCTGACGGAAATTCATGAATTAATTCGTCAAATAGGTGCCTTTGATTTGAGACATTCTTTTTTTACCGCCGTAGTCGCATATCTCATTCCGTATAAAATTAGATTTTTAACGGACAAATTCGTCTACGTTTCTTAACAGGATAGGATATTCCTAAGATATTTAAGGAAAAAATATTTGATATTAGTTTTACTTATTTCTATCATTAAGTGTTTTCAAACATAACAATGCATTTTTCTTCGTGTTTCAAAATGGGTTTCCTTAAAGTCGCATGACGATTAAACGACGATTTTTCTAATCTTAGGTGAGTATTGTCGGTACTTATACTATTTACTATTATTTATCGTAAATAAGGTTCCAAATATACCAAGCATATAGACAAATACATAATTTATTGGTAATAACCTAATAACAATAACACATTACAGGGGCCCATTTCTCAAAGCGTATTAGTCTAATAATATTAGTGTTTTGTCTCGTAAATAAAACCAAAAAATGATACAAAACACTAGTATTATTATTATTAGGCTAATAATTTTTGAGAAATGGGCCCCTGGTCAAAATATTTCAACAGTATATATATAAAAATGTGTTTGTGTACCTATAAAAATTGAGATTTAGGCTGCGTATCAAATACCGTGATCTTCGTATTAAGTATCCTCCGCAATACAAACGTAATCGTATTTGGCTATCAGGTCTGAGGCTCTAGTATAAGTTTTATCGATACAAAACGTTTTCGAACGCGTTTGCGTTTAGTTCCAATTTGTATGACAACGCGAAAAGCGCCCCTGGTGGTAACTATTAGGAACTACGCGTTGCCATACAAATTGAAACTAAACGCAAACGCGTTCGAAAACGTATATGTATCGATAAAACTTATACTAGAGCCTCTGTGCCAACTTCTGTACAACCTTTCCGTTAAACCCCAGCACTCCCAGCAGACTAACAGAACGCAGACCTATCTGTGCCCATTTCATGTTCATGTACTATAAAGTGATAGTTTTATCAGAAAAATGTTCATAATTCAGCTAGCTGCAGAGTTCAGGCATATGTTTAATTTATGAGCCATACACCACAATACCGTTATTGGCTAATTACTGTACTAATTAAAATGTTTTTATGACTGAGCTTTCACCTTGCGCGTTTTTTTAGCAGACATATTAATAGGCACTTAAATTGGCTAAATTGTATAATGCGGTCTAGATTTACCTTAGATGCTTGAAATTAAATCAAACTCAGGTGTAACATTCAGTTTTGGTATAAAGCTTTTGCTAACGATTGTTAAAGGCAAATGACGTTTATTTATATAAATGCTTTATGCCTCGCCTCATAAAGCTAAATATTCAATTAAATGCTGCTTGCTAAGTTATATATATTATATTCCTTCTTCCTTATAAATTATAATATGTACTTGTATAGCAAAAGGAAAAAAAAATCATGCTGCACAAGCAAGCATACATCGGTTTTATAATAACGAGGAGGATAAATACAAAACTATGCTCGAACATAATCTACGCATGTGGTCTAACCGCTACCGCTAACAGACCCGCCATTCGTCATCGAAACACATTTGGATGTCTATAATTAACCTAACAGAGAATTTCGACACAGCACATACATTTAACACATACTCAGCATGCCAGTTGACGTAACCTTGATAGGCGATGACCACGCTCGCATCGGCGGTTCTCTCAAGGGTTGTTTGGGTGTCCAAAGTGAAACGTCTCGAGTCGATTTATATGAATGTTTTTCAGACAAATAATTATCCTTAACTTTAAAACAACGTCTTGTTATACAAATTCCAGTATGCCGTTTTAATATGAGTTTTTTTTTTTTATACTACGACGGTGGCAAACAAGCTTACGGCCTGCCTGATGTTAAGGTACCGTCGCCTATGGACACTTGTGACTCCAGAAAAATCACAAGCGCGTTGCCGAACCTTTATTCACTTGAGGATTCGCTGTGTTGGCAGATAGAGACATGCAGGTCCCTCACTCCCAACACAACGCGCCCTAGGGAGCTCTGGCGACCTTACTCACCACCAGGAACACAACACCACATGCTTCATAGCATGCAATAATATAGCAACACTACAAAGCAGTGGTGCTATTATGGCTGCGGTCTTCTGTAAGGTGGAGGTACTTCCCCAGGTGGGCTGCTGCACATACGAGCGAGATGACATTCCGCTGTGCCCTACCTCTCTACGTAATTGACTGACGGTCACTTCGGGGTCAAGAATATCTTGGCCAAGGCTTGGACTAGTGGATAGTTTAGGGTAGAAGTAGTAGAAGACTGTAGAATGTGTTGCGAGGAGGATGAGACTATGGAACACTTATTTTGTGAATGTCATGCCCTTGCCAGACAAATAATTTTGGTAACGGCTACCCGCAACCAAAGGAGCTCAAGGTGCTCGCGGTGAACTGCATCATCTGTTTTGTGGAAATGTTGGAGCAAGCCTGGTACTACTTAGTTTTGTCTTTTTTGAAGCATCTATTATTATTCCTTGCAATTATTACCCACGGTCGAAACATGCTCTATAAATACTTATAAGGTACGTAGTGAAGGATGTATGTAGATTGTAAAGCTGAGATAAAATTTAAAGCAATCTAGATGAACAATGATACATAAATACGTAGTGTAGGTACCTACTGGTTTATTAAGTACCACTGCCATTATTGACATTATAAGTTTTCCGCTATAACTATAATAATAAACGTCGATCACAAAGAGATAAGATGTTTGAAGAAACTTTTTAACTCATTCAGAGCCAATTACGACACACACGCCTCATAGCGCTACGGGCAGTTTTCTCTACATATCGTTCTTCTTTTTTACCGACGACTTTATGGTTTTTTGGTTTTTGAACTATCGAAAATGGTGGTTTTGGAGAACGATTTAAAAAAAATACACATGTTTCTTCATTAGGACTAATTAAAGTTTCCTTTCCGGCCAATATATATTTTTTAATGTTGGATTTAAAAAAATGGGACATAGTGGACTCTTTCAGTAGGGTCATTTTGGTTTACCACTTTTTCACGCAAGGCAATCTATGAAACCCAAACGTATAAAAAAATGCTGGTAAGTGCGATATAAAATAATATTAATAAAGTTATTTTTTTTGAAACATGGTGTGTTTCAGAATTTTATAGTGGAGACACACTGCATCAAAACACAAGGAAAAATTGAACGCGCACACTAGCTGAGCATTTGTTGGTATCAACAGGTATATTAAATAGCTTCTTACCTTTCCGTATTAATAAGCTGGTGACCCTACGCAGTGCCTCTCTCGGGGACTTGTGGAAGAACTTGGGTGTGAGGTTGGGCGGCAGTGTGAGCGGCTTGCGTGCGCCCGCGCCGTCCCACGGCGCCGCTTGCTCGGCCGCCTTCGACGACGCGGTTAGTCGGTCCAGGTGCTCGATTGAAGCCGGCCTGCAGGCAAGCAGATTGGGGTTAGCTCGTTTGTGACAGTGATACCATTATTCAAACTGACAAAAGAGGATTGATAATGTGTTAGGGCAACTTAAACACTTATATTTCTCCTGAGGGGTGATCACGGAACTTTTCGAACGGACGTTAGGACCACTCAATTTGGAATGGATGAAAATATCAGACTCGTCTCATAATATTTTTGGTGATAGGAACAACGTAAAACCAGAAAAAAGTTTCAGATTTTTCAGCTGCGTTAATTACTTTTGAAAATTATAAACAGTTTTCTCACTTACGTTTTGGGCCAAGGGCGGAAAATAAGACACTTTCCTTGATCCGTCTCCTATCACAAAAATATATCCGTCTCATATTACACTGGAAATGACAAATAAGTATAGCTGCTGCAGCTATCAATAACATTGCCAGTGTGAATTTACCACAAATATTTAAGATATTTTTATGTAGGTATATGTAGACGGATCAAGGAAAGTGTCTTATTTGCTGTCCTTGATCCAAAACGTAAGTGAGGAAACTGTCTATATTTTTCAAAAATAATTGATGCAGCTGCAAAATCTGAAAGCTTTTTCTGGTGCTAAGGAACGTTTTTCCTATCACCAAAAAAAAAACAGGCAATTCTGCTATTTTCAACCATTCCCAATTGTCATTTTCCCATACAATAAGTGACTATTACTAGGTACTACTAATTGAAGTACGTAGGTACAATGCGTTACGTGATCGACCTTCTGGAGGGGGAAGCTAGGAAGTAACGATCCAATTTTCGATTCCATTGATATGTATCACTATAGGGAGTTTTACCGTAGAGGGCTAGAACTCACTTGCCTCACTCACGCCTTGAATACTTAAAAAAAACCAGCTTTGTTAACATTCAAAATTGCCTCGTTTTCGTTATTTCCACCTGCCTTTAATTGTAGATTACCTAGTAATTATCTTAAAAGTTAGGTACGTTGATGCATTATTTAGTAAAAACCAATGCCATGTTTTAAACATGCGTCGCATGTTATGGTCGCACCACACTTGGCGGTGTTTGCCCAAATATTCGTGTTGCATCTTTTTCCTTCCTACGGCAAATGAAAGAGAGGCAACGACGCAACGCGAACACGAACCCCCAAGTGTGGTGCGACCATTAGATCAGCGTTTTTGTTAAGATCAGATAAATAATAAATAAGTATTTGCGGACAACCTTACACATATCGACCTAGTATAGTCCCAAAGTAAGCAAAGCTTGTACCTCCTACTAGTATGGGAACTAGACGACGCGACGATAAACATACTTAAGTATTTATTTATATATAAATAAACACTTAAATACATAGAAAAAATCCATGACTCAGGAACAAATATTCGAGCTCATCGCACAAATAAATGCCCTTACCGGGATTTGAACCCAGGACCTCTTGCTTTGTAGGCAGGGTCACTACCAACTTTTTTTGATAAATAAGTTTAAATAACTGAAACGAATTCCCAAACAGGTAGTCACGTCGCATGGCAACACAGGACTACGAACGGAATTGTCGCCAATTAGTGCTAAGACATTGCGTCGTTACCATAATAATGATCCTTCACACGTGTACAATACGAATGCTCGACTAAGATGGACGCAAGGGAAGCCACTTACACTAAACAAATTAAGAGCATTCTTGCAAATATTCATAAAGTTGGGAGAAGAGCTGAAAAACGAACTAAATACCTACGCCGACGAAAACTACTAACTAAATTATTTATCACGTTGTTGGTGGCAACTAGGGCCTAGTATCTTGGCCTGTCTGATACCAAGCACTGAAAATAAATAAATTGTCTGGTTTCGACTTTCGAGTTTGTGACTCCCTTTGAAGAAGATGCATTTAGTTTATTGGACATAGCTATAAGGCACTTTTTTATACAATGCCGGCCAGTAATAAGAAAGAAAGAAAGTAAGAAGCATTTATTCGAGACACACTACACACAGCGGCAATAATAAATACATTCACTAGAAGATACGTCTAGGATACAGCAAATAGTTATTGTGAAAATCGCCGAAAAAATACGTGTTTGAGCGATGAGAAGATTTGTCTAGAGTCTAGATATAAATATATTTTATATAAAAGTAGTATATAAAAGTGATATATTATTGACTGATACTGATCATACCTATCGTCTACCACTCGTAGGGCTAGGCCATTTTTATTGCTATAGCTACATGTTTAGAGAATTGAAATAACGTATTTTTTTTTTTTATCTAAAAGATTTGCCATTGACATTAGCTGGATGCGTCTGTGGCATGTTCAGTAATCCGTCGCATAAATATTTACGTTTCGTAACGAAGTTCCAAGAAATAAACGCTATTCCTATGAAGTCAGATTATGCCTTGCCTACCTACGTGTAACATAACAACCGATGACGCTCAACAACTAAATACTTACACGCTCTTGACCACTTTAAGTGGTCAAGAGCGCCAGTGGCCATATTAAAATGAAGACTAAATTTCTTTACCCAATGGATCATTTATATTTTCAGCAAAATTAACATATACATTCTTCACTCGTCTTTTTTGAAAATCAGTCTTAAAAGAGGAAGCAGGGCGTTTTCATTTCTACGTTTCGTTTACGAATAACACCTGTAGGTATTATAATTATTATATACCTATTAATAGTTTTATGCGCCGAAAACTATGACTTGTTTTTATCAATTAAGTATCTATATTTTATTTTATTTGATTACAATAATTCAAATTTCACCAAAACCAATTGAAAACGTCATCTACAGATATCCAAGACTACATGGTAGGTACCTAAAACCGTTGAATGTAGGTATAGGTAATATAAAGAATTTTAACTTCATTATGTACATACGTTCACCCACTCACCGTGTGAGCTTGTGAGATTGCACGTATTAAGTAAAACAATAAAATAAGGGGAGAGGTAATATTGCGACGTGCAAGAAAACAACGTCCAAAGCTTGCGACGGCGATCCACTTTTGGTGTCCGAGTAGTTTTTAGCCATCTCCAATTAAAACATAACTATCTATAAATCGATGAGTCATTCGGGGAACACTGTGGGAGATTTAACAGTGATATAAACTTGTCATGGCTGTCAGATCAAGTATTAACCAGTCGCGTCATGACAGCGTTATATATCATTGCTTGACGACCGCTTTAGCCTAGTTGGTAGTGACCCTGCCTACGACACAAGAGGTCCAGGGTTCGAATCCCGGTAAGGGCATTTATTTGTGTGATGAGCACGAATATTTGTTCCTGAGTCATGGATGTTTTCTATGTATTTAAGTATATATTTCTCTATATAAGTATCTATATCGTCGTCTAGTACCCATAGTACAAGCTTTGCTTAGTTTGGGACTAGGTTGATTTGTGTAAGATTGTCCGCAAATATTTATTACTAGCTGTTGCCCGCGACTTCGTCCGCGTATAACATGTTATCGTCTAAATGTTTGTTGAAGGAATGAATTAAAAAAAAAACATTGAAATTAATTTTCTACCTAGTCTTTTAGAAAACAATCTAAAACCGAAGTTACAAATCTCTTACTTTCAAAATCTCTTGCTCTCTATACAAACTAAGAACCCTCTCTAGAACCCTCATAGTAAACAGTAATTTCTTACTTTAAAAAAGTCTTGCTCTCTATACAAAGTTCGAACCCCATTTTAACCTTCTTAGGCGATGAATTAAAAAAAACGCTGAAATAAGTTTTGTAGTATTTTAGCAAACAGTCTAAAACCGAAGTTACAAATCCCTTACTTTAAAAATATCTTGCTCTCCATACAAACTTAGAACACCCTTATAATCCCCTTTGGGGGATATATTTCAAAAAATGCTTAAATAAGTTTTGTATTCTAAACAGGCTAAGATCGAAGTTACAAATATCATACTTAAATTTTTTCTTGCTCTCCATACAAACTTTGAACGCTTTTCAGGGAAAAAATAAAAATAAAACACTCGGTTTTTTTATTGCAATAGGTAAGTATTTTTTCTACAAACTATCTAGTCTCTAGCTAAAAAAAAGTGTTTCCCATACGAACCTTGCACCCCTTTTTAACCCCTTAAGGGGTGAAATTTTCCAAAACGCTGGCAGTAGGTATTTTTTTGTATTTTAATAAGTAGGTACTTAATCTTTCTACAGAGTTTTAAGTTTCTACCTAAAAAAAAGTTTTCCTATACAAAAATTGCACCTCTTTATCCCCCTCTTAGCGGGTGGAAATTTTAAAACCACTGAAAGTAATTTACCTATATATTTGTATTCTAATAAATAATCTTTCTAGACAATTTCAAGTCTCTAGCTCAAAAAAAAAGTTTCCTCCATACAAATTTTCACCTGTTTTAATCACCCTTAGGGGTGGAAATTTCCAAAACGCTGAAAGTTCTTTATTTGTATTGTAATAAGTAATCTTTAAACAAAGGTTTGTCGCTTGCTAAAAAAATATATTTACAAACGTTGCACCCCCTTATACACCCCTAAGGGGTGGAATTTTCTAAAACGCTGAAAATATTTTATTTTATTTTATTATGTAATCTTTTTTAAAAGGTATGAGATTCTAGCTCAAAAAAATCCCCTTTACCAACATTGTACCCCTTTTTCATACCCTTAGGGGTGGAATTTTCCAAAACGCTGTTTTTTTATTTGTATTACAATAAGTAATCTTTCTTCAAACTTTTAAGCTTCTATCTCAAACAGAAGTTTCGCTCATACAAACTTTGCAACCCTTTTTAACCCCCTAAGAGGCTGAATTTTTCAAAACGCTGACAGTACTTTATTTGTATTCTAATAAGTAAGCTTTCTACAACGTATTGAGTCTCTTGCTAAAATAATAAAGTTTCCCCCATACAAAATTTGCACCCCTTGTTTACCCCCTTATGGGCAGAATTTTCCTAAACGTTGAAAGACTTTTATTTGTATTCTAATAAGTAATATTTAAACAAACTTTAAGTCTCTAGCTCAAAAAATAAAGTTTCCCCCATACAAACTGTGCACCCCTATTTGACCCCTTTAGGGGTAGAATTTCCAAAAATCCCTTCTTACCCGTTGCCTACGTTGTAAAAGGTAGTTCTGGTGTAAATTTCAACTCTCTAGCCCCAGTAGTTTCGGCTGTGCGTTGATGAGTGAGTGGGTGAGTCAGTCAGGGCATTTATATGTAGGTATATATAGATAGATAGAAGATGACGAAAATCCCATTCAAATATCTCAAAACCGTTTTAATGTCGCTTGTTAGAGTGAGAAAACGATCGGGGACTGTGACGTCAAGATCCTCGAGCGTCATAGTAAAAAACAATCGTTTCATATGAAGGTGGGTTTTGTGGAAAAGGGACAGAACATAAAACTTTGGAACTTAGTGATTACCTATACATATATGTTCTTGCGTTGATTTTTTCTCTATTATCCTTTTTTCGAGAAAATATATTATGATTATTTTATTTAGTAGTCTACCTACAGCCGGGTCCGCTGCACCAATGTTTTCCATGTTTTTAAACATGTAACATGTTTTCCGTCAGGTTCGGCAAACAAATAGGGTTTTGTTTTGATTGGCAAAACATGTTTGACGTTTAAAAACCACGAAAACATGGCGCAGCGGACGCGGCTTACGGGGTGTAGTTTCGATTCCTGAGCTATAACCACAAACTTCGGAATTCGAAAATATTCGGGTATCTCTATCTCTATCGCACTAACGATACTCGAGTGACAGGGATGCAGTTATACGAACTTCGAGTTTCGGTTTTCGTGGTAGCGCCGCAGGCACTTTGGCAGAATGCGCAAAGAGCGCGTGCCATTGCCATTCAAAAAAATCAAATTCGTGGTAATTATATTGTTCAAATTTGTTGATACATTTATTGAAATTTACGTCATAATGCGACATTTGCGCATATAAGTTCTCATATCACGATCGAATATTTTTTTATGGTTTAACTTTTGGCATGCGTATCGTAAAGGTCTATCGTAGACTGGATTTAAATTATTAATAAGTGAAAGGCAAAGCAATTCCGCCATTTTGACGAAAATTTGACGTTTCTTATAGCTGACAGTTGGAGCAACGTTTGATTTCAATAAAAATAAATGAAACATTAAATGAAGTCGTATATTTCGGAAAATTAATTAATTGTTGCAGTCGGATAAAAACTATCCTAAGTTGCAGTTAGAATAATAATGTACCTACATAAAATGTTTCATATTTTTCCGTTCATGGGATGCTGAGAACATTCGAACCACACAAAGCTTAGTTTCAAACTGGCTGATTCTTTTTTTAATTTAGAGATTTATTATAAGTGGAGATTATTATTTCTTTTCCGCTCACGGGACATTGATGTCCCGGACCTTTGGGAGGCGTGCGTGGGGCTAGGTACCTACAAAGTACCAACTGAGCCAACATGTAGAGGCCCTTTTGACAATTTAATGCAATGCAAGGAGTACACCGAGCGGATGCTGTCCCTGCCCGTGTCATGGGACGCACACAGAGACAGCACCCGCTGGGGTGTATAGGGACTATTGCTGTTGATGGAATCTAAAGAAAATTTGGTTATTGGGTGAAAATGATGGACTAGTGGCTGGGCTATTGGGTGAAACATCGGACGCCTGCCTAATAAACTGTCTCATTTTTTATCTCTGGCAGACGGTGACTCGCCAACTGCTAGATGGGCCCCTATTAATAGCGACATTAAAAAATGGCCTAAGGGCAACACCAGTCAGAGAGGCTGGGGGGGTAGAGAGGTGGCACTGGACTTTAAACATATAGCCAACTCGCCACTTAGGTGTCCACATCTACCCTCGAGCAACAGCTCTTGCGACTCCACTCTGGACAGCCAGTTAAGGCAAGCCAGAGGTGGGGGGCCTGTCCAACCAACCACCCGATCGGCTCAGCCTGACCACAGGACACCCCCAGGAGCACTCAGGTACGTAGGGTCGCTACTCCCTAACAGCCCGCCACAAGCTGCCTTACGTTGACTGATTATTATTATTTATTATTATTATTGTTGAAACTGTAAAGTATCCCAGACCCATAAATTGTGCAATTTATAGAGACTTCCATGCCCTTCTTAATAAAATATCCATTTTAGATTATAGGAGAAGGTCATCCAAGTAGTACGATTTAACACGTCTGTGTGATTCATGTGAGAAGTAACATAGTTTACGTAGAAATCCATTTTAACATAAAAAAGTAGAGAAAAAAAAATCTAAAGTCAACCCTATTTTTTCACTAGTAACCAGTTGACTGCTCCATTATTTATCAGAAAGAGATGAAATTTTTTAATCTTCTTCATAAAGTAATAAACAATAACTTTATTTTCTTACTTACTTAAATTTCTTCTCGTTTTCTGAAATATTCCGAAAAACATTATACTTATCCGCGCTTTCGATCACGCACTTCCATCTCGCTCACGCGTATGCTCAGTGAGAGGGAGAGAAGACCATGAACGTGCGGAGCCTTAACCGTTAAAATTAGCTTAAAAAATGTTGCAAAATGAAATAGTTCCTATATAGTTCGTCACTACTGTGGGTATTAACCGGAGGCGCTGGCGCGGGTACCAGCCACGCGGGGGCCCGCAGGTCAGCGTCTATGTTGACGGCCGCGCCCATGACGGAGCCCCGCCCGTAGCCTCCCAGTGTCGCTGTGGGTGGGTACTAACCGGAGGCGCTGGCGCGGGTACCAGCCACGCGGGGGCCCGCAGGTCAGCGTCTATGTTGACGGCCCCGCCCATGACGGAGCCCCGCCCGTAGCCTCCCAGTGTCGCTGTGGGTGGGTACTAACCGGAGGCGCTGGCGCGGGTACCAGCCACGCGGGGGCCCGCAGGTCAGCGTCTATGTTGACGGCCGCGCCCATGACGGAGCCCCGCCCGTAGCCTCCCAGTGTCGCTGTGGGTGGGTACTAACCGGAGGCGCTGGCGCGGGTACCAGCCACGCGGGGGCCCGCAGGTCAGCGTCTATGTTGACGGCCGCGCCCATGACGGAGCCCCGCCCGTAGCCTCCCAGTGTCGCTGTGGGTGGGTACTAACCGGAGGCGCTGGCGCGGGTACCAGCCACGCGGGGGCCCGCAGGTCAGCGTCTATGTTGACGGCCGCGCCCATGACGGAGCCCCGCCCGTAGCCTCCCAGTGTCGCTGTGGGTGGGTACTAACCGGAGGCGCTGGCGCGGGTACCAGCCACGCGGGGGCCCGCAGGTCAGCGCCTATGTTGACGCCCGCGCCCATGACGGAGCCCCGCCCGTAGCCTCCCAGTGTCGCTGTGGGTGGTTACTAACCGGAGGCGCTGGCGCGGGTACCAGCCACGCGGGGGCCCGCCGAGCCGCAGCAGGTCAGCGCCTGTGTTGACGGCCGCGCCCATGACGGAGCCCCGCCCGTAGCCTCCCAGTGTCGCGCTGCTGCCTGTTTTACAATTAAACATACACATAATAGCATCAATAATATAGTCCATAATATTCGCTTTGGTTTCCTCAATTAGTACAAATTCAATAATCGGATGATACCGCTAGTATTTTGTAACTCATATCCTGTCCTACATATATCCTATAACAAGCAATATTTGTTTACATATTTGTAATAACGTTCTCGAAAAGGCTCTCACGATTTCGATGAGATTTGGAATAGGTAATTGGAGTTTACGAAGCCGAAAAATCGATCTAGCTAGGTCTCATACCTGGGAAAAATCGTTTTCTCCGTATTTTTACCCGAGCCTAGCTCGGTCACCCAGATACTGTACTATGCAGTCTAATTATGTGTGGGAGATACCTCATCTTATCCCACTGTTACCTACACCTATCCGTTAAACTTATCCTCAACGAGAGATTGACGCAAAAAATATTTAATAACCATTTTCATTGATGGTTGATTACGTGGCCTGAAAGGTTTTCTGTTTCGAAGCGGAAATTGAATTATTTTTCAAATTTCTGAGCTTATTACCAAATATGGTTTAGGCTCATTGCCTAAAGGGAAATAAACGAATACGTGGTCACAGTGGTTGATGTTTCCTACTTTATCGTTCGAGGTAATTTCCAGTGTTTAGGGATAAATGAGAACTCGCATTTAAAATTACAGCTTCATTAAAACCATCCACCAGAATAAAACTAGACATTACAGAAAACCGTGTCAAAACGGCCCAGTAGTTTTTGAGTTACAGCGGCCATTGCTTTCCAATGTATTTAGGTACAACTCCATACTTTTCAATGTAGGTACAACTCCATACTTACACTGACCTCTAATATTACCAGTGAACGAATATACATAGAACTCAGTATGTATATTGTAGTCTTTGCATAGAACGCGAGCTCCTTACAAATTTCTACCAAAACTCGTGCCCAAAACCCGGTATGCGCATAGTCAACTGCGGATCCAATCACAGCTACCCAAATGTCAGCCTATTTTCAATTACCCAACACAAATGGATGCGATTGGTCAATTTAGGAATACATTGCAGTGATTAGCCGTCGAGCGTCACGTCGGACGACAGCCATGTGACAGTGACAACGAAAACGGATAATTGTTGAATGGTTACATGCAACAAGAAGCAACTTAGTTATTATAACGTTCGCGTGATATTTGTTGTTTAAGAAGTAGGGCTGAGTCGCCAAGGAAAATACCAAATTATTAATTATTTATTTTTATTTACAATATAATACAAGTAGGCCACACGGTGGGTGAGCAGAGATACGCAAACATTGCTATCTATATTTTTACATATGGATATATTTCCAATTACAACATAAGTCTTTGTTTGTTTACGAAAAAAAATTCGGTACCGTGATTAGTAATGAGACCTAAATCTCAAGTTCCTCTAAATAAAGTTACTTTAGTTAACTTTTGTTAAATAAAATAACTCTATTTGATAACCAAGCATCGGAGTTTTTATCGCATGGTAAGACGTAAAACGTTAGCGAGCTAACTAAGGAGTCAAAATTAGCAATAAATTTTACGAGTGGCGACTTCGACTTTTTCCATATTTTCTGATGATCAAATATCCACTTGTGAATAATTGACACGTCTGGAATCGTCAGTGAATGATGTGTGGCACATATTATTCAATTTAATAATCGGTCAGTACATGACATTAGGTCTATCGCAGCGATGTAGTTTGTGTATCAGCGTCTGTATAGTTGTATATTAAAATAGTTAAAGCTGTCTATCAGTTTGCAAGCTAATAGAAAAATAATTTTATTGTTAATTTGAAACCTTTTTTTTATCACGATCGCTACAAAGTCATTTTAGAGTTAAATAAATGAGTATGAGTATGAATTCGAGTTGAATTTTATTACTAATGTCGACTCCATTGCTCGCTAACGTCTTATCGTGCGATAAAAACTCCGATGCCTGTTGATGACTAAATCAAGGAATCTTTTTTAGCAATGTAGTGCAGCTGAATCACTAAAAACTGTTCTATAGCCCTTTTAATTATTAGAATTTAATGGCTGCAAGAATCGTATTTAAATGCATCAGTCACATCTTTGAAAGAGGAAATATTATTATAAAAAAAAATTATTTGCAATGAATTCAAGATGAAATCCTATAAATAAAGAACAAAGAACATCTCTTTTTTTGGCATGCCATTTCGATTCGTGTCGTTTCAAACGCACTGCTTCATTCCATATTTCGTTTCTAATTGGATGTGTTGGAAATCTAAAAACATTTTTTTTTTTCATTTTATAAATAGAAAGGCATCGATAAAAACTACAAAATATTGGTAAGATATTCAATGGTTAAAATATTAACCAACTTATTAAAAGAAGTAATGATGTCTGTTGGCATAATACCATCCCTATACAAAATGTGATCATAACAATAAAATCAAAATAATATGTTTATCGCTGTATTAACTTGTGAAAAGTGATTCCATCTTTTTTGTTGTGCTTGTCCGAACGACTCGCACACCATTTTACGGCACAACAATATATTTATTGAAACCGAACGTTTGGTTGACACGGTGGCCATGTTCGAACTGAACGGCTGAACGGCAGAACGGCTGCCAGGCATCATTTTTAATCCCCGCCTATCATTTTTCTGGGGCCACTTTTCGGGGCTAGTTTTTTTTTTTTTTTTTTAATTTATTTATATATATATAATTATTTTACAATACATAGACAATACAATACAATAGTACAATATACAATATAATATATTATACAATAGTTAGACTTCTAGATATTTTCGTTCACTATTATGAATTAATCAAGGTATTTAACGATTCTGTAGGTCCCTCAAAAAGAAAATTGGACGCATCTTACATGTATCTGTTTATATCTATTAGAGCGGTTTTGAACCGCTACTTCTTTCAGCGATACAAAGGCGCGTTTCACGAACGACGTCGTGCGACACTAGCCACAGGACAGTAGCACAGTGTAAAGAGTAACAGTGGACCGACACCTTTGACGTTTGCGGGTTTGACAACGACATGTCCCAAGCTGCATGTATGCAGCTTGGGCTCGCCCTATACGCCCCTCACACCCCGCACGATTGCCCTATCTAGACGGCTTCGTCGACTGACTGTATTGGTTTATAGACTGTGGCTCTAGCATAACTTTTATCGATGCATATACGTTTGCGAATGCATTTGCGTTTAGTTTCAATTTGTATGGCAACGCGTAGTTCCTGATAGTTACCACCAGAGGCGCTGTTCGCGTTGCCATACAAATTGAAACTAAACGCAAACGCGTCTGCATCGATACTGTATGTGTCTGTAAAAAGTCGCCGTTACCGCTATTGCAGCTAAATGCGCCCGCAGTTAAAATAGGCATCTGTGGAGTAGGTACCTATAGACTGCATGGAATTCATGGTGTTGTTCCTCGGTGGCCCAGTGGAGTTCCTAGGAGGGGTGCGCGGCACGTCGCAGCCCCGCGCGAACACGGGCGTCTCGGGCAGGCTGGCCGAGGTCTGGAGAGGCCCCCGGGCGTCGCGGTTCTGCCGTTGTAGCGTGCGCCGCCGCGCGCCACTGGCACCCATGTCTGGTACAAGGGGAATTGCATTTTAGGGTTTGACTGCTTTGGGCCAGCAAGTTAATTCGTTATAAGAATAGTATCATACTATACTATTAGTATGGTGCTGTGGATTATCTAATTCGCGTAACGACCCTATAATTATGAACAAGCTATTTATTATTATATCGGCGCGACCGACGAGTACCATACAGGCATTCCCCTCAACATTTATTTTAGAATTCGCTGGATAAAATGATTTCTAATGGCTCATTTCAATATTTACATTTAATTAGTATCTGGACTATGATCGAAATCCCTTCTTTATTGGTAAATACGTAGATCTATAGTGAATTGCATGGTTTTGGGGCATTCATTTTATTGCAGCTGTTGGTACTCCTTAAGTATAAGGTAAACTATGAAATAATAGCTTCATTGGAATTTAACAGGAAACTGTATGACGCTTAAAGCTATTTAGATCCTACTCTTTAGCACTATTAATATTATAATATCTAAAATACAGACGACAGATGAATACACTCTGGTTATGTACATTGTCTGACCGATAACATTACGATTGATTAGCAATATTAGCATACGTGACGTCGTGCACGCTTCGATAGTGCACTTTATACGGACGTTGCCAGAGCAGCGAATTCAAGAAGTACCCAAGTCCACTTCCTGCATACACTACAATCACATTACAATTTGAACTCCATAATCAACGAATTAACGTTTAAATTGAGTTGTGTTTTATATAAACTTGTTTACGATAGGAGTATGAGTAGGTACTTACTTTAAGAATACATTAATAAATAAATATTTGCGGACAATCTTACACAAATCGACCTAGTCCCAAACTAAGCAAAGCTTATTTAAATACTGTTTTTCCGGGTCTAACGCGATATTTATTTACCTTTATTTCTGACGTTTCGACACGGGTAGCACCGGTCATGGTCGCAGATAACTGTCGTCCCAGCAAGTTGTCAACAGAGATATGGGTTTACAATATTTCACTACCCTCCAAACGTCAATAAAAACATGGAGGGTACACCCGAATTAGTCCACTACCCGTCCATTTTAATGTTAATACAACACTTACAGTATCCGCGCACAGATCCGAAGATATACGAGATTTCAGTTTCTGAATCACTGGTCCCCAAGTCGCCGATAAATTGAAACCGTCATCCCTATTGAAGTTCTTCGGGTGTTTCCTGATTTCAATTGCCTCTCGTACCATCCGCGGGTAGTAGTGGCGTTCAGTAGAGAGGATTTCGGGCTTGTGCAACTCAATCCAATGATTTGATCCACTGGTTAGTAGGTGGTCCACTATTTGGATTTGTTTATTTGTCGATTTTTGAATGCCGCTATATGTTCCTTCACTCTCTCTTGAACGCTTCGCTTAGTCTGCTTTACTATGTAAAAGCTTGTACTATGGGTAGGTACTAGACGAAACACACTTACTTATATAGATAAATAATAAATACTTAAATACATAGAAAACTCCATGACTCAGGAACAAATATTCGTGCTCATCACACAAATAAATGCCCTTACCGGGATTCGAACCCAGGACCTCTTGTTTCATAGGCAGGGTCACTACCAACTAGGCTAAAGCGGTCGTCTCTTTTTTTTTATAAATGTTTTTTTTTTATATATATATATTTTTTTAATAAATGTGAAAGATGTAAAGAATGGCATGTTATGAAGTATAAAAAACTGAAATCGTCGCCTATACCTACCAGCTGTGTATGTAACTACTCGTATATATATAGTTATTTTAGTATTACAAAAGACAGAGAAATCTATGTTCCATACAAGCGCACCAATCAAAAATTGACGAAATTGACAAGTTCACTTCCAGATCAGCACGGCTATCACAAGACGGCCGCGACATACTCTCGAGCTCTCTCGTACTATCCGTCTCTTTCTAAGTGGTCTAATAAGAGAGAGACGGATAGTGCGAGAGAGCTCGAGAGCATGTCGCGGCCGTCTTGTGATAGCCGTGCAGGGCGAGTGGAGCGCGCACAATATTTCAACCAATCACAGAGCGGTATTCTTGCAGCGCGTAGCCTACTAGATTTTTTTTCAACCAATCACAGAGCAGAATTCGAGTAGCGCGCGGCTATCTAGATTTGCTTAAATAAACCAATCAAAACACATACAAACTCATTACTCCCTTGGGAGCTGTAAAATACCATTACTCCCGCGGAAACAATTTTGGCCATTGTCCTTTTGTATACAGGCATGGAATAACACCATTTATGAGCAAGTGTGATAAAAAGTAATATCGTAGAGCTCTTAACTACGTCCAATTTTTTTTAGTGTCCGACCGAAACATGTTTTTTTGCTGAAACCGAAACCGAAAGTTCGGCTTTGGCTCTAGTTTCGGCCGAAACCGAAACCGAACCTTTTGTAGACTTGTTAAAATCTTTGAAAAAATTACGTAAAACCGCTTTTATACACATATTAACAATGTAACACCTGAAACTCGTGAAGGTTGTATAAAATAAAGCAGGGTTTAAGTACTACAAGTTACGATAATTGGGAATGGATGAAAATATCAGAAGTGCCTGATTTTTTATGGTCATAGGAATAACCTTCCTTAGCACCAGGAAAAAGTTGTAGACTTTTCAGTTGCATCAATTATTTTTGAAAAATATAAAAAACGGATATTTCATATATTTTTTTGTTATATAGATCTTATTCGCCGCCCTAAACCCAAAATATAAGTGAGGAAACTGTTTATAATATATTTTTAAAATAATTGATGCAGCTGAAAAGTCCACGATATTTTTCTGGTGCTAAGGAAGCTAATTCCAAAAAAATAATCAGGCGCTTCTGATATTTTCATGCATTCCGGGAACAAGCACACAAACCATCACTTCACTGAGCCGGTGGCCGGCGAGCTACGCCATATTGCCGGTTGGCACGAGCGCACCCGAAGTTAGCCTCAGTACGCGACCCGAAGTACCGTTTCGTAAGTTTCGGTCCGGCCGAAACATGATTTTTTGGCCGAAACTGGCCGAAACCGAACCTTCGCTTCGGTCGGACACTAATATTGTTGCAATCCACTCTGTGTTACCTACTCTAAAAGTGTGGTAAATCGTAGGATTTTCGGGGTCTGGGGGTTCAAAGCACGGGGGGGGGGGGGGGGGGTACGTTGCAAAAGGAGGTGTATAAGTTTTTTTTACACAAATCCTCATTTTGGGACTTTTTTTGGGTTCTCACTCGTAGGTTCTAAACGGACTAGGGTAGAGGAACCAAAAGATGAACACCACCCAATAGTTGAACGTTTTGTCGTAAAATTGAAATAAAAAAATCGCGACACATTTTACGCCTTCGGGATATTTTTTTCGTAACGCATCATCCCTTTGCCGAGGCTGGCATTTAAACTCCCATACAGTTGCCACACACACACGGCTGTGAGCGGTTGTCGCGTCGAGGTCTCGCGCCAAAATCACCGTTTGTATGGAGATTTACTTAAGGAAAGCGCTCTTAAATTTAAGCTCTAAATTATGTATAAAATTGAATAAAACGTCTACATGGATTGTTTTGCGTGATATAGATTCTTGATTAATGCCTTTAATGGATTATCTATCACAAATTGCGTATTTATTGTTAATTTAAGAGATATTTAGCGTTCAACTAACGGTTCCAACTTTTTGTACCTGAGCCAATAGATGAACGGTGTTCATCTACTGGGCAAGGTATAGTTTTTTCAAATGCTTATATAAATTCTTATTGAAAAGGTACATAAAACTTTTATGGCTCAAATGAATCGTTTTTTAACTGTTGATTTTTGAACCAAAAGTTGAACGTGAGTATTCATTCGCAACACGGTTATTTTGGGCTTTGTTTTACTATGAAAAGCACGATTGTTCAACAAAGAACCGCTGCCCAGAAGATGAACGAATAAAATTAGTTCGTTCAACTTTTGGCTTCGATTCCAATAAGTGAACGCTCTGTTAAATTTACTCCGTTCATTCCTTTGCTATCGTGCCCAATACATGAACGAACAAAATGTATTCGTTCAAGTTTTAGGCAAGGGTTAGTACAATGAACATCTTAATAACAAAGATACGTAATAAATATGAAATCTGACTTATACATATAAAACCCAACAATTTATCTATTTTAATCTAATGATAAATTAATTAAAAAATGTTTTAATGATTAATATGTAAATAATAATCTCTTATAATTGTAACCATATGAAAAGGGTACATTTGAACTGTTTTATTCTGTGTTTAGTATCAATATTGTGATTGTTAACTAGTATAAATTGCTATAACAATGATTATATAATAACGTGACCAAAAGTCAGAGGCTGCGCGGTGTTACGTTTTTCTTCGTTCAACTATTGGTGTCAACATGTTCAACTATTAGGCACAGTGTTCATCTTCTGGGCAAAATGACATATTTCAGCATAAAACCATTTTTAATAAAATACTGTATTGTAATAGGATGTTTTAAAATAGTCATATCCAATCTCGACTATATACGAAATCGTATAAAAAATTTAAATGTAAACAAACTAAATCACCACTCCTCGAAAAAAAATGGTAAAGTTGGGATAGTCGCTTAAACGTTCATCTTTTGGTTCCTCTACCCTATACTGCATCCTACCGAAAAGTTACTCACTAACAAATTAAAGAACATGACAATAATAATTAAAATAATAATACATAATTACGTCTAATGAATACCAATACATAGCAATTCGGTTCAGCGACATAGTAGAAACCATGGTCGAAAACGAGGCTTTCCTCAACTTTGTAAGTTATTTCAAGATAGTGGTTTTTAAGCATCTGGGTTTCAATTTTGAATTTAACTATAGGTTTTAGCTCCTCAATTGTAGGAATTTACAGAATCGAGAGTTATTTCAGCATTAGTATCATCATAACTGGTAATCGAAGAGCTGGCGGTTTTCTCGTGCAACGCGTCAGCATTGCAGTTCAATGAGGAAATACCGCCAGCATACTCGGTACAATGCTTAGAGGGCCACGGCAAAAACGGAACCCTTATAGTTTCGTCATGTCTGCCCGTCTGTCCGGCTGTCCGTATGTCATAGGCATTTTACTCGAAAACTATAAGGTGTATTTGAATACAATTTAGAGGATAGGTGTATTTTATTAGCCGCTACATAATTCTATAATGCAATTACTAAATAAATATTCTTTTAGGGGTGGGTGGGCACATCAATCGATAGGCCTTTTGAAATAAATACAAGGTTTCTCAGCAAGTTTTTTGATTCAGTGAAAATAGTCGGAGATAATTGCGGTAATAAAGGAAGCCTAAGATCGCATAAATATTTATCGCCCTTGCCCTCGGATCGGGCGTCAAATACCTGTGATCTGAGACATTTTTTGTTTTATCTATCCAAATATCATAAACCCTCCATGATGCGTTCAAGCACCGCACATTATGACCACCATAAAAATAAACTGTTTTGTTAGAACAAATTTCTTATCTGTGGAAATGTTATTATTACTAAATAATAACATCGAATTCGATAATATTATTTCATTCAAACTTCGAACGTCTCTGAAAAACAAAGAAATTTGATTTAACCTCTATTCTAATATCAGTCGAGATGAATTGTCAATTTGCATACACATTTGACAAATGTCGCACGTAACTAAGTAAGATATCGAACGATATGACAGTCGTGTGATGTTATTATTAAACTCGCCTTCGGCTCGTTTCATAAACCCACACTCGTCTTTAATGCCCTTCATTATGTACAGTCACATAAACTACTATTACCGCCATAAGTAAGTAATGTACTATAACGTGCGAGTTTAAGCTGACAGTAGGTTGTAAACAACCTTTCCATTACGTACCTGTCGGTAACGTTCTTCTGTCCGTGGAGCCACTCTTGAAGTTGCTGCTGCGTCGGTTCTTGTTGTAGCCGGCCTCCATGGAGCGCGTCTTCAGGCTGTTGGCGGGGTCGCGGTGCGGCGGCACCGCCGGCGGCTCCGTAGGCCTGGAGTGCACAAGCAAATATTTATGTTAACGTTTAACACAAATTACAACGGCCCTAAAATAAATTTGTCGTTCTCCAACAATGAACATAGCAATGCCGCAGACCTATAATTTATCATGAAATGTAACATTGGAACAGTACATTGTTGTAGAGACTAGAAAGTAAGCAATAGACGGAGGAGTTAGTTCGAGGGCCGCGTAGCGGAGGCCCTCGAAAGTACGAGTCCAGCTATTGCACTTTCGGCCGAGGCTTAACATAGTGCTTTTCACGTCTACTGCGAGGAAATTGCAAATAATCATAATTTTAAATCAAAATTAAGTTCCTAATTGAAGATACTAATCAAAAAACAAAAGGAGCGCGGCACCGCTCGCCGGCGCGGCGGCGCCGCTCCTCCCGCTCGACGCCCTGTGATTGGTCGAAGAGCTGTTCAAACTGAACAACCACTACTACAATGACCAACCACTCAAAAATAATCGACCAATAGCAGAGTAGAAAGTAAAAAAGGCCGCTAAACACTACATTTTACTTTGCAAATCTACATTGTTTGACTGTTTTTGAATTGTACTACTAAGAACTACTTTCTACTCTCATTTCAATCCATCTTTGGCCATATTTCCGAGCAGTGGCGTGAAAAGTACATTGTTGTCCATAGCCTCAATGTCCAAGGACAAACACTAAATCTGACGTTACATGGACGTGACAAAATTTGCAGAGCAGTGTTTTTTGCGTCTTGTCCCATCAAATATTATTGCGTTTTAGGTATTATCACAGAATTGTAGTCATCCTCATAAAAATGTTAACACATCATATAACGTTAATTTGTCTATGTCCTTTATTGACCTCTTAACCCTTGTCGCCTACCGCCTAATACCTTCAACATCAATGACTCGCCCGGAATAGGGAACATTACGCAAAACTCTTCGTAGGTGGCGACACTAGCAGCGTTGACATTGTATCTCATTCCCACTTGCTGTATTGTCTATGCAAGCATCCTTGTCACTCATTTGACAATCAATTGTGCATGTGTGCGTGAATCCCTATATTCCTATAGTAGTTTACTATTAGTGGTAGTGCTGCCTCTGGCGGCAGAACATTGCAGTAATGTTCCCTATTGTAATGGAACGTAATAGTGTAGTAGTAAATAAGTATGGAAAGTAGTAAGCAAAAATATTAAGAAAACCTAGCTATATTTTCTAAAACAAAGCTGACGTAGGAACGGATTTAAATCAGTATAAGTATAATCGATAATTGCATACCTTCTTCTCGACTCCATAGTTGGCGTAGGAAGAGTATCAGCCTTCTTGACGTGCCGCTTTTCAGACGGCTGCATGATTTCCGTGTACTCGTCCTCGACCTCTTGTACGGGCGAAGGCGGCAACGGCGGGAAGTTGGGCGAGTCCGGCGTGAGCGGCAGCGGCCCCAAGTCGAGCTGGCGCGCGGGCGACGGCGGCGGCGGGTAGAGCCGCTCGTGGCGGTCCAGACGGTGCGGCGCCCCGTGCTCCACGATCTGCACGCTCAGCGGGAAATCCCCGCCGCTCGACACCGCCGAGTCCGACGACGACGGCTGACGCATCAGACCGACCGGAACGTCCTTGGCGCTCGTCGACTTGTGCATGCTGCTCGACCGCCGGCCCGCCGACCGGTCGCGCCGGTCTATCGATCTCTGGTTTTGGATCTCGTTATGACTCGACGACTTCTGTATGTCGTGTCTCTTCTGTCTCTCTCTAGAACTATAACGGAAATTGTATTCTAATATATCTTTAGATACTTCATCACAGTATTCATCCTTATGGATATTCCAGTCTTTAGGTATATAGGGTGTAAAATGTTTTTGGTCCCGACCTTGACTTAGTATAGCGCTAATGTTGTTCTCGATCTTCCTGAGCGGCGAGGTGTCGCTGGAGCCGGGCTCGCCGCTCTCCGGGTCGCGCTCCTCCTCCTCCTCCACCGTGGTGATGAGCGCCGGCCGTCCCTCGCCCGCGCCCGCGCCCGCGCCCGGGCCCAGGCTCGGCAGCGACACTACGCGCACCATGTTGGGAGCCACGGTCGACAGTTCCTTTACGGTCTCATTGCATTCCGTTTGCGGGGTTTCTTCTACTTTGCCCTCCTTTATCAATGACTGAATATTATCGAATGTAGATGAATACTTTTTAAAATCGGTGAACCTGTTTTGTGGAGATAATTTGTTTTGAACGACGCTTGGCATTTTTCTACTTTTGGGGCTATGGCCGAAATATTCTTGGTTGTTGTACCTATCCTGCCCGTTGTTGAGATCTAAACTGAGTCTCGATTTTGGTGACGTCATCTCTTTGCTCAGCCTTGAATTCGGGAAGCAGAGGTCTACACTGTATCTAGAATTTGGTGTGTTTAATTCCCGGCTCAATCGGGAATTTAAATCGACGCTATATCGTGATTGCGGAATGCTCAAATCTGAGCTCGGTCTAGAGTTATATGAGCCGACGGATCCCGATCCACTAATGGATATACTTGAGCCGTCCATAGACTTGCCAGTATCTAGACTTCTATTTAAACTATGGTTTTGGAGCAGATTGGTCGTGTTTACGGGTTTGCCGTTAGTATTCTTGTAAAAGCTCGGTAACTGCTTTCGATTTTTGCCTTTTCGGATGACATATGTTCCACAAGCGGGGTCTTGAGCGCGTCTGGCGTCGGATTCGGCGTCAGAAATGGGCGAGGCGAGGGGCTCGCACTGCGGCAGTGGTGGCGGTGGAGGCCAGTACTCTTCGCCCCAGTCGTCGTCTACTCGTTGTGGTATCGAACTCGTGCTTGAATGTGATAGATCACCAGATTTTCTTCTTCGTCGTCCTATTACCTGAAAAATAAATGTTCATACTGAATCTTAGAATGGATCCCGCAAATAAGCAGATTAAACAATGAACTAAGGACAGCATTATCTTATCAGGCTTAATATAAAAAAAAAAACATATAATATATATGTATTTATATAACCACTAGCTGTTGCCCGCGACTTAGTCCGCGTAGAACTTTTTATCGTCTTAGAAAATGATTTCTCTCAATACAAAATTTGAACCCTCTTTTAGGGGATAATTAAAAAAAAGTTGATGTTCATTTTCTAGTTTGTGAACAAACAGTCTAAAACCAAAGTTAAAAATCTCATACTTTAAAAATGCCTTGAAATACTCAAACTTTGAACCAATTTTAACACTTAGGGGATGAATTTGGAAAAACTCTGAAATCAGTTTTGTAGTCTTTTAACGTACAGAATAAGACCGAAGTTAAAAATCTCTTACTCACACTTTAAAATTTTATTGCTCGCCATTTAAAATTTGAACCCCCTTTTAAACCCCCTTAGAGGTTGAATTTTTCTAATCGCTGAAAGAACTTTTTTCGTAAACTTTTAAGTCTCTAGCTCAAAAAAAGTGTTGCCCATACAAAGCTTTCTTAACCCCCTTAGGGGTGGAATTTTCTAAAACTCTGAAAGTACTTTATTATTAATTTTAATAAGTAACATTTTGAATAGTTTTAAGTCTAGTAAAAAAGTTTTTCCCACACAACACTGGCTACCCTTTTTAAGGATCTTAAGGATCCCCTTAGGGATGGAGTTTTCTAAAACGCTGAAAGTTCTTTTTTAGTATTCTAATAAGTAATCTTTTTGCAAAGTTTTAAGTCTAACTCAAAAAAAAGTGTTGCCCATGCAAAGCTTGCTCTCCTTTTTAACCCTATTAGGGGTGGAATTTTCTAAAACGATTTGTGTTCTTTTTTTGTATTTTAATAAGTAATCTTTCTACAAAGTTTCAAGTCTCTAACTCAAAAACATAAACTTTCCCTGATAAAAACTTTGCACCCCTTTTTATCCCCCTTAGGGATACATTTTTTCAAAACGCTGAAAGTCTTTTTTTTTGTATTTTTATAAGTAATCTTTCTACAAAGTTTTAAGTGTCTAGCTCAGAAAAAGTGTTCCCCATACAAACCTTGCACCCTTTTTTAACCCCCTTAGGGAATGATTTTTGTAAAACGCCGAATGTAGTATTTTTCATGTTCTAATAAGTAATTTTTCGTCAAAATTTTAAGTCTCTATTAAAAAAAAATATGTTTTTCCCATACAAACTTTGCACCCTATTTTACCCCCTTAGGGGTGAAATTTTCCAAAACGCTGAAAGTACTTTCTTTGTATTTAAATAATCTTTCTACAAAGTTTTAGGACTCTAGCTAAAAAAAATAGTTTCCCACATACAAACTTTGCACCCCTATTTTAGCCCCCTATTTTTAGGGGTAGAATTTTCTAAAACGCTGAAAGTACTTAATTTGTATTCTGATGACTAATCTTTCTACAAAGTTTTAAGTCTCTATTTAAAAAAAATATTGTTTCCCCCATACAAAATTTGCACCCCTATTTTACCCCCTTAGGGGTAGATTTTTTTAAAACACTGAATCTAGGTACTTTATTTGTATTCTAATGAATAATTTCTCTACAAAGTTTTAAGTATCTATTTAAAAAAAAGTAGTTTTTCCCATACAAACTTTGCACTCTATTTTACCCCTTTAGGGGTAGAATTTTCTAAAACCCTGAAAGTTCTTTATTTGTATTCTAATGACTGATCTTTCTACAAAGTTTTAAGTCTCTATTTAAAAAAAAAATGTTTCCCCATACAAACCTTTCACCCCTATTTTACCCCCGTAGGGGTGGAATTTTCCAAAACGCTGAAAGTGTTTCATTTGTATTCTAATAACTAATTTTTCTACAAAGTTTAAGTCTATAGCTCAAAAAAAAAAGGTTCTCCCATACAAACTTTGCACCCCCATTTTACCCCCTTAGGGGTAGAATTTTCAAAAATCCCTTTTTATCCCTAGCCCACGTTATAAAAGCAACATACTGTGCAAAAATCAACTCTCTAAGATTAGTAGTTTCGGCTGTGCGTTGATGAGTGAGTGAGTGAGTGATTGAGTGAATAAGTCAGTCAGGACATAGGCATTTATTATGTACTAGTGTATAAATAGATAGAAGATAATGAAACTCCCATTCAAATATCTCAAAAAATTATGAAGCTACATCCGTTTTAATGTCGCTTGTTAGAGTGAGAAAACGATGAGGGACTGTGACGTCAATATACTCGAGCGTCATAGTAAAAAAACAATCGTTTCATATGAAGGTGCGTTTTGCGGAAAAGGGACAGAACATACCCCCTCTTAAAACTTTGGACTCTTATAACTTAATCATTACCTATATAACCTCTTGCTTTGTTTTTTTCTCCATTTGACTATATTTATTTTAAATTCTTTTTCGAGAAAATACATTATGATTATTTACCATACTTTCGATTCCTGAGCTATAACCACGAACTTCGGAATTCGTAAATATTCGGGTATCTCTATCTCTATCGCACTAACCATACTCGAGTGACAGGGATGCAAATATATGAACATTGAGTATCGGTTTTCGTGGTAGCGCCGCAGGTACTTTGGCTGAATGCGCCGAGCGCGTGCCATTGTCATTCAAAAAAAACAAATTCGTGTTAATTATATTGTTCAAATTTGTTGATTTCATTTATTGAAATTACGACATAAAACGACATTTGCGCATATAAGTTCTCATATCAGAATCGAATATTTTTTTATGGTTTATATTTTAGCATTTGTCTCGTAAAGGTCTATCGTAGACGGGATTTAAATTATTAATAAGTGAAAGGCAAAGCAATTCCGCCATTTTGACGAAAATTTGACGGTTCTTATAGCTGACAGTTGGAGCAGCGTTTGATTTCAATAAAAATAAATGAAAAATTAAATGAAGTCGTATATTTCGGAAAATTAATTAACTGTCGCAGTCGGATAAAAACTATCCTAAGTTGCAGCTAGAATAATAATGTACCTATATAAAATGTTTCATATTTTTCCGTTCATGGGATGCTGAGAACATTCGAACCGCGCAAAGCTTAGTTTCAAACTGGCTGATTCTTTTTTTAATTTAGAGATTTATTATAAGTGGAGATTACCAAACTCAAGTGGGGCTGGGTAGGATACCTTGCCAGGCAGAATGATGGTAGGTGGACCAAAAAGGTGTCAGATTGGTGGCCACTTCTAGGTAAAAGGAGCGTCGGCCGTCCACCAGCTCGATGGGTGGACGATATTAGGAAGATCGCGGGTCACTTCTGGATAAGATTAGCCCAGGATAGGGACGGGTAGCGTACTCGAAGAGAGGCCTATGCTCAGCAGTGGGCGATTACGGGCTGACAATGATGATGATGATGATATATATATATATAATGTCTTAGCTACCTTTGTACTCCCTGGAGTGAGTAGAGGGTCATCACCATCGAGAGACACTTCCCAAGCTATGGAATTACGTTTCGAAGGCGTGGTTGCTGCGGGTGGCGGCGGCGGGAACAACTCTTCCAGCGAATCATCAGAAAAGTGCTCCTCATCGTTGCTCCCGTTCGATCCTCTCGTCTTACATATCTCCATGATCTCCTCCGTAGATCCTCTACACACTTCTCTATGTCTCTCCATAGAACCGGCGAGAGTCCGCGGAGGCACTCTATTCTTCGGCGACGGCGTCTCCTCGTCGGATCTGCCGTCGCGTTTGCCACTGTTTCTGTCCAAATTCTTCGTATTCGAGGGCGATATTTTCTGAACGTTGTAGGTGGGGGAGTGGGGTTGTCGGCCGAACTGTATGTTGGGGCCGGGGTAGATGGTGACGGGGTGTTCATTGTAGGGTTTGTCTCCGAACTCGCTGGAGAAGCCCATGAAGGGGAAGACGGACGGGCTGTCGAGGCCGGGCGACTTGCTGGGGGTGGAGGGGCGCGGGATGCGCGGCGGCAGCCAGGCGAGTGGCTCGCCGGGCGCCGCCGCCGCCGGCCGCGCGCCGTGCTGCAGCGACGCGAACCGGTACGGCGGGACCGGCGGCTGCTGCAGCTGGAAAACGTTGCTTTCGTTGTCCTTCTCCCAGCCGTATGGCCGCTGGTGTCTTGTTTTTGGCTGAAAATAACAAATTCCACGTGATACATTTTAATACTTTCAATTTGGTCACGGGAGTCCGCTGGATGCTGGTGGCGCAGGATTGGTAATTTTGCCACGCTTCGAGGAAGGCTTAAGTTCAGCAGTGGACGTCTTTCGGCTGATACGATGATGATGAAATTGATGAACTTTGATCACTTATCTACCTATTCAGAACTTGTCGATATCGTACTGAAATAGGTTTGAATACTACTTACAAATGTGGTTTGTGTAGCTGTCGTGATTCCATTGACGCTGATGATGGAGTCGAAGGTCTCGCCCGGCACGCGGTGCTCCACTGACGTCGAGCGTTTTGCTGGAGAAACCCTGGAAAGAAATATAAAATATATGTGAAAAATACAAATGAAAACAGCAAAACTTGCTCATCAATGTTGCACTGATTATAAACCGGGCGAATAAAAACTGTTAGCGTTTAAAAGTAACGAGTCGGGAGTGAACCTTTCGTATGTGGCATACGAAAAGGCCCGTAGGTTCAACTTTTTATTTCTCAATTCGTTAAGTTAGTAGAGTAGGGTAGTAGTTAGGGTAGGTAGTTATAAAAATGAAACTGTAGGCATATGAACGCACTAAAATGACTAACTTATAAATTGTGCAGGAGAGACTGCACTAGAACATTATACCTACCTTAAACTATTGTCAATTGTAGGCTACCCGCGAAAGCACTTCGCGCGTAACCCTGTCAAACTCCCCGAACTTACGCAAAGTTTTGACTGGACTTAACGAAGCTGCTTTGAAGTTTTGAAATGTAATTTAAGATAATGGGTTCATTTAAGAATGACAAAGTTTACTTGGGCAAGAGGGTCGAGATGATTCGCTGGGCCTCCTCGGGCGGCGGCGGCGAGCGCGGCGACGGCGGGTCGGGCGGCGATGGCTCCTCACGCTCCTCTGTGGGACGGAAGCCGAGGGCAAATTTCGCTCTGAAATCGTAACACGGTATTGGTTAGTGATTTATAAAATGTTATAGACTGTCTCGATCCTCAGCGACTGGACCGGGCCGGAAATGTCTTGGCAGTAAGTAGTTACACTTCATATTTGATTGCTTCTAGTAAAATGAGCTAAAGGCTGGCTTGGCCTAGAATCGTACTTTAGACACATATGAATTCAATTCAATTCAATTGTATTTATTTGTCAGAATACAGTAGTTCAAATGGTCTTAGGTATAATATACCTACATGTTCTTGCTTTCAGCATGCATGCATGCGAACATATATTTGATTGATTATAGCTAATTTTAAATAATAGTATTTTAATGTCATGTATATAATTAGGGTTAGATAGTTATGAATATTATGTCAAAATTGTTGATAAAAACATTACTCCATTAACCATTTTGTAAAATTTCGTTTAAACTTATTTCCCAATAACATCACCCTTTGTCTCCCAACGACTCACATGTGAGTCGGCCGGCAGGTCCCACACGTGGGTCATTTTTTTTACCCTGGAATCCCAATGACCCACATGTGGGTCATGTTTTTTTTTTTACTTTGAATCTTATATACAAAATACACCACGGTTCATTATCGAGGTCTGACAGCTGGACCAATGGGACCACACATGCCGACATACATGTATGTCGTTGGGAGACCAGGCCTTCGTACACCGGATTGCTGGGAGATGAAGAGTTTCGTTTGGTAATTGATTAAAAATGACTATACACATGGTGAATGTATACATTTCTTTATGACTGGGACTCTGGGAGGTTTGTACACCAGCGACATAAATAATACGTGCTCTTGTCCTCCTCTGTAAATATAACGAAAGTATTCAGGGTGGGAATTTACAAAAACGCATATCTCTCTGATGTACAGACACGGCAAAATATTTACCTTCCTGAATAGCGATACTCAGCTGTCATCTATCCTAGCATTTTACCATTTCATATTACTATTATGCACTTCTTTAAAATTTTGAAAACTCGGTTTTCTTCGAATATCAATCCATAATTGAGTACCGTGGAGCCATGGTACGCCGTTAGCGCAGCTTCTCTGGAAACAGACTCTCTCAAGTTTTTGAGTGCAAGGGCAAATCTCCGAGCGATTGAACCGCTCGGTTCTAAAGTCATTGTCAGTTCAAGATTATTTCAGCAGAGGTAAAACATACCGCGGAAACTTTAATCAAAAAAGAATCAGCACTGGTACTGGCTTACCTCTTCATCAAAACTGGACTATGATATTCGTCTCTTTTTAGGGTTCCGTACTCAAAGAGTAAAACGGGACCCTATTACTAAGACTTCGCTATCCGTCCGTCCGTCCGTCCGTCCGTCCGTCTGTCTGTCACCAGGATGTATCTCAAGAACCGTGATAGCTAGAGAGTTGAAATTTTCACATATTATGTATTTCTGCTGCCGCTATAACAACAAATATTAAAAACAAAAAAAAAATTAAGGTTGGCTCAACAAACGTGATTTTTCGCCGTTTTTATAGATAATGGCACGGAACCCTTCGTGCGCGAGTCCAACTCCCACTTGGCCGGTTTTTAAAGTATTTGCTGGCGACGACAATGACGAACTAAAACCCCTTAAAAACGCTGAATATTCGCCCGCAAACATAAAGCGATTTAATTTGTTAGATATTTGATTAATATGTTCTTTCCAATTCAGGTGTTTATCTATATTTTTGCCTAGAAATTTCGTTACATTTACTTCCTCAACTATGTCATTTTCATACGTAATTGTAATAGGTATTGGATTCGAGTTGTAAGAATTAAATTGCATACATTTGGTTTTACTAATGTTTACCTGTAAATTATTTAAATTCAACCATTTAATTATGTCAATCATTCCTCTATTAGCATTTAACTCTAATGTTTCCTTTTTTTCACACTTCAACACAAGAGTCGATACTTTATGCATGGTGGTTTTAGGAAAGTCGTTGATGTAAATGAGGAAAAGCAGAGGCCCCAGAGTACTTCCTTGTGGAACACCAGTATTATTGACTCAACATTGAGTGTGTAAAAAAGCAGACGTCGCTGTTTTATCTCCCGTAATTTTTTAAAGCTATGAGATGCACTGCAATGCAGCTTATCAAACCTACTTGCAAAATAAACCAAGTGGACTTAGTGTGCGGAAAATGGTGCGAAACTGCGAACTCGCGACCGCGATGCACGTTCTACGAACGAAACCCAATGTATGAAAATGTGTTGCGCTTATTAACTGGCCCCACAGTGTTGCCGGTATCTTATCCGAGCTATTTGCACGTGACGTGATTCATCGCTATTGCCGGTGGCGTGGTGCAGCGGGCGTTACGTATGGCTAAATGGAACGCACTTTAATTTTGAATTCCCAAAAGGGAAGGCACGCACGCATACCGTTACCGGCTTTGAACAGCGTAAAAGCTCGCTAATTACCTCGCCATTGAGTTTTTGTGAGGATAATTGCTGTTGGCCCTATACTGGCCTTTACAGGCAAAGAGGGCAAGCGC
Organism: Epinotia brunnichana; assembly: GCA_963854355.1. Lineage (NCBI taxonomy): Eukaryota > Metazoa > Arthropoda > Insecta > Lepidoptera > Tortricidae > Epinotia > Epinotia brunnichana. The sequence continues at coordinate 13,546,809 of OY977939.1, read as the reverse complement.
TTAGGGACTTCTGACTATGAAAGGCGAATGCAACAGGGCTAAGGGCACTTCATAGCTCGGCTTAGGGCGTCGCCTAGGGCAGAGTTAGCTTCTAATCAGAACAATGCCACTAGACATATTTGCCACCCAGTCCTTCTGCATTGTTTCAGCCTTAAAATGTTTTTTGTTACTAGACCTAGTTTAGTGTATATTTTAAATACATCTTCAGCTCGATGTACGTATTTCGATTTATTTGTTACGGAATTGGGTAAAGTATGATTTCTGATTCCACATTCATCGTTTTTGATGTCTGTTCGTTCACCACGTGTCGTGGATGGTATTGAAGAAGATTGTTTTACTATGATGCTCTCGCAAACATATGCTACGTTACAAGCGCGAGGAGGCGTTTTCTTAAATTTCAATATACTTACTCATAAACAACCCCATTCCTGATCGTCAATCGCTAATCATATTCATGATATCTATCGTCCTCGAATGACTAGGTATCTATCGAGCGATGAGTTGTCACGGATCAAGGCTCCTCCATACAAGCCATCATAGCCGCAGGACAGTAGATCAATCACGTAACGCATTGTACGCGCGTCTGACAGTAAAATCACAATCTAACTGTCATTATTCCATATAAAATTGACATTTAGACCTTACAGACGCGCGTAAGAAAAGTTACGTGATCGACCCAGATACAGTTATGCGGTGGAATGAGATGAAAGTAGGTATGTCTTTCTCCCTATTGTTGCCTCCTGCCCGGTATTGTGTGGAGCACGGTTTGAAAGCATATAGCCGGCTTTACGATACTTGCGCTCGAACCATTAAACATGCAATGAGAATCATTATGGGTGGCGACTCAGCCGCGCTTCAAGTAAAGCTCTCACCTTCTCCCGTTCATGCTCATGTATCCATCGTCCTCGGAGGTGTGTCCGGCGAGCGGCGAGTCGTCGTCGGTGGCAGGCGTGGCCGGGGTTGCCGGCGTGGCCGGCGTGGCCGGCGTGGCGGGCGCGGCCGTGGCCGACGCTCGCGCCTCCAGCGACCGGGGCTCGCCCTCGTCGTACTCGCTCAGCACCTGGTCCAGCAACTCCAGCGAACGCTGTACGTCATCGCACCCTCTGGAAACATACATATTTACTTATCATCGGCTATTTCTATAGCGTGTTAAACACATCAAACACAATAGTTGTTAAATGCATGCAGAGCTACAACACTAACGCGCAGCTGCTTAGCCGACATGTCTTTGACTGAGACCCGATTTGAACAAACCTAGAACTAATCATGGTTTAAACTCTCTTCTTGCTTGGTCAACATTCTAAGTGGTTGCGATATACATATTTAACATAGTGGTTGTATATGTAACTACGAACAGCTGGACTTAAATAAATAAATCCCATTTGTCTCCAATAAGGATTACGACCGATGAGAACTAATGGGAGCGATAATCTTCATTTTCTATTCACATTAAAACAACAGGGAAGCACGTTTATTTGCCACTGGATTAAACTGACATGTAACCTTTACCGTATTTTCAAATGTAGGAAGGCTATATGAGAACATGGCTACTAAAATAACGACATATATCTAGGTACCTATAGTCCTCCTTGTCGTATCCGACGACGGCGACCCTTACAATTTCCTCTGGTGAGCACGAATATGGCTCGCAAAGCCGAACTTAGTTTTAAATGTCCGGTCACATTCCACATGCGTTGTTTACGATGCATTCTCCGCATTCGTTGGCAGGATCGTGTGACCAACGTGGACGTTTTACGAAGTTCTAGGTACCTATCCACTCATAGTCATACATATTTTCATAATTCAACAAAAGCTGCGACGGCGAGATGGTTAAATCGTAGTTAAATCAAAAGTAATTAATTAGGTACCTAATAATCATTTAACTACGTACTATTTTATATTTATTACTACAACAATTTTTATCATGGAATAAATTGCATAGATACTTTTTCCGCCACTCAGAATGAAGGTTGCCTAGAAGGATCTCTAATAACTAGTTCTTCCTATAAACCTATGAATAAACAATGAAGTGAAAACGTTTTCAAGTACTCAATGTAATAGGACAATTCAAGCATAAACTACATATTCTAGGTGAAGTATTAGTTTCATTTTCTACTCGGCGTGTCGTATGGATAGATCGGTTGGATGAGCTGGCATCGGCATCGCGGGACATGTCCCGAGATAATGGTGAATTGAACTCATTTCCTACTCGGGGGCACTCTAGCTCGAGAACACTTCCTTAACTGCACCATTAGAACTGAATTAGAGGATAACGATATAGTCACATCAATCCAGTCGAATGACTGCCCCGTTTACTTATGTTCTAATTCGTACATTTAAATCTAGTTATCGACAAGTAAATAGTCTAGTTCATTTTGTAATGGGGAATGGATGAAAATTTTAGAAAAGCCTGATTTTTTTTTGGTTATAGGAATAACCTTACTACACTAGAAAAAAGTTACAGACTTTTCAGATGCGTCATTTATTTTTGAAAAATATAAACAGTTTCCTCACTTACGTTTTGGGTTTAAGACGGCAAATAAGACACTTTGCTTGATCCGTCTCATATTACATAAAAATATCATAAAAATCCGTGGTAAACTGACACTGGCAATGATATTGACAGCTGCAGCAGCTATATAGGTCATTGCCAGGGTCAGATATTTAAAATATTTTTTGTAATATGAGACCGATCAAGGAAAGTGTCTCATTCGCCGTCCTATCCACAAAATGTAAGTGAGGAAACTGTTTATATTTTTCAAAAATAATTGACGCAGCTGACATGTCTGCAACTTTTTTCTGGTGCTTAGGAAGGTTATTCCTATCACCAAAAAAATAATCAGGCATTTTTTAAATTTTCATCCATTCCCCATTGACTTATACAATGGGATACCTACACATATGGGTCGGTACAAGTTGTCTCTTTAGCAAGTATATAACTGCCCTTAATTAATAGGATGCTTGTAATTACATGGTACAGTCAGCTGAAAAAAGTACCTGCTCTACTATCTACTGTTTACGTTCTAAAAACACGTTGAGGTTATGTTTATGGACTGGCGAGGCGAGCGGCACGGCAGCGCGGAGTCCGCGTCGGAACACGCGCACGCGCACACACAAATAGTAGATTGTACAACAAGTGCATAAAACGCACCATTTTACTCGAGACGTTTATCCATCCGAGCGAGCTTGCGAGCGAGGATAGATATAAAGTCGAGTGTAAAATGGGTTTTATGGACGAGTTGTACACTCTACTTTTCACTTCGATTGCGAGGAAATGAAACAGCAACACGTAAAATAATAAATGAGACGAAATACAAATTATAAGTTTATTTCATGAAGTTTTATTGTGTACTTTGGCTGTTGGTATCTTTGCCTTGGTCTTAGAATACGAACGAAACGAAATAAAATAAAGAGGTTGTTGTATGAAGTTAAAGATGTTCGTGTGGCTGTTGCAGCGATTGCCTTGGTCTTCGACGAAGATTTTACTTTATGCTCTAGAGCATAAAAAGCGACTTTATGTCGCCTACGCACGACATAAAGACGAACTTTTAGAGCATGAGAAGTGAAAAGTACATTGTGCCACGAGGCCCACGAGGTTGGTAAGTAATTTTTTACCAACGTGAGTCTATTAGAAGCCCGACGCCGAAGGAGGAGGGCTTTGATGGCTGGAGTTTGTATCAAATCTTATTATCCGTGTCGCATACAATGTTTTTCATCACATTTGCGAGGAAATAAAAGCATTTGAAACAAAATTTATACTAATCGCATTAAAAAATACTAAATGTCAACCGTCCCTTTTTTAAATTCGACGTAAGGCGCGTGAGGCAGAGAACCTTCCGCATGAAGCCATGATTTAAAATGACTATTAAAACATTTTACACAGACACTAAATTACTTTTTTTTTAAATCTTAAAATAATTTAGCAATTGTAGTTTTATTTGTGTTTTTATGATTAGATTTATTTATAAATAATTACGTTTTCGATCAACGTATTTGAGTTAAAACCTCCTTGCTTTATAATTATAACTGACGCATGAGTGACAGATACAATTTAAGAAAAAGCCATTTTGCCCATGGGCGTAATAAAGGCTATAGCAGCTCTGTATGCCTGCGCGCGTTATGAAACCCTATACGAGCAAGTGTGATGAAATAGTACATTACTTATTACCTAGAGCGGTAAAACAAATAATGTCTCAGATCACAGGTATTTGACGTCCGAGCCGAAGGCAAGGGCGATAAATATGCGATCTGAGGCTTTCTTTATTACCGCCTGTGGTGATGACAAATTTTTACGTCTCTCCCTGGCCAGGAAGTAGGATTTTCCGCGTGCGGTAATTGCTAATTTATGGCCAGGTGTGACGTAAACATCATTGTGGCGTCACCTCAAAGTAACTCGGTTATAATTAGTGATAGATATCTTTACTTGTGAGTTAGTTACGTACTGGTAGATATTTTGTAGGTATTGATATTTTACACAATTTAGCACTAGGTATCTACATACGAATTAAATTAAGAGAGTTGACATTTTCAAGATTATAGTTCTGAAGCTACACATAAGCTAAGTTTCCATATTAGGGTACTTGTGGGTCATACTGACATTTTGTGTTCGGGAACTCCAACGAAAAAGCAAGATTTTCCAAAGGTCATCGCGTGGGTTCGAAAAGGCCTTGAGGGAACATTGCTAATGGAATATCTGATTACATTTATTTATTAAGGGAAAATAACGATAACAGAAAGCTACATTTCGCCAATATGTCTCCTTATAAGTGTTAGGAAATTAAAATAAACACTGCGAAAAGTTTTACGAACAATCTAGGTACAATGTTACGATCGATTATTTATGACCGTTCATAAAATCTGTACATTTCCAATACCACTTTTACATGCTTGAAACATACACCACTGAAAGTAGCGCATCGTATCTAAGAGAATTCATTAATTTTTAAGGCAGCATGTCCTCATCGCTACAAAGTGGTTCTAGTGGTCGGCACAAAGCAACCCTGTTGAGAGAAGAGGCGCATGCTCTCGCTTCTCGATAAGCTCTCGCTGGCAGGGACGGTGCGGTGTACCTACTTGCCTACTCGATAAAGCGACCAACGGGTTTTATGATCTTAACGACACTGCGGAAATGAAAATAGTTCGTAGACGACGTGACGTCTCATTGTCGTAAACCGCGGTTTATTACGTCGTTTGATTCCCAAAGTCAACTTGGCTCACCTAACCAATTCAACGTTTTTGTCGTAGCTTAACACGTTCACAGTCCAAGTTTATAGTGCTTTCGTTATGGCGATAGCCGTGTCCTAAATATGGGAAAGCATAGTGAAAGTTTTAAAATACGTACGCCATATTTTTAGGTTACCTTTAGTTAAATTCTCGATAGGTTAGGTACCTATACTGGATTATATACATAGTGTCTTATGTATGTACATATGTATGTATAATATGTATATACTTTATTGTACACAAGGCATTAGTAAAAATCAGGGTATCAGTGCCTCTTACTTTGCAACCAACATCTATGTAAATGAATGTATCTGATTGATTACGCATGAAATAAATGAATATGAATATGAAAAATACAGACAACATAGGTTAAGTTCTTATCAGTCTATCTTTTTTATTCGTACAGTCGCCATCACATACATAGGTACACTTTAGGTGTTCAAAAATATCGGCACATGCACCCTAATGCCTTGAAAATAGAGGCGTGTTCCGATGTTTGTGACGTGCTTGTTTGCTCCGATGTATGTGATGGCGACTGTACATACCTACTTCATGTTTGCTTAGATTTCTCAACACCGAACATTTTTCTTGAAACTTATGCACGTTATTCATGATTTCGTGGTGAGGAAAACCCAATAATTCGAGGGTCCGGCTATCGGCTTGTCTCCCGCAGCGATCTCGGCCCTCGATCGAGAGTTCATTAGCGTACCTCACTAATGATCCCCTCATACACTACACGGACAAAAGATTCACAATGATAAGGAACCATTCAATCATCATTTTTCGTTATCACTATTTTTGAAGAACATCGGAATTTTCTCTGACAGGAAAAAGTAGAAATCCACAACCATGTAAACTTAATGTAATTGAATTCAAACACAATGAGAGAAACGATCGACCCGTCATGCCTAATACACACAGTGTCTTTATGTGCTAATAGGACGCCTCCTAAGGAATATGACTAATAAGAATCTGAGAAAGTGACAGTCGCAAAGACATAAAAGGCGCTGGAGTCGGAACGAGTTTTTGCTTGATTGAGTGACAGACGGCGCGTACGCGACTACGCGTAGCTACGCGTATCCGTGCGCATTACGTAGGTATCACATTGTCCCGCCAGCCGCCACAAAGCAGAGCACTCAGCATGAGTGCCGTGGCGCGGCTGGCGCGTGCCTGCTTTTGTTTTATTTCACCCACACTCCTCCACTTTGAAACTTTTAAGGAGCCTTCAAATTGCGTTGCTACTCTTAAATGCTGGGGTTTCATTGATTAGTTTCATGGAGTTAAGTCCGTTAGTACAACTGTCGGCGAACTTTTTAAACGTGTTTGTAGAAGATTACACACACTCGTTGGTTAGGTTGTTTACTCCTGAAATGTAGACATTTCCGATCCCACGAAAAGAGTAGGTATCTGATACCCAGTAGGTATTTTCTAGACTTCGAGACGTAACCTATAAAAGCCGTTCCTATTGTTCATTAATATTAAATTCACGACAACTGTATGTGTGCCTCAAGATATCCTAGCGTTCAGTTTGTTTAAAAAAACCCTCAACATGTATTAAAACACCGTGTCATTAACATTAATTTAACGAGTTAACGCGCTCGCTTAACTTAATCGACTACCCTTAAGCTTTATAAATTTAATCATATTGTAAAATAACTGTGTTTTCTAGAGCAGTGTAGCGCGCCTCGCGTAGCGTGAAGTCGCGATTATTCGTAGCAGGCCTACATCTCCGGGTTCTGTTTATGCGGAAATGAGAGCAGCGAGTCGGAAATGCAGCGCGGCGCGGCCGACGACCCCGCGCACGCACAACCTTACGAACCTTGTGCCGTAGCGCAATTATTTACCAGTATTTTGACTTTCTGTTATCCAACTTTTTTATTAAACAGTTTCGTAATTTATGTTTGGCAAGATTAGTCGAAAATGCCGGACAAGAGCGAGTCGGACTCGCCCACAGAAGGTTTCCCCTGTACTTGTAGTATAAGACGCTATTACTTGCCAAACTTCATAGTTCTAGGTCAACGGATAGTCCCCTATACATTTTGATTCCCTTGACAGTGTCGAAGTAGAACTTTATAAAAACTTTCTAGGAAAATTATATTGAACTTGATAGGTTGAATAGTTTTTGAAAAATAGTTCGATTTTTTCACAGCTTCAAGGGACTGTAGATTTGAGTATATGGTTTTAATTTCAACTCGATTCCTAGACGCATTTCCGAGATAAAGGGTCTTGACAGACAGACAGACGGACAACAAAGTGATCCTATAAGGGTTCCGTTTTTTCCTTTTGAGGTACGGTAACCTTAAAAACAGTCTTATACTCATCCTCCTCCTAGAGTTATTCCCGGTTGTGCCCTAAAGGAGCCCAGGCTTCGTTTCGACACCTAATCCCAAGGTTTGGCATAGATAGTAGAAAACCGTCTTATATTGTTTTATACTAATAAATCGTAATAAACTAATATATCCATTTTCAAACCATACCTATCTTACAACTTCTCATCATGAGAGTCCTCTCCCATCTTGTGGCAGGCAGTGGGGCGTATAAAATATGAGCTTAAGGTAAAGATGAATACAATCTTACTTTATTGTAGTTGAGACATTATTATGATGTCCGCTGCAAACGAACTGCATCGTGAATACTATCATTAAGTAAATAAAAAAAGCATAAATAGTTATAATCATAATTACTGTTCAAAGGTGAGTGTTAACACGTAAATATAGCATCATTCCATAAAAAAATCGACGGTAACTTTTCCAAAGATGTGTGAGAGAAAATACACGAATCAAGAGTTATAAACTATACCTAAATAGGCGGGTGGTCACCAATCCACCTGCTAGCCGCACGCATGTTAAAATACTGATTTTGTAACATGAACTGAGATTACGTCCTGGCCGTCCTGCCACCTACCGTGCTTATAACACGAGCTACTCATTAAAATACGCCACGAGTTTACGCTTTTTTAAAACTCGGTCAAACTGCGTGGGTCACGCGTTTCATGCAATGGCTGAAATTAGTTTCTGTATGCTACGGTGGAACCTTTCATACAAATATGTTTTCGGCCAATTAGCGCACATAAATAACAACTTCATATTATTATTGTATTTATTGTTTCAAAAGCGGTAAGATTTACCCTTTCTTGTAACAGCCATGCTCTCAAAAAGTGTTCTTGGGATGGCTTCAAGAATTAACAATAAGTTGCCAAGAAATATTTTAAAAGCTGAAAATTTTATGCTGTTTAATAAGAAACTGTTTGCTCTTCTAGCGGAAAAGGCATACTATTCAATTGACGAATGTAGAAAATATATTTTTTAAACTCGCACTATGTTATTATGTATTTAAAAAGCACGCTGCATGAATACTAGATTGTTAACCAAGGGTTGAAAGTGACCCATTTCACCCGAGATATTTCTGGTGCTCGAACAAAGTGAGAGCGCCAATAGTTCGAGGGTGAAATGGGTAATTTCACCCGAGTTAAACACTCTACTTTTCATTTTGACTGTGAGGAAAGTAAAATACTGCACGTACATTTTATAAAACAGGTATATTAAGAGTAATCAGTTAAAATACACATACTGCCAACTTTAGAAAAGTTTAAAAAACGTATCTGATTTAATAGTTTTAATCTTATTTCTTGTATTTATATAATTGTATAAATAAATGTATAGAATTATATGCCAAATAAATTAAAATAATTTGAAATAAATAAATTATTCGATTTTAGATATACCTAAGTAAAATAATTAAAACTATATCCAACCTCTAACCTCTTTGCACTGGCCACTTGCCACGGCCTACTAGATTGTAATCGAGTAGGCCGCGACGCAACTAATCGCCATAGCCGCCAAAAGACACCATGCCGAAACGTGAAAAAAAAAGTTTCATAGCATTATGGCGGGCAGCCGATATTTACAGAAATGATTTGGAATGTTGATTTTCTGTAATTAGGAAGAAAAATACCAACAGTAAAAGGATTTTTATCAACATCGTCGTAATGAACCCGTCGCTTAATGTATAGCTGAGTTTAGATATATGTAAAGCTTTTATTTTAATAATATGAAGTAACTCAATTATCTTCGACTCCGTGGCTGACCGTAACAATAAATAGTACATTACTTACCTAGGGCGGTTAAACAAAGAATGTCTCAGATCGCAGGTATTTGACGCCCGAGCCGAAGGTAAGTACAACATTTTACGTCTCTATCTGGCCAGGAAGTGGGGTTTTCCGCACGCATAGCGTGCGGTAATTCCTACTTTATGGCCAGGTATGACGTAAAAAAAATTACTTTCCACCCTAGGGGAGAAAACGCTATTTTCCACCCGGCTATATGCCCATGAAAAGTCAACTTTCAGAACAGGAGAGATGAAAAGTTTGTATTTAACATTGCTTATTTGAAGCCCATATTTTGTTACACCTTCGGATAACCTGTGTTTTAACAATAAATACATTGACTTTGAGTCAACCACAACATTTAGGTACTATAACTATTTAGTGCTATTCTCGTAATACAAAGTAAATTTGTAGATATGGTCCGATAGCATACAATAGTCTCTATTTTAACATAAATGCACAAACTATGGTGTAGTTTCGAAAGTTACCCGTAAACAGGTTTGTATGAAAAGTGCTAACGTTCGTTACCAAAAAGACCCAAACAGAAAAGCTTACGCTCAAGCTAACGAGAGCAAATCACCTCATTTGGGATTCTTCACAGTCAATTTTTTTTCTCAAATGTACACAAACAAAGTAACTACGCATTATACGAGTTAATAATGAGACGAGAAATACATAATATAAGTATATTTGTATAAAACTCTAGTGGATATTCACCCTAAGCAGTAGTTATACCTAAATAATTTGAGTACATGTGTTGTTTTTTTTAAAGTCCTTATATTGTAAAGTAGGGTAAATTAAGTACAGCCACAAAGGAAGAAAGTTGAAAATGGCTGAAAGATTCCAGCGGCCGGTGTTCGGTCGGTTTTTAGTGCACAAAACTTGTCCAATTAGTTCGAGGCTGTAGATGCCTCGCCGTTAATCCAACTCCTACATTTAAACGAAAACTTTCTATAGTGTCCTATATGTGAATTTAATTAGGGGTTGGGAATACTTTGCCATTCATACGAAGAATGGTATTTATAAAAATGTATAGCTTAGATATATGATATCCCAGCTGATTAACAAAGAGAGATACCTACAGGTATATGTGTTAAAACGAGGCGTAGATATCGCTATTATTGAATTACTATTATTTAACTATTATATGTTGTCGATTAACAGCAAGGATGTAGATCTGTAATGCTATGAGTATATTAACATAGACTATTCGAACGCCTACCTACCTTGCGTTTTAGTTTTCTTAATAAGTACACAAAAACATATTTTATTTAAAAACGCGAATTCGTCAGTACGTATAAAATTATTACTATACGAATTAACTGTGTCTATTTTGTTATCAACGTTTTTAGTCATTTGAGACAATGTTTCGAATTAACCCTTTTCCAGGCAGAGGCGTTATATCGGCCACATACAACCTTAATGTCAATAAATAAGACTGACATTCGATTGTCATTTTTCAACTGCCGGCCTAGAAAATGGTTAAGAAAGTATAAGTAACAGAACCTTAATTATCAAACATAGTAGTATATATAGTTCAAATTAAATTACTGAAAATTTATTGATATAAAGTGTTTTAGAAATGTTCATCTATTAACTTCCTGCCACACTGAGTTACATAAATAAAAAGTGCATGTTATAAATTGTATGTGACCGCAAAGTAACCAAACATGTTACAATTCTCATTTGTAGTAGCCAGAATTTCGCTTGTCCTGACCTTGTAGAAAACAATAACAAACCAAGCAAACATAAAGAACGAGAAATTTCGCCTATCATAAATCCCACATCTGGTAAGAAATACCTTCGTACTGGAGATCTATTTGACTTGACATATCGCATCAATATCATCTCAATGCGTTGCGCGCGCTCGCTTCTACGCCAACTTACAGATCAGACGAAGTGCAACACATTTATATAACAATTGTATACGAAATGCCGAACCAAATTGACCACCTGGATTGTTACGACGACCTAGATGAGAAGATTAAACAGTGGGCATTGTGACACTGGTCATGGGCCGACACGGATACGTGACGGCAATGTAATCGGGCTGATCCAGGGAAAGTTTGCTCTACAATTGAGCTACATCTAGGTACTTATTTTGGAATTTGGCCTCTACATGTTGTTTAGGTATGTTTGTAGTATGTTTTAAAAATATAAGTTATTGTCACACACAAGACGCAAGTTGAATGCTGATACAACAAGTGAACTATCAATATCCCTATAAGTTTATTAGCATTATACTAGTAATGCTTTGAGGCATTATATTAAATATAGCTACGAGTAAGTTCAAATATATTCCTGCTAATTTTCAAGCAATAGAATAGGAAACACAAACAATGAAGGTAAAGTGAACATAAAATAATATATCCGCATTTATGAAATATATCAGCCAAAGGTAAGGTAAATAGTCAGGTAGGTATAACTCTAATGAACATGGATTAGTGATTTGCAACTTTTTGCTCTCAATAATACCGTTAACCTGCGTCAGTAGTAGCGTCAAACTTGTATCCATTAATTATCCACGAGCACACACGAAAACAGGAGCAAGTTTGTTAATAACGAACAACTTAAGCGCATTTCGACACTCCACCTGGCCGGGTGAGGGATAACATCTCTACACTAACAAATTACGCGGAGCAAGTTGGTTTGGATTTCCCGGGTAATCCCGGGAACTGCAGCGCGCCAGGTGGCCCTGTTTTTATTGCCTCACCACTAAAACAATAACAGCGAAATTTGATACACCACGTATGCCGTAGCGGTGCCACGCCACTGAATTGCCAGCCGGCCATGAAAATTCTCTGCAATATATTCACAAAACAATAGAAATTTGAAAAGAAAAGTTTAGAAACAATATCAATCAACTGTCAGCGTCTCAATTATCACTGATTTATCTAACAATTAACTTTATGTACCGCACTTCCTTAACAGTGTATCCCATATTAATTGTTACCGTTGTCGCAAGACGATTTCTGTCACGAATCTAAATCTATAATGTTATTATTAGATCGTCGACTTTTATCGGAAAAATCATTCGTCTTCTTTCGGTCTCGGAAGGAAGCTTTGAGGACACGCCAATAAGGGCAGCCGGCTGTAACAACACCTCGGCCGACGGCGGCGGGGCTAATTCCACTCTTCACCACAGGCCCTAAGGTTGACATTCCAAATGAGCTTTAACTATTATCGACTGCAGCGTGGCTTAAAGCAATTTTGCGAGTCAATATTGAACTTTTCAACTCTTGGGGACGATGTGTTCCGTTGGAGTAGGACCGAGCAAAACTGGCATACGTACACTTGAGAGTAATTTACAACTTGGGAGATTTAGCCGGGTAATTACTTCACTGGGCCCGAAAAGTTATTACTTTGAATTCAACTTCAGTAAAGGCACAAAATGATTTGAGAAAGTTGAAGTATTGTTGTTTTGTGTGGCCGGTTTGAAAAAGTTATCTGAGACTGAATATTAACTAAAAATAAACCCTATTTCGTAATGTGCCGTATCAAGATAAATCGAAAAAAGCCCGGTAAAATTATTTCTCCCTAAAGAGGTGCTTGGAGGCTGTAGATGTCCGGATTTAACGAAATTATAAGGGTTTCTCGCGGTTTAATTACGGTACCCCAAAAACGTGGCGTTTTGTGATAATGGGAACGGGAAGCCATGGAAGGTTTAATTTGAGCTCTAAATCATTAGGGGACAGTCATCTGGGTTGTGTATGCGTGCAGCGGGGTGGCGGGTAACGAGTGCGTAGCATTTCACTCGTGGGTATCATGCTGCGCATGCAAATTCAATTAGTCTACATCCTTTCGATAGGTGCTTGACATTACAATTTATAGCCAAACACGAGTGTAGGTAAAAATTCACATATAAGGGTGGCACTTTTATCAGAAAAACCTATGACTGAATGGGCTTTCGCTTTAACATCCGATAAAAACAAATATATATATAAGCCCTTCCGCTGAATTTGAGAAACTTTATTCCTGGCGCCAAATGCTTTCAAAAATAAAAATATTTTTTATAAAGGTGTCAAAAATAACAGCAGTATTCGGAATCCCATTTGAATATTAGTTAGTGGCCGCCGCCGTCCACGTTTTGGACAAAACTTTGCATTTAAAGTTCGCTTCGTAGTTGTAGCCGCTATCGACCGCCGGCGGGCAGACGGCGCGCCAGTGAAAAACTATGCTTTTTGTCCAACTTAGGCTACATCTTGTACTTAGTCGCCAACCGCTAACTTTACGGCAACTGTGAGTCAGGTGATGGGCGCATCGAAAAGTGGATTGATAAGCTACATATTTAATGAGGTATAAGGAGGTTTGGATTATTTAGTACCTAATTACCATCACTAAAGCTATCGCCTGGTAAAAGTCGCGCGAGTCTGTCGCAATGCGGGTGGCGCAGGACCGGTCATTGTGGCACTCTTTGGGGGAGGCCTATATCCAGCTTGGACGCACGTTTTACCTACTGTAAAAAGATGAATTTTCATTAAATTTCATAAATGGTTACAATAGCCGCCAAATTTTAATCACCTCCGGGCCAAGTACCTACGTAGCTAGGATAGTCCAGAAAAGGTTAGCGTGGGCCGAATGATAATGTTATCTAACGAAAGAAGTAGAAAAAATAGACAAGTATTGAATAAACACAAGTTAATAATATTATTAGTTAATAAGCAGAAACTTTAATTTAAGTTCACCCCAAAACTAGTTATAAATGCTCTGGAATTCTGAATCTCAGCCAGCATGGTTTGTTGCGGTCTTATGTGTGGTTGTAATTCAATTCATTTATTTTATTCAGATTACAAAGATCCATTATTTGTTAGTAGTATCCTTAAAAAGACTATGTTAGTACATACACTATAAATATAAATAAACAAAAACTAAAAAATTAAGCTTTGCACAGCTCACTTCACTGTAGCCGACTACAATGAAGCAAGTAGGGACAGTCCAATCTGTCCCCTATCATCCTTAAGATGTTGTTGGGGCTGGCGCGCACCCGACGCACCAGGGATGCAGCTCTCTTGCGCATGGTGGCATAAAAGCAATCCACTCTCTGTAATGTTCTATTCCTAAAAATTAACTATGTGTAATTTTAAGTGCAATTATATGTTGTGAAAATAAATAAATCTATCTATCTATTGATGTCTCGTTCATCCCGTGGTTCAGATGAGGTATAACTCAGCAATCGCCTCGCAGAAAAATCCACGAATGGTTTATCTTGCATCGTGATAAAAGCGACTACGATACGAGTATATGCCTTAATTATTTTTCAGTTGCATAACTTTTCAAGCGCGCGTTAAGACGTTAACTGTCATTTTTAGAAGGTGTCACCGACAGTTCTCCTAACGCTGAAACGTGAAGTCTCATCTGGCTCTTACTTTTTTGAACATACCTACTCTCTTTCTATATCCATTCATTGAATTGACGATACCAGTGTATAAGTACTTTAACTTGTTTGTTTGTGGCAGGACCCCGCAGCGCCTGGCTAACAAGCGATTTTGGGCCCCCGCAGTTAGCGGCAATACTCCCCTATTTTTAAAATTACTTTATACTTCCCTATCTCCGGATGCGACGGTTCAGGGATGGCGTTAGCGGGGTTGTAGGTTTGGCTTATAATTTTTTATTCTCTCTTTTTATAACCGCAATAAAAAATACTCTACCACTCTCTCTCATTACTGCACTGTCTCAAATTAAGAGCACGTTATTTTAGTGTATACAAAAGGTGACACTTTTTTCCCATCCTAATCGTCTGAAATTCAATTCCAAAAAGCTCGTGAAGAATTTAACAATTACATTATTTTACTACTTTTCAAACGATAAATTCAGAGTTTAATATCCAAGAGACAAACGGACGCCTAGATAAATACAGGGTATGGGACTTTACGAAATAATTTACTGAAAGGTATCGTTATTACCGTAGGACGTAGGTAGTAGGTAACTAAGCTCTGCGCATACACAGAATGTACGTATAATCCACGCAATACTAGTGCATGTATGTGTACCAAACACAGTGCATTGAGTACACATCCCATTCAGTGACCACTGTCCGCCCGTAGGACGTCCCGTGCAGGCGGAGCTAATAATTACCGGTTAATCACCGGATTGTTTCCGGACCGCCGCATACACAACGTAACCCACTTGATATTGTTGTATCGTGTTTATAATACCAAATGAAAAGATTTTGAACGTTCTAAAGAGATTCCTCTTCAATTATAGCATTGGAGTAGGCCACATCTCTGTGGTTCCTCAGATAAATCGAATAGATAATTACTTTATGTCGGCTACTACTTAAAACTTATTTTTTCCCCTCACTGCCTCGGAAAGCCGTCTTTTATCCTTTAAAACCAGTGAGCAAAAACGCATTTTATCCACTAGTGGGCAAATTAATGTGACCTTGGAGCGTATTTCATGTATCTTATGAACCGTGATAGTTAGACAGTTGAAATTTTCACACATGATGTATTTCTGTTGCCGCTACTTATAACAACAAATACTAAAAAACAGAATAAAATTAATATTTAAGGGGGCTCCCATACAAAAAAACTTTTCAAAATTGCTTGTTGCCTTCATCAGGCGCTGGGTCTCAAAATGTATGGGAAACACGACTCGCACTTGACCAAAATTCAAATATATTTTTTTATACAAGGGTGCAAATTTATTATTTAAATGAAATTAAGTTGTTTTGCATGTTGCACTTTCCTCGCTACAGTGAGGTGAAAAGTTTTGTGTTACGCTCAGGATTCTATTTTAGAACCACTCGCTGCGCTCGTGGTTCAACTATACAATCCTTTCGCTTGCTCGTGTTTCAATTCCACACTCGCGGGTAAAATACAACTTTGCACACTTGTATAACAAATAACTATTAATGTTTCAAGTTATCTCATTTCAATTGATACTATTTGCAAAACTGCCTATTAAAAGAAGTGTATCAACTCCCTCTGGAAATTATATGTTTTAATTTATGTTTATAGGTTGTACCTTGTTTTACAAATGTTCCATCGAATGTATGTTTCGCAGATATTTCATTTCAAAGAAAAACATTTTTTTCAGAATCAGTAAACCTTTCAGGATTGTTATAAGTTATAAAACAAATTTAACCTACCCTAATGGGTTCTACAGAATGCCCTTTTAGCTGTACAGTCACCGTCTCCGGCATCAATAGGTACATATGAAGGATCAAAGGCCGCAAAAATATCTGACACGCTATAACGGCTCTAGGAATAGAGTTGTATCAGATATTTTTGCGGCCTTTGTTCCATCATATATTGATGCCGGTGACTATACCTAAAAAGTTAACGGTTTCCGAGTAACCGAAATTCGATGAAATGAAAATCTGGCGAAACAATGCATTCGGAGATATATATAGATAAGGGGACACCATGTTTATAATTCATTAAAGTCTGTAGAAAGGCTAATACCAAATGTAAATTGATTACGAGTCCTTTAAAAACGATGTAATTAATCCATTCGAGTTATTCTAGCGCCCTTTGAAAAAGTCCTAATGTAAATTGCGAATGCGGGCTGAGTCTGAATTGGCATCTTCGTCTGGGAGTGCAGCGGGGCGGCAACGCCCTCGACCCCGTACGCAGTGAGACCGAATACAAGTAAAACGGCACTCTGCCATTTTTGCGACTCAATTTGAATAATTAAAATTAAAATTAATGTCATTGATATTAATCGATGTGTTCGAATACCTTCAAACGAAGCTAGCGGACTGATACACTTAGTATACTTTACAATGGAAACAAATATAAATATATGAACGCCTTTTATTCTCCCATTTATGGAAGCGCAAGGTATTATGGTGTTTAAAATGATAGATGAACAATGTAAGTTTCAATGGAGTTACGAAAGCTTGGTTGTGTTTTCGCAAAACACTGTAAATCCAATGTTTGAGTTTGGTGTAGTCAGTGATCGATCTGCGATCGCCGGTGGCTGCGTGGTACTGGGAGGCTACGGAGACGCCGGATGCGGCAGCATTAGCGCGTGATTTATTCGTCTGGCGGCGCGACGCGGGCGCGGCCGCGGGGCGCGCTAGTCTCGCGTTAATTCCGCAAACAATGCACACAGCCCCAGACACCATAACTCCGGTCTTTTTCATCCGATACAACTTAATATAACATCCTAATGGCATAAATATGTAAATCAAGCACCATAGGGTAACATATCAAAAGAGATTATTCTGATGGGATCGTTTGAATGCGAGTAGGTCCCGAACGTAGTCGCTTAGTGTCGGGATATCTTTATTGACGTTCACCTATCCTGACTGCGCAATTGTATTTGCATAGGAATTAGGCTCTTTGTTATATCTGTACAAATATTAGGCGTTACAGGAAAAAATTAAGGCTCACTCGTAAATCAAAAAGAGGGTTCGGTGACAGAGATGTCGTTCATACTTATAAAATCAATATAATCACGGTCGTTTACCTAGCCACCCTACAAATTGTCCCAACCCTATCGGTGTAGCAGCTCACTCCAAACGCCCTCACAACTCGTCGCTCTTTAAATTACTGTTGTGGATAAAATTTGAACTCGTGTCCCCACGCAACGCAATGTCTATCTGCAGTTAATTATCTGCGTGCAGAGGGAAAGAAAGGGGAAAGATGGGTGCCAATATTCTCCCCTAGTCAGCGCGGACCGAAAACTCGAGCGGGACCTATCGGACCGCTTAGCCTCTGTAATTAGTTTTAATTAAACCCAACGAAAATGAAAGCGAATCGAATCCGTAGATTTCTAGATGCGGCCCAATTTGTTTACACGAAATATTAGCTGCTTAGAAAGGTTTTGACGTCATTAGCGACGTAAAAACGAATTCGATGAGTTTCAAATGTCACAGAAGAGCATTAAACGCGATTCCTTAGGAAACACAGAACACTAAACGTAGAAATTAATGTGTTGTAAATTATTAAGGCGAGTGACGACGACAGCCTCGGGGGTTACAGGACATTAAGCAGCAGAAAGAATGGCTCCCCCACCTACATCCCGGCAGCGTAATTACCAGCTTCAAACGGATAAATTAGATTAATCACACTTGCTTTGATGGGCAGGTGCTAATGGAAACTGGCGCTACGATCTTTCTAAAACCTGTCATAAAATTTATAAGTCAGACCTTGTTTGTCATATTTGACTTCAAGCATTCCTTTGATAGATATCTTAAAAGAAATCTTCGTTTTTTTTAGTTCGGAACCCTGTTTTTTTGTATTGTGTGCATATATGTACATAGACGAGTAAGTGGAAATTATAAATGTGTGCATGCCCTCGTAGGTAGTGACTTTTCCATCAAGTTGGCATGTGTGCTGGAGTGCAAGCGCCCATTGAGGAGCACTGTCGCTCCGTCGCGCCCCCTAGTAATTAGCTAGCAGCGCCAGACGGCGCTGTTTGCTCACGTCACTACCCCCGCGAGGACCTTGCCCATATAAACGCTCTTTAAATATCTCTATCAGCGCGGTCAACACTGATAGGTACCTTCCCCACAGGTAACTATTTAAACCGCGGCAGACATATTATGAACTCCCTTAATAAGTCTAGTTTCGTATTTAATCATGAATGACATGGTATATTTTTTTTCGGGCAATCAAATGTTAAGTGTCATTCCGCGAGACAGGCATAGCCTAGTGCAGGTGACGCGGGCAATCTCATTAATCTTAAGCCATAATAACAGTGTTCGGTAACTACTATGTCACAGAAACCATGTTTTGTTTAAATTTGTGTCACTGTATAAATAAACTATTTTGTTTTTTTTTTTGATTTTGATATTTCGAATTTAGGTAATAGTGGATAAACATTAACCATCATAGTAACAGCATCGCAGGATTCCGAGATAACAAAGCGTTGTAGGGGAGCGCGAGAATTTTAGCTCGCATGAATCATAATGTCGCATGCATCTAAACAATGCTCTAGGAATGCCAGGACTCAGGAAATCAGCTCGTTTGCAGCAAGCAACCTGCACGAGAGGCTCGCGAGGGCGGCTCGTTAGTGCGAGAGCTCAAATTACGCCGCTGCCCGCCGGGTGCACTTACGTGCGTAACTTACTTAAAACACGCCACGTACTAAAAATATTTCAATTTAAGTATGAGTGAACTCGGTGTTTACTCAACTCTAAAATTAAACTCAAGGGAAATTATATTTTCCCCTGACGATTCACGAATAGTCACGTAGTTCCATGTTTGTTATCTTATCAACAACAGGAAAAAAGAAAGTCTTAAGGAAAATGTTTGTTATTTTCATCCGGGCACTAGCTAAACATTATCTCTGGCTCGTCAAATGCCCTCGAAATGTTCTGTGGGCGTATCATCATGGTGGTAAATAATTAGTTTTACTACTTAGAAAATCTTAGATGTTTAATTTTATTTTTTATTAGGTATTATTATTTATATTATTTTTATCCTCGGTTTTCACCGTCGTACCTACTGCTATGCACGGGTCTAAGCCAGTAAGTACAGGGGATAAGTGTCTTACCCCATAGGTACTTTGTGCTTCTCACTCAAGTGACTAGGTATATCGTTTGGTTCTACTTATGCTTACCGTATTATTATTATTTTTCTTTTACAATAATATTTCAAAGTAAACGCATGTTTAGGGTGTGATGATGATTTCGCATGTCAAGCGTAAGGCTTATAAGATAAAATACCAATCCTTTTGGGGAAATGATTCCCCGTCCTCGGTAATTTAAAGTAAACACATGGTTAAAATACCGTTCTTCATGTCAACACGGGAAAAACCCCGACAATGTAATAAAAAGCCAAACATTTTCGTTAGCGAAACACGCGTCGAAAATACCTCCCTGTTACACATCAAAGATAATAATATCAATATCGCGGCAGGAGTACTTTCCCTGCCGTCTGCGGTCGTGCCGGGGGAGGCGCGGGTGGCACCTTCACTTTCGAGCGCCGGCCGCAGCGAGCTCGTCTCCCGCGCCGAGTGCATGCCGCACCGCCTAGCGCCCACTCGACTGATCAATCTGTCTAGTATCGATACTATGAATAAAACATTAAACACCTAAATTACACTTTTGCCTTCTTTAACGTACAATGAGTTAACAATTATAGTGATAGCAACTAACCGACGCGAGGGAAAGCTTGTAAATATTAGTAAACTTAATTGAAAAACAACTGTTTTAATTGAACACGTAGCCATAAAACCAATAAACGCAGTCATTTAATCACTAGTTTATCAATTGAATGACCTACTGCCAAAACTGCCGTTCCATACTAAAAAGGCATAAACCTAAACTAAATACATGACAGCATTGAGAGAGACTGATGATGATAGAATTGAGAGACGCGTACGTTAAGGTAGGTGCACCAAGGAAGGCCCGGTTCCTAAGATGGGGCCCACCTTTAAAAACTCGCAGTTATGGTTTTCCAAACTACTTAAAAGTTCGTGAGCACATGCGTTTAAGATAACAAACAAACGTGCATTTCAGTTTTTACCCAATCGCGCTGCCATTTTGTAAAAAAATTACAGTTTACTGTGTATTGTTAAAAATTTTAACATTTTATTATTTTCCAACCTTTACATATCATCCAAAATTTAGTAAAAAAATAAAGTAAATGTAGTCACTTTTTTTGTGAAATTAGGTGTTTAATCTGTTTAACATCCAATTATAGGTAACTGTTGTTATTTTTAATTTATTTACGTATGTTAACGACACTTAATTGAGCTGAAGTTCCCCTAATAAGGTCCACTGTATATGTATCCCCAACTAAAAGAATGTCAAAAATACTGTTAGAATGACGAACCGATTTATAAATATCATGATACAGACTGATAAAAATAATCTCACACATGTGTTTTTTTTCTAATTTAAAAAGTTGTTGTCGTATTATTGCAGTTTTTTTTATTTTCATACTCCTAAGATGGCCCACAGCTATAATTTTGGGATATGTTTAATATTTTATTCAATCAATGTAATAAAAAAATATATTTTACGACTAGTTCTAGACGATAGTAATGTTTAAACATTAATTAAACGATTGTTTTAAATAATTTATAACGGGCCTTATTAGGCGTTCGGGTGGCACCTACTGCCAAAACTGCCGTTCCATACTGAAAGGCATAAACCTAAATACATGACAGAATTGAGAGAGACTGATGATGATAGAATTGAGAGACGCGTACGTTAAGGTAGGTGCACCAAGGAAGGCCCGGTTCCTAAGATGGCCACCTTTAAAAACTCGCAGTTATGGTTTTCCAAACTACTTAAAATTTCGTGAGCACAATGCGTTTAAGATAACAAACAAACGTGCATTTCAGTTTTTACCCAATCGCACTGCCATTTTGTAAAAAAATTACAGTTTACTGTGTCGTGTAAAAATTTTGCACGTTTTATTATTTTCCAACCTTTAATTTTTTTAGTAATGTTTAAACATTAATTAAACGATTGTTTTAAATAATTTATAACGGGCCTTATTAGATGACCGGGTACGGGTGCCTAAGATGGCCCACTAGCAACATTTTTTTAAATAGGTTTTTTTCTGTTGTAACGCAAATAACATTAAAGTTTTTTTTTAATAATTCGTTTGTTAAATAAATCATTAGCAGTCCTATGAATGGCTTTTCTTTATTAATCATACTGTAATTAACAAGGCTTTGAAAATAAGGAGGGATTTATTAGGCGACGGTAGGTACCTTATACATTTTAGAAATAAATCCAAACATATATTTATGGCGTATCACGGCAACAGTTATTCAACACGGCAATATCGATAAGTATAATACAAAATAATTGTAAGTGATTAATCTTAAAAGGACATAGGATCCTTTGAATTGACACAGCAGAAAAATTCTAACCAATAAGTACTACATCGTGGCAAATCGACCACAGAATGTCGATTCTAACGTCGCGCTTGGACAAAGCTCATTTGCAATATGGAAATATCTTTTCAATTTATAGACCAATCAAATTAGCTTACCCTGGACATAATTCGTAAACTCGTTGTTTTTATTGTTGTATCGGATTTTACTATTCAGTATCAAATATTAATGAAATATATTAAGTAAAAAATCCGCGATCGTAACCGTAGTTAAAAAAAACACGAGTTAACGTACACTACCTAACTTTTTCCTAAAAGTAAAAAAGGTAACCAAGTACCTTGTTAGTATAACTTTGAGGTGCATTCAAATTCAATCACTTAATAGCAAAATTAAACTGATATCAAATTCGCATATACGTTTTTTTTCACAGTTTTCCTCTGATCTCATTATCTAGACAAGCCAAAATGGTAACTATGATGTTTTTATCTGTTTAAGGTATATTGCGTCTTTTTAGACATTTAAGACAATAATTAAACATTTATTTTTAACGTTTTAATAATAATGTATTTCTCAGTAATTATAAATAGTAACTATGAATTTTTTGTTTACTAATAGCCTTTTGTGTACGATAATCATGTTTTCATCAAAATTAAGCATGTTAATTTCACGCTTAAGAAATTGAAAATTTAATTGAAAATACTCGCGACCTTGTCGTGGAGTCAGATGCATGCGGTGGGTGCGAGGCGAGGAGAGAGTGGGGCGCCAGCGGGCGAACGCACGACGAACCCGTCTTAACGAGTTTATTTCAATTACGTGTTTTGCACCGACCGCGCCGTGTACAAATAAAACAAATACAACGGAATATCCTAATTGTAGGATTTTTAGCTCTAATGAAAAATCACAGTTTGTCCCTTACGCCCTTTGAAAACTCTGGTCCAAAGGGCGTAAGGAACGATTGATTTGCTTTGAGATGGATTGACCACCCCGTACAATAGAAACAGGTCCACTATAAATTGACACTCACTAAGTATGTATTTACATACTTAGTGCGTGTCAGTTTATACTGGACATCAAATTTTCAGTGATGTAACTAAAAATTTACGGTTTTCACATTGTTTCCTTTATTTGTGCTTTAAATACTTCGTACCAAATTTCAAGATTCAGAGTTCACGGGATATGGGCATGGGCATTTCGTCCCTTACGCCCTTTGAGCCTACGGTAGTCGATATCCTTATTGGCAAAATTGAGCCGACACAGTTGGCCAGAACGCCAAAAAAAAAGAGAAGATATGCTTATCCACCCAGAGATGGGATAAATTTATTCAAATACGAATAACGTTTAAGAATAAATAGGATTATTCGCGAATGACGAATAAATATTTCGAATAATTATTCGCCAATATTTATTCGCGAATAACTTCTTAATTCGCATAATCATTCGTAATGCTTTTCGGGAATAATATTTTGAACGAATATTGTAGGAATGCTTTTTAATAGAAGAGAGCGATCCAAGGTCGGGAAATATAGCTGTCTCGGCGCCCAGTACGATTTTGTCGCATTTGGCGTCGAGACACTCGGCCCTTGGGGAAAAAGCGCGCGTGGGCTCCACAAGGAGATCAGCAAGCGGTTGAGGGACGCAACGGGTGACCCTCGCGCAGGCAGCTTTCTCGCTCAAAGAATAGCGATTGCTATTCAACGCGGGAATGCTGCCTGTGTGATGGGCACCCTGCCTACAGGGCAAAGTTTTGATACGTTTCTGTGATTTTATTTTATTTTTAAGTCGTTTGCAAATAAGTAAGTACTGTAATAATAGTTTTATGAATTGACCATTACAATAAAAATATGAAAATATATAAAATTAAATCTTTAATAGAATATATCTCAAAAACGTAATATTTTCCTACAGACAGAACAGTGATACCTAGTTTCTAAATTTGTTAGAAAAAGGTTACCGCTTCATCAAGGGTACCAAGTAACATCGCCGTGCATGGTGAAACGGATATTAATTGTAATTATTTCACCTGTTTTATTTTTACTATTTCGGCTTTACCGCGGGTGAAAAAAAAACCGGTCAAGTGCGAGTCAGACTCGCGCACCGAGGGTTCCGGACCACCCCGTACAATAAAACCAAGTCCACTATAAACTGACACTCACTAAGTATCTATTCACATACTTAGTACGTGTCAGTATATACTGGACATTAAATTTTCAGTGATGTAACTAAAAATTTACGGTTTTCGCTATCTTTCCTTTATCTGTGCTATAGGGCGTTGCATCGCACCAAATTTCAAGATTCAGAGTTCACGGGATATGGGCATGGGCATTTCGTCCCTTACGCCCTTTGAGCCTACGGTAGTCGATATCCTTATTGGCAAAATTGAGCCGACACAGTTGGCCAGAACGCCAAAAAAAAAGAGAAGATATGCTTATCCACCCAGAGATGGGATAAATTTATTCAAATACGAATAACGTTTAAGAATAAATAGGATTATTCGCGAATGACGAATAAATATTTCGAATAATTATTCGCCAATATTTATTCGCGAATAACTTCTTAATTCGCATAATCATTCGTAATGCTTTTCGGGAATAATATTTTGAACGAATATTGTAGGAATGCTTTTTAATAGAATATATCTCAAAAACGTAATATTTTCCTACAGACAGAACAGTGATACCTAGTTTCTAAATTTGTTAGAAAAAGGTTACCGCTTCATCAAGGGTACCAAGTAACATCGCCGTGCATGGTGAAACGGATATTAATTGTAATTATTTCACCTGTTTTATTTTTACTATTTCGGCTTTACCGCGGGTGAAAAAAAAACCGGTCAAGTGCGAGTCAGACTCGCGCACCGAGGGTTCCGGACCACCCCGTACAATAAAACCAAGTCCACTATAAACTGACACTCACTAAGTATGTATTCACATACTTAGTACGTATCAGTATATACTGGACATTAAATTTTCAGTGATGTAACTAAAAATTTACGGTTTTCGCTATCTTTCCTTTATCTGTGCTATAGGGCGTTGCTTCGCACCAAATTTCAAGTTTCTGAGTTCACGGGAAGTAGGTTTTGATTCCCTTGCGGGTTTCGAAAACTTGCGGAAATTTGCGGCATAAACGGCTGTATCTTTTGATTATGTTGGCTTAGAAGTTTGATTTTTTCACAGCTCCAAGAGACAGTAAACCTGAGTATTTGATATAAATTTCAGCTTAATTCATTTATTTGTTGCAGTATGGGTCTTACAAGATGTTACATATAAATACAGTTCCAGCATAACCCTGTTAGGGCACAGCAACATTAATATAAAAAATATTAATTCTAAAATAATGCATGCACACACTATGCACAGGAATTCAAACTTTAAATGATTGATACCTCCACGCGTTCCTGAGAAAAAGGGTATTGACAGACGGACGGACGGACAACAAAGTGATCCTATAAGGGTTCCGTTTTTCCATTTCGAGGCACGGAACCCTAAAAACACACAGATCAGAATATAACATGAATAAGTACATACAATGTACAATTACAGGTATATAGTTGAACAATCTTACATGCGTAATCGCCTCTAATAACATACATTGATCCAATTACAGACAGTGGCTGTCCATAAATTACGTCATTTCAAAACTGGGGGGGCGGGGGGGGGGGGGGGGGGGGGGGGGCATTTATTTGTGTGATGAGCACAAATATGTGCTCCTGAGTCATGGATGTTTTCTATGTATTTATGTATTTATTTATCTATATAAGTATGTTTATCGTCGTCTAGTACCCATAGTAGTTTGCTTAGTTTGGGAATAGATCGATTTTTGTAAGATTGTATAAGAAAAAAAAAGAAAATAAAAAATCTGTTTTTTAGTATTTGTTGTTATAGCGGCAACAAAAATACATCACCTGTGAAAATTTCAACTGTCTACCTATCACGGTTCGTGAGATACAGCCTGGTGACAGACGGACAGACAGACAGACAGACTGACGGACAGCGGAATATTAGTAATAAGGTCCCGTTTGAGTACGGAACCCTAAAAACGATGACGTGATATATGGACAAGCCCACACACATGACATATTGAAACAAACCTGTTAAATGCCCCAAGAAGCGACTCATTTAACTCACAAAAATATTGTTAATTAGTAGAAAAGGGTATTAATACTTGAAAATAGGTACACTTGTAGTGATCATGTTAAATTCGTGTACGCGTTACAACGAGCAACCGCATCCTTAAATATTATTCGTGGATTTATTGGAATGAAATAAGAATAAATCATTCGTCATTCGAAAGTGTAGACGAATAAATTATTCGCGAATAAATGTTTATTCGAATAATTATTCGAATAAGAATCATTCCAACAATGCCCCTTTCTGCATCCACACAAGTAACATATTTTATTTAAATAATTCTATACAGAAGACTGAGTGCTTATACATAGGTAATCGACATTCCACGACAATTATGTCTCATGCTGAACAATTTAGTTATTATCGATCTAATGAACACAATATTTCAATAAATCTCCACCCTAGCCGAACCGTGGTAAACGCCACGTTCGTCTTTATAAATGTTTGACAATCATTGACCTATCCATAATAAATGAAGGCCGAAACGCATTGACAGCGGTGGCGAAGCGGCGGCGCGGCGCAGTGTAGAGGTGGTACCGGCTGTATTGTTCGATCTAATAAAGCCGGGAAAAAGCGTTCGGATCCTTTCATATTAGCTCAAACATTACAAGTACCGCCTCCGCGCCACCCCGCGCCGCTTCGCCACCGCTGTCAGTGCGTTTCGGCCTTGAATGCCTGCGACTCGCGACAGCACGGTCGGTAGTTGAGACGCAAAGCAATGACGGCCTTATTCTGCAAGAGATAAGATTCATATTAAAACTTTAGTACGAAAAAATATGAATTAATTAATAATCGTGGATATTTTTTGTTTAATTTGTTTCTTATAGTACTAATAATATGTTGACAACATAAATCAAACACTTTCCAAGTAGTTATGTATTTTGGTTTTCCAAAAACTAACAATATTTGTGATTTTAGAAATCCGCAAAGAGAATCTGTTTAATTTTTAATAATTTATCAACACACATAATACACTATTCAGAATAATTTGTTAAATTGCAGTTATCAATAATTTCTGGTAAGATAATCCAGAAAATGTGTAACTTACTGAACTTTCTTTATTATTGATAGTCCCGGTTGATTAATTAGATTAATTTTGATTTCTTTAACTGGAATGCAAGCGTCATATCATAATAGAGGCACTTTTACAAAGTTACATATTATGCTGCACTTATGAAATCAGAATTTGTTAAAAATTTCGATTTTTGGTTTTTTTACAATGACGCGGAACCCTAAAATGTTTAATTCTTTTTATTTTAACTACAACTAACAATACTTTACATCATAGAAAAAGAAAATTACAGTTATCGAATTATGTCCGGGTTTAGCTAATTTGATTGGTCTATTATCACAATAGCCGTTTGGCGGCGTTTACCGAATCATTTTATCCCGCGTCGGATTACAATGGGCTTTGCAGGTAGCTATGGTATTATAACAGCTGGTCAGCGAAAAGCCGACGTCGCTCCATTATGGAAATTGACAGGATGGGGGGAGGTGCGCCTAGACCAGACTACAGATAGATGACCTATATGTACATTTTATCGAGAGCGATGAAAGCTTCACAGTAGGTGTGCTGCGGAAGTGAAACGATGTATCAACGCCATTCAGCGAAGATTATGTTGTCAATACTCATAATACAGAATTATTCTTGGATTAGTTAACCTAATCAAATGTCTTAGCAACAAAGCCTCTCTGACGAGACTCTTGTTTGGAACATAAACTGGGATGATCGGTAATGCACCAATCGCTACACCGGAACAGGTCGTTCACTAAACAAATTTGGAGGAGTGAAGAGGTTTTACGACTGATTGGGAGTTTAATGAAAAACGTGCGGACATTTGGTATCACTAGAAAACGACACTTACTCAAATAGGCAGGTATATGTACCTACTGTAGGTGTGTATCTATAGTAGCACCGCTGATCTGGTGGGTACAACTCACCGTAAGCGTAGCGGTAAATGGGTTAATAACGGCGTGAAATATAAAAATTTAGAGTATACAAAATATTAAAACATAAAAAAAAAAAAAAATATTAAAACCTAACCTAGGGCGCTGCCGGTGGTCAGGGCGACAGAGAGAGGAACCGCCTGACTATCCGCGCAGCAGTGTTCAGGAGTGCGCCTCCTTTATTATGACCCTTGACCCAGCCACATAGCGCGTCTCCTAAGGTATTGGTCGAGACTCTTCGCTATTAAACCGTTCGTCGATATTAATATTATTATCAATTCCAGCTAGTTATACGTGAAAAGCTTTTAGGTTGGTCAGGGTCCACCTTATCTATATGCATTACAACACTTTTTGTGATTAAGGAAGTGGTCGCAAATCAAAACACGCCCTAAAATATGGCGGGCGTGGTCTCGAGTTATGACGCGTATTAGCCGAACATTTTAGGGTAAAAATTTATTGAGATATTATGTTTATGACCGAATTTGAAACACGATATTACAAGGTTTGGATATTTTATTTTGTCTTACTTCTCCTGTTACAGTCATAATCTGCGATAAAAATATAAAATGATGGTAACTCATCAATTATTGAAATTCAATCAAACAAAAAGGTCGTTAGGTAGGTGTATGCATAAAAAGAAACAAAACTCCCTTATCATCACACAAGCCTTTACCGGGGCCTGAACCTGGATCGTCCAGTTTTGTAGTAGAGTAACTACCAGTAGCGGAGCGCTCATACAAGCCCATTCCTACCGGTTTGCCTAAAATATATTTTTAGGCAAGCCTATAGTTATATACTCTAAACTTTTTCATATTTTTTTTGTTCCGGGTTGCCCATCAAAAATTTTCACGCGCCGCCACTTAACTACTAACAAGTTAAAATATAAATGATTAATTGTATGCAGATAAAATGGCCCACACTGCGCATGGTTGTTAAATATTGTAAGGTACCGTTAAATATATAAAGATTAAACGGCTTTTCCTTATATGCTTACTTGCTTCAATGCAAATATTGAACCCATAGAAAAGTACTCAACGAATAAGGAACAGGCCCGTTGAAAAGAGGCAAGAGTCTTAGATCCTAAGCAAATCGACGGGACCCATCAGGATGAGAAAACTCACGTTTTTATTGCCCTTTTCCTTACCATGCAAATAAACATTTTCTTTCGATTATGAAAGTTTAACGAGGTATCTTTTCAGTTGCTTTTGCGTGAACGACCGTCGTTGCAAGAATAGCTTGCAAATAAGTTTTTAGCTGCCTAGCGTTATTCCCGGTTGTGCCCCTAAACGAGCCCGGGGTCCGCTTTAACACCTAATCCCAAGATTTGGCACAGGCACTAGTTTTACTAGCTTGCAAATAACTAGTTAAGGTTATTTATTTCTACTGTTAACATTTTCGTAGCGTAGCTGACACTATTAGCATCCGTTTTCCGCTTTGTAATACTGTACAAAAAACTGGCCTAGCTATTCGGCAGTAAAAGTATCATGAATTATATATTTGAATAATACTTATAATATGCGCTAAAGGACTATTCTAACTCTACTTGCTCAGTCGACATCGCATTCGCTTTCGGAAGAAATAGCTAGTTAGTGATTTGGTTTTTCATTCCTTTTTTTCGGTATCCTCGCTAGTGTGGCGGTCACGACACAATATTGAATCCTAAGCAAATTGTTGGAACGGGCCCGAGGCGAGCATTATTTTCTTTTATTGCAGAATTGCTTCGGTACATGTTGTTGGGGCGCTTTTATTTCTCGGGAAGCGACAATTTGTGATGTGTCCTCGCTTCCCGAGGGACTAAGTGTTGGACAAAAACGTATATAAAGCATACGCGGGCAAGTCTACGTCGTAGTCTATGGATGCTTGCAACTCCAGAGTTGTACAGAGACTGTTCCCGACAATATTGTCGGTATGTCGGTGTAGTGTGTGTGAGAATATGTTCTCAAAGTTTAGGAATACTGCCAGTTCGCTTCGATGACCTTGCATACGCCTATGAACCTATAAAATTGACGAGACTAACTGCATGGTACGCAGTTAGTTTATTGATAACCCAGTTTTATAATTTGCAAAAATCTATATAATATATTGTAATACCTTCATTGGATTATTGGTACGAGTAGTTTAATCTCCCAATGATAGTGTTATAATAATGAATAGCGCCAGTATTAATTAATTATTGATGTTGATATTATACCGCAACGTTGGTCAGTAGCAATCAACCCTTCACCCACTATTAGTTTCGAATATTGATAGCGAATCCAATACAATGTTAGTGTTTGTATAATGAATACTGTATCGTATTGTTGTCGGGTCAAACCGAGTTCGATTGCATAACGGTGCATGGCCCAATTTCTCTGTTTGACTACCTCAGTCCATTTGTGAATATACATTGGCACGACGATGGCAATTGGTTTCTAGCTCAATCCCAATGTTTTATTTTTATTTCCAGTTCAATAAATGCCAATCAGTGCGGGCACGGTTCTCGGTGTTTCCACGACGAAGCCCCTCCACTACATGGCCCGTAGATATGGAAATATCCGCATATTGAAGCTGGCAGCCGGTATAAGAGAAAAGCAATGGCGCTGTAACATCGATCTCGAGTGTCTCAATGGTGGAACGCGTGAAAGCTCCAATACTTACAGACTGGAGTGGCAACGGTACAGTCGACGAGAAAAGTACAAACCTCTACAAGATAGGAGCTTATTATCTAGTGGATGAAAAGGAGGCCTAGCTAACATACATTTTTAAATTAGCTATTATTTAATATTAAAATACCAATTGGCTAACATCTAAAAATGTAAATTAATCTTTGTGGAACTCCTAAACTCCGTAATTTAATTTTGATTATATATGCAGCCAAGTAGTTCCGCTAGGCACAATTAAGAGTAAATTTGCGGAAATCATACAGCCCGTATTATAAATCTACAAGACTGTCAATTAAATAGGTTCAATAAAATAGGTAGGTCCTGCCAACTTGCAAAGGTACTTGGTATATCCCGTGGTTGTCTGAATTAAACGATTTTTATTTTTATTTTATTTTATTTTATTTTTATATATATGTAATGTGAAGCCCCTGCTACTTAGACGGTTGCCAACACGCGCCTCCAACCGAGCGACCTTGGTTGGCACCGACCGCTGTAGTACCTATGAAATGTAGCTCCAAACAACTGTCTACACGGTCGGTGCGGACCAAGGTCGCCCGGTTGGAGGGGCGTGTTGGCGACCGTCTAGCAGGGGCTTTACACTAGTATCTACTCTACTCCTGAGCGAGCGCGCGCAGTCTGAAGCTAACCTGATACTGAACCCGCTGATGTTAATGGGGAGCAAACACTGTGATAATTATGCAGACGCGCGGCTTGCAGCTCTCCACGCCCCGCAGCGTATATCCTCATCTACTCGATGTACCGAACAACATAGTTACGAGTACAAGCTTAAACACGAAAACGCCATAAATATTACGTATTACCCTGACATTCTAATTAGCGTTACACGTCTAAAGTTGTAGGCAGTTAGACACCTGCCAGACCACGAGCATATAATTATAGACCTAACTAGGGCCCGACCCACACTCAGCCTTCCAGTCAATCAGCGTTGTCATTTCATTCATGGGAGTGCGGCGCCCACTCGAAACTGCCACCCACCAACGTGTACACTTTTAAAGGCGTTTGAGGGTGGTGTTCCTACGCTGCTTACGTCCACTTATCACCTATGACTTTCCGTACCACGGTGGTAAATACGAGTACAATTCGGGCCGCATGATGGTACGCAGACCAGACGCTTGGAGTTCTAGGGATGTGACGCGCTCGTTATACAGTGTGTTACCGGCATGCCGGCTTTTTTTTAAAAGGGTAATATAACGTTCTTCTTTAACGTAACCATGACCATAAGGTAATTACATGAAATAACAAAAATTCAGACTTCTTAAATATTCTAACAAAATTTAAATTGCCAGCAATGTACAGCGAAGTAAATTGACAAGTTACTGTAAATGACAGCTCTTCATACTTTGTTTAGTACGACGTCATACACCTAGTACATTTAAGGTTCGGATTTTGGTAATTTAAGGGGCTCCACGCGCTTTTTGACTAGTTTTGATGAGTTTTGAGTTGATATTCCTCCGTCATTACAATAGATATATTTATGCCACAAACGTTAATCGGTTCTTCAATACTTTATCTACTTTTGCAAGAGAGTTTTTTGGAAAAAAATGTATATTTATTTTTCTATGATTTATTCAAACATGGTCCAAAAAGCTCTCTTTTCGATATTAGTATGTTGTTTATGCACTTTTATACATGACATTTACATGTAACTGTTCCTTTTCGACGTTTTTAACAACCCAAGAGAGTTTTTTATTTTTAACTCATTTTTACAAAAGTTACGTCCAAAAAACTGGTGTTTAGGCCTAAAACTGCTAAAGTTTAGTGCCATATATCTCAAAAACTATGAGTTTTGAAGTAAATATGGGATACTATTTCGGTTAACCTCGTTGTTGTTAATACGGTAAGCCAAAAAAAACACGAAAAAACGGACACAGAAACAGATTGTCGGTCATTGGGTGCTGTGAGCCCCTTAATTGAGCAGTTAATTTACATAGTTAAGATTTGCTACTTAATTAATATGTGCAAACGATTGTTAACGAAACATATTATTTATCATCAGTCTTAATAAAAGCCCGGGTCGTAGACACTCACTGTATAGAAAATATTATTTTAGGTATTATTACCCAAATGAAACTTGAACCTAGACCACTGAGTGACTTAACTAGACGACAAATTGCTTAAACGGACAGTAATCTCCACTTATAATAAATCTCTGAATTAAAAAAAGAATCAGCCAGTATGAAACTAAGCTTTGTTCTGTCACGATTGTCACGAATGATCTCAGCATCCCATGAACGGAAAAATATGAAACATTTTTTATAGGTCCATTACTTGCTCCCACCGTTGTATTTTAATTTAAGCTACTTAATGTAATTAATAAGATAACTAACCTAGGATAAGTATATTAAGTATATATTAACACCACTGTGGACCCCAGTTGTCTTAAATAAATAAATAATAATAATTATTATTATTATTCTAGCAACATAGGATAGTTTTATCCGACTGCGAGAATTAATTAATTTGCCGAAATATTTGACCTCATCAAATTTTTAATTTATTATTCTTAAAGTTTATCGCCGCCACATCTGTCAGCTATAAGAAACGTCAAATTGGCGGAATTGCTTTGCCTTTCACCTATTAATAATTTAAATCCCGTCTACAATGTCATTCACGAGACATATCCCTCCCCCTATCCAAGGGGCGCTTAGCAGATACACCTTTAAGCGTAAGCTTAAAGGCTATTATTTGTTGACGCTCCAAAAATCCTAATCCTAATCCTGCACTTTTGACAGCAAAAATATGCCAATTGCACATTTTTATCTAGTTTTTGTTTTTAGTTTAATAGTAAAATTTACTTTAATGTGTAACGTAGTTATTATTTTATTAAAGCTGCATGTAGGTAGTGCTGTATGTATTATCTCACTATGTATTTATGTTTATTTCTCTCTCGCCTTGCACAATTTATTATATATATAGTTGTGTAATTATAATTGTATGACGTTTCCGTGAGTCACCAACGGTGCTGGCTGAAAATCAGCGCTGTAGGTGTCTGACTGACACCTCAGCATAATGCTGAGCCAGTGTCCGGTTCACGGCCGCAGAGACACATTTGTTACATGTTATTTTTATTTATTTTTGCTTAATATATGTGTCCTGTGTGTTAGTGAATAAATGTATCTTTCTTTCTTTCTTTCTTTCTTTCTATATGCCAAAAGCTAAAGCATAAAAAAATTATCGATTCTAATATGAGAACTTATATGCGCAAATTTCGTATTAAGGCGTAATTTCAATAACTGTAACAATACAACAAATTCGAACAATATAAGTAACACAAATTTGTTTTTTTTAATGGCACGCGCTCTTTGCGCATTCAGCCAAAGTACCTGCGGCGCTACCATGAAAATAATAATATAATCACTAAGTTATAAGTGACCAAAGTTTTAAGAAATATGTTCTGTCCCTTTTCCGCTAAATGCTCCTTTATATGACACGATTTTCTTTTACTACGAAGCTCGAGGATCGTGACGTCACGATCTTCGGTCGTTTTCTCACTCTAACAAGCGACATTAAAACGGGTTGTAGCTTCGTAATTTTTTGAGATATTTGAACGGAATTTTCATCACTAGGCCACACCCTGTATTTTGTTGCCTTATTCTCTTTGAAGTAATAATAAATTTTGAGTCTACACTCCTATTTGGAAGACAAGCGATGAAACACTAGAAAAGAGTAATGTATAAATTAAAGATCAGTCATTTATATACAGGAGTGAAGGAATAGGTGCCTACAGGGAAAAGAACTGTACAAAAAGTATAATAATTATATTTATGGGATCATATGTGACGTAAAGGCGGCGTATGGCGGTGTAGTCCGTTTTCTGTTGGGAATGCTTGTATGGTGAGGTATACAATTTTGGCGTTATTTAGTGTCTACACCCCTATTTTCGATCTATCCTTATTTTCTTTTAATTCCGTTCCTGAGCTCTAACCACGAACTTCGAAATTTGAAAATATTCGGTTATCTCTATCTCTATCGCACTAACAGTACTCGAGTGGCAGGCATGCAGATATACCAACTTTTTCTCGAATTTATTTACTGCGTGAGAAAAATA
This sequence comes from Epinotia brunnichana, assembly GCA_963854355.1. NCBI lineage: Eukaryota > Metazoa > Arthropoda > Insecta > Lepidoptera > Tortricidae > Epinotia > Epinotia brunnichana. The sequence continues at coordinate 13,511,955 of OY977939.1, read as the reverse complement.
TCGCAAAACACGTGTATACCAAAAAGTATTAGTGAAATAAAAACAAACGCATGATTTTAGAGAGCCATCGTAGTGTAGGGTCCTCTCGCGGAGAGCGGCGCTTTGATCGACTGCGGTAATGGGGCTGGCGGACCACATTCGCGGAAACTTTTACGGGACACTGACCCACTTCTAAACAACCCACAAAAGTTGCCTTTCTGCTGGGCTTCTTTAAGATAAATATGACAAGAGATCCATCTCTAATCCGTGGCTATATATAAGTAACTAATACTGTTACAAAGTGACGCTTCGGTCGCTTGAGTAAATAATTTAATATTAGGTTCTATCCATTCCTTCTAGGTAATAAGCATATTTTTATTGCCATTTTCACTTAGAACATTGATTTATCTTCAATAGATCATCATGATTCACAGACACGGGATTCTTCACTTTCTGTTGGTAATTTGTACTGCCGTTAATTGACTTATGTTCATGATTTCACTTTCTTAACCCCTTCATATGTCTATCTTTTTAATTTTAACTACGTCATATAATACGCTTAGCCGAGCGGCTTTAATGGAATTATTCGTTCCTAGAATAATGGTAAGTAAGCAGTTCATTACAGAATTTGCATAAAGGATGTTTTGTTTTAACATAAAATATCCTTTATCGACGATTCATTGTGTTGGAATTACATTCAAATGTACTTTTCACCTCACCGGCTCGAAAAGGCTTGCTTTGTCGCTCAAAATCTGCGTGCAAAAGTCCATTATATCCGCTAGCGTGGAAAGAGTTTTTGAATTTCGAACGTGACGCTCTATCGCGAGATCCAACTTTTTTCTATAGGAATAAGAGCTCACTATCCTGCGTTCAGAAACATATGGTGTATAAAGCTAATAATGCATTATTATTATTTTCATAATAGTACATTACTTACCTAGGGCGGTTAAACAAAGAATGTCTCAGATCGCAGGTATTTGTAGCCCGAGCCGAAGGCAAGGGCGATAAATATGCGCTCTGAGGCTTTCTTTATTACCGCCCGTGGTGAGTACAAAATTTTACGTCTCTATCTGGCCAGGAAGTGGGGTTTTCCGCACGCATAGCGTGCGGTAATTCCTACTTTATGGCCAGGTATGACGTACAATAATTTAATAATATTTACTTAGTCTTTCTTAATTAAGTACATATGAACTATTAATAATTAGACTGCCTTATAAAAATACAATACAAACATGTAATTTTAAAATGTAGTTGTACATTTCAAAATTTAACGCTTCGTGCAAATTTGGAACGCACCGTTTAAAAAGTTAATATTAAGAAAAAACTCGTGTACCTACATTTCATTGTTTTGTTTTGTTCTAAAGTCACAGTAATATCAAAATAATGGAAGTTATTTATATATTTTAGAAGATATACATAAAATGAATTTTAATGCCTGCTGAGTAGCGGAAAAAGTAAAATATGCGTATGTTTATGCGTAGAGCCTTAGTTTACCCGTGACCCCGCGAGTACCTAGTACCTACCCAAAATACTTTGACTTTTTTAATGTAAGCGTGGAATCTATTTCAAGATGGGAAAATGTTTATGTTACATTTAATAATTATAAAATGCTTTGATTTTGATGAGATGTAAACAAACGTTTATTGAAAATGAGTACCTAAGGTCCTAATTACTTTCATTACATTTATAATTTTCCTCGCGGTGGTGAGGTGAAAAGTTGTGTGTTTCGCTCGGCAGCAAAGTTGTTTGGCGTCTCGTGCCTTGAAAGCCTCGCTATGCTCAGGATTGTACTTTTGAACCATTCGCTTCGCTCATGGTTCAATCTAACAATCCTTCGCTAGCTCTGCTTTCAATACAAGCACTTGCGCCAAACAACAACTTTGCAGCCTTGCATAACAAATAACTATTGTTGTGTAGAGCATGCAAAGGTAATGCTCAGCGACCTGTGGTGGCGAAGGTGATCCTCTACGAAGAGGCCAATCAAAGTTATGAGCTATTTCCTTACCGCGTAAAAGCAAGATACTGATTTATGGTGGCCGCGGTCGCTCGTAAATAATGGCCTTACAATGGCCGCCGCACGATTGGTACTTACCCCGCTCTATGTATATAATACACGTCGGTGCTACGACTAACATAAAAGGTGTTTACTCATTGTGCTTCGCATGTATCGACTTTTCGCCGGCGTAACCTGTGACGGTTGCATATTTTAAAACAGCATACTGAGTTTCTGTTACACATACCTGTATTTTAAACATCGCAAATATTTGATGTTGGCCATTCGATATAATGCCCAGGTATTGTGAAGAACAATGACGGCGGCTTCAGACATAGACACAGAACAAACACCATAGAATTATAATACGCGCATACTGTGTCCATGGATATCTTAGAGCACCGCATAGTATAGTAGGTATATTATCATAGTATTTATACGAGTATGTATTTATATTTAAGACTGATAATCCAAAAGGACTGAGTTGCTTATTATGAAGATTTCATACCCAAGTAACCATATAAGCTTGTTTATCACTTACAACCTACAAGATATGTCATTTAATTAAGCAAATGTGTATGTGTGTTTGTGTAACCGAATGATAATGATAAATATAATATTGTGCAATGTAATTTTTGACGATGCAAAAGAGATTGTAAAATCCTACCTGAATAAATGATTTTTATCTTTATCTTATCTTATTTAACGATTCCCATAAATACCTAAGCGCAATTTCGCACCAAGACCATTGCACTTAGTTAGATATTCAAAAAGTACTTTATAATTTTATTTCTATTTCCTAAGTATTTTACTAATTGTAAGTTAACACCTGCTGGATCGTTGGATGGATATTGTGATACATAAAAAAAAGGAGGTTATGTTGAAACTAGATCATATTCGAAAACCTTGTGACGGATCACGAGCTAAGACGAAATCAAGTAGGTATCGCGTTCCCCGCGAAACATTAGGTATGTACAATGTCCCTTATCCACTGTCTGTAGTACAGTCACCATCACATACATCGGAGCAAACAAGCACGTCACAAACATCGGAACACACCTCTATTTTCAAGGGTGCATGTGCCGATATTTTTGAACACCTATAGTGTACCTATGTATGTGATGGCGACTGTACTAGTATAGCGATAAATAACGTATATCTGTGTATAGTGTAGCGTACACAGACTATGTCAAGCAGGATATTTCTGGATGAATGGGAAACTGTATTTTCCAGCCAGCAAATATTGTTAACATAAGGTTTTTTTAACAAGTGTTTTTTGGTATAGTGATTTTTAAACATGAATCCCAGTCATGAATAAGAAATAAAATACCTGTAACAAGTTAACGTAAAAGTGTGTCTTAGTAGTGTAAGTACTGGTTAGTGGTCTGTATGCTGCGGCCGGCGGCGGCCTCGACGCGCGGCGCCTTCATTCCGTATTAAAATATTTCTCCATCGTTCCCCAGACGATTGACACTATGATTCTCGCCGTATATCCTTTATTTAGCCTTTCATGAGTCTTTTACTCATAAGCAAGCGTTCTCAGTAGAAATGCTCAGTCATTACGGAAAGAATAAAAGGATTTTTCTCACAAACACGAAAGTAAAGGCAAAATGTAGGTAGGTACAGATTTTTGGGTATGTACTTTGAGTGAGTGAGTGACAACAGAAACTTGATAGGAAAAAAATACTTACGAAAGTGAAAATGAATAAATAGATGACGTACTTAGTCTGTTTAAGGTGCCAGCTCGCTCAACAGAACTGCGTAAAATAAAGGAAACTGCCCTTAGGTCGCTGCCAAGAATAATAAAGGAGCCCTTAAGTGGGGCTTCAAGAAAACTGTCATCAGAAGTTGGAAATAGTAAGTAAGAAACAAATAAAGTTTAGTGGAGTGGGAAGCAAAGCTGCGACTTACAATTTAAAGTTAGTCTGGAGCAGGTGAGAGCTGGGCGGGCGGGGGCGGCGGGGAGGGGGCCGGTGACGTGAGACAATGGGGTGATACTGGGAGGGTTAACTTGCAGCATCGATACATTAACTTGCGCAAACTAACTTAACCGAGCGTGGTCTAACGGAGAGGTTTCCATAGTGTGTCTCATGCATGTCCTCTATCGCTCGTGTTAATTAAGTTGAATATTATGTTGTAAATCGACTGTAATTTATCACTTTTAGCAAGTTTTCTAAACTTTCTAATCTATATTGTAAGGCTGAGTCGTCGTGGAATAAATATAACTTACTACATCAAAGTATATGATATGTAGAAAGTATTCCTGTATGTTCGATTAATATAACTAAACCACGGTAAATTCTAAGATTAGGTACCTATCAACGTTGTTATATTTAGAGACTTTTGTTAATTATACCTACTTATCGATACGAATACATATATGTATCAGTGTGTAACCGCCATACGATAAATAAAGAAATAACTTATAGGAGGATTTCGTAGTATCATTATTTATTAGGTTCCGTACCTCAAAAGGAAAAAAGGAACCCTTATAGGATCACTTTGTTGCCGTCTGTCTGTCTGTCTATCTGTATGTCTGTCAAGATCCTTTATAGGAACGGGTGGAGGATCGACTTGAAATTAAAACCATATAGGTACTCAGGTCTACAGACCCTTGAAGCTGTAAAAAAATCAAACTTCTAAGCAAGAAGCGTGAAAAACTATAAACTATACGGGTGGTTCTACTCAGGAGGAACGAAAATGAAGGGATTTTTGGAACATAGTTTTTTTGGCCTCTAAGGTCAGAAAAGTAGCTTGACGTCTACCTTAGGTCGTTCTTTTACTGATCTCAATATGGGCCTAGGAGACTGAGGCTATGAACAGGATACTTAGTATTGATATAAAAGTACTTAAAAACTGTTGTAATTATTATGATAAATAATATGTAACTAATCAAATAATACATACATGTACCAATAATTACTATGTCAATCATGATAACTGGATTCCTAATCGTGCGGATCATTGATGACTCTCACTACTCCTGGTTATTATGTTTCCAGGAGACTGAGGACAGGATACTGAGATTATTTTAACTTTTTAGCCAATAACTACGTCAATGCAACATTAAATATTGAAATTATGCAATTCTGTACTCTAATGTAACAAATTTACGACCTATGAATGCAAAAAAAGTATAAAGGGAACAATGGATTTTAATTAAATACGTGCCAGGATACTGATAAGTTGACTGGCCGCAGCACAACCTCACTCACACAACTCGCCAAAGCGACTAAGCCAATCGCGAGCCGAGACGGACGCGAGTGGTTGTGAGCTAACTTCACTTCGATCTTTCACTCAGACTGCACAGCAACGCACTGGACGCGGTATTCAAACTGATTTTAACGTGTTTTGATGTAGCAGGAGACTGAGGTAAACACCGAGAGACAAAATATAATGCACTTTTTTTGTAATAAGTTTCGCATTTAAGGTAAAATTAGACAAACACATTGAAACTATATATATTACCTATATATTTCTATTTTAGTGCACATATTACGTACATACTCAAAATAAACGTGAGTTCGGCGCGCGGTTGCTTACGAGGGGGTGAGGTGCGGGGATTGAGGGGAGCAGGTGCGGGGCTTGAGGGGAGCAGGTGCGGGGCAACCCCGCTTGCATTCGCGCGAAATGTTTACTCTTCGCGTGCTCGCTACCGATGCCGAGATGCCACAGTATATATAGCGACTGCCAGTAGTACAACACTAGTCAATACAACTGTATAAAAGTACTTAGTAATAATAGTGAAGTGAAGTCGTGAATTGAAATGAAGTACCTACCTACTTATTTTATTTTCTCTTATCCTTATATTATTTTATTGTGAAATTGAGTTAATTGACATGTATGTTTGTACGTCTACTTGACATAAAACGAAGTTCATATTCCTTGCGAATCATGTTTAATCATTCTTTCTTGCATATTTATTATAATTATACGAAAATAAAAGAAACACACTTAGAAAACATTAAACCTTTTTATTAATAAGTATAAAATGTACATTACATACTAGTACCTATCTTTATTCAATATGAGCCGCGGGGCGGGTCACTAGTCGTAATAAAATTTACTAAACACTGAATTATTACTCGCACGGTCGCACGCGATTGACAGAGGCCTGGTATGCAGCTCTAAAAAAACCGGTCAAGTCCGAGTCTGACTCGCGCACCGAGGGTTTCATACAAACGTTCATATACATCAGATCACTATACCTTGTCATCGGTCGTGTTACGTAAAGGCATGCCCCTAGCATGTCGAGAATCTACGATCTCTGCAATAATGTGTGTCATATAAAAATTGACAAGTTTTTTCTCCATATGCTCTCTCCAGAAATCTTCATCTCTTTTAATATATAGTACTTCCATATTTTGGTCTTCTCCTCCCCATATACCAAAAATGCACCGTCCTCTTCTCGAAATATGTAGTTGCCCTTGAGCTTGAAAGTACCAGTCACTATTTTTATTTATTGTGGTTTTTTTTGTTTTTTTATTATAACGCAAAATTTGGATTTTATTTTCAGTTATTGCTGCTTTCATGCCTTTTTTGTGGGCAGCCACAGGACACTTCACTTCGACGACAGTGTCGTCACCTACAATTCCGTCTGGAGAAGCACCTAAAAAATCGATTTCTGGGTCAATAAAAAGACCACAAGGTTCTATTACAATGTTTTCTTGTTTCGCCAACTGTTGAAGTGCAATGCCCTCGTTTTCTATTCCATGCGCTATTGAGCGGACAAAAGAAATATTCTTTTTATATAAAATTTGTTTGACGCAATTCCCGTATTTTTTTTTTCTCTTTATCACTTTTCCAAAATTAGATGCCGTTAAAGTCAACTTCCTTAGCTCGAGCCATTCACTAGAATCCCGTTGTAAAACTGTCTTTTTCTCAATACTTTTTTTGTCTTTCACTAAATCTTTAAGTCGTTCAAAAATGATGTCTCAGCTTCTTTTAAATCTTCTTCGTTCATATCGGGGGCAGCGGAAGATTCACCGTAATCATTTTGTTTCGCAAATAATTTCCTTTTTCTATTTTTCTTCCTGCTAACGAGGTTTGTCAAATGTCTTTTTTTGTCTCTTTTTTCTTGACTTCTTTTTAAACTTCCTCTGGGACTTTTACCTAAAATATTCTTATGAAGTGTATAAATTGGTCTTTTTGTATTAAATGCTACGACAGCTGCTGAACACCTCGATTGATAAGATCTACGTAAAGACCAATTCAGCCTTTTCCCCCCCACAAATTTCGCTATGACACTATTCAGTCGCTCTACTGTGTTTGTGTCAACGTTTTCTATAAGGCTGCGTGACTTTGAAGCGACTGAGTTGATGATGACACGGACTCTAAACCAAAAAATTGAATTTTCTATTTGAGGTATGACGTTCTCATGAAACGATTTTTCTTTATTACAATAGTAATCTTTGCATGACCTATGGTCTCCAAACGCATGGTTGATCGAATTGCAAATATCTTCGTAAAGATGTTTCATAGTTACGTCGCGAACACGTGTCTATTTTCTGTGATTGAAGTGGTTATTACTTTTCGTATACTCATAATTCTTTTGTCGGTAATGAGTTTCCTGTTTGCAAGTGGATACTTTGTGTCTTTTGTAATAGCTCGAAGCTTGTTGCACATATTTCTCAATAAATGGTTGCGACATTCTATTTTACTTACCACATGATTGGGATACGGATTTGCAGCGACGATTTTGGAGTAAGTGGAGGAATCTCCGTCTCCTATTACGTTTCCATAAATTAGCCCATACATTTCAACAGACTTCATGAAACCTTCACAGATTATAGCTGCTGCTTCCATAGTTTCTACAGCGGTGGCCTCCCAATCATCAAAGACTTGATTTTGTACTTTAGCGAAATATTTTTCAGTGAATACTGGTACATCCATAGCGCTACATATTTCTTCTAACTGGGAATATCCTATACCAGTAGCAACTATGCCCGAACATGCAGCAGTATTGACATCAACATTGTTCATGTGATTTGGATCGTCTGATGAAACTGTAAAATATTTGCTACAAAGTTCGCATTTTAATTTAAAATGGGATATAAAACCAATTCGTCTTTCGCTAACTATGGTTATATTACTCAGATTGCACTGAAACAACGAAGTATGTGCTGATATTTCCTGCAAGCGTCTAAAAAAGTATGCTACGTCTATGAGTCTTCGTCCCATATGGGTTTCACTCGTTAAATCTTGGTATCCTTCTTCTTCTATTATCCATGTTTCATCTTCCTTGCTCCTACAACAAAAGATTAATCAAGCATAAGTACTTCTCATAATGAACCTAAACAATGCAAACCCTGTATGTATATGCATCTATTCATTTTATTTTGTTCTGTATATACTTACGGCGTCGGTGAAACTGTACGCAGCTGCACCGAAGGCGACTTATTTTCATCCATACTGTCCATAATAGATGAACTTTCGAGTCTAAAATAAAATTGAATACATTATTAATATTTCTATAATCTACACATATCATAAAATCGTCAACGAACCCTATGTTACAAAATATAAGGAATGTATGCATATTATAATGTAATGTATATGCATTATGCTATGCATATATCCCTTTTATTTTGTTAGGTATATTACTTACGGTGTCGGTGAAACTGTACGCAGCTGCACCGAATGCGACTTATTTTCATCCATACTGTCCATAATAGATGAACTTTCGAGTCTAAAATAAAATTGAATACATTATTAATATTTCTATAATCTACACATATCATAAAATCGTCAACGAACCCTATGTTACAAAATATAAGGAATGTATGCATATTATAATGTAATGTATGTGCATTATGCTATGCATATATCCCTTTTATTTTGTTAGGTATATTACTTACGGTGTCGGTGAAAATGTACGCAGCTGCACAGAAGGCGACTTATTTTCATCCATACTGTCCATAATAGATGAACTTTCGAGCCTGAAAGAAAATTTAAAACAATAATATTTCTACAATAGACCAACATAAAACGTGAAAATTTCAATGCTATAGAAAGAAAGTCCCCCGCCGTGTCTATCTGTCCGTACGCGACAAAAAAAATACAACTAAACGAATTTTGATCCAAGAAAGGTTTATGTACAGTCGGCCTCATAAGTTGCTGAACACCTAAGTACCCCAAATTCGACTATCATAGCACGTTCCATCATAGAGTGCCATCTTCCGGCTCCAGCATCATATCAGCTAAATGGTGACAAAGTATTGCATTGTCACCAAACATACATAAGTATTCCAAATTTCAGCTCAATCGGATAACGGCAAATGATTGAAAAATGGATTGCAAATTTTGACGGACAACTTACTTAGGTACATATTCTTTCATACGAACAGAACAAGTTAAATAAAAGCTTGTAAAAAAACAAAACCCCGCGGTCGTAGCAGCAGGGCAGGCCGCTAGTAAAAAAAAAGAACCTATCAAATTGTATTATTGTCCTACTGTTATTCTTAAACTGTGTTTATTTCACAGCGACCGGACCGGGACATGTACTTTCATGCACACAAAATATCTGTTTCTATATTATTTACTCGTATTATTCTCATATGGATTACGTCTTTAAAAACTTAGATAAAGTATTATAACGTATAATTAACACTTACTCATTTGATGTATTTGAAGTAATAAGCATGGCTTCATTATTTTTCATGCCTTCGTTGTGGTCCGACCAACTAAAACAGCGAAACAATATATAATAAAAACCGGCCAAGTGCGAGATGGACTCCCGCACGAAGGGTTCCGTACCATTATCTATAAAATCTGCAAAAAAATCACGTTTGTTGTATGGGAGCCCCCCTTAAAAAAATATTGTATTTTGTTTTTATTATTTGTTGTTATAGCGGCAACAGAAATACATAATCTGTGAAAATTTCAACTCTCTAGCTATCACGGTTCTTGAGATACAGCCTGGTGACAGACAGACGGACGGACGGACGGACGGACAGCGAAGTCTTAGTAATAGGGTCCCGTTTTACTCTTTGAGTACGGAACCCTAAAAATGAACTTTGTATGGGCAAGTGGTACACACCCACCATAATTCGATATTTCGTTGCACTTACTTACCGTAGTGTAGCAGTTTTCCTTCCATTGGCCCTCACAGTCTCGAGATGACGGAGTCTTGTAACTTTCCTTTTATTTTTTTTGTTACCCATTTTTATATTGAAATGTCAGGTTACGTTGAATTGACGCGCGCCGTGCGCGCGGCACAGGTCCGACCTCAAACGCAGCTCTCGGAGCACTGACGCTCAGAACGGACGAGGGCCGCGAGGGTGCGTGAGCGCAAAATCGCTGATTTCGTTTTTATTTAATTAAATTTATTTTATTTAAAAAAGTAATAGCTGATTGCGCTCGTAATTCAAATTATACAAATTTTGGTATAATTTTCATCTAAGAAGATGGTTATATGAATTAGTTATAATTTTTAATAAGTGCAATTTAGAGGCATGTTTGCGATTTTTTTTTATCGAGCCAAAAATCCTTGATCGTGTTTTTGATAGCTGTTTACCCCGCAGAAAGGTCTCAAGATTTCTATGTTTAATTTCACGAAACCAAACTGCAGTAGTTTAATTATAGGAATTTTTCAAATAAGCGTGATACCTGAGCTCACGTCGCCTTAAGCTTTCATTTCGTCCGAGCGACATGCCAGGAGACTGAGAATTTGGCACTTTTAAGTACAATTTTTGAAAGATATATATTTAGGAGTGAGCAAATTTTTTGTGTCATACTAGAAACCATTTAGTTGTACAATTTCAATCGTAAATCAATATAATTTGCCTACAAAAAATATACAAAATAAGGTGAGCCGCGGAAAATTCCCTTGCGAGTAGAACCACCCAACATTTGTAATTGAGTCGCTTAACTTCAAACTCGGGTAAATCCATTCGACCCTATCAGCAAATATCTACCTTATCACCTTTGCTTAGTAGCAAAATCGCATGATTTGACAGATGGATTTACCCGGGTTTGAAATTAAGCGACTCAATTTTGTACGGACCCCTCGGTGGATGAGTCCGACTCGCACTTGTACCGTTTTTAGGGTTCCGTAGCCAAATGGCAAAAAACGGAACCCTTATAGATTCGTCATGTCCGTCCGTCTGTCTGTCTGTCCGTCCGTATGTCACAGCCACTCACAGCCACTTTTTTCCGAAACTATAAGAGCTATACTGTTGAAACTTGGTACGTAGATGTATACCTACTGTGAACCGCAGTAAGATTTTTACACAAAAATCGAAAAAAAACATTACGTTTTAGGGGTCCCCATACTCAGAACTGAAACTCAAAAAAAAATTTTTTCATTAAACCCATACGTGTCTATGGATAGGTCTTCAAAAATGATATTGAGGTTTCTAACATTATTTTTTTCTAAACTGAATAGTTTGCGCGAGAGACACTTCCAAAGTGGTAAAATGTGTGCCCCCCCCCCCTGTAACTTCTAAAATAAGAGAATAATAAAACTAAAAAATATATATGATGTACATTACCATGTAAACTTCCACCGAAAATTGGTTTGAACGAGATCTAATAAGTACTTTTTTTTTAATACGTCATAAATCGTAAACCGCATTTTATTTCACGGAACCCTTCATGTGCGAGTCCGACTCGCACTTGGCCGCTTTTTTATTATTGTTTTATTTAGTAAGTGCTATGTGACGTTGATAAGTCTAATCCTAATAAGGTCTAGTTTTCCCTCTGGGTTGGAAGGTCAGATGGCAGTCGCTTTCGTAAAAACTAGTGCCTATGCCAAATCTTGGGATTAGGTGTCGAAGCGGACCCCTGGCTCCTTTAGGGCATAACCGGGAATAACGCTAGGATGATGATGATGTGTAGTTGATAAGATTAGATCTTTAATAATATGTATACACTCGTAATTATAGTTTTCAAGTGTAGGTTTAAGGCCAGGGAATCTTAGTTCGGGCTCTTTTAGCATCCATACTATAATATTATAAATGCGAAAGTGTGTCTGTCTGTCTGTTACCTCTTCACGCTTAAACCGCTGAAAGATGAAATTTACTATGGAGATAGTTTGAATCCCGGAGAAGGACATATGCGGGAAACGCCATAATCACCTTTCAGCTAGCGTGGAAAGTCGCGCGGCATTACGCCTGTGCGTAAACGCGGCGGTAGAAGCAACCGCGACGAAACAACCTGGGTCGGTCGGTGCGGCGGAGACTTAGCGCGAAGTTCTTTCTCTGCAATATTTGGAACTCCGTAAATATAGAGACTTCGAGGCGACTTCATAAATGTCCCGTTTTGACCAATTATCATAGGTGACAATACAGGTAAAAGTGAGTAATTTGGAATAGAAAACTGGCAGATAAATTATCTAAATGAATTTCATTGAAGATTCTAATAATTTCTAAATAAATCAGGAACAATTTAAATAATAAGATGCCTGAATAAGATATTCCAGATACGAATCCGCTCTGCTTCATTACGACTTCAAAATGATCCTGAAATAAATCGTGGGGGGAATCGCCAACAATTCGAGGCAAAGAGCGTTACGCTGGTTACGGTTTTGATCAGTTCTTGTCGACGAGAGTACTTAAGTACCTACCTTGCCTACAGGTTTTATGTAGCTCCATAATGAATAACGAACTATACATGCATATCCTTGAACGCACCTTATTTTTTACTTTAAAATTGTAATAAAATGAAACGATAACGATTTAACTATTTTACTTCACATATTAGGCATACAAAGGTAAAGTTTCCAGACGTAATAAAGATCAAGAATATATCGTGTTCCAGCTTAACAGTTGTAGTGCCAACTTAGACTTGGAACAACCAAGTAACCGTCCCTTACTTCGACCGTTTGACCATTTCGTCTTGTTAGTGTCCACTTCAAACTTTCTGTGGAATGTTTAAATTCCCTGGAGCCGGTATTATTCTCAAAAGTTTATCCACATTAGTAAGATTTAATAGCTCGTTGTACGCGTTTTAGTATATTTGGGGCGTGCCAGTAATAATAGAATTTGTATCACGGGCTTGAGAGTCCGCGGAGGCCAGCATTAAAAATATTAAAATAAGTAATTGGTCCATCAGCTTGCACCTGAGGCCGGCGGCGGGCGGCGGGAGCACTTCGAGCGCCGCACTTTGTGATAATGGCAATTGTGTGATCGCTCCGAATTTTTTTATTTTTTCCCTCGTTTATGATCTTCTTTAGGTGTTGATGAGGTTGTTCGAGCTGCATATTTGATTGCGTCAGTGTTATAATATTCTTTATCTGTTCTTTATCATTAGTGCTCTAAAATACGTTCAGAATTCGTAGGAAATGACCAGCATTATTACAACCAATTTTACTATGACAACTTTCTTGTCTGCGGTAGTAGGTAACATCAGAACAGCTGTCAAAGCTCAAGTGGGTCTCTATTCTAGTATGTATCTATATATATTAAAACAGTAATCGAGTGACATGAGAATAGGGACTTCAATCGTTTGTCTACGATTAAAAAATAGTGCATTGTGCATTAAGGGCCGTAAGAAGGGGATTACTAACGAGAGTCTATTGAAGCCCGACGCCAAAGGCGGAGGGCTTTTAATGAGTCGAGTTTGTAATCCCCTTACTGCCCGTGATACACACAATGTTTTTCATCACATTTGCGAGGAAATAAATAACTACAAAAGACAGAAAAAAATCTAAGTTTCATACAACCGCACCACTCAAAAATTTACGAAATTGACAACTTCACTTACAGATTTGAGGAGGGCGAGAGGGCGTGGCGCCGCATTGCCTGCTAGATTTTTTTCAACCAATCACAGAGTAGAATTCCTGTGACGCGCGGCCAACTAGATTTGCCAACCAATTTGTTTCATTTGTTTTTAACCAATCAGATCACACACACAAGCTCATAACTCCCTAGGGAGTTATGAATCCATAACTCCCGCGGGAGCTAAATCGGGTATAGCTGCTCTATAAACTTGCCTATAATAAAACCTTTACGAGCAAGTGTGATGAAAAAAACATTTTTCTTGACAGCGGATTGAATTGCCGCCATTAGCCATTAAAGATTTGTTTGTACGTTTTTTGCTGTTGCGAGACTAGAATTGTGAAAAGTTGTTTGTAATTTACATTTTAGTTGAAAATATGACTAGTAGTAACTCCGAGAACGATATTTAACACTCCACCGGATATCGTAAATGCAGCCAAGATTGCAATAAAGATATTTTACAGGTGATACCAGTAGCAATGCAGGTCATTTTCCTACGGCTCCTGAACCCATCTTAGAGTACCTACTTATAATATGTGTTTAGATAAAGTAGTGTATGCAACTGTACATAATTAGGCCTTAAAACACTCGTGTGATCCTATTATGAAACGAGCGCATCGTATTTTTAACCGACTTCAAAAAAAAGGAGGAGGTTCTCAATTCGGTTGTATGTTTTTTATTTTTTTTAATGTGTGTTACCTCAGAACTCCGTCATTTATGAACCGATTCGTACCATTCTTTTTTTAATTGAAAGTATATGCTTCCAGGTTGGTCCCATTGTTTTCTAAACTCCAGTTGAATGATGGGAACTATGAGGAATTGAGGGAACTCCTCAAATATATAAGGCACGCGTGTAGTCATTTTGGTGTTTTCTATTATAATTCGTGTATTTACATCCGGAAATCATAAATTTGGTGAAGTGGAAGTGATGATGAAGACCACAGATGGCTTGTGGAACTTGTCAATGATGTACTTCAAACTATAAAAGTACGTCACCGATTCTGATATCATTCAGTTGAAATAGCAAACAAAGAAGTGCCAAAGGTGATTCTGAGATCCCTGAGGAATTGACGGAAGTCCTCAAATATTATCGGCCCATATACAGCGATTTGGTTTTTTTCTCTAATAATCAACGTATTTGCTCTCGGAAATCAGTTCGTGTGGTAAATTGGAAATTAAATGTGGAAATGTTCATGTGGCTTGGCGGGGTACTGAATTGAAGTCGGTTAAAACTTGGTTTTTAAAGTAAATTATAAGGTCTCTCATTATGTATCAGTTGCATAAACTACTATTGAAGGTAAGACCGTTAGAAAGCGGATTCTAAGGGTTTTTGCATTAGAGGTTTAACAAAACTTCTTATAATAGCAACTTCTTACCTATCTAGTATGTACCTGCGAGAAAAAAATTTAAATCCTGACTTTTGCGTCTCAATACGTTTTTGAAAATCTTATGTAGCCGATTATAGCAGACTCTTTAAAATAAGTAATTCGTTCATAGGTCAATATGTACATTATTTGAATAAGGTTCCTATAGACAACCAAACATTGCCTCTTAATAAATTAAAATATAAAGATACTATACCTACCTACTATAGAATACCTTAAAGAACGGAACCCGTGGAAATAAATAATATGTTTTCAATAATTTAGCTAAGTAATTAGTTAATGAATTTGTAATTTAATGTAATTTGCTTATTGTTGACGTCATAAAGATATTATAAAATCCAATTATGAAAATTAATTACATGATATGATATATTTTTATATAAATATATTTTTCTTAAGTAACTATAAATATTTCAATTATTTATAGGTATCTAAAATTACTTAAAATTGTAAATAACCCTCGACGCAACCAACAGCTTAGTACCATCTCGACAGATTAATAAAAGCACACTCAAATAGGTTCATCCGTTTGGGAGCTACGATGTCACAGACAGACACACATGTAAAACTTATGACACCCCTCATTTGCGTAGGGGTTACAATATGAGATATATAGGTACCTACGCCTAAAATATTATTCCTATTCCAGAGCATTTTTTCCCTGGTATCGTAACGCTACATATCGCAGGAGTCCACAAAAATGTAATCATAAAAGGCGTTAACCAAGAGTTGCTTGTGCGCCAATTACGTTAAGTGCTAACTCATGTAGGCTGCTGCGGCTCGTCCGCTGCGCTAACAATTTGTGAAACACTTTTTGTATGTCCTTTCGTCGTCGCCGTCTGAATCTGAACGCTGCTTATTGTATTGTCGCCCGTTGGCTTGAAAATATCACGTCGTATTTATTTGAAGTGGTAAAGGAGCGTTTATGTACCTACACTTTCTTTTGCACATTCATACGGACCACTTATTTATGATATTATATACTCACATTATTTCCGAACAATGTTACATTCAAGCATCTAAAATATTTTTCGAATAGGTATATATTATACTTATAATCATCATGAGGGGAGGCCTGTGCCCAGTGTGGGGCGTGTGTGTATAGGCTGATGATGATCAGTCTCACTCAGTTTCTATAAAATGTTAAAAATCGTCATCCATTATAGGACCTAAGTCTCAAACCCATGAACGTGGGAGACTTTCAATACAAAAAAGTACCTATAACTTTGTACCTAATAGTTTGGGACGAAAACCAATTGTACCTACCTATATTATTCGACAAAAGTGTAAATCACTTTGACAGTTGTTCTGTTTTTGGAATGTAATAATTTTCCATAAACTTAAGTAAAGCTTTACAAGGATAAGCACCTTTTGGGGCAGCCGTAAATAGGCAAACGGAGGATTACGACTGTAACCGAGGTACAGAGTAAAATATAAATGCGACTCGCCCTGCTTTCGCATTATGTAAGTAGGGTAGATAACAAAAACTAAAATTGAATTGAAGGTAACCACAGCCAGCAAATAGAGATTATTGACAGAATGTGGTTGAGTGAAATAATTAATCGACAATATGTATGAAACTAGTACGTGGCAGTATATTACATACATATACAAAGTAGCCGTTTCTAAACGAAGTCGTCGCATTACGCTCGCGTATACAAAATGCAAAGCAGACTCAGGCTGCGTCAGTTTGGATTCGTACTCACTCGGTTCCATTTTTTCCTCCCCTGTGCAGCATGCCCGCGCGTGCCATCTCACGCCCGCGCCCTGCACAAAAACACAGCCATTAGTCCAGGCAATGAACTGACAGCTTGTATGGAAAATATGTCAAATTTGGAAATAATTTATAATAGCAGATTTTTTTTATGTAATGGATATATTATCAATTAAATAGTTACTTAGTGACAAAATCCAACAAAATTTGACATCAAAAAAATGATAACTTAACTAGCTTCTGAAAAGTCAGAAAAAATATTAATAAATGGTTTTATCTTTATTTTGGTTCATTTAAATTTGCTCTATAATATTCAAGATAAATAATAAAAAAAAAAAAATCATTCTTTTTTTAAATCTATATAAATACTTCCGGATGGAAAGTTTGTTGGATTCTTGAATAAAGCATCATATATCAATGTTTTAAAATGATATAAAGAAAAAAAACACTATTATAAATTAATGTTTTTCAAAACCGTATTTTGCCTGGAGTATAGTGGCTTGCCAACAAAATGAATTAAGGTGGTTCGATTGCCATACAAAGCGTTTTTTGACATTCGCAGGCTAACGGCGTGATATTTTAAGAAACTTATGTAACAAACTTTCTTCAATTGGCTTCCCATTTGCGCCAAATTCCCCCTTTCCTAGAATAAACTTGTATAAACTAGATTAATTTGAGAAAAATAGTTTTCCCAAAATATCACGTGACAAACCAATTTCTCAAATTAATCTAGTTTATACAAGTTTATTCTAGGAAAGGGGGAATTTGGCGCAAATGGGAAGTCAATTGAAGAAAGTTTGTTACATAAGTTTCTTAAAATATCACGCCGTTAGCCTGCGAATGTCAAATAACGTTTTGTATGGTAATCGAACCACCTTAACAACAACAGCAGGTTCAATCTATACAAGACGCTATTTCAGTTTCGATGACTGGGTGCAGTTGAAAAAGTTGGACCATCGTTATGTCGTAGTTATCCATAGTACAAAACAACAAAACCAAATTAGATCCATCGTATGAAAGAAAAATCGTGCAACACAGCGATTTTTTATGAAAGAAGTTTTGAATTAACATTTTGCCCAAATTTTTGATCATCACCCAAATATATATCTGAATGATGAAAGATAAGTTTATTGAATTGATGATATCATGAATTGATAAATCTAAACGCAGATTTTTTTACAAACATATAGGCGTCAGAGTCATACGCTGACTGATGCGATGCTTAAAGACCCAAGGCAAGATTAGGATTCCAATTAAGTTAGCAAAACCGTCCCAACTACTCCCAACCAATATCATTGCATTTACAAGCTTTATATTAACTTGCACTGTTCGTATGTATGTAAATATGTAAGTTGTCCGTCAAAATTTGCAATCCATTTTTCAGTCACTTCCCGTTATCCAATTGAGCGGAAATTTTGCATGCATATGTATGCATATGACTTGGAGCTGATCTGATGCTGGAGCTGGAAGGTGCCCATAGGAACTCCGCAATAAAACGACACAACCCCATCGAGTTTGGGCTCGTTAGAATCGTCTCAATGAGTACTTGATGATGGTATTAAACTTATTAAATGGGGAACTTGCAAGGGAGTTCAATTTCGAATAAATTGCACTCAATCGATGCGGATATACGTAGAGATATCATACAAAAAAAAAAAAGAAAAAAAAAACCAGCCAAGTGCGAGTCGGACTCGCGCACGAAGCGTTCCGTACCATTATCTATAAATATTTATTTAATTCTGTTTTTTAGTATTTGTTGTTAGAGCGGCAACCGAAATACATCATCTGTGAAAATTTCAGCTGTCAAACTATCGCTGTTTATACAGCCTGGTGACAGACGGACAGACAGACGGACAGCGGAGTCTTAGTAATATGGTCCCGTTTTACTCTTTGAGTACGGAACCCTAAAAACAATTGTATTAGTTTTATCTTACGTTAAAATGTCGATTTTTTTTTTGGATAAAATAACAACAGTTATACACAGAATATTAAATTAGAAATGATATTTTGTATGACAAGTATAGACTTAAACACACACACAAATTAATGACTTACTCCATAGTAAACGCGCCGAGAATATATGCTGTGAAGTATAAGCCCGTTTAATATAGAGCGTTTTCGGGGGGTGCCGGCGCGTCATGATTTCAAATGCATATAACATCAGAAAAATAAATAATAAGAAAGTTTTAATGCTATAGTTGTTTTAATGCTGGATTATACTTTTGATTTTCGTAATAAAATAAAAAGATGCAAGTTCACTATAATAATGAAACTAGTTTAGGTTTCATCACACATTCGTGTTTATTATAATCACTTATAGAGAGAAGTGGACTTTCTGTATCATGAGCTGTGTCCATGAGCAAGCAGACTCAACCAGGGCCTTTACCCGCTAAATACAGGCTTACTGGACCACGGTTTACTCGAGCCGTCCCCTGAGTGGAGGAAAAAGTTCATTTCATTACTTACGCAATTAATGCTGCATTTTGTTTATTTCTCACTTAAATACATCAGTTTGGGGGATTAAGAGAGGTTAAGGGAAAAGTCCTGGAATAAGAATCAATTATTTATCATCATCCATTTCATTTGTACCAACTACCAAGTACCAATCAAGAAAGGTTTTTCTTTCCATAACTTGGGGTTTTTGCATTCTATCAAAGGTTATATAAGAGTTTATGCATTGTAGGTATATATTTTTTTTAAGAATTTGTTTTCGTTCCATTATTAGCATACTTAGAGAAATAGATTGTACTTAAGTAAGTAGTTATGTATAACATTTATGAGAAAAGAGCTCGGAAGTTGTATTATCAATATTATCATAGTTGTTGTATAAACATAAATAACTTGTGCACACTTGTGTTACAGTTTATCAATCAATCAATCAAATCGTTTATTTCAGACTAAGTCCATATACAATTAATTTCTACAATTATTCATTTAAAATACAAAATAAAATACAAAATACAAATAATCATCCTAAGTCTAAAAAGCGGCCAAGTGCGAGTCGGACTCGCTCATGAAGGGTTCCGTTAAATAAATTGCTTTTTGCGATTTATGACGTATTAAGAAAAAACTACTTACTAGATCTCGTTCAAACCAATTTTCATTGAAAGTTTGCATGGTAATGTACATCATATATTTTTTTTAGATTTATCATTCTCTTATTTTAGAAGTTACAGGGGGGGGGGGGGGGGGACGGACACTCACTTTACCACTTTGGAAGTGTCTCTCGCGCAAACTATTCAGTTTAGAAAAAAATGATGTTAAAAACCTCAATATCATTTTTGAAGACCTATCCATAGATACCCCCACACGTATGGGTTTAATGAAAAAAAAATTTTTGAGTTTCAGTTCTTAGTATGGGGAACCCCAAAATTTATTGTTTTTTTTATATTTTTGTGTGAAAATCTTAATGCGGTTTACAGAATACATCTACTTGCCAAGTTTCAACAGTATAGCTCTTATAGTTTCGGAAAAAAGTGGCTGTGACATACGGACGGACAGACAGACAGACAGACATGACGAATCTATAAGGGTTCCGTTTTTTGCCATTTGGCGACGGAACCCTAAAAAGGGACATACAAAACAAAGACACTACACTACATACAGTAAATTGGTTTGCCTGTCAGTAGATGAATCATGTGGCAATGGTTCAAGTACTGACAGTCAAACCTAGCTGCAAATGCCCTCAGGATGCCGTTGGGGCTGGCTCGCACCCTGCGCGTCAGGGATGTGCATCGCTTGCGCATGGTAGTGTAGAAACAGTCTACCCTGGCTTCAGCAAACATTCCTGACGCGCTACAGTAGCGTGGAAGACCCATCAGCACCCTGAAGGCATTGTTGTATTGTACACGAATAATTTTAGTGTACAGTCAACCAATTTGATTCCTAGGCCATCATAGAACCTTGTCGTTGTAAATGCTATGTCAATACGGGTTACGAGGATTATTGCGTCGTTATGTAGCAGTTTAAATGACAGGGTTCTACGGTGGCCTAGGAATCAAATTGGTTGACCGTACCTATACATTGCGATTTCTTATAATAACTTTGAAGGTGTCCATGTTATATTTCCTTAGACTTATATTGTGTTTTTTTTCAGCGATTAGTGGAGTACCTACTGCTGCGTTGTTAGACTAATGAGTTCTACAGTTAAGTACTTATGTATAAAGCGAGTCTTTCACGAAGCTACTTCCTCAAGAAACTGCATACAGGTGCGTACTTGCGTAGATCGGCAAGGCACTAATTAACGCAGCTCTTTCAGAGTCGACAGCCAGTTATAACTTTACTGAAGCTGTGTTGTTTGTTTTCAAATCTAGATCACGGTGTTTTCACTTAGAACCTTCTGTCAAATTTCTTTTCTTTTGTTTCTTTTCCTTAAAGCTAGACTTCCGAGTACTGCGGCTTTGGCGTCACTAACGCAGCGACAGTGACTCGGCGATAGAGCGATAGTATTATGCAGTAGGTATGGAAATGTATGAGGCAACGTTCGAGCGCAGCGTCAGTGTCGCAGCGACAGTGTCGCCGCGTCGGTGACGCACGGCCGCAGCGGCCGTGCAATGCTCGCGCAAGCACTGTCGCGCGGCTCGCTGCGATCGCACGTGGTTTTGAGGTTATTACGGAAATTGACGTATTTACGGATTAACAAGATGAGATATTGATCAATTTAGTGTCGTAATACGCAATATTATATGATTTAAGTGAAACGGGCTATACAAACCAGCCGAAAAAAGACAAAATTTGAAGCGCGAAGCAAAAGATCATCATCCTCTTCTTCTTCTAATAATATTTTTTTAATTGATCTGTTCATTCCTATATATCAACTGTACCGCACAACCGTCAGGTATGGACTAATAACTGTGACTGACGCTGGATTCGCGCTGCTCGGAAGCCAATCTGCGTCTCAGCCGCTGCGACAGTAACGTATCGGCTTATATAGACGCCGCGGCCGTTGCGATAGAGCCGCTCCGGTCGGAAGTCCACCTTAAGTAGGATGATATTTATTCTTGCCAATATAGATGTCGCTTAAGTAAAATTAGTACTTAGGTCCGGCGCAAACCCATCGGCACACGTCAGGTGGCGGGAACCGACCGGGTCCTAAAGCACTAACCCTGCATATATTTTTTTGCAGTAGTAACTTTAATTAAAAAGGAACAATGTGGTTATTTTCACGCAGCTTTCTTCTTAAACTATATTGTAAAAATGATTATAATAATCGAAATAATAGTATGTACCTACTTCTAAGTAAATAGTAAAGCAAAACAAAATCATAAGGTTTTACTTATTCAATCCACAAAAATAATACACATGACAATAGGAAAACAATTAATTCTACACGGGCCTTCTTAAGAACTCTGGGAAACGGAATGGTATATCTGTCAAGTGTAATTTATGAAGTTTCGATAAATTTCAAATTTGTTTTATTTGAATTGAGTTGAGTACGTGAATGCGATTTGGAATGGAATTTACGATTATTGCTGTGTTTTTGGAATTCCTGACTCGTAGTTTGCTTATTTCTTTCGACCCCTGCCTTGTGTTACCTATCGTAATAGTAATCGGAAGACATCACATCATTACCTATTGCTGAACATGTAATCGCGAAAATGTAATAAGTGTGTCGATTGCGACGATATTTTGCCAAATATAGTTAAAAACTTACTGTAGGTACTATAGGTATTCCTGCTAATTATTTTATATCCTCTGTCTGCGGTAGGTATCTGAAAGTTTTCTCATAAGGATTTATAATGTTACATATTTTTTGTATTTTATATGCTAATTATAATGGCATTACCGTCAAAATAATATACCATTAGGGACCTACATCAAAACACAAATGGCACCAAACTTTATCCAACGAACAAACAGTATGTTCATTAGTTACATCCTCTATCCTGTTAACGTTTTAAACCTAGAATCTTACTCAAACGTTTACTAGGAAAACCTACCGAATGTCGTCTACGATAAAGTTCACATTTCAAAACATCGCTAAGAGGACTTAAGAGATTTCGTAAGTAGGTATATAGTGAAAATACCGCACACTAGACGCAAGCTTTGCCTAACGAGTACGAAATAATGAATAACAGTCCGTGCTCCCATCAGACGATACGAACAAAGTGACAGGTTTACTTCTCCATTATTTATTACGTAGTATGTACCTTTTTAACTTTATTTAAACCTAAGTGAGGTAATAAGGCACGACAATTGAATAAGTAGAAGTTAAGTTGTTTGTGTACCAATAAAAAAACTTTAACAAATGAAGAAGATAAAAACATTAGAACAGGGCATTTGTATGGCATCGAACATATTTCACACTAACATGCACGAATTGATCGCGTTTACTCCATTGAGATTCTATTTAAACATAGGCACTGCCAATAGTTAAGAAAAATTAAAGAAGTAAAATTAAAGTTTACGTTTTTGTGCACTGCAACCTGCAACAAAATGCAAATGTAATGTGGACAATAATCAATGGGTTATTTTCCAGTTATGTACCTTTTTCTAGTTGACTTTTGAACGTGTGCGACACCATAGCCCGGTGCATCTTGTATCAATATTTCTTTGTAGCCTTGACGTGGTCCCCGTTTCAATTTATGCGCAATTAAACGGGTAAACTCTGAGCACGTTTCGACCTTGTTAACATACATATCTACATGAGAAAAAATATTATATTGATTATTTATTTACGAAGACGCTATGCCGTTATTGAGACTCCTCTGCAGTCTATTTTAGAATTGTCACAAGAACTCCGATCCTTTTTATCGCATTGCGATAGTTTCGATATCTGCTTAGGTATCTCAGGATGTGCTTGAAGAATACCGCTTACAGATTTTCTTAAAAGGAAGAGCCTTCGCAGACACTAACGCAAGCTAGTGCATACCGCCTTGGAAGGCTTACGTTAAATCCGTGTTTTAAGGGAACGTTACGTTTATTGACGCTTTCAAATATTGAAGAGAGATTTGCAAGGTTTAATATAAGACCATAATGTCAGTATCTATTATATCTATAAGAGCTATTATATCATCTATAATCAGAAGTAACTTACATTAGTCGTTGTTTAGTATAGTAGGTACAACGTTGAGGACTCCAAATGTTATTAAGAGAGATAAGTAAGACACATAGGATTATTAAGTATTCCTAATTTTGTTTTTATGTTCATTTAATTTAACCGATAGGAAGTAATTACTGATTAGCTTAGTAACTAAAACAGAAAAGTTGAAAAATCTCCGACATTTTCATTTCAAAGTTCAATATCTCAAAAAACGGCTGAACCGATTTTGTTGAAAAGTAACTAAAAAAAACTATTTCGATCACGTCAGCTTTTGAACTAAAAAAAACCACATTCAAATCGGTCCATCCGTTTAGAAGCTACGATGCCACAGACAGACACACAGACAGACAGACACGTCAAACTTATAACACCCCTCTTTTTGCGTCGGGGGTTAAAAATGTATCTTTTTATTATTCCTTATACAGGTACCCTGTATATCCTAACTTAAAAAAAACCCGGCCAAGTACGAGTCTGACTTGAATACCGAGGGTTCCGTACAAACTTTCATACACCATACCCGTCATGTCAAGACCCCATTCATTCTTGAACAATCTTAAACAGCTCATCGTAGAAGTTACCGTTGCAAAGCGCCATCTGCATTTTGGTACTAACAACTTACAACCTAGTATTTCGTATTTATTATTACCATTAATAAATATGGTAAGTTTGTTTATCAGCGACAGCTTTATATATTAACTTTTTAATTTGAAAGAAGGGACTTTAAAGATAATCTCATAGGAATTTGAAGACATAAAATTACATAAAAAAGTAAGTAAATTACAAACTTAATTAAGAACTTATTTTTTATAAATAAAAAAAATACGCTAGATAGAGATATCGTTTTATTTTTCCTGTATTATTAATGTTACTTTTAATCATATGTACTTAATTATTTCAGAATTTTCGCTTGGTAAACTTCGGAGATAAGGGGGGGAATGGTATTTTTTTCTACATTTTCATTAATAAATCAAAATTTAACCACAATGTAGAAAAAAATTAAAACGATTTAAAAAAAGTGCAACTTAAGCCCTTTTATATGATACCCTACTTGATCTATTTACTAGACTTTGAATTTTTAACCCCCCTCATATTCGTCATTTACACAGAAAATAAAAATGTATATTAAAATTTTTAATTTTACATACACGGTTAAAATGATAACCTTCTTAACAGTTGTTCCAAATTTCAAATTGATAGCTTAAGTAGCTCCTGAGATATTTAACGTTGTCACAAACGTACAGACGGACAGGGTCGCAAGGGTTCCTTTTTTTACCTTTTTGGTACGGAACCCTAAAAATTTAATATGTAGGTATGTAGCTAATAATCCGAGTGTCGGAATAAGTACCTCTCAGGCATATATTAGTTGTGGAGTGAATAATTGCTTCATAATGGAGCAATCCCTCTAGCAATCAACGAAGTAAAGGGGCGGTAAGAAGCCAATTGGGTTTGCAATCGACAGCATTAATAATTACATTTCCACTATTGACTAGGAACTTGTCGCGGATAACAAAATTATATCAAATTTAAGCAACATTTTAAATTAGTTTACATGTATGTACTTAGGGTGTGCAAGATCCGCCAATATTTCGGATCCGGATATTTCGGATACCTATCTATTCCTAATTCAGTCCGGATTTTTCGGATTCACAAGGTGTTTTTGGTATAAAGTTAGGAATTGTAAGGCCAAACTACGAAAAAACTAAATACGGCTATACCACCGTATTTATAAACCTGAAAGATTTTAAATACTCGTAGTTACGCATTGTCGAGGTCATAATCATAGAGGTATAAAACTTTATTGTGTTTCAACTTTTTACTTACAACTACAAACTAACTGGCATAATTAGAGTTTCGTCACTGAAAGCTGTCGCTTGAATAACCTAGTCGATTACGTAATGCATTGTACGCGCTTCAGGTAGATTTAAATGTAATTTTTTGTATGAGAAAATGACTGTTGTATTGGCCTAACGCTCGTTCGAAACGTTACGATGTACTACAATCATTTTAATTTTAAGTAATTCAACATCAGTTTCATTTAGGCCGCATACGAGTAGGTAGATACTAATTGATTGAAAATTAATTGTCGTCTTTTAAAAATATAAAAGGTGCCAAATTACTTAGTTATTATCCATTAAATAATTAGAAACTGCACTGTTAAAACGTTTTAGTTAATGCCACTTCATTCATTCAAACACGCACGATGTTAGTAGCCGCATTCGCTCATTTCGTTAGATTTTATAATAGTGTACATAGTTGTAGAGCGAGTGAGTGGAAAAGTGCTAATTTGTTCGGACACGCCAACCTAGCATTACTCCGCACGGCCCGCGCTCTCCAACCAGAATATCATGTTCCGGGCGTGACACCCTGATGAGATGACTATGGCCACCTTTTGATTTAAATATTTTCTATATTTACGATAGAAGGTATTGTAAACTCGACGGAATTATTAATATACTCGTACCTACTTAGATATCGTATGTTTAGTTAAAAATCAATGTCACGAAAAATAGTATTATAAAGTGGTAAAGTTTGTGAGGAAACTTACAAAAGCGGGAGCAGCTTTTCGTATGTATAGTACATATTATATAAAATGATCCTTCGGGATGGAAATTGTAAATTTTTCCAGCATAATAAGGACGGAGCCGAGCCGCGCGGGCAGCTAGTAGGTACTTAATAAACATCAACAAGCAGGTTTCACTGATTATTGAATACACGTTTCCCTTATAGCTATAATAATTATGTACATATATATAACCCTGATCTTTTTATTATTTCAGTTTTTGGTAATGGGTTCCCCTTTGGGGCATTTTCCGGTCGCTAAGCAACATACGCGCCCCTTCAGAAGAAGGGTCTTATAAAATTTGAATTTCTTTATTATTCGAATTAAAACCCGTTCAGTCGATTTACGTTGGGTGTTATTTTATAACATGTGCTTTGAGAATAGACATTATTAACATACCTAATTAATTAAATAATTACCTGGACATTCGATCGGGTGGTCGGTAATGCAGTTTTCTGTTTTGGACCATTCCAGATATCTGAAACAACAAAATGATAATAGAGTTCAAATCCTAAGATCTGAGGCGTGATTCGGGATTTTTTTTAACGGCTCCCAGATTGGCGAATATTGATTTTTTTATTTGGTCAAATTGACACACTCCGAATGGTTTTTTTTCTCGGTCGCCCAAATTGAACATCGCCACCGTTGACTTTCCTCATCCGTTGGCCTCACAGTCATTTCACGAGCTGCCATTAGAACCTGATGAATATTCACAAATTATCTTTCAAAACGAAACCATTCATCCAGTGTGCTTGCAGTTTAGTTATATCTCCTTTTCTATAATTTAACTTCATTTTGTAATTCAAAGCAATCGTATTGGTTTTTCGTCTACTGTGCCAGTGTTTGGAATTGAAAAGCAGTGAATGGGCTGAGTTATTGAACACTGGCAGACCAAACCATTGTGGGCGTGGTCGGGCCCATTCAAATGTGCCTAATTGAAGGTAAGTGCTCAGACATTGAGTAAACAACATATATGACAAAGGGATACTTCTTTTAGGAAGGTACTTGATATTAATAACTTTCGCAGGAACAAGCATTAAAGAACACTCGTATCAAAAATATACCTATATGCTAGCAATTCACAACTTTTAGAATATACTAGCTGTTGCCCGCGACTTCGTCCGCGTAGAACTTATACTTAGAAAATATAATGCAAACAAACTCCTACTTACCATCTTAAGGGATGATTTCCGAGACAAAAACTATTCTATATCCTTCGAAGGGTCTCAAATTATCTCTATACCAAATTTCATCTAGGTACATGGATTTTATCCAAACTTTCACCCCCTATTTCATACCCTTAGGGAATGATTTTCGGGATAAAAACTATCTAATGTCATTCTTCGGGACTCAAACGACCTTTATACCAAATTTCATCTAAACGGGATTCATCCAAATTTTCACCCCCCATTTCACCCCCTTAGAGAGTGATTTCCGGAATTAAAACTATCCTATGTCCTTTCCCAGGACTCAAGCTATCTCTATACCAAATTGTATTAAAATGGGTTCCATCCGAATTTTTACCCCTAATTTCACCCCCTTAGGGGATGATTTCAGGACTTAACCTATATCTACACCAAATTTCATCAAAATAGATTACATCCAAAATTTCACCCCCCCCCCCCCCCCCCCGCCCCCCGCCCCCCGCCCCTTTTCACCCCCTTAGGGGATGATTTCCGGGATAAAACCTATTATATGTCCTTCCCCGGGACTCAAACTATTTATATACCAAATTTCATCTAAATCGGTGCAGCGGTTTAAGTAGCTCCATACAAATTTCCACCCCCAATTTCAGCCCCTCAGATATAAAAACTACCCTTTGTCCTTCCCCGGGGCTCAAACTATCTGTATACCATGTTTCAATTTCATCTAAATCGGTTCAGCGATTTAGGCGTGAAGAGGTAACAGACAGACAGACACACTTTCGCATTTATAATATTAATATGGAAGTATGGATTATTAGTATGGATAGTATGGGTTCTTTCCGCTTGTCTTCCAAATAGAGGTGTAGCTGTAGGAGACTCACTTCAAAAGAAAGAAGAAACGAAAAACTCATTCAAATATCTCAAAAAATTACGAATCTACAACCGTTTTAATGTCGCTTGTTAGAGTGAGAGAACGATCAGGGACCGTGACGTCACGATCCTCGAGCGTCATAGTAAAAAACAATCGTTTCATTATAAAGGTGCGTTTTGCGGAAAAGAGACGCAACAAACCCCCTCTTAAAACTTTATACACTTATAACTTAGTGATTACCTATACGAGTATAGCCTCTTGCGTTGTTTTTTTTCGAGATAATACAACATTATGATTACCTATTTTGTTTAGTGTCTACATCCCTATTTTCGATAAGATAAGATAAAATAAGATTTCTTTATTGTCAGAACTGTGTACATTTAGTTGTTTTGGGTAAAATAAAGTCCAACAGCTTGCCCATTTCGGACGTACAATATTAAACTTAAAGCTAGTCAAATATATACTAAAACAAAAACAACAATAGTATTTCCAAATAATTTTAACCATATTTCACACATAAAATATTAATTTAGATCTTTCCGACATCCGTATTTTCTTTTAAACCACGAACTTCGGAATTCGAAAATATTCGGGTATCTCTATCTCTATCGCACTAACAAATGACAGGAATGCAGATATACGAACTTCGAGTTTCGGTTTTCGTGGTTTGATGGCTGAATACGCAAAGAGCGCGCGCGCGTGCCATTCAAAAAAACCAAGTTTATATTGTTCGAATTTGTTGTTACATTTGTAGAAATGACGCCTTAATTCGACATTTTCGCATATCAAAATCGATTAATTTTATATTTGCTTTTGGTACCTATGTGTCTCGTCAATGTACTCGTATATCGTAGACGGGATTAAAATTATTAATAGGCGAAAGAAAGGCAAAGAAATTCCGCCATTTTGTCCGTAGTATTTCTTATTAGTCTGTGATTTTGACGTTTCTTTTAGCTGACAGATGTGGCGGCGATATACTTTAAGAATAATAAATGAAAATTAAATGAAGTCGTATATTACGGAAAATAAATTAATTGTCGCAGTCGGATAAAAACTATCCTAAGTTGCAGCTAGAATAATAATGTACCTATATAAAATGTTTCATATTTTTCCGTCCATGGGATGCTGAGAACATTCGTACCACAGAAAGCTTAGTTTCAAACTGGCTGATTCTTTTTTTAATTTAGAGATTTATTATAAGTGGAGATGAAATAGGTAACACCTAAAAGAAGGTACAAATACAAATGGTTCGCCGTTTTCTTTGCAAAATATTCATTTAGTTGCCTTTGGAATGATCACTGAACTAAGCAAGCGTGGCAAATAGGTACCAAGTTTCATGTCATGTTGTATGTAGAAGGCTAGACGTCTTCATTACGGGGTCATTCATTATTGGTGTTCGTTCCTATACAAAGCTATGTAGTTATAATGTTTATGGAGTGAAGTAAGGAATAAACATACATCCCAAAGTGTATAGAATAGTGGCGTAAGTATGAGGCGATTGATTAACTTAACCTAATAGTAAATTCCGGTAAGGGCAAATATGTGTTTGATAAGCTTGAATATTTGTTTCTGGGTCTTGTATGTTTTCTATGTAAGTATTCAAGTATCTACTATGGTTCTCCCTTGTTAGACCTAACATCATTAACCCTAATGTTTCATTAGACCTAATGTTTCACTAGGCCTAAACTTTTTTTTATTTTTTATGAGCTTTTTCGCTATTGCGAATATATCGCTCGATAAGTGCCTCTTAATTAACAAAGTTGTACACTTATACTAATTAACTTACCCTATAAACAAATTTGTCTGTCCTTCAGACCATATTTTACAAGCTCTTATATCTTTCCGACCATCTCAGACAATGGATTGGATAAATAGCTATTGCATAATCCGATAAAACCGTAGGTATATAGATTCCAAAAAAAATACCCCAAAATAATAAATTAAAATGAAACAAACTGACACCGGCAAATTCGAAACTCTCCAAATGATGGACGTAGCTAAAAACTAGCTACGGTTTCAAGTTTAATGCATTTTTTTCTTAAATAGTAAACTTTATAGGATTATTGCAAAACAAACCTAACCTAACCTAATGACTTCTATTTCGTGATATTCAAAGAAAACTCGAAAAGTTCACAGTCTCGAAGGAAAATGCATTAGGTAATGAAACATTAGGGCTAAAGTTGTTAGGTCTAACAAGGGAGACCCATCTACTATCTATTAAACATATCGTCATATAGTACCTTCAACGGCTTGGGTTCATGAGCTTACCATCGGGCTAATTCGATTTGTATAAGATTTATCTACTTATATACTTACTTAGTGTTGGATACATCCCTCTCGTAAATATATTTTTCTACTCGTCGACTTTAATCTTTGAATTAAGATTTCGTACACGAAACTAAGATCACATACTTTTTAATCCTGGAGCTCCACGAGCTCGTCACGGAGCTCGTATGGTTTCATAAGATAACCGCCAGCAGTCATCTTATGAACCCAGGAGCTGTATAAGATAACTGTGAAGACATCAATGCGCAAAATTACTAAGCTGCTGCGCTTCATTTCAGCAGGGCGATTTTCAATAGATACCAAGTTTGTTTAATAAATTATTATTTCCGTTGACTCGTAGAAAAAGTATTGTATACAATAGTTATATAATTAGCTTTTTAAGTCTCGTACCTTAATTAGGCCACTCAGCAAGCTTCGTGGCCTAAACGTGGTACTCGACTTAAAAAGCATCCATTATATAACGATTGCATAAACTACTATTTTCTACTCCAGCACTTCTATCTGTTAATTAAATTACTGACAGCGATATCTAAATCAACTTCATTTGAGTAATGGCAATGAAGTCTACTTGTCTATGGGCCCATAAGATGACTGCTAGCAGTCATCTTTTGAATATAAGACAACTGCTTTTTTTTAAAGATTTAACATACGTGCAACGCAACATGTTTGAAAAAGGTTTGTTTTCGTTTTCAATAATAATAACAAATTTTTAAATTAAAATAATACTTTTTAGCTACATATTTTGAATCTAGATTGAAAAAACTTAAACGTGTCTTAATTATATTAATGTTTACATAATCAAACTAAACACCAATATTCTATCAACTTAATTTTATTTTTTGACATTTAGACGCAACAACATTTTTCCTAATTGAAAACTGTCTTATTGTTTCTTGTCTATGCTATCAAATTGATGTCCCGTCTTGGAAATTGAAAAATATTTGCAAAACTGTTAAATGTGGGTTTTAATTGGCTTTATTTTGTGAATATACCAAGAAATATACTGCTGCTGTCATAGAAAAAGTAATGTATGCAACAGCTCATAATTGGTCCTTAAAATTCTCGGGTCTTTTATTACAAAGCTCGACTACGTCTCGTTTTGTAACTTCGACCCTTGAATTGTAAGAACCCTTAAGTCATAAGTCATAACTGTCATAAGTCATTTATTTATAATATTAAGTATAAATATTACATGTCATCGTACACACATGTCACTTATTGTAGCACTGTTGCATATAAACTACTATTAACATTTTCTGGAAATCGCAACAATAGTTCTAATGAAATTGTGGATGTTTAATTGTTATTAATTATTGTGATAAAATGTAATAAAAGCAATGAGTGAATCAGACAAAGAATTCATGAAACATTCGAGCCCCGTGCAGGCATTTTATCACTCGAAACTTCAGTTTTAATGTTTCATTCGTTTCACATCCGAGTGCAGCGCCCGTTTCATATTTAAAGCCTATGCTGATAAAAAATAATAGGTATTTCAAATATTGGAACGAAATTGCACTGATAAGAACATGTTGAAAAACCGTGCTGCCGGCCCGGCCCGTCCACTGCAGACATGTTTAATTGAATATTATTCATTCATATTATTTTTCCATTCAATGAATTTCCACAAAACTACTGATCAAGTTATTCTTGTTTCGTGAAATATCATGGATGGGTTACAGTTAACATATGTTGTTAACCAGTTCAACAAGTATAAATCCCGCGTGCATTTTCTTGCTAAAGTACAAAATCTGTTCAAATAGGCCAAGAATATAAAAGTTGATTCTGGTGCGGCAATAAACCGTAACATGTAACAACTATTACATAAAGCGAATACGTTCAAACGATTCCAGTTAAACGATATTGAGGGCGAGTGCGCTCGTCCGCAGCCCGCCCGTTAACACGGATTCAGGTGACCCATATGAACGGCCGGATAACGCTCTCGACTCGTCCTGAAACTCACCGCTCGCTCGATCTGCTCGATTCTAAGGAACACTACAAACAGTTAACTGGGCCTATGTTATTACATAGAAATGACACCAGTAATTTCTCTTGACTGGTACTGATATTTAAAACCTGACCCTATTTTGTATATACCTAATAATCAAGTACTAACAATTTATATAATCTGGAGTGGTCTAGGCACAGATAACGGTCTAGGTAACGTCCCTTACATTATCGTACGCGGAAGAAATATTGTCAAGATCAGCCACTCGTTGATTGGTGTTGAAGTGACAGTCGATCGGCAAGTCCTCGAGTCGCCGAGGATACCACATAAACATTTTTTTACGATCATTCTGAATTGCGACTTTCCACGCCACACCTGTGGCTGTAATAAAAAGCTTTATAGCTTACAAAATGGGTGACACGAAGTTTTAAACGGTTCAGCATTTCGTAGTCGTAAATCTATTTACAGGCTAACATATGTGTTCAGAATCTGGGCTTTTGATTGTTTTGAATTACTTGCATTTTCAGTGTGAGTATTTGCTATCAGAGCCTAGCATGCGATTTCACTGGTATGGTATTTCCTCAATGTTTTTATTGGTACCATTATTTAGTATGTTTGATTTCATTGTTAAGAGGAAACGAGGGCTGGCGCGCGGCCCGTACATGCATTTTGAGCCACCGTTGTCCCCTACTTTCTCCGTCAAATTTAGTTCTATAAAATTTTTTTCACAATTAACATAGATTCTAACGAAAAGTTTTCTATGCTCCTAAGTTTCGTTTTTAGGGTTCCGTACTCACCGAGTAAAAGGGGACCCTATTACTAAGACTTCGCTGTCCGTTCGTCCGTCCGTCCGTCCGTCCGTCCGTCTGTCTGTCACCAGGCTGTATCTCAAGAACCGTGATAGCTAGAGCGTTGAAATTTTCACAGATTATGTATTTCTGTTCAACAAATACTAAAAACAAAATAAAATAAATATTTTTATTGATAATGGTACGGAACCCTTCGTGCGCGAGTCCAACTCGCACTTGGCCGGTTCTATTTTTATATTTGGTATCTGTAGGCGAGGTCTTTTACCATCCTAATACACGGTTGTATTTTTAGCGTTTTACAAGCGGCTCTTAGTCCATTAACAAATTATAAAAAGTTATCAAATAAAACATAAAATAAAAGCATAGATAAATTCTTAGTATGTGTGAAAGGTTGAGTAGTGCTGTCTTTGCGTTGACAAAATTAAAGCTGCTAATCCAATGTGATTTACTGAAACAAGTTTATTTCGCATATTTTAATTCCCTGATGTCCTACGGTCCCCTCCTTTGGGGTAACTCCACGGATGCGCAAAGAGTTCTTGTCATGCAAAAACGTGCAGTTCGGGTACTTGTAGGAGTCAAGCATCGGCAGTATCGGCAGTATCGCCACCCCTGTCGGGAGTTATTCTCAACGCAGCTTACGCAACGCATCATGACACAATTCACGCACTGCTCACAAGATCTGCCCCCGTAGCATGGATGGCCTTATCACGCGACAAGTGACAGGATAGAGCATCCGTCCCTGGCTGACACCGTTCGATAGAACGAGACGACGCGCTTATCCTATCACTTATCGCGTGATACGCCATCCATGCTACGGGGCCAGTTCGAGCTTCTCTTATTTGTAAGAAAAACATCTCCCACTTTGAGCGTGTGAATGTAACAGGTAAACAGATTCGTTCAACTGGGCGTCTAAGGACAGTTCCTCGTCGCATTACGCTTTCAGATATAAATCCCCGGGTTATAGGGGCTACTTATTTCGAGCACCTAACCGCCGATATAAGAAATGAACCTTGTGACGAAACATTTAGGCGTGGACTCTTGTTGAATAACCCTCTGTACTCTGTTCATGAGTTCATGAGTTGAGTAATGAGACGAGACGATGACCATATGACCAAAAGAGTTCTAAATATAGAAGAAAAGAAGAGGGGCCGCGGACGACCACAAATGACCTGGCTACAAACAATAGACAATGACATGAGAGATACTGACACACACAAAGAGACAACCTACAATCGCACGATGTGGCGCAAGAATACTAGGAGGGCTGACCCCAAATAAATTGGGACAATAGCCAGGAGAAAGAAGAAGAAGAAGACTCTGTTCATGAGTTCGTGGAAATTGTTTTTTAAGTGTTTATTTGATTTATTGATACCTAATTTGATATTATTTCTTGTGTAACATTTATATTGTATATTCAACTTCTAAATCGTAATGCATTTTACATTGTTTATTTTGTTTAATATGAATTGTCAATTAGTTTAAATGACAGTAGGTATGCAAATCTATATTGTAATTTTTATCACGAAATAAATAAATCTAAATCTTAGTAAATCTGTGCAATAAAAAATATATTTGCATAGGTTTAGATGTGTGCTGTTGCCGTGCTGCCAAAGCCTATGCCTTAACTTAACCAATACCTACCTATACATTATCTTTACAAGTGTCATCTGATAACAACAATTTGCCGTACATTACCTCGGGGCAATTTGTACGTGTAGATCCTTGTAGTCTTCGTAGTCGAACAGGGTAGGTGTAAACTATTAATACATATCTTTGTCTTCCAGTCCCAATAATTTCCATTAAAATTTAAGACCTGGGACCCCATAAACCCACTCGCCCTCTAAACTTTATAATTAACGGGTGTAGTAAAATGTAATGAACTTTAACAATTGACCAATTACCTACGCAAACGGTTCACCAGCAGAATGGAATCATGCGTGAGAATTAACCAAAATCAATTATATTAGCCCAAACTAATAGGAATGTTATCCTTGGTTGGGCATGTTTGCTGCTACCTATGGGCTATAATCAATAAATCCTCGACGTGCCGTCCCATATCCTGCCGGTTGCTCCAGTTTAATTGGGGCAATGAAGATAGTTGCCTGTTTTGATTGTAATTCCTGCAATCGATGTGTGTGAAGCAGTTTAATTCCCTTTGTTTGATGAACAAAGTTAAACCTATCCACTGAATATAAAATGAAGCGCCGCGGCGACGAGAATGGAGCCCGTGCCATGAAGACTTGCACACTGGGTCCAGTGTTCCGATCCAATAAAGCAAAAATGCTACATTTGAGGTAGGTAGGTTGCCCCCGGGATACAAAATAGTACTTTATGTGACTGTACATAATGAAGGTCATCAAACAGGAGTGTGAGTTTGTGAAACGAGCCGAAGGCGAGTTTCATAATAACATCACACGAGTGTTTTAATGCCTTATTATGTACAGTTATATACATTATTGTATCTACCCACAAGTTATAAATCCTCAATGATGTGTTCGGGAACCATTCGAATCAAAATCAAAATCCAAATATTTATTTTGTAAATAGGCTTAAGCTAGCTCTTTTACACGTCATGTTTAACTTAACTATTTTACATAAAATGCTTCTTTATCATCTATAAATTCCTTTATAGTATAATAAGATTTCTCTATAAGATGGCGTTTAACGCTCGACTTTAATCTATTTATTCACAGACAATTTCAGCATATCAGAAGGTAACTTATTGTAAAATCGTACACAATTCCCCATAAATGACATATTACTCACTTTGCAGAGACGGTATTGGGGAATGACTAATTTATTTTTATTTCTGGTGTTATAATTATGAACATCACTTTTTAATTTATACATGTCAAGATTTTTACGAATATACATTATATTTTCATAGATATATTGTGAGGCAACGGTGAGAATATTGATTTCTTTAAACCTATCTCGCAGAGAAACGCGTGACCCTAAATTATAAATACTACGTATAGCACGTTTTTGTAAAATAAAAATTGAATTTATATCAGCAGCTTTGCCCCACAATAGAATACCGTAAGTCATGATACTATGAAAATAGGCAAAATATACCAACCTTGCCGTCTTAACGTCTGCAAGTTGATGAATCCTTTTAATTGCGTAAGCAGCTGAACTGAGTCTACCTGCCAGAGTAGAAATATGTGGACTCCATTGTAATTTCGAATCTAATGTTATGCCAAGAAAAACAGTTTTATACTCCAATTCAAGCACTTCGTCTTTTAGGATAATCTGCGCGTTATTTTTATGCTGTACATTAGGCAAGGAGAATCGAATGCACTTTGTTTTTTTGGCATTAAGGAGCAAATTATTTATGGTAAACCAGGGAACAATACACGACAGTACATTATTTATTTCACTAAAATTGTCTTGGTTTCTTTTGACTTTAAATATAATCGATGTATGCAAAAAGAACTAATTTATGTTGTCCATTCAGTACATAAGGCAAATCGTTTATGTAGACAAGAAATAAAAATGGTCCCAGAATAGACCCCTGAGGGACCCCCATTGAAATAATAGACCCAGCTGATTTGGTTTTATTTATGTCTACTTTTTGAGTTCTGTCATTCAAATAAGACCGGAGGAGATCAAGTGCCTTATCCTTCATGCCATAATGGTTAAGCTTTCGAATTAGTGTGTCGTGATCCACGCAATCGAAGGCTTTAGACAGATTACAGAACACGCCTATTGCATCAAGTGATTGCTCCCATGCCTCAAAAATATGTTTAATTAAGGTCGTGCCTGCATCAATCGTAGAGCAATAAGCAAAGTATTTGAAAAAATTATCCTCGATCAATTACTATCCCATTTTAATTTGAATAAATTACTCCATGGAGATCAATTCGGGTTCGCGAGGGGCAGGCAATATTTGGTAACCTTCACTAGCGTTTGAAAGTAGCAATGTTCATAGCTCACAAGTACCCTCACTCGAATACTCTCTTTCCCCATGATTAGACTAGTTAAGAAAAGAACTAAAAAAAAAACACTCAAAAAAATTACTTAAATGATAATTAACTATTACAAATTCAATTCTTCTATGAACTATGAACAGTTTTCTTAAGTAAATTATTTATTTAATTCAGTCTATATCTAAACCAGTTCAATATTTAAGATAACAATGTATTATTATTTATTATAGCAGTCTTTAGCTAACATCAACGTGTTCCTAAAAAACACTCATGACTAATAAATGACTATAAAACCTTTTTAACTTCACTGTGTTGATATTAAGAATATAATAATTAAATATAATAATATCCAAATACAAAACAAGCAGTACATTTCATAGTCTTAATTATCGACATGTTTTAGAAGCCCGTATACCTTTTAAACTCCTAAAATAGGTAGCCGCCCGTATGCCTTTCTATAGGTCTTCGAAATATTTATCATCATATATTAATACACATTAAAATGATGTGGTAAATACGTATGAATAAACAAAGCTGGACACTTGATGCATTGTTCACAACAAAAACATTCAAGAAATCTGCAAAGATAGCTGAAAAAATTATAGATTAAATTATCACGTCCGTGACGCCTCGCCATGTTTTTGAAGGTTACGCTCAAACTGACAATAGACGTTGCACAGATTGACCTCCATTTTCACCGTCAAACATGACGTTTTCGTTCAGAAATCATTTAAAATCACTAATCGGGAAATACGACAGGTTTTATTTGAAGAACTTTTAAAAGGACACCTGGGCATCCATAAGATGATAATGACTTTTTGCTTGGGCCGGAACCACTTTTAAAAGAACTAAAGACCTTTTAAAAGGATATCAGCGTCCTGATTTCCTAAAGCATATTTTACCTCCCTATTGGAATGTTAGTACAGGTACCTACTGCGCATTATAATAGACTATTAGCATTACCTTACCAAATTTTAAGCCTTCATTCGTTTTTTATTTGGTTATTCCCAGTATTAATTTTAAATTTTAACTGTGACGTCTGCATATAATAAGTTTATGAAAACATAAACCCGTATAACTGTATAAATGTACGATTATAACCGCTGTTGGCAGACCTTATAAATAAATAAAACAGTAGGTAAGGTTATTACGATCGGCGAATGCGCAATTGCGCAATATTTGATTTTCTGTTCAATTCACCCGAGGGTCGTTTAATTACAACATACAGGTCACTGGATACAGGTGTAATTCCTGGCCGACTTTAAACATTTGTCCCATGCAGTTTCTACAAGGCTGGTTTATAGCCACCAATAAAATATAATATACCGTGCCAACAATACCTACTCAGTGGAAATCAGAAACTGTCCACTGAACAGTTGAATAATAAAAATAAATCAACTAAGCCAGGGAGGCTCTCATTTCCAAGAATAAAAGAGGACTTAGGAGTTTATTTCTCCGAGTTGCCGATTATCCTTGGGTAAGTCTTATCTGATGTCTATTCTTTTGTAACCGTTATTAAATATAGCCTTTTTGACATAGACATTTAGATATACATAATCGGCTCGCTATAGTTAGTTACGAGGTGGTTCATAGATTTATTATTTTACTGTCGTAAGTATGTGTATTTCTTTATTTAAATACCTTAAAGACTAAGATACAATACACATCAATATAAACTTATTAATAACTACAAAAACACATTATCACTGCGATGTGTTATAAATACTATATATAGGTTACCGTAAATAAACATAGGTCAGGGTTTTCCTTTAATAAATAATATATGTTCAACGGGCCTACGGTTCACTGAAACACCATAAAACTGATTACAACAGAAAAAACCAAGTGTGTGAGATCATCATCATCATCATATCAGCCAAAAGACGTCCACTGCTGGACATAGGCCTCCCCCAAAGAGTGCTAAATGACCGGTCCTGCGCCACCCGCATCCAGCGGACTCCCGCGACCTTTACCAGGTCATCAGTCCACCGTGTGGGGGGCCTACCCACGCCTCGTCTTCCGGTACGTGGTCGCCACTGAAGCACCTTTCCGCCCCAACGGCCATCGGTTCTACGTGCAATGTGCCCCGCCCACTGCCACTTAAGTTTAGCGATTCGGAGGGCTATATCGGTTACCTTGGTTCTGCTGCGGTAGCCTCATTTCTGATGCAATCACGCAGAGAAACTCCCAACATAGCCCTCTCCATTGCCCTTTGGGTTACTTTAAGCCTTCTTATGAGGCCCATTGTAAGCGACCACGTTTCAGTGCCATATTGTCATCACTGGCAACACACACTGGTCAAAGTGTGAGTGCATAGCACAAAGTAATTTAATTTATTGAAAGAAATATTTTAATTAGGTCAGTTCTGGTCCCGGTTTAGGTAAGTACTATGTGAATAATAAATAGTCGGTAAATATCATAAGAGGGCTGGGAGCGCAGCGCGCGCCGACCGCGCAGTGCCTTATCGTGCCGTCCTGCAAGCAGCAGACAGAGCCGCTGCCACAATCTGATTTGCGGAGCCAGCGTCAACAGTGCAGAAATAACTGCTGGCATTTTGCACAATTTAATGCTCTTGCCTTGCACGGAAAACGCCTCTGAATACATTAGACGGATAGTCTAAAAACAACCTGAATTTATGATTAACGTTGCAATTTTATTTTATTTCCCAATTATAATATGTATAGATGCTTACTAAACTTATAGATTTACGGAATAACGCAGTGTAGGTACTATTTGGTCGTTTGTTTCAGTATCAAAAGTAGTAATTTTTTTACTAATTGGAGAACTGTAACAAAAATGTTTGCACACGTTTCTTTTGTATTTTAGTATATAAAACACGTTTCATCCAAAATGCTAAATATTTTTTAGCGGACGAACCAACTACATACTTATTGAAGAAGTTTTCAAGTAAAAAAATATTATGGCTGGTACTAAGGGTTAGGTAGGTATACCAAAATATTACAAAATACATTTGCCGTTGCCGTAAACATTACGCAAATGAACTTTAAAGGCACTCTCTTATAATTTATACGAGTACCTAAATACATAAGTTATAAAACGTAGCTCGGTTCATTATAGCCTCCTAAAGAACGTAATGATTACAGGTTTAATAGTCAAGGAAGTTATAATTTATGAAGCATGAAAATATTTTAATGATTACCGTAGGTATTCAACGGTAGGAAATTCAAATGTTACGCAGTCCGCAACTCTTATCAGATGTCCACAAGGCGCTCTGCTGACTCAAAAACTTATTTACTTCGGTGCCTTCGCCTCTCGCTCCAGTAATTCGAGTTATTTCGATTTCGACATCGGCAAACTGACGCATCTCTCCGATAATGGGGAAGGAAATTAATTTTCTTCGACTCGATAAAAACAGAATAACTCCTGATAATAACTTTTTGGGGACTCCTGGTCTCCATTTTAAAACAACGAATGTTGTGACAAATTACTTACCTTATATTTAATAGTATGTACATTACTGCAGACGCCGGGAAAGAAGGTCTTGCCGGTTGAGTAGGTATAGACGTCCGACCGTAAGTTTTCACGGCCAGGCATGTATAGTGCTTTTCTCAAACATGCAATGAAATAAATAAAAAAAACTTCAAGAAATCAAACAAATTTTCATGGCTGAACGCCGCGATGCTGTGCCACAAATTGACGAATGAAAATTTAAAAAAAATTACTTCCCGGCCTAGGCCTTCAATTTCGTATGAAATTCCTTTACAGTTCTCTCACATTGTTCCGCCCAAAACGTGATTCTTTGAAGCCTGTTATGACGCACGGAATGACTACATTTCATTGCATGTTTGAGAAATAGTACATTACTGCAGACGCCGGGAAAGAAGAGCTTGCCGGGTGAGTAGGTATAGACGGCCGACCGTAGGGGAGGCCGGATAGTGATACGAAGCCAGCAAGCCCTTTTCACGGCCAGGCATGTATAGTACTTTTCTCAAACGTGCAATGAAATAAATAACTAAAAACTCCTCAAATCAAACTGATTTTCAAGCCACAAATAGTGGAATGAAAATTAAAAAAATAATACTTCCCGGCCTAGGCCTTCAATTTTGTACGAAATTCCTTTACAGTTCTCTCTCGTTGATCCGCCCGAAACGTGATACTTTGAAGCCTTTTTTTTTATTATTATTTTTTTTTTTTTCGTAGGGAAATGCCTTACGCATTCCGCCTGGCTGGGGAACCAGGACGGGTATGACGGACTCCCGGGAACCGCCCGGACT
Organism: Epinotia brunnichana; assembly: GCA_963854355.1. Lineage (NCBI taxonomy): Eukaryota > Metazoa > Arthropoda > Insecta > Lepidoptera > Tortricidae > Epinotia > Epinotia brunnichana. The sequence continues at coordinate 13,470,345 of OY977939.1, read as the reverse complement.
ACCGTCTAAAACCCCACGGTGTTCTGCGCGCTGCTCTTTGGCGGAGCCACGGGAACGCTTGCGCACACTTCCGCGACTCCGCCAGCAGCTGTCTCCATATGGGACCCGTCACGGGGGGAGGCGTAAGTACCCGCCCCCAGTAAACCATCGTAGGGAGCGTACCCGAACACCTGGCACGCTCTCCAACTCGAGGACGTGTGGGTGGCAGACGCCCCCGTGTCTGTCACCCGGAGGTCCTCATTATGGCGGTAGGCGCCGATCATGCGCCGCACGCCTTCGTCCGGTTCTGCGGCGGCGCATTGGGTGAGCCTCAGCACAGGCTTCCCGCTCGCGCTCTTCCGCCTCCTTCTCGGCCATGACGTTCTCGCAGAAGTCCAGCATCGCCTTCCACGCCACTTTGCCGGACACCATGGCCCGCACTACCGCTGGCAGTGACAGATCTTGCCCTAATCAGGCTACCACCTCCTGTCGTTCTGCTCCCCATACCGGGCACTCGGCCAAAGTGTGCTGGGCCGAGTCTTCGCCGCCTCCGCACTGGTGGCATTCCGGGGTCGGCTCTCTTTGTGCAATTTTGGGCAGGTAGCTGCCGAAACAACCATGTCCTGACAGCACCTGCGTCAGCCGGAAGTTAATAACCCCGAAACGCCTTTCAACCCAGTCATGAAGAACTGGCTGAACCGCCTCTATAGTGCGGGAGCCGGCCCTCGGACTTTCCAGTCGCAGCCCCCATACTTCCTCCGCCTCATGCAGCAGCTCCGTTCGTCGCTTTTTAACCTCCTGTGGAGCTAGCAGGTCTCCTTGGTCTCGCGCTTCCCCGCGCCACTGATACAAGTCCGCGAGGGCCCTCGCGTCCAGGTCCCAAGGCATTGTTCCGGCCAACACGCACGCGGCTTCCGCGCTTACGGTGCGGTACCCTCTAATTACCCTCAGAGCCATCACTCTCTGCGGTCGGCGCAGCTGAGCGATATTATGGCTGCTGAGGGCGTCCACCCATACTGGGGCACCATAAAGCGCCATCGAGCGCACTACACCCGTGTACAGGCGGCGACATGAAGCCTTGGGCCCTCCGATATTCGGCAGTATGCGCCCAAAGGCTGACGCCGCGCGCAGCAACCTTGGTGCCAGGCGATTGAAATGGGCTTTGAAATTCCACTTGCTGTCAAGCACGACGCCAAGGTAGAGCAGCGTTGACTTGACAGCAATTGAAACTCCTCCCACCACAATCTCCGCGCCGGCTGGGGGTGCTTTCCGTCGACCATAGAAATATATGGCCTCGGACTTTGTCAGAGCCACCTCCAAGCCAAGCCGTCGAATTTTTCCTACGCAATGGGCAACTGCCGCCGTCGCCAACACGGCTGCGTCGCGGTAGCTGGGTCCCTGGGCCATCACGAGCGTGTCATCACTCATCAGCGTAGCAGGTGACATTGACCCCACGCAAGTTTTCCCCCCGCAGGACCCAGCTAATACTTTGAAGCCTGACCCACGTACTGACGACATTTCATTGCATGTTTTAGAAAAATAACATTTTAGACATGGAATAGAGAATCATACTGTGTAACCTATCTACTGAAAATTTTACAACAACGTACCTACTTCTTCAGTGTTATTTTAATAATACTCTAGCTAGAAGGTAGAAGTAATTGTATTATTTTTTCCAAGAGACACAATTTTTACTTGATAAAAATTGTGTCTTATATAAATTATTACTGTTTTTTTAAATACTAACCCTGAAGAAAATATAATAAAACCATACAAAATAGGTACGTATATTAATTACATGTTACCTATAGGTGCCAAAATAGAGACTTAAATTAATAAAATAAATACTTACATCGATCAACTGAGTCACGTTTTTGTTTTTTCTCAGGAGTGTTGGAATACGAGTACGTATCTAATGTCAATATTTTTCCTCGACGTATCACATAATGTAGGGATGCACGTGTAAATAAAATCATGGCGCTAGCCGTGACCGGGTCACAGTCTCGCGGCGTTCGACGCTCCCGGAACTAATAAGACCCATACTCGCATTTTGGCACAGAAATGTTATTTGACGTCCATTTATATTCGTAACATTGTTTGATACGTAGTACTATTGGATTTTTTTCATTGAACATACTTTATCTAATGTCTTTTGTTATTATTATAAATTACTCCTACGATCGCCTCTTGCTAGATTTACCTAATCGACATTAATTTTGTCATTTTATAGGGCTCTAGTGGGTGTATTTTTGAAGATGTGCTAGAACAAGGTAAACTACAATATATCCGAAAACTACCATAAATTTATATGGTTTTACATATAGACTGTTGAATTTATATATATATATATACATAAGTAGATAAAATAATTTTAATTAAAGCAACATGTGAATAAAGTTGTTATAGCCTCTAGTTAAACCCATTGCTACTGCTTTCAGAAGTGGAAGGTAATAATAACATTAGAATTGGCTAGCACGTGTAAGGCCGACTATAGTTGCAAAATCTTCTATTGACCGCCACCGCAGGCCGCGCCAGTGTAATTCACTTCAAAATTAGTAAGTATGTTACTTATGTTGCCAGTTGCTACATATAATGACAATTATTAAATACTTCAAAGTATTCAGCTAATAATCGTACCTACATGGTAAGGATATTTTCATTACTTTATATTTCAAAAATTAGGCGACGTGACACGAGCTCAAACGTTATCTATTCAACATTTTGTGAAATGTTACGTTTCTCAAGTTTTAATGTGGTAGGTAGGTTAGGTACCGCAGAATCTTTAATGCAATTCTTACCATTAAAGCAGAGTTCACTAGAAAACAAATAAAATAAAAAATAAAAAACTAAAAACCCAACTTTTTTTTTCAAATAATAAATATATATCACTCCCACGATGCACCTCACATGCCAAAATCCATCAAGCCGTTTGGACTGTAGCCCGTAAAATAGAAGTTTCTTGTCTACATACACACTGGTATATTTTATATTTAAAATACTTAAGATACAATTTTTATTTTCATTTTATACACACTCTCGAAAAACCTAACCTTCCTTACTTATAACACAATTTCTATTTTCCTAAACGTATTGATAGGTACATTTAATGTTTCAGTAAAAAAATTGTTCAATTAGGTGAAAATATGTCAAGCTAAATAGTGTAGCGAATAAAGTAAAAACACACCAAAAAATTTAACGAATAAATTTTAATTTTTTGAGTTCGTAAGCTGTTGTTGGCTAGTGGACAAGTGGTTACGAGGCTGAGCTCGTAAACTTGAGGTACCGCGTTTGAATCTCAAACATGTACACTTTTTATTCGTATTTTTATCATTCCATTAATGACTCTACATAGTCTTACAATTCATGTCGACCTGGCGAAAGTGCAGTTCTATAACTATATACCTTATTCATTTGCGTTAATAATATCCGAATGAAACCATTCAAGCATAATTGAGATCGAATGACCGTGAATACGTATTACTAAGCGAAACCATTCCTAAATAATCCTGATCGATTTACGGGCATTGACTTGATGAGTGTTTGTTTGGCTTCAGTTATTTGATAGCAACAACGGGTTACGTTACATTTGCAAAAGGAAAACCTCAAGTTAAAATGTACATCAAATTTGCACGCGTCAGCAATTCCCGCCATTACGAAATTAAAGCTCCACGCAATATATTCGAATTAAATACGAGTTACGCGGGGCTGAGGACGAACCCGCAACCACGTGTGTAGATCGTTAGGCCCTTGCGAGAATCTCACGTCATTTGCTGAAAATGCTGAATGAGGTGAGTAACCTACATTAAATTTGAGTGGGTGGAATGGAGATTAGATTAGATAGAGATTAGATAGGGAGGGGGAGCACAAATAACATCTACGTGCTCCGGCTATCTCGCCTGCTCGTGGTCCTCCTGCTGATCAACGGAAGAGGTGGTAACAGAGAAGGCAAACTTGAAACAAACCCGGCTCGGTGCCAGCCGTTACGCACCTGCAACCGAACCGACTCCACACGTACTGACTTTGTCATTCCTGTGGGCCGAGTCGGTAAGGTCGAGAGAGTGATATGGGTTTTGGGCATGCCTGTATTATCTTATTGGCGTCCCAGGCGATGCAGCGTCCGTGAAGAGGTCACTTCACCCACTTCAGCCTGCTGAGTGGAAAACAACACGGAGAGTGGCAGTTACCGGTGCTAAGTCCAAGCAGATAGGCGTTAGTGCGGACGCCAGGGGTCACTCTCGACAGTGGGAGGGTCCATTGTAGGCCCACTGACAAGTTATCGCCCGCTTCAAGCCGGGCAGCCCCCGGTCAGTAAGGTACTTGTCCGTCTCGGTGCTGATTTGTTTCTAAGGGGTGGTAGGAACACTAGTATAGCTAGACAATCAGTGCCGTTACCATTATCACCTGCGATCAAAAGTAAAAATAATAATAAAAACTTTCAACCTCGCCAATCCATGCGAATTGGGACATGGAATGTCCGTACTATGAGGACAGGCTTTCCAAACACCAAGGGGAGCTTAGACTACGAACAAGATCTTCGTAAAACTGCAATTATTGACGCAGAATTATCAAGGCTAAATATATCTATAGCTGCCTTACAAGAAACAAGGCTTCCGGATGAAGGTTCCCTGCGTGAGTCCAACTATACTTTTTTCTGGAAGGGAAAACACGTGACCGAGCCTCGACATCACGGAGTAGGATTTGCAATCAAAAACAACCTGTTGCATGCCACAGAGACTCCAACAGGAGTATCGGAGCGCATCATGGTATGTCGAATTAACACTGCCAGCGGCTTTATTACCTTGATAGCTGCTTACGCCCCGACTCTGACATCTCCTCCCGAATCTAAAGATCAGTTCTACGAACTACTAACTGAAACTGTGCGCAAAGTTCGTAAAGGTGACCGGCTTCTGATCTTAGGCGACTTTAATGCACGGGTAGGGCAGTCCCAATCATCTTGGCCAGAGTGCATGGGTTGTCACGGTGTTGGCAATATTAACGAGAACGGACAGAGGCTTTTGGAGTTCTGTTCTCAAAATCTGCTCTGTGTCACTAACACCTACTTCAAGGGCAAATTCATGCGAAAAGTGTCGTGGAAACATCCTCGATCTGGTCACTGGCACCAGCTAGACGTCACCCTTACCAGGAAAAAAGACCTACGTGACATACTTCATACACGCACATTTCACAGCGCAGACTGTGACACCGATCACTCGCTTGTTGTTACTACAGCCGCCTTTTCCGCCAAAAAGATTCACTCTGCTCAACATGCCGGTCGGAAAAAGTTAAATGTTCCAACTTCAAGAAGCACCGAAATGGTTGAATCCTACAAAAATCTAATCGGTGAACAGACAGCTGGCTGGGACGTGAATATGAGCGCCAGTCAAGAATGGCATGTGCTGAAATGTCTTCTTACTGATACCGCAGCTGAGGCTTTTGGGTATAAGAAGCCAACTACATATGACTGGTTCCAACAAAATAGAGAACATCTTCAGCCACTCCTTAACGCCAAAAGAGACGCAGCGTTACATAATCGCCTCAGTCCTAGTGATAGAACACGCGAAGAATTGGTCAGAGCTAAATCCGATCTGCAAAGAAATGCCCGCTACTGTGCAAATACGTACTTTCTTGATTTATGTAAAAGTATTCAAGCAAGTGCATCTACCGGTAATTTTGCCGGAGTGTATTCAGGTATAAAGAAAGTTCTCGGTCCCATTCCAACAAAAACAGCGCTTCTCAAAGAAGCAGACGGCGCTGTTATAACAGACTCAGAACGCCAACTAATGCGCTGGGTAGAGCACTACACGCAACTATATTCCCAACCCGTCGGAATACAGGCAGAGCCACTAGAATCGCTCCCCAAATTCCCGGTGTGGAATGAACTCGATAATATTCCAACTATCGATGATTTCCATACCGCGGTGAGGCAACTTAAAGTGGGAAAGAGCCCCGGTAGTGATGGTATACTTGCTGAGATCGTTAAATTGCAGTGTGTGGCTCCTATCCTCTGTAATTTCTTTGCAAAATGCTGGAACGAGGAATACATTCCTCAGGATATGCGCGATGCTAATATTGTTACAATTTATAAGGGAAAGGGTGACCGCGGCAATTGTGACTCATACCGCGGAATCTCTTTGTTGAGCATTGCCGGGAAGCTGCTTGGCCGTATCATCTTGGCTAAGCTACAAAAACTAGCAGATCGCGTGTATCCTGAGTCTCAATGCGGTTTTCGTGCTCAGCGCTCCACCACCGACATGATCTTCACTTTGCGACAACTCCAGGAAAAGTGCAGAGAACAGAAAACTCCCCTGCTGGTGGCATTTGTTGACTTAAATAAAGCCTTCGATACCGTCAGTAGGGAAGGACTTTACACAATTCTGCAGATTATTGGTTGTCCGCCAAAGCTGTTAAACCTGATCAAACTTTTCCATTTAGGCATGCAGGGCTCGGTTGTCCATAACGGTAAAACCTCAAATCCATTCCAAATGTGTAGAGGAGTGCGGCAAGGTTGCGTATTGGCGCCCACATTGTTTGGTATATTCTTCTCCATACTCCTAAAAGTTGCTTTCGGCGATACCACTCAAGGCATACACCTCCATACCAGAGCTGACGGTAAACTTTTCAACATTACACTCTTAAAATCTCAAAAATATCGTAAGGATTTTCACGTTGATAGTTTGCTGTTCGCCGATGATGCCGCTTTTGTTGCAACATCGCCGGAGGAGCTACAGAGAGTTGTGGACAAGTTTAATGCAGCATGTAAGCTATTTTCCATGTCAATTAACGCCAAGAAGACCGTTGTAATGGCTCAAGGCCTGAACCTACACCCAACAATACTGTTAGATAATATGCCTCTGGAAGTTGTAGAAAATTTCTGCTACCTTGGGTCCACCGTGTCAAACAACCTCTCACTGGACGTAGAGATCAACGTCCGCATTGGCAAAGCATCCACGATGTTTGGGAAACTCAGTACAAGGGTATGGGATAACAAACACCTAACTGTAAATACGAAGATGATCGTGTACCAGACATGCATCTTGTCCATACTCTTGTACGGTGCTGAAACTTGGACATCGTATGCTAAACAGGAGCGGAAATTGAACAACTTCCATATGCGATGTCTTCGGCGTATTCTAGGGATCTCATGGAAGGATCGAGTTACAAACGAGAGGGTGCTTAGCATCGCACGTTTACCCAGCATTATTGCTATCTTGAAGCAAAGACGTCTTCGCTGGCTGGGGCACGTGCAAAGGATGGAGCCCTCTCGTTTGCCACGTATAACTCTCCTGAGCGAAATAGCCCATGCGAAACGACCAGTAGGGCGACCAATGCTTCGTTTTAAGGACAGCGCAAAACGAGACATGTTGTCCTTTAAGATTGACCCAACCAAATGGGAACTGGAATCTGGGGACCGAAACCACTGGAGGAAGACCCTGGGCGAAGGTATGGTTGCGCATGATGCAGCTTGGTTCGATCTTCTGTCGTTCCGACGAGAACAGAGACACCAGCTTGCTGCTGTCCTCCCTATATCATCGTGCACAACTTTTACTTGTCAATTATGCGGTCGGGCCTGTCGCTCCCGTATCGGCCTTACGAGTCATGTGCGTAAATGCCGCACCACCTTGACATAGACGCTGTTTAAATCATCTTATCATAGATGTACAAGGCCAATGATGATGATGATGGAATGGAGATTATATTGTAAAGTAACATTTTCTAATAATTATGTAGGAGTAATGCTAATGAATGAATGATAAACAAAAACTTGCCCCAGTGAACGGACGCACCCGTCTTTGGTTTTGCTCTGGCTCCGCACGTTCATGGTCTTCTCTCCCTCTCACTGAGCATACGCGTGAGCGAGATGGAAGTGCGTGTTCGAAAGCGCGGATATCATGTTTTTCGGAATATTTCAGAAAACGAGAAGAAATTTAAGTAAGTAAGAAAATAAAGTTATCGTCTATTACTTCATAAAGAAAATTACTTTTAAAATTTCATCTTTTTCTGATAAAAAATGGAGCAGTAAACTGGTTACAAGTGAAATAATAGGGTTCACTTTAGATTTTTTTTTCTCTACTTTCTTTTGTTAAAATGGATTTCTACGAAAACTATGTTACTTCTCATATATTGCAGATTATGATATATTTTTTCCGACTGTAAATTGTTACGTCATACATAATGTATAAAGTGGTTACTAAACAACTAATTTTTACGAAAATTTTAAAGGTCGAGCCTTAATAGAATTGTAACGTAAAATATCCGCCACCGCGGTCAGTGCGTTTCGAATTAAGAATTTTGCGTTGAAGAGATACTTGATTTTTCATCACATCCAGTATTCCACATTCCACATCACCATTCGTATTACAAATAATACTTAACAAAAAATTATGACACATACCTACTACCTGCCAATTACGATATTTTCACTTCCAAGACCTTAAATGTGTAATGTGCGTAACAAAGTATATGTATATACGTAGTATTCACTAAGCAAATTAATTAACAGAAAGTTAGTGATCCCATTCCCAGCCCATATTAAGTATGAATGTACAGGAATTATTGGATGGCTTTAAATAAGGGGCGGTGCTGAATAAATGAAAGAGCGTGAAAGCTCCGTTGGGGCAAAAAAATGCAGAACTCGAGTAATTCACTGTGAATAATAAACGAAGAATTTCCGCGACGAGCCCTAACTTGGGGAAGTGGGGCTGACAAGACGAGGGTCCCATTAGACCAACCTGGATATGATATAAATACCAATTACAGGCCGCCTCTGAGGCCGACCTACCGCCTAAATTGTGACTTATGTATTTTTGAAATTTATAATCATTGGTGAATCATCGTACCTTGAGACATGATGAAAATGTATCATAATTGAAAGGGGCGCGATAATACACGGTACGCATACGCGGCCGGGCCATATTTACGCGCCAGACCGCGAGATGGGCCCACAACAAAAGCTCCAGATACAAATCAAGGTTGTTTTCAAATTGGCCACGCACAAGAAAGTTCTTTTCCGAGTGAAAGCGGTCTGCAAATAAATCGTGGGACGGAAACAATGCACGCATTGTTCACTTGTAAATTGGTTCAAATAACTTACCTGCATGCTTTGAACTTTGCCACTATTTTTTTATAAAGTTATTCGTGTTTACTTTTACTTTCGAGTACAAGTAAAAGGTAAGCATGGCTTTATATTAATAGTCTTTATAAAATTTTACCTAATGTAGTACAATTAAATTTTCTTGAACTTGTACTTTTAACGGCCTCCGTAGCCCAGTGGGTAGTGACTCTGCCTACGAAGCTGGAGGTCCCGGGTTCGAATCCCGGTCAGGGCATTTATTTGTGTATTTATCACGAATATTTGTTCCTGAGTTATGGATGTTATATATGTATATAAGTATCTATATGTATGTATCTATTATATATATCATCGCCTAGTACCCACAACACAAGCCTTACTGAGCTTACCGTGGGCCTAGGTTGATTTGTGTAAGATTGTCCCGTAATATTTATTTATTATTATTATTTATTTAATGTTAATTATTTTTGTAATAGCGTGTCGTAATACGCGTAATCATGAAATTTACTAATTTATTTACTTATAGGTACAGTTTACACACTACAGGATACCTAAAATTCACAAGTTCTGCAAGAAATGAAGTCAGTTCTGTTAATTAGCATACTAAATCTTCAACTTGTGCGAAAGGAAAGGTTAAGTCGTAATTGATGGAAGCACATTCACGGCCACTCTAATCTCGTAGCGCTACGCCGTAGTCCGTAGCAGGTTAAACCTCGTATGTAGCGAAAAGCGCTCGTAGCGCTCTGACGCACACATATGCGTCATGGGCACTGAATGGGTTAAAAACTCATCATTTATATTGTATTACTTAGTTCAAACTTTTCAGTGTCTATTATTATTCGAAAATCCAATTAAAGACGATCCGATTAAAAGACTTACTACTTTCTAGAAACAATAGTATTGTTATGATTTGATAACAATCTTTTTGATATGGAAATCAAGAACAAAGAACTTGCTCAACATGTAGCACACATGCTATTGATTGGACAATGGGCCGGGGCCTGGGCGAGACCTACATTCAAGAGAACACAGGTGACCTGGCAGGAAAGCCTATTAACACTAGACAGCCAGGACCGTCGCTCGCCGATATCAATAAAGCCAAGGCTTATCAATCCATTCATAGACAGTGTTCACAACCCCTCAGGTGTTATTTATAGAATACATAAGAATAGCAATTAAAGAAATGTTTGCATAAAGCATTACAATATCACTTTCATTTTATATAACTAAAGGATTATTCAACGCTATACCTAAAGGTAAAGGTATAGATAATATTAATTCACAAACTTGACGGATTTGCGGGTCTGATCAAACGCACTTTGTTACGTTTAGCCCAAGGGAACGAATCAGGATTTTTGCATACGGGTGATTTTTGGCGAAGAAAAAATATAGAGTACGGCATGTGTATTCATTCGCCTGGTTTAAATGTATTTTTATTATTAGGAGCCTGTGGTGTAAAGGCCTCCCCCCTCTGTTTCCAGACATCCTGAATCCCGAGCAGCCTCTGACTAATCCTTTAGAAAGGAGTCTAGCTCGTCCCGCCATCGCCGGCGAGGTCTTATCTGCCGGGTCTTCGTTTTGAGCTGTCGGGCTGCCAATCAGTGGTGATCTTGGCCCACAGCTCACTCGGCATGCGGCAGACATGACCAGCCCAGTCCCACTTCAACTTGGCCGCTTTCCGAGCTACATCGTTTATTGGTGTCAAATGTCATTATATTATTTTTATTACAACTGCCATAAATGAGCCCAATATAAAAACGGAACGGAAATTAATACTATAACTTACACGCTTTGATAATATGGGTTAAATCTTGCAACTGAATTTAAAACACTTAGGCGAACTGATTGACCTAAAACGACTTATGTAACTTCAATGACAATGCAATATTACAGTCGAATAACTAATATAGGAAGACAGAAGGTATACATAATCTAAACTACCTACACAAGATGCACTTCGTGTTTGGGCTCGTTAGAATCCTGTCAATGTTGGTGTGGTCAGTAATATAGTTAACGCTGTGCAAAAAAAGTTTGAAAACGGATTTATGTAAGAGTATTTTATCGGCAATCGGTTGATTAATACGTTTATTAAGTTTAATCATATTTACATCAATGATAGTACCTGCTATTAGTGTATTGTCATTATTAAGTATAGAAAACCCCACCAAGAAAAGTTAAAATATAAATTTCGTGAAATCTAAAACATTTCGAATTGTAATTTGATTCCCGTCCTTGACGCGTTTAATTTATATGCCAGAATTGCCAGAAGATAAATGTGACTCTGCTAGAAACGTAAATAAAAACGTTACCCTTATTACCCAGCCTTGCAAATTTGTAATGAATTACTTTTACCCGAAAAATAATGTGGTTTTACGTTTTATTTGTTTCGCGGTGACAATATCATAATGTGCCATCCAGATACGCACTTTAGAATGATTAAAACTTTAATGTAATAGGTAGGTAGCGGTAGGTCAAAAAAAGCTGCAAAGGGCGTTAAAAGCACGAAAATCGGAACGATTGATCTGTTAGGCCATATGAATTAAATTGACCCGTAGTACCAAAAAAAAAAGAAAAAAACCGGCCAAGTGCGATAGTTCCAGATGAGATTTTCGCAGGTGACGTATTTCTGTTGCCGCTATAACAACAAATACTAAAAACAGAATACAATACATATTTTTATAGATAATGGTACGGAACCCTTCGTGCGCGAGTCCGACTCGCACTAGGCCGGTTTTTTTTTTTTTGGTGCTACGGTTCAAATGGATTTATATGGACTAAACATCAATCGCTCTGATTTTCATAATTTTAACACCGTTTGCAGCATTTTGCTGATTTCCGGGCTGTACCGCTAGGACTATAAGATGGTTTTACTAAATTCAAATAAGTGATACATAATTTATAACATCTATCATTACCTGTATGCAGCGGATTTTATAATTCCCAATTAAAAACAGCCATTATCTGAAACAATAAAGACAATAGTTCAATGATATGTAACAGTACCTAGGTACTCTTATATAAATGACTCGTGGCCCAAATATTATCTCCACTTATAATAAATCTCTAAATTAAAAAAAGAATCAGCCAGTTTGAAACTAAGCTTTGTGTGGTACGAATGTTCTCAGCATCCCATGAACGGAAAAATATGAAACATTTTATATAGGTACATTATTATTCTAGCTGCAACTTAGGATAGTTTTTATCCGACTGCGACAATTAATCAATTTTCCGAAATATACGACTTCATTTAATTTTTCATTTATTTTTATTGAAATCAAACGTTGCTCCAACTGTCAGCTATAAGAAACGTCTAATTTTCGTCAAAATAGCGGAATTGCTTTGCTTTTCGCTTATTAATAATTTAAATCCAGTCTACGATATACCTTTACGATACACATGCCAAAAGTTAAACCATAAACAAATATTCGATTGTGATATGAGAACTTATATGCGCAAATGTCGCATTATGGCGTAATTTCAAAAAATGTATTAACAAATTTGAACAATAAAATTAACACGAATTTGTTTTTTTTGAATGGCAATGGCACGCGCTCTTTGCGCATTCTGCCAAAGTGCCTGCGGCGCTACCACGAAAACCGAAACTCGAAGTTCGTATAACTGCATCCCTGTTACTCGAGTGTTGTTAGTGCGATAGAGATAGAGATACCCGAATATTTTCGAATTCCGAAGTTCGTGGTTATAGCTCAGGAATCGAAACTACACCCCTTAAGCCGCGTCCGCTGCCTCATGTTTTCGTGGTTTTTAAACGTCAAACATGTTTTGCCAATCAAAACAAAACTCTATTTGTTTGCCGAACCTGACGGAAAACATGTTAGATAATATGTTTAAAAACATGGAAAACATTGGTGCAGCGGACCCGGCTGTAGACACTAAATAAAATAATCATAATGTATTTTCTCGAAAAAAGTATAATAGAGAAAAAATCAACGCAAGAGGTTAGGTACTCGTATATAAATAGGTAATCACTAAGTTCCAAAGTTTTATGTTCTGTCCCTTTTTCACAAAACGCACCTTCAAATGAAACGATTGTTTTTTACTATAACGCTCGAGGATCTTGACGTCACAGTCCCCGATCGTTTTCTCACTCTAACAAGCGACATTAAAACGGTTTTGAGATATTTGAATGGGATTTTCGTCATCTTCTATCTATCTATACCTACATATAAATGCCCTGACTGACTCACCCACTCACTCATCAACGCACAGCCGAAACTACTGGGGCTAGAGAGTTGAAATTTACACCAGAACTACCTTTTACAACGTAGGCAACGGATAAGAAGAGATTTTTGGAAATTCTACCCCTAAAGGGGTCAAATAGGGGTGCAAAGTTTGTATGGGGGAAACTTTTTTTTTTATAGCTAGAGACTTAAAATTTTGTATAAATATTACTTATTAGAATACGAATAAAATACTTTCAACGTTTAGGAAAATTCTGCCCCTAAGGGGGTAAACAAGGGGTGCAAATTTTGTATGGGGGAAACTTTATTATTTTAGCAAGAGACTCAATACGTTGTAGAAAGCTTACTTTTTAGAATACAAATAAAGTACTGCCAGCGTTTTGGAAAATTCAGCCTGTTAGGGGGTTAAAAAGGGCTGCAAAGTTGGTATGAGCGAAACTTCTTTTTGAGATAGAAGCTTAAAAGTTTGTAGAAAGATTACTTATTACATTACAAATAAAAAAATAGCGTTTTGGAAAATTCCACCCCTAAGGGTATGAAAATGTTGGTAAAGGGGATTTTTTTGAGCTAGAATCTCAAACCTTTTTAAAAAGATCGCAAGCGACAAACCTTTGCTGAAAGATTACTTATTATAATACAAATAAAGAACTTTCAGCGTTTTGGAAAATTCCACCCCTAAGGGTGATTAAAACAGGTGAAAATTTGTATGGAGGAAACTTTTTTTTTTGAGCTTGAGACTTGAAATTGTGTAGAAAGATTATTTATTAGAATACAAATATATAGGTAAATTACTTTCAGTGGTTTGAAAATTTCCACCCGCTAAGAGGGGGATAAAGAGGTGCAATGTTTGTGTAGGAAAATTTTTTTTTAGGTAGAAATTTAAAACTCTGTAGAAAGATTAAGTACCTACTTATTAAAATACAAAAAAATACTTACTGCCAGCGTTTTGGAAAATTTCACCCCTTAAGGTGTTAAAAAGGGGTGCAAGGTTCGTATGGGAAACACTTTTTTTTAGCTAGAGACTAGATAGTTTGTAGAAAAAATACTTACCTATTACAATAAAAAAAACCGAGTGTTTTATTTTTAATTTTTCCCTGAAAAGCGTTCAAAGTTTGTATGGAGAGCAAGAAAATTTTAAATTATGATATTTGTAACTGCGATCTACAAAACTTATTTCAGCGTTTTTTTAATTCATCGCCTAAGAAGGTTAAAAGGGGGTTCGAACTTTGTATAGAGAGCAAGACATTTTTAAAGTAAGAAATTTGTAACTACGGTTTCAGACTGTTTACTATGAGGGTTCAGAGAGGGTTCTTAGTTTGTATAGAGAGCAAGAGATTTTGAAAGTAAGAGATTTGTAACTTCGGTTTTAGATTGTTTTCTAAAAGTCTAGGTAGAAAATTAATTTCAATGTTTTTTTTTTTAATTCATTCCTTCAACAAACATTTAGACGATAACATGTTATACGCGGACGAAGTCGCGGGCAACAGCTAGTTTACAAATAAAACTCACTGAAGAACAAGTATTGTTTGCAACAAAATGCAAACTAAAAGGTAATGACACAGGGTGGCGTCGCCAAGTATTTGCGGTTAATCTACTTTATAATGTAAAGAGGGTTTCGCTTAGTTTAAACTAATGGCATTCTCGTAGCATCAGTTAACTGCCACAGCCGGGTTGAGCTGTGAACCAAAAGTTTTACTACCCAAATTACCTTTTAATATTTTCTGTACTAAAAATAATAATTTAACGACAAGCGTTTTTATAATCGAGGGTCAATTAACGGGTTTCGACAACGACAGACCACGTTAAAAAAAGCGGTGTTTACTTCAGTGCAATTTATGTTCTTGACCTTGTTGCTACATTTCTTCTCCTTGCCGTGCCGATGGTTTCCTATTTCTTTGGTTTAGTTTGTGCGGGACCAGAGACAGCCTAAATTCTAAAGTCACATGAAAAGAAAAATTACAATATAAACAAACAAATTCAAAACAATTCGTCATCGTTTCCCAACTAGCACACTAGCGTTAAAATAACCCTTATATCATTCTTATATCGGTTCCAGCCAAGTGTTAAGGTGTTACAATGCCTGTAAAAAAGGTGTTAGATCATGCTCTAACACCCTAAGCGGGTATTACATTGTCCTGAATTCAGACGTCCTAACTAGGAAGCGAGGGAGGGGATAGGAAGGAAGCTCCTGATCACACTACACAGAATTCAGTCACTGAATCAGTTCAGTTTTAGTGAGCGAGGGCTTAAGACGTGGCGTAGCAATGCCGCCAATATTATCAAACCAACAGAAAACTGGCCTTGACGTGTCCCACAAATAGGGCATGTCCCGATATTATACTTCCAGAATGGTTATGAGCGTTTGTTTTTCGTTATTTGACATTTTTGACGTCCCAGACATCTGTTCGCTGCCGCTGACGCGAGCCGACTGATTTGGCTAGATATTATTTTATTACACTGTCCTAAACGGCGTCCTAACTAGGATGCTAAGTGATTCAGTTCGTCCGGAACCATCCTCACGTAATAACTAGGATACTTTTTAGGATTCTTACTTGCTAAATGCGATTACACCTTCCTGAATCAGCTTCCTAACCTAGTTAAGGACGTCTGAATTCAGGACAATGTAGTACCCGCTTTATAACCACGAATCAGGCCCACGATCTTACAGGTAAAGATGTTAGAAAGCCTTTCGAGCAGTGTTACCTGATACCCAAAGTGTTGACCAACCCTCTACAAACACCGTAGTAACGGTTAAGGTGATAGCTGAGAGTGTTATAACACTTCCAAGAGTTCCAAGTGAGCATTTTTACTTCTTACTATAAAATTATACTACCGACAAAATGGCGAAGATAGGTATTAGTGTGTTTGACAGGAGTTACTAATTAAAAGTGATTTGTGTTTGTGTTATTAAGTGTAAATAATCTGCCCTTGTGATTTTACGGTAAGTGTATACCATGTTTTTCATCCCAATTTTAACGCGCCTACGATTTATTAAAGATGTCTAATAAAACTTATGAAGATTAAAATTGTCTAAAGTTTTTATCCTTTTCTATTCTCGTTTCTTGGCCAGTGGCATGTTAAATTAAGTGGCATCCATAGAAAGGCAAGAGTATCATAAAAAAATAAGTATTTTGATGTCAAATATTGAATAACCTAATCAATTTGTAGGTTTGAGTTCATCAAAACAATGGCGAACTTACACTAAAGCTTTAGGCGTCAGTTAAGTCTTCTATAACGCTTATTGAGTTACAACACCTTCAATCAAGAATATTGTGCAGGCTTTGCCTTCATAACGGTGTTATAACTAACACCATAAGCGTTAGAAAAAGTTTCAATACTTACAAATTAGTTGTTCAACACTTCTAGTATCTTGTATTACTATACTCTTGACCAACTCTCTTATAAAGCCTCTACCTGCACCTTATAGTAGATATTTATAACACCTTAAGCTTTATAAGACACTCCACGGGAACAACTAAAAAGCAATAAGAGTTAACGAGCACTCTTGTAAAGGTTAAGGTGTTAAAGCTATAACATCTTAAGTATACTTGCTTTGAGTAACACTCTTATAACTCTTAAACTCTCTCGTAACACTATTGGAGTTAATATTTTTTTCTTAACTCCTCTATAACACTATTAGTTCCAACTGAGATAATTATAACTCACTTATAAAGGTTAATAATAAAACCCTTAGTTAGTTGGGTTATCACGGATATCAATTAAAGGATGACTCACGCTAGAACGGGCCGTGTCCGGCCCGGGCCGTTTTCTAAGAAAAACGACGGCGTTTTTGCGCGGCCGAGCTATACGCAAGCCCGGCCGGGCCACGGCCGGGCCGTGCCAAGACTGGGCCGCTTCCGAGCCTCGGCCGTGGCTCGGCCGGGCTTCGGTATGGCTCGGCCGCACAAAAACGCCAACGTTTTTCTTAGAAAACGGCCCGGGCCGGACACGGCCCGTTCTAGCGTGAGTCATCCTTAAATTGTATTGCCATGCTATGCAGATGTCATCAATCTCATCAACCAAATTATTGGTTTATATTATAAACTTTAACCATTATAAATATTATAATAATCACAATTATTCACTGATGGTGATAAAGCTCACAATTGATATCATCATGTTTTTAATACGACACGTCAAGGTGTGTAACGTATTCAGCTACAGACAAGCGCAAACATCCTAACTGCCAAAATTCGGGCGTGACAGTAAAAAGGCGGCCAAAGGGTTTCGAGGTACAACAGCGGTGCCTATATTGCTAGGTGTAAGGGTAAATTAGCATTTCACAGACGTGTGACAAAATGTCTACGCTTCGCCGGCTTAATGAACGGGGAACATCGTGATTAAACGCCTTTACGGCGAGTAAGATGTAACCCGGCTGTGGAGAGGCGACGTCGCCTAAATTTAGCAATTAGGGGGCGAGCCGATATGAGAGTATATTAGATTAAGATAGGATACCGGAACTTAATCTGCCTATATATCTACGAAACGTGATTAAATAACGCATCGTTCCGTAGCACGTCGCATGGGCGGGGATATCTAGCGCTGTTTATAACATAATTGCTCTCCATCAATTTACACTAAAGGAGAGTCCATAAAATGAACGAAATTTGTTACTGCGGCGTAACTGCTGCCGAACCGCGTTTCTTCGTAAAAGCGTCACCTCAGGTCCTTGGATACCGAAAAATCGGTAAAGTTATTTGTTATTTATCAATAGATTTAGATTTTTTTATTTCATAATATACAATTACAATATAAATGAAAGCTAGCTTAACCTATATGAATCTATATAACACGTAAATTATACCAAATGAAGGGTCCACGGAAAGAACATGTCTTAGTCACATTTTTAGGGTGCCGTACTCAAAGAGTAAAACGGGGCCCTATTACTAAGACTCCGCTGTCCGTCCGTCCGGCCGTCCATCCATCCGTCTGTCTATCACCAGGCTGTATCTCACTGATACCGTGATAGTTCCAGCTGAAATTTTCACAGATGATGTATTTCTGTTGCCGCTATAACAACAAATACTAAAAACACAGAATAAAATAGTTTTGTATAGATAATGGTACGGAACCCTTCGTGCGCGAGTCCGACTCGCACTTGGCCGTTTTTTTTTTAAATGAGATTTTAATGTCACGTAATAGTTCATAACGAGCTCAACATAATGACATTAAAATCTCATTAAAAAAATATGACTAGACATGTTCTTTCCGTGGACCCTTCAAATGTAGTAGGTACCTAACCGATATTTGTAAAAAGATCGTATATACTCGTATCTTGTCCCTAGTAAAATGTCGAACTGAATCCTGAGTGAATAATCCTGAGAAAAATGTCGCACGTATAAATTTAGCCGAATCTAATTATTAGCTTATAATAGTTATAATACAATAAAAACCGCCGTGTACGAGTATAAGATATTGCTTCAGATTTACCTATCTTTTTACAGTGCCATAAAGCTAGCGATATCAAAATGTCCTGACTCCGCCAGTATTGGCTTCCGCCTGGCGTCGGGCCAATCTCCTCCACCAACTCGTATTCTATTCTAGACGACAAGTAAAATCTGTAGGTACGAAGGTACGATAAAAAATCATTGCATTTCTAAGTTTACCAAAACTATGAATGCGTTGAATGCAATGGAAATAGTTATTCTCATATAAAACTTTAGTATTATAAAAAAAGTGGTTACGTTGTTTTATGATATAGCAATACTCTTAGTAACTAACACAAAAAAGCACAAATGAGTGTAATGAAAGTCGAAATTGTAGGACAGAGTATAAGCGTGCCCATGCTTACGTGATTAGGTCGATGTAAAAGAAAATTGGGGAGGAAATCCGACTCTAATAAACAGGCGATTGTAATAATAGAGTAAATTCGAAGGCGAGGCCGCGCCGGAGCTACTTCCTGGTGTTATGGCTTTGTAAAGCTTCTAGGAAGTATTGGATTTTTAAAAAATAGGACCATCCAAATCCTTCTTATTTTAATCTACTTACTAGAAATAAGTACATACATATATAACATAGCATAATTACTTATGGCCGGTGATGAAATGTACGGGGTGAGTCCTGTAACGGAGATAATTTACTTTCAAAACAAAGTTTTAACCGACTTCAGTTCAGTACTCCGCCAAGCCACATTAACATTTCCACATTTTTTTTCCAATTTACCACATGAACTGATTTTCGAGAACAAAAGCGTTGATTTTTAGACCAATAAACCAAATCGCTGTATGTGGGCCGATAATATTTGAGGACTTCCGTCGATTCCTCAAGGATCTCAGAATTACCTTTGGCACTTCATTGTTTGCTATTTCAACGGAATAATATCAGAATCTGTGACGTACTTATATAGTTTGAAGTACATCATTGAGAAGTTCCACAAGCCATCTGTGGTCTTCATCATCACTTCCACTTCACCAAATTTATGATTTCCGGGTGTAAATACACGAGTTATAATAGAAAATTTCGAAATTACTACACGCGTGCCTAATATATTTGAGGAGTTCCCTCAATTTCTCATGGTTCCCATCATCCAACTGGGGTTTTGGAAACAATGGGACCAATCTGGAAGCATATACTTTCAGTTAAAAAAAGAATTGTACGAATCGGTTCATAAATGACGGAGTTCTGAGTTAACAAACATTAAAAATAAAAAAATAAATAAAAAAAATACATCCGAATTGAGAACCTCCTCCTTTTTTTGAAGTCGGTTAAAAATATTCAAAAGGGCGCTTCCTTAGAGCATTTGCAGTAACCCTTTGTGTTCCCATTCATTTTATTTTATTTTGGATTCGTAGATATTTTGATCGGAAGTTATGACCTCCAATTAATGTATCTTGGCACCACGAGATCACAGCACAGCAGTCAATGCAGATTTTTGAGGTAACATCATGTAATGAGTCATAATAGTTATTGCATTTTTGTTTTAAGATCACTGTTACTAACAAATTATGGAAATAATATTTCTGATGTAAATTATTAAATAAAAATATTTATTTGTATTTTTTTTAAATATTTTTTTAATTGTCTTAAAAATAAAAAGTTACTTATAGCACTCCAGAAGAGTAAATAATACAAGTAAACTTATTTTAAAGAAAAACAATAAAATTCAATAAAAACCACTTGTAAATAATTGTTCACAAGCTTAATAATCTACCGTTTAAGTTTTTGCTCCTGTTACCCTGTATATACATTGATAATGTGTTATTGATATTTCAATAGGTGCGGCAAAAACCAAAAATTATACGTAAATATTATTTATTTATTTCTTTATCGATGTCGCTGATAGAGTAAATATTGTAGGACACATATTGCGCCGCAAATATCAAGATGTCGTCAAGAGCCCCAAGTCGATGCAATTGCTCCTTCAGTACGAGACCCTCTCAGGAGACCGCCGAGAGGTTTCATCCTGCTTATCAGAGCACAATACAGGCACGAGTGAATTGGGATTATTCGATCGATAATTCGAGATATCTTATTGTTACCTGACACGAAAAAGGGTTTTTATAGATGATTGGGTAGATACTTATATTATTTTAAGTGGTAATCGTGTCTAATTTGACACGATTATAAATTATATGTCAACTACACCGCCGCACCGCAGGACCGGTCACTTTGGGGGAGGCCTATGTCCAGCAGTGGACGTCTTTCGGCTGATATGATGATAATGATTATTATTATAAACTATCTTCAAGCTATTATGTTTTATATATATACACACACTACAGACAAACATCGTGTTTGAAGCTAATCTGTACAGTCTCACTACTGTACATTTTTCTGTTTACGTTGCGACCTACTTTTAGGCCACGCTACCATATAATATTATAAAGTAAATTACATCAGTGCAAACATAACTCGCATACGAAGAACATCAACTGAAGGAACGGCTAATTAATCTTACTATTTATACTAAATCAGTTTTATAACTACAACTTAACTTCTCCGTTCTCTCAACGCACTCCAACTCTAATATCTAAGTGTATGGGCTAACTGGCTCATACATAACCCAAACTCTGTTATATAGGTAGTACATTTGTTTACTGGCATCTTTGTGTTACTAGTAGTTTATGCTACTGATACATAATGAGAGGCCTTAAAATACGAGTGTGGTTTTATGAAACGAGCGTTAGCGAGTTTCATAATAGGATCACACGAGTGTTTTAAGGCCTAATTATGTACAGTTGCATACACTACTTTATCTAAACACATATCATAAGTACTCTAAGATGGGTTCAGAAGCCGTAGGAAAATGACCTGCATTGCTACGAGTGCTACCTGTAAGTTATCTTTGAAAAAAAAAAAAAGTGAAAAAAAATATGAAAAAAAGTGGTTTTTTTTTTAATTGCAAAAAAAGTAAAAAAAAAGAAAAAAGTAAAAAACTGCAAAAAAATGAAAAAAAGTAAAAAAAAGGTAGAAAAGGAATAAAAGTAACAAAAATTAAAAAAAAAGTTAGAAAAAGTAAAAAAAAGTGAAAAAAGTAAAAAAACAGCAAAAAAAAATGAAAAAAAGTAAATAAAAAGTAAAAAAAAGGTATAAAAGGAATAAAATTGACAAAAAGTAGAAAAAAAGTGCAAAAAATTAAAAAAAAATAAAAGTGCAAAAAAGTAAAAAAAAGTTAAAAAGCGGAAAAAAAGTTCGAAAAGTAAAAAAAAAAGTGAAAAAAGTAAAAAAAAAAGTTAAAAAAGTAAAAAAGAAAAAAATGTTAAAAAAGTAAAATGGAAAAAAAAAGCGGCCAAGTGCGAGACGAACTCGCACATGAAGTGTTCCGTGAAATAAATTGCGGTTTACGATTTATGACGTATTAAAAAAAAACTACTTATTAGATCTCGTTCAAACCAATTTTCGGTGGAAGTTTACATGGTAATGTACATCATATATTTTTTTTAGTTTTATCATTCTCTTATTTTAGAAGTTACAGGGGGACGACGACACATTTTACCACTTTGGAAGTGTCTCTCGCGCAAACTATTCAGTTTAGAAAAAAATGATGTTAGAAACCTCAATATCATTTTTGAAGACCTATCCATAGACACACCACACGTATGGGTTTGATGAAAAAAAAAAATTTTGAGTTTCACTTCTGAGTATGGGGACCCTAAAACTTAATGTTTTTTTCGATTTTTGTGTGAAAATCTTAATGCGGTTCACAGAATACATCTACTTACCAAGTTTCAACAGTATAGCTCTTATAGTTTCGAAAAAAAGTGGCTGTGACATACGGACGGACAGACAGACAGAAGGACGGACATGACGAATCTATAAAGGTTCCGTTTTTTGCCATTTGGCTACGGAACCCTAAAAACATAATAAATTGACGTTGCGTATCGATACAGTAGACGGCAAACTTCGTGCGCAAATGAGGGGAAGGGGGGGGGGGGGGGGCAGCTTGCACGTACAATTCGCCTTTGCGCAGGCAAGGTCATTTGCGCACGAAGTTTGCCGTCTACTGTAACTGTTATAATATCTATAGATACTAGACTAGAGACCCACTTGAGTTTTGACAGCTGTTCCAAATTTAAGGTAATTTTCGATCTCATATTGGGCTATATCGGGTATTTAATAATCATTGAAAGCCTGTGAACGCAAAGGTGCAGTCTCACGGCTGACCACTCAATGGTTCCCTGAGAACTGTTCAGTCCGCTCGGTCACGCACGGGCCTGCTGCAAGCAAACAACTGATTGATTTATTTGCCTTACTTGGTCAATACTGAACGGACTTTCTCAAAATCATGATGCAAACAAAACGGTGATAAGCAAAAGATTATTGAATAAGTAAACTACGTGCTTGATAAAATAAAATCAGGGGGCCGATTTTTGACTTTCGAGGGCTCGAAAATTAAATAAATACGTTATAGTGTGAAATTATATTGTAAGTAGTGTGAGAATTGTCTTACTTTCTACCGATGGAATTAAATACGATCGAGTGGTCAACACCACTCGTTATGAAATTTTCCATCGGTTTTTTAAATTTTAGGGTAATTTCCTACCTTTTCACCCTTGGACCCTAATTAATTTATTTTAAAAAAATTATTGAATTTTAAAGTGTAGACGGGTTTGTAAATTCGTTTTGTTTGTTAACAAAAAGCCTCACGTTTTAATTTTGTGGTGTTATTTGTTATAAAAAATATATATTTTTAAACACACACAACGTACACTTAAGATACGTTTTGCATGTAAAAACATACACAAAAAAAGTTATGGGGCTTCGAAGGTCAGATTTTGGGTAATTTAGGTAAAAAAAATAAAAAAATCGTACCTCCTTGACCGTAACTCTTAGGACCCAGGGTCCAAGGGTGGAAAGGTCGGAAATGACCCTACTAGCACGCCAAAAAAATTTGACGGTTTATGTGCCGAACACCCTGTATGTAGTATAACATATACTAGTACATGCATTTCCCATTTGTTATATTTTACTTCAAAAACATGTACCTACATAAATATATTTTTATTATTTTGCGCACTCAGACTGAAGTTCGTTACGATTTGAACTAACTACATACCTACTTACTTTAGATAGTTACCTACGTATGATATTTTTTTAGTGTAGGTATCTTTATAATGATAAAAAAACCATACGGAAACAAAACGTACCTAATTGACAAACGCGAGCGAATATAATTTATTCGCAACCATGTGCACTGGAAATAGGCCGGACATGTCAGTTTTTATTTGCCACTGCGCCGTTGCATTGCATTGCATATCAATAAAAAGTGAGCGAGCAAATACGAGTACATATGTAAGTACACTATGGGTAGCGTGGCACTTATGCTATACAATACATGATAGATTTTTTTATCGGGTTATACAGGTTTGTTTTTAATTCTCGGATATGGTATCGAAACGTTTCATTAAGTAAAACTATTTACTTTTGATAACATTTTACATGAATTTATATTGAATACGAAAATATTTATTTTATTTTGTATTGGCTGTTTAGAGATTTCATCTAAGCTTCGCTGAGGGCGCACTGCGCGAACTTCACGAAAAAAAAAGTTGCGCACCATTATATGTAATTGCACAAATATTTGTAAACATTGATGATGCGTGTTTGGTTATTATTAACATTTTTGACTCGTGGTGAATAGAAAAGTGATAAATAGAATTGACGCCACTGTATACATTCTTGGAGATGTACAGTAAAGGATACAACTTAGGAGCCTGTAACATTTTAAGTTTACGAAAAGGATTTTACGCACATGTGTTGAAAAACGTCGTATGACACGCGTGAGCTTTGATAATTACATCCTCGGCTTTCTTATCACGCTCACCTGCGGTTCGCGTGACAATTCCGCCTCTGATGTGATGATCAACATAGCTCACTTGTATCACAATGTACTTATTACCACAATAGAATTGGATTACCCAGTTAAGATTAAATACCGTACTTTAGTGGGAGGCAATAACTTGTCTACGAGTATTACAAATATATATAATAAACCTGCTTATATAAAGAAAAAGTAGAGTAATTAAGTTTGTTTCAAGTCAGAAGCATTTACTATGGTCGCATAGTAAATGCTTCTGACTTGAAACAAACTTGAAACAAAACAAACAACATGACAATGAAAAAAAACGTTTCATACATTTAGTTTAATGTACTTACTCTCTAAGCTTTCTAAGGAATACCTAATCGTCTATTTTCGGTTCCGTGCCCCTAAAATTTGACAGTGATAGAAAGTCCACATGTATAGTGATATAATGCTCGTACATATTCATGTGCGAGAATATTAACACCGTCTACCATTTCCGTTGCTGCCAACACTATCTTCTAATCTACTATATTAGATGACAACTCCAACTCGCAGGAAAAAGCCTTTTGATTTATGATGCATACGAAAATGGAGTATTTGTGTGTTTTTTTTATTATTATTATTATTTTGTGGGCCTTAATATGCCGCTTCGACCAGCAAGTGATCTATTGTGGCAGCCCTTGTTTTAGAGTTCACCGTTAAGTCCCGTTGCCTCCAGGAAATTCCAGATTCTTTGGGCGGTGATATGTTGTACTTCTTGTGGGTGCATTATGTGCCGCCCTAGGTAGGTACTTCTTTTATGCATGAGTGGTCCGCAGGAGCAGAGAATGTGCATTGCAGTCTCCTCTGTCTCCTGGCAGAACCTGCAAGTTGTGTCCTGCTTCATACCCATTTGAAACAGGTGTTTGTTCAATTTGCAATGTCCTGTCAGGATTCTTGTCACTGCGCAGGTTTTGTGCCTTTTGAATTGTAATAACTCTTTAGACAGCTTACTATTGAACCCTTCGATCAGGGCTTTAGCTTGTTTTTGTCCTTTGGTGAACTTCCACAGCTTGATTGCCTCTGATTTTTCCGCGTTGTTTAGCAGAGAATATGCTTTCCGTTTTGTGATGCCACAGAACGGTTCCGGGCCGACTAGGGCCGTGTCTGCGCCCTGCCTTGCAAGTTCATCTGCTCTTTCGTTTCCTACAATGTCGGAGTGCCCTGGTACCCATCTAAGTATGACTTTGTTGGAGTTCGCCAGGGTGTTTAGATTATTTTTACAATTCTGGACTAGTTTAGAGTAGGACTCTAGTGATTCTAGTGCCAGCAGAGCAGCTTGGCTGTCCGAGTTGATGTAGATATGTTGGTTCCTTAGGTTTCTTTCAAGATTTATCTCCACGCATTTATTTAATGCGAAGAGTTCAGCCTGAAAGATTGAGGCCTCCTTCCCCATGCTGACGCTAGCTTTGAACTTTGGCCTCTCACCGTAGATACCACATCCAACATCATCACCTTTTTTTGATCCATCTGTATACCAAATGTGGCTTCCCTCCTTGAAGTCCATTTGGTCATTTGTCCATTTGTCTCTCGGAGGTATTTCCACTGTATACAGTCTAGTGAATTTGCATTCCACGTATGTGTCGTCAGTGGGCATGCTTAGGTTTTTGTTATCAAAAACAAGGGCCTCAAGTTTGCTTAGCGCTTGAGAGCGCCATTTTGGCCTTGTTAGTGTGCATATCCTGTAGATGCACTGCTTCGCCTCCTTTTGCACTTGCAGGTGGAGTGGCGTTAGATCGAGCAGTGCATCCAAGGCTGCCCCCGGTGTTGAGCATAAAGCTCCTGTTGCTGTTAAGCAAGCTGTACGCTGAAGACTGCTTAACTTTGTGATGGCTGTCTTTTGGTGGACTTTGTTACACCAGACTGCAGAGGCGTATGTGATTATCGGCCTCACTACGGCTGTGTAAAGCCACAAAGCAATTTTGGGTCTTATGCCCCATCTTGCTCCTGCCATTCGGCAGCAAGTCCACATGGCCATTTTTGCCTTTTGTATTGTGTTATTCAAATGAGCGTTCCAAGTTAGCCTTTGGTCAAAGGTAACTCCTAGGTACTTGACCTCATTTGAATAGGGTATTTCCTGTCCATTCAGTTTTAATTTGGCAAGCTTATCTAGTTTCCTTTTCCTAGTAAAAGGAACTAGTACTGTTTTGCTCGCATTGATGGACAGGTCATTTTCTTTGCACCATTTGTTTATGGTGTTGAGCGCTCCTTGCATTAGGTTCGAAATTGTGTGGAGGCAGGGACCTTTGATTATGACTACAAGGTCGTCGGCATATCCTTGCGTGTCATAGTCTAGGTCCTTCATAGTTGCTAGGAGTTGGTCCACTGCCAGGGTCCATAGTAGTGGGGATAGTACGCCTCCTTGAGGACATCCTCTTGTGGTGTAAAATGTAAACTCAATTGCATTGAGGGTCAGAGTGACTATTCTATTTGATAGCATGCTCTGGATCCATCTGATGGTGTTTTCGTCCACACCCTTTGATGCCAATCCCTTAAGGATAGTCTCTGTGGGTGTGTTGTCGAAAGCTCCCTCGACGTCAAGGAATGCACATAGAGCTGTTTGCTTATCCTCTAGGGTTTTTTGCACTTTGTCGACCAGATCTAGTAGTGCAGTTTCCGTAGATTTCCCCTTTTGGTAAGCATGTTGGTTCAGACTCAATGGTCTGACTACCAGGTATTTCGCTCTTATGTGCTGATCAATGACTCTTTCCATCGTTTTCAGTAGGAAAGATGATAGACTAATTGGTCTGAAGGATTTGGGCTGTGAGTAGTCCTTTTTCCCTGCTTTTGGTATGAAGCGTACCTTGACTTTGGTCCATCGTTCTGGTATAGTACCCCAAGCAAAGCTAGCTCGGAATATTCTTACCAGGTGCGGGAGGACTAGATTTTGTCCTTGTTGTAGTAATGCAGGAAAAATACCGTCTTCTCCCGCCGATTTAAATGGTTTGAATTTCTTAAGTGCCCATATAACTTGGTTTGGTCTGAAAATGTTTGCAGCCAAATTCCAGTCGTTGTTATGTGCCCTCCGGTCTTGTGTGCTCCTTTGGGTGCATAATTGGGTATTACTGGTGGGATACGAGCCTGGAAAGTGGATAGTTCTAAGCAAGTCCATTGTTTCCACCTCCGTGGTCGTAAAGCTTCCGTTAGGTCTCTTAAGTAGACCTAGGTAATTGGTTGGAGTCTTGGAGAGAATCTTGTGAATTCTCGCTCCTTTGTGTGTTTGGGCGATCTCTTCACAAAATTTCCGCCACGACTTCCTTTTGGCTTTCCTGATCTGTTTGTTATATTCAGTCAGTGCTCTACCGTACCTTTCCCACTCGTTTGGTCTGGTTGAGTGATTGAATATTCGACGGGTGGAGACTCGGAGCTTTTCTAGCCTTCTGTTCCACCATGTCGTAGTGTAATTTGTGGTTGATTCTCGCAATGGGCAACTCTGTTCGTAGGCCTTGTAGATGCCGTTGGAGAGTTGATTTACTGCTATATTGAGGGAATCTGGATTTTTAACATATTTTGGGATATCCTTTAGAAAGTTCTCCAGGTGAGCTCTGTAAGCTTCCCAGGACGTTTCTCGTGGATTTCTCCGTGTTTGTGGTTCCATATCTAATGGGCCCTTAACACTAAATATTATATGTTTATGGTCCGACATTGAATTCTCGCAACTAACGTGCCAGTTATCTAGGCAGTTTGCCGCCTTTTCAGTTGCGAAGGTTATGTCTAGTACCTCTTGTCTTGCCCTGGTTACGAAGGTCGGCGTGTTGCCCCTATTTAACAGGTGTAGACAGTTAGTAAAAATAAAATCTGAGAGTAACTCACCCCTTTTGTTGACTCCGGTGCTCCCCCAGATGGTGTGATGAGCGTTTGCGTCGCAACCCACAATCAGTTCTGCCTTTTGTGCTTGAGCGTACTGTACAACTTTAGCCAGTTCTTCTGTGGGGTCTTGTTTTTCTCCGGGCAGGTAGGCGGAACAAATCAACACCTTTAGTGAGCCCCTTCCTTTGAGATCTACATACGCAGTTACAAGATCGTCGCTGCATAGTTCTGTAACAGGTAAGAAATCCATGTTTTTGTTAAACACGATGCAGGCCCTTGGTTTGGATCCTTTTTCGTGTATTAGTACTTTACCTGCTTTGTTGAGTCCTATTCCCATGGTTTTGGTGTTGATCCATGGTTCTTGTATGAGGGCGATGTTCAGGCCATTTTCGCCGAAAAGTTTTTCCACGACCGCTGTGGCCGCGATGGCGTGGTGTAGGTTGGCCTGCAGGAACGTCACCCCCCCGTGAGCTGCGTCTTTAATGTTCCCGGCGCTGGGCATTGGCATACCCTTGCCGGCCCCCTCTTCCTCTACCCCTGGGGTGGTTGGAGCCCCTATTGCCCCCCCTGTTGGCGGGAAACCGCCGTAATCCCGATGTACCCGCTACAGGATTGGATGGATTGGATGCGGGATTGGTAAGGACTGCCCTTTTAGGTCCCGGGAGGATCTTTCGGGCGGGTGTTGGGTTAAGGTCCTTAGATGTTGACGGGTTTTGCGGTGGTGGGGTTGGGGAGGTGTCAAGTTCAGGCTGTTGGGCCTTGGGGGTACCCTTTATCCGAAACTGAACCTTTCGGAAGCCTAGGCTTGCCTTTAGTCCCATTTTTTGGAGATTCTCCACTGATTGGTCGTCTATGGCTACAGTCAACATGACCCCACCTTTCTCGACCTTTGTGTGGAGAATCTTCCAATACTCTGTGTACAACCCGGAATTCTGTGCACAGAGTAGCGACAGGGACATTTTCACGTCCTTGTCGCTTAAATCTGGGATGAACACCATCCCTATGTTTGGCTTCGGAAGCTCATTTTCAGGTATGACCCTGAGGTTGGCTTCCGGCCATGGCTTGAGGGATGGTGTCATCTCTTCAAGCCAGGCTTTGGACCGCTGGTCTTCGCACGTGATGAGCAACCAGCCTGGCTTGTATGCGTAGCCTGTGAATTTAGGTCCTTCGGCCATCTTCAGAGTCGATATCTTCTGCAGGATGGTGTAGCAGAGTGACCCCAGTTGAGTGTCCGCCATCGGACTGGTGTCCTTGATTCCGACTCTAGTTTGGCTCAGGACCTCGCTAAAGGCTTGCGCTTGTTGGGATTGGGTTGTGGGTTGGGCCGGGGGGGTTTCACTCACCCTCGGGTTTTTGGGTAAATTACCCTGCGGCGATTCCTCCTCCGAACGGAGCCGTTTGACCGGCTTTTGCCCGGGTTTGGATTGTGAGCCCCCAAATTTGTAGCCCATCTTCTTGAGTTCCGCAAAGCTCTTTTCGGACAGTTGGAAAGCCTCTTCAGGCTTCACTCCCAGTCCCACTAGAGCTTTGTAGCGGCCTCGCGTGGAGCCTACCAATTTCTTGCGAGGCTTCCGTGCGTCGGTGTGCGGATTCTCCGTTGGTGGGTTAGGTCGTTTAGCGTCCTTTTCCACCGTGTCGGCACTCTCCACCACCTCCATTGCTTGCTCTGACGTTTGGGCGGTTTCTTCCGCGCATACTGTCAGGGGCAGTAGTTCCTGGCATAGGTCTTCCAGGGTACCTTCTGTTTTTTTATTAACTTCATCCATTTTTAATCCCACGAGAAGCTAGGGAAATTAGGTCCGTTCCAGCAGAGCCCCGCTTGCTGAAATAAGGCAAAGGTTCTCCTCGAGGTTGCCCGGTATCGAGGGTCCACCGTTAGTGACTGAGCTCCCCCTCAGTCACGCATCTCTGGGCACGGTAGGTTACACCTGTAGATTGGGGTTTTTGGGGTTGAGGTTGTCTCCTCCGGGAAGGGGCTTGGGTAAGGAACAAAGGATTTTGAAAGGATGGTGATAGTGGAAGGATTGGATGTTTGGAGTGACAGGATGGCGGGTAAAGGAGTACCTGAAGGGCGGGAGTGCCTATCCAGGTATCGCCTCTCATACTTAGCTGTCTCAGATCCGGGGTAGATGGTAAATAGTGCGACGCCCGTTCTCGATCTTCGACATTTACCAGGGTGCACGACCCACGCGACCGACTGGTGGGTTCGCCTCAGGTCTGTACGTCGGCAGTGCCTGAGGCGACGGGGACGTATTTGTGTGTTACTTATAGTACTTACTGATATGTTTCTTCAATTACGTGTGCCGCACATACTTTGTAAGTCGATATAAGATAAGATAAGATAAGAATCATTTATTCAAGTAGGATTTTACAATCTATTTTGCATCGTCAAAGATTACATTGCACAATATCATATTTATCATTATCATTCGGTTACACAAACACACATACACATTTGCTTAATTAATGTGTCATCTAATTCTAATTTCTAAGTAATTCAATGTATGTATTACATGTCTGTTTCAATAATTATCAAGGTTGTAACACATTTCATAAGTTAATTAATACATGATAACATGAGAGAAGGAAGAAAAAGATTACAAAAGAAAAAAAAAGGAAAGTTATTTATATAGTCCTATAAGAGGCCAGTCATCTTTATCTTTTAAACGAGCTGTTGCCCGCGACTTCGTCCGCGTATAACATGTTATCGTCTAAATGTTTGTTGAAGGAATGAATTAAAAAAAAAAACATTGAAATTAATTTTGGACCTAGTCTTATAGAAAACAATCTAAAACCGATGTTACAAATCTCTTACTTTCAAAATCTCTTGTTCTCTATACAAACTAAGAACCCCCTCTGAACCCTCATAGTAAACAGTCTGAAACCGTAGTTACAAATTTCTTACTTTAAAAATGTCTTGCTCTCTATACAAAGTTCGAACCACCTTTTAACCTTCTTAGGCGATGAATTAAAAAAACGCTGAAATAAGTTTTGTAGTATTTTAGCAAACAGTCTAAAACCGAAGTTACAAATCCATTACTTTAAAAATATCTTGCTCTCCATACAAACTTTGAACACCCTTTAGGGATATATTTCAAAAATTGTCTAAAATAAGTTTAGTAGTCTAAACAGGCTAAGATCGAAGTTACAAATATCATACTTTAAAATTTTCTTGCTCTCGATACAAACTTTGAACGCTTTTCAGGGAAAAATAGATAGATAGATAGAAGATGACGAAAATCCCATTCAAATATCTCAAAACCGTTTTAATGTCGCTTGTTAGAGTGAGAAAACGATCGGGGACTGTGACGTCAAGATCCTCGGGCGTCATAGTAAAAAACAATCGTTTCATATGAAGGTGCGTTTTGTGGAAAAGGGACAGAACATAAAACTTTGGAACTTAGTGATTACCTATACATATGTATAATACATGCATATAAACCCGTGCAAAGCCGGGGCGTTAAGTTATTTGTCATTTAAGTATCATTAATTTATTGTCATTATTGTCACTAACGTAGTTCATAAGTCTCCACTGTTACTAACATCATATGGATCGACTAAAGATCTGAAATAAAGATATTTTATTTTTTATTTTATAACCTCTTGCGTTGATTGTTTGTCTATCATCCTTTTTTCGAGAAAATACATTATGATTATTTTATTTAGTGTCCTACCTACAGCCGGGTCCGCTGCACCAATGTTTTCCATGTTTTTAAACATCTAACATGTTTTCCGTCAGGTTCGGCAAACAAATAGGGTATTGTTTTGATTGGCGAAACATGTTTGTCGTTTAAAAACCACGAAAACATGGCGCAGCGGACGCGGCTTACGGGGTGTAGTTTCTATTCCTGAGCTATAACCACGAACTTCGGAATTCGAAAATATTCGGGTATCTCTATCTCTATCGCACTAACAATACTCGAGTGACAGGGATGCAGTTATACGAACTTCGAGTTTCGGTTTTTGTGGTAGCGCCGCAGGCACTTTGGCAGAATGCGCAAAGAGCGCGTGCCATTGCCATTCAAAAAAAACAAATTCGTGTTAATTATATTGTTCAAATTTGTTGATACATTTATTGAAATTACGCCATAATGCAACATTTGTGCATATAAGTTCTCATATCACAATCGAATATTTTTTTATGGTTTAACTTTTGGCATGTGTATCGTAAAGGTCTATCATAGACTGGATTTAAATTATTAATAAGTGAAAGGCAAAGCAAATCCGCCATTTTGACGAAAATTTGACGTTTCTTATAGCTGACAGTTGGAGCAGCGTTTGATTTCAATAAAAATAAATGAAAAATTAAATGAAGTCGTATATTTCAGAAAATTAATTAATTGTCGCAGTCGGATAAAAACTATCCTAAGTTGCAGCTAGAATAATAATGTACCTATATAAAATGTTTCATATTTTTCCGTTCATGGGATGCTGAGAACATTCGTACCACACAAAGCTTAGTTTCAAACTGGCTGATTCTTTTTTTAATTTAGAGATTTATTATATTTAAGTGGATAAGTCCTATGAGAGGCCAGTCATCTTTATCTTTTTAATACTCTTCAACGGTATAATATGCCTTTTTCAGTAAAAAAGTCTTTATATGAATATAAAAGGGTGCTCAATAATATCTGAACACGCTTTAACTTTTCGACTTTAAGCACTGTAGCTCCAGTATAAGTTTTATCGATACATACACGTTTTCGAACGCGTTTGCGATTAGTTTCAATTTGTATGGCAACGCGTAGTTCCTAATAGTTAGCACCAGAGGCACTGTTCGCGTTGCCATACAAATTGAAGCTAAACGCAAACGCGTTCGAAAACGTATATGTATCGAAAAAACTTATACTAGACCTACTGACTTTACTTCAGGCACACATTTGTGAGCGCGGTATTTGCTAAGATTTACCTATGCGGCTGGACATTTTTAAAGTAGGTATTTATTTAGTTTACTTACTGTGTGTTTCTGAGTAAGTACATTTTAACTCGAACTTCTTGAAACATGCATAGAACCTAGACTACCTACTTAGAGTTATATATTCATAAATATTAAATATGAAGAAATCCCAGCCTCGTGTGAGATGGCGCCGTGTTTATTATATATTAAATGCTCCCTAGAGTTCACATGACAGATTGTAAAGTTAGTTGTGAAACAAGACTGCACTTGGCACTAGAAACTTGCGCTTGAACTTAGTAATTATTTGTCACTTTACACAGCTTTACACATATCTCTTCGCACATCCATTAACAACGAGTATATAGGTACATCATGTTTATACTGCACGTTTTAACCTTCAAATGTGAAAACTGTAATGACGCGTCAGCAGGAAAAATGTTTTAGATGGTTTGAATGAATAATTATGTGCTACAATGGAGAAGTAAAAAGTTCCAAGAAACAGAGCTATAACCACGAACTTCGAATCTCGAACTTCGTATATCTCCGTCTCTATCGCACTTATGGTTTATGGTACTCGAGCGACACAGACGGAGATATACGAAGTTCGAGATTCGAAGTTCGTGGTAGCGCCGCAGGTCGGCTGATCCTCGGATAGATGTACGGACGACATGAGTAGGTACGATCGCAGAGCCAATCTCGGGGCGAGGTACAGTCAGGGATTGTAACCCGGTTAATTTTGCCGTAGCGGTTAGAGCCAGATTTTGAGAGCCTAACCCATAATAAAGGTTACGCTCGCAAGAACACCGCTCTCCCCGGAGCGTATGTCGGAGCGCAAACAGGGAACGAAGTACCATTTACCGGTTAGAGAGCGCTCTCTCCGTGTACGGGTGAACGACCGCTCGCTGGCTCGCTAGAGTCGCAAGCTTATACAGGATTAGTTGGCTATATATATAGACGCTTGAGTATTATTACTATTTATTTATACTTTATTGCCCAATATAAAAAAGTAAATGGCGGACTTAATGCCATAAGGCATTAAGTCCGCCTCTACCATTCAACCATTGGGCTAATATAAACATTTGGTGCAGGCATTTAAATTATTATTATTAGTATTAGATTCGATTTTACTAAGTAAGTACCCAAATTTACCTAAGTATTTATACTGTTCATATATTGACATTGTACTGTAGTAAGTAATAGTGGCGGAGCGCCCGTCCAAGCCGATTCCCACCGGCCTTCCTAAAATTTATTTTTAGGCAAGCCTATAGTTAAAAACTCTTAACTCATTCATAACTTATTTTGTTCCGGGTTGCCCATCGAAAATTTTCACGCGCCGCCACTACACTTACACGGTAGCATTACTCGGCTTACATAAAACATCAAGTATGATTTGCGAAACATTGTATAAGTACTTAAGCCCCTGCTAGACGGTCGCCAACACGCCACTTCGACCGAGCGACCTTGGTCGGCACCGACCGCTGTAGTATGAAATTTAGCTCCAAACAACTGTCTACACGGTTGGTGCGGAACAAGGTCGCCCGGTCGGAGGGGCGTGTTGGTGACCGTCTATCAGGGGCTTAAGAAATTTAGCTCCAAACAACTGTCTACACGGTCGGTGCGGACCAAGGTCGCCCGGTCGGAGGGGCATGTTGGCGACCATCTATCAGGGGCTTAAGAAATTTAGCTCCAAACAACTGTCTACACGGTCGGTGCGGACCAAGGTCGTCCGGTCGGAGGGGCGTGTTGGCGACCATCTATCAGGGGCTTAAGAAATTTAGCTCCAAACAACTGTCTACACGGTCGGTGCGGACCAAGGTCGCCCGGTCGGAGGGGCGTGTTGGCGACCGTCTATCAGGGGCTTAAGAAATTTAGCTCCAAACAACTGTCTACACGGTCGGTGCGGTACAAGGTCACCCGGTCGGAGGGGCGTGTTGGCGACCGTCTAGCAGGGGCTTTACACCAATTTGTTCGACAAAATGGTAAAATGCCCTATCGCAAACCTAACGTGCATAGGTAGTAGGTAGGTAGGTACTTATCCAAAGAATTAGTGAGCCATTAGCTACCTGTGACGTAAGTAGGGACCAAAAAAATATAATGAGTTATAAATATTTTTTCACACCTCTCATTCAGAAAAGTAAGTTTTGGTCCCCGACGAGAGGGAGCAAAATGCTACTTTTCTGTTCAAGCTACTTTTTTAATTTATTCATTGGCTTGTAGCATTTACGCAATGTGCCAATAGAATCTTGATAAAATAATCGATTGTAATGTCATCGTAATCGACAAACGTATATATATATCATCATCATCATATCAGCCGAAAGACGTCCACTGCTGGACATAGGCCTACCCCAAAGAGTGCCAAAATGACCGGTCCTGCGCCACCCGCATCCAGCGGACTCCCTACCCACGCCGCGCCTTCCGGTACGTGGTCGCCACTCGAGAACCTTTCCGCCCAACGGCCATCGATTCTACGTGCAATGTACGTATATATATAAAGGATATTTTTTTTGTTTGGTTCTTTTTTTTTTGTATTTTTTTTCTTGTTTTTGTTTTTATTTGTTTTTTTGTTTTCGTTTTTGTTGTTTTTTTTGTTTTTCTTTTAGTTTTTTTATTTTGTTCGTTTTTTTTGGTTTTTTGTTTTTGTTTTTTCTTGTTGCTTTATTTTGTTTAAATTTTTTGCCGTTTTTTTTTGTTGTTTTTTTTGTATTTTTGTTTTTTTTTTCGTTTTTTGTATTTTAGTTTCGTTTGTTTTTTGTTTCGTTTTTTTTTGTTATTTTTTGTTTTTATTGTTTTGTTTTGGTTTTTTTGCTGTTTTTTTTTACTTTTTTGTATTTTTGTTTTTCTGTTTTTTTGTATGCGTTGTATTTTTTTCTTTTTTTTGTATTTTTTTCTTTTTTTTTCTTTTTTTGTTTCGTTTTTTGTTCTTTATTTGTTTTTTTGTTGTTTTTAGTTTTTTTGTCTTTTTTTTGGTTTTGTTTCTTTTGGTTTGTTTATTTTTAGTTTTTTTGTTTTTGTTATTTTTTCTTTTATTTTGTTCTTTTTTTTGTTATTTTTTGTTGTTTTTTTTTGTATTTTTTGCAAATGTTTCCTCATAGTCGTTGTGAAAAGTTACGTGTTACTCAGGAGCAAAATTATTTTCGTCTTGGGCGTTAACACTTGAATCCCTCACTACGCTCAGGATTCAATACACCGCCCTCGCCGTAAATATACTGTTTAGCTTACTTGTGTACAAATAACTATAATATAGTCACTTACTATTTCTAATCAAAATCATATACCTACATAACGCACATTACATGTAGGTAATGTATGGAAAAATATTCAAATATCGAATACCGATGGTTGCGAACAGTCTCAACTAGGTTATACTTAGATACATACATTACATACAACATACAAAAGGGGCATTTCGTTTGTTTTTATCTATAGGCACCTACCTAAACCTTTGAAGTCACTTTGTAAAAAAGTATAAGTTAGTTACCTGCCTACCTTTATTTTGGTTCAACAACCTTCAACTAGGCATTTTGATGTGTGCTAATTTCTATCAATATCATAAAATTGGTAGATGTAGTTCCTTTTTTTTCTGCCCATTTTGAGTAGGTGTTTACGCTGTACACTGTACAATAGTTATTTGTGTCACAAGGGAGCGAAATAGTATATTTACTGCGAGGGCGGTGTATTGAATCCTGAGCGTGTTGAGGGATTCAAGTGTTAACACCCAAGACGAAAATAATTTTGCTCCTGAGTGACACATGTAACTTTTCACACCGACTATAAGGAACTACTTTGCAAAAAAAACAAAAACAAAACAAAAACAGCAAATAAATAACAAACAAAACAAAAACAAAAGAAAAGCAAAACAAAAAAGAACAAAAAAACAACAAACACGAAAAAAATAACGAAACAAGGAACGAAAAAAAAAACAAAAAAACGAACAAAAAAAATTAACCAAAAAAATAGAACAAAAATACAAAAATAAAACAATAAAAACACCAAAAAACAAAAAAAACCAACATTAAATACAAAAAAAAACTAACAAAAAACAAACTAAACTAAATAACGAACAAAACAAAAAAAAAACAAAAAATCATCAAAAAACAAAAAAAACTAAATAAAAACAAAAAGAAAACAAAAACAAAGCAAAAACAGAACAAAGCAACAAAAACGAAAAAATACAAAAAAAAAACACAAAAAATCCAACGAAACAAAAAAACTTAAAATGAACCATAACAAACTAAAAAAACAAAAAAAAACTAAAAAAAAAAAAAAAAAACATCCTAAAAAAAGCGAACAAAAACAACAAACGAAACAAAAAAACAACAAAAATCCAAAAAAAAAACAAAAAAATCGAACAAAAAAACAAACTAAAAAACGAACAAACAAACGAAATAAAAAAACAAACAAAAAAAAACTAAAAATGAACCATAACTAAAAAAACAAAAAAAAAACCAACAAAAATAAAAAAAAACAACAAAAAACACCAAAAAAACAAAAAAAAAACAAAAACCCTAAAAACAGCGAACAAACGAAACAAAAAAAACAACAAAAATACAAAAAATAACAAAAAAACAAGAAAAACGAAACAAAAAAACAAACGAAACAAACAAAACTAAAAAAAAAGAACAAAACAAAACAAAACAAACAAAAAGAACAAAAAAAAACAAACAAAAAATTACTTATTAAGTCGATTATTTTATTAAGATTCTTTTGGCACATCGCGTACGAGTAAATGCTACAAGCCAATGAATAAATTAAAAAAAGTAGCTTGAACAGAAAAGTAGCATTTTGCTTCGGGGACCAAAACTTACTTTTCTGAATGAGAGGTGTGAAAATTTTATTTCAATATTTTTATCGTCGAAAGTAGGAGCGGCGAGCAGAAAACTAGGGCGTCAGCATCGGCGGAACACGAACGAATTCATCGAATAAACAGAGTGGGTAGCTACACTGTAGCTAGGTACCTACGCAGCGCCCCGCAACGAAGCGGCGGCGGCGGTCATTGATCCCGTTTCGCAACACGGAGTGAACGGTTAGAGAGCGCTCCGAAATAAGGCTCCCAAATCAAATAGTTCGAACGGAACCTAATCAATTAACCGGTTCTGTAACCGGTAAATTTGTAACCGGTTACAATCCCTGGGTACAGTAGACGGCAAACTTCGTGCGCAAATGAGGGGAAGTGGGGGGGCAGCTCGCACGTACAATTCGCCTTTGCGCAGGCAAGGTCATTTGCGCACGAAGTTTGCCGTCTACTGTACAGCAAATCGGGCTGAATGGAAGAACATTGAATGGGCATATGCCCCACAGTGGGCACACGCTGAAGAAGAAGAATGGAAACATGGCTCTATACAAAATCATTCGTGATTTGTGTTAGTTTCTAACACGGTCAGTTCAAGTTACCTAATTAGGAGCGTCGCATATAACATTGAGGGATTTGTAAATTCCTTGCAAACTTGCTTGCTTGCAGCAGCGATACATAATACATAAAATTAAATTATCAAATATACCTATATTTTTATGTTTTTACCATAAGAAATACGAATATAACACTATTTTATTATAAAACATACGATTTATTTTTAATTTGAAAATTAAAATCGTACCTAGTTTTATTATCTGTATGTTACGTGACCGAAAACGCCGACCGCCATTTTGTCTTCTGTGAGTGACGTCAGCATAGCAAATCCAAAAACATGTTTTCGTTACGTTTCTATGTTTCTGCACACAGTATTTTCTTAGAAGTCTGTGGTTTGGTGTTGCAGTTATGACGTCACGATAATGGCGGCTGCCTTCTTGGCGCGAATATATAACGTTCAAATTTCAACCATTATTTATTTGCATTAAGCGATATTATTTTGAGGAAATAAAAATACCAGTTGACTATCGAATCTATGTATATACGAACATTTTAAAATATATTTAAAAAAATGTACAATAGCCTAGTACCTATGTATATAATTGACTCATGATTAGAATGGGAATAATATCGTGGCTGTAAATAGTATTTGAAACTCTGTTCCATCCTGTCCTATACTATTATAAATGTGAAAGTTTGGATGTTTGGATGTCTGGATGTTTGTTAATCAATCACGCTTAAACGGTTGACCCAATTTGGATAAAATTTTGCACGAAGATAGTTTATAGCCTGGATTAAAATATAGGATAGTTTTTATCCCGGGTTTACGCAGACGAAGTCGCGGGTGGAAACTGGTATTAAAATAATTGGAGTCTTTGCCAACACTTGACATACGTATTTCATGTGTTCCGTTTAAATGTTTGCTTATAAATTGGTCAGCGAGGATGTGTACAGTTGGTGTTAGGCGGTTGACAGTACACAAGTGGAGTGCACATAAGCCGTGACGTCACCGCCCGGACGCAGCTGCGCCTGGGAAAGTGCCGCCCTCGCGGCCACTGACGCCCGTGTCGGTTATGAACTTGGCATACTTTTTACTCTATTGGCGGGACTTTTAGTAAACACTACCAGTTGATAACCTGGATTTCGGTTAGTAACGGTACAATGAAACTTGATATTAAATTTCAATTTACAACAAGAATACTAGGTACTATACTTAGATAAGTGAAATAGTTTCACAGCAATAGCTGTGGCAATAATTAAGTATTACAATTAAAAATACACTTAAAACAAAATTTAAAATAATTTTAACTTCTTCTTCTTATTTAAGAGCTAGGCTCTTGTCGGTGGAGTAATTTCCAACTTGTTCTACATTCTGCCTTTCTTTTTATTTCTCTGTACGATGAAGCGTTTATTTTCTCTTTTATTTGCTCCATGTAAGATATCCTCGGCCTTCCCCTTTTTCTTTTCCCTTCTATTTTTCCCTCTATTATTGTTTTCATCCAGTCGTCGTGGCGATAGAATAAAAATCATTTTTCCTCTCCTGTTTTCAATCATTTCTATCAGATTTCTTTTTTCATTGACTAAATCCAGAACCTCCTCATTAGTTTTCTTTTCCGTCCAACTGACCCTTTCTAACCTCCACCAACACCACATTTCAAACGCCGCCAGTCTCTCTCTGTCCCGTTGCGTCATGATCCACGTTTCGCAGCCGTAGAGTGCTATGCTCCAGATGTTCACTTTAACCAGTTTCTTCCTAGTGCGACTTGCTATTCTGGCAGTGAGTAAATGCCTTTTCGAATTAAAAGCTTTCTTCGCCATGGCTATCCTGGAAATAATATCAGGTGTACATCTAGAATCATCCGTAACAACGCTGCCTAGATATCGGAATGACTTGACTTGCTCAATTAATTTATTATTCAAGAAAATTTAACTAACAACTGTTTTTGTTTTTAACTAGAGTTTTTGTTTTGTTTACGTTAATTTTGAGACCAGATTCTGAAAAAATAGCATCCATATCATTCAGCATTGCTTGGAGTTCTTTTCCATTTTCAGCAACTGCCGCTATATCGTCTGCAAACCTTATAAACTTAACTTTTTCTCCATTTATTTTGACCCCTCCTGTATTTGACCCCGTTATCTTCCTAATCACATTTTCGATAAATAAATTAAAAATCAGCGGCGAAAGTGGGCATCCTTGACGAACACCTTGACGAATCTTTGCGCTTCCTTTCTGTTCTCCGACTACTATTATTGTTTCCTGTTCTTTGTATAGTTCATGTATTATTCTTCTGTCTCGGTAGTCCAGGCCTGCCTCCTTAAGATTTTCCATCATTCTGTTCCAGTCAACCTTATCAAAGGCCTTTTCCAAATCTATAAATGCTATGTGCGTGTCCATATCTAATTCTTACCGGCGGTCAATTAATATTCGTAGCGCAAGTATGGCTTCTCTAGTGCCCTTTCTTTCTCTAAACCCATACTGGTCCGGTCCTAAATAAGCTTCTACTTTAGGTCTGATTCTATTTTGTATTATCTTTAATAATATCTTGCTAGCCTGTGATACTAGGCTTAAAGTTCTATGTTCTTCACATTTCAGTGTATTTGCTTTTTTCGGCAGCGTAACTGTTCTTGTAATTTTAAAGTCTTTTGGGATTTTGCCAGATGTATACATTTTTTGTATCAGATTAAAAATTTCGTCCTGTATGGGATCACAATTAGCATACCTTACCATTTCAATGTGTATATTATCCATACCAGCGGCTTTACCATTCTGTATACTGCTCAAGGCTTTCTCGTACTCCTTTCTTAACAATATAGGATCTATGCTGTCTGCTGAAATTTCTCCTTCATTTTCCATGATGTCTTCTGAGAAACCAGCCCCATCGTATAATTTCTCAATATACTTTACCCATCTTTCAGTCACATCTTTGCTATCTATCAGTATCTTATCTTCCTCGCTCAAAATAGCGGTACTTCTTCTTTTATGTTTCTTATCTAGGTTTCTAATAGTCGTGTACGCTTGGTCAATTTTTCCTTTGTTTAAAAGATCCTCGATTTTGTTGCACATATATTCAATACTGTTTTCCTTAGCCTCCCTGCATTTTATTGTTATTTTGTTAGTAATTTTTTTATACTCGGAATTCTTATCTACTTTATTTCTTAGCTCTCTTCTTTTTAAAATAAGGTCCTTTATTTCATCTGTTAGCCATTCTTTCCGGGCAACCAATTTTTCTTTTTGTAAATGTTCTTCTGCACTTTTTACTAATATATCTTTGGTGCTATTCCATCTGCCTTCTATACTAATATATTCTTTATTTTCTCTTTCTTTATTTATTTATTTATTTTGGTTCACCAACAATTGTTTACACTGAAGTTTACAGTAATCCAATTATCATAACTACTTGCTAAGTGTAACAATCACTTAAAGGTAAACACCGCATGCATTATATAAAAAAAACCTTAACATTAACTTATCAAAATTATACATATTTTTTGCTTAACTTATTATTGCGACGTAACTAAATAATTTAAAACTTTTTTAACAACTTTCTGCGCGAGAAAATGGATGTCACCAACTTTATTATTATTGCAAAGCCAAGCAGTTACCAGACCTTAGTTTAAATTTCACGACCGACTCAAAGTCAAACACTCAATTTATATATTTATAATATAATTTTAACACTCAACGAAATTCATATTAGCAAAAACTCATATTTAGGAGGCTGCTTCAAGTTTGTTTACAAGTAAATAGTTTTTACTTTTCAGAATAGTTTATTTCACCAAGCCAGTATTTCATGCATAAGAAGGTGACGTTCATGGATCTGTATTTCAATGTCAGATTAAATTAACTGAAAAAAAGCAAGTATTTTGACTAAATACGAGGCTTTTATGATGATAGCATTGATTATAGTTGCTGGTGTTGGCTTCATTATACGGCGATTTGTGATTAAGAGAATTCCATTTTCCTGGCGATATTTATTAAGCTATAAGGGCAAGCTTGGTATAATTTTCGTATAAATCAAGGATGCCGAATTCATTCCTGACATTTAATTTTAACTTTTTTCTAACTTTTGAATTTAAAAAAAAACAATAAACATATTTGGATAGCCCTGTAGTTAAACATTGTAAAAATTACCCATATGTTTATTTAGTCTGAGTATTGTCCGTGCAAAAAAATAATTTCTTTCCACGGAACTAAAATCACAATAAATGCATTTAGCTATTATGGCAAGTTTGGTATCATTTTCGTATAAACCAAGAATGTCTTTATTCCTGATATTTAATTTGCATTGTATTTATAAGACTAAAACATAATACAAATTTGGAAAGCCCTATAGTTGCACGATGTAAAAAGTACCAATATAATTTACAAAAAATTTTAAAAAGAATTACTTGCAACCGAACCAAGATCACAATAAAAGCAAAGCCTTGTGTTTGACCACAATCTCAGGTGACGGGAAGCTACGATGTGGTCTAAATGGAAGCATGCTTGCTCACAAAATACTAAAATGAACTTTCCTTTTTACAAGCTTTATATTAACTTGACCTGTTCGTATTATGTAAGTATATGTATGTAAGTTGTCCGTCAAAATTTGCGTTGCGCGTCGAAATTTTGGGTTTTAGTATATCTCATATATCATAAGTCTGGATGACAACTCAATATTAGGGTACCATCGAGCTGATCTGATGATGGAGACAGAAGGTGGCCATGGGAATTCAGTATTTGACCGACGTAACCCGAGTTTGGGTTAGTTAGAAATGTTAGAATCGTCTCAATGAGTTTGATGATGGTATACAGAAAAATACAGTCAACAATAAAAGCTTGTACCAAAAAAAATTTTTTAAAGAAACTTATTTTCTTTTATCTTAAGTTTTTAATATGAAATGGTGTAAATATTATCCCATAAATGAATTTGTCATCTTTCGTTTATTCGAAACCGACACCAAGTTTAATGCAATGGCCTAAACACAAGCTGTTATAAAATTAACACATTATTGATAATGGACCCCCCCCCCCTCCCTCCCTCCCCATCGTCCTGCATCAAAAATCAAGATAGCTCCCCTTCTTAAAACGGTTTGGGGGTTCAGGAGATTCGCTCTGCCAAAGGACACCTTTTAATCTTGAAACGCCGTATATTGCACTTTTATGTCGTGAACAGATGCCACTATTATGGCATTTCGCTGTTGTGGCGTTGAGCCGGATTTTGATATTCTGTTCCGTGTGAAGCCTTCAGTCTGCGCTGTGGTTGCGGATCGCGTTAAGCCACCGTGAGCCCCTCTATACTGACAAGAGGCTTGCGGGCTCCAGGCCGCTTTGTCAAGAGTGCTGAGGAGATAGAAACACTTGCGATATCCCTGACACGCCCGCTGGCGGTCAAGTAAGATACCGGATGTCTAGATCTTTTCGAGATCGAGCATTTCAATAGCCGTTCAGAATTTCTTAAACGTTAGTAAAAATTCAAGTGATCATTCATAAGCTGGTAAATTAAATATAGAAACTGAATATTCCGTGCAAATAAAGTGAACGTGTAAAATCATATACGAGGACTAACAAAAACGAGGAGGAATAGAGAAAGTTAAAATTCAGCATTAAGGTATCTATGTTTTTAGGGTTCCGTAGCCAAATGGCAAATAACGGAATCCTTAGGTATAGATTCGTCATGTCTGTCTGTCTGTCCGTCCGTATGTCACAGCCACTGTTTTCCGTAACTATAAAGCTATACTGTTGAAACTTGGTAAGTAGATGTATTCTGTGAACCGCATTATGATTTTTACACAAAAATTGAAAAAAAACATTAAGTTTTAGGGGTAATACACATAACTGAAACTCAAAAATTTTTTTTTCATCAAACCCATACGTGTGGGGTATCTATGGATAGGTCTTCAAAAATGATATTAAGGTTTCTAATATCATTTTTTTCTAAACTGAATAGTTTACGCGAGAGACACTTCCAAAGTGGTAAAATGTGTCCCCCCCCCCCCCCCCTGTAACTTCTAAAATAAGAGAATGATACAAATAAAAAAAATATGTGATGTACATTACCATGCAAACTTCCACCGAAAATTGGTTTGAACTAGATCTAGTAAGTAGTTTTTTTTTAATACGTCATAAATCGTAAATCGCAATTTATTTTACGGAACCCTTCATGTACGAGTCCGACTCGCACTTGGCCGTTTGTTTTATGATTAGTCACGGTGATTTTTTTGAACAAGCGAAAATTAGTGAAACCAATTTGAAAAAGCAACGTCACACCGTTATAACTTATAATTCAATGCTATTAGGAGATTGATAAACTCAAAATTTACGAGTAAATTTAACGATGTTCCCATTTTGGAATACACCGATGGCTGTAAAGGGGAGTCGTGTGAGCAGATAGATGTTAAGTGAGCGTGTGTAAGTAATGGTTCATTGTTTTTGC
This sequence comes from Epinotia brunnichana, assembly GCA_963854355.1. NCBI lineage: Eukaryota > Metazoa > Arthropoda > Insecta > Lepidoptera > Tortricidae > Epinotia > Epinotia brunnichana. The sequence continues at coordinate 13,425,346 of OY977939.1, read as the reverse complement.
GGTAAATGGCCGGAGATTACCTCAAATTGACGTCTCTGTGTTAGTAAAGTGAAAGGAAGTATTCAGTTGTAGATAATGGATTGAGTTGTTTTGTTCTGTAACAATGCTTCAATTTCTAATACCATGTTGTCCGATAAAGATGTTACATCGGACTAAACTATCTGTTCTGATTTATCCAACTAGAAATTTAACATAATGTGTGCTCTTGCGCTTCATTTCCATTGCGCGCATCGTTGTCCTAACTATTGAGTTAACTGATGATCGTGCTCATCCGTGAATACCTACTTTTTGTGCGTTAGCGAGGGGTCGAGTCAAGGTCAGCCTCGGTAAACGACAGGGGGCACTAATGAATATATTTACCTAGCTAAACAGTGACAACAGGAAGGTGACGATGACGGCGCAATGTCGTGACGCTAATGTGAGGAACCATTTTAAACTGCTGGTATTTGAAATACGATTCCATCCAATCACCTTCCGACGCCTTTACCTGGCAGCTCCCCTCGAAGGATTTCTCAATCGAAAATCGCATCTTAGTTGCATTAGTATACCTGTAGGAGTGTATGGACGGTTCGGCGGATCGGTCGACACGGCAGGCAGCCCGCTCGCCGGGGGCTGGAGCGATCGCCGAACTAGTCTAGCGCGGGTGTCGCGTCTAGACGGCGCGGCGGCGGCGTGGTGGATCCCTATCGGCTGCTGTAAAATTATGTGACGTGGGCGGCGATGTAAACTTGGGATATCCGCCTAAACTCCAATCTTACTCGCTTATTTCCTATAATTTATTATAAAACCTGTTCAACTCGTCGACATGCACGAACTAGCATCAAGCAAAGTCGGAAATCGTGTATATACCCACATAATAACCTTTTGATCTGTCGAGCAACAAGGTATTGTAGCCGTTTCAAATAGTTATTATGGTAGCAAATAACAAAAACTTAGAGTTATGCAATATATCTTTCCCGTTCTTATTTCCTTTATAGTTGGATGAAATAGAATTTCAATAAGATTACGACAAGTTGTTCCGACTTACCTAACGAGGCAAAAATATAAACGTGACGTGCACTTTATGTGACACGCATGTGACACGAGTAGAAAGAGTCCTCTCATGTGCGTCTTCATGGTAGGTACCTAGATACCTTTTTTAGCTAGTTAATAATATTGGATTTGACATTCTACATATATATACCTACATGCTAAGATATGTTATGATTTTTGCCTGGACAGTGAAAAATTTACTTTCTATTTGATTTTATCTATCCAAATATCATAAACCCTCCATGATGCGTTCAAGAACCGCACATTATGGCCACCATAAAAATAGACTGTTTTGTCAGAACAAATTTCTTATCTGTGAAAATGTTATTATTGCTAAATAATAACATCGATTTCGATAATATTATTTCATTCAAATTTCGAACATCTCTAAAATCAAAGAAATTTGATTTGACCTCTATTCTAATATCAGTCGAGATGACGTTTAGTTCGAAATGAATTGTCAATTTGCATACAAATTTGACAAATGTCGCACGTAAGTAAGATATCGAACGATATGACAGTTGGATCCGACTCTAGTTTGTCTCTGAATTAGGAAAAAACTATGACAGCTGCCAGAAAACAACGCCGCGATGCCGGTCATAATATGCGGCTCCTGAATGCATCGTGGAGGCTTATGATATGTGGATAGATAAAGTAGTGTATGTAACTGTACATAATTAGGCATTAAGACACTCTCGTGTGATGTTATTATGAAACTCGCCTTCGGCTCGTTTCATAAACGCACACTCGTGATTAATGCCCTTCATTATGTACAGTCACATAAACTACTATTAAATTCCCACCTGCAGCACTTTTTAAACAAACAATTGCCTGAAAGAAGGTCTGAAAACATAAGTTGATAAAGCATGTTACATGCCACAACTTATCACTTTTTCTTTTCATCACAATAGAGGTCGCTCCAGATAACCTCCAAGAACCAACTTGCAGAGAGCAACAAAGGAATCTAGATCAAGCGGACAATGCGTTCTTTACGAAACAGTATAGCAATTAGATGGGTTTAGCATCAACGGTGAGAGTGTACTAAGTGGCGAAACTGCAGTCTACAACTACACAGTCTGCTACCGGCCTGCGCGCGCGTCTTACTCGTATTGCCAGTTGCCGGGGTCATCGCGCGCCGCAACCTTTCACCGAGGCTTCACAACCCGACAAACGACGTGCGAGTGACCCGACCCGTCGTAACCTCTCCGACGGTCATTAAATCAATTATCGCACCAAGTTTTTTCAATCATACATGCCTTAATAGGTTCTCACTCGGGGCCGACAGTAGAATACTCGTAAAGCCACAAATTATAAGTTTACGGTATTTTTCTTTACCATACCGCCAGATTTGCACCCCTCGTATTGAATAGTTATCGGTTTTGTATTTGGCAGGCGTATGTGTTCGTATCGCCGCGCACCTAATGTATCAATATCAAAGCTTCAGAACAACTGAGCGCGATCAAATCAAAACCGTTTCAAAATCAAAATGTTTGGTGGAAATGACCTCCCAGTTCTGGAACTTCAGGACAACTTAAAGTTTTTCATTGTAAATCGAGATAACAATGTTAGTTTTGATTATTATACATACACCTACACAAGCACAACATAACTATAACTTAACCTTAAAAAACCCCCGACATTTTCATTTCAAAGTTCAATATCTCAAAAACGGCTGAACCGATTTTGTTGAAACGTAGCTAAGAACCATCTCGATCACGTCGGCTTTCGGATAAAAAAACCGCATTCAAATACGGTGCCACAGACAGACACACACAGACAGACACACAGGCACGTCAAACTTATAACACCCCTCTTTTTCCGTCGGGGGTTTAAAATAAACCCTTCACAAGAGTGAGAGTATTTAATACTTTTGGCAATTAAATACACAAAAATCACAAAGAACACTTATAATCGCTTTATCTACAAATATTAAATGAATTTACATAAAATTAACGATATTTCAATAAGAGTAACGTTTAAACATTCCAACTGTTCCAACAATCTGCACCTTTAGCGTGGGATTGAAGTGAGTCGCGTCTACTATCGACGCTACCGCCTATCGTCAAGATTTAGTATGAAAACTCTATACACCGCCCCTGGTGGTCACTCATAGAACTAAAAATCCAAACTGTAACGTGAGGCACTTATACATTACTTAATTCGCGATCGACTTCACGTTCGTTCACGATTTTCCAATATTCAACCTTATATCACTAGCATTTATCGTTTTAATTTAAATATTTGTCGGTTATGACATTACAGAATACGCGCATCGCGACGTCGACAGTGTCGACTGTCGATACAATATGGCGGCGCGGGGCCATTTATTTGCATTTTTAAATACAAAATACGCGACAATCCGAATTTTGCGGATATATGTTGTCAATTCAAAACCCTTATTTTTATAAGTTCTTTAATTTGAGATAAAATTCGATCGGATCTACGGTAACTCTTGACGGAATAATACGATATCACGGGCCATTTTGCAAGTGAAATAGTAAACTACAGTCGCGACGGTATTCTTCGATTCGAAATGTCTCACACTACCGATTGGTAGTACGAATCGAACGTTAAATTACGCATCGAAAACTAAACGCAAAGTGCCTAACGTTTTGCAGTTGGTTTCGTAGTCCAACGGCAGTGTGAGTTACAAGTTTGACGGGTCGAATCGAAGAATACCGTAGCGAGATCGAAATCTATTCGAAGCGCGTTTATTCGATCTCGTATTAGTTACGCAACGTTAGGTTACGATTGTATCTCACAATAAGGGTACTGGTCCGTTTAAGGCGTTGTTAAAAACGTAGACGATGCGAAGCGCAGATCCAACAATACAATAATATTAACATTTAAGAGAGAACGGTACTGTAGCCGAGCGGTAAGGCAAATGATTTCGAATCCTTATGTAATGGGTTCGATCCGGTCTAATCCCAACAACGCCTAGTTTTCCCTCTGGGTTGGAAGGTCAGATGGCAGTCGCTTTCGTAAAACGAGTGCCTGCGCGATATCTTGGCATTAGGTGCCAAAGAGGAGAGGATATAACCGGAAAGAACACAAAGGATGATGATTAACTTTTAATAGAGGAATGCCCAGAAAATTCTTGAACAATATAATAATATAATCAAAATCAATACTTTCTAAACTGCCACAGAAATTTGACACCATTACTATTCTCATGGCAGATACCTTTTACAAAAATAATGTTAATTGAAACAGTAACGGCTCATAATTTAATTAATCTAAAAGGATGTCCATGTAAATCACTCGCCTTAAATGGGATCGGAAACAAAGGCTTCCCGTTTTGTGCCGCGTCTAGCCCTTAATTGTGTGGCCGGGCGAACCACGAATAAACAGCAGTCATTCTAATGAGTAAGCAGATTCAACCAGTGGTACCTATCTATAAGTAAATAAATTAAGGAGAACTGACGTGTCCGAAACGGTCGTTTTTAGGTTTATGTACCCAGAGGGTAAAACGGGACCCTATTACTAGACTCCGCTGTCCGTCCGTCTGTCTGTCTTTCCATCTGTCACCAGGCTGTATACCAGGCCGTTTTAATAGAAAAATAAGCCATTAATTAGTCAGTATACAGAACCCAACTACTAGTAGAAATGTAAGTTAGGTTAGGTCAGAACTGCGACACTAACAGAACCGACCTGCTACCAGAAGGGTTAGGTTAGAACTGCTATCCGCACTGAACAGAACTGCTAATACAGACAAGTAGGTTAGGCTTGATTAGAACTGCTGACCATTTTTGAAATATTTGTTGATCAGAAGTTGCTTATCAGTTCATCAATCAGTCAACATAATGTATCTCTAATATCGTTAAATTGGGATGGGAATTAAAAGTTCTGCGTCTTTTGGCATAAGATAATTTTGATTACAATACAGGTAGCCCGAACTAATGTGAGTTTCTACTTAACGGATTTGACGAAATTTTCCAGTAATGTATCGTAATGCACATAAAACAGGACATCCATACTAATTTTATGAATGAGAAAGTGACTATATAATCTGTCTTTTTATCTGTATGTCTGTTACCTTTGCACGCATAAACCACTGAAACGATTGAGATGAAATTTGGCATTGATATAGTTTGACACCCTAGTATTTGAAGAAGCCGGGTCGATTAACGTTTAAAAATTGCCTTGACCTTACAACTCAGAAACAAGAATTGGTTATCTAAACCAGACGTAGGTACCTACTAACTTAACTACAAGTTTGTACAGTACGTACAAGTTAAGAAAATAAATGAGAAAATGTAAAGTTGATATGGTAATTAAATTTTCAAATAAAGTTTGTAATCATTTCCACAGTATACCACTTGCACTTGGATCAAAATTGACCAAGAATGGGAAGATTACTTGCGTATTTAATAACCAACGGTTTATATATTTCAGTAAGTAACAAAATATATATTATTTAATATCAGAAAGGACAAAAAGTACCATTTATTATATACCTGCATAATTGGTATTGAAATTGTTCCAAGTTAGTACAAAATACCGTGGATCATTGTTTTAAATATTTTTCAACACATTTGCTCGTAACGTGCCTCTTATTGTGCCGCTTTTAGGCTCATAATCCTGGGTATTAAACACGCGTGTTTTATAACATTACGTCTCTTGTGTAGTTATGTTTATATCTCGATAAAGACACGTTGGCACTTTGCAGCAAGGTGTATGTATGGACTCGGCGCATTCTTAAATTAACCGGGTTATACAGGTTTGTTTTTAATTCTCGGCAAATGGATTCTTACTCGACTAAACAAATTAAATCCTTCTTGTGAATTAATTGATTATTTCTTCATGGATATATCATAAAAACGTTTGATTTAGTAAAACTATTTACTTTTGATAACATTTTACGTGAATTTATATTGAATACGAAAATATTTATTTTATTTTGTATTGGCTGTTTAGTGATTTCATCTAAGCCTCGCTGCGGGCGCACTGCGTGAACTTCACGAAAAAAAAATAGTTGCGCGCCATTATAAGTAATTTCACATAATATATTTGTAAACATTGATGATGCGTGTTTGGTTATTATTGAAAATGTTGACTCGTGGTGAATAGAAAAGTGATAAATAGAATTGACGCCACTGTACATTCTTGGAGATGTACAAATGTATGTGAGTAAAAACCTGTTGTCATCAATAACTAAAGGAAACAACTTAGGAGCCTGTAACATTTTAATTTTATGAAAAGGATTTTTTCCTCGCAAATGTGTTGAAAAACGTCGAATGACACGCGTGAGCTTTGATAATAAAATAACATCCTCGGCTCTATTATCACGCTCACCTGCGGCTCGCGTGACAATTCCGCCTCTGATGTGATGATCAACATAGCTCACTTGTATCACAATGTACTATTATCTTACAATTGCATTACCAGGTACTTTAAATACATATATTACAAAAATGGAAGAACTATGCAACAGTTCAACAAATACACTTTCTAACCATTATGATAATAAAAGGTTAAGCAGGTACCATTTGAAAAATAGTAATAAGTAGTAATTTTAAGACATTTAACTGAGTGACTATTGTGTAAATAGAAACTTGTCGACGACATTGCTAACACTTCATAATGTTTTAATAGGTTTGCGCTGCCTGGGTTTCGGGTAAGTATCTCGCCAAGAAATAAATTAAATTGATAAATGCTTATACATTGCCGCTATCTAACATACTCATGTGTTTTTTTATTGATGTATATAAACTAGAGGTACTAATTATATTTGTAATATTTTATACCATGGTATTTTTCTGTTACAACTTCGACGACGTCACCAAGAACACGTTAATCAGAAAGACTCGGTTGGGAAACATCAAATTAAAAGTAGTTCAGATGAAGAATCCGACGAAAGCAGAGCAGCTGACGATGTACCCCACAGAGAAAAACCTGAACGACGACCTCTACAGTCTGGTAATACATTCATTAAGGGGACCTGCGTAGTAGGATAAGCTTGGACATATCATTATACGAGTTTGCAAGTGTTCCTGGGTGTTAATTTAATTTACTACAGCAATGCATCGATCGGTCGGGTTGGGCATACAATAGTACCTACATTGTTTAACAAGGGGCGTATGAGGAATATTGCAAACGAGAGTCTGTCAGGAGCCCGACGCCGTAAGGCGGAGGGCTTTTGATGACTCGAGTTTGCAATATTCTTACGCCCGTGTTATACACAATGTTTTTCATCACATTTGCGAGGAAATAAATAACCACAAAAGACAGAAAAATCTATGTTTTATACAAGCGCGTCAATCAAATGTTAACGAAATTGACAACTTCACTTCTAGATCAGTGCGAGTGGAGGGCGGAGCTTCAATATTTCAACCAATCACAGAGCATGGAGCATGTGGTTCTTGCAGCATGCCCTGCAAGAACCACATGCTCGATTTTATTTTCCAACCAATCACAGAGCAGAATCCTTGCCGTCCAGATTTGCTTAACCAATCAGATCACTCATCACACACAAGCTCATTACTCCCCTGGGGCCATTACTTCCCGCGGGAACAATTTAGGCCATTGTCCTTCTGTATACAGGCAAGAAATAACACCATTTATGAGCAAGTGTGATGAAAAATTAATCATCGATGTTTAGTTAAAATAATAAAGGATAATTAATGAAAATGACCATTAATGTTAATATATGTTTACCATTTAGCATAATTTATCATCTGTATAAGGTGTGAGGGAAATAAATTCATGAGTAATTTTAAGCATCGACTATTTTTCGTATGCTTCACAGGTGACTTCTTCACTGCGCCCGAATTGCTACCGTTAGCCAAAATACTAATTTCTAAAGGTTTGTATCTAATCGTTATGAAGTACATACGCATGTGTTTAATTTTATCTATGACCGCTCATCTGTTTTCATTTTTAACGGCCTCCGTAGCCCAGTGGGTAGAGACTCTGCCTACGAAGCTGGAGGTCCCGGGTTCGAATCCCGGTCAGGGCATTTATTTGTGTGTTTATCATGAATCTTTGTTTCTGAGATATGGATGTTATATATGTATATATAAGTATCTATATGTATTTATCTATTATATACTAGCTGACCCTGCGAACTTCGTTCCGCCGTACAAAATGCAAGAGAAAAAAACTGAACTTTTTCCATTTTTTTATAGTTATTCTGCTATTCGGGGCGAAGACAAATCCAACATCATCGAAATCGGTCCAGCCGTTCTCGAGTTATAAGCAAAGGAACTAACACAACTTTCTTTTATTAATATAGATAGATATCGTCGCCTAGTACCCACAACACAAGCCTTATTGAGTTTACCATGGGCCTAGGTTGATTTGTGTAAGATTGTCCCATAATATTTATTTATTTATCTGTCTACAATGACCAAACCATTCTCATTTAAATTAGGTCATGCTCGTCTAATTAAAAAAAGTGTTCCGTACCGTACGCAGCTTTTTTAAATACTTACTCGTAGGCCTACACTGGGCATACCCTAGTATTACAACATGAGCTCCCGTCACCAAGTGTGTAGTCGCGTCTGGATGTCTCTTTACGCTGGTTATATTCAAACGTAATTTTATGCCACTTTAACTTGGCTGCCTTCCGACCTACATCTTCTATTTGGGTCTTGGAGCGCAGTGTGGTGTTCCGGATGTGGTCCATTAGCTTTACATCTAATATGCTGCGCTCCATAGCTCGCTGGCAAACCCCGAGTTTGGACAGGCTGGTCACGTCTACCGCATGCCGAATGAGCTGTGGGCCAAAGGGACCATGGAGTGGAAGGCCCAACACTCAAAACGGAGACGCAGTAGACCTCGTCGGCGATGGCGGGATAACTTGGACTAATTTTCAAAAGACTGGCCAGTTATTGCTCAAGACCGCGATGAATAGAAGGGGAGGGGGGGAGGCCTTTGCTCAGCAGTGGGACATAGCGGGCTCGATATAATAATAATAATAATAAACCCGCGGGGGCAGCTTGTGGCGAGCTGACGGTGAGTGGCGACACCGCGGACCCCTAATCTCCAGAGGGCCCATTTGATCTGGCCCTCGCCTCTGTGCTTGCCTTAACCGGCCGGCCAGAGTGGAGTCGCAAGAGCGGAACCTATGCTCCAGGTTGGAAGTGTAAAATGTAATAACGCCGGCGGCCCTTGAACGGAACACCGGGTTCTGGCGCACCGCAGACTCACCTCTCGACAACCTCACAGCCGCTCAGACGTGTTGCGCCATTGTCGCACTGTGCGTGCGACTGTTTTGTGGGGCCCACTTAGCGAGTTGGCGAGTCACCGCCTGCCTTTATACAATTTTGAGACTGATTGTCACGGCAGGTGTCCGCTAGTCTCCTTCCATAACCCATTATCCAGTCCATCCAACACTCAACTCATAGCCCATGACCTTAATTTCCATCGCAGTCACAGTGCTGCACTGCAATAGTCTTTGCACCGGTAGTATCTCATGTTGTGCGCTCGGAGATGGTATCCGGCATGTGCATCCCTCGCTTTAGATTATTGTTGTCTTTAAGGCCTCTGCGCTGTTGGCTTCGGCCCCACGCATGCCTTCCAAAAGTCCGGGACCCCATGGTCCCGTGATATGGCACAGACATAATAATAAAAAAAATTATGACATACAGTAAAACATGCATAGTTTTCTTACTTTTTACATAATTTGTAATGAAAGACCTTGCTTCTTGACAATTATTCTAGGTAGTATTCCTGTTCCATGTTTATGTAAATGATCTACCATACTCGTATATGGTAAGCCGAAGATCAGGCATTATCATGTTCGCCGATGACACCTCATTACCGTTCAAGATTAATAGGAAAGATACTGAGCTCATTGAACCAAATAATACCCTCTCCATGATATCTGACTGGTTTGCTGCCAATAATTTCGTGTTGAATCCTAAAAAAACTAAATGTATAAAATGCACACTAGCAAACTTAAATGTAAACTTAGCCTCAAATATTAAACTTAATGGTGAAACCATAGAGTTTGTAAAGTCAACTGTTTTCTTAGGTATTACGTTAGACTCTAAACTGCAGTGGGGTTCCCACACAACTGCAATAGGAAGTAGGTTGAGCTCCGCTGCTTTTGCAGTCAGGAGAAGAAGGCAGCTTACCAATGTAGCGACGGCACGGTTAGTTTACTTCGCTTACTTTAATAGTATATGTAATGGGCTTGTGACCTTAAATTTGTTTACGATGCCATTCGAACCAGTTCTTGTAGATGAACAAATGTTTGTATGGAAGCAACTACATTTAAAGGACATTAATACCCAAAAATCGAGTTAAAGACGGACCTCGCTCACAGCAGCCGAAACGCTTCATACTGATTGGCTTTAAAGTATGACGTCACACCGTGCAATTTGTACTAACCGTTGCATGGAAAATGAAGTAAATTGCTGTTTCGGTCGCGAAATACTGCGTTTAGGTCCATAGTTGTCGTACAAATTTGTTTCTATAAAAGCGTAAGGATTCTATTGGTACCTTTAAATTTACTCTTGGACAATCAATAAAAAAAACTTTTTTTTCTAAACTTACAAGGTTCATATCTTTTTATGATTTTAATTATATTTTGTAATTTATACTTTATTACAATCATTTGATGGTTTAATATCCATGTAGCAACACGACGTTATCAATTTTAACACCACGCAACAAGCCTATTACTTATGGTCTATTTTATGGGGATCAGTGGCAGATATTAAGACCGTCTTTATCTTACAAAAAAGGGTTGTTAGAGCTATTTATAACCTGGGGTCGGGTGAGTCATTAAGAGAATTCTTCAAGGAAATAGATATTCTAACTCTGCCGTCGCTATATACGTATTTGAAATAATAATGTATGTTACAAGAATTTATACAACTTCCCAACGAACACTGATAAGCCCAAGGCTACCAGAATCACAGGGATGCTCAAAACAACTGTTTACAGACTAGAAAAAGCCTAAAAGTCGTTCTTGGGAAATTGTATAAAATTCCAAAACACATTACCGAACTTACTGACTCTAAATTCAAATCTGTCGTAAAACAGACACTTATATCAAAAGAATAATCTCCACTTATAATAAATCTCTAATCTCCACTTATAATAAATCTCTAAATTAAAAAAAGAATCAGCCAGTTTGAAACTAAGCTTTGCGCGGTTCGAATGTTCTCAGCATCCCATGAACGGAAAAATATGAAACATTTTATATAGGTACATTATTATTCTAGCTGCAACTTAGGATAGTTTTTATCCGACTGCGACAGTTAATTAATTTTCCGAAATATACGACTTCATTTAATTTTTCATTTATTTTTATTGAAATCAAACGCTGCTCCAACTGTCAGCTATAAGAACCGTCAAATTTTCGTCAAAATGGCGGAATTGCTTTGCCTTTCACTTATTAATAATTTAAATCCCGTCTACGATAGACCTTTACGAGACAAATGCTAAAATATAAACCATAAAAAAATATTCGATTCTGATATGAGAACTTATATGCGCAAATGTCGTTTTATGTCGTAATTTCAATAAATGAAATCAACAAATTTGAACAATATTATAATTAACACGAATTTGTTTTTTCTGAATGACAATGGCACGCGCTCGGCGCATTCAGCCAAAGTACCTGCGGCGCTACCACGAAAACCGATACTCAATGTTCATATATTTGCATCCCTGTCACTCGAGTATGGTTAGTGCGATAGAGATAGAGATACCCGAGTATTTTCGAATTCCGAAGTTCGTGGTTATAGCTCAGGAATCGAAAATATGGTAAATAATCATAATGTATTTTCTCGAAAAAGAATTTAAAATAAATATAGTCAAATGGAGAAAAAAACAAAGCAAGAGGTTATATAGGTAATGATTAAGTTATAAGAGTCCAAAGTTTTAAGAGGGGGTATGTTCTGTCCCTTTTCCGCAAAACGCACCTTCATATGAAACGATTGTTTTTTACTATGACGCTCGAGTATATTGACGTCACAGTCCCTCATCGTTTTCTCACTCTAACAAGCGACATTAAAACGGATGTAGCTTCATAATTTTTTGAGATATTTGAATGGGAGTTTCATTATCTTCTATCTATTTATACATAATAAATGCCTATGTCCTGACTGACTTATTCACTCACTCACTCATCAACGCACAGCCGAAACTACTAATCTTAGAGAGTTGATTTTTGCACAGTATGTTGCTTTTATAACGTGGGCTAGGGATAAAAAGGGATTTTTGAAAATTCTACCCCTAAGGGGGTAAAATAGGGGTGCAAATTTTGTATGGGGGAAACAATATTTTTTTTAAATAGAGACTTAAAACTTTGTAGAAAGATTAGTCATCAGAATACAAATTAAGTACTTTCAGCGTTTTAGAAAATTCTACCCCTAAAAATAGGGGGCTAAAATAGGGGTGCAAAGTTTGTATGTGGGAAACTATTTTTTTTAGCTAGAGTCCTAAAACTTTGTAGAAAGATTATTTAAATACAAAGAAAGTACCTACTTTCAGCGTTTTGGAAAATTTCACCCCTAAGGGGGTAAAATAGGGTGCAAAGTTTGTATGGGAAAAACATATTTTTTTTAATCGAGACTTAAAATTTTGACGAAAAATTACTTATTAGAACATGAAAAATACTACATTCGGCGTTTTACAAAAATCATTCCCTAAGGGGGTTAAAAAAGGGTGCAAGGTTTGTATGGGGAACACTTTTTCTGAGCTAGACACTTAAAACTTTGTAGAAAGATTACTTATAAAAATACAAAAAAAAACTTTCAGCGTTTTGAAAAAATCTATCCCTAAGGGGGATAAAAAGGGGTGCAAAGTTTTTATCAGGGAAAGTTTATGTTTTTGAGTTAGTGACTTGAAACTTTGTAGAAACATTACTTATTAAAATACAAAAAAAGAACACAAATCGTTTTAGAAAATTCCACCCCTAATGGAGTTAAAAAGGAGAGCAAGCTTTGCATGGGCAACATTTTTTTTTGAGTTAGACTTAAAACTTTGCAAAAAGATTACTTATTAGAATACTTAAAAAGAACTTTCAGCGTTTTAGAAAACTCCATCCCTAAGGGGATCCTTAAGATCCTTAAGAAGGGTAGCCAGTGTTGTGTGGGAAAAACTTTTTTTTTTACTAGACTTAAAACTATTCAAAATGTTACTTATTAAAATTAATAATAAAGTACTTTCAGAGTTTTAGAAAATTCCACCCCTAAGGGGGTTAAGAAAGCTTTGTATGGGCAACACTTTTTTTGAGCTAGAGACTTAAAAGTTTACGAAAAAAGTTCTTTCAGCGATTAGAAAAATTCAACCTCTAAGGGGGTTTAAAAGGGGGTTCAAATTTTAAATGGCGAGCAATAAAATTTTAAAGTGTGAGTAAGAGATTTTTAACTTCGGTCTTATTCTGTACGTTAAAAGACTACAAAACTGATTTCAGAGTTTTTCCAAATTCATCCCCTAAGAGTGTTAAAATTGGTTCAAAGTTTGAGTATTTCAAGGCATTTTTAAAGTATGAGATTTTTAACTTTGGGTTTAGACTGTTTGTTCACAAACTAGAAAATGAACATCAACTTTTTTTTTAATTATCCCCTAAAAGAGGGTTAAAATTTTGTATTGAGAGAAATCATTTTCTAAGACGATAAAAAGTTCTACGCGGACGAAGTCGCGGGCAACAGCTAGTATAAAATAAACGATTACATCATGGATACTTGGCAGTGATAAAGTTCTGCACTAGAAATCCATCGCAAAATAAGTAAATGAACCTTTCTACTGTAGCAATGTATTTGTATAATACTCTGGTACTGAAATTATATATTGTCTAGTGTCTTGAAAAAAACCATACCTCACCGAGTTTTTACGCCGGTTCTTCTCGAGGCAGAGGTTTTCTTTCCGAACCGGTGGTAGTTTATCGACATTCATAGGTGCATGTAATATGAATAAATTGAAGAATAAATCAATTTTACTTTTTTTTACTAATTTCCGTATAGGTTTTTGATTCCCTTGCGAAAGTAGGGCCGTATAAACGGCCATTTCTTTTGATTGCGTTAACTTAGAAGTTTGAATTTCTCACATCAGCTACAAGGGACGCATACCTGAGTATTTGATTTTAATTTCAACAGGATCCCTCCACGCGATCGTGTGAAAAAGGGTCATGGCAGACGGATAGACAGACAGAAAACAAACCGATCCTATAATAACCCTTCTTATTTTCCTTTTGATAGGTACAGAACCCTAACAATGATTCACACTAAAATGGCCAGATAGTATTTACAATTTTTTTTTTCAGTTGACACTCGGAAACCAGGAGGTAGGTAATAAAATCGTCATGCGATACGATAGTTAATTAATACAATAGTAATTACAAAATGCCCAAGTTTACGATTAAGTGTGATGAGTAATGTATTTTTTTTTTATTTTAGCAGGCACTGGAATAGTCAGCTCAGCGCGTAGTCCCGAAATTCTAGCAGACCAATTATATCATAGCTTCTGTAAGTACTTATATGTGTATTTAAAGGACGTTTTATTTATGTCGGCAGCCGATCGTATAATCCGGCAGATCACGAAATCCTTAGGCATATCGTGAAACTCCGCCAATTCATGAAATCATTGGCTAAAAGTTGACCAGGCATATCATGTATAGTGGCAAAACCGACTCGGATCGCGGATTGGTTAGAAGACGAAAGCAGCTTTGCTCCCGCTTTCGTCTTCGAGGTTATTTTTTTTTTAATAGAGCGGAAAAACTTGTTTTTGTACTCGTCGATTAAAATCTGTGTAGGTATTAAGATTTCATAGAGAATACTACAACGTCACTCTTTTCATAGTTGTAGTCCATGTTACTGTCGAAACAATCGAAATAACTGTTTCGATACGCTCCAGACAATCGAAAAAATTTTGAAAATAGAACTAAAATAAATTCGACCAATCACGTGGCTGCTTTACCGAACTGTAATGAATTGGACCAATAGAATCGCTTTGATTATTGAGTTTACTCGTTGATGTCGTACGCTAGTTGATGTCTTTTAAGATATCAACGAGCGTACGAGCGATAGGCTGCACTTCGTTTCAACAGTATCGAGTTTGTTTAATTAGTCGTACAAAAAGTATTGTTCACAATAGTGTTATAATCAAGCTTTTTAATCTCGTACTCGACTAAAAAGCTCTCTATTATAACACGATTGTGAAAAATAACCCCACTTACGTATAACGGCGAGTGTTAAACGATATGGCGGCGTTTCATGATATGCCTAGGAATTTCATGATCTGCCTAAACGTCACTGGTGGGTGTTACTTAGCCAGATCATGAAACGGCAGCCTTTCATAATATGCCTAGGAATTTCATGATCTGCCTAAACGTCATTAGACAAATCGTTAAACGTTAAGATTTTTTTTATACAACGACGTTGGCAAACAAGCTTACGATCTGCCTGAAGTTAAGCTGGTACCGTCGCCTATGGACACTTGTGACTCCAGAAGAATCACAAGCGCGTTGCCGACCCTTTATTCACTTGAGGATTCGCTGTGTTGGCAGATAGAGACTAGGGACCTTAAAAGTTTTGAACGATATGGCGGATGTCATTTAGCCAAATCATGAAATGGCGGCGTTTCACGATATGCCTAGGAATTTCGTGATCTGCCGGATTTTACGATCGGCCGCCGACATATATACCACCACCACCTACTATCATGTTACTTCAATAACATGCACTTGGCTTACACTTGTTTGCAGTTGTGAGAGACAAGAGTATAACGCTGTTAACCAGTGAGTAAGAACTATTAAATTTGTTCATATTTAGACGACTAATCACAGTAATAACTGACCGTATAATCAAGTAACGATAGGCTTCATCAATTAATCATCCACATAGAGATCTCTTTTTTTACTTATTTATTATTTTACGTATAATCTCAGATCATATATTTCACACACGCAAATATAATTTGTATTTTTATTACAGAATATGATATTTCTGGCCTCGATGCCCTTCAGGCCTTAGCCCTTGACGGAGAAGGTGAGTTTTGCCTACATATTATAATGCATCATGTTGTGGTGTTACGTTTTAAGTTGTCTAAGTATTAATGTATTGTGTTTTGGAAGGAATCCACAATAATCTGAAACTAATCAGTGTCAAAGGCGGTAGATGTTACGTCGATACATTAGACAAATATGGAGGTAAGTAAATAAAATCAAACCTTTTTTATTTTACTCTGATGTTTTCATCTATTGCATGTTCATTTAATGAAAAGCATGTCGTTGTAGTCAGCATAGTTGTGTTATGATTAATTTTTTAATTGTTTATAGGTTATTAAAAGAATAACAAAATAATAATAGGTATAGGTACAGTAAAATTATTGAATTCAAATTTTCGTTACCACATGATTATTTGATCTAATCCAAATAATTTGATGACTAGTAGAAGTAGAATGCCTTGTAATATAGGTACTTGTACCTGAGATTACATTGAGACAAACGTTTTTTTTTTACAAGCTTGACCTGTTAGTTTAATTTATGTAATCATTCTTCATTGGTTTACTGTCTTTTTTTTACAGTTGTGGATAACAATATGTGTTACCCTAGTAAGTAGTAGTATTTAATGTATAGCCGCCATGCCATGTGATTGATAAGAATACAGTTTAATATAGAATATATTTCTTATTTCAGATGGTCCTGGACCTAGAAAGAGCATATACAAGGGTCAGTATGGAATCCTTATAGTTAGGTACATTTTTTTTTCATACATAGTAGGTACAATAGAGTGGGTGATTATTAAAACAATATTCATTTACAGTACTGACAAAACCAAGCATACTTCACAGCGTAAATAGTATTCCAAATAACCGAAAAAAGAGAGAAGCTGCCGAGGTACCACAAAGTCGAAGTAAAGTATTCAAGTTTAATGCTTATTGTGTAGTAAGTGGGAACTACATACATATACATATGTCTTGCTTCGAAACTAATATTATATATTTTTGCAGTCGCTCTAATGAAAAAACTTCGGAAAAACCGACAGTTAGTTGTAAATTCTGGTCGTAAACACAAAAATAATGCAGCCAAATCGAAGAAAGGGAAAATAAATAATGGTATTTTATTTACTATTAAATAATTAAAAGCAGCTTGAAATATTGCTTCTTATTTTTGAATGTACCTCAAGCAATAAAACTAGGTATTTTTTAAATAACCTATTAATATTCATAGTTATTTGTATGGTCAGCCTCACACGGAGCTTAACACCTTGGTACCGTGTCGCATTAAAGGTCATGTTAAACTGCCATATGAAGTTGTCAAACGAGTGAAAACGACAAGGTACTTAGGTGTTCAGCAACTTATGAGGGCGACAGTACAAGATACCATATCTAAATGTAATTATTGATACATAATCATGTTTGAATATAGTGACACTAAGAACAGCAGGTTTAATTATATATTTTGAAGATACTTTTTAATGACATTGGCGGTCCATTTGATTTATTCCTTCATGATAACAATCTTTAAAACTTATCATATTTTGTACTAACTTGTTGTTAACTCTTATAACGCAGAACGTTTACATCATTTGCAGATGAAAATACTCATTATAAGAATGCCCAGGTCAATGTGGCCACTTTACAGCCACCAAAAAAGGTCCCGGCCAGCAAAAATGGTAATTTGTATTATTTATTTATTTATATTTGAACAGCCAACAGCTGCAGAAACACATTGATACATATTATTATTGATTGACACTTAACGTAGATAAAACCAATATAATTCATTTCTGTTTGCGTGGTAAAAAAGAACACCCGCTGAATATCACTTGTAACGGTCAACTCGTCCCTCAGGTTGAACAGGTTAAATATCTTGGTCTCATTATTGACAGCAAATTATGTTGGACCCCGCACATAGATAGTCTATGCGACCGCCTGTCGTCTGCATGCTTCGCACTGAGCAGACTCCAACCCAGCCTTGACCTTACTAACATCAGGAAGGCATATTTCGGCTACTTCCATTCCCTGCTGACATATGGCGTTGACCTATGGGGCGATGCCACGGATAGATTGAGACCATTCAAGCTGCAAAAGCGCGCGATCGGATGCATATCAGGGGTAGCCAAATGGCAAAAAACGGAACCCTTATAGATTCGTCATGTCCGTCCGTCTGTCTGTCTGTCCGTCCGTATGTCACAGCCACTTTTTTCCGAAACTATAAGAGCTATACTGTTGAAACTTGGTAAGTAGATGTATTCTGTGAACCGCATTAAGATTTTCACACAAAAGTCGAAAAAAAACATTAAGTTTTAGGGGTCCCATACTCAGAACTAAAACTCAAAAAAATTTTTTTCATCAAACCCATACACGTGTGGGGTATGAGGGGTATCTATGGATAGGTCTTCAAAAATGATATTGAGGTTTCTGAATAGTTTGCGCGAGAGACACTTCCAAAGTGGTAAAATGTGTGTCCCCCCCTGTAACTTCTAAAATAAGAGAATGATAAAACTAAAAAAAATATATGATGTACATTATAGTTGTTATTTTCTAAGCCGTCCGTTCCGCACTAAAGAACGCCGCACTGCAGAACGGACGGCTTAGAAAATAACAACTATACCATGTAAACTTCCACCGAAAATTGGTTTGAACGAGATCTAATAAGTAGTTTTTTTTTAATACGACATAAATCGTAAACCGCAATTTATTTCACGGAACCCTTCATGTGCGAGTCCGACTCGCACTTGGCCGCTTTTTTTTCATACAAATTAATACGGCACGCAATATATCGGTAAAAAGCTAACAACTGACAGCATCCTCACACCTTGGAACCTAAATGGTCGCGTACCGTACGGTGTTTTCTCCCTCAGACGGTCCGGTTGTGGAATGAGGTGTCCTGTCGAGGTTTTCCGAGGGATTACAGTATGTGGTTCTTCAAAAAGAAGTGTATAAATTCTTAAAGGGTTGGCAACTCACGTGTGAAGTTGCAAGCGTCCATAAGCTACGGTAACCACTTTCGCTTGTAACCGCTTAAGCTTGTTTGCCACCAATGTGGTATAAAAATAAAATTTATAATAATAAGTAATAGTATTTAGTAGATATAAGATTAGGACACAATCTTAAATTGACACGCTGATGTAGAAATTATATAACAACTTACTAATAATATTTATATATATATTATAATAAATAAAAATAAATGCATTAAGTACAGTCAGGGAATGAAAAGGTTCATCACCTTAAGATCTGTTTTTGCTTGCTCAGTATAAGTTATCAGTATCTGCTTTATCGAACGAGTGTCAGAGACATTCCGTCATAATGAATGTCATTTCACTACACCTCTTTGAATTTTGGAAAACGAGTTAAATAAAGAAGATAAAAACGTATACAATGATGACATTGACAGGACCTGTTGCTCACATTTATTGTTTTAATAATTTTAAGCGAAGAGGATTTAATCATTTGATTTATCAAACTTGACACAACGTAATGGCAAGATCGAACTGATAAAAAGGTTTTAGTTTTTTTTTAAATCGTCTAAGTAAATTTGAACTTTGTTGTCAAACAGTTAAACATAATTTTCAATACATCACTCTCGTCTGATACACAGTTTAAAAAGGTAACATGTGCTTGCAACGCGTAAATGATTTGATTTGAAAACTGATCAACCTTTCCATTCCGCCACTGTACATCAAAAACACAATAGAATATACAATTAAAACTAGATCTAAAATTAAAACTGAAACTAACTTAAAAATAACCTACCAAAAACGACTTATAAATTACTTTCTAAATTTGGACCCTTCGGTAGGGTACTTACCTACTAATGGTATACTTACATAATTTATACATGGCCAATTGGTCACACTCATTTTTCAGCCAAACTAAAGGGATGTCGTTGGAAATTTGAATGTACTAATCCAAGAGACCTTGACACTTGCCGACTCAAAACTTTTTGCCCAAGTAAGGGAGAGACGGGATATGAGGGTAAAAATCTCGAACAAGAGAAAGCACTGCAGCGAGTTCGCAGAATGAGTAAGTCAAATGATATTCAAAGGGTTATTTTATACCGAAATTTCTAGTTTTTATTACTTATATGTTTTGTGTTTCGACAGTTGGTATATCGTCCATAGACGAAGAAGTTGAGAAAATCAGTACGTAAAATATTTTTTCCGTTCCAAGGCCACTAAATTATTAAAATACTTACTTATAACTTTTTAAATTGGTCCTAGTTTGAGCGTCTCTAATAGGGGTGTAGACTCAAAATTTATTATTACTTTAAAAGAAAGAAGGCAAAAAATTATGCCTGATGACGAAAATCCCATTCAAATATCTTAAAAAATTGTTTTAATGTCGCTTGCTAGAGAGACGAAACGCTAGGGGATCGTGACATCACGATCCTCTAGCGTTCATATGAAGGTGCGTTTTGCGGAAAAGGGACAGAACATACCCCCTCTTAAAACTTTGTGATTATTTAACTTCTTGCGTTGTTTTTTCTCCAGTTGACTACATTTTTAATACTTTTCCGAAAAAATGCAACATTATTGATTATTTTATTTAGTGTCTACACCCCTATTGTGTGCTGTAAATTAAATTTCAAACTCAAGCCCGTTATGTTAAAATCCAAGCTTAATAAAATTATAACATCAGCGATCTAATTGAACCTTTCTAAACTTTTGACTATAATAATTTTTTAATATTCTACAGTGGAAGCTCGTGCGCTAGTCTTGCGTATGGCTAGATCCAATACAAGTAAGTTATGAAGCTAGTTTATTATCATTACAAGTAAAATTTGGTCATACCCACACGAAATTTAATCTTATTTAATTGAAGTTCGTGACCATTCACTGATGCGTGCAGCATGCTAATGTGAGGTAAATGTTTAAAATATTTCGTTTCTTTAAAATAACTAATTGATAAGTACCCGAAGTGGTGAAATTAGGTGGTGTCGTGAAAATCTTCGACGTATAAAGTAAGAAATTGGGGCAAGATTACATTGTCACTTACCGCACTGGTCATGCAGTGTTAAAACAACACCACATCGTGCTATGCATTTTCAAAATACATGTCATAGATATCTACGACACAACGTCGCATCATGATCATGAGATCGTCGTATTTGGGTAATGTACAGCATAAAAATATAAAAGTGTCCTTATTGTTCCGAAGACTTAAGAACATTTAGAGTTCAATTTTGGTCTTTGCGTAAATTGGTCTTCCGGCGTAGTTTGCGCCTACCATCAAATATAGGTAAGATCTATTGAAACCCATGTGTAGGTATCTCTTTGTGTTGATGTAAAACAAATTTTGCACCCTCCACTGGATTTATAGCATTTGAGGATAATAAATGCGTTTGACTAAGTAATGTTCATTTACATTGTGGTATTTACCGGAAATACAAAAAAATATATTAAAATCTTTTGTTTTAACCAACAGCAACTGTTTTTACGTTTGCTTAATCTTTGTATCAATGTTGTTGTCATCATAACATTTAAGTTAGCTACGACATGGACAAGAATATGTTTTCGTGTCTATCAGACAGAGTAATTGAGTTTACTCACCTCACTATCACTTTTGGAACGAGCATTAGACGTCTACAAGCGGCCTTAGGACATAACACCCGTCATTATCAGATTCAAAAAAATTATGTATGTCTCGTTCGAAAAGTTACGTTATTAAGCCTGTGGGTCATCCCTTGATCACTCACGTACAATTTTGAAATAACGCTCTACATTAGTCAAGCATCTGTTGCATGCTGCTGGTCTATGGATTATATCGAAACAAAACGACGTCAGCACGACGAAGCCACGTTTGATGGTACAGTCACGAGCTTTAATTTAGGACCTATTTCCTTCAAATGTTGTTAGAACATTCACAATGCAATGAGGTCGAAAATTTCAGTTCAATAATAGCGGTGAAGTGTCAAGATAAGACAATTAAATGTCTTATCGAATGGGCCCTTGAATCGATAACCTCTTTGCAAAAAGCTATCATTACGGTTTTCTAATAGGGAACATTACTGCAATGTTCTGCCGCCAGAGGCAGCACTACCACTAATAGTAAACCAGTATAGAAATATAGGGATTCACACACACATGCACAATTCATTGTCAAATGAGTGACAAGGATGCTTGCATAGACAATACCGCAAGTGGGAACGAGATACAATGTCAACGCTGCTAGTGTCGCCACCTACTAAGAGTTTTGCGTAATGTTCCCTATTACGAAAACGTGTCTGTGGGCGAATATTCAGCGTTTTTAAGGCGTTTTTTTTTCGTCATTGTCGTCTCCAGGAAATACTATTAAAAGAGACGAATATCAGAGTCCACTTTTGATGAAGACGTAAGCCAATACGGGTGCTGAGTCTTTTTTGATTTAAGTTTCAGAGGTACGTTTTACCTCTGCTGAAATAATCTTGAGCCAACAATGACTTTAGAACCGAGCGGTTCAAACGCTCGTAGATTGGCCCCAGTGTCAGACAAGAAAATTGAGAAAACTGTCATTTTCACGAAATATAATTTGCAAATAACAAATATGGATTGTATGGCCGAAGAAACGTGGGAGACCCCGACTCACATGGATAAAGACCGTGGATAACGACCTTAAGAGAAATGATATTGACCCAAAGACGACCCAGAACCGCCAGCTCTGGAGGAAAATGATTAGGAGAGCCGACCCCAATTAAAAATGGGAAGAAGGCCGGTAGAAGAAGAAGAAGAAATATGGCCGGAGAGGGCAGGGCCGAAAAGACGAGTAACAAGATTAGTCGGAAAAAATCGGAAATGATTGTTTGACTTGTTGCGCCCGGTTGACGTCACTGAGCGGTTGCCCGTAAAAACGTAAGTTGTGAGTTGTCTATGATAAACTTTATGACAAAACATTAAAATATTAGCTCTAAATGTCTTCAGTTTGCTATACGATATTCCACCTTAGGTGGGTCCCAAATTAAAGCTCGTGCCTGTACCTACTCAATCCCGTCCATGTTTGTACGGTCAAAGAATTTAATTTCCTACCCACTTTGGACTTTGTCAAAGTGACGTAATCAATCAAAACGTAAGAGACTTCTTATGATTTTATTTACAGTGTCACTTTGAAATAGTCCTAAATGGGTAGGAAATTAAATTATTTGACTGTACACACATCTATATTCATACAACTTACCTTAAAGGTAAAAAGTTAGTACAGAAGAACTGTTGAAAAGTAAAAAGCTAAGAAACTGAAGGTTTTAATAATGAATACATATATTATACATTGATCATTTTCAGACAAACCCGGTGTAGAAAATTTATCTCAATACTTTAACAGATTACTTAGGAAACAAGGTTTGTTAACCCATTATCATCAAATTTTATAAACATTTAATAAGGGGTTATGGTTACAAAATAAAACATTGAGTTAATTGACACAAAATACGAATTCGTTTGTAATAGTGTGGACGCCAAAGAAATTACGATTAAATCAAGATGTACCTGATGGTGACTTCAAGGCGGATGTCAAAAATAAGATACACTGAAGATGAAACCGATTAATACGGATGAGACGAGGGTGTTCAATAAGGTTAGTATTTCTTGTAAAATGACAAATGCGAACTGCAGGTCAATCACGTAACGCATTGTACGAATAAATGTCACTTTTTATATGGAAAATTGACAGTTAAATTGTACCGACGCGCGTTCGGAACGTTACGTGATTACCCCTCTGGTATGAATACTGGCAGGTACTTCAATTCAATTAAACACGGCGTCAAAAAAAATGCAATCTCTGCTCTTTCTTGGCAGATTCTCGCAAATATGACTCAGTTTCATTGGGTATATTGGAAAGGTGCCCAAAGTGAAGCAATAGCACATGTCATGGTATTTTGAAAAGAGGACACTGACCCTTTTCTATGTATGAAGGGGAACCCCATCAGCAAATGAATATGGGCATACAGTCAGCATCAAAAGTAGCTAACGCAAATGAAGATGTCAAAAGTCTTTATTAAAAGGGAATAAGAACTTTTGACGTCTTCGATTGCGTAGCTACTTTTGATGCTGACTGTACAGGCAACACATAGGGCATACATAATTATACACATAGGGTGCACATGAACGCCCTCTTAAAGAGATGTTAAGTAAACGTCAATTTGCTATTTATGAATCAGCTTAGTGCCATCCACCACCAGTTCACGGATTATCCATCATTACCAAACACCCAATATTTCACGAACCCACAACTGCCACATTGCTTAATGGAATTTCTACTGGAAACTGGACAGGAAGCAATTATTAAAATTATAATTTTATACTGTGAGGTATTATTACACATTGATTGCTCCGGAATCCATTATTGTAAGTATATTGTCACCGTCATCGTTCGAAAACAACATTGATATGAAGATTTTGCATGCGGGAAAGTTTTGTAATGTTTTAAATTTACAGACTTTTTTTAAATTGTAATGGTATTGATTACATTGTTATCTGGGTCCATGGTTTTATTTCAGTCAGTCAACCGATGACCACAAATCCTATGAAGAGCACGACATTTGCAAGTCTCATTAAATAATATTTTATTATTGAAATAAAGCTAATAGATACGTATACAAAGTTTATTTTATTTATCAGTCATGTGAGTTGAGATAAATAGGTAGAATTACTATACTATCAAGGATATCTAAGTAACTTAAACCAAAGAACACCGACTACTCACATGCTCAACTCGTATCTCCGATCAATTCCTTCGAGTGAAGTTTCCTTCATTTAGGTATACTCATCTCTCTTACAGAAACATAAGTGCCATGTCCTTATCATAGTGTTATACTATACTAGTTTCAAGATCCACTTACTACCTTAGTGT
Organism: Epinotia brunnichana; assembly: GCA_963854355.1. NCBI lineage: Eukaryota > Metazoa > Arthropoda > Insecta > Lepidoptera > Tortricidae > Epinotia > Epinotia brunnichana. Next base: position 13,400,587 of record OY977939.1, on the reverse strand, counting down.
CAACCTAGAACGATGTTCCGAGGTCGTACTGTGACACTGAACTGTGGTGTTCTATGAAATGAAGGCTTCGGAATGTTCATTCGACAGAAGCGTGTCCTCGGGTGTACAGCCATCGCCGATCGGGTTCAGTAAAGGTAAGAGGTCGCACGCGCCGTTTGCACCCTTTCATCGCAGCCTTTTGTGCATGTTTAAGTAGGACACGGACAGAGATGTTCAAGGGCGATGCTGCAACTATTCACAATGATTTCTTATCGGCCCAGGCATTACGTTGACATTGTTATGAGATTTACTCGTACTTGTCAGGAATACCTACTACATTATATAGGTACAGTGTGTTACCCGCACGCGGGCATTTATTGAAACCGATAATATATGTTCCTTATGCATTGTGTGCATGTATTAGCAAATAATAACTATGTAAATTAACTGCACAATAAAATTTCCAAAATCCGAACTTTCAATGTATACATACTTCCAATGTATGTATAACATTGATGACGTCTTCATAAACAAAGTATGAAGAGCTGTCATTTACACTTGGCAATTTACTTTGCTGTACAATGCTGGCAATTTAAATTTTGTTAGAAAATTTATGAAGTCGGAATTTTTGTTAATAATTGAATTAAGGTAATGGTTAAGTTATAAAACTATGTTAATTTACGCTACTTTAAAAAAACATAATTGAATTAAGGTAATGGTTAAGTTATAAAACTATGTTAATTTACGCTACTTTAAAAAAAACAGTCTGTTTTCAAAAATGGCTCAACAAACAAAGACGTTGAAAGGCTATAGCCGTGTTTCTATACAAAATTTGCCTTTCTGTCAAATGTTCTAGTAATATAATTTTTAGATACTCCTTGTAGGCAAATGTCTGTTCCCCAAAGAAGAGCCATGTACACTTGTCAGTTTTCGTAATATGGCGGTTTGTTTTTTTTCACTTTTTAATTTTTTTCTTGAATTCGGTCTTTGCGATTAATTTGATTTTTTGGTAAACTATACTACATAATAAAACCCATCACTACAAAAAATATTGCTTGAAACTTTAGTACAAATATATGTCAAAATAATGGAAACTATAATTTGATTTTTTTTTTGGTGTTCTGGTGTAGCGGCACCTACAGTTTTTATTTCGTAAATTGCCCATCTATAGTTACTACATATATTAAATTCAAATTATTAGCTTTGGTACTTCATGCCAAAAACTAACTACAAATAAAATTATTCCTTTCTGGGGGAGAAGGAATATAAAAAAATATTTATAAAAACTACGATTAAACAGAAAGAGAATAATAACAATTCCTTTCTTGTTTCAATGTTTTTACAGGATTGCTTTAATTACTTGTATGAACGAAATTAAATGTCCCCAAATAGCAAAATAACACATTTATTTCATCACTTATTATTCATTTGGCACAAATAATTTAACGACAAAGTAAAAACATTGAAACAAGGAAGGAATAATTTTATTTGTAGTTAGTTTTTGGCATGAAGTACCAAAGCTAATAATTTGAATTTAATATATGTAGTAGGTCTATAGATGGGCAATTTATGAAATAAAAACTGTAGGTGCCGCTACACCAGAACACCAAAAAAAAATATCAAATTATAGTTTCCATTATTTTGACATATATTTGTACTAAAGTTTCAGGCAATATTTTTTGTAGTGATGGGTTTTATTATGTAGTATAGTTTACCAAAAAATCTAATTAATCGCAAAGACCGAATTCAAGAAAAAAATTAAAAAGTGAAAAAAAACAAACCGCCATAACTATTACGAAAACTGACAAGTGTACATGGCTCTTCTTTGGGGAACAGACCTTTGCCTACAAGGAGTATCTAAAAATGAAATTACTAGAACATTTGACAGAAAGGCAAATTTTGTATAGAAACACGGCTATAGCCTTTCCTTTATTTCCTTTATATAAAGACAGTTTATAAAGAATGAGAGAATGATGGGTACCTGTTCTGACTTTCAAATGAATAGATATTATTCATATTTCGGTAGAGGAGACTGTGGCCCGTGGACGAGGGATTATAAAGGAAATTCCAATTTCGTGAAAAACTGACGGAGACTGTTAGTGTTGAGTAAGTTGCATTTAATTACGGCGGTACAGTAGGTTCACGTCAGAATCTTAACTAGATTTTCGCCAAGTCCATTAACAGCACGTTCCGGGCGAGCGTCGCTCCTGATTTCAGGAAATTACTGTCAATCCCAGTTGAATGCATCTCCGTAGAGGCAGGTGCCATAAAAACTAGTTCGTTACGGGCGCAGTAGCTCCCTAATGGCGAAGCAAGTCAAGTCAAATAGTTCTCACAGGACACAGGATAATAACCTTCATTTTATGATATGTTATTTTTTTATGCTTGACAGATTTTATGTATTTCTTGTTTACATTGAGGCTCGATTTGACTAAATTGGAATAAGGTTTTTTCTGAGATTAAAAATCATCTAAAATGTATGGATTAATCTTGATATACTAGTACTCTACTCATTATTGCTTGATCTAATTGACGAATTGGACACTTAAAGATGGATATGATATGTTTGTTATGTCGCGCCATGTCGCGTTGAAGTCCAAGTTCATTTCTGCAGCTCAACGGACTATGAACGGTTAAATTCACTATATAATAGATCCGTGTCATTATGAATTTCAACTACATTTACGCCAATAAGGAGCGATTTATTTATATGTGTGTCTGCATCAATAGCTTTTTGGCAATACATTTGTTGGCATATCGTAGCAGAAAAACGCATATAAATATGGCAATAGCGCAATATTAGGAACACGACCGATTGAGTGACGTTTCAATTTGACTTTGTTTCGCTCAGCATGACTGGTACAAGGCTCAGAGTTTTGAATCCCAAGCTCTGCGAATGACAGTTACAATACTACCTGTAACCGAACACGGACGAGAGTACATTGCAGGACAAAGCAAAATAATTAAACTTTTGCCGACTGTTTCAAACAAACTTTAAAACAAAGCTCTTCTTAGTGTCCGAATCAAATAAGTAATGCAAGAATATATTGTAATTTATTCCCCTTCTCTTCACTGGCATGTTTTAATGTAAACGTCATGTACGAATAGTGATTCTTATAATAGGAATAGACGCAGATATTATGTTTTTTTTTATTAAATATTTTTGTTAGTTGCTGAAGCCTCGTACAGAATAAAACAAAAAAAAGTTCTTAAAATAAAGTCAAAAATGTGACTAAAGAAGAAGAATTTGTCCATTTAAAGGTACACTGCCGAGCAAGGTATTTTTAAGGCAATTTCTGTTTTCAATATAGTGTAGGTATATATAAATGGATAAAGTATATTACTTGGTCAACACAACATAAAAATATCAGCTAACTAATGCATAATATGCCAGCAGTTTCTAAGAGAGGTAGGGCACAGCGGAATGTCATCTTGCTCGTATGTGGAGCAGCCCAACTGGGGAAGTACCCTCCACCTTACAGAAGACCGCAGCCATAATAGCACCACTGCTTTGTAGTGTTGCTATATTATTGCACGCTATGAAGTATGTGGTGTTGTGTTCCTGGTGGTGAGTAAGGTCGCCAGAGCTTCCTATAGGGTGCGTTGTGTTGGGAGTGAGGGACCTGCATGTCTCTATCTGCCAACACAGCGAATCCTCAAGTGAATAAAGGGTCGGCAACGCACTTGTGATTCTTCTGGAGTCACAAGTGTCCATAGGTGACGGTACCAGCTTAACATCAGGCAGGCCGTAAGCTTGTTTGCCACCGTCGTAGTATAAAAAAAAATTAGGTCCTTATTTTTAAAGCTTTCCTCCGCCTCGATATGCATTGCGGATTAATCATAATCAATGGTTGAGATATATTGTAAGCCAAATGGGTAACTACTAAAGTGAGCCATGGCTAATTAAGTAATCAATTAATGAGTACATTACTACCACCTAGTTATTCTATGAAGAAATGTGCTGTTTTATATTTTATATGGCATGAAGTCTGCCTTTTTTTGCTTATCTAAGTCTAGTAAGTAATTAAGTTGTGCAATAAAGTTTTAATAAATAAATGAATTATAATTAGATATAATAAATAAGTAAGAATTGAGCAATAACAGGCGCAGGGCGCGGTGCATTGGACAATTAAGTTCGTGAACTGCCTACTCATGCTGCGAGCCTCCGTCCTAATTATAGCATTTATCTCGCTTCAACGACGCAGCTTAATTTAAACTTGGTATAATTAATTATTTTTATCATTTCTTGCGACGTATAACAAATAAATACTTACAATAAAACAAGGCATTATATATTCATTCGCTAAAAATATATGTTATGATGTATTCATTAAATTGATTCACTATTTGATTCACATATTAAAATCAAAATCAAAATCAAAATCAATTATTTATTCTGCAAATAGGCCACAAGGGCACTTTTACATGTCAAATGGTGTTCTACAATATAATATTAATAATCTTACACAATAATCATTTTAAAATTGCAGATTTTAACTAATTAGTACCTAAATGGTTACAAACTAAATGTCACTTAATGAAAACTATAACAATCCAAAATTGTAAAATATTATCAAATACATTCGATATAAGGTCTGTATCAGAATTAACAATAAGTTTATGATATAATTTAGTACCCCAGAGATGTATAATGTCTCTGAGCATCCAAATACAATTAATAATTATTCTAATGTTCTTATAGAGATGTATACTGTCCCTAAGCGTTAAAACAGAAAAAAAAGGATCATTAATGTAATATTGTCAGAGATGTACAGGGTCAATAACAATAAAACGTGTCAAGAACAGAATGATGTCTCTCGTCAAAATAATGATAATAACACTAGTATTTAGGTAGTTACTATGCCCTTGCAAGCATGAACAGACCGGACTCCACAAACAGCACCCGATCACGAGTATGACGCATATCTCAGCCATCGCCTCCCTCAACCATATGTTAGGGAAGGTGGCGACCCGATCAACGACGCCACCGTAAGCAAAGCCCTTTAAGCGAGCATGACATATTCAAGCCACACTGGACATTGATAATAGCAAAGATTAAAGCTACTTGTTCGGCGAGAAAAAGCATTACGTGCTCTCATGTTACATAAAACGGAACAGCTATTTCCGGTACTTATAATAATTACAAAGGTAATACGCCAAGACAATCATACTCGAAGGTATATTAATTCTAATACAATTTGAATGCTACTGGCTTAAAGGCATTTTTGTCGTTTATGAAATCGTTGACATTATAATACGCCTTGCTTAGCAAATATTTTTTTATATGAGACTTAAATTTACTTAACGGCAAATTAACAATTTCGGTAGGTATTTTATTGTAAAAACGTATACAGTTCCCCACGAACGACGTGCTAACCTTGCGAAGACGACTGTACTGCACTGCGATCTTGTGTTTACTTCTGGTGTTGTAGTCGTGGATATCACTGTTGAGATTGAAGTCCTGAAGGTTTTTCCGCACATACATAATATTCTCAAGAATGTATTGGCATGCTACAGTAAGAATATTTGCCTCCTTAAATTTGTCCCTGAGAGAATTTCGGGCTTTTAGTTCGTAGATGGAGCGTACAGCTCGTTTCTGTAGCACGAAGATGGTCTGGATATCAGCCGCTTTTCCCCACAACAGGATTCCGTAGGACATAACACTGTGGAAGTAACTGTAGTACACCAGCCTGGCCGTCTCAACGTTTGTTAACTGTCTTATACGTCTTACTGCATAGGCTGCAGAACCAAGTTTGCCGGCTAGGGTGTCGATATGCGCATGCCATTGTAGTTTTGAGTCCAAGGTGATGCCTAAAAACACTGTTCTATCTTCAAATTCCAGTTCATCGCCCTTTAATTTGATCCTGGTATTGTTTACGTGCTTGACATTAGGTAAAGTGAATCTGATACACTTTGTTTTCTTGGAATTTAACAGTAAATTATTTGCTGTAAACCATTCCACAACAGTGTTGAGCGCATCATTAATATTATCGAAGCTTGTCTCTTTCCTGTCTACCTTGAAAATAAGCGACGTGTCGTCTGCGAATAACACTATATCATGCTTATCTTGCACCACATTTGGTAGGTCATTGATGTAAATCAGAAACAAAAATGGACCCAGAATTGAGCCTTGAGGAACACCAAATTATAATATAAAAACCGGCCAAGTGCGAGTCGGACTCGCGCACGAAGGGTTTCGTACCATTATCAATAAAAATATTTATTTTTGTTCTGTTTTTAGTATTTGTTGTTATAGCGGCAACAGAAATACATCATCTGTGAAAATTTCAACTGGAACTATCACGGTATCAGTGAGATACAGCCTGGTGACAGACAGACGGGCGTACGGACAGCGGAGTCTTAGTAATAGGGTCTTTGAGTACGGAACCCTAAAAACTGTCATTGATCCTCCCTTGTCAAAACTCCGCTCCTGTTGTATGTATGTACAACAACAGAAAAACGAATGAATAGTAATTATTATTTTATTAATTTTTTATTTTTTTATTTTAACATTTATTTTTGTTATAAGTATAGGTATCCGCGAACAGCTAGCTGTACCTATACCTACATGTAATTAATAGCGCCCGTGTGTTAAACGAACTCAGGCGGACCCGCGGGATAAAATATAGCCTGTGTCCATCTCGGAAGTATACTAGTGAAAGAGAGTCTGAGTAATTAACTGTTGAGTTGCTGTTTTTTTTTAATCGGATGTGTATTTGCAGTCTTAAACACAGATTTTTCCTATTTACAATACGTGTATAACTACATAGATAATCAAGGGACGCAAATGAATACAATAGGTGTATTCTATTAAGTATGTCTAGAATCTCTAAAACCAATTTTTCATGAATCCAGTGGCTGCCAAGGATCAAAAAAGCAGCACAAAAGCAGCCACTGGATTTATTAAGCAGAATAACTTTTATTTTGTTACGCGACGCCGCTCTCCCAATTTTCTACTTGGTAAATTGAAAACTGTCGGAGGACGCTCTGTAGCTTAATCCGCAATTTATTTTAGTAGCTATCTATTAGAAGAACAATTATCTCCGCGGTATTATTTGTCTAAATGGAAACCATTTTGAAAACGATTTAACCGCGGAAACTCGAAGCCACCCGGAACGATACAAATGGGTTATTCTACGAGCCTTCTATCTAACCGCCGTTATTATTGTCAATGTATCGGCAAACTGGCGTTTTGTAGTAGTCCTACTACACTGGGAAAGGTGATCCAAATCTGCAAGAACTTTGACAATAATGCGAGCAGGGACCTGACTGCGGTTGGCACGCTCGTAGAATCACCCAAATGTAGATAGTTAGAACATAGGTAGTAGGGAGTAGGGACCAATTCAAAATACCAATGATTGCTACCCAAAGCACAGAATAAGTAATACCCGCTAAATAATTGTAGGTTGGTACTGCCAGTTATTGGATGCTGACAACGAAGAAACCTGGCGTGTCATCATGATAATTTCCTTTTTCGGGTATAGCCACGCAAGAAGTCACGTTCATCGAATTCACGCCATACAAAGCAAAGTATGAAGCAAAGCATTACCAACTTTTATTAGGAGGTGATAAACGCGACAATGATATGCCTACCTTCTGTTGAGACAAAGGTCCACTATCCACGACTCCATCTTCATAAAATTAATTAAATTATACTTATAAAGGGATAGGTAGACGTCTCTAGTAGGTAGTCGACATTCTGAGTTATCCTCATTAAAATATTGCTTATATATTATGTATTATCTATTAGCTTCATCTATGAAAGCGGCTCGAGCTAAGGCAGCAGGTGGACAATCTGACTGAACATATAGCCCAACAGCCTCCTGGAGACAGTGGCAGAAAGGAACGATGGCTCATTTCTGTATCACTGGAATAAATTGCATGTGATATCCTTGTAGCCAAGCATGCCTTTTAGTTTGTCATATATGTATTAATGTTTAATATAAGTGGATAAATTTGTAAAGTGTACTAACATTACATTTAAGTTATTTATTGTAATTAACCAAATATGGATTTATTCCGAAATAAAATTATTGATTGATTGATTGATTGATAGCGTACCAATATGATATCAATGGATTGCACGCGCTCGGTCTGATGCGTATACGCGCAGACCGATGACCGTTTCGCGTGGAAGAAAGCGCGCGCAACACATGAACAATAACATATTTATTAGTATTGTTTTTATAATATAATATTTGTGGACAATCTTACACAAATCGATCTAGTCCCAAACTAAGCACAGTTTTTATAGACGAAGATAAACATACTTATACGGGGTGGGCCCTGTAACAGGAGTAAATATTCAAAAGGACGCTTCCTTAGAGCATTTGCAGTAACCCCTTGTGTCTCAATCACTTTAAAAAAAATTGGTTTCGGAGAAATTTTGATCTAAAGTTATGTTATGACCTCCAAGTAATGTATCTTGGAACCACGATGTCATATCACGACAACAGTCAATGCAGATTTTGATGTACGAGTAACATCATGTAATGAGTCATAATAGTTTTTGGATTTTTGTTTTCAAAAGAGATTTTTGTGATTTTTTTAATTTTTATTTCCTTTTTTCTGTTTTTAAAATAAAAAGTTACCCATAGCACTCCACAAGAGTTCAAAAATACAAGTAAACTTTGATTTTTTGAAAGATTTTTTGAAAAAAAAAAAATTCACGTCAAACCACTCGGAAATAATTGTTCACAAGCTTAATAATCCCTGTATAAATCAAATACCTAAAAAAACATCCATGACTCAGAAACAAATAGTCGTGCTTATCACACAAATAAATGCCCTTACTGGGATTCGAACCAGATTCCAGGACCTCTAGCTTCGTAGGCAGCGTTGGTAGTGACTCGGCTAAAGCGGTCGTCAAATCTCGTCATATGCGATATGTCGAGTCAGATTGACCGCCAGGTCGGCAGTTAGGATCCCAATAGGCTTGTTGCGTGGTGTTAAAATTGATAACGTCGTGTTGCTAAATGGATAGTAAACCATCAAATGATTGTAATAAAGTGATAAATTACAAAATATAATTCAAATCATAAAAAGATATGAAAGTTTAGAAAAAAAAGTTTTTTTATTTATTATCCAAGAATAAATTTAAAGGCACCAATAGAATCCTTACGCTTTTATAGAAACAAATTTGTACAACAATTATGGACCTAAACGAAGTATTTCGCGACCGAAACAGCAATTTACTTTATTTTCTATGCAACGGTTAGTACAAATTGCACGGTGTGACGTCATACTTTAAAGTCAATCAGTATGAATCGTTTCGGCTGCTGTCAGCGAGGTCCGTCTTTAACTCAATTTTTGGGTATTAATGTCCTTTAAATGTAGTTGCTTCCATACAAACATTTGTTCATCTACAAAAACTGGTTCGAATGGCATCGTAAACAAATTTAAGATCACAAGCCCATTATTGGACGGTTCGATCAGACGCTCCGGCGGCGGCGGTCGCGCGCGTGCGGTCGCTCTAACCGGATTACATTGCACCAATGGGGTTGTCTCGTCAGGAATAAAATTAATGATTAATTTAATGAATAGGCCAACATTTCGCTACAAATTCTTACAATATCTGAGTCGGGCTCACATTATTAATTTGGCCATGCGCTAACGCAAGATAATGTGACAGCCACGTTATGTCATGACGAGGCAATTTTTTAAATTTTTGAATTTCGCAGTGGACGCGGCCAGACCTATCTATACTTCGATTTTTTTAGCATTAGAAATTCGATAAACAAAGAAGCAGGTGTCGTAAACCTGTTTCTTCAGAAGTTAATAATAAAATATTAAATTATTGTGTATTTTCTTTGTTACATCATAGGTACTTATCAATGATTTCACATTTCCTATCACTTAGGTTTGTAAATATATATTATTATTAACTATTCCTAACCTAACCTAACCTTTCACTACACTGAATTGGGATAGATCCATCGGCTGTGAACCGCAATATCAACGAAAGATAATAACAATAACAAGTAACTTTAACGGAAAACAATGAAACTTAATAACTCAAAACAACAAGATTCTGGGATAATGACCAAGTATCGCACTTGCATTCGCATGACATACGAGATGAGAGTGACGTGACGTTTAAAAACAAACATGAACAATGTAATGGCGGACATTTTATCCGACCGATTGTAAATGTCAAAACGCTAAACTCTTATTATTGTGGGACACGATCTTTTCAATTTAGTCGCAATTTATACGTTTAAAACGTTCCGTTTGTTTGAAACCTCTGCTTCTCTGGGTTTTTTATCATGCAATTTTTTTGCGATACATTAAAAATAACACAAATAAAATATTAGTGCTGTATTATTAAATAATCCTTTTAAGTAAATGCAAATTACACATTTTGCTATCGTCTAATAATAATGCAAAATGCTTTAAAAAATGTTTTCATAGTTTTCCACTATTCCGCCACATTTACGGCAGGTATCGTAAAACGTGTTCTATAAAAAACCTTACACTTACTTCTGTAAAGGTCTTTCTAATGCTAAAAAAATCGAAGTATAGATTGAACAAAGTATAAATACTCTTGTTATCTTTTGAAATCTAGTACATTTAATCGTGTTCATTAGCAATGGGGAATGGATGAAAATTTTAGAAGTGGCTGATTATTTTTTTGGTGGTAGGAATAACCTTCCTTAGCACCAGAAAAAAGTTGCAGACTTTTCAGCTGAGTCAATTATTTAAAAAAAATATAAACAGTTTCCTCATTTACGTTTTGGGTTTAGGACGGCGAATGAGAAACTTTCCGTGATCCGTCGATCATATTACAAAAATATTTTAAATATCTGACCCTGGAAATGACAAATATAGCTGCTGCGGCTGTCAATACCATTGCCAGTGTCAGTTTATCACGGATTTTTAGGATATTTTTTTGTAATATGAGACGAATCAAGCAAATTGTCTCATTCGCCGTCCTAAACCCAAAACGTAAGTGAGGAAACGTAACGTAAACGTAAGTGTTTATATTTTTCAAAAATAATTGACGTAGCTGAAAAGTCTGTTACTTTTTTCTGGTGCTAAGGAAGGTTATTCCTACCACCAAAAAAATAATCAGCCACATCTAAAATTTTCATCCATTCCCAATTGACCTATTAGTTGCAGAAAATATTGAAAATAAAATTGTAAACTTTTTATTATTCTAAGAAGAAGAAAATTACTTTGGTGGAATGTGGAAACTTGATACTGGCACATTAATCACACAATTAATTACTCAGTTTATTGAAGGCGCGAGCGAAATTCTCCTTTCAGCTTAGGCCAGAATTCTTTCGTGTGTTGGGATGTCCAGATCGCTCGGTTCGACTGTCTGACTGTTTTCCTCTACAGGTTCGCGTTATTCATATTATTTTCTTTCTTTCTTAAACAAACAATGTACCTACCTGTTTGTTTTTTATACTATTTTGACATGTTATTACCGTTGTATTTATATTTTGAAATTGTACATATTGATAATTAACAAAATTACTCAGTTATTTTGTTATGACATTTGACATTGCTTAGGATTTCCTAATTATGTATAAAACTTTATTGTCATTTTTATTTTAGTTAGTTAATAGTGACGTGGCAGCCTCAGGGACCTTTGCCCACTTTTATTTTCTTTTTGACTTTCACTTGTGTCATTTTTCTGTTGGTTTATATTGTCAAATGATTATAGGCGATGATTATTGATAATCTTTTAGTGAATCCAACTTATTTTTGATGTAAAATAATGTGTTATTTTCTAAAGGAAATAAATTAATCTAAGTATCTATCTATGTTCTTGTACTTCACAGATGAATGAAACTACCTACTGGCACGGTTACCCTCGACATACAATTTCTAAACTATGGTTCTCTGAAACCGTCAACTATTTGGAATTGTAAAACTTCCTAACGTAGTTGATGTCTTTTAACAATAACTTTATCAAAAAATATTCCCAACATTTTGAAATTCTGCGAAATGAAACATTGCACATCGCATCGAAAACATTACCTACATACAGCTTGTTTTGAATTAGATCATTTAAGATCAGCAAGAATAACAAAACCAAAGGTGCCTGCAGTCGAATAAGTCAAGTATTTCTAGATTAAGTACGATACTAGTACCTGTCATAATTATGCTGAATCATACAAATACTTAACAATGGAGTAGATATTAAAAACAAAACTTAGAAACCTAGTGACGTAAATAAAACAATGTGAACAAAACACTAACAGTGGGCGACGCGACGTCAGCAATCTGCGCCAACCAGGAACGCCATAAAGAAAACAAGCAGAAAAAGCTCGTTGCGGATGTCGCCGGGTTCACAAAAAACCAACCAAGCAATTGACGCGGAAACAGACACCGATGCCGTGGGGACTGAAATAGAGTAAATACATTTCCCCTCTAGTAGCGCGCAAAACTGAATTATCAATTTTATTAAAAACATGAACTAAAATAATGATCGTATTTTCAAATATAGGCAAGCTGAAGTTACATTCATACCCGAGTTCACGAACATATTTACAGTAAAGGTATAAATAAATGTATATAACTTGATTGGATTTCAATCTTGAAAATATTGATATATGTAATGATGGTAATTAACTTAAACAAGGTGTTGAATATTCGAAAAGAATATTTCACCTCATCATACGTATACTTCGTAACTCCTAGATCACTTTGACGTCTTGAAGCAAACGTGAGTAGATGTATATAGGTACATCCCCTTGAAGCTTCAAAGGATTCCAATGGCCTAAAATATCGAAGGCCGCCATCGAATTCCGTCCATTTTTGTTCGTTAATAACCACGTCTATTTGTAACGTCTGCTCGTTGTTGTTGTTATCGATCAGTAATATCAGCATCCGCGTTTACTCGCCCCATAAACTGGGAAAACGTGTCGAGCTGAAATAACACATTTATTATTTCAGCAAATCAATAAACACCCATCATCTGAAATAATACTTATTCGGACTTTTAGTCCAGACATAAAAAATAAACGTTATTTATTGAATAACGTATGTTGAAGCCGAAAATAATGTCCCTTTATTTATTTTATACAGATATAGTTACTATACAAAGGGATTGCTGTTGTCATTTATGAGTGAGTTGCGTAAAACAACTTATGAAATGACATGATCAGATGATCATAACCGAATAATGATCATAAGTAGTTATCTTTCATCGCGTCCTGGCAGTATTTTCACATATAAGCAAAGAACCGCCGCTATGGGGAAGTTTTTCTTCCGGTAATAAAGAAGCAATAACGGCTTTTATAGGTATAATAATGAGCCGCACCATAAAAAAACAGCGTCCACTAACATGTTAAACCATGAATCGAGGTTAATTAAAAACTGAATCAGATATAATGTGCAAACTCTATTCGTTCGAACGTGGATATTCCATTCGTCCATTATGGAACACGATCTGGTTATTTACTTAACCTATTTCAGTGGGAGACAAAGCCCGCTCATTCGACGTTGATGGCTACTAGGGCCCACACGACAAAGCGAATACCTAAATGAATAGCCGCAGAGCGAAATAGAAAAAGTGCTCGATCACAATGAACAATTCCGCTCCATTTTTTCCACTTCTAATACCTAGTTCAAGTGGATTGCCATTCGAGGTAATGATTAAGAAAACAATCTAACTGTAGAGGTAGGATGTGTTTGTAAGCAAAGCCTGATATGAACTTATCACTTTCGATGGATTACTGTAGGTCAATCACGTAACGCATTGTACGCGCGTCTGACAGTAAAATCACAATCTAACTGTCATTTTTCCATATAAAATTGACATTTAGACCTTACAGACGCGCGTAAGAAAAGTTACGTGATCGACCCACAGGTCACTCATACGTCGTCTCGACTAGAGTTCCAACTGCAATTAACATTTAAGGGAAAAAACCGTCCGTTGTTGATACTGAGAACTGAGAGGTGTAACGTACTTACCTAAATAATTTAACGGAGGTCGTTGTTGTTCTACGTCCGTAGGAATAACCCTAGAAACCCTACACGTGACCTCCGGGTGGTGCTAAAAGAACAACAAACTCGGCAGCTGCACTGTTCCTTCTGAACCTCGCAGCGCACACTGGAACTCTATCAGCGACATCGATACGAATACATAATATGTACCAGTGTGTAACCACCATGTATACGATAAATAAATAAATAAACTTAATTTAACAAAAGCATTTTAATGCTATACTAAGCAGACAGCTACAGTTACAAAAAAAACCTACAGTAACCTAGTGGTTCAGGCATGCGGCTGTCAAGCGGCGGGCGTGGGTTCGAATCCCGGCTCGTACCAATGAGTTATTCGGAACTTAGGTACGTACGGAATATTTACCGTTAGCTTTTCGGGGAAAGAAAATATCGTGAGGAAACCGGTCTAATCCGAATAAGGTCTAGTTTAAGAAATATAATAATGGCAAATAATAATATAAATATGGTAATTTTAAGAAATATTGTGTATCTATATTATTATAATGAACATTACCTTGATATGTAATAAAACATATACATATAACTACTCTACTTTATTGCCTGACATGTAAAATACTGTGTTTTATCAATAAAATTCTGATTTCTGTTTTTCCTCTGGGTTGGAAGGTCAGGTGGGAGTCGCTTTCTTAAAACTAGTGCCTATGCCAAATCTTGGTATTAGATGTCAAAAGCGGACCCCGGGCTCCTTTAGGGCACAACCGGGAATAGCGCTATGAGGAATGACTAAGCAGACAGTTACAGCATTCACCCATAACTATATTTATCTTTGAATTGTTTTACTAAAATATAAATCTCCGTGTTTATTTACAGTTTTGTAGAGATGTGTTCGAGTTACTGGTGGTGTATCTTATTATCACAGTATATGTCGCAATTGTACGGAAGTCATATAAAGGGACGAGGCTTAGCGAAGTTGCGTTCCTTTTGAAATATTCAAATCTCAGGGGTGACTCCCCGCGCTCCCGTAAAATGCAAAACAAGCCAAGTTTCCCCCTAAATCAGCGTCTCCGCCCCGCGCGACACCGCGCACCGCCCGGACAACAAACAAACTTTCATTTAGCTCCAGAGGTGGTCTCGCTCAACTTCATGATGCTAAAAATACGCTTCTTTGTTCAAAAATGCCGTTTTGAAAGAGTAATTATAAACCACGCTGAGAACATAATTATATCTATGGCAAAATATAAAGCCTAAAGCTGCTTTCTCATGCTTACTATGTATCTAATACATAGGTAATATATACATATTAATAAAAGGCTGCGCCTAGAAACTCTGATAAAATTTGACTACATTGTTAAATAAACAGGGCTTTTGCTCCACCTGACTTGCATTGTAAGCATTTTATTCAGCACTAGCCGGGATAAAAGGCTAAACGCTCTATATACCTATATTAACACTGAGGTTTTTTTCAATATATAACCTAGCTAGAAACAACAAGCGGCGGCTGGAGGATGCAAACAACAATAGACGGGAACAAACGCGACGTCAGCTATTATCTCACTCTAACCTAGTTCTGTCCAGTATGGCGCTCACCACACTGGAAAAGCGAAACGGGGCTAAATTGCCAACGAGTTGTAAATAAACAACTGAACTTGTGGAAAAAAATATACGAGGCCAGTCACGTCGAAAGTGAGATAGTGCACTTACCAGCTGCACGCGACAATAGCGGGTGGACTGCGGGCAGCCCCGACCCACGTCTGTCCTCTCCTCGCTGATTTATAGGCAACCACTCACATTTAGTTATGATCACAACAATATAAGAGGCCAGTCACGTCGAAAGTGAGATAGTGCACTTACCAGCTGCACGCGACAATAGCGGGAGGACTGCGGGCAGCCCCGACCCACGTCTGTCCTCTCCTTGCTGATTTATAGGCAACCACTCACATTTAGTTATGATCACAACAATATAAGAGGCCAGTCACGTCGAAAGTGAGATACCAGCTGCACGCGACAATAGCGGGAGGACTGCGGGCAGCCCCGACCCACGTCTGTCCTCTCCTCGCTGATTTATAGGCAACCACTAACATTTAGTTATGATCACAACAATATAAGAGGCCAGTCACGTCGAAAGTGAGATAGTGCACTTACCAGCTGCACGCGACAATAGCGGGAGGACTGCGGGCAGCCCCGATCCACGTCTGTCCTCTCCTCGCTGATTTATAGGCAACCACTCACATTTAGTTATGATCACAACAATATAAGAGGCCAGTCACGTCGAAAGTGAGATAGTGCACTTACCATCTGCTCGCGACAATAGCGGGAGGTCTGCGGGCAGCCGTGACACGTCTGTCGTCTCCTCGCTGATTTATAGGCAACCACTCACATTTAGTAATGATCACAACAATATAAGAGGCCAGTCACGTCGAAAGTGAGATAGTGCACTTACCAGCTGCACGCGACAATAGCGGGAGGACTGCGGGCAGCCCCGACCCACGTCTGTCCTCTCCTCGCTGATTTATAGGCAACCACTCACATTTAGTTATGATCACAACAATATAAGAGGCCAGTCACGTCGAAAGTGAGATAGTGCACTTACCAGCTGCACGCGACAATAGCGGGAGGACTGCGGGCAGCCCCGACCCACGTCTGTCCTCTCCTCGCTGATTTATAGGCAACCACTCACATTTAGTTATGATCACAACAATATAAGAGGCCAGTCACGTCGAAAGTGAGATAGTGCACTTACCAGCTGCACGCGACAATAGCGGGAGGACTGCGGGCAGCCCCGACCCACGTCTGTCCTCTCCTCGCTGATTTATAGGCAACCACTCACATTTAGTTATGATCACAACAATATAAGAGGCCAGTCACGTCGAAAGTGAGATAGTGCACTTACCAGCTGCACGCGACAATAGCGGGAGGACTGCGGGCAGCCCCGACCCACGTCTGTCCTCTCCTCGCTGATTTATAGGCAACCACTCACATTTAGTTATGATCACAACAATATAAGAGGCCAGTCACGTCGAAAGTGAGATAGTGCACTTACCAGCTGCACGCGACAATAGCGGGAGGACTGCGGGCAGCCCCGACCCACGTCTGTCCTCTCCTCGCTGATTTATAGGCAACCACTCACATTTAGTTATGATCACAACAATATAAGAGGCCAGTCACGTCGAAAGTGAGATAGTGCACTTACCAGCTGCACGCGACAATAGCGGGAGGACTGCGGGCAGCCCCGACCCACGTCTGTCCTCTCCTCGCTGATTTATAGGCAACCACTCACATTTAGTTATGATCACAACAATATAAGAGGCCAGTCACGTCGAAAGTGAGATAGTGCACTTACCAGCTGCACGCGACAATAGCGGGAGGACTGTGGGCAACCGCGACCCACGTATGTCATGTCCTCGCTGATTTATAGGCAACCACTCACATTTAGTTATGATCACAAAAATATACGAGGCCAGTCACGTCGAAAGTGAGATAGTGCACTTACCATCTGCTCGCGACAATAGCGGGAGGACTGCGGGCAGCCGCAGCCCACGTCTGTCATATCCTCGCTGATTTATAGGCAACCACTCACATTTAGTAATGATCACAAAAATATACGAGGCCAGTCACGTCGAAAGTGAGATAGTACATTTACCAGCTGCTCGCGACAATAGCGGGAGGACTGCGGGCAGCCCCGACCCACGTCTGTCCTCTCCTCGCTGGCTGGTCCTTTTTTGAAGCAACACTAGATTCCTTCTTTATAAGGCTTAGAGCCTTATATGATGTATGTGCCTGTTGCTGTTCCAAAATAAATTTATTCTATTCTATTTATAGGCAACCACTCACATTTAGTTATGATCACAAAAATTTATTAGTCTTTGGGCAAATACTGCTATACTGGTACGAGAGGCGCGGGTGCTGGAACGGGATGAGTCGTTTCGGAAGTTACCAGTTCCATATAAAATTATATTACATTAGACATTTCCTAGGACTCTTTATCATTAGTACCTATAGATTAGTATTAGTATTGATAAAGTATAGATATTTACTGACCTTTGCAGTATTTCGAATGTGGGGCAAAAACCTGCAACAATAATAAATACATTGTTATGATTCAGTTACATTGTTACTACTTAAATATGTTTCTACTCCTGTACCGTTATCTGTCATTTATATAGGCTGTAGCTCAAATACAATGACACCACAAATAAATCATCGAAAAACTCTATGCTCTATGGCCCAAAAACGCATTGTTTAGCGTACTTTTTTGGTTCATACATTTTTCATAAAAGCACTGTTTAACTTTTTTTAAATCGGCCGCTATATTGCATAACTTCATAAACAAATATTTCGATATAAAAGTATTTATTTACGATTTAACATTTGTATATTATAAATTATTTACTACAATAATAATAAATCATCATCTAGTGTGTGTTAAATTACATTTTTTATAAATTCTTGGTATTATTTATAAAAATAAACAGTTTGAATTCGGTCCGGGTCCGGATTCGGTATGGTTCGGATGGCAAATACAAACAAATAAAAAAAAACCATAAGCAAGAGGTGTCACATTTACGATTTCCCACCAAAATACAGTTCAAAATGAAAAGACGAAAGACGATAAACTATTAGTCCTAAACTATTAAGGTTTTATTCGTGTTTGTGAAGACAAAAGTGGACGTTCCTTTTAAAATGGTCGTAGAAATTAATAACTGCACTCCTGAAGAAATTGCGTGAGTAGCAAAAGTACGAATAGAAAACTTGCTGCCTGAAATGTTTAACTATTCTGTAGTCTGTTATTTATTTAAAATTTGTCGTAGAAAAAGTATTGTATGCAACGGTGTATTTATAACTGGTCTAAAAACACTCGACAATAAATGACATCTATCTATCTATCTATCTATCGTGGCGTCTGTAATTGCGCAACCCACGCCACTCGCGTTTTAAGACCCTTCTTATACAACAGTTGCATAAAATACTATTATTTGTCGAGTACCAAACTTTTTAAAAAGTAGAAACTGGTATATAAAAGACGGCACAGGTCGTATTCAGCCAAATCAAGTCATATTTTTCCGTTGCAAACGCGACATTTTTGTATGAGTCTCAAATATATTGCATTTTTCCGACTACCAACTTAATAGGTTATACAATATTAACCTCCTGTAAACCCCCCGGTTCCTCTCCTCAACAATATCCAGCATAGCCCCATTGTATCACTGGTGTTCAAGAGTTGTACAGCTTCAGATGACGTTAATTGCCTCATTGTTACCGGCCTCTTCCAGATTATTTCGTGTTCGCAACTCCGTGGGTCGAAATTTTCGCTGACATCGAGAGACCTTCGAGGAAACGAGATAACTTGAAAGTTAAATAACGTTACGTACTTAAGTGTGCGTAAAATTCTGCCGTCATGGCTACATCGCTGACAATTTTGTCTCAGTATACAGCATATAATAGTACATTATGATACAAGTGTGCTAAGTTGGTCATTACACTCGAGTCGGTTTTTAAGCCTGAGCCGAAGGCGAAGGCTTAATGGAGACGAGAAGTGTAATGACCAATGCTCACGTGTTTCATACGACGTTTTTCAACACATTTGCGAGGAAAAAAATAAATAAATAAAAAATGAAAATGTTAAAAGATATGTAATGAAAAGGCACTAGTGCGATAATGTAATGTAAAAGTCACGGCATGGGTAATAATCGGTAATATTCTGCATTATTTTGCTAATATTTAAAAAGATATGTAATGAAAAGGCACTAGTGCGATAATGTAATGTAAAAGGCACGGCATGGGTAATATTCTGCATTATCAGTGTAAATACGCTGTAATAAGACCTACTTTACGAGCAGGTGTGTTGAAAAAGATTTTTTTCTTCACGTTATTTTATACGGAATTTTATATTCAACACTAGCTGTTTCTGAAGAGTACGTTCTTCAAATCAGTAAAGGGGAAATAAAGTTACTGAATACGCCCATTAATTTCGATCATATTATCGGCGACGCGTCTTTATGAGGCTGTCACATAAATAAAACTCCCAGCCCATTAGCCGGCCGTGGTGCGTATGTACCGTACAAATATTGGAAGGGAGGCTGCAGGAGCAAGCTGGACCTCATCAATATCTGTCATCACATCAGTCACCGACTAGCCAAATTATTAGTGTGATATGACGCGGAAACTCCATGTCCGCTTTAATATTACAGTGACCTAATTCGTTTACCTACTTGCGTAATCTTAGACTGGAACCATTTGACGAAGCATTTAGACGCCGTCTGAAATACCTTTTATTGGAAAATCCATTATACTCAGTTAAGATATGGATCTTGATTTGACATGTTAAATTATTATTATTACCTACCTATTTAAATTTGTTTTATTGAATTGACATTAATTGAATGACGATACCTAGTGGTTGACATATTTGTTCTTTTGATTTTGTTTTATTTTTCTATTTACTCGTTATTGTGTACATTTGTTGACACTGTATTAATTTATATAACATCTTTATTTTTTCTTTGTTTTTGACGATCGTGATGAAAATTCTTATTTTTTTTGACATAAAATATGTATGCAAATTTGTAATGTAATTTTTTATCATGAAATAAATAATCTAATCTAATCTTACTTAGATAAGATTAGATTATTTATTTCATGAATTTATTTTTGAAAGTACCATCTAATCTAAAGCTACAATTTTAAAGATAATAGTACATTATGATACAAGTGAGCTAAGTTGATCATTACATCAGAGGCGGAATTGTAACGCGAACCGCAGGTGAGCGTGATAATAGAGCCGAGGATGTAATTATCAAAGCTCACGCGTGTCATACGACGTTTTTCAACACATTTGCGAGGAAAAAATCCTTTTCATAAAATGAAAATGTTACAGGCTCCTTTGTTGTTGTTTCCTTTAGTTATTGATGACAACAGGTTTTTACTCACTTACATTTGCACATCTCCAAGAATGTACAGTAGCGTCAATTATATTTATCACTTTTCTATTCACCACGAGTCAACATTTTTAATAATAACCAAACACGCATCATCAATGTTAACAAATATTAAATCTTATTTTAAATAATCTTATTTTTTTGGACATGACAGCAAATTTGTAATGTATTTTTTTATCATGAAATAAATAATCTAATCTAATCTAATCTAATCTATTTGTGAAATTACTTATAATGGCGCGCAACAATTTTTTTTTCGTGAAGTTCGCGCAGTGCGCCTGCAGCGAGGCTTAGATGAAATCTCTAAACAGCCAATACAAAATAAAATAAATATTTTGTTATTTAATATGAATTCATGTAAAATGTTATCAAAAGTAAATAGTTTTACTAAATTAAACGTTTCAATATCATATCCAAGAAGAAATAATCAATTAATACACAAGAAGGATTTAATTTGTTTAGTCGAGTAAGAATCCATTTGCCGAGAATTAAAAACAAACCTGTATCGGTCAATTTGAGAATGCGCCGAGTCCATACATACACCTTGCTGCAAGGTGCCAACGTGTCTTAATGGGGATATAAACATAACTACACGAGTGTCGTAATATTATAAAACACGCGAGTTTAATACCCAGGATTAATGAGCCTAATAGCGGCACAATAAGAGGCACGTTACGAGCAAATGTGTTGAAAATTATATTATAACATTTATAACCCTATACTGATCATTTTATAAGAACGTCGAGTTATATTTGTAAGATCGCTTTATGAGGCTGCATGAGGACTACACCGACTGCAGCCCTGGAAGCCATCATGGACATTCCGCCGCTTCACATTTTCATCAGGCAAGAGGCTCTGGCAGCAGCCATAAGGCTCAAAAGACAACATCTCTGGAGACCGCCCAGGGTTCCACACACCGAAATACTCTACGAGGCTGTAGGTAGGGAGCCCCTTATAGAGGCAACTTCAGACATCATTCCCAGACAGTTCGTCTTTGACAAAAAGTACAAAGTTGAACTATACGAAACCCCCCAGGAAGGACTTAACCCCAGAGAGCTAAGAATCTTCACGGACGGGTCCAAGACAAGGTCAGGCACCGGATCAGGAGTATTCTCGGAGGACCTAAACATACGCATTTCGACACCATTAGGGACCCACAACACCGTCTTCCAGGCAGAGTGTATGGGCATAATAATGGCTGCTCACGCAATCGCCTCCAGGGAGGTAAGGGGATATCCCATCCGCATACTTTCCGATAGTCGATCCGTACTGCAAGCCCTGCAAGGTCACGCAACAACTTCTGGGCTGATACACGAGTGCCACAAAATCCTATCAGAGGTATGTAATAACAGCGACATAACCCTGCAATGGATCAAAGGGCACAGTAATTCACGCGGTAACGATGCAGTGGATGCACTGGCTAGAGAGGGTTCAGAGTCAAGAGCTGTAGGACCGGAACCCACAATTCCTCTACCCTCTGCATGGCTGCGGAGCACACTGCGACTAAACACCAAGGTAGAACACCAAAAACATTGGAACACCCTAGGAACCTGCAGGCAAACCAGGGAGGCCCTCCCGACAATCAACCCCGGATTGTCAAGGAAGCTAAAGCAGCTAAAGAGGCCGGCACTCCGTCTTCTGACAGGAGCTATAACTGGTCATGCACTACTAAACAAACACCTTTTTACTTTAGGTGTTACAGACAGTCCTCTCTGCAGAGCCTGCATGGAAGAGGACGAGACAGCCGCCCACGTCATCCTGACATGTCCTGGAGTGGCGGACTACAGGGCAAAGTACCTCGGAACACCGGGGTCACTACCGGAGGCCGTCGGCAACGTAAACGGTCTGCTAGGCTTCCTGGTGGAACTGGGTTGGCACGAATAACAGTAGTGCCAAAACCCCTACGCAAAATAGGCGCATTTATGACGTCGAGTTGCGGAAACCCAGCCCGCGTACAACCTATAACCTATAAACTATAAGATCGCTTTAGCGTTTACGCGACCCGGTATTTATATTTGATAGCCTGTGTACGGTAGGATCCTGGCGCCTGGAGTTTACAACTGTGTCAAGGATGATAAGCGGAAAATTTCCTTTGAGAACGCAGAATACGCCGCGTTAGCCGTAAGCCCGCCCGGGGAAACGGACGCAACTAGCTCGACGCTCTCATTTAAGGTTCATATTTTAGTATAAGTGTCTAAGATAAATTTAAATAAAACATCAATGCTCGCTCCACCTGATTACATTGTAATTGCTGATTCAATTTTTAAGTAGGCAAACTGGTAAAATTACTGACACTTTGAATTAAGTAATTTAAAATCCCACCACAAACATAAATGTAAAAAAGGAAAGCCAAGTTCAATACAAAAATTATGCTTGGCTGTGGGCTTCGTCGCAAAAAGAATGGAGATCTAAATGCCAAGCAAGTGCGAAGTTCTATGCAAAATCCAAAATGTGTTTATAGGAACAAAATAACATTATGAACAAGTATTAAACTCTATGTCTTCGCTTTATTGGATACCTACAACAATTGCTGTTATTTAAAAATGTGAGATCTTAAAGTAGGTTAGATTTGACTTGGCCAGTTTTCATTACAACAGTCATTTTATAAAGTTATTCAACATATATATATATATATTTTAATTCTGATAAGAACTGGCCAAGTCAAATCTACTTTACTACTCTAGTACTTTAGTACTATCTACTTTAAGATCTCACATTTTTAAATAACAGCAATTGTTATCGGTATCCAATAAAGCAAAGACATAGAGTTTAATACTTATTCATAATGTTATTTTGTTCATATAAATACATATTTGGATTTTGCATAGAACTTGGCACTTACTTGGCATTTAGATCTCCATTCTTTTTGCGGCGAAGCCCACAGCCAAGCATAATTTTTGTATTGAACTTGGCTCTCCTTTTTTATATTTATGTTTTTGGTGGGATATCGTTACTTTTTGTAAAGAAAACTAGGCAGGTATTGAGATTTACGTACTTCTGTTCTGTGTATAATTATGTGGTGACGCGCGCCGCCGACGACACACCGTTGGCCGGTTGTTTAGCGCGTATTACAAGTTTTTTGTATGGGGACACCACTTATTTTTTGACTTAACTTTATTTTTATATTTCGGTTATATAGCAAATATAATAATACATATATTGGGATAGTTTCAAATATCTGCTTGAAACGGTTCCAACGCTACAATAAACAAAAATAGTATGGGACCCCCCCCACCCCTATTTTTTTAATTTTTTTATTTTTAATTTTTTTCCTACGTTTACACACAATTACCGAGCTGGATTCCAAATTTCATCCTTCTAAGTCATCTGGAAGTAGGTTAGGTTTAGGTACTATATGTCAGTCAGTCAGTGCTAAAATTTACGACTTTTGACCTTCATATCTTTATAACCGTTTGAGCTAGCTTCATGAAATTTGGACTTCTAGATGTCCTTATGGATATAATTAAACACACGTAGTTTTATGTGTTTACGTTAATTAAAGAGGTTTTGAGTTATAGAAGGGTCAAAAGTGGCACCAAGTGGTTCGTGTAATATTACACTTGGCGCTGGCTAGCCAGTTCCTTTGCTTGAACTTGGCTTGACGATTGTATTGATTGGTTGTATAACACGCCAAGTGGCATGCCAAAACTTTAATAAGTCGAGTAATTCCTCGGGTGTCTTAGTAGTAATTGTTTCATTACTTGATGACATGAGGCAAGTGGAACATAAAATGGGGCTACTGTGGATAGCTGCATGCGCGCGCTGATGTGCCCGCTTTAATATAACGGGATTTATTAACACCGACCGACATCCAATTAAGAAAATATTTTATAATCTCACCGGAGTTGGCATGGCCGCAAATAGGACACAGTTTAGTGAGGATTCTTTTTTTCAGACAGTGGCTTTAAAAACTGCTTCTTTTCACTTTACCTGTGCTATTGTTTAAGCGGTAGAAATATGGCAGGTTGTCTTACTTTTTGTTTATTGGCGTAAGTAGTGTCCCACTGCTGGGCGATAGGCCCTAGATTTCTAATCACCCCGATATATTTCCAATTCTGGCCAGTCGCTTTAAAATAAATAAAGAATATTAAGTATTTGAGAAATAATGCCGTATTGTCCAACTGTTGACTCTAATTAAACGGGTCATTCCCATCTTCCAACCTATCCAACCCATATTAAACCTGGGTTGGATAGGTTGGAAGATGGGAATTACCCAATTATACATATCAAAACAAAGGAAATTGTAACAAAAATATAGCAAGTTAGCAACGTAGATTAAAAAAAAACCTCAAAATATTATGAATAAAAAAATCTTCTTTTTGGATGTCAATAAAAAAATAACTGTAAAAAGAGTACGTATCACAAGTAACCTCAACCTTCAGTTAGGTAGCAATTCTGTTGTGTACGAGTTGCATGTGTGTGTACGTTACCTAGCCAGGACAAAATTAACCAGAAAATATGTAAAGGAAATCCATTGGATGTTTTTTCTTTATTTAACTTCCCAGGCAGGAAATTATTCCCGCTATAGTGACAGTTTTATCGATGCTCGCACATTAACCCATTTATTTAGCTATATCTCTGTTGAGCCGGCGCATGAATCACGGTCCACGGTTGTGCAACAAATCAACAATGTTACAGAGGCTCAACTTCGTAACGTTAATATGACGCACTGATATTAGGTTGGTATCGTATCTCTGCATCGTCGAAAGAGGACGTGCCGACCAGCACGAGTAGGATTCCAATTATCTCAATAAGATAATAGGTAGCGCGTTCCGCAATAGAGCCCCTAATCAAAGCGCTGAATGTTGCAGTAAACTTGTAGGTTTACTGATGAGGAAGTGAATAATGTATCATCTTAGAAAGTTTGTAATTGTATTTTTTGTACACAAATAAAATTACAATAAATAACGGTCAATGTTTCATATATAATACATTAACTAAACAGAGTAAACAGTGGTATAACAATAATATATGTAACGACTACTATTCTCTTAATAAAGTACAAATTAATTTATATGAGCTTCGTTACATTTTACGGAAATACAGTTACCTACAAAAAAACGCACCTGCCACTCTTTTACCTTAATCCATCGTAAGATGATGGGGTAATTGCAGGGTGTTAAAATGAATAAGGAAGGTGAACTAAGGAAGGCCCGGCTCCTAATACCCACCGCTCTCAACGCGCAACAAGTTATGGTTGTTGAAACTATTTCAAATTTCGTGAACATATGCGTTTACGGTCACAAACAAAACTGCATTTCAGTTTTCATTAAACACACTGACATTTAAAAAAAAACAGTTCGCACAGTGTTATTAGATTGCACATTTTATAAATTTCCAACATATCATTCCAAAATGAGAAAATTAAGCAAATTTTGTCAGCATGTTTAGTGATATTGGGTGTTCAATTTGTTTTACATCCAATTATAAGTAAATACTACATTTATATAAACATTTTTATGAGAATTTATTAAACTGTAAAAGTGCCCTAATAAGTTACACTGTAGGTATGTAGGTATCCCTAACAAAAAGTAGGTATCGACGTCAAAAATATAGTGATAAAAAAAACTGATTTATAAAATATATGATGCAGGCTGATATAGGGAATCTCACATATTGTGTTTATTTTCTAATTTAAAAAGTTTTCTCGTTTTATAGAAACTTTTAATTTTCATACCCCTAAGAAGGCCCACGGCCATCATTTCGGGGTTTGATCTATATTTTATTGACTATATTTAATTTAAAAAAAAACCGACCAAGAGCGTGTCGGGCCACGCTCAGTGTACGGTTCCGTAGTTTTTCGTCGGTCACAGTAAGTGTGTGAAATTATTTTGTAATTTTTTTCAAAAACTATTTAACCTATCAAGTTCAAAATAATTTTCCTAGAAAGTTTATATAAAGTTCTACTTTTAAGATTTTTTTCATATTTTTAAAACTTATGGTTCAAAAGTTAGAGGGGGGGGGGGGGACACATTTTTTTTTACTTCTGGAGCGATTAACTCCGAAAATATTAACATTATCAAAAAATTATATTAGCAAACCCCTATTCATTTTTAAATACCTATCCAACAATATATCACACGTTAGGGTTGAAATGAAAAAAAAAACACTCCCCACGTTACGTAGGGAGGTACCCTAATAAAAAAAAAAAAAAAAAAACACTTTTTATTTTACCACTTTGTCGGCATGATTGATATACATATTAGTGCCAAATTTCAGCTTTCTAGTGCTAACGGTTACTGAGATTATCCGCGGACGGACGGACAGACAAAGCGAAACTATAAGGGTTCCTAGTCGACCTCGGAATCCTAAAAAGTGTATTTTACCAGTTCTAGACGATAGTAATGTTTAAACAGTGATTAAAAGTATATTTGAATTTATTTATGACTGACCTTATTATTAGGCGACCGGGTGCCTAGTAACATTTATACTATGCACACTACACGGAGCAACATTTTTTAGGGTTCCGTAGTCGACTAGGAACCCTACTTATAGTTTCGCTTCACTTACTGTGCCGGACGAAAAACTACGGAACACTACACTGAGCGTAGCCCGACACGCTCTTGGCCGGTTTTTTAAATAGGTTTTTTTCTGTTATTTAACGCAAAGAATAGTAGGATTTTATAAAATATTATGATTGTTAAATTAATCATTAGCAATCTTATGAATGACTTTTCTTTATTAAGGCGAGGCCAGTTCACGATCTTCTCTCCCTCTCACTGAGCATAAGCGTGAGCGAGATGGAAGTGCGTGTTCGGAAGTGTGTAACATCACTTTTTAGTATACATTCAGTGGCGGAACACCCACACAAGCCGATTCCCACCGGCTTGCCTAGAATGTCTTGCTATATGTTACGACACTCGCAAATCTTCAAAAAACAGCCCTTTATTTTGCTCCGGCTTGCCCAGTGAAAATTCTCACGCACCGCCACTAACAGACATATTAAGTAATTGATTTTTGGAATACTGGATAATTTATTATAAACAGACGCATTATATTGTTTCAAATACTCTGTTCGCTTAACTTCGCTGAACCTATTACGGCGCCTTAAACGATAAAACGTCGGGCACGCAAACAATGGAAAACCACAACAACAGCAACAAGAAATAATAAGAGTTCCTGCATGTAAATATTCCATATTCCAGTTTAGCTACGTACTTTTCAATACGCATATTCGTAACGTGACGCTTATGACGTTGGTTTTAGGCTCATGATCCAGATAATATACACGCGCGTTTTATAATTATAAATAAACAATGTACGTTTGATTATTGACCAAAATATAAACTCGAGTTGAAAAGAAAAGCGATAAATTATATATAAAATTGACGCCGCCGCCTCTGGATATACTTAGCGGTGCACAATATGTAAGTAGATAGATACCTAATAACTTGTTGCCATTAACAACTAAAGAAAAGTATTTTGCAACCTATAACTAAGTAGGTATGTATAGGTATACATCCCATATAATGGAAGTTTGCCTCGCAGCTTCCCCTTGCCCTGCTTATATACAGGGTGGAATTTCATAAACTGTACATAATAAAAGGAGAAAAATTTCAGCCAATTTCATCGGTGAAACGGTGTTTTTTTTTTTTTCTAGTCATTAGTTTTTTTTTTACAGAATTTTGAAAATTTTTGTAAAAACTCGGGTAATACACCTAATTCAGACGGTATAACTTTTGATCCAATGGTCCTAAAATGAAAATAAAAAATGCAGAGTATTACCAAGGGACAGGTTAATAATTCTTAATAACAATAGAAAACCAACTAGAAGAGAAAATCCGCAAAAAAAATTATTGTTTTTGAAAAATGGCTACAAAAATTACGAATTTTAAAAGAAAAACACAATTTTCTGAAAAATACGCAGATTTAGTTACCATTTTTTTTGCTTAGTTCTAAACCTCACTTAATGCCGATTCTAAAACCGTTTTTAAACTGTCTCAGACTTTGAAAAATACCACGCAAATGGGTACGTAAATCAAACCATAATTTTATTAATTTTAATCCTCTTAAAATCCTTAATGACCGTTTGTTCACAGGTAGTTGAAGGGTGTTATTGGGTTTTAGGTGGAAATAACAAATTACGTACTTAGTATTAATTCTCACTTAATGCCATTTCTAAAACCGTTTTTAAACTGTCTCAGACTTTGAAAAATACCACGCTAATGGGTACGTAAATCAAACCATAATTTTATTAATTTTAATCCTCTTAAAATCCTTAATGACCGCTTGTTCCCAGGTAGTTGAAGGGTGTTATCGGGTTTTAGGTAGAGAAAACAATAGGAAGAAAAGCTGTCCTAAAAATTGCGTAAATAAAATCATGTATTTTAATTAAAAGTCATAAATTCGATTGATAAACCTTTATTAAAGAAAAAACTTATTCTAGTGTTGCAAAGGGCGTTCCCTGTATGGTATTAATTGTTCAAAATGACCTCCTCTTTCTTGAAGGCACAATGTGGCCCGAGCTTGAATTTGTAGCGTAGCCCGTCGAATCATTCCCGGATTATTTTTTATTTCTTGTGCTGCATTTAAAATTATGTCGTGCAATTCTGCTTCGGTATTGACGATTCTGTGATATACCCGTTGCTTCATATCACCCCAAAGAAAATAATCCAACGGCGTCATATCAGGCGATCTTGCAGGCCATCCAACGGGGCCGTCTCGGCCGATCCACCTATTGGGATATTGCTCATTTAAAAAATGTCGAACTCTTAATGCCCAATGAGCTGGGCATCCATCCATTTGGAGAAACAGGCGTTGTCTCACATTTAACATCACATCTTCCAAAAGCTCTGGGAGCTCGTCTCTCAGTAACAGTAAAAATCTGTCGGCGTTCAAAGTATTCGGTAAGAAGACTGGTCCAATCAATTGATCGTCGAGTACCGCTGCCCAAACGTTTATGGAGAATTGGTCTTGAAAATTAGATGGTCTTACTAGGTTTGGATTATCGTGAGCCCATGTGTGTAAATTTCTGAAGTTAGTTATTCCCGTATGAGTAAATCTTGCTTCGTCCATCCATAAAATTCTTCTAGTAAATTCCGGATCCCTTCTGATATTGCCAAGTATCCAAGTCGACATAACACACCTAACGCGGGCATCGCCAATTTGCAAATTTTGTACCCGTTGATAATGAAATGGATGCAGTCCTTCCTTCTTCAAAATTTTCCAGACAGAGAATTTTGAGATTCCGTGCCTCAATGCCAAGCGTCTTAGACTCGTGGTTGGGTCCGCGTACAAGTCTCTGAGAACTGCTTCTTCTATGGCAACATCAATTATGTTTCCTGGCTCTCGGCGATCTCGGCCACCGTATCCCAGGCCAATATTGCACAACCGGCGATGAACTTCTTGAAAGTGGCGAGCAGCAGGTCTTGGAACGTCATTAGGATACTGCTCCAAATAGGCGATACACGCAGCTCTTGCAGATCCATGGCACAATCCATAATAATAGTGCATGTTGGCTATTTGTAACGGCGAAAACTCTCGTAAGCGGGGCATGATGATTCAAACTGAACAAGTACTGGAGTAATCAAAGAAGTGGCGAGCAAAGACAAGCAATTGCGATTTGCGAGCGACTGAATAGTTGACCTATTGCCCAATGCCTTTATACTCCTCATGTTATCTCCACCTTCAACCCAAAAACACCCTTCAACTACCTGGGAACAAGCGTTCATTAAGGATTTTAAGAGGATTAAAATTAATAAAATTATGGTTTGATTTACGTACCCATTAGCGTGGTATTTTTCAAAGTCTGAGACAGTTTAAAAACGGTTTTAGAATCGGCATTAAGTGAGGATTAATACTAAGTACGTAATTTGTTATTTCCACCTAAAACCCAATAACACCCTTCAACTACCTGTGAACAAACGGTCATTAAGGATTTTAAGAGGATTAAAATTAATAAAATTATGGTTTGATTTACGTACCCATTTGCGTGGTATTTTTCAAAGTCTGAGACAGTTTCAAAACGGTTTTAGAATCGGCATTAAGTGAGGTTTAATACTAAGCAAAAAAAATGGTAACTAAATCTGCGTTTTTTTCAGAAAATTGTGTTTTTCTTTTAAAATTCGTAATTTTTGTAGCCATTTTTCAAAAACAATAATTTTTTTTGCGGATTTTCTCTTCTAGTTGGTTTTCTATTGTTATTAAGAATTATTAACCTGTCCCTTGGTAATACTCTGCATTTTTTATTTTCATTTTAGGACCATTGGATCAAAAGTTATACCGTCTGAATTAGGTGTATTACCCGAGTTTTTACAAAAATTTTCAAAATTCTGTAAAAAAAAAAACTAATGACTAGAAAAAAAAAAAACACCGTTTCACCGATGAAATTGGCTGAAATTTTTCTCCTTTTATTATGTACAGTTTATGAAATTCCACCCTGTATGTTGTTGAAAAACGTCGTATGAAACGCGTGACCTTTGATCCGCCATGAATGATCAACATAGCACACTTGTATCACATAAATAATAAACTTCCGAAGAAGGAAAACGAAACGCTGTAACGAAATGGGACGTCTCAATCAAAGCGATGCTTCCGTCATTCGTGTGAGATGAAAAAACCCCAATAAAAGTTTTGAAAAGGTCCCATTATTACCTACGTCTTCTATTAAAGGAAACGGTATTATTACAGCACTTCCCGGGAAGAATTTGTAAAACGAATTTTAGTGGAAAACTCCCTTCGCTATGTTAACTGATGGGAATTAGAATATGTAGGGATCTTATTGCGGAGGAATTTATCGACTATCTTTACGGATATATTTATACCGACAATTATACATGGCTAACGTACGAAAAATATAATGTGAGGATATATTATATCTTTTAGGCAAAATTCCAGATATCGCCCGGATGAAAACTCTAGGTACCTACTAGTTTCTTAGCTTAGCTGGTGCTATTTTCTGTATTGTGTTGTTTTATAAGTACCTACATCAGTGTTCGATTTTGTGATTCAGTGTTCGATTTTGTGTTTTTGTGTTTTTTTTGCGACAATAAATCTTTTTTTATTTTTTCTATATTTTTTGTACCGGCCCACTTGACGAGCATTCAATAAATTCCACTCAGGCTGAATGTAGTGTTAGCTAACCTTGTTACGACCTCTAAGCAGCTTACATGTATTCGCCAGCCGCCAAACAGTCGGGCATGGACGGGACGGGACGCATTCACGGTCTTGATTGTCTTCATCATAAATACTCGTCACGTTCCTCGCCTTCTTCCCAAACTGAAGGCGGCCTCCCCAATTCCTATATATTTACAGGGTTTCGTTCATTTCCAAGGTGAGAAACTCGCCGCGAAATCTGAACTACTCTGAACTAAATTCATATTATAATTAAGTGTCCGGGAAGATAAATTCCATCATGCCCTCATACTAAATACAAAAAAAACCATAGGTATATGTATTTTAGTCAAAACAAACTCGTTTTACGCACTTAATATTAACAACACATATCGCTGTTCGTCAATGTTTTGAGCTTTATTAGAAATAAAATGTTTTGCAGTGCATTAAAGAACCCTATAACCCATTCAACGTAAGGAATGGAATAGAATATAGAAGATATCAACAACTGTGACATTGGACCCACGTCCTGCCGGTAGGTACCTACGCCCTTCGCAATATATATCCTCCAAGTTACCAAAACAGCGGGGACTGTGTGATCTCACACACGATTTATGTATGTTTTGCTTTCTCCGTTAAGGTATTTAGGCCTTGAATAGAGTGAATAAAGTCCGGGTAAGGTTTTGCATAAAATATAACGCTACATACGAACGTTCGGTCAAGGTTTTGGAAGGTATTTTAGGCTAGAGGTGATTCATACAGAAACAAGTTTCGAGCGAGTCACCTATTCTATGAGAATGGCCGCATCTTGAGGTACCTACAAATTAGACATGTCCGCGATTTGGTGTATTTTCATAGGAAGTACTTATAGCAAATTGTATGACATCGCGGTGATCCCATCGTCATCACATCACACTCCTAGCGTTTGTCCCGTCTTACGCAACTGCGATATATTTTTTAAATTTGCTGGAAAAACATCATTTACGGAATTTGAAGAAGGATTTATTTGAAGAATTTGTGGCTTTCCACTGACCTGTGAATTGGTTGAATATAGTATTAATTTAAGTATTTATGGTATATTTGCGATAAGTATATATTATGTGTATCATCCATCATCCTCCTAGCGTTATTCCTGGTTGTGCCCCTAAAGGAGCCCGGGGTCCGCTTTGACACCTAATCCCAAGATTTGGCACAGACACTAGTTTTACGAAAGCGACTGCCATCTGGCCTTCCAACCCAGAGGGAAAACTAGACCTTATATAATAGGTACCTATATGTATTGGCATGTTTTTATTTGCCTAGAATTATTAATACCTATTAGGTGTTGTTATTATTTTCTGTGTTTTGTACGCGGTATTAATTTGCCTATCTCGTTCTACCTACCTTCCTCTCAATTGCTCAAAGGTTAGCTGGATGAGATCCCTTAAGTTCGCCTACATAGATTTATTGTGTGACATGTATATTTTTTTACCTGTTATTGTGTACAAAAAGTGCTTACATACATACATACCTTACATATGTATACCTACGGTAAATTTCGATTAATGTCTGATTAATATATAAAATTGAGCGCTAACATTCTTCATACTTTTTTCTACATCAATGTCGGTAAATAAATGAAAACCTATCTTAAATATAAAATAATAATTAGGTACCAATAAAAGCTGCTTCAACGACTCGCGCATAAATTAAATGGAATGAATAACCTCTCGTGTTAACCACCGCTATGCTTTTTATTATGATTATTACTTGGAGCCGTATTCACGACATGTTAATGATAACTTTTGATATGGCAAAAGATAAGATATACCTATATGGCGGTGATGTAAAGCGGACTGCAAACTTACAACTTGAGGATGCATAAGACCATAGAATCTGTGAAATCCATAGACTCGGTGGATCCTAACCTTTTCAATATTACCCCCGCCACTTTTACGGAAACTGTTTTTACCCCAAATGTAAATAACCGCCAATACCCTATCCTATCCCCTATATGTATATTCATCCATTTTGGATACCAACTCTGTTACCCCCATAGATTTACCCGCAAAATTACCAGAAGTTTTACCCACACGGGGGTTCGGAACCGATTGATAAGAACATTATGGTGATTGGCACATTCAACAAGAATTTATAAAATCAGCAATATGTCCACTACGGTCACCAATTAAAACGTCGTGAATACTAATCCTGCTGGTTAATTGCGTACGTTAG
The DNA here is from genome assembly GCA_963854355.1 of Epinotia brunnichana. NCBI lineage: Eukaryota > Metazoa > Arthropoda > Insecta > Lepidoptera > Tortricidae > Epinotia > Epinotia brunnichana. Next base: position 13,366,490 of record OY977939.1, on the reverse strand, counting down.
GTAGATCTACATTTATTTTTTTCAGTGTCAGTTGAGAATTGAGATGTCCAAATGCTCACACGAAAAAATACGCAATTCCTCCTCTGCCTATTTTTATATCGGATAAAAAAACCGGTCAAGTGCGAGTCTGACTCGCACACCGAGGGTTCCGTGCAAACGTTCAGACACCATAACCGTCACGTCACGACCCCATTCATTCTTGAACAATCTTAACAGGTCATAATAGAAGTTACCGTTCTATAGCGCCATCTGCATTTTGGTACTTACTAATAACTTGCAACCTAGTAAGTATGTTTGTTTATCAGCGATATTTTTTTATGACGCGTACCGATTTTTAATATTATTTTTTATTTAAAAGAAGGGACTTTAACGATAATCTCATAGGAATTTAAAGACATAAAATTTTATCCAAATATGATTAAATTACAAACGACACCGGACAAACGATTTTTAGCCAAAGAACTGCGTTGGCTTCGCTCGTTCGCTCGTTCGAAAATGCAGGCAGTAGGGTCATTTCGCCGGTTACGCGACCACCTTCGGTTGGCGACCACTTGAAGAACATGGTTTTTTCAATTGAAGATAACATCAATTCTACAGAGCCTATTGAAACAGTCAGTCGTATGCCTTATTGTTTGTAGTTATGGAATAGGAATTTACAAAAAAAACGAGAAAATATGCTTTCAGTTCACCAATTCAGCTAAGTGGTCGCTAACCGGCACATGAAATTAGGTGGTCGCCAACCGGCGAAATGACCCTATGTAAGTAAAAGGTGTAAAAATGCAGGCAGTATAAATAAATATTAAATACATATTTGCGGACAATCTTACACAAATCGACCTAGTCCCAAACTAAGCAAAGCTTGTACTATGGGTACTAGACGAATATAAACATACATATATAGATAAATAAATACTTAAATACATAGAAGACATACATGACTATCACACAAATAAATTCATGATATATTCATGATCATCACACAAATAAATGCCCTTACCGGGATTCGCACCCAGGACCTCTTGCTTCGTAGGCAGGGTCACTACCAACTAGGCTAAAGCGGTCGTCATTAAAAGGTTTAGTATGTAAGTAAAAGGTGTACAAATGCAGGCAGTATGTAAGTAAAAGGTGTAAAAATGCAGGCAGTATGTAAGTAAAAGGTGTACAAATGCAGGTAGTATGTAAGTAAAAGGTGTAAAAATGCAGGCAGTATGTAAGTAAAAGGTGTACAAATGCAGGTAGTATGTAAGTAAAAGGTGTAAAAATGCAGGCAGTATGTAAGTAAAAGGTGTACAAATGCAGGCAGTATGTAAGTAAAAGGTGTAAAAATACAGGCAGTATGTATGAAAAAGGTGTACAAATTCAGGCAGTATGTAAGTAAAAGGTGTAAAAATGCAGGCAGTGTGTAAGTAAAAGGTGTAAAAATGCAGGCAGTATGTAAGTAAAAGGTGTAAAAATGCAGGCAGTATGTAAGTAAAAGGTGTACAAATGCAGGCAGTATGTAAGTAAAAGGTGTAAAAAAGCTACGGTAGCCTAGTGGTTCAGGCATGCGGCTGTCATGCGGCGGCCGTGGGTTCGAATCCCGGCTCGTACCAATGAGTTTTTCGGAACTTATGTACGGAATATTTACCGTTAGCTTTTTGGTGAAGGAAAACATCGTGAGGAAACCGGTCTAATCCCAATAAGGTCTAGTTTTCCTTCTGGGTTGGAAGGTCAGATGGCAGTCGCTCGCGTAAAACTAGTGCCAATGCCAAATCTTGGGATTAGGTGTCAAAGCGGACCCCGGGCTCCTTTAGGGGCACAACCGGGAATAACGCTAGGAGGATGATTAAATTACAAACTTAGTTAAGAAATGATAAAAAAAATGATTCAAAAAAATAAAAAAATACGCTAGAAAGAGGTATCTATCGTTTTATTTTTCGTAATAATTTCAGAAGTTTTGCTTGGAAAACTTCGGAGATAAGGGGGGGAAATGATTTTTTTTCAACATTTTCCTTTATAAATCAAAATTTAAACACTGTGGAAAAAAAACCGGTTTAAAGGCCTCCACACACCGGTCGCGTGCGCGGGCCCGCGCACGCGACCGGTGTGTGGAGGCTTTAAAAAGTGCAACTCAAGCCCTTTCATATTATACCTTGATATAATAACTAGACTTTGATTTTTTAACCCCCCCGTCATTTACACAGAAAATAAAAATGTATATTTAAATTTTTCATTTACCATATACGTGTCTTAACTTTCTTAACAGTTGTTCTAAATTTCAAATTGATAACTTAAGTAGTTCCTGAGATATTTTACGTTGTGACAGACGGACAGGCGTTCTTTTTTGGGACGAATGGGTTCCTTTTTTACCTTTTTGGTACGGAACCCTAAAACGAAACGATTTTTTTCAGAGCAGTATGGACGATATCTGTCCTAGTAAACGTAAGTATTTAAAAATATACTAGACTTAATATTTTGTCTTTGTATTGGCATGAGTGCCGTAAACCGTCCTTAGACGACCGGTTGCCTAGTGCAGTGTTTTTCAACCTGTGGGTCGCCAAGCTTCTTGAAGGGGGTCGCGGCTGCTTGAATTTTGTAAGTAAAACATGTAGGAATTACATATTTGTAGAATAGAAAATATAATTTAAGAACAGCGCAGAGTGGGGGGGGGTCGCGAAATATTTTCTTACCCTACGGGGGTCACGCCATGAAAAAGGTTGAAAAACACTGGCCTAGTGGGTAGCGAACTAGCGACGCTGCCTATGAAGCTGAAGGTCCGGGTTCGAGTCCCGGTAAGGCCAAATATTAGTGTGATGAGCATGAATATTTGTTTCTGAGTCTTGGATGTTTTCTATGTATTTAAGTATTTATATCTATTAAATATACCGTTGTCTAGTACCTATAACACAAGCCTTATTGAGCTTACTATGGGACTAGTTAGTAAGATTAAATTGTCCCTTAATATTTATTTAAGTATTATTATTTTTTTATTATTCAAAATTCGGGCAGCTATAAAGTACGTTCTGCCGAAATCCTCATCTTTGTCTCCACGTTGCAGTTGCTCGGTAGTAACCAAGTTCGAAGTGGCTTTTAAATTTAGGTAGCGCCTGGGCCGAGCATTAATGACCTGCGCCGCCATTTTGAAGGGCTGCTTTGAGGAAAACTTCTCACTCGCCCTCTGAGGGGAAGTAATGCATTTTCCTTTATCACCGCGCGGACAGTTCGCGCACTTCTCGACAAGGGGACGGCTTTTACGATTATTGTGCTCGTGATGTAACATGCGATGTGCAATGAAAAAACTATGCCTTCGATCGTTCACCGCAAATGCCGGAGGGACGTCGCGTCGCCGCCACCAATCTTTATCGTCCCGTTATGTACAGTCAGCTTAAGCTTTTTATGGACTATTTGGCGCCATTAAAAACAGACGCATCTGGAATAGACAAGCATGCATCAACCAATTACAGTTTAGCTCATTGAACTTAAGCAGCAGTCCATTACACAGGTATTATAGGTATAATTCTATAGAAAAAACAATGATAATGCATTTAAAATTCATAGCATTTGTTGTAATTTTTCAACTCGCTACTTATCTTTCAGCTAACAGCTTTCTATAAAAGGATTAGGTTAGAGTTACAATATAAGCAACATTGCGACACGCGCCACGAGCGCGGCATTTCAAAGCAGTGAAGCAAAATGCGGCCCAGCTAAAAATGTCAAAATCGTGTCGTGTGTTTCTCCGTAGCAACAGTCATAGCCGGCCCGCGGGGTGCACCGGAAAGATATCGGTCACTCCGAGCGTGAAATAATGCGCCACATGTTGTACAACAGTAATTAGTTGTATCGGGCGAAAGCGCAAGTGTTCTCATGCGAGTAGGGCGCAAAAACCTTACTTATGAAACGGGTAGTTAGTTAACTATGTGGTAGAGCAGTGTAAGAGCAATGAGCGGACGAATAACACATAATTACACATGGCATAGCCAGGGAGCGAGGATGCGTCCCGTCCCCCGCTCTTAGCGATCGCGCCACGCTGCATGACTGCACGTCAAATACATACGGAGCATGTGCGCTACAAGTGTACTTCACTCGAACTGAGACTTGATAGTTCCCTGTAACGATAGTCACTATTCCGTAAAACTGCTACGAACTTGCTCATTCTCACCTGACGGGTCAATGACCTCGATGGATCTGGTTATCTTTGAAGACAAAACTGTCCCCGGAGGCGTTTACCGAATCCAATAACAAACACTGCGTTATGCTTCCATTCGTCCGATTTTAGAACTTGCCCGACTTTATTAATGTATTCCCGTTTCCTGACAATATTTTTGTATCTTAACTTATTATTTCCTTTAGACTTTTGTTTTCATTTTAGCACTTATTTGGAAATCCGGTGTTTGAGTTTCCGGTGAGATTTAACCATCTGGGGTAAGGATTTGATAAAATTGTATGAACGAATCTTACAATAACTGTATCATAATCTTGTTTAGTCTACCTACTCGACACAAAATAGTAACTGCTGCTGTGAGCCATCATTAGTTATTGATACGAATGAATGTTGCACCATTCATTTCCAATTGTGATGAAAGTTTGATTTGTCTTAGTTTCATAAGTACTAAATAGGACAGTCGTGCAGGAGAAAGTGCGAGCAATCGTGACCGCGCTGGGACGCACAGCAAGTGGCCGCTATCGACTCCCAGCCCGACCCGAGCAACTGCACCACTGAACACTAGAACCTTTTATTGTCATATGGTTACAATGCACACATGCAACTAACCTTCTTACAGTCGTTTAACTATAGAACCTCTCATTGAAACAAAGATCAACCAATGAAAACCAATATGACAGGACTAGAACCTCGGCAGGAGGTAATCTGTTTAACATCTAATACAAAGGTCAATAGTATGAACGCATAACAAAGTTCGTCGGCTTAGTAACTAGACCTGTGATTAAATTGGCAAACGCACTACTCTGCCCGCAAAAGGCACAAGGGATGCAGGTTAGAGTACTGTTGGTTGGATTTTTTTATTCTGATGTTTGAGATGATGGGTTTGTTTCAATGATAGAAATCGTGATACTTTCGTAAGTAAAATATAGAAACTGTTAAAATCGGTTAATATTATCTTAAATATGAGACGCATAAACGAGCTGTTGCCAAGTTCTGGAAGTACCTAAGTAACAATGGATTTGCATGCTTCCATCCACAGCATGTCAAGTCAGCAAAGGAGCGCAGGTTAATTCTAATTTATTAATTTATTATAAGCAATTTAAACAGTACAAACATAATTCAATTCTATGCATCCTAACAGAACTTCCTGTGCCGGCGTCGTAATTTTTTTTGCACCTGACTTTGCCTATAAAACATATCTACTATGTATTACACTAATCACAAACATAAAAAAACTTCAAATATCTCTTCCTCTTGGCTCTGCCATAATGGGGCAAAAAGCGTGTAAAGTGACAATTCCTCTTTACGTTCGCAACATTTAACCCTCGGATAAATTACGGGGTGCTTACTCATCCACGAGGAAATTTTAGCAATTTTCCAAGTGTCTGATTACTTACTTAGTCGACAAGCTGAACTGACATGGATGCGAGGTCACGGGCGCGCGGGTGTCGTCCAGAGGGTTTCTCTAGAAAGTGTAACCAGACGCCCGCCGACTCTTGAAGCTGTAAATCTCGTTGAAGAGAAAAGACTTTCCAATGGATAGCATAATACTAATTCGTAAATGAAAATCCCATTCGCACGATTTAGTATACCTAGTTATATTTACTCTACAAGTTAAAATTCTAAATTAATAAAGCAAGTTAAATGCTTCATGAAAGTAAAAAATATACATATTTAAGTGTCGCGGGCATTCAGGGTTATCCATAAGATATTCCCGTTAAAAATGCACTCTCAATATTTCCTAAAATAGTTACGATTATGGAGCTTATTAATGATAACCATCAGCATCTTAAAAGGAAACAAGAATACAAAGTAAACGGAATGGAAACATCCGGCGGAGAAGGCAATAAACAATCGAACCCATCGTTGCACCAAGATAATTACTGGGCACGTTTTGTTCTTTTTGTACCTCTAACAATCACAGACGAAGATGGAGTGCCGCGCCGGCAAAAACAACGCCGCAACAATAGAGGTGCCAATGCGAACCAACAGCTGCCTTCTACCTCAATATTATTTTAAAAATTACTAACTGCACTTCTGAAGTAAAGAAACCAGTTAACTATTTCTAACTCGTGCCTGAAATTACACAACATTTTCTGCTTACATACATTTTTATTAAACGCATGCAGGAGCAGCGCCCGATTAACCTCAGCCGGCGCATTACAAAATACTTTCTCCTTCAATATTCATGAAAACCGTAATTAGCAATTTAATTCGAATTACATTTTGTGGTAAACCTGTGACTTTAATTCGAAACGGGAAGCGGCGCCTATTTTAGAGTAGGACTGCATAATATGGTCAGGAATGTCCTAAAATGGGTTATGTTAAATGGTTAGTAAGTATTGTGCAAGTTGCAGGAGTGGGCTGGGGCGTCGAACTGCTGCGCGGGCGGCGCAGCGGTGAACGTGACCTCCGCTTCATGTGCACAACGGGATCCTTCATTATTCAACCCGCGAACGCCTGCCCTTATGTGCTCGCAATTTCATTCCATTTCATATCTCGCATCAACTTAGCTGACGTCTCATGGGAGCCGGCATTGTGAGTTCCTCAGTTGCGATAGTATGCGCCTGTTGAGCTAGAGATTGGATTACGTATGTAAGAAAGGGTTCTTGCATGCATGTATTAACTACTTATATTATAATTTTACTTTCAGAAGAATGAAGCGAAGGGAAATTGTCATTTTATGAGCAATTCTTCTAACTTTCTCAGTGTTTTTTTAATCGACGTGCGCTAAATATAGGTCTACCACCTAACATCGATTAAAACTGTTAAAATTTGTATCGATTTTCTGCGCAAATAGTTTTTTTTCTTGTTATAGGATGCAAAGCCAGTGTGAAAAATATCCTAAAGTTACAGCAGTAGGTAATCATTTAATCAAACTAGCCACTGCCCCCGACAACAATTACAGCGCGAAATGTACTCATTCGCTAACTCACACTATAGGTCCGTCAACAGGAGATTACAAATAAAAACGTTTAATACGCTTGGGTAGACGGAATAAATCATTTAATATTTTTGTCAGGTGAAATATCGCATTTTCCAGTGCTCATCGTAAAACTGCAACTTTTATTTTCTCGTGACAGTTTTTCCGCACGAGCGCTTGCAATTCTTTATAGAGTGAAGTGCTATTAAAATTATTAGCACACGACAAATCAATTCATTCGAATGCTTTTTACAACTTCAAAGAATAAACTAAGAAATTATACAAAGACACGGATCAAAATAGAAAGGTATAAATTGCATACGGAACTTAATCTGGAACAAGATATAATTTATATTGTTATGCTTGACATACCTACTTGGTATTTTTAAGATAACTAGAACACACAACATAAATAATGTGTACTTTTTTGACGGTGACAAAATTATATTGAGTTAAGTGTTGTTCTTACGGTTATTTTTTATATTATACAGTAAGCTTGGCAGTTCATGTCAGAATGCATGGTTGATCGCTTGGAAGCCTGACAACATAAAAATATTTTTATTCAGCGTGATTTACTAAGTGCGATGTCTTAAGTTAGCTTCACCGTTTCAACACTTTATACCTACATAAGTAATATATGAATTAATTTAGTTTGTGCTTGCAACGCACGAAATACACGCCACAGAACTAAAGTACCGTGAACTAGGAATGTTTTATTAATTATATTAGTATGCGAATAAAAAAACAATTAAAGGCGGTTTAGTAATGCAGTCGGGGAATTCTCACGCTCCCCTTTGTTGCGCTTGCGCAAGCATCGGTGCACGACCACAATGCGAGCATTATTGTGACCAATTCCGTGGAGACGCATACGCACACGGCATTTTTAAATGCAACTAAATACGCGTATTTGACGCTCAGAAAACGGGATTCAACTGGAAAGCAAACAAATCTGCTACCAAGAAACATACGTGTTGAAAACGGGGTATTTTCATTTTATTTGTACTATAGCCACAGCTATAGCTTGTATATCGACGGAGAAGTACCAAGAACTAACTACGAAATAGTTATTTGTTATACAAGGGGGGAAAGTTGTATTTTACCTGCGAGTGTTCATTTGAAACACGAGCTAGAGAAAGGATTCTATGATTGACCACGAGCGAAGCCAGTGGTTCAAAAATAGAATCCTGAGCGTAGCGAGTGTTTCAACACACGAGACGTAAAATAACTGTTCACCCGTGTACACAAATCTTTTCACCTCACTACAGCGAGGAAAATAAGAAGGGTAAAACAAGTTAAACAAAAAAAGTTTAAAAAAAAGTTTAAAAAAATTAAAAAAATATATATGTCACATAAAATATACAAAAAACCAAAAATAAACATTTAACGTTCTACGTCATAGTACTTTTAACGTTCTACGTCTACTTTCTTCACATGTGGATAAAAAGCGATTTTTTCAATAGATATCAAACATACAAAAAGGCCTTTCCGAGCAAGTGAGGTGAAAACCTAATTTTACAGTTTTATTTTACGGTTAAGGTGGTTCGATTGCCATACAAAACTTTATTTGACATTCGCAGGCTAACGGCGTGGTATTTTAAGAAACTTATGTACTTAACAAACTTTCATCAATTGGCTTCCCATTTGCGCCAAATTCCCCCTTTCCTAGAATAAACTTGTATAAACTAGATTAATTTGAGAAATTGGTTTGGGACGTGATATTTTGGGAAAACTATTTTCTCAAATTAATCTAGTACATGTTTTTAAAAATCGTCAAAATCGTCGCTAGTTAGGAGTTCATGGTACTTCGCCGTCGATATGTATTCAGATTAAATTACTGTAGCATAAAGGTAAATATACGTCTCCGTACCTACAGGTGTTAATTTGTCTATCTTTTAGTTCGTGGTCTCCACTCAAATGCTCAAAGGTTAAATGGAAGAGATCCCTTACCTTACAGGAATAAGTGCGCCTTTGTACCGACTTAACATATTTTGTCTGTATTTTTATCTGTGTCTTGTGTGTACAATAAAATATTTACATACCTACATACTACATACATAAAGACTGTATCGTTTGTTATAAAAATACGAGAAAAAAATGCGACAACTTTTTTTTTAATTATTTATTGACATACTAAAATCAATCAACTATGTACAAAATAATATGGACAACTCGAATAGTACCATAAAAGCCCAAATTATTCATTTCTGGCCAGTTTTCTAATTTTTTGCCTCATGGTGCCCATTAATGACCGGACAGCGACTTTGTCCAAAGTTCGAGCCACGTTATTCCAATCTGACCGAAACTGTTGCTCTGTATCGGCTCTACGGGCTGTTTTACGTAGTTTAGCTTTCATTAGAGCCCAGTAGTGTTCAATCGGGCGAAGCTCTGGACAATTCGGTGGATTTAACTCTTTGGCCACAAAATTTACATTATTGTCTTTATACTGCTCGTACCATTTTACTACCTTAGCCGCGTAATGGCAAGACGCTAAGTCAGGCCAAAATACAGTTTCGGAGTTGTGTTTTTTGATCATCGGCAATACTCGTTTCTGACTTTTTCATATAAATATCGGCATTCATCGACGAGGCCGAGGTAGTGAAAAAAGTAGTTGACTTCATTCCGCATTCACAAATGGCCTGCCACACCATGACTTTCTTGCCGAACTTCTCAACGCAAATGGATTTTTCAGCCTCTGTGATTTCTGTTCCCTCACGAATAGTGTAATACTGGGGGCCTGGCAAAGACTTGTAGTCCAGTTTTACATACGTTTCGTCGTCCATTATTTATTACACAGCTGTGTTTTATCGATAAAATCGAGTCATATAATTTTCGGACTCGTGTCTTAACAGATGTTTTTTGTTTTTGACTTCTTTTCGGCTGTTTCTGTTTTTTTAATGTCTTTAAATTATTCCTTTTCTTTGCACGTTGTACCATCCCGATACTCGTACCAACTTTTTTCGCGACATCTCGGACAGATAGCTCTCTATTAGATGCGAATAATTTTACTATCTTTTGGTCCAGTTTTGGATTGGACGGACCTGGTTTTTGGCCTGGCCGTTGTTGGTCCTCGAAGGTATAATCCTCCCCGTACTTACGGATAGCAGTTTGGACGGCTCCAACACTAACACCTTCCATTTGTGCGAGTTTTCGGTACGTAATACCTTTAACCGAACACCATTTGTCCACAATAGATTTTCGCTTTTGCGGTGTAAGACCCCTCATTTTTTTATTGGAACAAGTTGAGCAAAAAAAGAATAAAGATATCGATTCTATGACAAATGTCAATCAATTGTCTTGTATCAGAATATTTTTAAATGTGTAACTTGTATTTATAACAAACGATACAGTCTTTACATACGGGCGGTAAAATGGCATCATGCCATGCGTATGAAAAGGCTTGCCCATTGCTTTTTAATTGATCCACTTTAGTTTTTACTATACTAGGCAATTTCAATGAATAGTTACTGGATTATTACTAAACGTCTTGTAAGAAAAAGAAGCTACAATTAAAATTAAATGTCGAAGCTTTCTCAAGATAAAGTGCTCGTTGTTAAGATCAATTACAATAAAAGTACCTTGTTAAATGAAGTAGGTAGATACCATTATTTACAGGTTTAAATTGACAGGGCGTAAGTAATAGTTGAAATGAAATGTAAGCTAGTTATTTTAATAACATATTTTATTTCAAATACATTGTCTACTGATACTTTCGCTACGCATGCTGATCGCGAAGGTCAAGCGATGCAATTGTTCTACCTCCAAGGCAACCGAATATGAGTCCTGCTGTTACATTTATATGTTTAATGTAATGGGTACACGGTAGAATGCCGCTTTGTGACCCTACTAAGTGCTATTCGGGCGGTTACACATGAGAAATGTAAAAAGGTGTCTTAGGACCGCGGCAGGTCAATGGTTAATCATTGTTGGCGGCGTGACGCGTGACGGCTACTCGCCGGGTTCGACGGCAATTTGTCAATCACGCCGTGAATGCGTCCGTGCGCTTTCAATGAACGCTTTACCTACTCCTATCCAATGTAATAACAAAAAACCATTAATATTGGACACAACGCAGCCCGGGTATCGGTAACCTTGCTAATGGCGGAGCAGAAACAGCAATTAAATTATGTTATTGATGTTCAAACAAAAAAGTTGTTTGGAATTGGCTATAATAAAGCATAATCAGATCGTAAAGGCAGATCCGTCTTGTTGTGGCTACGACTATACGAGGAAGTTACAAACAGTGTTATGCCCTGCACGTACAGTCAGCATCAAAAGTAACTATCGCAATCAAAGACGTCAAAAGTTCTTAATCCCTTTTAATAAAGACTTTTGACGTCTTCATTGTCAAGTAAATATTCTTCGAAGTGAGTAGTTAAGTGAGTTTTGAAGTGAGGTAAATATTCTTTAACCAAGAAATTAATTAGGAAGATATTAAATTACTTCGAATGAAGCGAACTTATCTTAAGCCAATATGTTTTTCTCTTGGTTCGAAAGAATCATCTTAATTCAAGATATTGGCGGTCTTCCTCATTTATTTCTTGATTCAAGTAATATATTTTTCTGTGTATGAGAATAATGTGAATAACCAAATCCTTATTTTTTCAAAGGAATCTAAAAATAAAATTCTAATGCATTTATAGAGCTTTGGATTCACGTAGGTATCGAGTCTTGTCATAAAAGTAAATCCCTTCTGCTTTATCGATCAATTTTATGTTTCGTCGTAAAATCTGAATCGTTTACCTGTTGTAATACCTACTTTATCATAAATATTTATTAGTAATGTTTTTCGTATTCACTGTATTGTAACAACCTACTAAGAATATGTAATCATTGTGTTTTATTACACTGTAACAACACATCAAAAAAAACTGTTCAAGATCCGTTTACTTTTCGTTACACAATGTTAGTACTAGTAAGTGTAAATGTCTAAGTTGCTTTGTTCTCCGACAACACAGTAGTCTGCTGTGTCAAATTTGTTTGCAAAACAACAAACGCGCAACGCCAACGCATGGATAATATAATTTATTCCCCAATTTAACTTGATTAGCCGACGATGCTGGTGCCAGTAGGTAGGTAGGTAAATCACGCTTCAGTCTCCACTCCACATTCACAATGCGCGGTTGATTGGGTTACAGCATGATATCATTCGGCAGACTTCGACCTTGCCGCGCCTTCAACGTCTTGCTGACTAAATCGAAGTTTACACATTATAAGATATCTTTGTAAATACTGTCGCTCTGGTCATCAAGTTAACAGCTTCAAATAGTAAAAATTATGTCATGTAGCCATTGAAGTTTTCACACAAACTTACTTGCTAAGTAGGTACCTACTCTTTGCTCACGTACGCCAATACGCCGTAACAATAAAGCTGTTCCTTTTCATATTTACGGGTTATAAAACGTATGTTTCTCTACATAAATTAAATCCAAATCATCACCCCACCTGAAGTCTACAGTGAAATCTATGAAAAAAGATTTTCAGTACAATTTATTTATTTGTATGGGCATTACAGAGTCGCTTCAAGCTCAAAAATTACTTGAAGTACAATGACAAAAATAATCGGCGATGAAGATGACACATCTTAAAAATTTTAATTAAAATCGTCCAAACAATGCTGGTATTATTCGTCGTTTGGGCAACGCCACAACAAGACCGATCACGACTGCTACCACCAACCACAAGATTTTGTTCGAGCTATATTGAATTTTATTATATACGGGGAAAGGGTGAGTTAGCAAATGTGTAATTGAGTAAGATACGAGTTATAGAGGAAGTAACAGTGGATTATTTCAGCCTGGCACCCTCACTGCCACCGCCGCAGGGATGTTATTCTTTACGTGCTCATGCGCTTCACCTCAACCGCCACGCCGCCCAACGAAACTAGACGTCTACTTACTAATACAGTCGATATTGTTCAATCTCGAAATATAGGGGAGTTTGATGAAATTTGATACGAATGTTCGTTTGAAGCACTGTTTTCGTCTCCCAAAAGTCCCCGGGTCAGGTTTGGTCTCCACTGACGCCCGCCATATTGTTTTTTTTTTAAACTCGATGTGCGCCAACACGTTGTCAGCTTTAAGAGAATTCTAAACCACCTCATTTTTTGGAATTCATCAAGCATCTTGACCTGGAGGTGGTAGCTAACTATCACTACTTAACGAGAAATGTAATAAATAGTTAGTACGCTTAAATAGAATCGAATCGCGGCGTCAAGATATACATTTTTTTTTATTAAGACGAAAGAAATACATGCTAATAGTTACATACCCATCTAGGCAATTCTATAGATCTAATTTATAGATATGTAGGTACATTATTATTAAAATTAAATATTTTAAGTAAGTATACACAACTTAATTTACAGAATATAGGTTAGATTATAACATTTTAAAAAGTGATTTTTCATGTTTTTTTTCTTATTTTACAATTTTTCACCATAATATTTGTGGGTGAGGGTTGAGGTGAACCTAAAATAAGTTCTTTACAGAATATCGGGGCAGGTACCTTATTTGCTAGGTATGCTTCTTATCGTTGTTACAAAACCTTTATTTTTATCAAACATACAATTATTTTCTTGTATTCATGACGCTGATTTCAGTGCCACATTACGATATTTAAATAAAATTATGTACCTGGGCATTTTTAATAATCCGTGTAGCCAATTAGCGTGAGTTGTTAAACAAAAATTAACTCAGTGTCAGTTTTATGACAATTAGGTATTCAGTTTGTATGAAAATTAACTATTAATTCTCAATTTATAAATGATATGCATATACACGTTATATAAATGCGAAAAAAGTTCATTTTCACATCATTTGTATGCTTAACTTTCGTCACAAAACTGACACTGAGTTAATTTTTATTTAACAACTCACGCTAATGGGGTACACGAATTTAAAAAAATACCCACCTACACTACAGCTACTGACAAAGATGTATGGCAGCTGGTAAATTGATGCATTTTTCTAATACGAAAAGGGTACTGTATGAGTAGTATCTATTAATAATGCAATGGTTTTAAAGGTATGCAAGTTAGATACCTACTTGTTTGATAATTATAAGCTATTCATTCTCATAAATATCTAACTTAGCACGTACTCGCATATAAGTTTGCTCGCGAAGTACGTATATAAATTTGCGTATACAGCGGTAGCCATGTATTTATTAACATACCTATGTGTAAGAAGCACAAACCAATAAACTTACTTCTTGAACATAAATCGATAATAAGTAAATTGAGCACTCGTTAGGTCACTTCGTTAGGTGTACAATTATTATGTGAAATGCCTTTAGTCACATTTTTGACAATATGTGCGTGAAAGTTATTGCAATGGAAAGGTTGTAGCAGCATTAACCATTCAACATACTGAACAAATCACGAAAGACATGCAACGCAATCACATGGGAAAGTATATAAGTCTGCATTATTAAATCACATTATTTCGTAATAAATTACGGCTTGTTGAAGCGCATTGCCATTACAGCTATTAAGTGTAGTGCAGGCCGGTCACGATAATCCAGCACGACACGTGGACCGCACTCCCGTTAGTTCAACGGCCTAAATAACAATCGTATTACATACGTGAAACTTTTACTAGCTAATCGATTCGTAAAACCGATCAACACGCGGCAAATGCAAGCAAAAACTATGTGCGTAATCGCGGATAATGTTACAGAGTCGATACTTATTGTTACTTGAACGACAGCAATGGCGTAAGGCAATTTCCTACAAATATTTCTCACGGTCGATATAGCATGTAAGTAACTTACCTACATATTAGGTACGTGTAATATGAGTTTATAGGCAATGTGGTTGTTCCTTGACTCATAACTAAGGTATCCGATTATTCTACGGAAGAAAATCTTGAGAGATTGATACAGCATAGTAATTTTATGTTTGCTTGATTTTAGTACGAATAAATGGGGCCGATTTTTGACTTTCGAGCGCTCGAAAATTACATAAAAGTAAATACGATTGTATTGTAGTGTCAAAATTGTGGGCACTTACGTACTTTCTACCGGTCGAATTGAATACGAGTGGTCAATGCCACTCGTTTTTCAATTTTCTATCGCTATTTCCAAACAGCATCTAATTTTTTTTTACAGTTTTCGAGTGAAGATTCGAGCGCTCGAAAGTTAAAAATCGATCCCCACCGTATCTTAGTCAAGTCGACAGAAATGTTATGAAGTTTACTTCAAGATTATTCGTTACTATTTCGACGTTTAACATTTAAATTGTTATTCCTGTTTGGTCGAGCCTGATGGACTTTGTGTTTTATAAGTTTAATTTAAAGACACTGGTAAACTCGTAGAGTCAATTTTATTAATCTGGTTAGTCAAGGGGCCGCCACAATTTCTACTTAGAAACGAATTAATGAATGAATGATTGATAAAAAACGGTTGTTATGATAATAGTAACACCTACACGTAGTGACTCAGGCACATCTGGTGATTATGCAAGCCGCATAAACTGCCACCGGGCTCGAACGAGACTGGATTGCTTATCATCGATGCTATCGGATTATATCGATTAGTCCTTCGAAGCAAATTTTGTCGGAGAAAATCTAAACCGTCCTCCTCACACCAATATGCATAAACGTCCTTAACTAACCTTGATTACTTAACAATATTTGCTCAACACACATAGTGCTTTGATAAGATTAACTCAAGAACGTTTAGAGGAAACATTCAACATTTAATACTAGTGCAATTGTAATTGTATTGAATGTTATGATCCGCAAATAAAATCGGCCACGTAGCAGAACGACTAAGTGAGCGTGCTGGCTAAGATTGTCGACAAGCGTGAAATGTGGGGCGGCGCAGCTGAGGCGCTCACCAGATCGATACCTAATACGCACCGTACTGAACGTC
Organism: Epinotia brunnichana; assembly: GCA_963854355.1. Lineage (NCBI taxonomy): Eukaryota > Metazoa > Arthropoda > Insecta > Lepidoptera > Tortricidae > Epinotia > Epinotia brunnichana. The sequence continues at coordinate 13,350,555 of OY977939.1, read as the reverse complement.
GTCGCGATCCAATTCAGCCATTTATCCATGACAACAACGGCGTGTCTTTCAAATCCGACACTTGCTAAAGAATCTGCTATGGTTATGTTTATCCACACTTGCTCGCGTGATTGATTATAAAAAGATCCTTGCAATAAACAGTTTGTCAAATGAACTGGATATAGATATATTCAACTGTAAAATTCCTAAAGTGAGGCGTAATCTGGTCGAGAGGTATTTTAAGTGAGCGTGCTGCCATTTTCTGTTTTATTCACTATTACTTTTATTTGGACTTTTTGTTACTACTAGCCGTAGGCTTAAATTTAGCCGTACAATTTGTTAGAATTTTGTTTTTGTTTGTTATTCGTTCTCGTATACGGTTATAAGTAATTTACATTTTGTTTATTTCTCGTTCTTGTGCGGTTGCGCTAGTGTTTGTAAGTGTGAGATAGTGTGCTATAGCATTATAGTTAGAACCTATATATTATATCTGCCTAAAACTATGTACATCTTACGCAAAAAATATTCGGCACGTTTTTCAATGTTCGTTATTCGGCCGAATTATTCGGTTCAAATGCCGAATATTTACCGAATCATTTTGCAGGTTTTTTGTCTGCAAGTTGTAAGAATGTAACATATTCATTGTCCTGTGAAATTATTATTCTACAACGGATTCTTGTTGTTATTTAACTACCTTTAGTATAAATGTTTCACTTAAAAATCAACAAGATTTTTACCACTGAAAAATGAGTCTGTTTTGGAACGGCTGATTAAGGCATAAGGCATTCCTTTGAACCGAATTATTCGGCCGAATATTCGGTTCGGCAAAAGCTGGACCGAAAATTCGGCCGAATATTCGTATTCGGTAAAACCCATATTCGGCGCATCTCTATTAGTCTTAACCTTCTTAACAGTTATTCCAAATTTCAAAATGATGAGCTCAAGTAGTTCCAGAGATATTTAACGTTGTGACAAACGGACAGACAGACAGGGTAAGGGTTCCTTTTTTAACAATTTTGGTGCGGAACCCTAAAAACTGTGTTCAATCGCAGAAGGTTTAGTTAGTCACCGACGAACAGACAAATCGCAGCCTCCTGCGCGTCTGTACTGATTTTGATGCACGCGACACTTTCACTTTCTAAACGTCTTCCGTCTGCACATGTATATATTCGGAAAATGTCGCACTTTACAGTTTGATTATCGCGCGTTCTGATTGTGAGAATCACACAGGAAGTTGACAATTTCAAACAATCCCAAACTGCACGATAAACGTTTTTTCTCCAAAATAATAAGACGGTTCAGTGGAATGATTTGGAAGATCGTTAGGTACAATAAAATAGATAAAACTGGTTTGTTTTTATAAGGTCTAGGAGAAATCTCGCCGCAATAGAGCGCAGTCACGCAACTGTTCATCTTGCACTAAATATTCTGGTTTACTTATGATGAGATACAAAGCAATTATCATAACTCGACTGAAATCATAAGGTTTTTGATGTCATCTTTACCAAATTGAGTATGCGACTCACGATCACACACGACAACATGGCAACAACTTCTGAACAGCATGATCAGACATAAATAACAGCACTACGAGTAGGTACACTGCGCCGAGCGGAGTCGGCCGTTACTGCGTCACGCTACATCGATTGGATCTAGTTATCCATAGATCAGATTTATTTATCTCTAAAAAGAGATTTATAGAGGTTCACCGTTCACGGTTTCGCGATAAGGGCTATTTGCATATACTTCGGGAACCGCGCAATAAACCATCTCCGTAAAAAACATCACATTGACGCGATGCCACAACCCCAACAAGCAGTGCAAACTGCGGGAGGTGCAAGAGATTAATGCGCCAAATAAATGTGGGAAGACTATTAGGATGAGTCTTTCCATATTTTCTAGCTGTTTTCATATATTGCACGTAGCTCTCAAGCTTGCAGGGTGACAAATAAATGAAAACACATCATATCTCTGGTGGGTACCTATACATATTACCTACTAGCCGTAATCGCTAGTCGCTACTCCGCCTCCGTCCGCGTAAAATTTCATAATTTTCTAATAGACGTTTTTGCTTCAAATTAAACATGTAACATTTGTGCCAAATATTTAAATGCAGGTGTAAAAGAATGAATTTCGAGAAATGTTCTGATTGTCCGCAAAGATTACTTGTGGGTTTGTGACGTTGGCAACAGATCGCTGTAAATATTTTTTCTCTTTGTTATTCAGGTTTAAGTAAATGAGTTTTACTCTTTGTATAAATATGCATGCTTATGTTTATGAATCATAGTCTTGTTGTTCTGAATTATTTAGCGTGTGCGACCTTGAGCTGCTCGCTCCACTGCGCGCCTCGGTTCCGGTGTCTCGGTCATGTGTTAATTTGAATTAAATGTATAATTAAAAAGTGCAGCATATTTTATTACTTACTTCATTTATGATGATTTTTATTCAGAAAGCGACTAATAAGATTATGTAGCTGTAAATAGTACGATTATATTGCTAAACAAACTGCGATATAAATAAAAGTAAAATAAATATTTTCGTTTCACCTATGCGATTGCGCCTTTGCAATAGTAGAATCGATTACGATTACTCACAAGGGGTTTACGGTCTCTCTTTAATAGTACATTATGATACAAGTGTGCTAAGTTGGTCATTACACTCGAGTCGGTTTTTAAGCCTGAGCCGAAGGCGAAGGCTTAATGGAGACGAGAAGTGTAATGACCAATGCTCACGTGTTTCATACGACGTTTTTCAACACATTTGCGAGGAAAAAAAAAATAAAATAAAAAATTAAAATGTTAAAAGATATGTAATGAAAAGGCACTAGTGCGATAATGTAATGTAAAAGTCACGGCATGGGTAATATTCTGCATTATTTTGCTAATATTTAAAAATATATGTAATGAAAAGGCACTAGTGCGATAATGTAATGTAAAAGGCACGGCATGGGTAATATTCTGCATTATCAGTGTAAATACGCTGTAATAAGACCTACTTTACGAGCAGGTGTGTTGAAAAATTATATTAATAAATCCCGTCATCATATGAGTCATCTAAGGAAACCCAAGGCCACATAACAGTAGGAAAAAACCGGCCAAGTGCGAGTCGGCCTCGCGCACGAAGGGTTCCGTGTTCCGTACCATTATCCATAAAAACGGCAAAAAAAAATCACTTTTGTTGTATGGGAGCCCCCTTCAATATTTATTTAATTCAGATATTTTTGTATTTTTTTGTTATAAGTAGCGGCAACAGAAATACATCCCCTGTGAAAATGTCAACTGTGTAACTATAACGGTTCATGAGATACAGCCTGGTGACAGACGGACAGACAGACAGACGGAGAGCGGAGTCTTAGTAACAGGGTTCCGTTTTACCCTTTGAGTACGGAACCCTAAAAAATGATCTCATATATTTTTATGGACCGAAAACTAAAATTTTAGTAACCGATTCCCTCATTCTTAAATTAAATGTAAACTAGCAGATTACCAATCTGCCAAATAAGGTAAGGCCGATTTGACAAATGTATGTAAACGTTCGAAAAACTTCTCATCCTATAATCCGCAATAGGTGTGAGCGCAAGCCTGTTGAATTTCGAATCTCGAGCTTCGTTTATCTCCGTCTCTGTCGCTCGAGTACCATAAAACATAAGTGCGATAGAGACGGAGATATACGAAGTTCGAGATTCGAAGTTCGTGGTTATAGCTCAGAGCCCACTTTCGTCGTCGATTCGTCGGCATTAACTGGTTACCATAATGTCGGTCGTCGCCATTGATTTATTTTGTCGGCCCGACTAAGAGCGGTTGTTTTAGGGGTAGGTAATTTAGTAGTTCTAGTTACTTGCCTGTAAAATATTTGCGCGGTAATGGGCCTAATTATTATAGTAATTACTTCAACCTCGAACCCTGATGTCCCCGATATAACCTAGCTGTACCTGAGTCAATTAAACGCAATTAACCTTATGATCTTAAACTGACGCAGCAAGCTAGCCCTGCGCAGAACATTGTGATTGCTGCATAGGTATTAAAAGTTTGTAATGAGCGTTTAAAAGTTGGATTTTTAATTCGAAATATAATTAATTATCTCATATAGGCACTACACGTACTTAGGGAAACTTTCAGCAATAATACCTCTAGACGTCCAAATACACTTCCGGTGTATAAACTTATAATCAACAAAAACCGGCCAAGTGCGAGTCGGACTCGCGCTCATTATCTATAATAAATATAAAAGCTTGACAAAACGGCAAAAAAAATACGTTTGTTGTATGGCAGCCCGCTTATTTTTTTATATAATTCTGTTTTTTAGTATTTGTTGTTATATCGGCAACAGAAATACATCATCTGTGAAAATGTCAACTGTCTAACTATCACGATTCATGAGATACAGACTGGTGACAGACGGACAGAAGGACGGACAGCGGAGTCTTATTAACAGGGTCCCTTTTTCCCCTTTGGGCACGGAAGCCTAAAAAAGAATCAATCCATAAACGTAACTTTACTATTTTACTATGAATATTTTTTCATATTACTCAGTGAAATATCCACCAACTTCTGGTGGCAACACTGGCCCTCTTTTGCCATTCCCTCTATACTTAATAAATGTTTTCGCAATCTTAAAAACTGAAAGGTATAAAATACCTGGCTAGGTGAAAGGTTTCTTTTCGAAGAAGATAGCGGAAAAGAGTCCCTTTGAGCCATAAATAATGAGATTTGGCAAGCGGCGGTCATCGTTTTATCCCGTAACTTATGGTGCTGACTGCTGAATTTGTACGTTCACGCATGTAAAAGGAACACAAAATAACAAATAATAAATAATAGATTCTGCGTTTGCGTTAACGCTACTCAGAGACTTATAAATGTAGTCCTACAAATGTCAATATATTATAGGTAAGGTATATATACAACGTGTCCCAAAACTCAACGATAAGCCGGCACCAGAGGATGGAGCTGCTTATGATTAGTCGAGAAAAAATAAGGAAAAAAATATATCTAAATATATAAAATAAAATATATCTACCACGTGTCCCAAAACTCAACGATAAGCCGGCACCAGAGGATGGAGCTACTTATTTAGATATATTTTTTTCCTTATTTTTTCTCGACTAATCATAAGCAGCTCCATCCTCTGGTGCCGGCTTATCGTTGAGTTTTGGGACACGTGGTAGATATATTTTATTTTATATATTTAGATATATTTTTTTCCTTATTTTTTCTCGACTAATCATAAGCAGCTCCATCCTCTGGTGCCGGCTTATCGTTGAGTTTTGGGACACGTGGTAGATATATTTTATTTTATATATTTAGATATATTTTTTTCCTTATTTTTTCTCGACTAATCATAAGCAGCTCCATCCTCTGGTGCCGGCTTATCGTTGAGTTTTGGGACACGTTGTATATACATTTTGATGACTGGCACTCGAGGCCGGACGTATGAATTACCAGTTGTGTCATTTCTGTTTTAGTTATTAAACACCTAAACAGTAATAATTAAAATTTACTGTTGTATTTACACATAAATCCCTACCTTTTTTCATGGATTGGATCACTTGGCAGCTTTAGAGGGCTTAGTAGTTTAAATTTACATAAATTACATAATACATGGTAAGGAGTATGATAGAGAAAATATCGCCCTCGTTAAGTTAAATCTTGTCGATTTGTGTTGATCTCGTTTCGACCCCTCTATCCCATTAAACCGCATGTACAGGGTGATCACCCCAAAACTATTGATTTCGTGTATTATCGTCCAACGACTCTTGTATTAACAAATCACGTAATCCTTTTGTGTACGTTATTGATTGTGAGAACGAGGCACACGTTTTTCTCCTTGCCGTTGTATTTGTTGTTTTAGCTAATTTAGCACATCATTTTGACAAACACGATTGTCTGCTAAGGTTTAGAAACTCGAGTAAGGAACAGATACCTATAAGCTCTGGTTTTATTGCAAGGTCGGTGAAAAAGGTCCCTTAGTTAATCTAACATCGTCATATATATACTTACAGTAGGAAGTGTAGCAACGTGTCGTCTAGGCCCTCGGGGGCGGTAATGTGGGACGTTAGTAGTCTTTGCATTCGGCGCGCATTAGCCGAGGGCTCGGTTGCTTACCTACGTGGTTCGGACGCCGTGGAATTCCGTCCCATGTCACATCAAATCTAATTATTATACGTCATAGTAGGCTTCATTATTATTTTCATCTTCCTATCCTCCAGCAGCGTTACGCAATCCATATTACAAGTAGGATATTCTAGGCGATGCCATCACTCTAGGTAGGTATGTAGAAGTCTGACTCAACGCAAGTACTCAAATCTTATAACGTCAGCAGCCGGCAGCAATTGTTTACAAATATGAATGTGTACTTCTATTTAAAGCTCTTGGCATTGCATCCATAATAGACTAAATGCATTTTCCAATATCGATCTGAAATTCCACCAGTTTCATATATCGTGGGTGTATACATACATACGCATAGCACACTTGTAAAAACAGACGCAACAGATTGATATGCTACATATTAATTCCTTTTTAATTTCCCTCGGGTATAATGATGCTCTGGAGATCTATTTCGGTTTCGGTTGTGGTATCTATCTTGAGACGTAAGCACTTAACGTGCCATTTATAAACCGGCATATTCTTATGGCCCTGACACCAAATCCATATAAAATAATTACTAAAAGATTTTGTAATATAAGAGACGGTATGCTCACGATTAATTAACATCCATTTAACAACGAAAGTAACTTACCTATCTTATTGGACTTGCTAAAGTTAGGGATAATATCCCATTAATAATGGGAGTCCCGTAAGGAGACCGCAACCACGCCACTATAGCGGGCAACCGACCGTTTACACTTAAAACACGTTTTGCCAAAATACGAGCTCTATCTTTGACTTCAAGGCATTATTTTAGCAACAAATACTTATAAATATTACAGTAACCTTCAAACTTTTTGAATTATATGGGCAATTCAAAGAATATATGTATATAATAGGAAGATCATAGGTAGCATATTCCTCCTTTTTTCCAGTGGTGCCCATATTGAGTTGCATTGGGCTATTTTTTTTATGATTCATCTACAATAGGCCAGGCCTCTGACGTGTCTCCGTCTTGACAAATATGTAAGTACTGGTTCCATTCCCTGGTCATCTCGACCAATAACTCCCGTAGCAGATGTGACCAGTCCAGTCCAACTTCGATTTGGCCGCATTCCATCTCGAGAAACGAACATTCCTAAATTGTCTGTTTGTTTTGCTGCTGCTGGGTAATAACCTCTGATTAGATATCCGATTCACGCAGATAAGAGAACTAACCTTAAATTGGGACTTGATAAATTATATAAATAGGTGGTTGCTAGTGCAATAATAGGTTTTCCTTTAGAATTTACCATAAGGTTGATGAAACAAAGTGGATATCAGCAGGTCGTGTAAAAAGCTGACGGACTGCGCCCGTCCGTCGACCTCATCGCGCCGCCATTGTAACATGACTGCTGCTCATGAAATATGGACTGACTGTCTGAAAGAAAAAAAATGCCGCTTCCGTACTATACAAGTCCGCTGCTAGCTTTGTGCATTTCTTATCAACTAATCCTTAAACATGGATTTTCTAGTTTATCAATAAATTTGAATAGTAGTGGATCAAACGAATGTTTGCGCAACACCGAACGAACGTCTTTAGGGAATCTAGAAAAAGTGATTCAGATCTGAATCGAAAGCAGTTCTCACGTTCCTTCCAAACCGGTTTTGCTGCATAAAATTGCCCATTGGCGAGCGGTCTGCTCACACAAATTTCATACATTTGAATAGTATTTAGTATTCAAAAACCTGTAGATAATATCCCTTTTGTAAATATGTAGTTGTTTGTAAACTTGTTTCTATTATAAATGTTTTTATAATTTAATACGATCATAAACATTGGTATGTCAGCTTCATTCCCTCGGTAGGTAATAGATAATGGCGTGCAACAAAGGAAATTGAATTGGAAATGTTTGTTATACCTACTCCCTTTGTGTACGTGATATTTTCTGTAAACCTAATCACAGCGATACTTAAGCTCGCTTTGATTTCAAGTTACATTAGCATATCAAAGCTCGCCGAACTCATTTATTCAGCATAGTGTGAATACTATGAATCGCTTCGTAGTGACAAAGGCCCACGTCAACACTCCGGCTAGTTGGTAGGTATATCATACATTATTAACATTTTACGTGCTTCCAACATTACATTACGCTCAATCGCAAGTTTCTGTCAGCAGAATGCTGGAACTCTTGGAAGAGTAATTTCGCACGCTTTGTCCATTGAAGGGCTCTATTATGGCACGTCAAGTCATATATTATTTGTAGACTTCGTATATTCATGTAGTTATCCTGTCCGCGTCGAGGGACCAATCCCGTGCTCACCTGTGGGCAGTATTAACCATCCTTTCTATGCACGTGTTGTTTGTAGCCAAAATCGGATTAGATGAAGGTTTTATTGGCCTTTATGTAAGAGGTAAATAAAATATAAGGGTAACAGTTAACAGGGTAGGTAATTTATTTGAATCCGGGATCTACCAGTCTACCAGGGTTACTAACTAGTATCTTTATTTATGTAAACAATTGCCATACAAACCCATTTGAAGTAGAGCTTGAGAAAGTATGTAGGTATATGAATTTTAAATAGGAACGCAACATTTCATAGAACTACTTAATTTCTTATCCTAATAATAGGAAACTTGAAGAACACAACATACCAACGCACACACAATATCTAAAGCAAGATGTTTTTATTAGCAACACTACACAAATATTATACGATAAAAAAGAATCAACTTACCGGTTCTTTGCGCTAGACAACGATGAGTGGCCGCAGAGGGCATGCACTTGCACGGGTACAAGGAATAGGTGGGTACCTAGCCTAGTCAGCCCAGTGCATATTCCCCAAGGTAAACAAAGATTACATAAACTCAATCCCACGCACGCACGTCACCCCGATCGATTTTCAAACTTTCGAATACGCCCACTTATATTTTACAAGTAGGCACACCGAGGATAAACTCGCTCAAACGGCTCTACAGCACTGGTTTCAAAAAACCGATTAATATCGGACTTCCGTACCCTTGAATTTCATACAGGTTATGTTATCGATAGGAAAAGCACAACACGCGCACTGTCAGTTCAAACAATCACAAGTGAGGTCCGAAGCCGGTCTTGGCAGAGTTCACTGTACAAGGCGGTGATTGTTTTTTATTTTTGTTTTAAAAAATGTATCTGTTGATATATCACGTAAGATGCGATGTATGGGTAAGGTTAGCGAACCCGAAGCTCGCAAGTCGAGAGCGGAGCGGCGCTGGTCCCCCCGCGATCGGGCGCTGACTGAGCGGCGCGCGCGAGGGCGCCAAGTGGCGAGTGGCAAGGATGAGGCCCCGCGCGCCGCGCCCGCCGCCGGCCGCCTCCAGTGCGCGCGCCTCATACACCGCACAACACACAACGCAAAATACGAAAGGCGTTAAAAAAACACCTTTAAATTTTTTTCAGCTCCAACTTAAGTTGCTTTTGTTATTCACGAGTTTCAGGAAGTTGCAGAAGCTTTCATTGTTCTCAGCCGAATTTTGTGATCAAAGGATTCAAAAAGGTGTCATTCTATCTATAATAACATATGCATTATTACACACCATTATGGTGCACTCTTTTAACAAAGTCATACATTTCGAAGACATTGAATTTCACCTAAGCACTAAGTATTTCAGTGCTGGATGCGGGTGGCGCAGGACCGGTCATTGTAGCACTCTTTGTGGGAGGCCTATGTCCAGCAGTGGACGTCTTTCGGCTGATATGATGATTTTTTTTTTACTATTTCAGTTATTATTACTATTTCAGTTATTTCTTCAGAGGCAGTTCAAACTGTTCAACCTCTAGCCATCATATCGCGATATAGCCAATTAGCCATACTTATTAACATTTTAACTTTATAAGGCTTAATCCATTTCAATATTAATGGCGTCAAACAAATCGAATAACGGCCCAGTTACTAATTGTTGAACAAGTTCCACTCAAATATTTACAGTGTAATTTAAAAGCGTAGCGGAAGCTTATTTTAAAAGCGTAGCGCTTATACCTAGTCCATAAACCTTTCAGCTGCGGGTCGATCACGTAACGCATTGTACGCGCGTCAGGTAGGTCTAAATGTCACTTTTTATATGGAAAATTGACAGTTATTAGCCCTCGGCTCTACATATTTTCAGCCGCGGTCCAGTAGAGCAGTGTTTTCCAACCTGTGGGTCGCGACCCCCCTGGCCCCCAGCTTCTTGAAGGGGGTCGCGGCTGCTTGAATTTTGTTAGGTAGTTAAAACATGTAGGGATTTCATATTTGTAAAATAGAAAACATAATTTAAGAACAGCGCAGAGTGGAGGGTCGGGAAATATTTTCTTACTCTAGGGGTGTCGCGCCACGAAAAAGGTTGAAAAACACTGCAATAGAGAAATAGATGGGAATCAATTAAATGTTTATAATAATTTACTTTCAAAACAAAGTTTTAACCGACTTCAATTCAGTACTCCGCAAAGCCACATTAACATTTCCACATTTTTTTTCCAATTTACCACATGAACTGATTTCCGAGAACAAAAGCGTTGATTTTTAGACCAATAAACCAAATCGCTGTATGTGGGCCGATAATATTTGAGGACTTCCGTCGATTCCTCAAGGATCTCAGAATTACCTTTGGCACTTCATTGTTTGCTATTTCAACGGAATAATATCAGAATCTGTGACGTACTTATATAGTTTGAAGTACATCATTGAGAAGTTCCACAAGCCATCTGTGGTCTTCATCATCACTTCCACTTCACCAAATTTATGATTTCCGGGTGTAAATACACGAGTTATAATAGAAAATACCGAAATTACTACACGCGTGCCTAATATATTTGAGGAGTTCCCTCAATTCCTCATGGTTCCCATCATACAACTGGGGTTTTGGAAACAATGCGACCAATCTGAACGCATACTGAAAGTATATGCACTTTCAGTTAAAAAAAGAATTGTACAAATCGGTTCATAAATGACGGAGTTCTGAGGTAACAAACATTAAAAATAAAAAAAATACATCCGAATTGAGAACCTCCTCCTTTTTTTGAAGTCGTTTAAAAACGTAACATATATAGGATTAATGCCAATAATATAAAAGTGATCTAATCTTCTCGTTTGTGTCAATTTTTCCTTGTTTTGTTTCTTAAGCCGAAATCTTTAAGGGGACGTAGGTTCGTGGTCTTCTCTCCCTCTCACTGAGCATAAGCGTGAGCGATATGGAAGTGCGTGTTTGGAAGCGCGGATATCATGTTTTTTAATTGTATTTCTTTGTGCGTTTTAATTAATAAAAAAGTAATAGCTGATTTCCCTCAAACATGACATTGCCGATTTTAAGAACCAATTGTATTATGTTTAGCTGTTGTGCATAATTTGTTAGAATTTTTTTAAGTGTATTTTAGACCTATGTTCGTGATTTTTTTCTATCAAGCGAAAGTCAAAAACTCAGGATTCGAAAAGCTGATTTCCCTCGAGAAAGGCCTCAAGATTGCTAATTAAATTTAAATTATTATATATATTATAATCCAAACAAGAGCTACGATTTTTTAAAAATCCGTTTTTGGAGCTCACGTCGCCTTAAGCATGAACCACGTACCAAAATCCCTCTCGCTAAACTATAGAATATAATTTCATTCAGCACCCAATCAATATCGCCTGGAAACGCGAAGGGACGGAGTATTTTTATTTAAAAAATTTACGTACCCTTTTAAGAGATGTTATTATTATCGGACGATTTCAATTTTGTACCTCGCCCAATCTGCGTAAGGCAGCCGGCGAAGAAGTAATAGAGTCTTATCAGTAAAGCACACTCCTTGCATAATAATGGAAGATAAATATTGTTAATAAAAATGGTTGATACTCGAGGGTGTTCGGTGTTTTGATACGAAGTCATTCGCTGTCAGGGGCAGGTGATTGAGTCTTTATCGCTGCGTCGGCTCCGAGGGTGCAGGCTGTCACCGCCACTTATGGGGGGCTCTCATAACTTTCCTCCTATAGAACGAACATGCTTAATGAAACATAACAACACTAGCAGTTTTCGTTAATAGAATTCAAGCAAGAGAAACGCCTGTTTCGGTGTTTTCCATGTTTAAGAGATTTTTTTACGAAAATTGGAGATTTTTTATTTTTTATATGCTACTTGTACAGTCACGAGCTTTAATTTGGGACCCGCCTAAGGTGGAATATCGTATAGCAAACTGAAGACGTTTAGAGCTTAGAGCTAATATTTTTATGTAGTGTCATACAGTTTACCATAGACAACTTACGTTTACACGTGTCTAGGGGCAACCGGGCGCAACGAGTCAAAACGATCGTTTCCGATTTTTTTCCGAGTAATTGTCACTCGTCTTTTTGGCCCTGTCCTCTCCGGCCATATTTGTTATTTGCAAATATATTCCGTCAAAATGTCAGTTTTCTCAATTTTCTTGTCTGACACTGACGCATGTTCTTAATTAAAAAACCGTAATGATATAGGTAAGCTTTTTGCAAAGAGGTTATCAATTCAAGGACCCATTCGATAAGACATTTAATTGTCTTATCTTGTCACTTCACCGCTATTATTGAACTGAAATTTTCGACCCTATTGCATTGTGAATGTTCTAACAACATTTGAAGGAAATGGGTCCTAAATTAAAGCTCGTGACTGTATTTAACCTGTTTATTTAGGTAAGTATTTCATAAGCTACTTGTTGGCTTTTATTTTTGTTCAATTACATTTTTAAATGTCTTTTTTCTATTGTTATGTGTCCTTTATTAATTCAAAACGTCTGCTAATCACAAGTCAATCAGTTTCTTATTACGTACACGATAATGCATATGGACAGTTTATGTAGTCCTATAAAAACGCCAAAACGGTAGTCCTCTTGCTTAAACCCCTTAAGAATATTGAATAACATACGATGATTCATACTAAGATTTCATAAGTTGTAATGGCCTATGCCATTAGGGCAGTTAATATGTAAAATAAATTCACATATTTTTTTTATGCTTGTTACCTACTTATATAATAATGGACGAAATAAAAACATGACAATAAAGTGAAACACGCTAGTAATGAAAAGCTTGAAATGTACGTGAAATAGTGATTCTCAACCTCTGTAACTCAAAAGAGACCTCCTCTTGCCTCGTCTTGTCTCTGTGAGTGATTGTTAAGATCTATGAATTAAACTGGTGACAACGTTCTCGCTCCCGCTCACGGTTAACCGCAGTGTGAGAGCGAAACGCAGCTATAAATCAATTGGATATGAATGCAAGGCCAGAGACATACAATGTACGAATAGTACATGTATTGATGGCGATGGTGCTTTGTTTTTGATGTGGCGAGCAAGATAGCGCTGATTGACGGTAACTGCAGAGCTGGTATTCACGCTGCTTACCGACAACTTGCCTGAGGCGAGCCAGTGTAAGTCTTACCTCCGATTGCGCGCAGTTATTACGAATCGCCGCGTCTACGGCATACTGGGGTGAGCGGTGAGATGAGGTAAAACAAGCTGTGAATTTGAATAGCATAGCAGGTAGAGTCGGGGCGGCGCGTCAGGCTAATGGGTAGCGGTACTCTCAGGCGCTCAGGGTAGCCCAGTACCCTGCTTTCTAAGAAACCCGTCGACCACTCGCGGCGACCGTTTAACTTGATAAACGCGGGGAAGTAATAATATCTGAAGTCTGCCCCGGTGGCAGGACACGCGAAGATTTTGCTATCATATCAATATGCCTAGATGGTAAGTAGGTAATTTTGTCTGATAGATACTATTTTCAACTATTCTAAATCTTCAGACCAGTATCTATTATTGAAAATATACATTTGAGTATAAAAGTGTGATTCAGAAGTGTGTTTTTGACGCTTATTTTCAATAGGATATATATATGGTACAAAAGAACCTACAGTCCCTATGATAGGGACTGTAGGTTCTTTTGTACCATATATATATCCTGAGATCTGTAGGTATCTGTTAGATAGGGACCCTATCTAACAGATACCTACAAATCTTTTTAGTATACAGGGTGGAAAGATAAGTCGGGCCCTGGAGGGAAACTACCTTAAATCCTTAAGCTGACTCATTTTACTTAAAAGAGACATTCCTTTATTTTTAAAAAGAAATAAAACTGCATTCAAAGATTTTCAAAAAAACCTCACACACGGCCGGGAATCGAACCCGGTCGAATCTGTTTAAAAATCTGAGTTCGTTTTTTTGCGTAAATAAATAGTTCTGGGTGTATGGAACACTTGTTGCTAAAGAACCCTGTATCTATAATCACAGGAAAATGCCGAATTTTACTGTTTAAATACGGAAATGGATCTCCTCGTATAAACAGTAGGTACCTACTATGGGGTCTATGGGTACCTAAGTATGGGAATGATATTTTATGACAGTTTTGGAAAAATTGGTGTAAATAATGAAAATAAATAAATAAAACTACGAATTTACCAATTTCGTCTAGTTTCAGATGTCACATCTCAAATACTTACATACCGACATACTAAGCGGGTTAGTATGGATGGGGAGGTCCATTTCCGTACATTAAACTATGAAATTCAGCATTTACCTGTGATTGCAGATACAGAGTTCCTTAGCAACAATAGTTCCTTACACCTAGAACTATTAATTTACGCAAAAAAACAAACTCAGATTTTTAGACAGATTCGACCGGGTTCGATTCCCGGCCGTGTGTAAGGCTTTTTTGAAAATCTTTGAATGCAGTTTTGTTTCTTTTAAAAAATAAAGGAATGTCTTAAAGTAAAATGAGCCAGCTTAAGGATTTAAGATAGTTTCCCTCCAAGGCCCGACTTATCTTTCCACCCTGTACTATATCTTTGTAACTGACAGTAGATACTAATACTGCACTAAAAATACAAAGAATTACTTAAGACGACTGGTTGCCGCTTCGTGACTTCACATATTTTTGTATTTCATCACATATTTCGGAGGTGCTCGCACATTATTAATGCGTCAGTTTCCAAGGAAGATACATATTTCATAAAATTCGCGCTCCGGTCTCATTTCTTAGTTTGACAGATCATCTACTTCACTTATCCCGTGTTCCTAGTAATGTGTGTGTCACATTAAGACCGTAATACATCCGCCAGTTTACGAGTTCAGTTCAGTTCTGTTATTTATTGGTATATATAATTTACACGTCAACAATTTATATAATAGGTAATTAATTACAAAGAAATCATTAATTTAAAACATTATTAACTTCGTTATCTACGACCAACCTTACAACTCTGTTCGGTTATATTGAAATTTCTGTGACTTAATATTTACTTACAGCCACATTCGTTTACAGTTACACGGTTATGTTATAAACACAATAGACAGTAAGTCGGACATACGTTATGTATATGACTATGAAAGTGCCTGAAGCTAACCGTTAACAAATTTTATAAGGTATTTTTTATTTTCTTAACTCTTTAAAGTTGTATAATTAGTATTAATTACCTACTACGGGTTACTATGGCAATCCGGCAGACTTGTTGTCTCGACAGCGACGTAATCCAATGGATACAGAATTTGAAAACTAGATTATAAACAACTTATGTAAATTAAACCCACCAAAAACATAAATGTAAAAAAGGAGAGCCAAGTTCAATACAAAAATTATGCTTGGCTGTGCTGTGGGCTACGCCGAAAAAAAATGGAGATATAAATGAGTGCCAAGACTGCCAAGTTCTATGCAAAATCCAAATATGTATTTCTAGGAACAAAATAACATTATGAACAAGTATTAAACTCTATGTCTTTGCTTTATTGATTACCTATTACAATTGCTGTTATTTAAAAATGTGAGATCTTAAAGTATGTTCGATTTGACTTGGCCAGTTTTTATCAGAATTAAAAAAAATATATATATATATATATATATATATATATATATATGTTGAATAACTTTATAAAATGCCTGTTGTAATGGAAACTGCATGGCCAAGTCAAATCGAACCTACTTTAAGATCTCACATTTTTAAATAACAGCAATTTGTTCATAATGTTATTTTGTTCCTATAAGTAAATACATATTTGGATTTTGCATAGAACTTGGCAGTCTTGGCACTCATTTATATCTCCATTCTTTTTGCGGCGAAGCCCACAGTCAAGCATAATTTTTGTATTGAACTTGGCTCTCCTTTTTTACATTTATGTTTTTGGTGGGATATCATTACTTTTTGTAAAGAAAACTAGGCAGGTATTGAGATTTACTTCTGTTCTGTGTATTATGTGGTGCCGCGCGCCGCCGACGACACACCGTTGGCCGGTTGTTTAGCGCGTATTACTTATAAGTTTTTTGTATGGGGACTTGGGGACACCACTTATTTTTTGACCTAACTTTATTTTATATTTCTGTTATATATCAAATATAATAATACATATATTGGGATAGTTTCAAATATCTGCTTGTAACGGTTCCAACGCTACAATTAAAAAAAAAATTGTATATGGACCCTCCTATTTTTTAACTTTTTTTTATTTTTAGATTTTTTCCTACGCTTACACACAATGGGGAACTTGCATGGGATTTCAATTTCGAATAAATTGCACTCTATTGATGCGGATATACGTAGAGATATCATACAAAAGAAAAAAAAATAAAAAAAGCGATTGTATTAATTTTATCACACTTTAAAATTACGAAAAAAAAATGTTTATTTTTCGATAAAATAACACAACAGTTATACAGAATATTGAATTAGAAATGATATTTTCTATGACAAGTATAGACTTAAATGCAAATTCTGTGGAGATAATTGCAAATTAATGACTTACTTCATAGTAAACGCGCCGAGAATATATGCTGTGACGTCATAGCATAAGCCCGTTTAATATAGAGCGTTTTCAGGGGGTGCAGGCGCGAGCAGATTTCAAATGCATATAACATCAGAAAAATAAATCGTAAGAAAGTTTGAATGCTACAGTTGTTTTAATGAAAATGAAATGAAAATGAAAATATATTTATTGTAGAATCAGTACATCAGCTTATTTAAGTAATACATCATGATATGATAGATAGAGTGCACTATTTTTAGATAAGCCTAGGAACGGTGTCCTGTGCCCTAAACTAGGTAAACCTGTCTTATAGGGAACAGGGGAGTTCTAATGCTCATTATGAGATAGCTACTACTTACATTGGTACTGAGGGAAAGAAATAAAGGATTTCTTTTATATTGAAATTTACATGCATTTTTTTTTCTTTTTTTTGTAATTGCTGCGTGGTGTAACTAATGCTTAAATTAATTTATCTAACTGTGTGTTAGTGCGTTGTTTATATATATATATATATATGTGTGTGTGTGTGTGTGTGTGTGTGTGTGTGTGTATGTGTGTGTGTGTGTTTGTGTGCGTGTTTGTGTGAGAATGAAAGAGAGTGGGCATTGATGGATCAATTGTTTACTAATATTTGTGTAAGGGGTTATTATTTTACAGTTGCGAGATTTTTTTCAGTTTCAAAATAATCAAGGGACATAGACCATTTTCGGATAGATTTTGTTAAGTTATATTTACTACACTGTCTGATTATTAAATGTTGGTTGATTCTATTGTAAAGAAAAGGTGCAAGGAAATTAAATTGTCGTTGATAAAAGGCGGTGTTGTGTGCGACTGGGCTGAAAATTTGGAATTTTCTACGGCCTTCAAGACGATTACGTGCGTATGCACTAAGTGTGTTTGTAGCTTTATGTTGTTTTAGGCAAACTCGTTCAATGTACAGTTGTCGGACTGTTAGCACCTGCGCTATTGAATATAGTGTTCGCGTACAAAACCTAATGGGCTTAGCAAGCATAACTTTTAAAATAAGTCTTTGAACTCGTTCTAGTGGAAGCAAGTGTGTTTTTGCAGCGCCTCCCCAAACTGTTATGCAGTAAGTTAGCAGAGATTGAGTTAAGGCAAGGTATACCGACATGAGAAAAAAAGGGTCAGAGACACGCCTCTGTTTTTTGAAAATGAAAATGAGTTTACGTATGCGGTCCGAGAGATAACGTATATGGTTTGACCAAGAGAGATGGTTGTCTACTACTATACCTAGATATTTGATTTGCTGAGTGTTTTCGATTAAATTACAATTACAATCAGTAGTGGTAGTCGTAATAGCTGGATCATCTGAGGAACAGGTGTGTGCTTTAATGGTGAATGGAAAATTTGGTTGGTTATGCTTAGTGATGGAAAAATTTACATGCTTGGTTTTAGAAGTGTTTAAAGTGAGCAGGTTATTATTAAGCCAGTCCAAGACTACTTTCAGGCCACATTCAGCAGCTATTTGAACTTCTCTCCAACTATCTCCAACAAATAGAATGGCTGTATCGTCTGCAAAAGTAGTAATGTGGGCGTTTGGGACTTTTAGGTCACATAGATTATTAATATAAATTAAAAACAGTGTTGGACCTAGAATGCTGCCTTGTAGGACACCAAAATTCATAAAAGAGTACTGGCTGGTCATATCACCTATGCGTACGCATTGTTTTCTGTTAAAAAGATAACTCTTAAAGAGCTGAAGAGGCAATCCTCTTACACCAAGGCATTCCATTTTTGAAAGAAGAATGGGGACAGAGACGGCGTCGAAGGCTTTTGAGAGATCCAGGAAGACAGCAGTACACTTCTTCTTATCGTCTAGATATTTAGCTATCCTACTGGTGATGAAGTTTACTGCGTCCTCCGTAGACCTACCCTTGCGAAATCCATATTGGTTTGGGGAAAGGATATTGTAACCCTCCAAATATTTTACAAGGCGAGAGTTCATGAGCCGTTCCAGAATTTTAGAAAGAGCCGGCAATATGGAAATAGGTCGATAGTTGTTTACATCTTCCCTGTTTCCACTTTTGTGTATAGGTGATATGACTGCCTGTTTAAAACAATCTGGGAATACCCCGGTAGAGAGGCTTAGATTAAGAATATGTGTCAGCGGGGTGATAATGAAATCTTTAGTTTTCTTAATAAAATATGATGATATGCCATCCCAACCAATAGCACAATGTGATTTAAGTTGATCTATACTTCTAGACACCTCGTCTACGTCAGTGGAAAACAATAACATTGAGTTGAGACAGTTACTATTCATCATCACCTTTAAAGCTAGATCTTCTTCTGCGACGTTTTGTTGCGTTAATGTGTTTTGTGCTAGTTTAGCTCCTATTTCGGCAAAAAAGTTATTGACATAATCAATAAATTCTTGTTGGGAGTTGTGAGAGTGTAGTAGTTCGTTAGGTGGCTTAGAATCTTTCTCTAGGTGGCAAATTCGTTTGATGGATTTCCATGTAGCTTTGGGGTTATGTTTGTTTTGATTTAAGTCTTGTTTGTCATGAAGTATCTTAAGGTCTTTTAATATATTGTTACATACATTTCTGTAGTTTTTGTATTTATGTAGCAAAACCAAGTCATAAGGATTTTTACGAACTTTTAGGTGTAATCTGTCTCTTTTCATTATACATCGTATAAGACCAGGTGTTATCCAACTTCTGAACTTTACTTGTGAGCGAGGGATGTAAAAATGTTTTGTGTTCTTTACAATGACTTTTTGGAGTATACCTATAAACATATCAGTTGCCTGATTAACACCCGAACACTCTGAGATAGGGCTCCAATCAGTCTCTCTGAGGTCTGAACATACAGAGTTATAGTCTAAGCGAGTGACAGTGTGGCGTATGGATGTCGTTGCATCTTGATAATTATTTGTTATAAGGAGAACAGGTCTATGATCAGTTATTAAAGTATTAAGGACTAAAGCGGTCGACGGGTGATTTGATTTTATGATAAAGTGGTCTAGACAATTATATTCTCGTGTGGCAAGAGTGTGTGCAGGTTCCATGGCATGCATTAATGCTGGATTATACTTTTGATTTTCAAAATAAAATAAAAAGATGCAAGTTCCCTATTACCGAGTTGGATTCCAAATTTCACCCTTCTAGGTCATCTGGAAGTAGGTTAGGTTTAGGTACTATATGTCAGTCAGTCAGTGCTAAAATTTACTACTTTTTGACCTTCATATCTTTATAACCGTTTGAGCTAGCTTCATGGGCTTCTAAATGTCCTTATGGATATATTTAAACACACGTAGTTTTATGTGTTTACGTTAAAGAGGTTTTGTGTTATAGAAGGGTCAAAAGTGGTACCAAGTGGTTCGTGTATTACACTTGGCGCTGGCTAGCCAGTTATTTTGCTTGAACTTGGCTTGACACGCTGCCACGTGTCTAGATGCCATACGATACTTGTACAGCTACAGCTACATAAACTAGTGGCGCTATGGAACTCGTAAGTGTCCTCTTTTCCCGAAAATCAGAATCGACCACAAAAAATCTATATACCGAAATATTTTATTATTGAACCTGCTTACAAAATTTCACGAGAATCGGTTGAGAAATGCGACTGCAGAGGAGAACACCCGGACATCCGGACATACGAAAGAATTTTTGCTTAAGCTGAAACGAAGAACTTCATTCGCTTCGCTCGTTCGTACTAGGTACTAACGTTGATGCCGATGATGATATTTACAGAAAGTGATATTCGTAACTTGCAGCATATCCACAGGTGGATTTTAAGGATGGTAGGTTACCCGGTCTAGCTCGGTTAACTGCATAAACATACGCTATCCCTATACCCAGTATACCCCCTCGATCGAACACACGGAAATGATCGAATGTATGGAAACGTTGGTATATTCACGTTTATTTGCTTCCGACTGTCACAGCTCATCTGCGGGCCATTTCCTGAACAGACGCGCGGTTCAGACGTCTACGTAACGTAATCACGCGAGGATGTGTGCGTTTCTTGTTTAGGTCACAGAATAAGTAATAGTACAATTTAGGTGTCGCGCGACTCTCGCGGGCTGTGACCTTATGACATCATGTAGTAGATACCGCTATCGTGTGCCGCTATGGTTAGGATATGGTCAGACGTTACGTGTTATCTAGACACTCAAATTAACGGTGGCGGATGTTAGAGAAAATTACATGATTTCAATTAATTAACTACCTTTGCAAACAATTAGTTACGTACGAAACAACAGAGCAGCAGAAGTATCTTGACACCGAATTTCTATTTTAAGGTTTTTTTAAGTAAGCCTAAAAGCATAATCTACTAAATCAACGAAAAGGACCTTCCCTATATTTTATGTGTACCTATGCTCGGTTAGGTAGACCGTCAAAAACAGATTGGATGTAATAATTTACTTTAAGAGTGCTCTTCAAAAAAGCGCTCGCTCAGAATTCGGTATTTTGACAGGCGTAGTGCTTTTGTGTGTGTAAATACTACTACCACCCACACAAACGTACCTAACCCCCACATGCACAGCTAGATCGCACCAGCCGCGGGTGCCGTCCCTTTCTAGCTATATGTAAGTGCGATCGGGATAGAACTAACCGTGGAGCTTGCCGATGCAAATAGCTGTATAGCGCACCGTTGGAATTCGCTCCGTGACCGATATTGATACTTGCACTAAAAAGTGGTAAACATTACTTCGCTAACATGATGCTCTAACTTGAACAAAGTAAGTATTTGATTTTTGTGCACATGTTTTCTATTTATATTATAATACTATGACAAAGTATATTCATTCTTTTTTACTAGCTTTATATTAACTTGCACTGTTCGTATGTATGTAAATATGTAAGTATGTAAGTTGTCCGTCAAAATTTGTAATTCATTTTTCAGTCACTTCCCGTTATCCAATTGAGCTGAAATTTTGCATGCATGTGTATATCGCATGACAATGCAATATTATGATGATTTGGAGCTGATCTAATGCTGCTGGCCATAGGAACTCCGCAATAAAACGACACAACCCTATCGAGTTTGGGCTCGTTATAATCGTCTCAATGAGTTGTTGATGATGGTATGCAGAAAAGTACAGTCGGCAATAAAAGCTTGTACCAAAAATGAACATTTTGACAGCAACTTATTTTTGTATAAAATAAACTAACAAGTTTTAAAGTTGTCAGTAATAAGAATAATAATTTGCTGTCTGGCACTACTACTTTCTAGCCGTGTAGTACTGTCGGGTACTACACGGCTAGAAAAACACCGATTTATGCCTGCTTCCTGGACCTCTCCAAGGCCGTCGACAGAGTGGACTACAATATTCTCGGGGCAAAACTGGAGGAAGCAGATATTCCGGGTGAATGTACAGGTTTGTTGAGGTACTGGTACCAAAACCAATTAAACCAGGTGAGATGGGCCAGGACTTTGTCCACAGATTACAGGTTGGAATGTGGAGTACGGCAGGGGGGCCTGACGTCTCCTAAACTGTTCAACTTTGACTTATGTCAATTAGTACTGCAGTTCTTTTTAGGGTTCCGTAGCCAAATGGCAAAAAACGGAACCCTTATAGATTCGTCATGTCCGTCCGTCTGTCTGTCTGTCCGTCCGTATGTCACAGCCACTTTTTTCCGAAACTATAAGAGCTATACTGTTGAAACTTGGTAAGTAGATGGGTCATTGTCAGATTTAGGTTCGCGTCTCTTCGGTGGACATTGCCAAAGTTAAGGGCTATAAAGCCTAATTTTTGGTTGATCTCTGAATCCGCATAAACGGCGTTGCCCCTTCTATAATCCTATGTGATAAAAACATATTATATGTGAGCGTAAGCCCGTAACTTTTGACCACCGGAAAGATGATTTTTGTTTTTGTGACTGACAATGACCCAGATGTATTCTGTGAACCGCATTAAGATTTTCACACAAAAATCGAAAAAAAACATTAAGTTTTAGGGGTCCCCATACTCAGAACTGAAACTTAAAAAAATTTTTTTATCAAACCCATACGTGTGGGGTATCTATGGATAGGTCTTCAAAAATGATATTGAGGTTTCTAACATATTTTTTTTCTAAACTGAATAGTTTGCGCGAAAGACACTTCCAAAGTGGTAAAATGTGTGTCCTGTAACTTCTAAAATAAGAGAATGATAAAACTAAAAAAAATTATATATGATGTACATTACCACAGATGTATGAATATATTATATAGTATTCTATGCTCTGAGTACATTACCATGTAAACTTCCACAGAAAATTGGTTTGAACGAGATCTAATAAGTAGTTTTTTTTTAATACGTCATAAATCGTAAACCGCAATTTATTTCACGGAACCCTTCATGTGCGAGCCCGACTCGCTCTTGGCCGCTTTTTTAAAATGTATAATAATAATTGCTAACATAGTTTTAAGTTTATTTTGTTACTAACAGTATATGCACTATCACATGGTCTGAAATAAAACTATTGAATTGAATTGAATTAAACGAGGATTTGAAAGACGATAAGGATATTGACCGGGAGAGGAGGGCCTTATCAGTCCGCTGCAACATGCTGGCACGCAGATTTGGTAAGTGTAGCAACGAAGTCAAAGTGACATTGTTCAATGCATTTTGTCAGTGTTTCTACACTTGCCAACTGTGGTCTAAATTTATGCGAAAGTCGTACAGCACCATGAGGGTGCAATATAATGATGCATTTCGCACGCTCATGCGGCTGCCGCGCTACTGCAGCGCGTCCAGCATGTTCGCTGAGGCGCGGGTGCCAGATTTCTTCGCCGTAATGAGGGCGAGAGTTGCCGCTTTCTGGGACAGGCTGGGGCGCTCTCAGGACGAGATCCTCAAGGTCATCTACAACGACCTGGAGCCCTATTTTCCGATATTGGCTATCTGTGCATGATGAAATATTTAAGAACTTCACTAAGGCGTCAGATAGCTAACAATTGTGCGTGGAATTATAAATCTGGTATCTAAGAAATTTCTCTAACCTTGGTCAACCAATATGGAAAACGCAAATCCGTTGAAGAGAGCAATGGTGGAAGAAAATAAATGGCTCTTTAACGGTTTAGAAAACGGCCGAAGGGGCACAATCAATTCAATCAAATTAAAATGCCTGACTGGTAGAGAATGCCTCATGGCATTAAGTCCGCCATTTTTACTTTCCGTTGTATAGTGCAATAAAGTTTAATTAAATAAATCAATCAAGAGTTTACAGAGCAGCATTTGATCTTAATTAAATAGCTATGCCGTACAATCATCATTGCGCAGCGGTTGGTATCTAAGAAATTCTTAGACTTAGCTTAGGGCCTGGAGGCAACATACCAACGGAACTAGTAATGTGCAAAGAACGAAAGTTTCTTCCTACATTACCCAGTTTTGAACGAAGACTATTTTTTCTTTGTACATTACTAGTAATGTAACTCAGTAATGTACGAAGAACAAGGGGATAATTTTTTTGATGTTTTAGTTTAACATTTTAATTTTAATTAAGTATCTTGTCAAACTTGTATTTGTATTTTGGGTTATGTTTCGCCTGTGAATAAATGATTTATTATTTATTATGTATGTCTTTCCCGCTCACGGGACAATGATGTCCCGGACCTTTGGGAGGCGTGCGTGGGGCTAGGTACCTACAAAGTACCAACTGAGCCAACACGTAGAGACCCTTTTGACAATTTAATGAAATGCAAGGAGTACACCGAGCGGATGCTGTCCCTGCCCGTGTCATGGGACGCACACAGAGACAGCACCCGCTGGGGTGTATAGGGACTATTGCTGGTTGATGGAATCTAAAGAAAACGGGTTATTGGGTGAAAATGATGGACTAGTGGCTGGGCTATTGGGTGAAACATCGGACGCCTGCCTAATAAACTGTCTCATTTTTTTATCTCTGGCAGACGGTGACTCGCCAACTGCTAGATGGGCCCCTATTATTAGCGACATTAAAAAATTGCCTAAGGGCAACACCAGTCAGAGAGGCTGGGGGGGTAGAGAGCCAACCAACCAACCACCCTGATTATTATTATGTCAATCACTCGTTCAAATTGAAAATGCCTCGTAAATCTACTATTGGTAAATGGTTAGAAACGTACCCGGAACTGGTTTATAAAGAACAAGATTCCGTGATACACTGTTCTGTTTGTTATGTTAATTTGAAACAGTTCAAAAAACATAATATCAAAAAACATGTATGAAAAAAACCGGCCGAGTGCGAGTTGGACTCGCGCACGAAGGGTTCCGAACCATTATCTATAAAAACGGCAAAAAAATCACGTTTGTTGTATGGGAGCTCCCCTTAAAAAAAAATATTTTGTTTTCAGTATTTGTTGTTATAGCGGCAACAGAAATACATAATCTGTGAAAATTTCAACTCTCTAGCTGTCACGGTTCTTGAGATACAGCCTGGTGACAGACAGACGGACGGTCGGACGGACAGCGAAGTCTTAGTAATAGGGTGCAGTTTTACTATTTGAGTACGGAAACCTAAAAACGTGTACCTGGTAACAAAGAAGAATTTTACTGAACTGAACTGATTCAATGTAAAATTGTTAACTATTAATTTTTCATTGATTTCATTGCAAATCTCTATTTAACATTTTCAGAAAGTCAAAAGTTATCTAAAAGAGATCGGTCTTTAGCGATAAGACCGCCTGTTGTTTACCTCTACTTTTAATCTTCTTTGATATGTTGTGTTGTGCTCTATAATGTATCGACAAAATATTTGTATCAGAAGTCGATAAACGAGAAGTCCCCATGACAGCTCAAAAATGTTACGAGAATTCCGATGACTGGACTAACTAGTAAATAAATTAAATCTATCAAGTATCACGATCACTCGTACAATAATAATTGACTATAGAACGCGTAGTTTAGACAAAAGGATCCGACCCACAAGACATCACCATTGAAATGTATGACTTTTGTTTTAGGTAGAAGGTTCAATTTTAAATGTTACGTATCCGGTGGGTTTGAGCCTTTTCGCTACACTACGTCATATATGGCAGCTATGCAATTCATAACTTGTCTCGATTAGCCTCACGAATGTATCCCCAGTATAGTTTGACCCCGAGGTTGGTAACAACTATGCCTAGTCGGAGATCAAAATAATATTATTTTATCTGAAGAGTGGCCGGTTAGCTTCGTGAATAGCCACAAATAAACACACTACACGTCTGTCTCGGAGGGCTATTCAGCCGGTACTGAGATATATTCCCGCGCGACGGTAAATTTATACTAGTTTTGAATAATTATTTATAAATATAAATTTTGACAAAAGTTATATTTTTTGGACTGGATCTTGTTGGTACAAGCATGAACTTTAATGTTGTGTAAGATTCAATACAAAAATAATTCAACAATAATGAGAAAATCCTTGAGTTTTCAGTACGATTTTGTTGACAAATATGGTGTAATTGAGAACAGTTTACATATATATACGTGCAGAATAAGGAAAATTCGAGGCGGCTAGGCGCAATGGCAACATATTACGCTAGTGAAAATAGAAAAAAACAAGTAGGTTCTCATATAACATCATGGAGTATTAGGGGCTCAAACTTATGACTCTGCGCTCTCTTCAGAAAACTACTGTCGGTAATCGGGTATTTTCGGTTAAAGTATTCAGTTCTTCGTAAATTGGAGGCGGCTAGAACCAATATGAGGAGTTTACCTATGCAAATAAGTAATCAGGATCTAGAAAAAGCTCTCCGTTTCTTAGAATTACAACGTCAAAAATCCGTCATTCTCGCTTATTCCTGACCAAAAAACGAGCGCCCTCTTAAAAACAAAGTTTAAACCGACTTCAATTCAGTACTTCGCCAACCCGTCGCTACCTATACTCCAGGCAAAATACGGTTTTGAAAAATATTAATTTATAATAGCGTTTTTTTTCTTTATATCATTTTAAAACATTATTCTAAGATGCTTTATTCAAGAATCCAACAAACTTTCCATCCGGAAGTATTTAAATAGATTTAAATAAAACATGAATAGTTTTTTTTTATTATTTATCTGGAATATTTTAGAGCAAATGTAAATGAACCAAAATAAACATGAAACCATTTATTAATATTTTTTCTGACTTTTCTAAAGCTAGTTAAGTTATCATTTTTTTGATGTCTGAGATTTTGTTGGATTTTGTCGCTAGGTAACTATTTCATTGATAATATATGTATCCATTACAAAGAAAAAATCAGCTAATATAAATAGACCCCGCTATCGGAGGTGCAAAATGGTAGCTGTCAAGTTCTTAGGGATGGGAAAAACATTTATAATTTATAAATTATTTCCAAATTTGACATTGCCATTGCATTTTGAGGGGGTAGTTGGCATTGCCACTGCCAACAACACCTCTATAATAATATAATTGTATAAAATAATCTAAACAAAAAAACGGTGTTATTATAAGACTACAGTAGTTTACCAAATGTGCCAAATATGTACCAACATGTCCAACATGCAGAGAAATAAGCCCGAAAATACAAAGGTTCAAGCACGGGCAACCACAAACAGCAAGCTATCAGAATACAGACACAAAGTCTTCGAATATGGAAAAATAGTACAAGAAAAAGAAAACGAATTAAAAACATACGAAAAAATTATAAGCAGCCTCCAAACAAAGCTGAACGGTAAAGACAAGCTCATTCAGCGTATGATGGAAGAACAAGAATATGATGGCGCGGATTTTGAAAAAATGTGCAAAGAAAATCAATTACTGAAGAAGAGGATAGCCGAACTTGAAGAAAATAATATAGACCTCCAAAATGACATATTCGACGTGAATGAAGATAATAAAACCTTGATAGATGAGCAGAACGAAGTTGACATTGTAAACAATGCCATAATTTTACCGTTGAAATCGCAATTATGCAAAATACAGGATGAATACGACCAATTGAAAGACAAATTTGCGCAATTAACCGAAGAAAAACATCACAAGCATACAGAAGAGACCAAAACGAATCTAGATCGAATAAAAGGCTGCAAAATACACAAAAGCCGTTCCGTCGCGAAGAAAATCCATAGAAAACAAAAAATTATCAAACATCTGCAAAAAGAGATTCAAAGGTGCACAAAGCAAAATGATAATATGAACAAAAAAATTAAGACCCTGGAAAAAGAACTAAACGATCCCAAAATCACTCGGAAGGTCACAGAACTACATAAGACAACACGGATCAATAAGGTATTAAGTGACAGCAATTCCAAGCGTAAAATAGAAATAGCAATGCCTGAAAGTAAGGTCCCGAAATCTAACCCTAACAAGCCAAACTTAATGATTTTTTCCGACAAAACGGGCCGCAACATAGGCGAATATCTAACCAATGAAAAACAATCACCTATAAACTTCTGCTACCCACATGCATCAAGTTCTTATATTCTCAGCCGTTTAGAAGACCATCTCTACAAACTTGATAAAAAGGATAGTGTAGTAATATTAATTGGTGATTACAGTACCATAAATGAACCTATCTCTGATTATACAAGAAGAATACATAAAATAATACAGAAACAACGTGAACTTGATTTCAATGTAATCGTCTCGGGTGTAGCATTTGATGGGATACATGATAGCAAAATTTTCAAGTTAAATCAAAGATTGCATCATATTTCATGTACAAATGAGAAAATCAAATTTTACGAACTCAATAGGGAATGTTATCAACAATACGGAGTACTCCACCACAGGAGCAACAGGACACGGAAATTCATGGCCGATGAACTCATTGCCATCCTGCAAAATCCTATATCAAGCTCATCACTTACATTCATCAATACTGATGACCAGGAGAAGACTATTGAGGTCCAGGAGCCGGTTTTTCCAGTGAGGACAAGTCGAGAGGGAATAATTTAGTTATAGTTCAGTCAAATGTCCAATGTATTAGAAATAAGTTAGAAGACCTTGAAATTTTAGCGATAAATACATCTTGTGATGTCCTTTGTGTAACGGAAACATGGCTTACGGAGTTACAAACCCGGATAGTAAATTTCAAAAACTATAATCTTGCTTCTTTTTTCTGTAGAAGCAAGAATAAGCATGGCGGTGTTGCAATATTAGTAAAAAATTGTATTAAATACAGAGTACGGAGTGATATAAATAGTTTATCGAATGAAAAACACTGTGAGCTTACAGCAATCGAGTTGAAGTCACCGCGAATGATAATTGTTGTTGTATACCGTGCAAACTACGATATAAAAGTATTTGAAGAAACTATTTCAAAAGTTTTAGCAAAAAGTCAACATGAAAATAAGCAAGTCGTTATTACAGGTGATTTTAATTTAGATTTCTTGAAAAAAATTCCGTCCGTACGTAGTTTTAAGACAATTCTACGAAGTTTTGGGTTTAAAACGGTTTTAAAAAAACCAACAAGGACTACGCACCATTCCGCGACATGTATTGATAATTTATTTATTAACTTTAGTAATAGCACAGTGGAAGGCAGGGTCCTGGAATATAAGATATCCTTAGAGCATTAAACCAACCGGAGACGACACGCGCACACTTTTCTATCTAAAAAAGTCTGCCGTTTTCGGCGCGGGGGACGAGGCAACGCACACAAATCATGTTAACACCAATGCATTTTTCCGATAGTGTCACTACACACGCACACGACAAAATTATCAAACACCAGCATAAACTATACTCACACAAGTACAAACACATACACAGACAACCTGTCCGTGAAAGAGATGACGTCAGCTCGAAGTAAACATCGATAGTGCGAGGAACACGTCGATAATAAATAATAAACTTATCGATATTTCATGTAGGTCCGGAAACGAATGCTCAAAAAAAGGTATAGAGGGAAATGCATGGAACACAATTTTTGACTTCGTAACTTTGTTTGGACTAGTTAGGAGGTAAACATATCAAAAGTCCTTGCCCGTAACCCTTGAGCCGGAGGGGAGGGGGGGGGGTTTCAAAGTCCCATTATTCGGTTTTTCACCTATATCTCGGAAACTATGCGTCCTAGCGACATAACTATTCTAAACAAAATGAAAGGTGATTAAATTTGCCACAATTTTTATAATATCAAGTTTTTCGATATCTTGTACAGTTTTCGAGATATAAGATATTATACCATCGAGTACTATCGAGCTGATCTGATGATGGAGATGGAAGGCGGCATAGGATATCATATTGAAATGCCATGATCGGTACTTATTAAAAGGGATTTTTTTATGCACGTAATATACGATCTTTGGACAGACGGTAAACGGATAACAGGATTTTTTTTCCACATGAATAACTGGCCTGAATTTTGGTTCAGGCAGGACAGGTTAACACTGTACTGTATCTTTTGGAGATAACATAAAACAAGAAACAAATAATAAAAAGCAACTTTTATAAAATAACATTCAAAATGCTGGGAGCAAATAGTGCTAGTCTCGTTTAGGAGTCCACGACACATGATTTCCACAAGCTCGGATACAGACATCCTGAATCATTACATCTTTTGGGAATCTGAAAAATAAATTATAAGAATAACATACTTATAATGTTTATCGACATTTGTTTTTGTGCTGTCCCATCACTAACTTTCCTAGTACAGTGTTGCTAGAGTAACAAATTTAAAATGCATATTTACGGAACAAGTGACGATCGTAAATTCCGTATAATTAATAAAATACAGCCTAAATAAAATATTATATTATATTTAAAACATTAAATAAAAATATTATATGGTGAAAATAAAAGAATAAATGAATTTGCAAACAGTAATCCATCATTAATTAATTAAACATCTACAATTATAAATTTCACGTTATTTATGGTTGGTACCATTTTTATTGGATAAACTGTGTTAATAATAACGAATTTAAAGTAGAACTTATAATTAAACAGCTATACAGTCAACTTTAAAAAATACCCAAAAGTAGAGCTAGTACCATTAAGTGGGAACACTGTTAGATTGACAATATTTTTTAGTTTTTTGCAAATTTAATGCATTATTTGATAATATTTAAACGTAATAATACTAACAGATGAAAAGTAACGTTATCCTTTTGTACATTAGATATTTCTGATCTCTTATTACACGAGAACACGTTGCAATTCGGCATTTTTAGCTCAGGTCATTCCGCGCTCACTGCGATTCATTGAATGGCGCGGAGCGCGCGGCAACTAGTTTTATATAACCGCTATGACCGGCGGTCTCGTACCTTTGGCAGAGGGGAACGCCTGGCAATGGCTACTCCGGTTGGTTTAATGCTCTAAGAAGATATCTGATCACAACGCGATTGAGCTTAAAGTAAAGTGCCCTGGATCTAAACGACAAAGCTGCGATAAACTAGTTACCAGAGTGTTTAGTAATAGTAACTGTAATTATTTTCACTACCTTTTCAACAATGACATTAATCTTAGGAATACAGTATTAAATACTAATAATGCTAACGATAAAGTAGACGTCTTAATGAAAGGAATTGCCCACTATTACAATATTGCATTTCCCGAAAGAACGGTAAATACCAAAGCTTATTTTAATTCTTGGATAACTAAAGGTATAGTGATTTCGAAAGAAAATCTAAATAACATGGAGTTGCTCCAAGAGTTCTCACCCACGGACGAGAGAAAAGAACGAATAAAGGCTTACAAAAAAGAACTTAAAAAAGTTATGTTATGTTCGAAAAGACTAAGCCATTCTCAAAGAATACAAAAGTCGGCTAATAAAATCAAAGAGTCTTGGAAAATAATCAAAGAAGAAACTGTATGTGCATCGGATAAAGATTCGCGTATGCCTGATAAATTATATATTGATGAAAATTCTACTTGCACAACTAACCATGAAGAAATGGCGAACATCTTCAATACATTCTTTACGACTATAGCTCATAGAGTAAGCGGACATTTAGATACATCACCAGAATCTTGCTCAAAATACCTCAGCAACTGTAAAATACCGACTAAGCATATTGAATTTAATGCGCTAACGCTTAAAGAACTAAGAACAATTCTGAGCAAGTTAAAAATTAAAAAATCTAAGGACATATTACAAATGGACACGAGATTCCTCAAGATAATAATCTTTAATGATACCGTAATGGGAGTACTGTTAAACAGTATAAACTGTTGTATTCGGGAAGGTGTATTTCCAGATGTACTGAAAAATGGCAGAGTAGTACCTATATATAAAAAAGGCAACGCTTCGGACCCAAACAACTACCGACCAATTTGTATTTTACCGGTGTTTTCGAAAGTACTGGAGTCAGCCCTTAAATCAAGAATTGTAGCTTTCTTCGAAGATAATGATCTTTTCACATCCAGTCAGTACGGATTCAGAGCCAATAAAAGTACGGGAACAGCTATTAGACGAGTAATAGATTTCATACTTGAATCATTGGATACGTCACAACAATGTGCAAGCATATTTTGTGACCTATCCAAGGCATTCGATTGCTTGCGGCATGATATACTTCTGAGGAAGCTGGAACATTACAAGTTCAAGGGGACGGCTCTCAAAATGATGACCTCCTATTTGCAAAACCGTAGTCAAATTGTACATATTGGGTCAAGCAAATCGAGGATCAGAAACAATGACATCGGAATACCACAGGGCTCGATTTTGGGTCCTGTGTTATTCCTGATATACGTCAACGATCTGCCATCAAATATTCCAGATTGGGCACAGGTCAGTTTGTTTGCTGACGATACTCATATTGGAGTGAGACATAAAAACATTAATACAATGGAAGCACAGCTGACACAGGCCCAGCATATCCTCCAGGAATGGTTTCAGGCAAACGGCATTGTTTTAAATACAGATAAAACTATAAGTATAAAATATCAAACCAATTCTCGAACTCTCAAAAATACACCAGAGCTAACTTACCAAAGTTCTACGAAACTTTTGGGATATATAGTGGATAGTAAATTAACACATAAAGAACATTTGGAAAAACTCAGCAATAAATTATCCTCGGCAAATTTTGCATTACTAAAGTTAAAACCATTAATTAATAAAGAATCATTAAAAACGGTATATTATGCATACATACAATCATTACTAAATTACGCTATAACTGTCTGGGGGAACGCATCAGAGATTCAAAAAATACTAGTGCTTCAGAAGCGTTCCATCAGGATCATGTGCGGGGTCAACCGAAGAGACACAGCCAAACCACACTTCGAGAGGCTGGGCATAATGACGGTCATTTCATTATTTATTTACAACTCCCTTTTAGAAATACACAGACAAACGGATTGCCTCCCTAAATTGTCTGATATACATAACTATAATACGCGATCTAAACACAAATTGGTACTACCACAGTTGCGGCTTACAAAATGTCAAAAACAGGGTGCTTTTCTAAAGATAAAAATGTACAACAAATTACCTTTTGAAATAACATCATTGCCAATTCATAGTTTTAAGAAGAAAATATCACACTATTTCAGGAAACATGCCTTTTACTCCGTACAAGAATTTTTAACAAGCAATATTAGCTTACAAACATTTTGAACTGTATGTTATTAGCTATAAGTATCATTTTGATTTTATTGTAATTTATTTCTTTTATTTTTACAAATTGTTACTGACATACCATGTAATGCACATATTACTTTATGGTGAAATAAATAAATACAAATACAAATACATTTTTTCCATACAAGTTGTCAGTTCATTGCCTGGACTAGTACTTGAGAATTTCCTTTCCAATTTAGCACATGGACTGCTCTCCGAGAGCAAATGCGTTGATTATTATATTTATTACAGAAAAAACCCAAGTATGTATGGGCTGATAATATTTGAGGAGTTCCGTCGATTCCTCAAGGATCTCAGAATTAACACTTCAATAAGTAGTTGCTACTTCAATGGAATCATGTTAGAATCTTTGACGTACTTTACATCTTTGAGGAATTCCATAAGTAGACCCCGCTATCGGAGGTGCAGATTGGTAGCTGTCAAGTTCTTAGGGATGGGAAAAATATTTATGATATCGATACTCTTACTTATTCTGTACATTAAGTTTTATATACATATATACAATGTTTTAGACTACAATTTAACATGTTTTTTTTGAGATCCAAAATAATAATTGTCATCAGAAATATAAACAATTATCAGTACAACAAAGATACTATGGTTGCTATTTTACTTTTCTGATTTTTCGAGTTGCAGGGCAGTGCATGAACGCTCTTGAGTGTCTTGAGATAAACCTATTCGATAGAGGGTGTATAGAGATACTGGGTTTATTGTTGAATATATTCATCGTGGCTGCACTAGATTACTGCAGCAGCAACACATACGCGGAGAGGTGGCACGGCAACTTTGGTTATGGCACGCGCAATAAAGAAGGGGAGACTATCTTAGACGTAGTATCAGGTCTCGATTTGGCCATCATCAACACTTTCTTTAAGAAACCTGAATCCCATCAGATCACTTACCAAAGTGGGGGTCATACTACCCAAATTGATTTTGTTCTTGCAAGGCGTAAACATCTGAGTAACTACAAAGACTGTAAGGTCATACCGGGAGAGTCACTCACAACCCAGCATAGGTTGCTGGTCGCCGTATACAAACTTCCTAAACCCATTAAAATAAACCGAAACCTAACACCTAAAATTAAATGGAGATCACTGAATGAACCTGCTGGGAAACTGTTCACAGCTGAACTCTCTCAATATCTATGCTCCACGGATACGACTGATATGCCACCTAAGGAAATGTGGGATAACTTCGAAAAAGTTTGTATAAACAAGGCTGAAGAGCACCTAGGCCGAACCAGAAGCAAAAAAGGACCCAACAAAGAAACCCAATGGTGGAGTACAGAAGTTAAGGCAGCAGTAATAGCTAAAAAAGATGCGTTCAAGCTGTGGCAGTCAACCAAAGATGAAGCCGACTTTGAACAGTACAAGAGTGTTAAAAAGCAAGCGAAAAGACAAGTTGCAATTTCAATAGCGGAAGCAAACACAGATTTTTATAATAAACTCGAATCAGCCCAGTCAGACGTAGATATACATAGGATAGCAAAGACTCGTAGTAATAATGCAAAGGACATAACGAGCGTAAAGTATATCTATAATAGCAATAACAAATTATTAACTGAAGATGAAGACATTAGATGCAGATGGAAAGAATACTACCAACACCTTCTGAACGTATCCCACCAAAGAAATCTAATCTACTGCAGGCCCGAAGCGGTAAAAGGGCCACTGTTGAGCATAACTCCGGAAGAGATCAAAACAGCAATACACCAAATGAAAAATAACAAATCACCGGGCCCGGATGAGATACCAGCTGAAGTCTGGAAGCGCCTCGGAAACGACGGAGTAGTTTGGCTGTACAGCCTGTTCAATAAGCTACTTCAAGGCTGCCCAATGCCGGACTCATGGAGAAACAGTATATTAATACCTTTCTACAAAGGAAAAGGAGATGTCAGAGACTGCAGCAATTATAGGGCCATCAAGTTAATGTCTCACACTCTTAAAATTTGGGAACGCATTTTAAACAATAGACTAAAGCACTATGTCTCGCTTACACCAAATCAATGCGGGTTTGTAGCCGAGAAAAGTTCCTCTGACGCTATTCAGACGGTGCGGATAATGATGGAAAAAGCCAAAATGAACAAGACAAACCTTCATATGGTTTTCATAGACTTGGAGAAGGCTTTCGATCACGTCCCACGTGATCTCATCTGCAAAGCACTCAGAAAGCAATTAGTGCCAGAATCTTACATCAATCTTATGCAAGACATGTATAAAAACATTACTACCCAAGTCTTAAGTCCCGCTGGTAGAGGTGAGAAGTTTGAAATCAGCGTCGGGGTTCATCAAGGTTCTACACTCAGCCCACTACTTTTTAACACTATTATGAATCATCTCACAAAACAATGTCAAAAGTCGCTACCTTGGAACATCCTCTATGCCGATGATGTTGTTCTGATCTCGGATAGCCCAGAAGCACTTCAGTGGAACTTCAACTCCTGGATTGAAGCATTGGAAACAAATGGCTTAAAAATAAGTAGGAAAAAGACGGAACACATGTCGTGCATTTTCGATGATGTCTCTAAGCAGGAGAGTATAAAAATATATATAGGAAGTACTGTTATACCTACGGTAACCCAGTTCAAATACCTAGGCTCAATACTCAGCAACGATGGCAAAATTGATAACGACGTTACTCACAGAACAACAACTGGATGGATGAAGTGGCGGCAACTAACAGGCGTCATGTGTGACAGAAAAATGCCGCTTAAAGTCAAAGGGCACTTATATAAGACTGCCATTAGACCGGCCGTTCTGTATGGGTCAGAGTGTTGGGCGACCAATAAGCAGCAACTAAACAAGCTGCACACCACAGAAATGCGCATGCTACGCTGGTCAGCTGGGGTGACGCTACTGGACAAAATTCGAAATGAGTACGTAAGAGGAAGTTTCAAGGTTGCCTCGGTTATTGATAAAGTCAAAGAGAAACGCCTAAGGTGGTATGGCCACATCCAGAGACGTCCAGATGACCACTTGGTGAAGCTTGCCCTCGACTTGCCTACCACGAAACGAAAACGTGGAAGACCACCTACTACCTGGTTGACGACGGTCGAAAAGGACCTAAAAGAGTCTCATTTAAATAAAGACGTAGCACAGGACCGTGCTAGATGGAAATTACGGACAAGGAAGGCCGACCCCAAATAAATGGGACAAGGTCTAGCAGGAAGAAGAAGAAGAAGCTGCACTAGATTACTGCAGAGAATCTAAAAAAACTGATTGTTCATTAAGACTACGATAGTAGCCCTTTTGGTGGAAATAAAAGAGAGATTTATTAATTATTTAATTTTTAATTAATTTATGAATGGTTCGTACTATGAAAATAACGATAATTTGTTAGTAATGATGAAATATTGAAGATTTATATTTATCAAAATGAAAAATAATTTACAAACAATTTTGTAATTATAAAGCCCTGTTATATAAAATAAACACGTTTAATTAAAGTCGTAGACTCTCATTATGGTAAAGGAAAATTATCGACATATAGCTAAAATTATCGACATATAGCTAGTATTTCAAAATATTTTTTACCCATCCCTAGAACTTGACAGCTACCATTTTGCACCTCCGATAGCGGGGTCTATCCATAAGTCATCTGTGGTCTTCATCATCAGATCCACTTGACCAAAATTGCTATTTCCGAGGGTAAATAAAATACACGAGTTATAATAGAAAATACCGAAATCACTACGAGCGTGCCTATAAAATTTGAGGGTTGCCCTCAATTTCCCTGGGATCCCATCATCATTCCCTGGAATCCTGAATAGGTGACAATGGGACCACCTCGGAAGTATACTCTTTCGAATAAAAAAAAATTTGGAAATCGGTCCACAATTGACGGAGAACTCGGCGAACATACATAAAAAAAAACTACAATAAGTGGAACATATAACCTCCTCCTTTTTTAAGTCGGTTATAAACTACAAACATGGCTATTTAGTGCCTTAAGGTGGTTAGATATTATTTAAATTTTATATAGAGAGCAAGAAAATTTTAAAGTTAGAGATTTGTAACTTCGGTCTTATTCTGTATGTTAAAAGACTACCAACAAAACTATTTGCAGAGTTTTTCCAAATTCAGCCCCTAAGAGTGTTAAAATGGGGTTTAAATTTTGTGTATTTCAAGACATTTTAAAGTACTTATGAAATTTTTAACTTCGGTTTTAGACTGTTTGTTCACAAACTAGAAAATGAATTTCAACGTTTTTTTTTTAGTTTATCCCATAAAAGAGGGTTCAAAGTTTGTATTGAGAGCAATCATTTTCTAAGACGATAACAAGTTCTACGCGGACGAAGTCGCGGGCAACAGCTAGTATAACATGCGGCTGCTGCGTCGGCAGTTCCTTTTGGCATTGAACTTCTAACCGACTCATCTAATAACTCAGCGTCATTATCATTTACCTAAATACAATTTTGAAATACCGAAAAAAACATACGAAATGAGGAAGTAACTTTAAAAAAATACTGGTATAGGTCTCTGTCTGTGCCTATTATAAGAATAAAGGATTCTGCTAAATTGTATTTAGGTATTTATACTTGACTAGTTACAGTAGTCGCGTATAAATGTATTTAATCTCGTACATACAAATAGTCAAACAAGCAGGTACTAACTACCTAACTAAGTACTACTTTCCTGTCGTAAACTGCTAAAGAAAACACGTCTGTTTCAACGCGTAAAACAAATACTTACAGTCTAAACATTCACGTAAAAGATACTTTCTGATGTTGTAGCATTGTAAACATATAACGGCTCGCATTCATGTTAAACCTTTTCAGTTGCACATTTAATTCTCGCCGAGACGAATGCAGCAGCACCGGGAGACATAAAAATTGTTCATTTGCATCGTGCCACATAATAACCGTGAGCTTTACCGACAGCCGCAAACTCTAAGTCGCATTAAAGCGTAATCCATTCACAGAAAAACTACGAGAAAATGCTTGTTAGGTCTAGTGCTAATTAGCTAGCACGCCCTCAGACCTCCGAGTTGAGACAATACAACCTTGAGGAGTAACCGGCACTTCATTGTAAAACTTTAACAAGCTGCAAATATAGACAATTTATTTTTACTGCATTTCGCTTTTGTTACATTGCAGGATGCAGTTATGTTTCAGCATAATAGCGAAGCATCAAAGATAATGTTAGTTTTCACATTGGTAAAACAAATGCTTTCTCAACTAAATATATTGGGATAACGATAATGTAAGGTTATTGTCGCTGTTATTTGATAGTTATATTGACTGTCTCGTTTTCGCTCCCACCTTATCTTCACTTTTCAGCCTCGGATCTCCCCTTACCATTATGCCATTCTTTTTTGCCGTAACTACATGTTACTCACTATCATAAAGTTTAATGGGCACCAATAGGTATAACTAACTGTAAGACACGATCAAATTAAGGATTAACGTAATTGGATAGTGTTACAGCTTCATTACTGTTGCAATGTGGTACATAGGTACACGATAATTGTATTATGCACGCACGTGGATAATGAACTGTAATGGCTGTGGAGAGTAATTTGAGCTGACAGAAAAATTGTGTTGATTACTGCAATAAATTACCCGAACCAAAATCCATCTATCCATTTCATAATTTCATATATTATATGATATACATGCGACGATGCAATTTAATAGAGAAACGCAATAAAGATTAACGGCGGTGTTAGGAATAGTATGGTTAGTGAAGACTCCCGGGATGTTCCGGCAACTTATTTCGTTGTAGTTGAGCAGGAAATCGCCTCCTCCAAACGCTAGCCGTGATTTAGTGGCCATTTTTCATCTGTATTGCACGTGGGGCAAGGCCGGCCCCGAATTGCCCTCGCCTGCCCAGTCTCACGCCGCAATCAATTGAATACTTTTATTACTGTTCTCCACAAAATTCCCGTTTCACCCTGCTCATGAAAACCGCTACCGCTTACAGATGGATCTTATTTTAAGCAATTTACATTATATTCTAGCACAACTGTTACGATAATATGGCAGTTTCATCTTTAACTATTAACATGTGGGTACCCGAACGTTAATAGTTAAAGATGAACGTACGTTCATAATAATGTGTATTTCAAATTTGATCCCAACACTCAACAGTATTAAGCGAAAGTGCCTTTCGGGAATTCTTACATTTTATTGTATTCATGATGTAATGTGTATTTCAAATTTGATCCCAACAGTATTAAGCGAAAGTGCCTTTCGGGAATTCTTACATTTTATTGTATTCATAACTACTGACCCGCCCCGGCTTCGCACGGGTTTATATGTATAATACAATTAATACATACCTGTATTATACATATAAACCTTCCTCTTGAATCACTCTATCTATGAAAAAAAACCGCATCAAAATCCGTTGCGTAGTTTTAAAGATCTAAGCATACATAGAGACAGACAGACAGACAGATAGACAGCGGGAAGCGACTTTGTTTTATACTATATGTATTGATGTAACATATGTACTCAAGATTCTTTGCTCTGAGCATATGTAGTGCAATTTACAAATTATGTATATGTTTGTAGACAACATTATTTTTAACCCCCAACGCAAAAAGAGGGGTGCTATTTCCGAATCAGTTAGTATTTTTAGAGTTATTTTATTTTTGGCAGATAATTAAAAAGGGCACATTATACTTTTGCCTTTCGCGTCCAAATTGTGAAAAGGGGTTTCCCTGAATAAATGAACATCTCTGAAGGGGAGTCATGAAAAAACGCACAAGTGGATTTCGTTTGTAAGAGAAATGAAAAAAATGGGTTGGTTTCTGAAACAGCCTGGGCAGTGGAAGGTCTCGCCAATGGCAGCCCAAATGCCAATTATATCAATTAAATACTTTACGACCGAGTTGCGTCGTTCCCCGCTTTTTGTTCTGCGCATTTATTTATCCGCTTTAAGTGTATTTCTTACACAGGTACTTACTTCCCCAGAGCCGGTAATTCTGGTATGAAAATGAATGTTTAACCACAGTTTCATAAATAAAAACAAATTTTAGGATAATCTGGGGATTCGTTAACGGGAGGCAGAGTAAGCACGGCCGTTTTCGACTCGAACGCGTTTCAAAGGCCCATAAGTCAAAAATAGTAATTTATTGAGTTTATGTCAAACATTAATTTTTTTAAATTAAGTTTTATTGTAGACTGTTAGTTTTACTTAGTTGTTAATCACTGAAACCACCAACAATCCTAAACTTGATGTGATATTGTTTATCTAACTCCTATGGACACTTTCGGGCTCAAACATGTAGGTGATTGAAAGTATGTAACTAGGTATGTAAGCACTTTATTGTACACAAAACAGGTTAAAACATAAACATGTTACGTACGTAGATTAATTAAAGTAGACCTGTACAAAGAAAGAAAGTGGATGATAACATTATTTAAAAGGAACAGTTTGGTACGAATACGTTAATAATAAACATTAAGTTATAGCGGCGTGGCAATCGTAGCTAGGTACGAGTAAGTACTACGGTTATTAAACCAAAGGACCCTCAAGACTTGAAACAGTGAAGAGCCTGATATTGTCGAGAATGGTCAAAGTATTTAATTACGAGGATTCTTGGCGGTGGCGATTTCATCCATTCAGCCTAATTTGCTACATGAGCACTCGACTCAAAGCTTCTACAGCTATACTGCCTTTCACTCAATGCAGTATAGCTGTAGAAGCTTCCTTGTTACTGTTATAGTTGCAATGTTACTGGCACACTTTGCGCAGCACATACACATAATGGATACCCGAACATGCATAGCGTGTCTGTCTTAGCCGACCTGCTGCTCCAGAAAGAATAATATCGTACTCGCGGCACACGGCATACGATACTTATCAAAACCCCATTTTGAAACCAGCGCTTTCGAACGACTCGACTGTACCACAATATGTACCTACACGACAAATTAACCACGATTCCAGCCAGCTCACCTCAGCAGGTCACCTGTACCTATATCCTTCGATCAAACATCAATATAAACGGTTCACATCAGCCAGGTACTTTACTACGAACGATTTTCCGGAACGAATAAGTTGTTCCAAGAGGCGAACGCTTGTTGCATTTTCCTTCACTGTGAGCAAAATATTTGAAACCATTACAAAATATGACGAGAGCGAAAATGTTGCAGAGCAATTTCAACCGCTTATTTTCGAGAACTCGCACGTAACGTAAATACAATATCCAAGATCCAACCTTGTATAGTACCAAATAAGGTTCAGATATCAACAATATGCGACATATAGATATTAGATGATGAAGGACGGTGGATTTGCTACGGGCACGGCACTCGGGCTCGGCGCAAACAGCCGCAAACTGACGCGTCACGGGCGAACCGAACTCCACTAAACTGATTTTCGTCATTAAGTCGGCTGCAATCACACCGGGATATGCTACGGTTGCGTTTACTCCTGCATAGGTATCACTAAGTACTGTATATGTGTACTTAGGTCCTAGAATGCTACGTTTACATTATAGTCTGTGTATACATGCGGAAATTTACAGCAACTGAATGCAGTAGACGTTGATGAGATGGCCCATAACATGGAATACCAACTTTCAATATTTATGATAGTTTTGACATGAATATAATAATCATATTTATTATAAAAATGAGTAATTCTGCTGTCAATGATTTTTAAAAAGGTAGCATGCCTTATCCGGTTATACGTAAACCGAGCTGACAAAGGCCGTCGTACTGACAGCAAATAATACATTTTTACGTATTTTTCTTTTTTTACTTAATATTTATTTAATAAGAATGTGAACTCTCTTAACAAATCGGAAAATAATCTCCACTTATAATAAATCTCTAAATTAAAAAAAGAATCAGCCAGTTTGAAACTAAGCTTTGTGCTGTCACGAATGTTCTCAGCATCCAATGAACGGAAAAATATGAAACATTTTATAGGTACATTATTATTCTAGCTGTCACATAGGATAGTTTTTATCCGACTGCGACAATTAATACATTTTCCAAAATATACACATCATTTAATTTTTAATTTACTTTTATTCAAATCAAACGCTGCTACAACTGTCAGCTATAAGAAACGTCAAAAAGGCGGAATTGCTTTGCCTTTCACTTATTAATAATTTAAATCCCGTCTACGATAGACCTTTACGAGACACATGCTAAAAGTATAATAGTAGTTTATGCAATCGTTATATAATGTATGCTTTTTAAGTCGAGTACCACGTTTAGGCCACGAAGCTTGCTGAGTGGCCTAATTAAGGAACGAGACTTAAAAAGCTAATTATATATACTTTTTCTACGAGTCAACGGAAATAATAATTTATTAAACAAACTTGGTATCTATTGAAAATTGCCCTGCTGTAATGAAGCGCAGCAGCTTAGTATATTTGCGCGTTGATGTCTTCCCAGTTATCTTATACAGCTCCTGGATTCATAAGATGACTGCTAGCGGTTATCTTATGAAACTACGAGCTCCTTGACGAGCTGCTGGAGCTCCAATATTAAAAAGTATGTGATCTTAGTTTCGTGTACGAAATCTTAATTCAAAGATTAAAGTCGACGAGTAGAAAAAACTATATTCGATTCTATGAGAACTTATATGCGCAAATGTCGTATTAAGGCGTAATTTCAATAAATGTATCAACAAATTCGAACAATATTAAATACCACGAATTAGTTTTTTTTGAATGGCAATGGCACGCGCTCTTTGCGCATTCTGCCAAAACCGAAACTCGAATAGATATCTGCACCCCTGTCACTCGAGTATTGTTAGTGCGATAGAGATATGTACCCGAATATTTTCGAATTCCGAAGTTCGTGGTTTTAGCTCAGGAACGGGATTAAAAGAAAATACGGATTTCGGATAGATCGAAAACAGGTGTGTAGTGTAGACACTAAATAAAATAATCATAATGTTGTATTTTCTCGA
The DNA here is from genome assembly GCA_963854355.1 of Epinotia brunnichana. Classification (NCBI taxonomy): domain Eukaryota; kingdom Metazoa; phylum Arthropoda; class Insecta; order Lepidoptera; family Tortricidae; genus Epinotia; species Epinotia brunnichana. The sequence goes on along the minus strand of OY977939.1, from coordinate 13,307,439 downwards.
AAAAGGGTTTAAAATGTAGTCAAATGGAGATTAAAACAACGCAAGAGGTTATATAGGTAATCACTAAGTTATAAGTGTCAAAAAATTTAAGAAGGGGTATGTTCTGTCCCTTTTCCACTAAACGCACCTTCATATGAAACGATTGTTTTTTACTATGACGCTCGAGGATCTTGACGTCACAGTCCCCGTTCGTTTTGTCACTCTAACAAGCGCCATTAAAACGGTTGTAGCTTCATAATTTTTTGAGATATTTGAATGGGATTTTCGTCATCTTGTATCTATCTATATATGTATATTATAATATAAATGCCTATGTCCTGACTGATTCACTCACTCATCAACGCACAGCCGAAAACACTGGGGCTAGAGAGTTGAAATTTACACCAGAACTACCTTTTATAACGTAGGCAACAGATAAGAAGGGATTTTAGGAAATTCCTCCCCTAATTTAAATAGGGGTGCAAATTTTGTATGGAGGAGACTTTAATTTTTGAGCTAGAGACTTCAAACTTTGTAGAAAGACTACCTATTAAAATACAAATATAAACCTTTCAGCGTTTTGGAAAATTCTGCCCCTAAGGGGTTAAAAGGGGGTGCAACATTTGTATGGAGGAAACTTTTTTTAGCTAGTGGCTAAAAACTTTGTAGAAAACTTACTTATTAGAATACAAATAAAGCACTTTCAGCGTTTTGGAAAATTCTACCCCTAAGAGGGTTAAAAAGAGTTGCAAAGTTTGTGTGGAGGAAATATTCTGAGACTTCAAACTTTGTTGAAAGATTGCTTATTACAATACAAAAAGTACATTCAAGTTTTGGAAGGGGGATAAAAAGGGGTGAAATTTTGTATGCAGGAAACATTTGTTTTTGAGCTAGAGACTTCAATTCCATTCATTTATTTGCAAACATGTACAATAAACACATGCAACTTAATACTAAGTAGGTACAGGTACAAGGGCCCTGTGAGGGCGTAGCAACTGATAGATACTAAAACTAATTAATTTAATTTAAACATAATTATCTCACTTTTGAGCCATGTCTATAAGCTTTTTTCAAGAGTCATTACGAATCGTCTCGCACGCACTCCTATGTTAAACAGACTAGAATAAGGAATCCTGTAATAACAAAGGCTTATGTTGTAATATTTGTATGTTTTGTAACAAAAGCCATACATATTGAGTTGGCTTCTGATATGACAACTAATACTTTCTTAGGATGTCTCAAAAGATTCATAGCTCGTAGAAATAAGCCTACGAAAATATATTGTGATAATGCTGCTTATTACAAAGGCGCTGAAAATGTTCTTAAGGAGCTATATGATTTGCAAAATTCCACAAATCATCAAAGCTCTGTGGTTAATTATGCGACTTCGGAACGAATTTCATTTCATTTTATTCCTTCATATTCTCCAGTTTTTGGTGGTTTATGGGAGGCAGGAATAAAGAGCATTAAATATCACATGAAACGTGTAATTGGAAACATAGTGTTAACCTATGAGGAGATGTATACAGTTTTGGTGCAAATAGAAAGCATATTAAATTCTAGACCGCTTACTCCAATGTCAAGAGACCCTAATGATATGACATACTTAACTCCTGGACATTTTCTCACGGGTAGTTCACTATCTTCCTACCCTGATACCGATTTAACTAATGTAAATTTGGGAAGATTAAGCTTTTGGAAGCAATGTGTACAAATGCAGCAACATTTTTGGCAGCAATGGCACAAACAATACTTAGTTATGCTGCAGAGCCGGCCCAAATGGAGAAATGAGTCTCCTAATATCGAGATAGGTACTTTAGTTTTGTTACGAGAAGATAATGTCTCACCTTTGTGTTGGCCAGTGGGTCGAATTGTAGATGTTCAACCTGGCAAAGATAGTAAAGTTAGAGCCTTACATGTTAAGACCACGAAGGGTTCTATCGTTAAAACTAGCATCATGAAAGTTTGTCCTATGCCAATTGACTATAATTAATTAGTTTTTAAGTAATTTTCATGTGAGTGTTCTTTTTGCATTTAGTTTTAATTTGGCCTTATGTTATTTCTTGGTTTGGCCCCAATATTTTCAGAGCAGAACAACAAATATACTAGAGAGAGAGAGCTATATTGTAAAAAGTTTATCATTTTATAGTTTTATGCAATACCTTCGTAGTCTAGAAGAATATTTTACTTTTTTTTGTCTATGATAGAAAACAGATGAAGTTGGGGAGTTGTCAGTGGGATAGATTGTACGTAAGTTGTGAATAAATAATTTAATAAGTTGAGCTAGTTGTTTTCTAATCCTGAATACCAACGAAGGTGGAAATATTATTCAGAAACGGAACAGGCTTGATAACTCCAGCCTCCCGAACAAGTCGGTTTCCGAAGAGGCTTTAGTACCGTAGACCACATCCACACGCTCCGCCAGGTTATACAGAAGACTAAGGAGTATAACCTGCCCCTCTGTTTAGCGTTCGTGGACTACGAGAAAGCCTTCGATTCGGTCGAAACCTGGGCTGTATTACAGTCTCTCCAGCGGTGCCTTAGTAGACTGCCGCTATATCGAAGTACTGAAGTGTTTGTACGAGAACGCCACTATGTCAGTCCGACTTCAGGATCAGAGCTCGAAGCCTATTCCGTTGCAGCGGGGTGTCAGAGAAGGGGATGTTATTTCCCCAAAACTGTTCAGCGCTGCACTGGAAGACGTTTTCAAGACTCTGTACTGGAGAAGGTTAGGCATCAACATCAACGGCGAGTACATCACTCACGTTCGGTTTGCTGATGATATAGTAGTCTTGGCTGAGACCATGGAGGACTTGAGTACAATGCTTGATGACCTCAGTAAAGCTTCCGAGCGAGTTGGTCTAAGGATGAACATGGATAAGACGAAGATCATGTCAAACGTCCATGTAGTACCAACTCTCATTTCAATCGGACACTTTACGCTCGAAGTTGTAGACGATTATGGGGAGATTTGTGGGCGTGGGTTCGAATCCCACTTCTGATGTCGGCGCATCAGTAGAAGGAGGGTCCGGAATGGTTGAAGTAAACAAGAAGATACTTTACATAAACTCGCTTTTATTTGGTCACCCAATAATTGTCACTATATTTCACAATACTTTATAATAAATCAAACTGTGCTGCAGCAGCGACTGGCCGACGCCATAGCCAGTCAAACAATGCCCCCTCCCAAGCCGGCTACCCGCCTTTTATACCTGAGTGTAAACAAGGCAGCTGCACAAGGCAGGTGCAGGCAGTGGGGACGGCATGGCGTGGCGTGACCGGCCCATCGTAGGTGCTTACAATGGTACGACGACGTTGCGCCGTCATATACCTAGGACGGACTGTCCAGTTAGGTAGGTCCAACTTTGAGAAAGAGGTCAATCGTTGAATCCGACTCGGCTGGGCAGCATTCGGGAAGCTACGGCACATCTTTTCGTCCAATATTCCGCAGTGTCTCAAGACGAGAGTTTTTGACCAGTGTGTGTTGCCATTGCCAGTGATGACATATGGCTCGGAAACGTGGTCGCTTACTATGGGCCTCATAAGAAGGCTCAAAGTCACTCAAAGGGCAATGGAGAGGGCTATGCTGGGAGTTTCTCTGCGCGATCGCATCAGAAATGCGCGAACCGCAGGTGAGCGTGATAATAGAGCCGAGGATGTAATTATCAAAGCTCACGCGTGTCATACGACGTTTTTCAACACATTTGCGAGGAAAAAATCCTTTTCATAAAATGAACATGTTACAGGCTCCTAAGTTGTTTCCTTTAGTTATTGATGACAACAGGTTTTTACTCACATATTTGTACATCTCCAAAAATGTACAGTGGCGTCAAATCTATTTATAACTTTTCTATTCACTACTAGTCAACATTTTTAACAATAACCAAACACGCTAATATGGACCGATACACAACCCGTGGACAAAGTCACGGCAGAAACACACGCGGGCAAAACCTCCTGAACGTCCCGTTTCGTCGACTCGAAAAAACACGAAAGTCACTCGGTGTCATTGGTGCGAAAATATACAACACTCTCCCAACTGAAATAGTTAACTCTGAAAGCGATGCAATATTTATTAATAAGATAAAATCTCTATTAGTTGACCAAGCATGCTATAGCATTGAAGAATTTATTTTAAGAAAATAACACATATTATATAATTATTGTAGCTAACAATTTTAACAAATTGACTTGTAAAATGTTACTTATACTTTTACCAATAAAATATATGAATATGAATATGAATATGAATACGCATCATAAAATTCATAAATGTTTACAAATATTTGTGAAATTACCTATAATGGCGCGCAACTATTTTTTTTCGTGAAGTTCGCGCAGTGCGCCCGCAGCTAGGCTTAGTAGACCAATCAAATTAGCTTACCCTGGACATAATTCGTAAACTCGTTGTTTTTATTGTTTTATCGGATTTTACTATTCAGTATCAAATATTAATGAAATATATTAAGTAAAAAATCCGCGATCGTAACCGTAGTTAAAAAAAACACGAGTTAACGTACACTACCTAACTTTTTCCTAAAAGTAAAAAAGGTAACCAAGTACCTTGTTAGTATAACTTTGAGGTGCATTCAAATTCGATCACTTAATAGCAAAATTAAACTGAAATCAAATTCGCATATACGTTTTTTTTCACAGTTTTCCTCTGATCTCATTATCTAGACAAGCCAAAATGGTAACTATGATGTTTTATCTGTTTAAGCTATATTGCGTCTTTTTAGACATTTAAGACAATATTTAAACATTTATTTGTAACGTTTTAATAATAATGTATTTCTCAGTAATTATAAATAGTAACTATGATTTTTTTGTTTACTAATAGCCTTTTGTGAACGATAATCATGATTTCATCAAAATCAAGCATGTTAATTTCACGCTTAAGAAATTGAAAATACTCGCGACCTTGTCGTGGAGCCAGATGCATGCGGTGGGTGCGAGGCGGGGAGAGAGTGGGGCGCCAGCGGGCGAGCGCACGGCGAACCCGTCTTAACGAGTTTATTTCAATTACGTGTTTTGCACCGACCGCGCCGTGTACAAATAAAACAAATATAACGGAATATCCTAATTGTAGGATTTTTAGCTCTAATGAAAAAATCACAGTTTGTCCCTTACGCCCTTTGAAAACTCTGGTCCAAAGGGCGTAAGGAACGATTGATTTGCTTTTATCATCGAAAACATAAGTAAACTCTTAACTGTTAAGTAAATGAAAGAGATGATGTCATGATCGTGGTTAGCATAAAAAAAACCGGTCAAGTGTTCCGGACCACCCCGTACAATAGAAACAGGTCTTCTATAAACTGACACTCACTAAGTATGTATTTACATACTTAGTGCGTGTCAGTTTATACTGGACATCAAATTTTCAGTGATGTAACTAAAAATTTACGGTTTTCGCAATTTTTCCTTTATTTGTGCTATAAATACTTCGTACCAAATTTCAAGATTGAGAGTTCACGGGATATGGGCATGGGCATTTCGTCCCTTACGCCCTTTGAGCCTACGGTAGTCGATATCCTTATTGGCAAAATTGAGCCGACAGGCCAGAACGCCAAAAAAAAGAGAAGATATGCTTATTGTCACCCACCCAGAGATGGGATAAATTTATTCGAATACGAATAACGTTTAAGAATAAATAGGATAATTTGCGAATGACGAATAAATATTTCGAATAATTATTTGCCAATATTTATTCGCGAATAACTTCTTCATTCGCATAATCATTCGTAATGCTTTTCGGGAATAATATTTTGAACGAATATTGTAGGAATGCTTTTTAATGGAATATATCTCAAAAACGTAATAATTTCCTACAGACAGAACAGAGATACCAAGTTTCTAAATTTGTTAGAAAAAGGTTACCGCTTCATCAAGGGTACCGATTAACATCGCCGTGCATGGTGAAACGGATATTAATTGTAATTATTTCACTGTAGTGAAAAAAAAACCGGTCAAGTGCGAGTCAGACTCGCGCACCGAGGGTTCCGGACCACCCCGTACAATAAAACCAAGTCCACTATAAACTGATACTCACTAAGTATGTATTCACATACTTAGTACGTGTCAGTATATACTGGACATACAATTTTCAGTGATGTAACAAAAAATTTACGGTTTTTGCTATTTTTCCTTTATATGTGCTATAGGGCGTTGCTTCGCACCAAATTTCAAGTTTCTGAGTGCACGGGAAGTAGGTTTTGATTCCCTTGCTGGTTTCGAAAACTTGCGGAAATTTGCGGCATAAACGGCTGTATCTTTTGATTGCGTTGGCTTAGAAGTTTGTTTTTTTCACAGCTCCAAAAGACAGTAAACCTGAGTATTTGATATAAATTTCAGCTTAATTCATTTATTTGTTGCAGTATGGGTCTTACAAGATGTTACATATAAATACAGTTCCAGCATAACCCTGTTAGGGCACAGCAACATTAATATAAAAAATATTAATTCTAAAATAATGTATGCACACACTATGCACAGAAATTCAAACTTTTAATGATTGATACCTCCACGCGTTCCTGAGAAAAAGGGTATTGACAGACGGACGGACGGACAACAAAGTGATCCTATAAGGGTTCCGTTTTTCTATTTCGAGGTACGGAACCCTAAAAACACACAGATCAGAATATAACATGATTAAGTACATACAATGTACAATTACAGGTATATAGTTGAACAATCTTACATGCGTAATCGCCTCTAATAACATAACATTGATCCAATTACAGACAGTAGCTGTCCATAAATTACGTCATTTAAAAACAGGGGGGGGGGGGGGTCTATTGGATGACGGTAGTCATTTTATGAGGCGGGTAGTGTCCATTTAGGAATTAACAGGATGATGATAGGAGGGGGGGTCAAGAATTGACAAAAAACAACCGGCCAAGTCCTGAGTCATGGATGTTTTCTGTGTATTTAGGTATTTATTTATCTATATAAGTATGTTTATCGTTCGTCTAGTACCCATAATACAAGCTTTGCTTAGTTTGGGACTAAGCCAATTTGTGTGAGATTGTAAAAGAAAAAAAAAACTGGTTTTTAGTATTTGTTGTTATAGCGGCAACAGAAATACATCATCTGTGAAAATTTCAGCTGTCAAACTATCACTGTTGTTGCCAGGAGACAGAGGAGACTGCAATGCACATTCTCTGCTCCTGCGGACCACTCATGCATAAAAGAAGTACCTACCTAGGGCGGCACATAATGCACCCACAAGAAGTACAACATATCACCGCCCAAAGAATCTGGAATTTCCTGGAGGCAACGGGACTTAACGGTGAACTCTAAAACAAGGGCTGCCACAATAGATCACTTGCTGGTCGAAGCGGCATATTAAGGCCCACAAACAAAATAATAATAAAAAAAATCACTGTTGTTGAGACAGAGCCTGGTGACAGACGGACAGACAGACAGACTGACAGGCTGACAGACAGACAGACAGACGGACAGCGGAGTCTTAGTAATAGTGTCCCGTTTTACTCCTTGAGTACGGAACCCTAACAAAACAATGGTTCAGTTTCAATTGTTTTTTCGAGTTGTTGAGTTGCCGCTGAAGATGGAATTGTCCCGTAAAAAATTATTACGACTGGATGAACACAAAAACAATGTGGAGACCGGATGATTGCTGCTTTTAGTAATGAAACACCTTCAAAGACGACAATATACAGGTGGTATTCAGAATTTCAACGTGGCCGAGTATCCCTCACGGACGACGCGCGTGAAGGTCGACCAAAATCGGCAGTTACGCAAGAAAACGTCCACATTGTGAGTCAACTGATAAAAGAAGACAGGTATGTGACATATCGGGAAATTCAGGAGTCTTTGGGGATTTGAATGAGTCAGATACAAGTTATTTTACAGGAAGAACTAGGCGTGCGAAAGTTGTTTTCCCGTTGGATCCCGCACTTATTGTCTGACGAGCAGAAAACGACTCGTGTCAATTGGTGCCGCAAAACATTGAATAAATTCAACGGAGGAAGCTCAAATGCAGTTTTTAGGGTCGTATCAGGTGACGAGTCGTGGATATACGCATATGAGCCTGAAACTAAAAACCAATCTCGAGTATGGGGTAACGAAGACGAGCTTCAAGCCAACAAAAGTTATTCGCTCTCGCAGCAAGGCCAAGAAGATGGTGGCTATGTTTGTCTCCAAATCGGGTCACGTGGCTACTATTCCACTTGAAGATCGTAGAACGGTCAAAGCCGATTGGTATACAAGTATTGGTTTGCCGAGTGTCTTTGCTGAACTTAGGAAAAAAGGCCTAGTCGCCGCATCATCCTTCACCACGACAATGCCACCCCTCACACCGCTCGTAAAACAAATGAGTACCTGGAAGGTGAAAAAGTCGAACTACTGGACCATCCTCCATACAGCCCTGACCTAAGTCCCAACGACTTTTTCACATTCCCCAAAATCAAGGATAAGTTGCGTGGTGGGCGCGGTGTTTCAGACACCGGCAGAAGCAGTGGAGGCTTTTAAAATGGCCATTTTGTCGACTCTTTTTCAGCGTTCAATAAGTGTTTTAACGACTGGTTTGAACGCATGGAAAAGTGCATAAAATATAAAAGAGAATACTTTGAAAAACAATAAAAATACTTAAATCAATGTTACTGCATATTTTTTTTTATTCCCGAAACTTTCAGTTTGACCCTCGTAGTGACCCTGCCTGCGTAGCCGGAGGTCCCGGGTTCGAATCCCGGTAAGGGCATTTATTTGTGTGATGAGCACAAATATGTGCTCCTGAGTCATGGATGTTTTCTATGTATTTATGTATTTATTTATCTATATAAGTATGTTTATCGTCGTCTAGTACCCATAGTAGTTTGCTTAGTTTGGGACTAGATCGATTTGTGTAAGATTGTATAAGAAAAAAAAAGAAAATAAAAAATCTGTTTTTTAGTATTTGTTGTTATAGCCGCAACAGAAATACATCACCTGTGAAAATTTCAACTGTCTAGCTATCACGGTTCGTGAGATACAGCCTGGTGACAGACGGACAGATAGACAGACAGCGGAATCTTAGTAATAGGGTCCCGTTTTACTCTTTGAGTACGGAACCCTAAAAACGACGACGTAATATATGGACAAGCCCACACACATGACATATTGAAACAAACCTGTTAAATGCCCCATGACGTGACTCATTTAACTCACAAAAATATTGTTAATTAGTAGAAAAGGGTATTAATACTTGAAAATAGGTACACTTGTAGTGATCGTGTTAAATTCGTGTACGTGTTACAACGAGCAACCGCATCCTTAAATATTATTCGTGGATTTATTGGAATGAAATGAGAATAAATCATTCGTCATTCGAAAGTGTAGACGAATAAATTATTCGCGAATAAATGTTTATTCGAATAAGAATCATTCCAATAATGCCCCTTTCTGCACCCACATAAGTAACATATTTTATTTAAATAATTCTATACAGAAGACTGAGTGCTTATAAATAGGTAATCGACATTCCACGACAATTATGTCTCATGCTGAACAACTTAGTTATTATCGATCTAATGAACACAATATTTCAATAAATCTCCACCCTAGCCGAACCGTGGTAAACGCCACGTTCGTGTTTATAAATGTTTGACAATCATTGACCTATCCATAATAAATGAAGGCCGAAACGCATTGACAGCGGTGGCGAAGCGGCGGGGCGGCGCAGTGTGGAGGTGGTACCGGCTGTAATGTTCGATCTAATACGAATGGGTCCGCACAGAATACCGGCCGGGAAAAAAGCGTTCGGATCCTTTCATATTAGCTCGAACATTACAAGTACCGCCTCCGCGCCACCCCGCGCCGCTTCGCCACCGCTGTCAGTGCGTTTCGGCCTTGAATGCCTGCGACTCGCGACAGCACGGTCGGTAGTTGAGGCGCAAAGCAATGACGGCCTTATTCTGCAAGAGATAAGGTTCATATTAAAACTTAAGTACGAAAAAATATGAATTAATTAATAATCGTGGATATTTTTTGTTTAATTTGTTTCTTATAGTACTAATAATATGTTGACCGCATAAATCAAACACTTTCCAAGTAGTTATGTATTTTGGTTTTCCAAAAACTACCAATATTTGTGATTTTAGAAATCCGCAAAGAGAATCTGTTTAATTTTTAATAATTTATCAACACACTTAATATACTATTCAGAATAATTTGTTAAATTGCAGTTATCTATAATTTCTGGTAAGATAAGCCAGAAAATGTGTAATTTACTGAACTTTCTTTATTATTGATAGTCCCGGTTGATTAATTAGATTAATTTTGATTTCTTTAACTGGAATGCAAGCGTTATATCATAATAGAGGCACTTTTACAAAGTTACATATTATGCTGCACTTATGAAATCAGAATTTGTTAAAAATTTAGATTTTTGGTTTTTTTACAATGACGCGGAACCCTAAAATGTTTAATTATTTTTATTTTAACTATAACTAACAATACTTTACATCATAGAAAAAGAAAATTACAGTTATCGAATTATGTCAGGGTTTAGCTAATTTGATTGGTCTATAGATGAAATCTCTAAACAGCCAATACAAAATAAAATAAATATTTTCTTATTCAATATAAATTAATGTAGAATGTTATCAAAAGTAAATAGTTTTACTAAATGAAACGTTTCTATATCATATCCAACAAGAAATAATCAATTAATCCACAAGAAGGATTTAATTTGTTTAGTCGAGTAAGAATCCATTTGCCGAGAATTAAAAACAAACCTGTATAACCCGGTCAATTTAAGAATGCGCCTAATCCATACATACACCTTGCTGCAAGGTGCCAACGTGTAATAATCGGCATATAAACATAACTACACGAGTGCCGTAATGTTATTAAACACGCGTGTTTAATACCCAGGATTATGAGCCCAAAAGCGGCACAATAAGAGGCACGTTACGAGCAAATGTGTTGAAAAATACATTTACGTCATACCTGGCCATAAAGTAGGAATTACCGCACGCTATGCGTGCGGAAACCCCCACTTCCTGGCCAGATAGAGACGTAAAATTTTGTACTTACCACGGGCGGTAATAAAGAAAGCCTCAGAGCGCATATTTATCGCCCTTGCCTTCGGCTCGGGCGTCAAATACCTGCGATCTGAGACATTCTTTGTTTAACCGCCCTAGGTAAGTAATGTACTATTTCATCACACTTGCTCGTAAAGGGTGTATTATAGGCAAGTTTATAGAGCAGCTATAGCCGATTTACCTCCCGCGGGAGTTATGGATTTATAACTCCCTAGGGAGTGATGAGCTTGTGTGTGATCTGATTGGTTAAAAACAAATCAAACAAATTGGTTGGCAAATCTAGTTGGCCGCGCGTCACAAGATTTTTTCTCTGTGATTGGTTGAAAAAAATCTAGCAGGCCATGGGGCGCCACGCCCCCTCGCCCTCCTCAAATATGTAAGTGAAGTTGTCAATTTCGTCAATTTTTGAGTGGTGCGGTTGTACGAAACTTAGATTTTCTGTCTTTTGTAGTTATTTATTTCCTCGCAAATGTGATGAAAAACATTGTGTGTATCACGGGCAGTAAGGGGATTACAAACTCGACTCATTAAAAGCCCTCCGCCTTTGGCGTCGGGCTTCTAATAGACTCTCGTTAGTAATCCCCTTCTTACGGCCCTTAATGCACAATGTACTATTTTTTTTCGTAAAATCAAATTTTAATTGTGACAACATCAATTCTCGATGGGTAAACTCTTAAGGCGACGTAGTTTCGTGGTCTTCTCTCCCTCTCACTGAGCATAAGCGTGAGCGAGATGGAAGTGCGTGTTTGGAAGCTTAATTAAATTTTTTGTGCGTTTTAATACATAAAAAAAAGCGGCCAAGTGCGAGTCGGACTCGCACATGAAGGGTTCCGTAAAATAAATTGCGGTTTAACATTTATGACGTGTTAAAAAAAAACTACTTACTAGATCTCGTTCAAACCAATTTTCGTTGGAAGTTTGCATGGTAATCATATATTTTTTTTAGTTTTATCATTCTCTTATTTTAGAAGTTACAGGGGGGGGGGGGGCACACATTTTACCACTTTTGAAGTGTCTCTCGCGCAAACTATTCAGTTAGAAAAAAATTATGTTAGAAACCTCCATATCATTTTTGAAGACCTATCCAAACACGTATGGGTTTGATGAAAAAAAAATTTTTGAGTTTCACTTCTGAGTATGGGGACCCCTAAAACTTAATTTTTTTTCGAGTTTTGTGTAAAAATCTTAATGCGGTTCACAGAATACATCTACTTACTAAGTTTCAACAGTATAGCTCTTATAGTTTCGGAAAAAAGTGGCTGTGACATACGGACGGACAGACAGACGGACATGACAAATCTATAAGGGTTCCGTTTTTTGCTATTCGGCTACGGAACCCTAAAAAGTAATAGCTGATTTCCCTCAAACATGACATTTCCGATTTTTAGAACCAGTTTTAATACTCGTATGTTCAGATGTTGTGCATAGTTTGTTAAGATTTTTTAAAGTGTATTTTTTTGTTCGTGATTTTTTTCTATCGAGCGAAAGTCAAAAAGCTCAGGAGTCGAATAGCTGATTTCCATCGAGAAAGGCCATATAATACTCCAAACAAGAGCTACGACTTTTAAAAAAATCGTTTTCTGAGCTCACGTCGCCTTAAACTTAACTCTTAACTCTTCTTCTCGCTCAATTAAGTTGATAAAATTAATTTAGTGTAAATGGATAAAAACTGGACTAAGAAATTGTGTAGAACTATTATTTATTAGAATACAAATATAGGTAAATTACTTTCAGGGGTTTGGAAAATTTCACCCCTAAGAGGGGGAAAAAGAGGTGCGATGTTTGTATCGGGATAACTTTTCTTTAGGTAGAATGAAAAAAAATTGTCGAAATATTAGGTACTTATTAAAATACAAAAATGTACTGCCAGCGTTATGGAAAATTCCACTCCATAAGGGGTTAAAAAGGGTTGCAAGGTTCGTACGGGAAACACTTTTTTTGAGCTATACATAGACTTGATAGTTTGTAAAAAAAATACTTATTCTTTTAAATTTTTCCCCGAAAAGCGTCAATAGGTGTTCAAAGTTTGTATGGAGAGCAAGACATTTTTAAAGGGATTTGTAACTTTTTTTCTGTCTGTTTGCTAAAATACCACAAAACTTATTTCATCGTTTTTTTAATTCATCGCCTAAGAAGGTTCGAAGTTTTTATAGAGAGCAAGACATTTTGAAAGTAAGAGATTTGTAACTTCGGTTTTAGACTGTTTACTAAAAGGCTATAAAACTAATTTCAATGTTTTTTTTTAATTCATTAATTAACATTTAGACGATAACATGTTCTACGCGGACGAAGTTGCGGGCAACAACTATTTGGTATATAAAAACTATGAATACAGTATAAGTTAAATTAACTCACTGTTAGGCAACACATCATAGTTACTAGTACTTAGCTACAATATCCCTACATATACTACTTACAGCTCTTGGGATTATGGAGCTATTTTACTGAAATGCCAAATAAACTAGCTTTTAATGAAATGCCAAAAAAAATAGCTTTTAATGAAATGCCAAATAGAGGTCTGACGTATTTACGAGTATATAAAATTTGTTGCGCCATACAATAGGTTTAGCGGGCACCGTACCTACTCATATTATCAATAGCATATCAATGCGTTGAGTCAGATAGACCTCTTAGAGTCGATGAAACCAATGGATCGAATCTTTACCTGTCTAAGCCATGAACCGTTGGGAAATGCCGTTAGATCAGGACAAGTGGCAAAACTCATGTTGGAGGACAAGACTCGTTTCTGGTTGGTGAGCCATTGAAAATTGTCCTAAAAGCTGGCCAATACTCTGAAATCTCACCCTATGTCCATAATCTAATCTGGACTCGTACCGATGCGGTGTGATGAATTGCTGTTTTGCTTCGTAAATCGAATTATGCCAGCCAATAATTGTTTAGTCAATTAAGACGCACGAATTAGCTACCCGCTCAATACGAAACAGTACAGCCCAAAACTAGAGAATATGTAAAGTGTTAAAACCCAAACACAAGTAGGTATAGTGCGTAAAATAAAGGAAAAAAACCTGATGTGGAAATAAAACTTTCAAACTTAGAGTGCCAAGGCTAGTCTCGACAGAAGTTTTGTATGGATTGGAATCTAAAGAAACTGATGTTTTCACGGTTTTATTTTATACTTACGTGCTACACACTCTATTATATAAATCTCTACGCAAAACTAACATTTTTAAATGTTTGTCGGTTTTGACGACTGGTTTAGCCTAGTTGGTAGTGATCCTGCCTACGAAGCTAGAGGTCCCGGGTTCGAATCCCGGTAAGGGCTTTTTTTTGTGTGACGAGTGCCAGTATTTATTTATTCCTGAGTCACGGATGTTTTCTATTTATTTCTCTATATAAGTATCTTTATCGTCGTCTAGTATCCATATTACAAGTTTTGCTCAGGACAAGAAGCTTTGCTCTGAAACTCTCACCACAAATTAATTAAAATTCACGTTATGGCAAGACTCCAAACTCACAACCCTCAGGATGAATCCGGTCTTTACACGCACATACTCCACTACTTCTGCTGCCTTCGTAGAGTAGTGCAGTTCAAAATCTGCCTGTATTTTTTTGGTTTTTGTATATCCAAGGAAAAGGAAAGTGAAATTCCGCTATGGGAAGGGAAAAGCGGAGGGTATTTTTTGTCAGAGAGAACTTGCACTCCATTCTTGCTTGTGACGGGAAGGTGCGGGGGGTGTGTGTCCGCGTGGGCTCGCCCATCGGGCCTTCGGCCCTCGGGCTCGCGTAGAGAGCGAGCTCTGAAGGGACGCTTCGGGCCTTCGGCCCTACGCGGAGCTCGGCCTTCGGCCTTCGCGTACCTGGAAGCTCACCTTCGGGCCTTCGGCCCTCAGGTTCGCTTAAATACACTTGGGGGGCGTAGGGTTTCCGCAAGCGCGCTCTGAAGGGTGTCTGGTGACCCGTGTCTGGTCAAGTGGTCACACGTCACACGAGCTGACGAAGTCAACGCAACTTTAAAAAGGTATATGAGGCCAAAGATAGGATCTTTTTACCAATTATTTTTATTAATATATTATAATACCATTTATTCGAGTTAAGATCAAAAACATCAGATCACTTTTGGCGAATCTTACTAAAATGATTAGGATAGGTCACGTGCCAACGATAGATGGGAAAATCAGTTTCGATAATCGTAGTCTATTAATTCTCCTTGCGCATAACGCAGGTACTTACGAGTTACGATGCTCGATGACCTCAGTAAACCCTCCGAGCAAGTTGGTCGAAAGTCACATGGATACGGCGAAGATCATGTCATATGACGATGTACTACCAACTCCTTTGGATATACCATATGGCATATAACCAGAACTAACTATCCAGTTAGGTAGGTCCAACTTCGAAAAAGAGGTCAATCGTCGAATCCGACTCGGCTGGATTCGATGATTGACCTCGGCGGGCAATGTTTGGAACGGCACATCTTTTCGTCCAATATTCCGCAGTGACTCAAGATGAGAACATTTGACCAGTCTGTGTTGCCATCATAAGAAGGCTCAAAGTTACCCAAAGGACAATGGAGAGGGTTATGCTGGGACTTTATTTGCGTGATTGCATCAGAAATGAGGCTATCTGCAGCAGAACCATCGTAACCAATATAGCTCTCCGAATCGCTAAACTTAAGTGGCAGTGGGTACATTGCACGTAGAGGTGACGTGTTCGAATAGGCATTGCATAGGCACTTCACACAAGAAGGGCTTTATTTAAGTTTTTTACCTATAGAACCGACGCCCGTTGGGGTGGAAAGGTTCAAATTCAAATGGTTTATTGCGTTCTCGAGTGACGACTACGTACCGGAAGACGCATCGTGGATAGACAAGGCAGACTGACGACCTGGTAAAAGTTGTATGTAGAGTCCGATGGGTGCGGGGTGCGGGTGACGCAGGACGGGTAATTTGCAGCAGAGGCCGACTTTCGGCGGATATGAAGATAATGTTGAAAATGAATAATTTACAATCTTTGGTCGACAATTCAACAAAGAGGTGAATAAAGTGAACGAATTTATACTAAACAAGTTTCAAAGTCCAAGTGAGGAACATCTTTCCGTGGACACCGTAGTAGATACTGACGAAATCTTCGTCGACTCCTTCTGGAACTTCACCGCATAAATTGGTTTTAATGTAAAGCGTAACTTTACTAAAGTTTTTCTGCTACGAAAATTAGAGCCGCCGAGAAAAACTTATTGCGCATAGAGTGTATAAAATGAAAAAAAAACTGGCCCTGATACCATAGTAGGTCCCTAGGTAAAGTAAATAATAAATAAAACTTGTACCGCCCGTGCGAAACCGGGGCGGGCAGCTATAGTAATATAAAAACGTGAAACCACTACGGTGCAAATGTATGTTTATGTATTTGTGCCTAATATTGAGGCAGTAGCACGTGATAATGTGGACTCGCTGGACAAAAGCACCAAATCAATTTTTTTCACGTACTAGTTTGGTACTTACATAGTTTTAATTGTTTGATAGGAACCAACTACTCCGTCAGCCATCTTCAATTTTATGACGGCCATTGTGAATTATAGGCATACGAACTTCTTTCTAACTGATAGTTGCTATGATAGTAAGGATTTCTCAATAACCTCAATATGCACTTCGCAACAATTGTAGTTTGAAAGTCCACAAACTCCACAATCTGTACTCGCAAGCTAAGAAATGGAATCATTTGACAAGGGCCTAACATTCCGAAATGATAGTCCTCAACTTGGCATCTTGAAAGATCACTCCAGTAAAAATACGGTGTAGTAAAACATTAATTTATCGTATCTTTTGAGTTCATTTCAAAAAGTTATTCTAAGTATGATACTTTTATTCAAGAAATCTACAAACTTTCCGCCCAGAAGTAATTTTATGGATACAAAAGAAGCATTCTAGATTTCTTCTTGTATTATTCATCTTTAAGATTATAGAGTATCTAAGTATAAAGTAACCTGTATTAAAGATCAAAATATTTTAGTATTCATATTTTTCCGACCTTTTAGGAGCTAGTTAATTGAGTTATATTTTTTTGATATCTGATAATTTGTTGGATTTTGTCTTTAGGTAATTATATAAATGATGATATTGATGATATATCCATTACGCAGAAAAAAACAGGTATAGTTACCTGTTTTTTTCTGCGTATTTTATAATTGACATAGTTGTCAATTATAAAAAAAAAAATTACTGGACTAATATTTGACGACCTATTTTTTACTGTTGTTTTGTGTTGAGATCTCATTGAACGAGCGAGCGAAGCGAATGAAGTTCTCCGTTTCAGCTTGGGCAAAAATTATTTCGTATGTCCGGCTGTTTTCCTCTACCAGTCGCATTTCTCAACCGATTCTTGTGAAATTTTGTGAGCAGGATCACAAAATTTCAGGAGGATTTTGTGAGGGTATATATTACATAATTTTTTTGTCGATTCAGTTTTTAAACAGACTCGCGAGTTCTACAGCTCACAGAGTCACTAGTAGGTACAAATTGATATAATAACTGAAGCCTTCGAATACAGTTTTATTGCGTTACGTCGTGGTCATCGGAAGAAAGTAATTTGATGAAGAAGCGCCGGTCTCAATTACGCTGCATTCACGGGTAACGAGCGAGGCACGCGGCTCTATGTGCGCCATTCAGCTCAAAGCGCCTGCCGGCGTTTGCTTTCCGCACTAAATTCTGTGCTTCCTATAATACACGTGTCGTCTCATTTTGTTCTAACTACTTGAGCATGAAATTGTATTTCCGTTAGATAGCATATCAGCACACACACTACCACTAAAATATATTGTGCTATGTTGTACTCTTGTGCTGGCCTTAATCCGAACAACACTACGACAAGATAAACAAATTAAAACCTTTTACGTCTAATCTCCTCACCTATTTCAACAAAGAGGATTCAATTTAGAGTAATCAAGCTGCTTACCTTCTCACCTAAACACTTTACGTTGACAAAATACATTTCCCCTCCTGGAGTGAGCGCAAACATAACAGATTAGGTCGTTTCCACTACAGCCAGAGGTCGGATGTGGCTGCTCCCGAGCGACTTTGTAGCTGTAGACGTATATATATACTTCGACTATATTACCAGCGCTATATTATTTGATTTACTGTAACCGCAAGCCGCGCAGTGTGCTGCGCTTATCATATGTGGCTAGAGCGCCATGGAACAAGTCCTACCAATGAGACAGGAATGTGTAATTTAGTTGTATACAAACAGTATCGGATAATTTTCATTATTAATCATATGGTTTGTATTTACTAACATGATTCAACGATATTTTCACACATAATGAGATTTAGTATCAATACCCGATGATTTATCATTGGAAATTGTAATGAAATCGATGTAAATCTTCGAATCGAGGCAAATTCGGACCCGGCTTTAAACAAAATTTATCTAATCTAGAATATCATATTCAACTCGGTAGACTTTATATACTTACTATGTAGTTTTGTGCAAAAACAAGCAAAGTTTGTTCTTAGTAAGAAGCAGCTTCGGAGATCACTTCAGGCATGGGATATGCAGTTTCAGTTCAGTTTAACAACAACAAGAGCCTCTCATGATAGGACGTGCTTAATGTTTTCTTTCTTAAGCATACATGTTTATATAAGGACGAGCGGACGAGATTACACATGAGATTGCAAAAACAGAACAATGGCCGCATATTCAACAGGACAGCGACGAAGCACATTCGTGAGCACACACCCTACCAGGCGCACTACGCATAGTGTCCGAAAAGAAATATGGGGGTATGAGGCAAGTGCGAGGTCGATGAACCCGTAGACGCCGCGTGCATTTCCTCCAGCAATCTTATTACTGTTAACGCCAACTGTAATAATCATAACACATCTGACAACTGTGTTTTCGTTTTCATTCTTAACGAGCCGACGAACGAAGAGGGTAAGTTGTGAGACATGTAAGTTGTTATAGTTCCTAGTGTTCGTTGTGGTAAGACGAGGTATTTGTAATAATACCTGGAAAGCTGTTTTTTTCAGAATAGGTAGTTCATATAACGTAAGAAGGGATTTTTGAAAATTCCACCCTCAAGGGGGTAAAAAGGGGATTGAAAGTTTGTATGGGGATGGAGTAAAAATGTAAGTGAGAAACTTTAAACATTGTGTATGGACTCCTTATTACAATACAAGAAAAGCAATTTTAGGGTTTTGGAAAAACGCACCCCTAAGCGGGTTAAATAGGCGTGCAAAGTTGGTATGGGGGAAATATTAGAATTATTAAACGACATTTGGTATAGGGATAGTTTGAGTCCCGGGGAAGGACATAGAATAGTTTTTATGCCGGAAATCACCCTCTATATAAGGAGGTAAAACGGGAGGTGAAAGTTTGTATGGAGCTACGACATAAACGAGTTCCACGCGGACGGAGTCGCGGGCAGAAGCTAGTTGTATATATTATATTCTCAATAAAAATGCCAATAGCCTAGGTAGGTGGCAGGTAGGTACAGGTTATCTAAATAGGATCTAACTTTTTAAGTTTTACTAAAGGCAAAAAAGTCACGATGGTGTATGTTGACAAATCGTAAAAAATATCTGATTTGAGTAGGTACATTTTCCATTTATAAAGAAAGGGTCAAGAGATTTCAATCCACGAACAGCCATCATAAATCTGGCCCGACCTTTAACGCCGTTGCGATCCATTATTCAACCAGAAGACCTCAAGATGCGCTGCTTATTTGCATACCTAAATGACGTCAGCCAACTTATTTAAAACTAGAGTCGGCCCCAACTATCATTTCGTTCGATATCTTACTTACGCGCGACATTTGTCTAATTTGTATGAAAATTGACAATTAATTTCGAACTAAACGTCACTGATATTAGAATAGAGGTCAAATTAAATTTCTTTGTTTTTCAGAGATGTTCGAAATTTGAATGAAATAATATTATCAAAATCGATGTGATGTGTGATGAGTTGATGACTGATGATTTAGCAATAATAACATTTTCAAAGATAAGAAATTTGCCCTAACGAAACAGTCTATTTTTATGGTGGTCATAATGTGCTTTTGTGTTTATGATATTTGGATAGATAAATATAATTATAATACTTTTTGCTGTCAATCCCTGCAGTTCTTTTTCCTGTAGGTATTCATTTCATTCACTTCACTCCTGTATATATATTAATAATATATATATAGATTAGGTAGTCTTTCCTGGTATTTCGCTTATCTTCCAAATAGGGGTGTAGACTCAAAATTTATTATTTTATTACTTCAAAAGAAAGAAGGCAAGAAAATATGCGTAGTGACGAAAATCCCATTCAAATTGTCTCAAAAAATTATGAAGCTACAACCGTTTTAATGTCGCTCGTTAGAGTGAGAAAACGATCGGGGACTGTGACGTCAAGATCCTAGAGCGTCATAGTAAAAAACAATCGTTTCATATGAAATGAAGGTGCGTTTTGCGGAAAAGGGACTGAAGACGGACCATACCCCCTCTTAAAACTTTGGATACTTATAATATAACTTAGTGATTACCTATATAACCTCTTGCGTTGTTTTTTTCTCCATTTGACTACACTACTTTTCGAGAAAATACAACATTATGATTATTTTATTTAGTGCCTGGTTATATATGGTCCCGAAGTTCGTGGTTATAGCTCAGGAATCGAAAATGGGCGCCCCCATTTTCGATTCCTGAGCTAACCACGAACTTCGGGATTCGAAAATATTCGGGTATCTCTATCTCTTTCGCACTAACAATACTCGAGTGACAGGGATGCAGATGTACGAACTTCGAGTTTCGGTTTTCGTGGTAGCGCCGCAGGTACTTTGGCAGAATGCGCAAAGAGCGCGTGCCATTGCCATTAAGAGCGAGCAAACAAAAAGTTGGTATTTTAGCTAACGTAAGGCTTTTTCAAAGCCCATATTTTGTATAGATAAACTTTTATTCTAGACCACCCTATTGCTATAATGCTATTTCTTTAAACGGTTATTTAATACAACCAGGTTTTCGTGGGAATGTTTTCGAAAAATTCGCGTCAGAGCTATCTTTAGGTAGGATATTTCCATTTTAAACTTGCAAAAATGTTTCGATGTTTGCTTTTTACAATAGAATATATAGTATAGTACACTCCAATCGCACTAGTTCTAAAATATTGGTATTTCCTATTAAAAAAGAATACTACAAAATGTCTAATTCGGTTTGTTTAAACATTTTTTATTTCACGATTAGTGTGTCTGTCTGTCTGTCTGTCTGTCTGTTACCTCTTCACGCCTAAACCGCTGAACCGATTTAGATGAAATTTGGTATAGACATAGTTTGAGCCATAGTAAAGGACAGGGGGCAGTTTTATCCCGGAAATCAACCCCTAAGGGGGCGAAATGCGGGGTGGAAATTTGTATTGAGCTACTTAATCCGCTGCACCAATTTGGATGAAATGTGGAATATAAATAGTTTGAGTCCTGGGGAAGTAGGTACAAAGGATAGGTTTTATACCGAATATCATCCCCTAAGAGGGTGAAATTGGGGGGTGAAAATTTGGATGTAACCCATTCTATGAAATTTGGTTTAGAAATAGTTTAAGTCCTGGGAAAAGACATGTTGACAGGATAGTTTTTATCTCGGAAATCATCCCCTAAGGGGGTGAAATGGGAGATGAACATTCGGATGGAAACCATTTGAATGAAATTTGGTATCGAGATAGTTTGAGTTCAGGGAAAGGACATACATTAGTTTTAATTCCGGAAATCATCTCCTAAGGGGGTGAAATGAGTGGTGAAAATTTGGATGGAACCCATTGAGATGAAATGGTATAGAACTATAGTGATAGTTGGAGTGTGAAAGGAAAATGCATAGTTTTTATCCCGAAAATCATCGCCTGAGGGGATGAAATGGGGGTTGAAGATTAAGATGGAACCCATTTAGATCCCATTCATCTACACATCTCTACCGAACCGCACGCACACAGGTAAACATCGTAGTGTGGGTTGAATCCTGGCCGCTCGCCGGCGATCGCGACTTTGTCGAGTTGTAACGAAATGTTTGCACACTCTTAAAAAAACAAATTCTTGTTACTTATCTTATATTGTTCGAATTTGTTGATACATTTATTGAAAATATTACGCCTTAATACGACATTTGCGCATATAAGTTCTCATATCAGAATCGAATATTTTTTAATGCTTTATTTTTTGGCATGTTTCTCGTAAAGGTCAATCGTAGACGGAAATTAAACTATTGATATGTGAAAGGCAAAGAAATTCCGCCATTTTGACGTTTCTTATGCCGACAGTTGTAGCAGCGTTTTATTTCAAAAAAATAAATGAAAAATTAAAAGAAGTCGTATATTTTGGAAAATTAATTTAGTGTCGCGGTCGGATAAAAAGTATCCTATGTAACAGCTAGAATAATAATGTACCTATAAAAAAAGTTTCATATTTTTCCGTTCATGGGATGCTGAGAACATTCGTGACAGCACAAAGCGTAGTTTCAATTGAAACTGGCTGATTATTTTATTAATTTAGAAATTTATTATAAGTGGAGATTAAGGAAAAATGTTTGCTTTTTAATCTATTACTTTAGCAATAACACAAGAAAAACAAGCGAACTAGTGCGGGATCGGCTGTATATTTGATGTCATAGCGGGTACAATACGTATGAAGATATTTTATCTCTAATCGACAATAGTTATTTCTCAACGAAAACAGCAAGACAGATTTGCAAATACGAGAGGAAGATAGATTTATGTGTAAAGCTGTGTTTTCATATACGACGGTGGCAAACAAGCTTACGGCCTGCCTGATGGTAAGCAGGTATCCGTAGCCTATGGACACTTAATTGTGACTCCAGAAGAATCATAAGCGCGTTGCCGACCCTTTATTCAATTTAGGATATTTGACTCCTAACTGCCAATGCCAAGCATGCGAGGTGTCAAATGTATGAAAACACATCTTCGCACATCTCCGGTGGATATTCGCCATAATATAATAAAATAATACTTACTCGTGTGTATCATATGTATGTAATAGGAGCAATATAAAGAATAAAAAAACCGACCAAGTGCGAGTTGGACTCGTACACCGTATTCACCATAATATAATACTTATGTATGTAATAGGAGAAATATAAATAATGAAAAAAAACCCGGTCAAGTGCGAGTTGGACTCGCGCACCGAGGGCTCCGTACCGTACGCTCACACGCCATTTTAACTAATTTGGGCTTATCTAGTAGCCAAGTATAGGTATAACACGACCTCCCGTCACGAAGCCACGTACGTCTGGGCCCCTTTACGTTGGTTATATTCTAACAGTATATATTTTTATGCAATACCTACAAGAAATAGAGTTTAGTTTTTAGACATTTTCCTTAATTTGTATTGTTAGACCTTGCTTCCTGCCTTCATTATTTTAAGTTAACGAGAAGTAAGTAGGTACCCTAAAGGTTTTAGATTTCGTTGCGAAAGTAGGGAATATGCAGCATAAATGGTCATATCTTTTGATTGCGTTAACTTACCAGTAGAAGTATCAGTTTTTCACAGCTTTCAGACCTGAGTATTTGCAACTTGATCCCTCCACGCGGTCGTAAGAAAAAGGGTCTTGACAGACGGACAGACAGACATACAGACCGGCAACAAAATTATCCTATAAGGATTCTTTTTTTTCCTTCTGAGGCACGGAAATTGCCTATAAATTAGTAAAAGTACCTCTACTTATTAAGTACGTGTAACTTTCTTGACGTAGGTATTTACACAGATATGGATACGGATAAACTAGAAGAATTTGAATTTTTGTTTTTTTTAATCATTGTTGTTTACGGAAGATCACCACGATCTAGATTTCATAACTCTTTAACACATGAATGAAATACCTACATGAGAAGCGGCATCAAAGATTGATTGAACAGTAATTATGTTTAAATACTTTTAATAAATAAAAATAAAATAACTTAGCGTCAAAGATAATCATGATGTATTTTTGTAAATAATAAGTAGAAGATCCAAGCTGAGATATTTTGTAGTGGTGCCCCACTTACCTTAAGTTTATAGGCGAGTCGCTACTTGTAAAGTCTGGGTAGAATTGACAGGATGTCTGTCGCCCCTTCGGATGTAGCCTTTTAAAATATAAACGTCACTCAACTGTTGAAACTTCGTTATCAGCTTTTCCTTTATTTTCCTGGTTTTAATATAATTTCCAATATTCTTAAGTCGTTTCGAATCGGCTTTCTACTATATCGGCAACAGATGGAAATAATGTCAAGGCGTAATGATTTTTCTTATGGTTGGGTTGTAATCAAGTTATTGCGCCCATTCTTTTACGCGACGCCGTTAAGTTGCTTTGTAAAAGGCGACTTTTATGAGAGACTAGGTCCATTAGTATGGATTTTTATATCTTACATAAAAATATATACCTACCAAACCCTATTCGTATGTTACGCCTACGAAAAGACGACGAATGCGCGCTCCAGCGGAAGTCGTTCAAAGGAGATATTTCACAAATATTTTCTTATGCAGTAAGGAAGGACGCCAAGCAGTGAGTGAAACGTTACTAAGGAACAAAGGAGTGTGTTTGTAACGAGGCTCCGACATGACTGCGTGTCTCCCGCCCCGTATGCGAATCCACGCACGACTTTTTACAATAAACTCTACGTTTTTCATTACGAGATCTCCTGTCTCTCCCCCTTTTATATACAAAGATCGTTTTCACTTCTCATGCTCGAAAAGTGTGTCATATAAGCTTAACAAGCGTTACATTTAGCCCCTAGGGAAAATATGTATACATCTTTATGATTTATAAAACATTTAAATTTGACCAATAAAAACACTTCACCGTATTAAAGCCACCAATCACCACCCTTTAAAAAAACACTTGTATTTGCTATCGACCAATCAGGAAACAGAATTAATTTCAAACATCAGGCGTTTTTTATTACCTAACTCAATATAATAAAAAGAAATAAACGCCGCTGACCGTTGCAGTTGCAGTTGCAGCTAGAATAATAATGTACCTACAAAAAATGTTTCATATTTTTCCGTTCACGGGATGCTGAGAACATTCGTGACAACCCAAAGCTTAGTTTCAAACTGGCTGATTCTAGAGATTTATTATAAGTAAGTGGAGATATGCCTCCAAATTGAACATTCTTTTCGCCGTGGAATTTATTATTGATTCATCATCATCATCATCATATCAGCCGAAAGACGTCCACTGCTGGACATAGGCCTCCCCCAAAGAGTGACACAATGGCCGGTCCTGCGCCACCCGCATCCAGCGGACTCCCGCGACCTTCACCAGGTCATCAGTCCACCTTGTGGGGGGGCCTACCCACGCCGCGCCTTCCGGTACGTGGTCGCTACTCGAGAACCTTTCCGCCCCAACGGCCATCGGTTCTACGTGCACTGTGCCCCGCCCACTGCCACTTAAGTTTAGCAATTCGGAGGGCTATATCGGTTACCTTGGTTCTGCTGCGGACAGCCTCATTTCTGATGCGATCGCGCAGAGAAACTCCCAGCATAGCCCTCTCCATTGCCATTTGAGTGATTTTGAGCCTTCTTATGAGGCCCATAGTAAGCGACCACGTTTCCGTGCCATATATGTCATCACACACACTAGTCAAAGACTCTCGTCTTGAGACACTGCGGAATATTGGACGAAAAGTGCCGTAACCTCCCGAATGCTGCCCAGCCGAGTCGGATGGATAACCTTTGTTTTTACTATTTTCTCGCAGTCAAAGTGAAAAGTAGAGTGTATAACTCTGGTCTAAAAGCCATATTACTACTCGAACAGTAGTAAGAAATATGGCTTATTTTAGACCCTTGTCATACAATCTACTATTTAACTGTCTTATTCTGTTATAATAAAACGCAGTCGATACATTTTGTAATCTGGTCAAACGAAACGAATAACACATTCTACACACTTGAATTAAATTACAGAATAAGATATATTTCACGTGAATTTCTTCCGATTACTATAGCCGCAATTATACTAATAAAGTTCGTCTTTCTTTTATCCCATTGTTTTTTAAATATATCAATATGGAGAAATTATAAACTTTATTACGGAGTCCAAGGTGACGACTGTCATATTTTGGGTGTTCGAATTACTATATGAAGATTTTAGATGTCAAGATGAGGTCCTTGAAAGAGTCGGCGTCCGTCGTATTTGTGCGAGACGCACCTATGACTGGCTCTGGGCTGGGTAGAATTGAAGGGAAATCCTGCACCTTCGGCGTTGGTCGTTACGGCTTAGCAGGAACTTGGTCGGGTCGGGGTTCTGAATTGAAAGGCTTGTTTACTTTTTCAAGTAATGTCACTTCGCTGCTACTGTAGGTACTGAATTTCATGGGGCCTGGCCGCCCAATTTATACTATCAAGTTACCTCGGCCGGACGCCCCTTCGCCCCGTATTTTTGGCGGGAAAGCGATTTGCGCGGGAAATTTTGGCGCGAAATGACATGTTCATTTATTACACTTCAATCTTACTCTAATACATTATTTACAGTGCTTATACCTATTTCTATGCTATTTATAATACATTATTACACGAGATCCCGCTCGTTCGGCGTCAAAATGCATCTGAAACGCGGGGATTCCGTGTCGGCCCGTATATACGTACCTCGTCCCCCACCTGAGGTATAAATACCGGGGTTCCCCCCTCGCTCGCCCATCAGTCGTTGCCTGACTGGCGCGCGAGTAGGAACTCTAGGTTTCCTTTAGTCTGTCTATATTTCTTAGTGGAAACTTAGTGTTGTCCACTCTTTATTTAGGAAACCAGCGGTATATTACTCTTTTTTTTACTATGTAGGAATGAAATGTGAGGCCTATTATTCTTTATTTCAGGTGCCAATTACATAAGGCAATAGTAGCGCAATGCCTATGTTATAAGAGGTTATAAGCTAGATTACAAGTTAGGTCGCGACTGACAATTTTATGTTTATAACGGGTTTTATTCTATGCCGTCCTGCACATCTCTCCCGCCGACCATCGTTCGGGTGAACGTTGGATCTTCTTTTGCGTGCAGGTTCTCAGGCTCCGTCGGCAGGATCACCAGCTTCTTGGTCGGTCTTCTGAAGACTCCGCCCTTGGTGGTCACGTCCACTGCTCGCGTCACGCCGTCGGGGCCCGGGTATATAGCTGTAACCCGGCCTCGTGGCCATGTGTTGCGAGGCAGATTCCCGTCGGCCACTAGCACGATGTCGCCGACGTTGATAGGCCGCCCATGACCGTAGGGCTCCCGCCGGTACTGGAGTGAGGGCAGGTACTCCCGGAGCCAGCGGGCCCAGAAGTGCTCGGCCAGGCGTTGGCTCGTCCGCCAAGTCGCGCGGCCGATGAGTGCGGTGTCGTCGAATGTCCCGGGGTTGGGGGCCCGGGTTGAGCCACCGAGGAGGAAGTGGTTCGGCGTGATGGCTTCTGGCTCGTCAGGATCAACCGCCACGTGAGTGAGGGGGCGGCTGTTCACTGTATATTCGGCCTCGGCGAGCAGAGTAGTCAGGGTCTCCTCGCTGGGGCGGCGCTCGTTGAGCACGGCGTGTAGGGCTCTCTTGACGGCTCGTACCATCCTCTCCCATGCCCCGCCCATAAATGGGGCTCCCGCCGGTATGAAGCGCCAGCTGATACCGCGTTGCGCGGCGTCGGTTTCGAGGGCGTCGCCGTAGTAGGGGTAGGCGCGCGGAATCGCGAGGTCTCGCAATGCCCTTAGGTGCAGCGTCCACTCCGTCCATTGGGGCGCTAAGTCTGCATCCAGCTTGTCATCCCAGCCAGTTCCGCGCCGCCACACCTCTTGTAGGATTTTCTTTGCTATGATGGTTACCGGCGCCGCTAGCCCGAGAGGGTCGAAGATCGACATTGTTATTTTCAATATTTGCCTTTTGGTAGGCTCGATGTCGTCCAGGGCTCCGGGAGGTAGGCGGCTGAGGTCCAAGTTGAAGGCGAGTTCGTCGCTCGCGGGTTTCCATATTTGTCCCAGGATTCGTTCATTTTTCATTTCGCTCTTATTCAGTTCGACGGGCGCGGACGTGGCGTCCTCCGAAGTGAGGGCTCGGAGGACCCGCGTGGAGTTAGAGGTCCATTGGCGTAGTTCGTAATGAGCCTCTCTATGTATATCGCGTACATCACTTGACACTCGAATCGCGTCTTCTTCTGTTTTGAAGCTGTGTAGGTAGTCATCGACGTAGTGATGTCTTATTATTGCTTTGACGGCCTCTGGATGCGTTTCTTCGTGTTTCTGGGCGTTGTCGCCCCGCCGGTCGCCCCGCCATAGATAGCGCAGGGCGTCTCTGTCTTCAGACTTGACTTTCACTTGCATGAACATTTCTTTAATATCCGCCCCCACGGCGACTGGGTGTTGCCGGAAGCGCATAAGGACGCCTGGCAGTGACTGTAGGAGGGCCGGGCCCGTCAGCAGGCGGTCATTGAGCGACACGCCCCTTGTAGGCGCGGCGGCGTCGTGGACGATTCGGACTTTCCCGGGCTTGCTAGGATTCAGCACCGGGAAATGGGGGAGGTACCACGCTCTCGATGACTTGGTGGGCGGCGCAGGCTCGGCGTAGCCCTTCGAGACAAGGGCGTCCATTTCTTCACTATATTTGCCTTTAAGCTCTTTATTTTTGTCGAGTTTCTTTTCTATGTTATGAAGTCTTCTCAGTGTATTTTCGTAGTTGTCAGGCAAGCTGCTGTCGGGTTGTTTCCATAATAGCGGTGCTTCATAATGGCCGTCGGCTGTAGTCTTTATTGACTGGGCTAGCATGATACGCGCCCGCTCTTCCGGGCTTGACTGGGGTAACTTCGGCTCGATAAGTAGGTTTTCGAGCGCGAAATATTCACTGAGTTGTAAATTCAAATCTTCATTTTTCTCGGCTTCTTCAATAGTGGTCAAGCGATGCGTCGCATGTACTTGTTTGCCTGTGATGCGTGTGTGTGCACCGTGTAGCACCCAGCCTAGCGGCGTTAGAGATGCCGCTGGCTGATGCCGCTGGCCGCGGCGTGTTTCATTACTGACGAGTAAATGCCAGTTATCTTGTCCGATTAATACTCTAGGTCTCGCTGACTCGTACCGCAGGCTATCTTCTATGTCGCATAAGTGTGCGCACTCGCGGAGATCCTCCTTCTTAACGGACTGTGGTGATAGGCTCAGATCGTCTATGGTATGCGCACCGACCCTATAAGGTTGGTCGGTGCCGCGGATGCTGAGCGTAACACGGCGTGATCTCGATGCGTCGATTTTTTCTTTCGTTATAGCTTCTATTTGTAGCGGCACTGTCGGGCCGTCCAGGCCTAAGTCGGTCGCGAGCCCTTCTTGTACAAGTGTTATCGTGGAGCCGTCGTCGAGGAGGGCGTAGGTCTCGACGGCTCCCGCCGGTCCAGAGACTGTGACCGGGATGATTTTCAGATAAGCTCTCGCTTCTCGGGAGGCACGTGTCGATGTGACGGCCTCGTTTCTTTCTTCAATTCTTTGATAATGTAGCAAGTTGTGGTGGAAGTATTCGCAGCCGTCTCGCTCGCACTTCGTGCGCTTGCATGAGTGCATCCTGTTCTTGTAGCGCAGGCATCGGAAACATAGCCGTTGATCTTTGGCTAGTTTCCACCGGTCTTCAACGGCTTTTTCGATAAACTTAGTGCATTTATCTATTGGGTGACCGGTGTTGTTGCAGGCGGCGCACTTAGGTGAAGGCTTGTCTGTGGTCGCGAAGGCTCGGTGTGTCCTTTTTGCAGGATGAGGATTTGCACCGTCGACGTTCTCGGGCTGCGCGTAGAGCGCGCAGTAGTCCGCCTCGCGTTGCAGGAAGGCTGATATCTTTATTAGCTCAGGCTCGTCGTTTTTCTGCGTATTCGCGTAGTCGAACCATCTGTAGCGTAGGGCGGGCGTAAATTTCTCCATCATTGCCCGTGTCGTCTCCAGGCTGTGTAGATAGTGAGCGCGGTCAAGAGCCTTGAGTGTGGCTATGACGTTGGCTACACGGCTGGCGAAGACACAGATGTCGAGCGGCCCGTCGTTAAGGCGCGGTAGGGCGCGTAAACGCTCGAGCTCGGCGAGGGCAATGGCGTCTGGGCGGCCGAAGCGGGCTTCTAGGCTTCTCATTACTTCGTCTGCGCGAGCGTTGTAAATGAGGAGGCTCTCGACGGCTTCTTTGGCCCTCCCTTTGAGGCATCTTCTTAATCTTGCTATATTATCCACTTCACTATAATTTGTGGTGGTTCCGTTGTAGGCGGCTTTAAATGATAGCCATTCTTGATGCGAGCCGCTGAATGGCGGCAACTCGGCGTGATAGCGTGATGACTCTCTCGGGCCGGCACGCGCGGCGATGGCGATGGCAGAGGCGAGCTCACTCAGGTTCACACTTTGTTGATTCTTCATTACTATGGCGCTATCTTCTTGCGCATTCGCTTGTGAATAC
Organism: Epinotia brunnichana; assembly: GCA_963854355.1. Classification (NCBI taxonomy): domain Eukaryota; kingdom Metazoa; phylum Arthropoda; class Insecta; order Lepidoptera; family Tortricidae; genus Epinotia; species Epinotia brunnichana. The sequence goes on along the minus strand of OY977939.1, from coordinate 13,277,081 downwards.
ATTAACGGCGGCGGATATGCGTTAGTTTCGCGTGGGCGCGGCGGCGTTGGCGCGAAAACGGGAGCGTGGGTTCCCCCGGCGGGGGGAGGGGCGGGGACGGCGGGGCGCACGGCAGCGGCGCCCTGTCCCGCGCCCTCGGCGGGGCTCCTCTCCCGAGCCTGCTCGGCGTACTGTGGGGTTGCAGGCTCGGGTTCTTCGATGTAAGGTGCATTGGAGATGGCGAGGACATGTCTCTGGCTGGTCTCGAGCCATTCGTCTATGCGGCGTTCTTGTTGGACTGTAGATATTGTGCCGGTGTCATCGTCGCTGTCTTCGGCTTCTATGGCGGCTATGCGCGCTTGCGCGAGCTCCAATTTGATTCGGAGGGCTTCTTCTCGCGCTTGTGCGAGACGGCGGACGCGATGACTCGACGTTGTTTTCACCGATTTTGACGGCGGCCGTGCGGCAGGATGCTGGCTTGACTGTGGGGTTTCCTGCCGCAGTGTTGCTGCAGGGTGTAGGCTCTCCTGCAGCAGCGGGACTATGGGTGGCAGCGTTGACTGTGGGGTTTCATGAGGCAGTGTTTGTGACTGCGCGGCATCATGATGCTGCCCTATGGGTGACCTCGGCTGTGGGTCTGGACGAGGCGCCGGCGTCGCAGGAGTGCTCGTTCGTGAGGTCTCCTGCGAGGGCCTCGAAACTTCTTGAGTCGTAGCAGTTCCCGACGTGGACGTGGTTGCTTGTTCCAGCATGGCTTCTCTTATGTTCGCTGCGATAAGTTGACCGAACGTGCGTTTTCCTGCTTTCGATCTTGTAAGGGGCATCCTCTATGTAGAATCCGGTTTTCGATGGACCAGCATGTGCGAGACGCACCTATGACTGGCTCTGGGCTGGGTAGAATTGAAGGGAAATCCTGCACCTTCGGCGTTGGTCGTTACGGCTTAGCAGGAACTTGGTCGGGTCGGGGTTCTGAATTGAAAGGCTTGTTTACTTTTTCAAGTAATGTCACTTCGCTGCTACTGTAGGTACTGAATTTCATGGGGCCTGGCCGCCCAATTTATACTATCAAGTTACCTCGGCCGGACGCCCCTTCGCCCCGTATTTTTGGCGGGAAAGCGATTTGCGCGGGAAATTTTGGCGCGAAATGACATGTTCATTTATTACACTTCAATCTTACTCTAATACATTATTTACAGTGCTTATACCTATTTCTATGCTATTTATAATACATTATTACACGAGATCCCGCTCGTTCGGCGTCAAAATGCATCTGAAACGCGGGGATTCCGTGTCGGCCCGTATATACGTACCTCGTCCCCCACCTGAGGTATAAATACCGGGGTTCCCCCCTCGCTCGCCCATCAGTCGTTGCCTGACTGGCGCGCGAGTAGGAACTCTAGGTTTCCTTTAGTCTGTCTATATTTCTTAGTGGAAACTTAGTGTTGTCCACTCTTTATTTAGGAAACCAGCGGTATATTACCCTTTTTTTTACTATGTAGGAATGAAATGTGAGGCCTATTATTCTTTATTTCAGGTGCCAATTACATAAGGCAATAGTAGCGCAATGCCTATGTTATAAGAGGTTATAAGCTAGATTACAAGTTAGGTCGCGACTGACAATTTTATGTTTATAACGGGTTTTATTCTATGCCGTCCTGCACAGCATTTGTGTACGAAATTTGTTTTAAAGTACGTGTATACAAAAAGGCGATGACTTTTGGCTTGGCCACTGGTATTAGGGCATTTTTTATTTTTCTCGTACCTTGATGTTTTTGGCTTGTCCAGTGCCTTTGACACCCTACAAATACGAAACACGTTGAAAAATTGTACTTGTAGCTATTTTAAAACGTCTATAATATATCGAAATCGTATAAAAACCCAAAAAACCTATCATTTAGCATTAAAAGTACCACATTTTCTTGGTTTTTCTGGCTGCCGACCCTCGATTTTTGCCTGTCCACCTGCGGAAAGTCAACTTCAAGTATCGATTCGAAGTATAAGGAGAGAGAGTAGAAATTCTACCCCTAAGGGGATAAAATAGGGGTGCAAAGTTTGTATGAGGGAAACTTTTTCTTTGTGCTAGAGAATTAAAACTTTGTAGAAAGATTAGTTTGTTTTTGAGTTAGAGACTGAATACAAATAAAGTACTTTCAGCGTTTTAGAAAATTCCACCCCTAAAGGGGTTAAAGAGGGACGCAAGCTTTGTATGGGCAACACTTTGTTTGAGCTAGAGACCTAAAACTTAGTATAAAGGTTACTTATTACAATAAGTACGAAAAAAGTGCTTTCGGCGTTTAGAAAAATTCAACCCCTTAGGCCCTAAGGGGTTGAATAACACCCTAAGGCTTAGGGGGTTGAATAACACCCTAAGGCTTAGGGGGTTAACAGGGGTTCAAAGGTTACAATAGAGAGCGAGACATTTTTAAAGTAAGAGATTTGTAACTTTGGTATTAGACTGTTTGTTCATAAACTAGAAAATGAATTTAAATGTTTTTAGGGTTCCGTAGCCAAATGGCAAAAAACGGAACCCTTATAGATTCGTCATGTCCGTCCGTCTGTCTGTCTGTCTGTCCGTCCGTATGTCACAGCCACTTTTTTCCGAAACTATAAGAGCTATACTGTTGAAACTTGGTGAGTAGATGTATTCTGTGAACCGCATTAAGATTTTCACACAAAAATCCAAAAAAAACATTAAGTTTTAGGGGTCCCCATACTCAGAACTGAAGCTCAATTTTTTTTTTCATCAAACCCATACGTGTGGGGTATCTATGGATAGGTCTTCATAAATGATATTAAGGTTTCTGATATCATTTTTTTCTAAACTGAATAGTTTGCGCGAGAGACACTTCCAAAGTGGTAAAATGTGTGTCCCCCCCCTGTAACTTCTAAAATAAGAGAATAATAAAACTAAAAAAAATATATGATGTACATATTACCATGTAAACTTCCACCGAAACTTGGTTTGAACGAGATCTAATAAGTAGTTTTTTTTTAGTACGTCATAAATCGTAAACCGCAATTTATTTCACGGAACCCTTCATGTGCGAGTCCGACTCGCACTTGGCCGCTTTTTTTTTATTTATTCGGGGTAAAAGAGGGTTCAAAGTTTGTATTGAGAGCAATAATTTTTTCAACACATTTGCTCGTAACGTGCCTCTTATTGTGCCGCTTTTAGGCTTATAATCCTGGGTATTAAACACGCGTGTTTTATAACATTACGACACTCGCGTAGTTATGTTTATATCCCGATTAAGACACGTTGGCACCTTGCAGCGAGGTGTATGTATGGACTCGGCGCATTCTTAAATTGACCGGGTTATACAGGTTTCTTTTTAATTCTCAGCAAATGGATTCTTACTCGACTAAACAAATCAAATCCTTCTTGTGAATTAATTGATTATTTCTTCTTCGATATGATATAGAAACGTTTCATTTAGTATAACTATTTACTTTTGATAACATTTTACATGAATATATATTGAATAAGAAGATATTTATTTTATTTTGTATTGGCTGTTTAAAGGTTTCATCTAAGCCTTGCTGCGGGCGCACTGCGCAACATCACGAAAAAAAAATAGTTGCGCGCCATTGCCATTATAAGTAATTTCACAAATATTTGTAAACATTGATGATGCGTGTTTGGTTATTATTAAAAATGTAGACTCGTCGTGAATAGAAAAGTGATAAATAGAATTGACGCCCCTGTACATTCTTGGAGATGTACAAATGTATGTGAGTAAAAACCTGTTGTCATCAATAACTAAAGGAAACAACATAGGAGCCTGTAACATTTTCATTTTATGAAAAGGATTTTTTCCTCGCAAATGTGTTGAAAAACGTCGTATGACACGCGTGAGCTTTGATAATTACATCCGCGGCTCTATTATCACGCTCACCTGCGGTTCGCGTGACAATTCCGCCTCTGATGTAATGATCAACATAGCTCACTTGTATCACAATGTACTATTATAAAACCATAACAAGTTCTACGCGGACGAAGTCGCGGGCAACAGCTTGTAAATATATAATTGTTTAAAACCTATAATAAGCGTATAATAGATTATTTTTAATACAATAGGTATTTCTACTAAAGACAATGGCAAATGATTGGAAAAATTTAAAACTATTGCAATATAAGCACTTGTTAAACATTATAGTCAGACAATTTATGCGATAGGTAAACATTGGCGGGAGCTATTTTAAATTCTGTAATAGAACAGTCAATTCATTCACCGACTGTAATCTCTTCCCTAGAACATCCCTCTGGAATTATATTAGGCACTGATCCCTTACGGCTTCGCTTGTTACTGCGGTGAAGCATGTCTGCATGTGTGCATGTTCACCTACTCGCACATTCCGATGAAACTCGCGGATAAACCCAACAAATGAGCATTTCATTATCATGCCGTGTTGATGAAAATGGCCTTGTTGTGAATGTAATATATCCAGGAATCATGCAAAGTGACGCATGAATTCTCAGGTTTCTCTTTGGATGCCAACTTATATATACATAGATTTATGTCTTGTTCTGTAAACACGTGGTGTTATGTTCCTGGTGATGAGTAAGGCCGCCAGAGCTCCCGAGGGTGCACTGTGTTTCATAGGGTATGGTTCTTATCAAATGAAACTTTATCAGCCTTGACAAGGCCTGCATAAGAACACGTTCCGCTCTACTCTACAAATATCAGATTTTATTGAACGCTAATGTCACTAATGCTCGATCTGTGGACGTTTCAATAATATACGTACTTACATTTTGAATTGAAGTAAAAAAAAAAACCTACAGTTCGTTATAGAGATGCTGCACAATATTATGCGTAAGGAAATCAGGGCGATATACCGAATCTTCAATACGTACGCGAATTACTCGTACGCTACGGCCTGCGGGCGCTGCGGCATAGCTAACATAACAACATAACACGAAACAAGAGTCAAAAATGTATGTACAACGTTTTAATTACCTATTAAATGACCACTTAGGTAGGTACATAAGTTCGTGTACACATATTTATGGTGCTCATTTTTACACATGTGAATGTTGCTGATTGTACACCGTGAAAGTCTTGAAGTGTGAAGTCCCTAAATTCCTATAGGTATGTCCAATCGGGAATGGATGAAAATTTTAGAAGTGCCTGATTTTTTTTTGGCGTTAGGAATAACCTTCCTTAACACCAGAAAAAAATTGCGGATTTTTCAGGTGCGTCAATTATTTTTGAAAAATATAAACAGTTTCCTCACTTACGTTTTGGGTTTAGGACGGCGAATGAGAAACTTTCCTTGATTCGTCTCATATTACAAAAAATATTTTGAATATCTGACCCTGGCAATGACAAATATAGCTGCTGCAGCTGTCAATATCATCGCCAATGTCAGTTTACCACGGATTTTTAAGGTATTTTTTTGTAATATGAGACAAATCAAGAAAATGTCTCATTCGCCGTCCTAAACCCAAAACGTAAGTGAGGAAACTGTTTATATTTTTCAAAAATAATTGACGCACCTGAAAAGTCTGCAATATTTTTCTGGTGTTAAGGAAGGTTATTCCTAACACCAAAAAAAAATCAGGCACTTCTAAAATTTTCATCCATTCCCCATTGTACATACCTACACTAAATATGCGTGAATGTCTCTCAATGTTTTGTCTTAATAAAGGTGTACCTACATACGAACTAACTTGTGCATTTTATTAAGTTATAAAAGTTATTAGAACTGGTACGGCGAAACTAGGCACTCCTAGATATGTAAGTAGGAAACGTTTAAATTGAAAGCAGCGCTTTCCTCAACGGTTGTACGACGCGCTTTAACTTTCCTCAAACATTTCCCGCAGGTACCACATAAATGCCGCATGCCGACCTGCAGTTATGAAACTGTTCTTCAAATAAAATTGATAGGTGCTGAAATAAGAATACATTTTTTACAAAAGCAACTGAAGTCTATGAAGAACAACGATTGATCAGCAAGCCTATAATCAGTTAATAGATAATGAAACGTCGCGTTGAATGGACAAGAATCAAGCAATCTAACTTTCAAGTCTTTCTTAATTACACTGTTCGAAGTCAATCGACGTCTGACCTAAATCTGCATTTGAATGAGGCCCGGCTCAATCTTCCGACAAGTTTAGCACAATCGCTGTTCCATCTTAATAATTCCAATCCCTCAGTTTGAATGTAAACAGAGCTGCACTCTAAGGATTAGAGTGGTGATTTGACAAAGTTTCCGTTGGGCTCAGCTGCGGACGGCACTCTGCCAGAGTCGCATCTACAACAGCAATAGCAAACTGAGACAGGCTGCAAGTGAAATTAAAGAAACGACCTCCTGGAAGAGTATTGACCAATTGTACCAATGTGGCAAATGTGAAAGTTTGTAGGTATATTTGTTACTGGATCATGTAAAAACGGGTGAATTAATTTGGATGAAACGCACATTGAAAGTTGTTATACGTTAATCAAGTGAATGCTGTTGTGGGATTTCTCCCAGTCGGAGTAACGGGCAAAAACTAGTATCAAATGAAGACTTCCTATATCTACATGAAGCCAGGTCCATCCTTACTGTTGGTCATTTTATGCAATTGCCTATTAGGGCCCCGCGACTAATCGGGCCTCCATAAGTTCCTGCCAAGTTCACTGGCTAGACTATACTAGCTGGGGCCCCATTATTGTTAAGGATTCCCAATAGGTGGATTTGGGACATGTGTTTCAAAAATTACTAACTACTCATACAACTTCAGTTTTTTTACGAACTTCGGTTGCCAAGTAACACTGCTGCTGATAATAATTTACTTATTTCATTTTCCTACTGCCACATGATTACACACCCGTACGCGGCCGAGTTATAACCAATCCCAAACTTTTCCGTCCCAGTCATAGAATCAATCTTCAATAGCCAATAATGCATCCGATCCCCAATCTATCTCATTCGGCTCATAAAACTTCGCGAGACGCACGGACACGATAGCAAAGTTGCTCGAACTATTTTGAAAATAGAGTGCTACCCTCGCTTTAGATATATTTAAAGTGATATACACTCGTTCATTTCTTAGCTCCTGCCTTTTTGAAATTAAATAAAAACGGAAGGCTTCCTAACGAGGGAATCGTTAGCAGATCTTCCTTCACCCACCTCGTTAACCTTATTACCGAGTGTGAGTCCTGCTCCTGGCCGCTACTTCAAACTAGAAACCTACATTCACATTCTAGCTCCCAGTTCAGTCGCTGCAAATCACGTGAAAGAGCTAATTCAGGTCAAATACTGTATGTATCACTTTAATACATTACTTAAGTATTAAAAAAGGCACTTATATACAGAATGATTTAGGGGTCGTGTAACAAGAAGACCAAAAGCGAATAAGAGCTGATTTTTTTTTGCGATTTCGTGATCTGTTTGTTGGGATAACCCCTAAATCACCCTGTATAGGTAAAAGTATTACAGAAACTAGTAAATGGAATATCCTATTAATCCAATTCTTATGCTAGCACTTCACTTCTCGGTATTTGCCCAAATATTCGTGTTGCATCTTTTTCCTTCCTACGGCAAATGAAAGACAGGCAACCACGCAACGCGAACACACAACGCAAAGGAAGTGCCACCATTAGAGTTGTATATATGGGCATATTCATTATTTTTGTCCCCTAAGACGGACAGTTACGGATAGTAACAGAACCAACAGTCATTATTTATAACTAGCTGTTGCCCGCGACTTCGTCCGCGTATAACATGTCATCGTCTAAAATTTTGTTTAAGGAATACATAAAAAAAAAAATTGAAATTAGTTTTGTGCCTAGTCTTTTAGTAAACAGTCTAAAACCGAAGTTACAAATATCTTACTTTCAAAATGGCTTGCTCTTTATACACACTTAGAACCCCCGTTGAACCCTCATAGTAAACAGGCTGAAACCGTAGTTACAAATTTCTTACTTTAAAAATGTCTTGCTCTATACTATACAAACTTCGAACCCCGTTTTAACCTTCTTAGGCGAAGAATTAAAAAAAAACGCTGAAATAAGTTTTGTAGTATTTTAGCATGTTTGTTTTGTCTAAAACCGAAGTTACAAATCCCTTACTTTAAAAATGTCTTGCTCTCCATACAAACTTTGAATGCCCTTTGGGGGAAGAATTTCAAAAAACGCTGAAATAATTTTGGTAGTCTAAACAGGCTAAGATCGATTTTTTTATTATGTAATCTTTCTAAAAAGTTTTGAGATTCTAGCTCCAAAAAAATCCCCTTTACCAACATTGCACCCCTTTTTCATCCCCTTAGGCGTGGAATTTTCCAAAACGCTAAAAATACTTTATTTGTTTCGTATTATTTGTATCGTAATAAGTAATATTTCTAAAAACTTTTAAGCTTCTATCTCAAAAAGGAGTTTTGCTCATACAAACTTTGTAACCCTTTAGGGGTGAATTTTTTCAAAACGCTAAAAGTACGTTATTTGTATTATAAATAAGTAATCTTTCTACAAAGTTTTAAGTCGCTTGTCTAAAAAATTAAGTTTTCCCCATACAAAATTTACACCCCTTTCTAACCCCCTTAGGGGCAGAATTTTCCTAAACGTTGAAAGTACTTTATTTGTATTCTAATAAGTAATCGTACAAAGTTTTAAGTCTCTAGCTCAAAAAATCAAGTTTCCCCCATACAAACTTTGCACCCCTATTTAACCCCTTTAGGGGTATGATTTCCGAAAATTACTTCTTATCCGTTGCTAACGTTGTAAAAGGTAGTTCTGGTGTAAATTTCAACTCTCTAGACCCAGTAGTTTCGGCTGTGAGTTGTTGAGTGAGTGAGTGAGTGAGTCAGTCAGGACATAGGCATTTATATTTTTGTTCCCATAAATATAATTATTATACTTTTTGCTGTCAATCCGTACTGTTTTTTAGGCTTCCATACTCAAAGAGTAAAACGGGACCCTATTACTAAGACTTCGCTTTCCCTCCGTCCGTCCGTCCGTCCGTCTGTCTGTCACCAGGCTGTATCTCAAGAACCGTGATAGCTAGAGAGTTGAAATTTTCACATATTATGTATTTCTGTTGCCGCTATAACAACAAATACTAAAACAAAATAAAACATTTTTTAAAGGTGGGCTCCCATACAACAAAGGTGATTTTTTTGCCGTTTTTTTAGATAATGGTACGGAACCCTTCGTGCGCGAGTCCAACTCGCACTTGGCCGGTTTTTTTTTCTGTAGGTATCTGTTTCTTCAAATGATTCATCTTTAATATATAGATTACGTACTTTTTCCGCTTGTCTTCCAAATAGGAGAGTAGACTCAAAATTTATTATTACTTCAAAAGAAAGAAGAAACGAAAAACCCGTTCAAATATCTAAAAAAATTACGAAGCTACAACCGTTTTAATATCGCTTATTAGAGTGAGAAAACGATCGGGACCGTAACGTCACGATCCTCGAGCGTCATAGTAATCATAGTAAAAAACAATTGTTTCATATGAAGGTGCGTTTTGCGGAAAAGGGACAGAACATACCCCCTCTTAAAACTTATAACTTAGTGACTACTTAAATAACCTCTTGCGTTGTTTTTTTCTTCATTTGACTTCATTTTAAGTCCTTTTTCGAGAAAATACCTACAACATTGTGATTATTTTATTTAGTGTCTACAGTGTTTACATCCCTATTTTCGATCTATCCGACATCCGTATTTTCTTTTAAACCACGAACTTCAGAATTCGAAATATTCGGGTATCTCTATCTCTATCGCACTAACATTAATCGAGTGAGAGGAATGCAGATATACGAACTTCGAGTTTTCGTTTGCGTGGTTTGGCTGAATGCGCAAAGAGAGCGCGCGCGTGCCGTAAAAAAAACATTTGTGTTACTTATATTGTTCGAATTTGTTGATACATTTAATGAAATTACGCTTTAATACGACATTTGCGCATATAAGTTCTCATATCAGAATCGATTAATTTCTTATGCTTTACCTCTTGGTATGCGTTTCGTGAAGGTCTATCGGAGACGGGATTTACATTATTAATAGGTGAAATTAAGGAAAAGCAATTCCGCCATTTTGACGTTTCACAAAGATATACTTTAAGAATAATAAATGAAAAATTAATGAAGTCGTATAGTTCGGAAAATTAATTAATTGTCGCAGTCGGATAAAAACTATCCTAAGTTGCAGCTAGAATAATAATGTACCTACAAAAAATGTTTCATATTTTTCCGTTCACGGGATGCTGAGAACATTCGTGACAACCCAAAGCTTAGTTTCAAACTGGCTGATTCTAGAGATTTATTATAAGTGGAGATAAGTGAAGATTAATATTATACTCTATTCCACATAAGATTTAAATGTGATTTTGAGGAGTGTTAATGATCGAAATAAGTGAAAGTAGTAAAATATTTCCCTTTATTTTTGATATATATCTTGACTTTGTCTCTCCTTTTATGCAACTCCCTATTCCATTGAAATGAGTAGGTAAGGAACATTATAATTTTAAGTTCAGCCTAACACTGCGGCAAATATTTCTGAATAAAAGAAGGATAGGTATATTTCCGCAGTTACGCTTGACTTTATATGTCTCGGTATTAAGATAATGACATTTATCATTATCTATTTACGCAATGTTGTTACATCGGTTGAGATGACAATCTAATTAAATTTCACGGCGGCAAATGTCGGTCGGCCCTGGCATTGTATTAATATTAACCACATCTATTTAATTATAACGCGTATATAAAAGCTTCAATTCAGTACTCCGCCCAGCCACATGAACATTTCCACATTTTTTTCCAAGTTATTTTATTATAATATTTGAGGACTTCCGTCGATTCCTCAAGGATCTCAGAATTACCTTTGGCACTTCATTGTTTGCTATTTCAACGGAATCATATCAGAATCTGTGACGTACTTTTATAGTTTGAAGTACGTCATTGAGAAGTTCCACAAGCCATCAGAGGTCTTCATCATCACTTCCACTTCACTAAATTTATGGCTTCCGAGGGTAAATACACGAGACATACCAAAATCACTACACGCGTGCCTAATATAATCAAAGAGTTCCGTCAATTCCTCATGGATCCCATCATCCAACGGGATTTTTTTTTTTAAATGGGACCAACCTAGAAGCATATATTGTAAAACAAAAAATATATTTACGAATCGGCTCACAAATGACGGAGTTCTGATAACTAACACGCATACAAAAATAAAACGTATTTTGGAAACGAAGAAAGATATCAAAAACTTGAGAAAAATTACTCTAGACAATTTAGTCAGCTACAATTTGAACTTAAAACAAAGAAGATCTGAGGCTCTAGTATAAGTTTTATCGATACAATACGTTTTCGAACGCGTTTGCGTTTAGTTTTAATTTGTATGGCAACACAAACAGCGCCTCTGGTGGTAACTATTAGGAACTACGCGTCGCCATACAAATTGAAACTAAACGCAAACGCGTTCGAAATAGTGTTGTGAATTTAAGCTTCGAGGCATAAACTACAAGACTCGAGTCGCGACTGCTGAGTCTAGAAGCCTCGAACCTTAAAGCCTCGACCGTATAAGCCTGAATTTTAAAGGCTCGTGTTGTTGCTTACGAGCACAGAAACCTCGAGTCTTTAGACCTCAAGCTTTAAAGCCTCCTAAGCTGTGAAGGTTTAAGTCTTTAAGGTTTGGAGCATGTAAAAGTTTTAAAAGCTTTTAACAAATCAGATCAATCTGTGACATATTTGATATTATATACAGGCATTACATTTCTTATATTATTAATAAATCAAATTGTGTCATATATTTTCAATATGATTTTTTTAAATATACAATGTGTAATTTTAAGTGCAGTCAACTGTAAGAATATAATTGCATACAACTTACTCCAAATATGATTACAATTACTTAAAATTCACGAAATTGTTACTAGTCGAACCAAATGTCAATAATATTTTCTGCCTAGAGCGCTCAGTGTTTGAGCTCTTAACGCTTGACTCAAGCCTTTAAGGTTTGGGAGGCTGGAGCGTTCAATAAATGAGTTTTGAAAGCTTGAGCTCTGTATGAAGGCTAAGTCTTCAAGGCTTATTCTTAAGAGCTCAAAAAAAGCTTGAGTCGTTAAGGTTCTGAACCGTGTTTGAGCTCAAACCTTCAACGCTCAAGTCTTCAAAGCTTGAACCTTCAAGGTTTGCGAGTCTTTAAGGTTCGAAAGTCTTCAAGACTAGTCTTCTTACAACACTAGTTCGAAAACGTATATGTATCGATAACACTTATACTAGAGCTACGGGTTACGGGTTTGCCCTGTAGCCTAACCTTTTTGAAAAAAGTCAAAAAGTCAGAAAGAATTTTTTTACATTACATATTTATAGTTTTATTTTGTAACCTTTTTAACCGACTTCAAAAAACAGAAGGAGGTTCTCAATTCAGTTGTATTTTTTTTGTATGCGTGTTAATTATCAGAACTCCGTCATTTGTGAGCCAATTCGTAAATATATTTTCACCTCACTAGCTCGGAGAGCTCTTTTTAGGGTTCCGTACCAAAAAGGTAAAAAAGGAACCCTTATGGTGCGACTCTGTCCGTACCATTATCAATAAAAATATTTATTTTATTTTGTTTTTAGTATTTGTTGTTATAGCGGCAACAGAAATACATCATCTGTGAAAAATTCAACTGGAACTATCACGGTATCAGTGAGATACAGCCTGGTGACAGACAGACGGACGGACGGAAGGACGGACGGACGGACGGACGGACGGACGGACGGACGGACGGACGGACGGACGGAAGGACGGACGGACGGACGGACGGACGAACGGACGGAAGGACGGACAGCGGAGTCTTAGTAATAGGGCCCCGTTTTACTCTTTGAGTACGGAACCCTAAAAAATTACTTTCCACCCTAGGGGAGAAAACGCTTTTTTCCACCCAGCTATATGCCCATGAAAAGTCAACTCTCAGAACAAGAGAGATGAAAACATACTAGGTTGTAAGTTGTTAGTTAAGTACCAAAATGCAGAAGGTGCTTTGCAACGGTAACTTCTACTATGAGCTGTTTAAGATTGTTCAAGAATGAATGGGTCCTGACAGACGGATATGCTGTATGAAAGTTTTTACGGAACCCTCGGTGCGCGAGTCAGACTCGTACTTGACCGGTTTTTATTCTTTAAAAACAGATAGCAAAACTGCATTTTATCCACGAGATTGCAAAGAATATTTGAAATCCGAACGTGTTATTAGTAATTTTTTAAACATACATGTAAAGAAAGGCCAGTCCAGACAGGACATTTTTCGCCCATCTGATTTTTTATTCTATTTTTTTATTCGTTTTTTCCTTTAAATAATGTATATATATTTTTTTTGTTTTTTTTTTTAATGTTTTTGTCTATATTTAAATGTTTTTTTAATATTAATGTGTTTTTTCAATGTTTTTTTCTTTTTTTAATGTTTAGATTATTTCAGAATGTTTTTTTTTGTGGTTTTTTTCTCTTTTTTATTGTTGTTTTAGTTTTTTGTCTTTTCTACGTTTTTTTATTTTTTTAGTTTTTAGGGTTCCGTACTCAGAGAGTAAAACGGGACTCTATTACTATTTTTTTTTTTTTATTATTATATTTATTAACCAAAGATATAAAAAACTTATTCTAAAACATGTCCCTGCAAAACTGTTTGAACAGTTTGCCTGCAGGTAAGTCTCTTTTATGCTTAATATACATATCATAATAATAACATCGTTTTTAATCCTATTTTATACTTAAATGCTAACTTATTAATCTTGTTATAAATATGAGTGTGATATGATAACGCTTGCTTGCAAAATAAGCAAGCAAGCAGTTACTTAAGTGTAGGTATGCAGTAGGTGTTTTTTTAGTGCTTTTTTAAATTTATGTTTATTTGGTTCATTTCGGATGTCTTCGGGTAAAGTATTTAAGAAGTACGGAAGTCTCTTGGCTAAAGTACGGTCTCCAAAATAGTTATCAACCCGGGGTACTTCATACTTACCCGCGGACACCGACCTTGTGCTATGTTTGTGTTCTATCGGTATTGGGCTATGTACTCGATTGCTATGATTGTTAACTGCTAAAAGGTATTTATGTTTTAGGCTAACCGGAAGTATTTTACAGATTTTAAATAATTTTGAATAATCGCCCTTGCAACTGTTTTTTGTTTTTTTATTTACTAGTAATTTTAAGAATCTAATTTGCAATGCTTCAAGTTTGTCTATGTAAGATTTGAATGTAAGTCCATAGCAATCAAGGGCATATCCCAGCACCGAGTCTACTATAGCAAAGTACAGACATTTTAGTATATTGCTTGGTACTTTAAAGCTAAGGTGGTAAAATTTTCCTAGGAGTAATCTTAATTTACTACAAATATAGTTAATATGTTGTAGCCAGGAAAATGTAACATCAACCTTGACGCCAAGATATGTAACACAGTCTACCTTTTCAATATGTTTGCATTGGCAATTATTTAAACTATTATGAAGACAAGTAAAACTATGGGTATACATAAGTGGTGAGGTTTCAGCTATTGACAAATAAGGTGATTGAATGATGAGGAATTTGGTCTTATCTGTATTTAACACTATACCATTATCATGGGACCATTTAACGACTGCGTCTATGTCCTGTTGAACCAATCGACAAGTTTCTGAAAGGTTGGTTCCGGCAAGTAGGGTGCATAGATCGTCTGCAAACATGTGCGCGGAACAGTGACGCAGTACTCCACACAGACTGTTAACGTGCATGAGGTAGCACACAGGTCCGCACACGGAGCCCTGGGGGACCCCGCAGCGCACCCGCGTCTCGTCGCTTAAGCCGTCGCCTATCTTGACGCGATATGAACGTGATGTGAGGTAGTCCCGGAACCAGCAGTTCAGCGGCTGCCCCACACCACATTCGTCCATGCCCTTTAAAAGAGTGTCGGTTTCCAAGGTGTCGAATGCTTTTTTAAAATCATAAAATATGGCTACAACAAATTTCTTATCTCCTAGGTACGTATTTATCTCATCGGTGAATCTTGATAAAAGGGTAACAGTGCTTTTATCTTTTTGGAAACCATGTTGACAGTCGTTAAGTACTTTATTTTTTTGAAGAAAAGAATTAATTTGGTTTATGATACTTTTTTCGATCACCTTGTCAATGCTAGATAGAATGGATATAGGTCTATAATTGGAAAGTACTTTACGGTCGCCTTTTTTATGGATTGGACGGACTAAGGATTCTTTTAACTTGTTAGGATATTTATGTTGGGCTACTGATAAATTGATTAACCGAGCTATGACTGGACTCACCTTATCCATCACTAGTTTCAAGTCGGACATGCGTACAAGATCGCTCCCCGGTGCTTTATTTTTGTTCATTTGGCGAATGACGCGTTCAATATCCTTGCTACGCACGGGTTGCCATCTTATATACACGTCCGGTTTATTTACATAACTATTACGGTCTAGCCATTTTTCGTTACATATATGTTTGATCTGTTCGATCTCATCAGAGAAGTTAAGTGCGAACTTGTCACAAGTGTCTTTAATACTGCCTTGGTTTTCTACGTTACTAAGGACGGAACTATCTAAAGATTGTTTATTATTACCTAACAGACTATTTATTTTATCCCAAACTTTCTTAATATTATTATTGCAATTTAATATACTTTGCTTATCATAATCATTCCTACATTTAAAGGTAGCTTTATTACATCTATTTCTATACCTAGTATAATTAAGCCTCTTTGACATATTTTTTGGTTCGTTACTCCATACTAAAAATAACCTATCACGTTCTGAGATCATTTTTTTCAAATTATCAGTTATCCAATTCTTACAGTTTCTATTGTAGGAATTATCGCTTACAACTATAGTCTTATAACAATCCTTATAAATATTTTGGAACAGAAGAGTGAACGCTTCGTACAGTTTAATCGGGCATTGCATATTTAATAGGTCGTCAAAATTAGTCGCTAACAATTTTTCTCTTACTAGGCTATTATCAAGTACGTGCCTAGTAGCAGGCGGTGCGAGCGCAGGCGCGCGTGGTGGGGGCGCGCGCGCGCTCGCCGGTGGCCCGCGGGCCGGCGGAGCCGCAGCGCGCGCGCTCGCGTCGCCCCTCGCTAGGCTCTGTTTCCATTGTATTGCCACTGAAGTTAAATAGTGATCAGAAATCTTGTGCGTAATTACTGCCGAGTCGATAACGGATGCTGATGCTCTAACATAAATGTGGTCTAAACACGATTCTACAAGTTTTCCTGTAATAATTTCTCTCCGAGTGACATCTTTAATACATCTTGAAAAACCATATTCCGCCATCATATTTTCATAAGCTAAGACTCGGTTATCCTGACAGTTTAATAAGTTGATATTTAAATCGCCACTAATTATCACTTTAGAATTTCTAGGTAAGCTGTCTAAAAGATTACGTAATTCAGCTAAGAACTCTAACATTCTATCTTGTTTATTATAACGGGGAGGTCTGTATATAGATATGACATAAATATGTTCATTATTATTGAAAAGTGAAATGGACACGCATTCTGCCGATCGCATGGCGCTGGCGGTAGCAAGTGCGCCCGTCTCACTCGCACGCGCTCGAAGGCGCTGTTGCGAATAGACAAGCACACCTCCACCACTGCGGCCTTCGCGGGTATAGGCGTCCACTTTAAAACCATCGATTTGAAAAAATGGCAATAGCGAGTAATGTATATTGGCTTCGGTGATCACTAAAATATCTATGTGCTTCAAATGGTCATTAAGAGTTACGAGAAGCTCATTAAAATGCTTCCTTAATGAACAAATATTAACATGTAAAATACATAAATCTTTTACGCTAAAATTAATTCTCCAGTTAGATAAATTTTCGATACATACATAATTGACATTTTCATCAATTATATTGTCTAAGTTATTTAAGTCAGTGAATGTTGAAAGCAAAGTTAAACACGTTAGGCATTAGTAATTTAGGTATTTCACTCGTCCTTGAGTTCGGTGACATCGCTCTCAGCACGAATGCAGATTGATTTATCGCCGTCACTCTTTTTAACTAATATTTTTCCATTAGACACCCAGATGTACTTGTAGATTCCGTTTAGCAATTTTTTTGTGTTCCATAGTAAGGTTCGTACCGAGTGGGATAGGTCCTCGTTAATATAGAGTTTGTTCACTGCCGATCCATTGGTAACCATATTACTCGTTAACTCCGCCACCTTACGCCGCTGCGCGAGCCAGCTGTCCCGCGCCGCTGCGCCACCGGCGCCGGCCTTGAACCCGACGAGGATGGCCGCCGGTTTGTTGTTGCCGGGCCGCGGTTGCCGAGCGCGCCTTGCCCACTCGACATCGGTGGTATTCACGTTGAGTACTGCACCCAGTTTGGATAAAATATCTTTCAAGTTTTCGCCGGGAAGTTGTTCAACGCCCACTATTTCAATATTATTCTTCCGAGTTGTTTGCTCGAATTCGTTCAATCTTTGTTCCAGGGCAGCATTGAATTTTTCTAAGTAAACGCATTTATTATTGACACTTGCGACCGTCTTTTCTAGTTTGTAGATTTTTTGCTTTGACTGTTCGTGTTCAGTAATCAGTGTGTCGTATTTATCGGACAGCAAGGTCAAACTTTGAGTGATGGAGTCCAGGTGTTTCATGACTCCCGGGAGTGCGCCCACTTTCTTTTGAATGTCTTTTAGTATTTTCGACTGGCTATTATATTCGTCTTCTATTGTCTCTTCTTCCGATTCATCTTCCTCACAGTTACTGCAATAAATTCTATTTTTTCCACTTTTGATGTCAGCCGCTAACCCCTTTACACAGCTCCTGTGGAATGTCCCTTGACATGGTCCCTGGCAAACAAAGTGTGAACCTTTTTTTGCGAGCACTTTCTTACACTTTTGGCACTCCATTTCGCGCGCGAATTTAGGTTAATTTTGAGCAAGTAATAATACAAATATCCGCACGGGCGCACGCGCGTGTACGCACCGCTCGGCGTTCAGGACGAGACTAAGACCCCGCTGTCCGTCTGTATGTCTGTCTGTCTGTCTGTCTATCTGTCCGTCTGTCACCAGGCTGTATCTCAACAACAGTGATAGTTTGACAGCTGAAATTTTCACAGATGATGTATTTCCATTGCCGCTATAACAACAAATACTAAAAAGCAGTTTTTTTTTTTTTTTCTTTAACAATCTTACACAAATCAGCTTAGTCCTAAACTAAGCAAAGCTTGTACTATGGATACTAGACGACGATAAACATACTTATATAGATAAATAAATACTTAAAATACATAGAAAACATGCATGACTCAGGAACAAATATTTGTGCTCTTCACACAAATTAATGCCCTTACCACGATTCAAACCCGGGACTCCGGCTTCGTAGGCAGGGTCACTACCAACTAGGCTACAGGAGGCTCCCATACAACAAACGTGATTTTTTTGCCGTTTTTATAGATAATGGTACGGAACCCTTCGTGTGCGAGTCCGACTCGCACTTGGCCGGTTTTTATGAAACTATTTTCTTTTTTTTTATGTTTTTGTAATTTATATGTTTATTTACATAAAACTGAAATTAAAATAAATACACACAACTTATTATAACTATACCTATCTAAAACTAAACTTATTATAAAATAAAGTAACTTATATCTAAAACTAAACTACTTCAAAAATAAAATAACTTACAAATAAAATATTTGCCTCAGTTCGCCGTCGCTGGGCAACGTGCCCAGAAGGCTGGCAGCATTGCCATGCTATGATGATTGCCACGTTGGATGGCAATGCTTATTCTCTGTGTGAGGTATGAGCCAGCCCTCCGGTCACCCGTTATTTCGGCGAGTCGCTTCGAGCACTCTGTTTTTGTCTATATTTAATTGTTTTTTTCTTTTTTTAATGTTCTCTTTTAGTTTTTTTTTAAATGTGTTTTCTTTTTCCTCTATTTTAAATGTTTTGTTTATTTTTTAATGTTTTTGTTTTTTTTCTCCCTTTTAATGTACCTAGTTTTCGTGTTTTTTTTGTCTTTATTACGTTTTTTTTCTCTTTTTAAATGTTTTTTAAAATTATTTTTTTATTTATTTCGTTTTTAATGTTTTTCTTTATGTAGTATTTACCTCGCTTTAGTGAGGTGAAAAGATTTGTGTTACACACGGGTGCAAGTTATTTTCACGTCTCGTGTGTTGTTCAGTTCGCTACGTTCAGGATTCTATTTTTGAACCACTCGTTTCGCTCAGGATTTTATTTTTGAACCACTTGCTTCGCTCAGGATTCTATTTTTGAACCACTCGCTTCGCTCGTGGTTCGTGGTTCAACCATAGCTTCCGTTCGCTGGCTCGTGGTTCAACCCTAGAATACATTCGCTAGCTCGTGTTTCAATTGCACATTCGCGGTTAAAATACAACTTTGCACCCTTTTTTGTTTGACAAAATCCAGTTGGATGATGGGATCCATGCGGAATTAAGGCTTGTGGATCTTCTCAATTATGTACTTCAAACTATAAAAGTACGTCACAGATTCTGATATGATTCCGTTGAAATAGCAAACAATGAAGTGTCAAAGTTCTGAGATCCTTGAGGAATCGACGGAAGTCCTCAAATATTATCGTCCCACATACAGCGAAGCGATTTGGTTTTTTTTCTCTAATAATCAACGCATTGGGTCTCGGAAATCAGTTCACGTGGTACTTTCTCGTCACACAATATTTTTTCGAATTCCGTAGATTTATTTCCAATGTGCTCGATAGTCGTGTGCGGCACGAAATCCGTGATTTTTTTTTTAGGGAAGAGAACAGTTTTTAATCCGAATTACTACATTAAGTTCGATTATAGAAAATACAAAGTTATTTGGCTACTATTATTAAAATTACATTTTAAGTATAGGTAGGTACCTACTCTTCGTTTGCTTGAATTACTACTTGTGACTTCATAAATATATACATTACTTACGTGAAATCAATATCAACACAAGGCTGATAAAACTGCAACCAAGTCGTATTTATGTACGTAGGTACTAGCAGAAAACCAGAGCAAGAAAATCAACAACCCTTTCGCAGAAGGCCAACCCTACAGATAAAACAAATGACTTTTGTAACTTGTTTGCGCGAAAACATAGGGAATTTCGAACGTCGGTTTGATTATAAGAGAGATTTATTAGAGCTAGGTGAGTAACGGGAAAAGTGAGAGGCATTAGATATTTTTCACGACAGTAAATTTGCCCTCCATATGTCGTCCGTATCTTACATACCTATTTTTCCGAATAACAGTAGGACATTAATCTCAGCTAGAGTTAAATTCAGTTATGTGCCCGAATATTTATGAAAGTATACTTTTTCTAGATACTAATAAAAAGCTATGGTTAACAAAAGTGCTAAGAACGCATTAAAACTCATTCCTAATTGTCAAATGCAAATTGTTAGGAAATTGTATGAACCCGTTCATTTAGACGTAAATACCTACCTTACTCCGTAAAGAGAAAATGAGGAAGAGAAAGAAGTTTTTAAAATAAAGAAAACTTTATAAATATTCATTTCACGAATAGCACCTGAGGGGCCTCCGTAAAGTTTTATTTTTCTTTGTATAGCCAACAAAATGAAAGCTTCAAATAACCATTGTTAACTCCGACCAAAAGCAAAATTAAGATCGAATTACTGCGCATACAATTTAACAATAGGTACCTACTCGAGTTATATTTTAAACATGCTTTTAATGCTAGGTAGGTACAGGCAGCGTCATATAGTTAGTAGCAGCCAAGGTAGCCAAATATTTCGGCACACGTCTTTATTAATGTAAGAATAAGGGTGTGTTACGAAATATTTGGCTACTCCGGCTGCTACTAACTATATGACGCTGACTGTACATGCTTTTCAAATAAAGTCAGCATCTGGATACTTTGCAGTAAAGACATATTTAGTAAATTTTTCACAATAACCTCGATTGTGCCAGCATAAAATACGTATAACATAAGAGATACATACATAACTCAATCTCTATTATACTTGAATACAGAACGGGAAAAAGGCATTTTTATAAAATATTTTCTTCAGTTCTAGATTTTATTGTCATCTATCCCTACCTGCAAAATTTCTTCAAACATTTGGTTATATTGATCCATACGTACCTACTTACAGTTGAAGTTAATATAATGCATTTAATAACATCATCGCAACAGGATATCCTATTTTCAATCTAACGATATTGGTTAACTGCAAGTGCCTTGAACACGAAATGTCAATCGATCACTTTGCAAATAGAGGAGAGTACTCATTCAATTCCTTTCGAAGGTCTCCGATCCATCACGCCACGTTTGCAGCATGTACAATATTGTACAATGATGAAAAGCTAACGAAGAAGCCTATTAAAATGAACACAAATTAACTTTCGGCAAATAAATTCTGAAAAAACGGATGAATCACCGTGGTCTCTTAAGTACCTACCTTACCTAACCTAACTACAATATACCTACCCACATTTTATTTTAGCATTCAAAGATTAATAAGTATCATTTGAAATTACATTCATTTTCGTTGTAATGTTGGTGTTGATTATTAATAATTTACTTTAAAAACAAAGTTTTAACCGACTTCAATTCAGTAAGCCAAGCCACATGAACATTTCCACATTTATTTTCCAATTTACTTTATATTTAATAATTAATATCATTTGAAATTACATTCATTTTCGTTGTAATGTTGGTGTTGATTATTAATAATTTACTTTAAAAACAAAGTTTTAACCGACTTCAATTCAGTAAGCCAAGCCACATGAACATTTCCACATTTATTTTCCAATATCAGACCATGATATCAGAATCGGTGACGTATTTTTATAGTTTGAAGTACATCATTGACAAGTTCCACAAACCATCTGTGGTCTTCATCATCACTTCCACTTCACCAAATTTATGATTTCCGAATGTAAATACACGATTTATAATAGAAAACAACGAAATTACTACACGCGTGCCTTATATATTTGAGGAGTTCCCTCAATTCCTCATGGTTCTCATCATTCAACTGGAGTTTAGAAAACTATGGGACCAACCTGGAAGCATATACTTTCAATTAAAAAAAGCGGCCAAGTGCGAGTCGGACTCGCACATGAAGGGTTCCGTAAAATAAATTGCGGTTTACGATTTATGACGTATTAAAAAAAAACTACTTATTAGATCTCGTTCAAACCAATTTTCGATGGAAGTTTACATGGTAATGTACATCATATATTTTTTTTAGTTTTATCATTCTCTTATTTTAGAAGTTACAGGGGGGGGGGGGGGGCACACATTTTACCACTTTGGAAGTGTCTCTCGCGCAAACTATTCAGTTCAGAAAAAAATGATGTTAGAAACCTCAATATCATTTTTGAAGACCTATCCATAGATACCCCACACGTATGGGTTTGATGAAAAAAATTTTTTTGAGTTTCAGTTCTGAGTATGGGGACCCCTAAAACTTAATGTTTTTTTTCGATGTTTGTGTGAAAATCTTAATGCGGTTCACAGAATACATCTAATAACCAAGTTTCAACAGTATAGCTCTTATAGTTTCGGAAAAAAGTGGTTGTGACATACGGACGGACAGACAGACAGACAGACGGACGGACATGACGAATCTATAATGGTTCCGTTTTTTGCCATTTGGCTACGGAACCCTAAAAAGGATGGTACGAATCGGTTCATAAATGACAAAGTTCTGAGGTAACACACATAAAAAGAAAATTAAAAAAAAATTAAAAATTAAAATTTGAATCTATTTATTTCAGATAAGGTACTTAACTAAATTAATTTTTTTTTCAAATCTCTATGCGAGATTATGTAATTAAAAAAATACAACCGAATTGAGAACCTCCTCCTTTTTTTTGAAGTCGGTTAAAAATGGATTTCGTCTGTATTTTCAGATAAGAACTGAGAGAAAATGCATTTGATTTTATTTTCACGGCAATGTGTGACACGTCAAAGGGCAGATCGGTGTAACCTTAGTGATAATTTACGAGCCACCCTGACGGATAATCCGGATCAACGCCAACGATTCGTCGATAAATCTCAACGTAGCCGTTTTTCTATAGGCCTGGACTACTACGCAATAATATTGGTTATGAGGTATAATACCATATTCATGTTGCCATTTTAAAGGAACCAAATTATTATCACCATAAAAGCAACTCTTGCTTCACAACATTTTTTATATGCATATGTACAGTCGCGGAATGAAAAGGATGAACAGTTTTCAAAAAACATTTACGCGTTGCAAGCACATGTTACCTTTTTAAACTGTGTAACAGACGAGTGTTGTATTAAACATTATGTTATGTTTAACTGTTTGACAACAAAGCTCAAATTTACTTAGACGAATGTTCCTTGACTATTAATAGTTTGAACTAAATAAAACCTTTTTATTCGTTTGATCTTGCCATTACGTTCAAATACAAATCCTCTTCGCTTATATTGATTAAAACTATAAATGTGAGTAACAGTTCCTGTCAATGTCATCATTGCTATTTCTTGTATTCGTTATTTTTTAACGCTCCTTTCGAAAAATTCGAAGAGGTCAATTCCCATAGTGGACGTATCTGTTCTGTAGGCCATGTAGTGAAATGACATTCATTATGATATGACGGAATGTGTCTGACAGTTGGTCGGTCGATAAAGCAGATACTGATAACTTATACTGAGCAAGCAAAAACTGATCTTAAGAGGATTGTGAACCTGTAAATTTTCATACAAAAAGCGATAACGTTTTTCACCCCGTAAACATGGTTCGATTTTTATAATTTTTGGACATATTGTAGATATAGTGAAATACTAGGTCTGTACGTTTTGATTTTTAAGAAATATTGCTTACTTTAAAAGTTATTTGCATCTAAAAATCTATATTTTTGACTTAAAAACTTTGTCTATCTTTTTATTTTTATTAAATTAATCTAAACTGATTTACTAAAAAAGGAAACCGTACAGACATATATTAAAGTGTACTTAATGCAATTATACCAAAATTATTTAATTTCATTAAGGTTTAGGGGGGTAAAAACGTTATCACCCGAAACCATATTTCAACAAGAAAATGTAGGCAATTACCTCCAGGACTTGCAATTCTCTCTATCGCACGATACGGGTCGGGAGGCAGAGCGGTGTGAGACAGATAGATTTTTTTTAAATACCTACTCGCGCCGCGTATCGACACTTCACAATCTTCTTAAGGTGGTCAACCTTTTAATTCCGCGACTGTACTTATTCGTGTTGTGGTTGTGAGCTTCGTAGGTATTTACAAGAAAGCTTAGGTTTTGGTTTGTTCACAACTGTTCTCCCGATGGCGCCTAAATGAATGAAATCTATATCTATATAAGTTACTATGCATACAGGACTAATTTATCCAATCTGTAATTTGGATTCCGTAAACCTTCAATTTCCGTTCTTAAATTCATCAGTCCGAGGCGACCGAGCTCTGCTCGGGTGAAAATGGAGAAAATACGGAGAAAACGAATTTTCCCGGATCTAGATCGATTTCTCGCCCCCATAACCCCCTATGCCAAATTTCATCGAAATCGTTAGAGCCGTTGATTGCAAATATATATATATATATAATTTAATTACATATATATACACAAATATTGCTCGTTTAATAGTATAGGATTGACCTGCTCTCGCATTACCGTTAATGCGTTCTAATAATAGAACGCAAACGGTTACATTTAAGAACTGAAATTGAAGGTTAGCTTATGATATGCTAGCTAATGCCACAATCTTCTCCATGGAAGTTCACAACGTTCGCTCTCAGTCATCGGTAATATCATGTTTACTAGACGCGGACAATGTGGACGCAAACATTGATTAATGATCGGTCATTATGGCCGCAATGTCGTGGACTATTACAATTATCCCGTCGCTCATTTCGGCTTGCTGTCTCCGTCAATGATGTAATGAATGGATTGTGTTACTAACCAACTGGGTCAGTGTTCGCGGTAACTACTTATTGATTGAAAACTTTGATACTTTAGTGACATGATAAAATCACACAATAAAAGCCGAAACAATGGAAAAAACACTTGGGTACCTACTATAAGTAGTCGAAATTTCAACACGTTTTATGAAGTCTCGGTCGAGAACGCGATCGACATATATATTAGTCGAGATCTTGAACGATATATCAATACTTTAGTGCATGTTAAGTTTTCGTGTTGGTAAGTCATTGATAGCTGCTCTTACAAAATGCTTCAAAGAAATTATTTTAAAAACACACCATAACATTATTACATCTAGTGCGAAGCCGTTAAAAATAATGACTTTTTTTTTTCAAACTTTAATTTTTGGTGTTTTATTTAATCCAAAATTATATAGGTAAGTAGGCAGTACATTCGTTGAATTGAGGCAAAGATCAAAATAACGCATCCTTTTATGCTAGATTATTTACTTTACACGATACGAATACATATATGTACCAGTGTGTAACCGCCATACGATAAATAAATAAATTTACTCTATTTACCAATCGGCTCGAGATTGCATCGATTAGCTTCAACTCACTAACGGAGAAAACACGCTCAAAAGATAGAGTATTTTTTTATTGAATTATTTATATGGCAACAATTTTACCTATGAAATAAGTTTGACAGCGATAGCGTTTTAAGTACCTTGTCGTTTTCACTCGTTTGACAACTTCATAGGACAGTTTAACATGACGTTTACGGTACAAAGGTTTTAAGCCCCTTGTGAGGATGACCACAACCTGATCACGCTGCTATGCAATACTAAATAGGTACTATGCATGTTATACCAGCATGAGCTTTTTCTACTTTGCCCCATTTTATGTTACACGCATCGGTGGTCAGAACCTACTTTCCCAATCTTACTAAAGTAGGTATCGAGAATTTACGACGAAGCTGTTGGCTGGAAGGTCACAAACAAGTCA
This sequence comes from Epinotia brunnichana, assembly GCA_963854355.1. Classification (NCBI taxonomy): domain Eukaryota; kingdom Metazoa; phylum Arthropoda; class Insecta; order Lepidoptera; family Tortricidae; genus Epinotia; species Epinotia brunnichana. The sequence goes on along the minus strand of OY977939.1, from coordinate 13,251,298 downwards.
TACTCCAGATTTGTGACTGCGTCTAATTGACGCGACTCCATATCAAATGATAATATTCTTAAAAGAACTTGACGCAATTCTTAGCAGCCAGACTAAAAGAAAATATGGAAAAATACTGTTAGCTGGTGATTTTTATAACGATTACACAAAATAAAATGTCTACTTATCTTAATATTTATAATTTAAAGATTCATATAATTTTAATGTAAGCTTACTCGTCTAAATTCGCGTACTCCATGATATTGGGATACGGAGTCCAGCACTAAAATGGCTTAAATCGTACTTAAAAAACAGACAGCAATCTGTGGAGATTAGAAGTCCCAATAAATCAACAATTACTCACCATAAATCCGCGTATATGGCAAACAGCAAGGGGTAGTGTAGTGTAGGCCCACTACTTTTTTAGGGTTCCGTACTCAAAGAGTAAAACGGGACCCTATTACTAAGACTCCGCTGTCCGTCCATCCGTCTGTCTGTCACCAGGCTGTATCCCACTGATACCGTGATAGTTCCAGCTGAAATTTTCATAGATGATGTATTTATGTTGCCGCTATAACAACAAATACTAAAAACACAGAATAAAATAGTTTTTTATAGATAATGGTACGGAACCCTTCGTGCGCGAGTCCGACGACGCATAAAAAGAGGTTTGTTATAATATTGAAGAAGTAAATACCAAAATAATGTCAGTGTCAAATTGTGAATATTATTTACGTTGTGCATATATTTTTACGTCTGATTTTATTGTATTCTCACAATTATCAGAATAATTTTGTGTCAGCCCGTACGACTAAGTGTAAGTTACATAATTTTCAAAAAATATGGCAGTGAGTAATTTTGGTCCGATTGAGAGTCAAAGTAAGCAAATTATTTTTAACTGTTATAAATATTTTGAACTTGAACTGAAGAAAAATTTTAATTCCCCTTACACGGCTGCCCAGTTAGTTGAAAAAGCTACAGGTGTTTGTCTCTCTACTGTTTATAGCATTGTGTCTGAGAGCAATAGTGAGAAATTCGCATCAACAAAGAAATTCGGGTGCCCTTTGGTTCCCATAATTTTGTTGTTCCGAATTTCGATGGTCAGAAGTTGATATCCATAAAATGTATACACATAAACATCACGGGTCATAATGTTTGTTAAGCATAAGGCTTAATAGTTCTAACATTAATTATCTATAATATTAAATACTATTATCACAAAAGTCATAAAATTGCTCACTATAATGTTCAAAGGTATATCGATCATTATTCAGAAACACATGAGACATATATTTTAACGTACTAAATTGTTGTTATTTATATCGCTTTTAATGCCTAAAGTGAGTTACGTCTACCAAATCATATCTATAATATCCATAGGCATATAGATAATTACGCAGAAATATTTCCAGACATACATTTGAAAGGGGGGAACCTAGGCAGTAGGGAACAGGGATTTATTCCATGTTCTCGATAATTCATGTATACATTAGATGATTTGTTTGAGTGCTAAGTAGGTATAGATAGGTGATTCATAGTTATAAGTGCACATCTCATTAGCATGTTAGTATGTAGCTAAATATGTTATTGTACCGGAATGTAATGTAAGTTACCACCTGCATATTGTACCATATTTTATACCAAATTAAATATTATTCTATTCTATTCTAAGGAAAAGTTGTCGGAGACTTGGAGGCCAAATAATAAAATGAAGGGGAAGAACTGGTGCTGTCTCAAAAGAATCTACGCAGACGAACGGCGGGTTGAGTGAGAGCAGTGACAGTCTGTTATTGTATTGTAGGTACGCTATGTACAGTCGCCCAAAAATGTGGTCGAGGTTCATTTGAACGTCATGAAACAACAAGGTGGATTTCCACTTGCAATAATATTATGACAGTAACAACACAATGAGACAATGAGATCTCACAGAAACTTTTGTCAAAACTGGTAGACCACTTTCTTGGCCGACTGTACCACGACCACTTGATCTGTGTGAAGAGCCTGTCACATGTAAAAAACCGGACAAGTGCGAGTCGGACTCGCCAACCGATGGTTCCGTACAAAATTACAAATGTATATATATATATATATATATATATATATATATATATAGCTTTCAGATTTTATTAAACGGCCGTATCTTTTTTTAACGTTAACTTAGAAGTTTGATTTTTTTACAGCTTCAAGGGACTGTAAAACTGAGTATATGGTTTTAATTTCAACTCGATACCTCCACGCGTTCCCGAGATAAAGGGTCTTGACAGACAGACAGACGGGCAACAAAGTGATCCTATAAGGGTTCCGTTTTTAAAAGACACAAATATATCTACAATCGGAGTAATCGTGCCAAGTATTATTATAAAATTGCAATGTGACGTACAAACCGATTCTGAGCCGCTGTTCAGGTCCAGATCGCGCCAAAAGTCTTGACTTTTGGCGGTCGGAGTCAATGAGGCCGGCTCTCCAAATACCGGTACCTTCCTGGACCCGACCTCCCTTCGTCCTGCGACTGGTCTGCGGCTTGGGGTGACGGTATGCCTCCACACGTATGCCCTTGTGGCACGGACGTGGACCGACTGGGACACCACCGACTTTGTTGTGAATAAAGTACTGGCTGCTTTTCAAGTCATGCTCATGCGACACTTAATGACATTATCCGCCAGTCTCTTGCCAGCATCAACGTGCCTCTTCTTGAGCCGCCTGACATTGTCAGAGATGGTGGCAATAGACCTGTTGGTGTGTCTTTGGTTCCATGGAGTTTGGGACGGACGCCGCATGCACCTCCAACGGACTACTTCTAAAGCGGGTACAGGCGGAAAATGTCGAAAATCTGAAACTTAGTAAATATAGAGGCCTCGGCAGAGAGTACAACTTTGTACCCTTTGGCGTCGAGACCCTCGGTCCGTGCTAAGCTATTTGCGGAAAACGCAAAACGTCTGGTTGATGGAACTGGTGACCGAAGAGCTGGCGCCTTTCACGCGCAACGCATCAGCATTGCAATTTAGCGAGGAAATGCCGCCACCATCCTCGTTACAATGCCTCGCGGGCATTACTTAGAAATGAAATGAAATGAAAATTATTTTCGTAAACATTTGTATCAAAGATGTCAAGTTTGTATATATTGTACAGCTATGTCTTGCCTTATGGCGTACGAAAGTGATAGGTACGCAGTAATAAGTGGTACCTACGTAGATTCAACTTAGTTTTAATTTAATTTTATTAAGGCGCTGTATGCAGCTGCGCATCGAAAAAGTGCCTGTTCCAAAACGATTATTAGTATACTTGTACTATTGCTAGAGATCCAAATTTTTGATATGTATATCTTCAGTTCATTAGCTATGTTCGTGCTTCGTAGAAACACGATTGCTTACAAAAACCTTGATAGATTTTGCCTTTCAAAACAGTGCTATTTTACCACCAAACTCGAAATATCTTAAAAGTTATTTGGAATATTACAATGAAATTTGATGTGATAGGTAGCTTTTTGGTAGATCTATCTACCTACTTCTTAGAATTTCAATATGTTTCATAATTCAATACATTTGGTCATTTGTTTGAAAAACCGGGTGTCCGCGTCGTGCATGCGCGGTGGCGAGTACGATTTAGACTGATTTAGTACGCCCCACAAAGTACTTTGTTATATACTGAAATAGAGAACAATCTCTGGGCCTAAAAACGGTAACCCTGTAATTGATGCGCCATCTAGAATCGTTAGTTGAAATACTCCACTTCAATGTTAAAACATACAAAAAGTGCGTCGGTCGCAGGGTTTGAACCCCGGCTCATCGACTCCAAATACCTCCGTCTGTACCCCTAGGCTACTGATGTCTTATGACAACACGGCGAATTTTGAAATACCTTGACAGCCTCTAGTTGACTTATTATGCTGTCATTACCGCGCAACTAGTACTAAGATTGGCCGCCCTGGTACGCCCGTGGCCACTGCCGACGACGGACCTGTGAATGTTTACCTGGCACGCAAATACGACTTTTTGCAGCAATTATTTCGAGTTATCACGGTAAATAATAATACTTAAAGGAATAGGAAACGCTAATACATGCTGGAGAACATATCCGAAATGATAGAATAGAAAATATAAGGTATGCGATATTTACTACAGTAAAGCGTTTCTACAAGCGCACCTAAAACGTATTAATAGGTAGCTGGAGCAAATTGACAAGTTGTCAATAAAAATCTAGTTTGGTGTAAATCGGATTCGGACACGAGCACATTGTTGGGGTAATGGTACCAATTATGGACTGTACGAATAATAGATTTATTTATTCATACAGAAATATATTATATGAAAAGCATGTAGGGCTATTGCGCCGGATAGCGACTACCTAGTCTAAAGTCCTAAACGAGTTGGTGAACTGAAGTATGTTGACTTACTTGCTGTTTAGTAGATTCTATTAAAAGAACCGGCCAAATGCGAGTCGGACTCGCGCACGAAGGGTTCCGTACCATTATCTATAAAAATGTTTATTTTATTCTGTTTTTAGTATTTGTTGTTATAGCGGAAACAGAAATACATCATCTGTGAAAAATTCAACTGGAACTATCACGGTATCAGTGAGATACAGCCTGGTGACAGACAGACGGACGGACGGAAGGACGGACGGACGGACGGACGGACGGACGGACGGACGGACCGACGGACGGAAGGACGGACAGCGGAGTCTTAGTAATAGGGCCCCGTTTTACTCTTTGAGTACGGAACCCTAAAAACGAGTGTGGAAAAAGGTCCTGCCACTCCACCAGCAGGCCACGGCCCTTTCTCAATTTCGTCACATACATACGCTCGAAAAACATAAACTTCCTTCTGAGGCAGTCGGTACAAAGTACTACAGGGTGTTTCCCTATACACCTGTACAACTTAGCCAGCTGGTTGTGCACATGATACCCATCACAAAACACTAAAACTATGCCGTTTCACATCTCGCACGCACTCTGCCGCCGCTGCTTCTCTAAACAACTACCAAGAAAGCCTCCTCCGCCACGCCCCTTTAAAAATAAGCCTGCCAAAGCAAACAAATGAGACGTTATCTGAGTGAACAGACCTTTTGTCGGTATGGACTTATTGATTTGCCCATAATTTACTTACATTTAGAGATAAACAAAACAGCAGTAAAAGACTGTCTCAAGAAAGCAAGAGATAGAGAATAGTGGAAGAGTATAGGCTTTACTCGCGAAAAGCTCTTTGGAAACAAATAAATTTAACAAAATAAATGCATGTTAATATTAATCATAATTAATTAATTAATTTAGGTTCAATCTTATATGAAGACTCGTACAATAAATTTTTATTTGATTTTAAAACGCAACTAATAAGATATAAACAATAAACCTATCTATACTCATATTTTAATCAATATGTAAAAAAAAAACTGTGGTAACTGTGTGTGTGTGTGTGAACTATGATAACGATATTTTAATGGTTTTAATGATTTATTACATGATAACTCTTATATATTTTATACAACTTTACAACTACGATATATTTTTTTATTTTAGTTCCTATTATTTAATTTTTAAATTGTTATCTGTTCTTTAAAAAAAACACGTTTATCTACTGTATTTTGTTTTAATGCTTTGAATATTTTTTGTACTGCTTATATTTTAAATAACAGAAGAACTGTTGAAATTTACTTTGTCAAGTTATGAAATGTAATGTTTTAGTCATACTTTTTTAAGGAAATAATATTAGCTAACGAATCATGCAAAAATGATGTTTAAAAATATAATAAGGATAAAATTTAATTTAAACTGTGTACTCGAAAAAATCCAACTAAAATCAGAAACCAAAAAAATATAGCATAGCAATATTTGGTTTATTTACATATATTTATTTATTTAAGCTTTGTTTATTCTATATTGTTAGTGTTAGTACATATTTACTATATTTAAAAGTTGTGTTATTATTTATTTTATACAATTTTTTCTTTACATCCATATTTATGTCCGTATAGGACCCCATTCAGGTAAAAGCCATATATCACCAGATATAAGGAGAAAAGATGGGGACTGGAAACAACAAAATAGTCAGGGCCGAAAGGCAAAAGAAGGAAAGGTAGACCACAAAGATGTTGGACCGATGACATAACTGAGGTCGCCGGGCCTAGCTGAATGCAGTTGGCTAAAGACCGAGAAAAATGGCATGCGATGGAGGAGGCTTTTACCTCAATTTACATTTGCTTTAAAATGTTCAATAAATAAATCAAACAAAAAAAGACAATTAAAGCTTAATTTAAATTTATATAACTACTTCCGGTTGGAAAATTTGTTGGATTCTTGAATAAAGCATCTTAGAATAACGATTAAAAATGAAATATACAAAAAAACGCTATTATAAATTAATGATTTTTGAAACCGTATTTTGCCTGGAGTATAGAGTCAAGTAACAAGTGTAAGTCCAATCTTGTTGGCTTGTTGAGAGTATCAAGGTCCATCGCGGTGTGGCCGCTGGTCGAGGTAGCATGGTAGGCAGCACGCGCCGCACGAGCACAGTGACAACACGTTAAGGTATTTAAGAGACAAATTGAAATTGTTCTTTTTATATGATGTTTGGTCAAATTACATTTTTTAATAAACATAGTCATGTACTGAACAACTTGGTGGTCTTAAAATAAACACCCTGTATAATAAAATGCTCTTCTGACTAACAGTGGTCTAATTATCCAGTTTTTAATCAGTCAGTCATGTAACATCAATAAATATGTAGTATAAAACAAAGTCGCTTCCCGCTGTTTGTCTGTCTGTCTGTCTGTCCCTATGTATGCGTAGATCTTTAAAACTACGCAACGGATTTTGATGCGGTTTTTTAAATAGATAGAGTGATTCAAGAAGAAGGTTTAGATGTATAATACAAACCATACATGCATGTATTATGCACATAAACCCGTGCGTAGCAGGGGCGGGTCGCTAGTAGGTAATAATTATGGTAATAATATAATTTCCCAGGAGATAAATAGATGAACATAGCTATTTGTTTATTATGTTTGATGGTTTCTTAAGCGGGCGTTAACTGGCGCTATAACTTTACCTAGAAGTAATCGATTTTATTTCGGTTTAAAAAAATAATAATATATTAGTACAATCCATAATTGGTGACGTTCACCCTTAGGAAGTGAAGATGTCCTATTATTTTATCAGTTCTACGTATTTGGAAAACGGAAGCACCCACCTAGGAACTGGGAAAATGCTACGTGGATTGATGATGAAGAAATCTGTACTAACATATCTTTGGAAAGTAAGTGTCCATAATTGATGTCATCATACTACGATGCACTTAAGAACTGTAACTACCTATTATTCCTTATTTTCTAAAATAATGGATTTAAATAAATAAATAAATAATAAATATTTGGGGACAATCTCACACAAATCAACCAAGATTTGAAAAATAAAACAATTATTCAAGATGAAAAACATTTGATCGTATGATCCGCAAAAACGAGCCGAATACGGATGCCAACAGAATAAGGCCGTTAGCGGGGTGCGCGGGACGCGCGTCTCCCACTCCGTCTGCCTCACCTCCGCAAATACCTAAATATCGTCTAATAAGAGCGCCTTAATGTTAATTATCAACGAATGAAGTAGGTATAATATGTACAAGATATTAGAAATGTGCCATTTATTATGCGACCAATGGCAATACGTGTCTATACATATATACAGTATCGTTACGTTAATCCATATTGCTATCAAAATAACACAGAGACTCGCAGTTTTGACTGTTTTGAGCGCCGTACGAACAGCAATTTGATGAAAAACTTATGTAGTATCGTAACGTATACCTATACGCATCCCACGCATGGCTTGCTACATCCCGCTTGGTTTTATCCAACTAGCTAGCGTTTGCCCACGTCTTCGTTCAGGTGGAATCTGATGAAATATGCGATTTGCAGCTTTTTAATAATTTCAGATACGATCGAGCGCCGCACAATTTCATTATAAAAATTTGTAGTAGGTACGTATTATATTTGCAAAAAAATATATAAAAATATGCAAGTTTTGTATGCCTAATTCATCGTTCATTTCAAATTTGATCTGATCGGGTTGGGCATAGTTATGTAAGTTCAGTGACAATGCAATATCACCATATTTATGATGAGATGGTTGCACTTCCATCAGACTGGATTAAGACTGAAGGGGACGGAAGGTAGCCGTAGTAAAGTAACTACTCAATTACACGTTATAAACCTGTCGTTTTAGGCTCGTTTAGTCTTAAAAATCTGGCCAAGTGCGAGTCGGACTCGCGCACGAAGGGTTCCGTACCATTATCAATAAAAATATTTATTTTATTTTGTTCTTAGTATTTGTTGTTATAGCGGCAACAGAAATACATAATCTGTGACAATTTCAACTCTCTAGCTATCACGGTTCTTGAGATACAGCCTGGTGACAGACAGACGGACAGACGGACGGACGGACGGACGGCGAAGTAATAGTGTCCCGTTTTACTCTTTGAGTACGGAACCCTAAAAAGCAATACATTCAGTTAGTATACAATTGTATCGATAAACTATTGAGTGCAATGTAAAAAAAGTAAGTAAATTTTTTTTTTCTTACCAGGATTTTTTTAGCCAACTAATATGGCGAAATATTTTATGTACATACTAATGTGAGAAAATTAAAGAAATCAGACCAAATAATGCATGTAGTTTTGAAAGTTGGTACAATTATTCCTAAAGGTGTCCAGGCCCTGTAGCATGAATGGCCTTATCACGCGATAAGTGACAAGATAACAGCGTCGTCTCGTTCTATCGAACGGTGTCAGCCAGGGACGGATGCTCTATCATGTCACTTATCGCGTGATAAGGCCATCCATGCTACGGGGCCTGATGAATATACTAAGTCCCCGGGGGTGGGACCGGAGCCGGGGGAGGACGGGGGGGGGGGAAGTAAAGTGTATCACCTTTAACACTCTGTATCTCCTAAAGTATTGATCGTAAAGTAAAAATGTTAAGACATAACTTATAGGAAATTTAATGTAGATAATTAATGTAGAAGTCACTAAAGACATATTATAAATAGTTTTGGAGTTACAATGAAATAAGTTGAAAAAGAGACCTTTCCCCCCCTCCCCCCTCCCGGGTCCGGACCCACCCCCGGGGACTTTTAGTATATTCATCTGGACACCTTAACTTAAGGAATAATTGTACCAACTTTCAAAACTACACGAATTATTTGGTCTGATCAACGATGTTGATGCTAATTTTCTTATACTATACTAAATTCGATTTAAAATACTTTTCATCCATTAAACAGATGGTGAAGGCCTTTATTCGTATTAGACTATATAGCTATATCGTACAATTAACGAGATTGCGAATTCGCACAGCGCGGCGATGAATCTGATTGTATAGTTATTTGTGACGATAACGTTAGGTACGAAGTTACGTAAACAGTTAATAGAATCTGCTAAACTCTACCAATTTTGGCAACGAGGTCGCGAGTATCAGTGACGCGCTTAGAATGTTGTTAAACTAGCTCCCGGGCGCGACAATGCTGAATTTCAGACAATACGGAGGCGGCACGGAGGAGGCTTATCGAACGCGAGCAGCGCCTGAATTCTGTAAACATTACAAACTCATTCAATACACATTGAATTAGTGTTTAAGTCATACAGTGCTCTTGCAGATTTATTCCTACGTGGGTGGGAGCACATGCACAGATAATTAGGTCAAAACTCATATTAATGTCCAATTTATTTGCATCGTCTCCTTACCCGAAGGTTGGCAAGAGATCGCTAATTAGTTTTTTGTCTACCATTGTTTATGTTTAATTTAATCCCAAAAAAACATTTCATGTAAAAAATAAGCCAAGTCTCGAAACTCTTCCGCAGTAAAAAGTTGTGAGATACATCGTATAGCCAAGTCAGGCATTCTTATTATCGGAGTCTATGTTTGTAAAAAACCGGCCAAGTGCATGTCGAACCACGCAAAACGAAGGGCTATTAAAAAGGTCGTATCGTCACAGAAATCTTACGGCACTTACGTCCTTTTCCACAGGGAAGGCAGTTTTTCAGCAATATCTCGAAAACCTTTGAACCTACCTATCTTGTTCAAAATAATTTTCGGTGAAATAATTTAATATACTTATAAGCACTATGATATATTTTTTTAATACACTAGCAATCCAACGCAGCCATAAATGGCGTAGTACGCCGATCGGTGGAACAAAATTGGTGCGTTTGTGTGCGTATTGGCGCGTGTGAATACGAGTTGATCACAACTACATGAATCCATTTTATGCCTCACGCTTGGCGCGTCAGCCGTATGAAACTATCATTCTAGGCGTTATTATTCTAAGAAGTAAATATTACGTAGTGTTTTCACGGTAGACCTTTAACTGATTTGAGATCAAATCTATATAAAATCCGCATATTAGTCGTGATTTAATTTTTACACGTATTATTTGTCCCTTGGAAAAAATATGAATTTAGCTTACCGCCTTACAAAAGTTACATGCTATCATGAAGGGACATCTATCATTCTAATCTTGCTAGAAAAAATATGGTATAAGTAAAGGGGGTGAAAAGGGGGCTGAAATTTTGTTTGGAGCTACGACATAAATGAGTTCCGCGCGGACGAAGTCGCGGGCAAAAGCTAGTGCCCAATATGTTAGCACAAAATTACAGGATGGAATATGCCTTCGAGAAAAGGATGGTACGGCCGTGCCTCTTTTGTTTTGCTCGACTTGGTGGGGGCACTGCCGTGCCCCCAGATTTTGTTTCCTTATCTATCTATATTATTATTACGCGAGCCCGATTTTTGTACATGCCATCAGATCTATAGTTATGGTCCGATTTTGATAAATTATATGTCACTGGATTCGTCTCATGCTGCAGATTTGCAATAAGGTCTTCGTTTTTTCATTTTTTATCGGTAAGTTACTAAAATATAAATTTAAAGAAACTACTGTGCGCTGACCACGTGACTTTGGCTGCGTGACGTCACGTGGCGTAACTTCTGTTTTGACTCGAGATGACAGTGTAAAATAATAAACAAGAATTAAACTCAAACCTGTACTAAGTTCTTCGGCATGAGAAATTATAAATGTTGAGTCGGCCACATATGGATACAACACTAAGAAAAGTAAGAAAAATAGAAAGTAAACGGCCTTTTGTAAATATTGTTTATTTACATAAACTGACAGACGTATTGTGTCAAATGTGGTTTTTTTTATTGACATAGACGTCAGTATTACTTGCCATGTTCTTTTTTACTTCAGAAAAGTTTATATACAAACTTATTTTCCCATATTCGAGATGTTGGGAGAAGAATGAGGTTTAATTAAATCCATTAATTGTCGTGGACCCCATAGACGGCTTTTTTAACCTTACTTAGTACGATGCCGTAGGCGCCGATGGGCCGACGCCTAATTTCCAGTATAAAGAAAGATGTAGAAAACGAAACTTGATTACAAAATTTTCTTTTCGGATGGCCGGGGACTTCTATTGGCGACTTTGTTGAAAAGAAGAAAAGAAGTCAGGTGACTTGAATACCATCCAAATTATTTCAGGTTCAGATAGTTATATTTTGATTACAGGTAGGAGGTTGGTTTTATAAATTTTGTAATTAAACGAGCAATATTTGTACATATATATATTTGCAATCACGTTCTCGGAAACGGCTCTAACGATTTCGATTAAATTTGGAATACAGGGGTTTACGGGGGCGAGATGTCGATCTAGATAGGTCTCATGTCCGGGAAAATTCGTTTTCTCCGTATTTTCTCCATTTTCACACGAGCAGAGCTCGGTCGCCCAGGGACTAAATTGTAATTTGTCAAAACGATATGACTTAATACTGGAAAACATAAATTAGTAGATATTAAACTATTTAGCGGTACCTACCTATAAATAGCCTGTGCCGATACTAATAATAAACAGGTGTAATGTCTTTGAAATGTAAGTTTGTATGTTGGGGGTAATCTCAGAAACTATACCCATCCTATTCCAAAAACCCTTTGTTCAGTATGTAGGTTATATGTATGTATGTATGTAAGCACTTTATTGTACACAGAACAGGTTAAAACATAAACATGATACGTAAGATTAAAGTAGGTACAAAGGCGAACTTATCCCTATAAGGGATCTCGGGGGGAATATAAGGGATTTGTAGAATGGCCCTACACTACAGGATTAAGTATGTGCTATATTTTATACCGTCGCTCCGCCTAAATTCTTTGTATACGCGGCGGAGCCGCGCGGGTAGCTAGTGTGTATTATTTCTGGTAGCAATGAAGAATATTTGTATTGTATTTACATATGTAATGTCGATCGCAGAATGCAGACAGAGGGCTGTTGCAGGCTGATGCCTCCAAGATAAAGCTCGTGAACGAACAACAAATCGAGAAACACGTCTATTGACGTGCCTATGAAATGTATTCACACGTCTATTTTTTTAACCGACTTAAAAAAAGGAGGAGGTTCTCAATTCGGATGTTTTTTTTTATGTTTATTACCTCAGAACTCCGTCATTTATGAACCGATTCGTACAATTCTTTTTTTAATTGTAAGTATATGCTTCCAGATTGGTCCCATTGTGTCCAAAGCCCCAGTTGGATGATGGGAACGATGAGGAATTGAGGGAACTCCTCAAATAGCACGCGTGTAGTAATTTCGATATTTTCTATTATAACTCGTGTATTTACACCCGGAAATCATAAATTTGGTGAAGTGGAAGTGATGATGAAGACCACAGATGCTTGTGGAACTTCTCAAAGATGTACTTCAAACTATATAAGTACGTCACAGATTCTAATATGATTCCGTTGAAATAGCAAACAATGAAGTGCCAAAGGTAATTTTGAGATCCTTGAGGAATTGACGGAAGTCCTCAAATATTATCGGCCCACAGACAGCCATTTGGTTTATTGATCTAAAAATCAACGCATTTGCTCTCGGAAATTGGAAAAAAAATGTGGAAATGTTCATGTGGCTTGGCGGAGTACTGAATTCAAGTCGGTTAAAACTTTGTTTTGAAAGTAAATTATTAGTTTATTATGAAAACAAACAGTCTTACAAATATGGAATTAGGCCTAAAGTTTCCTATATTTGATTACCTATATAATTGTGGGTCATTCTCAAAAAAGTGGCACCGATGAATTAATTTCGATTTTTTTGGAAAATTTGTAATTTCTTAAACTTTTTTTTATGGACTCGCTAGAAATAGAATTAAGTAAACAATATATAGTGGAGGGAAGTAGTTATTTTAACTAGTTTAGAAGATACAGGCCTTCAAAATTTTGCCGTACACAGGTGAACGACATCGATGTCAGGTGAACGACTATGTGGTAGACAGGTGAAAGATATTGATGTTGGGTGAACGACAATTCATAGTCAAGTTATCGACAGTTGTCGCAGGTTGGCGACAAACATACTCAAATTGAATTGAAATTGATAACAGGTGAACGATAATAGGTGCAGGTGACTAAAAAGCAAATAAAAACTAATTTATAGTTAAATCAAGTGGTTTATTTTTTAAAATTCGTTTTGTTATATTTAAGTTATTTATATCAAAAACGTTTATTTCTCTGTCTTTTTTATACCTCAGTTTCCGAATTATACGTTGAGCTTTGGGGGAAACGGTTCCTGATGAACATGCAGATGAAATACGTGATGACGAAGGACTTAGCGTCAGAGGTTGAGATCTCAGAGACCTTGGGCTACCAGGTTGGACATTTTGAATATCTACTTCAGCGTTTCCTTCTGGGGCATTCAATAATTGAGCTACTTCTGCATCGCTTTCTGGAGGGCTATTTTCAGCTATGAATTGTTTCTCCTTGGCTTTTTTATCTTTCATTCTTTGATACCTTCTATTTCTTTCTTCTCTCCACTTTTTCCTTTGCATCCGTTGCTGGCGAGAGGTCATTTCATTTATCAGGACAATCTTTTTCTGTTCTTTTCTTTTTTCATACTTTAATTTATTTTTTCTTTGGTATTCTGCATATAGCTCCGGGTTATTCTTAATTTTTTGATATCTTTGTTTCTCCCTTTCTCTCTTTTTCGCTGCAATATCTTCTTTATTCTTTGATTTAGGTTTCGCCATAATGAACTAAAACAAATAATAACCCCCATAATTTAATAATTTAAAAACCTCAAATTGGGTAGGGTAATCTACAAAGAAAATGTTTTTTTTTTCATTCTTATTATAAACGATTCATGTACTTGAAACACCGGCTTATTAGTATTGTAAATATTAAATATAATATCGCTCTTACATACAAGTTACGTATAAGTTTGTTAGTAATTGTCGTTCACCTGACATGTGTGTCGTTCACCTGTTTATTGCAAAACAGGTGAACGACATACAGGGAATGGACAAAATGATAGTTATAACATTTATTTAAGCTTACCGTTTGGTTAATGAATTTCATACTAATACACACGAGAATAAACCTTCTTTTGTATGCTATAGGCGAATATCAATGGAATAGCACACACAAAAACCAAAATACGATAGACAGAATAAAGACTACTTACTCATTACAAACTCCCGTTCGCGTACGTTGCTTGTTCGTAATTTTTGTCACGGGCACACCGACGACGTGGTACTCCTAGCAGTGTTAGCAGGCAACTGAGGCTCTCGTTTGGTGCGGGGTGAGGCGGGAAAGACGTAATAGTATTCACGCAGTAGTAGTGTTCGTCTCATGACAAGTGGGCGACAGAAACTGTCGTGGACAAACTTTAATTGCAGATAAGTAAGTGATATACGTATAATATTATTATTCAATGCCATACTATTAAATCTTGATCATATACGAAACTTAAATATAGGACTCGAAAGAAAGTACGTTGGATATAAATATGTGTTTATAGGCTCTAAACATGAGTACCTCGTGTTGGGACATGGCAAGTGAACGACAAACTTAGTGTTATATTATTTTTAAAATTTTGATTTAACCTTAGTTTTACTTTAAAACATTCGGCCTTTGTTTAAAAAGTGTCTTTTAATGTATACATAAATTTTAATTATAAGAAAAATGCTTAGCAAAAAAAAAGTTCTAAGACTAACCTCCTGACAGGTTCCGGTGCCACTTTTTTGAGAATGACCCTTGTGTACTACACGCAAATAGGGTAAAAAACATACAAAAGTGATTCCTAGAAACAATATTATCTTCTTATTTCTTATCGTAAAGAAAACAAAATTTGCCGAACTTTATTCTTGAAAACGGACAAACTATGAGCGTACACATCAATTTCGTTAAGCGATAAGTTATACATATTGCAAGAGCGCCTAAAGAAAGAATTTTTAGCATAATTTTTGCCACAGAATGGGATAGCAAAGGTAGGCTTAGAACGTGAGTGGAAACGAGAAATTTTGAAGGGAATGTTTTCTAATAATTTAGAGTCTTTGAGATTTCTAAAATAAAACATCGAGATATGCTCTTCTTTTTTCCAAAGGAGGAAGACTAGGTAGCATCATTTTGCTTTGTACCAAATAATAATCTTTACAAATATTATAAAGAGGAAAAGTCTGTGAGCAATTTGCAAGACGCGGGCGAAGCCGCACGGGTAGCTAGTGTAAATAGGTGTAGGTACATTGGTGTAGTAATGATACTCGTAAAATATTAATACGAACTACCTACTTACTGTAGCCGAGCACTACAGGCACAAGACTTTCAATGTGGAGTGTAGGTAGGCAAGACGGTAAGATGGCAGTCGCTTTCGTAAAGCTAGTGCCTACGCCAAATCTTGGAATTAGGTGCCAAAGCGGACCTCGGGCTCCATTTAGGGTATAATTAGGAAAACGCTAGAAGAATGATGATCGTATAATACTCGTAAAATAAACGCGCAATAGTATACGCCTTACATTTTTTATAGATTCTTAGCAGACTACTTATTTTACACTGGAATAAAGATAAAAAGGATTTCGATTCTAATTCGACCACCACCTAATTATAACAACGAATATATTCGTTGGAATTTCTCTGCCAACAAGGTTCTGACCCTGATATAATAGGTAATAATATTGCCTACAATATAATATAGGCAATTAGAATACTTACCCGAGACAAAGATAATTACCCGAGAGGAAATGCTCAATATCCGGTCCGCAGAGCAGCAGTTACTATTCGAACATAAAAATACTTTCCCCATTCCCTACTCCTTCGTCATTACGATACGTAAATATCGGATTCGCATTTGATTTGGAACAAATCAGTCGCTATCGGCTGTAAACGTCTATCTCCCTATGATGAATCGTTTTCTTGACCTGCTTACAAACGTACGTCAATCTTCCATAATACTTTCGTTCTTCGACAATATGTACAGCATAATAAATACGTCTTTTTTGTTACAGCCAGGATCATTGCGACTTAAACGTTCTTAAATAT
The DNA here is from genome assembly GCA_963854355.1 of Epinotia brunnichana. Taxonomy (NCBI): domain Eukaryota; kingdom Metazoa; phylum Arthropoda; class Insecta; order Lepidoptera; family Tortricidae; genus Epinotia; species Epinotia brunnichana. The sequence continues at coordinate 13,234,974 of OY977939.1, read as the reverse complement.
TTTTCATTCAATAAGACGTAATCAATCAGTAATCACATTTTATGACTCCCTATTTATTTCACATTAACAACTCCGTCTCCTAGCCGACCGTAATTGATTTAAGTTTCAAATGTCATAAACTGTAATTTAATTTAATAAACCCCAAGTCGACGCGGCCAAACTATGTTTCGTAGCTAAATCAATTCTGTGAGAAATTCGAATGTAGAGTTGAGCTCGTGGACTGAAAGCTGGCTTTTAACGTTATTTTTCGTCCCAGCGGCATTTGTCGCAGCACTCGATTAGGGAAGTGTTTATTAAATTACAGCAATTGCCGGCGTCCAGTTAGTCGCAGATTGCACGAACCTGCCGAACAGAATTCCGGCAAATCAGCATAAGGCCGACGGTTCGTGTCATTTGAGTCCCTATTTCTTTTTAAAAATACACTTTGAAATTTTATTTCTCCATTCAGCTTTTGTAACGGACAAATAAAACACACATATATTTGACAAGTAGCAGGGGAAGTCTGTCTAACTAGCACGATCACGTTTAAGTCGGACATAAAGCGTTCGTCCGTCTTGCACTTACGTATAGGTATAGATAAATTAACGAGAGCATGGAATTGCATATGTAGTAGAATTGTATGTTTACAGGCATTCTATATTTGAATTTTCTATTTTCTCCTACAGCATAAAAAGAGGTTTGTTATATATTGAAGAAGTAAATACCAAAATAATGTCAGTGTCGAATTGTGAATATTATTTACGTTGTGCATATATTTTTACGTCTGATTTTATTGTATTCTCACAATTATCAGAATAATTTTGTGTCAGCCCGTACGACTAAGTGTAAGTTACATCATTTTCAAAAAAATATGGCAGTGAGTAATTTTGGTCCGATTGAGAGTCAAAGAAAGCAAATTATTTTTAACTGTTATAAATATTTTGAACATGAACTGAAGAAAAATTTAAATTCCCCTTACACGGCTGCCCAGTTAGTTGAAAAAGCTACAGGTGTTTGTCTCTCTACTGTTTATAACATTGTGTCTGAGAGCAATAGTGAGTCAACAAAGAAATTCACCTCCCCGAGAAATAAAAAGTTACGTACTTGTCCGTCATCACCAGTAGACGATGTTGATCAGGAAGTCATCCGGGGAACTATATACAATTTTCATCTGTCCCATAAGCAATTTCCAACCTTAAAGGCAACTCTGTGTTAAAATCCGATTTAGATTACAAATTTGGCACCTTACGAAAACAAATACAAAAATTAGGATTTAAATGGAAAAAGACCGAGGTCAACCGAAAAATATTAATGGAAAGACACAACATACGACTGCTAAGAATAAATTACCTTACCAAAATTGCGGAATATCGGTCTAAAGATAGACCACTAGTTTATACTTATGAAACCTACATCCACACTTCACATGTGTCCGGAGAGGCTTGGACCGATGGAACAGAATTTGGTGTAAAAAAAAAACAGTATAGGCCGGCGGTTAATAATTGTGCAAGCAGGAGGAAAAGATGGTTTTATTCCCAACGCTTTGTTAATGTTTAAGGCAAACCAAAAAACGAGAGATTACCATGACCAGATGAACTTTGTCAACTACGAATAAAAATGGTTAAAAGAAAAATTAATACCGAACCTTAAACCGAATAGCGTACTTATCGTAGACTAGCTGTTGCCCGCGACTTCGTCCGCGTAGAACTAATACTTAGAAAATATAATGCAAACAAACTTCTACTTACCATCTTAAGGGATGATTTCCGAGGCAAAAACTATTCTATATCCTTCGAAGGGTCTCAAATTATCTCTATACCAAATTTCATCTAGGTACATGGATTTTATCCAAACTTTCACTCCCTATTTCATACCCTTAGGGAATGATTTTCGGGATAAAAACTATCTAATGTCATTCTTCGGGACTCAAACTACCTTTATACCAAATTTCATCTAAACGGGATTCATCCAAATTTTCACCCCCATTTCACCCCCTTAGGGAGTGATTTCCGGAATTACAACTATCCTATGTCCTTTCCCAGAACTCAAGCTATCTCTTTACCAAATTGTATTAAAATGGGTTCCATCCGAATTTTTACCCCTAATTTCACCCCCTTAGGGAATGATTTCTGGGGTAAAAACTATCCCATGTCCTTTCCCAGGACTTAACCTATATCTACACCAAATTTCATCAAAATAGATTACATCCAAATTCCCCCCCCCCCCCTTTTCACCCCCTTAGGGGATGATTTCTGGGATAAAACCTATTATATGTCCTTCCCTCAAACTATTTATATACCAAATTTCATCTAAATCGGTGCAGCGGTTTAAGTAGCTCCATACAAATTTTCACCCCCAATTTCAGCCCCTCAGATATAAAAACTACCCTTTATCCTTCCCCGGGGCTCAAACTATCTGTATACCAAATTTCATCTAAATCGGTTCAGCGGTTTAGGCGTGAAGAGGTAACAGACAGACAGACACACTTTCGCATTTATAATATTAATATGGAAGTATGGATTATTAGTATGGATAGTATGGGTTCTTTCCGCTTGTCTTCCAAATAGAGGTGTAGCTGTAGACTCACTTCAAAAGAAAGAAGAAACGAAAAACTCATTCAAATATCTCAAAAAATTACGAAGCTACAATCGTTTTAATGTCACTTGTTAGAGTGAGAAAACGATCAGGGACCGTGACGTCACGATCCTCGAGCGTCATAGTAAAAAACAATCGTTTCATTATAAAGGTGCGTTTTGCGGAAAAGAGACGCAACAAACCCCCTCTTAAAACTTTATACACTTATAACTTAGTGATTCTGATTACCTATACGAGTATAGCCTCTTGCGTTGTTTTTTTTCGAGATAATACAACATTATGATTATTTTGTTTAGTGTCTACATCCCTATTTTCGATAAGATAAGATTAAATAAGATTTCTTTATTGTCAGAACTGTGTACATTTAGTTGTTTTGGGTAAAATAAAGTCCAACAGCTTGCCCATTTCGGACGTACAATATTAAACTTAAAGCTAGTCAAATATACTAAAACAATAACAACAATAGTATTTCCAAATAATTTTAACCATATTCACACATAAAATATTAAATTAGATCTATCCGACATCCGTATTTTCTTTTAAACCACGAACTTCGGAATTCGAAAATATTCGGGTATCTCTATCTCTATCGCACTAACAAATGACAGGAATGCAGATATACGAACTTCGAGTTTCGGTTTTTCGTGGTTTGGCTGAATACCCAAAGAGCGCGCGCGCGTGCCATTCAAAAAAACCAAGTTTATATTGTTCGAATTTGTTGTGACATTTGTACAAACTACGCCTTAATTCGACATTTGCGCATATTCGTTCGCATATCAAAATCGATTAATTTTATATTTGCTTTTGGTACCTATGTGTCTCGTCAATGTATATCGTAGACGGGATTAAAATTATTAATAGGCGAAAGAAAGGCAAAGAAATTCCGCCATTTTGTCCGTAGTATTTCTTATTAGTCTGTGATTTTGACGTTTCTTTTAGCTGACAGATGTGGCGGCGATATACTTTAAGAATAATAAATGAAAAATTAAATGAAGTCGTATATTACGGAAAATAAATTAATTGTCGCAGTCGGATAAAAACTATCCTAAGTTGCAGCTGGAATAATAATGTACCTATATAAAATGTTTCATATTTTTCCGTCCATGGGATGCTGAGAACATTCGTACCACAGAAAGCTTAGTTTCAAACTGGCTGATTCTTTTTTTAATTTAGAGATTTATTATAAGTGGAGATAATGCGTCCTATCACAACAAATTTTTGAATCGTGCTCCAACGTCAAATTCTCTTAAACAAGAAATGATGGATTGGTTGACAGAACACAATATTTCATATAAATGATTTAATTAAACAAAATAAAGAGCGGTTTCGTGAGTACCACATAGATGCAATTTTAAAAAAAACATGGCCAGTCCGTTTTACTATTGCCACAGTATCACCCGACATTCAATCCGATCGAAAATATTTGGTCCATAGTAAAAGGATATGTAGCGAAAAGAAACGTTTCTTTAAACATGCAAGGCATTATGAGTTTAGCAACTGAACGAATGAATACTATTACTGCTGAGGACTGGGAAAATATTTGTCGCCATGGCGAAAGTGAAGAAAATAAATATCGATGTCAGGAAGGGGAAATGGATCGAATTTCAAACAATCTTATTATCAATACTTGTGACAGCTCAGATGAAGAACATGATAGCGACTAAAAGCAAAAAACAGAGGACTACTACTTATTCCATTTCTTAAGGGTATGTAATTATATTAAATTAAGAGAAAATTATTCTCCTTTTGTTGCAAACAGTACAACCACTACAAATGCAATTCCATGTTCTCGATAATTCATCTATACTTGTTAGTAAGGGACTGCTTGCTACGCTGGAGTAACTGAAATTTGTACAGGAAAGTGATCTTTTTAGTACCTAAATCATATAAAATCGATGAGAGTTTGTCGAAATTTTGAACCACCGATTTCGTAATATGACAAAATATATTCAAATTCAAAATTCAAACATTTATTCGTGACAAAGCACATAACACCGATTCTATACAAAGGAAATAATATAATAAACACATTAGCCTTTGTCACGAAATGGACCCTGCTCAGCATGTTGCTAGCTTCACGGCGCTGGTCTTCCGCAGGGTCGATTCGGTGAGAGCACGGTGGGCAACAAGGACATATGCACAAATTACATAAAACAAACAAAGAAATAATAAAGTATAAAAAACTATTATATAACTAAAACACACTTACAAATACACAAACAACGAATACAATGAACAATAAAAAAACCCTGCGAAAAGTTGCCATATTCAATAAGTCCTAACTTATCTACTCCAGACGGCTGACGTATGTACATCAGTATTATCAGCTTAGACTACTGTTGACGAATGCTGTTCTACAAAAGAGCTCCCACTCACGCAATTTAATCAAGAGTTAGGATCTCAAGTAGTTAAGTAAACACTTCTCCAGACAAGCCTGAGAAAAAGCAAACCCAATGGTGAACTGTTAAGTAAGATGTCTCCAACAAATAACGCCGAGCTTCGAAGCGCAGTAAAAAATATGATCCACTCCAATGAACTCTCGACGTTAATTGGAATTCCTTTGGTAGATTAAATTCTGTCATCTATTTCGCTACTCTGGCAGATACAGTATTTGCTGGCCATCGCATATTCCCAGTATTGATAAAAAGGAATAATGATATACCAATGTCTTTGCCAATAACAAACAATATATGCAACTAAATAGTAAAACACTTATCTTTGATTGGAAACACAAGTCGAAATGCAAATGAAATTATCGTTACCAAAATTGATGAGCGCACATTTACATTATTTCATTACTCGTGTTTGCTTTTGTGTCTGAATGCATCTATTATGAACCTACGCATATTCAATTTGTTAATGGATACTTCATGATGGAACGCGGAGTAGGTCACCTGCCAGGTTAATAAATTCTGAATGCTGACGTTATTTTTGGGTCTGAAATTTCATGTCGGGCTCCTCACGATGAGGCGCGGGTCAAATCGCCGGCTGACGGAGCTATTTGCATCGGCCGGCGACGTCGACACATTATCCCTTCATCCCGACTCTAAAATATATCTGAGTGTAAAAATTTCAGCTGGGTCATTTCCGCCCCGAGATGACACAGAAACCGTGCAAAAACGGACCTCATTTCTATTTGAGTCACAAAAGCATGTTAAGTCATTTTACAAATAGGAAGGCTACCTAACTACTACCCCATTTTTTAGCATTACTCAGTTATCACGTTCGACAAGTACCTACTTATCTATATTTTGCAGAAATTTTACTTGCGTGATACAGTCTCGAGACATTGTGTCGACGGGGCTCGCAATAATTATGATATTTATGACTTAGGCGTTGTTTATGGGCAGGCGATGTGACATGCGGGCTGCCAGGTGACAATGGAAACGCTCTCGTCTGTACAGTCAACCAATTTGATTCCTAGGCCACCGTAGAACCCTGTCATTTTAACTGCTACATAGCGACGCAATAATCCTAGTAACCCGTACTGACATAGCATTTACAACGGCAAGGTTCTATGATGGCCTAGGAATCAAATTGGTTGACCGTACATAAACAGTCCTAAGCCCGTGGTTTCCGGTTGACGCCGTACACCCCGTACGCATATATGCACTGGGCTGTTATTCGCTACGTGTTAATGCGGCTCACCCCGCCGGTCACCGGTCGCCGGTTACGAAACTAGACCTCTACCTACGCTTAATTACTACGCATCGCGGTGTCAAGGTATAATTGTGGGTGAGCGTTGAGGTGGGCTTCCATACAATTTGACGCTGTACGCGGCGGCATAAACCGGAGACCCAGGCCTAAGGAACACAATAATTTCAACTGTGTTTAGGCAATTTCCGACGCGGGGCCGCGCCGCCTCACACATCGCCTATTCATAAACACGGCCCACGGTACTTATTATATACTAGCTGTTGCCCGCGACTTCGTCCGCGTAGAACATGTTATCGTGTAAATATTTGTTTAAGGAATGAATCTTTAAAAACATTGAAATTAGTTTTTTAGCCTTTTAGTAAACAGTCTAAAACCTAAGTTACAAATCCCTTACTTTAAAAATGTCTTGCTCTCCATACAAACTTTGAACACCCTTATAATTCCCTTTAGGGGATGAATTTCAAAAAACGCTGAAATGAGTTTTGTAGTCTTTTAACAAACAGGCTAAGATCGAAGTTACAAATCTCATACTTTAAAATTTTCTTGCTCTGCATACAAACTTTGAACCCCCTTCGATTAACGCTTTTCGGCGAATAATTGAAAAGAAAACACTAAGTTTTTTAATTGTAATAAGTATTTTTATTATATATATTACCGGAAGGCGCGGCGTTGGTAGGCCTCCCACAAGGTGGACTGATGACCTGGTAAAGGTCGCGGGAGTCCGCTGGATGCGGGTGGCGCAGGACCGGTCACTTTGGAACTCTTTGGGGGAGGCCTATGTCCAGCAGTGGACGTCTTTCGGCTGATATGATGAAGTAATCTTTCAACAAAGTTTTAAGTCCCTCGCTAAAAAAAATATTTTTTCCATACAAACGTTGCACCACCTTATAAACCCTAAAGGGTCGAAGTTTCTAAAATGCTGAAAGTATTTAATTTTAATTTCAATTAGTAAGCATTCTACAAAATTGTAAGTCGGCTAAAAAAATGTTTCCTCCATACAAATATTGCACCAACTTTTAACCCCCTTAGGGGTGGAATTTACTAAAACGCTGAATATACTTTTTTTTGTATTTCAATAAGTAATCTTTCTACAAACTTTTCAGCTTAGAAGCTTAGCTTAGCTTATATGGGGGAAACTCTTTTTTGAGATAGATTTCAAAAAAGAGTTTCCTCCATATAAACTTAGCAACCCTTTTTAACCCTCTTAGGGGTGGAATTTTCCAAAACGCTGTAAATACTTTATTTTACTCTAATAAGTAATATTTCTACAAAGTTTTAAGTCTCTTGCTACAAAATTAAAGTTTCCCCCATAGAAAATTTGCACCCCTTTTTTTTCCAAAACGCTGAAAACACTTTATTTGTATTTTAATAAATAATCTTTTTACAAATTTTAAAGCTTTTTTTCTATCTCAAAAAAGAGTTTCCTTCATACAAACTTTGCAACCCTTTTTTACCCCCTTAGGGGTTGACTCTTCCAAAACGCTGAAAGTACTTTATTTGTATTTTAATAATATTATATTTCCAACTAGCTGTTGCCCGCGACTTCGTCCGCGTAGAACTTTTTATCGTCTTAGAAAATGATTTCTCTCAATACAAAATTTGAACCCTCTTTTAGGGGATAATTAAAAAAAAAGTTGATGTTCATTTTCTAGTTTGTGAACAAACAGTCTAAAACCAAAGTTAAAAATCTCATACTTTAAAAATGCCTTGAAATACTCAAACTTTGAACCAATTTTAACACTCTTAGGGGATGAATTTGGAAAAACTCTGAAATCAGTTTTGTAGTCTTTTAACGTACAGAATAAGACCGAAGTTAAAAATCTCTTACTCACACTTTAAAATTTTATTGCTCGCCATTTAAAATTTGAACCCCCTTTTAAACCCCCTTAGAGGTTGAATTTTTCTAATCGCTGAAAGAACTTTTTTCGTAAACTTTTAAGTCTCTAGCTCAAAAAAAGTGTTGCCCATACAAAGCTTTCTTAACCCCCTTAGGGGTGGAATTTTCTAAAACTCTGAAAGTACTTTATTATTAATTTTAATAAGTAACATTTTGAATAGTTTTAAGTCTAGTAAAAAAAAAAAGTTTTTCCCACACAACACTGGCTACCCTTCTTAAGGATCTTAAGGATCCTCTTAGGGATGGAGTTTTCTAAAACGCTGAAAGTTCTTTTTTAGTATTCTAATAAGTAATCTTTTTGCAAAGTTTTAAGTCTAACTCAAAAAAAAGTGTTGCCCATGCAAAGCTTGCTCTCCTTTTTAACCCTATTAGGGGTGGAATTTTCTAAAACGATTTGTGTCCTTTTTTTGTATTTTAATAAGTAATCTTTCTACAAAGTTTCAAGTCTCTAACTCAAAAACATAAACTTTCCCTGATAAAAACTTTGCACCCCTTTTTATCCCCCTTAGGGATAGATTTTTTCAAAACGCTGAAAGTCTTTTTTTTTGTATTTTTATAAGTAATCTTTCTACAAAGTTTTAAGTGTCTAGCTCAGAAAAAGTGTTCCCCATACAAACCTTGCACCCTTTTTTAACCCCCTTAGGGAATGATTTTTGTAAAACGCCGAATGTAGTATTTTTCATGTTCTAATAAGTAATCTTTCGTCAAAATTTTAAGTCTCTATTAAAAAAAAATATGTTTTTCCCATACAAACTTTGCACCCTATTTTACCCCCTTAGGGGTGAAATTTTCCAAAACGCTGAAAGTGCTTTCTTTGTATTTAAATAATCTTTATACAAAGTTTTAGGACTCTAGCTAAAAAAAATAGTTTCCCACATACAAACTTTGCACCCCTATTTTAGCCCCCTATTTTTAGGGGTAGAATTTTCTAAAACGCTGAAAGTACTTAATTTGTATTCTGATGACTAATCTTTCTACAAAGTTTTAAGTCTCTATTTAAAAAAAATATTGTTTCCCCCATACAAAATTTGCACCCCTATTTTACCCCCTTAGGGGTAGATTTTTTTAAAACACTGAATCTAGGTACTTTATTTGTATTCTACTGAATAATTTCTCTACAAAGTTTTAAGTCTCTATTTAAAAAAAAGTAGTTTTTCCCATACAAACTTTGCACTCTATTTTACCCCTTTAGGGGTAGAATTTTCTAAAACCCTGAAAGTTCTTTATTTGTATTCTAATGACTGATCTTTCTACAAAGTTTTAAGTCTCTATTTAAAAAAAAAATGTTTCCCCCATACAAACCTTGCACCCCTATTTTACCCCCGTAGGGGTGGAATTTTCCAAAACGCTGAAAGTGTTTCATTTGTATTCTTATAACTAATTTTTCTACAAAGTTTAAGTCTATAGCTCAAAAAAAAAAGGTTCTCCCATACAAACTTTGCACCCCCATTTTACCCCCTTAGGGGTAGAATTTTCAAAAATCCCTATTTATCCCTAGCCCACGTTATAAAAGCAACATACTGTGCAAAAATCAACTCTCTAAGATTAGTAGTTTCGGCTGTGCGTTGATGAGTGAGTGAGTGAGTGATTGAGTGAATAAGTCAGTCAGGACATAGGCATTTATTATGTACTAGCTGTTGCCCGCGACTTCGTCCGCGTAGAACTTTTTATCGTCTTAGAAAATGATTTCTCTCAACACAAAATTTGAACCCTCTTTTAGGGGATAATTAAAAAAAAAGTTGATGTTCATTTTCTAGTTTGTGAACAAACAGTCTAAAACCAAAGTTAAAAATCTCATACTTTAAAAATGCCTTGAAATACTCAAACTTTGAACCAATTTTAACACTCTTAGGGGATGAATTTGGAAAAACTCTGAAATCAGTTTTGTAGTCTTTTAACGTACAGAATAAGACCGAAGTTAAAAATCTCTTACTCACACTTTAAACTTTTATTGCTCGCCATTTAAAATTTTAACCCCCTTTTAAACCCCCTTAGAGGTTGAATTTTTCTAATCGCTGAAAGAACTTTTTTCATAAACTTTTAAGTCTCTAGCTCAAAAAAAGTGTTGCCCATACAAAGCTTTCTTAACCCCCTTAGGGGTGGAATTTTCTGAAACTCTGAAAGTACTTTATTATTAATTTTAATAAGTAACATTTTGAATAGTTTTAAGTCTAGTAAAAAAAAAAGTTTTTCCCACACAACACTGGCTACCCTTCTTAAGGATCTTAAGGATCCCCTTAGGGATGGAGTTTTCTAAAACGCTGAAAGTTCTTTTTTAGTATTCTAATAAGTAATCTTTTAGCAAAGTTTTAAGTCTAACTCAAAAAAAAGTGTTGCCCATGCAAAGCTTGCTCTCCTTTTTAACCCTATTAGGGGTGAAATTTTCTAAAACGATTTGTGTTCTTTTTTTGTATTTTAATAAGTAATCTTTCTACAAAGTTTCAAGTCTCTAACTCAAAAACATAAACTTTCCCTGATAAAAACTTTGCACCCCTTTTTATCCCCCTTAGGGATAGATTTTTTCAAAACGCTGAAAGTCTTTTTTTTTGTATTTTTATAAGTAATCTTTCTACAAAGTTTTAAGTGTCTAGCTCAGAAAAAGTGTTCCCCATACAAACCTTGCACCCTTTTTTAACCCCCTTAGGGAATGATTTTTGTAAAACGCCGAATGTAGTATTTTTCATGTTCTAATAAGTAATTTTTCGTCAAAATTGTAAGTCTCTATTAAAAAAAAATATGTTTTTCCCATACAAACTTTGCACCCTATTTTACCCCCTTAGGGGTGAAATTTTCCAAAACGCTGAAAGTACTTTCTTTGTATTTAAATAATCTTTCTACAAAGTTTTAGGACTCTAGCTAAAAAAAATTGTTTCCCACATACAAACTTTGCACCCCTATTTTAGCCCCCTATTTTTAGGGGTAGAATTTTCTAAAACGCTGAAAGTACTTAATTTGTATTCTGATGACTAATCTTTCTACAAAGTTTTAAGTCTCTATTTAAAAAAAATATTGTTTCCCCCATACATAATTTGCACCCCTATTTTACCCCCTTAGGGGTAGATTTTTTTAAAACACTGAATCTAGGTACTTTATTTGTATTCTAATGAATAATTTCTCTACAAAGTTTTAAGTCTCTATTAAAAAAAAAGTAGTTTTTCCCATACAAACTTTGCACTCTATTTTACCCCTTTAGGGGTAGAATTTTCTAAAACCCTGAAAGATCTTTATTTGTATTCTAATGACTGATCTTTCTACAAAGTTTTAAGTCTCTATTTAAAAAAAAATATTTCCCCCATACAAACCTTGCACCCCTATTTTACCCCCGTAGGGGTGGAATTTTCCAAATCGCTGAAAGTGTTTCATTTGTATTCTAATAACTAATTTTTCTACAAAGTTTAAGTCTATAGCTCAAAAAAAAAAGGTTCTCCCATACAAACTTTGCACCCCCATTTTACCCCCTTAGGGGTAGAATTTTCAAAAATCCCTTTTTATCCCTAGCCCACGTTATAAAAGCAACATACTGTGCAAAAATCAACTCTCTAAGATTAGTTGTTTCGGCTGTGCGTTGATGAGTGAGTGAGTGAGTGATTGAGTGAATAAGTCAGTCAGGACATAGGCATTTATTATGTATAAATAGATAGAAGATAATGAAACTCCCATTCAAATATCTCAAAAAATTATGAAGCTACATCCGTTTTAATGTCGCTTGTTAGAGTGAGAAAACGATGAGGGACTGTGACGTCAATATACTCGAGCGTCATAGTAAAAAACAATCGTTTCATATGAAGGTGCGTTTTGCGGAAAAGGGACAGAACATACCCCCTCTTAAAACTTTGGACTCTTATAACTTAATCATTACCTATATAACCTCTTGCTTTGTTTTTTTCTCCATTTGACTATATTTATTTTAAATTCTTTTTCGAGAAAATACATTATGATTATTTACCATATTTTCGATTCCTGAGCTATAACCACGAACTTCGGAATTCGAAAATATTCGGGTATCTCTATCTCTATCGCACTATATATGAACATTTAGTATCGGTTTTCGTGGTAGCGCCGCAGGTACTTTGGCTGAATGCGCCGAGCGCGTGCCATTGTCATTCAAAAAAAACAAATTCGTGTTAATTATATTGTTCAAATTTGTTGATTTCATTTATTGAAATTACGACATAAAACGACATTTGCGCATATAAGTTCTCATATCAGAATCGAATATTTTTTTATGGTTTATATTTTAGCATTTGTCTCGTAAAGGTATATCGTAGACGGGATTTAAATTATTAATAAGTGAAAGGCAAAGCAATTCCGCCATTTTGACGAAAATTTGACGGTTCTTATAGCTGACAGTTGGAGCAGCGTTTGATTTCAATAAAAATAAATGAAAAATTAAATGAAGTCGTATATTTCGGAAAATTAATTAACTGTCGCAGTCGGATAAAAACTATCCTAAGTTGCAGCTAGAATAATAATGTACCTATATAAAATGTTTCATATTTTTCCGTTCATGGGATGCTGAGAACATTCGAACCGCGCAAAGCTTAGTTTCAAACTGGCTGATTCTTTTTTTAATTTAGAGATTTATTATAAGTGGAGATAAATAGATAGAAGATAATGAAACTCCCATTCAAATATCTCAAAAAATTATGAAGCTACATCCGTTTTAATGTTGCTTGTTAGAGTGAGAAAACGATGAGGGACTGTGACGTCAATATACTCGAGCGTCATAGTAAAAAACAATCGTTTCATATGAAGGTGCGTTTTGCGGAAAAGGGACAGAACATACCCCCTCTTAAAACTTTGGACTCTTATAACTTAATCATTACCTATATAACCTCTTGCTTTGTTTTTTTCTCCATTTGACTATATTTATTTTAAATTCTTTTTCGAGAAAATACATTATGATTATTTACCATATTTTCGATTCCTGAGCTATAACCACGAACTTCGGAATTCGAAAATATTCAGGTATTCTCTATCTCTATCGCACTAACCATAATCGAGTGACAGACACAATGCAAATATATGAACATTGAGTATCGGTTTTCGTGGTAGCGTCGCAGGTACTTTGGCTGAATGCGCCGAGCGCGTGCCATTGTCATTCAAAAAAAACAAATTCGTGTTAATTATATTGTTCAAATTTGTTGATTTCATTTATTGAAATTACGACATAAAACGACATTTGCGCATATAAGTTCTCATATCAGAATCGAATATTTTTTTATGGTTTATATTTTAGCATTTGTCTCGTAAAGGTCTATCGTAGACGGGATTTAAATTATTAATAAGTGAAAGGCAAAGCAATTCCGCCATTTTGACGAAAATTTGACGGTTCTTATAGCTGACAGTTGGAGCAACGTTTGATTTCAATAAAAATAAATGAAAAATTAAATGAAGTCGTATATTTCGGAAAATTTATTAACTGTCGCAGTCGGATAAAAACTATCCTACGTTGCAGCTAGAATAATAATATACCTATATAAAATGTTTCATATTTTTCCGTTCATGGGATGCTGAGAACATTCGAACCGCGCAAAGCTTAGTTTCAAACTGGCTGATACTTTTTTTAATTTAGAGATTTATTATAAGTGGAGATGACTTAGTACATAAAGAGTGTTGTGTCTACCCTACCTAGTAAAGGGAAACCTATGTATGAGAGGTTACAAATTCGCTTTTATTAACCTGTTGATCCGAGTGATATTTTTTGGAAAAAATATATGTGGTAGAGTATTAAATGGTTTATAAAATATCCAATATTCGAAGGTGTCGACACCTTGCAAGTAAAAAAAATTTTTTTTGAAATATTAAAAATCTTTTTTTTTTTAACTTTAATATAAAATTTCATCGTAATTTTTTTTTTATAAAAAGTCCTCTATTATCTTCATAATATATACAAATTTCAAAAAAATCGGGCCACCAGTTTAGTAGATAATAAATAAAAACAATTTTCCTTTTTTTTTAATTATCTCAAAAATCACGACGATTTTGGGGCTGATATTTGGTGAAATTACAACGTATATAAAGATTATTATCCGAGCAAAAGGACAACCATTTTCTCGTCAAAGGCAGTTTCGCCATACAAACACGGCTATTCAGGAATTCTCGTGCCCCAATTATTACTTTGCTGGCAGCTATAGTGATCGCTCCAACAACAATAAATATTGCGAACTATCTGCCCTAGATTGCAGTTTTACAACAAAATAATATAAATTTTCAGGAAAGGAAATTCCTTAAAACTTTCGATACATAAGTAATTCGCATTTAAAAAATACTTTGATAAGAATCGTGCACTAAAGGAGTAGTATAGTAAGTAGCTTAACTCATTCATTGCCATGCTACGCTCCTAGCGCTACGCCGTAGTGCGTCACAGCTTAAAATCCATATCGAGGGCTCCAAGCTAAAGGGGCGTATACCTAAAAATGAGATTTTTCGTTTTTAACGGCATGGTATTCGTTTAATAACGTTCACGAGAGGTACCTCAATTAAGTCGTAGCCTTATGTCGCGACGACTACTTATAGACGTTAAGCACGTGAACGAGTTAGGTAAGCATTTTTAGGGTTCCGTAATCAAAGACTAAAAACGGGGCCCTATTACTAAGGCTCCGCTGTCCGTCCGTCCGTCTGTCTGTCACCAGGCTGTATCTCACTGATACCGTGATAGTTCCAGTTGAAAATTTCACAGATGATGTATTTCTGTTGCCGCTATAACAACAAATACTAAAACAGAATAAAACAATATTTTTATTGATAATGGCACGGAACCCTTCGTGCGCGAGTCCGACTCGCACTTGGCCGGTTTTTTTTATTTATTATTGTACTAAACATAACGTAATATATCTTTGGCGTATGATTGAAAGTCGCTAATTATAGTCAGTCCAAAAAGACGTACAGAGGGCATAGGAACAATCATTATTATGTAGTCTGCAATATTTAGCGGACTAAAAAGGCAAAACACGCAAAGGACTATTTCTCGGTAGGGTTAATCACCAAAATGTTTCTCACTATAAAAGCGTAGGTATGTGCATACGACTATAAATATTAATTTATATAGTCTTCGGATTGTAACATGGCAAAGGGTACATACAAAAAAAACATGTAGGTACATACAACCGTACTTTGGACTTAATAGTAATAGTAAATTTGCCCTTTTAGAACAACATCGCACGCGCGATTCATAATTCAGCACAGTAGGTACCTACAGATTCTATTTACTTCCTAAAGTATATTCAAATTACAATTAGATAATTTAAATGAACTAAATTAAATTAAAATAAGTTAAATCTAAAAAACTGGCTAAGTGCATGTCGTACCATGTCGGTGCATGTCGAATCTGATTTGTAGTTTATATGATTACCTACTCAAGTAAAACTTGGTGTTTAGTATACGTCCATACACAAAGAAAATTATCTGTGACATTTTGTCAGGTCATACAGGCGTACAAAAATCCGATAAAATATAACTAACTACCTATTACTTGATTTAGATTTTAGCACTGTAAAAATAAATTATTTCGATTAAGTATTTTGAAAATGATTCGTTACCTACTTAAGAACAAAACCAGCCAAATTATTTAAAAATCTATTGGTGTGGGTCGCAGTACATATGTACTTACTACCTAATGCACTGTGAATACTTTTTACGTTGTTTTATAGTTTAGTTTATTACTAACTGAAAGTAAAACTTGGTGTTTTACTATAAGTCCACTCACAAAGAAAACTATCTATCAGTGAAAATTCGACAGGCCAAACAGGCGAACAGAAATCGGAAAAAATATATATAACTACATAATGAGGACTTTATCAATGTAAATCTAAATTATTTCGATTAAGTGATAGATCGCATACCAGTTACCTACATTTGAATAATTAATTAGGTTTTTTATCATACGCCCTTAAACCTCCAGCAGTATTTTTCAAGGAATTTCAATAGAGCTTTGGGATATTTTCGGTAAGGCACAGTTACAGTATAATAGTAGTACATACCTACATGTTAAGGTAAAGAGACGTAAGCACACATTTAATGGTTTTTAGAATATTTAACGTAAAATCTAGCATAACACAATAACAAGATAGCAATTTAAACGCCCCATGCAAAAATGTATAGAAGGATCGGATGGAATATAAATACTAATAAATACCGAAAAATTATTTTCAGTTTTTTGCCTACGCTGATAGCGTATTTCCGTTTGCTTGTTCAGTAGGGTTAGTACGAGTCACAATCGAAAATTCACGTTCGATTACTACTTTCAGGATCGAATAAACGCGCTTCGAATAGATTCTTCGATTCGACCTGTCAAATTTGTAACTCATACTGCCGTTTTACTCCGAAAACAACTGCAAAACGTTAGTCGCTAGCTTTTAGTTGTCGATGCGAAAGTAATTTAACGTTCGATTCGTACAACCGCAATCTCTATCCGCAAAATTCGGATTGTCGCGTATCTTGTATTTAAAAATGCAAATAAATGTCACACGTTCCGCCATGTTGTGTCGACGTCGCGACGTGTGTATCAAGACAAGTACTGCCTCGTATTGAACACGGAAATAAATACGCCAATACGGCCGTCATGCTCTTCCCAAACCCGTGCGCGATTGGAGGGCGAGTGCCTTGAAATGAGCATGGGTTTGGAACGCGTATTAGTTTAACAAACCTGTGCGCGTTTCGAAGCAATACTGCCTCCTACTGAACACGCAAACGGAAATACGCCTCCCGATAAGTAAGCGTTTTGCTTATACGCCCCATTAGCTTGAAGCTCTCGATATGTAGCGAAAAGGGTCAATGCGGCGGATTAAAAACTAACTTATGTACTTATATTACAATCTTAATCTGCGATTGGTCTTGCCGATGACTGGTCATAGAACAAGCTCTTGCAAGACGTTTTGAGTACATCGTTCTCAGAACACTTCCCCAAAATTAGTGGGTATTTCGTATTCTAAGCAGGGACTTTACCAACTAACCATTATTTAGTTCAAAATATTCCCTAAGAGACGCGTATATCCATTACAAGTTTCACTAGGCTTCCAATAGCTCCCAGTATGTATGTAGCCAAATGGCTGTGTTAGTTGCTAGCCGTCGAAACTTAAATATATAGGTACCTACGTTAACATTTCAATTTCATACTGGTAATTAATTACGCTTGATTGATGATTTCTATTTTCTCCAAATGGAAAAGTGTTCGAAATTCCCTCGCTACCTTTCCATCTTACATTAAATAAGTAGGTATTGTATTTATAAAGAAGCGGAGACTGGTTTTCGCCCATTTAGATTTTCGATTAAATATGTATGAACGACAAGACAAATATTGACCGTTTCTCGTCGGCTCGGAGCGGAGTGGCACCACAGAACGTCTGACAATTAGTGGTGTGGTGTGCGATCTCAGACGACCCTCCCGAGACTAGTAGAGAGACTAAACGTGACGGGAACTACTCTTGCGAGCGCTCAAGCCTTGTCTGCTACTTTGCATTTACACCATGCCCGCAACTTTTTAAAGCCGTTTTCATTTTGGATATGTACACTATTTATAATTCTTATTATATTATAGTTTGAACACGATATAGTATTTTTCACAATCGTGTTATAATAGAAAGCTTTTTAGTCAAGTACCGTGTTTAGGCCACGAAGCTTGCGGAGTGGCCTAAGTAAGGTACGAGATTAAAAAGCTTGATTATCACACTATTGTGACCAATACTTTTTGTACGAGTTTATTAATAGTAGGGTCATTTCGCCGGTTAGCGACCACTTAGCCGAGTTGCTCACTTTAGATTAGTAAATGTATACCTATTCAATGTAAACACATAATAGATGGTATTCGTATAGGTTCTGAGTATAGTCAAGTTTTGAAACCCACAATAAAATATAGCACTTTCATCCATAGATTAGGAAAAAATATGGAAAAGGTTTCAAAATAGCGAATTCGCTGGATAGCGACCGCTTTAGTCGCTTTGCGACCACCTGTTAGCTAGTTGGCGACCACTCTTGAAAATTGTGTTTAAGTAGTTAATAAAACGATGCATCATCATCATCATCATATCAGTCGAAAGACGTCCATTGCTGGACATAGGCCTCCCCCAAAGAGTGCCATAATGACCGGTTCTGCGCCACCCGCATCCATCGGATTCCTGCGATCGTTACCAGGCCATCAGTCAACTTGTGGGGGGCCTACCCACGCCGCGCCTTCCGGTACGTGGTCGCCACTCGAGAACCTTTCCGCCTCAACGGCCATCGGTTCTACGTGCAATGTGCCCCGCCCACTGCCAATTAACTTTAGTGGCTTAGGGCTATATCGATCACCTTGGTTATGCTGCGGATAGCCTCATTTCTGATGCGATCACGCAGAGAAACTCCGAGCATAGCCCTCTCTCCATTGCCCTTTGGGTGACTTTGAGCCTTCTTATGATGCTTCTTATGATTTCAGAAGCGACCACGTTTCGGTGCGACACGTGTGATCACTGGCAACAAGCACTGGTCAAAGACTCTCGTCTTCAGACCCTGCGGAATATTAGACGAAAAGATGTGCCATAGCGTAGCTTCCCGAACGCTGCCCAGCCGAGTCGGATTCGACGATTGACCTCTTTCTCAAAGTTGGACCTACCTGACCTGACTGCCCTTATACTACTACAAATTGTTACTCTTCTAAATCTACTTTACATTGCTTGTCAATGCAAAATAGAATCGAAAACGGCGCGCCATCTCGCTCACACCATAGTGCTATTATATATATTGCTATTACAGTCACACATGTCGTTCATAGTAGGTATCTAAATGCCACCATTTTACAAGCTTTTATGTAACTTTTAGATTAAATTCTACTTACCTACACTAGCTTCTGCCCACGACTCCGTCCGTGTGTCTCGTTTATATCGTAGCTCCATACAAAATTTCAACCCCTATTTCAGCCTCTTAGGGGATTATTTCGGGGATAAAAACTATCCTACGTCTTTTCCCGGGACTCAAACTATCTCCATACCAAATTTCATCAAAATCGGTCCATCGGTTTAAGCGTGAAGAGGTAACAGACAGACAGACACACTTTCGCATTTGTAATATAACCATATCATATCATATGAATTATTCATTTTATAATTATATATTATTATTATATTACATATACCTACTATAGACATAGCATGGATTGGCGCGGCTTAAATACCTACCGACACAATTGGCTTGCCAAGCTAAATATCGCAGGTGCCGCAAGAATCCATAAGGAAAGAAAAAGAAAAACGATGTGGTCGCTATCCGACTTCTTTGGTAATAATTTTTTTGGGTACGCGACCACCCCATTTTATTTAAATCTATTTTTATAATATGCCGAATTTCAACGAAATTATTACAATAGCTAAATCATTTATGCAATCAAGTAAATAATTTCAGCATAATAATAAAATTAAGTGACGTAACTAAAGTTTTCGCGCCAACTGTCGCGTTATTTTTTTTACAGATTCACTACACGTCAACACTTTTCGGAAGCAATGTGTGAAATGTGTGAATTGAGGTTATTTTTTCTTGCTTTGGATTAAGCTTTGGGTTTTAAAGTGTATTTATTCTTATTCTGACACTATTCAAGAATAGTTAATAACTAATTAGTTTTCTGTTGGGTTTGTAGAAATGTTAATATCTTTAATTGAAGCAGCCTAGTCCGTCAAGTGGTCGCCAACCGAAGGTGGTCGCGTTACCGGCGAAACGACCCTACATTGTGATACAAGTGAGCTATGTTGATCATTGCATCAGAGGCGGAATTGTCACGCGAACCGCAGGTGAGCGTGATAATAGAGCCGCGGATGTAATTATCAAAGCTCACGCGTGTCATACGACGTTTTTCAACACATTTGCGAGGAAAAAGTCCTTTTCTTAAAATTAAAATGTTACAGGCTCCTAAGTTGTTTCCTTTAGTTATTGATGACAACAGGTTTTTACTCACATACATTTGTACATCTCCAAGAATGTACAGTGGCGTCAATTCTATTTATCACTTTTCTATTCACCACGAGTCAATGTTTACAAATATTTGTGAAATTACACTCAAGAGCAAAAGTTTCGGGTCACCCTAAATTAAATAACCGCAGTAGGTTTTTTAAAATATTTTTTACTAGTCTTATTTACATAACATACTAGTCTTCGTAATACCCAAATGTATTAGCAATTTCCGGGATCCTATCATAAAGATATCAACATCCAAAAATGACGATTTTTGCGATATCTCGCTCCGATAACGTTGTTTTTTTCATGGGTTTTTACGAGTCCGATTTAAACCTGGTAACGTGTTTCTTTTTTACTCTTATTTCTGCAGTTTAGATGTAAAATTTAATAAAGATCATGAAAGGATTAAAAAAACTGTACAACATTTGGACTATTTTAGGAAATATGACGGTATTTCATCGACCCGAAACTTTTGCTCTTGAGTGTACTTATAATGGCGCGCAACTATTTTTTTTCGTGAAGTTCGCGCAGTGCGCCCGCAGCGAGGCTTAGATGAAATCTCTAAACAGCCAATACAAAATAAAATAAATATTTTCTTATTCAATATAAATTCATGTAAAATGTTATCAAAAGTAAATAGTTATACTAAATGAAACGTTTCTATATCATATCCAAGAAGAAATAATCAATTAATTCACAAGAAGGATTTTATTTGTTTAGTCGAGTAAGAATCCATTTGCCGAGAATTAAAAACAAACCTGTATAACCCGGTCAATTTAAGAATGCGCCGAGTCCATACGTCGGGATATAAACATAACTACACGAGTGTCGTAATGTTATAAAACACGCGTGTTTAATACCCAGGATTATGAGCCTAAAAGCGGCACAATAAGAGCCAAGAGGCACGTTACGAGGAAATATGTTGAAAAAATAATAATTTAAGTCATTAATACGAGTATATAAGAAAACTAAATATCGTAAGTACTATATTGTCTAGTTCTAACTTCTAACACATCACACCACCGGCGGCGTCCGTAATGTTGCAGTACTGTGCTGTGATTGGCTAAATACTAGCCAACCACAAAGCGTAGTTTTTTTTAATATTTTTAAGCCCTGGATACAGCAGCAAGTTTAAGTAGATTTTTGACAGATGACGCGACGCCATAGATTGGCAATTTTGTACCGGATCGAGTCTCATTAAACAAGGACACATGTTACTGAAATACGAAGTTCTATTTTCAAAAAAATTTCGGTTGTCTGGAGCGTATGGAGCGTTATACATTACATTACATTCGTGTATCTTTTCTAGTTGTGATATGTTTGTCAATATTTTTCTTTTTTTCTATGAAACTATACATTGAATGTCTCAAAAATGAATTCCTCATGCCTGATTTATCAGAAAATGTTACCACACTTGAGGTGTGACGTAAATAGAAGCTGATATGATTTTTTTTCTGAAGCGCGGCGGCGTGTAACTTTGAATGCCCCCCCTGCCTACCCTCCAAGGGGTGGCGGATGGCTAACGGGCTAAATTAGCTTAGCTTTACGTGTATTACATCTGTGCCAAGTGAATTCATCCGATACCAAAATTTGTACCTTATGCCACTACTTCCCGTACTATTTCGGTTGTTTCGGAAGTAACATAGACTATTCAACGATGAAAAGAGTGACGTTGCAGTATTCTCTATGAAATCTTAATAAACAGATTTTAATCGACGAGTACCTACAAAAAATGCATTGTGATTACAATCTTGGCCAATAGTATTGAGACTATTGAGCACTGTGTCGTGAGACGTAACGAGAATCGCGAACAGTAAATAAAAAAGCGGCCAAGTGCGAGTCGGACTCGCACATGAAGGGTTCCGTAATAGTACATTACTTACCTAGGGCGGTTAAACAAAGAATGTCTCAGATCGCAGGTATTTGACGCCCGAGCCGAAGGCAAGGGCGATAAATATGCGCTCTGAGGCTTTCTTTATTACCGCCCGTGGTAAGTACAAAATTTTACGTCTATATTTGGCCAGGAAGTGGGGTTTTCCGCACGCATAGCGTGCGGTAATTCCTACTTTATGGCCAGGTATGACGTAAAATAAATTGCGGTTTACGATTTCTGACGTATTAAAAAAAACTACTAACTAGATCTTGTACAAACCAATTTTCGGTGGAAGTTTGCATGGTAATTAATGTACATCATGTATTTTTTTTAGTTTTATCATTCTCTTATTTTAGAAGTTACAGGGGGGGGGGGGGGGGGGGGCACACATTTTACCACTTTGGAAGTGTCTCTCGCGCAAACTATTCAGTTTAGAAAAAAAATATATTAGAAACCTTAATGTCATTTTGGAAGACCTATCCATAAATACCCCACACGTATGGGATTAAAAAAAAAAAATTTATGAGTTTCATTTCTGTGTATGGGGACCCCTAAAACTTAATGTTTTTTTTCAATTTTTGTGTGAAAATCTTAATGCGGTTCACAGAATACATCTACTCGTACTTACCAAGTTTCAACGGTATATATCTTATAGTTTCGGAAAAAAGTGGCTGTGACATACGGACGGACAGACAGACAGACAGACATGACGACTCTAAATATAAGGGTTCTGTTTTTTGCCATTTGACTACGGAACCCTAAAAACCTATCAAGTACGAGTCTGACTCGCGCACCGAGGGTCCCGTTCATTCTTGAACTGCCTTAAACAGCTCATACTTAGTAGAAGTTACCGTTGTCAAGCACCATCTGCATTTTGGTACTAACAACACAGACCAATGACTAACAATTGACAAACTCTCGTAGGTACCTATGTTTGTTTATCAGCAGCGATAGCTTTTTATCACGCGTGCCGATTTCGATTCATCATATCTGCCGAAAGACGTCCACTGCCGGACATAGGCCGATTTCGATTATTTATTTTTTATTTGAAAGAAGGGACTTTAAAGATAATCTCGTAGGAATTTGAAGACATAAAATTACATACAAAAGTAAGTACCGGTAGTAGACAAATTTAATTAAGAAATTATTTTTGATAAATAAAAAAAAAACGCTAGATAGAAATATTGTTTTATTTTTCCTGTATTATTTATGTTAGTTTTAATCATATGTAATTATTTCAGAATTTTCTCTTGGTAAACTTCAGATATTAGGGTGGGGAATGGTATTTTTTTCTACATATTCCTTAATACATCAAAACGTAACCACTATAGAAAAACAAAAACGGGTTTAGAAAGTGCAGTTCAAGTTCTTACCCCACTTGATCTATTTAAGTACGAGACTTTGATTTTTTAACCCCCCTCATATTCGTCATTTACACTGAAAATAAAAATGTATATTTAAATTTTTCATTTTCCATACACGTGTCTTAATCTTCTTAACAGTTGTTCCAAATTTCGAATTAATAGCTTAAGTAGTTCCTGAGATATTTAACGTTGTGATGTGATAGACGGACAGCGAGTCGCACCATATAAGGGTTCCTTTTTTACCTTTTTGGTACGGAACCCTAAAAAGATAAATAATGAGGGCGAGAGCTTAAAATGGGAATGCTTGAATGTTATTAAAATTATAAGTAAATAGTGGTTCTTCGGTCTAACCTGAGGGGTAATCAATCACGTAACGTTCCGAACGCGCGTTAGTACAATTTAACTGTAATTTTTCCATATATAAAGTGACACTTAGACCTACCTGACGCGCGTACAATGCGTTACGTGAGCGACCTGCTGGTCTGTTCGAGCTGTGGAATACAGAATCTTCGGCCTCGGAAGCAGAACACCGTTGGTGGGAGCCGCCAGTTCACTTGACCAAGATTACTACTTACCTCGGATGTCAGCTACTTAGCCTCAGATTTACGCCTAGAGTCCTCGGCAGCCTCCAAACACACTTCACTACTACGAGTAGGTACTGAATATCGGTCTACTTTACTAAAGTTAGGGCCTGGGCACATGTCTGCGATGCGGCGCCGCAACGCAAAATTTTACGGCGCGCGCGCCGCAGAATCCCGCGTTTAGTACCTACCGAGAGACACGGGTGTTGCGGCGTGTTCGCCGCAAAATTTTGCGTTACGGCGCCGCACCGCAGACATGTGGCCAGGCCCTTAGCGGTGACCTTAAATTTAATAAATTTAACGACAGCGACAAATTGACAACATTTCATAATTCTAAGTCCATGATTTGACTAGCTCCTTGTATTCTACTCGAAAAGAGGAACACGCTGGTAGTTTTATATTTCCAGAATTATTTATGTTCAATTTTTAACGAATTTTTAAAAATGCACTCATAGCAAATCCAATTCTACTGCAGAAAGGGCACCTTGCTTTAGTCTTGTTTACATATACCAAATTAAAAACAAACATTGTCAAGATGGCGTCAATGTAACCATATGTAACCCACCCGAAAATGCGTGTTCCTCTTTTCGAGTAGAATACAATGAGCTAATCGAACTAAGGGCTAAAAATTATGAAATGTTGTCAATAGGGAACATTACGCAAAACTCTTCGTAGGTGGCGACACTAGCAGCGTTGACATGGTATCTCGTTCCCACTTGCGGTATTGTCTATGCAAGCATCCTTGTCACTCATTTGACAATCAATTGTGCATGGGTGTGTGAATCCCTATATTCCTATACTGGTTTACTATTAGGGGTAGTGCTGCCTCTGGCGGCAGAACATTGCAGTAATGTTCCCTATTGAGATATTTTCAATTCGAAAGATGACAGACTGGTCAACGGTAAGTGGGGGAAATAGTGTGACCAGCATATTTGAGGTCGGTAAGTATTGTTAGGTTACGTTATATTTCTATTAATAATTACGGCTGTTTAATTACTAATATTACTATTTATTAGTACATATTCATTTATTTGCATCATTTGTAATGGCAGTTAAGCGACGGCTAGGGCCTCAGTGGCTGTGAGCGACGTTTTTAAAAAAGGCAATGATTGACAGTTCCAACTGTCAATGTGATAGTTGAAAAACGCGGAGAGAAGGCGTTGATGTTAATTACAACATGATTTGTAAAGATTTAATAAATATTGTGCAACTACTGGATAATGGAAATAATGGATATTGTATAATAAAACGCATAGAGGGTGATATTTGTTTGATACCAAACTGACCTCCCCTATAGTATGTTAGAAGAAACCCCGAGGAGTTCCCTATAGGTAACTGTTATTCAGCAAGACGGAAACCGGGACTTGCCGCCCCCGCGTACAGGCTCCAGAAGACTGGCAAATTAAGTTCTAAGAAAAATTGCCCCTATCAGCGTTTTTGGGTCGAAACTATAATCAAACGATGCCTTTTAAGGACCCTGCACAAAGTTTTATCCCTCTGTTACCCCCTGGGGGTGAGAAACGCCCGATTAACCTCAAAACTGTTTTATTTAGTTTTTCCTAAACTATGAAAGTGACGAATTTCAAATTTTGTACAAATATTAATGAGACTAAAAGCTATATGTTAAAAAATATGTCCTCCTAACCATTTAAATTCTTGTATAAAAAAAAATCAACCTGTATAACAAGTTCGGCTCTTGTACACCATTTTTTTCCAAATATGAACCAATTTATATTCTACATCGTACAAAAGTTTCATCGACCTAGCCCAGAAGGAGCATTGCGAAATTAAAATTAATGTACTATTTAGTAGGCACTACTCATTATATTATGCTTAATACGCAACGTCTCGGTCCTGCAACCAAAATAATAATAAAAAAACACTGCCCGCGGCCGCGTTGCCGCCTTGTTGTTTTTTTTTTACAAGAATTTAAATGGTGAGGAGTTTTTAACATATAGCTTTTAGTCTCATTAATATTTGTACAAAATTTGAAATTCGTCACTTTCATAGTTTAGGAAAAACTAAATAAAACAGTTTTGAGGTTAATCGGGCGTTTCTCACCCCCAGGGGGTAACAGAGGGATAAAACTTTGTGCAGGGTCTTCAAAAGAAAATAAAAATATCGGGAAACGAGCCTAACAAATCGCCGCCACTGCTATGCATATATCCTTGTCACTCACGTGTGTATGTGTGCGTGAGTACCACGATTCTATCCTACCTCTATGGCTGTGCCCTACCTCTCTAACCTAAAGAAAGGGTGACCCAAAATGTACGCAAGATAAACGAGCCTAACAAATCGCCGCCACTGCTATGTATACATCCTTGTCACTCACGTGTGTATGTGTGCGTGAGTTCCTCTATTCTATTCTACCTCTATGGCTGTGCCCTACCTCTCTTCTTCTTCTTCTTCTGTGCCTGTTCCCACGTTAGGTGGGGTCGGCTCTCCTAATTAATCGGCGCCAAGTCGCTCGGTCTTCGGTTGTCGGGTCTGGTAATTGTTCCTTTTTCAAAAGCCGGGTCATGCTGGTCCCCCATGTAGAAGGGGGGCGGCCTCTGCCTCTTTTACGTTCCGGGATGTTTAAGGCCTTTTTGACAACGTAGTCATCAGGTCGTCTCATGACGTGGCCATACCACCTAAGACGGCTTTCAGAAAGCTTTTCTGGTATTGGAGCAACTTTGAAACTACCTCGAACATACTCGTTTCTGATTTTGTCATGCCTGGTTGCTCCCCCTGACCATCTTAGCATCTTCATTTCCGTCGTGTGTATTTTCTGTACATGCGTCTCTTTTACCGTCCAGCATTCTGCGCCGTACATTAGAGCCGGCCGAACTGCCGTTTTGTAAACCTTGCCCTTAGTGCGAATAGGCATTCGTGGGTCACATAGAACCCCTGTTAATGACCGCCATTTTTGCCAGGCAACATTTATTCTATGCTTTACATCCGCATCTATATCAGCAGCATGGGTAAGCACTGAGCCGAGGTATTTAAATTGGGTGACCTTTGGAACTGCAGTTGCGTCGGGGTAGTAGATTGTAGAAGACCCGTTAAGATTGTTTCCATTACTAAAGCAGCATTCCATGTGTTCCGTCTTCGTCCTATTCACTTTAAGTCCTGATTTTTAGAGCGCATTTACCCATGCAGACAAGGACGTTTGCAGTTCGTCTGGGGTTTTGGCTATAAGCACCACATCATCGGCATAGAGGAGATTCCAAGGCAATTGAGTTTGGATATTTCTTGTGATGTAGTCCATAACAAGGTTAAAAAGGAGAGGGCTAAGTGCAGATCCTTGATGCACACCGACGCGCACTTCAAATTCCCGGCTAGTGCCGGCAGGGCTCTTTACCTTTGTGCGCACGTTTTTGTACATATCCTGGATCAAGGTTATGTAGCATTCGGGTAGCGCCTGTGCTCTCAAAGCCTCCCAGAACAGCTCTCTTGGGACACGATCGAATGCCTTCTCAAGGTCAATGAAGATAAGGTGTAAATCTTCTTTATTCAGTCGCTGTTTCTCCGTGAGTATCCTCACGGCCTGTATAGCATCCGTTGTTGAGCGCGATGGTGTGAATCCAAACTGTGTGCCCTACCTCTCTAACGTAAAGAAAGGGTGACCCAAAATTTACGCAAGATATATACTGTAATTTTTTATTTAAGCATTAACTAGGTACATAGGATATGGTTATGTATGAAATAGCACATTGGGCAAATGTCCACCACCACGGCTTTGCTGGCACAGTATACGAATTCTTGAAATTTTCCATGGCCATTCTGCACAAATGTGGCTGAATTTCGTGAATGCAGCAGCGTTGAACCTCCTGCTTTAATACGTTAGTCATTGTTGTTTTATTTCTATGCCAATATTTTTTTCTATGCCTTTTAACCTTTGACTGTGCGGAAAAACCTTCAGGACTTCAATCTCAACAGTGATATCCACGACTACAACACCAGAAGTAAACACAAGATCGCAGTGCAGTACAGTCGTCTTCGCAAGGTTAGCACGTCGTTCGTGGGGAACTGTATACGTTTTTACAATAAAATACCTACCGAAATTGTTAATTTGCCGTTAAGTAAATTTAAGTCTCATATAAAAAAATATTTGCTAAGCAAGGCGTATTATAATGTCAACGATTTCATAAACGACAAAAATGCCTTTAAGCCAGTAGTAGTCAAATTGTATTAGAATTAATATACCTTCGAGTACGATTGTCTTGGCGTATTACCTTTGTAATTATTATAAGTACCGGAAATAGCTGTTCCGTTTTATGTAACATGAGAGCACGTAATGCTTTTTCTCGCCGAACAAGTAGCTTTAATCTTTGCTATTATCAATGTCCAGTGTGGCTTGAATATGTCATGCTCGCTTAAAGGGCTTTGCTTACGGTGGCGTCGTTGATCGGGTCGCCACCTTCCCTAACATATGGTTGAGGGAGGCGATGAACTACCTAAATACTAGTGTTATTATCATTATTTTGACGAGAGACATCATTCTGTTCTTGACACGTTTTATTGTTATTGACCCTGTACATCTCTGACAATATTACATTAATGATCCTTTTTTTTCTGTTTTAACGCTTAGGGACAGTATACATCTCTATAAGAACATTAGAATAATTATTAATTGTATTTGGATGCTCAGAGACATTATACATCTCTGGGGTACTAAATTATATCATAAACTTATTGTTAATTCTGATACAGACCTTATATCGAATGTATTTGATAATATTTTACAATTTTGGATTGTTCTAGTTTTCATTCAGTGACATTTAGTTTGTAACCATTTAGGTACTAATTAGTTAAAATCTGCAATTTTAAAATGATTATTGTGTAAGATTATTAATATTATATTGTAGAACACCATTTGACATGTAAAAGTGCCCTTGTGGCCTATTTGCAGAATAAATAATTGATTTTGATTACTGATTTTGACTTTTAATAACCCTAAACTGTCAGCTATCAAATTGTTTAATATTTTTAGTGGCCAGTACTTTTCCGTAGGTACTGCATGGAGGCCAATTCAAATCTTGCGTAAATTTTGGGACTGTATCCGTTATATTCTGAAGGTGGGCTAGGATATCTTGCTAAAAATCGGATTTCAATTTAGCTCTTTTAACTTGTGCGCGTCTGTATTAGTGCCTATACCAACATTAAGCACAAAGTTAAAAAACCATTTGTGAAGGAACTAATTTAATGACAAAAAGGTGAAGAGCAAATGAAACCAACAATAACACATCCCCACAAACATACACTTTGAAATAACATAAATGTTTTCTTTTCGGCAAACACATTTAAAATTATAGCCCATCTTACAGTAAAGAAGAACAAAAATGTTTTAGATTGAAAATCCTCGTCCACATTGTCGTTCAAAATTAAACACAAAGAACAAAAACCGTTTGATCCGGAGCAACGTTTATTGTCAACTGTGCATTTTAATCAGTGTCCCAAGACGACATTCATTCTAAAGTCAGGCTTAAGACTGCCAGTAAATTAAATATAGGAAGCAGTGTTTTCATACCACTGTGGCAAGGAACTTGTATACGAGAACCTTTCTGCAAACAATGTGAATGGTCAATGGAGTCCATAAAACTTGCCGTCTTGCCGCTGCCAGATATTAGCGTTTACGGCGCGATAAAGCATTCGTCACCTTCTGACACAGTGTTTCTTGATTGAATAGTGTTTTATCTTTAAATTTCCATGTGAAATCCTCACAACTTTATTCTTAAAGGTGCTAAAAATATCTGTACCTATATGTGGGTGGCGATGTGGACGAATTCAACGACGGGTTTGTGGAAGCTGTCCGTGCCACTGGGTCTAAGTTCTTTAAGCCCCAGCGGGCCAATAGAACTAAAAAGCTATCTAGCTCCACTCAGAAGCTCATGAAGGAAAGGAGTGAAATGACTCTGCAGTCTACAGCAGATGCGACTTATATACCGGCAACTCAATAAACGGATCTCCAAGTCCCTTACCCGCGATCTGCGCCAATTCAATACGAACCGTATTGAACAGGCCATCGAGCGAAATAAGGGTTCTAAAGTGTTTTCACGAGATCTGTCTATTGGGCAGAGTCAGCTCGCAAAGTTGAGAACTGAAGACGGGAGAGTCGTTTCTTCCAAACCTGAGCTTTTGAGTGAGATAGAGCGTTTTTACGGACAGCTATACACGTCAACTCGCAGACCCGAAGTTGGTCTGGCGGAAGACCCTGAAGCTAGACTAACCCGACACTATACCGCCGACATCCCGGACATCAGCCTGTACGAGATTAGAATGGCTCTGAAACAGCTTAAGAACAGCAAGGCACCCGGTGAAGACAGAATTACAGCCGAATTCCTGAAGGCGGGTGGAAAACCGATCCTTACGGCCCTTCAGAAGTTGTTCGACACCGTCTTACTGGAAGTTAGAACGCCAAAGGCGTGGAACAGAGGTGAGGTGGTGCTGTTCTTCAAAAAGGGTGACAACACCCTGCTGAAGAACTACCGACCCATCTCACTTCTGAGCCATGTCTATAAGCTGTTTTCAAGAGTAATTACGAATCGTCTCACACGCAGGCTTGATGACTTCCAGCCTCCCGAACAAACCGGTTTCCGAAGAGGCTTTAGTACCGCATAGAAAGAAGAATGCCACACGCTCCGCCAGGTTATGCAGAAGACTGAGGAGTATAACCTGCCCCTCTGTTTAGCGTTCGTGGACTACGAGAAAGCCTTCGATTCGGTCTAAACCTGGGCTGTACAGTCTCTCCAGCGGTGCCAAGTAGACTGCCGCTATATCGAAGTACTGAAGTGTTTGTACGAGAACGCCACTATGTCAGTCCGACTTCAGTATCAGAGCTCGAAGCCTATTCCGCTGCAGCGCGGTGTCAGACAAGGGGATGTTATTTCCCCAAAACTGTTCAGCGCTGCACTGGAAGACGTTTTCAAGACTCTGGACTGGAGAAGGTTAGGCATCAACATCAACGGCGAGTACATCAACAACCTTCGGGTTTGCTGATGATATAGTAGTCTTGGCTGAGACCATGGAGGACTTGAGTACTATGCTCGATGACCGCAGTAAAGCTTCCGAGCGAATTGGTCTAAGGATGAACATGGATAAGACGAAGATCATGTCAAACGTCCATGTAGTACCAACTCCCATTTCAATCGTACACTTTACGCTCGAAATTGTAGACGACTGTCCAGTTAGGTAGGTCCAACTTTGAGAAAGAGGTCAATCGTCGAATCCGACTCGGCTGGGCAGCATTCAGGACGCTACGGCACATCTTTTAGTCCAATATTCCGTAGTGTCTCAAGACGAGAGTCTTTGACCAGTGTGTGTTGCCAGTGATGACATATGGCACGGAAACGTGGTCGCTTACTCTGGGCCTCATAAGAAGGCTCAAAGTCACTCAAAGGGCAATGGAGAGGGCTATGCTGGGAGTTTCTCTGCGCGATCGCATCAGAAATGAGGCTATCCGCAGCAGAACCAAGGTAACCGATATAGCCCTCCGAATTGCTAAACTTAAGTGGCAGTGGGCGGGGCACATTGCACGTAGAACCGATGGCCGTTGGGGCGGAAAGGTTCTCGAGTGGCGACCACGTACCGGAAGGCGCGGCGTGGGTGAGCCCCCCACAAGGTGAACTGATGACCTGGTAAAGGTCGCGGGAGTCCGCTAGAAGCGGGTGGCGCAGGACCGGCCATTGTGGCACTCTTTGGGGGAGGCCTATGTTGGCTGATGGCCTTTCGGCTGATATGATGATGATGATGATATGTGGGTGTACACAACTACACACTTCTACTAAGAAGTAACTAACATTTTGGTACGCTCGCTTCTTGTACCTATTATAATACCTAACACCTAACGTGTCTTTGTGCCCTAACATGGCGTGTTGGACCCAGCCCCACGTTAAGATACCTAAATTATAGGATATCACCCAATAGGCGTGTTTAGCTAAGTTCGACGTTATCTATCAATGGCAATTAACAAAATTTGACTGGTCACTTCGTTACAGACTGACCAGAATGACTCTGACCTCCGATCACGCATAGTGAGAAAGAGAGAGAGGGATGAAGGTCAGTCAGAAGATGAGTACCTAATCAATACACAACTCTTAGAAATGTAATAAAAATCAAATTAAATGTAGGTATGGGTCTATTCATACAATGTTTTATCATCGCGAACGTGCACTGGCAGAGCGGTGAGCGCCGCACTGAAACCTAGATATGTATATGCACTGAAGTGCCCTCGTACGCGCTAGCGAAATGACGTCCATCGTCGGTGAGGTAGCCGACTTCGGTGCGGGGCGGTTCGTGTCCTTTTTGTATGTACTGAATACTATTATACTATTCTGTGGTATTAGCATAACGCTACTTTGATTATGATGCTGATAGGTAGGACGAAAGGGGGCTGGATCTGATATTCAAAAATTGATGACGTTATGTATGGAGAAGCCCTGTGTGGATTAGTTGGTAATAAGGATGAATAAAATTAGAGTTTTTTTCAAACCTAATAAATCTGCAAATATTCGTACGAAATGTTTGTCACCGTTGAATATTTCAGCAGTCCACAGGCAGCGCATCTAATGCAAGGAGCTCGTCGTAAGAAGGCGTCTAAATCGAGCCTCGAAGCTCCATTGTAATTGGACAGGAACAATGTTTGCTGTCTCGAGAGTAAACACTATTTCTAAGTTAAGCCGCTCCTTCCAGGATGCTTCTTTTCAGTTAACCCCAGTGAGTTAACAATAACCAAAATAAGATACCTATGCGTTTAAATGTCACCTATATACATTCGGGTTTTCTTCAAAAAGGATGGAAAGCTATTTCACGTGCGATTGCGCCCAATACTCGTATGAAAACGAATTTCGCTCTGTAGCAAATGCTAAATATATAGGTAATGCTAACATAATTCCAAGAAAATATTCGGTTATAAAAGGTGCGGGAACAGACACAAGAGATAATGTAACATAGAAACGTTCTTAGTTTAGTACTACTTAGCCTAACATGACCTGGAATATCCAAACGTGACGCAACCGACACGAAAAGATAAAGAGTTGTTTTTGAGATGCTATAATGCGTTATATTATTTCAGGTTTTATTCTTATTTTGCTCTACCATACATAAATGTATATAATTATTTAGGAACTTAGACAAAATGAACATCTCGAGAAAACTCATAAAACCGCGTGTCATAATATTTAAATTGTAGGGTTGAAATTGAATCACCGTAACGTCTCCAGCCTCCCCGCAAAAATAATCTATTCCGAGCGCAAAATTGCCGGGAATCAAATTTTGCGAAAAATTGTGTTACCTACATCATTCTCCTTATACGTATATTATGTAAATAGATGTGTAGACGTATGCTAGGTATGTAAATCAAGGATACGGGTATAGTATTACCATCAACATTGCACCATGTAGGTAGATATCGTCTTTATTACGCGGGTATAACTTTCTCCATCTATTCTTTTTCTACTGGTTGTAAATATTTGGTTGTAGTTTTATCGAAACTCTTT
The DNA here is from genome assembly GCA_963854355.1 of Epinotia brunnichana. NCBI lineage: Eukaryota > Metazoa > Arthropoda > Insecta > Lepidoptera > Tortricidae > Epinotia > Epinotia brunnichana. The sequence continues at coordinate 13,201,633 of OY977939.1, read as the reverse complement.
AGCTTGTCCGTTTATCGTTGACTCCTTTAGCTTGATAGTTTTCAACAGGTAATAGAACCAAGGGGCAGCCTTCGGGAAGTTAGGGCACATCTTTTCGTCCAATATTCCGCAGTGTCTCAAGACGAGAATCTTTGACTAGTGTTTGTTGCCAGTGATGACATATATGGCACTGAAACGTGGTCGCTTACAATGAGCCTCATAAGAAGGCTCAAAGTCACCCAAAGGGCATAGCTCTCTGTTGGGGGTTTCTCTGCGTATAGACCGAGATCTGAGGGACCAAAACTGCAACAGTTTTATAAAGGCTGATATTTTAATATCAGGTCATAAATGGAAAGCTCCTGCAGGAAAGGGATGAGAGTGAAGAGGAGGTCTTGCAGGTCATCAGGCTGAACACAACCCTCAAAGCAGAGCTCGCGAAGCAAGATGTTGTGTGCAAGGACCTCATGGCTGACCGGGATGAACTTCAACTCTCCGTAGACCGGTTCCAGCAGTGCCAGGAGGTACATGAGCAGGCATTGCAACATATCCGGGACCTGGAGCAACAGCTGGAGGAAGTTGAGGCAAAACAGATTTGCAAGTATTGTTCCGGACTGGCTGATAACAATTTAAGTATACTTGCTGAACTAAATAGTTGTTGTGAGATAGACATACTGCATGATAGTATTATAAGCCTCCCAGTAGTTGAAACCATTGATCTGACCAGTTCTGTTTGTATAGGGAGTAGAATTGATCAAAATATTATGATGAGAGGATCTAACAAAGTTAAGAAATATTTGAGATTAAGAAGATTTATTAAGAAATCTAAGATATTATTGAAACGCCATAAAATGTGTTTCAAAGCAGTTTCATCTAGATATAATTATGCAGAGTTGAATGATCAGCTCTTAAACTGTCAAATGGAACTAGACCAGGCAGTTATGGAATTAAATAATCGCACCGAAGAACTTACATCATTAGAAAAAAAACTCGAGGACATTAGCGGCAAGCATGAACACTCAAATAATACCTTACAGGAGTACATACGCTTTATGAATTGTGTTCTAGAACCGGGGAGCGGCATACCATTGCACTTCGAGTCGCTTCGAGCACCGGGCCGTCCCTCCGGGTCATACCACGCCACCGCACCTGTCATCCCCGCGCCTGCACCGCGTGTGACGCCATGGCCGCCGCTGTCGGGCCGAACTGAGCCTACACCACCGTCACCGCAGAGCCACGCTGAGCTGGAGCACCCGATGCTGAGCCACACCGAACCGGAGCCGCCGCCGACGAGTCCCACGGAGCAGGCGCCGCCCACGACGAGCCACACCGCGCCGCCCTCTCCTCCCGCGCCCGGCCGGCCGCGCCGCACCGTGGTGTACACCGACCAGGTGGGCCGAGGCCTCGGGGCGCTGCTGGCGGGCCGCTTGACGCAGAGGGTGACCAACAACTGTCTGTCGGGGGCCTCTGTCGATCGTTTGGCCTCGTGTATTGCCGCTGACGACTTCGATTGCGATTCTACACTAGTAGTGTTCATAGGAGATACTTTAGGATGCACCAAGCGGGACCTCATCAAACTATCTGAGACTTTAAGTGAAATTGACCAACGAGGGGTAAGCAAAATTATTATTTGCGCACTGCCCTTTTCAGGTACCATGTCGGAGAAGGAATGTAGAAAAGTAGTTTATTTGAATTCCATATTCTTTAGACTGTCCTTGTACAGCCGTACGATTTCGTATTTTGACACGAATAAATTTATAAAACATTTTGTCTTGACTCGTAATCGTACCTATCTACCGAGGAGGTACTTACGCGATTGTGCTAAGCTTTTAGCATACAATATTTTAGACTCCGTCGTGGCTAGCACGATGTCTGATAGTTGTAAGGTAGACTACGTCGTGACTAGCACGACGTCTGATAGTTGTAAGGTAGATTCCGTCGTGACTAGCACGACGTGTGATAGTTGTAAGGCGGACCCCGTGTTACGTTTTAGTAGCGTGGGATCTAGAAGGGAGCCGGAGCCGGCCGGTAATTTAAACTGACCACTCCGACAACGCGTGCTTCTGCTTCCACCGGCTCCCAACCCCTTGATAGCTGTAACACTAGTATTCATATAGATAGTAATGTCATTAATATGGTACACCAAAATATACAGGGATTCACTAGTAAGGAACTAGAAATTGACTTGTTTATACAATGCTCAAATATCCATATTCTTTGTATAACGGAGCACTGGCTTAAGGGTCATGAATTTATGTTTAATTTTAGCAATCATGGCATAGTAAGTTCATTTTCTAGGAAGGAATGTAGGCGTGGAGGGTCTTTAATAATGGTAACACACAATTTGAAAAGTAAGGAACGTAAAGATATTGTTGACAAATCCATCGAACGCCAAATAGAGCTCTCTTGTGTTGAGTTGGATCAATTCATAATTGTATGCGTATACAGACCTCCATCGGCGGATTATAGTCTATTCGAGTCAGTTATGGATGACGTGCTCAGTAGTGTTTTTATAAGTGCAAAATGTGTTATTGTGTGTGGTGATTTTAATGTTAACTTACTTGAGAAATCGCCCATGTGTGTGAGTCTAGTGAATACTTTTAAATCGTTTAACTTAGTGAACCTGTTTTGTGAACCAACCCGAATTACAGCAACCAGTGCAACATGTATAGATAACGTTTTCAGTAATGAGGATGCAATTAATAAATCTATTATTAACAACTTAAGTTCTGACCACTGTGGACAACAAGTCTCCTTCAGCGGGAAAACTGACGAAAATCCACGAGATACTATGTGCAGACCTATTTCCGAAAAGAGATTAGATTTATTCAATCGTAATATTGCGAAACGATTACTTTATCTTCCATTTACTGAGGAAAGCCCAGACAGTTTGTATGCTCATTTGTTTAACTGTATCAAAATGGAATTTGATGCCTGTTTTAATTTAAGGAAACTTCAAAGAAAGATAAGGACTAAATTTAGCGACTGGGCTACCCCGGATATTCACGAGAAAAGACGCCGACTCTATGACTTGTACGATTCGAGAACTATTGATAAAAGGCCGGAATTTCTGGAGTATGTTAAGAACTACTCGAAATCTTTTAAGTTATTGTGTGTCGCCGCTAAAGCCGATTACTTGTCAAAAAAGATCCAGAACTCCAACGACAAGGTTAAAACTGTATGGCAAGTTATAAACAATGAAACTGGGAAACGCAAGATAAGAGACCCACACTACAGTCTACGAATTGATGATACTTTGGTAAGTTCTGACCATGAAGTAGCAGATCATTTTGAGCGGTTCTTTTCTAACGTACCTTTTGAGACCACGAAGTCTTTAAACTCATCACCAGATGTCGCTGAATCATTATTGAAAGCAAATGTAGCGGAATGTACAGAAAACTTTAGCTTCACTCACGTGACCCCTCATATTCTTGTAAAAACGTTTAAATTGTTGAACTTAAAGAAGACTGAAGATCTTTGGGGCATTTCAGTCAAAGTATTACATTCCATTGTAGAATCAATCGCACCTTTTTTAGCTGATATTTTTAATAAATGTATTGATACTGGAGTATTTCCTGATCTCATGAAACACAGTAAAATTATTCCGCTGTTTAAATCAGGAACGAAAACTGACCCTACCAACTTCAGGCCAATATCAATACTACCGGCACTAAGCAAAGTCTTTGAAAAGATTATTCTTAATCAGCTTATGTCTCACTTTAATTGTAATAAACTGTTCAATAACAATCAGTTCGGTTTTACTAGGGGTCGCTCTACCACTGATGCCGGTGTGGTACTAATTAAACATATTTTTGAAGCCTGGGAAGAGGCTCAAGATGCTATTGGAGTGTTCTGTGATTTATCAAAGGCATTTGATTGCGTTGATCACGAGAATTTAATCAGAAAGTTAAGACATTATGGGATTAAAAACGGTGCTCTTGATCTTGTATCATCGTATCTTTCTGAGAGAACACAACGAGTAGTCGTCAACGGGATGCACTCAGCGGGGACAACTGTTGCTCTTGGTGTTCCTCAAGGCTCGATTCTGGGTCCATTTTTGTTTCTGATTTACATCAATGACCTACCAAATGTGGTGCAAGATAAGCATGATATAGTGTTATTCGCAGACGACACGTCGCTTATTTTCAAGGTAGACAGGAAAGAGACAAGCTTCGATAATATTAATGATGCGCTCAACACTGTTGTGGAATGGTTTACAGCAAATAATTTACTGTTAAATTCCAAGAAAACAAAGTGTATCAGATTCACTTTACCTAATGTCAAGCACGTAAACAATACCAGGATCAAATTAAAGGGCGATGAACTGGAATTTGAAGATAGAACAGTGTTTTTAGGCATCACCTTGGACTCAAAACTACAATGGCATGCGCATATCGACACCCTTGCCGGCAAACTTGGTTCTGCAGCCTATGCAGTAAGACGTATAAGACAGTTAACAAACGTTGAGACGGCCAGGCTGGTGTACTACAGTTACTTCCACAGTGTTATGTCCTACGGAATCCTGTTGTGGGGAAAAGCGGCTGATATCCAGACCATCTTCGTGCTACAGAAACGAGCTGTACGCTCCATCTACGAACTAAAAGCCCGAAATTCTCTCAGGGACAAATTTAAGGAGGCAAATATTCTTACTGTAGCATGCCAATACATTCTTGAGAATATTATGTATGTGCGGAAAAACCTTCAGGACTTCAATCTCAACAGTGATATCCACGACTACAACACCAGAAGTAAACACAAGATCGCAGTGCAGTACAGTCGTCTTCGCAAGGTTAGCACGTCGTTCGTGGGGAACTGTATACGTTTTTACAATAAAATACCTACCGAAATTGTTAATTTGCCGTTAAGTAAATTTAAGTCTCATATAAAAAAATATTTGCTAAGCAAGGCGTATTATAATGTCAACGATTTCATAAACGACAAAAATGCCTTTAAGCCAGTAGCAGTCAAATTGTATTAGAATTAATATACCTTCGAGTATGATTGTCTTGGCGTATTACCTTTGTAATTATTATAAGTACCGGAAATAGCTGTTCCGTTTTATGTAACATGAGAGCACGTAATGCTTTTTCTCGCCGAACAAGTAGCTTTAATCTTTGCTATTATCAATGTCCAGTGTGGCTTGAATATGTCATGCTCGCTTAAAGGGCTTTGCTTACGGTGGCGTCGTTGATCGGGTCGCCACCTTCCCTAACATATGGTTGAGGGAGGCGATGGCTGAGATATGCGTCATACTCGTGATCGGGTGCTGTTTGTGGAGTCCGGTCTGTTCATGCTTGCAAGGGCATAGTAACTACCTAAATACTAGTGTTATTATCATTATTTTGACGAGAGACATCATTCTGTTCTTGACACGTTTTATTGTTATTGACCCTGTACATCTCTGACAATATTACATTAATGATCCTTTTTTTTCTGTTTTAACGCTTAGGGACAGTATACATCTCTACAAGAACATTAGAATAATTATTAATTGTATTTGGATGCTCAGAGACATTATACATCTCTGGGGTACTAAATTATATCATAAACTTATTGTTAATTCTGATACAGACCTTATATCAAATGTATTTGATAATATTTTACAATTTTGGATTGTTCTAGTTTTCATTCAGTGACATTTAGTTTGTAACCATTTAGGTACTAATTAGTTAAAATCTGCAATTTTAAAATGATTATTGTGTAAGATTATTAATATTATATTGTAGAACACCATTTGACATGTAAAAGTGCCCTTGTGGCCTATTTGCAGAATAAATAATTGATTTTGATTTTGATTTTGAATAGCTCGAATATCAATAGCCTGCCGTCAGTCAGCCAGTTTTTGGGACAACTGGCGTGGGGGTTACTAACTTATTTAAAAAACACCTACGTCGCAACAGCAGCCCGCTAAACCCGTCAAAAAATTTGGTTGCAAAAAAAGTGTTTTATAAAATCTAAAAAAAATATTAAATATATTTCTACAGATAACTATATTAGTTTTTATACCTTTCGCGTATAATGCATGTGAACAGATAGACCACGTACGGACCTGATGTAACTATAAATTTTCACTGCGCAACTACTAAGTACATAACATACTGTGGTATACAATGAGTAAAACCACAACCGCAAACAAGACAAGTGCTTACTCTAGTAGGTAACTAGGTATAAACAATACAACGCCCAATTAATTAGGGACACGTATTTATGTTGCCTCCGCCTATGACAAGCTGGGCTCTAAATTGGTTTCAGTAACCGTTCATTGAATGAGGTGCCATTCCGGTTCATCGCTACCATCGAAATGAAGCTTCATATTACACAACATTGCAGATTCACCGCACATTCGCTCCAGGTGACACAATACTAGGCAACTCGCAAAACAATATTCCGTGCTAGTTTGGTACGAATATTCGCATATTTACATAACTACTGTGATAAGAATAGCTATAAAACGTATGGGGCGGGGGTGGCCTAATAGGAAGGGTATAATAGTTCGTACAGTCAGCTGCGAGCTGTTATTATTATTAGAGAGGATTTATCTGAGACTAGCTTTTGCCCGCGACTTCGTCCGCGTAGAACTTTTTATCGTCTTAGAAAATGATTTCTCTCAATACAAAATTTGAACCCTCTTTTAGGGGATAATTAAAAAAAAAGTTGATGTTCATTTTCTAGTTTGTGAACAAACAGTCTAAAACCAAAGTTAAAAATCTCATACTTTAAAAATGCCTTGAAATACTCAAACTTTGAACCAATTTTAACACTCTTAGGGGATGAATTTGGAAAAACTCTGAAATCAGTTTTGTAGTCTTTTAACGTACAGAATAAGACCGAAGTTAAAAATCTCTTACTCACACTTTAAAATTTTATTGCTCGCCATTTAAAATTTGAACCCCCTTTTAAACCCCCTTAGAGGTTGAATTTTTCTAATCGCTGAAAGAACTTTTTTCGTAAACTTTTAAGTCTCTAGCTCAAAAAAAGTGTTGCCCATACAAAGCTTTCTTAACCCCCTTAGGGGTGGAATTTTCTAAAACTCTGAAAGTACTTTATTATTAATTTTAATTAGTAACATTTTGAATAGTTTTAAGTCTAGTAAAAAAAAAAGTTTTTCCCACACAACACTGGCTACCCTTCTTAAGGATCTTAAGGATCCCCTTAGGGATGGAGTTTTCTAAAACGCTGAAAGTTCTTTTTTAGTATTCTAATAAGTAATCTTTTTGCAAAGTTTTAAGTCTAACTCAAAAAAAAGTGTTGCCCATGCAAAGCTTGCTCTCCTTTTTAACCCTATTAGGGGTGGAATTTTCTAAAACGATTTGTGTTCTAAGTAATCTTTCTACAAAGTTTCAAGTTTCTAACTCAAAAACATAAACTTTCCCTGATAAAAACTTTGCACCCCTTTTTATCCCCCTTAGGGATAGCTTTTTTCAAAACGCTGAAAGTCTTTTTTTTTTGTATTTTTATAAGTAATCTTTCTACAAAGTTTTAAGTGTCTAGCTCAGAAAAAGTGTTCCCCATACAAACCTTGCACCCTTTTTTAACCCCCTTAGGGAATGATTTTTGTAAAACGACGAAAGTAGTATTTTTCATGTTCTAATAAGTAATTTTTCGTCAAAATTTTAAGTCTCTATTAAGAAAAAATATGTTTTTCCCATACAAACTTTGCACCCTATTTTACCCCCTTAGGGGTGAAATTTTCCAAAACGCTGAAAGTACTTTCTTTGTATTTAAATAATCTTTCTACAAAGTTTTAGGACTCTAGCTAAAAAAAATAGTTTCCCACATACAAACTTTGCACCCCTATTTTAGCCCCCTATTTTTAGGGGTAGAATTTTCTAAAACGCTGAAAGTACTTAATTTGTATTCTGATGACTAATCTTTCTACAAAGTTTTAAGTCTCTATTTAAAAAAAATATTGTTTCCCCCATACAAAATTTGCACCCCTATTTTACCCCCTTAGGGGTAGATTTTTTTAAAACACTGAATCTAGGTACTTTATTTGTATTCTAATTAATAATTTCTCTACAAAGTTTTAAGTCTCTATTTAAAAAAAAGTAATTTTTCCCATGCAAACTTTGCACTCTATTTTACCCCTTTAGGGGTAGAATTTTCTAAAACCCTGAAAGTTCTTTATTTGTATTCTAATGACTGATCTTTCTACAAAGTTTAAAGTTTCTATTTAAAAAAAAAATGTTTCCCCGATACAAACCTTGCACCCCTATTTTACCCCCGTAGGGGTGGAATTTTCCAAAACGCTGAAAGTGTTTCATTTGTATTCTAATAACTAATTTTTCTACAAAGTTTAAGTCTATAGCTCAAAAATAAAAGGTTCTCCCATACAAACTTTGCACCCCCATTTTACCCCCTTAGGGGTAGAATTTTCAAAAATCCCTTTTTATCCCTAGCCCACGTCATAAAAGCAACATACTGTGCAAAAATCAACTCTCTAAGATTAGTAGTTTCGGCTGTGCGTTGATGAGTGAGTGAGTGAGTGATTGAGTGAATAAGTCAGTCAGGACATAGGCATTTATTATGTACTAGCTGTTGCCCGCGACTTCGTCCGCGTAGAACTTTTTATCGTCTTAGAAAATGATTTCTCTCAATACAAAATTTGAACCCTCTTTTAGGGGATAATTAAAAAAAAAGTTGATGTTCATTTTCTAGTTTGTGAACAAACAGTCTAAAACCAAAGTTAAAAATCTCATACTTTAAAAATGCCTTGAAATACTCAAACTTTGAACCAATTTTAACACTCTTAGGGGATGAATTTGGAAAAACTCTGAAATCAGTTTTGTAGTCTTTTAACGTACAGAATAAGACCGAAGTTAAAAATCTCTTACTCACACTTTAAAATTTTATTGCTCGCCATTTAAAATTTGAACCCCCTTTTAAACCCCCTTAGAGGTTGAATTTTTCTAATCGCTGACAGAACTTTTTTCGTAAACTTTTAAGTCTCTAGCTCAAAAAAAGTGTTGCCCATACAAAGCTTTCTTAACCCCCTTAGGGGTGGAATTTTCTAAAACTCTGAAAGTACTTTATTATTAATTTTAATAAGTAACATTTTGAATAGTTTTAAGTCTAGTAAAAAAAAAAAGTTTTTCCCACACAACACTGGCTACCCTTCTTAAGGATCTTAAGGATCCCCTTAGGGATGGAGTTTTCTAAAACGCTGAAAGTTCTTTTTTAGTATTCTAATAAGTAATCTTTTTGCAAAGTTTTAAGTCTAACTCAAAAAAAAGTGTTGCCCATGCAAAGCTTGCTCTCCTTTTTAACCCTATTAGGGGTGGAATTTTCTAAAACGATTTGTTTTCTTTTTTATATTTTAATAAGTAATCTTTCTACAAAGTTTCAAGTCTCTAACTCAAAAACATAAACTTTCCCTGATAAAAACTTTGCACCCCTTTTTATCCCCCTTAGGGATAGATTTTTTCAAAACGCTGAAAGTTTTTTTTTTGTATTTTTATAAGTAATCTTTCTACAAAGTTTTAAGTGTCTAGCTCAGAAAAAGTGTTCCCCATACAAACCTTGCACCCTTTTTTAACCCCCTTAGAGAATGATTTTTGTAAAACGCCGAATGTAGTATTTTTCATGTTCTAATAAGTAATTTTTCGTCAAAATTTTAAGTCTCTATTAAAAAAATATATGTTTTTCCCATACAAACTTTGTACCCTATTTTAGTCACCCTTAGGGGTGAAATTTTCCAAAACGCAGAAAGTACTTTCTTTGTATTTAAATAATCTTTCTACAAAGTTTTAGGACTCTAGCTAAAAAAATAGTTTCCCACATACAAACTTTGCACCCCTATTTTAGCCCCCTATTTTTAGGGGTAGAATTTTCTAAAACGCTGAAAGTACTTAATTTGTATTCTGATGACTAATCTTTCTACAAAGTTTTAAGTCTCTATTTAAAAAAAATATTGTTTCCCCCATACAAAATTTGCACCCCTATTTTACCCCCTTAGGGGTAGATTTTTTTAAAACACTGAATCTAGGTACTTTATTTGTATTCTAATGAATAATTTCTCTACAAAGTTTTAAGTCTCTATTTAAAAAAAAAGTAGTTTTTCCCATACAAACTTTGCACTCTATTTTACCCCTTTAGGGGTAGAATTTTCTAAAACTCTGAAAGTATTTTATTTGTATTCTAATGACTGATCTTTCTACAAAGTTTTAAGTCTGTATTTAAAAAAAAAATGTTTCCCCCATACAAACCTTGCACCCCTATTTTACCCCCGTAGGGGTGGAATTTTCCAAAACGCTGAAAGTGTTTCATTTGTATTCTTATAACTAATTTTCTACAAAGTTTAAGTCTATAGCTCAAAAAAAAAAGGTTCTCCCATACAAACTTTGCACCCCCATTTTACCCCCTTAGGGGTAAAATTTTCAAAAATCCCTTTTTATCCCTAGCCCACGTTATAAAAGCAACATACTGTGCAAAAATCAACTCTCTAAGATTAGTAGTTTCGGCTGTGCGTTGATGAGTGAGTGAGTGAGTGATTGAGTGAATAAGTCAGTCAGGACATAGGCATTTATTATGTACTAGCTGTTGCCCACGACTTCGTCTGCGTATAACATGTTATCGTCTAAATGTTTGTTGAAGGAATAAATTAAAAAAAACATTGAAATTAATTTTCTACCTAGACTTTTAGAAAACAATCTAAAACCGAAGTTACAAATCTCTTACTTTCAAAATCTCTTGCTCTCTATACAAACTACGAACCCTCTCTGAACCCTCATAGTAAACAGTCTGAAACCGTAGTTACAAATTTCTTACTTTAAAAATGTCTTGCTCTCTATACAAAGTTCGAACCCCCTTTTAACCTTCTTAGGCGATGAATTAAAAAAACGCTGAAATAAGTTTTGTAGTCTAAACAGGCTAAGATCGCAGTTACAAATATCATACTTTAAAATTTTCTTGGTCTCCATACAAACTTTGAACGCTTTTCAGGGAAAAATTAAAAATAAAACACTCGGTTTTTTTATTGTAATAGGTAAGTATTTTTTCTACAATCTATCTAGTCTCTAGCTAAAAAAAAGTGTTTCCCATACGAACCTTGCACCCCTTTTTAACCCCTTAACGGTGAAATTTTCCAAAACGCTGGCAGAAGGTATTTTTTTGTATTTTAATAAGTAGGTACTCAATCTTTCTACAGAGTTTTAAGTTTCTACCAAAAAAAAATTTTTTTTTTTTTTTCTTGGTTAATCGGCGATCAGTCGCGAGACTATAAGCTGATTTGTTGACAACAAGTGATTTAGTGACTTGTAGGCGTAGTGGCCAGTGCCTCTACTGTCCTTTCACAAAACATTCTTTCTCTTTAGTCGCATCTGAGTAAGAACAGGCTGTAGGAGTTGCGTTGCCAGGGGATTATGGTGCATAGTCAGGCGTTCTGCATATTTTTTTCTATGCCTTAAAAAACCAAAAAAAAATGTTTCCTACACAAACATTGCACCTCTTTATCCCCCTCTTAGCGGGTGGAAATTTTCAAACCACTGAAAGTAATTTACCTATATATTTGTATTCTAATAAATAATCTTTCTACACAATTTCAAGACTCAAGCTCAAAAAAAAGGTTTCCTCCATACAAATTTTCACCTGTTTTAATCACCCTTAGGGGTGGAATTTTCCAAAACGCTGAAAGTTCTTTATTTGTATTGTGATAAGTAATCTTTCAGCAAAGGTTTGTCGCTTGCGATCTTTTTAAAAAGGTTTGAGATTCTAGCTCAAAAAAATCCCCTTTACCGACATTGTACCCCTTTTTCATACCCTTAGGGGTGGAATTTTCTAAAACGCTGTTTTTTTTTTATTTGTATTGCAAAAAGTAATCTTTCTACAAACTTTTAAGCTTCTATCTCAAAAAAAAGTTTCACTAATACAAACTTTGCAACCCTTTTTAACCCCCTAAGAGGCTGAATTTTCCAAAACGCTGGCAGTACTTTATTTGTATTCTAATAAGTAAGCTTTCTACAACGTATTGAGTCTCTTGCTAAAATAATAAAGTTTCCCCCATACAAAATTTGCACCCCTTGTTTACCCCCTTAGGGGCAGAATTTTCCTAAACGTTGAAAGTATTTTATTCGTATTCTAATCTATACATATAATAAAGCTGAAGAGGGTCGAAAGTCTGTACATGGAAGATATTCGAAAAAAAATTGGCTAGGGATACTTAGAATCGATAACAGAACACGTTCCAACAGTTTTTAGATTTTTTGTCTGTTTGTCTGTTTATCTGTTTGTCTGTTTATCTGTTTGTCTGTTTATGTGACCGCGCATCACGTGAAAACGGCTGAACCGATTAAGATGAAATTTGGCATAGAGATAGTTTGTGTCCTGGGGAAGGACTTAGGGTAGTTTTAGGGGTAAAATGGGGGGTGGAAATTTGTATGGAGCTACTTAAACCGCTGCACCGATTTAGATGAAATTTGGTATATGATTAGTTTGAGTCCCGGAAAAGGTTAGAGAATAGGTTTCATCCCGAAAATCTTCCCTTTAGGGGGTAAAATGGGGGGGGTGAAAAATTGGATGTAACCCATTTTGATGAAATTTGGTTAAGAGGTAGTTTAAGTTCTGGGGAAGGACATTGGATAGTTTTTATTCCGGAAATCTTTCCCTGAGGGGGTGAAATGGGGGGTGAAATTTTGGATGGACTCCGTTTAGATCAAATTTGGTATAAATATAGTTTGAGTCCCGGAGGATGACAATGGATAGTTTGAGTCCCGAAAATCATCCCCCAAGGGGATGAAATAGGGATGCAAATGTGGATAAATCCCATTTAGTTCAAATTCGGTATAGAGATAGAAAGAGTCCCAGGGAAGGACAATGCATAGTTTTTATCCTAAATCATCTCCTGAGGGGGTCAAATGAGGGGTTAAAATTTGGATAGAACCGATTTAGATGAAATTTGGTATGGATATAGTTCAGAGTCCTGGGGAAGGACTTAACATAATTTAAGTCCAGAAATCATCTCCTAAGGGGGTAAAATGGGGTATGAAAATTTGGATGGAACCCATTTACGGTATAGCGAGTTGGAGTCTTGGGGAAGGACATAGGATAGTTTACTCCTGAAAATCATCCCATAAGGGGGTGTAATTGGGGGTGAAAATTTGTTTGTGACCCATTTTGATGAAATTTGGTTGAAAGATAGTTTGAGTCCCGGAATATGACAACGGATAGTTTTAATCCCAAAAATCATCCTCTCAGGGATAAAATAGGGGGTGAAAATTTGGATAAAACCCATTTAGATGAAATTTGGTAAATAGATCGAAGGAGTCCTAGGGAAGGACAATGCATAGTTTTTATCCCGAAAAATCATTTCCTGAGGTGGTGAAATGAGGGTTGAAGATTTGGATAGAACCCATTTAGATGAAATTTGGTATAGAGAGAGGTAGAGTCCTAGGAAAGAACATAGATTTTTTTTTATTCCGGAACACATAAAATGAGGAAATCATCCCCTAAGGGGGTGAGAAATGGTGGATGAACATTTGGATTGAACCCATTTACGGTATAGCGATAGATAAGGAAGGACATAGGATAGTTTTATCCCGAAAATCATCCCCTAAGGGGGTGTAATTGGAGGTGGAAATTTGTTTGTGACACATTTTGATAAAATTTGGTTGAACGATAGTTGAGTCCTAGAAAAGGACATATAATAGTTTCTATTCCAGAAATCATCCCCTAAGGGGGTCAATTGGGGGTGAAAATTTGGATGGAACCCATTTACGGTATAGCGGTAGTTGGGAGTCCTGGGGAATAGGAACATTAACATTACATAAGTAAATTGACGTTCCAAGGGTAAAGGTACCTTATGGCGGCCTTAGTTTTGAAGATGTTTTCTAAAACGGGGTAAAAAAAGACGTTTGATTATGGCTATTTTGAAAACTATTAGATGTAACATATAAAATGTTTAAATTACAAGTCAGTTAATTTAATCCTACGGTTTAGTAGAAAAGGTCCTTACGGCCGTGTGATATGAAAATATGCAAAATAATACTGAAAAAAGCTTACATGCATCGATACCCTTTCCTTCATACAATCGATACTAATATTACAAATGCGAAAGTAACTCTGTCTGTCTGTTACCTTTTCATGCTTAAACCGCTGAACCGATTGAGATGAAATTTGGTATAGAGATACTTTGAATTCCGGGGCCTTCCCAAAGAGTCCTTACTAAAGATAGTTTTTATCTGGAAATTCATCACCTAAGGGGGTGAAAAGGGGGGAGAAAGTAACGATATAAACGAGTTCCGCGCGGACGAAGTCGCGGGCAAAAGCTAGTAAGTAATATTTATACAAAAATTTAAGTCTCTAGCTATAAAAAATAAAGTTTCCCCCATACAAACTTTGCACCCCTATTTGACCCCTTTAGGGGTAGAATTTCCAAAAATCTCTTCTTATCCGTTGCCTACGTTGTAAAAGGTAGTTCTGGTGTAAATTTCAACTCTCTAGCCCCAGTAGTTTCGGCTGTGCGTTGATGAGTGAGTGGGTGAGTCAGTCAGGGAATTTATATGTAGGTATAGATAAATAGAAAATGACGAAAATCCCATTCAAATATCTCAAAACCGTTTTAATGTCGCTTGTTAGAGTGAGAAAACGATCGGGGACTGTGACGTCAAGATCCTCGAGCGTCATAGTAAAAAACAATCGTTTCATTTGAAGGTGCGTTTTGTGAAAAAGGGACAGGGGGCCGATTTTTGACTTTCGAGCGCTCGAAAATTAAATAACATACGATTTTTGTGTAAAATTGCAGGCAGTAACTTTCGACCGATAGAATTGAATACGAGTGGTCAATATCACTCGCTTTTCAATTTTCTATCGCTATTTCAAAAGAGCATTTCGTAATTTTTGTCAGTTTTCGAGTGAAAGATTCGAGCGCTCGAAAGTCAAAAATCGGTCCCCAGAACATAAAACTTTGGAACTTAGTGATTACCTATACATATACCTAACCTCTTGCGTTGATTTTTTCTCTTTTATCCTTTTTTCGAGAAAAATACATTATGATTATTTTATTTAGTGTCTACCTACAGCCGGGTCCGCTGCACCAATGTTTTCCATGTTTTTAAACATCTAACATGTTTTCAGTCAGGTTCGGCAAACAAAAAGGGTTTTTGTTTTGATTGGCAAAACATATTTGACGCTTAAAAACCACATAAACATAGCGCAGCGGACGTGGCTTGCGGGGTGTAGTTTCGATTTCTGATCTATAACCACGAACTTCGGAATTCGAAAATATTCGGGTATCTCTTTCTCTATCGCACTAACAATACTCGAGTGACAGGGATGCAGTTATACGAACTTCGAGTGTCGGTTTTCGTTGTAGCGCCGTAGGCACTTTGGCAGATTGCGCAAAGAACGCGTGCCATTGCCATTCAAAAAAAACAAATTTGTGTTAATTATATTGTTCAAATTTGTTAATACATTTTTTGAAATTTCGCCATAATGCGACATTTGCGCATATAAGTTCTCATATCACAATCGAATATTTTTTTATGGTTTAACTTTTGGCATGTGTATCGTAAAGGTCTATCGTAGACTGGATTTAAATTATTAATAAGTGAAAGGCAAAGCAATTCCGCCATTTTGACGATAATTTGACGTTTCTTATAGCTGACAGTTGGAGCAACGTTTGATTTTAATAAAAATAAATGAAAAATTAAATGAAGTCGTATATTTCGGAAAATTAATTAATTGTCGCAGTCGGATAAAAACTATCCTAAGTTGCAGCTAGAATAATAATGTACCTATATAAAATGTTTCATATTTTTCCGTTCATGGGATGCTGAGAACATTCGTACCGCGCAAAGCTTAGTTTCAAACTGGCTGATTCTTTTTTTAATTTAGAGATTTATTATAAGTGGAGATAAATAGATAGAAGATAATGAAACTCCCATTCAAATATCTCAAAAAATTATGAAGCTACATCCGTTTTAATGTCGCTTGTTAGAGTGAGAAAACGATGAGGGACTGTGACGTCAATATACTCGAGCGTCATAGTAAAAAACAATCGTTTCATATGAAGGTGCGTTTTGCGGAAAAGGGACAGAACATAAAATCTTAAAACTTTGGACTCTTATAACTTAATCATTACCTATATAACCTCTTGCTTTGTTTTTTCTCCATTTGACTATATTTATTTTAAATTCTTTTTCGAGAAAATACATTATGATTATTTACCATATTTTCGATTCCTGAGCTATAAGCACGAACTTCGGAATTCGAAAATATTCGGGTATCTCTATCTCTATCGCACTAACCATACTCGAGTGACAGGGATGCAAATATATGAACATTGAGTATCGGTTTTCGTGGTAGCGCCGCAGGTACTTTGGCTGAATGCGCCGAGCGCGTGCCATTGTCATTCAAAAAAAACAAATTCGTGTTAATTATATTGTTCAAATTTGTTGATTTCATTTATTGAAATTACGACATAAAACGACATTTGCGCATATAAGTTCTCATATCAGAATCGAATATTTTTTTATGGTTTATATTTTAGCATTAGTCTCGTAAAGGTCTATCGTAGACGGGATTTAAATTATTAATAAGTGAAAGGCAAAGCAATTCCGCCATTTTGACGAAAATTTGAAGTTTCTTATAGCTGACAGTTGGAGCAGCGTTTGATTTCAATAAAAATAAATGAAAAATTAAATGAAGTCGTATATTTCGGAAAATTAATTAACTGTCGCAGTCGGATAAAAACTATCCTAAGTTGCAGCTAGAATAATAATGTACCTATATAAAATGTTTCATATTTTTCCGTTCATGGGATGCTGAGAACATTCGAACCGCGCAAAGCTTAGTTTCAAACTGGCTGATTCTTTTTTTAATTTAGAGATTTATTATAAGTGGAGATAAATAGATAGAAGATAATGAAACTCCCATTCAAATATCTCAAAAAATTATGAAGCTACATCCGTTTTAATGTCGCTTGTTAGAGTGAGAAAACGATGAGGGACTGTGACGTCAATATACTCGAGCGTCATAGTAAAAAACAATCGTTTCATATGAAGGTGCGTTTTGCGGAAAAGGGACAGAACATACCCCCTCTTAAAACTTTGGACTCTTATAACTTAATCATTACCTATATAACCTCTTGCTTTGTTTTTTTCTCCATTTGACTATATTTATTTTAAATTCTTTTTCGAGAAAATACATTATGATTATTTCCCATATTTTCGATTCCTGAGCTATAACCACGAACTTCGGAATTCGAAAATATTCGGGTATCTCTATCTCTATCGCACTAACCATACTCGAGTGACAGGGATGCAAATATATGAACATTGAGTATCGGTTTTCGTGGTAGCGCCGCAGGTACTTTGGCTGAATGCGCCGAGCGCGTGCCATTGTCATTCAAAAAAAACAAATTCGTGTTAATTATATTGTTCAAATTTGTTGATTTCATTTATTGAAATTACGACATAAAACGACATTTGCGCATATAAGTTCTCATATCAGAATCGAATATTTTTTTATGGTTTATATTTTAGCATTTGTCTCGTAAAGGTCTATCGTAGACGGGATTTAAATTATTAATAAGTGAAAGGCAAAGCAATTCCGCCATTTTGACGAAAATTTGACGGTTCTTATAGCTGACAGTTGGAGCAGCGTTTGATTTCAATAAAAATAAATGAAAAATTAAATGAAGTCGTATATTTCGGAAAATTAATTAACTGTCGCAGTCGGATAAAAACTATCCTAAGTTGCAGCTAGAATAATAATATACCTATATAAAATATTTCATATTTTTCCGTTCATGGGATGCTGAGAACATTCGAACCGCGCAAAGCTTAGTTTCAAAGTGGCTGATTCTTTTTTTAATTTAGAGATTTATTATAAGTGGAGATTATACTATAACGAGTTACAGAATATATTAAATACTAGCTGTTGCCCGCGACTTCGTCCGCGTAGAACTTATACTTAGAAAATATAATGCAAACATACTTCTACCATCTTAAGGGATGATTTCCGAGGCAAAAACTATTCTATATCCTTCGAAGGGTCTCAAATTATCTCTATACCAATTTCATCTAGGTACATGGATTTTATCCAAACTTTCACCCCCTATTTCATACCCTTAGGGAATGATTTTCGGGATAAAAACTATCTAATATCATTCTTCGGGACCCAAACGACCTTTATACCAAATTTCATCTAAACGGGATTCATCCAAATCCCCCCCTCCCCCCCCCCCCGCCCACATTTCACCCCCGTAAGGAGTGATTTCTGGAATTAAAACTATCCTATGTCCTTTCCCAGGACTCAAGCTATCTCTATACCAAATTGTATTAAAATTGGTTCCATCCGAATTTTCACCCCTAATTTCACCCCCTTAGAGTGATTTCTGGGGTTAAAACTATCCCATGTCCTTTCCCAGGACTTAACCTATATCTACACCAAAATTTTTTTTTTTTTTTTTTTTGATTGATAAATCCTATTATATGTCCTTCCCCGGGACTCAAACTATTTATATACCAAATTTCATCTAAATCGGTACAGCGGTTTAAGTAGCTCCATACAAATTTCCACCCCCAATTTCAGCCCCTCAGATATAAAAACTACCCCTTGTCCTTCCCCGGGGCTCAAACTATCTGTATACCAAATTTCATCTAAATCGGTTCAGCGGTTTAGGCGTGAATAGGTAACAGACAGACAGACAGACACACTTTCGCATTTATAATATTAATATGGAAGTATGGATTATTAGTATGGATAGTATGGATTATTTCCGCTTGTCTTCCAAATAGAGGTGTAGCTGTAGACTCACTTCAAAAGAAAGAAGAAACGAAAAACTCATTCAAATATCTCAAAAAATTACGAAGCTACAACCGTTTTAATGTCGCTTGTTAGAGTGAGAAAACGATCAGGGACCGTGACGTCACGATCCTCGAGCGTCATAGTAAAAAAACAATCGTTTCATTATAAAGGTGCGTTTTGCGGAAAAGAGACGCAACGAACCCCCTCTTAAAACTTTATACACTTATAACTTAGTGATTACCTATATACCTAGCCTCTTGCGTTGTTTTTTTTCGAGATAATACAAAATTATGATTATTTTGTTTAGTGTCTACATCCCTATTTTCGATAAGATAAGATAAAATAAGATTTCTTTATTGTCAGAACTGTGTACATTTAGTTGTTTTGGGTAAAATAAAGTCCAACAGCTTGCCCATTTCGGACGTACAATATTAAACTTAAAGCTAGTCAAAATATACTAAAACAATAACAACAATAGTATTTCCAAATAATTTTAACCATATTCACACATAAAATATTAATTTAGATCTATACGACATCCGTATTTTCTTTTAAACCACGAACTTCGGAATTCGAAAGTATTCGGGTATCTCTATCTCTATCGCACTAACAAATGACAGGAATGCAGATATACGAACTTCGAGTTTCGGTTTTCGTGGTTTGGCTGAATACGCAAAGAGCGCGCGCGCGTGCCATTCAAAAAAACCAAGTTTATATTGTTCGAATTTGTTGTTACATTTGTACAAATTACGCCTTAATTCGACATTTGCGCATATAAGTTCGCATATCAAAATCGATTAATTTTATATTTGCTTTTGGTACCTATGTGTCTCGTCAATGTGTTGATTAAAATTATTAATAGGCGAAAGAAAGGCAAAGCAATTCCGCCATTTTGTCCGTAGTATTTCTTATTAGTCTGTGATTTTGACGTTTCTTTTAGCTGATAGATGTTTGTGGCGGCGATATACTTTAAGAATAATAAATGAAAAATTAAATGAAGTCGTATATTACGGAAAATAAATTAATTGTCGCAGTCGGATAAAAACTATCCTAAGTTGCAGCTGGAATAATAATGTACCTATATAAAATGTTTCATATTTTTCCGTCCATGGGATGCTGAGAACATTCGCACCACAGAAAGCTTAGTTTCAAACTGGCTGATTCTTTTTTTAATTTAGAGATTTATTATAAGTGGAGATTATTATAAGTGGAGATAATTTCTTCAAAACTTTGCTCGTAATAAATATATAAGTATACAGAAATGGCGCTTGGTACCAAATGCAAGTAAAACAGAAGTGACAACTTTCTATCTGTGCAATAAAGAGGCAAGGTACCAACCGAACATATCTTTCTCGGGAAAAACAATTAGGTACAACCCAACGCCAAAGTATCTGGGCATGACCCTCGACCGCAGCCTAACTTATGCACCTCATATAGATAAGCTTAGTAAGAAACCCCGAAAAAGAGACGCGAAATAACATCCTGCATAAGCTATCGGGAACTACTTGGGGAGCAAATGCTGACGTTCTTCGTACCACCTGCCTCAGCTTGGTTCACTCAACAGCAGAATACTGCGCGCCAGTCTGGCTTAACAGTGCACATGTCAATCAAGTGGATGTGCAACTGAGACAAGCTATGAGATGCATATCGGGAACTATCGCGATCACTCCCACAGGGTGGCTATCTGTGCTCAGTCATATAGCTCCCCCGCACCTAAGAAGACAACACGCTCTAGTCCGAGAAAAACAGAAGATCTTGGCAAAACCCGAATTGCCTGCCTACAAGGACTTTAAAAACCCTCCACCTCACCGGCTAAAATCACGCCATCCACCATATAAGACTGCATCCACCCTTTTAAATACTCCCTTCGATATTACCAAGAAATGGGCCCAAGAATGGAAACAGGACTCCCCAACCAGCCCATGCAGGGACTAATATCGACCCAACAAAAAAACCCACTGGTTTTTCACTATCAAGGCGAAATTGGTGCCAGTTAAACAGGCTGCGGACCGGCTGGGGTAATAGGAGCCGAGAGTTCATGCACAAATGTGCATGGAGGAAGTCTCCAGCATGCGAGTGTGGAGCTGCGGTGCAGGAAGGACATGGGCCATATTATCCGCGAGTGCCCACTCACCAAGTACCAGGGCAACCCAGCCGACTTGTTCACTCTAGATAACAACGTAACCCAATGGATCCAGCAATTGGGTGTACTGCTCTCATTTGCATGCATTTTTTAACTAAGAATGATTTTAATTTTTAATTTAGCCATACGAATAAATAAAAAAGTATACAGAGGTACCAATAGGTGCCTATTCCTCTCAAAATAGCGGATAATTTTTACAAATCTTAACTCTCCATTATACTTATATTCGCCGCCGCAAGCTTACCAAGATACAGTGTAAGTAGGTATATTTTGAAGAAGTTACAACCATAAACGCGAATATACCTACCATCCCATAAAGAAAATAAAACGCAAAGTTTGTATCGCATAATGTTGCCTTTGCAAATGCCTGCGACTATATTCGGGGCATTACGAGCGGGGCGGAAGCAGCCGATGGCGGCCCGTGCTTGAGATTTATTTTATGACCACCTCGTAAATCACAAATCTTCAGGCTGAAGTGAAAGTGGCTCCGTAGCTTGCGTGTTGCAACAGTTTTATAGCTTTATCATTTGCTTTGTATTACAAATGCAAAGTTAGATTAAGTAACTAAATACCAACTTATTTGCAGAGTTATTCACTGGCTGTTGAATTTTTACAAGCTTCATATTTGCAACTGTCCTAAGTTATCCATTTTAATTCGAAAATTAAACTTTTCAACCATTTCTTTGAGCTGAAATTTGGCATAATTATTTAAGTAGGTATGTAATTTCGGTGACAATGCAATAATACGGTAAGATCGAGCTACTGAAATTCTAGATGGAAAAAGGCCATAGGAACTCCTAAAGAATGTGTTTAGGCTCGTTAAAAATGCTCTCGATGCAAAAAGAAAGTAACGTGGATAAAAATACAGCTTATCTCAAAAATTTATTTTTTTCAGAAACTTAATAACTTAGTTACTTATTTTAGTAGACCGGGTACTTACTTAGTAGGTACAGTCGCCATCACATACATCGGAGAAAACAGGCACGTCACAAACATCGGAACACACCTCAATTTTCAAGGCATTAGGGTGCATGTGCCGATATTTTTGAACACTTATAGTGTACCGATGTATGTGATGGCGACTGTACCTACTTACCTAGGCAACCGCGCTCTGCTCGGGTGAAATTAGAAATAAACGAATTTTAGATATGGGAACTAGCTTGATTGATTTATCGCCGCGTAAATCCCTATGTTGCAAATTTCATCGAAATCGTTAAGAGCTATTTTTGAGAACGCGATTACAAAAAAAACCGGCCAAGTGCGAGTCGGACTCGCGCACGAAGGGTTCCGGACCATTATCAATAAAAATATTTATTTTATTTTGTGTTTAATATTTATTGTTATAGCGGCAACAGAAATACATAATCTGTGAAAATTTCAACTCTCTAGCTATAACGGTTCTTGAGATACAGCCTGGTGACAGACAGACGGACGGACGGACGGACGGACAGCGAAGTCTTAGTAATAGGGTCCCGTTTTACTCTTTGAGTACGGAACCCTAATAAATGAAGTATTCATACAAATATTGCTCGTATACTAGTTTAATAGTACTTATAGGATATGTACATACTTACATTACTTATTCATACTAGAAACAAACTACATTCAAAAAATAAATAGTACCTAACTTGACGGAGATATGATTTTGAAAACGACCCGTCCGACGACTCGAGAGGGAGACTTTTTGACTAGGCTTAAGCTAGTCTTAAGGTTTCGATCAAAGAGGAAAATTGAAAAATTATTCGCCAAGGGCGGGATTTGAACCCACGACCTCTGGAATCCGTCCATTGCTCTTATCCAACTGAGCTACCGTGGGTCCCGTCAGTGGCAACGAATCTTTCAATCCCTTCACTCTTCTAATTAACCTTAAGGAAACTTAGAATTTCGTTAGCGGACGTTTCTGCTCAGTATAAATTTACTGTTAAAATGGAGTAGCGTATTGTTACTAACGATTCTCAATGTAACTTGGGACGTTGGTGCCGTATCAGAAGTTTGTAACAACATCACGGTAGATGTCGCTACGAGCCTCCTTAAGGTTAATTAGAAGAGTGAAGGGATTGAAAGATTCGTTGCCACTGACGGGACCCACGGTAGCTCAGTTGGATAAGAGCAATGGACGGATTCCAAAGGTCGTGGGTTCAAATCCCGCCCGTGGCGAATAATTTTTCAATTTTCCTCTTTGATCGAATCTTAGAATTTCGTTAGCGGAGGTTTCTGCTCAGTATAAATTTACTAGTCTTAAGGTTATCGTTCTTATTTTATATTATTGTATTTATTTGACATGTATACATTTATATGTTTAATTTATAATTTATTCATAAACATCAAGGACAACAAGTGCCTGAGAATTAGAATTTTA
The DNA here is from genome assembly GCA_963854355.1 of Epinotia brunnichana. Lineage (NCBI taxonomy): Eukaryota > Metazoa > Arthropoda > Insecta > Lepidoptera > Tortricidae > Epinotia > Epinotia brunnichana. Next base: position 13,178,411 of record OY977939.1, on the reverse strand, counting down.
CTGAACAAGAAATTTAATTACAATAGTACTTTTCACAATGTTATTATAATAGAGAGCTTTTCAGTCGAGTACCGTGTTTAGGCCACGAAGTTTGCTGAGTGGCCTAAGTAAGGTACGAGATTAAAAAGCTTGATTATGACACTGTTGTGAACAATACCTTTTTCACTTCTCATGCTCGCAAAGTTCGCCTTTGTGCTGGATGTATGCTGCACAAAATGCCACTGTTGTGCACGAAGTAAAATTGTTTTAAAGACTAAGATAATCGGGCCTAACAGCCACACACACACAATATTTAAAACTTCATAAAAAAACTTATCATTTGATTTGCTTTAATAAATTTCACATCCGTGTTTTCCATTACTAAATTAATAAAACCAGATAAAATAGGAGTGAATTATTATTTTAAAACGTATCGAACCATTAAATGACTCTAGTAGTATGAAGTACCTAAGTCTAATATCACGTGTCGAAAATGAAACATAAAAACTTTAAAAAGTTAAGTGGCGGGAATGAGCTATTATTTAATTAAATTTTGCAATTATTTGTTATTTTCTCGCACTCTAAGTGAAAAGCAGTGTGTATAACTCGGGCATTTAAATTAGCCATTTAACCCCTCGCCGGTGGTTCGGGTGGATATAAACGTCTCAGGACTAAATATCGTATTATATTGTCTAGTTCTACTATCCGACTTCTTTTTCAAGATAATTGAAATAGTTCCTTCTTGAGGAGTTAAAGATGTTTCGTCACTGTCACTAATCATTTTCTTTAACTTTTATTTTAACTTTTTAAGCTTAGCTTTGAAAATAAAAGCTACCAAATCACCGGCGTCCGTAATGTTGCAGTACTGTGCTGTGATTGGCTAAATACTAGCCAATCACAAAGCGTAGTTTTTTTATTATTTTTATGCCCTGGATTGATTTTTGACAGATGACGCGACGCTGCTACGTACCGAAACGCCATAGATTGGCAATTTTGTATCGGATCGAGTCTCCTTAAACAAGGACACATGTTATCATTGAAATACGAAGTTCTATTTTCGATTTTTTTTCGGTTGTCTAGACTGTCTATATTATAGAGCGTATCGAAACAGTTATTTCAGTTGTTTCGGAAGTAACATAGAGATTTTTTTAGAGTGACGTTGCAGTATTCTCTAGGAAATCTTAATACACAGATTTGAATCGACTAGTACAAAAAAAAATATTAAAGTGCCAGTAGTTACAGTAGGTACTCAATTTGTTTTTTCGATGACGGCAGATTCAAATTCATACCTATTATGACCTGATGACGAAATACGTGAACTACCGAGAGCTTTAACCCCAGTTCACTCAGACCTAACACAACGCTACTAAGGTGTATCTTAACTAACGAAAAACAGAAGCACCCCGTCAAATAAGGTTCACCGTTTAGCATTTGGTTCGTTAGCGCCAGACGGCGAGTCGGCCTTTCTATGTATTCACAGAATGTTTTGCTCTCGTCCTTGAGTTCGTGCCTAACCAGTTTAATTTTAACATTGGTAACATGCTTTTTCGGGGATCAGATTGATGTTGGTTTGCCTACAGCGGTACATAGCATCTTCCCCGAGACCTGGAAGGTTGCTAGGGTAAAGCCAATTCTAAAATCAAGCAAGACTCAAGAGTATAAAGATCTCCGACCGATTAGTATCCTCCCGGTACTTTCTAAAGTTATACTTAGAAATAATTGTTTGCGATCAACTATCAAGCCTGGGAGCAGGTATAAAGGAGAGAGCAAATGCACAAAAGATCCCACTGGGTCGAAGTGCATCCGAAAGGGCCCTCACCTAGATAAGATAAGATAAGAACTATCAAAGTATCTGGAGGAAAACAACTTACTACCATCTATGCAGTCAGGTTTCCGCAGCAAACATGATGGAACGGCTACAGCACTGGCGAAAGTTACTGATGATATCATTACAGCATCAGATCAGGGAATGGGTTCTATTCTTGTCCTACTGGACTTCTCGCGGGCTTTCGACTGCATCAACCCGACTTTTTTGATTTCAAAGATGGCTTATTATGGCGTATCTGCAGCGTCATGTGAATGGTTCCGATCATACCTTTCTGACCGTGAGCAATATGTAGAAATAGAAGGGGATCACGGAGAGGTGCTGAAATCAAAAACGCTCACAGTCGGCCGAGGCACCCCCCAGGGATCAATTTTAAGCCCCTTGCTTTTCATATTGTACACGGCTGATCTTAAGAACTGTGATGCACACCTTTATGCGGACGATACCCAAATTTATTATTCCTTTGCGCCGTCCAAACGAAGATTTAGAAATCATAGCCGAATGGTCAGCCAAGAACAACCTTATATTAAATCTGGCAAAATCCCAATTTATAGTCCTGGGTAATAAATGGCAACGGTCTAAAATCAAGGAGCAAAGTCCAAGAGTTGCTATAAGAAACGAGCCAGTACCCCAAGCCCCAAGTAGATAAGGCAAAAAATTTGGGCATGATAATGGATGAAGAACTACGGTACATTGAACATGTCAACATGAAGATAAGAAATGCTTTCTATCGGATAAAAATGTTGTACAAGATCCGAAAATACCTTTCCATTTAAGTCAGGGAAATTCTTGTGGAATCTCTAATACTTTCTCAGTTCAACTATGCGGACATAGTATATGGCCCCAGACTTCTAGCAGAGACAAAAAAGTCAATACAGCGGGTGCAAAATGCGTGCGTACGTTTCTGCTACCAAGTTCCAAAACGAGCACACATAACACCTTTTCTTAATGAAAAAAACCGGCCAAGTGCGAGTTGGACTCGCGCACGAAGGGTTCCGTACCATTATCTATAAAAACGGCAAAAAAATCACGTTTATTGTATGGGAGCCCCCCCTTAAAAAAATATTTTATTTTGTTTTTAGTATTTGTTGTTATAGCGGCAACAGTCTGTGAAAATTTCAACTCTCTAGCTATCACGGTTCTTGAGATACAACCTGGTGACAGATTATCTATAAAATCGGCAAAAAAATCACGTTTTTTGTATGGGAGCCCCCCTTAATAAATTATTTTATTTTGTTTTTAGTATTTGTTGTTATAGCGGCAACAGAAATATATAATCTGTGAAAATTTCAACTCTCTAGCTATCACGGTTCTTGAGATACAGCCTGGTGACAGACAGACGGACGGACGGACGGACAGCGAAGTCTTAGTAATAGGGTCCCGTTTTACTTTTTGACGGAACCCTAAAAAAGCAGCTCAACATGGATAACAGAAGGAAGCTGCACCTCGCCTGCGCAGTCCGGAAAGTATTAGAGTTACGCCAGCCTAGCTACCTTTTCGATAAATTAAAATGGGTGAGTGATACACGCGATAAATTACTGCGACGATGTACTAAGCTTGCGACACCTCAACACAAGACAACATTTTTTAGAGGGAGCTTCAAGTTTGCTGCGTCAAAGATTTGGAACGACCTGCCACCACCCCTTCGAAAACCTATAGGGCTTTTTGCATTCAAGCGGTCAGTCCAAGCTTACTTGTTGCAATTCAAAAAGAGCTTTGAATACCCTCCCTCCTTACGATACACACGATACACACGTACACACACACAAATACAGCACACAGGCACACACATAACACACTTACGCAAAACTCATGCACAGTACACTCAATCTCACACATTACATTATATAGCACTTTTATTTTTACTGTTATTTAACCTGTTGTTTTTTGTTTTTTTTATTAGTTATTGTTTTATCCGCTGTGTAGTTATTAGACTTTAATTTTAAGCATATTATTATCTCCACTTATAATAAATCTCTAAATTAAAAAAAGAATCAGCCAGTTTGAAACTAAGCTTTCTGTGGTACGAATGTTCTCAGCATCCCATGGACGGAAAAATATGAAACATTTTATATAGGTACATTATTATTCCAGCTGCAACTTAGGATAGTTTTTATCCGACTGCGACAATTCATTTATTTTCCGTAATATACGACTTCATTTAATTTTTCATTTATTATTCTTAAAGTATATCGCCGCCACATCTGTCAGCTAAAAGAAACGTCAAAATCACAGTAATAAGAAATACTACGGACAAAATGGCGGAATTGCTTTGCCTTTCTTTCGCCTATTAATAATTTTAATCCCGTCTACGATGTACATTGACGAGACACATAGGTCCCAAAAGCAAATATAAAATTAATTGATTTTGATATGCGAACTTATATGCGCAAATGTCGAATTAAGGCGTAATTTATACAAATGTAACAACAAATTCGAACAATATAAACTTGGTTTTTTTGAATGGCACGCGCGCGCGCTCTTTGCGTATTCAGCCAAACCCCGAAAACTGAAACTCGAAGTTCGTATATCTGAGGGCCTACCACGAACGGCATTCGAAGTTTTCCCTCTCTGTCGCACTTATGTACGAACTTGTAAGTATGACAGAGAGGGGAAACTTCGAATGCCTTTCGCGGTAGGCCCTCTGCATTCCTGTCATTTGTTAGTGCGATAGAGATAGAGATACCCGAATATTTTCGAATTCCGAAGTTCGTGGTTTAAAAGAAAATACGGATGTCGGATAGATCTAAATTAATTAAATATTTTATGTGTGAATAAGGTTAAAATTATTTGGAAATACTATTGTTGTTATTGTTTTAGTATATTTGACTAGCTTTAAGTTTAATATTGTACGACCGAAATGGGCAAGCTGTTGGACTTTATTTTACCCAAAACAACTAAATGTACACAGTTCTGACAATAAAGAAATCTTATTTTATCTTATCTTATCGAAAATAGGGATGTAGACACTAAACAAAATAATCATAATGTTGTATTATCTCGAAAAAAAAACAACGCAAGAGGCTATATAGGTAATCACTAAGTTATAAGTGTATAAAGTTTTAAGAGGGGGTTTGTTGCGTCTCTTTTCCGCAAAACGCACCTTTATAATGAAACGATTGTTTTTTACTATGACGCTCGAGGATCGTGACGTCACGGCCCCTGATCGTTTTCTCACTCTAACAAGCGACATTAAAACGGTTGTAGCTTCGTAATTTTTTGAGATATTTGAATGAGTTTTTCGTTTCTTCTTTCTTTTGAAGTGAGTCTACAGCTACACCTCTATTTGGAAGACAAGCGGAAATAATCCATACTATCCATACTAATAATCCATACTTCCATACTAATATTATAAATGCGAAAGTGTGTCTGTCTGTTACCTCTTCACGCCTAAACCGCTGAACCGATTTAGATGAAATGAGCCCCGGGGAAGGACAAAGGGTAGTTTTTATATCTGAGGGGCTGAAATTGGGGGTGGAAATTTGTATGGAGCTACTTAAACCGCTGCACCGATTTAGATGAAATTTGGTATATAAATAGTTTGAGTCCCGGGGAAGGACATATAATAGGTTTTATCCCGGAAATCATCCCCTAAGGGGGTGAAAGGGGGGGGGTGAAAATTTGGATGTAATCTATTTTGATGAAATTTGGTGTAGAATATAGGTTAAGTGTCCTGGGAAAGGACATGGGATAGTTTTTACCCCAGAAATCATCCCCTAAGGGGGTGAAATTAGGGGTGAAAATTCGGATGGAACCCATTTTAATACAATTTGGTATAGAGATAGCTTGAGTCCTGGGAAAGGACATAGGATAGTTTTGATTCCGGAAATCACTCCCTAACGGGGTGAAATGGGGGGTGAAAATTTGGATGAATCCCGTTTAGATGAAATTTGGTATAAAGGTCGTTTGAGTCCCGAAGAATGACATTAGATAGTTTTTATCCCGAAAATCATTCCCTAAGGGTATGAAATAGGGGGTGAAAGTTTGGATAAAATCCATGTACCTAGATGAAATTTGGTATAGAGATAATTTGAGACCCTTCAAAGGATATAGAATAGTTTTTGCCTCGGAAATCATCCCTTAAGATGGTAGAAGTTTGTTTGCATTATATTTTCTAAGTATTAAGTTCTACGCGGATGAAGTCGCGGGCAACAGCTAGTTGTAAATATTTGTTAGCCTGCGATCGACCGATCTCCCGGGACCAGTCTGAAAACCAGCGCTGGGCCTAGCCCAGTACATGCTGAGACTGGGGCCTATTGTCACATGTTAGTTTGTAAGTTTTAATTTATTTTTTACTTTATTTAATTTTTTCTTGATATTTTTTTTCGTGTGACAATAAATACTTTTTCTTTCTTTCTTTCTACATTCGGCTTGCGTTGTGAACAACCCTGGACCAAAGTTACCCGGTAATACCTATTATACAAACTGCGCAAGAAGGGGAAGAGGGTAGTCCGAGGAAAAGGAGGGCTGGTGGTAAAAAATCGTACTTACGTAATTACTGAATTGCCCCATATTTTTTTATGCTAGACTTCGATGCTTACCCAAACAAAACTGAGCTTACTACTTCGGAACTATGGTGCAAATCATTTTTATTGAACGAAATAACTTCTCTTTGTACGAGGCACAAAGAAAAGACAAAACGCTAATTGTTTAGGTACGTTGTAAGTACTAAGTTTGTAGGTAGGCATGCTTATAACTACCTAGCTAGGTAATAAAAGGTGGTTCATAATGAACTTCATACCGATATACCTTTCGTTTTAATTTGAACCTTGCTCGATTTTTTTTGCTCATTCGAGTAAAGTATTTATTAAACCTGGCCTTTTCATTTCGAAGCGTTTGTGGCACGTGGCTAAACAATGGGCTTTGACCGATGGGGCTTAAGATAAGATCTTTTCCAGATAGGTCATTCTCATTATACATGCCTACGTACCTACTGCAAATCACAATTTGTTATCATGGGTAAGAGAGGCTGAGAGAAGAGAGAAATACAAACTATCAAATTTGTATTATACTATGTAGTTTTAAATTCGAATATTCCGATGACGTTTTATACCTGGCGTGATATTAGTACTTATTACTTTTCATTACCTAAGTAGGTAGGTAGTATAAGTTCCAATTTTAACGTTTTTCAATTTAAAATTTTTAGCTTACGAGTTTATAAACGAAGTCTGTTGGTTTCCGGCTTTACAAGTTCGCTCTCCCGGATTCATACGGGACGAGATAACGGACGGCTTTTACCTGCAAGTCCTGCAACCATCCGTGTCCCTTTGGAGGTCGTTGTTGTTCTACGTCCGTAGGAATAACCCTAGAAACCCGGTGCTAAAAAAACAACAAACTCGGCAGCTGCACTGTTCCTTCTGAATCTCGCAGCGCACACTGGAACCCTACCAGCGACATCGATACGAATACATATATATATGTACCAGTGTGTAACCGCCATACGATTAAAAAATAAAATAATTTACTTTTCAAAACAAAGTTTTAACCGACTTCAAATCAGTAGCCAAATTGCTTCAAGTTTGCCTATAAAATTTGAACTCCCTCGATTTCTCCAGGATCCCATCATTAGAACTGGATTTTGGTGACAACGGGACCAATCTGGAAGTATATGCTGCCAAACACAGAATAAAAAATTCAAATCGGTTCATAAATTACCGAGTTATCGCGTAACAAACACAAATAAAAAATAAAAAAAATAAAAAATAAAACATATAGATGAATTGAGAACCTCCTCCTTTTTTGAAGTCGGTTAATAAACCGTGTCCCTTCTGAGTAGCAGCATTCGCAAACAAGTGAAATCAAAACATTTTTCGAAAAACCCAACTGCTTTTTTGCAAATATTATAGCCTATCCTCCCAGCGCACATGGGCCTACTGGAAGGACATATTCTCTTAAAGGAATTTAAACAATTTTGGGTTGGAATAGAGTTGCATTTTTTTTTGTATTCGTCTTCTCTTGAAACAAAATAAATTCAACTCTATTTCTTTTGTTAGTTTGATTCAAATTTCAATGTCATTTTGTGTTGTATGGTGGGCGCCACGAGGATAAGTCACTCCCACGATTAAGAGGAATCCAGCGACACCTCACATGTCGAAATCCGTCAAACGGTTTAGGCTGCAGGGCGTGTCAAAGAATAAGACATACCCACATACATACATACATACATGCATACTTACATACATACATACATACTTGCATACATACATACGCTCGAAAAACATAACCCTCTCTCCTTCGGCAGTCGGGTAAAAATAATGCATTCACCAATTCGAGGTATTCGAGCATACCCTGGGCGCTGGGCTCGTTCGGAATGCAACCGGGATAAATAACTTAAATTTAGTATCTAATAGGATGACACGGACAGGAAAGACGATAGTTATTGGCCTTCTATTATTAGTATCTAATACCTACGGGTGTTCTTGTCCTGAATACCACAAAAATAGCTACATTTTATATAGAGATATTCTCCTTAATTTGACATGGTGGTTAAATTAAAAATAATGGTATCTATAGTTAGCGAGGTAAGTATGTTCGTTTAACCACTATACCATCTGTGTGACTAAAAATTCGATTAAAAACTTTATCCCCAAATGGGTCTCTCTCTGTCTATCGTCTACCTCGCCACATGCATTTAAATTTAACCCCAGTTTAACCAATCCTTGAACTTTCCAGACGATGCCATGATAAATAATTTTAGAGCCATGTTATGAAGTAACGAACTGACTACCTGCCTCTACTCACTTCCAGCAGGAAAGTATCAAGTTGTACAAAGAAAACTGACTAATATTGTTAAATCATCGAAGAATGCTTATGGTTGCTTCTATTTTGGCTAAGGTACCCTATTCCATGTAAATAATATTAGAAAAACCGGCCAAGTGCGAGTTGGACTCGCGCATGAAGAATTCCGTACCATTATCTATAAAAACAGCAATAAAATCACGTTTGTTGTTTGGGAGCCCCCCTTAAAAACTAATTTTATTTTGTTTTTAGTATTTGTTGTTATAGCGGCAACAGAAATACATAATCTGTGAAAATTTCAACTCTCTAGCTATCACATTTCTTGAGATACAGCCTGGTGACAGACAGACGGACGGACGGACGGACGGACGGACAGCGAAGTCTTAGTAATAGGGTCCCGTTTTACTCTTTGAGTACGGAACCCTAAAAACCGTGCGTTGATCTGACCGTCAAGTGATTTGAAGGAAAACCATCCGTATTGTTATGTTTGAAAAGCACTTAGGTACTTAATGGCTGAAATAGGTAAAGTAAAACTAGTTCAATAACTATTTGATATCCTATTTAGATAAACAAAGAAACGTAGACGAATTTATCCGTGAACATTCTAACGTTATATGGAATGAGGTGTATTTAGTTTTAGTTGAGGGTGGGACACAACATTTCTAATTTACGCTACGCAGATGACACCACCTTGTTTGCCTCCTCAGAAGCGGAAATACGCCTGGAATTTAAGAGCCATGAACTGGGGCCTTCCCATAAATAAAAAGCAAAAGTTCCAGTAGGTACCTCGGTTCCATGCTCAACAACAAAGGTAGCTGCGAACCAGAAATACGTCGTCGCATCGGTATGGCGAAAACAGCGATGACCCAGCTGAACAGAATATGGAGGGACAGAAACATCTCGAGACGCACAAAAATTACCATTGTCCATACACTCGTCTTCTCCATTTTCTTATGCGGGGCTGAAACTTGGACCATCAAAGCCGCAGACAGGCAAATAATTGATGCGTTTGAGTTGTGGGTTGTGGTGCTGTGCTGGCGTCTAACATTTCGTACAAACGCATCCATTCTTAAAGAGATTGGGCAGGACAACGAACAGCGACTGTCGTCTCTATGTCTACACCGTATTCTCCAATATTTTGGCCACATAGCACGCCGAGATCCCAACAATTTGGAAAAATTGGTGGTAACCGGCACAATACAAGGCAGAAGACTAAGAGGCCGAAGCCCCAAACGTCGGCTCAAGCAGGTATCGGAGCATCTTAAAATGCCGGTTAACGCAGCCCTCCAACAGGCAGCTGACCGAAACTCCTGGAGAAGAATACTGGCCATGCTGCGTCGGCAGAGTCACGAGCCTCAGTAATGAGGGACCGATTGAGGAGGAGGATAGTTTCCGTCAGTAGGGTAAGTAGGGTTTCGCCGGTTACGCGACCACCTTCGGTTAGCGACCACCTGAAGGACATGGTTTTTTCAATTGAAGATAACATCAATTCTACAAAGCCTATTGAAAAAGTTAGCCGTATGCATTATTGTTTGTAGTTATGGAATAGGAATTTACTAAACAAACGAGAATATATGCTTTCAGTTCACCAACTCAGCTAAGTGGTCGCTAACCGGCACATGAAATTAGGTGGTCGCTAACCGGCGAAATGACCCTAGTTTTCCTCGAGTTAAAATTCTAATTAGTCTGGCCCAAGTCTGGCCAGGGAAAGATGAGCTGTTTTTATATGGCAACAGTAATATCATTGTCAAACGTCTTAATAATATCTAAATACGGTAACTAAGAAAGAAAGTATTCCATAATAAATTGGACTGTTTTTGCTTTTTAAGAGAATTAAAGGGTGGCTTACTTGTGCATGACTACGGCCGGACATGATATGACACAGATTCTCCTGAAAATATTGAAATGGTATAAACAGAATATGTATATAGGTAAATAAGAATATGCTTCATTTTGATGTCCTATCATGAAAATATGTACCTTAACCGTAACCTTCGTTCATCTGGATCCTTCATTGAAAGTTGTAAAGAAGTAAGTATAAATGATATTCTTGGTTTAATTGTTGCAGGGTTGCAGTGACAGCAACAACTTGGCAACAACTACTTTGAATCCACAGACTGACACCCAATTACCCACTTAGATGTTTTACATTGTTCAGTTCCAGTCAAATTAGGTAGGTATATAAACCTATAAACCGATACTACAATATTATTTCACTTCCTGTAGTAGGCTACAAAACTATTGGTAATTTTGAACAAAATAATTATGATTTTATTCATAGTCAAGTCTACAACTACAACCGATATTTCCAAAAAACTTAAATTGTCAACGAGTCTGTGTAATGAGTTTTGCTGTTTTCAGAAAGAGGATTGAGTTTTGCTGTTTTCAGAAAGAAGATTTTAGGCCAATAGACAAAGTTATGGTTTCACATTGCCTGGCACCGTATAGTAGTGGAGTGGACTCACGGGGGAGCGGAAGGGATTTGGATGTCCCTAGACCGGAGGCCCTGGTACTCACTAAAAAACTATGCATGAAACATGTGGGTAGGAACAGGGACACTGAAAACTAGATAGGAAGTGTAAAAGCTGGCGTCTACTAGGCTCGCCGCGAATCGCATATATCGCAATAATTCGCCTTCTGTACACTGGCTATGAAACTGCGTCGATTGATTAGATTCCAATCGTCGCGCCGTGGCTCTTCGTCTATCGACGGCATCGACGCAGATTCGTAGTAAATGTAATAGAAGGCGAATGAAATTAATAATTATCTTAAAATAAAACACGTAAGTACCCATAACGAAATATTAAGCGCCAATATTGATTTACTTATGAAACACAACGGTTGGTATTGGTACTTGGATTAAACCTAGAAGCGGGCGGTTTCTTAGTACGAGAAGAATTAATTGCGACCCGCGAATATGTGTACCTACTACAGTAAGTGTACAATACAGACTTGTGAATTTTTGTAAATATACTATGATTTGGAAATAAGTGTGAAATAAACTGTATGAAATATTTTGTTCTCCTTTTATTATTTCATACCTAAATCGGATTAGTGTCAGATTTTCTGTTCATGCAGTGGGCCCAACGACGTCCCTAATCATAATTTATCGATATCGATAACGTTGGGTTTTAATATTATCGATATCGATAACGTTAAGTACCTACTACAACCCTACTATCGTCCTCGTTCGTTAGGTTGGTAAGTCCACTTCCGCATTGGACGTTAATTTTTATTTGTATTGTGGTATTTCAAAACAGCTAAAGTATGAATGAGTTGTCATGTCAAAATCAAATGACAATGTCTTTGTCATCCAAAACCTTGTTCGAAGTCCCGTCTCTTATTACTAAGTATATTCTCTTTGGCTAGGGGTCTGAAAATTGATGTAGGCACTCCTTGTTATAAATAGTAAAATACATATTTCAGGATTTTTAGTAAATCACCCCCCATTTAAATTAGGGAATGGAAGTTTGTATGGGTTTTCCCTTACACTTCTTTAGAAATTACCTTACAAAAAGGAATGAGATCCCACCAAAACATTACATGTAAAGTGATTGCCAAAACTCCCTAGCTCATATAGCTTTCTATTCAGCGTTAAAAAGATATCAAATCATAAGTAGCGCCAAGCTTCCTACACCAGACGGCGTAACTCTACCACTACCAGCCACGCTCTGAAAATTCTATATCTTGGCTATCATCATTATCATAAATTAATTCGACGTCGAGTCTATGCGGCGACCGGAATGTGCCAAAGTTATACTTTATAGCCAAGATGTAGAATTTTCAGAGCGTGGCTGGTAGTGGAAGAGTTCCGCCGTCTGGTGTAGGAAGCTTGGCGCTACTTATGATCTGATATTTTGTTAACGCTGAAAGATATGAGCTAGGGAGTCTTGGCAATCACTTTAGGTACAAGTAATGTTTTTGGTGGGTTCTGGCGACCACGTACCGGAAGGCGCGGCGTGGGTAGGCTCCCCAGCGGGAGTCCGCTGGATGCGGGTGGCGCAGGACCGGTCATTGTGGCACTCTTTGGGGGAGGCCTATGTCCAGCAGTGGACGTCTTTCGGCTGCTATGATGATGATGATGATACTCATTGATAAAACCCCATTTCAATATTTGTTTAGGTTATAGTACTTATAGTATTAAATACTATAAGTAATATAATATATAATAGTACTTATAGTATCAATTTCAGTTTAGCCAACATAAAAATAAACACCGGCTGAAAATGTGCTGTATGTTAGGGAATAAATGTATCTTTCTTTCTTTCTTTCTTTCTATATTTGGCATAGGATCTAAGTTTAATATTCGTTTTATACACTGTATCAACGTTTCGTTACTCATCAAACTTTGCATCAAAGGTTCTCGAACTCTGCATTTTGACAGTTCGCAGCTGTGTGCATTTGGATTGTTGCTGTTATGGATTTTTAAGTCGTAAATGAAAAACAACTGATTTCAACAAACCCAATGCTGGATTTTATCATTACGTTGTAATCCCACACCATGAATCAAGTAAGAATCGTTGTATCTTTTATTTTTTCCGTAGTAAGAGTAGGTTGTATAACTAGAACTGCAGCCGCTATTAGCAGATCGATGCTTGTGGACAATCATGTCATCTAATCTCTGGAAGAAAATGCTTCTAATTTCATGTATTTGAGATAAGAAATAAGCTGTTGACATTTCCATTCCAATATGGCCCACCCGGTTGTTAGAAGTACTTGATGAGGAGCTCTAGGCAATTAAGATAAACATTCACGTAACCGCACGAAACATTTAACACAGCGGATGTAATATGTTAAATGATGTTGTTACTCATTATGGTATAAAATTCGATTAAAATATAACAGTAATGATATGATATTTGTATTTTTTATATTTGCACCAGTAATTCTTTGTTTATAACGTAAGTTCTCTTGAAGCTTAACACATTATTTTCTTTTACAGATAGCCTATTCACCTCAGAATATAATAAAATCATTATAAACCAGGTAAATTAAACAAAGTTATTGTTGGTTTGGGCACTAGTATTTAGGTATTGGAGATTCTATGATAAAGAAATGTGAAACAAATGCTTTTCTATCCCTTATTGATATTGTGACTATAGTGATACAGATATGAGCTTCAATTTATTGTAGAGTGTAGAACTTACTTATATTTCAGACTCGATCAGTCACAAATGACTAAATAGTTCCACCAGAATAACACTGTGACCATCACACAGGTTTAAGTTGCAAATGTTTTACAGAATTATGGACCCAGTCATAGACAATGATTGGCTTGGGATCAAGAATGAGCCAATTGATGAAGCACCCAATGTGGGTAATGTTGCGCGCAGCTGGCAGTGGCGGGAGCACGGCCTTGATCCCCCGCACAGCCCCGCAAACAAAACTGTGCTTGAAAACATTGCTGAAGATATCCTAGTGCAGAAACCCCTTACTATAAGAGTATGTTTACATGTCAACATTTTATCAGATCAAATGAAATTTTAAAGATGTGATGCTTAATACATGGAATAAATTATGACTAAAAGATCAAATAACTGTATATTTCAACAATTATGAAATATTCAAAATTTATAGCAATGGTGCTTTTATTAGTTCTCTTTTTACAGTCCTGTGACTTGCCAGGGTACCCGCGGTCCACATTTCTGATGGTTTTCAGTCCTGATGGGTAAGGGTATTTCAGTTTTTAATAATCTTGTGTCCCGCTACTGGGCAAAAGTCATCTCGCCCATTCCAGTCCTCTCTATACAGTATAGGTAATGTAACTATACAGTATAGGTATTGTAACTATACAGTATAGGTAATGTAACTATACAGTATAGGTAATGTAACTATACAGTATAGGTAATGTAACTATACAGTATAGGTAATGTAACTATACAGTAAAGGTAATGTAACTATACAGTATAGGTAATGTAACTAAATAAGTGATTTTAAGGTGACCCACAGCTATTTCAATTATGGATATTTCCGTCATCTCTCTCATCATTATTTTTTTTTCAATATAACCCCATATGATCAGCAATGAATTGAAATGCTTATTATTATGCATAATGAATCTCTTATCTCTATTTCCAGCACCAAGGTTGCATCAACACATGGTAACCACAATGTGTATGTGTCGGAGCTGGCAAGTGGCAAGCATGTGAGGATATTGAAAGGGCATCCTCGCACACCATGGTGCATTGCATTCCATCCATCCCATACCCAATTGATTGGATCAGGCTGTCTTGGTGGTCAAGTTCGAGTTTGGGACATATCCAGTGTAAGTTTGGAATTACATTATCATTATTGCTGTATTCCACCATAATTTCTTTACTTTCTCAATATGTCCCGGTGTCAAATTTGGAATTCTGTCACGTTAGGCATCCTAGCCTGCCTAAAAAATATGAGTTCTGTAGTAAACTATCTAGAATGAAATGTCTTTCCTCAATTCGTAAAGGATCATATAAATAAATAAAATAAATAAATGAATATTTGGGGACAATCTTACACAAATCGACCTAGTCCCAAACTAAGCAAAGCTTGTACTATGGGTACTAGACGATGATATAGATACTCATATAGAGAAATAAATACTTAAATACATAGAAAACATCCATGACTCAGGAACAAATATTCATGCTCATCACACAAATAAATGCCCTTACCGGGATTCGAACCCGGGACCTCCGGCTTCGTAGGCAATCTAACTATGGTTCATACTAATCTATATATATATATAAAACAAAGTCGTGTTAGTTACACCATTTATAACTCAAGAACGGCTGGAACGATTTTGATGATTGTTGATTTGTTGGATTTGTCTTTGCCCCGAATAGCAGAATAACTATAAAAAAATGGAAAAAAAAATATATTTTTTTTCATACTTGTACGGCGGAACGAAGTTCGCGGGGTCAGCTAGTAATATTATAAATGCGAAAGTGTGTCTGTCTGTTACCTCTTCACGCTTAAACCGCTGAACTGATTTGAGTCCCGGGGAAGGACATAGGATAGTTTTTATTGAAAATTTGTATGGAGCTACGGTATAAACGAAACAAGTCCCATGCCGACGGAGTCGCGGCCAGAAGCTAGTGTAAGAATAAAAGTGATCAGTAGGTAGACTCGAGTTAGGACTGCCAGTTGGAGTCTCTTAGTTATTTCATCTACGAACATAGGTACCTGTTATAAACAAGATGAACATTGCACAGGAAATATGTGCATGTGTGAGGTTTAGGGCCGATTCAGACCGAAATGGCAGCGGCCGGCAGAGACGCGGCAAATACTTTCAGTGTGAAATAATTTTAAACGTTATCTACATACTTAAAAGACCAGTATAGCTTGAAAAGGTTATATCCGCGGCCGCACGCGCCGCCGCGCGGTCCCGCGGGCAGTCGATACTGGTCTTTATATGTAGATAAAAGGTGGCGACGGGAGGCGGTGCGCGGCCGCAAGCGGCCACCGGCGGAGAGGCGCGGCCGCCCGCGGTGACGCGAGCCTGCTGCGCTGCTGCCGCCCGCTGCCATTCCGGTCTGAATCGGCCCTTATGTATCAAACTCTTGATCCTCTTACATTGTATGATCAATTGAATTTGTAATTAATGTAGTTGGTACCCACTCTGGGTCTCATCAACTTATTTATAATAACTTTGAAATGCTTTGAGTGAAATATACATATAATAGGCATCATGTAGTCATTTGATATTTTGTTAAATGCAATATGTTTTCCAGTTTTCCTGAACTGAATGTATGAGTAATATAAATTTTAATAATGTGTTTTATTTTCAGTTTGTGAATATTGGGTTTCAGAGTAAGATTGGATGGGTAGTGCCCCAGCCAAGACAATTAAAAAAACTAAATACATTACTTAAAATTTTCGATGATTAAAATTTATCTTAAAATAAATGTCTATAACATTTTCTCTTTATCGCGCATATTTTAATACTTATTTTATAACTAAAGATAACACTGTAAATTTTTGGTTATACAGGGTGGCAGTGAAGTGTGGAACGTTCGCAACGAGACAGTCATAGCGTCCATCGCTTTCCATCCCAGAGAGCAACTGCTTGTGATCGCCACATACAACGAGCTCTACTTCTGGGACTGGAGCCAGCCAGCACCCTTCACTAGGGTATCCACAAATAATGTTAATGAAAAAGTAAGGTGTGTAAACATAATCACTTTTTCATTTAATGGTAATTATCTTCTCAGTCAAATACAATTTTAATTTATTTCAAAAATTGTTTGTGAGCTTAATACGAACTTTAAACTTTGTTTACTTTCAACTCTCGATTTCCAGGTATGTAGCCTTTGATGCTCTGGGATACAAGCTAATAACAGGAATATCACTGTGGACCGCCGGGCCTGCGAACAATGTTACAACCACACTGTTACAACACGGTTCTCCTACGATCATGCTGAACAGAACTAGCCGGGACGACCCCAGCGACGGCCCGAGCCGCCCGCAGGAGAACCCAGGGACTGCGCAAGATATGATTGTTAACTCATACCAGAACTTGGTGCAGAGG
The DNA here is from genome assembly GCA_963854355.1 of Epinotia brunnichana. NCBI lineage: Eukaryota > Metazoa > Arthropoda > Insecta > Lepidoptera > Tortricidae > Epinotia > Epinotia brunnichana. Next base: position 13,161,363 of record OY977939.1, on the reverse strand, counting down.
TATGACAGCTTAGTGAGGAACTATCAGCGGTTGTTTATGGTACGCCATAGACTCACCAACACTCCGCCGCCGCCGAACACGGTGAGTTTGAACTTTGGTACAATTGTTTTTATAATACCTTATTTGCACATGGATCATATTTTCCTCTTTATCCGTCTATTAGTCCATGTTAATTTATGGATGTAATGTAATTTACCTTGTAAATACTGAACTGCTATGCAACTTTTATTGTATAAATGCCTATTGCCTGTACATTTATTTCATATTGTAAATGTGACCCTTAAAACACTGACTAAATGATCTGACTGTTAGATCGACCGGGGCACTGACCCCATGGAAACAGACCTTTCGACCTCATCCTGGACACGCCAGGTGCTCCCCTCCGCTTCTACTGCAAATGACGATGGTAAACTTTAAATTTTTGTTACAATACTTACCTATCATGCATTAATAAATCACTTACATACTTTTTTGTATAGAAAACTCCTACGCCACGCGCCAGTCGGTAGAGTTATTCTTTGTTGCAAAAGGCGGTGTAGAAGATTTTTTTTTAATATCGTGATATGAATACAACCGAGCAAATAAATATCAAAAATCGTTATACAAAATATCTCGGGACAACTTTTGACAGCTACAAATCCTCGAAATTTTGGGACTATTTTTGGTTTCTCGCTCGTATCTTCTATACGGTGCATCCTAGAGAAAAGTTACTTTCTAACAAATTAAAGAACATAAAATTTTACGTCTAAAGAGTACCAAAACTTAACAATTCGGTTTAGCGACATAGTAGAAAACCATGGTCGAAAACGAAGAAGAATCTTCTACACCACCTTTTGAAACGTGCTTTGAACCTCTACTGACTGGCATATCCCGTGAGTCTCAAACATATTTATATGATGAAACGGGTCACCTACCTAGTCCTACGTCTTTGAGGTCGAATATCAACTACGTCTTTCAGTTCGAATATCACTCGACATGTTTCAAACCAATACGTGGTCCTTATTCGTGAGCACACGCGATGCCGGCGCGCTTAGCACACTGAAAAACTTACTAAAGTTATTGTATCTACGGAATATACGGGGTGTTCCAAAAGTCAATGTCAGGCCGCAAACGGGTCGCAAATCATAACAGTTATAAAAAAATAGGAAATGGCTTTTCGGTTTGACGTTGACATTAGGGACATGTCGTATAATTAATATTTTTTGACGCGAACCTCCCTCGTCTAACGGAGGACACGCTGGCCCTGAAACTGTTCAATATATCTTGATAAGGGTTTCATCTAGCTCTAGCTAGTGATATGTAGCTATGCCCAATGAAAGTGTACCCTCTGGCCACAGAACAATCGATCCCTGGCACGTCGCGGCGACAAGATGGCGCTGAAAGCGGCGAAGGGGAGAGCAGCGGCAGTCGCCTCCTGAATCTCGATGTTTTGTCCATTGATAGTAACCCGAGGTAACCCGCAACCACATGTTCATTTCCTTGTGGTAAACGCATGTAATTTATCTGGGGGATGTAATTTATCGAGCAAAACAAAGAGGCACGGCCGTACCATCCTCTTCTCGAAGCCATTCAAGCCATTTTCAACATCCTGTAATTTCGTGCTGGCTAAAGCTAGAACCCTGAATTTTCTGTAACATGTAGGGCATAATAAGACCTCGATATATTCTCAATAGCATTCAATTTCAACTATTAGTTTAAGAACTATTGCCCGTCAAAGTTCCTTAATTTTGTCACTGACATACTCACTTCTAATGATCAACATAATTCTAAGGTACCCATAAAAAACATTCCATGTAAAAAATAGGCCAAGTCTCGAAACTCTTCCACAGTAAAAAATGGTGAGATATTTCGTAGAGCCATGTCAGGCATTCTTATTAATCTTTAGTCCCTGGGTGACCGAGCTCTGCTTGGGTGAAAATGGAGAAAATACAGAGAAAACGTAATTTCCCGGACATAAGACCCCTCTAGATCGATTTCTCGCCCCCGTAAACCCCTGTTTTCCAAATTCCATCGAAATCTTTAGAGCCGTTTATAAAAACGTGATTGCAAATATGTATACAAATATTGCTCGTTTAATGGTATAGGAATATGTAAGTATATAGAATTTGCTTGCCAAATAAAATTTTGTGACTTGGCTATCACACTTATATAGTTTTAGGTATGCAACAATTAGTAAATGCAGTAAAGTTGTGTGATTCCGAAGTTGCAGAATTAAATTTAGCTAGAAAATAAAAATTAATAAGAATGCCTGACTTGGCTCTACGAAATATCTCAGCACTTTTTACTGTGGAAGAGTTTCGAGACTTGGCCTATTTTTTACATGGAATGTTTTTTATGGGATTATTTATTTCAACAATTTTTATTTAAATTTCCAGAAATCAATTCAACACAGATTCACCACAACAAGAACATTCCATTTTTGGATCACGATCGTCAGCATTCCAACCCCTGACGGACAGTACCGGGAGGTCTTTCAGAACAATAGCTCAAAACGAGCGCACTACTCGCTTGCTGCCAAACCCGTTTTCTTCGACTAGTGGGATATCTCGATCTAGCCGAGTGAATTTTTCGGAACTTTCGTCCTCGCACGCGAATTCGTCCCGCACGAGTATATTCACAGCGACGTCGATCGCGAACATTGCGCAACGAAGGCGGCAACACATCGCTCATATGGCGAGCGCCCTGCAGAGTGAAAGCGCCTCGACTTCTTCTGATGCATCGTCGACCCCGTCTTGGCCCCGGTTCACCAGCTCGCGCCCCGACACTCCCCCTAACGCGCCCTCGATATCCGAATCGACAACCACAGAAAGGCCCACCATGACCAATTCTTCCACGCAAATGAGCCCCACAAGCGCGCCAGTGGACGCTCAAGCTATTAACGAGAGCTTAGATTTGATCCGCGACATACTCAGAGATTCGGGAACAAGATTATTAAATTTAATTACTAATATGTCTTTGTCGACCCTGGCCAACGTGGAGCGAAGCGGCCCGCGGCGCAGAAGTGCGTCCGGCGCTCGCTCCGACGACAGCGAGGGCGGCAACCGACCGCGCCCGAGGCCACGCATACGCCTCTTCAGCTCCAGCCTTCGCCGGGATCTGCTCTCCACTAGTTCCGACTCCGACAGCGATGACTCCATAGATGTTAACATGTTCAGGACGAGGCGGACGTCTTTCCGACTGACGTCACCGAACAGTAGGCTTCTCACGCGGTCACAGTCGACTACGCCCGCCGCCGCGAGTACAGCTGACAATGAGAGCGCAACGCCCGCTAGAGAACCAGAGCGAGACCCGCAACCAGAGAGTGGACCTTCGACCAGCACTGCCGATTTAAATGCTAACCGACCTTCTACAAGTAGAGATAATTTCTGGACGAGAGGGTGTGTCGTCCCTCCCGATGAGGCTTATAGAAAAGTTAGATCGGGTGTTCATGCCTTACAAAAACATGCCGTGCTGCTGACTAATATGTGGCTTCGCGGCAGCAGAACTACTATGCGAGAACTGCGCACCATGTGGGAGAACTTGCGCAGGCGCATACTGAGTCTGCATAGGGAAACGGGGCGACAAGATTTACCTAGCTATTATACTAGATCTCTATTGGAAAGATGTATGTTCTTATCTGAAATGTCCGATAATATATCACGTTCTTCGTCAAGAACCGCAAGGCATAACGTAAGAACTGACGAAAGCAGCAGGAATCAGCCAGAACGACGTGACGTTCCGTCCAATTCGGGAACAACAAGCAATGCTAATGTGACGGGAAGTGTTGTTAACACTTCGACAGAAACGAATAGCCATGAGTCGCGCCCGCGTCGGTCCCCGCAGACGAGGCCGTGTCCGAGCGTCCGCGCGTCGTACATAAGGCGACGGCTGCAGTCTAGTTACAGATGGCGACCCGAAGACGAAATGCGTAGGCGATCTCGAAATCCCGCCGCAAACCGATTATCTCACAGGTACCCTCACAACAGATCTCGCCGAGATTTCGCCCGGGCAATCGAGATCAGCGCTACCAGACACGAAATCCGAATGCGAGCTATGCAAGTGCTCTCTGTAATGTTTAACATGATGATGATGTGCTTAGAAGAACGAGGTCTCAGCCAGCTTATTATAACTATGTTACGAACACTTAAAAAAGCTTTAGCTTTGACTTGTCTGATGTTGATGACGAATAGAAACATCGCCAGATCCGGAAATAATCCTGGGGCTTCAGGCCCTCGCGTAGATTCTTCGAATGTAGTTCGCATTCAAAACGCAGAACACTCTGGACCAGTAGACGTGGATGTTGACGGCCCCGATGAAGTCATGTCTCTCAACAACCCAACTCTGCTAGGTGAGCCGGAGGCGGAAGCGGTCCCTATACAAAAAATAAACAATGATGCACGAGCTCCTGAAAGAGAGAGACCGCGCACATCGCAATCAGTGGGTACAGGAGATGGTCCAATACAAGGAGACTCGCCCCCACGTCTATCCTCATCGCAGAGATGGAGCAGTCGCCTTGCGGTCCAAATATCGGTTGCCAATAGAAATACCTCTGTGACTGCAAGAAACAGGCGGGAACTATACCAAGAAAGCAGAAGACTTAAAGCTTTGCATAGGTCCAACCCTGGCGCACATCCTATGGTAAAAAAAAGACTTCCTCCAATATCTCGCCATAGGATCCCAGCTATGCGTTTTGTGCCCAGTAGAGATGTCCCCGGAGTAAATACTCCAAGAAATGTTCCCGCAGCCAACGAGCCGATCGCGGGGCCGTCGAATGCCACCCCTTCCGCAGAAAATTCAAGGCAAGAGTCGCCCCGGACGATAGACGAGTTCGAACAGAGGGTTCACCTGATTCGATTGGCGCACATGCAGGCGGTCAGGATGCGGACGGCGGCGAGGAATCGTTTCAGACGTTTACAAACTATACGTCTGTATACTCCGTCTTCAGTGCGAGAAATGTTCACCTTGCAGTCGAGTAACTCTGAGAACCAGCAGCCAGGGAGTAGGTCTCCGATGCAGAATGGGTCTGAGTTTGGGAGAGGGAGGCCGTTTGCGGCGTATCGGCCTCATATTCTGGGTGCGCGTAACGAGCAGGATAGAGGGGAGGACGTGAGTCAGGTGGCCGGTGTGGTTGAAGTGCAGCCGATGCATGTTAACGTGAACAATGTCGCGGTGCCGCTGATGCAAGTCAACGACTTCACCGTTAACGAGGCGCCCAGCCAGCCGCACAGGCTGCCCCGCATTCACGAATACCTGCAACCGATCATACTGGCCCAGGTAATTATTTATTCAATTTTGAACTCTTAGGGCGAGTTGCACCAACTTATTACAGGCCGATCAACGGCAAATATGACATCATGTCATGCTCCCTGGCAACCCCACTTTCGATTTCGGGATTTCTGAGTATGTGAAATTTCTGAGTTTGGGGTTGCTGGAGAGATGCTCCCCAGCAACCCCAATTTAAAATAATTGTACTCTCGAAACTATTGAGGTAAAAATTTTTTTCAAGTACTAATTCGGTACAATTTTGGTACAATTTTTTCACATACTCAGAAATCCCGAAATAGAAAGTGGGGTTGTCAGGGAGCATGACATAATATGGCGCCGACAGCTGTCATTCCATAAAAAACTTGTCAAACTTTTCTTACATTCAGATTTTAACGAACACCGTTTACGATTACAGACGGTTTGGTGCAACACACCCTTGTCTTTCAGGAATGCTACACGCCCGCACGCTTTGTACATTAGAATCTAGCCAGCGAGTCGTGTCACAAGTATTTTTTACAATTTCTTTAACTGGCAAAATGTACAGTCGCCATCACATACATCGGAGCAAACAAGCACGTCACAAACATCGGAACACACCTTCTATTTTCAAGGCATTAGGGTGCATGTGCCGATATTTTTGAACACCTATAGTGTGCCCTATGTATGTGATGGCGACTGTACCCTATGAAATAAGCTGTAATTCATAAGTCCCTATTGTTCAGAGAAATGACGCGTAGTTGCAGTATCCAAACGGCAACCGAATGGCTCGCGGTATTTGAGCTCCCGAGGGGTTGTGGATTTACTTTAACTATATAAACCAAAATAAAAAAATTACGCCGCTATGCATTTCGTGTTACCAGCATGAGTTTTTTGTTTTCAAATTTTCCAAATTTTTTGAGAAATGACTCGCTGGTCAGACTAGCGGTACTTACCTACAAATCTGTGGCATTGACGCGACCGAAATTAGGTATAGTTTTCAACTTTCATCTTGGAGCAAAACATTTTCTTCTTAATTCCCAAAACAGTCTGAATAAGTTTTGGAAGTGAATCGGGAATTAAGGACGATCTCCCTGAATCGAGCAAAATGTTCCCAGAATGCCATGGCAGTGGACGAGGAGAACGGTGGTGGGGGTGGGGGCGCGCGCCGCCTGAGCGGCATGGCGGGGCTTCTGGACGCCGGCATCATCTCCGAGGCCATGCCCGCGCCCGCGCACCGCGTGCAGGCCTGGGACTTCACTACTGGCGACACGCCCGACATCGCTGACAGTACGTACGACCCTATACACCGTCGACATCGCCGACAGTACGTGGGTCAATCAACGTTTTCTTGTTGTTATTCTGTCTCGGTAAGCCAAGAGACAACAGTGACAGTATTTTTTAGAAAAAATACTATAAATGCTAGTCTTTACATCGTCGGCAAACAGCAATACGGTAGATTTTTATATCACGTCGGGGAGATCGTTTATTAAAACTATAAACAGTAAAGGTCCTAAGCTGGATCCCTGACTTATGCCAGAGCATGTATGATATTGATATGATACATTTCGGAGTGATATGGGCCATATTTTACAAATTGCTTTCTGTCCCCTAAGTAACTTGAGTAACAGTTTCAGCAGACTAAGAGTGAATCCCATGTTACCCAACTTGAGCAATGATATGTCGTTATCCACTCTGTCGAACGCTTTTTGAAAGTCGAGATAGATGATGTCAACCTGGCCCCGTAGCATGGATGGCCTGATAAGTGACAAGATAAGAGCGTCGTATCGTTCTATCGAACGGTGTCAGCAAGGGACGGATGCTCTATCTTGTCACTTATCGCGTGATAAACCTATCCATGCTACGGGGCGACAGTGATCGTCCATCTCACTGGTAATAAAGTCCACCAATTCCACTAAGTTGGTGGCCACAGACCTTTTAGGTAAAAAAGCAGGCAGAAGGTAGTCGTGGAGGACCATTTCGAAGACTTCGCAGACAGTAGGGACGTGCACCTTACACACCGGCGACACGCCCGACATCGCCGACAGTACGTACACTATACGCTAGCAGAGCTCCGCTACGCGCCATATGTTGAGACTAGTGCCCTAGTTTATAGAGAGGTATATCTAGATTATAAAGGAAATACTGAGCGGACTGTAAACACTTATAATAGGTAATTTCTAGAATAGTCGCGGGTCGCGGCGCGTACAAATATTAGTCGCGCGGCGGCCGCTGTCGGTGCGGCGTTCTCATTTAACGGGATTTCTCCGCGGTGGATCGGTTTACGTTGCTGACTGACGGACCGGCATTTTTCATTCCGCCATATACTCCGGGCGTTGAAGAGCTTGAGTCTTCAACACTAAGAATGGGAAGCGGACAGGAACGCTCTACGTTATACGGTACAATACGCGCTACATAAGTTTGCGTCTCTGAAGTTAGCTTTAAGTCGCTTCCCGTACACCTGTCGAACGCCTCTGGCACCTCTGCGACGCTACTAGTAGCATCAGACGCAAACGTATGTGGCGCGTACTGTAATGTACTTGGGCGGGCTTTTGAGCGGACATAAAGCGTACTAAAGCCTCGATGACGCGACCTGTCTTACGTTTATTTAAGGAGAAAGACGTTTATTCGAGCGGAGCAGGGAATATGCCATGTTGGCTCGGCTAGCGTGACAACATGGCATTCCCCGCACATCGGATATATCTTTCGCCCTATATTATACACTTTCATACATAACGCTTAGCATAATTTTGGAGGAATTAATTGGTTAGTTGGTACGGTCGGCCTCACAAGGGACTGAACACATTGCCATACGAAGTTGTCAATCGGGTGAAAGTGACAATGTACCAAGGTGTTCAGCTATTAAGTAATGTACGTTGTTCAGGTACAAAAAACGTGGTGGTCCAGAGATGTCGCATCCACAACGACGCCAGCATTGACATTTCTAAGGACGGGCGTCTGCTCGTGGCCCTGTTGCCGGTTCCGCGACTAAGGAACACTAACCATTGGCTGGGTAAGTGAGCAGTGATGAAGCATCCGTAATATTGTTGTAATCTACACTTATAATAAATCTCTAAATTAAAGAATCAGCCAGTAACATTTCAAATTTTTTTTTGTTACGAATGATCTCAGCTTGAAGAAACATGAAACATTTTTTATAGGTAGATTATTATACTGACTGCGACTTAGGATAGTTTTTATCCGACTGCGACAATTAATACATTTTTCGAAACATTTGACCTCATTGAATATTTAATTTCTTTTTCTTGAGGGAAATCGCCGCCACATCTGTCAGCTTTATGAACGTCAAAATGGCGGAATTGCTTTTCCTTAATTTCACCTATTAATAATTTAAAACCCGTCTACGATAGACCTTCACGTGACACATATCAAGAATTAAAGGATAAGAAATTAGTCGATATTGATATGAGAACTTATATGCGCAAATGTCGTATTAATGTGTAATTTCAATAAATGTTTCAACAAATTCGAACAATATACGTAACACAAATTTGTTTATTTTTGAATGGCACGCGCGCGCGCTCTTTGCGCATTCAGCCAAACCATGAAAACCGAAACTCGAAGTTCGTATATCTGCATTCCTCTCATTCTTAGAATGAAGACTAGACTTAAACTGAAGTCAAATGGAGAAAAAAAAACGCTTTATAGGTAACCAATAAGTTATAAGACGTGTCCAAAGTTTTAAGAGGGGGTATGTTTTGTCCCTTTTCCGCAAATCGCACCTTTTTTTATGGTCGTACCACACTTGGGGGTGTATGCCCAAATATTCGTGTTGCATCTTTTTCCTTCCTACGGCAAATGAAAGAGAGGCAACGACGCAACGCGAACACGAACCCCCAAGTGTGGTGCGACCATTACTATGACGCTCGAGGATCGTGACGTCACGGTCCCCGATCGTTTTCTCACTCTAACAAGCGATATTAAATCGGTTGTAGCTTCGTAATTTTTTGAGATATTTTAATGGGTTTTTGTTTCTTCTTTCTTTTGATGTAATAATAAATTTTGAGTCTTTTTCCCCTATTTGCAAGACAAGCGGAAAGAGTAATCTTTATATTATTAAGGACTAGCTTTTGCCCGCGACTTCGTCCGCGTAGAACTCGTTTATATCGTAGCTCGATACAAACTTTCACCTATATTTCCGATATAAAAACTATCATATGTCCTTACCCGAGACTCAAACTATCTTTATCATTATTATCATTTATCATCATCATCATATCAGCCGAAAGACGTCCACTGCTGGACATAGGCCTCCTCCAAAGAGTTCCAAAGTGACCAATCCTGCGCCACCCGCATCCAGCGGATTCTTGCGACCTTTACCAGGTCATCAGTCTACCTTGTGCCTACCAACGCCGCGCCTACTAACTACCTCTATACAAAGTTTTATCTAAATGGGTTGTATAGTAGCTTCATACAAATATTCAACCCCCATTTCACCCCCTTAAGAGATAATTTCCGGGATAAAAACTATCCTATGTCCTTTTCCGGAACTCAAACTATCTGTTAACCAAATTTATTCTAAATGGGTCACTCACATCCAAATTTTCACCCCTTAGGGGAGGATTTTCGGAATAAAACTATCCTTTGTCCTTCCCCAGGACTCCCAACTATCGCTATACTAAATGTTCACCCCCATTTCACCCCCTTAGGGAATGATATCCGGAATAAAACTATCAGATGTCCTTTCCCAGGACTCAAATTATCTCTTAACCAGATTTCAACTAAATGAGTTCCATAAACTATGCATTATCCTTTTTCGGAACCCCAAACTATCTCTATACCAAATTTCATCCAAATAGGGTACATCCAAATTTTCACCCCCTATTTTATGCCCTTGGAGGATTTTTTTCGGGACAAAAGCTATTCGTTGTTCTTCTACGCGAGTAAAACTATCTCTATAGGCACCAAATTTCATCCTAATCCAAATTTAAACCACCATTTCACTCCCTTAGAGGATGATTTCCGGAATTAAAACTACGCTTTGTCCTTGCCCAGGACTCAAACCATCTCTATACCAAATTTCATCGAAATGGTTTCCATCCAAATTTTCACCCCCCAATTCCCAGCACTCAAACTATCTCTTAACTGTTAACTTAAGTTTTATAAGTTTTTATTGTTACTAACATGATATGGACTAAGTCTGAAATAAATAATTTGCATTAAATTAAATTAACCAAATTTCATCTAAAAAGGTCACATCACATCCAAATTTTCATCCCTTAAGGGGGTGATTTTCGGGATAAAACTATCCTATGTGCTTCCCCAGAACTCCAACTCGCTATACCGTAAATGGGTTCCATCCAAATTTTCATCCCCCATTTCACCCCCTTAGGAGATGATTTCTGGACTAAAAATTATTTTAGGTCCTTCCCCAGGACTAACTATCTCCATACCAAATTTCATCTAAATGGGTTCTATCCAAATTTTCACTCCTCTCATTTCACCCCCTCAGGAGATGATTTTTCTGGATAAAAACTATGCATTGTCCTTCCCTGGGACTCCTTCTATCTCTTTACCAAATTTTAACTGAATGGGATTTATCCACATTTTCACCCCTATTTCATCCCCTTAGGGGATGATTTTCGGGATTCAAAGTATCCGTTGTCATTCTCCGGGATTCAAACTATCTCTATACCAAATTTGATCTAATCGGAGTCCATCCAAAATTTCACCCCCCACTACACCCCCTTATGGGCAGATTTCCTTGATAAAAACTATCCAATGTCCTTTCCCAGAACTTAAACTAACTCTAAACCAAATTTTATCAAAATGGGTTACATCCAAATGTCACCCCCACGTTTTACCCCCTAAGGGGAAGATTTCCGGGATAAAACCTATCCTATGACCTTCCCCGGGACTCGAACTATTTATATACCAAATTTCATCCAAATCGGTGCAGCGGTTTAAGTAGCTCCATACAAACTTCCACCCCCCATTTCATCCCCTTAGAGATTTATTTTCGGGATAAAAACTACCCTATGTCCTTCCCCAGGACTCAAACTATCTATATACCAAATTTCATCTAAATCGGTTAAGCCGTTTTCACGTGATGCGCGGTCACATAAACAGACAAACAGATAAACAGAAAAACAGATAAACAGATAAACAGACAAACAGATAAACAGACAAACAGACAAAAATTCTAAAAACTGTTGGAACGTGTTCTGTTATCGATTTTAAGTATCCCTAGCCAATTTTTTTTCGAATTACTTCCATGTACAGACTTTCGACCCTCTTCAGCTTTATTATATGTATAGATAAATTGATAGAAGATAATGAAACTCCCATTCAAATATCTCAAAAAATTATGAAGCTACATCCGTTTTAATGTCGCTTGTTAGAGTGAGAAAACGATGAGGGACTGTGACGTCAATATACTCGAGCGTCATAGTAAAAAACAATCGTTTCATATGAAGGTGCGTTTTGCGGAAAAGGGACAGAACATACCCCCTCTTAAAACTTTGGACTCTTATAACTTAATCATTACCTATATAACCTCTTGCTTTGTTTTTTTCTCCTTTTGACTATATTTATTTTAAATTCTTTTTCGAGAAAATACATTATGATTATTTACCATATTTTCGATTCCTGAGCTATAACCACGAACTTCGGAATTCGAAAATATTCGGGTATCTCTATCTCTATCGCACTAACTATACTCGAGTGACAGGGATGCAAATATATGAACATAGAGTAACGGTTTTCGTGGTAGCGCCGCAGGTACTTTGGCTGAATGCGCCGAGCGCGTGCCATTGTCATTCAAAAAAAACAAATTCGTGTTAATTATATTGTTCAAATTTGTTGATTTAATTTATTGAAATTACGACATAAAACGACATTTGCGCATATAAGTTCTCATATCAGAATCGAATATTTTTTTATGGTTTATATTTTAACATTTTTCTCGTAAAGGTCTATCGTAGACGGAATTTAAATTATTAATAAGTGAAAGGCAAAGCAATTCCGCCATTTTGACGAAAATTTGACGGTTCTTATAGCTGACAGTTGGAGCAGCGTTTGATTTCAATAAAAATAAATGAAAAATTAAATGAAGTCGTATATTTCGGAAAATTAATTAACTGTCGCAGTCGGATAAAAACTATCCTAAGTTGCAGCTAGAATAATAATGTACCTATATAAAATGTTTCATATTTTTCCGTTCATGGGATGCTGAGAACATTCGAACCGCGCAAAGCTTAGTTTCAAACTGGCTGATTCTTTTTTTAATTTAGAGATTTATTATAAGTGGAGATGAGTCATGTGAAGAAATAGATACCTACAGGAAAAAGAACTGTACGGATTGACAGCAAAAAGTATACTAATTAACTATATTATGGAAACAAAAATATAAAATGCCTATTTCCTGACTCACTCACTCACTCATCAACGCACAGCCGAAACTACTGAGGCTAGACACCAGAACTACCTTTTACAACGTAGGCAACGGATAAGAAGGTATTTTTGGAAATTCCACCCCTAAAGGGGTTAAATAGGGGTGCAAAGTTTGTATGGGGGAAAGTTTATTTTATGAGCTAGAGACTTAAAACTTTGTATAAAGATTACTTATTAGAATACAAATAAAGTTCTTTCAACGTTTACGAAATTCTGCCCCTAAGAGGGTTAAAAAGGGGTGCAAATTTTGTATGGGGGAAACTTATTTTTTTTAGCAAGAGACTTAAATTTTTTTAGAAAGATTACTTATTAGAATACAAATAAAGTACTTTCAGCGTTTTGAAAAGTTCCACCCCTAAGGGTGTTAAAGAGGGTTGCAAAATGTATATGAGAGAAACTCCTTTTTGAGATAGAAGCTTAAAAGTTTTTAGAAAGATTACTTATTACGATGCAAATAAAGAATTTTTAGCGTTTTGGAAAATTCCACCCCTAAGGGGATGAAAAAGGGGTGCAATGTTGGTAAAGGGGATTTTTTTGAGCTAGAATCTCAAAACTTTTTAGGAAGATTACATAATAAAATAAACATAAAATACTTTCAGCGTTTTAGAAAATTCCACCCCTTAGGGGTGTATAAGAGGGTGCAACGTTTGTATTGAGGAAATATTTTTTTTAGCGAGCTACTCAAAACTTTTTTGAAAGATTACTTATTACAATACAAATAAATTACTTTCAGCGTTTTGGAAAATTCCACCCCTGATCCCTAAGGGTGATAAAAAGGGGTGAAAATTTGTATGGAGGGAACTTTTTTTTTGACTTGAAATTGTTTAGAAAGATTATTTATTAGAACCTAACGGGGATTATAAGGGCGTTCAAAATTTGTATGGAGAGCAAGACATTTTTAAAGTTAGGGATTTGTAACTTCGGTTTTAGACAAAACAAACATGCTAAAATACTACAAAACTTATTTCAGCATTTTTTTTAATTCATCGTCTAAGAAGGTTAAAAGGAGTAAGAAATTTGTAACTTCGGTTTCAGACTGTTTACTATGAGGTTTCAAAGGGGGTTCTAAGTTTGTATATAGAGCAAGACATTTTTAAAGTAAGAGATTTGCAACTTCGGTTTTAGACTGTTTACTAAAAGACTAGGTACAAAACTTATTTCAATGTTCTTTTTTAATTCATTCCTTAAACAAACATTTAGACGATAATATGTTACACGCGGACGAAGTCGCGGGCAACAGCTAGTTAATAAATATGTTCAAAATGGGATCGTATGTACGACGATGTTCTGTGTGATCGCGCGTCCCTCGCGCATGGCACTCAACGCGTCCCGCTGCTGTGCGACCAAGCCTTTAGTCGCCTCACGTTTGTTTGACTACTTACCGCTTATTGTAATTGTGCAGGCGTATACTCGCTGGAATGGTCACGGCTAGGCCAATGCCTGCACACCGCCGTGCTGGAGCAGAGCGCGGTGTCGGTGGCGCTGTCGCCCACGGCGCGGCACCTGGCCGTGGGGCTCGGCTCGCGCCGCTTCACCACGCTGCCCAACGCGCGCAACAACGTGTTCGCGATGCTCTACAGGCTGGAGCCCCGTGGTGACTATACTGTTTGATACCAACGTGTCGGTGGCGCTGTCGCCCACGGCGCGGCACCTGGCCGTGGGGCTCGGCTCGCGCCGCTTCACCACGCTGCCCAACGCTCGCAACAACGTGTTCGCGATGCTCTACAGGCTGGAGCCCCGTGGTGACTATACTGTTTGATACCAACGTGTCGGTGGCGCTGTCGCCCACGGCGCGGCACCTGGCCGTGGGGCTCGGCTCGCGCCGCTTCACCACGCTGCCCAACGCTCGCAACAACGTGTTCGCGATGCTCTACAGGCTGGAGCCCCGTGGTGACTATACTGTTTGATACCAACGTGTCGGTGGCGCTGTCGCCCACGGCGCGGCACCTGGCCGTGGGGCTCGGCTCGCGCCGCTTCACCACGCTGCCCAACGCGCGCAACAACGTGTTCGCGATGCTCTACAGGCTGGAGCCCCGTGGTGACTATACTGTTTGATACCAACGTGTCGGTGGCGCTGTCGCCCACGGCGCGGCACCTGGCCGTGGGGCTCGGCTCGCGCCGCTTCACCACGCTGCCCAACGCGCGCAACAACGTGTTCGCGATGCTCTACAGGCTGGAGCCCCGTGGTGACTATACTGTTTGATACCAACGTGTCGGTGGCGCTGTCGCCCACGGCGCGGCACCTGGCCGTGGGGCTCGGCTCGCGCCGCTTCACCACGCTGCCCAACGCGCGCAACAACGTGTTCGCGATGCTCTACAGGCTGGAGCCCCGTGGTGACTATACTGTTTGATACCAACGTGTCGGTGGCGCTGTCGCCCACGGCGCGGCACCTGGCCGTGGGGCTCGGCTCGCGCCGCTTCACCACGCTGCCCAACGCGCGCAACAACGTGTTCGCGATGCTCTACAGGCTGGAGCCCCGTGGTGACTATACTGTTTGATACCAACGTGTCGGTGGCGCTGTCGCCCACGGCGCGGCACCTGGCCGTGGGGCTCGGCTCGCGCCGCTTCACCACGCTGCCCAACGCGCGCAACAACGTGTTCGCGATGCTCTACAGGCTGGAGCCCCGTGGTGACTATACTGTTTGATACCAACGTGTCGGTGGCGCTGTCGCCCACGGCGCGGCACCTGGCCGTGGGGCTCGGCTCGCGCCGCTTCACCACGCTGCCCAACGCTCGCAACAACGTGTTCGCGATGCTCTACAGGCTGGAGCCCCGTGGTGACTATACTGTTTGATACCAACGTGTCGGTGGCGCTATCGCCCACGGCGCGGCACCTGGCCGTGGGGCTCGGCTCGCGCCGCTTCACCACGCTGCCCAACGCTCGCAACAACGTGTTCGCGATGCTCTACAGGCTGGAGCCCCGTGGTGACTATACTGTTTGATACCAACGTGTCGGTGGCGCTGTCGCCCACGGCGCGGCACCTGGCCGTGGGGCTCGGCTCGCGCCGCTTCACCACGCTGCCCAACGCTCGCAACAACGTGTTCGCGATGCTCTACAGGCTGGAGCCCCGTGGTGACTATACTGTTTGATACCAACGTGTCGGTGGCGCTGTCGCCCACGGCGCGGCACCTGGCCGTGGGGCTCGGCTCGCGCCTCTTCACCACGCTGCCCAACGCTCGCAACAACGTGTTCGCGATGCTCTACAGGCTGGAGCCCCGTGGTGACTATACTGTTTGATACCAACGTGTCGGTGGCGCTGTCGCCCACGGCGCGGCACCTGGCCGTGGGGCTCGGCTCGCGCCGCTTCACCACGCTGCCCAACGCTCGCAACAACGTGTTCGCGATGCTCTACAGGCTGGAGCCCCGTGGTGACTATACTGTTTGATACCAACGTGTCGGTGGCGCTGTCGCCCACGGCGCGGCACCTGGCCGTGGGGCTCGGCTCGCGCCGCTTCACCACGCTGCCCAACGCTCGCAACAACGTGTTCGCGATGCTCTACAGGCTGGAGCCCCGTGGTGACTATACTGTTTGATACCAACGTGTCGGTGGCGCTGTCGCCCACGGCGCGGCACCTGGCCGTGGGGCTCGGCTCGCGCCGCTTCACCACGCTGCCCAACGCTCGCAACAACGTGTTCGCGATGCTCTACAGGCTGGAGCCCCGTGGTGACTATACTGTTTGATACCAACGTGTCGGTGGCGCTGTCGCCCACGGCGCGGCACCTGGCCGTGGGGCTCGGCTCGCGCCGCTTCACCACGCTGCCCAACGCTCGCAACAACGTGTTCGCGATGCTCTACAGGCTGGAGCCCCGTGGTGACTATACTGTTTGATACCAACGTGTCGGTGGCGCTGTCGCCCACGGCGCGGCACCTGGCCGTGGGGCTCGGCTCGCGCCGCTTCACCACGCTGCCCAACGCTCGCAACAACGTGTTCGCGATGCTCTACAGGCTGGAGCCCCGTGGTGACTATACTGTTTGATACCAACGTGTCGGTGGCGCTGTCGCCCACGGCGCGGCACCTGGCCGTGGGGCTCGGCTCGCGCCGCTTCACCACGCTGCCCAACGCTCGCAACAACGTGTTCGCGATGCTCTACAGGCTGGAGCCCCGTGGTGACTATACTGTTTGATACCAACGTGTCGGTGGCGCTGTCGCCCACGGCGCGGCACCTGGCCGTGGGGCTCGGCTCGCGCCGCTTCACCACGCTGCCCAACGCTCGCAACAACGTGTTCGCGATGCTCTACAGGCTGGAGCCCCGTGGTGACTATACTGTTTGATACCAACGTGTCGGTGGCGCTGTCGCCCACGGCGCGGCACCTGGCCGTGGGGCTCGGCTCGCGCCGCTTCACCACGCTGCCCAACGCTCGCAACAACGTGTTCGCGATGCTCTACAGGCTGGAGCCCCGTGGTGACTATACTGTTTGATACCAACGTGTCGGTGGCGCTGTCGCCCACGGCGCGGCACCTGGCCGTGGGGCTCGGCTCGCGCCGCTTCACCACGCTGCCCAACGCTCGCAACAACGTGTTCGCGATGCTCTACAGGCTGGAGCCCCGTGGTGACTATACTGTTTGATACCAACGTGTCGGTGGCGCTGTCGCCCACGGCGCGGCACCTGGCCGTGGGGCTCGGCTCGCGCCGCTTCACCACGCTGCCCAACGCTCGCAACAACGTGTTCGCGATGCTCTACAGGCTGGAGCCCCGTGGTGACTATACTGTTTGATACCAACGTGTCGGTGGCGCTGTCGCCCACGGCGCGGCACCTGGCCGTGGGGCTCGGCTCGCGCCGCTTCACCACGCTGCCCAACGCTCGCAACAACGTGTTCGCGATGCTCTACAGGCTGGAGCCCCGTGGTGACTATACTGTTTGATACCAACGTGTCGGTGGCGCTGTCGCCCACGGCGCGGCACCTGGCCGTGGGGCTCGGCTCGCGCCGCTTCACCACGCTGCCCAACGCTCGCAACAACGTGTTCGCGATGCTCTACAGGCTGGAGCCCCGTGGTGACTATACTGTTTGATACCAACGTGTCGGTGGCGCTGTCGCCCACGGCGCGGCACCTGGCCGTGGGGCTCGGCTCGCGCCGCTTCACCACGCTGCCCAACGCTCGCAACAACGTGTTCGCGATGCTCTACAGGCTGGAGCCCCGTGGTGACTATACTGTTTGATACCAACGTGTCGGTGGCGCTGTCGCCCACGGCGCGGCACCTGGCCGTGGGGCTCGGCTCGCGCCGCTTCACCACGCTGCCCAACGCTCGCAACAACGTGTTCGCGATGCTCTACAGGCTGGAGCCCCGTGGTGACTATACTGTTTGATACCAACGTGTCGGTGGCGCTGTCGCCCACGGCGCGGCACCTGGCCGTGGGGCTCGGCTCGCGCCGCTTCACCACGCTGCCCAACGCTCGCAACAACGTGTTCGCGATGCTCTACAGGCTGGAGCCCCGTGGTGACTATACTGTTTGATACCAACGTGTCGGTGGCGCTGTCGCCCACGGCGCGGCACCTGGCCGTGGGGCTCGGCTCGCGCCGCTTCACCACGCTGCCCAACGCGCGCAACAACGTGTTCGCGATGCTCTACAGGCTGGAGCCCCGTGGTGACTATACTGTTTGATACCAACGTGTCGGTGGCGCTGTCGCCCACGGCGCGGCACCTGGCCGTGGGGCTCGGCTCGCGCCGCTTCACCACGCTGCCCAACGCTCGCAACAACGTGTTCGCGATGCTCTACAGGCTGGAGCCCCGTGGTGACTATACTGTTTGATACCAACGAACCTCGTCTCAGAAACGTCCATTCGCCCGGCTTAAAAATGCTTTACCACGCTGCCCAACAACGTTTTCGCGATGCTCTACAGGCTGAAGCCCCGCGGTAATACTTTTTGACACTGCGTGTACGAGTCTGTCTCCGAAACGTCCTTTCGCCTGGCTTAAAAATGCCTCGCCAAGTCACCACGCTGCCTAACGCGTCATCAACGTATTCGCGATGAGAGCATCGTTATAGTCACCGCGAGTCCCAGGGCATGCAGGTATCGAGGAAAACGAAAAGGCTGATGAGCTTGCACGAGCGGGGGCGAAGGGGACACACTGCGGACCAGAGCCGTTCTGTGGTATCCCCAAAAGTCAACCAAGCTTACTCTAAAAGCCTATTGTTTCTACAAGACCATTCAAGCCTGGAGAGCTATCCCAGGACTGAAATATTCCAAGGCCTTTAGCAAAAAGGCGTCTTCTGACGCCTTGGCGCTAAATAGGAACCGCCTACGCATGCTGGTCAGGGTGCTTACAGAGCACTGCTGCCTAAATAAGCACATGCAAACGATAGGACTGTGTGACACAAAGCAGTCTGCAGTGCAGACTCTGCTTTGAAGCAGAGGAGACGCCTACACACATCCTGGCCGATTGCCCTTGCCTCATGCGCAGTCGTAACTCCTTCTTGGGCAAACACATCATGTGCCCGGAGGAGATCAAATTTCTTGAGGTCAACAAAATCCTGCAATTCTTTGGAGTTTGCAGGACTGGACCAAGAATTGTAGTAAGTGGCGATCGCAATAGATCAGCGATGGTCGCAGTGATACAAGGGCTTTGACAGCCCGTAAGCCACTACCAGAATAATGATAATAAATAATAATAATAGTAATAAAATAAATATTACGGGACAATCTTACACAAATCAACCTAGACCCACGGTAAGCTCAGTAAGTAATAATAGTCACCGCGACGCTCCAGCCTGTAGAGACAGGCTATACGGTTTGAAACTGCGCGAACGAACCACCTCCCCAAAATGTATTGTTTTTTTTTTTCAATATTTGTGTGAAAATCTTAATGCGGTTCACAGAATACATCTACTTACCAAGTTTCAACAGTATAGTTTCGGAAAAACGTGGCTGTGACATACGGACGGACAGACAGACAGACATGACGAATCCATAAGGGTTCAGTTTTTTTGCCATTTGGCTACGGAACCCTAAAAATACATGATGTACATTACCATGCAAACTTCCACCGAAAATTGGTTTGAACGAGATCTAGTAGTTTTTTTTAATACGTCATAAATCGTAAACCGCAATTTATTTTACGGAACCCTTCATCGGCGAGTCCGACTCGCACTTGGCCGCTTTTTAATATATATATATATATACAAGAAAAACTAAATCGAAATATACCCTATTTGAAGTTTGTTTCGATACAGAGAGTTCCAGCCGCACGGGTCTGTCTCCTATCAAGGAACTAGAGCAGAACTGGGAGCAAGGCTTCACGAGCCTCAACTGCCTCCGCTGGGCGCCGCAGCCGGGCCAGGGGCTCGTCTACGCCAACAACACCGGCCAGCTCATCATCATGAGCTAGGCAGGAGGCGCCGTGCTCCAAGGTAATCTTGGGACGGACTCGAAGCATCGCTTCAGAGATCATTTCCACGATGCCAATACGCGTTTAGGTTTCTGACTTGGCTGGGCACCACCATGAAGGTAATATTGTGACGGACTCGGAATAGCTGATTTCCTTAATGGGTCATAAATAAATTTTCCTGTTCCTGGTGGATGTGAGTGCTATGTGCTGATATAAATAAAACCAAAAAATTGCATCCGGCAAGCGTCCTTATGGCACAGGAAGGTAATTTTATATAATGTAATGTGTGTTTAGGTTTCTGACTGTAATAAATGGCTGTTGATTCAACATGGACACTTGGAAAGGCAATATCTGATAATGTGTATAGGCGAGGTACAGGCGTGGTGACCTTCTGCGTCGCTTTCAGTCCTACTACCGCCTTACAATTAACTAACTACTTATAATAAACGACTTTTTATCAAATTTCTAAATTTATAGTTAAGTCTTAGTTTACGTTGAGCTTTTTGTGTTCAACGTTTGTTGTCTAAAGTAATCCTGTTATTTATGTATTGTAGATTTATTTTGAAGTAGTGTTTTTTTAATGTAGAATATAATATTGCATTACAATGGAACATTTATTTTCTAAAGTAAATAGAAGATGATAATTAACATTAACGAAATTAAATTGTATTTTTTTAAATTGATTGTCTAATTTTGATCTCGTGAAATATATTGGTTACAAATTTGACTCTAGCATATTCATAGAAATCAAACACGGAGTTTTGGGTGATTAAACTATTCTAAGTTAATGATTGTTAATGATACTACTAACTTATTATCTATTTTAGGTACACGTAATTATGATTTCGTTATTTTAAATGATCTTGATCGTGGAAGATGCTTCCAGGCCAAGGGAAAGGTTACGAGAAATTGGCACTTTAATATAAAAAGCTAATATGGAGATAAATAAATTAACGGGTCAGGCTCATAATGCACACTTTCCCGCTATGTACACTTTCTCTATAGGTGCACTTTCCCGCAATGTGCATTCCCGATATGTACACTTTCCCAGTTTGTGCACTGTCTTACAAAGTGCACTTTTCCGAAACATACACTTTCCCAAAATGTACACTTTCTCTATAGGTGCACTTTCCCGCAATGTGCATTCCCGATATGTACACCCAAACATTAAACCTTAAACAAATAAATGAAGGTAGATTTTGGTCCCGGTCAGTCCTTGGTGTTAAACCTGCGGTGCTGATGTAATTATGTGTCGTTGGCGTGGAAAAGATTAGCACTACCAGAAATAAGCCATACATAAAGAAAGTGCACCTTGTGAGAAAATGTGTTTTCTGAGAAAGTGTTCTATGTGAGAAAGTGTACTTAGTGGGAAATGCACTTTTAGAAAAAGTGTACCTTCCGGGAAAGTGTTCCTTCAAAAGAAGTGCACCTATAGAGAAAGTGTACACAGCGGGAAAGTGTGCATTACGAGCCTGACCCAAATTAACTAATTAAGTATATATATAAATTATAATTTAAAGTAAATACAAATAGTCTCACGTAAGAGCTGGTTGGACTCATCATATTTAGCAGGTTTTAATAAATGAAAGTAGCGGCTGTACCAAGTAACTACGCAAAGTATTTAGCTGGAAACGCACTGACAGCGGTAGCGGCGCGGCGCGGTGCGGTGCGGAGGCGGTACCGGTTGTAATGTCCGAGCTAATATGAAAAGGTCCGCACAGAATACCGCTGCGATATTCTGTGCGGACCCTTTCGCATTAGTTCGAACATTACAACCGGTACCGCCTCCGCCACGCACCGCGCCGCACCGCCACCGCTTTCAGTGCGTTTCAGCCTTTAATGCTGTTTCTTTCGCATCGTGCAAATATGAAAAAGATCGACGTATTTTCGCGTTGGTATTTTGGTCAGGCGACTACTATAGCCATAGCTGGAGTGGCCGGACCCACGGAAAGTACCTACCTGTTTGTATTGTGGTAAGACTGAAAGATTTGTCATGTGAAGTTTCTGCATTGTCTTATGTAGTATGCAATGTTAGTACTGCGTGAGACTGTGTGGGCATTGCCTAGTTTTATATTTAGTTCTTCCATAATGTTTAACTAATCGTAATAAAATGGATATTTAGACTAATCTTCACTGAAATACTGTAGCAGTGGCTTTCTAACATATTTTAAATGTCTGATCTAAATTAGGTACCTTTTTTGAAGATACTTAAATTAAGTATCTTCAAATAAGGTACCTAAACGTCCGAGTGCTCGACGCTGTACTAGTACATATATGGCATGGGCACTCTATGTCAAAGCATTATAAGCCATGTCACTTTGACATAGAGTGCCCAGTGTCGAGCACTCGGACGTTTACCTTATGTATAAAACAATTCTGTGATTGGGTTAGATTTATTTTGATTTTTTGTTTCATAAATTGGACAAACAATACAACAGTAATGAGAGGTTGCATTGAAGTTAATAGTTATGTTTGGTCTTCAGTTAGATACAGACACATTCACGTATAAGTATGTATTTTATTTCTGGTATATCAATTGATTGGTTTTCGGCTAATCTGAAATACAGTTGAAGATTTGGAACTACTTTAAAGCTATTAACACCTCGTAATTATCCTTGTGTAAAGACTGATGCTTGTTATTCGACTGCAATAAGTTTAGAAAATGGGATAGCTATCAATATAGCTATACAGAAGTATTGGCAAACTATCAGCTCCATTCCCGCTCTAAACGCGGCTAGATAATATGGAATTTGTTGTTCTGGTCATAACATAACATACATGGACTGTATGAAATTATCTTATCTTCCTATGTTTCCCATAATATCAATTACACAGTAGGTACGGCAGTTTAGATTTAAAGGGAGATTCACTGATATTTTTGCCGTGGGTACTTTCGTAACTAACAAACATCACTTTATAATTGTGTAACTTTACTTTATCCATGCTCTACGAGAGGTGATCAAAAAGTTTTGATAATCGGCATAAAAAACACAGGGTATCCGTATAATATGTTTTGTAGGGTTCCGTACTCAAAGCGGGACCCTATTACTAAGACTCCGCTGTCCGTCCGTCTGTCCGTCTGTCTCTCACCAGGCTGTATCTCACTGATACCGTGATAGTTCCAGCTGAATTTTTTTAACAGATGGTGTATTTATGTTGCCGCTATAACAACAAATACTAAAAACACAGAATAAAATAGTTTTTTTATAGATAACGGTACGGAATCCTTCGTGCGCGAGTCCGACTCGCACTTGGCCGGTTTTTTTTTACTTATTTTACTTATTCACTGTATTAATGTATAGTGACACAGTATGAACAACAATCAGAAATGATCATAATGAGACGTAATCATGCCCATTCTTACTACTTATTGAACACCCCTCGTAATAGCAGTTCCAATGTCGGTACCTACCCTAGCATGAAGACTTGTGCACCGTTGCTAAAGGTTCTTTCATACAATTTCAAGGAGCCAACAGGGTTGTGATACTAATAAGGGAACATCAAACTCTGATGATCCGTGATCTCTGCCTATCCCTCTGGGAAAGAGGCGTGATTATGTGTATGTATGTATCAAACTCTTATCGATTGAAGTTTTCTATTTAATTTCCTATTTGATTATTATTTTTATTCCTTTTGACATTATGGACCGCTTCGCTGCGTCTAACAAATATTATTGTATATTTCCAACTATTTGGTCACTTAATTAAGAAGTCTGTGATAAATTGATAATATATAATCCATATTATATCACGCACCTATCATTAGAATATTTTAAAGATCCGAGCAAATTACATTTCGTTTTAAATAAAAGTACCTACCCCTACTACGGTGTTATTTTTAATATTGCTATATTCAAGGTCAATAACATGATTGTAAATATTTCCTTATTTGATAGTTCATGATAAGAAATGTTTAGTTACTATATCATATAATGCTGTACAGCGGGGTTACATAAATGCTTGTGTCTAATATACATAACTATAACTGGAAATGTGTTTCATTTGAATAATGCTATGGCCTAGCGCTGGATTTTGTGTGTGAATCGAAAACCGTTGCTGTCAACGCTCGAGTGCGACTATATGAGCTAGGTGTCACTTTCGGGCGCCCGATTCTAGAACTGTGAAGAAGGACATTATTCAGGAATCCGTTTCTTCGACGAATTATAAGCGCGAACCGCAGACTAGCGCGATAAGAAAGTCAAGAGCTTGGCGCGTTTCAAACGTCTTTTCCAACACACTTGCGAGGAAAAAATGTATTCCTGTCGTTGATCTCTAAGTAGGTAGGTACCTATTTCCAGTGGCGGAATGAAAAGGTTGATCAGTTTTCAAATCAAATCATTTACGCGTTGCAAGCACATGTTACCTTTTTAAACTGTGTATCAGACGAGAGTTATGTATTGAAAATTATGTTCAACTGTTTGACAACAAAGTTCAAATTTACTTAGACGAATTTTCCTTGCCTATTAATAGTTGAACTAAAACCTTTTTTAGGGTTCCGTAGCCAAATGGCAAAAAACGTAACCCTTATAGATTCGTCATGTCCGTCCGTCTGTCTGTCTGTCTGTCTGTCCGTCCGTATGTCACAGCCACTTTTTTCCGAAACTATAAGAGCTATACTGTTGAAACTTGGTAAGTAGATGTATTCTGTAAACCGCATTAAGATTTTCACACAAAAATCGAAAAAAAAACATTAAGTTTTAGGGGTCCCCATACTCAGAACTGAAACTCAAAAAATTTTTTTCATCAAACCCATACGTGTGGGGTATCTATGGATATGTCTTCAAAATTGATATTGAGGTTTCTAACATAATTTTTTTCTAAACTGAATAGTTTGCGCGAGAGACACTTCCAAAGTGGTAAAATGTGTGTGTCCCCCCCCCCCCCCCCCCCCTGTAACTTCTAAAATAAGAGAATGATAAAACTAAAAAATATATATGATGTACATTACCATGTAAACTTCCACCGAAAATTGGTTTGAACGTCTAATAAGTAGTTTTTTTTAATACGTCATAAATCGTAAACCGCAATTTATTTCACGGAACCCTTCATGTGCGAGTCCGACTCGCACTTGGCCGCTTTTTATTAGTTTGATCTTGCCATTACGTTGTGTCAAGTTTGATAAATCTAATGATTAAATCCTCTTAGCTTAAAATTATTAAAACTATATATGTGAGTATCAGGTCCTGTCCCCTTCTTAACCGTGGTCCGGTTGTGCAGTCCGGCCAGCCGGACCGTGGAAATTTTATTTTTTCGATTGTCCGGTGGCGATACTGTTTGGTTGGTTGTACATCTGTACACTGTACCTTGGTCCGGTAATATCACCACCGAACAATCGAAAAATACAAATGTTCCATAGTCCGGCTGGCGAACAAATCCCCCATAATGATCCTGTGGCACAAAAGTACACTGCCAAAATATACAATCGACAACGTGTAATGGTTAAATTGTCTCGAGGCCTAAACGACACAATACATATAAATATGTATCTATCTATATATATATACATATATATAACCTTGTTGCTTACCTAATCGACTAGGAGCATTGGACGCTCTTTAAAAGCTATTATTGTCAATAATGTCCTTGTTCACTCAACTTTGTTATTGACGTTCCTAGATGAGTTAGAGTGTGGTTGACGTTGTATGAAAATGAGTCTGGTACGAGCGTACGAAAATATAAATCATTGTATATTTTTCGGGTGTCCTAATACGCCTTTATTAATGATACCCGACATGGTAAGGGTACGCTTACTGTGTGACTTGAACTTTTATATACCACAAAACACTCGTGTGTGCGGCGAGCATTTGGCAGCTGGTACTTGGGAGATCCTGACGGAGGCACCAAATGTTTGTGAAAATTTTAGTCAAGCACATACGCAAGATATTGTGAACGTCATGCGGGAAGCAATAATTTTCATTCATATTACAGTTTCAAATGTGCTAGGTGCACCAAATAATGCTTAAATTAATGATTTAAAAGTTACTTACAAGTTGTAATTTTTTTTTTAAAGTTCAATCTCACCTATTTATTTTACCTACGTAATTTTGCATTTATTACAAGTGGTTAAGATTTTCCATGGTCCGGTTGACCAGACAGCTGAATTTTTTTTTTCTTTCCTTGGTGCGGTTAAAAGAAATTTTCCACAGTCCGGCTGGCCGGACTACACAACCGGACCACGGTTAAGAAGGGGTCCTGTCAATGTCATCATTGCTATTTCTTGTATACGTTTTTTTTTCTTTTTTTAACTCGTTTTCCAAAATTCAAAGAGGTGTAGTGAAATGACATTCATTATGACGTTATGTGTCTGACACTCGGTCGATAAAGCAGATACTGATAACTTATACTGAGCAAGCAAAAACAGATCTTAAGGTGGTCAACCTTTTCATTCCCTGACTGTACAGTCAAAGAATTTAATTTCCTACCCACTTTGGACTTTGTCAAAGTGACGTAATCAATCAAAACGTAAGAGACTTCTTATGATTTTATTTACAGTGTCACTTTGAAATAGTCCTAAATGGGTAGGAAATTAAATTCTTTGACTGTACCTATCGCTCTTATTTATTCGCCGAGTGCGTAAAAAGTACTTCCACCCTGTTTAAGTCGTGGCAAAATGTTTCCTGCCAGGATTTTAATCCTTTGAACGCTAAGAACGTCGTGTGCTGTCGTGCCCACCACGCCAAGAACGCCTATAAAGTTAGTCTTTCATATAAGGTTCATAGTCGCTCCCCTATGGAAAAAAGGTTGGCGTGTCAGTGACACTTTAGTACGGGAATCATGGCGTTCAAAGGGTTAAAAAAAATTACAAACCGTTTAATAATGCACCGTGTTCATACGTGCCATGGCGTGAGGTACAAACTTATCATAATAAAAATACATACAAAACACGTTTGTTTTATATCCCGGTTTATGAGCCTAAAAGAGCGCTACATTACGAGCAAGATGACACCGTATCTCGTTCCACTTGCGGTATTGCCTATGCATACATCTTTGTCACTCATGTGTCTATGTGTGGGTGACTCCGTTGATTTTTTTGTGCGGCCGTAGCGCAAGATGCTTGTTTATCACGTTATAAAGACAGTCGTCACTTTCTAACGAGAATTTCAGACGCTCCGTCTACCATTTGACACGTGATAAACGCGAATATAAGGAATGGTAAACGACAATGATGAAAATAATCAATATAAAAGTGATATAAATATCTTAATTTATTCAGTTTTGATAGAATGTAACTGCATTAATGATGTTGATAAAATAAAATAGTTTTACATTAGGTATGTCAAAATTAAGACAGTTATGCGACTCTGTCAATTCAGTCATTTAAAATACTTGAGACATAATATTTTTCTTGACTTACAATTGTGCCTTTCCGTTTTGTATCCATTTTTAACTGACACTAAACGTGTTTTTTAATACACGAGTAGGTGTACGAGATAGCACAGCAAAAACTCAGCTGCACTGACAAGGTATGTAGCTATTATTATATCGATCACTGAATTTAAATGGCTGAGTACATTTTTTTACAATTGCATAGAAACACTAAAAACATCCAAATTACTACTAAGCATTTATGCAACATAAATAATGTTTACAACATCAAAGTAGTGTTGAAAGTATGGTACAATTATACAACCAATACTAGCAATACATATATATAATATACTTCATGTTCAACAATTTATACTTCTGATCTAGATACAAAAGAAACTTAAAAACAAACTATTTCCAAAAATGTCACGTAAAAATCTTGTCCTATACCGTAGATCTTGGGTTCCTACTAACGATGGCCCTACCGGCGTTATAACGTATACAAAACATTCAATACTAGATACTTATTGTGTTCATGTCTCGCGTAGATCAAAATACTCCTAAAACACTGCACGATACATTTTGTTTAGTAGCCTGTACTTGCATTTTTTCTTTCTAAGAAATATTCTTGTGCTGCTCGAATGCCGCGAGGAGCATTCTGATGCAACGTAATATAACTCGGCTGTGATGCCGGGCTTGTCACTAACACGTCATAATAACTAAAAATGGTTTAAACAACTTACAAAAGACAAGTCAAACCATTCAAATAACATTAATCCCTACAAATCTTTATTAAAAATGTTAATTTGCTCGTAGCACAAATATACTTTCTTCCTTGACTCATCACAGACCAAATGTAAATTCCGTTTCGAATTCCAACGTTAACTGAGCTCGTCTCCGCCTCCACTCTGGTGAACTCTGGTGACTTAAGCAATTAAATATAATAGCATCTGTAACTACCGTCGTGTCGAGGAAGTGGCGATGAAATGCAATCAATGTTAGTGGTCGGACGGCTTCAGCTCTTTGATTTGCTTTATGAGGTAAGCCTTCTCGTCGTTGAACTGCTCGTCCTCGGAGCGGTCCGTGTGGAACTTGGTCAGGAAGTCCACCAGCTTGTCCTGGTTCCTTAGCAAGATGTCCAATATTGCTTTTGGTTTATTTGGATTGGCTACGAACACCTGAAACCACAAAGTGCAATTGAAAATGAAAAAATCTTTATTTGGTTACAGAAATATGTACAATAGTTTAGGGTTGGAATCTTCTAGTAAGTATTATAAATACTTGTGGCAGAAGATCCCGCTCTTTCTATAATAGCAACAATGTA
Organism: Epinotia brunnichana; assembly: GCA_963854355.1. Taxonomy (NCBI): domain Eukaryota; kingdom Metazoa; phylum Arthropoda; class Insecta; order Lepidoptera; family Tortricidae; genus Epinotia; species Epinotia brunnichana. The sequence goes on along the minus strand of OY977939.1, from coordinate 13,132,770 downwards.
ACAGTTGCATAAAAGTAATTTAAATGAAAGTAAATTGACACTTTTCCTTAATTTAATATCTGGAAATGTATATCCATCCAATATTCTTAAAATGTGAAGTTCTCAGGCAAAATGTACCGTCTCATCGGTAATCAATAAAGGTTGGTTTGCAATTACATCTGGTTTACGAAGTAAGAGGTTCCGTATTGTTAAAAACGAAAGCATATAATTAACAACTTAGAAAAGTTGAAAAGCCCCCGACATTATCATTTCAATGTTCAATATCTCAAAAACGGCAAAACCGATTTTGTTGAAACGTAGCTAAGAACCATCTCGATCACGTCAGCTTACGGATAAAAAAAACGCACTAAAATCGGTTCATCGCTTTAGCCTAGTTGGTAGTGACCCTGCCTACGAAGCAAGAGGTCCTGGGTTCGAATCCCGGTAAGGGCATCTATTTGTGTGATGAGCACGAATATTTGTTCCTGAGTCATGGATGTTTTCTATGTATTTAAGTATTTATTTCTCTATATAAGTATATATATCATCGTCTAGTACCCATAGTACAAGCTTTGCTTAGTTTGGGACTAGGTTGATTTGTGTAAGATTGTCCGCAAATATTTATTATTATTTATTCGTTTAGCGGGTACGATGCCGCAGACAGACACACAGTCACGTCAAACTTATAACACCCCTCTTTCTGCGTCGGGGGTTAAAAAATGTAGTTTCAGTGATTCCACTTATTTCTTTATGTTCTTCTTTTTAGGGTTCCGTACTCAAAGAGTAAAACGGGACCCTATTACTAAGACTCCACTGTCCGTCCGTCTGTCTGTCACCAGGCTGTATCTCACTGATACCGTGATAATTCCAGCTGAAATTTTCACAGATGATGTATTTCTGTTGCCGCTATAACAAAAAATACTAAAATAAAAACACAGAATAAAATAGTTTTTTTATAGATAATGGTACGGAACCCTTCGTGCGCGAGTCCGACTCGCACTTGGCCGGTTTTTTTTTTATTAGGGTTGATGCGTAGTCAACAAGGAATCCTTATAGTTTCACCACGTCCGTCTGCCTGTCCGTCCGTCTGCGGATTAGCTCAGTAACCCTTACTACTAGAAAACTGTAATTGGGCATGGGTATTATAAATCAATCCCGTCGACGAAATGAGAGAATAAAATTTTGAAAAAAAAAATATTCTAGCGTACAGTCAGCATCAGATAGTTAGTTAAGTAGCAGCCAAGGTAGTCAAATATACAGGGTGGAAAGTTAAAACGGGGCAGTAAGGGCAGCTACTAGATCCCTTGCCGCCACGCAAAAATGGCATTAGGATTTCATTCCTAACTTTTTAAGTGATGACAATCTACATTCACAAATTTTTGAAAAAAAGTACAGTCAGCGAGAAAATCATCACTTTTGACGAAATTTTTTTTTAATGCCATTCGATCCCATTCTTATTAAGGATTAAAATACTCTTTGGGACCGACTAAGGTTTGACAACTAGAACGCCCAGAAATCAAAGAAAACTTTTTCCATACAGTTAGTATGGAAATCCCAAAGTGATTTTTTTTTAATGCCATTCGATCCCATTCCTATTAAGGATCAAAATACTCTACGGGACCGACTAAGGTTTGACTACTAGAACGCCCAGAAATCAAAGAAAACTTTTTCCATACAGTCAGTATGGGAATCCCAAAGTGCAAGTAGTCCTTTAGTTAGACGATCATCAAATTGTATGGAGACGGAGATAACTTCATTTAGATTTAAAATGAGAGAATTCATTCCTCAGTTTTTAATTGCACTTTAGGATTCCCATACTGACTGTATGGAAAAAGTTTTCTTTGATTTCTGGGCGTTCTAGTAGTCAAACCTTAGTCGGTCCTGTAGAGGTATTTTGATCCTTAATAGGAATGGGATAGAATGGAATTAAAAAAAAATTGCACTTTGGGATTCCCATACAACTGTATGGAAAAAGTTTTCTTTGATTTCTGGGCGTTCTGGTTGTCAAACCTTAGTCGGTCCCAAAGAGTATTTTGATCCTTAATAGGAATGGGATCGAATGATATTAAAAAAAAAATCGTCAAGTGATGATTTTCTCGCTGACTGTACTTTTTCTCAAAAATCTGTAAATGTAGATTGTCATCACTTAAAAAGTTAGGAATTAAATCCTAATGCCATTTTTGCGTGGCGGCAAGGGATCTAGTAGCTGACCTTACTGCCCGGTTTTAACTTTCCACCCTGTATAGCAACACGTCTTTATTAGGTACTATAGGAGTAGGGATGTGTTACGATATATTTGGCTGCTACTAACTATATGACGCTGACTGTACCGTACCAACCCTACACGTAAGTGGGGATGTATTTTTTTTTCTCGGTAAGCCTATGGTATGGGATATCGTTGGATAGCTGGTGTTCAATAAACAATCTTCCATCCCCGCCAACTCCCGGGCGCACGGCGCTTACCTAATGACGATGACCGACAGATGACCCATTGCTTGCATTAGAATAGGGCGTATGTCGCTCCACCTGTGATGTCACATACCTAACCTAGCCCGCGTGTGAATTCGTGTGTGTGCCTGTGACTGGCTGTGACTCCTGAACCCTGGACTGCGCATCTAAATGGTATGTAAGCAATTGACCTAAAGACATCTAGCTCAGTGTTAATTCCCATTTTATACATTGGTAGCAGAGCGTGGTTTCATAGCCTCTGGTGAAATTAATATCTTCCTTCTTGTAAACAAGACTCAAGCATCCCCCAATTGTATTTGCGCCGTAGTTTGAACCCCCATAGCTTTCTTACCTAAAGTTTTAACCATTAAAAATTAAAGTTGTTTACCCGTTCACAGACACCCGAGCCGTTTTATCGTAATTTGTGCTTTATCTTTATACGTCGACGGTCTAAATTTGCTTGAAGGGCCGAATAATGCATTAAGTATTAAATATCACATAATCATTATTTTGTAGTTAATTAATAGTTCTCGAAAGGGATTTATTCGTTGTAATCGTGTTTCCTAAACCCTTTTGCACAGTGCTGCATACCTTTGCACCTCGTGGTGTACTTAAGGAACGCGCTTCCAAATTGGGCCTTGTTTGTAAGTATATAAGATTCAAATTAAGTGTATAACTTTTATATGTGCATTTTTCTTGTTGCTAACTGTTGCCTATACGAGTTGAAATGAGTGACCACGGAGATAATGATACTATGCGGGCAACCTTATTTACGGAAACGGCGGAGTATAGAAAATCAATCGGTACTTTTAGACTGACCAGTGATTGGATTTCTAACGCCTATCAACAGCTTAACTCGACCGACCGTGCCCGACTGATAGTTTTATTTAGTGAAGTCGAGGAGCAGTATAAGGAATTTCGTGACGCTAGTGCCCTGCTATTGGGTGGCTTGGATCGGGCTATAGATGTGGAGGAATATACCTATGTACAAGACATTATTAAGTCGGTCCGCGATCAGATCTTAGATATTAAAGTTAGGCGTAATGAGATAGCACCTATCTCTGCCAGTACCCCAATGCGTTCAGTACCCGACCGAGCTACAGCTGTGGGTGACCTTGACCTCCCTCGTTCCCAACGGTTGCCAGATCTTCCGATACCGCGCTTTAACGGACGTCCGGACGCTTGGATTAGTTTTATAGACCAATTTGACAGTGTTGTCGATGCCCGAAGTGACTTGCTTTCCACCCATAAAATGCACTATTTAATGAGTGCGTTGTCTGATGAACCGAAACGTTTAGTACAACATTTAAAAGTTGAAGCCGGCAATTATAGTGTAGCCCGTGACCTTCTCAAACGGAGATACCATAATACGCGAGTACTTGCCGATACCTACATCGCACAGATTATGTCCCTGCCTGATATCAGTTCCCGGTTGACTGGTCTACGAGTTTCTTTCCTTAACCCCCTCCTTACTGCATATCGTTGTTTAGAACGACTTGAATTACCGGTCAAACATTGGTCATATATCCTTGTACACATTTGTTTCGCGAAACTTCCCACGGATTTACGATCGCGATTTGAGCGTCGTTACGGCGATGGCCTTAGGGACCTCCCTACTTTTGATAAGCTGATTGATTTCCTGGAAGAGGAATGTCGTCACCACGACAATGTTGGAAATACCTCTTTAGTAGACGCACCGTCTTCTCATTCAAAACCCCCACCAGTAATGAGACCCACACGTAATTTCTTAGTTGCCGAGACTGACATGCGCGAACAAAAATGTTCTATGTGTTCTAGCCGGTCCCATTATCTACGCGAGTGCAAAGATTTCCTAGATATGACCCCGCGCGATCGTTCAATCTTTGTGAAAATGAATGGCCTGTGTTATAGATGTTTAGATAAACACACCATTTCATCGTGCATGCGCGATTATCGCTGTGGAACCTGTAGGCGCCCGACGCATCATACCCTCCTTTGTTTCAATGACCCGCGGAACCCGGTTTACCCCTCCCGTGTTAAACCAGAGACTCGATCAGTGTCTTTCCGAAACTCTCCGGAACCAGCGCGGCCGGCCTCCCCGCATGCTCGCACGGGCGGGGGTTTCCGCTCCCGCTATTATAACGTGAACCGGTCCTCACCTCGATCGAGTCCGCCAGCCTCGCCACGAGGATCCCCCCCGCCGTCTTCATCTCGGACATGGCACCGTGCCTCGAATCGCTCACCCAATCGGTACACTTCCCCACCTCCTCGGCGCAGTGAGCGCCACGACCGCCCCCCTACTCCCACCACCACAAGAGATAAACGTGACGTGTCACCGTATTCCTCGCATTGCTCTCATCATGAGAGCTCACAATAACTAGACTGCTCCCCTCTTTCTGACCCTACCCGTGCTTCAACCGTTATAAATTCGGACTTGGTTTTACTCCCCACCGCCGTGATTCAGGTGAAAACATCTAGCGGATATTATGTTGAAGCTCGGGCCTTGTGTGATACTGGTGCTCAAGGTTGCCTAGTTACTTGTGATCTTGCGGTAACAAAATTAAATATGCCTTTGTCACCCCCTTTGTCCCCAATGTTACTTCGAGGCATTGGAAACATTCCTACCCTGCCAGCTCGCGGTTGTATCCCTCTTACATTCAAGCCTGTGCATTGTCCTTACCCGGTTATTACAACCTCAGCTGTAGTAGTGGATAACATCGCCGGTGTTCATCCCGACGTAGAATTACCCATGTCTGTTCGATCTATTGCGGAATCCTTACCTCTGGCTGACGCCTTGTTTTACAAACCTGATTTGGTTCAAGTGCTTTTGGGAGCCGACGTCCTAGGCTCACTCCTACGCCCAGATTTAATTAATCTAAAACCCTGCGGATTGACTGCTATATCAACCGTCTTTGGCTATGTCTTGTCCGGGCCAGTCAAGGACCTGCCCAGTCCCGAGCTCCCTATGACTGGTATTTCCTTATCCCAAATAGTAGAGCGATTTTGGAAAATAGAAGAATTTCCAGAGACACCCCAAACAAACCCGTTAGATGTTGAGTGTGAGACATTCTTTAAATCGTCTATTAGGAGAAACCTTGATGGTACTTTTGTGACAAAATTACCCTTTTTATGTGATCGTCCCTCCCTAGGTGAGTCCCGATCTATAGCGGAAAAGAGATTCATTAACTTAGAATGGCGACTACAAAGGTATCCCCGATTAAAATCGCAATATATCGAGTTTATGCGTGAATACTACAACTTAAATCACATGTCGGTGTCTTCTTTGGACTTACATTCCATGGAACATTATTTTATCCCCCACCACTGCGTTTTTAAAACCGGTGATAATGAAAAGATTCGTGTCGTTTTTGACGGTAGTAGTACTACCTCGAACGGAATATCCCTTAATCAGTGTCTACACACGGGCCCTAAGCTCCAGCGTGACATCACGCACATCCTTCTCAACTTTCGTAGACATGCAATTGTGTTTGTAGCTGACATCCGTATGATGTTCCGGATGTCGTGGGTACATCCCGAGGACAGGCGGTATCAGTTGATTTTGTGGCGCGAGTCTCCTTCAGAACCCCTCATTACGTATGAGCTTAATACGAATACTTACGGTCTACGGTCTAGCCCATATATTGCAATCCGCGTGCTCCTTGAATTAGCTCAACAGGAACGCTCTAGATACCCTAAGGCGGCAGCAGTCATTGAGTCCGATGTATATGTCGACGATTGCCTGACCGGTGCTTCCAGCCTCGAAGAAGCACGCCTTCTTAAATCAGACCTAGAATCCCTAATGCGAGCAGGTGGCTACGAATTACGAAAGTGGATCTCGAATGAGCCAGTGCTATTAGAAGATCTTCTTCCTAACCACCTTCAACCCCTTCACACCATACAAGACAACGAAAACCTCCAAACAGTAGCGGTCCTCGGAGTTCAGTTTAATCCTGTGACGGATACCTTTACCTATACGACCTGTGTAGACTCTGACAAGTCCCCAACCAAACGAAAAGTTCTGTCCGTGATAGCCCGTACTTTTGACCCCAGTGGTTGGATCTCACCTCTTGTATTCCAGGCTAAGGTTTTTATACAGCGCCTGTGGCTTTCGGGCCTTCAGTGGGATGAACCACTTACCCCAGAACTAGCTGCCGAGTGGTTGACCTTTACCAGTGAACTGGCAGGCTCTATTCATAAGATTCATATACCCAGACGTATTTTTCCCCCCACACCCCAGTCTTATACTTTACATGGTTTTAGTGACGCCTCAGAAGCTGGATTCGCTGCAGTAATCTATCTCCGAGCTGTAGATCAGTTGAATAATTGCTCCGTCCATTTGTTAATGTCCAAAACTAAGGTTGCCCCAATTCGGACCCGTTTGTCAATTCCAAAGTTGGAATTACAGGGAGCTGCGCTCCTTTCAAAATTAGTCCAACACGTTGCCTCCTGTCTGCAGAAGTCAATAGTGTTGGACGCCGTCTATACTTGGACGGATAGCCAAATTGTTCTCGCCTGGCTCAATACTTCACCCCACGAACTTCAAACTTTTGAAGCCAATAGGGTCTCCCTAATTAAAAATGCTGAGATCATCTCTATTTGGCGACATGTTCCTGGCAATCTGAATCCTGCCGACTGTGCCTCCCGCGGTTTATCCCCACGGGCGCTTCTCAACCACCAGCTCTGGTGGTGCCCAAAGTGGCTGTTGCAGCCTTCATCTAGTTGGCCATCCGACAAATCATCTCAGACTGCACAACTTCCTGGACTACGCTGCCTCTTAGTCACCAGTGCAAGTTGCGTCCCAAGTCCTGAGTTCCTTTTAAACCGTTTTAGTTCCTTCCAAAAACTTATTGGCGTCACCGGCTTCATTTTACGATTCGTTAATAATGCCCGTTTGCGCAATCAACGTGAGATATCTCCCTTTCTTTCTGTGACTGGACGGAAAGTCGCCCTTAACTTCCTTATCAGACTGGTTCAGAAACTTTCGTTCTCTGAGGAGATTGGTATCCTTAAACGTGGACAAGCTGTACGTTCTTCCATTCGAAACTTAAACCCATTCCTTGACACTACTGGTTTAATGCGGGTAGGAGGTCGTATAAGATATTCCGAGTTACCCTTTGATGCCCGCCACCCTATACTCTTACCGAAAAACGGCAATTTCGTGAAATTATTAATAACCCACTACCATGAGGTCAACTCCCATGCTTCACCTGGTGCCTTACACGCCATATTATCCCGTGAATTTTGGATCCTATCCGTGCGTAGATTAATTAACAATGTTTTGTTTAAATGCCTACCCTGCTATCGCTTGAATGCCGTTGCACGGCAACCTTTTATGGGAGATCTCCCAAAAGACCGAATCACGGCTACACGTGCATTTAAAGGAGTAGGTACAGATTTTGCTGGGCCATTTTACACAAAAATTCAAGCCGTTCGAAACAGGAAACTAATTAAAACTTACCTCTGCGTCTTTGTGTGCCTTGCGACCAAGGCAGTCCACCTGGAGGTAGTGTCAGACCTCACAACAGAAGCGTTCCTCGCCGCCCTTACTCGTTTTGCCTCTCGTCGCGGCACCCCTTCGCTTATTCGGTCGGACTGTGGACGTAACTATGTGGGTGCGGATAACCATCTTTTAGAGGTCCATAATTTCCTTAACTTAAATAAGCATACCCTAGGCTCGGAAATGGCAAAGCGAAATATCACTTGGATTTTCGATCCCCCTACTACCCCACACTGGGGTGGTCTTTTCGAGGCGGCTGTAAAGTCAGCCAAGACCCACATAAAACGTGTCGTCGGAGACACCCCCCTCACCTATGAAGAACTAACGACAGTCTTCACTAAAATTGAGGCAGTCCTTAATTCTCGTCCGTTGTGCCCTTTATCGCCGGATCCTAACGACCTAGAAGTCCTGACACCAGGACATCTCATTATTGGAGAGCCTTTAACTGCGATTCCCGAATACCCGTTGCAGGACATTAAAACTAATAAACTCACACGATTTCAACTCGTACAACAGATGCTTCAACACTTTTGGTCACGATGGCAAACCCAATATTTATCGACGTTGCAAACAAGGCCTAAATGGGCAGCCTATACTGAGCCTCTCACAGTGGGTGATTTGGTTCTTCTTAGAGAGGATAACGTCCCTCCCTTGGAATGGCGACGTGGTCGCATCATATCAATACATCCCGGAAAAGACGGCGTCGTGCGTGTAGTACAAGTTAGGACGACTACGGCTGTTCTGACAAGACCTACCAATCGGATTATTAGATTACCCTTTGAGAACCCCTGAAAGTAACCTTCCTTTTTTTTTTTTTTTGTTTTCGTAAACATGGTCATGTTTAGGGCGGGGGTATGTTCAATAAACAATCTTCCATCCCCGCCAACTCCCGGGCGCACGGCGCTTACCTAATGACGATGACCGACAGATGACCCATTGCTTGCATTAGAATAGGGCGTATGTCGCTCCACCTGTGATGTCACATACCTAACCTAGCCCGCGTGTGAATTCGTGTGTGTGCCTGTGACTGGCTGTGACTCCTGAACCCTGGACTGCGCATCTAAATGGTATGTAAGCAATTGACCTAAAGACATCTAGCTCAGTGTTAATTCCCATTTTATACAGCTGGTTTAAAAATAAGATGGATTTTTAAATATTTTTTTTCAATTCACGGACGCGAATGCGTGATATTGGGCTTAAAGCCCTAATCTTTATTAGTCATGTGTCCGGCCATCTGCCGGCTAAATGGTTACTACTGGGTATATGAAAAAAAACCGACAAGTTCGAGTCGGACCCGCGCACGAAGTGTTCTGTACCATTATGAATAAAAATATTTATTTTATTTTGAAATCTACAAGATTTTCACCACTGAAAAATTAGTCCGTTTTGGAATGGCTGATGAAGCTGCATAAGGCATTACTTTGAACCGAATAATTCGGTTCGGCGAAAGCTGGACAATATTGGATATATTGGACAATATTCGTATTCGGTAAAACCCATTTTCTGCGCATCTTTAATAAATACGTATTTATGACTTAAATTTGATTAATTATCATTAATTATCCCCTTATTCATAAACCTTAATATGCCTTTGTTAACTAAAATATGTGTTGTCCCACTTGTCCCTTTCTTACAATACACAAATATCCAAGTGACAGATAAAGACAAAGGAATTCGCCATTTTTGTTAAAATAGGTTTGATGGTCATTTATGAATAAAGGCATAATTGAGTAAGCTAATGTTTGATTAAACTAATTAAAATTACCTTAAAAACATGGAAAGCCTCAAACTGTATATTGCGTGATTTCTCTTTTAGCATGTTCATCATGAGCTTGAGGTTATCGGGGTTGGTGATGTAGCGAGTCATGATGGAGAAGTTGTGCCGGTCCAGCAGCAACTCCCCGAGCAGCTTCAGGCTCTGTCGCCGGGTCACATAGTTCTCCGAGTTCAGCAGCCGCTGGTAATGGCTGAACACCTTGTCATAGTTGGCTTCTAGAAACTCAGCACACAACATTTTGTGACGTGTTAGTAATTCCTGGAAATAGATATTAAAAAGTACTTTAACTTAATGCTTAATGATAAACACTATTATAAATAACCCACTCTTATCTTTGTAGATATAGGTACCCACAACAAATAACCTTTTTTAGATTCAATGAGTGTACACACCTTAAAAGTAGAGAAGGCATCTGAGGCAATATCAAAAGTGGAAACTTCTACGTAACGGAAGAAATTGTAAAAATCGTCTGAATACAACATTATCTTCGCCAAAGCCTCGTATCGGGCGCACTCCCGTAGCATGGTTCCGCAGTTGGACGCTATCTCCTGGTGCTCGTACCTGCGGGCAGTTCATTCATGATCAAGGATTCATGAACATCATCAAGTGATTACAGTCAATCTTGATATAACCTGCAGATTGAGTACTTCTAGGGTAAGTACTTAATCTATGAAAGTATATCTTAACACACATAGCACAGTATGTTTAAAGTTGGTTATAAAACTGACTTTTTTTTATTGAGTAGCAAATATCATCTATCAAATCCCATATTTTACTGAATTTTCAAATAAATTAAGTCAGTCCCCTTATATAACTTTATATGTATGTAAACTAATTATGAGAATATTTCAAACCCCAGAGGTTTCCACTGGTGTAAAAAATGTATACCAAAATATATATCAATAAAAATAAACAACAGAATTGTGTTAAGTATCATTTCCACATGGCTGACAACCCAATAAAGGTAATGCATACCCAGACATTAAGGTGAACAGAATCTCTGGTTTGGTGCAGATGTATTCCACAGTGGGCGACCGGGTCCCAATCTGGCGCCTGAGCACGTTGTTGAACACTTGTGCCACATCCTTCTTTCCTTCAAAGTCTATGCGGTTCAAGTTCTAAAATTTAAAATAATATAACATAAACATTGCTGGTGTTAAACAACCAGTTTAGCCTAGTTGATAGTGACCCTGCCTGTGACCATCCTGGGTTCAATTAAATATAATGTTGTCTAGTCCCCATCAGACAAGCCTTATTGAGCCTTATGGGGCTAGTTGAATTTGTGTAAGATTGACAACTTAACTTGTTAAATCAATATTATGTTGTGACATAAACACTAAAACTTGTTGCAAGTACAGTACTGGCCAATAATATATCACCTTTGCGTTTTATTGTATGAACGTGTATAGAGTAAACAATTTAGGTTTGTTGAAACATCTCATATTTTACTAGTTACTCTACATTTTATATAAAATTTTGACGACAACTGCAATGCAATACTGTAAATTTACGCTGTAGCCAGCATTTACAGCAAATGCTGGCTTCAGCTAAAATATGTACGAGTAACTAGTAAAATATGAGATGTTTCAACAAACCTAAATTGTTTACTCTATACACGTTCATACAATAAAAAGCAAAGGTGATATATTATTGGCTGGTCCTGTAAGTGCAATAACCTTATTTAAAACAATATAGGGTGTACTGACATAGCATGCACCAACAAATATAGATGTTGAACATGCCATGGGAACAATAGTTTATTTCATCTTCATGGAGTTATTGCATTTTTATATTTCTTTTGCTTTTACATGAATTAAGTGGAATTTAAAATTATTTTTAATATGGTGTATATTTCATTGAATTTGTTTCCAAACAGAATCACATTATTGTTATCTAAATAAAATAAAAGAACAGCGTAAGAATTACCTAAAATATAGAAATTACATATGAAGCTCATATCTGTTTATGACCACATTAAAGCATACATCATCAAGAGATATGGAAACAATTAAAAGGATAATCAAGATCAACATAACAGCTATAAACTCACAATTCTTCATTAACACAATGTTTTACGAATTATAAAAAAGGTTCCACACAAATAGCTATTTTAAAAAGAGCAATCAGAGATATTATCTAATTTTGAATATTCAATTAGATGTGAAAGTTAATCATGTTGACAAATCAATTAATACCATGACCCAACTGTTTGACTGAGATATACTGTATTGATCAAGTTCCCAAGAAAAATACCAATTAAAAGTATAAAGATTATTTGTACCTGAATTAGCAACAGAAGCAGATTTGTGTTATACAGCTCCTGAGCCAGCTGGGCCACAATGATGTCTGTCTGGGGCTCCGCGTCCGACGTTCCGTACAGCATGTTCTTTATCAACACCTACCACAAACATAACATACTTTAGTACCTGTCAACAACGTACGCATACTGATACATACACTACTACTACTTGAAACATGACAGTTCACATACCAGGTTCTTGCTCACATCCTCCTGAGCTTTTTCTGCTTTCTTATCACCCCTTTCCAACGCAGTCACTGCATCTTTTAAAGATCGCACAAGCTCCGCAGGGCTCTTCTGTGACTTACCAAAAAGAGGCATAGTATTCTGATGATTTGGATAGGTGACCAAAGCGATTCTGTCTACATAAGATTTTACCTGCAATCAATATCACTACGTAAAAACACAATATCACTGCATTATTTGGTACTTGCACTATTATTCACGAGATAGCAAAGGAAATAAAATGAGATTTGACAAATATGAAATACGTTGCGAAAATAGCGTAGATGCACAAATGATTGCTTTATAAGTAGATTGTTGCACTGATAGTTTGATAGTGCTCGTAAATGCACGCGCAGAACGAAGTATAACTCACTTTCAGATTGAATTATTACAATTTCCCCTAGACCACAGGCGAAACGAACGAACAGCTGTGATGTCAATACAAATATTGCCAGTGAAATGAATGTGATGAGATGAAATGAAACTCATGAAGTTTGCATTTAAAAGAATAATTAAAAATATATATATATATCTCTAATAATGTAGTAGTACCATTAATTTTATCTAAGAAATATATATATGTAATGGGATGCCTAATTAATGGAGATTTGAAATGTTATGGCATATTTAAGTTGCAGGTTAAACTCGGTTAAACTGCAACTTAAACAGCTCATAATGTTACCAGTAAAATATGCGCAATCCCTTGGCTTAATTTTGGGCATACCTAGGAAGGAGGAAATTGCCCAAAACTATAGTTTTCTTTCAATTCGGTTTTAAGTGTGATTTGAGGAGCTTGAAGAGTTCATAACTTAACCATATTAAGGATTTTTATTATTTTTAAATCCTTGAGCTTGGCAACACATTGCCATTCTGTCAACTTTTCGAGTTTTTCGTAGCATGACAGGTAGAGTTGTATGTAGATGTCCCGAAATTTTTAGGTTAAAATTCTTAATTTAACCATATTGAGCCAATTAAGCTAGCTATTTACCTTAAAAGTTATCATAAGTTGTAGCCATGGCTGATGCTGCAGGTGAAAAGTTATCAAAGAAGTGAGTATTGTGTGGCAATTTAAAGAAAAAAACATGTTTGCCACGAAAGCTTTCGCAGCATTGCCTGGGCTGCTAGCTCAAAGGAATACATTTACGATCAACCGATTCGCATATGTATCGACTGCAGTAAGCAAACGGTTAGCATTCATTTATAAGTACTGTATTTATGTTTCTGTGATGTCTAAATATTATTTTTAATTTTTTGCTTTAGTGAGTTAAAACGACGTTTGAAAGCCGAACAGAAGTTGAAGGAGAAGGCGGAAAAAGCCGCCCAGCAACCAGTCGTTGATACGGAACAGAAAGCCGCAAAAATCGCTGAAGAGGAAATTAGTCCAAATGAGTATTACAAACTTCGAACAGCTGCCGTGGCGGCCCTCAAGGAGGGATCCAAGGACCAGCACCCCTACCCACACAAGTTCAACGTCACGATCTCCCTGGAGGAGTTCATCAACAAGTATAACAACTTAGGTAGTGGAGAAGTACTGGAAAATGTTACCTTAAGTCTGGCAGGCAGAGTTCATTCAATTAGAGAGTCTGGGGCCAAACTGATCTTCTATGATCTGAGAGCAGAAGGAGTTAAAATTCAGGTAAAATTATGTCATTCTTAAAACCATCCATAAAGAAAATTATATGAAGGTAGCTTTATGTCGTTGATGTAGTCCCAAACCCATGCAAACTTCCACCACCCATTTCACCTCCATTAGGTAATGAGAATAAAATAAATTGTGATGTATTTCTCCAGGGCTTCTACCACGTCCACCTAATTCCCTTTAAATTGGTTCAGTTTATCCATGATAATTTACTTTGAAAACAAAGTTTTAACCAACGAAAAATCAATCATCCCCTATTTTCCTACCCTTAGGGTTGGTTTTTTTTTCCAAATTTATATGGGACCAACTTCGGGGTATACCCTTTCCAATAAAAAAAGAAATATCAAAATCAACCTACTCTGTAAAAAGTTATGCGTGGTCATACATTAAAAAAATATATATACAACGTGTCCCAAAACTCAACGATAAGCTGGCACCAGAGGATGGAGCTGCTTATGATTAGTCGAGAAAAAATAAGGAAAAAAATATATCTAAATATATAAAATAAAATATATCTACCACGTGTCCCAAAACTCAACGATAAGCCGGCACCAGAGGATGGAGCTACTTATTTAGATATATTTTTTTCCTTATTTTTTCTCGACTAATCATAAGCAGCTCCATCCTCTGGTGCCGGCTTATCGTTGAGTTTTGGGACACGTTGTATATACTCGTCGACTTGAGAACCTTCTCCGTTTTTTTCGTCGGTTGAAAAATAATAACATACAGAGTATACTATGACATTTTTTACAAACAAATGACATTATTTACCAAAGGTGCAATTATCAAGCATGAGTTTTACAAATTAGTGTGACAAGTTATGATTGGTGTTAGAGTATATAGAGTATTTAAAATTGAGATTGTGAATATTTGTGCAATCAGAAATTTTATGTGCTCAGATGATGATATAATATTATTATGTTTATTTATGAGGATCCCTTATTTTACTTTCAGGTGATGGCTAATGCCAAGATGTATGAATCTGAGGAAAAGTTTGCCCCAGATATGGACAAGTTGCGGCGTGGTGACATCATTGGCTGTGTGGGCCATCCCGGCAAAACTAAGAAGGGAGAGCTCTCCATTGTGCCGAAGACCATCAAGCTCTTGTCACCGTGTCTGCACATGCTGCCCCATCTGCACTTTGGTCTTAAGGACAAGGAAACAAGATTTAGGAAGAGATACTTAGATCTAATTTTAAATGATAAGGTATATTTTATTTATAACATTACTGTTTACTGGCTAAGCTACTCAAAAACACCTGGGATCAAAACTAAATTGTTATATCCACATCACTTTGAGGCAACTTGATACCAGTCATATTTTGACTTAGGGCTGATTCAAACCGGAATGGCATACTACATACTTAAACATAAGTATCGCTTGAAAAGGTTGCCTGGCTGTCCGCGGTGTCGCGAGCGACCTCTCGCGTCGCCGCGGGTCGTAGCGCCGACAACACGCGCGTGGCGCCGAGGCTGATCGCGTCACCGCGCTACATTTTCGAGCTTTTCAAGCGATACTGGTCTTTTAAGTTAGGTGCGTCCACACCAAACGCACGCTCACCCGAGCGCGGCTCGCCCTAGCGTGTGCGCTAAGTGTGGATGGCGATCGGCTCACCCGAGCCGAGCCGGTGTGGACGGTTGTTTTGCGTGGCCGCACGCTCACCCGAGCGTTGTCGGCTTTTTGGGCGAAATCAAAGGGGCCGCGGCGCCATGCTACTGGCAATGTACTTATTTATTTATTTATCGTTTTCAAATGAATAACGTGAAGTGTGCGTCCACACTGAACGCACGCTCACCCGAGCGGCTCGCCCGAGCCCTCCGCACGCTCGCCTGAGTGGCTCGGGTGAGCGTGATATTTAGATAAAGTTTATAATTATGTCACACTGAAAGGGCTCGCCGCGCCCCTGCCATTTATGAAATACAAATAGATTTTACCAATGTTGAAAAAACATGGGTTGTGGTTCTCACCCTTATATAGCATATTATAAGTAACTACTTTTAACATTTTTGGACACCAATTTTTGCACATAAAAATGATGCAATTTTTTTATCAGTAACACCAGACATATTTTGTTGCACATATAGTCCGTTAGCCCACTCCCAATCCAAAGTGGGCCACCTTTGACACCGTCTGCCAAGTACTTCCAGCCATTTCAGGACTGACAGACTAAGGTTTACTCTCTCTACGATTAAATCTTGACTGGAAGTGAAGGGATTTTTAAAACTTTCGGCCAATTTTAGGTGCGATAATCTTCTGATTCTTGCTCAGCACAACTTTCTCGACCTGCTGCCATGCATTTTGTCGTGTAGTCATGAGACATATTGGGAGTGGGCTTACGGACTAATATTATTATTTTGTCCTAACAGGTTAGACAAACATTCTACACAAGAGCAAAGATTATTGCATACATAAGACGGTTCCTGGACAACATGGGTTTCCTAGAAATTGAGACCCCTATGATGAACATGATCGCTGGAGGTGCCACTGCCAAACCTTTCATCACACACCACAATGATCTCAACATGGATTTGTTCATGAGAATAGCCCCAGAGTTGTACCACAAGATGCTGGTGGTTGGAGGATTGGACAGGGTCTATGAAATTGGGAGACAGTTCAGAAATGAAGGGATTGATCTGACTCACAATCCTGAATTCACTACCTGCGAATTTTATATGGCTTATGCAGATTATCATGATTTAATGAACATCACGGAAACTATGCTTTCTGGTATGGTTAAGAGCATTCACGGATCATACAAGGTGAATAGCACTCCATGTAATACTATACTTATACATATTCTTTCTCTAATTTCATTTTATTCTTTTTTTGATTAATCAGTTACTGGTGGTAATACTTTCGTTGTAACTGGTGATGGAGGTGGACATCTTCCCCATTTCCCCAAAAATGTACAAATCTGTATATTGCCAAATTACACATTACAGGTGAAATACCAACCAGATGGGCCAGAGGGTGAAGAAGTGGAGATAGACTTCACTCCTCCGTTTGCCAGGGTGCCGATGATTTCCACTCTAGAAAGCATCTTGAAAGTTAAACTGCCGCCTGCTGACAAATTGGACACTGTTGAAGCCAACACTCTTCTTAGTCAACTATGCGCAAAGCATGAGGTATTGTAACTTTGACCCCGGGATTCAAATACACAATTGTTTTATCTGATATACAATCAGCATTATTTTGCACAAGACCATAGTGAGTGCAGAAGGCTGGAAGAGGCCTTTGCCAAAGGGCAGACAGACACAAAATTTAATAAGTGTGAAGTAGTGGAAAAATAGCAGCTGCTAATTTGAAACAATGTTAATGTCTGTAAATAAAGGCTTTTTATTTTATTTATTTATTACTATCAGCATTATGTAAGAAGTCTTTTTCAGTTTGAAACTGCTGCATAAAGTGGTTCGAAGTTCATACATCATGTATGGTTAAAGCAAGTCCATGGTTGCTTGTCTCTATCTGCAAACACAGCGAATCCTCAAGTGAATAAAGGGTCGGCAACGCGCTTGTGATTCTTCTGGAGTCACAAGTGTCCATAGGCTACGGTAACTGCTTAACATCAGGCAGGTCATGGGCTTGTTTGCCATCGTCATTGTATAAAAAAAGAATGTTATCAAGGTTTGGTGATAGGGCTAACGAGTCAGTCTTAAATTATTCAGAACTGAAACGGGAATGGCATGGGTAATGTTCCCATGAAAAGCAACCCTAACAATCCTTGATGTTTACAGATTGAATGTCCACCTCCCAGGACCACTGCCAGGCTTCTCGACAAACTAGTTGGAGAGTTTCTTGAAGAAAAATGCATCAACCCAACATTCATCTTGGACCATCCACAAATCATGAGTCCACTCTCCAAATATCACAGAGATATTCCAGGACTTACAGAAAGGTTATTTCATCATGTTTTAATTTCTTTTTTTTTGTTGGATTTTTATATCACTTGGATAGAGTTGATTTTCTACCAGCTGTCGCTGAGACGAGAAATTAGATTGTGTGTCATACAATCAGCAATTAAGGTTGCTCAATTTCCATACAAAAGATTATTTGACATTCGCAGGCAAACAACGTGATATTTTAAGAAACTTATGTAACTGTATTTAATGCGCGAAATTAGTTTGGGACGTGATATAATACTTTGGGAAAACAATTTTTCTCCAATTATTCTAGTTTATACAAGTTTATTCTAGGAAAGGGAGAATTTCGCGCAAATGAAAAGCCAATTTATGAAAGTTTGTTACATAAGTTTCTTAAAATATCACGCTGTTAGGCTTCGAATGTCAAATGACGTTTTGTATGGAAATCGAACCGCCTTAAATAAAATTTCAATTTTATCGGTGATGGT
Source organism: Epinotia brunnichana (assembly GCA_963854355.1). Classification (NCBI taxonomy): domain Eukaryota; kingdom Metazoa; phylum Arthropoda; class Insecta; order Lepidoptera; family Tortricidae; genus Epinotia; species Epinotia brunnichana. Next base: position 13,114,579 of record OY977939.1, on the reverse strand, counting down.
GGTGGAAAACTAACATAAGAATCTGCACACACACTGACGACTTTGCGCGTGATGCTCCCGCTTCTGCAACCATAGACAGCATGCACCTATCCTTCGCCGCGCGGTTGCCTCGCGCAAGCCAAGCATGAACTCGGTCGAGCACATTTTTTGTTGTCCATCATGAGTGGTTAAAGTCAACCGAAAACGTGACGTTCACACTATTCAAGCATCGAATATCCTTTACTCAACTCGTCGTCCACGACAGCGATCAATTCGCTTCGTAGTTCGCCTAAGCGCGGCAATGTTCGAGAACTTCGAGCTGTTAGCAGCGAGCGCTTCAGAGATGTCTGTTTCTAAAGTTGGCCGCGTGATGTGAAGCCGGTGGAAGATTTTGTAATATGAAAAGGTGTCTGATGGCTCTAAACTGTACGTTATAATCACGTTGAACATATCTGTTTTAGGTTTGAAGTCTTTGTAATGAAAAAAGAAATCTGCAATGCTTATACGGAGTTGAATGACCCGGCAACCCAGAGGGAGCGATTTGAGCAACAGGCCAAAGACCGCGCGGCCGGAGACGACGAAACCCCGCCCACTGATGAAGCGTTCTGCACGGCGCTGGAATATGGACTGCCGCCCACTGGCGGCTGGGGCTTGGGAGTTGACAGGCTCACCATGTTCCTTACTAATTCAAACAACATCAAGGCAAGTACACACAGCTAGGAATTTAGACACCCATTTTATTTAAGATATGCCATATGATATGACACAAGTCTAGAAATCATCTATCACAAATTGAACGTCCACCAAATTAGGCCAAATTATTTGATACATTCTTTGTATGTTAGTATGTATTGCAAGCAGGGACTGCATAATCGAAAAATACCGGTATTCTATTTTAACTGTATGACGTCATACAGATGTGGGACCGGGATGGGTGGCGTTCGCGAAGAGAGGCTTATGCTCAGCAGTGGACGATTACAGGCTGAAAATGATGACGATGATGATGTCGTCATATCAGTTGTCAAATAGCGCTTTCGGTAGCGGAACCTTTATATTTCACTATCGAAATATAAAGGTACCTTTACTTTTTCCGGTACCGTAACCGCTTTTTAAAGGTACCGATATATCGAATTTGGCCTGGCGTTATTGCCAAACCGCCGGCAAAGGCACTGCCGTTTTGTCTTTAAATGTTTAGTAGCCAATGCTTCCTCTGTAGAGTGCCAGCTCGCTTACTTTTCTCGATAACCTTTATAATACCGGTATTTTAAAGGTTACGGTATCATTTAAAACTGATACCGCTAACCGTTATTTCAATATGGTTACGGTACCGTTATGTTCGCGCGGTGCGCATAACCTTTACGACATAACGGTACCGTAATGGAATACCGGTTTCATACCGGTATAACCGTAACCAAAATCAGTCCCTGATTGCAAGCACCTTTATTTGTTCTTAGTTAATTTATTGTGCTATGGTTACCTGGAGATCGAGCGAGACTAGGGTTGCCAACCATACTATATTATATAGTATTGTACTATATTTTGACTCTGTACTATATACTGTTGAAGAAATATATAGTACGCGAAAATACTATATTTTGGGGGACCTTACCAAGTGCTTAAAATTGCCGAGGCTTTACTAAATAGCAGTGGCGGAGCGCCCATACAATCCGATTGTCTATTTATTTTTTGGCAAGCTTCTAGGTATATATTCTACACTATGTCATAACTTTTTTGTTTCGGGTTGCCCATGGAAAATTTTCACGCGCCGCCACTGCTAAATAGCAACATTGGCAAGCCAAGTACTATATTCTTTTAGGTACAGTGTACTATATTTTTGTCGTTTTGTTCTGGAAAATACTATATCTCCCCCAAAATTTGTTGGCAACCCTAAGCGAGAGTGAAGTCAGTTCCAGCCAAGTTTTTGTATTTGTATGTGTACAAGAGGTTTTCAACTATCTGAGTTGGAATTCTTATGTTTTCTAGGAGGTGTTACTGTTCCCAGCAATGAAGCCTGATGATCCCAATAAACATAATACTGAAGATGGGAGTGCAGTTGAGCCTGGGATTCAAAATGGAGCATAATTTTATAGTGAAGATATAACATATTTATTGTCTTCTTGTCTTATTCATGTTTGTTCATAATTATATCTATGTTTTTGCTTAAAAATTAATTATTTAAAACTGTAGTTTTTATACATTTATTAGTAGTATACAAAAGTACACAGTACAGAAGAGTCCTATGTTTAACCACATATTTAACACAGTTTTAATACATATTCAAGTATACAATAGCTTTTAATAGTACTATTTTATTAATAACATTTTAAAGTATTGGTGAAAAACAACATTTGCGCAAAATCTCTTAATACATACAAAATCTTGAAGTAGGGATAAGGATAAGCCTTTGTTACCATCTTGATTAACCCCTCGCAAACATATGGCAAAATCGTCCAAGAAATATATGACTGATTGTAAAACAATAGATTCAAATATTTTGCACAGTACTTGTGCCTAAACATAAAATGGGTTAAATATGACGGTAAAACTCCAAATTAATTTTAACATATAAAAAGAAAACCAACATCTCAACTATTATCTTCACTAATTGTCTGGGTTGAGTTGTAATGTTCCCCTAGCTTGTACATGTGTCTATGATATGTTACGACCAGTGGAGGCCCTTCAAACTCAGTTCCCTGTTCTATACTCTCTGGCCCCGTAGCTTGAATCACGTTTATGGGACATTTCAAAGTGTTAGATAAAGCTCTTATTTCCAGCTGACCACCCCACACCTTGGTATTGACTATCTCATCACAATATTGATTGAATTCACTTTCAGTGAGCATGTCAAATGTATTTGGATTGCTCATGAATGGGAGAAAGTCATCTTTGTTTTCCCTCATAAAGTTGGCAACTTGTTTTCGCAAGTCCCCTACAGACACTGTTTTAGATCTAGTGGTGATTAGTTGATGGGCCACCGCTTGATAAAGGCAATCCCCGTCAGAAAGTATGGAGAAAATGGACAAGTTCCTTTCCTTTAATTTATTCATTATTGATTGAATTTCAATATTTCGAGGCCCATAGACATTTTCTTTTTCTTGTATTTTAATTTGCTCTGCCCTTTCCTTTTCCTGTTGTGTTTTTTTATCACGCCGTTTTTGTGCTTTACTAACTTTTAGTTTAGGTGTTTCATCATCTTCTTCAAGAGACTCAGTGTCCTCAGGCTCTCCCGACCGACTCTCAACGGCAGCTAACTCTTCTTTGTGGCGGAATTCCATTTCAGACTCTAACCTGGCTATTTCTGTTATTAGTTCTTTCTTTTTGGTCTTATCATTTTTGGCTACTTTTTTCATGCTCTGTATTTGAGCTTGTAATTCTTTCTTTTCCTTCTTGTGTCGTGCTTCTATTTCTTCTAAAGACATGTCTTTAACTTAAATTACTAGCCTTCAATCTATGAAATCAGATTTTAATTTTGTTTCAGTTGCATATAACCTACTAAGTGAAAACGTTTAATTTCTCAGCGTAAAATATGCCAAAGGAAAGGCCGTCTCCCGACCTCCTGTGCTCTTCAGGATATTTTCTATAGTATTCGAATAATGAACTAAATTGATTGAATGTTGAAACTTAAAATTCTTAAATTTCGCATTCTATTATAATGAATTAATGAATGACCAAAGAGAATATAACACTACATGAACATGACTGACAGTGACGTCAGTGACACACATTTGACGTCAACTGAGGGTATGTTCACAATAAGTAAAAATAAATATCGTATAATATAAAGGCTACACAAACAAACAGCTCAAACAGCTCCTCATAAAAATGGCTTGCTACAGCATAGACGAATTTATGACCAATATATCATTGACCCACTCATAAATCAACAACACTTTCAAAATTGTTCAATAACGATAGGTATATAACATCTAAGACAATAAGAAATTTTAAAATGTATTTGACATGCATGATATTGACCTGTAAAATATGACATTTTATCAATAAATTTCTGAATCTGAATCTGAATCTGAATCTGAATCAGCCTCCAAGTTTGGGTATCTCCCTCTCTGCCGCTCGAACTAGCAAGTGCAACAGAGACGATTTCGCGATAGACCCTCTGTATGAGGGGCCAAGAATGCCCATTGTGTATAAAAGCCTTGATGCCAACCGTATGAAACCTTTTGTTTTTGAACGTACTCTGATTTGACACTACAGGAACGTTCAGAAACATAAATATGAAAATGTGATGAAAATAAATAAATTCATCTTGGTATATTTGCGAACTAGAAGATTCTCATTGAATGAAGGGATAAACGATACGAACTATATACAAGAAGAAGCAGAGTTTTTCTTGCATTTTGAGTTTAAAAAAAAAAAAATACTGACTTATTTGAATATTGAAAACTAGCTCGCATGACTGCTTGATTAATTTATGTGAAAAAAAAAAAATATGTTATCTGTGGGCGCCATTTTTTCGTTGTCGTTTTCGGCTTTGGCTCGCTAATTTTGATTCGCATACCTATTACCTAGTGCGGTAGATTTAGGCTCTAGCTAGACTGTAGAATTTAGTAAGATTTATGTGAAAAAAACACCGTCTGTAATTCGTTACAAGTAGTGCTGTTAGTTTGCTTTACAAAGATGAATCCTTGTTCTTTACCTGCTCCTCAACAAGACACCGACGGCGATGGAAGATGGAATAGCATTGTAAGTTTCTAAAATGATAGTAATTAACGTACGCACACTTAAGATGTCGATCGCCTTCTATTCGTGTCAGTGCCGACAGTTTTTGCTTACTTTTAACTACAGCTAGCTAGGTACTTGGACACTTTTGCATATTCCTAACAAGATTAGTTACCGTAACGCAATTTTCATTATATTTCAGCATAACCGATTTTTATCTGATGCCAAGGGCAAAGACGGCGATGTTATTTTTATAGGAGACTCCATATTGCAAGCACTGGAACACACTGAAGTATGGAACCAATGGTTTGCTCCTCTCCACTGCCTTAATTTTAGCATCCACAATGATCAGACTCAAAATGTACTATGGCGTATCAAAAATGGAGAGCTGGACCATGTAGATCCCAAAGTAAGTTAAATTTATGACAATTCATATAAGTTAATAATATTATTGTGGGTTTTAATAATTATGTTATTGCAGGTGATAGTGGTGCATGCTGGCACTAACAATGTAGAAAATACCCCTGAACAAGTATGTGAAGGCATCCTAGAAATCATCAGGTCAATTAGGGAGAAACACCTAAGTGCTTATATAGTTTTACCTGTAAGTATTGTGTTATAATAATTATTACCTTTAGTAGAATTGACATGGGACGTGTTAACAAAAAGGTGAATAAAGCATAGGCTCCCTATTTGGAAATTTTAGTTCTTACTGAAACCAGAGGTGCAAGTCAATCATATACTTTTTTGATGGCATTAAGACAGATCACAAATTGTTGTTTCAGAGTTTACTTCCACGAGGGCAACATCCTAATATGTTAAGAGAAAAAAATGCTAAGATCAATGCACTTTTACGGGAAAAAGTTGCTAACATGAACAGGGTGGAAATGGTGACTATAGATAAAGGATTAATTCAAAATGATGGCACCATCAGTCACCATGACATGCATGACTATCTCATCCCTACAAATGCAGCTTGTCGCAAGGCTTTCGAGCCCATACATGATCTGCTTCAACAAATACTGTTTGAAGGAGAGCCTGAAAAAGATTTGACACCATCCGAGTAGTAACCTATGTGGAGCATATGTGTGTTAGATAAACTATTGGCAGCTTTTTAGGGGGTGAGTTCACTGGGAGCAGTTGTACTTAAAATGTAAGCTTTTTGTTTATACTAGACTTGAGATGTAAGTGACTTATTGTAATTTATAGCTTTTATAACTTTTTACATTCCAGTTAGATAAGCTTTATAATTTCCTAATTGGCTGTGTTTGTATAGCAACTATTTTTATTTCAAATACTAAAGTAACTATCATGACATTCCATGATTTTTCATAAAGGGATGATTTCTCTAATAATAATAAGTACAATGGTGGACTGTTAATAAGAAACACTCAAATATGAAAGTTCTTTAGTGGTTATGTACAGTACAGTTACCACCAATAAGCACTCCAATCTGTTAAGCAAACTGATCTTCCTACGAGGCTGTTTCTTATATTAATGTATCCACCACTGGCCATGTAAGCTTACATTTGTTAATAAACCATGACAAGCATAGATTGTCCTACACAATGTTGTCATGCATATTTAGGCTAATTAGTGGCTTGCGAGTAGTTTACAGGGTTTAGTACTTATTTGTTTGCTCATACGATATATTTGCCTTAGCAGATTACCATGTTAAATATATTGGCAGCAGATTATGTTATTTATTGTTTGAGTAGGATTATAATTTCTTAAATTTGAGAAATACTTATGTAAATGTTTTGGCAATAGTTTGTGTCAATTCAATTAGGTCATTAAAAGGTTTTATCATAATCACTATGGAATTGATTACGCCAAAGACTTGAGATCATTTCTCTACCAAAGTTGTAATTACCAACATTAATTAAAAAAAAACTGAATTATATAATAAACAAAATTTTGACTGATATAATACTACACTTTGAAACTTAAGTATCTCCAATATACCTTTTAAGTATTTTAAACCAATTGTAAGATTTCAAATAGATGCATGTTGAATTAGATTATACTTATAAGTCAACATTATATTTATGAATAATTAACCTGGATGCAATATTTTTTTTGATGAATTTGAAGTTGTGAATAAAACTCACTTTTATAGTATGTAACTTATTGCTAGTGTTATTTGATTTGTAGCTACATATTTTATAAGGTACTTTTAGGTACTCAGGTTGCCAAACATGTTGCTTGAATCTCTAAACTGTTGTAAGTATTTATTTGCATGAAGAAAAAAGCTTAAGCGTAAATTATTTCTATAAAATTTTCTTATAAAAATATTTTGTTGTTTTATTTTGCCCTCCAAATTACCAAGAAGGCTGTTTGTTACCTCACCTTTGCTACTCATAAGTGATCTAAAAGATGTTTAGATAAGGACTATAATGCCCTGCTCGGATATCACAAGACAGCCGCGACATACTCTCGAGCTCTCTCGCACTATCCGTATTTCTCTTATTAGAGCACTTAGAATGAGACGGATAGTGCGAGAGAGCTCGAGAGTATGTCGCAGCCGTCTTGTGTTAGCCGTGCTGTTAAGACGAAGCCTGTGCTGAGGCCCTATCACACTAGGTTTTATGTCGGCAAAAATGTACTGAAACGTCATATAAAACATAGTGTGCTAGCCCGGCTGGCTTGTTATTGTATGTAAAGCACTGGCGGAAATGGCGTGTTATCGACCGTCTAGCAGACGTTTAAGGGACGAATACTTAATATCCGAGAAAGGCGATCAACTAGGCTGATTTCTTGTAATACTTGGTTACAAATTGAAAATACAATTCTAACATGTTCTTTATATATTAATATTTTTGTTCACTTTCGACATAAAAATTAAAAGAAGACTAAGTCAATACTTGTTAATGAGCCTCATAACATAGTAACTAAGAGGTAAAGTAACACTCCTGTGAACCAACGAATTGTCATACACGTTAAAATTGCATTTCTGGAGCTTTTTCAAATATTTATCTACTGCTATAGCCGGTAGGAAAATTTGCTTGGTTATCTTCGGTACGTCTATGGTTCTTGCCTGTAACAAATATTGATCATTAAGTATAATTTAGATTTTTTATATATTACTTATCTAATAATATATGTAATAATAGGTCTCTGGCTCCCCCCACAGTCCACACCAAGATCCTGAATCTGCCACGTCGTTTGTCTGTCTGTTGTTGTAACTAACTACTTACATAGAAACAATGATGTAATATAAAAAATAGGTAGATATGTTGTCTATACGAAATTCCGTGTTTAAAAATGGCTACCGAATTCTGACAGCATTCGTTTCCATTGACGACGCAAAACTATGGCAAGCTGTGTGACTTGACCAAGTTTTAGTGTGACTTTTTGGACCGCTTATAACTTGCTGTCCAAGCTTGGTGTCCATGGTTACACGAAATAAAAATTTCATTCATTCATTCATTCATAACATATCTACGTATAGGTATTTTATATTACATCATTGAATAAAAATATAAATAATTTATTCATTCACACAAAAGATTACAGTATAACACCAAATCACTTGGTACCTAGTTAAGTAGTTACTCTACTAATTACCTACATAGAAACAGTTACTTATAATTTATACGAAATTGATATCACATGAATAAGGTAGGTAACCTTATAAAAAAACAAGAAACACTGAAAAGTAAACAAACTAAAATAAACGAATAAATAACGCCAACAAGAACAATGGTAGGTACAGTTTCAATCTTTTGTAGGTAGGATCATTACATATTCCTACAATATGAATTCTGAAACTTTTCTACAGAATACACCAATACTGTCAGCAAATATGTCTATGCTGTCGGCTTCCTGCATTATATGGTTTAGGGCGGTTCGCGCTCTAGCAGTAGGCATGTTCGCACCGCGCCTCGTGCGCTCGCCGGGCAACGCGAACAGAGCTATAACCACGAACTTCGAATCTCGAACTTCGTATATCTCCGTCTCTATCGCACTTATGGTTTATGGTACTCGAGCGACCGAAACGGAGATATACGAAGTTCGAAGTTCGTGGCCCACGCCGCCCACCGCGCCTATCGCCGGCCTACTCACCATCTACAGGCCCATTGGCACAGAATAAGTAATAGTACTACGTACAGAAGGTTCTCTGTTAACAAATTCCTTGTTTAGGTAAGCCAAACGTGCCTAAATGTGGCCATCCCGTTCTATCGCATGCAACGCGCTGCGACCCGTGCGAGCGTCCTGTACCAATACCAACACGCGGCATCTACTAATGGGCCGCCAATTTGGCGGCCGCCCGCATGTACTTGTAGCGGCGCGACGGAATCACAGAGTGAACCGCCCCTGCCATTGGTTCCAACTCCAACACGGACGCGTTGTCAATTCTATTATTTAGGAAGCAGCTGGTTGAGCTGGTGCACTATATGTAGTAATTTTCGCCAAGTTTCAAGCGTGTTTGCAGTGACATAGGGGCGGAAGGTTGTATCTGTATGGAGGCACGATATACAACATCCACGCGGACGAAGTAGCAGGCAAAAGCTAGTGATTCATAAATTTGAGTACCTTTTTGAGATGATTATTTGCTGAGATTGCAACTTCATATGCACAGTTTCTCATTTCTTCGCTATCCTCGCATCTTAACACCGCTTCTTGAGTAACATTATGTTTCATTAACAAATCCATAGGTAAATAAACCATTTTGAAGTGACTTGCCATAGGAATAGATCTGCAATTTCCCAAGAATTATTAAAAAATTATACCTAACATGAACTTTGACAAGCTTAAGCTGCGTACGAATTTATGCGGCTCAGCCTGAGGCATGCTCGCGAGGCACATACGAAATTGACATGGTCTACTAGCAGACCGTAAGAGTAAACAGAGGTTATATGGGTGAATAAACAAAACCCTATCTCAATACGATGGTTACCACATCCAATATTCTTACCATAACAATAGGGGTAACCCTATTGTTATGGTAAGCTATCAGTAAAGTTACCAAATCGATAGGCTAAAGGGAAGAGGGATTTTCCGGTCCTTGTTTCAATCTACCAAACCAGAGACTAGAAATTATAAAGATACTAATTATAAAGATATCAAAAGTGTATATAATGTTGCATTACTTTAAAATGTTTGCTTATTTAAAAGAATTTAGCTATATTTATTAGCTCAATGAAAAACCTCCTATTAGATAGCGCCAATTTGTTAAGTGGAGGTCTAAGTGCCATACTAAATTAATGAAAAAGTGACCTCTACAGTGAAACTAGCCACAGCAGGCTTATTACTTTAAACTTTTAAAGGAACGCAATACTGTATAGACATAGCCATTCTTTATAATTTACTAGGCTGTGGGGGGCAATGGTTACTCGCGTCCGCAAAACAGTACCCGCGGCCACGCGCGTGTTGTCGGTGGTTATACCCGCGGCCACGCGCGTGTTGTCGGCGGTTATACCCGCGGCCACGCGCGTGTTGTCGGTGGTTATACCCGCGGCCACGCGCGTGTTGTCGGTGGTTATACCCGTGGCCACGCACGTGTTGTCGGTGGTTATACCCGCGGCCACGCGCGTGTTGTCGGCGGTTATACCCGCGGCCACGCGCGTGTTGTCGGCGGTTATACCCGCGGCCACGCGCGTGTTGTCGGTGGTTATACAAATACAAATTATTTATTTACCATAACAACGTTACATGCGATTACATTAAACTATTCTGTTAAACATACACATTTTTGACAAACAGAGAAAGATATCCGTCAGCCCCAAACTAGGCACAGCCTGTATATTGTGTTGTCGGCGGTTATACCCGCGGCCACGCGCGTGTTGTCGGTGGTTATACAAATACAAATTATTTATTTACCATTACAACGTTACATGCGATTACATTAAACTATTCTGTTAACATACACATTTTTAACAAACAGAGAAAGATATCCGTCAGCCCCAAACTAGGCACAGCCTGTATATTGGGAGCCGAGAGTACAGATTTTACAAGTATAATTTAAAATAAAGGAACAAGATGACCATGCTAAGAAAATATTAAATATAAAATAATAAGATAAGTGTGGGAGTGTGAATGTGTGCGTGTGTGTGTGTGTTTGAGTGTATGTGTGTCTCTGTCTGTGTGTGTGTGTGTGTGTGTGAGAGTGTGCGAGTGTGTGTATGTGTGTGTTTGTACTTCGAGCTAGGTTTTAATAACGTCCTCGGATTGTTCATAAGTAAGAGACATAAGCCATTTCTTTATTTTGTCTTTGAGTATATATCTGGTGAAGTCGTCGATGGAACACGCTCGGGACACCCTGTTGTATATCGTAGGGTGCAGATAGTAGGGAAGTCGCCTACCAAAAGCAGATTTTACATGAGGGGTGCGAATGACCATGTGGTTTAGGCGTTTCTGTCGGCGCTTTGCATGATCAGTTTCCGCTAGTGCAATCTGATGACCCGCGGCCACGCGCGTGTTGTCAGCGGTTATACCCGCGGCCACGCGCGTCTTGTCGGCGGTTATACCCGCGGCCACGCGCGTCTTGTCGGCGGTTATACCCGCGGCCACGCGCGTCTTGTCAGCGGTTATACCCGCGGCCACGCGCGTGTTGTCGTCGGTTATACCCGCGGCCACGCGCGTCTTGTCGGCGGTTATACCCGCGGCCACGCGCGTCTTGTCGGCGGTTATACCCGCGGCCACGCGCGTGTTGTCGGCGGTTATACCCGCGGCCACGCGCGTGTTGTCGGCGGTTATACCCGCGGCCACGCGCGTCTTGTCGGCGGTTATACCGGCGGCCACGCGCGTCTTGTCGGCGGTTATACCCGCGGCCACGCGCGTCTTGACGGCGGTTATACCGGCGGCCACGCGCGTCTTGTCGGCGGTTATACCCGCGGCCACGCGCGTGTTGTCAGCGGTTATACCCGCGGCCACGCGCGTGTTGTCAGCGGTTATACCCGCGGCTGCCCGCGGCGACGGGAGGCGGCGCGCGGCCGGCGACGACGCGAGCCTGCTGCTGCCATATATATTAGGGTTTGAATCGGCTGTAAGTGTTTTACCCATACATACCTAAGCATATTGGCTAGTCCTTGAGCCTTCCCTAAATGGGAAGCTGCATGATCCGCATTAACGTTTTGTACACCGGCTAGACTAAGTACAGAGTAGTATACTGCTGATACACTGTCATCTGTATATTTTTCTAAATCTGCTAAAGTAACAAAATATTTTGCCCTTGTTAATTTTTCTCTGGAGTCAATAAGTTTTTGTAAATTTCTCTTAGGTATTTTGTAGACATTGCAAACCTGAAACAATTAACTACATGTATACTATATTTAACATAAACGCAGGGTTACTTGTTTAGCACAAAACTTATTTTAGTCCTACCTATGTCATATAGACATATATTTAGTCATTTAGTGTAAAAACTGACTATATAATGACCAAATGGCATTAATAGCACACTATTATTTTAGTTACTGGGCCAATCTCCGAGCATTTGAACCGCTTGGTTCTAAAGTCATTGTCCGCACAAGATTATTTCAGCACAGGTAACATACCGCGGAAACTTAAATCAAGAAAGACTCAGCACCGGTATTGGCTTACATCTTCATCAAAAGTGGACTCTGATATTCATCTCTTTTAATAGTATTTTCTGGAGACAATGACGAAAAAAAAACGCCTTAAAAACGCTGAATATTCGCCCTAACTTCATATAGGTAGAACCTTTGTGAAAAATGGTGGTTGGCAAATCAAACAGTGACAATGAAATAATTTATAAAATAATTAAAGTTACCTTGAACAACTCCTGTGCAACAGGATTAGCTGGAATCTTGCTAAGACTTTGGTCTTTCTTGTAAATATATTTTAAAGTATCTTGCCAAAATTGCAATCGCATCATAGCTATTTGCGGGTCAGTAGTTTGGTCTTGTACCTTGGAAATTTCCACGTTAAACGCTCTCACCACTAGCGAAGGTGACCGGAGAGCTTTAGTCATTAGTAGTGTAGCCAAAAAGTTTTCATAATCATGCAATCTATCTGTAAAATAAGACAAAAGTACCAGAATACGTTGCTTATCTAATGATAATGCTTAAATCAACTAAAATTGTAAATTACTTCACTAAATCTGCACAATAATTAATTCCATCTTCACTGGCAGTGGGAGTTGTGGATAACGATCGTATTTTAACGTATTTAGTAGCCTTAAACGTCTGCGACAATATATTCCTTATATTTATCCTGGTAACAAACATTGTGCTTTATGTTTCCGACTTTCACTGGACTTGTATTCTGCTGTGGCTACTGTAAATTTAATTTGAATTTAATTATCAGTGTTATAACCTTAAAGGTTATAACACTGTTTTGAAACAAACGTCAATCAATGCGATCTGACTTAATTTTGACATTGACAACGGCGACTTAGGCCAAATTTTTTACCTTTAGGTTAAGTTTTATATTGTTGTTTTTATTAATTGCCTTGTTATATGATTAAATAAAACTCCAAGCTGGGCTGCCAGTACTCAAATATTACAGAATATCGACTCATCAAATTTACTACCTGTCGTTTACTAAGACTCCGCTGTCCGTCTCTCACCAGGCTCATGAACCGTGATAGTTAGTCATGTTGAAATTTTCACAGATGATGTATTTCTGTTGCCGCTATAACAACAAATACTAAAAAACAGAATAAAATGATTTTTTTTATTTGTTTTTTTTCCCATACAATTTACAAAAAAATGACGTTATATTAAATTACTACAAAAACACAATAGAATATACAATTAAAACTAGATTTAAAATTAAAACTAATACTAACATAAAAATATTTACAAAAAAAGGTAATTTTTATCCCGTTTTTATGGATAATGGTACTTACGGAACCCTTCGTACGCGAGTCCGACTCACACTTGGCCGGATTTGATTGTCACCACATATGTCAAAATTTTGTACTGAAACGGACACCACCTTGACGTCACCGATATTATAACACGACTAAGTTATAAATGACATTAGACGTCAAGAATGTATTAGTCTTCTGAGGGGTAATCACGTAGGTAACATTCCGAACGCGCGTCGGTACAATTTAACTGTCAATTTTCCATATAAAAAGTGACACTTAGACCTACCCGACGTTCGTACAATGCGTTGGGGGGGTATATACATGTAATGATTTGTCAGCCCCAATTTATCAGCACAGACTACTAAGAGATACTAACGTGTTTATCAGAATCTGACTAATTGCTTTTTTTTTTTTTTTCCGTGTTGTGGCTTTTTGCTGCTTAGGCACTTTGCCAATGTCAAGTGGGGGAAGTTTTGGCTTTACGGTTCCGTGGAGTGCACCTAATAATTTTGCCCCAGGGACTAATTGTACGTAACGACCATATTTGAATATTGGTAATAAGTGGATAAAAGAGTGCTTATATATATTCATAAATAGTTATAATTTGATATTATTTTTATCTATAAAATAAGCCAAAGCCTTAGCGACTTTGGGCTCAAAACTAGCCAAGTGAGTTTTAACATTAGTAGGGAGTTGGACTTTAAGTTTTGTTAGTAGGTCAACTAATTGCTTTCGTCTGGAGGGCATGTTGCGCTGCTGATGCAACTGTCAAAAGTGTCAAACGAGTTGTACTGACAAATTGAATGCATATGGACAACCAACACAATTTGACCATGGAAAGAATGTATGATCAGCCAAGCTTTCTGGCAGATAATTTTGAAGTAAACTATTTAAAATATTATTGAATTTATTGTAATTAGTCTTTCTACAAATTTTACACGCATTTATTATAAAGTTTGTATTTTAAAGGTGTCGTAGTGCTATAAAAACACATTTTACAGTCGATTTGAGCCACGCTTTGATAGCTTTATAATTTTTTATCATCACGTTAGCATCTTACTGCGAATTGCGATACCTTAGGAAAAATAATTAATAACACAATCATGACACAGTGCTTTGTTATGGCAATATTATTTTTACGAAATGGTGTCCCTAAATTGCCACAATTTGTCAGAAATTGGATACGACAAATAAGAAGTGATAATTGTATGGTTTGTAGAGCCCATGAATTCACAATTTGGACCATGGAATTTGCATGATCTGCCAAGTGTTTTATTTAATCCACAAAATACATTCAAATAAATTGAATTGAAAATTAAAAACGATTTAAGAAAGAATATTGCTTGTATATTTTACATTGTAATTCTGAAATTTAGGCGCAAATTTAAAACCGCTTGTAGATGGAATAAAAATAACTGGAGAGTCGTGCTAGTGCCAACCTTGCACCGAACCGCGATCTGTTTGTTTAATTGTAAACTTTTAAGTGATTTTAGGAAAATGAATACACTTACACGCGAAAAAAAGTATTTACGAGAGAAGTTTGAATGCGGCAATTTTCGCTTTCTTACTGTTAACTGGCCACACTGTCTGTACGACTCACCCAATAGGCTTGTTGCGTGGTGTTCAAATTGATAACGTCGTGTTGCTAAATGGATAGTAAACCATCATCTGATTGTAATAAAGTATAAATTACAAAATATAATTCAAATCATAAAAAGATATGAACCTTGAAAGTTTAGAAAAAAAAGTTCTTTTATTTATTATCGAAGAGTAAGTTTAAAGGTACCAATAGAATCCTTACGCTTTTATAGAAACAAATTTGTATGATAACTATGGACCTAAACGCAGTATTTCGCGACCGAAACAGCAATTTACTTTATTTTC
This sequence comes from Epinotia brunnichana, assembly GCA_963854355.1. NCBI lineage: Eukaryota > Metazoa > Arthropoda > Insecta > Lepidoptera > Tortricidae > Epinotia > Epinotia brunnichana. The sequence goes on along the minus strand of OY977939.1, from coordinate 13,099,260 downwards.
CATGCAACGGTTAGTACAAATTGCACGGTGTGACGTCATACTTTAAAGCCAATCAGTATGAAGCGTTTCGGCTGCTGTCAGCGAGGTCCGTCTTTAACTCGATTTTTTGGGTATTAATGTCCTTTAAATGTAGTTGCTTCCATACAAACATTTGTTCATGTACAAAAACTGGTTCGAATGGCATCGTAATCAAATTTAAGGTCACAAGCCCATTCTGACTTCGACATGTTGTACTGACAAATTGTAGTGAAATCGTGACCCCATCGTGATCGACCTACAGATACATCTTAATTTAGTAAGGTTAATTTATCATCGTCCGTTTTGGGTATACGCTAGGACGGCATCTATTATATCCTCTATCTACGCGCGGCGGCGTCATTTGCAGTCATTTACTCAAGCTCCACCATACGACGTTGATAAAAGTTAAAAAAATCAGAAAGTTATTAGGTATATTGTATGACTACTTAAAGGGAATGAAGGGCCACGGAAGCCGAGCGGTAAGGCACGCAACTTTCAATCTGAAGGTCGTGTGTTCGAAAGCCAGGACGTACACTAGGATTTTTCAAAAAACTTATGTACGACATAAATATCATCTGTTCGGTGAAGGAAATCATCGTGAGGAAACCTGTCAAGTGCCAAGAAGAAATTGACTAACTGAAATTGTAGTTATAGTTAACTTTTTTAGCAAGGAGTCTTAAACAAAATGTCTGCCTGCTATTCTAGAGTCCCAAGACTCCCAAGCTTGAGCTTAGGAAGATCCATATCGGCCGCAAAATTAATTGTGTTTGCTGTGAAATATTGCGAATCCTGTTAATAAGCGGTGCAACACTAGAGACTGTCATTTAATTAATCACTGCTGCCCCTGCACTGCCACCTAATACTAATACGACCTATCTTTATAAAAGAAGCGGGTTGTGTCGGAGTTACAACCGTTAATTTTAAGTGGGTGGATACTTCTTTGTTCATTGTTGGCTATGGAACTCCAATATATCTGAATGAATTCACTAAAATCTGTATAAGTACAGACAAATCGGTATATATGGCAACATTGACTGACGTAGCTCATTTGACTCGCGATACATAGAAAATGGCGGTCATTTCAGCATTATTTTCAAGTCCACCACATAAACTAAATAACATTTTGTGATTAACAACTAATGGCAAATAAAGAAAGATTAAAACGTGTAATGTTACATGTTGTTAAACAATTATTTGAAATCAAATTAGGCATCTCTACAATAAGTTATTCCGGAAGTCACGTGATACATTTTGAACTGTACCCCTATCACCTATACAAGAACTCGAGCAAAGAAGTATCCACTTCAAAAATCAATAGGTTGACCCTGAGCTTTGCACTTTGAGTATTTAATTAGTCTGAGGCTTTGCACAACGCGCAACGCGCTGTGCTTTGACAACAACAACTACGTTTCATTAATTCAATTTAACTGCATATTACTTGTACGCAAGAGCAAAAGATGAATGGAATTTTATGCGTTTGCTTGACAATAACAATAACAAGATTAGCTTAATTACTTGTTTTGAACCAATTTCAATAGAAGGAGGTCTCCACCATTTTGAATTAATCTTTAGGTTTTTTTAGGATTCCGTACCTCAAATGGAAAAAAAGAACTCTTTTTACTGTTCGAATATAACCAACGTAATACGCAGACTGTAAACCATGGACCGGATACCGGTATTTTCACTATACAAAAATACCGGTATTAATACGTTCTATTTCTATTGGCTGAAAATCAGCACTGTAGGTGTCTGACTGACACCTCAGCATAATGCTGAGCCAGTGTCCGGTTCACTGCCGCAGAGAAACACTTGTTACATGTTTTTTTACTGTTATACAGGGTGTTCGGCACATGAAACGTCAAATTTTTTTGGCGTGCTGGTAGGGTCATTTCCTACCTTTTCACCCTTGGACCCTAATTAATTTATTAAAAAAAAAAAATTGTATTTTGAAGTGTAGGTAGATGTTTTCGTAAATTCGTTTTGTTTGTTAACAAAAAACGTGTTCATTTTGTGGTGATAGTTGTAACAAAAAAATATATTTTTAAACACACACTATGTACACGTAAGAGAATTTAGCAAGTTATGCATGTAAAACATACACAAAAAAAGTTATGGGGCTTCGAAGGTTAGATTTTGGGTAATTTAGGAAAAAATAATTAAAAATCGTACCTCCTTGACCGTAACTCTTAGGACCCAGGGTCCAAGGGTGGAAAGGTAGGAAATAACCACCAGCTCGTCAAAAAAAATATTTTTTTAAAAGTAACAAACATTTTAAATCTCCAGATTGCCAGAAAAAATATACAGGGTGTAACAAAAGTGGTGGCGAAAAGAAAAGTTGACTTGGCAGCAAATATTAGAAAACGATCCAAAAAAATGTAGTTGTTTTTAGGGTTCCGTACTCAAAGAGTAAAACGGGACCCTATTACTAAGACTCCGCTGTCCTTTCGTCCGTCCGTCTGTCTGTCACCAGGCTGTATCTCACTGATACCGTGATAGTTCCAGCTGAAATTTTCACAGATGATGTATTTCTGTGGCCGCTATAACAACAAATACTAAAAACACAGAATAAAATAGTTTTTTTATAGATAATGGTACGGAACCCTTCGTGCGCGAGTCCAACTCGCACTTGGCCGGTTTTTTTTATTGTTTCGGAAATTCTATGAACTTTTCTTCTTTAAATATTTAGATTTTTATTTAACTAATGAGCCTGACGAACTGACACCGTATATACCATGAAATATAGATTAATATAAGACTAACATTCTATATGTTGATTCAAACTTTCACTTTCATTTAAAATAGCTAAAACTAAACATTTAAAAAGACTCCAAATTTGGTAGACCCATCACGCAGGCAGCATTCTATGCAGCGTGGGATAGCAATAACAATCATCCATGAAGAAAGTTGCTTCAAGAAGAAACGAGGATCGTCCGTCGTGTCGCCTGTTGCCTCCCTCAAACGTTTGGTGAGTACTTAGAGCTCCAGCGGCGGTACCACGAACTTCGAATCTCGAACTTCGTATATCTCCGTCTCTGTCGCTCGAGTACCATAAACCATAAGTGCGATAGAGACGGAGATATACGAAGTTCAAGATTCGAAGTTCGTGGTAGCGCCGCTGCGCGCCCCTACCCCACGGTCGATGCCACGAATTCATATTGGGCGTTGAGAAATACTTATTCATAAAAAAAATCTTCCAATAAAGTGTAAAGTAGGTACCTATATAAAAAAAAAAAACATTTATTTTTACAATGCTAAGTGCGTGCTACGGCCAAGATAGGCAAGATACGGGCATAGAACATTTTTGTTTATTCAATACCTACTTAAATAAAAAGAATAATTAAATTTTCAAATTTTACTCAAAACACTTGTGTTGAATCTTTAGATTAATTTACAATAAAAGTTTCAATTTTTATTCTATTCTAATCATTATTTCACCATGTGTACTTTTAGATTTAGGTACCTAAACTGCGCATTATACTTATATTATGCTCCGCTCACTGGTCAGTTATAAGATATATTATCTAAGTATAATCCGGGGCCATCGATCGGTACGATATGAAGAGTGGAGTAGTTTATAGAGGTAAGGGTGGAATGTTTACAACTAGGTCCACTGTCGTCATCTCATCTGCATTTCGAAACCAGTTCTGCCGCCCGATCACGCCAGCCGCCACACACCAGATTGGCTTCTATACAAAACTGAGGTGTATCGGTAAGCGGACACTATTCACGATTGTGTTCTCTAAAGTGTCACCACAGCGTTCAACACTTTCCAAGGTGTGTGCCCATGTCGCAGCGGTCACGGTGCCAGGAGGTGTGGGAGGTGCGTGCTTCTACGTTGGCTCGCAATACCCATAACGTGATCAGGGAGATTGTTGAGAACTTACAAGTCGAACCGCACCCCAATAAACCGTTGATTGCCCTTTCTATAGGTAAGTTTATTTTGTGCGTATTAGAACAACAGTTTTAAGGGGACTAGCTCAACTTATAGGAACTGGTGAATGTATACATCTGAAAAAATGTTATCCTTTGATATTTTATGAATAATCTGACCGTTTGAATTTATTGTGTGAACTTTACATACTATATTTTTAAAAGCTTGAAATGAGGTAATTCTTAACATAAAACACAAGTGGTATTTTCACGGTTCTGTAGAAAAATAATCGTAGAGGTAAGTACTTGAGATTAGTTGAGTTAACCGAATTTCTTCAAAGTAGTCCATTCAAAAAGCAACTCTAACAGTCCAATGTAGAAAATTGGAATGGATGAAGATTATAGAAGTGCCTGATATTTTTTTTGGTAATAATAATAACCTACCTTAGCACCTGAAAAAGTTGCAGACTTTTCAGTTGAGTCAATTCTTTTTGAAAAATATAATCAGTTTCCTCACTTAGGTACGTTTTGGGTTTAGGACGGCGAATGAAACACTTTCCTTGATCCGTCTCATATTACAAAAAATATTTTAAATATCTGACCCTGCCAATCATCAATCAATATTCTTATACTTATTCTCTTTGCTGGCAATGACAAATATAGCTGGTGCAGCTGTCAATATCATTGCCAGTGTCAGTTTAACACGGATTCTTAAGATTATTTTGTAATATGAGATGAGCTTCTTTCTTTAAGCTATTTATGACCTAATATTAAAATATCAGCCTTTATAAAACTGTTGCAGTTTTGGTCCCTCAGCTCTCCTTCTATTTGTCAAACAACTAAAATACCGCGAAAGTTTTTATAATTACCCTAAAGGACAAGTTTTTGACAGTACCTTCTCATCGCGTTTTAAAAGTAAACTAAATTTGTTACAATATGAGACTAGAATTGTCTCTGTAGACCCAATAGTTTCCGAGATAAAGCCTTTCAAAGTTTATCATTTTTCGAACTTCGCAACACTAGGACACTAGGTAGCACACTTCGTCAGGGGTAATTGGAACTTCATCCCGCTAGAGTTGTTCGAGTGACGTTTAAAATATTGCAAAAAATGATGATTCGAAAAAATTATGAATTTTGAAAAGCTTTAAAGCCTGACAAGTTCCTATTTAGCCCTGGTATAGTGTCGCTACAAACAGCTTACATGGCAATAATACGTGTACGTCATGAATAGTCGGGACAGTGTGTATTGGCATCGTGCAAGAACGAGTGAGATATACAATTATGTACTTGTAGATTGTGAAACTATGTTTTCAGGTAATCGGAAGAGCATGTCTGGTTGATAATTTAATATGAATTACCTATCCGTCAATATCCAATTCTAAATATTCGACATCCATATATTTATCAGATTCTGGCTCCGATGTATCTTCACTTTCGTTAGTTGATGAGTCACTTTCAGGACCACCAACCTCGATTATAAATCTTTCGGTCTGTGATTCGATTATATGAGCTTGTGTCCTATATCCGTCTTTTATTTTTTTTACTTGGTGCAGCATTTACTCCAATTTTCTATAGTCACTTCCTAAATAATAACAAAGTGTAAAGTAAGTTTTATTTTTATCTATTCAATAAAATTCTAAACATTGATAAATCTAAATACCTGAAAACTATCTTCAACGAGCTTTAAGAAGGCATCATTCGTGATGGAAACATTTTTAGTTGCCACTTTTGCTCATCTCAATGGGATTTAAATCACAGTGGGGCTTATCACTTTGTGACCATGATTTGAGAGAATCGTATCTATTTCGTATACTGGCTCGGGTTTATGACGTCTCAACATTGTAACCAATTTATCTTTAATTGCATTTTGTGGAAATGAGATATTATTTAAACGCAGCCACTCAGCAATGATGTGTTTTCTATCGCCAGATGTTGGAGCTTTATTAATTTGGAAATAATGGTACCGGGCATTATCCATTATAACACACGTGGGTTCACTGAGATTAGGAATTCATCTCTGCAAAACCCATTTCTTAAAATTGTTCCTGTTCATGGAGTCATGATAATCGGCTTTTTTTTCCTTATCATTATATATTAGGAGTGTATTGGGAACAAATCCCAATGGTCCATCGGAATGAACAATTATATATCGTTTGCCGGTTAAAGCGGATTTCGACACACCGGGTTCATTTTCGCTTTGCCAACATTTTGCGTGGTTAAGATAAGTATGGATGTAAGTCTCATCTAAATAAACAAGAGGTATATTTTTGTCCCTTGCTTCTTTTATTTCGTCTAAATAACTTTCCCGCCAAACCGCAATATCCGAACGCTCCTTCAATATGGACCGTTGGTTTCTGCACTTTTTATAATTGAAACCTATACTGTCCAATAGCAATCGCAAGTACTCCCTTAGTACTACCGGTAAAACCAATATCTTTTTTCAATTCGGTAAGCAGAGTTTCGAGAGTTGGTACTTGCTTTCGCACAGCATAGAATTAATGATTTTGTGCCTTATGGCAAATTTGTCGAAGTCGTCTATATGCATTACAGTTTTTCTAGACCTTAAAAAAGCTTTTGACACCGTTTCTCTTGCGTCTCTCGTCGATACTCTAGAAAATATCGGAATTAGAGATATCCCACTAAAATTAATGAAAGATTATCTCAATAACCGTATACAAAAAGTTAAAATAGGTAACCATTTCAGTAATGAATTAAACATCACTTTTGGCGTGCCCCAAGGAAGCGTTCTTGGACCAACCCTGTTCTTAGTATACATCAACCAACTTTGTGATATGCAAATCAATAATGGACGTATTTTCTCTTATGCGGATGATACTGCCATTGTTTTCTCTGGGGACTCATGGGAAGACGTGAGAGAATCAGCAGAAAAGGGACTATCCAAAGTTGCTCGTTGGTTAAATTCTCATCTACTAACTTTAAATACCTCTGAAACCAATTATATATGCTTCACAAATTACAATTGTTCACAACCAGGATGCCACTTTAGAATTAAAATACATACTTGTAATAATCCAAAAAACTGCTCTTGTTCTATTATCACGAAGGTTGAAAGTACTAAATATCTGGGTGTTTTAATTGACCAACGCCTAACATGGCATTTACATACAGAATTGATTATGACCCGACTCAGATAATTAATATGGATTTTTAAAAACCTTAGACACATAGCAACGAAGACACTTTTAAAGCAGATTTACCTAACACTTGTCCAATCTATTCTGACGTACTGCATACCGGTTGGGGGGGGGGGCGCAACAAAAACAAAGTTCTTAGAAATAGAAAGAGCTCAAAGATCAGTGTAAAAGTTATGCACTTCAAACCTTTTAGACATCCTACGTTCGATCTCTATATTCTCTCCGACGTCTTACTTATCTGTTAGAAACTTATACGTATTATTTGCGATTCTAAGACTACACAAATCTATGCAATATACAACTATCACACATAATAGAAGAAGAAATAATAATATAATACCAGCCACTTCAATTAACACAACATTTGCAAGTAGACAATTCGTTAGTAGATCTGCCAAATTATATAATATACTAAATAAGCAACTAAACATTTATCACTTACCTTATTATGAATGCAAAAAAAAGTTATATGATTGGCTGAAACCTAAAAGTTATTACGATATAGAAAACTTATTACTAAATATTTTTCAAATATAGACACCCAATACACTTCCGCAGGCCGCAGGCACAGCACACATCACGCATCCACATGTACACACGTACCTTAAGATACCTTATACTCGTACATATACGAGTTTGTAAAAGTACTTGTTATATTATTATTTTTTAATTGAAACTTAATATAATACTTACTACTTTTGTAATCCTTTAATCATTTATAAAATAAAAAATAAAAAATAAAATATCTTTATTTCAGAACATTCCATTCCATACAATATAATATATATACTGATTTCCAGAAAAACGTCAACAGAGCAATAGGTACATAATATGTGAAAATGTCAAGAGAATGTCTAGGTAGGCATCTTAATTAATAATTTTAACCCAGGTACTCAGGATGGAACCGTCTGATCTATCAGCGATGACCTTCAGTATCCTGTTGTCGCTGCGTCGGATGCGGCTTAGGATAGATGCAACCCGCTTTCGCCTTATCGCATAAAAGTCGTCGGTACGCGCCTCGGCAAACATTTATATATATACATTTATGTTCTTTTATTTCTTTTTAGTTTATTTTAACTTTGATTACTATAAAATTTATTCTTCACATGTGCCTTACTAACTAAGGAAGAGCGGTGCCTCTTAGCACAGGTATTTCATACTTAAAAAGAGGTACCATCAAATAACAATTGTAAACCACTGTGTGACTGAATAAATTATTTATGATTTAATATTATGATTATATTTTTGATTTTAGCACTACAGACGCCTTGAATGAGAAAAAATAAATAATTCAATAAGTAATAAACATAATTATTTAGTACCAAGCTAACCAGTTCATTACAACCGCACTATGAATATCAGTACCCGTGATGTCAAAAACTAATTTCAAAACATTGTTTATTGGAATGCTGCTGAACGAAGGATTCAGCCTTTTTCTGCCGCAACCATTTGAATGTATTTAAAATGATTTTTTTGCATCGGGGTAAACTTTTTTGGGCATTTTGATTGCATAATCGATTATTATTCTGAAATATGAAGACTTTTTTAGGGTTCCGTACTCAAAGATTAAAACGGGACCCTATTACTAAGACTCCGCTGTCCGTCCGTCCGTTCGTTCGTCCATCTGTCTGTCACCAGGCTGTATCTCACTGATACCGTGATAGTTCCAGCTGAAATTTTCACAGATGATGTATTTCTGTTGCCGCTATAACAACAAATACTAAAAACACAGAACAAAATAGTTTTTTATAGATAATGGTACGGAACCCTTCGTGCGCGAGTCCGACTCGCACTTGGCCGGTTTTTTCGTTTTGTGTACATCGGTGACATTCAATGACTTCCAACGTCTGTTGTCAAAAAGAAAACATTGCCATTAAAATAAATTAGTGCCACTGAAAATCCGCAACATAGCGAGGGCTAAATAGAAACTTGTCAGGCTTATACCTCGGAATGTATTGGGGCTACAGAGACTAGTGTCATATATGAATGAATGAATGAATGAATATATTTTATTTCAGGTCTTCACCGACCCATATAAGAGGTGTTAGTTACATTTTAATTATAAGGTTAGATTACAAAGCTTACATACAATTTAACATACAACATAAACTGACATACACAGAACACAGAACATACACTTACTTACTATATTGCAAGGTAGATTTGACCTGCCCAATCCAATACAGAAGTATTGGACAGTCAAACCTACCAGCCATCATTTTCAGGATGCTGTTGGTACTTTTCCTCACTCGAGCCATCAGGGATGAAATTTTATTTCGCATAATCGCATGGAAGTCATTTATATGTCATATTGTAGAAAATTATGTCTTCTTTAAAAACGTCCTGAGACGGTACTGGTTATCTCCACTTATAATAAATCTCTAAATTAAAAAAAGAATCAGCCAGTTTGAAACTAAGCTTTCTGTGGTACGAATGTTCTCAGCATCCCATGGACGGAAAAATATGTAACATTTTATATAGGTACATTATTATTCCAGCTGCAACTTAGGATAGTTTTTATCCGACTGCGACAATTAATTTATTTTCCGTAATATACGACTTCATTTAATTTTTCATTTATTATTCTTAAAGTATATCGCCGCCACATCTGTCAGCTAAAAGAAACGTCAAAATCACAGTAATAAGAAATACTACGGACAAAATGGCGGAATTGCTTTGCCTTTCTTTCGCCTATTAATAATTTTAATCCCGTCTACGATATACATTGACGAGACACATAGGTACCAAAAGCAAATATAAAATTAATCGATTTTGATATGCGAACTTATATGCGCAAATGTCGAATTAAGGCGTAATTTGTACAAATGTAACAACAAATTCGAACAATATAAACTTGGTTTTTTTGAATGGCACGCGCGCGCGCTCTTTGCTTATTCAGCCAAACCACGAAAACTGAAACTCGAAGTTCGTATATCTGAGGGCCTACCGCGAACGGCATTCGAAGTTTTCCCTCTCTGTCGCACTTATGTACGAACTTGTAAGTATGACAGAGAGGGGAAACTTCGAATGCCTTTCGCGGTAGGCCCTCTGCATTCCTGTCATTTGTTAGTGCGATAGAGATACCCGAATATTTTCGAATTCCGAAGTTCGTGGTTTAAAAGAAAATACGGATGTCGGATAGATCTAAATTAATATTTTATGTGTGAATATGGTTAAAATTATTTGGAAATACTATTGTTGTTATTGTTTTAGTATATTTGACTAGCTTTAAGTTTAATATTGTACGTCCGAAATGGGCAAGCTGTTGGACTTTATTTTACCCAAAACAACTAAATGTACACAGTTCTGACAATAAAGAAATATTATTTTATCTTATCTTATCGAAAATAGGGATGTAGACACTAAACAAAATAATCATAATGTTGTATTATCTCGAAAAAAAAAACAACGCAAGAGGATAGGTAATCACTAAGTTATAAGTGTATAAAGTTTTAAGAGGGGGTTTGTTGCGTCTCTTTTCCGCAAAACGCACCTTTATAATGAAACGATTGTTTTTTACTATGACGCTCGAGGATCGTGATACGGTCCCTGATCGTTTTCTCACTCTAACAAGCGACATTAAAACGGTTGTAGCTTCGTAATTTATTGAGATATTTGAATGAGTTTTTCGTTTCTTCTTTCTTTTGAAGTGAGTCTACAGCTACACCTCTATTTGGAAGACAAGCGGAAATAATCCATACTATCCATACTAATAATCCATACTTCCATACTAATATTATAAATGCGAAAGTGTGTCTGTCTGTTACCTCTTCACGCCTAAACCGCTGAACCGATTTAGATGAAATGAGCCCCGGGGAAGGACAAAGGGCAGTTTTTATATCTGAGGGGCTGAAATTGGGGGTGGAAATTTGTATGGAGCTACTTAAACCGCTGCACCGATTTAGATGAAATTTGGTATATAAATAGTTTGAGTCCCGGGGAAGGACATGGATTGGCAATTAGTTAAGGGCCCCTTCGGGGCCCAACTTAAAAAGAAATGTAGGAAAAAAAAAAAAAAAAAAAAAAAAAAGGGAAGGACATGTAATAGGTTTTATCCCGGAAATCATCCCCTAAGGGGGTGAAAGGAGGGGGGGGGGGGGTGAAAATTTGGATGTAATCTATTTTGATGAAATTTGGTGTAGATATAGGTTAAGTCCTGGGAAAGGACATGGGATAGTTTTAAAATTCGGATGGAACCCATTTTAATACAATTTGGTATAGAGATAGCTTGAGTCCTGGGATGGTTGTAATTCCGGAAATCACTCCCTAAGGGGGTGAAATGGGGGGTGAAAATTTGGATGAATCCCGATTAGATGAAATTTGGTATAAAGGTCGTTTGAGTCCCGAAGAATGACATTAGATAGTTTTTATCCCGAAAATCATTCCGTAAGGGTATGAAATAGGGGGTGAGAGTTTGGATAAAATCCATGTACCTAGATGAAATTTGGTATAGAGATAATTTGAGACCCTTCAAAGGATATAGAATAGTTTTTGCCTCGGAAATCATCCCTTAAGATGGTAGAAGTTTGTTTGCATTATATTTTCTAAGTATTAAGTTCTACGCGGATGAAGTCGCGGGCAACAGCTAGTTCTCTAATAGTGTGATTAACTTGTCACAATCACGTGCAAAAGTTAACGCTACTAATAATACTTAATTGTTCTTTTTTATATACGGACCAACAGGTTGATAAGGATAGCTATTATATGAATAAATATTACAATATTTTACTGTTGATTCTTACCTTTTGCACATGGTCGGGACTGTGGTCGTGACAAGTGACGTTAGCTATTGGAGAATGACCCCCCTACTATCAAGAACCAGTATTTTAGGGTCTGCGCGGTATTTTCGATTTTTGACAAAGTTGCGTTTGGCGCTCGAGGTCACAAACTTGGATTACTTATTCATTGGGCCAACATCATAAACAAGTCTGCAAAAAATCAGAACTACCGGATTTGACGCAAACTACCCCGTACTTTCAGGTGACAAGGTTACTGGATTAACTCTCCAAGGTAGAACATTCCAATGGGGAACTTGCATGGGACTTCAATTTCGAATAAATTGCACTCAATCGATGCGGATATACGGTAGAGATATCAAACAAAAGAAAAAACAAGAAAAAATAAACGATTGTAGTAGTTTTATCTCACATTAAAATGGCAATTTTTATATTTTTCGATAAAATAATATAACAGTTAAGTACATAGAATATAAAATTAGAAATGGTATTTTGTATGACAAGTACGTATAGACTAAAACGCAAATTTTGTGGAGATATTCATATTCATATTCTTTTTTTTCGTATTAGTCATACATTGTCATTCATTACATTAAAATATCATAATAAGGTCATTAAAAACAATGTCAACAGGCATTAAATTAAAATTGTTCGTCCAGGAATTCAGCTACCGAATAATAGGTCTTCTGCATCAGCAGGGATTTAAGTTTCAGGGTAAAACCAAGGCACGTCCGACAGTTTTTAATAGCTGTCGGTATTTGGTTGTATATCCGCGGACCCAAGACATACAAATTAATGACTTACACAGGGCGGTTAAACAAAGAACGTCTCAGATCGCAGGTATTTGACGCCCGAGCCGAAGGCAAGGGCGATAAATATGCGCTCTGAGGCTTTCTTTATTACCGCCCGTGGTGAGTACAAAATTTTACGTCTCTATCTGGCCAGGAAGTGGGGTTTTCCGCACGCATAGCGTGCGGTAATTCCTACTTTATGGCCAGGTATGACGTAAAATAAATTGTAAGAAAGTTTTAATGCTACAGTTGTTTTAATGCTGGATTATACTTTTGATTTTCGTAATAAAATAAAAAGATGCAAGTTCCCTATTCCAATAAAGGCCTCCACACACCGGGCGCGGGCACGGGTCGGGCGCGGGCCCGCGCCCGCGACCGGTGTGTGGAGGCCTTGAGAGTTTTGTAAATAGTCTGCCGCATTTATTATATATCATCTCAACCATTCACTAAAACACGCTTACATACACTTGCTCAGAAAGTGTGGTTTTTTAAATGTAATATGGGTCAACATAAACACGGGAAGTCCTATCCTATATATACTCGCACGGCTGTGTGGGAATATTTTAATAATGAAAATTTAACTTTTTACGCTTTTTTGTTTCCTCGCTCGATGCATTGTAAAATGTTGTAGTTACGTTCTTTCCGCACTTGCATCATAATAGTTATTTATGATACAAGTGCGGAAAGTTGGTAATTCCCGACGAGTGGCGATGACCAAAAACCAAAAACACGACCGCCAGGGAGTATTTTTGATCGACACGAGTTGGGAATTACCTATCCGCACGTGTACCATACAACATTTTACAATGCATCATGCAAGGAAATAAAAAAAATACATAAAAGGTGAAATTTTAATTGTCACGAAATCTCATTCTCGCATAGTGTGACGCGGGAATTTTGGCCTTAAAACGTAAATTTGTACTGAGATGACAACTGTCATAGGGATCAAGATTAGCCACGATTCATAGGTACTTATTATTATTCTGGTAGTGGCTTTCGGGCTGTCAAAACGCTTATATCACTGCGACCATCGCTGATCTATTGTGATCGCCACTTACTACAATTCTTGGTCAAGTCCTGCAAACTCAAAGAATTGCAGGATTTTGTTGAACTCAAGAAATTTGATTTCCTCCGGGCACATGATGTGTTTGCCCAAGAAGGAGTTACGACTGCGCATGAGGCAAGGGCAATCGGTTAGGATGTGTGTAGGCGTCTCCTCTGCTTCAAAGCAGAATTTGCACTGCCTTGTGTCACACAGTCCTATCGTTTGCATGTGCTTATTTAGGCGGCAGTGCCCAGTAAGCACCCTGACCAGCATGCGTGCTAAATTCTCTAATAAGTGCCTTGGAATGTTTCAGTCCTGGGTTAGCTCTCCAGGCTTGAATGGTCTTGTAGAAACAATAGGCTTTTAGAGTGAGCTTGGTTAGACTTTTAGGGATACCACAGAACGGCTCTGGTCCGCAGTGTGTTCCCTTCGCCTCCACTCGTGCAAGCTCATCAGCCTTTTCATTTCCTTCGATACCTGCATGCCCTGGGACCCAACGTAAAATTACCTTGTTTTTGGCACCCAGGTAATTCAATACTTCCCGGCAGTTCTCGACCAGCCTCGACGTTGTGACGTTAGAGGTAAGAGCCAAGAGAGCCGCCTGGCTATCCAAGTGGATATAAATAGTATGATTGAGGAAGGTGCTTTGCAGATTCGTTGTCGCACATTCTAGAATGGCGTATACCTCTGCCTGGAATATAGAAGTGTGCTTACCCAGGTTCAGACTGATCGCTGCCCTGGGTGCCTCTCCATATATTCCGCATCCTACCTCCGATCCGGATTTGGAGCCATCAGTGTACCACTTCAGGCTACCTGGTTTCCAATCTATGAGGCTGTTCAACCAGTCATCTCTCCTTAGGAGTTCCACAGAGTAGTTTATCTGCGTGCAAAGTTTTGGGGGCATTGTGTCAAGTGGCATCTCTAAAACAGGAATATCGTATACTGAGTCCTTGAGTGTTCTTAAGGCTGTGGATAGCCAGTCGACTTTCCTTACGGACGCTACTCTGAGCATGCTGGACTTCGCCTCCTTTTCCAAGTGGAGGTCTAGGGGCGGCAGGTTCAGCACGGCTTCCAGAGCAGCTGTTGGAGAGGTTGACATGGCTCCAGTAACGATAATGCAAGCAGTCCGTTGCAGACTGCTGAGCTTAGTTATTGTTGTTTTCTGTGTCGTTTTCCTATACCAGACCACAGAGGCGTATGACACCATCGGCCTCACAATGGACGTGTATAGCCACAGGGCAATTTTGGGTTTTAGACCCCATCTATTCCCCGCTAAACGACAGCAGATTGAGAGGGCTACTTTAGCCTTCTGCAAAATTCCGTTAACGTGCGGATTCCAGGTCAGTTTCTGGTCGATTGTAACGCCCAGATACTTGACCTCGGAGGAGAACGGAATTGTTCTGCCGTTCATAGACAGAGGTCTCAGACCATCGAGCTTTCTCTTGTTTGTGAACGGCACAACAACCGTCTTGTCCGCGTTAATGGATAATTCATTTTCCCTGCACCACGTGTTAATAGTGTCTAGGGCTCTTTGCATTTGGTACGATAGTGTACTTTGGCAGTTACCCTGCACCGTCACCACAAGGTCGTCTGCGTACCCCTGGGTGTCGATGCGTAGTTCCGCCATTTTATGCAGAAATTCATCTACTGCGAGAGTCCATAACAGAGGGGATAGTACACCCCCCCCCCCCCCCCCCCCCCCCCCCCCCCCCCGAGGGCAGCCTCTGGCAGTGGTTACGTCACGAGTGGTATTGAGCAATTCCAGCTTAACCACTCTATTCGAGAGCATGCTTTGCACCCATCGCACGGTGGTAGGGTCCACTCCCTTTGACCGGAGTCCCCCTACCAGTGTCCTGATGGGTGTGTTATCGAAAGCACCCTCGATATCTAGGAAGGCTGAAAGGGCTACTTCCCTATCCTCTAACGCCTTTTCCACCCTGTACTATAGGTACTTACTGAAATCTGTTACCAAATAAGGGTAAAAGTTCAGGCAGAAAGGGTTAATAAAGGTGAACGTATCCCTGTAAAATTGTTACCAAAACGAGGGAGTACCTGTTTGTACGTTTAATCCACCTAGAATTAACTTGACTTACTTAAAGCCCTACCCTAGGTCCCCGAGATGAGGCAGAGGGTGTTCACAGTAGTCTTTCATTGCGTTCTTTCTTGGGCTGCGCGCTTCACCTCGGACAATGTCAGCCCGAATATCTTCAGCTCCGAAGCCACAGAAATCCTGTGTGTAGTGTGATTATTTAGGGCGGTTTCCCTTACCTACTTTTCGTACGCCACGAAGAAACCTGTTTTGAAATGTTACTTATTATGAATTTTAAAATTAATACTTAAGTAAAGGTGGCATGTGGAAAAACGTGCTTTTTGGCAGAGTTAAAAGTTTATAGCAATTAAGTCAAGGTTAACAGGCTTCGAATTCAAATAAGGCAAATGTCTAAAACCCGAACAGGGAATGGTCAAAGTGTTTGCGGCGTAAAAGCACTCAATGTGCCCTTTGTAAAATCTGTGGATTATCCAGGTTACACGATTTTTGATACATTTTTAATCGTAATATTTCTTTTTAGGTGACCCGACAACATTTGGGAACCTTAACCCACCAGATACAGTTTTACAGGCTGTGCGCGACAGTATCGATAATCTAGGCTCTAGAAGCTACGGTCCAGGTAAAGGACACCAAGATGTCCGGGAAGCAGTGGCAGAGTACTGCGCTCACCAAGGACCCATTACAGCAGACGATGTCATTCTGTGCAGTGGCTGTTCTCACGCCATCGAAATGGCCGTCACAGTGCTGGCTGATGACGGGCAGAATATTTTGGTACCGCGCCCAGGATTCTTGATATACAGAACCTTAGCAGAAGGCTTGGGGATTAAGATAAAATACTATAATTTGTTGGTGAGTCGTACCTAGGTAATTTTAATGATATCTATGTTATTCGGTATTATAGGCAGATACCCAAGTTATAAGACACGTGGCTTAAAGTTATAAATAAATTTGCACAGTAGACTCGTTTATTGAATTGTGGAAGTAGATAAACACGAGTGGATGGCATTCAAGTTTCTAGAAGCATAACAAGTTTCCATTTGATTGTAGACTAGTTTGCATATTTCACATTTACGTATGATCTTCTTGGTTACTGCGTAAATCTTAAGAAAATTAAGCGTCACTTCATAACGTTGTTTCGTTGTTACAGCCTGATCAACAATGGAAAGTAGATCTTGATGATCTTGAAGGACAAATAGACGACATGACCACCGCGATAGTTGTCATAAATCCGTCGAATCCTTGCGGTTCCGTGTACAACAAAGAACATTTGGTGGAAATATTGGACATCGCGTCGAGAAATCGTGTTCCTATAATAGCAGATGAGATATACGAACATATGGTATTTTCTGGAAATATGTTCCACGCGCTTTCCTCGCTCTCGATTGATGTTCCCGTGCTCTCCTGTGGTGGAATTACTAAGAGGTTCCTAGTGCCGGGTTGGAGGATGGGCTGGGTGATCGTACATGACCGACAAAATATATTTGGGAAAGAAGTTCGGAGGGGCTTGAATAATATGACCACGAGGATACTTGGACCTAACACCTTGATTCAACGGGCCTTACCCGCCATACTGCAGCTTACGCCGCAGAGCTTTTTCGACGAAGTGTTGATGTTTCTAGAGGTGAGTGGAATATTCTGCGCCCCTCCCTATTTGTAAAGTGTTCTATACTCGTCTCAAGTCGTTCCTAGTACAATTTGACCCCTTTATCCGTGGCAACTATGCCGCATTTGACGTCGGAGTTAAACTGGTCCGTCTACAGTGCTAAGGTCGGTAAGATGTAAATTGCTCGTTGCCCGTCTGGTCACCCGCATATTTATCGATTAGTAAGCGCCGGCGTTGTATTTTAATGAGAATTAAGAAATTTCAATTCATTTAATGAGAGGTGGATTTACGAGTAGACAGTTTCCCAGCGTATACACCTGTGGTATAAAGTTAATCTGAACTTAACTAGTCAGCTAGTATGATGTCAGTTATTGTCAATATAAAGTTTCGTTGCTTACTCTTCTTAATACAATACAATACAACGTATTTATTTATTTATTTACTTTTTATTTATTATAAAGAAACAAACAGTCTTTCAAACTTATATTTATAACATATGCAATTTTAGTAAGTATCCCGTAGTGAGGGCGATATGTTTCGAATTCTTCGGAAGTTCTTCTTCAGGATGAATGTTTTCGCGGCAGTGTCGTTTGAATCACTCGCTGCCCGCGCTAGTATAGTATTTATTTTTTATTTTTTTTATTTTATTATTTATTCAGAAAACCAACAGCGATACAAAGTATGTAACTTATAATATAATACACAGTAGTATGGCCAATTACAGGTTTACCTAGATAACTTGATATGTAAAGTTGACAGTTGAACGGACTATCATAACATGTGTGAAAGAGAGATGTTTTTTTTTTAAATTAAGTTTAAAACATTGTTTTTTTTTTTTTTCTTTTTTGAAGATGAAAGTATTATTTTTAACATGTCTCACGCACGAAAGTTTAAATTCGATAACATCATAGTAATCAAAGTGGGAGACTTGCGAGATAGCTACAATGTAAGAAATGTGCTCGGCAATTGCAGCAGCGTTATTGAACGCTGCTGCAATTGCCGAGCTGATTTCAAATCGGTGAGGGCATTTCACGAATAAATTTTTATTCGTGAAATGCCCTCACCGATTTGAAATCAAGACCTCCAGTTTCGTAGGAGGCAGGGTTAGACAAAGCTGAACGTAAAGAGCACTGAGAGCGTCACATCACAACTCACAACATATTGTACAATGTCTCTGTGCGTATTTCCCAGAGCGTTTCAACCACTCTCCCCTCCATGACTGAATTTTTGACGAAGTCCCTGCAGATTTTCGTTGCATTTCTGGTTATTAAACAAAAAAGGGGCTTCGTCAAAAATTCAGACATGGAGGGGAGGGGGGTTGAATCGCTCTAGGAATTCGTACGAGTATAGCCGTATCCTTCGGTCGTGATACACACTTTCTCTAGGATAAGTAAACAATGTTCCCTCTATACTTAAGTTGAGAACTGGGAAGCCTCTACCTTACCGTGTGTACTTAACACAAAACTTTTCATTTCACTGTAGCGAGGAAAGTGCAACATGCAAAACAACTTTATTTAATTCAAATAATAAATTTGCACCCTTGTATAAAAAATTATAACAAATAACTGTTTTTTTTAGAATTTTGGTCAAGTGCGAGTCGGATTATATTTTTCCCATACATTTTGAAACCCAGCGCCTGATGAAGGCAACAAGCAATTAGGAAAAGTTTTTTTGTACGGGAGCCCCTTAAATATTTATTTTATTCTGTTTTTTAGTATTTGTTGTTATAGCGGCCACAGAAATACCTTTTTTTTGTGAAAATTTCAACTGTCTAACTATCACGGTTCATGAGATACATGATGGTCGCACCACCACACATGGCGGTGTTTGCCCAAACATTCGTATTGCATCTTTTTCCTTCCTACGGCAAATGAAAGAGAGGCAACGACGCAACGCGAACACGAGCCCACAAGTGTGGTTCGCAGTTCGCACACGACCATTAGATACGCTCCAAGGTCAAATTACTTTGCCCACTAGTGGATAAAATGCGATTTTGCTCACTGGTTTTAAAGGATAAAAGACGGCTTTCCGAGGCAGTGAGGGGAAAAACTATTGCTAGTGAGCACGTTAACGGGCTCTTAATCCACAGCGGGTTATTAAGTGGTACAGTCACCGGCACCAATATATGATGATTGATGAATCAAAGGCCGCAAAAACATCTGACACGCTCTTACGGTTCTAGAAAGAGAGTTGTCATTCGATATTTTTGCGGTCTTTGTTCCATCATATATTTATGCCGGTGACTGTACCTACCTACAGTAAGAGGATTGTGTAGGTATACAATTTTAGCAAAGAACTTGTTTACATTTATTTACAGAGCCAAGCCAAGGTGGCATACGAAACACTGCGCCGAGTCCCAGGGTTGCGACCCGTCATGCCTCAAGGAGCTATGTACATGATGATCCAAATCAAAATGTCCCAATTTCCACAATTTGACAACGAACTACAGTTTGTGGAGGGGCTCGTATCTGAACAATCAGTATTTTGTTTACCGGGAAAGGTCAGTAAATATGTTTTAATTACCTTCTTGTTGCATGTGCGGTGCAGTTCGTTTATTTTCGTTTTATACTTACCTAATGAAAAAACCGGCCAAGTGCGAGTCGGACTCGCGCACAGACAGACATACAGACAGACAGACAGACAGACAGGCAGACAGACATACTCAACTCAACTCAACTCAAAATATTCTTTATCCAGGTAGGCCTAGTACAAGCTTTCGAATCGTCAAAAGCTATTCATTGTTATGCGTCAAATACTTTGAATTGATATTATGAACATAGTCGAACTGACAAAACTTTAGCATAATTAGGTATGCTAAGTAAAAACCATTTCAATAAAAACATTTGCAATCCATAGTACTGGGTCAGTCGCACTCGCAACGCAAAACGGAGCGGTTATCACACTGCCGCTGCATCCCGCTGCGGTGTGCGGAGCCGCATATAAATTTGAAGTGAGTGCAATGTGAAGTACCGTGCGTAATTTATATACAAACCGAAGGAACTTACATATAATGAGAATAACGTCGCTCCGCACACCGCAGCGGGTGAGGCGGCAGTGTGATAACCGCCTAACATTTTTGTTAAGTAGGTAGTTGCTGCTGTTATTTGTACTTACTTAATACATTTTTTGTGTGTTTACAGTGTTTCGAGTACCCAAATTACATGCGGATTGTTCTGACTGTACCGGAGGACATCATGCGCGAAGCATGCGACCGCATAGCTGTGTTTTGCAGAGAGCATGTAGCGTCGAGGGACAACCTGAAGGAAGTTGATAGCAATTTTGTTTCCGTTGAGCCCGTTAGCCAAGTCATTTGTGAAAACAAGGCGTAAGATTCACATGACCTTAGAATAATATGACATTGTAAATTTGCGCAAGGGCTGCAACCTTTAGTTCATGAGTTTTATTATTACAGCTCTTAATCTAAAAGCGGGCGTAGGTAGGTAATCTTGTGAATTTCGGACACGAAAGAGCCGAAGTCTCATACTCGCTACAATACAATATAATACAATACAATTATTTATTGATAACACCATAGTTACAAGTCAAATTTGAGAATAATAAGTAATAGGGAACATTACTGCAATGTTCTGCCGCCAGATGCAGCACTAACACTAATAGTTAGCCAGTATAGAAATATAGGGATTCACACACACATGCAAAATTGATTGTCAAATGAGTGACAAGGATGCTTGCATAGACAATACCGCAAGTGCGAACGAGATACAATGTCAACGCTGCTAGTGTCGCCACCTACGAAGAGTTTTGCGTAATGTTCCCTATTAAGTACGAGTATGTCATTACTGTCATTAGTTATGTACACGGTAGTTTAAGAAACTCCTCGACACTGTACAGAGTTAAATCTATTAGTAGCCACTTGCGTAGCTTCTTCTTAAATGCGACGGTGGGAGTTGCATTTCTGACCGTTACGGGCAGTCTATTATAGATGGATGGACCCATTATGTAGACTACTCTCGTTAGGTACTCTAATACTCATCATCTCGTACCTAGGACCCGATCTCGTAACCGGACGCGTTCCAAGGGATCCATCATATACATTTGTAGGTGTGCAAATAGTTCGCTCATTACAGTAATCGTGTCTCAGTAGATTTTCCCACAATTGAGGGACAATAAACTTAACTTTTCCGTTGGAAAACTGTTGTTCCCACTTCACGCATCGACATAAGGTCAGTTTATCAAATGCAAGTAAGCTTATAACCGGAAATAAATTACTGATTACTTACTGAAAGTTTTTTTTGAGATGTAGGTAACTACAAATTTACGGTTTTCGGATTTGTTTCTGTAAGTAGGTACCTACTTGTGCTAAATACATAATTATATTCATGATTCATGTCAACGGGAAATATAGGTAAGTAACTACTATAGGTTTTGATACAGCAGTTAATTTTATTGAGAGGTTCAAAGAAGTGCATGGATTGCCATATTAATTTCAACTTAGGTATACCTCTATCTAGCGCTACCCGTTCCTGAGAAAATGGGTCTAGGCAGACGGACAGACGGACAACGAAGTTATCCTATATAGTCCAGTCATTTTATTTTCACTAATATGGAAAAAACGGATAACGAACTGATCCTTTAAGGGTTCCTTTTTTTCATTTTGAGGTACGGAACCCTAAAATGCTACTTCCTACTTAGATAAATAATGGCAACCGGATTGTATTGATCTGATCCAGATATAGATATAAGTACCTATACGAACTAGTCACCACCTGAATAGGTATAAAAAACCTAAATTGCCCAAAGAGCGTAGCCGTGTTTTCATAGAGAAGCGCCCCTTCCACCAAATGTTTACTGTATTTTTTTCATTTAAGAGCCCTCATGGCAAGTATTGTTTCCTGTAAGTTTCAGCTTCCTAATTTTTGTTAATTTCTGAGATATGATTTTTTTAAACTTTTTACTAAAACAAAAAAAAATCCACACAGGCTAATGCGATTTACGTACACTTTTGGTACACTAATCTTTATATAGAGACTCACGTACCTATTCTTTAAATAATATTTTATTTTTTATAAAAAAATCTTGGATAAATGTAAGAAATAAAACTTTAGTATATTTTTTCTTGCTTTTTAAAAGAGCGACACCAACAGTTCTTCGTTAGGTAATTGCGTATATAAAGATCTGCAATAAATATTTTTTTCAAAATAATCCAGTTGGTACTTCATACTAGAAAATTAAAGGATAAGGTATACCCATATCATATCAGATAATTCAGTCGCAGAAGAGATTATGCACATTGCAACCTCTTTATCGTTAACGTTATAGTTACTGGCAGATTGCATTCTAAGGGTATTTATTACGTATGTCAATGTCAAGCTGTAATGATTGCATACGTAATATCCTCAAAAATTCAATCTGCCAGTACCTATAACGATAAAGAGGTTGCAATTTGCATAATCTCTTCTGAGACTGAATGCAGATCTTTATATACGCAACTACCTAACGAGAACTGTTGGTGTCGCTCTTCTAGAAAGCAAGAAAAAAATATACTGAAGTTTTATTTCTTACATTTATCCAAGTTTTTTTTTTTTAATAAAATATTTAAAGAATACGTGAGCCTCTATATAAAGATTACTGTACCAAAAGTTTACGTAAATCGCATTAGCCAGTGTGGATTTTTTTTGTTTTAGTAAAATGTTTAAAAAATCATATCTCAGAAAATAACAAAGATAGGAAGCTGAAACTTACAGGAAACAATACTTGCCACGAGGGCTCTTAGTAAAAAAAATACAGTAAACATTTGGTGGAAGGGCCGCTTCTTCATGAAAACACGGCTACGCTCTTTGTAAATATTCCAAACATGTTTGTGGAATTTCTAGTTTCCTCATGCATAAGTAGCACGCTACAAACGATCCAATTTCACAAAAACTGAGAGACTCAGCTATAAATAGGTAGATTGAAATGTACCTATGGTATGTATTGCTGTCTCTTACAAACTATAACTGTTGGAACATATTATGGACCAATCTAACCTCTTTAATCTGTTTAGGTTTGTTTTTATAGTCAGACAGATGTCACTCACATTGTCCGTTTGCTTTTGTTGTGTTCAGGCGTACTATCAATAAATTCATGGAACAGAGAAGGTGTTTACAATGAATATCCCCGGCTTCTCCAACATGGTAGCAGAGCGTGGTTCAGCGAACTGACAGCATACGCGATGTCGGGTCGGGAACAAATCGCGATGTACATGAGACAGCCTATCAGGCCTCTGTAGTCGTGAGTACAATCCTTCGTTGTAGACTTCACGTGCTTCAGTCCTGTTTCCATAGGTGTTCGCGCAGGGTTGCAATCAGACATTTGAAAACGTTCTAGAACCTTCTTAATGTAACTTGACTGGTCTAGAGTAATCTCATTATTCTGTCTGCAAATCCTCATGCCGAGAATGTGGTGTGCTGGCCCTAAATCCTTTATTTCGAAGGCCTTTCTCAAGTCTTCTTTGATTTCTGCCGTTCCTTGGCATTCCGCTGAAGAAAACAGCATTATGTCATCGACATAGAGCGCAATTATAATCATAGATTTCCCGCTTGACTTGACATATACACAGGGTTCAGAAGATAAACGTTTAAATTTCATTTTATTCGTTAAAACGTCATTTATCTTTTCATACCATGACTTCGAAGCTTGCTTCAGTCCATATATGGCTTTGTTCAACTTATAAACCTTATCCTCTTGACCTTTTATTGTGTAACCCTCTGGTTGCTCCATATAAACGGTTTCTTTGAGATCTCCATTCAAAAATGCCGTTTTTACATCCAGATGTTCGATATTCATGTTATGTTCTGCAGCTAAAGCCAATAACGTGCGTATAGTCGAATATCTTACTACAGGAGAAAATGTTTCTAGATAGTCTATACCATACTTCTGTATGTAACCCTTTGCAACAAGGCGCGCTTTGTACCTTAGTATTTCCCCGTCAAGGCCAAGTTTTCTTTTAAAAATCCACTTGCATTTGACAGGCCGTTGCTTCATACTGCGATCAGTCAGAGTCAAACACTTGTTATCGATGAAGGATTTATACTCTTCCGCCATTGCGGCTTTCCACTTACCCGCTTCTGGGCCGTTCAATGCCTCGCGAACTGTCTGAGGGTCCCCCGCGTCACTGCACAGAGTGCGCGCTACACTCGCAGACTCAAACGTGCCGTCGCAGTCTTCCAGTGTCGAATCTCCTGGGGCGTACGTTTCATCCGCAGGGTCATCTGGGGTCTCACTACTGGTCTCAGAATCATCTTTCGTGATGACGCTATCGTCATGACTGATTTCACTACGAGTAGATGTTCCTGTGGGCTCAGGGGATAGATCGGGTTGCACTTGAACATTGTTAGTGACACTTACATTCTTGCTAGTTAGTTCGAACAAATTGTAGCGTGAATTGTCATTCTCACTTTCTGATACGTCATTCCAAAAAGCATGTTCCACAAAGGTGACATTTCTAGCTTTTATGACATTCTGTGGATGCGCCGGGTCTATTAATCTATAACCCTTTGTATCGTCACAATATCCAGCAAATATATATTTCTTGCTTTTGGGATCCAATTTGTCCCGTTTATGCTGTAGGGCGTAGGCTTGACAACCAAAAATGCGCAAGTAACTAAGATTCTCCCTTTTACCTGTCCATTTTTCTTCTGGAGTACACCCCATCACAGCCTTAGTTGGAGAGCGATTCTTTAAGTAAACAGCCGTGTTGACCGCTTCTGCCCAAAATTCCTTCTTCAAACCCGCATCCTGAAGCATGCACCTGGCCTTTTCCATGATAGACCTGTTCGCGCGTTCAGCAACTCCGTTCTGGGGCGCTGATCTTGGAACTGTGGTCTGGTGTCGGATCCCGTGCTTCTTCAGGAATCGCTGAAAATTAGAATTGACAAATTCACCACCTCCGTCACTGCGAAAAATCTTTATTTTCTTATTAGTTTGGTTTTCTACGAGAGTTTTGAATTCTGTAAAAATCTCGAAAACCTCACTCTTCGCTTTAAGAAAATAAACGAATGTTTTTCGTGAGCAATCGTCGATGAACGTCAAAAAATATCTTTTCCCACCAAGGGACGGGCATGGCAGTGGTCCGCACACGTCACTGTGGACCAAACCAAGAATTTCCTTAGCCCTGGTCTCTGATTTCTTAGGAAATGGCAATCTACTCTGTTTACCTACTATACAGGAAACACACGATTGAAAGTCATTGTTGTCATAAGAAATACCAGTGACCATACCTTTTCGCAATAACTCCATGCTTCTAGTATTCAGATGTGCTAGCCGGCGGTGCCAGACATGTTGTGTCGACTGGCTTCGTGGTGCTGCAGGAGACTTCGCTTGCATAACATTCTCAACAGGACGATCTTCATCCTTCAATTGAGGCGCTGACGTCACGCTGTCACCTGTATCTACAGACAAAGACGAACACATCGCTTGCGAAGGTGGCTCGCTACACAAAACAGACACTGTTTCTATGGCATCGAGTTGATAAATACCATCTCTTAGAGTAGCGGTGGCCAAAACCTCTCCGTTGTCAGTAACCGTACACACGCCAGAACGAAACACAACTTTGAAGCCTTTATTAACCATGGCACTGACAGATAACAAGTTAGCAGTTAATTTAGGAACTAAATATACATTACTTATTGGTCGTATACAATTGTCCTTCAAAACAACTTGCACTGTGCCTTTTCCAGCCGTCATCATAGCCTCACCGTTGGCTATGTACACTTTCTTCGGCTTGTCACTTGTGAAATCCGACATCACACTGCGATCATTGCAAAGATGAAGCGAGGACCCGCTGTCTACGTACCAAACATCGCGCTGAACTCCTACAGCCAACGCCGTAAGAAGCGACGTATTTTTCCGGCTACTCTTGTTGCCGTCAGACTTTTCAGGGCAGTCCTTCATGCAGTGCCCAATCATCTTGCACTTGAAGCACTTAATAGGTTTACGTGCTTTATGAGCTTTAAATGCCGTTACATTTTCATCTTTTTCATCTCGACGTAAATTTTCTTGAAGCAATTTCAATTTGACAACTTCACTTGACAATGACACGTTCGAATTTTCTAGAGCCATAATTAACGGATCGTAATCGCTTGTCAAACCGCTCAGCAATATTACGGCCAGGAAGTCGTCTTCTAGAGCCGATCCAATATCGCTCAAAAGTTGCGATGTATCCATGATCCTGTTCACGTATGCCTCCATACTAGCACATTCGCTCAATTTTGTTGCGAATAGCGTTCGAAGTAAGCCGAGTCGTCGACACAGACCTCGATCTTCGTATGACTTCTGCAGGTTCTGCCATGCTTCACGCGCCGTCTTCGCATTTCGAATTTGTGGAAATACTGTAGGCTGCACAGACAAGGCGATTTTCGCGAGCGCCTTTTCCTGCTTCTTGGCGTCTTCACATTTATTTTCCGTTTCTCCTATACAATCCCAGAGATCGTCGTGGATAAGCACCATCTTCATGATGAATTTCCAGGAATTATAGTTCTGAATTCCCGACAATTTTTCCACGGAAACATTCTGACTGGCAGATGCCATCTTTTGTTTCTTACGAGAAAATTTGGAAAAATAACTTGATCGAAAACTATACGAATTCACTTCAGGAACTAGGTGAATTTTGAATGGTCTGCTACAACTGTAACACTGTACTTATTAAAATAAATAAATAGCTGCGACTCTGTCGGATGTTGTGATAAATTGCAACATGTGTAACGGTCCCATCAT
Source organism: Epinotia brunnichana (assembly GCA_963854355.1). Lineage (NCBI taxonomy): Eukaryota > Metazoa > Arthropoda > Insecta > Lepidoptera > Tortricidae > Epinotia > Epinotia brunnichana. The sequence goes on along the minus strand of OY977939.1, from coordinate 13,072,278 downwards.
TGATCACAGATAGATTAAAAGGGATCATTCGGAGAATACAATCCTTAAAATAAACAAAGTAAAAACATCGATTAATTAATAAATATCAATACATGTAAGATGCATAACACGATTACGCCCGTTCACATCTTGATCCCATTATGTTTGAGGTATCTACTAGTTTTTAATAAATCACTTATGTTATAGGTACATGTAAATAAGATGTTAAATATGTGTTTAGGTAAGCTTGGCATGTTATTATTAAAATTATTGTAAACAGCGATTGACTTTACTATTTTATTTGTTACTAGCTATGCATAACACGTTTATCTCGTAGCTCCATCCAAATTTTCACCCCCCATTTCACTCCCTTAGGGGATGATTTTCAGGATATGAAATAAATCTACCCTATGTCCTTCCTTGGGACTCAAACTATCTCTAAGTATACCAAATTTCATCTAAATCGGTGCAGCGGTTTAAAGAAGCTCCATACAAATTGAATTCTACCCAGCATGGAACCTTATTACAATTAACTGCCTAGCTAGCACACTAGGTTTTATGTCGGCGAAAATGTACTGAAACGTCACGTAAAACGCGACATAAAGCCTAGTGTGCTAGCCCCCCTGCCGGGCTAGCACACTAGCAAAATGACGACTTTTATGCACATGTTTTATGTCCACAACCGACGTATAAAATTTTACCGTCATGAGCTAACATGCTATACCATCATTTACGTAAAATATGACCATTTATATGTCTTGCACATAAAACTATTTGCTTTACGTCAAATGCTAACATGCTCTTGATTTTGGCACATAAAACTTGACGATATGAGCCGTTGACGGACGAAATTTTATGTAGGTCACTCGAGACCCCGGATAAATTTTAACACTATGAAAACAATATAATTTTCGCAGGATTTCTCCGATTTCTGTCACGACACATACGGTTTCAGTTTCAAAACTCCTATCGTCTCCTGAAACAATGATCTAGCATTTTTAATTTTAGCTAGATCATGATTACTAACTATAAATTAGTATAAATAACGCAATGATTATGATTTTTTGCTTGTGTTGTAATTTCAATTATAAACTAACATGTGTTTTGGTACTCGCTAAATTACTTAAAACCACTACGTAAAACTTTTAGTGGGGTGGGAGTAACGTAAATAAAAACAAACTATTATAACACAACTTAATACAGGAGAACAACTGTTTAGTAAACTGTGCAGTGCTTATCATTACTCTTTAATTAGGTAGTATTATAATAGGCTTCTAACCATAGACTACTATTGAACGAATGAAATGAATGTAATAATTTTGCTACGTATATTTTACGCTATGGCATAAATATATGCTGCGTGATTACCATGTTAGCCAAGTAACGTAAAAATGGGCACAATCGTAAAGTTATACGTCAGAACGTAAATATATGTCCGATTAGTGTGCTAGCTGGGCTGACGTAGGTATTAATGTCATAAATGTCATAATAATATATGATCTTGCGTATGTTCGTTGATTGTAACAAGGTTCTATGGTGGGCATGCATGATTCAGTTGGTAGTAGTAAGGATTCGCTGGTTCTGCCCCCGGTACTAGATCATACCCCCTTTCCAGCCCCTCTAGGCCGTGCCCCCCGCTCTGGCCCTAGTTTTAGTGGACTTAGATGGACTACGAAACCTAAAAAAAAAAAAAAAAAAAAAAAGTAATAATACAATAATAAACTAATAGCCCCCCATTTGAAGCGTTTGCGCTGGGTCCTGAAGCTCTACGACAACTCCTTCATGCTTTTACGTTGTGCTATTTAACGCAATGACCCTTTTGTTCGGTTTCCTATTGTTAACACCACTGTCTATTGTCCCATTGTTCCCGACCGCCCGCGTACCTGCGCACCCCGCCCGTTCGATTCCCTATCAGCTTTATACGTTTTCTTAATGCTACTAATCAACATTACAATCACTTGTGCATTACATACTTCCTATTTAAACCTATTTTTTTAATCTTAGGGTCAATGTTCTAACCTAACCTAACCTATTTTTCTGGTTTGAGTCAGTTGTGTGGGGAGTGCATCTCTAAACCTAAACCTACATATTCATTTTGGTATCTGGTACCTATCCTGTATTAAAATGATGTAAGCGCCATGAAATTAGTGGCGGTTAAGACTTTTACAAAAGTAAAACGTATGTCCCTCTTTAAATTAACGGTGTTTAAGACCTTTTTGCTTGTGCACTCTACACAGTAGCACATAAGTACATCTAATTATTTTTATTGCATAAACTTTTGATCCATGCTCCTAATTTTGGTTTATAAGTAATGCAAAAAGTGTGATTCATTCTCAATAAGTTTTATAGGTATTTTTTTTTCAAAGATTCCTACTTCCTGAAAATTGATAACTTTGGAAGCTGGTTTTGACCTGTTTAATCTTGATAAAATTAAGTGTTCTATAATGTGACATCTGATTTATTGTTGTATTAGACCTACTGTTAATAAATTATTGTAATATTCCTACAAAGCATTTTTTACAGCCTTTTTGGCATCAGGTGGTGTCACGATACATGTTTGCGCAGGATACTAAGGAACTAGATGTGACATGTTCGTTTGATAAGTTTGGATGCAGGTTTTAACCTGTTCAGTCTTGACAGAATGCACGTGTTCCGTAATGTGACATCTGATTTAGTAGGGTATTAGACTCATTGATAATAAATTATTGTAATATTCCTACAAAGCATTTCGTGCAACCTTTCTTGGCGTCACGTGTGGTCACGAAACATGTTTGGACGTGATACTTAAGGGACTGGATGTAACATGTTTGTTGGGAACAGGATATTTTTTGTATGATAAAATTCGTATAAAAGGTGCTTGTCAGTGGCTTTACTTCAACAGTTATTTCGTGTCCTCAGTCATATATAGAGCTCCAAAATTATATCGTGTGAAGTTTCCATTTGGTTTGTGAAAGTCTTTTCTCGAGTGAAGTGATTATTAGTGGCTGCAACATGGATGTAAGTATGTTACTATATCTCATTGGATAATTGTGTTATTAATTGTTTAGTGGATTTCATTATTAATTTACTTATGTGTTTAATTAAATGGTAAATATTGTTTCAGTTCACTGAAAATACGTTCAAGCATTACTATTACCCTGAAAATCAGGATGACACCACCGACGAAGAAGGCACGGTAGGACTCAAAGTAAAGGAAGCACTTGCAAAGAAGAGACCGGCAAATAACATAGATAGTTTCTTGGAGAGGCCTAAGAAGAAAACAAAAGCGAAAGTGAACTCTTCGAACGTGTCGAAAACCTCTACCGATGGAGTGGCATATTTATCATCTGGTAAAGATGATGCAGGCTACGCATCACATATGATTAAAATTGAGGTCTTTGACATGGAAAAAATAAGAGATATAGCTCCAGCAGACCATTGGAAACACTGTGACATACGACTCAAATATTACGCCTGCGGTGATAATGATTCCCATGTTCAAAGTGCTCGTGACGTTATTTTTAACATTACTAAACAATTAGCTTCGCAAGAAAACAATGTTAAATATTTTATAGACACTAATAAGAATAAGTGATATCCAATACTTGTAAATTTAGTTTATTTTACTTATCTTGTCTTTTCCATCGATTGTATGTGCGTGTTGTATCTGAGGGTTTTATAATTATACTATAAATACCATTAAATAAAACACAAGAAATATTATAAATTGTTTTATTTCAAAAAAACTGATTTAAACATAGTTCTTAATACTAGATCGTTACATAAAGAGTTATTAGAAAACAAAGTTAAAAAGTCATACATAGTTTTTCCTTGAAACTTAAAATATAGGTAGACTAAACAATATTCTCCACAAACGGAGGTAAAATTTGTTTGAAGTGATTCGTAGTTATAAAACCACCTCTTTGTATTTCTTTTTAAAAATAACTTATGGTAACCAGTAGGTTTCCTACCAAAGGAATCAAAATATTCTCCTATTCCATTTACATCAATGTGTATGGCAACCCAATGAGAGCCGGGTTTGGAGTCAGGATCTAAATTGCTTATGATATAAACCGGAAGATCCATAAAAACAGGGATTCTATTTGCTGGAAAAACATTTGATTCAATCCCAGGATAAATTTTTTTCATACATAATTGTAATTCCTTGGTATCCATTATGAAGTATTTATTTACTCATGAATACTTTACAGAGGTTTAGGAACTAATGGTATAATGTCTCATAAACCTGTGTTTATATATGTATCTGTTCTAATTAACTGTTATAATCTACATTTACATCACGATGTTTGTTTATTTCAATAATATTATCAAACTCTGCATAGACGACACAATTAATGGTTGTGGTAAGGGCACTTTCAAATCGAACTTCTAACCTTACACTTCCATGTCTAACAAGATTCCAGTGAGAAGTAGAACTCGCCGATAAATCAGGTGTTAAATCGAAACACATTAAACAATAACCATTTCCATAGTCTAGTCGACTTATTGAGTTCCCTTCATTAAGGAAATGAATACCCGTTCCAGAAAATAAGGTGTGATATGTTGAAACCATTAAACCGCTACTGAAAGATGGTTGCAATGTTTTTGAAGGAATTTGATGACCATCGACATATAAACTAAATAAGTTCATATTATGGTGGTGGAAGTTAAAAGGATTATGTTTTAAATTACCATTAAATGCTGTATTATCAACAAAACCTATAATACACCTTTTTGGAACTTGACCAAGGAATATGTTGTCAAGTGATTTCCCTTGTACCCCTGATGGTATTGTGAGTACTTTAACTTCTGCCCTTGTGATGGGGTATTTTGCAGTAGTTGAGGCCAAAACCTTTTGATGTGCAAGCAGAACACTGGGGTTAATTTTGGTTCTTCTAATTATTAAACTAGCATCCGTTATGCATACTTTAAGCTTTTTATCTTGACTACACATTAGATTGAACGATTCTTTTGATCGTACTAACTGAACACGGAGTTCGACACCGTTTATTAAAAACTTTTCTTGATTAAAAATATCACCGTGTAAGTGCCCCATCATTTCTACTTCCTTGCTATCTTTAATAAATTCCTGTCTTTTACTCCATCCTTTATTAGCCGCATCAGTTTTATCCATATGACTCGTAGTGTCTTCGTACCACAACCCACATGAAAGATGGGACTCTTTTGCTGCCGGTCCATAATTTAATAGAGTTTCCATATATGCACGATATGCATACGTATTGTTAGGTGGTGAAACTAGTTTTTGATTTAAATATATGTCCAACTGATTAAAAAGTGAATGAAGCCAATTATTCACTGGCGCAACAAAAGTTTCTGTCGATTTGATGTTAGTACCATCTTGATTCAATACTTTAGCTTTGATATGTAGTAAAGTGTGAGATAGGTCAATATAATCATCACCTGATCCTGGAACTTGAAATTCAATAGGACCATCATCACTAAGAGACGAAATAGGTTTATAATGTATCCACTGTCCATGTTCTATACTTGTTTGCGTTGATGGAAGAGCAAACAAATCTAACTCTGACTTAGCGCATTCGCATGAATGATTATGTAAGAATGACATACTTTAATTAGAAAAAATATCGTTTATATTTTTTTTACTTTTTTTTGTACCTCTCCCCCGCGATGCTTTGGAGGCAATGGTGCGCTCTCGTCTTTTTCGTGTCATTTTATACCCAGACCCTGACATTAAAGAATCGATTTTTTCATCAGCCTTTCTTTTTAAATTACTGCTTGCATTCTTAAAACGAGACTTTAATGATTCATCGATAGGGCGCGAATTCATCATGTCAGATAAAATTCCACCACCAGCATTCAATGCTTCTTTTCCAACCGTTCTAAAACCGCTGGACAACAGAGGAAATACAGATCTAAACAGTCCTCCTAAAAAACTTCCTATGCCATGTCCTCGCTGGTGAGGAACACCTTTATAAAGGATCCCTACTCCTGAACCAGCTTGATGAGAATAATAATGTTCATAAGGACAGGGAATATTTTCACGTCTATAATTCATTATTTTATTCGTTGAAAATGTAGTTTCACGCATGAAGTTCCGAACTGGAATGGAACCTTTCCGCCTGTATGCATTCTTATATCAATTTCAATTGTATCAAACTCTCTACGCAAAACAGGCACGTAATGTGCAGGAGAAAAGCTATGCATTTTATATGCTCCATAAATATATTTTGTTGGATCGAGTGGTATTATTCTAACTAACGATGCCATAACATCCCCCACAACTTGAGGTTGAATGATATCTGAATATATAAACAATTGTGATGGCAAGCCTAAATATAAATTAGCAGGAAATTTACCAAGTTGACATTGAATAAGATCTGTATTCGGTTTAAACCCAAGTTGAAGATTTAGTATTGGTGTTGCATGTACAGATATTATGTCCTTGTGCGAAGAAGTGACCTTGATAACTTTTGATATTCTGTCGTAACTAAATTTCACCTTGTTCTTCAATAATGAGTTTTCATTAAAAGCAGATAGAAATTGATCCATGTCGTCATAGGTCGTTGCTGGAATATGTGACTTATATTCAACGGTAACAGGTAACTTTTCATTATTCAATGTCACCTTCTTTTTTACGTAGACTACGTTTTCATGTTCTTGAACGTTATACAGTGAACATGGGTAATGAAACTCAACTAATCCGACAACCCATTCTCCTTCTAATTTTATATTCTTTGGGAGCTTGGTGAGAAAGTTTGCTGTTGTATTTTCTGGATAGTATTGTATAGAACTATTGCTTAACAAAGTTAAATAAAAACTGTCATCACTCATGTTTCTTCTAATCTCGATGCAGCTATCCAAATATTAAACTTATTCGGATAACCTTTCCACTTCACAAACACCTCCTTTCTGTTACCAACTCGTCTCGAACGTATTATTTTATCTATTTTATATGTTATGGTGGGGTTATAAGTAACTTTCTGTAATTCTTTAGCATAGAAAGTACCTATGATTGGTTCACCTTGTAAGTCTTTTAAGCTATAAACAAGATGAGGTGATCTATTAATAATTGAATCAATTACAAAGATTTCATCACTCCAATTGGTTTCGTAACCTTTTTGAAATATGTGTTTATATTTAGTTATTCTGACATGATCACCGACATTTAAAATTGTACGAGTATTATTATGTATTTTTTGACCGTTTCTTGGTGTTTCATATAAATTAGTCCAAACAGTCATAATATTATTAAAATTAACATCCGTTGGACACATTTTAATACTTGAATGGTAACTATTATTATATGAATAGAGGAGGTCTTGTAAAATATCAATGTATTGATACGTATTTTTGTGCGTAAAATAACGCCACATTTTCATTTTTAATGTTCTCTGAAATCTTTCTACAATACTCGCCTTAATGTCAGGATTATTCGTTGTATAATAGTTTATGTTTTTACTTTTAAAATAGTTTCTTACCTCTTTGGAAACAAATTCAGTACCTTTATCAGATTGAATATGACGCGGAGTTGCTTTAGCTTCCGTAAATATATCCTCAAAGCATTGTTTAACAGTTTCGGAATCCTTCTTTTTCATAGGTCTAGCAAAAGCATACTTACTAAAGACATCAATTACACATATAATGTATTTAAAACCGTCATTATATTTACTATATGTACGCATATCACTTAAGTCCACTTGCCAAAGTTCATTGTAGTTGGATAGAATGTATTTGTTTCGTCTAAAACGTCTTTGAACTGGTTTATGTAATGTATATGTTTCCTGAGACCGTAACCAGGTTGCAACCTCATCTTTGTTCATTTGACCATGCATTGTTTTAGCTAACTTATCAATACTACTGTAACCAGCAGGATTAGAAACATCATAGTAAATCCTATTAATATCTAATATGGGCTCCATCTCTGCCAATCTAATTTCTTTTTCAATTGCTTGGTAGGTTTAGTTGATAGAGGTGTAGAAGTATTTTTTTCTTTGGCTGATGAGGTGTTCGTGTTTATAGATTCTATCGAAGTGTTAGAATCAGTAGATTGAAGTCTTTTCATAAATTTTAAGTTCGTAGAGTTACCTATACAGGATGAAGGAACTCGTATATCATGTAAAATACTAGCAAAATCTTCCCAGCCTATTGGTTTTGAACGTTTTAGAGGTCTAAGCACATCGCCTACCAGATCGAGAATATTACTGTTTGGAATGGTACGATTGTTTATCACTACTTCACCGTTCTCCTTCCACCAAATTTTTGGTTTATTTTGAACCATACATTCCAACAAAGTCTTACTTTTTGTTTGATACGACTTGGGTATTACATCTATAATATAAGATGGGGAATACTGTTTTGGTACATCAGATTTCGATACTCCAGGTGGTGTTCCATATACGTCACCTTCTGGTTCAGGCAATGCCGCGTTTTCAACTGAATTAATATTAACATTTTCCTCCTTTTTATAAATTCCTGGACTAATGTCATTGTTTTTATTAGTTAGTTGATCAACATCATCTACTAATGGAATTTTAAATGGTTGTCGATCTTTTCGGGTAAAATGTAAAAATCGTTGTAGTGCTTGAGAATATAATGCCCACTTTTCACGATCATTCATTTTAGTTTTGAGGATTTTTTGCATCTCACTGTCTAGACGGGATAATGAATTTTCAGATTGATTATCACTGTGTTTGAGTCTTTCAATGAAATCTGGTTCCACTAACAACATTTTCTTCATGTTCTCCATTTCGATTATGTTAAAGAGCTTAATAAAGCACTTAAAACGGCACCTAATACAATAGGTAGGAACGCACCACCCTTCTGGATAATAACAGTTTTTCTAAACTTGTGTTTCCCCTTAGACACTAATTTTCGTAATGTATCCTTATATTTTCTTAGTTTTGATTTATCTTTTTTTTCTAACGGAATTTTACCCTTTAATACGTTGTAAATACACTCACAAATTATATTAATCTCCTCCTCATCACACGATTTAAGTAAAGCCGTGCGGTATTTAGGTTTAAGTAAATGTAGCGATTCAAGGAAATGTTTATATGTGTTAACTCTCGCGTGCATCATTTAGAACTGACTAAAACATGATGATTCTTATCATATTTAAACCCCTTCTTGGGGATGTATACCGTACAATGACCATCAAATGGAAATATTTTAGTTTTAAAGCGACACATGTCATCAGTTGTTTGTTTCAGATCAATCATCAGGTAACCATGAGCTTTTGCAGTAGCATCCTTGTAGGCTTCATCGATGAATTTTGAATTTTCTGGATAAACTTGTCGAGACAAGTAACGTATTTGAGTTTTATCACGAGGATTCTTAAAATATACAATATAACTCGTATTCAAAGAGATATCACGTTGACCTTTGCCTTGATGAAATATATTTTGTGTAATATAAAACAGACTAAGGTTTCTGTGGTGACTACCTTTCGTAAAAATGTCTACAATTCGTCCATCTGACTCTCTCATCAAATCATCTAATATAAGGAGTTTGGGTTTTTTCCCATCAAACATGGAGATGTCAGGGATCCTTTGATTATAATTTACATTTTCTAGATTGTACAAAGGCTGCATCTCATCATAACACCAAATGATTTCGTCAAATACGACATTACACACTTCATTGGAATGATTTAAAAAATTTGTAACAAAATTGGTTTTACCACATCCAGTAGGACCCGCTACAATGGTGGTAAATGGATGGTAAAAATGAATCATTTTGAACTGACGTAATGTGTGTGTTGATATGGAAACGTTTGACTTTCAAATGGTCAATGTTGTGAATGTTATTACCATTTAACTAAATCTGATAGGGTACGATACGTAGTAATTGAATGTAATAAAAAACACATATGATGTTAATTAAGTAATCTATATTGTAATTATTACTATATTACTATATTTACATCTTTATACATACTATACGAAGTCAGCCGTACTATTTATACAACCTAAGGTTGAATGGATTTCTTATATATATATATATATATATATATATATATATATATATATATTTTTTATGTATCTCCTAGTAAAGTCAGTTGTTTGGGGACATAGATCCAACTTGTAGAGACCCTTTTGGAGACGAAGTTTGATGTGATGTAGTATATCTGTTAGAACCTATTCACAGGTACAACAGGTTTTTTTTTTACTACATACAAACCATATGTAATTTATTTTCCACAAACGAATAATACAAATTCATATACAAATTAAACTTTTACCATGATATTACATTACAAAAAAATATATAATAAAATATTTACAATTGTTACAAACGATATTTTTAATATATTTTATAAATCTGCATTTATAAAAAAACTCACACTTACAAATACATGCACATACAAATCACTACACCTAATTTTTTTTATTTTTTTTTTTACATAAATATTAAGTTCATATTTCTTTTTTCTTAACAATGTTTTTACTGAAATAGTACAAAAAATAATGATAAATAATTGAATGTTCTGTAAATATACCATGCAACTTAGGGATAACGTTTAGGTATTTTATAATGACCCCACGGAAGGGTATCAGTGCAGTTGTCTAGCAAAAATCGTTTTGTATCATTATGGGAGAGGGATATTTTGTTAATTTTTTGAGTGAAAATTAAATGTTTTATTGATTTAAATCGTAACATAGTGTCACGTTGAATATCTTTATCGAATAAGCATCTTTTATAAGAATCAAGGGTAAGCTTTTTTGTTACACATTTGTTAACTCCTTTTGCTTTTGTTACCAAATTTTGATTTTCAACGTCGATCGCATACATTTTTGAACGAAGACCCACAAATTCTTTAAAAATATTCCCATTGTTCTCATCTTTAAAAAAACCCAGTTGTTTTTTATTTACTTGTGGTAAACCATGGATGTTGTTGATGGGGTAATCTGATGTATCAAAATATGATTCAAGATCAGGTTTTATGTCCTCATAATAATTTTCAGTAAATATCTGATAAATCAGACTGTCTGTGTCTGAATACATGAGTTTCAGGTTTTTCTGGTATTTGGTTTTCATGAAATCATAGTGAAATCTATACATCAGTGTCTTAGATAAATCTAAAATACAAAAACCGAGATAAATTGGTTTGTTGTAAAAAACTTTCGTTTTTTTCAGTTGAACTGCTACCAAATTCTCTGAAAATATTGATAGGCTATGAAATTCGGGTTTTGCAATTAATGATTCAACTCCTTGACATTTACCATTATTGTTCCAGTGATTAAGCAATTTTACATTTACTCGTTTTAAAACATTCTCCATGGTCTTACCAAAAACGGAATTATTCATTAATTTATAGAAATCCTTATCAAAATCAGAAGATGCTTGTGATCGTAGGTGTGTATTTAAGTCTATATAACTTTTTAACCACGGAGATTGTTCAAACTTCAAAATTCTATGGATTTTAACTAATTGTAATCCATTTTGCAAGCATTGTTTGAGGTTTCTGTAATGGATAACGTAGTTGGTTTTATTGTTTAAGTTAGGTATCAGTTTTTTTTCTTTAGAATCACCAAAACATTCATTTTCAGGGCAAAATGGGAAATCAGAATGTAAGTCATGTAAAGCGTTAGGGTACTCTAAATCAACTTCTAAAATAAACCCATGATCGGCATCGTCTGAAACATTATAATATGTGTCTACATCCACCCATTCAAATCCACCGGTTGGAAGACATTGAGACATAGCCCAACCGTATAGGTTATTAGCATCTAAATACATGAGAAAAGATGATGGAACGCTGGAGTCATAATCTGCCATGAATTTATTATTAGCCTTTGCATGTCTGTTGCTACATTGCGATACACCCCCTCGAATATTTTTTGATATAAAAGTAATCATATCAATATCAGTTAAGAGTTCTAGATTAATTTTTGTTACTCTTAACATTGCATCCCAGCTTAATCCTGGGGCAGTATAGTAATGCGCGGGATCCAAACCATATGTTTTCATACAAACGTTCCTAAAATTTTCGAATACATCAGTTAATAATAGGACATCTGTTTTTAAATATAGATCTGAATATTCCCCCATGTTCTGACAACGAAAATGATCCCATACATCTTCGGCAAATTTATAATCATTTTCTGATATGTGACTGTCGGTTAAAGAACTATAGAATTTATCACGAGATGGAAGTGATGTTAATTTTAATGAATCAAACGATGTCATATGCTCATATACACTCCCTTACGGATTAAACGCTGGAAATCTGCTTGAAGTGGATAACTTAATTTCATTTCATGAAACTGTTCAGATTTTAGATTTTTAGCTAGTTTATCAAGACTACTAGACATAAATTTAAGTGAATCCACAAATCTTAACTTCATAACCCGATTATTAATGTGCAAAACTTTGGTGAATGAGATGTACTTTTCTTTGTTCTCAGGAATAATTTCTATGTCACCGTCCTCAAAATTAAGTCCATGCACTATAAAATGACTATCATAATTGGATAAGTTGTGAAGAAATACCGGCACAAAATTAGGTGATCTGTATTTATTACAACAAAGTTCATGTGCAACCCCTTCGTAGACACCAGTATGCCAATTATGGGAAATAGAGATATCTCCGTTTAAATCTTTATCACAGATATAGCAAAGATTACTCTGTGCAATGTTTGTTTTGTTTTCAGATGTCAAGGGTAAAGGACTCTTTACGATTGTATTGTTTTTACAAATATTCTGTAAATCTTTTTTTAGAAATTCCATGAAAGTTTTTCCACAATTTTCACCTCTATATGTCCGATAAATTGATAACTTGTCATCATACGAACATTTGATGTAGTATCCAAAACTATAAACTTCATGTTTCTGGATATTAGCTGTTGAGGATGTGTTTGGATTATTAGCGCACGATTGAATTGGATTTAAAAAACTCTCAAAATCAGCGTATACAACGAAGGGGTGGCGTAACTTACGATCATAATTATCGAAAGTAAGTTCATTCGAAGGAACTTTTTTATTAAACCAATTGTTCCTTTTGTCCCGTTCAGAAGGTAAGGTAGTACACACATGAAAACAATCTTTTTGTTGATGGGTTACTAGGTTATCATTGGACGTAAAACTTGTTAGGCAACCATCGCAAATATGGACAGCACGTTGAGTGCTTGTCAGTTGAGAAGATACTAATCTCGACAAATTATTAATAAGACAGTAATGTCCCTTGCTACCTTCAGTGATATATAGCATATTAAAATGATTAGTATTTTTATATTTTGTGAAGTGTAATGGACCAACAACAACATGGCGTTTACTCTGGGAATTGTATTCCAACCCAAAAACATTAACACTTAAATCATTAAGTTTCTCAAACTTATGAATGTCAGTTAGTTTTATAGGAAATGGAATATTTCCAAAGTTTAGGTGGTTCTTATGGTTTTTATATGAATTAACATTGTGTGCACGATTATTTGTTCCTGGTGGAAATAATCCTGACAGTATGGCCCAGCGGAAACATTCGTGATCATTATTCTGAACGTTAATTACAGCTTTTTTCAGATGTATATCACGGGGTAACTTAATATATGAAGACCCACGTAATGGATTATATTTATTGATATTAACATCTATGTAATTCACGTTTACAAAAGACCACCCACTATCTTTTCTCTCAAAGTTTGATAATCTCACTGAAATTTCATTTACAAGGGATAAAAAAAGTTCATTTTTGTCACTGGTAACGTTAACGATATTATTACTCAATTGAAAATCAAACACATTGTTGAGTTTTTTTGTTTCTTGAGTGAAATTCGCGTTTAGTATAAAATTTACTTTTAATGAACGATGATTTGCAATTGAACGATCCAATAATGTAAAAATTGTATTTTTATTTTTTTCTAAGAAGGATTCAGGTGTATCAAGATTATTTGTATTACATGATACTCTGTAGGTTGCCACTCTGTTTCGGAACGCGCTTTCAATTAATTGAACGTTAATTAACTGACTGTCGGACTTAAAAACATTATTTTTATGCATGTTGCTGTTAAAATGATTTGTCAAATATCTCTTTGATATGAATACCTTACACTCAGAACATTCAACTTTATCATTATCTATTGTACTTACAGGACTACTCGGTTCTTGCACTGATGATATTTCTGTGATGTCGCGGCTGGTTGAAGGGTGAAATCTCTTAGCAGATTGTTCTGGAACCGAATCCCCCGCTGACCGTTTCATTCCTCGTCCAACTGGAGAATACCTATAAAAAAATATAAATAACTTATCACATTCATTATAATGAAATCAACCTACCTATAAATTAAGTTTAAAATACTAACGTAAATCGTTTTTGCATTGCAAACAATATGCTTGCATTGGTAAAACCCCGTCTATCTCATCAGTAGAATGTGATGATGATACTGCTTCTGGTTTTGTTTTTATATGACCTTTGCATGGGGTATAATAAGGTATGATTTCCGGATCATCAAGAAGAGAATCAGGCAGAACTCCTTCAATATACCACAATCGTATGTACTTGTGGAATTTACAGAGGATGAAACCTTTATTTAAACTGGCTATTTCACTTTGAGCTAGTCTATGTCCAAGATAGAACGTAAACGCCATTGTTGATACAAACAACACTAAGTCGATTACTAAAGTTACAAACGATAATGAATGAATTTGATACCAGTGAGAGCTTTTATATTATAAAAAGGTCCCCGCCCAATCCCCACTAAGCTAACAATAGTTGCATGTTCCGACTGGTTCAATCTGAACTTGATTATACAAGTTATGAGCGAACGCGTTTAAACCTTGGTCAACACTTGTGGAAAAAGGTTTTCGAAGAAAACAGATAAACAAGATGAGATACAAAAAAGTTTTAAAGTAATACTCACGATTTCTTCCGCTGTTGGCTAGCAAGATCCCCGGCGTTATACAATTCTTCATCTTCTTCAACGGTTTCACAAGCTTTGACCAGTTGTGGGTCATATTGATCACAGTACAAGCTATCCATAGCGAAGACGCAGTAAAAATGTGTTAGCAATTTACAATGAAACCCTCAGATACAACACGCACATACAATCGATGGAAAAGACAAGATAAGTAAAATAAACTAAATTTACAAGTATTGGATATCACTTATTCTTATTAGTGTCTATAAAATATTTAACATTGTTTTCTTGCGAAGCTAATTGTTTAGTAATGTTAAAAATAACGTCACGAGCACTTTGAACATGGGAATCATTATCACCGCAGGCGTAATATTTGAGTCGTATGTCACAGTGTTTCCAATGGTCTGCTGGAGCTATATCTCTTATTTTTTCCATGTCAAAGACCTCAATTTTAATCATATGTGATGCGTAGCCTGCATCATCTTTACCAGATGATAAATATGCCACTCCATCGGTAGAGGTTTTCGACACGTTCGAAGAGTTCACTTTCGCTTTTGTTTTCTTCTTAGGCCTCTCCAAGAAACTATCTATGTTATTTGCCGGTCTCTTCTTTGCAAGTGCTTCCTTTACTTTGAGTCCTACCGTGCCTTCTTCGTCGGTGGTGTCATCCTGATTTTCAGGGTAATAGTAATGCTTGAACGTATTTTCAGTGAACTGAAACAATATTTACCATTTAATTAAACACATAAGTAAATTAATAATGAAATCCACTAAACAATTAATAACACAATTATCCAATGAGATATAGTAACATACTTACATCCATGTTGCAGCCACTAATAATCACTTCACTCGAGAAAAGACTTTCACAAACCAAATGGAAACTTCACACGATATAATTTTGGAGCTCTATATATGACTGAGGACACGAAATAACTGTTGAAGTAAAGCCACTGACAAGCACCTTTTATACGAATTTTATCATACAAAAAATATCCTGTTCCCAACAAACATGTTACATCCAGTCCCTTAAGTATCACGTCCAAACATGTTTCGTGACCACACGTGACGCCAAGAAAGGTTGCACGAAATGCTTTGTAGGAATATTACAATAATTTATTATCAATGAGTCTAATACCCTACTAAATCAGATGTCACATTACGGAACACGTGCATTCTGTCAAGACTGAACAGGTTAAAACCTGCATCCAAACTTATCAAACGAACATGTCACATCTAGTTCCTTAGTATCCTGCGCAAACATGTATCGTGACACCACCTGATGCCAAAAAGGCTGTAAAAAATGCTTTGTAGGAATATTACAATAATTTATTAACAGTAGGTCTAATACAACAATAAATCAGATGTCACATTATAGAACACTTAATTTTATCAAGATTAAACAGGTCAAAACCAGCTTCCAAAGTTATCAATTTTCAGGTAGTAGGAATCTTTAAAAAAAAAATACCTATAAAACTTATTGAGAATGAATCACACTTTTTGCATTACTTATAAACCAAAATTAGGAGCATGGATCAAAAGTTTATGCAATAAAAATAATTAGATGTACTTATGTGCTACTGTGTAGAGTGCACAAGCAAAAAGGTCTTAAACACCGTTAATTTAAAGAGGGACATACGTTTTACTTTTGTAAAAGTCTTAACCGCCACTAATTTCATGGCGCTTACATCATTTTAATACAGGATAGGTACCAGATACCAAAATGAATATGTAGGTTTAGGTTTAGAGATGCACTCCCCACACAACTGACTCAAACCAGAAAAATAGGTTAGGTTAGGTTAGAATATTGACCCTAAGATTAAAAAAATAGGTTTAAATAGGAAGTATGTAATGCACAAGTGATTGTAATGTTGATTAGTAGCATTAAGAAAACGTATAAAGCTGATAGGGAATCGAACGGGCGGGGTGCGCAGGTACGCGGGCGGTCGGGAACAATGGGACAATAGACAGTGGTGTTAACAATAGGAAACCGAACAAAAGGGTCATTGCGTTAAATAGCACAACGTAAAAGCATGAAGGAGTTGTCGTAGAGCTTCAGGACCCAGCGCAAACGCTTCAAATGGGGGGCTATTAGTTTATTATTGTATTATTACTTTTTTTTTTTTTTTTTTTTTTAGGTTTCGTAGTCCATCTAAGTCCACTAAAACTAGGGCCAGAGCGGGGGGCACGGCCTAGAGGGGCTGGAAAGGGGGTATGATCTAGTACCGGGGGCAGAACCAGCGAATCCTTACTACTGTTGGTTCGATTTGTACCTACAGACTTTCGACCCTCTTCACTCTTCAGCTTTATTATATGTATAGATTCTTTATAATATAACCATTTACTGCTGGGAATAGGTCGTTGTACCATTCATTGCGTAAACGTGGTCAGGAAAACTACACGCGTTGGAGGGGTTTTGTCAGGCCTGTCCCTCGTGCCGGTTCGGCTAAACTCGCCTTTCGCGCACCTCGGAGATAACGATGGGCCGTTTTAAGCCTGCATCACACTGGCGCAGCCTGCGGTGGCGGACCATAGTAAATTTGAGAGCTAATGACAAGTTTTCTATTCCGCCGCGGCCAGGCCGCGCCAGTGTGTGACACGCTTTAAGCCTGCATCACACTGGCGCACCATAGTAAAATTGACAGCTAATGACAAGTTTTCTATTCCGCCGCGGCCAGGCCGTGCCAGTGTGTGACACGCTTTAAGCCTCTCACAGACTGGCGCGGTCTGGCCGCGGCGGTCAATAGTGAACATGTCATTAGCTGTCAAATTTACTATTGACCGCAACCGCAGGCCGCGCCACTGTGATGCATTGCAGATTGCAGGCCTTAACTACGCAACAGTTGTACACTCGCTCGTTATTGTAATTCTTATCGTGAAATAAATTAATCTAATCTAATCTAATCGCGAGTTTTTGTTTAAATTTTGGTACTATACGGCTTTTTCTGTAGTAGTAGTGGGTACTTTCGAAAGGAGAAAAAAAGTGCCCTACTAAATTTTATTCATCCATTCCGACCGTTTCCATACTACTTACTACCGTTTCCATAATACTATAACAGCATAACGAATCAGTAAATTTTATGTAGCATTTTGGACACTTTTTTCTCCTATTAGGAGCCTTTGGAGAAGTCTGGTCAACAAAAATAGGACATGATGCCATGATCCTCAGCATTGAGGGAACGACTGATGATGATGAGAAAAAAACACATGCGAACTGCGCGGGAACGGGCGGATCACTGAGGGCCTACCGCGAAAGGCATTCGAAGTTTCCCCTCTCTGTCATACTTACGAGTTCGTACGTAAGTGCGACAGAGAGGGAAAACTTCGAATGCCGTTCGCGGTAGGCCTCTGGTTTGTACGTGTTTGGGTGTCAAGCGCTCCCGGCAAATACAGGAAACTGGGAGCTATTGCTGTTCTATCTAGGAAATATAGGCGCGAGTCGGTGTACCCGACCGAGCCACCATTACCGACCCGACCCTACCTACAACTTTCCGTAAAATTACTCCGATACACCCGATCGTGTGGGATACAACGACTTTATAATTTTCTAATCAAAGGGAAATATTGAAAAAATTGTTCCTCTGAGCAGGATCTGAACCTGCTACCTTATGGCATATGCGGCCAGTGGCTGCTCCCAACTGGACTATCGGAAAATTCGGAACCATCGGATAACGAATCTTTCAATCATTTCCCTGTTATAATTACAACGAATTAGGGAGGCGCGTAGCGATATTAACGGCACCAACGTCTCATGGCCGCGAAACACAACGGGCCATCATGGCCCATCATACGCCAGCGCCACCCCATACTACTTAAATCCATTTTCGTATTAAAGCTGAACTATAACCACGAACTTCGAATCTCGAACTTCGTATATCTCCGTCTCTATCACACTTATGGTTTATGGTACTCGAGCGACAGAGGCGGAGATATACGAAGTTCGAGATTCGTGGAAGTGCCGCTTACAGCGCAAGCGTCCGAGCGTGGCGGACGGTCGAGGAAAGTCAAAGAAAATTTAATATGGAGTGACCATTGTTTGACCGGACGCCGTGTTTCCGCCACTTATCCACACGGGCCGAACTCACGCTTTCTATTTCGTTCGTCTGGCGGCTGCTTAAGCGGCGCTACCACTAACTTCGAATCTCGAACTTCGTATATCTCCGTCTCTATCGCACTTATGGTTTATGGTACTCGAGCGACAGAGACTGAGACAAACGAAGTTCGAGATTCGAAGTTCGTGGTAGCGCCGCTGTCGCTCGTGTCACGTTTATAAATCGTGAACCTTGGACTGAGGTGCGGTGAGTTGTTTGTTGCCCTAATTTGCGTACTTGGTTGCATTGCATAGCTGGCTTTCTCTGCGCTGATAACTGGTTTCGCGTCCCGCGGTTCCTCGCCGATCGCCACTGGGCCGCCGCGTCATTGAGCCGATGGCGTTTTGACGCACAGCCCGTGTCGCTCCGTTGAGGAATCTTGCCCTTGAGGCGCCCGCTGCCGAGCGGACGTAATCATATTTTTTACATTTAAGTTTATAAAATCAGTGTTTGTGTCCCGAAAATCGGGTAAGTGTTGCATAAATCAATATGAATTAAGTATCTGTAGCCTTAGTAAACGTAGTCTTACTTCTTAGTTCCTAGAAATTAAAAGATACCGTTAGATGTCTCCCAGGCAAAAAAAAAAGATAGTTCACCTTACAATATCACTTGAATTCCCATTAAGGTAAATAGTAGTTATAACTAGTTTCTTTTCTACCAGTAGTGTAACAGTAGTACTTATATTAATATTAATATAGGCTTTTCTTTTAAAATAGTGTTAAATTCACTTTCCTTCTCATGCATGGTTCTTCGCAGATTGATTTTGCCTGATTCAAGCAGCATCAATCTTTGCTTATAATTAAAAAGATTAAATTATTGTTTACGATACCTGTACATATTTAAGTCATAAGTACCTACATTGTAACGCTAATTATAAGTTACTTTACGAAGTTAAAATACGCGCGGAGGACCCAAAAGATAAGGTGGAAGAGTTAAGGCAACAAATATCTAAGCTTGCACTTAGGTTCCCATCAGAGGAATTACTAGATTCTTGTTACGAGTTTGACGAGGACATAGTCGGTATAAAACACACCCTCGCTAAGGTTGCAATCAATGTTGCTTGCCTCAAACAGGACCCTCAACAAAGGGGTCTACTCGAACGCACACAAACCTATCTTAATCACATCTATCATAGGCTTAACAGAATAAGCGTACCTGAAGCTCCTTCTGAAGAATGGGACTTGCTAGAGGAGACTAAGCAATTCTATAAGGAGCAATGCTCAGGCCTTCAGGCAATACTTGCATATGCTCAACCTACATCTCATAAGTATCACAAAACACAGCAGTGTCCACCCTCAGCTTCAGCTCCAGTCGTCGATCCTAATGAACCTGCTCATAACTATGAACGCTTAGATAGTACTTATAATATCAAGGTGACATGCGACCGGGGCCTTAGTTCCGATATTACTAAACTTAAATACGATGGCAAAACTTGCGTTCGCGCTTTCCTTGCACGCGCCAAAGAGTTCCGATTAGCTAAAGACGTACCTGATGGCAAAATGCTTTCATTGGCCACTGAAATATTCACCGGGGATGCTTTGCACTGGTATCGCAGTGTTCAAGATTCGTTGCATTCATGGAGTGATTTGCTGGACATGCTTAAGATAGATTTCGATGTAGTCGACTTTGACTACCGCATGCTAGGAGAAATTAGAAATCGTAGCCAGGGCCCTACAGAATCAATTACAATCTACCTAGCAATCATGCATGGAATGTTTAGCAGACTGGATAGGAAGTTAAGTGAATTGGAGCAGCTCGAAATTATACTTCATAATATACGCCCTTGTTACTCGAGCGTCCTCGCTACTTGCCCAAACTTAAACTCGATCTCAAGCTTACGCACCCTTTGTAAGAATTATGAACAGATTAAAGCCCGTTCAGACGACTTCAGGGAACCACCTTCGGCAACACCAACCACTCTGGCACCAGAATATTCTTATCAACCTAGGAGGGAAACAACAAAAAGTAGCTTCAAAGGTGCCCCCGCAAATTACCAGGTGCAGGCAGCGGCAGGTCACTCGCATAACACTTCCCTGGCTAAACCTACCTTCAACAGACCTTATAACGTTTCGGCAATCCAGGCAGATAATAAGTATTGTTTCCGTTGTCGTGTTGATACTCACACGATGAAAGATTGTACTGCTGAGCGTACTATTATTTGCTTCAAGTGTGGCCTGAAAGGGTACCGTGTTCCTGACTGCCCACACTGTAATTCATCTAAAAATCGCGAGACTTGTGCTACGATCGAAGGTCCTGTTGATTCCGTTCCAAAAAACTAAGAACTGAAAATTGTTGTACACCCCGACATGCCAACTCTGACTGGAATAGTTGGCTAGCGACTATACGACATTTTTTCAACTCGTACAAGGTTGCAACAATTTTCAATTCAAAACCCTCGAACGACCCTCGACCATTTGTCAGCATTAATATAAATACTGATTTAAAAATGTATGGCCTTTTAGACTCGGGTTCGGCCATAACTATTATTAATAATGACACCTATACTCGACTTTCTGAACTGAACCTGCAACTAATGACAGACGATATGATCACTGTCACTGCAGCCGGTGGCCAAAAGCTGCAATCTCTGGGCTACGTATCGCTACCAGTTACTTTTGAAAACAGGACCCATGTTTTAAAAGCCTACGTTATGCCTGAAATTGAAACACCACTTATTCTCGGTATCGACTTTTGGAAAAAATTTCAGATTTGTCCTAGATTCCTTGACAATATTGATTATTTTTGCTCCCTTGAACCAAAATTGTCTGAAATCTCTTCCATCAGTCAGGGCATTCACTTATATTCCTACAGCAACCTACAACACTCACAAAAGCTTGTTGCGGATGACGTCATTGCTCTCTTTAATGACATTTCTTTCGAGAATAAGGGCTTAGGAAGAACTTCGCTCATTACTCATCGCATAGATACTGGAACGGCGGAGCCCATCAAGCAGAGGTACTACCGATTGTCTCCCGAAAAGAAACGTATAATTACGGAGCAGGTGGACGAAATGCTGTCATTAGGTGTGATATCTCCCTGTGAAAGTCCTTGGTCTACTCCAGTTCTAGTAGTGGGTAAGAAGGATGGGAAACCTCGGTTGTGTCTGGATAGCCGAAAATTGAATGCGGTAACAAAGAAAGATGCTTATAATCTCCCATACGTTTCTGAGATATTGGACAATTTGAAAAATGCTAAGTTCCTGTCCAGTATAGATCTTTCCAAGGCATTCTGGCAGATACCAATCCATGAACAGGACAGGGAAAAAACCGCGTTTTACGTGGGAGGACGCGGAACGTTTATGTTTAATGTAACCGCCTTTGGACTTACTAATGCCCCGGCTACCCAACAAAGACTCGTCGATTCTCTTTTCATGCCAGATTTCGAACTAAAAGTTTTTTGCTACCTAGATGACATCATTATCATTAGTGAGACCTTCGAAGAGCATGTCTCTATTCTCAAACGCGTCCTAGATAAACTAAAAAAGGCCAATTTAACTGTCAACTTTGAGAAATGTAAATTCTTTAGGGAATCTCTCAAATACCTCGGATACGTCATTGACGAACACGGCTTACGGACGGATCCAGATAAAGTCTTAGCCATAGTTAACTATCCAGTACCAACTAATAGAAAGGAAGTCAAACGTTTTCTGGGAACTGCTTCCTGGTATCGACGTTTTATTCCCAATTTTAGCACTATTGCAGGGCCATTGAACAAGCTTACTTCCACTAAAAAGTCATCGCCCCCTTGGGAATGGACGCCAGAAGCGGCCATGGCGTTTGAAACTCTAAAAAGTTGCCTTGTTCAGGCACCGGTCCTTGCTTGTCCCGATTTCAGTCTTCCGTTCGAAGTACACACCGACGCGAGCAACTACGGCGTTGGGGCGATGCTGTCACAGATCGTTGATGGGACCGAACACCCAGTTGCTTTCATGAGTCGGTCCCTCACTGGCCCTGAAAAGAATTATAGTGTCACCGAGCGGGAGGCCCTTGCGGTTATAATGGCACTCGAACACTGGCGGTGTTACCTTGAGAACGGCCGTCCCTTTACGGTGTATACCGATCACTCGGCCCTTAAGTGGTTCCTTTCCTTGACTAATCCTACTGGACGTCTGGCCAGATGGGGGATCAGGCTCTCGGCTTTTGACCTGGTTATTAAGCATAGGAAGGGTAAGGACAATGTGGTGCCCGATGCTTTATCTAGATGCGTCCCAGTTACTGCTATATCGACCTCTACTACCGCTCCACCTACGACAGGTGATAATTGGTACTTGAGAGTTTTTAACGGTTGTTTACACTCACCAGCTAGTTATCCCAACTATATTGTCGAAGGTAATAAGCTATTCAGGCATATGAAAAATGAGAATGCGCTCAGCTCCGAATTCAATTGGAAGGAGGTTATTTGTACAGAACAACGCTCAGAGATTTTATCAAAGTGCCACAGTGAACCCACTGCTGGTCATTTCGGCACTTTCAAGACCCATAAGCGAGTAAGTCTCACTTATTACTGGCCCAAAATGTACAGTGATGTAGTTAATTACGTTGCAAAATGCGAAATCTGCCTCGCTCACAAGGCCCCTACTCATGGAATCCTTGGTAAGATGGGAAGACCTAAAGACTGCTCCAGACCTTGGCAGGTCATTTCGGTCGACCTTGTTGGACCCTTGCCTATAAGTAGAAAACAACATAGCTACATCTTCGTAATTACTTGTTGCTTCTCTAAATATTGTTTGATTTTCCCGTTACGTCGTGCTACTGCGGCTGTAACCTCTAAAATACTTGAGGAAAATGTGTTTTTAGTCCATGGAGTCCCTCAAACTATCATATTAGATAATGGATGCCAGTTTGCTAGCCGAGAAATGAATCACTTATTTGGGAAGTATAAAGTGCCAGGTGTTCACTTCACCCCTAAATACACCCCTCAAATAAATACAGTCGAAAGATACAATAAGACAATCGTCACATCTCTGTCGACTTTCGTAGGAGAGGATCAGAGAACTTGGGACCTGAACCTTCCGAAAATCCAATTTGCGATTAATAGCTCCATAAATGAAGTAACTGGGTATACTCCAGCGTTTCTCGTGTATGGTCGTGAACTAGTCACGTGCGGGTCTCATTATATTGAAAATGACATCCCAAACGAAATAGTTTTCCAACCCCGGGAAGCCTATGCAGAGAACCTTGGTTATTTATCAGGAATATTTGATCATGTCCAGTCCACTTTATGGCGAAGCCACCAAAAGAATGCTGCTCGTTACAATACCAGACGCAAAGACGTTCAGTTCCAAGTCGGCGATATAGTCTGGAAACGCTGCTATTTCCAAAGTGACAAAAGTGCGCACTTCACCAAGAAACTTGCGCCTAAGTACCAAAAATGCCGTGTCAAAGCTAAGCGCTCACCATTAGTCTATATAGTGGAGGATATGTCTGGGCATGATCTAGGAGCCTGGCATATAAAAGATTTTAAATTGTCAAATAAGGCCTACGCAACTTAACTGGTCTACCCCAAATCCTATTAGAACAAGTTGTAGATTCAATTTTTTCAGCATTTTGTCATCCTTGTTCATAGTTACTTTGGATGGCTTCAGCCCTATACCATATCAACGTAATAGGCATTCTGTTCCTTGAAGGAATGTCTTACAACGATGCCGGTGTAGAAATTGTGTGGAGGTAGATCATTTACCTCACTATCTCTTAGTCAGTCAGGAAGTCTCCTAGACGGATTTTTATTAGGAAAAATCCTTTCCTAGGAGAAGGGGTACTGTCACGTTTATAAATCGTGAACCTTGGACTGAGGTGCGGTGAGTTGTTTGTTGCCCTAATTTGCGTACTTGGTTGCATTGCATAGCTGGCTTTCTCTGCGCTGATAACTGGTTTCGCGTCCCGCGGTTCCTCGCCGATCGCCACTGGGCCGCCGCGTCATTGAGCCGATGGCGTTTTGACGCACAGCCCGTGTCGCTCCGTTGAGGAATCTTGCCCTTGAGGCGCCCGCTGCCGAGCGGACGTAATCATATTTTTTACATTTAAGTTTATAAAATCAGTGTTTGTGTCCCGAAAATCGGGTAAGTGTTGCATAAATCAATATGAATTAAGTATCTGTAGCCTTAGTAAACGTAGTCTTACTTCTTAGTTCCTAGAAATTAAAAGATACCGTTAGATGTCTCCCAGGCAAAAAAAAAAGATAGTTCACCTTACAATATCACTTGAATTCCCATTAAGGTAAATAGTAGTTATAACTAGTTTCTTTTCTACCAGTAGTGTAACAGTAGTACTTATATTAATATTAATATAGGCTTTTCTTTTAAAATAGTGTTAAATTCACTTTCCTTCTCATGCATGGTTCTTCGCAGATTGATTTTGCCTGATTCAAGCAGCATCAATCTTTGCTTATAATTAAAAAGATTAAATTATTGTTTACGATACCTGTACATATTTAAGTCATAAGTACCTACATTGTAACGCTAATTATAAGGAAAGGTTTAGCGAAGTACAACGCATTATAATCATGCTTATCATTGTACCGCTAGTTTAATGTAATGACGAAAGAATCTAATGTCGCTACGAGCCATACTAGTGCTGCCTTCGGATTTGCTTGCGCATTTTAATCACTGCCGTAAAATTATTATTTTTATAAGCTTGGCATTTGATTCTCGTCTCACCGCCTTACGCTTCTCATGTACCTACCTGGACTGCCCATCACACACAACGATTGCTTTATTGTAAATACCCATCCCTAGTGCGAGCGCGTGATGATGACAGTCCAGGCTAAACTATGAGTACCCGCCTAATAAATATTATTGGACGCGTTCCAGGAACACCCTGCGGGCCTACAGTATAGGTCATGGACCGGGCAGAGTCCCCGACGACCTCCCCACTACTAAGTGCGGGCGCTTCGACTTCCCCCTAAGGCCCTACCTGAACGCTGCTGCCGCTGCTACTCTTACAGATCTCCGGCATCTCTGCGTACCAAGCCCGCGTCACGCTTACGCACCGCCGAGGGACGTTGGGTATAATGGGAAGATTGCCCAACTCTCCTGTATTTCGTCTGACCCAAAATCTAGGCTTCGGACCCATTTGCCCTGCCCTACTTTAACATAGGACCTTAGGGTTATTATAAGCTTAAGTAATTAAATTCAGTTTTAATCCTAGAATCTTAAATATATAATCTTAAACCTAAAACTAGAATCTTTAACCTAAAACCTTAAACCTAGAATCTTAAACCTAAAATGTTAAACCTAGAATCTTAACATAAAATATAAAAACCTAAACTTAAATATAGAAACCTAAAGCTAGAATATTAAGCTAAACTAAGTATATTTGCATGATTAATTAAAATAAATTATACCTTGTAATCAATCTTACTTATTTAATGTCCCGGTAATATTCCCCGAGTAAGTAGGACTTAGGTGAGTTATTGTCAGGTGACACTCGAGTACCCTAAACCATAAGTGCGATAGAGACGGAGATATACGAAGTTCGAGATTCGAAGTTCGTGGTTATAGCTCGGTACCTGCGGGGCTAGCACACTAGCAAAATGACGTCTTTTATCATGTTTTATGTCCACAGCCAACGTATAAAATTTTACCATCATGACCTAACATGGTATACCGTCATCCATCTACGTAAAATGTAACCATTCAAGTATTTTATTTCATTCATGTTGTTATAGTGTAGTACATAGTTGACATATTTATATGTATTGCACATAAAACTATTTTTTTTACGTCAAATGCTAACATGCTCTTGATTTTGACACAAAACGTGACGATATGAACCGTTGACGGACGAAATTTTATGTAGGTCGCTCGAGACCCCGGATAAATTTGAACACTATGAAAATAATATCATTTTCACAGGATTTCTCCGATTTCTGTCTCAACACATACGGTTTCAGTTTCAAAACTCCTATCAGATCATCATCATCAACATTTAAGAGCTTGGCTCTTGTCGGTGGAGTATGCGCCAGTTCTCTCGGTCTTCGGCTAATTTCTTTAGGTCCCGGTAAGACATTTGCTTTTACTTTTAGTTGCTGTACAAAGCTTATCCTTGGTCCCCCTCTACCCCTTGATCCTTCGATCTTACCTTCTATAATATCAGAGGCCCTAGCACACTAGGTTTTATGTCACCGAAAATGTACTGAAACGTCACGTAAAACGCGACATAAAACCTAGTGTGCTAGGACCTCAGCCCAGCTAGCACACTAATCGGACATATATTTACGTTCTGACGTATAACTTTACGATTGTGCCCATTTTTACGTTACTTAGCTAACATGGTAATCACGCAGCATATATTTATGCCATAGCGTAAAATATACGTAGCAAAATTAATACATTCATTTCATTCGTTCAATAGTAGTCTATGGTTAGAAGCCTATTATAATACTACCTAATTAAATAGTAATGATAAGCACTGCACAGTTTACTAAACAGTTGTTCTCCTGTATTAAGTTGTGTTATAATAGTTTTTTGTTTTTATTTACGTTACTCCCACCCCACTAAAAGTTTTACGTAGTGGTTTTAAGTAATTTAGCGAGTACCAAAACACATGTTAGTTTATAATTGAATCAATAATATTTGTAAATTTGTGTAATATACTTTATTACAACACAAGCAAAAAATCATAATCATTGCGTTATTTATACTAATTTATAGTTAGTAATCATGATCTAGCTAAAATTAAAAATGCTAGATCATTGTTTCAGGAGACGATAGAGTTTTGAAACAGAAACCGTATGTGTCGTGACAGAAATCGGAGAAATCCTGCGAAAATTATATTGTTTTCACAGTGTTAAAATTTATCCGGGGTCTCGAGTGACCTACATAAAATTTCGTCCGTCAACGGCTCATATCGTCAAGTTTTATGTGCCAAAATCAAGAGCATGTTAGCATTTGACGTAAAACAAATAGTTTTATGTGTAAGACATATAAATGGTCACATTTTACGTAAATGATGGTATAGCATGTTAGCTCATGACGGTAAAATTTTATACGTCGGTTGTGGACATAAAACATGTGCATAAAAGTCGTCATTTTGCTAGTGTGCTAGCCGGGCAGATAGAGACTCGTAAACTATTTAAACAGTTTTTTATATCTTTAAGTAGTTAATAAATAAATAGATAAAAAATATATGAATGTGAAACTGCTGTTTTAGAACGTACCTAAAGAGTAATTTATATTCTTTATCTGTATCGTGCTGCTCCTGTCATTTACTTTTCTTGTCAGACAGATGTCAATTAAAATGTACTCTTTGACAGATAGAAGCTGAGCTTGACTTGACGAATTTAATCAAATTAATCGAAGCAGTGGTATCATTTCGTTGAACTCAGTTTGGAAATCGCCTTGAAATACTTATTTCTGAATCACTATGTCTCAACTCAAAACGAATAAAAAGTTCAAGTGGGCTTTGGATTTCAACCCTAAGTATGTGATTGCTATTAAGTTCCTTGTCATTTTGATGCGATTGATATTTACTTAACCTAACGATATTTAATTCACAGAAACAAGTCTCAAACAGTGGAATTACCGTCTCCTCCGGGTTATAGCCAGTCTGCCAGTGCCAGTCATACAGAATCATCAAAAGATACAGATTCCAATCATCTACTGATCAAGAAGTTGTGGGATGTCGCACTAGGCCCCTTGAAGCAGGTCCCGATGAACCTGTTCATTATGTACATGGCTGGCAACTCCATATCCATATTCCCTATCATGATGGTGGGTATGTTGATTGTCCGGCCTGTCAAGTCGCTGTTCCTCACTCAAAGCACATTCAAGATGGTGGAAGGGACACAAGCAGTCGGACAGAAACTGGTGTTTATCATTGGAAACATAGTCAACATTCTACTTGCCCTGTATAAATGTCAAAGCATGGGATTGCTACCCACACATTCTAGCGACTGGCTGGCATTTGAAGAGCCACAGACAAGAGTGGAACATATTGGTGGGGGACTATCGATGCTGTAAATTAATGGATATTTCAGTAAATAATATTTATTGCTATAATTGTTTAAATTATCATTGTACAACAATAACTAAATAAATCATATTTACAAAAGTGAATGCATTTATTTCAGTGCCATGTCCAGTGTCTGCTTCATTTCTCTTTAGGATTTTTCATATCA
Source organism: Epinotia brunnichana (assembly GCA_963854355.1). NCBI lineage: Eukaryota > Metazoa > Arthropoda > Insecta > Lepidoptera > Tortricidae > Epinotia > Epinotia brunnichana. The sequence continues at coordinate 13,043,280 of OY977939.1, read as the reverse complement.
TCTAGTTTTTCTTTTATTTTGTCATATACTTGTGTGAATAATACCTTTGGGTCTTCTACTTTATCTATCTGCAAGATGAAAAAAACATTATTGGAGTTTTTCCTATATGCAGTGAAATCTTGCATTGGCCTTGTAGCTATGATAGTGAAAGAATGGTTCCTGGCTTACATAAATAAGTTAATATACAAGTAAAAACAGAAACAAAGATAAGAATAACCAACCATCTCTTTTTTTTATCATCCAATGCGTCGTCACAAGCCTTACTTGTTTTTTCACAGAAATATATAAGAGCACCCTGTATTAAGAAAAATTACTCAGGTTATCAGTTGTAATAATATATAAAAGCTGCTTTGTAAATGAATGGCCTGTCAGTGAAACATCCAAGTGATTTTTTTTTAAATATTTTTGTGAAAACTAGGAATATTACTTTTAGTTTTGTTTTCATGTTTGTCACGCCATTCATCAAGTTCTACTCATTGGGAGGTTGGTTGTCGTCATTGACTTGTCCAGTAGACAACTGGAATATTTTGATAAAAGGTCAGTCAAGCATAGCAAAGGATTTAACAAAGACAGAAATATCAGAATATCACAGCCACAAAAGAGGCTATACTACTTATACTAGTAACACCAGGAAACATTCTATGCTTAAAATACTTGTATTCACTGAAAATACAACATTACCTCTACAAAATTATAGCAGTTTAGACTAATGACAAGATATGAGTTGGTTGGCATAGCCTCCTTTGGGATTTATATGATGTACAAAATGTATAAATAACTCATAAAAGGGCAATGCTATTTATTGGGTTTTTATATTTTACCTGGTAATTTTGGGCTACATACACTCCTGTGTACATTCCAGCACCAAAAATTATCTGTAAGAGGAAAAAATATAGGATTCAGTTGGCACTATAGTCATCTTACATGAAGTTAACAGGGTACCAACTTTATTTGAATTATTATATTAGGTAAATTTGTGAGTACCCTGTAATAAATAAAAATATTACTTTGGAATTTTGCACCACAGATGGTAATTTTTTTAACCTTGTGGTAACCGTCAATGGATGTGTGTGTGTGTATGGAATGGCATTGGTTCGAAATCAACAACAGGTATATCAGCAGGGGTAGGGTGTGTTGTGCACAGTGATATCAACCTACACATTTGAACATGGTTCAATATCGAAATTGATGGTAGATACAATGACATGGTGTATGGCAATGACAATATTGTTTGATGCAGTGCTTGAAAGATATATATTTGTTATTATAGAACTATGTTTTTTTAATAAGTGGTTGATACATGGTGCCTTGTTAAAATTCGACTAAAAATGCGACATACTTACCTAGGAGACCATAGAGGCCAGTTAGAAGAATAAGGGCCAGGGTCCAAAACCTAGGTACAACTCGACCAAGCTCAGAATGCACCTGTTGTCAAATAAGTTACACTGAGCGAGGTGCATTCTTAGCTTGGTCAGGATATAAGCTTGGCTCCTATTCTTCTAATCCTTAAAATAAAAAAGTGGAGTGTATTGTAGTAAACTTACCCCATTTTTAAGCAGAAATGTACAAAAACCCATGACAAAAGGCTTTTCATTAGACTACTGGTCCATCAATTGTATAAAAAAAGGTCTTAACCACATTTTCCTGATATATATTTATTGATTATTCATGTTTTTAACTTCAATCAACTTGACATTCATGACATTCCAATTTCAAATAGTTATTTTAGTTTATTTTATGTACTGGAACTGAAATGGGAAGGATTCTGTACCACAAACTTTTTGTTACATTGATGTGTTTGCCTAACCTTGGAAAGGCTGCTTCTTTTGAACTATTATCAAAAGCTGTTTGTTGTACAAGCAAAGGTGGTAATGAGATTAATTATAGAACCAGCAATTTATGGAGAATTATACAAAATAGAAAATTGTTTTGAACACTTATGGATTGCAAGAAAATTTCAAATTATTTAATGCAAAAATCACCATAGAGGACTTAAAACTAGTGTAAGTTAATAATCATTTGCTGAAGTGGATTTGAAATATTTCTTGGTAAAAGTCGTCAAAATATTATATTTCGCCGGGTTAAATGCAGAACTGACTACTTATTTTGCCTTTGATTAGCAAGATAGTTGATTTTGCCTTTGACCCAGCGATTTATGGCATGGTGTCTAATTTTCATATAATGTGGACTGGATGGAACCAAGGCCTTATGGAGCCCCAGGGCACCAAAAGCAAAGTGTGAGAATAGAGGCATTAGAATAATATGACATGTTTGAGAACTGTCTAATCATAGCTGCCATTCACATTACATTAAAGTAGATATTATATTAAGTATCATGTTTTTCAGAAAGAAAACAAATTTTCCCAGACATGAGACCTAGCTAGATGATTCTTTGCCCCATAAACCTCCATATTACAAATTTCATCGAAATCGTCTACGGCTCTAGTTTTCGAGATCGTGCAAATATCATAAAACGAATATATTTTTGAAGAGTGTGAATCTATGATGCGTAAAAATTCTTCTAACACTGTTATATAAGAAAATCCCTCAAAATATTATTATGGTAAAATTTCGGCATGTGTTTAGAGGTAATTCGCAAGATACTGCATAACAACGTAAATTCCAAACTAAATGAGATGAGTTATTTAAGTACCTACTTATTGTTACATTTTCTTTGTCCTGAGTTGATGCTCAGTTGATCATGATTTCGTGTTTGTTTGCTTTACACTAGGTACTTCACGTAGGTATATTTCACGAAACACAATAAACTGATGATCATATTAATTCCTGAGTACGAAATTGCATAAAGTGGGAGTATTCTTACCAGCCCTTTCAGCATATTCAATAAAGAATATCGTTTTATAACTAATAATATTTGTGCAATTGAAGATCAACCTTCTCGAGTAGGTGAAATTACTGACGGACGGTTGATGATGATATTGACATCAGTGACAGTGACAGTGGTTTTGAAGTTAATAATACTTGGTCCGAAATGTATGTATATATGTACATTTTGTTCCGTGTTTTCTTATATAAAACCTTGCTACTGGTCAGATTCCCCGAATTCTTATTTTTTTTTGTATTTGCTACCTATATTATGCTCAGACTATGTTAAACGAAACGTCAAACCAGATGTCAACCAAATCAAAACTGAGGGCCTACCGCGAAAGGCATTCGAAGTTTCCCCTCTCTGTCATACTTACAAGTTCGTACATAAGTGCGACAGAGAGGGGAAACTTCGAATGCCGTTCGCGGTAGGCCCTCTGTCTTTGGCAAAGGCCCCTGAGGCTGCCACTTCACTTATAACTAACTAACTATATGTACACCATGTTTGGCGTTTGTTAGTAAAGCATCATCCAGACGGTCCAGCATTGCAGTCCGCCGATAATAATAAGATAGAGTTAAACTATAATATATATTATAATAACCCTTTCCTGATCTTTCCTTTCTATCAATATTTCCGATCCATATTTTCCTGAATTATACCCGTTTCCTCGTTTTTTGGCTGAATGCGCCAAGAGCGCGATGCCATTAAAATAATAAAATAAAAAAGATAGAGTATAGACAATAGAGCGAGATAGGGAGGATGACTTTGATTTTCTCGCTCTATCTTGCGGCTTGCAGAGCTGGATATCAGGACCGTCTTGTTGCGGCTTGAGAAAGAAGGCGCAGTAAATTACTTACTATATACCTAACTGCCCAGCTAGCACGATACGTTTTATCGTTATGTTAGTACATTTTCACCGTAAAACGTGACGATAAAACCTATCGTGCTAGGGCCTCTGCAAATTTCTCAATTCATGTAAATATCATTATTTGCATGATTTGCATGAGCAGGGAATACCTACGGGTACGTTTTGCTTAGAGTTTCTACTTCTACGTAAAGACACAGAATAAGTAATACTTAGTACAAGTAAATAGTACCTACCCGTTTTCTTTGATCTTGAGCTATTTGGTAAATATGTATGGCTTGGCAGGAATTGCATAGCATTGTATTGTAAGTTATATCGAAAAGTCGAACACTTTCCGATAGGGACGAGGTGGGATGAGATGCTTATATAAAAGTACAAGCGCGTTGCCAACCATTTATTGATTTGAGGATTTTTTGTGTCGACAGACTCTATTTAGTCCCACACTCTCAACATAGCGCATCCGCGGAAGCTCTGGAGACCTCACCTCCTTCCTACACACCATCAGGCATCAGGGACACAACACATTATAAAAAGTAAGTGGTTTTGTATTATTTTGTAAATTGCCTGACCCAAATAAATAATTGATTAGGTACTTTTAATTCTGCGGTCCTCTGTAAGACATCGGTTACACGCTAATTCTGGCGTCAGTTCAGTCCATCAGTATGACCTGTCTGTCTCTGTCATTCACAACGGTTACACTATCATTCTCTCATCATACTGATGGACTGAACTGACGCCAGAATTAGCGTGTAACCGAAGCCTAAGGTGGAGGAACTTCTTCAGTTGAGTTACTACAAATATGAGCAAACTGTTTGTTTGAACTTTAAACTGAGCGAAATTGGTCACTCCTCAACGCCTTGTGCTATTTGTTACAAAGAGGTAGCAATTTAAGCATCTTAAATTTTTAATGGATTTGGCTAGAAGAATGGCTCCCGAAATTAAGTACCTTACTTACCTAATTAGTATGGAAATAAAAAGGCAATTATTTTACACATCATGTTTATTACTTTGTTCAATGTCACTCATAAGGATCTAATCACTTATCTTTATGTATCTACAGATTAAAAAAAAAACTTATCTCCCACTCCTGCCACCACCTACAATGGTTCACAGATTTCCGCTTTGTCTTTATTATGTCTAATTGAACATCAATAATTCCATGCCAAAACTATGTCCAGACCACTCGTAGGTACACTCAGCGTCAAATACTTTGTAACAACAGCAACCAAAGTATTCAAATAGTTCGGTAGGTACAGTAGGTACACCATATAATATTTAGTATGGTGTACCGAACTATTTGGCCACTTTGGTTGCTACCTACAGAGTATTTGATGCGGAGTGTACATGCGGATGACTTACTTAGGTATTCAAACACCAAAATTAGGCTCCAGCCAGGGTTTAGCTTTTAGGAATAAGTAGTAGCGAAATTAATCGATACTCGATACGATAGTACCTATGTACCCAAACTGTGAGTGTCACTTTTGAACGTTAATAAAACATTGTAAAGTGAGACGACGAGGTTCTACCTAAGTTTGCACCCCATTTCCAAGATGAGATCGACCTCCTGCCCGAATATGGTAGCATTCATTTATTTTCGTAAATCGCTGTGGATAAAACATTCTCCGCGCAAGTACCTAGGTAAAGTAGCAAACGTTTTATCCACAGTTGGTTGATGCAGCACCTGAAGAAACCTTGTCACAATGACAATAATTGGGCACTCATGTGGTAGGAGGTAGGTATTTGTATTTCAAAGTACCATGGAATTTACTTTAGGGAAAAATACTTTGATCATTTAGAATGTAGTATAAAAGTTATTTGAAATTAAGAATATTTAATCGAGTATACAGCAAGATAGGATAACTAATATATTCACTGCCACAGTTCACCCACAAGTAAAAACAATGATTTCAGAGAAAAACCTATTTGATCAAAGTCGCCCCCCGAATCAAAGTAATCCATACAATTCAGAAAATTCCATCGTATTGTCAATACGACAAGGTTCCACATTATTAATTCCAAATATATATGTACGAGGTTTATTTGATTCATATATAATCAATATAATTATGTAGGTGAGGTAACTGCCGATATTGTAGGAACAAGAGGGCATTTGACTGATATAGTTGAAATTATTTGACCATATAAAATTGTGACGTCACTCACTAGCCTGTATTTCCCTACAAACTTCATATGAACAGCTTTTGAAGTTTCATAAAAAAGTTGCAGATGGTATTATTATCATTAGGTATAGTTGAAATTATTTAAACTGAGATGATCTACTTATCTTCAAAACAATACCATTCAATTGAAACAATACGACTGTGTGGTCGGACGCGTGCCTTTTCTGCAAGAAAAATTAGCGCCACATAAAATGTTCATTGAATATTTTGAATCTATTGAATAAGGCGATAGAGTTAATTATTTAATGAACATTTTATGTGGCGCGAAAAAACGCACGCGTCCAACCACACAATCGTATTGTTTCACTTGAATTGTATTGTTTTGAAGATAAGTAGATCAACTCGATCAGTTTAAATAATTTCAACTATACCTAATGATAATAACATCTGCAACTTTTTATGAAACTTCAAAAACTGTTCATATGAAGTTTGTAGGGAAATACAGGCTAGTGAGTGACGTCACAATTTTATATGGTCAATAAATGGACTCTACCTATATATAACTTTTACAAATAAATTGAAGCTTGATGTTTTCCTAGCATTTTCAAACGTTTTGTTTATGGGCGTTTTGTTTATCTAAGTACTTAGTATACAATTAATATTAGTAGGTAGTACTTTTTACTGTTGTTAAAAACCGTATTAAATCCCTCAATATGACCGCACCTAATTTTTTTTCTACCTATAGGTAGTTCTCGTCTGGCTTTAGATAATTTGAACCTTCGTCGATCCGGCACTTCTGTGTATTTATTTTCCAATGAGCGATCAATCGGATCAAAAACGCAAAGATATCAATAGGCAATAATAGAGTGAACTAGTAAGTTGGTAGTTGGGCTTCGTAATAATATTCACTTGAAATAAGTTATTATTACTGTATATGAATTAAGTTATCTACCGATTAATACTCAACTTAGTTGACAATATAGTTACCTACATACAGCCAAAGATAATATTTAATATTATACAGCTATTTATTAATCAACCCTTATTAACTATAGTTTACATTATCTTTTATTACTATTCGATATCTCACTCACTAGCGGGTAAAATAAAACTAATTAGGTTTAAGGATACGGCACTATGTAGGTATCGACAAGGCATCTTCCCGCCGCGCCGTTACACATTTATAGTGAAATTGTCTAATTCCTACACACGAATTAAATTGTCTAATTCCTACACACGAATTTCTATTAGGTATTTATCTAAAAATTCGAGTCGTATTTTGATAACTAAGCTAATTGTCCTACGACCACCACCACGAACCAACCATCCATGCCCGACATTAATGCATTGTCTCCACTTATAATAAATCTCTAAATTAAAAAAAGAATCAGCCAGTTTGAAACTAAGCTTTGCGCGGTTCGAATGTTCTCAGCATCCCATGAACGGAAAAATATGAAACATTTTATATAGGTACATTATTATTCTAGCTGCAACTTAGGATAGTTTTTATCCGACTGCGACAGTTAATTAATTTTCCGAAATATACGACTTCATTTAATTTTTCATTTATTTTTATTGAAATCAAACGCTGCTCCAACTGTCAGCTATAAGAACCGTCAAATTTTCGTCAAAATGGCGGAATTGCTTTGCCTTTCACTTATTAATAATTTAAATCCCGTCTACGATAGACCTTTACGAGACAAATGCTAAAATATTAAACATAAAAAAATATTCGATTGTGATATGAGAACTTATATGCGCAAATGTCGTTTTATGTCGTAATTTCAATAAATTAAATCAACAAATTTGAACAATATAATTAACACGAATTTGTTTTTTTTGTATGACAATGGCACGCGCTCGGCGCATTCAGCCAAAGTACCTGCGGCGCTACCACGAAAACCGATACTCAATGTTCATATATTTGCATCCCTGTCACTCGAGTATGGTTAGTGCGATAGAGATACCCGAATATTTTCGAATTCCGAAGTTCGTGGTTATAGCTCAGGAATCGAAAATATGGTAAATAATCATAATGTATTTTCTCGAAAAAGAATTTAAAATAAATATAGTCAAATGGAGAAAAAAACAAAGCAAGAGGTTATATAGGTAATGATTAAGTTATAAGAGTCCAAAGTTTTAAGAGGGGGTATGTTATGTCCCTTTTCCGCAAAACGCACCTTCATATGAAACGATTGTTTTTTACTATGACGCTCGAGTATATTGACGTCACAGTCCCTCATCGTTTTCTCACTCTAACAAGCGACATTAAAACGGATGTAGCTTCATAATTTTTTGAGATATTTGAATGGGAGTTTCATTATCTTCTATCTATTTATACATAATAAATGCCTATGTCCTGACTGACTTATTCACTCAATCACTCACTCACTCACTCATCAACGCACAGCCGAAACTACTAATCTTAGAGAGTTGATTTTTGCACAGTATGTTGCTTTTATAACGTGGGCTAGGGATAAAAAGGGATTTTTGAAAATTCTACCCCTAAGGGGGTAAAATGGGGGTGCAAAGTTTGTATGGGAGAACCTTTTTTTTTTGAGCTATAGACTTAAACTTTGTAGAAAAATTAGTTATTAGAATACAAATGAAACACTTTCAGCGTTTTGGAAAATTCCACCCCTACGGGGGTAAAATAGGGGTGCAAGGTTTGTATGGGGGAAACATTTTTTTTTTAAATAGAGACTTAAAACTTTGTAGAAAGATCAGTCATTAGAATACAAATAAAGAACTTTCAGGGTTTTAGAAAATTCTACCCCTAAAGGGGTAAAATAGAGTGCAAAGTTCGTATGGGAAAAACGACTTTTTTTTAAATAGAGACTTAAAACTTTGTAGAGAAATTATTCATTAGAATACAAATAAAGTACCTAGATTCAGTGTTTTAAAAAAATCTACCCCTAAGGGGGTAAAATAGGGGTGCAAATTTTGTATGGGGGAAACAATATTTTTTTTAAATAGAGACTTAAAACTTTGTAGAAAGATTAGTCATCAGAATACAAATTAAGTACTTTCAGCGTTTTAGAAAATTCTACCCCTAAAAATAGGGGGCTAAAATAGGGGTGCAAAGTTTGTATGTGGGAAACTATTTTTTTTAGCTAGAGTCCTAAAACTTTGTAGAAAGATTATTTAAATACAAAGAAAGTACTTTCAGCGTTTTGGAAAATTTCATCCCTAAGGGGGTAAAATAGGGTGCAAAGTTTGTATGGGAAAAACATATTTTTTTTAATAGAGACTTAAAATTTTGACGAAAAATTACTTATTAGAACATGAAAAATACTACATTCGGCGTTTTACAAAAATCATTCCCTAAGGGGGTTAAAAAAGGGTGCAAGGTTTGTATGGGGAACACTTTTTCTGAGCTTAGACACTTACAACTTTGTAGAAAGATTACTTATAAAAATACAAAAAAAAGACTTTCAGCGTTTTGAAAAAATCTATCCCTAAGGGGGATAAAAAGGGGTGCAAAGTTTTTATCAGGGAAAGTTTATGTTTTTGAGTTAGAGACTTGAAACTTTGTAGAAAGATTACTTATTAAAATACAAAAAAGAGAACACAAATCGTTTTAGAAAATTCCACCCCTAATAGGGTTAAAAAGGAGAGCAAGCTTTGCATGGGCAACACTTTTTTTTGAGTTAGACTTAAAACTTTGCAAAAAGATTACTTATTAGAATACTAAAAAAGAACTTTCAGCGTTTTAGAAAACTCCATCCCTAAGGGGATCCTTAAGATCCTTAAGAAGGGTAGCCAGTGTTGTGTGGGAAAAACTTTTTTTTTTACTAGACTTAAAACTATTCAAAATGATACTTATTAAAATTTATAATAAAGTACTTTCAGAGTTTTAGAAAATTCCACCCCTAAGGGGGTTAAGAAAGCTTTGTATGGGCAACACTTTTTTTGAGCTAGAGACTTAAAAGTTTACGAAAAAAGTTCTTTCAGCGATTAGAAAAATTCAACCTCTAAGGGGGTTTAAAAGGGGGTTCAAATTTTAAATGGCGAGCAATAAAATTTTAAAGTGTGAGTAAGAGATTTTTAACTTCGGTCTTATTCTGTACGTTAAAAGACTACAAAACTTATTTCAGAGTTTTTCCAAATTCATCCCCTAAGAGTGTTAAAATTGGTTCAAAGTTTGAGTATTTCAAGGCATTTTTAAAGTATGAGATTTTTAACTTTGGTTTTAGACTGTTTGTTCACAAACTAGAAAATGAACATCAACTTTTTTTTTTATTATCCCATAAAAGAGGGTTCAAATTTTGTATTGAGAGAAATCATTTTCTAAGACGATAAAAAGTTCTACGCGGACGAAGTCGCGGGCAACAGCTAGTAATAAATAAAGTAGACAGGTACCTCGGATGTCAACTACTTACTATTTGGAATTAAGGTGTCAAGAATTGGGACGCTTATAGTTAAGCCGATTTGAACAGAGCTTATGAATGGCCGTTGTCCTTAGCTTATGAATATACATTGTTTGCGAGCGCGAGCCAAATTTTGCAAAAAAAATGTTAGCGCCACCAGCCGCGGCTCACTCGCGATTTACGTTCATAGCTACAAGTACAATGCCGGTTACCCATCTGATGGGTACTATTCAGTGGCTGCCATGCTGTGCATCGGATCGCACGCGCACGCTACTTCGCGCGCACACGCTTACGTGAATCGTAAATATATCGCAAGTGAACGACACATTCGTCTGTTTGTGTGTTGCATTGTTTCTGTTGAAATAAATAAAAAGACACCTAAAAGATATTGTATTGCAGCGGGTTGTAAAACAATGATAAAAATTCGAATCACGCGTTTTTCTTCTATTTCTTCCCTTTGTTTATATTCGTTACGTTACGTTGCATGGTATAACGTTGAATTATTTTATTTTATTAATATAGGTACATGTTAAAATGTTTAGAAATAAAGCAACAAGATTTTGCATTACTGTGGGTCACAGCAAAGCCAATAAAATGAGGCCTGGCGGTCTTGGTGTAAGTATTAAATTCGTTCAAATTATGAGATTAAAAAAAATATTTTAGAGTAAAATAATGAAATAATGTATACAATGTATGAAAAATACAGGAAAAATATACATTTATTGATCTCTATAGTGAATGCGAGAAATAATATGGGCAATACATTATTATTTTATTTTCAACACATTTGCTCGTAACATGCCTCTTATTGTGCCGCTTTTAGGCTCATAATCCTGGGTATTAAACACGCGTGTTTTATAACATTACGGCACTCGTGTTTTATGGTTATATCCCGATTAAGACACGTTGGCACCTTGCAGCAAGGTGTATGTATGGACTCGGCGCATTCTTAAATTGACCGGTATAACCCGGATACAGGTTTTTTTTTAATTCTCGGCAAATGGATTCTTACTCGACTAAACAATTTAAATCATTTAATTGATTATTTCTTCTTGGATATGACATAGAAACGTTTAATTTAGCAAAACTATTTACTTTTGATATATATGACATTTTACATGAATTTATATTGAATATGAAAATATTTATTTTATTTTGTATTGGCTGTTTAGAGATTTCATCTAAGCCTCGCTTTAGCCTTTAACACAGCCTGCGCAAGCATTGCGCGAACTTCACGAAAAAATATTTGTTGCGCAAGGTAATTTCACAAATATTTGTAAACATTGTTGATGCGTGTTTGGTTATTAGATATTAAAAATGTTGACTCGTGGTGAATGGAAAAGTGATAAATATAATTGCCGCCACTGGAAATTCTAGGAGATGATTTTTTGTCAGGAAACATTTTCGAAATACAATTTTTTTTTTTTGATAAAAGACTTACTTCAGAGTTCTACAAGTATTTCAAGAGTTTTTATTAGGTTTTAATATATCTAATAATTGACACCATGTTGTTCACTTATATTGCTATGAATTAATATTGAAGGCGCCAAACAATGGGCCAGTGCCGTATATTGGGACGTTTACCTTGTATGGTTGTACATGTAGGTCCCTAAATGTAAGTATTTAGGTACGAAGTGGGTGTAGGTACTTGTGGCGTCACTCCTGTCAAATCTGACGAGTTCTGCATCGCACTATCGAAGTTTCTTAAATCAGTTGCATAAATATAACATCCAAACAACTCTCATTGGACTTCAGTCCCTGAGAGATCTCTCTATTGTCGTATCTTCTACATTGGTGACCCCGACAATGGACATAAGCGCAACTCTGAATATCCTGACTGACGCGCCCGACTCTTCTCAGCAAGCCAGACTCTCTCTCTCTCTCCGCTCGCCACCCTGGCTCTGAGCGCTCGCTCGCAACGCTGGCTCTGAGCACTGGCAAGCTGCACTCTACTCTTCATACATCCTTGACCCCTCCGTCTCAAAGGGGGGCTGATGTGGCGTCACTCCTGTCAAATCTGACGAGTTCTGCATCGCACTATCGAAGTTTCTTAAATCAGTTGCATAAATATAACATCCAAACAACTCTCATCGGACTTCGGTCCCTGAGAGATCTCTCTATTGCCGTATCTTTTACATTGGTGACCCCGACAATGGACATAAGCGCAACTCTAAAGATCCTGACTGACGCCCAACTCTTCTCAGCAAGCCAGACTCACTAACTCTCTCTCTCTCTCTCTCCGCTCGCCACCCTGGCTCTGAGCGCTCGCTCGCCACGCTGGCTCTGAGCACTGCCAAGCTGTACTGTACTCTTCATACATCGCTGACCTCTCCGTTTCAAAGGGGGGCTGATGTGGCGTCACTCCTGTCAAATCTGACGAGTTCTGCATCGCACTATCGAAGTTTCTTAAATCAGTTGCATAAATATAACATTCAAACAACTCTCATTGGACTTCGGTCCCTGAGAGATCTCTCTATTGTCGTATCTTCTACATACTAATGAATAAGTAGGTAATAGGTAAACTGTAATAATTAACAACAGTTGAAAAGTTGAAAAACCCCCGACCTTTTCATTTCAAAGTTCAATATCTCAAAAACGACTGAACCAATTTTATTGAAACGTAGTAGCTGAGAACCATATCGATCACGTCAGCTTTCGGACAAAAAAAAGCATTAGAATCGGTTCATTCGTTTAGCGGGTACGATGCCACAGACAGACACACAGACACGTCAAACTTATAACACCCCTCTTTTTGTGTCGGGGGTTAACAAGGCTGTTCGTATGCGTATACTTATCTATGTTAGTACCTACCATATTAACTACCAATATCTGCTAACTTATTTCAATTTTATTTAACTATCTATGTACATTGAAACTTACGGAATAGGTACTGCAGATTTTTACTTATTAAATAACTAAATCCCTAGGTTAGTTTAATTAAATAGTTACTTATAGTTAAATTAAATATCTAACTTAGTACTTAAACTACGTACAGAAAAGTGTAAAAATATGTAGGTACCTACCCTTAGCATTCAAAATCCTAAAAAATATGCATCGACAGCCTTGTTGCAACGTATTTTCCTGGGTAGAGAACAAGAAGGAATGTATTGTACATGTATACAGAAATATATACTATTTATTTACGTATCGTAATGGCCATATAAATATATTTTTAACACCTAACCATAACAGACTATTTTTCCAAAGACAAAACGGATTCAGGGGCTCTATAATATTATTACATGCTTGCCTAATCAATAAACCTTACTTAAACGTTCAGCTACCGACACACTTTGTCCGCCTAAGTCGACGACACACTTTGTCCTACTAACAATTTGAACAACCGTGAGTACCATTATCACAGTATATTTACACCATAGCTTAAATGTTACTTCATTGTTCCGAACTTCTAAACAAATATTGTATTGAGTCTTCGTGGAGAGCAATGAGCAACATAATTATTCCTCCCGTGAGAATGCCGAGAACAGCTAACAATAAATTCATACTTTTTCCGTGATTGTTCTCGTTTATTTCTGGTACTAAGTCAGCAAGCGCGATGTAAAAGAAAGTGCCGGCGGTAGCGGCGTAGATCCACTGGGATGCGGATTCGTGGTCCTCTGCCAGCCAAATACCACCAGCCATGCCCATAAAACTGAGCAGAGATGACAGCAGGTTGTAGTACAGTGCTCGCCTAATACTCATGCCGGATCGCAGCAGCACAGCAAAATCGCCCAGTTCATGGGGGAGTTCATGGCAGAACACCGCAAGGGCAGTGGCGAAGCCGGTGACCGGGTCTCCCGCGAAGGCGGCGCCTATAGCCAGCCCGTCAGTCAAGTTATGCAGCCCGTCGCCGACGATCACCATCAGCGCCGTCGACGTCATCGGCCGCTCGGCGGGCGGCGTCGGCGACCCCGGCATCATAGCTCCTAATTCTATCGGTATGGGCTCTATTTGTTTAGCGGATTCTGTTTTAATTTCTTCCACAGTTGGTGCATGAGCAGTATTATGAGAATGGGCGTGCCCTCCGTGTAAGGTCTGCATAATAGCTTCGACTGTGTAGAAGAGTAAAATAGTAAGGAATGTGACACTACATTTCAGAATGACTTCTGTTTCTTCTTGCGGCTCAGATTGAGGACCGTGTGATTTGAGAGCGTGAGGCAGTAGATGCAACAAGGCGTCCCCGCACAGAGTGCCCACAGCCACGGCCACGAGAAAGTGTAGGACTTGGCTGAAGATGGCTGACTTCAGGAGTGGTACCACCGCCACCCCGAGCAAACCAGTAGCGCTGATCACGAGTATGCTCAGTGTAGCGTAGATCCAAGCTATAATTAGAAAATAGAAAGTATTCGTGAGAAATTGATAGTATCTGAACTCTCTAGAACACAGATATAAAATTAGGTAGTAATGTCTTATCGTTCTCACCATATGTACTACTGGTATGAGATAAAATGTAAATTGTAGGTAACAAATACTCACTCCATTGTTTATCCAGCTTTGTAGGCGGGGCCTCGGTCTTGTAGCAGGACTTCTGATCCAGCTGATACACCAGCGCGGGGCACATGTCCAGGAAAGTCTGGGGATTGATAGTTATGACGCCTGGCTCGCTCTCTATTCCGTATACTTCCAATATATCTTTCGGCGACAGGCATGACTTCTTCAGGATTGGTTCCACTGAAAAGCAAAAAAATACCCGTCATATTTTCAAATAGTTAAACGTGTAGGGTCCTTGATATACCTAACTAACAACACCATGCTTTGTTATGGATATCATGTTGATATGTCGTATAATAGGCTCTGTATACAAAGCGAAACGCAATAAAAGCGCATTGTAGAACAACTGCCAATGACTCCTTGTGACCCTATTGAAGAGCATATGATCGAGTTTAGCATTTACGCGAGCGGGCAAGAGCGAGATCCGTAATAGGATAATCGCGGGCTATAAAATGACAATGACACTATCCGTCCGCTTGGATACGCACACAGATGTACCGTTGATCAGTCAGACGGGCAGTGAGACATGCAAAAGTGACCGGGACTAGCTATTTTTCATCTTATCAGTATAATAGCCTAACTTTGTGACCAAGGCTATTGACTAAGACGCCAACAGTAATTGAGGTTTCTCGACGATTCTACTCAGTGTAGATCATACTCGTTTCTATGACATCGAATAACAAGCATTTTTACGTCATCACTTCCATTTTTCCTCAAACTAATTAGGGGGTGTATAAGCCTCAAATTTTGTCTTCGCCCGCGCCTGAGAACTTGCCAAAATCCGTATGAAAATTCAAGGTTTCAGAATTATTTATTTTAAAAACAAAGTTTAAACCGACCTCAATTCAGTACTTCGCCAAGCCACATATAGGCACATGAAAATTTCCTTTCCAATTTAGCACATGAACTGCTCTCCGAGAGCAAATGCGTTGATTATTACAGAAAAAACCCAAGTCGCTATGTGTGGGCTGATAATATTTGAGGAGTGACGTCGATTCCTCGAGGATCAGGGAATATTACTGCAATGTTCTGCCGCCAGAGTGCAGCACTATCACAATTTGGTCATTGTCAGACACAAAAACAAAAATCATCTTTCCGGTGGTCAATAGTTAAGGGCTTACGCTCACATATAATATGTTTTTATCATTATCACATAGAATTATAGAAGGGGCAACGCCGTTTATGCGGATTCAGAGATCAACTAAAAATTAGGCTTTATCCTTAACTTTGGCAATGTCCACCGAAGAGACGCGAACCTAAATCTGACAATGACCCAATTAGTAAACAGTTTTTTTGACAACTTTGACAAGTCCTTCAAAGCTCTGGATCAAATAGGGAAGAGAATATTTCAATAAATAAAATGCATCAGTACTGCGTAAATGGATGCACGAATAAAGGGCACCCCATTCATTTCCGAAGGAAACGATGATACGAAAACTATGGGAAGCGGCAATACGTCGTAAAGCAAAAAAAAGCCCTCATCCACCTTTTAATGGCTATAGGATGCCATTTTAATATCACAGCACAGGTATTTTACACACGAATGATAATAAAACTATTGTAGTTTAACGCGTTTTCATCAATTATTTGTTATTGTTTGTTAGGTTAATAAATATGACATTGTACGTCATGGCGGTTTGTTTACGGGTTGTGTTAGTGTCGCCCCCTACGCAGAGCTTTGCGTACTGTTCCCTATTAACTCTTCATTAGATGATACTTCAACGGAATCCCATAAGTCATCTGTGGTATTCATCATCAGTTCCACTTCACCAAAATTGCGATTTCCGAGGGTAAATACACGAGTTATAATAGAAAATACCAAAATCGCTACACGCGTGCCTATAAAATTTGAGGGTTGCCCTCAATTTCCCTAGGATCCCATCATCAGATCCTGAATTGGTGACAATGCGATCACCTCTGGAGTATACTCTATCCTATCAAATAAAAAGAGAATTTTGGAAATCGGACCACAGTTGACGGAGATTCGGCGAACATACATATTTTTTTTACATATACATTGGAACATATAACCTCCTTCTTTTTTGAAGTCGGTTAAAAAGAGAGAACAATCCAATTTTAAATGAATGTATTAGGTATGATTATTTTCTCGAAAACATGATAGGTCAGTACGAATTTCCAGAGACTCGTAAATCGTAGCATTGTAATCGTAGTAAGTATATGTATATGAATGAAAAAGTACCCATATCCTAACCCTGCGACGAGAAATCCCAAGTCAACAAAAGAAAGCAGCGCGAATAGTCCGTACTTGCCTACTTATCACTTTCTATCGGAGTCCGGGACACGTTACACCGGATTTAACACTTATATCGACTACTGTGGGTGGACTACGGATACTGGCTTCTGGGGAATCATTACATTCATGGACCACGAAAAGGTAGAATAGATTAGAATGATATATTTTGTTTGCAATTTTATTCATATTTACCAATATTTACATAGTTACCTATTTCCTATTACTCCTCCAGTTAGGAATGTATACATTTCTAAAGGGTCGGCAACGTGCATAATGGCTAGCCTGAAGTTGCAAGCATTTATTTATACAGTGTGACTGGTAATTCGACCTATTCCTTGAAAGGGGTTATACTAGAGCTAATTTGCAACAATTTATGTCCAGTCAACCAGGGGTCAAAACACGATTTTTTTAATTTTTCGAGTTTTTAGTTTGTTTGAAAAAAATCGCCTTGCAGCCTTAAAGTGCTGATTGTGACAAAAATGTTTTTTACCATCCAAATGGAAGTACTTTTGTCACAATCACCAGCTGCAAGGAGATTTTTTTTCATACAAACTAAAAACTCGAATATCTCGGAAACCAGCGAGTTTCGACCCCTGGTTGACTGGACATAAATTGTTGCAAATTAGCTCTAGTATAATCTCTTTCAAGGAATAGGTCGAATTACCAGTCACCCTGTATAGGCTACAGTAGTTTGCCCCCGACGACGTGGTACAAAAAAAAACTCTACCCTGATTCCGCAGAGTTCGCCTTTGTACCAAGTTAACCAATTTTTTACCGCCTTAAAAAAAGGCGGAGGTTATAATATGTTCCACTGTATGTATATATATATATTTTTTTTGTTAAGTATGTTCGCCGATTTTTCCTTCAATTGTGGACCAATTTCCAAAATTCTTTTTTTAATCGAAGAAACTCTTGAAGTGGGCCTATTGTAACCAAGTCAGGATCTGATGATGGGATCCCAGATAAATAAAACCCTCAAATATTATAGGCACGCGTGCCGTGTAGTAATTTCGGTATTTTTATAACTGGTGTACTTATTTACCCTCGGAAATCGCAATTTTGGTGAAGTGGAACTGTCGATGAAGTCCACAGATGACTTATTATGGAACTCCTCAAAGATGTAAAGTACGTCAAAGATTCTGACATGATTCCGTTGATGTAGCAATAGCAACTACTTAATGAAGTGTGTTAATTCTGAGATCCTTGAGGCATCGACGGAACTCCTCAAATATTACCAGCAAATAGCGACTTGGGTTTTTTTTGTAATAATCAACGCATTTGCTTTCGGAGAGCAGTTCATGTAGTAAATTGGAAAGCAAATGAAATCTTCATGTAGGTACCCTCAGAGCATAGAATACTAGAGAGAGGACAAGCGGCCGGCGGCCGTGTCGCAGCTGTATGCTCAATGGGCATACACTGCCATACTGTGCACGTGTGCACGCGTGCTGATCGCAGAGAATATTACGTTTTTTCCCAAAATGCCTGATATGATGCGCGTTTATTGTCAAATAAGCGTGTAGGTATACAAGAGTGTGTGTTTTAGATGTGTGCGTGCTTTGTCTTGTCAATTACTTGGGCGTTGTTTGGGTTAATGTACTTGCGACAGGCTCACTCTATACAAATCGGCCGCCATGTCCGATCTCCTTATATTCATACATCTGTGAGGTACCTATGTAAATAGCTTGGCGAAATACTGAATTGAAGTCAGTTTAAACTTTGTTTTTAAAGTAAGATATGTCTGTATACCAATGTCTTGTGTACAATAAAGTGTTTACATACATACATACATTCCGAATTCTATATATCTACTTAGAGAAAAACTCTACAACTATGAGTGCGAAACTACAGTCCGAGAGGTGCTTAAAGTACAATGTATATCTCAGGGCTTTTTTATAATTTAGATACTCGTATCTAAGTGAAAGGCGTTCAGAAGGTCGAATGACAGAGCAAGGTCAGGTTAGATTTTTATACTAGGTATAACAATGGTCGGGAACACATGCTTCCTCTAATGTTGTTTCCTCACGTCAGCCAGAAAACTGCATTCACAAACGGCAATCTAGCCGGATTTGTCACAGCTTTGAAAAGGCCATTGAAAAACGGATTTGGTGGTTTGGTGGCCATTATTGACGTTTGGTCATAGTCATAGCGCGTTATAGCGCGTACTTGATACAAAACGGTATCCTCAATTGTGTTTTTGTATGTGACAACGTGCGTTCAGTCGAGTGAGACCGCTGAAAAAGTACGAATACTTAGAGCGGGTTTGATTATATAGGTATAATAGGTACTTGGACAGATTTTTACCAACATAGCTTAAAACAAAAAGAGGTGACATGAATGTGTCATATTATAAGGTAAATGTCCGAGTGTTCGACGCTGTACTAGTATATGGCATGGGTACCTACTCTATGTCAAAGCATAAATTCGAACTAAGAGGATTCTTCTACATTTGAATTTAAGCCATGTCACTTTGACATAGAGTGCCCATGCCATATACTAGTACAGCGTCGAGCACTCGGACGTTTCAAAATAGCCGGATTTTAAGGGCATCATAAAGCATTAATGTGCTTAGCGGAACATAAGAACTATTATGGTATTTTGTCATTGTGATAGAATTGACATTCAATGATTACTATACAAATCGAGATTTGGCACGAGTCTCATTTTCCGTGATTTGATTACTCATATACAGGGCGTCCCACGGCGATGCCACATGGAGGGAAAGTACCTTGAATATTGTAGACTAGCTGTTGCCCGCGACTTCGTCCGCGTAGAACTTTTTAACGTCTTAGAAAATGATTTCTCTCAATACAAAATTTGAACCCTCTTTTAGGGGATAATTAAAAAAAAAAAGTTGATGTTCATTTTTAGTTTGTGAACAAACAGTCTAAAACCAAAGTTAAAAATCTCATACTTTAAAAATGCCTTGAAATACTCAAACTTTGAACCAATTTTAACACACTTAGGGGATGAATTTGGAAAAACTCTGAAATCAGTTTTGTAGTCTTTTAACGTACAGAATAAGACCGAAGTTAAAAATCTCTTACTCACACTTTAAAATTTTATTGCCCGCCATTTAAAATTTGAACCCCCTTTTAAACCCCCTTAGAGGTTGAATTTTTCTAATCGCTGAAAGAACTTTTTTCGTAAACTTTTAAGTCTCTAGCTCAAAAAAAGTGTTGCCCATACAAAGCTTTCTTAACCCCCTTAGGGGTGGAATTTTCTAAAACTCTGAAAGTACTTTATTATTAATTTTAATAAGTAACATTTTTGAATAGTTTTAAGTCTAGTAAAAAAAAAAGTTTTTCCCACACAACACTGGCTACCCTTCTTAAGGATCTTAAGGATCCCCTTAGGGATGGAGTTTTCTAAAACGCTGAAAGTTCTTTTTTAGTATTCTAATAAGTAATCTTTTTGCAAAGTTTTAAGTCTAACTCAAAAAAAGTGTTGCCCATGCAAAGCTTGCTCTCCTTTTTAACCCTATTAGGGGTGGAATTTTCTAAAACTATTTGTGTTCTTTTTTTGTATTTTAATAAGTAATATTTCTACAAAGTTTCAAGTCTCTAACTCAAAAACATAAACTTTCCCTGATAAAAACTTTGCACCCCTTTTTATCCCCCTTAGGGATAGATTTTTTCAAAACGCTGAAAGTCTTTTTTTTTGTATTTTTATAAGTAATCTTTCTACAAAGTTTTAAGTGTCTAGCTCAGAAAAAGTGTTCCCCATACAAACCTTGCACCCTTTTTTAACCCCCTTAGGGAATGATTTTTGTAAAACGCCGAATGTAGTATTTTTCATGTTCTAATAAGTAATTTTTCGTCAAAATTTTAAGTCTCTATTAAAAAAAAATGTTTTTCCCATACAAACTTTGCGCCCTATTTTACCCCCTTAGGGGTGAAATTTTCCAAAACGCTGAAAGTACTTTCTTTGTATTTAAATAATCTTTCTACAAAGTTTTAGGACTCTAGCTAAAAAAAATAGTTTCCCACATACAAACTTTGCACCCCTATTTTAGCCCCCTATTTTTAGGGGTAGAATTTTCTAAAACGCTGAAAGTACTTAATTTGTATTCTGATGACTAATCTTTCTACAAAGTTTTAAGTCTCTATTTAAAAAAAATATTGTTTCCCCCATACAAAATTTGCACCCCTATTTTACCCCCTTAGGGGTAGATTTTTTTAAAACACTGAATCTAGGTACTTTATTTGTATTCTAATGAATAATTTCTCTACAAAGTTTTAAGTCACTATTTAAAAAAAAGTAGTTTTTCCCATACAAACTTTGCACTCTATTTTACCCCTTTAGGGGTAGAATTTTCTAAAACCCTGAAAGTTCTTTATTTGTATTCTAATGACTGATCTTTCTACAAAGTTTTAAGTCTCTATTTAAAAAAAAAATGTTTCCCCCATACAAACCTTGCACCCCTATTTTACCCCCGTAGGGGTGGAATTTTCCAAAACGCTGAAAGTGTTTCATTTGTATTCTAATAACTAATTTTTCTACAAAGTTTAAGTCTATAGCTCAAAAAAAAAAGGTTCTCCCATACAAACTTTGCACCCCCATTTTACCCCCATAGGGGTAGAATTTTCAAAAATCCCTTTTTATCCCTAGCCCACGTTATAAAAGCAACATACTGTGCAAAAATCAACTCTCTAAGATTAGTAGTTTCGGATGTGCGTTGATGAGTGAGTGAGTGAGTGATTGAGTGAATAGGTCAGTCAGGACATAGGCATTTATTATGTATAAATAAATAGAAGATAATGAAACTCCCATTCAAATATCTCAAAAAATTATGAAGCTACATCCGTTTTAATGTCGCTTGTTAGAGTGAGAAAACGATGAGGGACTGTGACGTCAATATACTCGAGCGTCATAGTAAAAAACAATCGTTTCATATGAAGGTGCGTTTTGCGGAAAAGGGACAGAACATACCCCCTCTTAAAACTTTGGACTCTTATAACTTAATCATTACCTATATAACCTCTTGCTTTGTTTTTTTCTCCATTTGACTATATTTATTTTAAATTCTTTTTCGAGAAAATACATTATGATTATTTACCATATTTTCGATTCCTGAGCTATAACCACGAACTTCGGAATTCGAAAATATTCGGGTATCTCTATCTCTATCGCACTAACCACACTCGAGTGACAGGGATGCAAATATATGAACATTGAGTATCGGGTTTCGTGGTAGCGCCGCAGGTACTTTGGCTGAATGCGCCGAGCGCGTGCCATTGTCATTCAAAAAAAACAAATTCGTGTTAATTATATTGTTCAAATTTGTTGATTTCATTTATTGAAATTACGACATAAAACGACATTTGCGCATATAAGTTCTCATATCAGAATCGAATATTTTTTTATGGTTTATATTTTAGCATTTGCCTCGTAAAGGTCAATCGTAGACGGGATTTAAATTATTAATAAGTGAAAGGCAAAGCAATTCCGCCATTTTGACGAAAATTTGACGGTTCTTATAGCTGACAGTTGGAGCAGCGTTTGATTTCAATAAAAATAAATGAAAAATTAAATGAAGTCGTATATTTCGGAAAATTAATTAACTGTCGCAGTCGGATAAAAACTATCCTAAGTTGCAGCTAGAATAATAATGTACCTATATAAAATGTTTCATATTTTTCCGTTCATGGGATGCTGAGAACATTCGAACCGCGCAAAGCTTAGTTTCAAACTGGCTGATTCTTTTTTTAATTTAGAGATTTATTATAAGTGGAGATGGAACATTTTACTGAAAGAAGACATTATTTTAATTTTAAAAACAATTTAAACTGCATTCATAGATTTTAAAATGATTACATGGTTGAACCGGGAATCGAACCCGCTACACGAGAAAAATATTCATCCTGTAGCTTTATCATACCGATCGAAAGGCTTCATCATAAGAATTATTTTTTGCTAAATAACATAGTGTCAGAAATAAAGGGAAGACCATGAATTTTAACATTTTCATTAAAAAATAATCAATTTAATCTATCAAATGCTCAAAAAGAGTCCCATTGAAAAAATCATTTTCGCGCCTTTCGGCAGATTCAGGATACGGCAGAAACTTAATTGGACAGAAACTCGATTTGTTGCATACAACCAGGTACCTACTAATTACGTATCTCTTTATCATTTTATCATGCACTTAAATTTTAATAGGGAAATGATGCGTACTTCTCAAGTGGGTACTGATTTATTAGTAACTAGCTGTTGCCCGCGACTTCGTCCGCGTATAACATGTTATCGTCTAAATGTTTGTTAAAGGAATGAATTAAAAAAAAACATTGAAATTAATTTTCTACCTAGACTTTTAGAAAACAATCTAAAACCGAAGTTACAAATTTCTTACTTTAAAAATGTCTTGCTCTCTATACAAAGTTCGAACCCCCTTTTAACCTTCTTAGGCGATGAATTAAAAAAACGCTGAAATAAGTTTTGTAGTCTAAACAGGCTAAGATCGCAGTTACAAATATCATACTTTAAAATTTTTTTTGCTCTCCATACAAACTTTGAACGCTTTTCAGGGAAAAATTAAAAATAAAACACTCGGTTTTTTTATTGTAATAGGTAAGTATTTTTTCTACAAACTATCTAGTCTCTAGCTAAAAAAAAGTGTTTTCCATACGAACCTTCCACCCCTTTTTAACCCCTTAAGGGGTGAAATTTTCCAAAACGCTGGCAGTAGGTATTTTTTTGTATTTTAATAAGTAGGTACTTGATCTTTCTACAGAGTTTTAAGTTTCTACCTAAAAAATTTTTTCCTACACAAACATTGCACCTCTTTATCCCCCTCTTAGCGGGTGGAAATTTTCAAACCACTGAAAGTAATTTACCTATATATTTGTATTCTAATAAATAATCTTTCTACACAATTTCAAGTCTCAAGCTCAAAAAAAAAGTTTCCTCCATACAAATTTTCACCTGTTTTAATCACCCTTAGGGGTGGAATTTTCCAAAACGCTGAAAGTTCTTTATTTGTATTGTAATCTTTCAGCAAAGGTTTCTCGCTAGCGATCTTTTTAAAAAGGTTTGAGATTCTAGCTCAAAAAATCCCCTTTACCAACATTGTACCCATTTTTCATACCCTTAGGGGTGGAATTTTCCAAAACGCAGTTTTTTTTATTTGTATTGTAATAAGTAATATTTCTACTAACTTTTAAGCTTCTATCTCAAAAAGAAGTTTCGCTCATACAAACTTTGCAACCCTTTTTAACCCCCTAAGAGGCTGAATTTTCCAAAACGCTGGCAGTAAGTAAGCTTTCTACAACGTATTGAGTCTCTTGCTAAAATAATAAAGTTTCCCCCATACAAAATTTGCACCCCTTGTTTACCCCCTTAGGGGCAGAATTTTCCTAAACGTTGAAAGTATTTTATTCGTATTCTAATAAGTAATATTTATACAAAATTTTAAGTCTCTAGCTATAAAAAATAAAGTTTCCCCCATACAAACTTTGCACCCCTATTTGACCCCTTTAGGGCTAGAATTTCCAAAAATCTCTTCTTATCCGTTGCCTACGTTGTATAAGGTAGTTCTGGTGTAAATTTCAACTCTCTAGCCCCAGTAGTTTCGGCTGTGCGTTGATGAGTGAGTGGGTGAGGCAGTCAGGGCATTTATATGTAGGTATAGATAGATAGAAGATGACGAAAATCCCATTCAAATATCTCAAAACCGTTTTAATGTCGCTTGTTAGAGTGAGAAAACGATCGGGGACTGTGACGTCAAGATCCTCGAGCGTCATAGTAAAAAACAATCGTTTCATTTGAAGGTGCGTTTTGTGAAAAAAGGACAGAACATAAAACTTTGGAACTTAGTGATTACCTATTTATATACCTAACCTCTTGCGTTGATTTTTTCTCTATTATACTTTTTTCGAGAAAATACATAATGATTATTTTATTTAGTGTCTACCTACAGCCGGGTCCGCTGCACCAATGTTTTCCATGTTTTTAAACATCTAACATGTTTTCAGTCAGGTTCGGCAAACAAATAGGGTTTTGTTTTGATTGGCAAAACATGTTTGACGTTTAAAAACCACGAAAACATGGCGCAGCGGACGCGGCTTACGGGGTGTAGTTTCGATTCCAGAGGGCCTACCGGGAAATGCATTCGAAGTTTCCTCTCTCTGTCATACTTACGAGTTTGTACGTAAGTGCGACAGAGAGGGAAATCTTCGAATGCCGTTCGCGGTAGGCCCTCTGAGCTATAACCATGAACTTCGGAATTCGAAAATATTCGGGTATCTCTATCTCTATCGCACTCGAGTGACAGGGATGCAGTTATACGAACTTCGAGTTTCGGTTTTCGTGGTAGCGCCGTAGGCACTTTGGCAGAATGCGCAAAGAACGCGTGCCATTGCCATCCAAAAAAAAACAAATTCGTGTTAATTTTATTGTTCAAATTTGTTAATACATTTTTTGAAATTACGCCATAATGCGACATTTGCGCATATAAGTTCTCATATCACAATCGAATATTTTTTTATGGTTTAACTTTTGGCATGTGTATCGTAAAGGTCTATCGTAGACTGGATTTAAATTATTAATAAGTGAAAGGCAAAGCAATTCCGCCATTTTGACGAAAATTTGACGTTTCTTATAGCTGACAGTTGTAGCAACGTTTGATTTCAATAAAAATAAATAAAAAATTAAATGAAGTCGTATATTTCGGAAAATTAATTAATTGTCGCAGTCGGATAAAAACTATCCTAAGTTGCAGCTAGAATAATAATGTACCTATATAAAATGTTTCATATTTTTCCGTTCATGGGATGCTGAGAACATTCGAACCACACAAAGCTTAGTTTCAAACTGGCTGATTCTTTTTTTAATTTAGAGATTTATTATAAGTGGAGATAGGTCTTATGATAATGTCAGTTTTATGTCCTTACGGCAGTGTCACCTTTTCATTTTTCTGAACAAAATTTCACATACTCATGGTCTTCCTTTTATTTCTGACACTATGTTATTTAGCAAAAAATAATCCTTACGATGAAGCCTTTCGATCGGTATGATAAAGCTACAGGGTAATTATTTTTCTCGTGTAGCGGGTTCGATTCCCGGTTCAACCATGTAATTATTTTAAAATCTATGAATGCAGTTTAAATTGTTTTTAAAATTAAAATAATGTCTTCTTTCAGTAAAAAGTTCCATCTACAATATTCAAGGTACTTTCCCTCCATGTGGCATCGCCGTGGGACGCCCTGTATACGTACCTAGTACCTACCTAGATAAATAATAGGTATCCACAGCTCTAAAGGTTATATGATACTCGTAGTTCTTCCGCTATCGCAACTATTTATTAAGGTTTCAAAGGGCTTACTGGGCTTAGTATGAATGATGTGTTTATGTATCTAATTTCTGAATGTAAATACACGGTAAGAATTAAATTATATGTACTTATCGCTTAGTTTGTACCTTAGCGCTTACATATTACGTATGTAATACCTAAAAAAAGCATGTATTTTCTTAAATATATACAAGATGATAATTAACATAAATTTAAAAAGGCCCTCGAGGCACTGTACCGAGGATGCTGCATGGCGGCATTTCCTCGCTGAATTGCAATGGTGATGCGAAGCGCGAGAAAACCGCCAGCTTTTCGGTCATCTTAGATACCTCAACCAGACGTTTCACGTAGTACTTATAGTAGTTAACGCTTAATATCTACCCGGTTTATATCTGATATACCTACACGATATAAAGGATTTTGCCTACGGTCCTAATCAAGGCTGTAAGCCGTTCACCCAACTTTAACCTAGTGCGCCTGCGCAGCATAGCTTAACGAATGTAGGTTTTTGTAACAGGTACCTACTACGAAGGTGACAAACAAGGATACGGCCTGCCTGTGATGGTGAGCAGATACCGTAGTTTTGACATAAAGTTGTTATAGCTTCGGCAACAACACACAAAATTATACCTTCCTACAAGTCCACTTCCGATAACAGTTTACAAAACCTCAAATAGGCAGGTACATATAATACATGGTACTTAGTGTAGTAGTTAATACTACCTAATAATCTCATTCATTGCGAATTTATCGTTATTAAGATTTTGTATGAACATAGAATCCACCTGTTTGTATTATAAATCCCGAATCAAGATCCGATCGACTTTATGAATCCATTTAATCTTCTCCGAAGACCCAGCACGAAGATGTTTCAGTAGGTTCCCAATGTTATGTATCTATGTTAGAAATCCGTCAGTCCGTCTGTCACACGACCATTCGGCGTATTGTAGCCAGCCTTTAGGTCAGACTTACACTTGCCCGAGAGGAGTTGTCATTTGGAATATCCGAGCTTCCCAAAACCTTTAGCAACAGCTATCCGCGGGAGAACCTTGATCCATCCACGTAATAAGTCTGTTACTAATACTTACAAGAGTCAGGATATACTTACTTCATTACTTGGATGTGGCGGTGAGGTGTTCGAGTTAGATTATGAATAAGTTTCTGTCAACAATTTAATGTTTAAGACCAGCTTGCCAATTAGGCAATTGTTTTTTTAGAACGAGCGAGCGATGCAATCGAAGTTCTCCGTTTCAGTTTGGGCAACAATTCTTTCGCATAACAGCCGACTGCATGCAGTCCGCCGCGAGATTTCGGCCCGTATGGATACTAGAAAGTAGATACGTGCCGGAAGCATGGCGTCCTGCAAAATTTTATCCCTATCTCACCGTCCGTCGTGCCTCGTGCCGTCCGCCGCGCTCGAACTTCTTCTCTACGGTCGCATTTCTCAAGTGATTCTAGTGAAATTTTGTGAGCAGAGCCTACCTATAAGAATTGCAAAATTTGATTTCAGACAAACAGCGCTACAGGTGGTGATACTAAAATAAAAGCTTGCAAAAAGCTCAGCAGCGACAGCAGCCCAGTAAAAGTATTTTCCAATTACGTATGGTATTAACAAAATCAAACTGTTAAAGTAGTTAGAATGTACTCACCGGTGGTGGGGGAGCGTCGGTGCCGGTGCTGCAGGTCGTGTAGTAGCGCGAAGGTGCCGTTGACGCGGTGGTCGGCCAGCGCGTGCGGCGAGGAGAACACGCGCCCGCCCAGACCCAGGCTATCCAGCAGGTGCTCGAAGCCCTGATACGAGTAACAAACGTCACGTGTTATGTGATATCATTCAAATGTGGAACACGTGGAGGGTTGTGGTAGGTAGCTCCTGCGGACGCAAGTGACAGTTGTCCCCCCTTTGTCAAGTGAGTGGGCAACTCGGCTGTTAAAGGTTCTTAAGCCGCCCGAAGGCCTCTAACTATGTGGGGCTCTCTAACTGGGTGGTACTAAAGAGTGACAAAATCAAAGGCCAAAATAATATATGCCATACGATTAAATAAATCCAAATGAGTATACAAATGCACGATATAAAAAAACTAGTTAATTGTACTGGTAGAGACAGACGCACTTATAGTTGGAATGATACAGCAATGATTCAATTTATGGCAAGTTGCAACTTGTGTTGTGACATATTGCAAGGTGTAATGGCATTAACTACTTAGGCATAATTAGGTAATCAAGGGCACTTGTCCTACTGAGGCGTGCTTATAGCGAAGTGGTACAGAAGCTTTACAATCGCGCCTAGAGTAGCCTAGTTCATAAACATGTTATGTTATATTATTTATCAAACAATCACGAAAATACTTAAACGTATGTTTACAAGTTGGCAAACAACAAGTCAAGTTGAAGGTTAAAAGGGATTTGTGGGTTTTGATAAGCGATAAGCATAACGTGATTGTGTGTCCGCGAATTGCGAAAACGTGCGATGAGAAATAGATTACGATAACGACTTACATAGATCGGTCTTTAACAGAACGCATAACAAAAATATTTCTCGCTGTTCCTAATTAGAGGTGTAGTGTGTTTTGGGCGATAGGCTAGCAACTGGCACTGCAATATCATATTTTCCGTCTTTAAACCCATAATTGTTGGAGTGGGCAAACAAACTGAATGTCCGCTGCCTACCTCTTCTGGGAACACGGGCAGTATGGCAGCTTTTGATTTTAACTTGAAACATAGGTAATTGGAAATGACGAAGAGAGGCGCGGCTTCATAGTGGATTAATTCTTTAATTCTCCATGGTATTAGGTAACTACCAGGAACAGGAAAAACAAATTCAAACCTAATCTTTGCATGACTTGTACAGAGGTATGCAGTTAAGTAATACATTTTCTAAACTAAGATTAGATATAATATTTATAGTAATGGGTGCGGCTGGATTAAATGATAATTTTAGTAATAACAACTAAGTTAAGTAGTGTAAGTAGCCACCTATATACTCTACGTCTACTACACTTCTACGTCTCGTTGTGAGTAGGAGTATATACCTACTCATAACGAGACTTATTTAGACGTAGGTATGATATTTTACGTCATGTCACGCAGCCTGTAGAAACGTGTAAACATATGAGAATGTATATAAACTATTGTGCATCACACAGCAGGTAAAATAACCGTCAATCACCCGGTGGGTTGATGACATTATAACGATTGCAGGTAATTTCTGAATGAAACTAAGGTAAACTTTCCAATGTGCGACACCGTTATTCAATCAATAGTTTGCACCTTTGTTGAAAGGTGCCAACTATTGAGGCAGTGTGGCGGGTACCGGGACGTTTACCTTGGTTCTTGACCGAGACGAGTGGCAAAATTGGCACTTAATACACGAGTAGACGATTACAGGTTGAAGATAATGACTAATGATGGTTCAAAAACGCACACAGGCAAAGGATTGATGCGTTTGAGATGTGGTGCTCGCATCGAATGCTTAAGATACCATGGACTACAATCCGTACAGACTGAAAAATAAATAAAAGGATGGATGCATCCTTTAGGCCCCTCACAGACTGGCGCGGCCTGGCCGCGGCGGACAATAGAAGACTTGTCATTAGCTGTCAAATTTACTATGGTCCGCCACCGCAGGCCGCGCCAGTGTGATGCAGGCCTTAGGCCTCTCACAGAATGGCGCGGCCTGCGGTGGCGGTCAATAGTAAATTTGACAGCTAATGACAAGTTTACTATTGACCACCACGGCCACGTGATGCCGCTGTGACAGAGAGTCGGTCGTCTATTTGCCTTCACCGGATTTTCCGGTATTTGGGCCACAGGTCGCCGAGATCCCGAGAATTAGGTGGAAACTAGAGTTAACAGGCACGGTTGAAGGTAAAAAAGAGGCCCGAAACGATGGCATAACCAGTGTTCCATTTTACGAACTACAAGTTACAATTTTACAACTGGCAATACTGCAGGGTGCTTGACCAATAACGTCTGGCCTTTGACCAGCGTTAGCAGCTTAGACTTGTATATTTGTTACTGGTGGTTGGTAGGTATGTAATAATAAAAAAAAAAACCGGCCAAGTGCGAGTTGGACTCGCGCACGAAGGGTTCCGTACCATTATCTATAAAAACGGCAAACAAATCACGTTTGTTGTATGGGAGCCCCCCTTAAAAAAATATTTTATTTTGTTTTTAGTATTTGTTGTTATAGCGGCAACAGAAATACATGTCTATGAAAATTTAAACTCTCTAGCTATCACGGTTCTTGAGACCTTACTCTTTGAGTACGGAACCCTAAAAACCGGCCAAGTGCGTGTCAGACCACGCAAAATGAAGGGTTCCGTGCCTAATTAAAAAGGTCATATCGTCACAACAATCTTACGGCACTTACATCCTTTTCTATAGGTAAGGCAGTCTTTCAGCAATTTCTCGAAAACCTTTGAACAGATCTTGTTCAAAATAATTTTTCGGTGAAAGAATTTCGTCGGGTGACAAGCAAAACTCACTAAGTAACAAATACCCAAGTAAGGTCAATGTGGGCAAGTCCGTCTATAAGGCAAGCCCGTCTACATGCCATAACTATTGTATTGTATACGCACGCCACCTATAACTCGGTCAGTAAAGCGGTGTTTCGTCCTATTAGTTTTTTTCTCTAACATAGATGTCGCTATGACGAAAACTATGGTCGCAACTCAACTGTCAACTTCATTCGTGTTTTGAACTGCATAAGTGGACTCAAATATAATGGTAACAAAAGTGAGATTATGGTCTTCAAGGCTGGAAATAAGACCTACTCTGACGTGCCGCCTGTCTCACTCGCCGGAGTCACTCTAAAGAGAGTCACACAATTTAAATATTTGGGTCACTGGGTCACCGATGACTTAAAAGACAATGTTGACATCGAGCGAGAGCGGAGATCGTTAGCCGTCCGGAGCAACATGTTAGCCCGCAGGTTCGTACGGTGTACGGCGGAAGTCAAACTTGCACTATTTAAAGCATATTGCGTTTCCTTGTACACTTGCGGCCTGTGGGTCGACTACACGCAGCGGGCGTATAATGGTATTCGAGTGCAGTACAACAATGCGTTCCGGGTGCTGATGGGGCTGCCGCGCTGGTGCAGCGCATCCGCGATGTTTGCGGAGGCGCGTGCGGATGGCTTCGCGGCCGTTATCAGGAAGAGGTGCGCGTCGCTCCTCTCGCGTATGCGCGACAGCCCCAACCGCATTTCGTCTTAATCGGTGCAGAGCGGTTGTAGTAGCTCCATACAAATGTTCACCCCCAATTTTCCCCCTTTAAGGATTCTGGGATACAAACTATTCTATGTCCTTCCCCCGGTTTCAAACTATCTATGTACCAGATTGCATCTAAATGGGTTCCATCCAAATCTTCACCCCCATTTCATCCCCTCAGGCGATAATTTTCGGGATAAAAACTATGCATTTTCCTAAATTTCATCTAAATCGGTTCAGCGGTTTAGGCGTGAAGAGGTAACAGACAGACAAACAGGCACACTTTCGCATTTATAATATGTACATATGTAGCGTTTGTATGGAAGTATGGATTTGCGTTTATTATATTGTTTTATTAAAGCCTTTAAGAAAATGTTTACAACCTCTTCGTCCTCGGATATGCCGATCTTGCCTTTAAAACAGAAAA
Organism: Epinotia brunnichana; assembly: GCA_963854355.1. Lineage (NCBI taxonomy): Eukaryota > Metazoa > Arthropoda > Insecta > Lepidoptera > Tortricidae > Epinotia > Epinotia brunnichana. Next base: position 13,011,433 of record OY977939.1, on the reverse strand, counting down.
ATATGTATAAATTTAAATTACAACTCTATTTCCCTGAACTCAAAACATAATTTGAAATGGCATAAAATTACGACACCAACAATGTAATCAACATGCCTATTGACCTTCAAATAGCGCGGCAAGGAGTACTAGACGGCCTTACCTTATACATCACGGGAAGACCGTCTACTCGCCGAGTTTTAAAAAAACCTAATTTTTTGCATTAAGTTTTAGTTATTTTGTCAATTTGTTAAAGCGACATTGTAAAATATAATATGTATCATCCTATAAGTCTAGGCCGTTTATCCTGGAATAAATAATAACATTGTATAATCCGATCAAACATAACTTTAAATAAAGTATGCCGGACTTGCCCACATTGACCTTACTTACTTAGGTCGGATCTCGATATCGACTACGTACCGAGATACGATGTTTTGAAGAGCAGTAACAGTTTTGGTACTTAGTGACTTTTGCTTGTCACCCGACAAATAATCACCAGTGTCTGACCACTGACACCAGCATTTTTATCAAATTCTTTATAATAATATGGCAACAATTTTTCCTACGAAATAAACTGTCAGTTATAATATAATATAAGTGCCTATTACACCTCCATACATTTCGTGTTACCAGCATGCGTTTTTAGGGTTCCGTAGCCAAATGGCAACAAACGGAACCCTTATAGATTCGTCATGTCTGTCCGTCTGTCTGTCTGTCCGTCCGTATGTCACAGCCATTTTTTTCCGAAACCATAAGAGCTATACTGTTGAAACTTGGTATGTAGATGTATTCTGTGAAGCGCATTAAGATTTTTACACAAAAATCGAAAAAAATAACATTACATTTTAGGGGTCCCCATACACAAAACTCAAACTCAAAAATTTTTTTTCATCAAACCCATACGTGTGGGGTATCAATGGATAGGTCTTCAAAAATGATATTAAGGTTTCTTTTATCATTTTTTTCTAAACTGAATAGTTTGCGCGAGAGACACTTCCAAAGTGGTAAAATGTGTGTAACTTCTAAAATAAGAGAATGATAAAACTCAAAAAAATATATGATGTACATTACCATGCAAACTTCCATCGAAAATTGGTTTGAACGAGATCTAGTAAGTAGTTTTTTTTAATACGTCATAAATCGTAAACCGCAATTTATTTAACGGAACCCTTCATGTGCGAGTCCGACTCGCAATTGGCCGCTTTTTTTTTTAATTGGCCGCCATTTATAGTGTCACGATTCGCTTGACTGACTCTACGTCCATGTCTAAAAAAAAACAATATACCGTTTGAAAATTAGAGAGGGACATACAAAATAAAAAATGAGTTTTTTTTTCAATAGGGAACATTACGCAAAACTCTTCGTAGGTGGCGACACTAGCAGCGTTGACATTGTATCTCGTTCCCACTTGCGGTATTGTCTATGCAAGCATCCTTGTCACTCATTTGACAATCAATTGTGCATGAGTGTGTGAATCCCTATATTCCTATACTGGTTTACTATTAGTGGTAGTGCTGCCTCTGGCGGCAGAACATTGCAGTAATGTTCCCTATTAACACCATTCGGAAATAATTGTTCACAAGCTTAATAAATAAAAATAATCTACTGTTTAATTTTTTGCTCCTAGATATTTTCGTTAAACTAAATAAAACGATAGCTATGTCAAAGACGCGGAAAACGTTTGTTAGCTAAATAGTTAGTAGGTAGATAATAGTAGCTAACAAAAAGTTTATCAAACTTTAACTGGCTTTATTTTAATTGATACGTAGCCAAATGCTATCTTTGTAGGTACCCATATGTATTATCTCTACCGTTAGCTAACATATTTTTATCTATTTAGGAAAGTAATGTAATCCGATTATGTAACATTTACTAATTCTGGTCGGTGTGTCTGGAAAATTTTTGCTACCTAACTACTGTCTGGTTTCTGGTCTATCTCTAGCAAATCTCTATTAGGTTATCGACTCGACTGTGAAGACAAATGGATTGTTGTTAGAATAAAAAATATACGAGTAAGTAAGTAATAAACATTCTTTTAATTTAATATCATTAATGTTAATTATTATCTTGTATATACTTTACAAATGAAAGGTACCTAATATATTAAACTCGTATTGGACCCATTCACGCTACATATGTACAAATATGTATAACGTATGCGAATCTCACTAGAACCTGTGCTAGAACTAGAGTAGAGAGATACCCCGTGTCACAACAACGTGTTTCCATTTATTGACATGTAGATTAGGTAATGGATTATTATGAAACTATGTTTCTGTAAGTAAGTAAATATTTCACACCCCAGCGGGTGACAAAAGATTTTGGTAGTACTTATAGTTATTTGAATGTCGAGACGCTCGCTACGGTTGGGCTGTGTCTCGTTGTGTGGCAGTGTGACGTGCGCGGGCAATTTGCCATTGATCGCGGTTATTTGCTTGTTTTGACAAACTTTAAAAACGGAACATGTTCTCCAGAAACGGTGAAACACTGCGTTACGAGCGAAATCTTGAGTTTCGGTGCCAAAGCGGACTCCGGGCTCGATTAGGGCACTACCGGTAAAAAGGATAGGAGGATCATGAAGTTCCCCAGAGACCAGAAAACCGCAGCTATTATGACACTAACACTTCTTGCTCTGTAGGCTGATTGTGTTGTGTGCCCAGTCGCTACACGTTAATGCGGCTCACCCCGCCGGTCACCCGTTACGAAACTAGAGCTCTACCTACGCTTAATTACTTACTACGCATCGCGGTGTCAAGGTATAATTGTGGGTGAGCGTTGAGGTGAGCTTAAAACAAGTTACAGAATAGGGGGGCAGCCCGAGGATGCATTGTGTTGAGAGTGATGAGCTGCATTTGTCTGAAGCTGTTAACACAACTAATCCTCAAATCAATAATGGGTCGACAACGCGTTTGTGATTCTTCGGGAGTTGCGAGCGTCCACAGACTACGGCGTCTGCTTACTGTTTGCCGCCTACATAGTATACATATAAAAAGTATGTATTATACTCTTAGACTAAGTAGGTATAGGTATTTCAAAAGCCGTTTCTATGGGTCGGTGATAGAAAGAGCCTAATTTAAGTACTTTACTTACTTATACACTGGCCTGCAAAAGAAGGTATAACACTCATAAACGTGACGATAACTAAAACTGTTATACCTTCTTTTGCGGGCCATAGACCAATCAAATTAGCTAAACCCGGACATAATTCGATAACTGTAATTTTCTTTTTCTATGATGTAAAGTATTGTTAGTTATAGTTAAAATAAAAATAATTAAACATTTTAGGGTTCCGCGTCATTGTAAAAAAACCAAAAATCTAATTTTTTAACAAATTCTGATTTCATAAGTGCAGCATAATATGTAACTTTGTAAAATTGCCTCTATTATGATATGACGCTTGCATTCCAGTTAAAGAAATCAAAACTAAACTAATTAATCAACCGGGACTATCATTAATAAAGAAAGTTCAGTAAGTTACACATTTTCTAGCTTATCTTACCAGAAATTATAGATAACTGCAATTTAACAATTTATTCTGAATAGTATATTATGTGTGTTGATAAATTATTAAAAATTAAACAGATTTTCTTTGCGGATTTCTAAAATCACAAATATTGGTAGTTTTTGGAAAACCAAAATACATAACTACTTGGAAAGTGTTTGATTTATGCTGTCGACATATTATTAGTACTATAAGAAACAAATTAAACAAAAAATATCCACGATTATTAATTAATTCATATTTTTTCGTACTAAAGTTTTAATATGAACCTTATCTCTTGCAGAATAAGGCCGTCATTGCTTTGCGCCTCAACTACCGACCGTACTGTCGCGAGTCGCAGGCATTCAAGGCCGAAACGCACTGGCAGCGGTGGCGAAGCGGCGCGGGGTGGCGCGGAGGCGGTACTTGTAATGTTCGAGCTAATATGAAAGGATCCGAACGCTTTTTTCCCGGTCGGTATTCTGTGCTGACCCTTTCGTATTAGATCGAACATTACAGCCGGTACCACCTCCACACTGCGCCGCGCCGCCGCTTCGCCACCGCTGTCAATGCGTTTCGGTCTTCATTTATTATGGATAGGTCAGTGATTGTCAAACATTTATAAACACGAACGTGGCATTTACCACGGTTCGGCTAGGGTGGAGATTTACTGAAATATTGTATTCATTAGATCGATAATAACTAAATTGTTCAGCATGAGACATAATTATCGTGAAATGTCGATTACCTATTTATAAGCGCTCAGTCTTCTGTATAGAATTATTTAAATAAAATATGTTACTTATGTGGGTGCAGAAAGGGGCATTATTGGAATGCTTTTTATTCGAATAATTATTCGAATTAACATTTATTCGCGAATAATTTATTCGTCTACACTTTCGAATGACGAATGATTAATTCTCATTTCATTCGAATAAATCATCGAATAATCCACGAATAATATTTAAGGATGCGGTTGCTCGTTATATACACACGTACACGAATTTAACACTATCACTACAAGTGTACCTATTTTCAAGTATTAATACCCTTTTCTACTAATTAACAATATTTTTGTGAGTTAAGTGAGTCGCTTCATGGGGCATTTAACAGGTTTGTTTCAATATGTCATGTGTGTGGGCTTGTCCATATATTACGTCATCGTTTTTAGGGTTCCGTACTCAAAGATCTCACGCACCGTTATAGTTAGACAGTTGAAATTTTCACAGGTGATGTATTTCTGTTGCCGCTATAACAACAAATCCTAAAAAACAGATTTTTTCTTTTCTTTTACAATCTTACACAAATCGATCTAGTCCCAAACTAAGCAAACTACTATGGGTACTAGACGACGATAAACATACTTATATAGATAAATAAATACTTAAATACATAGAAAACATCCATGACTCAGGAGCACATATTTGTGCTCATCACACAAATAAACTTCGCACTTGGCCGGTTTTTTGTTTTTCTATGTGGCCAGTGTGTTATTTTATTATGATGAAACTTCAGACATTATAAAAAGGTATAATATGTGTCAAAAATAAGTTCGTAAATATACCCCCCCCCCCCCCCTGATACTTTCAGTGCAGCTCCCTTACCAACCAACTAGGCTACAGTAGGGGGCTCCCATGCAACGAACCAAACTTGGCCAGTTGTTTTTTTGTCAATTCTTGACCCCCCCTCCTATCGTCATCCTGTTAATTCCTAAATGGAGACTCCTCGCCTCATAAAATGACTACCGTCATCCAATAGCCCCCCCCCCCCTCTGTTTTGAAATGACGTAATATATTTTAGAGTTCCGTGCCTCGAAACGGAACCCTTATAGGATCACTTTGTTGTCCGTCCGTCCGTCTGTCAATACCCTTTTTCTCAGGAACGCGTGGAGGTATCAATCATTTAAAGTTTGAATTCCTATGCATAGTGTGTTTGTTGCATGCATTATTTTAGAATTCATATTTTTTATATTAATGTTGCTGTGCCTTAACATGGTTATGCTGGAACTGTATTTATATGTAACATCTTGTAAGACCCATACTGTAACAAATAAATGAATTAAGCTGAAATTTATATCAAATACTCAGGTTTACTGTCTCTTGGAGCTGTGAAAAAATCTAACGCCAACGCAATCAAAAGATACAGCCGTTTATGCCGCAAATTTCCGCAAGTTTTCGAAACCTGCAAGGGAATCAAAACCTACTTCCCGTGAACTCAGAAACTTGAAATTTGGTGCGAAGCAACGGCCTATAGCACAGATAAAAAAATTGCGAAAACCGTAAATTTTTAGTTACATAACTGAAAATTTACTTTCCAGTATATACTGACACGTACTAAGTATGTGAATACATACTTAGTGAGTGTCAGTTTATAGTGGACATGGTTCTATTGTACGGGGTGGTCCGGAACTCTCTGTGCGCGAGTCTGACACGCACTTGACCGGTTTTTTTTTCACCCGTGGTAAAGCCGAAATAGTAAAAAAAAGCGGCCAAGTGCGAGTCGGACTCGCACATGAAGGGTTCCGTGAAATAAATTGCGGTTTACGATTTAAGACGTATAAAAAAAAAACTACTTATTAGATCTCGTTCAAACCAATTTTTGGTGGAAGTTTACATGGTAATGTACATCATATATTTTTTTTAGTTTTATCATTCTCTTATTTTAGAAGTTACAGGGGGGGGGACACACATTTTACCACTTTGGAAGTTTCTCTCGCGCAAATGATTCAGTTTAGAAAAAAATGATGTAAGAAACCTCAATATCATTTTTGAATACATATCCATAGATACCCCACACGTATGCGTTTGATGAAAAAAAAATTTTTGAGTTTCATTTCTGAGTATGGGGACCCCTAAAACCTAATGTTTTTTTTCGATTTTTGTGTGAAAATCTTAATGCGGTTCACAGAATACATCTACTTACCAAGTTTCAACAGTATAGCTCTTATAGTTTCGGAAAAAAATGGCTGTGACATACGGACGGACAGACAGACAGACAGACAGACAGACGGACGGACATGACGAATCTATAAGGGTTCCGTTTTTTGCCATTTGGCTACGGAACCCTAATAAAACAGGTGAAATAATTACGATTAATATCCGTTTCACCATGCACGGCGATGTTAATTGGTACCCTTGATGAAGCGGTAACCTTTTACTAACAAATTTTAAAACTAGGTATCAGTGTTCTGTCTGTAGGAAAATACTACGTTTTTGAGATATATTCCATTAAAAAGCATTCCTACAATATTCGTTCAAAATATTATTCCCGAAAAGCATTACGAATGATTATGCGATTGAAGAAGTTATTCGCGAATAAATATTGGCGAATAATTATTCGAAATATTTATTCGTCATTCGCGAATAATCCTATTTAATCTTAAACATTACATTATTCGTTTTGGAATACTGCTGGCCAACTGTTAAAGCTCAATTTTGCCAATAAGGATATCGACTACCGTAGGCTCAAAGGACGTAAGGGACGAAATGCCCATGCCCATATCCCGTGAACTCTGAATCTTGAAATTTGGTACGAAGTATTTTTACCTAGCACAAACAAAGGAAAAATTGCGAAAACCGTAAATTTTTAGTTACATCACTGAAAAATTGATGTCCAGTATAAACCGACACGCACTAAGTATGTAAATACATACTTAGTGAGTGTCAGTTTATAGTGGACTTGTTTCTATTGTACGGGGTGGTCCGGAACCCTCGGTGTGCGAGTCTGACTCGCACTTGACCGGTTTTTTTTTATGCTAACCACGATCATGGCATCATCTCTTTCATTTACTTAACAGTTAAGAGTTTACTTATGTTTTCGATGATAAAAGCAAATCAATCGTTACTTACGCCATTTGGACCAGAGTTTCAAAGGGCGTAAGGGACAAACTGTGATTTTTTTCATTAGAACTAAAAATCCTACAATTAGGATATAAATAAAAAAAAAAAAAAACCATTATATTTGTTTTATTTGTACATGGCGCGGTCGGTGCAAAACACGTAATTGAAATAAACTCGTTAAGACGAGTTCGCCGTGCGCTCGCCCGCTGGCGCCCCACTCTCTCCCCGCCTCGCACCCACCGCATCCATCTGGCTCCACGACAAGGTCGCGAATATTTTCAATTAAATATTCAATTTCTTAAGCGTGACATTAGCATGCTTACTTTTGATGAAAACATGATTATCGTACACAAATGGCTATTAGTAAACAAAAAAATCATAGTTACTATTTATAATTACTGAGAAATACATTATTATTAAAACGTTAAAAATAAATGTTTAATTATTGTCTTAAATGTCTAAAAAGACGCAATATACCTTAAACAGATAAAAATATCATAGTTACCATTTTGGCTTGTCTAGATAATGAGATCAGAGGAAAACTGTGAAAAAAAACGTATATGCGAATTTGATTTCAGTTTAATTTTGCTATTAAGTGATCGCATTTGAATGCACCTCAAAGTTATACTAACAAGGTACTTGGTTACCTTTTTTACTTTTAGGAAAAAGTTAGGTAGTGTACTTTAACTCGTGTTTTTTTTAACTACGGTTACGATCGCGGATTTTTTACTTAATATATTTCATTAATATTTGATACTGAATAGTAAAATCCGATAAAACAATAAAAACAACGAGTTTACGAATTATGTCCAGGGTAAGCTAATTTGATTGGTCTACCAGTGTAGTTATGCGAACCTGTTAATTCGTGACGCCCTTAACGCAGTGTTTTGCAGTCCATTTTTGCGACCGTAAGGTTTAAATTTCCGAGCATGTTTGAGAAAAGTATTTAGTCATAGCAAATAGTATTTATGTCATAAGATTTTAGTCAACATTTCGATTAAAAACATGTCTCTAGAAAAAAATTAACTGCTGTTATGGTAACGGACTTCGGTTTGTCTCGTAAACTTTTCGACTATATACTGCTTTATTAGAGTACCTATAAGTATATCTATAGACATAATTATGTAAAACTTTTTTTGTATCACGAGGTGGCATAAATTAGCCAAGTGCAGGCAACTGAGGCATAGCGTGTATTTTTGTGAGCCTTATTTTCAGTGGTTCATCAATCGTCAACAGTCTCAATACACACAAGTGTTAGGCAATAGGTACACACAAAAATAATTAATTAGTGCCTGTCAACAAAACGTTACAAAATACGTATTACCTATGTCGAGAGTAATAACACTTTTCTGAATATATACTTTTAAAATGAGTATGCATGATAATGATCATTAACTTATTTGTTAACATTATTTAATCAGCTGTTATGCCACGTAAATCTATAATGGATGGTCGAACGTGGCGTAAATGTAGATAGGTTTGATTGCCAATTAGTAAACAGAAATAATTAAGTATAAATTAGCTATGCTACACTTTTTCTCGACGAGGTCGATGTCTATACCTATAGAAATATAAGAAAATTTAGATCAAAATTAGATACTAATTGTCGAGTTGAAAAGGAGGTGCTAATTAACTTGTTTATTCGGCTCATTTATTGTTTACGACAAGGATTATTTTATTTATTTGTGTCGTGTTTTTGTACATCACTACCGTGGGCGTTAATAACCCGAAAGATTTTAACCACGCATTCCGGAGGTCATTAGGAGTAAAAAATGTTATATGAATCCAATCCAAATTCAGCAAAAAAAAACATTTTTTTTCTGTATTTTTTTCGGTTTTTGTAAATAAAATTTGGATAAGTATCGCTTCCTGGATGGAAATCATCCCTTTTAATAAAATGGTAACAATTATTTCTCCAAAAAAGAATGAATTTAGTGAGTGGTAGCTGTCACTTTGATGTATGTCAATAACGACTCGAAACTTGGCAACATCGGTAGCAACGTCTCCATCAAAAGAGCTTAAGAGGCCGCAGTAAGCTAGGCCGAATTACACCTTCCCATACAAACGGAGTTACGCTCTCATTTTAAAACTACGTGTTGGATTGTAACGAAACTTTGCATATACAATGACATGAGGTACATCTAAGGCTGAAATTAGTTTATATGGCTCCACTTTATAAAACAAATGAAATGCAGCAAAAACAAGTTTTGTATGAAAAATTTAAATTCGCTGTATTTTTTTCCCTATGGTATCTGAAGCCATATAAACTAATTTCAGCCTTAGATGTACCTCATGTCATTTTATATGCAAAGTATCGTTACAATCCAACACGTAGTTTTAAAATGAGAGCGTAACTACGTTTGTATGGAGAATCGAGCTTACTGCGAACTCTTAATGCACTATACTAATCACAATAAATAGTTTACATGAAAATGATAATACCTTCAAAACTAAGCAGGATTTGACTGGGGTTCAAATAACATTTTTTGCGCCTAATGACCTAAGGAATGCGTGGTTAAAATATTTCGGGTTATTAACGCCCACGGTGATAATCTCTATCACTTAGGTACACCTATATTCCACGCGCGCCGAGTTAACATGAGGACGAATTTATAAGCAAGCGAAACGTTTTAAAATGTGACTGGGTATTGAAGACGTAGACATTTATTCAATGCATAATCAAAGCAATCCACAAAGTTAAATATCTACAGCGCAGGTTTCGTCAAAAAATAAACAACAAGAAGACATTGAAGTCGAAAGAGATGAACTAAATTGAGGGAAAGGTGTGATTTATAACAGATTCTTAATGCATGTAATATCTTGTTTCTTTTTAAATTATCATTTGTACCTACTAAAGGATGACTCACGCTAGGACGGGCCGTGTCCGGCCCGGGCCGTTTTCTAAGAAAAACGTCGGCGTTTTTGCGCGGCCGAGCCATACCGAAGCCAGGATGAGCCACGGCCAAGGCTCGGAAGCGGCTCGGTGTTGGCACGGCCCGGTTGCGGGCTCGCGTATGGCTCGGCCGCGTAAAAACGCCATCGTTTTTCTTAGAAAACGGCCCGGGCCGGACACGGCCCATCCTAGCGTGAGTCATCCTTAAGTATCTGCCAACTGCCACTTTAACCGAGCTGTAAGGCACGCGACTTTCAATCTGTAGGTCGGGGGTTCGAACACTTCGAACACGGCTCGTACGGTTTTTACTAAAAACTTATGAACGAAATATCATTTGATATTTAACAGTGGTTATTCGGTGAAGGAAAACACCGTGACGAAACCGGTCTAATCCCAATAAAGTCTTACTTTCCCTTTGGGTTGGATGGAAGGTCAGCCTAACCTACCTACGCCAAATCTTGGGATTAGGTGTCACAGCGGCCCCCTGTCTCGTAGAGCACAACCGGGAAAACTCTAGGAAGATGACTGGAATGATGACATTAATTGTACTAGGTATCTGTATGATTCAGGTATGTGATTTTAAAATCCTGTCTCGTGGATCACAAGTCGTGATCCCGATTCATACCTAGTATGCATAGCAGAACCCAAAATGATTCGTGATTGGAGGCCAGAGTTATGTTGGTCCTCAGGTGAGGGGAGTTGCCGATAGTCATGAGAAACAGCCTGGACTGCCTGGTAGGTACATTAGAGAATTCAGTCTTGCCTTTGCTCTCTGCCATTTCATTGAGGTATTCAGAGTAAAAATTAAAATGGTAGCTACGTTTATGTTGTCAGTTAAGCATTACTAGTTTTGTTTAGCGTATGGTTTTATGATCCAAATTAGTTTTTAACCGAGTTCAAAGAAGGAAGAGGTTATTTTTTATGTATGTTCGCCGATTTCGCCTTCAATTGTGGACCGATTTCCGCAATTCTTTTTTTAATCGAAACAGTTTACTCCTGATGTGGTCCCATTGTCCCCAAGTCACGATCTGATGATGGGATCCCAGGGACAACCCTCAAATTTTATAGGCACGCGTGTAGTGATTTCGGTATTTTCTATTATAACTCGTGTAAATATGTACTCGTGGTGCAAACCTCGGAAATCGCAATTTTGGTGAAGTGGAACTGATGATGAAGACCACAGTCGCCTATTGCCTGCTATACGGCCACAACTCAAAATTAGGTAAAACACATTTGAGATGTGGCTCTATTGCACTGCATGCTGATGACTTATGGAAATCCCGGAAATCCTCAAAGATGTAAAGTACGTCAAAGATTCTGACATGATTCCGTTAAAGTTGAAGTAACAACTAATGAAGTGTTAATTCTGAGATCCTTGCGGAATCGAAGAAACTCCTCAATAATATCAGCCCACAGATAGCGACTTGGGATTTCTCTTTAATAATCTCTCGGAGAGCAGTTCATGTGCTAAATTAAAAAGGAAATGTGTAAATTTTCATGTACAGTCGCCATCACATACATCGGAGCAAAGAAGCACGTCACAAACATCGGAACACACCTCTATTTTCAAGGCATTAGGGTGCATGCCGATATTTTTGAACACCTATAGTGTACCTATGTATGTGATGGCGACTGTACCTACTTATGTGGCTTTGCGAAGTACTGAATTGAAGTCGGTTTAAAATTTGTTTTTAAATTAAATTATTGTTTTAATCGTAAGTTCTCATGTGCTCATTGATCGGGATCAATACAACATCTGCGTGTACGTGTGCTGTTTATCTTTTCTGTGGGAGAACAATACCCGTGAGATGTAATTTTTACACGCTTAATGGACTCCGTCTGACTTAGAAATAAACGAGTGTCATATTGTTCAGTAAGGATTAGGTAACATTGGTATAGCGGCGCGACAAATGTACTTGCCAGCAGCTCGCTTCAATATGTACGCTTAAATAGAGTAGGACGTGCTTACAAAACGAACAATAGTAACGAACAAAGTGTGTTTTTAAATCATCATTACTAATGATATTAATCATTTAAAGACAAAGTTTTGTTTTGTTTCAGAAGGTAAATATTGACAAGATGCAGAAATGTATTTTTTGTTGGACTCTATAATTACACTATAGTTGGCGGATAAAAGTTACATTTTGGATGTGTTTCAAGGTACGTAATTTAATACTATGATGGAAACGCAACGTTGGTTAGGTGTCAACCTGGTTTCCAACGAGGTAGGTTAGGTACCCTTTAATTTAAATAGGCTTTCACTAAACTAAAATAAATTAACTACATGTGGAAATATTTGATGTGGAATTCAAAATTGAAATAAAAGGAATTTGGAAAAAAAATTACCCCGAATGTAACGCTTTGTGTTCAGTAAACAACATTTTGAAAGCAAATACTTGTGCTGACCCGTTAATTGACTTTGTTATTGTTAACAAAAAAATAATTTGCAGTCGTTAAATTAAAAACAGTATCTACTCGTAATTATAAGTATCTATATCTACCTTGTGCCTAATGGGATATTTCTTACCTTAGGGCGGTAAAATAAAAAGGATATGCCCGACCACAATTTATCGCACGAGCCGAAAGTAATGGCAATATCTCCGTCCACCTTCACCTCAGGGGAAGGCCCTTGCAAAGAAGTGGGATTTTCTGACTGCATCACCACCCGAGGTGAATTTAAAAACTAAAAAAGTTTGAAAGTAAGCTACAATACACACCTACAATTTTATTAGAAGGTAGTTTACTAATTAGGTGTAGCTATACCTTATCTATACGTATTTGTATCCTAACCTAACATACCTACAAGTTTCTGACCAGTTTCTCAGTACGGTCAGCCTCACAAGGGGCTTAAGGTGGTTCGATTGCCATACAAAGCGTTATTTGACATTCGCAGGCTAACGGCGTGATATTTTAAGAAACTTATGTAACAAACTTTCTTCAATTGGCTTCCCATTTGCGCCAAATTCCCCCTTTCCTAGAATAAACTTGTATAAACTAGATTGATTTGAGAAAAATAGTTTTCTCAAAATATCACGTCCCAAACCAATTTCTCAAATTAATCTAGTTTAAACAAGTTTATTCTAGGAAAGAGGGAATTTGGCGCAAATGGGAAGCCAATTTATGAAAGTTTGTTACATAAGTTTCTTAAAATATCACGCCGTTAGCCAGCGAATGTCAAATAACGCTTTGTATGGCAATCGAACCACCTTAACACCTTTATACCGTGTGACACGGTCCGTGACGCATTAAATGTCATGTTAAACTGCCATATTATGAAGTTGTCAAATGAGTGAAAACGACAAGGTACCTAGGTGTTCAGCAACTTATGAGGGCGACTGTACCTGCCCTCCACGTCACATAATATTTTATTTATTTATTTTAGAAAAAAAAGTTATGTATTTAGTTATTAAAGATTATTATTGAAAGGTTTTGTCATACTATACAGATGTCTCTGACGTTGGGGCTTTAAATGCAAATATCGATTATGGTGCTGAAACTGAACCACTTTTGTTCCGCAAGTTTGTAAAATAACTATCATTTCTATAATTTGTTAGTGTTTGAACTTTAACTGTACCATCAATGTATTGCAAACACAGCCTCATTATTTGACATCCATGACACTGACAAGTATGAAAACTAACTAATGGATAATGTACATTGAATATATTTTCATATTTTTATTGTAATGGTCAATTCATAAAACTATTATTACAGTACTTACTTATTTGCAAACGACTTAAAAATAAAATAAAATCACAGAAACGTATCAAAACTTTGCCCTTTAGGCAGGGTGCCCATCACACAGGCAGCATTCCCGCGTTGAATAGCAATCGCTATTCTTTGAGCGAGAAAGCTGCCTGCGCGAGGGTCACCCGTTGCGTCCCTCAACCGCTTGCTGATCTCCTTGTGGAGCCCACGCGCGCTTTTTCCCCAAGGGCCGAGTGTCTCGACGCCAAATGCGACAAAGTCGTACTGGGCGCCGAGACAGCTATATTTCCCGACCTTGGATCGCTCTCGGGCATCCGCCGCTGCCCCGGCTAGTTTGGACGTGACTGGCAAGTAGGACGCTGCCAACGTATCAGCGCAAGTAGCGTCCCACACCAGTGCACGGCCCATTCGCCAGGGGATCAACGTCATCCCGTCCGGACGCTTGCCGTCGTCCCGTACAATCCGAGGCTCAAGAGCCACGGGGACGCAGGCGCTGGCAAGCGCCCTTCTCAAGATGTCGTTGAGTGCAGCGTGGCGGGACAAGCGGCCGGCACCCGAGGAGCAGGCGAGTAACATTACATTTTGAACGTTTTATTTAATTTGTATGGAATAATGAAAATACAAAAAGAACGTATGTTTGAAAAGTTGTAGAACAAAAGTAGTTCCGTTTCAGGAGCATAATCGACATTTGAATTGAAAGCCCCAAAGTCAGAGACACACTGTATATGTATGTGGTTGTGTGTATATTCATTCTGTATATTCGTTTTATTTAATATTGCTAACCATTCTAACTTTTAGGAGTAGCGAACGTATTACGACTTTATTATAATTATCTGTAGATACCTAGTTGGTTTGAGCTGGCTTACAAGTTAAATATTGATAAATGATTGTGATTACGATAAAAATATCGAGTAGTAAGTAGGGTCATTTCGCCGGTTACGCGACCACCTTCGGCTAGCGACCACTTGAAGAACATGGTTTTTTCAATTGAAGATAACATCAATTCTACAGAGCCTATTGAAACAGTCAGCCGAATGCCTTATTGTTTGTAGTTATGGAATAGGAATTTACAAAAAAAACAAGAAAAAATGCTTTCAGTTCACCAAGTCAGCTAAGTGGTCGCTAACCGGCACATGAAATTAGGTGGTCGCCAACCGGCGAAATGACCCTAAGTATTTACTTATAGTACCTGAGGTTGATGAACTTCCGTTTTAACTGAATGGGAACGCTAGAAAACTTCCGCTCGCAATACTTAGGGTATTAGAAATTACCTAATCACTGAAGCATGACCATCAATTTGCTAAACATAAACTGTTACAAAAATATCCTATTTACGAGTATAATATCATTAACGCGAAAGTTTGTGATTTTGTTTGCATTAAGTAGGCATGTTTGTTTTTGTTATTATCATGCGAAAATTACCTACCTACCAAACGAGTTTTGATAAAACTTTCCAGTAATATGTACCTATGTAAGCGTGTGTACCAGAATAACATAATATAAGTTATATGTTTCACGTCCCTTATGAATATCTACGTGTGTAGACGCTAGATTAAGATACCTAAATAACACTTCAATCTGACTATAATGTATGAATTTGTTTACGTAAAGTTACGCGCGCTTATAAAATGTAGAAAGTTGACTAACTTTCCATCACTTATTCATAATCGAACCCACAACAACTCTCCAGTGATTTAAATTTAATATGTACAGTCGCCATCACATATATACATCGGTAAACTATAGATGTTCAAAAATATCGGCACATGCACCCTAATGCCTTGACAATTGATGAGTGTTCCGATGTTTGTGAGCTGGTTGTTTGCTCCGATGTATGTGATGGCGACTGTACTTAATCATTCAATTTATTTTGATGGATATTTGAATAACGCATGCGTATTCAATAGCAAATAGTGAACTTACCTCGAAGGTAATTAAACCCTTGTCTCCGTACTTGTCGAAAATCTGGTTAATGAAGTATTTCTCAGCAACCTCCGCGGGTTGCGTGGCGTTGAGTTGGAGCTGGTTGCCGGCGTCGTCGGCGCAGGCGGCGCCGAGCAGCGCCAGCGCTACGACGGCACCTGTCGTCAGCATGGTCGAGACTGAGTTGCGCTCGCGCCCGTACCGGCGGCTCCGCGACGACACTATCAGCCGCTCAGACTTGTGCACTCGTCAGCCGTGATAATGACGCGACGCTTGCGCACCGGCTGTGACCATTGGAATCCGCACGCTCTATTGTTTATTTACGCGCTATCTAACTTTGGGTAAATCGCGTTCGATAAACACGGAATTGTTGAAAGGTAACGTGCTGCTCAGTCAAAGTGTGGTGTGCGTCTGCGAATCAGATACTTTCACCTGGCGCTCGTGTCCCGAGGCCGGTCGCAACCACCGTTACTGATAGTGTGGTACTAGTAGGTGTCTGCGCAGACGCAGCGAACGGCGCCGGCGTGTGCGCGAGATCTCGACATCAGCGTTGACCAAGATTGCTCCTCCTAGACTCGATGGCGGCCAAATACTGAATGATTGCTCCCTCTGTATTTGTAGGTATATATATTACGGATTCATATTTACTTATACTATCGAAGGGGTTATTTAGTCGAACTATGAGATAACTGGTAAGATTTGAATATAAGTACTTAAACATTATTATTTATCAAAGCTGAAAGAGAAAAATACCTGTAAATATTTAAGTGGTTTCCTATACCCAGTTCGGTACCCTTGTTCCCTGAAAATATGAGTAGGTACCGTCAAATGGAGTGAGTTGGGTCCAAATAGATATTCAAACCTCGATAAAAATGTGTTTTACATGTGGCACGTTAATTTGTATACATACATAAAGAATGATCCGGCCGTATTTGAATTTTGGTTTTTTAATGATTAGGTAGGTATATGTCGTTTAATTTCATAATTTTAACGATAAATATAAGAATAGTGGGAAATCCCACTTCACCCCGTAGTGGAGTTAGAGGGGATACTTAGCAATGGGGTGAGCTGGGAAAATGTATGGGGAAAAACTGTTGGATTGTGAATTTCGGATTAGCTTGCCTCGATCCGCGTTCCGTCCCACTCTCCGCTCATATATATCGCTCCTCTTCCGCATGATCGCTCCCCACAATCCTGGTTCCACTCCAGGCCACATATCTTTCCTTTCACCTCTCACTTCTTGAGACTCCACTTTTTTAATGTTATAATTTGGCTACTCCCTGTTGCCGCAAGATAAGCAAATATGTCTAAAAGTATAATAAAAATACTTTTAGGGCAACCTGAGCCAGAAAATCAAAGTAGCAACTGAAAATATTCGCCTCCCATCTACCCCCTCAATCCCTACTCACCCCATTTTACGGTACTTTAAATATTATCATATCAGTGTCTCATGGTACTTTCTTTAAGAATTCCATAGATGTAATATATATTTTAGCTCGTCTAGATATCGTAGCGCAATGAAGTAAATAGACGGTCGTTCTTTTTGAACATGAATCCCATTACGAAGATTGAAACGATGTGTGGCGTAAAAATGCTGGAAACTTCCTTAATGCCTTTGTGCGAAAATGTTCGCACGCCTAAATTAACATATTATTTGGTATGCCCTGCAGCATGGTTACGAAGTCAGTCCACGTTTAAAGGATGACTCACGCTTGAACGGGCCGTGTCCGGCCCGGGCCGTTTTCTAAGAAAAACGACGGCGTTATTTCGCGGCTGAGCCATACCCGAGCCCGGCCGAACCACGGCCGAGGCTCGGAAGCCGCTCGGTGTCAGCACGGCCCGGCCGTGGCTCGGCCGGGTTTAGGTATGGCTCAGCCCCGAAAAAACGCCGTCGTTTTTCTTAGAAAACGGCCCGGGCCGGACACGGCCCGTTCAAGCGTGAGTCATCCTTAAGCGAGCGCATACTTGCGTTTCCTACTACGGCGCAGACAACATATTGCATCCACTAGTGAGTTCATACGGCATTCCGGAATCCCTGCGATCAACTGATTTAGTGAACTACAAATGAATATGCATGCTGAAGCACTGATACACAGACTCCAAATAGGTACATTTCTTGTAATTTATTAGGACATCGCATCGCATCGTTACCTCGCCATAATCAATAGGCAAACAAAGTTTAACGTAGTATATTAGAAGTGCCAGGTAACTTCCTAAATAGGTAGGTATTCACAAGGCGTGTAATTTTGAAATGACACATTAGGAATCAATATCTATCTATCCCGACTGAGATCCCGACCCATCTTTATACAGTGAAGGCCTCCACACACCGGTCGAGGGCGCGGGTCGGGCGCGGGCCCGCGCAAGTTGTAAAACATTGAAAGTACACTTCAAATACACATCGAACGCGCGCCCGCGGGCCCGCGGCGGGCCCGCGTTCGATGTGTGTTTGAAGTGTAGTTTCAATGTTTTACAACTTGCGCGGGCTCGCGCCCGACCCGCGCCCGCGACCGGTGTGTGGAGGCCTTAAGGGTTCAGCCGACCAGCTAGCAGGATAGGATTTATTTTGTTTTATTTGTCTTCGTTTTAGAGGAGAACAGCCAAACAGACGAGACGCCGGACATACGAAAGATTTTTGGCAACTCTAAACAAATGCATTTCTGTTTGTGACTGATTCCAATATGTATCACACTTTTGTTTATATAATCAATTAATCACGTAGAAAGTGAACGGTTGAGGTTTTATTAGCAAAAAGTTAAGTGTCTAGTCAGCCTTCATGCTACAATTGCTAATCAGTCAGGACAAAAAAACCTTGTTTCGATTACGGCGAACTACTATGCGAAGTACCTTCAAGTGACGAGATTGATATTTTTTAATGCAAATAGGAATATAGTTGAGTCAACATCATCATATCAGCCGAAAGACGTCCACTGCTGGACAAAGGCCTCTCCCAGATAATGCCAAAGTGACCGGTCCTGCGCTACCCGCACCGCATCCAGTGGACTCCCGCGATTGGCACGTGGTGGCCACTCGAGAACCTTCCCGCCCCAACGGCCATCGGTTCTAAGTGCAATATGCCCCGCCCACTGCCACTTAAGTTTAGCGATTCGGAGGGTTATATATCGGTTACCTTGGTTCTGCTGCGCTGCGGATAGCCTCATTTCTGATGTGATCACGCGGAGAAACTCCCAGCATAACCCTCTCCTCTCCATTGCCCTTTGGGTGACTTTGAACGACCACGTTTCAGTGCCATATGTCATCACTGGCAACACACACTCTCGTCTTGAGACACTGCGGATTTTTTTATTAAAACTCGTGTATTTACCCTCGGAAATCGTAATTTTGGTGAAGTGGAACTGATGATGAAGACCACAGATGACTTATGGAACTCCTCAAAGATGTAAAGTACCTACGTCAAAGATTCTGACATGGTTCCGTTGAAGTAGCAACTAATGAAGTGTTAATTCTGAGATCCTCATCGAAGGAACTCCTCAAATATTATCAGCCCACATATAGCGACTTCGATTTTTTCTGTTATAATCAACTCATTTGCTCTCGTTAAGCAGTTCATGTGGTAAATTGGAAAGGAAATGTGAAAATTTTCATGTACCATGTGGCTTGGCGAAGTACTGAATTGAAGTTGGTTTAATTAAACTTTGTTTTTAAAGTAAATTATCATATTATTCACAGTGCCCGGGTACTGACCACTACGCCAGCAGCATAGGTACGTCTGTTTTACAAAACATAAGTGGTTTACAAATCTAGTGGACAAATTATATAAAATGTTTTGTGAATGGCATGATTGCTTGGTCGCCATAGGCGAGCGCGACATCGGGCTTGCAAAGGGCAAATTCACTAAATCCCGGTAGAGTTGTAGGCGAATCAGTTAAAGCACTCTACTGACGTTAAGTTGAGTTGTCCTAACGCTCGTTCGAAAAGTTACGCAAATAGCCCTCTGGATTATAGTATTTTACTACTACTCCTTTAGGGCACAACCGGGAATAACGCTAGGAGGATGGTGATAGGTGTACATCGTAACGTGTAAAGGAAAGGAAGTTAGTGTAATTAAATGGGATAAGGGCAAGGAAATGATGATTCGAGTACCTACATCGTAACGTCGAGAAGCAGTACTATTAAATACTGCGGTATTCCAAAAGCTCGGCCGTGATGAAATGTACCTACCTAACCTTTTAGGTGTTGGGTTTGACAACGAAATGATTTTCGTACAGACTTAAAGTAAGCAGACCACTCCAGGGTTTACCATAGAGTTATTCGTCCCTCAACCTCCCGTCAACAACCGTGACGACGGTGGATTATTATTTGCCGCCCAGCCCTATCTTTGTTTGTTTGTATACTACTCCAGCCAAGGGCAAGGATGTGAACAAATGATAAACCAAGAGCGTAGGTACTACTTACATTACACCGGCCACGGTTACCACAAATCCTACCTATACCGCTTCAAGATAAACACCGATGACCTTTGCCCGTGCGATGGGAGCACCGCACAATCCATCTACCACCTTTTAAAATACTGCCCGAAATTCACAAACCCGAGATTTAACCACGAAATCACCTGCCATAATCTCCATATAGAACCATACCTACAAGTTTGCAAAATGATGCTATTGTAGTTTCTTTACGAATGATTTCCTATTCGTAAAGAAACTACAATAGCATAATTTTGCAAACTTGCCTCCTCCATAGTTAATAATCTGAAAAAGTTCAATGGCACATAGTTCACTCTCCATTTCACCCATCATCCATTACAACCATCACTCATCATTCATACACAGAATCAGTAACTCCATTAGATTCAGTCCGCAGTATCCTTCGCGGAAACTGGTTCCTGGTTATATTAGAGACTAGCTGTTGCCCGCGACTTCGTCCGCGTAGAACTTATACTTAGAAAATATAATGCAAACAAACTTCTACTTACCATCTTAAGGGATGATTTCCGAGGCAAAAACTATTCTATATCCTTCGAAGGGTCTCAAATTATCTCTATACCAAATTTCATCTAGGTACATGGATTTTATCCAAACTTTCACCCCCTATTTTATACCCTTAGGTTGCCTTAGGGAATGATTTTCGGGATAAAAACTATCTAATGTCATTCTTCGGGACTCAAACGACCTTTATACCAAATTTCATCTAAACGGGATTCATCCAAATTTTCACCCCCCATTTCACGCCCTCAGGGAGTGATTTCCGGAATTAAAACTATCCTATGTCCTTTCCCAGGACTCAAGCTATCTCTATACCAAATTGTATTAAAATGGGTTCCATCCGAATTTTTACCCCTAATTTCACCCCCTTAGGGGATGATTTCTGGGGTAAAAACTATCCCATGTCCTTTCCCAGGACTTAACCTATATCTACACCAAATTTCATCAAAATAGATTACATCAAAATTTTCACCCCCCCCCCCCCCCCCCCTTTCACCCCCTTAGGGGACGATTTCCGGGATAAAACCTATTATATGTCCTTCCCCGGGACTCAAACTATTTATATACCAAATTTCATCTAAATCGGTGCAGCGGTTTAAGTAGCTCCATACAAATTTCCACCCCCAATTTCAGCCCCTCAGATATAAAAACTACCCCTTGTCCTTCCCCGGGGCTCAAACTATCTGTATACCAAATTTCATCTAAATCGGTTCAGCGGTTTAGGCGTGAAGAGGTAACAGACAGACACACTTTCGCATTTATAATATTAACTAGCTTTTGCCCGCGACTTCGTCCGCGTGAACTTTAGTATTAACTTCCATTTGTTATTTCACCCACTACCGTTAGGTAATAATTCCTAAGATAGCATTCAATGTCGGCAAAATATAGATAATTTACCTGTAGGGCAAGAGTCACCTATAACTGTTCTGCCGTTTTAAGGTGTCTGAGTAGGTAACAATCATCCAAAATTACAGACGTTTGCAATTATATTATGATTATGAGTAGAGAGTGAAAAACTATACCCAATTATGGTTTTCAATACTTGTGTGAATGTTGCTCTTGTAAATAAGAGTCATGTACAATTTATTACTATTCTTATAAACCGTTCAATTTAGTTCAGTTTACACTCTTTGAGGGCTGAATCACGAAAGTGACTACTTCCTAACCCAGTAACCACACCCATGAAGCCCGGTTTTTTTTATGAAACATGCACTTACTGAATTCGTACCGCTGCGTTCCCTCTTATTAGTCGTAAAAGCGATTATTGTGAACTCAAAATTGGAGCCCCGGCAGAATGTAGAAGCCTAGAGCTACTTTCCTCCTCCTAGGCAGAAGGCTTTTCTGTTCAACAGAGCCTTGAGTCCCGGCAGATGACCAAAGAGGGAGTAAGATGGATGCAATATCCTTCCATATCTCTCGCACGCACGCACCTCCTAATTCCAAATAATAAAAAGAAAAGCTGCCTTAAACAGCCAGCCTTAGACCTTAAATTTCAAAAGACTGCATAACTTCAGTGGCCTCATGGGATAAATTAAGGAACCACAGAACGCCATTGGCCGTCCAAGACTGAACCCTGGCAGCGGCCTGAAGGTGGAACCTCTTCTGAAGGTCAAAAAGGCTCAGAAGTGGAACCTCATTACCTCCATCCCAGAAATTTTATTTCAGACCGAAAGCGAACTTCAGAGGTCCACTCAAAATACTGTTGTAAATTTCACTTACCTAAAGTCCTTCAGCTTGTACGAATGGATCAATTGCATTTTAATTGTATGTCCTTTTTGCCTCCGTAGGTATATTGTTAATGACACTTATTGTACCCAGAAACTATTTTAGCTTTTTAATCGACTGCAAAATAAGGAAGACGTTCTCAAATTAGTTAAAAGTATTTTTTTAAATATTTGTTAACTTAGAACTCCTTCATTTACGAACCGATTCGTACAATTATTTTTTCATTTGAAAGTATATGCTTCCAGATTGGTCCCATTGTTTTCAAAAAGCCCGTTGAATAATGTGATCCATGAGGAATTGAGAGAACTCCTCAATTTTATTGGGCATGCGGTGTAATGATTTCGTTATTTTCTGTTGTAACTCATGTATGTATGTCATGTACTCGAAAACCACAAATTTGGTGAAGTGGAACTGATGATGAAGACCACAGATGACTTATGGAACTCCTCATTGATGTAAAAAGTGCGTGTCACATATTCTGATATGATTATGTTTAAGTAGCAACTAATGTAGTGAAAAAGCTGATTCCGAGATCCTCGAGGAATCGACGGAATTCTTCAAATATTATCAGCAGCCTACATATAGCGATTTGGGTTTTTTTGTTGATAATCAACGTATTTTTCACGGAAAGCAATTCATGTGGTATAGTGGAAAGGAAATGTGGAAATTATCATTTATGTGGCTTGGCGCAATACAGAATTGAAGTTGGTTAAAACTTTGCATTAGTAAATTATATTGTATGTTATTGGGCATTTGAGCTAATCAGCTACATTGTTGTCTAGCATACATTGTTAGTTAATTTTCAATTTCAAACAGTTGCGTTGCCTCTTGCTTCAGAAAGAAACTGACTCTTATTTATTCGCTCGCTACCAAACCAATGTTTTCACAGACAACTGAACCTTTCTATCATGAAGTTTCAAAGCGCGTAATACTGTTAAAATTTTTGTCCCACATATAATACAACTAATGCTTAAAATACCAATTTTCAAACTTGATAAATCGTTGATTCATGGCGTGACAGTATTCCATGTGTTCGGCATGCATCCAGTTTAGTTGACCCCTTAATGCATAACAACTATTGATATCTGTCGACGTTGTTATGCTGGTCAGTCAATGTTGACAACTTCTGAATTATCCAACCTGTTTCATCTGCTTCTTCAAACAGCTATTACGGGCTGAGAGGTCAGAATATTTTGGTATATTGCCGCAAGCCCTCTATTATTTTCTCACACAATTATCTACCTAATCGCTAGACTATTATTTCATGGAATGGCGTAAACATTCATATGGACTTGAGTCATTTTGGCTTTAAGATATTGAAACGTTGACTTGTCTTTCATACGTCAAGTTCTGCATATAAGTCGAATTGCTTACGCTATTATACTGCTTATTGTTTGACACTTAAAACCGAAAATGGCGTGCCTTGAAGCAAAAATATTTTGTCTCTATACAAAGTTTCATTCCATTTTTCGTCCCTAAATGGGATGAAATTTGACATAAATTATAGCTTATGTCCTATTCTGATATATAAGGTACATAACTGGAAATTTTTATAAAGATTCGTCCAGTAGTTTTTGAGATTTATCGGAACGTACATCCATCCATCCATCCATCCATCCAAACTTTCGCATTTATAATATTAGTAGGATAGGATTAGTAGGATATGGAAGTATGGATTTTTAGTATGGATAGTATGGGTTCTTTCCGCTTGTCTTCCAAATAGAGGTGTAGCTGTAGGAGACTCACTTCAAAAGAAAGAAGCAACGAAAAACTCATTCAAATATCTCAAAAAATTACGAAGCTACAACCGTTTTAATGTCGCTTGTTAGAGTGAGAGAACGATCAGGGACCGTGACGTCACGATCCTCGAGCGTCATAGTAAAAAACAATCGTTTCATTATAAAGGTGCGTTTTGCGGAAAAGAGACGCAACAAACCCCCTCTTAAAACTTTATACACTTATAACTTAGTGATTACCTATACGAGTATAGCCTCTTGCGTTGTTTTTTTTTTCGAGATAATACAACATTATGATTATTTTGTTTAGTGTCTACATACCTATTTTCGATAAGATAAGATAAAATAAGATTTCTTTATTGTCAGAACTGTGTACATTAAGTTGTTTTGGGTACAATAAAGTCCAACAGCTTGCCCATTTCGGACGTACAATATTAAACTTAAAGCTAGTTAAATATATACTAAAACAATAACAACAATTGTATTTCCAAATAATTTTAACCATATTTCACACATAAAATATTAATTTAGATCTATCCGACATCCGTATTTTCTTTTAAACCACGAACTTCGGAATTCGAAAATATTCGGGTATCTCTATCTCTATCGCACTAACAAATGACAGGAATGCAGATATACGAACTTCGAGTTTCGGTTTTCGTGGTTTGATGGCTGAATACGCAAAGAGCGCGCGCGCGTGCCATTCAAAAAAACCAAGTTTATATTGTTCGAATTTGTTGTTACATTTGTAGAAATTAAGCCTTAATACGACATTTGCGCATATAAGTTCGCATATCGAAATCGATTAATTTTATATTTGCTTTTGGTACCTATGTGTCTCGTCAATGTACTCGTACATCGTAGACGGGATTAAAATTATTAATAGGCGAAAGAAAGGCAAAGAAATTCCGCCATTTTGTCCGTAGTATTTCTTATTAGTCTGTGATTTTGACGTTTCTTTTAGCTGACAGATGTGGCGGCGATATACTTTAAGAATAATAAATGAAAATTAAATGAAGTCGTATATTACGGAAAATAAATTAATGGTCGCAGTCGGATAAAAACTATCCTAAGTTGCAGCTGGAATAATAATGTACCTATATAAAATGTTTCATATTTTTCCATCCATGGGATGCTGAGAACATTCGTACCACAGAAAGCTTAGTTTCAAACTGGCTGATTCTTTTTTTAATTTAGAGATTTATTATAAGTGGAGATAAAAAAAAAACCGGCCAAGTGCGAGTCGGACTCGCGCACGAAGGGTTCCGTACCATTATCTATAAAAAACTATTTTATTCTGTGTTTTTATTTTTATTTGTTGTTATAGCGGCAACATAAATACATCATCTCTGGCTAATTTCAGCTGGAACTATCACGGTATCAGTGAGATACAGCCTGGTGACAGACAGACGGACGGACGGACGGACAGCGGAGTCTTAGTAATAGGGTCCCGTTTTACTCTTTGAGTACAGAACCCTAAAAAACTACTTACACGGCACCGTAGAGCATATATTTTGTATCTTTGGATAAATAGCGCTCTATTCACAAGAATGCATGTCATGTAAACCTACATAAGAACGTGTGTTTAGTTAAGTTAACCTCTTCATTGCCTCATCACTAGGGTTAGGATTCTGGGGGCAGTTTAGCACAAGTAATGCAGTGGAGTCGCCATTTGTATATATTAAGTGTAACTACTATACATAATATATAACTGAACGATAAATCTATATTACAGTACCGGCCAATAATACTTATATCACATTTGCGTTTTATTGTATGAACGTGTACCTATAGAGTAAACAATTTATGTGTGTTGATACATCGCATATTTTACTAGTTACATGTTCTACATACATTTTTGACAACAGCTGCAATGCAATACTGTAAATTACAATGATGATTTTATAATATGACATTTAAATAAATATTGTTTGCTAAAATGTGTATGTATTCCAGAGCTTGAACAACTTGCAACTGGAATTAAAGATTCAAAATCTTGCATATTATCTTCTACTGATGTCAAACGGTTGTCAAGATTATGAAAAGCATATACTATGGCAATTGGTTCCATATTAGCTGGCGTTATACGGTTTCTCAACTTGTGAAAAATCCATTTATGTGTCGAGAACGATAGAATAATAACGTGAATGATATAAGAGTTAGTTGCCGGAACTTTTCGGTCAACCAAAAAGGTCAAATAGGTATGTAATATAAGTTATATATATTAGAAATTCTATATAATAAATGAATTCAATCATTCGTTCAATTATAAAAGTACGGATTTACGAGTACTACATTTCTTGTGCTAAAGTGCCACGAGAATCCTGACCCTAATCATTATACTTAATCATTGTACAGTACAAGTGAAATCAAACAAGAATGAATATTGACGTAGTAAGGGAGGGTATTTCAAATGAATATTATATGCTACTACTGTTAGTTATTCCAATGCAAAATTGTTCAAGACCTTGAATAGGTATAACATTAATACATTTCATTTAAGGTAAACGTCCGAGTGCTCGACGCGGTACTAGTATATGGCATGGGCACTTTATGCCACAGCAATAAGGGTTAAATTCGAACTGACAGGATTTTTCTTCATTCAAATTTAAGCCATGTTACTTTGACATAGAGTGCCCCTGCCATATACTCGTACAGCGTCGAGCACTCGGACGTTTACTTTATGAAACCAATAAATTTAATTATACATTATTGCCATTATTGGTTTATCAATAATTTATTCATTAATTCATTCAATCAAAAAATACATAACAACGCCTCCTTTGCTCTTTGTTCACCCCAATTCCACCAAACATCCCAACTCTACTCAACACAACCGACGACCGCTTTAGCCTAGTTGGTAGTGGCCCTGCCTACGAAGCAAGAGGTCCTGGGTTCGAATCCCGGTAAGGGCATTTATTTGTGTGATGAGCACGAATATTTGTTCCTGAGTCATGGATGTTTTCTATCTATTTAAGTATTTATTTCTCTATATAAGTATGTATATCGTCGTCTAGTACCCATAGTACAAGTCTTTGCTTAGTTTGGGACTAAGGTGGATAATGAAATTAAAGATAAAAAAATGTAAACAAATGTGTTGCCACTGCAATAAAATCAGTCCCAAGAAGTGGAAACTAAAAATTCGTTAAATACGCGAGATAAAAAATAATGCGACTAATTTATACGTAAAACAATGCCTGGAAAATATTCGTAAATATTCAAATAAGCCAAATGAAAACGTAATTATTTTATATTCATAAATATGTGCAGTTTATATTTACGCCACTGGCAATGGTTAGGAATTGTAAACCTTTGGTTCGTAATTTAATTAATATACCTGGATATTCCTATTCCTTATTCTTAATGTTCGAAGAAGGTTTAAAATTGGTGACGCCTCAAAGATGGAGTGATTGTGTGGCTCATGTAATAAAAGTAGAGGATAACTTGTGCCAACTTGACCACCTAATAGACAATGTAACAGAGACATTAATAATAAATGTAACTGAGGAGGATTCGACGTCTTCCTCAGAAAGCGAGAGTGGAAGTGAATAAATAAAAATTTAAAAATCTAGTGTTATTTTTCTTTGTGTTTTCCTGTCCTAATAAGACATATAATAATGGCACGTCTTGCTTCCATTGCTTGGTGTGGTTCTAGTGGCTGCAGGCAATAGGCTTTTGCTGTATATCGTACCCGGACTATCGTCACCTACTAAGTACCTATTCATACCAACCTACGACATTAAAGTGATCAAAGTAAAATATAAGATTGTTTTAAAAGTAGTGACGATATATTTATTAGTTAAAACCAAAACCTGGTTGATTGCCCCTGAGACGTCACTTCGACGTTGACAGTTCTTTGTTTACATTTTTTATCTTTAATTTCATTATCCACTTTAGGTTGATTTGTGTAAGATTGTCCGCAAATATTTATTTATTTATTTATTTATTTACATCACGATCCTTATAGTGTAAGTACTTAGTGGAGTTATTATGGCTATACGGTCTTCTGGAAAGTGGAGGTACAAATTAACCTTTTTAAAAATTAAACGACTTGTACTTGCTTACTCGGTCCCGGGGTAGGGCTTGGTCCCTTCGTCAAATTGTCATTGTCGTTCAGCGAGGCAACGCGGCCAGCCTTAGTCTGCCCAGCCCAGTGGCGGCGACTTAGGAGAGATTTTTACAGCGGTATAGGTTCCGATCAGGTAAATGTCCCAATGCTCGACACCTTAATGCTTAATTGTTGACACCTACTGTTCACCTCTATTGTTTTGACCTAACATTGAAAGTGTCATGTAATTAGGCTAATGTCGGGCACTGGGACGTTTACCTTTGTTTTAGTTACTTAGTAAGTCTTACAGATTATTTACATACATTGCATTTCCAGTTAGATGCAATTGGAATTCAGTATTAGTATCGAATGACGAGTAATTATAGGTGTATTATGTACCAGTGTTTGTATTTGTCGAGTATGTACTGGCTGCGCCCAAAACAAACATTCCCAGCCACCGCGGTTGATAGCGCATTAGACCAATCAAATTAGCTTACCCTGGACATAATTCGTAAACTCGTTGTTTTTATTGTTTTATCGGATTTTACTATTCAGTATCAAATATTAATGAAATATATTAAGTAAAAAATCCGCGATCGTAACCGTAGTTAAAAAAAACACGAGTTAAAGTACACTACCTAACTTTTTCCTAAAAGTAAAAAAGGTAACCAAGTACCTTGTTAGTATAACTTTGAGGTGCATTCAAATGCGATCACTTAATAGCAAAATTAAACTGAAATCAAATTCGCATATACGTTTTTTTTCACAGTTTTCCTCTGATCTCATTATCTAGACAAGCCAAAATGGTAACTATGATATTTTTATCTGTTTAAGGTATATTGCGTCTTTTTAGACATTTAAGACAATAATTAAACATTTATTTTTAACGTTTTAATAATAATGTATTTCTCAGTAATTATAAATAGTAACTATGATTTTTTTGTTTACTAATAGCCATTTGTGTACGATAATCATGTTTTCATCAAAAGTAAGCATGCTAATGTCACGCTTAAGAAATTGAATATTTAATTGAAAATATTCGCGACCTTGTCGTGGAGCCAGATGGATGCGGTGGGTGCGAGGCGGGGAGAGAGTGGGGCGCCAGCGGGCGAGCGCACGGCGAACTCGTCTTAACGAGTTTATTTCAATTACGTGTTTTGCACCGACCGCGCCATGTACAAATAAAACAAATATAATGGTTTTTTTTTTTTTTTATTTATATCCTAATTGTAGGATTTTTAGTTCTAATGAAAAAAATCACAGTTTGTCCCTTACGCCCTTTGAAACTCTGGTCCAAATGGCGTAAGTAACGATTGATTTGCTTTTATCATCGAAAACATAAGTAAACTCTTAACTGTTAAGTAAATGAAAGAGATGATGCCATGATCGTGGTTAGCATAAAAAAAAACCGGTCAAGTGCGAGTCAGACTCGCACACCGAGGGTTCCGGACCACCCCGTACAATAGAAACAAGTCCACTATAAACTGACACTCACTAAGTATGTATTTACATACTTAGTGCGTGTCGGTTTATACTGGACATCAATTTTTCAGTGATGTAACTAAAAATTTACGGTTTTCGCAATTTTTCCTTTGTTTGTGCTAGGTAAAAATACTTCGTACCAAATTTCAAGATTCAGAGTTCACGGGATATGGGCATGGGCATTTCGTCCCTTACGTCCTTTGAGCCTACGGTAGTCGATATCCTTATTGGCAAAATTGAGCTTTAACAGTTGGCCAGCAGTATTCCAAAACGAATAATGTAATGTTTAAGATTAAATAGGATTATTCGCGAATGACGAATAAATATTTCGAATAATTATTCGCCAATATTTATTCGCGAATAACTTCTTCAATCGCATAATCATTCGTAATGCTTTTCGGGAATAATATTTTGAACGAATATTGTAGGAATGCTTTTTAATGGAATATATCTCAAAAACGTAGTATTTTCCTACAGACAGAACACTGATACCTAGTTTTAAAATTTGTTAGTAAAAGGTTACCGCTTCATCAAGGGTACCAATTAACATCGCCGTGCATGGTGAAACGGATATTAATCGTAATTATTTCACCTGTTTTATTAGGGTTCCGTAGCCAAATGGCAAAAAACGGAACCCTTATAGATTCGTCATGTCCGTCCGTCTGTCTGTCTGTCTGTCTGTCTGTCCGTCCGTATGTCACAGCCATTTTTTTCCGAAACTATAAGAGCTATACTGTTGAAACTTGGTAAGTAGATGTATTCTGTG
This sequence comes from Epinotia brunnichana, assembly GCA_963854355.1. Lineage (NCBI taxonomy): Eukaryota > Metazoa > Arthropoda > Insecta > Lepidoptera > Tortricidae > Epinotia > Epinotia brunnichana. Next base: position 12,980,904 of record OY977939.1, on the reverse strand, counting down.
AACCGCATTAAGATTTTCACACAAAAATCGAAAAAAAACATTAGGTTTTAGGGGTCCCCATACTCAGAAATGAAACTCAAAAATTTTTTTTTCATCAAACGCATACGTGTGGGGTATCTATGGATATGTATTCAAAAATGATATTGAGGTTTCTTACATCATTTTTTTCTAAACTGAATCATTTGCGCGAGAGAAACTTCCAAAGTGGTAAAATGTGTGTCCCCCCCCCTGTAACTTCTAAAATAAGAGAATGATAAAACTAAAAAAAATATATGATGTACATTACCATGTAAACTTCCACCAAAAATTGGTTTGAACGAGATCTAATAAGTAGTTTTTTTTTTATACGTCTTAAATCGTAAACCGCAATTTATTTCACGGAACCCTTCATGTGCGAGTCCGACTCGCACTTGGCCGCTTTTTTTTACTATTTCGGCTTTACCACGGGTGAAAAAAAAACCGGTCAAGTGCGTGTCAGACTCGCGCACAGAGAGTTCCGGACCACCCCGTACAATAGAACCATGTCCACTATAAACTGACACTCACTAAGTATGTATTCACATACTTAGTACGTGTCAGTATATACTGGAAAGTAAATTTTCAGTTATGTAACTAAAAATTTACGGTTTTCGCAATTTTTTTATCTGTGCTATAGGCCGTTGCTTCGCACCAAATTTCAAGTTTCTGAGTTCACGGGAAGTAGGTTTTGATTCCCTTGCAGGTTTCGAAAACTTGCGGAAATTTGCGGCATAAACGGCTGTATCTTTTGATTGCGTTGGCGTTAGATTTTTTCACAGCTCCAAGAGACAGTAAACCTGAGTATTTGATATAAATTTCAGCTTAATTCATTTATTTGTTACAGTATGGGTCTTACAAGATGTTACATATAAATACAGTTCCAGCATAACCATGTTAAGGCACAGCAACATTAATATAAAAAATATGAATTCTAAAATAATGCATGCAACAAACACACTATGCATAGGAATTCAAACTTTAAATGATTGATACCTCCACGCGTTCCTGAGAAAAAGGGTATTGACAGACGGACGGACGGACAACAAAGTGATCCTATAAGGGTTCCGTTTCGAGGCACGGAACTCTAAAATATATTACGTCATTTCAAAACAGAGGGGGGGGGGGGGCTATTGGATGACGGTAGTCATTTTATGAGGCGAGGAGTCTCCATTTAGGAATTAACAGGATGACGATAGGAGGGGGGGGTCAAGAATTGACAAAAAAACAACTGGCCAAGTTTGGTTCGTTGCATGGGAGCCCCCTACTGTAGCCTAGTTGGTTGGTAAGGGAGCTGCACTGAAAGTATCAGGGGGGGGGGGGGGGTATATTTACGAACTTATTTTTGACACATATTATACCTTTTTATAATGTCTGAAGTTTCATCATAATAAAATAACACACTGGCCACATAGAAAAACAAAAAACCGGCCAAGTGCGAAGTTTATTTGTGTGATGAGCACAAATATGTGCTCCTGAGTCATGGATGTTTTCTATGTATTTAAGTATTTATTTATCTATATAAGTATGTTTATCGTCGTCTAGTACCCATAGTAGTTTGCTTAGTTTGGGACTAGATCGATTTGTGTAAGATTGTAAAAGAAAAGAAAAAATCTGTTTTTTAGGATTTGTTGTTATAGCGGCAACAGAAATACATCACCTGTGAAAATTTCAACTGTCTAACTATAACGGTGCGTGAGATCTTTGAGTACGGAACCCTAAAAACGATGACGTAATATATGGACAAGCCCACACACATGACATATTGAAACAAACCTGTTAAATGCCCCATGAAGCGACTCACTTAACTCACAAAAATATTGTTAATTAGTAGAAAAGGGTATTAATACTTGAAAATAGGTACACTTGTAGTGATAGTGTTAAATTCGTGTACGTGTGTATATAACGAGCAACCGCATCCTTAAATATTATTCGTGGATTATTCGATGATTTATTCGAATGAAATGAGAATTAATCATTCGTCATTCGAAAGTGTAGACGAATAAATTATTCGCGAATAAATGTTAATTCGAATAATTATTCGAATAAAAAGCATTCCAATAATGCCCCTTTCTGCACCCACATAAGTAACATATTTTATTTAAATAATTCTATACAGAAGACTGAGCGCTTATAAATAGGTAATCGACATTTCACGATAATTATGTCTCATGCTGAACAATTTAGTTATTATCGATCTAATGAATACAATATTTCAGTAAATCTCCACCCTAGCCGAACCGTGGTAAATGCCACGTTCGTGTTTATAAATGTTTGACAATCACTGACCTATCCATAATAAATGAAGACCGAAACGCATTGACAGCGGTGGCGAAGCGGCGGCGCGGCGCAGTGTGGAGGTGGTACCGGCTGTAATGTTCGATCTAATACGAAAGGGTCAGCACAGAATACCGACCGGGAAAAAAGCGTTCGGATCCTTTCATATTAGCTCGAACATTACAAGTACCGCCTCCGCGCCACCCCGCGCCGCTTCGCCACCGCTGCCAGTGCGTTTCGGCCTTGAATGCCTGCGACTCGCGACAGTACGGTCGGTAGTTGAGGCGCAAAGCAATGACGGCCTTATTCTGCAAGAGATAAGGTTCATATTAAAACTTTAGTACGAAAAAATATGAATTAATTAATAATCGTGGATATTTTTTGTTTAATTTGTTTCTTATAGTACTAATAATATGTCGACAGCATAAATCAAACACTTTCCAAGTAGTTATGTATTTTGGTTTTCCAAAAACTACCAATATTTGTGATTTTAGAAATCCGCAAAGAAAATCTGTTTAATTTTTAATAATTTATCAACACACATAATATACTATTCAGAATAAATTGTTAAATTGCAGTTATCTATAATTTCTGGTAAGATAAGCTAGAAAATGTGTAACTTACTGAACTTTCTTTATTAATGATAGTCCCGGTTGATTAATTAGTTTAGTTTTGATTTCTTTAACTGGAATGCAAGCGTCATATCATAATAGAGGCAATTTTACAAAGTTACATATTATGCTGCACTTATGAAATCAGAATTTGTTAAAAAATTAGATTTTTGGTTTTTTTACAATGACGCGGAACCCTAAAATGTTTAATTATTTTTATTTTAACTATAACTAACAATACTTTACATCATAGAAAAAGAAAATTACAGTTATCGAATTATGTCCGGGTTTAGCTAATTTGATTGGTCTACATGTCAATAATACGTTTTCATATCACAAATACTAACCGTAGGTACCTACGTACTGTTGCATTTTTCTTTCTATTCAAATATCGTTCTAATATGTAGCTGACATTACGGCATATATTTCATCAAGGCTATCATTATCTATTTTGTTTGTAGGTTGTCAGCGCCGTACATTTTCTAGTAGGTATGAGGAAGTTTGCTTTAAGTAATGTGATAAATTGATAATATTTTATTTGTGTATCATTAAGGAGTAGGTATGTAGGTGCGTGATAAATTATTGGAATAAAACCTATCCTCCAAGCGTTTTTCCCAAGATAAAGTGCTCTTGGTCCGCTTTGGCACGTAATCGCAGGATTTGGCGTATTTTGCGGAAGCGATTGCCATCTGACTTTACTACCAAGAAAGAAACTAGACCTTACTGGAGTTAGGCCTTGTCAAGTGAGTATAGGCAACTTGAAGCCTCCTGAAGGTCTCGAACTGTTGTTATAGTCGTATCGTAGCACTCGCGGGATTTTTGCTCTAAAACCCCAAAAAGAAACTATCGATAAGTAGGTACTAATATTATAAAGAAGTAAAGGTTGTTAGAGCTTTGTGAGGGTGTAGCTTTATAAGTTTGTATGTAGGGAGTAGGTAACCTCCGGAACTACACATCCGATTTTAAAAATTCTTTGGCCTGGGGCTTGTTTCTTAAGCTACAATTACAAGTTATAATTTTACAAGTCAAACCGGGTAACACTGTGGTCGCCTACCGGCCATTTAACATATGAAATTGTAATATGTATATCCGTAGGACGGGCGACAGAATGCACCTTCGGGGTGGATATATACTACGTTTTATCCTGCTGCTTCGCTTGCGTTCTATGTAGGTAATAGTGTATACTCATTGTCTCATTCGCGCAGTGCCTCAAGACGAGATTCTTTGACCAGTGTGTGTTGCCAGTGATGACATATGGCATTGAAACGTGGTCACTCACTATGGGCCTCATTAGAAGGTTCAAAGTCACCCAAAGGGCAATGGAGATGGCTTATATGCTGGGAGTTTACCTATCTGCATGATCACGTCAGAAATGCGCCATCCGCAGCAGAACCAACCAACCAAGGTAACCGACATAGCCCTCCGAATCGCTTAACTTAAGTCGCAATGGGCGGGGGTCACATTGGATGTAGAACCCATCACAGGTAGAACCGATGGCCGCTGGGGCGGTAAGATTCTGGAGTGGCAACCACGTACCGGCAGGCGCAGCGTGGGTAGACCCCCGACAAGGTGGACTGATGACCTGGTAAAGCCTCTGCTAGACGGTCTCTAACACGCCCCTCCGACTGAGCGACCTTGGTCCGCACCGACCGTGTAGACAGTTGTTTGCAGCAAAATTTCATACTACAGCGGTCGGTGCGGACCAAGGTCGCTCGGTCGGAAGGGCGTGTTGGCGGCCGTGTAGCAGATGCGGGTGGTGCAGGACCGGTCATTGTGGCTCTTGTGTGGGGGATGCCTATGTCCAGCAGTGGACGTCTTTCAGCTGATATGATGATGATGATACTCATTATGGTTCAAAAATACACCGATGTGACTGACAAACATACAGGAAGACAGCCGAGTGGCATGGCAATATATAACCTTGGTCATATTGGGACCATATAGGGACGGAACCGTGAATAACATTTCATGAAACTAAATATGCTTCGAATACATCTTCCTTAGTTTACAAAGTTACTTATAAAGCGTATTGTTATTCTACACTGTATTTAGTCCAATAATCAATGGAAAGGATACACAAACTTAGTGAAATAACAAGCACGTAGCACTACTACGTCATAATAGTGAAATATACATTCGTAAAATGCTTCCTCATCACAACAAAGGGGTTGCTCCGTTGGTTCTAAGGCTCTTTTGTTATTTACTTACATAGGAATAGGAAGTACAATCCAGCTGTTGTCATGATTTGCGCGCTAATTTTATGTGCTCGACACGTTTCGTTTATTTCCTTTATTATTGTATTTTGGTAGGAAACTGCTTAAGTAAATATTAATTCCGTTAATAATCGTCGTCTGGTGTGGTTAGGATAAGAATCAGGTCGAGGTCTGTTTGGTGCGTTTGTAGCTGCTAAATTGGTCATCGGTGAGCGTTCTGGAGCTTCAGAGGCAGCATTAGCATGAGCAGATGTAGAAGGTGACAATGTAAGTAATTGCGAAGTGCTTTCGGCAGATTCTAGAGACAAAGCCAGATTCAAGGTTTTTTCCAGAGTGTCAGTGGAGTTTTCTAGAAGTCTTTGTTTGATTTTCTGCGATGATACCCCGGCAATGAAAGCTAAACGTACGACATCGTTTTGGTAATCAGCTGCAGTGATGTCGTGCTAGGGTGGTGTTTTGTCGCTTTTCATAGGCATCATTGAGCGTTTTGATGGCTTCGTCGTACGAGGTCTTTGCTTGAATAATATTGTAAATTGGCGGAGAGATATGATTGACAAGGAGTTGGTACTTAAGTATTTTATCAGCTGAGGCGGCTTCCCGTGCGATGAAATTCTCAAATGAATATTTCCAATGGGCCCATTTGAGGTCTGAACCTGTCATCGAAGGTTCTACGTCAAACCGTTCGGGGCGCAAATACCGTGACATAGATGAGTTCTCTTTTCCTTCAGTCATTTTTGGCGACACACAAAAAAAATATTATTGAATAAATTGATATAAATTTCGACAAGACCAAATAGAATATTGGCTTTATTCAATAACTAGCTGTTGCCCGCGACTTCGTCCGCGTATAACATGTTATCGTCTAAATGTTTGTTGAAGAAATGAATTAAAAAATAACATTGAAATTAATTTTCTACCTAGACTTTTAGAAAACAATCTAAAACCGAAGTTACAAATCTCTTACTTTCAAAATCTCTTGCTCTCTATACAAACTAAGAACCCTCTCTGAACCCTCATAGTAAACGGTCTGAAACCGTAGTTACAAATTTCTTTCTTTAAAAATGTCTTGCTCTCTATACAAAGTTCGAACCCCCTTTTAACCTTCTTAGGCGATGAATTAAAAAAACGCTGAAATAAGTTTTGTAGTCTAAACAGGCTAAGATCGCAGTTACAAATATCATACTTTAAAAATTTCTTGCTCTCCATAAAAACTTTGAACGCTTTTCAGGGAAAAATTAAAAATAAAACACTCGGTTTTTTTATTGTAATAGGTAAGTATTTTTTCTACAAACTATTTATCTAGTCTCTAGCTAAAAAAAAGTGTTTCCCATACGAACCTTGCACCCTTTTTTAACCCCTTAAGGGGTGAAATTTTCCAAAACGCTGGCAGTAGGTATTTTTTTGTATTTTAATAAGTAGGTACCTAATCTTTCTACAGGATTTTGAGTTTCTACCTAAAAAAAATTTTTCCTACACAAACATTGCACCTCTTTATCTCTTAGCGGGTGGAAAATTTCAAACCACTGAAAGTAATTTACCTATATATTTGTATTCTAATGAATAATCTTTCTACACAATTTCAAGTCTCTAGCTCAAAAAAACATTTCCTCCATACAAATTTTCACCTGTTTTAATCACCCTTAGGGGTGGAATTTTCCAAAACGCTGAAAGTTTTTTATTTGTATTGTAATAAGTAATCTTTCAGCAAAGGTTTGTCGCTTGCGATCTTTTTAAAAAGGTTTGAGATTCTAGCTCAAAAAAATCCCCTTTACCAACATTGTACCCCTTTTTCATACCCTTAGGGGTGGAATTTTCCAAAACGCTGTTTTTTTATTTGTATTGTAATAAGGAATCTTTCTACAAACGTTTAAGCTTCTATCTCAAAAAGAAGTTTCGCTCATACAAACTTTGCAACCCTTTTTAACCCCCTAAGAGGCGGAATTTTCCAAAACGCTTGTAGCACTTTATTTGTATTCTAATAAGTAAGCTTTCTACAACGTATTGAGTCTCTTGCTAAAATAATAAAGTTTCCCCCACACAAAATTTGCACCCCTTGTTTACCCCCTGGTCGGCCCGGAACCGTTCTGTGGCATCACAAAACGGAAAGCATATTCTCTGCTAAACAACGCGGAAAAATCAGAGGCAATCAAGCTGTGGAAGTTCACCAAAGGACAAAAACAAGCTAAAGCCCTGATCGAAGGGTTCAATAGTAAGCTGTCTAAAGAGTTATTACAATTCAAAAGGCACAAAACCTGCGCAGTGACAAGAATCCTGACAGGACATTGCAAATTGAACAAACACCTGTTTCAAATGGGTATGAAGCAGGACACAACTTGCAGGTTCTGCCAGGAGACAGAGGAGACTGCAATGCACATTCTCTGCTCCTGCGGACCACTCATGCATAAAAGAAGTACTACCTAGGGCGGCACATAATGCACCCACAAGAAGTACAACATATCACCGCCCAAAGAATCTGGAATTTCCTGGAGGCAACGGGACTTAACGGTGAACTCTATAACAAGGGCTGCCACAATAGATCACTTGCTGGTCGAAGCGGCATATTAAGGCCCACAAACAAAATAATAATAATAATAATACCCCCTTAGGGGCAGAATTTTCCTAAACGTTGAAAGTATTTTATTCGTATTCTAATAAGTAATATTTATACAAAATTTTAAGTCTCTAGCTATAAAAAATAAAGTTTCCCCCATACAAACTTTGCACCCCTATTTGACCCTTTTAGGGGTAGAATTTCCAAAAATCTCTTCTTATCCGTTGCCTACGTTGTAAAAGGTAGTTCTGGTGTAAATTTCAACTCTCTAGCCCCAGTAGTTTCGGCTGTGCGTTGATGAGTGAGTGGGTGAGTCAGTCAGGGCATTTATATGTAGGTATAGATAGATAGAAGATGAAGAAAATCCCATTCAAATATCTCAAAACCGTTTTAATGTCGCTTGTTAGAGTGAGAAAACGATCGGGGACGTCAATATCCTCGAGCGTCATAGTAAAAAACAATCGTTTCATTTAAAGGTGCGTTTTGTGAAAAAGGGACAGAACATAAAACTTTGGAACTTAGTGATTACCTATACATATACCTAACCTCTTGCGTTGATTTTTTCTCTGTTATCCTTTTTTCGAGAAAATACATTATGATTATTTTATTTAGTGTCTACCTACAGCCGGGCCCGCTGCACCAATGTTTTCCATGTTTTTAAACATCTAACATGTTTTCAGTCAGGTTCGGCAAACAAATAGGGTTTTGTTTTGATTGGCAAAACATGTTTGACGTTTAAAAACCACGAAAACATGGCGTAGCGGACGCGGCTTACGGGGTGTAGTTTCGATTCCTGAGCTATAACCACGAACTTCGGAATTCGAAAATATTCGGGTATTTCTATCTCTATCGCACTAACAATACTCGAGTGACAGGGATCCAGTTATACGAACTTCGAGTTTCGGATTTCGTGGTAGCGCCGTAGGCACTTTGGCAGAATGCGCAAAGAACGCGTGCCATTGCCATTAAAAAAAAACAAATTCGTGTTAATTATATTGTTCAAATTTGTTAATACATTTTTTGAAATTACGCAATAATGCGACATTTGCGCATATAAGTTCTCATATCACAATCGAATATTTTTTTATGGTTTAACTTTTGGCATGTGCATCGTAAAGGTCTATCGTATACTGGATTTAAATTATTAATTAGTGAAAGGCAAAGCAATTCCGCCATTTTGACGAAAATTTGACGTTTCTTATAGCTGACAGTTGGAGCAACGTTTGATTTCAATAAAAATAAATGAAAAATTAAATGAAGTCGTATATTTCGGAAAATTAATTAATTGTCGCAGTCAGATAAAAACTATCCTAAGTTGCAGCTGGAATAATAATGTACCTATATAAAATGTTTCATATTTTTCCGTCCATGGGATGCTGAGAACATTCGTACCACACAAAGCTTAGTTTCAAACTGGCTGATTCTTTTTTTAATTTAGAGATTTATTATAAGGCCTCTCACACACTGGCGCGGCCTGGCCGCGGCGGACAATAGAAAACTTGTCATTAGCTGTCAAACTTACTATGGTCCGCCACCGCAGGCCGCGCCAGTGTGTTGCGGGCTTAAGTGGAGATAAAATAGGACATGATAAAGAAACATAGTTGTTGATAGAATGACATAGTGACAGACAATGTCAGACACCATAGACAATAAGATATTTACAAGTCTTCTTATAAAGACGCAAGGTGGCTATTATGACAATATACATACTTATATAGATAAATAAATACTTAAATACTTAGAAAACATCCATGACTTAGGAACAAATATTCGTGCTCATCCATCACACAAATAAATGCCCTTACCGGGATTCCAGGGAGGCTACAGAGGTCGTCGATATATCGTCCGACAAGTCTGACGTCAGGGCGCCGCACCGACTGCAGTCGCCGATCGAGTCCAAAGTGCGACGCGATCGGCAAGTCAGTAAAATCAGCAAGCCTGGCTCGCCAGCCAATAGCTTGACTACGGCGGAAGCAAGCGGAAGGTAGATTTTTAATATGTCGAGGCGAGGTGTGGGCGTATCTTGGGATCTCGGGCATTGATACACAAGACGATGGCAATAGGTTTACAAACTTTACTACTGACTTGATGACTTCATTACAGCACTGTTACAAAAGTCATGTGAAATACAGGGAACTGGCAATTTCAGTAACTCGTTCTCCGTCAGACCATTTTCCCACCACGATAAATTCTCCATCCAGGAGAGCGTCCACCTACTGTCAAGCATTTTCTTCAATGACATTCAATCCAACCGTCTGTTGTTCTGGTACTAATTCAAATAATACCCGTTATAGCCCTCTATTGGGGCATTTTTTATTTTTCTTGTACCTTGATGTTTTTGGCTTGTCAAGTGCCTATGACACCCTACAAATACGAAACACGTTGAAAAATTGTACTTGTAGCTATTTTAAAACGTCAATAATATATCTAAATCGTATAAAAACCCAAAAAAACCTATCATTTACCACATTTTCTTGGTTTTTGTGGCTGCCGACCCACGATTTTTGCCTGTCCACCTGCGGAAAGCCAACTTCAAGTATCGATTCGAAGTATTAGGACTTGTATATTGTGCCTCTTGTTTCTGATAGTGGATAACATGATTTTTCTTAAATCAACCTTATATTTATCTCACTAAAGTATTTTTTACATAATAAACTAAATTAATCTTGTCCAGTGATTTTGGAAAAGTGGACATGTCCACATTCCGTTACGATGATTTTGTGGGAACGAGGTATTTTTATTACCAAATTAGGTGTCTATTTTGATCTAGCATCACATATCGTTAAGTAACATCATTCGTTTTGTTTACAAACTGTCAGTAGTGGCTAGAAATCGCGGGCGAACGGTGCGCCGAGTGGTGGTCCCAAAAAATAGAGTCCTGGTTCCAAGTAATGTATCTTGGCACCACGAGATCATAGCAAAGCAGTCAATGCAGATTTTGAGATAACATCATGTAATGAGTCATAATATTTTTTGCATTTTAGTTTTCAAAAAATATTTTTGTGATTTTTTTATTGTTTTATAAACAAAAAGTTACTTATAGCACTCCAGAAGAGTAAAAAAATACAAGTAAACTTATTCTGAAGAAAAAAAAACTTTTCTTTTTTAACCATTTTTTTGCTCCTGTTACAGGGCCCACCCTTGTCTGCTTAGTTTGAATTTTGGAAATGTAATTGTGTAGATAATTTACATAATTATGATTTGCTAATGGAACGTATTATTAGCGATAATAAATATTATAATAAGGACCGTATCGGAAAGAAAGTAGACAACTTCAAAATAGTATTATTTTTATTATGTGTGAAAACTGATAAACACAATGAAACAAAAAGAAACTGAAAAATAAGGTCTTTATAAAAAACTGTTTTGAATGAATTCGTCGTATTATATATATTTTGCCTGCAACCTAACTTTCTTTTCAACCGACGAAAAAAACGGAGGAGGTTCTCAAGTCGACGCGTATATTTTTATTTTTTTTATGTATGACCACGCATAACTTTTTACAGAGTAGTTTGATTTTGATAATTCTTTTTTTATTGGAAAGTGTATACCCCGAAGTTGGTCCCGTATAAATTTGGAAAAAAAAACCGACCTTAAGGGTAGGAAATTAGGGGATGATTGATTTTTCGTCGGTTAAAACTTTGTTTTTAAAGTTAATTATTGATGTGTCTCATTCAATTCTGGACGATCACTTTTGACACATTTGATGATGCCCTGTTCCACTTTTTTTTTAAGTTTTCACTGCGGTGGCAGCTTTGAAGTTTTTTTAGAGGTGTCGTTTCATGCATGATAGACCAATATCGCTCAATTGGGTGAACTTCTGGGCAATTGGGAGGATTCATCTCCTTATCCACTATTTCTACCTTATTGGCTTTATACCATTCCTTCGTTGTTTTAGAGTAATGACAAGAAGCCAAGTCTGGCCAAAATAAAGGGCTAGTCCTGTGCTTCTTTATTAGTGGTAGTAATCTTTTCTGTAAGCACTCGTCACTGTATACCGTAGCGTTAAAAGTCCCTGTAGTGAAGAAGTATTGCGATCGCATACCGCATTGAAAAATCGCTTGCTACACTAATACTTTTTTGCCGAATTTCTCGTTGTTGATGGCCTTATGTTTTCGAGTAACCTTCTATAAGCCGGCACCGTAATAAATTGAGGTCCTGGTAAGGCTTTAAAGTCCAATTTGCAATAGGTCTCGTCATCCATTATAATGCACTGATTTTTCTTGGTCACTATACGGTTGTCGCGGATCATCGCGAACCTGTGGTAAGTTCGTGTGAACGTACCTTTATATTAAATAGCTGGCAACATTTTTAGTTATAAAATAAATGAGCATACGTCTAACGTAACGTTTGGCGGTAAATGATTGTGAGAAGTAAAGAGAACCGAAAGAGTTCAGGCGTGTAATAAGTTTGTGAAATCGGTTGGAGACTTGGAGCATGCAGAGCCTGATTCCTGGTTTCCGAGAGACTGATTAACTGGAGCTAAGTATTAGACTAAGCTAATAAGATCTTAAAACACTCACTAAACGCCATTGACCTGATCATGTTTGTATGCTAGTAGATGGGATCCCAAATGCTACATGTAACTTATACGTTGTAGGGGTAAAGAATATAGATTCTGGATATATTGTTGCTAGTCTATACTTGGTGCTTATTTAACTTCCTATCAACAGGCGGTGGAAATAACTCCAGGCAAAATATCATACAAGCGAAGCAGATTGGACTGGTCACCAGACGACCAACTAGGACGTTCAGGTAGGACTTGGAAATTATTATTATCACCGCCCTGTACTCGCCAAATCTCATGTTGATAGGATCTAGACAAATATAACCCCATATAACACCAACATTATTATTCTTTTTGCTTTGGCGACAACGGTCGTATAATTTCCTGGCCAGTTTTCTGACAGCTATTATTTGATTTTCATCTCGTTTTGGTTGTTTTAGTTTTTTATAGGTTTTTACGCTCCTAGTAGGGTCGTTTCGCCGGTTAGCGACCACTTAGCCGAGTTGCTCACTTTAGATTAGTAAATGTATACCTATTCAATGTACACACATAATAGATGGTATTCGTATAGGTTCTGAGTATAGTCAAGTTTTGAAACCTACAATAAAATATAGCACTTTCATCCATAGATTAGGAAAAAATATGGAAAAGGTTTCAAAATAGCGAATTCGCTGGTTAGCGACCGCTTTAGTCGGTTTGCGACCACCTGTTAGCTAGTTGGCGACCACTCTTGCAAATAGTGTTTAAGTAGTTAATAAAACGATGCATCATCATCATCATCATATCAGTCGAAAGACGTCCATTGCTGGACAAAGGCCTCCCCCAAAGAGTGCCATAATGACCGGTTCTGCGCCACCCGCATCCATCGGATTCCTACTAGGCCTACCCACGCCGCGCCTTCCGGTACGTGGTCGCCACTCGAGAACCTTTCCGCCTCAACGGCCATCGGTTCTACGTGCAATGTGCCCCGCCCACTGCCACTTAACTTTAGCGGCTTAGGGCTATATCGATTACCTTGGTTATGCTGCGGATAGCCTCATTTCTGATGCGATCACGCAGAGAAACTCCGAGCATAGCCCTCTCTCCATTGCCCTTTGGGTGACTTTGAGCCTTCTTATGATGCTTCTTATGATTTCTGAAGCGACCACGTTTCGGTGCCACACGTGATCACTGGCAACACGCACTGGTCAAAGACTCTCGTCTTCAGACACTGCGGAATATTAGACGAAAAGATGTGCCATAGCGTAGCTTCCCGAACGCTGCCCAACCGAGTCGGATTCGACGATTGACCTCTTTCTCAAAGTTGGACCTACCTGACCTGACTGCCCTTATTATACTACTACAAATTGTTACTCTTCTAAATCTACTTTACATTTCTTGTCAATGCAAAATAGAATCGAAAACGGCGCGCCATCTCGCTCACACCATAGTGCTATTATATATATTGCTATTACAGTCACACATGTCGTTCATAGTAGGTATCTAAATGCCACCATTTTACAAGCTTTTATGTAACTTTTAGATTAAATTCTACTTACCTACACTAGCTTCTGCCCACGACTCCGTCCGTGTGTCTCGTTTATATCGTAGCTCCATACAAAATTTCAACCCCTATTTCAGCCTCTTAGGGGATTATTTCGGGGATAAAAACTATCCTACGTCTTTTCCCGGGACTCAAACTATCTCCATACCAAATTTCATCAAAATCGGTCAATCGGTTTAAGCGTGAAGAGGTAACAGACAAGACACACTTTCGCATTTGTAATATAACCATATCATATAATCATATGAATTATTCATTTTATAATTATATATTTTTATTATATTACATATACCTACTATAGACATAGCATGGATTGGCGCGGCTTAAATACCTACCGACACAATTGGCTTGCCAAGCTAAATATCGCGGGTGCCGCAAGAATCCATAAGGAAAGAAAAAGAAAAACGATGTGGTCGCTATCCGACTTCTTTGGTAATATTTTTTTTGGGTACGCGACCACCCCATTTTTTTTAAATCTATTTTTATAATATGCCGAATTTCAACGAAATTATTACAATAGCTAAATCATTTAAGCAATCAACTAACTAATTTCAGCATAATAATAAAATTAAGTGACGTAACTAAAGTTTTCGCGCCAACTGTCGCGTTATTTTTTTTACAGATTCACTGCACGTCAACACTTTTCGGAAGCAATGTGTGAAACGTGTAAATTGAGGTTATTTTTTCTTGCTTTGGATTAAGCTTTGGGTTTTAAAGTGTATTTATTCTTATTCTGACACTATTCAAGAATAGTTAATAACTAATTAGTTTTCTGTTGGGTTTGTAGAAATGTTAATATCTTTAATTGAAGCAGCCTAGTCCGTCAAGTGGTCGCCAACCGAAGGTGGTCGCGTTACCGGCGAAACGACCCTACGTGTGCACCTCGTTGAGGCTGCCAAGTCTGGCTTTTAAATTGTAAACTAAATAATGTTTTATTCTACTAACATAGGTCATTAAGTTTTTTTTTCCTTTTGCTTACTAACAATCTATGGACCATGCTGTCTGAAAATTAAGATATTTTTTTTTATTTTTTAGGTTGCATCTTAGTTTGATTCTTTGTATCATAGCCGAAGAAGTTTTGGCTCTTTTTGCCACTTCTCGAATTGAAAGGGATGGATTTTGTTTAAACATTCTTACGACTTTCTTTTTTCATGCCAAGTCGGTTGTCCCCGGTTTTCTTCCAGATTTAGGCAAATCTTGGAGAGTACAGAAGTCACCAAATTTATTTATTATCTTGTGCACGTACTTTTTAACCAGTTTTTTAATCGTCATACCTTTTATTTTGCACCAATCGTCCAAAATATTTTTACGAACGTGTAAGATAATTCGCCCCATGTTGACAGTTTGACAAAAGTAGTAATTGCTTTTTGTTGCAATTATATAGATATAGTTCGTTATTTAAAAAAATATATATGCCGATTTTATGTACGTACCAGTTTTTAGAGATGCCTAAAGTTGTCTACTTTCTTTCCGATACGGTCCTTATATGCCCGCGTGCCGGTAACATACGTAAATTCAATACCAAAAATAAATATATACTATTTTTTGTTATTGAATTTACGTATGTTACCGGCACGCGGGCATATATTATAATCGCTAATAATACGTTCCATTAGCAAATCATAATTATGTAAATTATCTACACAATTACATTTCCAAAATTCAAACTAAGCAGACATCTGTTTTGATAACGCCCCGTAAGAAACATTAGTATGAAGAACTGTCATTTACACTTACTTGTCAATTTATCACACAATGCGAGAGAGCCTTTGTGTCAGTTTGCCATTCTGTCCCATGACAACACCATTATGTCGGTGGTAAACAGGGTTGAAGTGTGTTGTGGGCGATGGGCTAGCAACCTATCACTGCGATATTACATTTTGTCGATCTTTTATACCCACATTTATGCTAAAAGTGGCACTGGAACACAAGTTTCATGTGCCCTGCCAACCCCATTTTGTACCTACGTTAAACTTTACTTTATTATGGCGCTACGATAAACCTCTGTTTTACTTTGCTTATGACGTAGGAACTTGCACCGTGAATCGCAGACTCAGTGTACAGCAGGCATTAATTGTACTTATCGAAATATCAATCGTATAATCGTAAGAACCGTTTTAATGAACACACCAATAGATGAAAACTGTCAGAACAGAACACGACATACTTACTTAGGATGACGCGGTTGTAACAAGTGAAACTGATGAGTAACACTTGTTGTAACCGCGCAATTTAACTACTTCTAAGGCTTACTGCCGCTCATTGTGGCACTCCTTGGGGGAGGCCTATGTCCAGCAGTGGACGTCTTTCTGATGATAAGATGATAATGATGATGATGAAGGCTTACTGAACGCTGACCCATGAAACACAACTGCTTAGGCTTTTTAGGAATTTAATAGTCAATTTGTATTTGACGGAATGTAAAATACTCGTACTTAAACCTACATATAAACAAGCGTACAGATCATTTTGTATAACAGCGAAACATTAACTTAAAATAAATAATACAGTTCAATAAGAACAGCACAAATGCACGTAAAAAACAGATCAAATTATCACACACACACAATCAGGTTTTTCAGTAATCATAATTCTTTAGAGTCCTCTGGTAAACAGAGGAATAGTTTTGATATAGTAATGTTGAAATTGTGGACCGCGTAGAGGTACCAGGTGGGTTTGTTTTGCCACTTGATGAATATGTAATAGACTGGTATTCCGAGGAACGTGAAGGAGAGGCCGATGGCGAGTTGCTTGGGGTTTTGGAAGCAGGAGAGGATGACGAGGAAGGTGCAGACGATGAAGAAGACGCAGGGGAGGATGAGGTTGACGCGGATGGGGCGTACGGCGTGGGGGCGCGAGTAGCGCAGCCACAGTAGCCCGGTGACGCTGCACAGGATGAACAGCGCCTCCACCGACGTCACCACCACCAGCAAAGCTTCCACGTCGTTGCACAGCAGCAGCACTAACGTCACCAAACACTGAAATTCAAGATAAATGTGCTTTAAGGGGACGTAGGTTCGTGGTCGTCTCTCCCTCTCACTGAGCATAAGCGTGAGCAAGATGGAAGTGCGTGTTTGGAAGCGCGAATATCATGTTTTTTAATTAAAATTTTTTGTGCGTTTTAATAAATAAAAAAGTAATAGCTGATTTCCCTCAAACATGACATTGTCGATTTTCAGAATCAATTTTAATATGTTTAGCTGTTGTGCATAATTTGTTATAATTTTTTAAAGTGTATTTCAGACCTATGTTCGTGATTTTTTTCTAACAAGCGAAAGTCAAAAACTCAGAATTCGAATAGCTGATTTCCCTCGAGAAAGGCCTCAAAATTGCTAATTAAATTTAAGGCAGCCGTATTATAATCCAAACAAGATCTACGATTTTTTAAAAATCAGTTTTTGGAGCTCACGTCGCCTTAAAAGCTTTGAAATATGATTTAGGTGGAGTATCCAATAGAGGCAATAGAGTTGTGCGAGGTGGCGAGGCAGTGAGCATCGCTTCCTATTGGTCTAGTTTTTCCTCGCAACCTGTTATGCTTTACGCGCTCATGCGCCTCACCCCACCCGTAACGCCTAACGAAACTAGACCTCTTACGCTTAGTTACTTACTACGCATCGCGGCGTCAAGATATATTTGTGGGTGAGCGTTGAGGTGAGCTGAAAACAAGTTACAGAATAGCGGGGCAGCTCTGGTGGATCACTCAACCTTAAGGTTGAACGACTCGTACGAATTCCATACAAAGTTCGTTCGGAAAGCCTTCCGCAGTTAGAAACACAGGTGGGTACTGGTCAAGGTTTTGCGACAGATGATGTGCAAACACGGAAATTACTTTAGTGCGCCATCTGTTGGCAACTCTTTGGCAGGAATCCTTGGTGTTCATCCTTAACCGTTTTAAGTAAATCGAAGTTGATGGTTACCTATTCGAGTTATTTTATAATGATATATCAGTCACAAGGTTAATAATGTGATGTCTCCATGATATAATATATACACTTGGTACAACGTTTTAATTATTGTCTGCATGATGAGTTGGCGAAAAAATCTACCAGACACTTTCTTCGCTTGGCATGTGACAGAAATTTACCTACTTACCTTAAATCTAATATCATAAACATTTAAGTAGACATGTTATGCCATACTTAACTAACAAATAAAATATTGCCAAAACCAGAACTATCAAGTGGTTAAAGCGACAAATAAACAAAACATCATATCGAGATGTTTGCTAGTAATCCACGAACGCGAAACCAATTGCGAGTTTCTATTATCCACCACGCTCATTTACTTTCTCTTATGACCGTAACAAGCGTGATCATATTTTTCCGTTCTAATGAATCTGCTAATTGGATGTAGTTTAAAGTAGGTATAGATTAAGTGTAAAGTATAATAACAGAGTACTTATAGTTAAATACATAGTTGTCTATTAGTGCAATAAAATAAACTAATAGAGTTCTTGAGATAAACTATCTATTATATTGAACATATTTTCTAATATATTTAAATACTAGCTGTTGCCCGCGACTTTGTCCGCGTATAACATGTTATCGTCTAAATGTTTGTTGAAGGAATGAATTAAAAAAAAAACATTGAAATTAATTTTCTACCTAGACTTTTAGAAAACAATCTAAAACCGAAGTTACAAATCTCTTACTTTCAAAATCTCTTGCTCTCTATACAAACTAAGAACCCTCTCTGAACCCTGATAGTAAACAGTCTGAAACCGTAGTTACAAATTTCTTACTTTAAAAATGTCTTGCTCTCTATACAAAGTTCGAACCCCCTTTTAACCTTCTTAGGCGATGAATTAAAAAAACGCTGAAATAAGTTTTGTAGTCTAAACAGGCTAAGATCGCAGTTACAAATATCATACTTTAAAATTTTCTTGCTCTCCATACAAACTTTGAACGTTTTTCAGGGAAAAATTAAAAATAAAACACTCGGTTTTTTTATTGTAATAGGTAAGTATTTTTTCAACAATCTATCTAGTCTCTAGCTAAAAAAAAGTGCCGAACCTTGCACCCCTTTTTAACCCCTTAAGGGGTGAAATTTTCCAAAACGCTGGCAGTAGGTATTTTTTTGTATTTTAATAAGTAGGTACTTAATCTTTCTACAGAGTTTTAAGTTTCTACCTAAAAAAAAATTTTCCTACACAAACATTGAACCTTCCCCCTCTTAGCGGGTGGAAATTTTCAAACCACTGAAAGTAATTTACCTTTATATTTGTATTCTAATAAATAATCTTTCTACACAATTTCAAGACTCAAGCTCAAAAAAAAAGTTTCCTCCATACAAATTTTCATCTGTTTTAATCACCCTTAGGGGTGGGATTTTCCAAAACGCTGAAAGTTCTTTATTTGTATTGTGATAAGTAATCTTTCAGCAAAGGTTTGTCGCTTGCGATCGTTTTAAAAAGGTTTGAGATTCTAGCTCAAAAAAATCCCCTTTACCAACATTGTACCCCTTTTTCATACCCTTAGGGGTGGAATTTTCCAAAACGCTGTTTTTTTTATTTGTATTGTAATAAGTAATCTTTTTACAAACTTTTAAGCTTCTATCTCAAAAAGAAGTTTCGCTCATACAAACTTTGCAACCCTTTTTAGAGGCTGAATTTTCCAAAACGCTGGCAGTACTTTATTTGTATTCTAATAAGTAAGCTTTCTACAACGTATTGAGTCTCTTGCTAAAATAATAAAGTTTCCCCCATACAAAATTTGCACCCCTTGTTTACCCCCTTAGGGGCAGAATTTTCCTAAACGTTGAAAGTATTTTATTCGTATTCTAATAAGTAATATTTATACAAAATTTTAAGTCTCTAGCTATAAAAAATAATGTTTCCCCCATACAAACTTTGCACCCCTATTTGACCCCTTTAGGGGTAGAATTTCAAAAAATCTCTTCGTATCCGTTGCCTACGTTGTAAAAGGTAGTTCTGGTGTAAATTTCAACTCTCTAGCCCCAGTAGTTTCGGCTGTGCGTTGATGAGTGAGTGGGTGAGTCAGTCAGGGCATTTATATGTAGGTATAGATAGATAGAAGATGACGAAAATCCCATTCAAATATCTCAAAACCGTTTAAATGTCGCTTGTTAGAGTGAGAAAACGATCGGGGACTGTGACGTCAAGATCCTCGAGCGTCATAGTAAAAAACAATCGTTTCATTTGAAGGTGCGTTTTGTGAAAAAGGGACAGAACATAAAACTTTGGAACTTAGTGATTACCTATACATACCTAACCTCTTGCATTGATTTTTTCTCTATTATCCTTTTTTCGAGAAAATACATTATGATTATTTTATTTAGTGTCACAGCCGGGTCCGCTGCACCAATGTTTTCCATGTTTTTAAACATCTAACATGTTTTCAGTCAGGTTCGGCAAACAAATAGAGTTTTGTTTTGATTGGCAAAACATGTTTGACGTTTAAAAACCACGAAAACATGGCGCAGCGGACGCGGCTTACGGGCTGTAGTTTCGATTCCTGAGCTATAACCACGAACTTCGGAATTCGAAAATATTCGGGTATCTCTATCTCTATCGCACTAACATTACTCGAGTGACAGGGATGCAGTTATACGAACTTCGAGTTTCGGTTTTCGTGGTAGCGCTTTGGCAGAATGCGCAAAGAACGCGTGCCATTGCCATTCAAAAAAAACAAATTTGTGTTAATTATATTGTTCAAATTTGTTAATACATTTTTTGAAATTACGCCATAATGCGACATTTGCGCATATAAGTTCTCATATCACAATCGAATATTTTTTTATGGTTTAACTTTTGGCATGTGTATCGTAAAGGTTTATCGTAGACTGGATTTAAATTATTAATAAGTGAAAGGCAAAGCAATTCCGCCATTTTGACGAAAATTTGACGTTTCTTATAGCTGACAGTTGGAGCAACGTTTGATTTCAATAAAAATAAATGAAAAATTAAATGAAGTCGTATATTTCGGAAAATTAATTAATTGTCGCAGTCGGATAAAAACTATCCTAAGTTGCAGCTAGAATAATAATGTACCTATATAAAAAAAAATCATATTTTTCCGTTCATGTGATGCTGAGAACATTCGTACCACACAAAGCTTAGTTTCAAACTGGCTGATTCTTTTTTTAATTTAGAGATTTATTATAAGTGGAGATATTATAAGTGGAGATGGGACAGAACAAATTTTAACTACTTAAGTACAAGCTGTTATCCTATCTTATACTGTTGACGAGCAAAATTTGTATAGTTAGGTAGGTACCTAATAATATATTTGTTTGTTTGTACAATCTGTTTTCAAAAACAGTTCTAACGCGGAACGAAAGTCGATTTAAAGTCTAATTTCTGGGAATATTTTGTCCATGTTTTCACGGAGCTCGGTCCCGCATTTACTTTTTATTTTACACAACGAATTTTCCATTACACCACAGCCCACAGAAAGAAATTTTTGAATGTTGCTCTAGCTAAGCCGGAAAAGTTGATTTTGTATCAATACTCATAGTCATTTATTGCAAGCATACGACTTTCATATGTATCTATAGAATCAATCATGCGGCTCATTCTTACCATGAATAAGAGCGAAGGCACAGGCGTTAACCTCTTGACGTCGATGAGTGATATCGCCAAAGGCAAGTTGCCATCACGAGCCCCCACGAAGAACAGGCGCGAGGACGCGTATATCGCGCCGTTTAGCGAGCCGAATGTGCAGAGCGCGACGAATATGGACATGATCCAGCCCCACGAGCCCAGGATCTTCTCGCTGAATACTATAGCCACAGCTGTGGTCGACATTATCTCGTTGCTCGACAGCACCGCAAAGAAGGCCACGTTGGTGAGGGCATACACGAGAGTCACAACAGGCAGCGATATGCAGATGGCGCGGGGAAGGTTTCTGTAAAAGTAGGAAGGTCTTTATTTAGGTATCTATTCTGTAAGAAAATGGAGTCTAAATAAAGTGAGAGAAATAATAATTTGGATGTTAATATCAGAAAAGTATTCTGTGTGTCACATACAAAAACCGGTTCGAAGGAACATGTTTGACACTTTGAGTTTAGGGTTGTAATTGCGAGGTGACATCTATCACCTCATACCAGTACAATCAGCTACAGGTAGGTAGGTACCTTTGTATATAATATAGTCATCTGGTTCGAAGGATCAACACTAATAATAAGTAATAGTACATTACAGAAGTAGGTATAGGATAGAGATACGAGGCCGGGAATCCGTTTTCACGCCGAGGCATGTATAGTGCTTTTCTCAAACATGCAATGAAATAAATAAATAAAAATCCTCAAATCAAACTAATTTTCATGGCTGAATGCGGTGATGCTGTGCCACAAATAGTGGAATGAAAATTAAAAAGTTACTTTGCAGGCCTAGGCCTGAAAAGTTGTATGAAATCCCATTTCAGGCCGCCTCGAGATGCTGCGCCCGAAAAAGGATACTTCCGAGTCTATTATAAGCAGTGATCGGATCTAGGATGCAATTTGGGGTGAACGACCTCAAACGTTATGGTTATCGTGGATGTGTCTCGGATTTCCCGGGAGTTTGGGAAATGGGCTATTGTAAATTAAAAAATACGTCACTTAATATTTGCACACTTAAAGAACACTAGAATTGTCTAATAATGGGTATTTATAACTGTAAGTATTATTATTTGTCGATATGTTGAGAATGTGGTAAGCAGGGCTCGATTTGAATGACAATGTCAGTCAAGACATTATATACTGCTCATTTCAAGTGGCCATTTCATTTTATAAAAGAGGTTGATAAGTGGTAATTGTTTACGAATATACTATTAGAAGGCATTTTATGTGCGGTGCAGTGCAACGTCATCGGCACTAAAAGTTCGAGCCCTGGTGATAAGATTTACAAAATGGTGATACTAATAACTAATAAAAATTATTACTTTTACTTGTATACCCTGGTAAACATACAAGAATAATAAAAACACATAAAAGATAAGACATACAAGTTACGTTCAGTTATTCTATTCTATTCTATGCAGTAGGTACTGTAAACATTTTTGTTGTTTTTACATTTTCTGTAAATTTTATACTGTAAACTACTTAAAATTAAAAGTTATTTACCTTTTTGTAAAGGTAGGTAACAAAAAAAGTCGCGGGATTGTAAGTCATATCCATCTTAATATTACGGACTTAAACCCCGGGAAATTGCATCCTAGATCCGATCACTGATTATAAGGAACGTAAAGAGAATATTTCGTTGCATGTTAGAGAAATAGTACATTACTGCAGATGCCGGGAAAGAAGGGCTTGCCGGGTGAGTAGGTATAGTGATACGAATCCGGCAAGCCCTTTTCACGGCCAGGCATGTATAGTGCTTTTCTCAAACATGCAATTAAATAAATAAATAAAAACTCCTCAAATCAAACTAATTTTTATGGCTGAAAGCCGTGTTGTTGTGCCACAAATAGCGGAATGAAAATTGAAAAAAAAATTACTTCCCGGCCTAGGCCTTCAATTTCGTATGAAATTCCTTTACAGTTATCTCGAGTTGATCCGCCCGAAACGTGATACTTTGAAGCCTGATATAACCCACGTAATGACGACATTTCATTGCATGTTTGAGAAAAATACTTTTCACATATTATCCTATTATCAGAATATTCATAGAACATTTTTCCCAGCCAGGCTTAAAATAAAATCCTCGTGCATTGTTATCGCTGCATTGAAGTTTATGGATCCTTAAAAACTTTTATACCTCGTAATTAAGTTAACCTTACGCCATTCGGACCTGGCTTTTAATTTATAAATACTTACTTGTAAGGATCCTTCAGTTCTTCCGTGACGAAATTTAAATAATTCCACCCAGAATAGGAGAACAAGCCCGAATAAAAGGCGATGGCAATTTCGCTGGGCGAAGTTTTTGTTCCTTCCATCATTCCCTGGAGATTTTCAGTGTGTCCGTGGAACAAATGCACCAAACTAGCGATGAATATGAGCAGCAGAGCCAGGATCTTGGCGGCCGTGAATGAGTCTTGTAGCCGTGTCACCCATTTTACGTTCCCACAGTTGATAATGGTGAGGAAACCTGTAATTATCACAAATTTGAATACTAGTTATGAAAATGTCTATGTATTTGTAAAATGACAAGACGAGAGCTCTAAGTTCTACATGATAGTGTCAAAAAGGGTCTATCTACTTATATAACGACATGGCTTAAAACAATCGTTTCAAAAGAGACGGTGTACAGTTGTAACTGAACCCTGGCGAAAATGGTAACACCACAAACGCCTTTGAATGAGAAAACGTACCTAGCGAGGATTACTAACATCCGTTTACGCTAGGGTGTCATTGAGTTCGGACAAGAGCCCTTACGCAACGTTGTGTGTTCGCCAAGATAATTCCGCACAAGTGTGCGTCAGCCGCAATGCGGGAGGAAGCGCTCATTATCCTGTCAGCAGCAATCAGTGCCGGCGACCGCCGCGCGACACCGCGACTAAAGACGCGGCTACGAGGCCTCGACACCTCGGTTGACGGAGACCGATGCCTCTTCGCTTCATTTAGGACGTCCGCTAAACAGTCCCTTTATAGCACCTAGGGCGACATCGGTGTCCAATTCTAGGTACTAAATATGTATTGTATAATTACATCCCGCATTTACTGTACAATATAAAGCAGGCGAAAAGGATGTTGTGGTTATAAAATATCCTTTGACCTAGACCGGTGGGTCGACTTATTAGGACTTGACAATCAATCACATGTAGGTAAACAGTCATTATTTCAATTGGTTAGTTCAAGATAACTTTTTTAATAGCAGGATACATGTTTTATTATTGTTCACTATCCGAAAAAAACTGTACCTGGTAAAGTGAATTAGTACAGTCGCCATCACATACATCGGAGCAAACAAGCAGCTCACAAACATCGGAACACACCTCTATTTTCAAGGCATTAGGGTACATGTGCCGATATTTTTGAACACCTATAGTGTACCTATGTATGTGATGACGACTGTACCTACTATCATTGTCGATTAAAATTATACCTTAACGGCCTCCGTAGCCCAGTGGGTAGTGACTCTGCCTACGAAGCTGGAGGTCCCGGGTTCGAATCCCGGTCAGGGCATTTATTTGTGTGTTTATCACGAAAATTTGAAATTTGTTCCTGAGTTATGGATGTTATATATGTATATAAGTATCTATACGTATTTATCTATTATATATATCATCGCCTAGTACCCACAACACAAGCCTTATTGAGCTTACCGTGGGCCTAGGTTGATTTGTGTAAGATTGTCCCGTAATATTTATTATTATTATTTATTCCCGCTCACGGGACAAAGATGTCCCGGACCTTTGGGAGGCATGCATGGGGCTAGGCAGTAATGGGCCGTTCTCGAAAATTCCCGAGAACAGAGAAATCGATCGAGAACGTTCTCGGAAACGTTCTCTAAATCGGAAATTATCGAGGAAGTATCAGAAATTTAACAGTTTTTTCTATTATTTTTCTTTTAGTGGGTTTTAGGGGCCTTTATTAGGCACTGATTAAAAGATTATTAATATTCGAATACCGTATCACTGAAATTCTCACTCTTCCCGGGAATTTCTCGAGAACGTTCTCGGAAATATTCTCTCAAGATCGATGTCATAGTAACTTTGCTGTAGAGTTTTTGCTTGTAAGGATAAAATAAAATGTTATCAATATGTAACTACATTTTTTATTGTAAATATTTATCATTTATTAACTCTTCATATTTAAAAAAAGTATACCTAGTTGAGAATTTAAAAAATAAAAAGTTATTTTGAGACCACTTTTTACTTCAACTGGGGATAATTTACAGTTTGAAACGATGTGTTTGGCAAACCATGTAACGTTTTTGAAGTATTATACCGCATCACATAACATGCACATATATACTTAACACGCTCGTTTTCATTCACGGTTCTGATATAGTTTAAACTTTATTTTTTGGCTTCATTTTTACTTTCTGTCTGATAAATTGATAGAGCCTATGCTATCAGCGCTCTTAGAAAACTGCTGACAGTTTGTGAGGCATATGCTGAGGTGCATGGATTGCAGTACAACCCTAAGAAGAGTGAGGTGCTATTGTTTAGGGCTGGAAGGTTTATGCCGACCTCAATACCACCTCTCGTGCTACATGGAGCCACACTTTCGGTTGTAGACAAAGTTAAATATCTAGGTCACATCATTACACAAGACCTAAGTGATGACCTAGATATAGAACGCGAGCGTAGGGCATTGGCAGTAAGGGCTAACATGCTTGCCCGCAGGTTTGCTCGATGCTCTGTTGAAGTTAAAATAACTCTGTTTAAAGCCCTCAGTCTCAGCCTCAGTCATTTTACTCGAGCAGCCTGTGGGTGAAGTACACGAAAAGAGCCTATAATGCCCTACGCGTGCAGTATAATAACGCACTCAGAATGTTGTTGGGGTTGCCCACATGGTGTAGTGCATGTCGTATGTTCGCCGAGGCCCATACGGACGATTTTTACGCCATTATACGGAAAAAAATCGTCTCGATGATGGTTCGAATTAGGGGCAGCTCCAACAGCATTCTGGGGGTGATTGCGGGCCGATATGATAGTCCAATTTTGGCTCATTGGATAGGGATGACAAAGAGCTTTCTATCATATAGGAAATAAGTTACATTTATTTATTTAGTATTATTATTTACTAACACTAGTCGTAAGTGGGTCATTGTCAGTCACAAAAACAAAAATCATCTTTCCGGTGGTCAATAGTTAAGGGCTTACGCTCACATATAATATGTTTTTATCACATAGGATTATAGAAGGGGCAACGCCGTTTATGCGGATTCAGAGATCAACCAAAAATTAGGCTTTATAGCCCTTAACTTTGGCAATGTCCACCGAAGAGACGCGAACCTAAATCTGACAATGACCCAAGTCTTCATTAACAAAATATGGATTATATCTGAAATAAAGATTTAAATAAATAAATAAAATATGCTCTACATAAAGAATAGTCTTTAACTGCTCTAACAGATACTGATACATCGTAGTCAATCCAGGTACTTACCTGCTTCCCCCCCACCATGTAAATAAATGACCTTTATCGTATACGATACACGATCTATTGTCTACTATGTACTTAGACCGACCTACTCGAAAAATACCACGCTAAGCGTAAGCACAGCACATTGATTGTATGCGTAAAGCAAGAGCGCTCTCGATTGATGAAGTCTACGCTCCGTCCAGCATCAATCCAAATTCAAAACTACGAGAGCTTCCAGCTGGAACTTCAAAACCGTTCCAATTGCCTAGGCGGCGATGTGGACTGACTGAAAGACGGGTTTGTGGAAGCTGTTCGTGCCACTGGGTCTAAGTTATTCAAGGCCCAACGGACCAACATAACTAAAAGGCTCTCTAGCTCTATTAAGAAGCTCATGAAGGAAAGAAATGAAATGATCCTACAGTCTTCGGCCGATGCGACCTTGTACCGGCAGCTCAATAAACAGATCTCCAAGTCCCTTACCCGCGATCTGCGCCAATTCAATACAAATCGTATTGAAGATGCCATCCAGCGTAATAAGGGCTCTAAAGTGTTCTCGAGAGATATGTCTATTAGGCAGAGCCAGCTCGCCAAGTTGAAGACTGAAGATGGTAAAATCGTTTCTTCTAAACCTGAGATTCTGGGTGAGATAGAGCGCTTTTACGGACAGCTATACTTGTCAACTCGCAGACCGGAAGTTAGTCTGGCGGAAGACCCTTAGAACTAGACTAACCTGACACTACACCGACGACATCCCGGACATCCGCCTTACGAGATTGTAATAGCTCTCAAACAGCTAAAGAACAACAAGGCTCCCGGTGAAGACGGAATAACAGCCGAACTCCTGAAGGCGGGTGGAAAACCGGTCGTTCGTTCGATTCCGTCTTACTGGAAGGGAGAACGCCAAAGGCATGGAACAGAGGGGTGGTGGTGCTGTTCTTCAAAAAGGGTGACAACACCCTGCTGACGAACTACCGACCCATCTCACCTCTGTGCCACTCGGTTGGGCAGCGTTCGGGAAGCTACGGCTCATATTTTCGTCCAATATTCCGCAGTGTCTCAAGACGAGAGTCTTTGACCAGTGTGTGTTGCCAGTGATGACATATGGCACTGAAACGTGGTCGCTTACTACGGGCTTCATAAGAAGGCTCAAAGTAACCCAAAGGGCAATGGAGAGGGCAATTTTGGGAGTTTCTCTGCGTGATCGCATCAGAAATGCGGCTATCCGCAGTAGAACCAAGGTAACCGATATAGCCTTTCGAATCGCTAAACTTAAGTGGCAGTGGGCGGAGCACAGTGTACGTAGAACCAATGGTCGTTGGGGCGGAAAGGTTCTCAAGTGGCAACCACGTACCGGAAGGCGCGGCGTGGGTAGGCCCCCCACAAGGTGGACTGATGACCTGGTAAAGGTCGCGGGAGTCCGCTGGATGCGGGTGGCACAGGACCGGTCACTTTGACACTCTTTGGGGGAGGCCTATGTCCAGCAGTGGGCGTCTTTCGGCTGATATGATGAAGCGTGAATACATTGATGTCTAACCCTTTAAATAAAAAATAAAGAAGTTAGCATACAAAGCAATTGCCGAAATTTTCGTGAATTTTGCACCGCAGATACAGACCTTTTAGATTTTAAAACTCATTTGTTATCTCCACTTATAATAAATCTCTAAATTAAAAAAAGAATCAGCCAGTTTGAAACTAAGCTTTGCGTGGTACGAATGTTCTCAGCATCCCATGAACGGAAAAATATGAAACATTTTATATAGGTACATTATTATTCTAGCTGCAACTTAGGATAGTTTTTATCCGACTGCGACAATTAATTAATTTTCCGAAATATACGACTTCATTTAATTTTTCATTTATTTTTATTGAAATCAAACGCTGCTCCAACTGTCAGCTATAAGAACCGTCAAATTTTCGTCAAAATGGCGGAATTGCTTTGCCTTTCACTTACTAATAATTTAAATCCCGTCTACGATAGACCTTTACGAGACAAATGCTAAAATATAAACCATAAAAAAATATTCGATTCTGATATGAGAACTTATATGCGCAAATGTCGTTTTATGTCGTAATTTCAATAAATGAAATCAAGAAATTTGAACAATATAATTAACACGAATTTGTTTTTTTTGAATGGCAATGACACGCGCTCGGCGCATTCAGCCAAAGTACCTGCGGCGCTACCACGAAAACCGATACTCAATGTTCATATATTTGCATCCCTGTCACTCGAGTGTGGTTAGTGCGATAGAGATAGAGATACCCGAATATTTTCGAATTCCGAAGTTCGTGGTTATAGCTCAGGAATCGAAAATATGGTAAATAATCATAATGTATTTTCTCGAAAAAGAATTTAAAATAAATATAGTCAAATGGAGAAAAAAACAAAGCAAGAGGTTATATAGGTAATGATTAAGTTATAAGAGTCCAAAGTTTTAAGAGGGGGTATGTTCTGTCCCTTTTCCGCAAAACGCACCTTCATATGAAACGATTGTTTTTTACAATGACGCTCGAGTATATTGACGTCACAGTCCCTCATCGTTTTCTCACTCTAACAAGCGACTTTAAAACGGATGTAGCTTCATAATTTTTTGAGATATTTGAATGGGAGTTTCATTATCTTCTATCTATTTATACATAATAAATGCCTATGTCCTGAGTCCTGACTGACTTATTCACTCACTCACTCACTCATCAACGCACAGCCGAAACTACTAATCTTAGAGAGTTGATTTTTGCACAGTATGTTGCTTTTATAACGTGGGCTAGGGATAAAAAGGGATTTTTGAAAATTCTGCCCCTAAGGGGGTAAAATAGAGGAGCAAAGTTTGTATGGGGGAAACAATTTTTTTTAAATAGAGACTTAAAACTTTGTAGAAAGATCAGTCATTAGAATACAAATAAAGAACTTTCAGGGTTTTAGAAAATTCTAACCCTAAAGGGGTAAAATAGAGTGCAAAGTTTGTATGGGAAAAACTACTTTTTTTTAAATAGAGACTTAAAACGTTGTAGAGAAATTATTCAATAGAATACAAATAAAGTATCTAGATTCAGTGTTTTAAAAAAATCTACCCCTAAGGGGGTAAAATAGGGGTGCAAATTTTGTATGGGGGAACAATATTTTTTTTAAATAGAGACTTAAAACTTTGTAGAAAGATTAGTCATCAGAATACAAGTTAAGTACTTTCAGCGTTTTAGAAAATTCTACCCGTAAAAATAGGGGGCTAAAATAGGGGTGCAAAGTTTGTATGTGGGAAACTGTTTTTTTTAGCTAGAGTCCTAAAACTTTGTAGAAAGATTATTTAAATACAAAGAAAGTACTTTCAGCGTTTTGGAAAATTTCACCCCTAAGGGGGTAAAATAGGGTGCAAAGTTTGTATGGGAAAAACATATTTTTTTTAATAGAGACTTAAAATTTTGTCGAAAAATTACTTATTAGAACATGAAAAATACTACATTCGGCGTTTTACAAAAATCATTCCCTAAGGGGGTAAAAAAGGGTGCAAGGTTTGTATGGGGAACACTTTTTCTGAGCTAGACACTTAAAACTTTGTAGAAAGATTACTTATAAAAATACAAAAAAAAAGACTTTCAGCGTTTTGAAAAAATCTATCTCTAAGGGGGATAAAAAGGGGTGCAAAGTTTTTATCAGGGAAAGTTTATGTTTTTGAGTTAGAAACTTGAAACTTTGTAGAAAGATTACTTATTCAAATACAAAAAAAGAACACAAATCGTTTTGGAAAATTCCACCCCTAATAGGGTTAAAAAGGAGAGCAAGCTTTGCATGGGCAACACTTTTTTTGAGTTAGACTTAAAACTTTGCAAAAAGATTACTTATTAGAATACTAAAAAAGAACTTTCATCGTTTTAGAAAACTCCATCCCTAAGGGGATCCTTAAGATCCTTAAGAAGGGTAGCCAATGTTGTGTGGGAAAAACTTTTTTTTTACTAGACTTAAAACTATTCGAAATATTACTTATTAAAATTAATAATAAAGTACTTTCAGAGTTTTAGAAAATTCCACCCCTAAGGGGGTTAAGAAAGCTTTGTATGGGCAACACTTTTTTTGAGCTAGAGACTTAAAAGTTTACGAAAAAAGTTCTTTCAGCGATTAGAAAAATTCAACCTCCAAGGGGGTTTAAAAGGGGGTTCAAATTTTAAATGGCGAGCAATAAAATTTTAAAGTGTGAGTAAGAGATTTTTAACTTCGGTCTTATTCTGTACGTTAAAAGACTACAAAACTGATTTCAGAGTTTTTCCAAATTCATCCCCTAAGAGTGTTAAAATTGGTTCAAAGTTTGAGTATTTCAAGGCATTTTTAAAGTATGAGATTTTTAACTTTGGTTTTAGACTGTTTGTTCACAAACTAGAAAATGAACATCAACGTTTTTTTTTAATTATCCCCTAAAAGATGGTTCAAATTTTGTATTGAGAGAAATCATTTTCTAAGACGATAAAAAGTTCTACGCGGACGAAGTCGCGGGCAACAGCTAGTCGTTATATAAGTATTTAAGTATAATCGTAATAACCTACAAAACAGATCTACTTTTAAAACATCTAATTTTTTCCGCGGAGAAACGTTCTCGAGAACGATTGAAATTTCCCGGAAATTTATCTGGAAAGGAATTCTCGAGAATGAGAACTTTCTCGCTGGCCCATCACTAGGGCTAGGTACCTACAAAGTTCCAACTGAGCCAACACGTAGAGGCCCTTTTGACAATTTAATGCATACAATTTATTATTATTATTACCTATATGTTATGATGTTAAGACAATATCTCTTTAGGTTTAAGGATTAAGCATATGTATATCTAAATCAAAGAATAAAATAACGAACACCCCAAATAAAAGTAAAACCATGTTTCATGTTAGTACAACCGATTCACAGTATGGGGTAAAGACGACTCGCCCTGTGGTGCTGTGGTTACGATTGGCGTAAGATAACCGTTTCTTGGTATTCATTTTCGTTGAACGTCGATCCATGTCCATGTCTGAATATTTTCGATACATTATATGCGTAGTCGCCAGTTGTGATACTTGTTTAAGGAGCACACGAATCAAATTACCGGTGCAAGATGGACCAGTTTATGGACCGTTCCTTTTGAGGCATGTCGTCACAGAATGTGATGAGGCACAGTAAACGTGTTCTCTGCCCAACACAATATTTTTGCGTGCCATTATCATCTTACGATGCCGAATGCTTTTGCTTCCAAATAATATTTGGGCATGGCATGATCAAGTGCACAATATGTCAGGGATCTATCATTATTTTGCCCAGTAGGTCCCTATTAAAATGTGGTGAACTGTAATCTGGCACCATTAGCTAGTCTATAATTACAGTGAAATTATAATTTACTCTTGATAAGAATAATAGCCGATACCAGTTCGGAACTCGCCCCAACAAAACAGACAAGTAGTCGCCTCCCTTATCGAAATGTGTTACTACCTATAGGTAAGTACTATATAACTATCCTTCAAGCTTTTGTGTAAGATAACTTGACGACCGCTTTAGCCTAGTTGGTAGTGACCCTGCCTACGAAGCAAGAGGTCCTGGGTTCGAATCCCGGTAAGGGCATTTATTTGTGTGATGAGCACGAATATTTGTTCCTGAGTCATGGATGTTTTCTATGTATTTAAGTATGTATTTCTCTATATAAGTATCTATATCGTCGTCTAGTACCCATAGTACAAGCTTTGCTTAGTTAGGGACTAGGTTGATTTGTGTAAGATTGTCCGCAAATATAAAAAAAAAAAAAATAACAAAGTATAGGTATAGGCTTACTTAGTTTATTTTTCTTCACACATTTATTACTATATATCTACAGAGTGACTGGTAATTCGACCTATTCCTTGAAAGGGGTTATACTAGAGCTAATTAGCAACAATTTATGTCCAGTCAACCAGGGGTCGAAACTCGCTGGTTTCCGAGATATTCGAGTTTTTAATTTGTATGAAAAAATTTCTCCTTGCAGCCTTAAGCTGGTGGTTGTGACAAAAGTACTTCCATTTGGATGTTAAAAAAACATTTTTGTCACAATCAGCACTTTAAGGCTGCAAGGCGATTTTTTTCAAACAAACTAAAAACTCGAGAAATTAAAAAAATCGCGTTTTGACCCCTGGTTACTGGACATAAATTGTTGCAAATTAGCTCTAGTATAACCCCTTTCAAGGAATAGGTCGAATTACCAGTCACCCTGTATACTATGTATTGATTACAATGGGCGTTAGAATCAGGATCAGAAACCCAAAAATCTTTACACATATCTGATTAAGTGATTATTTTACGGCCTTTAAAACTGTCTAGAGTGAATGGTTGACGGTAAAGAATACCTTATGACACTAAGTCCGCCATTTGTACTTTATTTTATATTGTGCAATAAAGTTTAAATAAATAAATGTGTTTTTACATGAAAGCACTTACAGGTAAGGGCAGCAGCTATGAGTGATACAGCGGCTGGGGGAGGATCGCAGGCCGGCCATCCAGGCTTCAGTATGTTCTCTGCGAAGGTGATGGCCGTGATGGCGTTGGCCGTGGGCATGAGGATAAACAGCGCCACCCACAAGTATAGGAAGCCAGGGAGCGGCCCAAACGCCTCGCTGATGTATGCGTAGTCGCCTCCGGACTTGGGGATCATTGTTCCTGGAAATTCGATGTCAACAGTTTTATTATAAAGATACAACAGGGTTTTAGGGTGGAACGAGCCTAATACATTGATACAAAGAAAAGTAAGTTATAGTTAAGAGGATTGAAACACCGACAAGCTCTGACTGAAGGTTTTGAATGTTTAAGTACATACCTGCCTACATATTTTTGTGATGTAAGTTCCGAACTATTGAGTTATTGCAGGTACAAACCAATCAACTAGATAGTGAGTTGATTGCCAATCTATAATGACTTATCGCGGAGACTAGGGCGACATTTGAATGTATATTTACATTATGAGGTATATAGGTAAAGGCCAGGTCAAAAGTACCCTAAACCGACGAGCGTGTATGAGAAATGTTATGAAAGTGAGTGAAGCGAAAGTGGTTTGTCAGGATCGTAGCAAATGGAGATCCGTGATCTCTGCCTACCCCTCTGGGAAAGAGGCGTGATTATATGTATGTATGTATGAGGTATATTTTGTACTTGCAGTAGTAGGAACAGGAACCCTACCTACTTAGAAGCGCACTGAAAATGCATTTGTAGATGCTCTACGCTAGTCTGCTACTCGTTGCAAGGGCAAACAATCCTAGGTATTTTTTTCTGTTATTTGACTTTTTAATTATTGACGTAAAGAAAAACATTAACTTTTAGTGATTATATAGGAATGTGAAACGAAAATATACAAAATTATATTCAACCGAGCTCGGTCTGACAAGTTAGCTTTGCGTACGTGGAAACTAGCGCGCAAAACACATTCAAATCAAATAGGTACGAATGCGAAAAGTAAATATGTCTTATAGGCAGAAAGCATATATTTCAAATAGTATCAAAAGAAAATTTTTACTAGGTATTCACGGTTATAATGCGCAGCATCCACTAAATAAGTGATCTTAGCACAGCATCACGCACGGCGTTCAGCCATGAAAATTTGTTTGATTTCTTGCAGTTTTTTTATATTTTTAGGGTTCCGTACTCAAAGAGTAAAACGGGACCCTATTACTAAGACTTCGCTGTCCGTCCGTCCGTCCGTCTGTCTGTCACCAGGCTGTATCTTACTGATACCGTGATAGTTCCAGTTGAAATTTTCACAGATGATGTATTTCTGTTGCCGCTATAACAACAAATACTAAAAACAGAATAAAATAAATATTTTTATTGATAATGGTACGGAACCCTTCGTGCTCGAGTCTGACTCACACTTGGCCGGTTTTTTTTGTGATCCTGAGCCGATTACCCAGGTGATCGTATTGGACGAATATGTCTTATGAGATCACCCAGGTGATCCTATTGTACGCCATATCCACACGACCCCCTTTTTTAACCGACTTCAAAAAAGGAGGAGGTTTTTATGTTCCAACTGTATGTATTTTTTTTTTTTTTTTTTATGTATGTTCGCCGATTTCTCCGTCAATTTGTGGACTGATTTCCAAAATTCTTTTTTTATTCGAAAGAGTATACTTCCGAGGTGGTCCCATTGTCACCAAGTCAGGATCTGATGAAGGAATCCCAAGGAAATTGAGGGCAACCCTCAAATTTTATAGGCACGTGTGTAGTGATTTCGGTATTTTCTATTATAACTCGTGTATTTACCCTCGGAAATTGTAATTTTGGTGAAGTGGAACTGATAATGAAGACCACAGATGATTTATGGAAGATGTGTACGTCAAAGATTCTGACATGATTCCGTTGAAGTAGCAACTACTGAAGTTGTGACGTGACTCCTGTCAAATCTGACGAGTTCTGCATCGCACTATCGAAGTTTCTTAAATCAGTTGCATAAATATAACATCCAAACAACTCTCATCGGACTTCGGTCCCTGAGAGATAAAGATCCTGACTGACGCCCGACTCTTCTCAGCAAGCCAGACTCACTCTATCTCTCTCCGCTCGCCACCCTGGCTCTGAGCGCTCGCTCGCCACGCTGGCTCTGAGCACTGGCAAGCTGCACTGTAGGTACTCTTCATACATCGCTGACCCCTCCGTTTCAAAGGGGGGCTGATGTGGCGTCTCTCCTGTCAAATCTGACGAGTTCTGCATCGCACTATCGAAGTTTCTTAAATCAGTTGCATAAATGTTATAACATCCAAACAACTCTCATTGGACTTCGGTCCCTGAGTTTTCTGTCCACGTCACTTAAATGATTTAATTTTAATGATGAAAACAACTTTTTAACTCTACTTACTCCCTTGGCAGATTTTTGAAAATTACAAATGTTCTACTCGCTCAAATCTTCTAAACTAGGTTCAAATATAGGTAATTTAACATCCTCGTCACCTGTGTTCAAAATTCGTACGGGTATTCTTCCTTGCTTTATTTTACCTACGGTACCCGCTAAAAATACATTTTCGGTTAACTGTTTCGAAATTACAACGTAATCTTTCGTTAAATCAAATGATTTTACCCTCATTAAATGTAACGATTCGCTTCTAGCTGGTAATGATAAACAAGTTTCACTATCGCTACTTCTATGGATTTGTACCACACAACTTTCCTCGTTAGTATGCAGAGTAAGCTCATCCGTCTGTAGGTTTATTATTGCATTATAAGTTCGCAAGAAATCTAGTCCGATAATACCGTCCGCATGACAGGGCATATCATGCAGTATATGAAACTTATGCATGAACGATATCGTATTACCGTGTTGTAAAGTCACGTCCGCGACATGGTTACTTGTAATCTCGCCGCCTACGCCTGATATTACAGTGTCCGACTCGTATGACTGCGATTCTATGGGAACCTTTTCTTTTTGCAAAATAGACAAAGTTGCGCCAGTATCAATAATAAAAGTAATGTCTTGTCCGCCTACTGTGAAAATTACGAAGTCAAGTCCGTCACATGTCAAAACCTTATGCTCGAAAAAACTATTGTCGTATCTTCTACAAAGTGTTAATTCTGAGATCCTTGAGGAATTGACGGAACTCCTCAAATATTATCAGCCAATAATCAAGGCATTTGCTCTCGGAAAGCAGTTCATGTGGTAAATTGGAAAGGAAATGTGGAAATTTTCGCGCGCAACCTGTGCCTGCCACATGGCTCCCCTCCAGAGATCTTTACTACGGGCGAGAATAATCTGGGAATCTCACCACTCGTCCAGAACGAGTTGTGATCATTTTTCTTTTTTCAGGCCCTATTTTGTCTTCAATAATGGGCTCGCCAGCGCAGGTTCTGTTCTCTAGTAAATGTGCTGGTTTAAGGCGATTGATGGACACGGTTACGGGTTTGCCTTTTACCAAGAGCTTGAAGACTTTTTCCGTTCTCTCTAATACAGAGTGAGGCCCAGTGTAGGCTGGCTGTAGGGCACCGCGCAGAGCGTCCTCTCTCAGGAACACGTGACTGGCGGTGGCCAGGTCTTTAACTACAAATATCGATGGCATGCAATAACGAGAAGCTTGCTTTGGCTGGAGTTTTTCAGTCAGTAATCGGAGGCGAGCTATATAGTCCGCCATATCTGTTGTGCCAGGATTGCATGACTGAAAGAATTCCCCCGGTAGTCTCAACGTTTCTCCGGAAATGATCTCTGCCAATGAAGTTCGCAGGTCCTCTTTGAATGCGCTTCTAATCCCCAACAAGACGAGAAGGAGCGACTCGGACCAGTTTCCTGATTAGTGACATGTGATTGCAGCTGAGCTGTCTGTGGAAGCATTCGATAAGACCATTGCACGCTGGATGGTACGCTGTGGTCGTTTTATGCACAAAACCGGACATTTTAGCGAGATGTAGAAATAAGGCCGATTCAAATTGTCGTCCACGGTCGGTAACGATAGTTGACGGACAGCCAAACCTTGCTATCCAACCGGACAATAATGCCTATGCAACTGTTTCAGCTATCGCATCAACGATTGGAATCGCTTCTGGCCATCTGGAAAAACGGTCGACGGCGGCGAGACAGTAACGGTATTATATCCATTTGATGGGGGTAACGGTCCGATGAGGTCGATATGAATGTGTTAAAATTTTGCGCGCGGCAGCGTGAAGTTACTTAAAGGTGCACTGACGTGTCTCGTTACTTTAGCCCGTTGACAAGCAACGCAGGCACGTGCCCAGGTTCGACAATCTTTGCGGATTCCTGGCCAAACAAAACGTGCTGCGACTAACTTCGCTGATGTATTTGCCCCGGGATGGCTCAACATGTGCAGGCTGTCGAACACGTGTTTGCGCATTGATTGAGAGACGTAGGGTCTGGGTGTTTGCATGCTGACGTCGCAATATAGCTCAACGTTCGCGTCTGATAGTTTTACTTTGGAGAGGCACAGGATGTGCTATTTTTTAAAAGTTGCCTCAACTCTGGATCCTGGTTTTGGTCTTCCGCTAGTTGGGCAAAATCAATCGAGGAGTGAATCTCTTCTATACGCGATAGCGTGTCTGCGACGACATTTTCTTTTCCGGCGATATGGCGTATGTCCGTGGTAAACTGAGACACGTAGTCTAAATGCCTGAATTGTCGAGGTGAGCATTTGTATTTTCTCGTGTCAATCTGGCTTCGATCATATGTCGGAAGTACTGTACTGCTTTGAATATCGCCAGAAGTTCTCTGTCGTATGGTGAATACTTTTGTTGGGCCGGACTAAGTTTCCTGGAGAAAAAAGCTAATGGCTGCCAGGACCCACGCTGCCACTGCTGCAGGATGCTCCAATGGCGGTATCAGACGCGTCGCAAACTAGCCCGAGCTTCGCCTGACAGAGACATCGTGGCGTTACAAAGTGCCTCTTCACACACGTCAAACGCCTCTAACCTGTCATCGGATAATTGGACGGTGTGAGAATTTTTGACGGTGCCAACCAGCAGTGCGTTTAACGGGGCTTGGAGACGTGCGGCGTGTGGTATGAATTTTTATAATTGAGCATTCCTAGAAATCTTCTCAGCTCTTTAATGGTCTTCGGGGCTGGGAAATTTTTAATTACTTCAACTTTAGTGTCCAATGGCTTAGTTCCGTTGGCTGATATGGAGTATCCGAGGAAGTTGATTTGCGATACTGCAAATATACACTTCGATGTGTTAACAATCATGCCGTATTCTTTTAGCCTATTGAAGACCAGACATAGATGTGCCTCGTGTTCCTCGATGCTTCTTGAGAAAATCAGGAAGTCGTCTAAATATGTGTTGCACAAATCTATACCCCTCGTAATTTCGTCAACAAAGCCTTGGACTGTCTGCCCAGCGTTACGTAAGCCGAACGTCATAAAAGGGAATTCAAATAATCCAAAAGGAGTCGTAATAGGATACAGGTACTGTCCAGGCGTTTAACATCCTGTAGTCCCCGCAGGGCCGCCAACCATTGTCTTGCTTTGGTGCTAAGTGTAGCGGTGAAGCCCAGGGACTTTTTGACGGCCGAGCTGTCCCATCCTTAAGCATAGCCTCGAATTCTCTTTTGGCTATTAACAGTTTGTCTGGGGCTAAACGTCGTGGAGATGATGATACGGGAGGCCCAGGTACTGTATTTATATAAGGTATCTAAGGCCCATAGTTACAAATACCGTAAAGACCTTAAATACATACAATTATAAAATTAAAAACTAATTATTATTTAGGCGACGAAACAGTGTGGCTCCGTTGCGTCGTCAATCCCGGTGTAGAATTCGGTAGGTTGCCCCGGAACCGCCGAAACACGACACCCTTCGGCCAGAAGTCAGCACACGCGATGGTCTCCTGCAGCGGCCGCGGCACGCGCACCACAAACGAGCTGAAATGCACGTAGTGGCGCGAACGCAGCTGGAAAACCCTCAGCGAGTAGCCAGTCTTCTGGTGAATATACTCCACCATGTAATCAGCCGTCGCGGAGTAATGCAGGCCAACACGTACAGCGCCTGACTCGGTGTGGCAACCCGCAGTTCCAGTTCCACTATCCACCTCTTGACTCCATCATCAGACCATCTTCACCAAGTATAAAGTATAGAACTCGACAAAACAAACCAAACGAACCCAAACTCGAGGGGTATACAATTACCCGTTGAGGAGTTCCACTATCCACCTCCTGACTCCATCTTCAGACCATCATCACCAAGTTTAAAGTGTAGAACTCGATAAAACAAACCAAAGGAACCCAAACTCGAGGGGTATACAATTAACCGTTGAGGAGTTCCACTATCCACCTCCTGACTCCATCATCAGACCATCGTCACCAAGTATAATGTATAGAATTCATCAAAACAAACTAAATGAGCCCACACTCGAGGATATACAAGTAGCCGTTGAGGAGTTCCACTATCCACCTCCTGACTCTATCATCAGACCATCATCACCAAGTATAAAGTGTAGAACTCGACAAAACAAACCAAACGAACCCAAACTCGAGGGGTATACAATTAACCGTTGAGGAGTTCCACTATCCACCTCCTGACTCCATCATCAGACCATCGTCACCAAGTATTAAGTGTAGAACTCGACAAAACAAACCAAACGAACCCAAACTCGAGGGGTATACAATTAACCGTTGAGGAGTTCCACTATCCACCTCCTGACTCCATCATCAGACCATCATCACCAAGTATAAAGTGTAGAACTCGACAAAACAAACCAAACGAACCCAAACTCGAGGGGTATACAATTAACCGTTGAGGAGTTCCACTATCCAACTCCTGACTCCATCATCAGGCTATTATCACCAAGTATTAAGTGTAGAACTCGACAAAACAAACCAAACGAACCCAAACTCGAGGGGTATACAATTAACCGTTGAGGAGTTCCACTATCCACCTCCTGACTCCATCATCAGACCATCGTCACCAAGTATAATGTATAGAACTCATCAAAACAAACCAAATGAGCCCATACTCGAGGATATACAAGAAGCCATTGAGGAGTTCCACTATCCACCTCCTGACTCCATCATCAGACCATCAACACCAAGTATAAAGTGTAG
This sequence comes from Epinotia brunnichana, assembly GCA_963854355.1. Taxonomy (NCBI): domain Eukaryota; kingdom Metazoa; phylum Arthropoda; class Insecta; order Lepidoptera; family Tortricidae; genus Epinotia; species Epinotia brunnichana. The sequence goes on along the minus strand of OY977939.1, from coordinate 12,940,710 downwards.
AACTCGACAAAACAAACCAAACGAACCCAACCTTGAGGGATATACAATTAACCGTTGAGGAGTTCCACTATCCACCTTCTGACTCCATCATCAGACCATCGTCACCAAGTATAATGTATAGAACTCATCAAAACAAACCAAATGAGCCCACACTCGAGGATATACAAGAAGCCATTGAGGAGTTCCACTATCCACCTCCTGACTCCATCATCAGACCATCAACACCAAGTATAAAGTGTAGAACTCGACAAAACAAACCAAACGAACCCAACCTTGAGGGATATACAATTAACCGTTGAGGAGTTCCACTATCCACCTTCTGACTCCATCATCAGACCATCGTCACCAAGTATAATGTATAGAATTCGTCAAAACAAACCAAACGAACCCAAACTCGAGGGGTATTCAAATAGCCGTTGAGGAGTTCCACTATCCACCTCCTGACTCCATCATCAGACCATCGTCACCAAGTATAACGTATAGAACTCATCAAAACAAACCAAATGAACCCAAACATGTCACAAAATCCATTGCGTGAAAAAACCTTACAAAATTTTACCAACGATACCACTAAGTTATCTTTTATTTAAATAACGTTTTATTTAAATAAAATGTTAGTTAGAATAACCCCATTTGGGGAATAATTATTCCGTATTTCAATCCTTATTTAAGATAAAAGTAGCGTGACTTATTCCCGTTCAATTTATTCCGGAATAATGAGCGCATGAATTTATTCTTATTCCCATCGATGGGAATAAGAATAAAAATTCTGTTCTTATTCTTATTCAAGATAACTTTTGCTCAACTCTGCAGTTCCAACGATTGTTATTTAGCGATTTACCCAGTCACTTCTAGGTGTGGAGGTAGAGCGTCACTACCACCTCTCTACCTCCACAGCTAGAAGAACAAGGCATGTTTATAATTAAAACCGGCCAAGAGCGTGTCGGGACACGACACGCTCAGTGTAGGGTTCCGTAGTTTTTCATCCGTCACAGTAAGTGTCCCCACTCTATTTGTTACATTGAGTTGATATAATTATTAAGTACAAAACCCTAAAAATTCCCGGCTGTCTACTTAGCGAACAATTTTATTATTAGACAACGAACGACCAAAGACAACTAAGACAATTCGAGCGCGACAAATTTTCGATCTAATGTACCTGCTCCGACCCCATTAAATCAGGAAAAATCTTAACAGCGCCATGTACAATGTGAGCGTACAGCGACATCTATCGGTAAACTATTGCGCGCGAGCTTAAAGTATGGAAGATGATTTTTATGGGATAATTCTTTATTTATTACGTGAACAGATTTTCTCCGTTTTTTATTTACTTTATTTGAAAGCACGTCATTTCATTGTGATTTATGTAGAAATTACAGTATACAATAAACACCTGCTTATACAGTTAAATTACAAACTAAGTTCAGAAATTAATTTGTAATTTTTTTCAAAAACTATTCAACCTATCAAGTTCAAAATAATTTTCCTAGAAAGTTTTTATAAAGTTCTAGTTTTGAGATTTTTTTCATATTTTTAAACTTATGGTTCAAAAGTTAGAGGGGGGGACACACATTTTTTGTTACTTCTGGAGCGATTATCTCCGTAAATATTAACATTATCAAAAAAATATTTTAGCAACCCCTATTCATTTTTAAATACCTACCTATCCAAAAATATATCACACGTTAGGGTTGAAATGAAAAAAAAAAAAACACTCCCCACGTTACGTATAGGGGAAGTACCCTAATAAAAATAAAAATATTTTTTTTTATTTTACCACTTTGTCGGCGTGATTGATATACATAATAGTACCAAATTTCAGCTTTCTAGTGCTAACGGTTACTGAGATTATTCGCGGACGGACGGACAGACAAAGCGAAACTATAAGGGTTCCTAGTCGACTACGGAACCCTAAAAACATATTTGGTACCGATTTAACACTTCCTTGGCAACATCAGTACGAGTACAAATAGGAAAATTGTAGAGAACTATTGCCGTTTCTAAGGCAATAATAAAATAACATCTAATTGTGTTTCCTTATACTCGTACATACCTAATTAGCGCTCATGCCGCTCATTTGTTTTTGTGTACTGTGCCATTCCCTAGTCAACTTGAATACCTATCCATATTACCCTTATCCTTTTCCTCCCGTTGATAGTTGTGTTGTGAGACAGTTATAGCACACAGAGATCGTAATTTTTATTGCTTGGGAGTCTTTGGACCAGCCCACAAATAGCCAACTGAATTGATCTTTTGTATTCTTTAGTACCTATAAGATGTTCAAACTTGTCTGGTTTTTTGTTATTGTCGTTAAAGAATTGGCATACAAAAATGTAGCACGCGCGTGAAACATGTACCTACCTCGTTTAATTATATGACTCAAAAATATCTGGACGACGACTCTCGTTGAATTAGTCTGTGTTCCGTATATTCGACAGCGAAGCGAGATCTTACATTCAACTATGTATTAGGGGTGCCCAGCTGGCGGGCAAAAATGCTTATGTTAATTTTTACCCCATTATTCATAAAACTTAACAAACCTCTGTTCATTAAAATGAGTTTTGTCTCTTTCTCATAAATACAAAATGTCAAAGATACAAATAATACAAAATGAGAAAGACAAACGATTTTTAACGACATTTTATTATAAGATACTTTTGGTCGACGTTTGTTAAGGCCTAATATTAAAGTAACCATAACTCTAACATCGATTATTGGTTACCCACTTACCCAGTCTAAAAATACCCATTAATTTCGTTATTATCAGAGAAAGTTGTGTAAATAAGGATTCATATGACTGATTGTACAGCTTTGTCGGTCAAGATAAAATGGATATGATAGCGATTGGGCTGTGCACAAATTTGTCACGTCGAGTCAAGTGATATCGCTAATGAAATAATGCGTCGAGAGATACCCACTCAGGCACTCTAAGCTCTTCATAGAAGGGGTGGACTCGGGCTGGACCAGAAAACTTTGGAAATCCAGTAGGAAGCAAATCAGAATTATATCTGGGGCGTTCACAGGTCACTTCGGGGTCAAGGATCTCTTGGCCAAGATGGGACTAGCGGATAGTTTAGCTTTAGACTGTAGAATGTGTGGCGAGACTATGGAACACTTATTGTGCGAATGTCATGCCCTTGCCAGACAAAGAATGAATTACTATGGTAACGGCTATCCGCCACCAAAGGAATTCAAGGTGCTCCCGGTGAACTGCATCATCCGTTTTGTTGAAATGATGGGGCAAGCCTGGGAGCAGGCATAAAAGAGAGGGCAAATCCCACTGGGTCGAAGTGCATCCGAAAGAACCATCACCTAGATAAGATAGGATAAGATAAGATACCCACCACCGGCGTCTTCTATACTATCTGCTTTATACAAATACCTAATATAGGGGTCTGTCTGGAATTATTCATCCGCTTTGAAAAAGTGTTTCACTGTTATATAAAAGGGACCTTCGGTATTGACATTTACACTTCCTCACATATTTTATCTCACGGCTCCGTCTGCGTCCTTTGTAACGTCGTCGGTCCAGGCGAGTCTAAGAGTTAAATTGATGTTGGCACAATGGGTTGCGGATATGTCTTCACTACTGACTTGTTTAACTTGTTTATACCTTGATTGAAGCCGACTCTATTGAAATACATTATATAGTTTTGGGTGCCTTCGTGTACGGACTGAGTGGTGCGCCACGCCGCTGGGGAGCGGGGCGTGCAGCGTGCATATAAAACAAATGCAATCTATATGGATTAGCGTAGCTCGTAGCGGAGCGTTTTTTTTTTATACAACGACGGTGGCAAACCAGCTTACGGCCTGCCTGATGGTAAGCAGGTACCGTAGCCTATGGACACTTGTGACTCCAGAAGAATCATAAGCGCGTTGCCGACCCTTTATTCACTTGAGGATTCGCTGTGTTGGCAAATAGAGACATATGCGAGTCCCTAACTCCCAACATAGCGCATCCTGGAGCTCTGACCTTACTCAACTCACCACCAGGAACACAACCACCACTGATCGTGCACTCAGGCCGTACATTTAGAAGTGGCCTCATTTTTGCAGGAATTAGCTGATCTCTATCTCCAATTAGGGGTTACTGCACGTTATATTACACATATAGATAGCAAACTACTTAAATAGTTTATTACAGGAAACAGGAGGTTGCGGCATACTGAAATTTTTGTTTTCAATAATTATGACCCATTATAAACCTGATATCAATAAATTCGACTATGTGAGCGGTGAAATAATAGAGGTAGCTTTGCTTCTGTTGCCAAACGAATCTATAAAAATAGGCATTAAGTAGGTACCTATAGCGTTGATATTATATGCCATTGAACTTGAGGTCATTCTCTTTGTGTATAAATAAACTAGTAACTTTTATAAAGATTCAAGAATAGATAAGAAATGTTCTAATTTTTTCAATATTGGCAGCGCGGTGGCGGTCTGATAATTGGTTCACGGGAATTTTCAGAAAAATTGAGAAACATTCGCGAGTGGGATTTGCCCGTATATCTAGAACACACCTGTATAACCGCACATCACTAGCATAGCAAGGTACGTAGGTAGGTAAGTACGAGTGCGATATATATAAATATCGATATATAAGTGAATTATAAATATCATAATTTTGAGTGCAATATTGTTTATTGTTATAATTATTTGGATATTTGGCGGCATGGCATGGCAGGTTAATTCCGTCGACTGTTCCAATCGCATGTGCAGTATTTTAATGACGGACACGTGTGGAGTGTTGTCTCACTAATCACACAAATAAATACACTCAACCCTACATTGGTCGGCCGAGGGTGACTTGCGCTGGGCAGGGGGTTACGAAGGTATTAGCTATGTCTAAACATAAAGTGACTGGACCTAGTTTTGGATAGAGCGCTGTGATACTTAATAACTGAGCGTTTCCAACAAAAAACGCTTTATTAAGGTGGTTCGATTTCCATACAAAGCGTTATTTGACATTCGCAGGCTAACGGCGTGATATTTTAAGAAACTAATGTATCAGACTTTTATCAATTGGCTTCCCATTTGCGCCAAATTCCCCCTTTCCTAGAATAAACTTGTATAAACTATATTAATTTGAGAAAACTAGTTTTCCCAAAATATCACGTGACAAACCAATTTCTCAAATTAATCTAGTTTATACAAGTTTATTCTAGGAAAGGGGGAATTTGGCGCAAATGGGAAGCCAATTTATGAATGTTTGTTACATAAGTTTCTTAAAATATCACGCCGTAAGCCTGCGAATGTCAAATATCGTTTTGTATGGCAAGCGAACCACCTTAAGGATGTTTTATTACTTAGTGAAATTTAATTCGTTCCACTATGGGTATATCACGAATGTTACCCATGTATTACTTATAAGAATAAGAATAAGAATTTTTATTAATTCACACATAGGTTAACAGTATTACACCAATGGCTAATTCATAATCATCAATTCATCAGAACCCGTTTTGAATTAATAATGTAAGTAGTTCTTATAGTGTATGAGCAGTTGAGCACCTACCTAACATGAAGTTGTACGTCGTATAAAATCAAAGATAGTTTTTAGACAAATCTTAGGCCTTGTTTTACAATCGTTAAGTATATGTACCAACTTAAATACCATAAGTACCCTAATATACAGATAATATAACCTGTTTTGTGAGCTGTTGGTTTTCCAATTAATAAATAAATATTATGTTTATTAAAGATAGGTAAAGTAGGTACGTTTTTAAATTTGTAATGCAACCTACGATACCTACTTAGAGCTAAGAGAAATCAACGATAGAGCTAAAAGTTGGTAAGGTTTGGTACAGTCAGCACCACAAGTAGCTAAGCGGGCCGGGTGTTCAAAATTACCTACACGCTCTTAACTTCTTAAGAATAAAGTCGTGTGCTGTGTTAGTCATTTTTAACACCTGGCCCACTTAACTACTTCTGCTGCTGACTGTACGTAGGTATACCAATGTAAATAAATACTTATGACTTATGATTTACTAGCTGTTGCCCGCGACTTCGTCCGCGTATAACATGTCATCGTCTAAAAGTTTGTTTAAGGAATAAATTAAAAAAAAACATTGAAATTAGTTTTGTGCCTAGTCTTTTAGTAAACAGTCTAAAACTGATGTTACAATCTCTTACTTTCAAAATGGCTTGCTCTTTATACACACTTAGAACCCCCTTTGAACCCTCATAATAAACAGGCTGAAACCGTAGTTACAAATTTCTTACTTTATAAATGTCTTGCTCTCTATACAAACTTCGAACCCCGTTTTAACCTTCTTAGGCGATGAATTAAAAAAAACGCTGAAATAAGTTTTATAGTATTTTAGCATGTTTGTTTTGTCTAAAACCGAAGTTACTAATCCCTTACTTTAAAAATGTCTTGCTCTCCATACAAACTTTGAATGCCCTTATAATCCCCTTTGGGGAAGAATTTCAAAAAACGCTGAAATAATTTTGGTAGTCTAAACAGGCTAAGATCGAAGTTACAAATCTCATATCTTTATTTTTTTTTATTATTTAATCTTTCTAAAAAGTTTTGAGATTCTAGTTCCAAAAAATCCCCTTTACCAACATTGCACCACTTTTTCATCCCCTTAGGCGTGGAATTTTCCAAAACGCTAAAAGTACTTTATTTGTTTCGTATTATTTGTATCGTAATCTCCACTTATAATCTCCACTTATAATAAATCTCTAAATTAAAAAAAGAATCAGCCAGTTTGAAACTAAGCTTTGTGTGGTACGAATGTTCTCAGAATCCCATGAACGGAAAAATATGAAACATTTTATATAGGTACATTATTATTCTAGCTGCAACTTAGGATAGTTTTTATCCGACTGCTACAATTAATTAATTTTCCGAAATATACGACTTCATTTAATTTTTCATTTATTTTTATTGAAATCAAACGTTGCTCCAACTGTCAGCTATAAGAAACGTCAAATCTTCGTCAAAATGGCGGAATTGCTTTGCCTTTCACTTATTAATAATTTAAATCCAGTCTACGATAGACCTTTACGATACACATGCCAAAAGTTAAACCATAAAAAAATATTTGATTGTGATAATATGAGAACTTATATGCGCAAATGTCGCATTATGGCGTAATTTCAAAAAATGTATTAACAAATTTGAACAATATAATTAACACGAATTTGTTTTTTTTGAATGGCAATGGCACGCGTTCTTTGTGCATTCTGCCAAAGTGCCTACGGCGCTACCACGAAAACCGAAACTCGAAGTTCGTATAACTGCATCCCTGTCACTCGAGTATAGTTAGTGCGATAGAGATAGAGATACCCGAATATTTTCGAATTCCGAAGTTCGTGGTTATAGCTCAGGAATCGAAACTACACCCCGTAAGCCGCGTCCGCTGCGCCATGTTTTCGTGGTTTTTAAACGTCAAACATGTTTTGCCAATCAAAACTAAACCCTATTTGTTTGCCGAACCTGACTGAAACCATGTTAGATGTTTAAAAACATGGAAAACATTGGTGCAGCGGACCCGGCTGTAGGTAGACACTAAATAAAATAATCATAATGTATTTTCTCGAAAAAAGGATGATAGAGAAAAAATCAACGCAAGAGGTTAGGTATATGTATAGGTAATCACTAAGTTCCAAAGTTTTATGTTCTGTCCCTTTTTCACAAAACGCACCTTCAAATGAAACGATTGTTTTTTACTATGACGCTCGAGGATCTTGACGTCACAGTCCCCGATCGTTTTCTCACTCTAACAAGCGACATTAAAACGGTTTTGAGATATTTGAATGGGATTTTCGTCATCTTCTATCTATCTATACCTACATATAAATGCCCTGACTGACTCACCCACTCGCTCATCAACGCACAGCCGAAACTACTGGGGCTAGAGAGTTGAAATTTACACCAGAACTACCTTTTACAACGTAGGCAACGGATAAGAAGAGATTTTTGGAAATTCTACCCCTAAAGGGGTCAAATAGTGGTGAAAAGTTTATATGGGGGAAACTTTATTTTTTATAGCTAGAGACTAAACATTTTGTATAAATATTACTTATTAGAATACGAATAAAATACTTTCAACGTTTAGGAAAATTCTGCCCCTAAGGGTGTAAACAAGGGGTGCAAATTTTGTATGGGGGAAACTTTATTATTTTAGCAAGAGACTCAATAGTTACGTTGTAGAAAGCTTACTTATTAGAATACAAATAAAGTACTGCCAGCGTTTTGGAAAATTCAGCCTGTTAGGGGGTTAAAAATGGTTGCAAAGTTGGTATGAGCAAAACTTCTTTTTGAGATAGAAGCTTAAAAGTTTGTAGAAAGATTACTTATTTTAATACAAATAAAAAAAAACAGCGTTTTGGAAAATTCCATCCCTAAGGGTATGAAAAAGGGGTACAATGTTGGTAAAGGGGATTTTTTTGAGCTAGAATCTCAAACCTTTTTAAAAAGATCGCAAGCGACAAACCTTTGCTGAAAGATTAACTTATTACAATACAAATAAAGAACTTTCAGCGTTTTGGAAAATTCCACCCCTAAGGGTGATTAAAACAGGTGAAAATTTGTATGGAGAAAACTTTTTTTTTGAGCTTGAGACTTGAAATTGTGTAGAAATTTATAAGAATACAAATATATAGGTAAATTTCTTTCAGTGGTTTGAAAATTTCCACCCGCTAAGAGGGGGATAAAGAGGTGCAATGTTTGTGTGTTTTATTTTTAATTTTTCCCTGAAAAGCGTTCAAAGTTTGTATGGAGAGCAAGAAAATTTTAAAATATGATATTTGTAACTGCGATCTTAGCCTGTTTAGACTACAAAACTTATTTCAGCGTTTTTTTAATTCATCGCCTAAGAAGGTTAAAAGGGGGTTCGACATTTGTATAGAGAGCAAGACATTTATAAAGTAAGAAATTTGTAACTACGGTTTCAGACTGTTTACTATGAGGGTTCAGAGAGGGTTCTTAATTTGTATAGAGAGCAAGAGATTTTGAAAGTAAGATATTTGTAACTTCGGTTTTAGATTGTTTTCTAAAAGTCTAGGTAGAAAATTAATTTCAATGTTTTTTTTTTAATTCATTCCTTCAACAAACATTTAGACGATAACATGTTATACGCGGACGAAGTCGCGGGCAACAGCTAGTAAGTAATATTTCTAAAAACTTTTAAGCTTCTATCTCAAAAAGGAGTTTCGCTCATGCAAACTTTGCAACCCTTTAGGGGTGAAATTTTTCAAAACGCTAAAAGTACTTTATTTGTATTAAAAGTAATCTTTCTACAAAGTTTTAAGTCGCTTGTCTAAAAAATAAAGTTTCCCCCATACAAAATTTACACCCCTTTCTAACCCCCTTAGGGGCAGAATTTTCCTAAACGTTGAAAGTACTTTATTTGTATTCTAATAAGTAATTGTCATACAAAGTTTTAAGTCTCTAGCTCAAAAAATCAAGTTTCCCCCATACAAACTTTGCACCCCTATTTAACCCCTTTAGGGGTATGATTTCCGAAAATTACTTCTTATCCGTTGCCTACGTTGTAAAAGGTACTTCTGGTGTAAATTTCAACTCTCTAGGCCCAGTAGTTTCGGCTGTGAGTTGATGAGTGAGTGAGTGGGTGAGTCAGTCAGGATATAGGCATTTATATATTTGTTCCCATAAATATAATTAATATACTTTTTGCTGTCAATCCGTACTGTTTTTTAGGCTTCCGTACTCAAAGAGTAAAACGGGACCCTATTACTAAGACTTCGCTGTCCGTCCGTCCGTCCGTCTGTCTGTCACCAGGCTGTATCTCAAGAACTGTGATAGCTAGAGAGTTGAAATTTTCACATATTAAGTATTTCTGTTGCCGCTATAACAAGAAAAACTAAAAACACAATAAAATATTATTTTAAGGGGGGCTCCCATACAACAAAGGTGATTTTTTTGCCGTTTTTATAGATAATGGTACGGAATTCTTCGTGCGCGAGTCTAACTCGCACTTGGCTGGTTTTTTTCTTTAGGTATCTATTTCTTCAAATGACTCATATTTAATATATAGATTAGGTATTCTTTCCGCTTGTCTTCCAAATAGGGGAGTACACTCAAAATTTATTATAACTTCAAAAGAAAGAAGAAACGAAAAAACCGTTCAAATATCTCAAAAAATTACGAAGCTACAACCGTTTTAATATCGCTTATTAGAGTGAGAAAACGATCGGGACCGTAACGTCACGATCCTCGAGCGTCATAGTACTCATAGTAAAAAACAATCGTTTCATATGAAGGTGCGTTTTGCGGAAAAGGGACAGAACATACCCCCTCTTAAAACTTATAACTTAGTGACTACTTAAATAACCTCTTGGGTTGTTTTTTTCTCCATTTGACTTCATTTTAAGTCCTTTTTCGAGAAAATACCTACAACATTGTGATTATTTTATTTAGTGTCTACAGTGTTTACATCCCTATTTTCGATCTATCCGACATCCGTATTTTCTTTTAAACCACGAACTTCAGAATTCGAAATATTCGGGTATCTCTATCTCTATCGCACTAACATTACTCGAGTGAGAGGAATGCAGAAATACGAACTTCGAGTTTTGGTTTGCGTGGTTTGGCTGAATGCGCAAAGAGAGCGCGCGCGTGCCATTAAAAAAAACGGTGTGTATTTTGTTCATATAACACAATATCGATATCGCTCTATCGACATTACAATACCGTCATTACAAGTTTGTGAGATACTTAATTCGTAGAATTATGTAAAATTTTAAACTATTTGCAGTTTTATTTTGCGTAAGAGTATGCATGCAGGTACTTACTCTCTTATTCACGCGCAAAAGCGATTTATCGTATCAAGTAGATACCTAGGTACTAGGTACCTGGGCATTTTTACTTTTTGGGACACCCCCCGTTGTTATGATTATGATGTCCCGCGTGTTCAAAATTTTTTTATTCCGTTAAGTATATTTTTTTCCTGAGTTTAATAATTTATACCGATAGAACACATATTTAACTAATGGTTTCGTCAATAGCTTTAGTCAAGATAAGCATAATGTAATGATAATATATTTTTTAAACAGCCAAGATACCGGTTTTTAACGTGTCCCACCCTAACTTTATGGTTTTGCAAGTCACAACGTGCAATTTTTTTCTATTAAAGCTGTCGAGTTTTTAATGTTACCTAGAATCTAAAGCGTCTTACGGGGGACATGAACAAAGCTTTAAATTGAACCTTGCTGCTTTTGAATTAAAAACTAAATTTAAATAACATTGCTTGAAACTGATGCCACCTGACATGTCAGGTTTGTAACGATCAATACTAAATTGAAATTTCTACTAATCCACATTAAAATTTGGTAATGGCAACATTAATAGCACGTTATCAGTCTCCAAACAATTTTAAACCGCCAGTACGCGACAGGGAGTTGTTAAGTGAAGTTTTGTCAGTGGACTGCAGACCGTGCACGTTTCGTCAGTCAGGTTTGTGATCAATTTTCTTTAATAATATTAGTTTTTACATAATGTTCATATATTATAGATGGCAATTGATAAGCTTGCAACTGTTTTTAATAAACATACTTAATAGTTTTATTATGTAAGGTGAGTTCAGTGTTAAATTGTGGTTAGGGAGAAAAACGTAACGTCAGGTTTGTAACAAATCGCTCCGTTACGTGGTATTACATGGACGTTCCATTCGAAATCTAAATTAAGTAAATTGCAGTATTAATCACTAGTAATGCTAGTATCATACTTAACCAATTAGAAATATTAAGTACGTACAAGACTGATTGTTCTTAAATAATTACCGCATTGTCCTATTATAATTAACCAAATTAATATAATATTTACAGTTTTCTTATTACCTTACCGCATCATGTAACCCCAGCCTAAGAATTTTGTTGTCAGTTTTGTAACTGTCCCACTTGCTCAGTTGCTTTGTTTGGTCTCTATTTCGTTTTCTATTCGCTTTTAACCCAAGGTTTCTTTTTTATAGAGAACTACCTAAAAATATACATTAAAACAAATGCAAATAAAATCATTTTTTTCAAAATATTGATTGAAATAAACAAAATAGATAACATAATGGTATCAATCGTTACAAAACTGACATTAAAAATTATTTTCGGGCAATAATATTTGTCTGTTTTATTAAACGACCTGTTTAATATGAAAATATAAGTAATTTTCAGCAAAAGAAATGCAAAATATTGCTAATTACTTGTGTAGTTAAAGCGTGTCAACAAAATTTACATTGTTCCAAAACTGACCAGTCTGGACTACACTGTCAGGTTCTTTTATCAATAATTAAAAAACTAAGCGTATTTATGTGGGACTCATAACAGTTTTAGTAACTTTAGAAAATAAACTTCATTATAGATTAGAACATTCACCATAAAAACATGTTTCTTTTTTAAGTCATAATTTTCATACTGGTGCACGATTTAGCGAAAACGCCCACCTAAGTACATAGTTATTTATGTAAACACTAAGTACTTCACGAACAAAAAGATGTTTGCTGAGATGGCGGCGGCGGTACGGGGTCAGCCCAATATTTGCAAGTAGGTATGAAACATTCGGTCTTCGCCTTTCACTGAACGGGAATAAAGTACCTACCTAACCTACTTACGTCTAACTAGAGGGTCGAATTTATTAAATTAATAGGATTGGTATTCCTCATGAAGCGGTTAAATGAGGATAATGTGTGTGGATACAAGCTAATGACGATAATTAACCAAAACTTGCAAAATAAATAAATACTTAAGTACCTCTATCACTTATTAAATATAAACCTTAATAATACCGCTAACTATAGGTGTTTTTTGTTGACTGTACTTACCCATTTTATTAGAAAGGGTGAAAGAGAGTACCTACCTACCACAGTGATAGCATAACGAAATCTTACGGACATACCAAATAGGTAGGTAATTATTTAAAAATGCACTGGACAGACTCTATTGGTAGACCAGTAATCGGGACTTCGGGGTTTATAAAACAGGCAGATTCGTGTACAAACGAAATATTATATATTTTCTCATACATTAAAAATATTAAAACTAAACACTCACCTAACTCCCCGTAACAGAGAGCTCCAATCATAGAGAGGAAGCCAGAGAGGACCCACACGATGAGGGCCATGCCCTTGGAGCCGGCGTACTTGAGCGCGATGTTGGGCGACACGAAGATGCCCGAGCCCACGATCACCCCCACGATGATCGCCACCCCGTTCATCAGCCCTAACTCCTTCTTCAGCCGCAGACCCTCGCTTGATCCATCTCCAGACTCCTCACCCACCTCCATCGCCTTCGGTTTCAGCCCTTCCGAAGCCGACACTTTTGCCATTGTAAATGTTTATTAATATAATCACCGATTAAGTAATAAATGTTAACCGAATCATACAGTGTTTCAGTTAATCTAAACACGTGGTTATGAGCTCGCGTCTGTAATGATAGTTAATTTTCTGAAAATCTGAGCGTCGTCGGGCTAACATTGCATCACTCGGCGCGGGCCGGCGGCGAATGAGCGGCGGCAACCACCACGTGCAAACTACACCATGAAAACGCCATGAATTGATAACGTATTGCAACGGCCGCGCTTAACCACAATCATGAGTCATGACTGATAACGCGACGAACATTATTAGCGATCACAATGCCCTGTTTACAGGTTAAAATATGCAACACAGTAATAGGTAGTTTTAAAATCGACTCTACAGCCACCGTTAACGTCTCTACCGATTCCAATTCAATAGAGATAAACGATCGATGTTCAGTGTATTTTTCAATTTAGTAGTTTAACTACGGGACGTAATATTTGTTTAGTAATGTGACGAAACCGAACCGAGGCAGCACGTCAGACGAAGCGACGAGCGTTCAACGTTACGCACACCTACTTTACTATTCCATTGAGGTTAGCAGTAACCCCACCAAACGCGACCGTCTACCGGCACCGGAGGACGACTCGATATATGAAACGTTTTATGTGAGGCAGACGCCCGTTTAAAATAGGTCTTGCGTTCTGAGTCATAATGTCCAAAATAGTAGCGAGACTCTATTTTTGTGAATTCTCTCTCTACTCTACCAAGTTTGAGCAACTGGTTTTGTTTCATCTGTCTCTGTCTTCCCGCTCACTGTACAGAGCATTTGGCACATTATGCATATTTTTTTCCCACTGATAACTCGTCTGCCGATAAGGCCGTAGGTTACTGTCTCTCTGGGGCACTGTGTTGGGGAGACTTAAGGTCAACTGGAGCGATTTTGACATACTTAAGAGGATGGGTGGTCAGAGAGCTTTTTGAAAAACTGGTATTTGTAAAACCTATTTCCGTCGCGTTTCGCACGAATAAGGGTTGTCTCTGTAAATGTGTGCGTAAATTATAATTTTTTAAATTTGAAGTTTATCGAGAAGAGATCAGTAATGTCACACGATACATTCGTCCCTTTCATTTTACTGCTGACGTCATTGAGCCTTGATGTATTTAAGGAAATCGCTTCTTATAACAATTTAGATTTTCCTTTTTACCTATTGTATATAGGTATAGAGTAAGTTGTGACAGATAATTCAATGAAATCAAAATTAGATGTCGATATTGGCGACCGAGTGAGTAGGTACATATTCAGTAAACGTGATGGGTATCGTAGTCTATCGTAGTTAATTTTAAGCACTACAAAACAAAGTCTTTACACGAAAGCTGAGAAGAATAAATGAGTAGGTAGGTATGTAGTAAGTATTGGTGTGTTTAAAATCTTGCGAGTAAAACTTTTGGTCCGTCCATTTGGGCTGAAATTTGGCATATGACTGTAACTTGGATAAAAATGGGATGATGGAGCCCGAGGGTTGCCATACGAGAAGTAATCAAAAGAAATGCAACCCCTTTTTGAAATGGAATTTGGACTTGTTTCAAAAGTATCTTCGTGTATACGAAAATGCAAAGAAAAATACAGCCTACAATAAAAGCATGTCTCAACTTGAGACTCTCAAGCAATAACTTTTGTAACAATAATAAAGAAAATTATGTTTGATTAATTTGACTGCTCTGGTTTAAGCTGTGATTTGACTGTAGAACAAATCTGACGCATCATCTCAATGGCAGTATGTGTTAGTGGCAAGTGTTCGCACACAAGTGCTGATAAATAGGTTTAATAGAAGGATAAGTATATAAATAAATATGTGTACTACCTACTACATTCAGTTACTTATCTCGATGGTATAAGACGCATAAGAGGTCATTGCAGATTTTTTATGTATTATTATTGTTTGTTTGGGTAGACCTCGGAGATATCCCACGTCGAAACTCTTCAAGGAAGCTGTAGTTCTAAGCGTTCGCAGATTATTTTTGATGCGTGTTACCATGTGCGTACACTGCAAAACGCGGAGATTGCCCGAACACCGTGACATGGTACCAAAAATAATCTATAAAATCCCTAAACCCCATGTTAACAGTTTTTGCGAGAAGGTTCTTAATGTATGTAGTCCCTCTCATACATATATAATGGAATTGTAAAAATCTGCTACATAAGGCACAGATTATATAATGCTGAAGCTCAAATGCTTATCCGGAGCCTCCTCTTGGAATGGAACTATGAAATGTCCGATGACATTGTATAAGTGTAAAAAAAAAAACAAAAACACAAAAAAACGTATGGTCTGCTCGCGCGCACCCATACACCCACGCGCACACACACACACACACTCACACTCATACATACACACACGGACACGCACAGACATACAGCATTGTAATATAATAAAATAATATCTTTATATAATTCGTCGGGTGACAAGCAAAAGTCACTACCAAAACTGTCATCTTCAAAGCCTCGTGTCTCGGTACGTAGTCGATATCGAGATACGACCTTTATTTTAAGTAGGTATTTGTTACTTAGTGAGTTTTGCTTGTCACCCGACGATTATATAAGTATAACTAGCTGTTGCCCGCGACTTCGTCCGCGTATAAAATGTCATCGTCTAAAAGTTTGTTTAGGGAATAAATAAAAAAAATACATTGAAATTAATTTTGTGTCTAGTCTTTTAGTAAACAGTCTAAAACCGAGTTACAAATCTCTTTCTTTCAAAATGGCTTGCTCTTTATACACACTTAGAACCCCCTTTGAACCCTCATAACAAACAGGCTGAAACCGTAGTTAAAAATTTCTTACTTTAAAAATGGCCTGCTCTATACTATACAAACGTCGAACCCCGTTTTAAACTTCTTAGGCGATGAATTAAAAAAAACGCTGAAATAAGTTTTATAGTATTTTAGCATGCTTGTTTTGTCTAAAACCGAAGTTACAAATCCCTTACTTTAAAAATGTCTTGCTCTCCATACAAACTTTGAATGCCCTTATGCCTTTGGGGGAAGAATTTCAAAAAACGCTGAAATAATTTTGGTAGTCTAAACAGGCTAAGATCGAAGTTACAAATCTCATATCTTTAATTTTTTTTATTATTTAATCTTTCTAAAAAGTTTTGAGATTCTAGCTCCAAAAAATCCCCTTTACCAACATTGCACCCCTTTTTCATCCCCTTAGGCGTGGAATTTTCCAAAACGCTAAAAATACTTTATTTCTAAAAACTTTTAAGCTTCTATCTCAAAAAGGAGTTTCGCTCATACAAACTTTGCAACCCTTTAGGGGTGAAATTTCTCAAAATGCTAACAGTACTTTATTTGTATTATAATAAATAAGTAATCTTTCTACAAAGTTTTAAGTCGCTTGTCTAAAAAATAAAGTTTCCCCCATACAAAATTTACACCCCTTTCTAACCCCCTTAGGGGCAGAATTTTCCTAAACGTTGAAAGTGCTTTATTTGTATTCTAATAAGTAATCGTTATACAAAGTTTTAAGTCTCTAGCTCAAAAAATCAAGTTTCCCCCATACAAACTTTGCACCCCTATTTCACCCCTTTAGGGGTATGATTTCCGAAAATTACTTCTAATCCGTTGCCTACGTTGTAAAAGGTAGTTCTGGTGTAAATTTCAACTCTAGACCCAGTAGTTTCGACTGTGAGTTGATGAGTGAGTGAGTGAGTGAGTCAGTCAGGACATAGGCATTTATATTTTTGTTCCCATAAATATAATTATTATACTTTTTGTTGTCAATCCGTACTGTTTTTTAGGCTTCCGTACTCAAAGAGTCAAAAGGGGCCTTATTACTAAGACTTCGCTGTCCGTCCGTCCGCCCGTCCGTCCGTCTGTCTGTCACCAGGCTGTATCTCAAGAACCGTGATAGCTAGAGAGTTGAAGCTTTCACATATTATGTATTTTTGTTGCCGCTATAACAACAAATACTAAAAACAAAATAAAATATTTTTTTAAGGGGGGCTCCCATACTACAAAGGTGATTTTTTTTGCTGTTTTTATAGATAATCGTACGGAACCCTTCGTGCGCGAGGCCAACTCGCACTTGGCCGGTTTTTTTGTGTAGGTATCTATTTCTTTAAATGACTCATCTTTTACTCTTTCCGCTTGTCTTCCAAATAGGGGAGTAGACTCAAAATTTATTATTACTCCAAAAGAAAGAAGAAACAAAAAACCCGTTCAAATATCTCAAAAAATTACGATGCTACAACCGTTTTAATATCGCTTATTAGAGTGAGAAAACGACCGGGATCGTAACGTCACGATCCTCGAGCGTCCTAGTACTCATAGTAAAAAACAATCGTTTCATATGAAGGTGCGTTTTGCGGAAAAGGGACCGAACATACCCCCTCCTAAAACTTATACCTTAGTGACTACTTAAATAACCTCTTGCGTTGTTTTTTTCTCCATTTGACTTCATTTTAAGTCCTTTTTCGAGAAAATACAACATTGTGATCATTTTATTTAGTGTCTACAGTGTTTACATCCCTATTTTCGATCTATCCGACATCCGTATTTTATTTTAAACCACGAACTTCAGAATTCGAAATATTCGGGTATCTCTATCTCTATCGCACTAACATAACTCGAGTGAGAGGAATGCAGATATACGAACTTCGAGTTGTGGTTTGCGTGGTTTGGCTGAATGCGCAAAGAGAGCGCGCGCGTGCCATTAAAAAAAAACATTTGTGTTACTTATATTGTTCGAATTTGTTGATACATTTAATGAAATTACGCTTTAATACGATATAAGTTCTCATATCAGAATCGATTAATTTCTTATGCTTTACCTCTTGTTATGCGTTTCGTGAAGGTCTATCGGAGACGGGATTTAAATTATTAATGGGTGAAATTAAGGAAAAGCAATTCCGCCATTTTGACGTTTCTCAAAGCTGACAGATGTGGCGGCGATATACTTTAAGAATAATAAATGAAAAATTAATGAAGTCGTATAGTTCGGTAAATTAATTAATTGTTGCAGTCGGATAAAAACTATCCTAAGTTGCAGCTAGAATAATAATGTACCTACAAAAAATGTTTCATATTTTTCCGTTCACGGGATGCTGAGAACATCCGTGACAACCCAAAGCTTAGTTTCAAACTGGTTGATTCTAGAGATTTATTATAAGTGGAGATATTGTAACTATGTATTAAAGCCGCATCACTCTGGCAATTCTTATTGTTCTGAAACCCACGATACAGGCGTTGCCTAGTGTGGGTATCACTGTAATTTCTGTATGTGTATAAGTAATTGTATTTTTGGTAAATAAATATATTTTGATTTTGGTTTGTGGGCATTAATGTGCCGCATCGACCAGCAAGTGATCTATTGTGGCAGCCCTTTCTTTAGAGTTCACCGTTAAGTCCCGTTGCCTCCATACCAGGAAATTCCAGATTCTTTGGGCGGTGATATGTCGTACTTCTTGTGGGTGCACGATGTGCCGCCCTAGGTAAGTACTTATTTTATGCATGAGTGGTCCGCAGGAGCAGATAATGTGCATTGCAGTCTCCTCTGTCTCCTGGCAGAACCTGCAGGTTGCGTCCTGCTTCATACCCGTTTGAAACAGGTGTTTGTTGCGCAAGTTGTGTGCCTTTTGAATAGTAATAACTCCTTAGACAGCTTACTATTGAACCCTTCGATCAGGGATTTAGCTTGTTTTTGTCCTTTGGTGAACTTCCACAGCTTGATTGCCTCTGATTTTTCCGCGTTGTTTAGCAGAGAATATCATCATGGGTAAAGCCGCGTCCGCTGCGCCATGTTTTCGTAGTAGGTATTTAAACGTCAAACATGTTTTGCCAATCAAAACAATACCTTATTTGTTTGCCGAAACTGACGGAAAACATGTTATCTACATCAACATCTGTTTAAAAACATGCAAAACATTGGTGCAGCGGACCCGGCTTTACCTATCGCAATCACTAAATATTGCAAAAAAATTGTACATAATTAAGGACCTGAATCTAATCTATGCATAAACTTTTTTTTTTTCCATTGTGTAACGAAAGTTACCCATATAAAATGTATGGGTAATTGCCGTTACACAATGGAAAAAAGTTAAAGCGTAGATTACATTAAGGCTCTTAACTATGTATAATTTTTTTGCAATTCACCCAAATTTCATTTCCCAACTGTATCGTTTGTCCGAATTTTCATTTCGGCAAAAAGCCAGTTAGGTATCACGAAAACCCAAAAGCTTTTCAATTTTTTTAATACTTATCGCGTAGAACACATTAGGTTAGGTTAGGTTTGTTATATACTCGAAAGTATAGTTCAGCAGAAGGAAATGGCGCGAAAGTATAGTTCAGCAGAAGGAAATGGCGGAACGGGCCAGGGAGGACGACCCATTGGCCGACCCACGGCGCCGCAGGCGTGCTAGACGAAGGCGAGCAGCACAGGATCGCCGCCTGCCTCCGTAGAGTGACCAGGGGGTGACAGGCATGGGGACGCCTGCCATCCCTCACGCACCAGGTCACTGAGTGGGTGCCTGTAGTGGCACAAAACGAACGAGGTCAACAAGGACCTCCGGAGGCGGTGTTCCGAAAATCGGAGCGGCGCTGGTGGTGCTGAAGAAGTAAAGCGCAAGCGTTCCTTCAGCCCACCGCTAAGGCATAAAGACGGCAGACGGAGAGGTTTTTAGTGGGTAGACTCGGGGCCTCATTAGCCCACAACGAGGAGTCCCACATATCCACCCGGGTCCGTCCCCACACCCGGGAGGAATGCGTAAAGCATTTTCCTCTCCAAAAAAAAAAAAAAAAAAAAAAAAAAAAGGTTTGTTATATACTGACAGAGTTCTGGATGTGTGCAGATGCGTTCCCAGAGCTTTGTCTTAAAGCGAGTGATGGAACACCCCAGGGGTTTTAGTCCGTGGGAGTCGGACATACCCATTCGGCTTCTCTCGAGCCGGGTGGGATCCATAATGGATTTCCCCTAGGTAAAAAAAAAAAAAAGGTTTGTTATATAATCATCCTGAAAATGTTATGGCTTCAGAGAAAACGGCTTTTAGGACAAATGAAAATTCGGACAAACGATACAGTTGGGTAACCATTTTTAGTGATTCAGATAGGTAACCAAACCATATGTACGACAGTCATGTGTACTTACAGATATTTGTACACTGGGAAAAATAGTAGGCCTTTTTTAGGTTAACGTAACCTACTTTCTGGGTATGACGCGGATATACGACTAAGTCGGTTAATTCCACCGAGTGCACTCGGTACTGACAAAAACCTAATAAGTCGGTAAAATTAACCTACTTATTAGGTAAACACTATGATTTCTCAGTTAACCTACTTATTAGGTTAACGCATAACTAGGTTAAATTAACCTACTTGTAGGTTGGAAGATACCTATTTAGTTGGTTGTCTTTACTCAGTGAGTATCTACTTCGATCGATCGATTTTTGCTTGTTATGGCCCCTGTCCAGTGGGGCAATTTGGCCAGCGTCAAGGTTGGAGGCTACACGAAAGTCTTTAAAAACCAGGTCCAAAACGTGTAGATTTGATCGGTTGAAAAATCTAAAACAAAAGACAACACAACTGAAATTTGAAATTGAGGGGTGTATAGAACGTTTTTTTTCTATACCAGTATACCTACATACCCGTACTGACTTATCTACACATTGCACTGGTAATTTAATTATATGCTAGTATATACTTGTTCGACGATTGTATTTTTTTCGACATAACGCACGAAGATTTTTAAAAATGTTTTTATATCTATATGTAGTGGGCATTAGTGGCTTGTCACGATATTTTTCTTGTAGGTGTACCTGTGCAAAAAGTGTCAAAAAATAATAAAACAAAATTAAAAGTAGATTTTTTTAAAGGAAGTTTAAGGACATGGTGTTGATTGAATATATGCACTTTATAGCCTATTCTATTTTTATTCATGAGCATTTTGTTTGGTTACTCTATCTTAAACAGTTTACCTATTATGACACTTTAAATGACAACCTGATTTTTTAGGGTTCCGTACTCAAAGAGTAAAACGGGACCATATTACTAAGACTCCGCTATCCGTCCGTCCGTCCGTCCGTCCGTCCGTCTGTCTGTCACCAGGCTGTATCTCACTGATACCGTGATAGTTCCAGCTGAAATTTTCACAGATGATGTATTTCTGTTGCCGCTATAACAACAAATACCTACTAAAAACACAGAATAAAATAGTTTTTTATAGAAAATGGTACGGAACCCTTCGTGCGCGAGTCCGACTCGCACTTGGCCGGTTTTTTTATATTATCCTAAATTACTCGAAAACAAAAGAAGATCGTGGACTGATATTAAGCATGGAGTGTTCTTAGGACCTGCCAGTACACCCCCTGAAAGAATCATCAAATCCCTCGTCGCGGGGGCCACTCTCACTAGCTTAGCCTGCTAGACCCCTTTTCCCAGTACCTTACCTTATTAGACCTTTGATTTCAACCATACCACTGAACCAAATTTGAAGTTTTAGATATTTATTCGACGCAGAATTTGACTCTCTTTAATATTGGTTCGAATACATTTTCCGTCCGACGTACCGTTTTTGTGCTATATGCAAATAACTGAAAAAATAGCAAAGATTTCGCGGTTATTGGGCTCCCAAAAGTTTAGCACATCTCCTGGGATGGTGCAAACTCGGATTACATGCATTTAGTGCCAAATGAAGATACTAAAACGATTTCCAGCTTTATGGGAATTAATTCTTCGAAGAATTCTAATTTTCTTGGCCTAGGTGTAAATACACGAGTTATAATAGAAAATACCGAAATAACTACACGCGTGCCTAATATATTTGAGGAGTTCCCTCAATTCCTCATGGTTCCCATCATCCAACTGGGGTTTTGAAAACAATGGGACCAATCTGGAAGCATATACTTTCAATTAAAAAAAGAATTGTACGAATCGGTTCATAAATGACAGAGTTCTGAGGTAACAAACATTGAAAATAATTAAAAAAAAAAATACATCCGAATTGAGAACCTCCTCCTTTTTTTTGAAGTCGTTAAAAAGCGATCATTTGTTTTTGATTTATAAACAAAATAATATCCCCAAAAAATCTTTCTCCACGTGGTGAACAAGCAATATATCGTAAAAAAATCAAATAGGTTGAATGCCGAGAAACTTATGGTTAGAAAAGTACCGACACTAAAGGCGATAATTTCCTTCCTCGAGACCCCACCGATATCACCAATGGTCTAGGAGTTATTGAGCTTGTTTCAAATGACCCGCGTTCCTTATTGACCCCAGTCTCCGTTCTAGAGTTCTCCGAGAACTTCAGAGTGAGAACGCACACTCAAGATCATTTAAGATCAACAATACTCGTGGTACGCAGTGCACCAGTGAATGAACGAATCCAGTGAATGAACGAAAACCTGATTATTTGCTTAAATTAAGAGTTCTGTATATTTCTAGCATACCGGGTATTTTTTTCTCGATTAGAAGCATTCACTGTAAGGGTTTTGCAACATTTATATCAACTCAGTCGCAACGACACTGCTATTGTTTTCAGCGGTCATTCATGGCAAAATGTCCAAGATACAGCAATATCAGGACTTAGACATATATCAGCCTGGTTAAACCAAAATCTTCTCACATTAAATGCAGAAAAAACACAATTTCTATGCTTCCATAAAACCGCAATATTTAGTCCCCACCCTCTATTGCTAGCTTCAAAATTCACACTGAGAGCTGTGTTTCAATTGACCAGAACTGCAAATGTAAAAGCATCCAAAAATCAGACTCCCTCAAGTATTTGGGTGTGGTGTTAGACCAGAATTTAAATTTCAAAAAGCACATTTGTCTTTCTGCAGCTAGGGTTCGTAAGCTCATTTATACTATGAAGCTACTGAGAGAAGCTACTAACGGACAACTTCTAAATACTGTTTATTTCGCACTATGCCAGTCAATACTAAATTATTGCATTCTAGCCTGGGGAGGAATTGCAAATACCACTCTTTTAATTCTGGAAAGAGCTCAAAGAGCAGTTTTAAAAGTTTCTTTGGATAAACCTCGCCGTTACCCCACGGTGGACTTGTACAGAGAGGCACAGGTCCTTAGTGTACGAAGGTTGTTCCTGCTACGGGCTTCCATAAACGTGCATAAGTCTACCTTAAATTTACCGTCATATAATGATATGATAAAGAAAAGAATCTTCAAAATGCCCACTCCTTTACTTAAGGCTGCTCATATACCCAAATGAAATCTAAAATCGAGCCCCTTAAAAAACTAAATTTGCTTTGCGTTTTCATACATTTCTACTTCCGTACATCTATAACACATTTGCTAAACGTATTGACCTAAGAAGAAGCAGTGTCCTAGAGGCAAAAATTAAAATCCAATCTCTATTGTTACCTTGGAACTACGAGCAATCGGAAACAATCATTAATGTAATATCATAACATACACTCACATACATTACATACATACACTACACACTACACATACACATACATCACCGCAGACAAGCACCCTAATATAATTAATTAATTGTTAGTTTCTAATTGTATTTTTTTTTCTCTTTTCTCTTTTTACTTTGTCTTGTTTTCATGCTAAGTCGCATGGACAGTTAATCAGTATTTGTCTTGGTCTCCACGGGACAGGCCTAGCCCAGTGTGGGACCACAGTTATGTTTGTGAATGTCTGTCTGTATATGTTAATAATAAATATTTCATTTCAAAAAAATATTTTATTTCAGATAAGTCAGTACGGGTATGCAGATATACTGGTATAGAAAAAAAACGTTATATACACCCCTCAATTTCAAGTTTCAGTAATCATGAAAGACTAAATTTGGCATTCATTCAAATAGTTTTTTTTCTCAAGTCCTTCTAAGTTGCACATTTTCCATAAATATGAGGTGTGAAAACATTTTAATGTAAATTTCTTTCATCATCATCACCAGATTTACCCAATCAGAAAACTAGCTATATAAATATTCACACCCTGAGTAGAGATTCGAAGTAGTAAGAATGAAAAACATTTTTAATTATAACAAAGTTTTATATTGCCACAAAGATAAAATGTGAATAAAAACATATCATAAAAATCAATGCAGAAAATAAGGGCGCTTTCGACAGCAGCATAAGACAGCACTAGAAAGACACAAAACCGAACCGCTGCTCATAGGCCCGAAGCGTCCCGTCAGAACGCGCGCGCTCTCTACGTGAGCCCGAGAGCCGAAGGCCCGAAGGGCGAGCATACGCGGACACTCACTACCCCCGAGTGTTTTACAAGCGAACCTGAGAGCCGAAGGCCCGAAGATGAGGTTCAAGGTTCGCGAAGGCCGAAGGCCGAGCTCTGCGTAGGGCCGAAGGCCCGATGCGTCCCTCCAGAGCGCGCTCTCGGAAACCCTACCCCCGAGTGTCTTAAAGCGAACTTGAGGGCCGAAGGCCCGAAGCGTCCCTTCAGAGCTCGCTCTCTACGCGAGCCCGAGGGCCGAAGGCCCCAAGGGCGAGTCCACGCGGACACACACCCCCCGCACTCTCTCACAAGCAAGACGTAAGAGTGCAATCTCTGACTTACGAAAATACCTTCTGCTTTTCGCTTCCCATAGCGGAATTTCACTTTCCTTTTCCTTGGAAATACTAACCCAATTCCAGTCAGATTTTGAATAAAAGCCCAACTAGAAAAAGACACCGGTATAGGCAAAAATAGTAGATTGTAACAACAAGGGCACAAAACGAGCCATTTAACCTGAGGCGTTTATATCCACCCGAGCCATCGGCGAGGGTGAATAGTTAAGTCGAGCGAGTGGTTAAATGGCTATAATTTATACCCGAGTTATACACACTGCTTTTCACTTCGATTGCGAGAAAATAACAAATAATTGCAAAATAAAATAAAATAATAGCTCATTCCTGTCAATTAACATTTTAAAGTATGTTCAGAAACGTTCAAAAATCTAATGTTTTTGACCCTCATTCTTGCCTATTTAATAATTATAATTTATATGCACATTTTTTAATAAAATGTTCAATATATGTTTAATAATCGGTCAAATATTTATTGTGTATAGACAATACATTTTTCATATGGCAATGTTTAAAAGTAAAAAACAACTTACCTACCCTTTCAACGACTAAAACTCATGTCACGTTTCTGTAATTATCCACTTCGGATTAAAACCAAGCCATGTTTCGTTGGCGCACTGCAGTGCCGAATAAAATGAAA
The DNA here is from genome assembly GCA_963854355.1 of Epinotia brunnichana. Classification (NCBI taxonomy): domain Eukaryota; kingdom Metazoa; phylum Arthropoda; class Insecta; order Lepidoptera; family Tortricidae; genus Epinotia; species Epinotia brunnichana. Next base: position 12,915,259 of record OY977939.1, on the reverse strand, counting down.
CAGCAACAGTGCTTTTGTTTTTGTACCGACATACCTATACATACCGACATACCAAAAATATTATCAACAATATTTTATTTACACCTGTCAATACTGAGTTTAGTTGCTCATTAAACACAGATTAATAGGCATAGCATCATTCATTTTATTTTGTACGACAACTCAAAATGTAGGTACCTACTTGACTGCGCGTGAACTTGGAGACTAGTTGGAGTCGTCAACCACACTTATTGTCTTCTCCGGATAACGTTTCAATGAATTTTGTTAAAGGCTCATGCGAGTACCCAATAACACTTTACATAGTATTTCTTAGAGATTTCTTTCATATAAATACTATAAGTATTTTTATTGGATTTTCCTTTTTAGTACCTTGTACGTCTACTATATAGTAGGTATCGTAAAAGTAAAATCCGACAAATGTCTTTAACGTAACATATCCTGGTTTTCATTAAAATATTTTACGTCATACCTGGCCATAAAGTAGGAATTACCGCACGCTATGCGTGCGGAAAACCCCACTTCCTGGCCAGATAGAGACGTAAAATTTTGTACTCACCACGGGCGGTAATAAAGAAAGCCTCAGAGCGCATATTTATCGCCCTTGCCTTCGGCTCGGGCGTCAAATACCTGCGATCTGAGACATTCTTTGTTTAACCGCCCTAGGTAAGTAATGTACTATTTTAAGCATGAATCGGAATCAAGTAAAACCCGGTAAATACTAGTATCTGGTTCTACATTATGTGTTTAGTTTAATTTTGTAAAAATATCATTGCACTAAATACCTATAAATATATATTATGTCGTTCTACCACTAAGTAATACTAAAAACTAAAGGCTTAAATATACTTATTAGTGTTTAGTACCTACATCAATAAAAGTTGAAGTTAAGCACTTATTGGGTTTTAATACTCGGCCTATTTCCGTGATACGTGTAAAATCTACTCACTTATCTGTATTTACCACTAAATAGAGCGATATCGAATTACTATAAAACGACTTTTAGCTTAAAATCTCACTTTTTGTCACTTATCGGGTTTCACCAGGCAACCCTCGATATATGTATATAAACGAGCGTTTTTCGACGACGTAAGCATTTTTCCCTGTCACACTTGCCTGGTGGCAAAAAAGTGATGAAGCCCTGCACCTACTGCGCTTTATATGTATGTATTGTTGTATTTTGTTATAAGCACGTTCTCATTTAATTAAAATAGGACAGGACAACCATTATACCTAGCTAAGTAAAATACATTTTCAAACCCGTGCTTCATTTTTAAGAAAATTACTGTAGGTATCCCGTTAAAGTAATAAGTAAGTAAGTACACTATGTACCTAACCAGGCGGTTCGTATCGTAACATGTATTTACGTATTGTTGTTGTACATTGTAGGTATCTTATAACTTCATAACATTAAGTACCTAGGTTATCTCCACTTATAATAAATCTCTAAATTAAAAAAAGAATCAGCCAGTTTGAAACTAAGCTTTGCGCGGTTCGAATGTTGTCAGCATCCCATGAACGGAAAAATATGAAACATTTTATATAGGTACATTATTATTCTAGCTGCAACTTAGGATAGTTTTTATCCGACTGCGACAGTTAATTAATTTTCCGTAATATACGACTTCATTTAATTTTTCATTTATTTTTATTGAAATCAAACGCTGCTCCAACTGTCAGCTATAAGAACCGTCAAATTTTCGTCAAAATGGCGGAATTGCTTTGCCTTTCACTTATTAATAATTTAAATCCCGTCTACGATAGACCTTTACGAGACAAATGTTAAAATATAAACCATAAAAAAATATTCGATTCTGATATGAGAACTTATATGCGCAAATGTCGTTTTATGTCGTAATTTCAATAAATTAAATCAACAAATTTGAACAATATAATTAACACGAATTTGTTTTTTTTGAATGACAATGGCACGCGCTCGGCGCATTCAGCCAAAGTACCTGCGGCGCTACCACGAAAACCGATACTCAATGTTCATATACTTGCATCCCTGTCACTCGAGTATGGTTAGTGCGATAGAGATAGAGATACCCGAATATTTTCGAATTCCGAAGTTCGTGGTTATAGCTCAGGAATCGAAAATATGGTAAATAATCATAATGTATTTTCTCGAAAAAGAATTTAAAATAAATATAGTCAAATGGAGAAAAAAACAAAGCAAGAGGTTATATAGGTAATGATTAAGTTATAAGAGTCCAAAGTTTTAAGAGGGGTATGTTCTGTCCCTTTTCCGCAAAACGCACCTTCATATGAAACGATTGTTTTTTACTATGACGCTCGAGTATATTGACGTCACAGTCCCTCATCGTTTTCTCACTCTAACAAGCGACATTAAAACGGATGTAGCTTCATAATTTTTTGAGATATTTGAATGGGAGTTTCATTATCTTCTATCTATTTATCTATACATATAATAAAGCTGAAGAGGGTCGAAAGTCTGTACATGGAAGTAATTCGAAAAAAAATTGGCTAGGGATACTTAAAATCGATAACAGAACACGTTCCAACAGTTTTTAGAATTTTTGTCTGTTTGTCTGTTTATCTGTTTGTCTGTTTATCTGTTTGTCTGTTTATCTGTTTTTCTGTTTATCTGTTTGTCTGTTTATGTGACCGCGCATCACGTGAAAACGGCTTAACCGATTTAGATGAAATTTGGTATATAGATAGTTTGAGTCCTGGGGAAGGACATAGGGTAGTTTTTATCCCGGAAATAAATCCCTAAGGGGATGATATGGGGGGTGGAAGTTTGTATGGAGCTACTTAAACCGCTGCACCGATTTGGATGAAATTTGGTATATAAATAGTTCGAGTCCCGGGGAAGGTCAAAGGATAGGTTTTATCCCGGAAATCTTCCCCTTAGGGGGTAAAACGTGGGGGTGAACATTTGGATGTAACCCATTTTGATAACATTTGGTTTAGAGTTAGTTTAAGTTCTGGGAAAGGACATTGGATAGTTTTTATCCCGGAAATCTGCCCATAAGGGGGTGTAGTGGGGGGTGAAATTTTGGATGGACTCCGATTAGATCAAATTTGGTATAGAGATAGTTTGAGTCCCGGAGAATGACAACGGATACTTTGAATCCCGAAAATCATCCCCTAAGGGGATGAAATAGGGGTGAAAATGTGGATAAATCCCATTCAGTTAAAATTTGGTAAAGAGATAGAAGGAGTCCCAGGGAAGGACAATTTTATCCAGAAAAATCATCTCCTGAGGGGGTGAAATGAGGAGTGAAAATTTGGATAGAACCCATTTAGATGAAATTTGGTATGGAGATAGTCCTGGGGAAGGACCTAAAATAATTTTTAGTCCAGAAATCATCTCCTAAGGGGGTGAAATGGGGGATGAAAATTTGGATGGAACCCATTTACGGTATAGCGAGTTGGAGTTCTGGGGAAGCACATAGGATAGTTTTATCCCGAAAATCACCCCCTTAAGGGATGAAAATTTGGATGTGATGTGACCTTTTTAGATGAAATTTGGTTAATTTAATTTAATTCAAATTATTTATTTCAGACTTAGTCCATATCATGTTAGTAACAATAAAAACTTATAAAACTTAAGTTAACAGTTAAGAGATAGTTTGAGTGCTGGGAATTGGGGGGTGAAAATTTGGATGGAAACCATTTCGATGGAATTTGGTATAGAGATGGTTTGAGTCCTGGGCAAGGACAAAGCGTAGTTTTAATTCCGGAAATCATCCTCTAAGGGAGTGAAATGGTGGTTTAAATTTGGATTAGGATGAAGTTTGGTGCCTATAGAGATAGTTTTACTCGCGTAGAAGAACAACGAATAGCTTTTGTCCCGAAAAAAATCCTCCAAGGGCATAAAATAGGGGGTGAAAATTTGGATGTACCCTATTTGGATGAAATTTGGTATAGAGATAGTTTGGGGTTCCGAAAAAGGATAATGCATAGTTTATGGAACTCATTTAGTTGAAATCTGGTTAAGAGATAATTTGAGTCCTGGGAAAGGACATCTGATAGTTTTATTCCGGATATCATTCCCTAAGGGGGTGAAATGGGGGTGAACATTTAGTATAGCGATAGTTGGGAGTCCTGGGGAAGGACAAAGGATAGTTTTATTCCGAAAATCCTCCCCTAAGGGGTGAAAATTTGGATGTGAGTGACCCATTTAGAATAAATTTGGTTAACAGATAGTTTGAGTTCCGGAAAAGGACATAGGATAGTTTTTATCCCGGAAATGATCTCTTAAGGGGGTGAAATGGGGGTTGAATATTTGTATGAAGCTACTATACAACCCATTTAGATAAAACTTTGTATAGAGGTAGTTAGTAGGCGCGGCATTGGTAGGCACAAGGTAGACTGATGACCTGGTAAAGGTCGCAAGAATCCGCTGGATGCGGGTGGCGCAGGATTGGTCACTTTGGAACTCTTTGGGGGAGGCCTATGTCCAGCAGTGGACGTCTTTCGGCTGATATGATGATGATGATAAATGATAAAGATAGTTTGAGTCTCGGGTAAGGATATATGATAGTTTTTATATCGGAAATCTACCCCTAAAAGGGAAACGGAGGGTGAAAGTTTGTATCGAGCTACGATATAAACGAGTTCTACGCGGACGAAGTCGCGGGCAAAAGCTAGTACTAAATAAGTAGGTACTTACTTATAACTAATTTAAAAAAAAATTACCGTTCACAATTTGTCGGCAGGTTAAAAAAAGATAAACCATCGTTGCTTTGGGTATTTAAACAGAGCACCAGCGGCCGTTTTTAGTTTTCATCGTGGCCATCGAACAGTCCGTAAAAACTAACAGCAAAATTGATAATAAGTACCTACTCGTACGCGCGGTTCGTCGCGTTAAAGTCGGCGGCGGCGGCGGGTCACGGCACGACGCACATGTGCTCGCTCGCACGGGGCCGGCCCACGACTGACGGGCTGCCTGGGGCACCGCGAGCGCTAGTTATTTAACGCGACGCGCTCCACCCACTGCAAGCCCCTTGACGTTGCGCTGTAGGTTTTTACGCCGTTTCGTTTCACGGACGCCGTGTCGTGGACATGTGACCGAGCCCTAAGACCTCTTTTGATAATTAGCTCGCAGTTATTTACGACCAATTTACGACGAAATAATTTCGACGGCAAACCAGCGTTGCTGTGTTATTGTACCTACTTATTGTCGTCTGGGTCGGGCCCTATCAGATGCGAGGGTTTAAAAAAATCGAAACCACTCTTGTCAGGGCGTACATTCTCACACCTTGGAACCTAAATGGTCGCGCAGGGCGTGGTTTCAGAGGAATTACCTACCGCGAACGCTCCTGCTGAGGTTTATCCGAGGGATTTTACTTATTAAAATATCGGGTTCTTATAGAAAAATAGAATTATGTATAGAGAACCCATGCGAGCCCCTGGAATTGCAAGCTCCATAGGCGGTAACGCGGGCCGTAAGTTTGTTTGCCGTCGACAAAAACATAGTCTAGAGTAGCGCCGAAATGCGTCCTAACTTTCAGCGAACTTTCTTTTCCACATTCCGAAATCGTCAGTCATAATAGAAATCCTTATTGCTACATTTCTCCAGCCTTTTCTCGTTTTCTTACGACGTGAACTCAAGAATGAGAATGGGAGAGCGCCTCATTCTGGGGCAGGGCGACAGAAGTATTTTCACGGCATAGACATCAATTTCACACGGATATATGGAGATTTGAACGCGTAGAATTAAATTTGTAGAGTTACTAGGAAATCGATGGTCAGCAACCGACATCAAGTGTAACAGAAGGATAATAACAACAATAGGATTAATCCTTATCTTTATTTATTTCATATTTATATATCCTCGCAGTGCTATCATCTGAAGTTGTCAGAATAATATTTTCTTTCTCATTGAAGCACATATCTAGAATTTCTGATCTGTGACCTGTTAACTGGAACACCTTTTCACCAGACCTTCCTAGATATACTCGGATGGCTCCATCGAGACATCCAGTAATGAGGTGGTCCTTCACCCATATCATTTTGGTGACACCTACAATTGATTCATCATCGGCTTTGGTGCATTGATGACGGACCATCTGTCTAGCTGTATCCCAAACACCAACTTCGCCATTTAGTGTACCTGAAAAAATATTTTGACCATGTTTATCCAATAGTTATGGTAGACAAACGTCTTATGTTAATTGTGGTGGTGGTGGTTATGATTAACAGATAATTTTTAACCGACTTCAAAAAAGGAGGTTCTCAATTCGTCTGTATTTTTTTTTTTTTTGATGTGTATATGTTACGCGATATCTCGGTAGTTTATGAACCGATTTGAAATTTTTTTTCTTATGCATATACTTCCAGATTAGTCCCGTTGTCACCAAAATCCAGTTCTGATGATGGGATCCTGGAGAAATCGAGGGAACTCTTCAAATTTTATAGGCAAACTTGAAGCAATTTGGCTACTGATTTGAAGTCGGTTAAAACTTTGTTTTGAAAGTACAATTATTATTTTAAATATATTAGAGGTGAGAACAATATCCTCCTTGTACAATTGTGTGATCAATTAGTTCATATTAAGTATAAAGCTCCAAATAACACACCTAAGGCAAGTAATCCGAGCTCCGGATCCTGGGCGAAAGCAACTGTTTCTAAATCATTTTCGGCCTGTAGTTGTCCAACAACTTTGCCATTATTTGAAGTAGCCAAAATAACTTTACCTGTAATGAAAATATAAATTTTAGATAATACTATAAGTATAAAAGAGCAGAATCTATAAAAGAAGCACAAGATACACAATATATTTTTTTTAAATATAATAACAACCCTACATAATGAACATTAAAATTGGAAATCAATATTATTGATTTTGAATTCACAACGGAGCAAAAGAGGCTGTGGGCCCTGGCGGCGCACAGAAAGGGGGAAGGAACCGCCATGATTGTTTAAATCAAAAACTTTGGCAGTGAAGTTCCGTTTGGCAATGGGCGGAAAAACGCACGCTACGCCACTGTTTATCAAGATGAGGTATATTCATGCAATATTGAATTCAATCTTACCGTCGCTGGATATAGATGCCATAATAACATTCTCAGGATGGGTATCTATAGCTGTTACCCTCATATCATGGATATTGGCCTGAATCTGATGTAGCACTGCATTTGTCTTGAGATCCCACACCTTCACAGCACCATCATCATAACCAGCAGCCAACCGAAAGCCATCTTTGAACATCTGAAAAAATTATGGATTGTGTAATAATGGTGTGCCATTTTCTCCCAACTTAGCATGACTCACTGTGTCTAGATTAGAATGCCTGGTAATTTAAATAATATTCAATATATTAGAAATAGTTGATTAAAGAGATATAATCACCCACCTTAGCACATTCCACTCTGGTGTTATGACCTTGCAAAACTTTAATATCACCAGAAGGTACTTTAAATACATAAATATCCCCAGACACAGCTCCGCAGACAAGTACCCGGGCTCCAAAGTGCCACAAGCCAAAAGTCAGATCTTCCGCTTCATATTCAAAGGCAATCGGCCATGGGTCTTGCTGGTTCTCTTCTAAATTACATTTCCACACTTTGATTAAGCCGGACATGTCAGCTGTGGCAACATAGGCACCATCAAAACTAAAGCCAACAAATATCACAGAATCCTTGTGTCCAGTGCATTCAAAGACGACTTGTCCTGTTTCTAAAGACCACACAAAAGCTTTGTCATCCTCACCACCCGTCACTGCCAACTTTCCAGTAGGGTGGAGGTCGCAACAAAAGACAGACCCAACATGTTTATTGAAAACAAATATGGAGTGATCTTCTGGAGGTTCCATGTCAGTATCCTCTTCTTCCTGGTCAGTGACCTCCATATTGTCGTCTAGGAGCTCATCCATCTCATCCAAGTAACCTAAGAATACGGCTTCATCGTCCATGCCCCCGATTTCATCGCCGCTGATTGACGATGGCGGAGTGTTCTCGTGATTGTCTTTCATCCTGAAAAGTAAAGTGATGATGGTTAGGTTCGTAGTTCGTACATACTACATTTATAGTGGCCGATTTCATTCGGGAATTTATAATGCTTGTCGTAATTTTGCTCGTCGGTGGTTCATCCCCTATAAATAACTCGCTTGCTTCCTATGAAATATGCTGATACATTCAGAATCTATTACTTTAAATGTTGAAATATTAAATGAAATGTAAGATACATTTAATACTAACCTTACTTAGCAGTATATAAATTTTTACAATTATTGCAGTTAGTAAATAAGTATTAATTAAGACGAGTATAAAACTTTTTATAGCACGTTTTCAAAATAAATTCGCAGTAAAACATACGGCCGACATGTGAACCCTTCAATCACATTTCCATCCACCACCTCACCTGCTGTCCTGCTGATCCACCCGGTGTTGCCAGGTCTAATCTGGAAATGTCAGAAGAGTAAAACCTTAAAAATCAGGAGATTGAAAAAAAAAACAGTAGATCAATTTTTATGCTAGAAAAGTCACAAAACTTACCTAAATGCAAATCTTCTCATGAATTCTGATTATTTTGTTTTTAATATGCTGTTATATATTGTATTATAACATTTGTAAGGCCTCTCACAGACTGGCGCGGCCTGGCCGCGGCGGACAATATAAAACTAAACTTGTGACTAGCTGTCAAATTTTCTATGGTCCGCCACCACAGGCCGCGCCAGTGTGATGCAGGCTTATGGCCTCTCACAGACTGGTGCGGCCTGGCCGCGGCGGACAAAAGAAAACTTGTCATTAGCTGTAAAATTTTCTATGGTCCGCCACCGCAGGATAAAGGCAATTTATATTTAAGGCTGTTTTACGCTTTCCGACCTAACTTAAAACAATGTCACACTTGTTTTTAAAGTATCGTCACATGTTATCTGTTTAGCTAACTACCACAGAATCATTTATCAGGGTACTAATTATTAGGTTCAAATTAGATTCATAAAATTCAGTAGATTCTTTTGCATATTCAGTAGATCAGTAGACATAGTCAAAAATCAGAATAACTCCTGAAAAATCAGGAGACCTGGCAACACTGGATCCACCATTCATTAGAATTAGATACGTCATTCAATTTTTTTTTTTTTTTTTCATGACCATGGATTCAGAGTCCAGTCGGAATCATAGACGTCATTCATAAACTTTTGTTTGGGATACCATTCTGAACTTACCCAATAACTCAGTTTAACAGATTAAATTTTCTTTTATAACTTGACCGTTCATCTACGTGAATTACATAAAATGATAAATCACGAAATTATTTAAAGACAATTAATTTACTGGAAGCACAGTAATAATTATTGGACTATTCTCTGATTTTGACCATATTGTTGCGTGGATAGTTATAACAAATTTTCCTTTTTTTCCCGGGAATTATTTAACACTGGCAATACTTTTCTATCAAGCTATTTCAGCAACGAATTAAAACATTCAGAATAAAAAATAAATTTAGAACATCAGCTTTGAGTATTACTTAATACTCAAAGTTTTCGAGATCGGCGCGAAACATTTCATGAAATCTGGGGGGATTGGCTTCCGGCGTTCTGGTTGCTACACGTGCGAAATTTTCTTCCTGCTAATTTATACAATTTTCGGTTGAAATTTTGGTGTTTGGTGGTGTAAATTTGTGTTTGGTGGTGGTATAACTACTATCCGGTAAGTGGGTGGATTGTTAGAGTAGTTTGGTGGAGGAAATGAGTGGGAATGAGCCCCCTGACGGGGGCGGTATCTCGAACGTCCCCATGGCTGGGGTGATCATGTCTACCCAGTCCGTGGATGTTCACGCTGATAAACGTAAGTGTGCTGAAGACAATTCCAATAGTTTAAATAAAAGAGATACTAGAATTCCCGCATCTGCGTCGATTCAGCACACCTACACAGTGCCAGAGTTTGCCCCGGGAACAAAATTAAATTATGGTGCAAATGACACGGGCCCATTCATAGTTCAGGTGGTCAAATCCGATGACTCATCCCCTGGGTCACCATTTAGAATACTAAAATTCGCACAACTAATGCACAAGTATTCTGTTAAGGGCATTATTAAAGGAGGTATTCATTCTGCTGGTCGCAGCCGGGTTACGGTACAATTTGAAAAATCTGATGACGCCAACCAATTTTTGATCCACTCGTTCTTTACAGACAATCTGCAGTATTCGTGTGCTATCCCAATGTATAGTGTAACGCGTTCTGGTTTGGTGAGGAATATACCAACTGACTGGTCTCTGGAGGAGCTTGTGAATTCTATTGAGTGTCCCAATCATGCCAAAGTAATAAAGGCCCGTCGTTTAAACAGAAAGTCTACCACCGATGGTGTTACATCCTGGATCCCTACACAAACTGTTGCCCTCACATTCTTAGGTCAAAGGCTTCCGGAAAAGGTGTTCTGCTTTTATACATCTCTCCCTGTGGATCTGTATCGCCTCCCAACCATACAGTGCAACAAATGCTGCCGATTTGGACACATTAAAGCAAACTGCCGGTCTAATGCTAGGTGTTATAAGTGTTCCCAACCCCACGAGGGGGAAAGCTGCCAGGTGAAAGACGAAAATGGTTCTTGCCTTTCCTGTTCAGGCCCCCATTTTGCCACAAACCCTTCTTGTCCTGAGCACGCTAGACAAAAGAGCATCAAGCTTGTTATGTCGGAGGAAAGCATCTCATATTCTGAAGCATCTCGCCGTTTCCGTGCCGTTCGACGTACCTTTGCCGACTCTACCCGCCCTACAGTTTCACCATCCCCAGTCCCTACCCAATCCTTCACTCCGGTCTCTCCCCAATCCCAGCATCCTCAGTCGACATCTTACAGGAAGACAGTTTTGACCCCCCGTCGTCAGGCTCCTGTCCTAGACAAAGGATATGATAAAGCGGCCCATAATGACATTACCAGCACTCCACAATCCTCTCAGCCTGATGGCTGCTGTTTAAATCCAAGAACGTCATCACCATCAGATGACAATCTGATGAGAATACTAATATCTGCTCTGATGAATTTCTTCTCGAGGTTTTCAGACACACTACCGAACAACGTCATGGATATGTTGCACCAGCTCATGAGTACTCTTGATTCTTTTAATGGCTCCTACAGCCATTCAATGGAACTGTAGAAGTATTCGGCATAAAAAAACTGAAGTAATTTCCCTAATTAATAATTACAATCCTGTTTTACTAGCTATCTCTGAGACATGGTTGAGGCCTGGCTCCCAATTTAGGGTGCCTGGTTTCTCTTGTCTTAGGGATGATAATGATGATGGATGGAATGGATGTGCCATACTCATTAAACGTACCCTTCCCTTTTCCTTGATCCCCATCCCCCCCCATTCAGCAGGGTTTAATATAGTGGCCTGTAAAGCTTTAAATTTAACTTTTGTTTCGCTGTACATTCCTCACCCAAATATCCCTATTATTTCTGAGCTTGATTCTATTCTCTCCCTCCTCCCTGGTCCTTTGGTTGTAATGGGCGATTTTAATTGCCACCACACCATGTGGGGTTCTGCCTCTTGTGATTCAAACTCTTCTCGTCTCATAGAGGTTTTTGATAACATTAACTTATGCCTGCTGAATGATGGGTCTCCTACCCGAAGAACATCTCCTCTCCAAAACAGAAGCTCTGTTGATTTAACTCTGGTCTCTCCTAGTCTGGCTCCCCGCGTTGTTTGGGAAACCCTCACACTGTCGCATGGTAGTGATCACCTTCCCATCTTAATCTCTCTACCTTCCGATGTGTCCATCCCTGTAATTTCGCCCTCTCCCCTTCTTAAGTATAGACTGGACAAGGCAGATTGGCCTGAATTCTCTGTTTTCGTTTCTAATGAAATAAACTTGCTTCCTTCAGTTTCAGAAGATAACTACCTTTCTCTATATTTCAAATTCATTTCTATACTATCTAAGGCAGCAGACTCTTCTATGCCTCTTAAAAATTCTGCCCAAGGTAAACTTTCTTCTCCTCCTTGGTGGGATGCCGAATGCACGGCAGCTATTAAAAAGCGTAATGAAGCTGAAGGCTCCTTTGCGGGCGATCTGTCTAGCTATGATCACTACCTTCACTTTCAATCTACCAACGCCCGTACTAAACGTTTGCTGTCTACTAAAAAACGCCTCGGGTGGACGCGGTTCTGTGAAAGCTTGTCTCCCCGAACCCCATCTACTTTGGTTTGGAAGAACATAAAGCGGTTCCGTGGCTCTATGTCCGCAACCAACATCTCATCGAATGACTCCTCTGCTTGGCTTGATTCTTTCCTGGATAAACTGGCACCTCCTTATGTTCCTTTTGAGGATGCCTTGCCATCTTTCTCTCCTGTTGCACCCTCGAATGACAGGATGGATGAGCCTTTTTCATCATCAGAATTATATTCCGTATTAGAGCATCTTCAGGATTCCTCACCAGGTATAGATGGGATCCCCTATTCGTTTATAAAAAAATGTTCTGAATCTTCCAAAGTATTTTTTCTTTCTATTATCAACCAGATATATTTTTCAGGAACTATACCATCTACTTGGAAAAGTCAGATAATTATCCCCATTCTAAAACCCGGCAAAGACCCTAGCGATCCTTCAGCATATAGACCTATCGCCCTTTCGTCTGTACTAGCTAAGATTCTGGAGCATCTGATTAAAAATAGGCTCGAGTGGATTCTAGAAAGCCGTGGAATTTTATCTGACTCTCAATTTGGGTTCCGCAGAGGAATGGGAACAATAGACAGTTTAAGTATTCTTACGTCAGACATTCGACTGGCGTTTTCTAGGGGTCAGCATGTAGTGGGTGTATTCCTTGATGTAACGTCAGCCTATGACAATGTCCAGCTTCCGCTACTCAGGCAGAAAATGCATCAGCTGAGTTTGCCGGTAAGAATGGTCAACGTCATATGTAACCTCTTTATGGATCGCTCCATCTGTGTCCGTCTCCAAGGCTCCTTGCTTCCTCCCAGAACTATATGGAAAGGTCTACCGCAGGGATCAGTTTTGAGTCCTATTCTATATAGTCTTTATACTGCTGATCTTGATAAATCTGTCAACTGTTTCTGTGACATTCTTCAATATGCAGACGACATTGCTCTATACTATGCCTCCGATTCTGTTTCAGAGTGTTCAGTTGCCTTGAACTCGGGACTTAGTTACTTGAATGCTTGGCTCTCGGATCATGGTCTCTCTTTGTCGGCTTCCAAAAGTTCTGTTGTCGTATTCACAAGAAAACGACGCATCCCAGACATTGACATAGTACTTGGTGACGAGATCATCCCAGTTTCTAATTGTGTGAAGTTTTTGGGCCTTTATTTGGATGCCCGATTAACTGGCATCCCTCATCTAAATTTTATTAGGAATAAATGTGAAAAAAGCGTTAACGTTTTGAGGGCTCTATCGGGGGCATGGTGGGGCTCACACCCTTTTTCGCAAAAGCTCTTGTATAACGCCATTATTCGGAGTCACTTTGACTATGGGTCTTTTCTGCTAGAGCCTTGTAGTAAAATAGCCTTATCTTATCTAGACAAGATACAGTCAAAATGTCTTCGTATCATCTGTGGAGCTATGAAGTCCTCTCCCATCAACGCCCTCCAGGTAGAGTGCTTAGATCCTCCCCTGAGACTAAGGAGACAGCTTCTTGCTGATCGTTTTTTCTTCAGAGCTGCCCAATCCTCTGATCATCCATTGATGTATCGTATGAATAGCCTAGCAAATGTAATTCCTTCTTCCAAATATTGGACGCACAAAGATCTCCCATGCCTTATTAAGAGTTTCGAAAAATTGTCTGAAGCTCCTCTCCTTCTGACGACTCCTGGTAATCCAATTTTCCACATTTCATATGATGCCCTCATATATCGCCCTAATGTTATTTTCTCCCTAGGATTAAAGAAATCATCTCCAGGGGCCAATAATGATTTCTTGAAAATATTAGCTGAAAAATGGGATGGTTGGCTTCATATATTTACGGACGCCTCCAAACTAACTAGGGAGGGGCATGTAGGTTCTGCTGTTTGGATTCCTCAATATAAAATAGTTTTAAGTTATAAAAGCCCTCCCCCTACTTCAGTTTTTACTGGAGAAGCCATTGCTCTTTATGAAGCTATTTCTTTTATAGAATCCCACAAAATAGCTAAAGTAATTATTTTCTCGGATTCCCTTAGCTGTCTTCAAGACCTAGTTAAATGCCCTCTTCGGTCGAGAGATAATCTCTTAGTGACCCTTAAGTCCCGTGAGGTACTCCATCGGTGTGACTCCCTTGGCTTAGAGGTAGTGCTGGCATGGGTCCCAAGCCACTCCGGTATTGAGGGAAATGAGCAGGCTGATGCCTGTGCTAAACAGGCTATTGATATTGGCTGTACTTCTCATTCTGGCTGCCATAGTCAGGATTTGCGTGCTTCTGCTAAGACCCAGTTAACTGAACACTGGTCAGAGGAATGGAACATTACTCGCCTTTCCAAGGGACGGCATTATGGTGGAATTCAGCCAGACCTTCCTGTGAGACCTTGGTTTTTTAAATTTCAAAAAGCTAGCAAGACCGTAACCTCAACCATAATCCGACTGCGACTGGGCCACATCTGCTCCCCATCCTTTCTTGCTAAAATCAGAGTTCGTGACCACTCTTTATGTGAATGTGGCCTGGAGGAGGGCACTGCAGATCATATTTTTTTCAACTGTCCCAAAACTTCATCTTCCCTATATGATGTCCTTCCTGACTATATTCAACGTCCTGCTAACCTTAGTTATATCCTCTCTTTTGTTAATACGTCATTTGTATACATTCTAGCTAAATTTATTAATAAGTTCAAAATTAAACTTTAGTTCTACTACCTACTACCCCTATTTTAATTTGTAAACTTAGCAAACTTTGTGGGTTTATGGTTATAATAATAAAAAAAAAAAAAAAAAAAAAAAACTAACTGACCATGTGTATGTTGTAGTTAGTCTAGCATTGTGTTGTCTTTTGTTTTAGATTTTTCAACCGATCAAATCTTACACCTTTTGGACCTGGTCTTTAAAGATATTCGTGTAGCCTCCAACCTTGACGCTGGCCAAATTGTCCCACTGGACAGGGGCCATAACAAGCAAAAATCGATCGATCGAGATCGGCGCGATAAACGTCAAGTGCGTCAATGTCAGTAATTGTCAAAATCCAAATGTCATTGTCATTACAGAAAATTGTATTAGGTTAGGTTAGGTGATGTATTGTGAGATGAATATCTTCTAGTTATTTTATATTAAAAGTCTCAAAATGGCTTCATTCAACAGAGGTAATAATTTTATTTTGAAATAGTATCTGTTTTGCAGTTCTTTGTGTCTGTACAGTCGATCAATTCGGGTTTGACATTTGTTTACAGGGTTCCTGCAGGTTCAAACACCGTTCCTGCTGGCCAGGCGATTCAGAGGAAAAATTAATATCCAGAAGCCTAGGAAGCCGCATTTCGAAAGGCAACTATTGATTGACTTTACAAAGCCCTGGTATGCACCCCCTAAGAATTCTATGCCTGACATTGCTCTGTGTGATCGAGGGGAGAAGAGGCGAACTGAGGAAATTGATAATCCCTTTGAACGCATCCTAGCCAGAGAATGCCTGAATTGGTTCAACACATCTAAAATGGTGGTGTTCCTTCACACTAACTCTATATCCATGGAGGATAAAATGCCAATATTTGCTGCACTAAAGAAAAATGATATGCATTTGAGGACATATGGCAAAAAAATTGTATCCATGGCTACTAAAGGGACAAGGTATGAACCAGTAAACCATTTGTTTACCTCTCACCAGGAAGTAATATTTGGTCAACCAGAAAATGTTGCTAAAATGTTTAAAATTATGAAGAAAGCTCCACAACTAGTGATCATGGGTATGTATTTGTGTAAAGAAACACAATTTTATAATCTGGACTAATTCAGATGAATTCAAATTGTACTGTGAACCTGTGCTTAACCTATAATAGCTATGCTCTAATTTATTGATTTAATCGTATTGTTATCTAATTACTTTAATTCATGTTACAGCGGGAATCATTCAAGATAGATTAATGTCTAAGAATGAATTGGTTGAGTTCAGCAAACTACCGAATTTGGATGTGGCTAGAAGTCAACTGTGTTCCGTTCTACAAAGTGCTGGGTCCTGCCTCGTGGGGCAACTGAACCAAGGCCAGCAATTGCTTGTCTCAAATCTGGAAAAACATATTGAACTTCAGAATAAGCCGGAACCACCTGCAGAAAGTAAAGAAAAATCTTAGCATAATTTATAGAGAAGTAATTGGAATTAAAGAGCATTTTAGATGCATTAAAAGGTAATTTAACTTTACTATGTTATTTTTGTCTACCTTATTCAGGCCATAAATAAAAAATAAATCAGGCTATATATAATCCCACCTATACAGGGTGACTGGTAATTCGACCTATTCCTTGAAAGGGGTTATACTAGAGCTAATTTGCAACAATTTATGTCCAGTCAACCAGGGGTCAAAACACGACTTTTTTTTAATTTTTCGAGTTTTTAGTTTGTTTGAAAAAAAATCGCCTTGCAGCCTTAAAGTGCTGATTGTGACAAAAATGTTTTTTTACCATCTAAATGGAAGTACTTTTGTCACAATCACCAGCTTAAGGCTGCAAGGAGAATTTTTTTCATACAAACTAAAAACTGGAATATCTCGGAAACCAGCGAGTTTCGACCCCTGGTTGACTGGACATAAATTGTTGCAAATTAGCTCTAGTATAACCCTTTTCAAGAAATAGGTCGAATTACCAGTCATCCTGTATATAGCCAAATATAGCCTATATATATGTCCCACCGCTGGGCACAGGTCTCTTCTCATTGATGAGATTCAGGTCAATATCTCAAATTTAAATAATAGAAAGAGATTTAACGAGGGAAAACAACCTACACATACACATTCCACAGGTTCTTTATTAAGAATGTGTGCTATTGCAGGGCAGGCCTTTCCGATGGGCGACTCTAAAGTTGGTTAATGTATTCAGTGGAGTAAAATGACGTTTCATGTGTTGTCAGTTTTTTACGTCTCTTAAATAGTGATGTACTGACAACCGATAATTACTGAAAAGTTTTAAGGGGTAGGTATCTACCTATGTTTAGACAAGTCCTCATTAAGTTTAAGCCTCTCACAGACTGGCGCGGCCTGGCCGCGGCGGTCAATAGTGGTCTTGTCATTAGCTGTCTTTACTATTGACATTATTTTATTTAATCCGTATCCCTATATTCTTGTAAAGTACTTGTTTCAGCATGGCTATCACAGGCCGGCCTATGGTGAGATATACTTTCCGTCTCTTTATAGTTTCCCCTCTGGGTACTGGAAGGTCAGATGGTAGTCACATCGTTAAACTAGTGCTTACGACAAATCTTGAGATTAGGTGCCAAAGCGGACCCCGGGCTCGTTTGAGCACTACCAGGAAAAACGTTAGGAGGATAATGAGAAAGGGACTTGTCGCTTTGATAGCCGTGCTGAATAGGGAACTTGCATCTTTTTATTTTATTACGAAAATCAAAAGTATAATTGAGCATTAAAACAACTGTAGCACTAAAATTTTCTTATGATTTATTTTTCTGATGTTATATGCATTTGAAATCTGCACGCGCCGAAAACGCTCTATATTAAACTGGCTTATGCTATGACGTCACAACATATATTCTCGGCGCGTTTACTATGAAGTAAGTCATTAATTTGCAATTATCTCCACAACATTTTTGTTTAAGTCTACAAAATATCATTTATAATTTAATATTCTGTGTAACTGTTATGTTATTTTATCGAAAACTAATCATTTTGTTTTCGTCATTTTAACGTGACATAAAACTAATACAATCGTTTTTTTTTTTCTTTTGTCGAGTGCAATTTATTCGAAATTGAAGTCCCATGCAAGTTCCCCATTGCTGCCCACTTCCACTTACTTGTTTACTTAATTGTGGCAAACAAGTACAAATTATACACAGACGATTAAAGTAATAAACAAATAGAAAGTTTTCAAAACCCTATTGCGTTGCGTTGCATTTTTTTCCGTCGCGGATGAAATTCAGTCGTGTATAAATAAATAAATAAATAAATAAATATTACGGGACAATCTTACACAAATCAACCTAGGCCCACGGTAAGCTCAATAAGGCTATGGCCAAAGTCATCGGAATTTGGTTATGGAATATATTAGAAGCAACAAATATAAAATATATGGAATTTGTATCCCTTTTTAAATGATTTTATTACCGATTATTGAGGATTAGACTATAGAAACCGTAATCATAGCACCACTGTTTGTAATAAGCTGGGTATCATTATTTCTTGTGTTGACATTTCTACCTGTCATTTTGCTCCATTGAATAAATGAACAGACCTTAGCCAAGGGCAAAAAGCTCCATGACTGAGATGGCTTCCTGGTTCCTGCCATTTCACTGACTAGCTAGACCATTTGTTGGGCCATCAGTATCCTGTTGAGAGCATTTTAAGAGTCATAATAAGAAACAGGGACCGAGTTGGACCTGAAGTCGCCTTGTTGATTTATGGTTATTTCACCATATATCAATATTAAATTGCACTGTCATCCCCTCAGAACGTAAAAAAGTTAGAACATCTATAATCAGAGGCCCTAGCACACTACGTTTTATGTCGCGATTTACGTGACGTTTCAGTACATTTTCGCCGACATAAAACCTAGTGTGCTAGGGCCTCAGAGATGTTCCCTAAGGGTGACGCGCCAAATTTTACGTCCGCACCAAGTAATCGTAACACACAAAATGTCACAGCGCACGCGGCAGAACACGCGTAAACACAAACATATCTAGAAGTTTTTAACGTGCTAAGTTTTCCTGCCCGCCCCGCGCCACGCATTGCTGTCCGCCCCGCGCCACGCATTGCTGTCCGCCCCGAGCCACGCATTGCTCTCCGCCCCGCGCCACGCATCGCAGTCCGCGCCACGCATCGCTATCCGCGCCACGCATCGCAGACCGCGCCGCGCGTCCGTAAATGAAGTTTGATAACCATTGAGGTATAATGTACTAACGTACTAGAGAAGACAACCCGAACATTATTAGCGCCGGCCGGCAAGGCGGGGGGCATGCGGGGGGAGGGTAACTTGTCATATAATACACTGAGACGATGCAGCCCATGGACTGCAACGCGTAGCGCAAACTTCTTGTTCGGCGTGTCATCTCTAGTACGTTAGTACATTATACCTTAATGTTGATAACGCGCGTATGAAATAAATAACTCAGTCAGATTAAATGTATTATTTTTATAATAAACGTGGAACTTTAAACGCAATCTTTGGCAGGTGTTACATTTACATTACATCTTAATGTCTAGTTTAAAAGAGATCAATTAAACAATGAAAATGTCCTAATATAACTACATAAAATTAAGGTAGGTACTCTCTCGGCCTACTTCAATCCTCTACCTACTTTTTTTACGATAGTTGAGCAAATCCTATTTAAAATGACACATCACAAATTTAGATATCTATATCATATATATATTTATATATCTTTTTTTTTTTTATTAAAAATGAATTTCTAACGAAACTTCTAACTAATTTTGCGATAAGTATTTTATTACAATGATTATTTATTATTATCAGATTATCACACATATTTAGTAAAATCGTAACAATTCTTATAATAGCCTTCAAGTATTTTTTTTAATACATCCAATTCTTGTAACACAACTCTGACAGGCGAATCACTGGTCTCATTACTAAAACTAAATAAAAATAAAGCACAGTCAAGGGTGAAAGCAATAAAGATATGGGAACGTTTTATTTTACTTTGTTAATATTAAATCCATCTCTGAAGTAGAGGAGGGCACAAAAATAACTACGCAATATAAAATGTTTTGACAATAACACCGACTCTATTTTATCATTGCGATATAGTCGGTGCCAGAACTAACTGTCAGTGTATCTAAAGTAAATAAACAAATTCGCCCTAGCAGTTTTTAAGATTACCTAGGTATATCGCGCAGATTCTCCCTAAACAGGTCAAACGATCATCTACCTTACATAACGGGTATACCTACTGCTGTAGAACAAATGAATAGTACCTACTCTGAACAGAGGTAAACTCAGAGGTAGATTCACTATAAGTACATACTCGCAATGGTGACGCTGAATCGCCACTATATTCTGCGATTTTAACGGTGTATGTTTTTTGGTATTGCATACCAAAACTAGTCCAATGGAAAGCTTATGCGATCATGGTGTCTGTGCGTCTGTCACAAAGTGTGAGCAATAAATGTTAATGTAACAACATGTATCTGAATGAAGCATGAATATCATGATGACATTGGAGATGACAAACAATGGTATACTCGAGGAATGAAAAGGTTCGTCACTTTTCGACTGTACAAAAAGTGATCATCAGTGGCGGACCAACAGAGGGCGGAATGGGCGGCCCTGCCCCAGGCCTCCGATCCGATTTTTTGTAAGCACTTAGAGGCCAGTGCTTACAAAAAAGTTCAAGTCTGGAAGGGCCTCTTTCAAGTTTGCCACTCCAGGCCTCTGCTGGACTTAGTCCGCCACTGGTGATCATACCTCATTACATTAAAATAAGCTAACTATTTTTGGATAGGTACCTACTTAGGATTAATTTAGTACTTATACATTTGATGTTCGTCTACCTTTGGGTTTCAACTATCCGGATCACGTTGAATAATCATTCTGTGACACTTGAAGCGTAACCTACTCAACTCTTGTGAAGTAGTTGTGTACCAAGGAAGGTAGAGTTCCGACAGAAGTATTGATGATTAAATTGATTAAGTAATTTAATAACTGACGTTCTGTTCGGTGTATCAAACTTTGGGGTACACAACGTTCTTAAGGGGCAGTGAGGCGCGTAGTGGCGCTGTCGAGGGCCGTCAGGGCCACCGCCGCCTCCACTTCGTCCCGGTCGTGCCCCGCCATGGTGCAGTCCCGCGGCGCGCGCGCCTCTGTCCGCCGCCTCTTAGGGGTACACAACGTTCTTAAGGGGCAGTGAGGCGCGTAGTGGCGCTGTCGAGGGCCGTCAGGGCCACCGCCGCCTCCACTTCGTCCCGGTTGTGCCCCGCCATGGTGCAGTCCCGCGGCGCGCGCGCCTCGGTCCGCCGCCTCTTTGGGGTACACAACGCTCTTAAGGGGCAGTGAGGCGCGTAGTGGCGCTGGCGAGGGCCGTGAGGGCCACCGCCGCCTCCACTTCGTCCCGGTCGTGCCTCGCCATGGTGCAGTCCCGCGGCGCGCGCGCCTCGGTCCGCCGCCTCTTTGGGGTACACAACGCTCTTAAGGGGCAGTGAGGCGCGTAGTGGCGCTGGCGAGGGCCGTGAGGGCCACCGTCGCCTCCACTTCGTCCCGGTCGTGCCTCGCCATGGTGCAGTCCCGCGGCGCGCGCGCCTCGGTCCGCCGCCTCTTTGGGGTACACAACGCTCTTAAGGGGCAGTGAGGCGCGTAGTGGCGCTGGCGAGGGCCGTCAGGGCCACCGCCGCCTCCACTTCGTCCCGGTCGTGCCCCGCCATGGTGCAGTCCCGCGGCGCGCGCGCCTCGGTCCGCCGCCTCTTTGGGGTACACAACGCTCTTAAGGGGCAGTGAGGCGCGTAGTGGCGCTGGCGAGGGCCGTGAGGGCCACCGCCGCCTCCACTTCGTCCCGGTCGTGCCTCGCCATGGTGCAGTCCCGCGGCGCGCGCGCCTCGGTCCGCCGCCTCTTTGGGGTACACAACGCTCTTAAGGGGCAGTGAGGCGCGTAGTGGCGCTGGCGAGGGCCGTGAGGGCCACCGTCGCCTCCACTTCGTCCCGGTCGTGCCTCGCCATGGTGCAGTCCCGCGGCGCGCGCGCCTCGGTCCGCCGCCTCTTTGGGGTACACAACGCTCTTAAGGGGCAGTGAGGCGCGTAGTGGCGCTGGCGAGGGCCGTCAGGGCCACCGCCGCCTCCACTTCGTCCCGGTCGTGCCCCGCCATGGTGCAGTCCCGCGGCGCGCGCGCCTCGGTCCGCCGCCTCTTTGGGGTACACAACGCTCTTAAGGGGCAGTGAGGCGCGTAGTGGCGCTGGCGAGGGCCGTCAGGGCCACCGCCGCCTCCACTTCGTCCCGGTCGTGCCTCGCCATGGTGCAGTCCCGCGGCGCGCGCGGCTCGGTCCGCCGCCTCTTTCCGTCTGCCCACCACGAGTAGTTCGTCTCGCTTGGCTGGAACCTGGCTGCGCTCTCTAACCACTTGCTGAGAAGTAATGGACTCGTAATTTTCTTCGTTTCACCGAGACACTCTTGTTGTGCGCTGTAGTTGTTGTTGAAGAACTCGCATTTTTCCTTTGACGCCATGGAAGAATCGGAGTCCTCTTGGTAGTTTGGTTCGGGGCTGTCTCCGCGCTCGGTTTCAAAGTCCAGCGATTCGTAGTTGGAGCTGCTGGGCTCCGGCTCGCTCCAGATGCTGTCGTCGGAGCTGATACTGAACTGCTCCACGTTGCCCTGAGCGCGATCGTTGTATGTGCGAATGAGATGACCCCACGTTTGTTGGTTCCGATCTGCGTTTACGTTTTTCAGTTTGCGCCGCCAGTTGGCGAACCAGTTGCAAATCTGCGGAAATATTTTTGTCGTCAAAGTGTATTTACCAAAAGTTTCTAGAATTGCAGCTAAATAAATAAATAAATATTTGTAAAATATTATATTAAGTAATGTTTTATAAGTTTGAACCTCGTGCTTCTGACAGATAAAATTGACGTAATCTCCACTTATAATAAATCTCTAAATTAAAAAAAGAATCAGCCAGTTTGAAACTAAGCTTTCTGCGGTACGAATGTTCTCAGAATCCCATGGACGGAAAAATATGAAACATTTTATATAGGTACATTATTATTCCAGCTGCAACTTAGGATAGTTTTTATCCGATTGCGACAATTAATTAATTTTCCGTAATATACGACTTCATTTAATTTTTCATTTATTATTCTTAAAGTATATCGCCGCCACATCTGTCAGCTAAAAGAAACGTCAAAATCACAGACTAATAAGAAATACTACGGACAAAATGGCGGAATTTCTTTGCCTTTCTTTCGCTTATTAATAATTTTAATCCCGTCTACGATATACATTGACGAGACACATAGGTACCAAAAGCAAATATAAAATTAATCGATTTTGATATGCGAACTTATATGCGCAAATGTCGAATTAAGGCGTTATTTCCACAAATGTAACAACAAATTCGAACAATATAAACTTGGTTTTTTTGAATGGCACGTGCGCGCTCTTTGTGTATTCAGCCAAACAGCGAAAACCGAAACTCGAAGTTCGTATATCTGCATTCCTGTCATTTGTTAGTGCGATAGAGATAGAAATACCCGAATATTTTTGAATTCCGAAGTTCGTGGTTTAAAAGAAAATACGGATGTCGGATAGATCTATATTAATATTTTATGTGTAAATATGGTTAAATTTTTTTGGAAATACTATATTGTTGTTATTGTTTTAGTATTTGACTAGCTTTAAGTTTAATATTGTACGTCCGAAATGGGCAAGCTGTTGGACTTTATTTTACCCAAAACAACTAAATGTACACAGTTCTGACAATAAAGAATTCTTATTTTATCTTATCTTATCGAAAATAGGGATGTAGACACTAAACAAAATAATCATAATGTTGTATTATCTCGAAAAACAACGCAGTAGGTAATCACTAAGTTATAAGTGTATAAAGTTTTAAGAGAGGGTTTGTTGCGTCTCTTTTCCGCAAAACGCACCTTTATAATGAAACGATTGTTTTTACTATGACGCTCGAGGATCGTGACGTCACGGTCCCTGATCGTTTTCTCACTCTAACAAGCGACATTAAAACGGTTGTAGCATCGTATTTTTTTGAGATATTTGAATGAGTTTTTCGTTTCTTCTTTCTTTTGAAGTGAGTCTACAGCTACACCTCTATTTGGAAGACAAGCGGAAAGAATCCATACTATCCATACTAATAATCCATACTTCCATACTAATATTATAAATGCGAAAGTGTGTCTGTCTGTCTGTCTGTTACCTCTTCACGCCTAAACCGCTGAACCGATTTAGATGAAATTTGGTATACAGATAGTTTGAGCCCCGGGGAAGGACAAAGGGTAGTTTTTATATCTGAGGGGCTGAAATTGGGGGTGGAAATATGTATGGAGCTACTTAAACCGCTGCACCGATTTAGATGAAATTTGGTATATAAATAGTTTGAGTCCCGGGGAAGGACATCCCGGAAATCATCCCCTAAGGGGGTGAAAAGGGGGGGGGGGGGGTGAAAATTTGGATGTAATCTATTTTGATGAAATTTGGTGTAGATATAGGTTAAGTCCTGGGAAAGGACATGGGATAGTTTTTACCCCAGAAATCATCCCCTAAGGGGGTGAAATTAGGGGTAAAAATTCTGATGGAACCCATTTTAATACAATTTGGTATAGAGATAGCTTGAGTCCTGGGAAAGGACATAGGATAGTTTTGATTCCGGAAATCACTCCCTAAGGGGGTGAAATGGGGGGTGAATATTTGGATGAATCCCGTTTAGATGAAATTTGGTATAAAGGTCGTTTGAGTCCCGAAGAATGACATTAGATAGTTTTCATCCCGAAAATCATTCCCTAAGGGTATGAAATAGGGGGTGAAAGTTTGGATAAAATCCATGTACCTAGATGAAATTTGGTATAGAGATAATTTGAGACCCTTCGAAGGATAAAGAATAGTTTTTGCCTCGGAAATCATCCCTTAAGATGGTAGAAGTTTGTTTGCATTATATTTTCTAAGTATAAGTTCTACGCGGACGAAGTCGCGGGCAACAGCTAGTACTTAATAGTTATGTTATGAGTGCTTTAATTGGCGATAGCGTAATAATAATATGGAGCTACATCAGGTAAGCATATGGTCGCTACGTGTGGCGGCGGTGAAAGAGCTAAAACGTAATTTATGGAACCGTTTTAATTAAATGAATAATCTATTGAACTCGTTCTAAAATGTAAGCTCGTCGGATGTTTGCCTTGTACGAGTAAGTACCTAATTATTGTATAGGTTAGATGTGTAATGCCACGTAAAATCGCAATGTCAAAAGTTTTTGAAAGAAGTATAACTGATCCCTGTTAACTAACTAAAACTGGAAATAATACAAATCTTGTGGTTAACAAAGCAGTGACAAAAATAGTGCCTATTTAGGTATGTACAAATAGCAATTCTTGGCACGCTTCCAATTAGGTTGGTGGCAGGCACAAACATGATACATTACATGATTTTTTAGCAACTCGTATTTAAATGAGACTTAATTATTACTTTAGACAGTTATGTCACAAATAAACATGGTTAAGGATGTACCTGAATATAGGTAAGTCCTGTTTCATCAGCGAGGTATTTCTTTTCCTCTCGATTAGGATAGGGATTGTCTCTTCGGCGCACTAGCCAATCCTTTAAATACCGCTTTATTTCTGGCGTGAATAACCTTTTCTGAGGCCGCTGGCCTGCGACTAGACTCCTTCTGTAATTGTACAATGTAAAGTTTAAGTCTGAACTTGTTGCCGCGCTGTGAAAACATGATGAAAAACAAAACGCTGCCAGCTTGAAGAGGCTTTTTGTTGGAAAGATGCTCGTTTTGTTTGTAATTTGTGCGTGACGCACAAAGACTCATCCCTGCAGACTGAAAATATTGAGTCATGTCAGCGTACTTACCGTGTGTATCGTTTGTTTCTGACGGGCCTCAAGGACTTGGCGCCGTCCTCCTTCGCCGGGGATCCCTCCATTGTTTCACCTTTAGCTTCGCCTGGGGTTTGGATTCGAGTCATCTGAATATTTGGGTACTATTGAAGTAGAATGTAAGTTCACAGTCACTAGACACGGCGAACGGGAGCACGTGCGTAGGGCGCCGCAGCTTGAGACACGACTCGTGTCTTGTCGCGCTACCGCTGCGGGGGATGCTTGGTGATCTATTAAAAAAATAAGGACATGATGACACAAATAGATTGTCTTTCGAAGACGGCTAACACACTGTCTAATCACTTGGAATCGTCGGTTAGTGCACTACGGCCCGTCAATGCGTTGATGTAACGCAAACATGACGGTCACATTCCATAGTTCACTTTTAGATGTTATTAGCTCCAAATATTTTACTAACATGTAAATCGGTAATTCGGTGCCGAGTAACACAAACAGATTTATCAAGCTTTTGTTGAACGCGCCGGTAAATTGTAATATATTCAGCAATCGCAAATAAGAGTAAAAAACATAACTAGGTATTACGTGTGCTCTTTAGGGTCATTGTTCTTGTTATTAAATGTGCGATAAAAATCAGTGTACACTAAACTAGAAGTTTGTCTGAACATGGCGGATGATGGTCGTATTTTCGATGTTATTAGTGGTGATGTTTTTATTATGTGGAATCAGAAATTAACGTACCTGTCCGCGGGAAAGCTCGGTGTGTGTGTGAAAATGGCGTCGGATAAGCGCGGGCGACGGCAGCGCCCCGCGTGCGCGCGCGGGCGCACCGCCGCCGCGCTGCAAATCGCGTTATTTCAGGATGTCTCCCGCGAAGTCTTCAAAACACCTCTGCGGTAGATAACTTGTAAGTATTTTATATTACAATGTATAATGTGTTTACATCCTTGATATTGTACCGTTAAGTACTGATTTTTCAAGCTAATAGTTACCTACCACGACAACAGTGACATGTGTAAGGTAGCCAAGGTAGGTAGGTAATTAGTCACGAAATGATTTATGTTTCTTAGAACACCTTGACCTGATGGCTTGATTTAAAATGCACCAAAGACTTTGTAATTGTAAATAATGACCATTAAATTATTCTATTCACAACGTAACACGTAAGATTCGTTAAAAATTCTAGTTGCAGACAGTGGATAATGTAGGTAGATACTTAGTTGTTTTTCTTTACTAGGTAATGGGGAATGGATGAAAATTTTTGAAGTGCCTGATTTTTTTTTTGGTGTTAGGAATAACCTTCCTTAACACCAGAAAAAAATTGCAGACTTTTCAGGTACGTCAATTATTTTTGAAAAATATAAAGTTTCCTCACTTACACTGGCAATGATATTGACAGCTGCAGCAGCTATATTTGTCATTGCCCGGGTCAGATATTCAATATATTTATTGTAATATGAGACGAATCAAGGAAATTTTCTCATTCGCCGTCCTAAACCCAAAACGTATATGAGGAAACCGTTTATATTTTTCAAAAATAATTGACGCACCTGAAAAGTCTGCAATTTTTTTCTAGTGTTAAGGAAGGTTATTCCTAACACCAAAATAAAAATCAGGCACTTCTAAAATTTTCATCCATTCCCCATTGCGTGAACCAGTTTGTTTTCTTTACTACCTATATGTAGTACTTACCTACTGGCTACTATAGTGGGTAAACGTGATAAAAATGCAAGTAATTAGGTTTGGTTTAATTTGGTACGGTAAAAAGTAGAGTCAGAGAGAGTTCATCCATATTCAGTCTACAGGTAGAACGAAAATGTATGATGAACTGTATGTATATTTTGTTTACTGTACCGAAGTACCTACCCCTTATTGATAGAGTCTGGCTAGCGAGTTGTGTCTCAAAAAATGCGACAAATTTGAAAACCTCTCATACCTACTGGTAACACGAAATGCATTAGTAATAAAGCCCCTCACAGACTGGCGCGACCTGCAGTGGCGGACAATAGTATACTTGACAATAACTGATTGAGTATGCGTTGCTTTTCACGGTCGCTTACTTAGGTAGATTAAAAAAAACCGGTCAAGTGCGAGTCTGTCTCGCTCGCCCACCTAGGGTTTCGTACAAACTTTCACCACACTTTATTAAGAAAATAACTTAGCAATACTGTTTGAGTCCTGTTACCAGTATACCGACTCACACACAGACGCTGGACTGATCATCCGAAACACGAACAACCGCAGGTCGATAGTAGAGGGTTAGTCTCCGACAGTCGCACACTCCCATTAATAAAAGCGCTGTAGTAGGATACACTTTCCTTCTTATAGTTTCTACGTCGAACAAGAGTTAGCGTGATCTAGACAGAAGACATGCACGCTGCAGCGTGTCCAGCCAAGTTCAAAGTCAAAAGAAACTGGCGACGCAGCAGCCGTTGTTATAATATTACACGAACCATTTGGAGCCACTTCTGACTCCTTAATAACTCAAAATCTGTTTAACATAGAAACATGAAATTTGGTATATGTATTAAAACCCCCCCCTTTTAGCACTCTTTGGGGGAGGCCTATGTCCAGTAGTGGACGTCTTTCGGCTGATATGATGATGATTAAAACCCCTTAGATTAAATAGAATCCTAAATTTCATACATACAGTTAAAACGGTTATTGAGATACTTTTGGGAGACGAAAACAGGGCTTCAAACGAACATTCGTACCAAATTCTATCAAACTTCCCGGGATTTCGAGGTTGAAGTTGAACAATATAATAAGTGAGTGTTGTTCTAAAAGTAGAGTCACCTATACCTACAGTCGAT
This sequence comes from Epinotia brunnichana, assembly GCA_963854355.1. Lineage (NCBI taxonomy): Eukaryota > Metazoa > Arthropoda > Insecta > Lepidoptera > Tortricidae > Epinotia > Epinotia brunnichana. The sequence goes on along the minus strand of OY977939.1, from coordinate 12,886,895 downwards.
CGTACTGTAGGTATAGGTGACTCTACTTTTAGAACAACACCCAATTATTAACCCATTGACTGCCAGCTACGCAATATTACGTAGGTACCTGGTAGGTATATTAACCTTGCCCAATATGTATATATTGGAATTACGTATATTTGTGCGGAAGAATGTTCACCTGTTCAAGGAGCAACAAAATAAAAGACTAAAGCATAAACTTATATTACCTGCGGCGCTACCACGAACTTCGAATCTCGAACTTCGTATATCTCCGTCTCTGTCGCTCGAGTACCATACACCATAAGTGCGATAGAGACGGAGATATACGAAGTTCGAGATTCGAAGTTCGTGGTAGCGACGCTGTCCCAAATCTTGAAATATTCCGAAATAGCCCTCAATATGCAGCAGTTAAATATTATAATCATCTCCCAAACTATTTAAAGGCATAAGAAAAATACACAACTTACGCAAAAAGTTAAAATCATATCTGGCAAACAAAACATATTAAACAGTAGTAGATTATTTTAGTGATAGAGAAAAAGAGCGAAAGTATTTTCCTTGTTTTGATTTTATGATGTATACTATATTGAATTTAATTTAGATTTATATAAGCTATAGTGTGTTTTTGCTTTGCAAATGTAGCTTTTCCTAATTTTGCCTACACACACTAGCAAATGTAGGTAACAATTTAATAATTTAAGTTTGCTATACCCGGCCAGGGTCCTGCATGAGACACATACATATTGTAAGAACTTTTATTTTACCATGGTGCAATAAACGATTATGATTATACTACGTAATATTACGTAGCCTGGCAGTCAATGGGTTAATGTTATAATATTATATATAGTTGTTATTTTCTAAGCCGTCCGTTCCGCACTAAAGAACGCCGCACTGCAGAACGGACGGCTTAGAAAATAACAACTATATATATTATTATAAAGTGGATAGCCGTCGTTCTTTTCAATAAATTTAATCATTGCATATGCGTATACTAGTATCGCTTTTTGCTAAATATACTGCTGCTGTATGTTATTAAGGAGAGTCCCTGTCAACGTGCAAAAGTGTGAGTACTTAAATACTTACCTCGTTTAGTTACGTAGCGAAATTCGTCGTGCGGTAAGACAAATCAGATAAATATCAATTGAATTTATATATAAATACTTAAGCTTTTTAAAATAATTTTAGCTCTACCATATCTGTTTACCAATTTTTACATTCAAAATTTGCCGGCGTCCGAGCGTTCGGCATGGCCTACCACGAGTTCTCCGTCCTTGTCGTGCGACAGCGCCTACTGAAGCCCCATCTCTGTCATGCACTGTATGTACTCGGCAGCTCTCGGCGCTCCACAAGTCCCCCAGTCGGCTCAGTCCGCAGTCCCTCGCACACGAGCCGCGGTGTGGCCGGCTCGTTACTATGCCTGACGTCACAACTTTGCACATTCCGGTTCCGCGGCTCGTAAAAAATGGTAACTGAAAGTCATTCAGTCTTGTAAGAGATCCCGCGGTAAGGTGTCGGTTATAGTTAGTGAGCGAGCGCCGCGTTCGCTGGAGGCGCACATCGCGTACAAGTGCCCACGTGCGTTCCGCGTTACTACAACGCGATTGATTTTTGCGAAATGGGTGAACAAACGCACGCCTCCGGCGGCGAAAAAGTGGTTCTCAAACGTAAAATAACACTGTTCAATGGAGTTGGAATTATTATTGGGACGATTATAGGCTCCGGGATTTTCATTTCTCCCGCGGGTGTGTTCAAGTACACCGGGTAAGCCGAATGTACAAATTTCCCGCCTATCTTGTATCATTCTATTGTGTTTATAGATTTCCCACGTGACGCCTCCATGGCAACCAGTTGAAAGTTTGAAACTATAAAACATCAGTCACGGTTCCTTTTGTGGTAAATAAATACTCGTATTTCATTACTTTTTCCTTGTTAATTCAAACTGAAGCCAAGGAAATCCATAATAGGTTCCTGAAATTTGAGAAATAAATACCTATGCGCTTTATTACAGAACTAACCGATCGCGATTATGTTAAAGGAACTCAAATCAACGATTGCGAGCTCAAAATCTCAGTCAGCTTGAATTACATTTTTGAAAAATTGCAGCAAGTACAGTCAGCATCATATAGTTAAAAGCAGCCAAATATATCGCAACATGTCTTAATTACTGTAAGAGTAAGGATGTCTTAAGATATATTTGGCTACTTATATTAGGCTGCTACTAACTATACGATATTGACATTATTGACCGTATGTATCCACATAATCAGCTGCGTAGTAATTTTTTCAGTAGGTACAGTCGCCAGCATCAATAGCTGCGACCACAAAGCGCGCGTAAATATCTGACACGATTACACTAAGCGTGTCAGACATTTACGCGCGCTTTGTGGTCGCAGTCGCTGCTATTGATGCTGGCGACTGTACCTACCGCAAAAATGACTACGCAGCTGATTGAGGCCCCAGTAATTTTTACCCGCTTTGTGATGTTGATGACAGATATTAATGCCGGTGACTGTACTTATCTGATTGACTTTACCTTTTTTAGGGTTCCGTCTCTCTATCTAAATTAAATTCCGTTTTTAGTCGACTGACTATGAACCCTTATAGTTTCACTTTGTCTGTCCGTCCGTCCGCGGATAATATCAGTAACCGTTAGCACTAGAACGCTGAAATTTGGTACTAATATGTATATCAATCACGCCGACAAAGTGGTAAAATAAAAAGTGACTTTTTTTATTTATAAGGGTACCTCCCCTATACGTAACGTGGGGGGTGTTTTTTTTTCATTTCAACCTTAACGTGTGATATATTGTTGGATAGGTATTTAAAAATGAATAGGGGTTTGCTTAAATTATTTTCTGATAATGTTAATATTTTCGGAGATAATCGCTCCAGAAGTAAAAAAAAATGTGTCCCCCCCTCTTACTTTTGAACCATAAGTTTTAAAAATATGAAAAAAATCTCAAAAGTAGAACTTTATAAAAACTTTCTAGGAAAATTATTTTGAACTTGATAGGTTGAATAGTTTTTGAAAAAAATTACAAAATAATTTCACACACTTACCTACTGTGACGGACGAAAAACTACGGAACCCTACACTGAGCGTTGCCCGACACACTCTTGGCCGGTTTTTATAAAGTATTGTTTTGACAAAACACATCCAATGGTCAATTGATCATTGATCACGTCAAAAATACATTATCAATAGGTAGTGAATAGGTATAACATTTATGAAATGTTGATAAAATCATAAGTTTCCGACCTCAGAGCAAAGAAATAGATCTGAGGTTTCCGACATAAGCTTTTTCCAAATTATACTTACCTAGGTATTTACACTTTCAAACGTTATAGATAGATATTATCAAATGGTTATTTTGTCAAACAAGGCCTGATTTCGCTTCCGTGTTGTCTGTTCTTCATACCAGCGAAGGTTATATATATTTTAAATGTGGTTAGGTATCTATTATACGCATTCATTGAAACAGCAATAATAAAAATAATACTTACACTTTTTTGAAAATACCGTTGTAAAATCATAAATTACTTACAAGAGCTCTAAGAGATCGCTAAACTCATAAACTAGAACTACCTATACAAGTGGTCATGAATGAACCAGTCAAGTAAGTAGGACCTATATTTTTCCTCCTTCTGTATATTTTTATAGGTATCGATATACTGTATGTAGGTACCTACCTAATTTATTTGTGAAACAATTTTCAGCCTTATTCAACATGATTCGCTACTCGTATAATGATTATGAATGGTGTTTGGTTGTTCCATTCAATTGGGTACCTACTTACCTCATGTTATGGGCTCTACAAGTCGTATCCAATTTCTGACAAGTTGTGGCAATTTAGGGATACCATTTCGTAAAAATAATATTGCCATAACAAAGCACTGTGTCATGATTGTGTTATTACTTTATTTTCCTAAGGTATCGCTATTCGCAGTAAGATGCTAACGTGATGATAAAAAAAATATCAAGCTATCAAAGCGTGGCTCAAATCGACTGTAAAATGTGTTTTTATAGCACTACAACACCTTTAAAATACAAACTATATAATACGTGAAAAAATTTAGAAAGACTAATTACAATAAATTCAATAATAATTTAAATAGTTTACTTCAAAATGATCTGCCAGAAAACTTGGCTGATCATAAATTCTTTCCATGGTCAAATTGTGTTGGTTGTCCACATGCATACAATTTGTCAGTACAACTCGTTTGACAGTTGCATCAGCAGCGCAACATGCCTCCAGACGATAGCAATTAGTCAGCGGCGCTACCACGAACTTCGAATGTCGAACTTCGTATATCTCCGTCTCTGTCGCTCCAGTACCATAAACCATAAGTGCAATATAGACGGAGATATACGAAGTTCGAAATTCGTGGTAGCGCCGCAGATTCTGATAAATTGGGGCTGACAAATCATTACATGTATAGACCCCATTATAATTTATAACGTAGTGTTGCTATATTGATAGTAAACCAACATATTATTGCAATAAATTGTTAATTACATAATATTTAATTAAAATCATAAAAAGATATCTGAAACTTTAATTTAAAAAACATATTTTTTTTTCATCGTCTAAGAATAAATTTAATGTTACCAAAAGAAACCTTAATATATCATTAAACTATGTAGGTACTTAAACGCAGTATTTCACGACCAAAACAACAATTTACCTACCTACTTACGTGATTTTTCATACAACGGTTAGTACGAATATAATATTGTGACGTCATAACAGGTACTAGCATGAGCCGTTTCGGCTGTCGACAGCTAGGCTTCGCCCTTCACTCTCATTTTTGTCATTTTACGTGCTCTAATTGTAGTTAGTCCCATACAAACATTTGATCCACTCAGAAAACTGGTTCAAATGGCATCGTGAATATTTTTTGGCAAGTAGCCAATTATTTTTGAGCTAAAATTGCATGGGAATCTCATAGCTGACTGAAAAATCTACTGTGACCGCAACCGCAGACCTCCCACTAGCCAGATTTGTCAAGCAATATTATAATTTCACTATCAAACGAGATGGTCGTAGGTACCTATATACCTACATCAATTTCAAAATGACTAACTTGAGTGACAGAGAGATTTCTATGATTTGTTGCCTTTGTCACAGTTGGTCACAGTATAACATTTTTGTTTGTCACAATCGGGTTGACACGGCGTTGTGGTAAACAGTAACCCGCCCAAATGAAATGGATTGTTTATGGTATAGTCCAGGCAATGTACTGACAACTTGTATGGAAAAAATGTCAAATTTGGAAATAATTTATAATATGTAGTTGATTTTTTCTATGTAATGGATGCATTATCAATTAAATAGTTACCTAGTGACAAAATCCAACAAAATTTCAGACATCAAAAAAATGATAACTTAACTAGCTTCTGAAAGGCAGAAAAAATATTAATAAATAGTTTTATCTTTATTTTGGTCCATTTACATTTGCTCTATAATATTCAAGATAAATAATAAAAAAAAAACAGTTCACGCTTTATTTAAATCTATATATATACTTCCGGATGGAAAGTTTGTTGGATTCTTGAATAAAGCATCTTAGAATAATGTTTGAAAATGAAATCAATAAAAAACACGCTATTATAAATTAATGTTTTTCAAAACCGTATTTTGCCTCGAGTAGTAAGCCGTCAGCCATTTTAAGGCGCTATAGTATCATGGTCTTCTCTCCCTCTCGCTGAGCATAAGCGTGAGCGAGATGGAAGTGCGTGTTTGGAAGCGCGGATATCATGTTTTTTAATTTTATTTTTTTGTGCGTTTAAATAAATAAAAAAGTAATCACTAATCTCCCTCAAACATGATATTGCCGATTTTTAGAACCAATGTTAATATGTTTAGCTATTGTGCATAATTTGCTACGAATGTTTTAAGTGAATTTTAATATGTTTTAGACCTATGTTCGTGATTTTTTTCTATCGAGCGAAAATTGCTTAATCGTGTTTCGAATCACTGATTTCCCTGCAAAGAAGCCTCAAGATTACTATTCGTATTTTTTTGAAACCATATTATTATAAACAGACGCATTATATTGTTTCAAAAACTATGTTCGCTTCACTTTGCTGAACCTATAGCGCCTTAAAACAAGTTCTCAATTTAGCCGCATGGGAGTCTTTCCGTCCCATACGAGCGTTTACATATAGCGGTTCTATGATCATACATAATTCCTCCTTTAAAGCCGTATACTGGTAGTGGTACTTACCTACCAGCTCGGCTATCATATCACAAGACGGCCGCGACATACTCTCGAGCTCTCTCGCACTATCCGTCTCTCTCTTATTAGACCACTTAGAAAGAGACGGATAGTTAAGTGCGAGAGAGCTCGAGAGTATGTCGCGGCCGTCTTGTGATAGCCGTGCAGACTATCAGTCTCTTTCTAATTAGAAAACTTAGAAAGAGACGGATAGTCTATCTCGCCGCGACACAGCTCGTGCGCCATCTTGTGATAACCGTGCAGAGCGTTCTATGTAATGTAGTCTAGCTAATGAATGAAAGCTGGCTACTAGATATTATCACTTTTAGGTTATCTACTAGAACTAGTCTGGCGCCATTTAAAAAAAAATAAAAAAAATACTGTTTATTTCAATAGTTTTGCACAAGACATGTTTTATATATAGGTAACTTAACCCAATCTTGCTTATTTAGGCTCGTACATACTTTGATTAGTGATTGATTGATTACAGTATAAACAGTCCATTAGATATAATTGAACACATTTCGTACCTTAATAGTATAGTAACCCGTTTTTGCGGCGACTCTATGTCGGTTCGTAGCAAGGACTTGCTTCCATATTTGCCCAGCAGCAGCCCGGTATATATTAGAGAGGTACCTTGTTTGGAACAAATGCCAATAAATTGAACACGAGCCGTGATCATGACCTCTTAACAATTGTTGAATGGATCTAGTTTTGGTTTTATTCACGTGGCAACTAAGTCCCTTCCTATAGTAAAAATAATGATACCATTTTTTACAATTAATTAAACTGAGTCACTCTTTAGCAACGCGAATACTGCCAGTGCCAGGTGTGCCCGAGGTTGATTTGTAAATCTAAAGTTATGTAATAAATAAATATTGCTAACAGAGAATTGGGGTTAAAATGAACTCATTCATTATTCCGTCGACGTAACTCGTTTTGGTCACAGAGTGACCCGTGTTCCTGAAAGTTAAGAAAGAAAAAAAATATATATAAGAGCCTAGTTTTGGTATTGGAAGTAAATGCGCATACGCAAGTCCCGTAGCAGTTTATGCTCATTTTAGCAGGTATTAGTACTTATGGGTAGGTACTCAATATCCCAAAGTGCCCAAAGTGCTTTTAACTATCAGCCATAGAAAATACAAATTAGATAGAACATAAATCTTGTGTATTCGTATTCATTTATTTCGTATTAATCATACATTGTCATTCATTACATTAAAATATCATAATAAGGTCATTAAAAACAATGTCAATAGTTATATTAAAAACCAGCCAAGTGCGAGTCGGACTCGCGCACGAAGGGTTCCGTAAGTACCATTATCTATAAAAACGGCAAAAAATCACGTTTTTGTTGTATAGGAAAAAATGATAATTCAACATTTATTTCATTCTGTTTTTTAGTATTTGTTGTTATTCTCGTAGCGGCAACAGAAATACATCATGTGTGAAAATTTCAACTGTCTAACTATCATGGTTCATGAGATACAGCCTGGTGACAGACGGACAGATAGACAGACAGACAGACGGACAGCGGAGTCTTAGTAATAGGGTCCCGTTTTACTCTTTGAGTACGGAACCCTAAAAAGCTTTACAGTCAAAGTTATTAAATATTCTAGGTACCTAATTAAAATGGTTCGTCCAGGAATTCAGCTACCGAATAATAGGCCTGCTGCATCAGCAGGGATTTAAGTTTCAGGGTAACCTACCATTGATTGTGCAGATTATTTCAGATTATTAGCGCACTTTGATTACACCAGTGTTAAAGTTGATTCAAAAATATGTCAACTAGATTTTATTATCCCACCAAAAACATAAATGTAAAAAAGGAGAGCCAAGTTCAATACAAAAATTACGCTTGGCTGTGGGCTTCGCCGCAAAAAAATTGGAAATCTAAATGAGTGCCAAGTTCTATGCAAAATCCAAATATGTATTTATAGGAACAAAATAACATTAGGTATGTAGTACAAGTATTAAACTCTATGTATTTGCTTTATTGGATACCTATAACAATTGCTGTTATTTAAAAAATGTGAGATACTAAAGTAGGTTCGATTTGACTTGGCCAGTTTTCATTACATCAGTTATTTTATAAAGTTATTCAACATATGTATATATTTTTTAATTCTGATTAAAACTGGCCAAGTCAAATCTAACCTACTTTAAGATCTCCCATTTTTAAATAACAGCAATTGTTATAGGTATCCAATAAAGCAAAGACATAGAGTTTGATACTTGTTCATAATGTTATTTTGTTCCTATAAATACATATTTGGATTTTGCATAGAACTTGGCACTCATTTAGATCTCCATTTTTTTTGCGGCGAAGCCCACAGCCAAGCATATTTTTTGTATTGAACTTGGCTCTCCTTTTTTACATTTATGTTTTTGGTGGGATATCATTACTTTTTGTAAAGAAAACTAGGCAGGTATTGAGGTTTACTTCTGTTCTGTGTATAATTATGTAGTGCCGCGCGCCGCCGACGACACACCTTTGGCCGGTAGTTTAGCGCGTATTACAAGTTTTTTGTATGGGGACACCACTTATTTTTTGACTTAACTTTATTTTTATATTTCTGTTATATAGCAAATATAATAATACATATATTGGGTTAGTTTCAAATATCTGCTTGTAACGGTTCCAACGCTACAATTTAAAAAATAAATTGTATGGGCCCCCCCAATTTTTTAACTTTTTTTTTATTTTTAGATTTTTTCGTACGCTTACACACAATTACCGAGCTGGATTCCAAATTTCATCCTTCTAGGTCATCTGGAAGTAGGTTAGGTTTAGGTACTATATGTCCAGTCAGTCAGTGCTAAAATTTACGACTTTTTGACCTTCATATCTTTATAACCGTTTGAGCTAACTTCATGAAATTTGGGCTTCTAGATTCCTTATAGATATAATTAAACACACGTAGTTTTATGTGTTTACGTTAAAGAGGTTTTGAGTTATATAAGGGTCAAAAGTGGTAAAGTAAAGTAAAGTAAAGTATTTATTGATTGTAAACTGTGTACCTACATACAGGTGTTAAAATATATTAAAAAAATTAACAACAGTTGCTCATTCCGAGCGTACAATATTAAGAGTGCTCTTCAAAAAAGCGCTCGCTCAGAATTCGGTATTTTGACACGCGTAGTGCGTTTGTGTGTGTAAATACTACTACCACCCACACAAACGTACCTAACCCCCACATGCACAGCGAGATCGCACCAGCCGCGGGTGCCGTCCCTTTCTAGCTATATGTAAGTGCGATCGGGATAGAACTAACCGCGGAGCTTGCCGATGCAAATAGCTGTATAGCGCACCGTTGGAATTCACTCCGTGACCGATATTGATACTTGCACTAAAAAGTGGTAAGTATTACTTCGCTAACATGATGTTCTAGAACATCATGTTAGCGAAGTTAGATAACTTGAATAAAGTAAGTATTTGATTTTTGAGCACAAGTTTTCTATTTGTATTAAAATACTATGATATGACAAAGTATATTTAGTTTCGTTTTTTTAGTATAAAATAAACTAACGAGTTTTAAAGTTGTCAGTAATAAGAATAATAATTTGTTTTACGGATATTAATAGTTTGCATATTATCTGAGTCTTATTTATATATAGTAATGTAATGAAATTATACCAGTAGACCCACTACTAGGAAATTACTGGGTACTTACGTATTCATTTCTTGAAGAATTTTTTTTTTGTTATGTAAAATTTGCTATGTCCGTTTCTTACCAAAGGAACTGAAAATTATAAATTATACAAACACAGCTTTTTATCTAGAATACAATTAATTAATGCGTGATTTTATTCAAAAGCCTAAAACCTCAGATGATAAAAAGGAATAGATATGAAACGGGGGCTTGGCGCGTGTCGGTGCGACATGGCCAAATGGGCATGTCACTGCCCACCGCATGTTTCTGAATCTGGTGAATCTGAAATGTTTTTCTACGTTTACTCAAAATGCCGAATTGTAGCGTGGTTACATACAAAAATAGGAATGAAACTAAAACCTACATGAATGGTGGAGTCACGCACCACATGTGAGTATTAGTATTTTCACTTAAGTCAGTAAAAACTAATATTTTAATAAATAAACGCAACGCCGCATCATTTCTCGGGATCGAACTAACATATCGAACGAAAAAGCATATTTTTGATCTATGCGTTGTACATTGAACGTTCAATACAGTAAACCACGGCGCAATGTATTAAACCACTATGGATATGGACGATGCTTGAATTTTTTAGTGGTACGGCCGCTGCTTGGCGTCGCAAACTAGAGCGGTGCCAAAGTGCAGTTACAATTTACGCGTAATCGATAAAATAGAAGGACAATATCATACTAGTTATTTTATTTCGACTACTTTCGCTGTCTTATTTTATTTAATTACTTGTTTTGGTTGGGTGCCTATCTTAAAGGTAACTAATAACATACTAATAAGATTAAAAGGCACAAAATGTTTACGGTACCTACTAATAAGATTTTCACTAAGTTGCAGTATGAACGGTAAATAGACATATTACGGCCTCCGTAGCCCAGTGGGTAGTGACTCTGCCAACGAAGCTGGAGGTCCCGGGTTCGAATCCCGGTCAGGGCATTTATTTGTGTATTTATCACGAATATTTGTTCCTGAGTTATGGATGTTATGTATGTATATAAGTATCTATATGTATGTATCTATTATATATATCATCGCCTAGTACCCACAACACAAGCCTAACTGAGCTTACCGTGGGCCTAGGTTGATTTGTGTAAGATTGTCCCGTAATATTTATTTATTATTTATTATTTATATTAAAATTGTATATACAAGTATATAATTTAGTTGCAAATGGCTTCGGAACAACTTAAAATGTGATATTATTACCAATAATTTATTTTAAATGAGTATTTTTTACTTTCATTTGAAATGTGATAATTGAAGAAGAAATCTCGGTTTCTTATTACAGTTTTCCAAAGAATTCGAGTAGGTACAAAACAAATGTATAGATGCTACTGGCAGAGGTCCTAACTGGTTTCCTGTACAGAGAAGAGTTAATGTGTTCGTAACATTTTCAAGAAAAATGTTTCCAACCACTTAATAAGAGCCGTACACTTTTCGAATATTTGACACCTCGCTTGCTTGAAACCTTGGTGTAAAATGTATGGTAACACATCTTCGCACATCTTTGGTGGATACTCGCCCTTAGCCTTAAATCTCGTAATATGAGTAATGGACATATTATTTCGCGCCAAAATGCGAGTCGGATCGGCCTGGTACCTACAGGTCAAAAATATCGATGTGACCAGAGTTTTAAATGTATGTGAACACGAACTTATAAAAAGCCGTTTATGTTACTCTGTAGGTATTCGTCAATATTTTTTACTTTTGCGATTTATGGTAAGTTAACAACCCGTGTTATTTAAACTTGTAGCTAAAAGTTTAAATACCACCACATAAACTTACCATGTTGTGGAAGTTGTTACCCATCAATATCATAACATAATATTAATTTTAATATCAATGTCGATAAAACATAATTTTAACGTTTGTCGCCCCCCTAGTGTAGTGCGTTTAAGCCAATCACAGCCCTTGTTTGCATGTTGCCGTAGACTCACTGGCAACGCCCGAGTCTTTGTTTTTACACGGTTCAATGTGTGTGCCTGTGGGCGCTGCGGTGGGAGAAAACTGGGGACATCGGTTTTGGTTGAAATTAAGCAGTACGGCACTTCTCCCTTTTTTTATGTTCTGAGCCTAAAACCTATGTCACTTATTAGGATTCCGTACTCAAAGAGTAAAACGGGACCCTATTACTAAGACTCCGCTGTCCGTCTGTCTGTCTGAATGCCTGTCTGTCCTTCTGTCACCAGGCTGTATCTCATGAACCGTGATAGATAGAGATTTTCACAGATGATGTATTTCTGTTGTCGCTATTTATAACAAAAAATACTAAAAAACAGAATACATCTTTTTATTTTTATTTTAGTTTTTATTTGTTTCTTTTTCTTTTACAATCTTACACAAATCGACTTTGCCCCAAACTAAGCAAAGCTTGTACTATGGGTACTAGACGACGATAAACTTACTTATATAGATACATAAATACTTAAATACATAGAAAACATCCATGACTCAGGAACAAATATTTGTGGTCATCCATCACACAAATAAATGCCCTTACCGGGATTCGAACCCGGGACCTCCAGCTTCGTAGGCAGAGTCACTACCAAGTTACTAACTAGGCTACAGGGGGCTCCTATACAACAAACGTGATTTTAGATATATATATTTTGCCGTTTTTAGATATAGATAATGGTACGGAACCCTTCGTGCGCGAGTCCGACTCGCACTTGGCCGTTTTTTTTAACATTTATTTCGAAATAAAGAGTGATACTCGGAAATGTCGAAGGGAAGGTCAATCGTCGAATCCGACTCGGCTGGGCAGCATTCGGGAAGCTACGGCACATCTTTTCGTCCAATATTCCGCAGTGTCTCAAGACGAGAGTCTTTGACCAGTGTGTGTTGCCAGTGATGACATATGGCACGGAAACGTGGTCGCTTACTATAGGCCTCATAAGAAGGCTCAAAGTCACTCAAAGGGCAATGGAGAGGGCTATGCTGGGAGTTTCTCTGCGCGATCGCATCACAAATGAGGCTAACCGCAGCAGAACCAAGGTAACCGATATATCCCTCCGAATTGCTAAACTTAAGTGGCAGTGGGCGGGCACATTGCACGTAGAACCGATGGCCGTTGGGGCGGAAAGGTTCTGGAGTGGCAACCACGTACCGGAAGGCGCAGCGTGGGTAGGCCCCCCGCAAGGTGGACTGATGACCTGGTAAAGGTCGCGGGAGTCCGCTGGATGCGGGTGGCGCAGGAACGGCCATTGTGGCACTCTTTGGGGGAGGCATATGTCCAGCAGTGGACGTCTTTCGGCTGATATGATGATGATGATGATGATGACTCGGAAATGTAATAAAACCACGTAAAAATCTCCCTTTCCAGTGTAAACCCCCGGTGTGTGTTATTATTATATATAAACGAAAATAATAACTAAATGCAAGGTAGGATCGTGCTGTACTTAACAAACGCCATATAAGCTTGTTTTTTAAAAAGTTTTTTATTCATCTTGTTATTTTCAATAACCCTGCATATTATGTCGCTGGTTCGTGGGTACTTGTACAGACAAATCACACAAACCCAAACAAGATAGGTCTATCTATTTTAGTTTAGGAGTTCCCATGACCACCTTCCATCATCAGATCCTGGAAATCATCCATCACCAAAATGTTTACCAAGACAAAACAGATGAGCCCAAACTAGATGGGTTTATCTAGTTTAGTTTAGAAGTTCCATGACCACCTTATAGCTCCATCATCAGACTCTGGAAATCATCCAGCACCAAAGTCTTGCCGTGCCATGACCAAATAAATGAGCCCAAATTCGATGGCTTTATCTTGTTGAGTTTAAGAGTTGCTATGTCCACCTTCCGACTCCATCATAAGACCAGCTCTATGATATTATGTCACCGAAGATACGCAATTGTACCTAATTTGAAGATTTCACCCAAACTCCCACACATACATACATACTAACAAGGTGGACTGATAGTAACAAATAAATAAATTAAATCTATCAAGTATCACGATCACTCGTACAATAATAATTGACTATAGAACGCGTAGTTTAGACAAAAGGATCCAACCCACAAGACATCACCATTGAAATGTATGACTTTTGTTCTAGGTAGAAGGTTCAATTTTAAATGTTACGTATCCGGTGGGTTTGAGCCTTTTCGCTACACTACGTCATATATGGCAGCTATGCAATTCATAACTTGTCTCGATTAGCCTCACGAATGTATCCCCAGTATAGTTTGACCCCGAGGTTGGTAACAACTATGCCTAGTCGGAGATCAAAATAATATTATTTTATCTGAAGAGTGGCCGGTTAGCTTCGTGAATAGCCACAAATAAACACACTACACGTCTGTCTCGGAGGGCTATTCAGCCGGTACTGAGATAAATTCCCGCGCGACGGTAAATTTATACTAGTTTTGAATAATTATTTATAAATATAAATTTTGACAAAAGTTATATTTTTTGGACTGGATCTTGTTGGTACAAGCATGAACTTTAATGTTGTGTAAGATTCAATACAAAAATTATTCAACAATAATGAGAAAATCCTTGAGTTTTCAGTACGATTTTGTTGACAAATATGGTGTAATTGAGAACAGTTTACATATATATACGTGCAGAATAAGGAAAATTCGAGGCGGCTAGGCCCAATGGCAACATATAACGCTAGTGAAAATAGAAAAAAACAAGTAGGTTCTCATATAACATCATGGAGTATTAGGGGCTCAAACTTATGACTCTGCGCTCTCTTCAGAAAACTACTGTCGGTAATCGGGTATTTTCGGTTAAAGTATTCAGTTCTTCGTAATTTGGAGGCGGCTAGGACCAATATGAGGAGTTTACCTATGCAAATAAGTAATCAGGATCTAGAAAAAGCTCTCCGTTTCTTAGAATTACAACGTCAAAAATCCGTCATTCTCGCTTATTCCTGACCAAAAAACGAGCGCCCTCTTAAGCCTTAAAATTAAAAGTTTAAAAATTATGTGCACTGACTGGATATACACCTATTCTAATTTATGCGCTGCTGGTACTCAAAAAATTCATTTAAACTGTAAAATACATTGTCCATGAGAATTTTTTTCAACGTAGATTTGAATTTATTACCATCTTACATCTTAATACTATTAGGTAAGACATTAAAGACACGTATCGCAGTAATGAACGTGCTTTTAAAGTATAGGCAATAACCCTACGGCCACACTTCGCCCGAATGTTGTTGCCGTCCCTGTCCGACGAATAATATACGTTAGACAAGGACGGCAACAACATTCGGGCGAAGTGTGGCCGTAGGGTTACTGGCCTTAGGTAGCGACAAGTTGTACTTATATTTCTCACGCAGATTCTCGTTTTGTGAAGACTTACATACAAAGTAGTCCATATTATTCTTAACAAAGACGCATAATTCGAGAATGTATATTCCTGTAATAGTAAGTAATCGTTTTTCTTTAAATACATTCCGAAGTGATTGTTCAGCACTCATACGGTATACTATTCGCAAGCACCTTTTTTGTAGAATAAATGTACTCTACACATCAACGGAGTTTCCCCAAAAAATGATCCCGTAATTTAATAGAGAAAACACGTTCCCAAAGTACGAGTTTCTGACACCGCTTTCCGAGCAGGTTCCCGATAGAATGGCTAGGGCGTAACACTGACTTGATAGCTTTCTATTGATTTGAGCAATATGTCCCTTCCAATTTAAGAAAGTGTCAATAGTAACACCTAGAAACCGTACCTATATTATTTACTTCTTGAATTGTTGTTCCTGCTTCGGTTACATTTAACTTAATAGGAGTACTTTTATAGTTCCTGGTACCAAGTGGTTCGTGTAATATTACACTTGGCGCTGGCTAGCCAGTTCTTTTGCTTGAATTTGGCTTGACACGCTGCCGCGTGTCTAGATTATACGAGTACTATTCTGTGGTGGTAGTGAGCGCGCAAACACATAGCTTTCATATTGGAATGCGAAATGTCGAGATTGATTGACCTTCCGCACAATACGGGTCAATGCTAAGAGCACTGAGCTATTACAATTCTCAAGTTACAGCATCCATTATCAAGGCGTCGAGTTGATTGTTTTTATTTCTGACAATTTTACTGCCGGCCACGCAGCCAAATGGAGCAAAATCATAACAGACTGGTACCCTAGAGATGGAAAAAGAAGTAGAGGAAGACAGAGCAAGAGGTGGGAAGATGAGTTAAAACGGATCCTTACCTAGGTACTGGAGAAGATTTGCTAGAGACAGAATACTGTGGAAAATGTTATAGGCCTATGCCAAGGGGCACACTGAACTCAGAGACATTCTATTTACGCAGCTATCCCAAACTACAAAGCAGCCAAAGCAGATACAAGCATTCGTTTCTACTTACTCTTATTTCTTACTTTGTTTCCATGCACATCTATGGTTGTTACTGGTTTATAGCGATGCTTTTTAGCAGGTTTATAGTAAATGCAAATCTCAAGCAATAGCTTCTCACAATTTGCACATGACTAGGTAATGTGCCGACTTCATAGACACATAGACATTACATTCTTAACAAACTGTTCAGCCTGGAACCTGTTTGGCAGCAGGTGTTAAAATTGCTTTTTGATTCAAAATGTTTCCTTTATTCATCGTAAAAGAGCGCTAATTTCTGAACTTGTTATTCGAGCAGAGAATGGTTCGGTGAACGCACTCCAGTTGGCCAAGTAACATCGACCGTCAACAGGGTCAAGGTTTCACAACTTGCTCGAGACCCTGTTGCTAAATAAAGTCCGCCTAATCCACTTCCGGGGCCCAATTCCGGAACATGATTTTGAGGTATTGAATTGAAATGGTAGTAGTTCAATGCGCTAGTTGATTTAATGCTAGCGTATCAAGGAGGGTATATTGTTGGCAATGTCATTAAAATACCAATGCTACCATTTAGTAAGATATGTCAGATCAAGTAAAACCATCACGGTTCTGTTTAGCGCATAGCCGATTAGGTGTAAGCGCGCCACATTGGTTGCAATGGAATTAAATTTAAATGAAATACGTTATGAAAATAGTGATATTATAACGTTATAAATAACGATATGTTTAAAATTTCTATACAAAGCTCGGCAAATAACGGAATTATAGCGTTTACTTAGTATACTTATATATAGAGACTTTGAACACGCGGACGTAAGCATATAAACGAGTGATTCAGAAACTCGTAAAATATGTCCTTGTTAAAATTCCTACCTAGGCACTATAACGTTTTGCAAGTAATGTAGTAAGTTGTAATCGATGTTCTGATCGACTTTACTAGTCGCTTAGCTAAGTAACAACGCAGCTATACTGCCCTCAATTCGACCCGCATGATCAATTTGATGATTCTTGTTTATGAATGACTTCCGGCATTTACTTTCTACTTCTTGGGTACAAGATTATGTGCAACGGAGTTTAATGATTGGAATTGTACATTACCTTCTTACCTAGGGCCGTTATACAAAGAGTGTTCCAGGTCGTAAGTATTTGACGCTCGAGCCGAAGGCAAGGGCGATAAAATTTAAGATCGGATGCTTTGTTTATTTGTGATGCGTGGTGATTACAATATTTTACGTCGTCGCCCGCAGGTCAGGATGAGGGATTGTCCACTCGCGGAGCGGGCGGTAATTGCTACTTTATGGCCAGGTGTGACGTAAATTAATTATTGCTTCCCAATAATTGATGCACACGAGAAAATAGTTTTTCATGAATGTTGCCTAAAATCCAAAACAAACACGATTTTCTGTAGGATGTTTCTGCTCTTGGGTTTACGTTAGGTTAGATAAACTACGTATTTACCTATGTTTTTGTTCGGAAAATCATATTTCTGTGGAAAGTTTGGTATGTCTAACAAAGTTGTAATTTTTGACTCCTTACTAAAATCTATTTTCGGTCACATAATATGACATAGACATTTTATTGAGATTAGGTACGTGACGTTTTAATTTCTCATTTTAATTGTAACTGTCAATTATATGGTCTAATCTAATATATCACAAAATATGTAACGTCCCTGAAACCTGCGTAGTGTAACCTCAGCATAGGCGACAGGGTGAGTATAAGGCATTAGGATCAAGTTACGCACCCGTATAACCGGTCATAGTATCTGTAGCTATGGCTATAGGAATTAATTACTGATCTACGCATACAAAGTAACATACCTAACCTGATACCTACGCTACAGAATAAGTAATAGTCTTATCTTATCTTATCTTATCTAGGTGAGGGCCCTTTCGGATGAACTTTGACGACCGCTTTAGCCTAGTTGGTAGTGACCCTGCCTACGAAGCAAGAGGTCCTGGGTTCGAATCCCGGTAAGGGCATTTATTTCTGTGATGAGCATGAATATTTGTTCCTGAGTCATGGATGTTTTCTATGTATTTAAGTATATATTTCTCTATATAAGTATCTATATCGTCGTCTAGTACCCATAGTACAAGCTTTGCTTAGTTTGGGACTAGGTTGATTTGTGTAAGATTGTCCGCAAATATTTATTATTATTATTATAACTTCGACCCAGTGGGATTTTAGTGCATTTGCCCTCTCCTTTATACCTGCTCCCAGGCTTGCTCCATTGTTTCCACAAAGCGGATGATGCAGTTCACCGGGAGCACCTTGAATTCCTTTGGTTGTAGGTAACCGTTACCAAAGTAGTTCATTCTTTGTCTGGCAAGGACATGACATTCACACAATAAGTGTTCCATAGTCTCATCCTCCTCGCCACACATTCTACAGTCTAAACTGTCCGATAGTCCCATCTTGGCCAACACAGTTCACAGTTCACTTCGGGGTCAATGATCTCTTGGAAAAGATTGGACTATCGGATAGTTTAGACTGTAGAATGTGTGGCGAGGAGGATGAGACTATGGAACACTTATTGTGTGAATGTCATGCCCTTGCCAGACAAAGAATGAACTACATTGGTAACGGTTACCCGCAACCAAATGAATTCAAGGTGCTCCCGGTGAACTGCATCATCCGTTTTGTGGAAATGATGGAGCAAGCCTGGGAGCAGGTATAAAGAAGAGGGCAAATGCACAAAAGATCCCACTGGGTCGAAGTGCATCCAAAAGGGCCCTCACTTAGATAAGATAAGATAAGACCTTACTCGGCGAGAATAAGATTTAACCTTTGAACTAACAAGTTAACAACTACTCCGCGATGAAAATTCATGCTCGGAACAGTCGAAACTCATACAATAAAGCCTTATACAGAATGTTGTCCTTATACTCGTAGAGGTTAACTTACGTGTAATCTAACACATGTCATTAACATTGGTAACGAGTTGTTACTAGATGCTAAACTCTTTGTGCCTAATGCAAATAGGAACTGATAGTAGACTCATTTGCCTATATTGGGGGTTATCAGCTTATCACAATTGTTGCCCGCTGCCCGCACGAGCTTTGGGGAGGTATCACGAATAAGTATATACACTATAGTACTTCTAGGTAGATAAGTGGGCTAGGCGGTGACGTGATAAATATAGTAGACTTACACTCTAGCGGTCTAGACACTTCGGTACTTACATGAAATATTATCTTGATTAATGAGCCAGACTTGTCATCTTCTCGTAGTAGTTTACCAAGTATGACTTAGTTTAATCTTTACATAGGATCGTAGGATGATAAATTGATAATGCGGTCAAGAGAACACATCGTGCGCTGGTTGAAACAGTTCACTAGCTATAATTTGTGATTTGAGGTATGCTGTATCTGTGTATCTAAAAGAGCCCCCATATGCCAATTTGCCAATGTTTATCGACCTTAGATCTCAACATTTATAGTGATTACATTCTGTCCTTACAGTATATGAATCTTAAACTGTTTTTCTTCAGTCTGTTAAAAGTGAAAACATGATTGGCAATAATTGTCTCGATACTTTTATTTTTCAAACCTAACCCTTCTTTGGATCTTTAAGATCCTCCCATCTTTAACAATGATTTTTGGTTTAATAGTTGTACAATGATAAGTTCTCAAATCTGGTAAAAGGATTTTGCTTATAAATGTACGCACAAAAAAATATAATTAAAAAACATGATATCCGCGCTTTTAGCACGCACTTCCATCTCGCTCACGCTTATGCTCAGTGAGAGGGAGAGAAGACCACGCAACTACGCCCTCTTAACACACTTAGATATATTATGTGGCACAAAACTGATGTATGAACGTACGGAGGTCATCAACAGACTTAGGTTCTAATTATATGTTTGCCTTTTTGCGCATAGAATATCCACTAATTTGGTTGGTGCAGGCAATGATGCCTCGGGTGCCATATGGGGGATGTGCTTCAGAGCCACCGATTTGTTCAGACGAGTTTTAACTTGGAATGCCCTCGGCCTCATGTTGTACCTACAATGTGTTTATATGTTCAATTGTTGCAGATCGGTGGCGATATCCCTATTAATATGGGTGATCTGCGGAGTGTTGTCCACGCTCGGAGCCCTATGCTACGCGGAGCTTGGCACGTCCATCACCCGGTCGGGCGGGGACTACGCCTACATCTACACGGCTTTCGGTCCCCTGCCCGCGTTCCTTCGCATGTGGATAGCGCTGCTGATCATCAGGCCGACGACGCAGGCGATCGTGGCGTTGACTTTTGGCCACTACGTCGTGAAACCCTTTTTCCCGGAATGTGACCCGCCGCAGGACGCCGTCAAGTTTCTTGCAGCTGTCTGCTTGTGTGAGTTTTATTTGATTTAACAACTTTATTATTTTTTATCTACGCACATATCATTAGTGCTCTAAAATGCGTTCAGAAACCGTCGGTAATGACCAGCATTATTACAACCAATTTTACTATGACAACTTTCTTGTCTGTGGTAGTAGGTAAAATCTGTACTGTAATGTTATTACAGTACAGATTATCGGTATCGTTATGAGTTTAAATTTGGACCAGCTGTCAAAACTCAAGTGGGTCTCTAGTCTAGTATCTATAGATATTAAAACAGTTATCGATACGAAACGTCAATTTATTATGTTTTTTCATTTTACTTTTTTAAGATTTTTTTCTTTTTTATCTTTTTTAACTTTTTTTTACCTTTTTCACTTTTTTTTTTATTTTGAACTTTTTTTTCCGCTTTTTAACTTTTTTTAACTTTTTTTGAACTTTTTTGCACTTTTTTTGTTTATTTTTTTATTTTTTGAACTTTTTGTCACTTTTATTCCATTTTTACCTTTTTTTTTACTTTTTCTAACTTTTTTTTACTTTTTTTAAATTTTTGTCACTTTTATGCCTTTTTTACCTTTTTTTCCCACTTTTTTTTTACTTTTTTTCACTTTTTTTTCTCTTTTTTTCACTTTTTTTTAATTTTTTTTGCTGTTTTTTACTTTTTTCACTTTTATTTTCCTTTTTCACTTTTTTTTTACTATTTCTAACTTTTTTTTCAATTAAATAAAAAAACACTTTTTTTTTCACTTTTTTTTTTCAAAGATAACTTACAGGTAGCACTCGTAGCAATGCAGGTAATTTTCCTACGACTTCTGAACCCATCTTAGAGTACTTATGATATGTGTTTAGATAAAGTAGTGTATGCAACTGTACATAATTAGGCCTTAAACTCTCATTATGTATCAGTATCATAAACTACTATTAACTGTGTTACAATGATGTTACAGAATAAATATGTATAAAAGTTTCAAATTCCTTACTAGTTGTTTTTTTTATTTTTTCGCAACTGTATTAAAAAGCGGCCAAGTGCGAGTCGGACTCGCACATGAAGGGTTCCGTTAAATAAATTGCTTTTTACGATTTATGACGTATTAAAAAAAACTACTTTCTAGATCTCGTTCAAACCAATTTTCGTTGGAAGTTTGCATGGTAATGTACATCATAAATTATTTTTAGATTTATCATTCTATTATTTTACAAGTTACAGGGGGGGGGGGGACACATTTTACCACTTTGGAAGGGTGTCTCGCGCAAACTATTCAGTTTAGAAAAAAATGATGTTAGAAACCTCAATATAATTTTTGAAGACCTATCCATAGATAACCCACACGTATGGGTTTGATGAAAAAAAAATATTTGAGTTTCAGTTCTTAGTATGGGGAACCCCAAAATTTATTGTTTTTTTTTCTATTTTTGTGTGAAAATCTTAATGCGGTTTACATAATACATCTAGGTACTTACCAAGTTTCAACAGTATAGCTTTTATAGTTTCGGAAAAAAGTGGCTGTGACATACGGACGGACAGACAGACAGACAGACAGACAGACAGACATGACGAATCTATAAGGGTTCCGTTTTTTGCCATTTGGCTACGGAACCCTAAAAACGTCGTTCGATACACGTGGAAAAGTAAAAAGCACTAGTGCGCAAAATACAACTTACCGCACGATTTGCAGCTACAAAAAGTACCACTTTTTGAGCAACTGTATTAAAAATTACTATTTCATCCATTAAACAGATGGGTGAAGGTCGTGCCTCTATCTCCTACTAAGTACTATCCGCTATACAAGTATTCATTGACCTATTGATATTAAACATAAACTGAAATATGGGAAAGTAACAAATAGATGTATTATATAGGTACTTTAGAAAGTGAAATTTTTGTTGTTAACAATCTAAAACGGGTTCAGAGAAATTTCTCAATAGCTTTACAATGTTATTCTAAGTGCGAAGTGCGTAAATTTATATGTATATGAGAAGTTGGTTAGAATCGTTCAATACATTCTCTTTTTCGTCTGTTGTAAAATGAATGCCCAGAGAGTACATAGTGATAGAAAACGATGGTTAATTGATTGAGTATACGTATATACACACAATCATTACTTTCGCCGATGTAGCATTTAAAGTAAGTAGATAAGTATATCGGTTATTATTAATCATGGAAACTTTTAAACTTGCGAGCGGCCACAAGGAGAGCATTGCTCTCGTCGATTTCGCTCGCTTGACTTTTGACTCCAAGTCCATATCATCAGTAAGTCTAATTACTTACATCTTCGATACAACTGACAATTGGAAACGTATCTAAATGATCTTGTTTACAACAGCGTTCAATTCAACGTGGGTTGTTGACAAACAGTTATGATCGGTTTTACACGACTTTGCTTATGAATTACGGTGTGTTATTTACGCACTTGACGCAGGAAGTCATTCATTCATTCACGAGGCTTAAGAAAGACCATCACGGCTATCACAAGACCGCGCCAGCTCTCTCTATTTTTCTCGCACTATCCGTCTCTCTCTTATTAGAATACTTAGAAAGAGACGTATAGTGCGAGAAAAATCGAGAGAGCTCGCGCGCCGTCTTGTGATAGCCGTACTGAGGCGAACGAGTGTAGGTAGTAGGTGACCTACTACCTACACTCGTTCGCCTCAGTACCTGGTATAGGGTAGAGGCCCGACCGCCGATCACACGCCTAGCCTAGACGTTAAGTAATTGCGTGGTAAAGATATAGGTACTAGGGCTGAGAGATAAGGTGAGTCGAGTCGAGACAGGCTGTGAAGAGGCTGTGAATAGTTTACAGGTAGAATGAAAATAGTACGTTATGCCACAAGTTGGTACGTTAAGAGTTTGTAAAATTCTTACCTTATTTCATCACATTTGCGAGGAAAGAAATACATTTTAAATTAAATTAATACTAATCGCAATAAAAACGACAAATTGCCAGTCGTGCTTGTCGGGCTTTATATGATTTTTTCTACTCCTGTACCGTTATCTGTCATTTATATAGGCTGTAGCTCAAATACAATGACACCACTAATAAGTCGTCGAAAAACTCTATACTCTATGGCCCAAAAACGCACTGTTTAGCGTACTTTTTTGGTTCATACAATTTTCATAAAAGCACTGTTTTACTTTTTTTAATCGGCCGGTATAATGCAGTAGTGCCAATTTCATATTTAAACAAATATTTCGAAATAAATACAATAATAATAAATCATCATCTATTGTGTGCTAAATTACATCTCCACTTATAATAAATCTCTAAATTAAAAAAAGAATCAGCCAGTTTGAAACTAAGCTTTGCGCGGTTCGAATGTTCTCAGCATCCCATGAACGGAAAAATATGAAACATTTTATATAGGTACATTATTATTCTAGCTGCAACTTAGGATAGTTTTTATCCGACTGCGACAGTTAATTAATTTTCCGAAATATACGACTTCATTTAATTTTTCATTTATTTTTATTGAAATCAAACGCTGCTCCAACTGTCAGCTATAAGAACCGTCAAATTTTCGTCAAAATGGCGGAATTGCTTTGCCTTTCACTTATTAATAATTTAAATCCCGTCTACGATAGACCTTTACGAGACAAATGCTAAAATATAAACCATAAAAAAATATTCGATTCTGATATGAGAACTTATATGCGCAAATGTCGTTTTATGTCGTAATTTCAATAAATGAAATCAACAAATTTGAACAATATAATTAACACGAATTTGTTTTTTTTGAATGACAATGGCACGCGCTCGGCGCATTCAGCCAAAGTACCTGCGGCGCTACCACGAAAACCGATACTCAATGTTCATATATTTGCATCCCTGTCACTCGAGTATGGTTAGTGCGATAGAGATAGAGATACCCGAATATTTTCGAATTCCGAAGTTCGTGGTTATAGCTCAGGAATCGAAAATA
The DNA here is from genome assembly GCA_963854355.1 of Epinotia brunnichana. NCBI lineage: Eukaryota > Metazoa > Arthropoda > Insecta > Lepidoptera > Tortricidae > Epinotia > Epinotia brunnichana. The sequence goes on along the minus strand of OY977939.1, from coordinate 12,862,489 downwards.
TGGTAAATAATCATAATGTATTTTCTCGAAAAAGAATTTAAAATAAAGATAGTCAAATGGAGAAAAAAACAAAGCAAGAGGTTATATAGGTAATGATTAAGTTATAAGAGTCCAAAGTTTTAAGAGTGGGTATGTTCTGTCCCTTTTCCGCAAAACGCACCTTCATATGAAACGATTGTTTTTTACTATGACGCTCGAGTATATTGACGTCACAGTCCCTCATCGTTTTCTCACTCTAACAAGCGACATTAAAACGGATGTAGCTTCATAATTTTTTGAGATATTTGAATGGGAGTTTCATTATCTTCTATTTATACATAATAAATGCCTATGTCCTGACTGACTTATTCACTCAATCACTCACTCACTCACTCATCAACGCACAGCCGAAACTACTAATCTTAGAGAGTTGATTTTTGCACAGTATGTTGCTTTTATAACGTGGGCTAGGGATAAAAAGGGATTTTTGAAAATGCTACCCCTAAGGGGGTAAAATGGGGGTGCAAAGTTTGTATGGGAGAACCTTTTTTTTTTGAGCTATAGACTTAAACTTTGTAGAAAAATTAGTTATTAGAATACAAATGAAACATTTTCAGCGTTTTGGAAAATTCCACCCCTACGGGGGTAAAATAGGGGTGCAAGGTTTGTATGGAGGAAACATTTTTTTTTAAATAGAGACTTAAAACTTTGTAGAAAGATCAGTCATTAGAATACAAATAGAGTACTTTCAGGGTTTTAGAAAATTCTACCCCTAAAGGGGTAAAATAGAGTGCAAAGTTTGTATGGGAAAAACTACTTTTTTTTAAATAGAGACTTAAAACTTTGTAGAGAAATTATTCATTAGAATACAAATAAAGTACCTAGATTCAGTGTTTTAAAAAAATCTACCCCTATAGGGGTGCAAATTTTGTATGGGGGAAACAATATTCTTTTTAAATAGAGACTTAAAACTTTGTAGAAAGATTAGTCATCAGAATACAAATTAGGTACTTTCAGCGTTTTAGAAAATTCTACCCCTAAAAATATGGGGCTAAAATAGGGGTGCAAAGTTTGTATGTGGGAAACTATTTTTTTTAGCTAGAGTCCTAAAACTTTGTAGAAAGATTATTTAAATATAAAGAAAGTACTTTCAGCGTTTTGGAAAATTTCACCCCTAAGGGGGTAAAATAGGGTGCAAAGTTTGTATGGGAAAAACATATTTTTTTTTAATAGAGACTTAAAATTTTGACGAAAAATTACTTATTAGAACATGAAAAATACTACATTCGGCGTTTTACAAAAATCATTCCCTAAGGGGGTTAAAAAAGGGTGCAAGGTTTGTATGGGGAACACTTTTTCTGAGCTAGACACTTAAAACTTTGTAGAAAGATTACTTATAAAAATACAAAAAAAAAGACTTTCAGCGTTTTGAAAAAATCTATCCCTAAGGGGGATAAAAAGGGGTGCAAAGTTTTTATCAGGGAAAGTTTATGTTTTTGAGTTAGAGACTTGAAACTTTGTAGAAAGATTACTTATTAAAATACAAAAAAAGAACACAAATCGTTTTAGAAAATTCCACCCCTAATAGGGTTAAAAAGGAGAGCAAGCTTTGCATGGGCAACACTTTTTTTGAGTTAGACTTAAAACTTTGCAAAAAGATTACTTATTAGAATACTAAAAAAGAACTTTCAGCGTTTTAGAAAACTCCATCCCTAAGGGGATCCTTAAGATCCTTAAGAAGGGTGTTGTGTGGGAAAAACTTTTTTTTTTACTAGACTTAAAACTATTCAAAATGTTACTTATTAAAATTAATAATAAAGTACTTTCAGAGTTTTAGAAAATTCCACCCCTAAGGGGGTTAAGAAAGCTTTGTATGGGCAACACTTTTTTTGAGCTAGAGACTTAAAAGTTTACGAAAAAAGTTCTTTCAGCGATTAGAAAAATTCAACCTCTAAGGGGGTTTAAAAGGGGGTTCAAATTTTAAATGGCGAGCAATAAAATTTTTAAGTGTGAGTAAGAGATTTTTAACTTCGGTCTTATTCTGTACGTTAAAAGACTACAAAACTGATTTCAGAGTTTTTCCAAATTCATCCCCTAAGAGTGTTAAAATTGGTTCAAAGTTTGAGTATTTCAAGGCATTTTTAAAGTATGAGATTTTTAACTTTGGTTTTAGACCGTATGTTCACAAACTAGAAAATGAACATCAACTTTTTTTTTAATTATCCCCTAAAAGAGGGTTCAAATTTTGTATTGAGAGAAATCATTTTCTAAGACGATAAAAAGTTCTACGCGGACGAAGTCGCGGGCAACAGCTAGTGTTTAATAAATTCTTGGTATTATTTATAAAGATAAACAGTTTGAATTCGGTCCGGGTCCGGATTCGGTTCGGATGGCAAGTGCAAACAAATTAAAAACATAACAAACCATAAGCAAGAGGTGTCACATTTCCGATTTCCCACCAAAATACAGTTCAAAATGAAAAGACGAAAGATGATAAACCATTAAGATTTTATTCGTGTTTGTGAAGACAAAAGTGTACGTTCCTTTTTGAAATGGTCGAAGAAATTAATAACTGCACTCCTGAAGAAATTGCGTGATTAACAAAAGTACGAATAGAAAACTTGCGTGAAAAGTTTAACTATTCTGTAGTCTGCTATTTATTTAAAATTTGTCGTAGAAAAAGTATTGTATGCAACGATGTATAACTGGTCTAAAAACGCTCGTGGCGTCTGTAATTGCGATGCTCGCCAAGGCTCGCATCGCAACCCACGCCACTCGCCTTTTAAGACCCTTCTTATACAACAGTTGCATAAAATACTATATCGGGCCGTTCATTATCATGGCCGCGCATTATCACTCTGAGCAAACTTGGTCCGGGGCAATAATTGGAAGTCAATTTTGTACGACGTGATAATTCATGGCCCAATAATTCGCGTCCATTAAACCTAAATTAGATTATCGGGTTGCACATTATCTGTGCGGCTGCGGACTGATAATCTCCAGCGGGTGTCTTTTTCCGCTCTGAGGGACCCTAACCTAGCAGACAGAGTTCGCTTTTGACAGGCAGCAAACTTATTTCAGGGCAATAATTGAAAGCCATTTTTGTCCACCCTGATAATGCGCAACCCAATAATTCGAGTCCACAAAAAGTGAACGCGTATTATCGGGCCGTACATTATTGGGCCGTGCATCATCACCCTGAGCAAACTCGGCATAAAAAATAATAAAGGCGATTGTAGCTCTGTATGCCTGCGCGTTATGAAGCCCTTTACGGGCAAGGGTGGTGATATTGAAAAAACCTTTTCCACAGGCCAGGTAAAATCCAATCTTATGTCAAAGTCGTAAATAAAATTACACGAACAATTATTCTTAGAACACCCCGCGCTCCGCGCTCTTATCGTGCCGATGCCGAGCCGACGCCGCGGTTCTCACGGCTCGTGTTATTGTTTGTCTACCGGTTTATATGCTATCTTAAACGCTGTGTACTTTACTTTTTCCGACTACATTGTAATTAAACTTTATCGCACACTACACACGTTCAATTGTCTTTAAGACACGAATAATACAAAATGAGTAATTATTGTAATTCTAATTAGGCTGTTATTAGTAGTAGGTTACATTTTGTCAATATTATAGGTACTTTTCAATTTTGCGTTATCAATTATCATACACTTACCTAAGTATAAATAATTATATTCTTTTATTTTCGAAGGTATATCCAAGATGATAATTTACATTCACTAAATTACATTTAAACTAAGTTTAATCTAAAAAAAGCCGTCATTGTGCCGAGGATGCTGGCGGCATTTCTTCGCTGACCCGTTCCGCGACTTGCGCGAGTAAGCCGCCTGCTCTTCGGTCACCAAATAATTGAACCAAATTGTACTTATATAATTTTACGTCACCCCAGGCCGTAAGTCGGATTTACCACCCACTACGTGGGCAGAAAATCCTACTTCCTGGCCAGGGAGAGACGTGTACTGTAAAACTGTGTACTTACCACGGGCGGTAATAAAGAAAGCCTCAGATCGCATATTTATTTGAGACATTCTTTGTTTCACCGCCCTAGGTAAGTAATGTACAGTCAACCAATTTGATTCCTAGGCCATCATAGAACCTTGTCGTTGTAAATGCTATGTCAATACGGGTTACTAGATATTATGGCGTCGCTATGTAGCAGTTAAAATGACAGGGTTCTACGGTAGCCTAGGAATCAAATTGGTTGAAACTTAAATAGGCCTGTTATTCTTTTGTTTTGTACCAAATTGCGGAGGTTGAGGCCTAAAATAGCTGGAAAAGTTTGTAAACACCCTCTGTAACTCAAGATAAACAAGCTAGAAACGTCCTTAAGTATTATACGTCATATTCACGAAAGTACAGTACTTAAATGAGTACAATGGAAAATCGAAACATACTTATTCCCTGCAAGATAAACAAGCTTTTCAATAAAAATAATTGACCGTTCGATGGGCCTTCTTCCTCTCACGTCCGGGCGACAGAAGAGTCACTTAACCTAATTACCGCGACGAAGGAACTCGTTCACTCGGAAAATCAACCAGATGCTGGCGAAAATTAAGTTATAATTGAGCGTAAACTAAGTAAAAGCACTGGCAACTTTGGCTATAGACAAGAGTTAACTCAATTCGATACTATTTGGCCTCGGTGGTTTATTCGATTAGGTATCTATTCAGGATAGTTTTACCCTCAACAATTAGGCTTTCCCCGGTTCTATGGATTTAAGAGGCTGACAAGACCAAATTTGTTGAAATTGATATTATTTAAGCAGTTGTTTAAGAAAAACTATTTGTTCTAGCACATCAAAAAAAAAATATGTTAATATTCATCATATTTCCAAGACCGTAGACGGGCTCGAAACATAATTGGATGAAATCGGCTTGATAGAAAATAATTGCAAAGATTGGTCTTAAAATCATCTTAAACGGTTCTATGTCCTTATTCTTTTGACGTATGGGTCTGCAATTAAAAACATGAAGTCCACATATTCATACCTAAACCGTAGATGAGGCATATTTCGCAAATAATCCACACTTTTTTTATTTTAATATTTATTCATTATTTTCGTCTAAAACCTGTGGCCGCTCAAGTAACACTCGCTCTCGTTTACTCCGATACAAATAGACAGTGTGCGCGTTTTTGGTGTTGACAGCGCCTTAACTTAGGTTCTCATTCATCACGTCACATTATATAGGGCGTCCCACGCCTGTGCCACACGGAGGGAATTTACATTGAATATTGTAGATGCAACATTTTACCGAAAGAAGACATTATTTTAATTTAAAAAACAATTTAAACTGCATCCATAGATTTTTAAATAATGACATGGTTGAACAGGGAATCGAACCCTCTACACGAGAAAAAAATTACCCTGTAGCTTTATCATACCGATCGAAAGGCTTTATCATAAGGATTATTTTTTGCTAAATAACATTATAGTGTCAGTAATAAAAGGAAGACCATGAATTTTAATATTATTTCATCAAATGCTCAAAATTAGTCCCATTGACAAAATCATTTACGCGTCTTTCGGCAGAAACGTGATTGGACAGAAACTAGATGTGTTGCATACAACCAGGTAACAACTAATTACGTATCTCTTTATCATTTTATCATGCACTCCAATTACAAAAGGGAAATGATGCGTACTTCTCAATTTTATTGGGTACCTACTGATGCATTAGTAATAGGTAAGTACTTTAAAATTATAAAGTCAGTTGTATGTCCTTACGGCAATGTCAGCTTTTCATTTTTCTGAACAAAATTTTACATCAAATGTAAAAATGTATGGTCTTCTTTTTATTTATGACACTGTTATTCAGCAAAAAATAATCCTTATAATGAAGTCTTTCGATCGGTATGAGAAAGATACGGGGTAATTTTTTATCTCGTGTAGCGGGTTCGATTCCCGGTTCAACCTTGTAATTATTTAAATTGTTTTTTAAATTAAAATAATGTCTTCTTTCAGTAAAATGTTCCATCTACAATATTCAAAGTACTTTCCCTCCATGTGGCATAGGTGTGGGACGCCCTGTAGATGCATTAAATATAGTGACGTTTTGTTCAAAGAATGATTGGCATCAAATCGTTAATATGATTAAATTGATAAAGTACGAGTATGACATATATATATATTGTGCAGCTTTTCGATGTCCAGATATATCCTTTTTTTTTTTTTTTTTTTTTTTTATTTATATATATAATTATTTTACAATACATGGCCAGACAGCGGACAAAACCCAGCAGGGTTTAACTGTCACTGCATTCACTCAATTAATATTTAGTTTATACATAGGATAACAAGCTTATAAAAATAAAGCGCACACGGCGATTGCCTACACAAAATGCGACATTATGACGTGATATGCTGTGAAGCACTTGGGAGCACGCTGGAGACGTGCATACCGTTTCTTATCCTATTGCCGCGGCTTAGGGTCCAAAAACTGCATACACGTCTACGGCGGCAACAGTAATTTAGATTAGCTATTTCATTAATTATTACTATCAGGTTTGGGATATACAAGCAGATTTCATTATACGTTTACAATGTTGCGGTTTATCACATATATTTGTGAGTACATCAGATGGTAAGTCATTCAGGATACTAGGTAACAAATATTCCCATCTTCGTTTACCATAGACATTGGTACATTTTGGTAACACATATAGTGGTAGGTATACTAATTTTCTGAGTCTTAGTGGTCTAGTAGTTCTAGTTAATTTCTCTAAATTATCGAGTTCTTCAGCAATAATTAAAATTTTGAATCTATTGTATATACTAATGACATTGCAGTATCTCAATATTCCCTTATCTTGTTGGCTAAACTTTTTTCTAACTGACTTTGGTACTAATGCTTTCAATAGGCTTAACTGTAATTTGTAAATTTTATCAATATATGTGTGATAAGTTCTGCCGTATCCAGAATAGCCAAAGCCTAATACTAATACTAGGTACCGAATAACTGCGAAGAAAATCAGATGTATGTAGCCATTAAGCCCATTCCCTCTTGTTTTAAAAGGCGATGTTGATCTGTTAGTTTCATCATGAATTCTGCCCGTCTATTGTGTAACTTGTTTTAAGTTCACCTCAACGCTCACCCACAAATATATCTTGACACCGTGATTCTTAGTAACTAACCGTAGGTAGAGGTCTAGTGACGGGTGGAGTGAGGCGCATGAGTGCGTAAAGAATAACAGCCCTGATCTCGTATCATACGTACAGAATGGTACCATATGAAGCTGGTCGATGTAGAATCATACGAAGACCTGACGTGCATGTCCGCAGGTATCCTGACGGCCATCAACTGCATCAGCGTGCGCTGGACCATGCGCATCCAGGATGTCTTCACCTCCTCCAAACTCCTCGCGCTCGTCGTCATCATCATCTCGGGCATCTACTATATCTGCATCGGTAAGCCCGCTAACCCGCTTTCATATTATTTTATACCCATATTTATGATCTTGTTTTTCCGCCAAAAGATTCATCAAATGCATGTTTCAGAAACAGTAAACTTTACTTAAGGCGCTGTAGGTTCAGCGAAGTGAAGCGAACATAGTTTTTGAAACAATATAATGTGTCTGTTTATAATAATATGGTTTCAAAAAAATACGAATAGTAATCTTGAGGCTTTTCTGCAGGGAAATCAGTGATTCGAAACACGATTAAGCAATTTTCGCTCGATAGAAAAAAAATCACGAACATAGGTCTAAAACATAAATTCACTTAAAACATTCGTAGCAAATTATGCACAAAAGCTAAACATATTAACATTGGTTCTAAAAATCGGCAATATCATGTTTGAGGGAACTTAGTGATTACTTTTTTATTTATTTAAACGCACAAAAAATTAAAATTAAAAAACATGATATCCGCGCTTCCAAACACGCACTTCCATCTCGCTCACGCTTATGCTCAGCGAGAGGGAGAGAAGACCATGATACTATAGCGCCTTAACCTCATAGGTTCTCACAATGACTTTTTAGCTGTAACGAAAAAGTTAACGGTTTCTAAAAAAAACATTCTATGAAATGAAAATTCTGCGAAACAATATATTTGATGAAACGATCGCCGATGAAAGGGGACCTACTTATAGTAGGTATGCAATGTATTCTAGTGATTGACTGATTATGTATGTGCTTGCTATACATTGCAAGACAGACATACCCTATAGGTACCTATTTCCGCTCGATTTATTTAAACGGCTTACTGACCACTTCCACCTCCGCTTGGCGACCTGGCGTCTCACCTCCATCTACACATCCGTTGCGTCCGGCGGAGTATGTAGATTTGCCATTATATATTATAGTCCAGTAACTTTACACATCCAGAGCATGCGTCAAATCCGGTAGGTAGTTCTGATTTTTTGCAGACTTGTTTATGATGTTGGTCTAATAAATAATCCAAGTTTGTGATCTCGAGCGCCGAGCGCATCTTTGTCAAAAATAGATAATATCGCGAAAACCCTAAACGACTACTTTTAGATAGTACCTACCTATACACTAAATTTGCTACAATATCAGACTAGAATTGTCGCTGCCGATTCGTACAATTTGTTTTATTTAAAAGAATATGATTCCAGATTGGTCCCATTGTTATCAAAACTTTAGTGGGATGATATAAACCATGAAGAATTGAGGGAACTCCTCAACTATATTAGGCACGCATGAATTCGGTATTTTATATTATAAGTAACTCGTGTATTTACACCCAGATGAAGTGGTAGTGATGATGAAGACCACAGATGACTTATGGAAGTCCTCGATGTACTTAAAACTAAAAACCACCAGTAGGTACCTATTTAGTTGGACTCGGGGAGATTATTTCATCCCGCGGCTCCGCTTTCGGCCTTTGTAATATGCGGGCCGAGCTAGTCTTCATAAAAGTACCTACATAGGTACATCAACATCCTCCTAGCGTTATTCCAGGTTGTGCCCCTAAAGGAGCCCGGGGTCCGCTTTGACACCTAATCCCAAGATTTGGCATAGGCACTAATTTTACGAAAGCGACATACCTACATAGGTACATATATGTACTTATTTGATAGTTATTTCGACTTGGATGCACCACTCCATAATCTTCTCCGACTCCATCTCAGCACTAGAAGAAATAGCCAATAGGAGTAGCACCAAATACACTATTAATAATATTCATCATTTAATTCAAAACATTCAAATATTAACCATAGAATTCTGCTGGATCAAAGCGCACGTTGGAATTCCAAGAAACGAGGAGGCGGACAAAGAAGCCAAAATTGCAGCCATCCTTCATAAAGCACCCGACTTTCACCTATAACCCCATATCCTATATTAAAAGGCTTTGCAAAATTAATACTCAGGAATTAAGCAGCAACTTCTACCAAACATCTATAGATGTTTGGTAGAATTCCATTTCACCCAAACTCTCACCGGACACGGCTACCACAAATCGTACCTATACTTACCGCTTCAAGATAAGACCACGAAATCACCTGTCATAATCTCCATATAGAACCATATAACCTGCAATGGAGGAAATCATTCGTAAAGAAACTACAATAGCCTCATTTTGCAAACTCGCCTCCTCACTAGTTAATAACCTGAAAAGTTCAATGGCACATAGTTCACTCTCCATTTCACCCATCATCCATTACAACCATCACTCATCATTCATACACAGAATCACTAGTTCCATTAGAAATCATTTACCATAAAGTACCTAATTGCGGATTCAGTCGCCCGTATCCTTCGCGGGGACTATTTTCTGGAGATAACAAAGAGAGTTTAAAATAAGTTTCTGTCAAAATTTTCATTTTTGGTACAAGCTTTTACTGCCGACTGTACTTTTCTGTATATCATCATCAAGTACTCATTGAGACGATTCTAACGAGCCCAAACTCGATGGGGTTGTGTCGTTTTATTGCGGAGTTCCACATGGCCACCTTCCAGCTCCAGTATCAGATCAGCTCCAAGTCATCATAATCTTGCATTGTCATGCCATATACATATGCTTGCAAAATTTCAGTTCAATTGGATAACGGGAAGTGACAGAATAATGGATTGCAAATTTTGACGGACAATTTACATATATTTACAATATTTACATACATACGAGCAGTGCAAGTTAATATAAAGCTTGTAAAAAAACTTATTTGATACGGAGTCCTTATACGAACTCTACATAATAACATTGACGTATAAATTTTAACATCTTTCATGTAATAAGTATGACTATTACTTAGGTACATATATATTTAGTTACAGGTATTTCGTATTGGAAGTTAGGTACCTATATGTATACATTGTTCACCCTGTTACAAAGAAATAAGTGTAAACATATATAATATCTTTGACGTCGACCGTACGTACTCCTACAGCCTAAGATAATTCGCGTCATAATCTTTTCTGATCTATTTATCTATACAGCGTGTATTTTTAATATTACCTCAAATTCTAACCAGAGGTAGGTGTTAGGGCTATGAACCGATATTGCAAGAATTGTTTTCTTTACTACTAACTTTTTTTCCCTTATAAAATAATACACCACGCAATGTATCACCAGTATCGTCTTACTGATGTGACGTCACAACTGTCACAAGTAACCCGCTTCTTCCATATGTCAAATGAGTGTACGCATTACATTACATTGCTGCTCGATACATTTTCAAAAATTAATTACCCTTTGGTAGTTAAGATTAACTTACAATTTTCTTACAATATCGGTTCATAATACTGAAAGCTACGTATGGTTAAAATTTGAGGTAATATCAAACATACAGGCTTTATAAGTTTAACAATTAAAATATACACAAAGACTTACAGCAAAAAAAAATCTGATCTTACTTCTGATAAATCGAGTCGCGATATTTTGCTTTAAATTGTCTTGTTTTGCGATGCGTATACCTCTGTACATTAAAGTATCTTCTATCTAACATTTTGAAGTAGGTACCTATTAATCCAGTTACTTTAAACATCCAGATCGAGCATGCGTCAAATCCGGTAGTTATGATTTTTTGCAGACTTGTTTATCATGTTGGCCCAATTTTTTGCGATACAAAGATGTGCTGAAACGTCACATGAAGAGAACTAATATGCAGCCTGCCGTATTTTCATTTACATTGGAGGCACATTGTGTTCACACAGGTGAACAATTTCGAGGACAGACGGCGCGCAGACCTCGACACAAAGCGCGCTGAGCTAAAGGCCAGACCACCTGGGGCCATACAGTACTCGTATAATTATTTCGGAGGGGTGCTGATGTGTGGTGAATGTGGTCGCACATTTGCCGCAAAAATTGGCTATGTCAGTCACCTGAGGGCGCACCAGCAGTGATTAGCAGTCGTTGAGGCCGAATACGGCTAGGAGAAGATGAATGATGATGAATCCAAGTTTGTGACCTCGAGCGCTGAATGCAACTTTGTCAAAAATTTAAAATACTGCGAAAGTTTTTATTATAACCCTAAAGGACTAGTTTTTGATAATACCTTCTCAGGACGTTTTTAAAGTAGACTAGATGTGCTACAATATGAGACTAGAATTGTCTATGTAGACCCAATAGTTTCCGAGATAAAACCTTTCAAAGTTTATAATTTTTCGAACTTCGCAACACTAGCAGACTCCGTGGCGGGTACTGGGAACTTCATCCCGCTAGAGTTTTTATAGCGACGTCAAAAAAATGCGAAGTAGGAACAAAATATGAATATTGAAAAGCTTTATCTCGGAACCTATAGGGTCTACAGAAACAATTCTAGTCTCATATTGTAGCAAATTTAGTCTACTTTAAAAACAACAAGGTTCGATCAAAAACGAGTCCTTTGGGGATTTTGCGGTATTTTCGATTTATGGCAAAGTTTCTTTCGGCGCTCGAGGTCACAAACTTGGATTATTCATTGGACTAACATCATAAACAAGTCTGCAAAAAATCAGAACTACCGGATTTGACGCAAACTACCCCGTACTTTCAGGCGACAAAGTTACTGGATTATATATTTCATAGTTAATTATATCTCATTTTGTTTATTTATTAACGGTAATGGGCATTCGTAAGTAATTCTTTTTGCGGTTTATCGGCGTCCATTAATTACGTGAGACGTTCAAGGGGGGGAAAGAGTCGTGCCGAATCTCATCTAATCTTAATTTGGGGAGAGGGGGATTTCGGCAAATAGTACGTTATTTTTTTTGCAAGAAACAGTAAATTTGCGAGAAAATAATATTAAATTAAGTAAAACATGTATGAGATTTTGCGACCGCTGCAAAGTTGCATAGCCACTGCCAGCCGAACGCGCGGCCAGTGTCCATTCACACTAGAAACACTTGTTATTGGGGTTTGGGGGAGGGGGATGAGCCAAATCTCACGACATCACGCACAAGCGCCTCTATTAAATAATGGACGCCCCTTATTGTAGTAAGCCCGATTTTCTACATGTACTTAACACATAGAACCAAGTCAGTCCGACTACCTACTCCGAGTAGCCGGCATCGGCAGTAGCGGGTCCCGGGCGTTTAAGCAGTACCTAGACTACTTAGAGTACTTAGTTAAGAATGCTACAAGGAAAAGCAATGCAAAAGATTGCGAGTATTTAGCAAGGTAGGTTCCTGTAGAAGTAAACACCCAGTTACCCAGTTAAAAATGATGATCCATTTGGCAGGGCACACGGAGAACTTTGAGGGCGCGTGGGAGGGCGAGTACACGCCAGGCTCGGTCGCGCTGGCCTTCTACTCGGGCCTCTTCGCATTCGGCGGCTGGAACTACCTCAACTTCGTCACTGAAGAGCTGCAGGACCCCTACAAGTGAGTTTCCATTTTACAAATAGCATCGACCCTGGGAGCCCTGAGGGTCCTGACCCCCCAAACAGACTGGGAGCCAATGTTGCAGGTTCGTGACCCACAGACTAAAAAACACTGCTAACACTGGTCTAAATCATTAATGATATTTTTCTCAAGTCGAATTTGGACTTTGATCACAAACGGTAGGTACTTAATAGGTGCTAATTTTATTTGTCTAATCTTTTTCTAATAGATAAGCTTAAAATTTAGATGTAGGTCAGAATCATATTTCAAATTCTGTAATATTCTGGAGGACATATTTAGGGTTCCGGGACAAAAAGGTAAAAACAGACCCTTATGGCGCGACTCCGTCCGTCTCTCTGTCAGTCTGTCTGTCAGGAACTACTAATGCTATCAATTTCAAATTTAGAATAGTTGTGAACAAAGCTAATCCACGTGTATGGAAATTTCTATAAAAAAAGTATGCGTCCTGTTTTATAGAAAACTAGCTGTTGCCCGCGACTTCGTCCGCGTACAACATGTTATCGTCTAAATGTTTGTTGAAGGAATGAATTTAATAAAAACATTGAAATTAGTTTTGTACATAGTCTTTTAGGAACCAATCTAAAACCGAATTTACAAATCTCTTACTTTCAAAATGTCTTGCTCTCTATACTTGTACAGACTAAGAACACTCTCTGAACCCTCATAGTAAACAGTCTGAAACCGTAGTTACAAATTTATTACTTTAAAAATGTCTTGCTCTCTATACAAAGTTCGAACGCCCTTTTAACCTTCTTAGGCGATGAATTAAAAAAAACGCTGAAATAAGTATTGTAGTATTTTAGCAAGCAGTCTAAAACCGAAGTTACAAATCCCTTACTTTAAAAATATCTTGCTCTCCATACAAACTTTGAACACCCTTATAATCCCCTTTAGGGGATATATTTCAAAAAATGCTCCATTAAGTTTTGTTGTCTAAACAGGCTAAGATCGAAGTTACAAATATCATACTTTAAAATTTTCTTGCTCTCCATACAAACTTTGAACGCCTTTCAGGGAAAATTGAAAAATAAAACACCCAGTTTTTTTTATTGTAATTGTGGTAAGTATTTTTTTTACAAACTATCAAGTCTCTAGCTAAAAAAAAGTATTTCCCATACAAACCTTGCACCCCTTTTTAACCCCTTAAGGGGCGAAATTTTCCAAAACGCTGGCAGTAGGTATTTTTTTTGTATTTTAATAAGTAGGTACTTTATCTTTCTACAGAGTTTTAAGTTTCTACCTAAAAAAAGTTTTCCCATACAAACATTGCACCTCTTTACGGTTGGAATTTTGCAAACCACTGAAAGTAATTTACCTGTATATTTGTATTGTAATAAATAATCTTTCTACACAATTTCAAGTCTCTAGCTCAAAAAAAAAGTTTCCTCCATACAAATTTTCACCCGTTTAAATCACCCTTAGGGGTGGAATTTTCCAAAAGCTGAAAGTACTTTATTTGTATTGTAATAAGTAATCTTTCAACAAAGGTTTGTCGCTCGCTAAAAAAATATATTTACAAACATTGCACCCCCAAAATACCACTCCTAAGGGGTGGAATTTTCTAAAGCGCTGAAAGTATTTTATTTTATGTTATTATGTAATGTTTTCAAAAAAGGTTTGAGATTCTAGCTCTAAAAAATCCCCTTTACCAATATTGTACCCCTTTTTCATACCCTTAAGGGTGGAATTTTCCAAAACGCTGGTTTTTTTTATTTGTACTTATTGTAATAAGTAATCTTTCTACAAACTTTTAACTTTCTATCTCAAAAAGGAGTTTCGCTCATACAACCCTTTTTAACCCCCTTAGAGGCAGAATTTTCCAAAACGCTGACAGAACTTTATTTGTATTCTAATAAGTAAGCTTTTTACAAAGTTTTAAGTCTCTAGCTAATAAAAAAACGTTTCCTCCATACAAATGTTGCACCCCGTTTTAATCCTCTTAGGGGTGAAATTTTCCAAAGCGCTGAAAGTACTTTATTTGAATTCTAATAAGTAATCTTTCTACAACGTATTCTCTTGCTAAAATAATAAAGTTTCCCCTATTCAAAATTTGCACCCCTTGTTTACCCCCTTAGAGGCAGAATTTTCCTAAACGTTGAAAGTACTTTATTTGTATTCTAATAAGTAATCTTAATCTCAAGTTTCTAGCTCAAAAAATAAAGTTTTCCCCATACAAACTTTGGACCCCTATTTGACCCCTTTAGGGGTAGAATTTCCTAAAATCCTTTCTTATCAGTTGCTTTCGTTGTAAAAGGTAGTTCTGGTGTAAATTTCAACTCCCTAGCCCCAGTAGTTTCGGATGTGCGTTGATGAGTGAGTGAGTGAGTCAGTCAGGACATAGGCATTTATATGTAGGTATAGATAGATAGAAGATGACGAAAATCCCATTGAAAATCTCAAAAAATTATGAAGCTACAACCGTTTTAATGTCGCTTGTTAGAGTGAGAAAACGATCGGGGACTGTGACGTCAAGATCCTGGAGCGTCATAGTAAAAAACAATCGTTTCATATGAAGGTGCGTTTTGCGGAAAAGGGACAGAACATAAAACTTTGGAACTTAGTGATTACCTATATAACCTCTTGCGTTGATTTTTTCTCTATTATCCTTTATCGAGAAAATACATTATGATTATTTTATTTAGTGTCTACCTACACCCCTATTTTCGATTCCTGCGGCCCTACCACGAACTTCGAATCTCGAACTTCGTATATCTCGGTCTCAGTCGCTCGAGTACCGTAAGCCATAAGTGCAATAGAGACGGAGATATACGAAGTTCGAGATTCGAAGTTCGTGGTTATAGCTCTGAGCTACTTACTACTCTGAACTTCGGAATTCGAAAATATTCGGGTATCTCTATCTCTATCGCACTAACAACACTCGAGTGACAGGGATGCAGTTATACGAACTTCGAGTTTCGGTTTTCGTGGTAGCGCCGCAGGCACTTTGGCAGAATGCGCAAAGAGCGCGTGCCATTGCCATTCAAAAAAAAACAAATTCGTGTTAATTAAATTGCTCAAATTTGTTGATACATTTATTGAAATTACGCCATAATGCGACATTTGCGAATATAAGTTCTCATATCACAATCGAATATTTTAAATGAAAAATGAAATGAAGTCGTATATTTCGGAAAATTAATTAATTGTTAAAAACTATCCTAAGTTACAGCTAGTATAATAATGTACCTATGAAATAGTACATTACTTACCTAGGGCGGTTAAACAAAGAATGTCTCAGATCGCAGGTATTTGACGCCCGAGCCGAAGGCAAGGGCGATAAACATGCGCTCTGAGGCTTTCTTTATTACCGCCCGTGGTGAGTACAAAATTTTACGTCTCTATCTGGCCAGGAAGTGGGGTTTTCCGCACGCATAGCGTGCGGTAATTCCTACTTTATGGCCAGGTAAGACGTAATAGTACATTATGATACAAGTGTGCTATGTTGGTCATTACACTCGAGTCGGTTTTTAAGCCTGAGCCGAAGGCGAAGGCTTAATGGAGACGAGAAGTGTAATGACCAATGCTCACGTGTTTCATACGACGTTTTTCAACACATTTGCGAGGAAAAAAAATAAAAAATTAAAATGTTAAAAGATATGTAATGAAAAGGCACTAGTGCGATAATGTAATGTAAAAGTCACGGCATGGGTAATATTCTGCATTATTTTGCTAATATTTAAAAAGATATGTAATGAAAAGGCACTAGTGCGATAATGTAATGTAAAAGGCACGGCATGGGTAATATTCTGCATTATCAGTGTAAATACGCTGTAATAAGACCTACTTTACGAGCAGGTGTGTTGAAAAATGTTTTATATTTTTCCGTTCATGGGATGCTGAGAACATTCGTAACAACACAAAGCTTAGTTTCAAACTGGCTGATTCTTACTAGTTAGTAGGCCAAGTGGGGTATCATATGAATGGTCTTGTTTTGCACATTCCAAAACAGTTTTTCTTTTTTTTTCTATAGTGGTAAAATTTTGATTTACAAAGGAAAATGTAAAAAAAATACCATTCCCCCTCCTTATCTCCGAAGTTTACCGAGCAAAAATTTTGAAAATAATATAATATAATAAATAAATAAATGTTACAATTTTTTTAAATTAATGTTACTCTTTAAAGGCTACATAAAACATAAAAACTAAAACATTTATTTATTTATCTTGACAAATTCTGAAATAGTTTTACATAAAGATATTCTAGTTAAATTATATATACAGAATCATCAAGATTTGGTGTGTGCCATTCACAAAGGTTTGCTTGGTTCCTACAATAGGCAAGGCCTGTCCTGTAGGAGTGTAGGACACCAGGAAACCATATATAATTAATATTAACGTAAATATTACCGGAAAAATATAACAAAGACCTCTACCTAGCGTATTTTTTTTAATCTTCAAAAATTATATTTATTTTTATATTTGAGTTTGTAATTTAATACTTTTTTGTTGATTTTTTTGCCTTCAATTCTGCATGGAAGTTTTCTGAAAGTACCTTTAAGCAAATAAAAAAAGAATTATCGAAATTGGTTCACTTGATAAAGAATTATCTCTGAAAAACCAACATAGATATTTTCTTAATAAAGCGTGGTGAAAGTGTGTACGGAACCCTCGGTGCGCGAGACAAACTCGCACTTGACCGGTTTTTTTGTTTATCACTTAGATTGTGAGTCAATATATGACCGACCGATCAATCATCAAATCAAAAGATCCAAATTTCAAATTAAAGGAAAAATTTAAAAATTTAAGCTCCGAGCCGGGTTCGAACTGGCGACCACAAGAAAAAAAAATCGTTAGCAGCGTAACTGCTTTATACAAAATCAAAAGATCCAATTCGTTTAAATTTCCTGAAAACAAATGTAGGTACCTAACTTGCAGTGGCGGAGCGCCCATACAAGCCAATTCCCACCAGCTTGCCTAAAATGTATTGCTATGTACCTATTACCAAACTAGTATCTCATCACATTCATCACAAAAAAGCAATTTTTTTTGCTCCGGGTTGTCTAGTGACAATTCTCACGCGCCGCCACTGCTAACTTGTTAAATATCATCAGCGGAGCTGACATCGGGAACTAAATACCCACAAACACTTCTATTAAACTATTGATTCCTTAAGGCACAATTTTATTAATCAATACTCGTACATTCAATTCACTTTATGAGACCAGCTTGAGTGACCAATAGGAGCATTATTACTTATGGGTGGATTGCAAAAAATAGTATTAGGTACATAGTTAGGCCCATGTATATTAGGTATCCTATATAATATAATATCAGCCATCTTGCTAGACTAGAAAACAGTCGGTGGGCAAAAGAGGTAACCGTGTGGCCCGAGGGGTAATAACGTTCCGAACGCGCGTCGGTACAATTTAACTGTCAATTTTCCATAAAAGCGGCCAAGTGCAAGTCGGACTCGCACATGAAGGGTTCCGTTAAATAAATTGCAGTTTACGATTTATGACGCATTAAAAAAAAACTACTTACCAGATCTCGTTCAAACCAATTTTCGGTGGAAGTTTCCATGGTATGTACATCATATATTTTTTTTAGTTTTATCATTCTCTTATTTTAGAAGTTACAGGGGGGGGGGGGGACACACACATTTTACCACTTTGGAAGTGTCTCTCGCGCAAACTATTCAGTTTAGAAAAAAATTATCTTAGAAACCTTAACATCATTTTTGAAGGGTTTGATGAAAAAAAAATTTTTGAGTTTCTCCTCCTTAAACTTAATGTTTTTTTTCAATTTTTGTGTAAAAATCTTAATGCGGTTCACAAAATACATCTACATACCAAGTTTCAACATTATAGCTCTTATGGTTTCGGAAAAAAATGGCTGTGACATACGGACGGACAGACAGACGGACATGACGAATCTATAAGGGTTCCGTTTTTTGCCATTTGGCTACGGAACCCTAATAAAAACTGACATTTAGACCTACCCGACGTTCGTACAATGCGTTACGTGATCGACCTGCCAGACCCGCAGGGAAACGTACCAGAGGCAGGCCGCGCACGCGCTGGGCGGACGACTTGAGGGCTGTCGCCGGGGCGAAATGGATATCTATAGCCGCCGACAGAGAGCTATGGAGAAGCTTGGAGGAGGCCTTCACCCTGTAAAGGGGTTCTCATCACCAATACACATACATCAATTTTCTTCTATCGCATATACATATAGCACAAAACGCCGATACATTCCTAGCTTTATTTTAGTAATAATAACTTATATTTTTAACCGAGTTCAAAAAAAGGAGGAGGTTCCCAATTCGGTTTTTTTTAGATTTTTTTTTTTTAATTTTTGTTACCTCAGAACTCCGTCATTTATGAACCGATTCGTACAATTCTTTTTTTAACTGAAAGTATATGCTTCCAGATTGGTCTTATTGTTTCTAAAACCCCAGTTAGATGATGGGAACCATGAGGAATTGAGGGAACTCCTCAAATATATTAGGCACGCGTGTAGTAATTTCGGTATTTTCTATTATAACTCGTGTATTTACACCCGGAAATCATAAATTTGGTGAAGTGGAAGTGATGATGAAGACCACAGATGGCTTGTGGAACTTCTCAATGATGTACTTCAAACTATCACGTACGTCACAGATTCTGATATTATTCCGTTGAAATAGCAAACAATGAAGTGCCAAAGGTAATTCTGAGATCCTTGAGGAATCGACGGAAGTCCTCAAATATTATCGGCCCACATACAGCGATTTGGTTTATTGGTATAAAAATCTGCGCTTTTGTTCTCGGAGATCAGTTCATGTGCTAAATTGTAAAAAAATGTGGAACTGTTAATGTGGCTTGGCGGAGTACTGAATTGAAGTCGGTTAAAACTTTGTTTTGAAAGTAAATTATGTTTAGTTAATTCACATATCCAGTTTACTTTATATTACTTTTTACTATCTCTTTATTGCATGTGATCGAGAAATAAAAGGCTTTTTTATTTTTTATTGATTTTATTTATATAATCTCCACTTATAATAAATCTCTAAATTAAAAAAAGAATCAGCCAGTTTGAAACTAAGCTTTGCGCGGTTCGAATGTTCTCAGCATCCCATGAACGGAAAAATATGAAACATTTTATATAGGTACATTATTATTCTAGCTGCAACTTAGGATAGTTTTTATCCGACTGCGACAATTAATTAATTTTCCGAAATATACGACTTCATTTAATTTTTCATTTATTTTTATTGAAATCAAACGCTGCTCCAACTGTCAGCTATAAGAACCGTCAAATTTTCGTCAAAATGGCGGAATTGCTTTGCCTTTCACTTAATAATAATTTAAATCCCATCTACGATAGACCTTTACGAGACAAATGCTAAAATATAAACCATAAAAAAATATTCGATTCTGATATGAGAACTTATATGCGCAAATGTCGTTTTATGTCGTAATTTCAATAAATGAAATCAACAAATTTGAACAATATAATTAACACGAATTTGTTTTTTTTGAATGACAATGGCACGCGCTCGGCGCATTCAGCCAAAGTAAAGTACCTGCGGCGCTACCACGAAAATCGATACTCAATGTTCATAATTTAAAAAAAATTGTTTGAGTTAATACAGACCTAACATATGTATTCTTTAAATATAATGTAAGTAACAGTAACCTAACCTAACAATAGCCTAACTTAACAGTAATCCAAATATTATTACTTTTTTACTTTTTAATATATTTTATTAGTACTTAAGTCAGTTGTTCTTAACAACTTTCTGTTCATGTTTACGGGCAACCACTGGGGGCTGCAACACAGTGTAAACTAACGCAGTCTCCAAGGCTCCAGTTGTAACAAACTTATGTTTTTGAACAATAAAGATTTATTACTATATTACTATTACTATATATTTGCATCCCTGTCACTCGAGTATGGTTAGTGCGATAGAAATAGAGATACCCGAATATTTTCGAATTCCGAAGTTCGTGGTTATAGCTCAGGAATCGAAAATATGGTAAATAATCATAATGTATTTTCTCGAAAAATAATTTAAAATAAATATAGTCAAATGGAGAAAAAAACAAAGCAAGAGGTTATATAGGTAATGATTAAGTTATAAGAGTCCAAAGTTTTAAGAGGGGGTATGTTCTGTCCCTTTTCCGCAAAACGCACCTTCATATGAAACGATTGTTTTTTACTATGACGCTCGAGTATATTGACGTCACAGTCCCTCATCGTTTTCTCACTCTAACAAGCGACATTAAAACGGATGTAGCTTCATAATTTTTTGAGATATTTGAATGGGAGTTTCATTATCTTCTATTTATTTATACATAATAAATGCCTATGTCCTGACTGACTTATTCACTCAATCACTCACTCACTCACTCACTCACTCATCAACGCACAGCCGAAACTACTAATCTTAGAGAGTTGATTTTTGCACAGTATGTTGCTTTTATAACGTGGGCTAAGGATGAAAAGGAATTTTTGAAAATTCTACCCCTAAGGGGGTAATATGGGGGTGCAAAGTTTGTATGGGAGAACCTTTTTTTTTGAGCTATAGACTTAAACTTTGTAGAAAAATTAGTTATTAGAATACAAATGAAACACTTTCAGCGTTTTGGAAAATTCCACCCCTACGGGGGTAAAATAGGGGTGCAAGGTTTGTATGGGGGAAACATTTTTTTTTTAAATAGAGACTTAAAACTTTGTAGAAAGATCAGTCATTAGAATACAAATAAAGAACTTTCAGGGTTTTAGAAAATTCTACCCCTAAAGGGGTAAAATAGAGTGCAAAGGAGTATTCACTATCTGAAATAAAAGTTGCGTTCGGTCTGTCAAGTTGACAGTGACACTGACACACAGTTTGCCGACGCGTTCACACGATGCAATTTGCCGTGCCACTCTGGCGTCGGATTTGTAATAGTTTTAAGATATATTGTGTTTAGCGTAGGTATTTGTTTTGTGTTGCCTTCCAGGAGGTAACTCAGGTAAAGGCTCCGACGGAAGACCAGCGCTGGCCTTCTAGGTTAGCACCATGCTGAGTCGGGGCCTTTTCGTGGACCATGTATTTTTTTTTTTACGTTCTGTGTTTTGTTTTTTACACCCATTGTTTTGTCCACGAATAAATGTTTTCTTTCTTTCTTTCTTTCTTTCAAAGTTTGTATGGGAAAAACTACTTTTTTTTAAATAGAGACTTAAAACTTTGTAGAAAAATTATTCATTCGAATACAAATAAAGTACCTAGATTCAGTGTTTTAAAAAAATCTTCCCCTAAGGGGGTAAAATAGGGGTGCAAATTTTGTATGGGGGAAACAATATTTTTTTTAAATAGAGACTTAAAACTTTGTAGAAAGATTAGTCATCAGAATACAAATTAAGTACTTTCAGCGTTTTAGAAAATTCTACCCCTAAAAAAGGGGGCTAAAATAGGGGTGCAAAGTTTGTATGTGGGAAACTATTTTTTTTAGCTAGAGTCCTAAAACTTTGTAGAAAGATTATTTAAATACAAAGAAAGTACTTGCAGCGTTTTGGAAAATTTCACCCCTAAGGGGGTAAAATAGGGTGCAAAGTTTGTATGGGAAAAACATATTTTTTTTTAATAGAGACTTAAAATTTTGACGAAAAATTACTTATTAGAACATGAAAAATACTACATTCGGCGTTTTACAAAAATCATTCCCTAAGGGGGTTAAAAAAGCGTGCAAGGTTTGTATGGGGAACACTTTTTCTGAGCTAGACACTTAAAACTTTGTAGAAAGATTACTTATAAAAATACAAAAAAAAAGACTTTCAGCGTTTTGAAAAAATCTATCCTTAAGGGGGATAATAAGGGGTGCAAAGTTTTTATCAGGGAAAGTTTATGTTTTTGAGTTAGAGACTTGAAACTTTGTAGAAAGATTACTTATTAAAATACAAAAAAAGAACACAAATCGTTTTAGAAAATTCCACCCCTAATAGGGTTAAAAAGGAGAGCAAGCTTTGCATGGGCAACACTTTTTTTTGAGTTAGACTTAAAACTTTGCAAAAAGATTACTTATTAGAATACTAAAAAAGAACTTTCAGCGTTTAAGAAAACTCCATCCCTAAGGGGATCCTTAAGATCCTTAAGAAGGGTAGCCAGTGTTGTGTGGGAAAAACTTTTTTTTTTACTAGACTTAAAACTATTCGAAATTTTACTTATTAAAATTAATAATAAAGTACTTTCAGAGTTTTAGAAAATTCCACCCCTAAGGGGGTTAAGAAAGCTTTGTATGGGCAACACTTTTTTTGAGCTAGAGACTTAAAAGTTTACGAAAAAAATTCTTTCAGCGATTAGAAAAATTCAACCTCTAAGGGGGTTTAAAAGGGGGTTCATATTTTAAATGGCGAGCAATAAAATTTTAAAGTGTGAGTAAGAGATTTTTAACTTCGGTCTTATTCTGTACGTTAAAAGACTACAAAACTGATTTCAGAGTTTTTCCAAATTCATCCCCTAAGAGTGTTAAAATTCGTTCAAAGTTTGAGTATTTCAAGGCATTTTTAAAGTATGAGATTTTTAACTTTGGTTTTAGACTGTTTGTTCACAAACTAGAAAATGAACATCAACTTTTTTTTAATTATCCCCTAAAAGAGGGTTCAAATTTTGTATTGAGAGAAATCATTTTCTAAGACGATAAAAAGTTCTACGCGGACGAAGTCGCGGGCAACAGCTAGTATTATATATGAATTGTTACACAGTAGAAATAAAATTAAAGCGTAGATTAATTGTGGTCTTAACTATGGTATCTACATTTTTTAGCAATTCATCCGTAATACGCTTACTAGGAACAAATGATGAGCATTGATATATGTTTTATAAGCAATATTACTGGAAGGCACGATCGTCTTCCTCGAATAAAGGAAACTGTGGATCTCAGATATTCTTTTAATGTCTTCGCAGTTTTATTACTTTTATGGTAGTTACAGCTTAGGTACCTACATAATGTTCATAAAAATAGATACATAACAGGTTATCTACACAGAAAAAATACATACTTGATGCGAGGTAAGTAAGGTTGAACGAAAAGAATTTAATTAGGAAGATGGTAAATTATTTCGAATGATACGACATTTTCCTGTTGGTTCGAGAGAATCATCGTAATTCAAGAGGATATCTGTTTAATTCATTGACGGTCTTCCTAATTTATTTCTTAATAAAAGTAATAATTTTTCTGTGTGTACTTATACCTATTTAAAATTAAATAATTATACAGTGCTTCACACAAATCAATAATGAATCTACCAAAATAAGTACCTAGTTCCGTGTTGCCTTTATTGAAAAACTTTATTTTCTGTGAGATCCATATTTAGGTATCAGGTACCGGATTTTTTGACTTTCTACCAACCTTGACGTATGTAAGGCTGAGGTACTAACCACGTACTAACTATAGTGATTTTGAACCCTGCTGCATATTATACTGGCGTATATCATTCTCAGAAACATATATACAGCCTACCTTACCTAGTTCTTTTTAAACCATCTGTTATGCAAACAGGCAAACCAATACATATTTGAAATTCCTTGCTTATTGTGTGCAATGGGTTCAATTTCAATATGATGGCATCGACTTTGCGAAGTAAAATTTCCTATTAAAACTTGGTTAAGTACGGCCGTGATTTCCTGTTTATAAACCGCTGTGAGGTTTTCCTGTTAATATATAATTTACTTTAAAAACAAAGTTTTAACCGACTTAAATTCAGTACTCCGCCAAGCCACATAAACATATCATTTTCCAATTTACCACATTAACTGATTTCCGAGTGCAAATACGTTGATTATTAGAGAAAAAAACCAAATCGCTATATGTGGGCCGATAATATTTGAGGACTTCCGTCAGTTCCTCAAGGATCTCAGAATCACCTTTGGCACTTCTTTGTTTGCTATTTCAACTGAATGATATCAGAATCGGTGACGTACTTTTATAGTTTGAAGTACCTACGTCATTGACATTCCACAAGCCATCTGTTGTCTTCATCATCACTTCCACTTCACCAAATTTATGATTTCCGGGGGATATACGACTTATAATAGAAAACACCAAAATTACTTCACGCGTGCCTTATATATTTGAGGAATTCCCTCAATTCCTCATGGTTCCCATCATTCAACTGGAGATTTGAAAACAATGGGACCAACCTGGAAGCATATACTTTCAATTAAAAATATAATGGTACGAATTGGTTCATAAATGACGGAGTTCTGATGTAACACATATTAAAAAAAATAAAAAACATACAACCGAATTGAGAACCACCTCCTTTTTTTTGAAGTCGTTTAAAAATGATAAGATGGTTAGACCTGGTTGAGGGTACCTATTAACATATTTGATATTAACATTTCCTGTTATCCCATTTTTGAGAAATAATTAATTAATAGGGAACTTGCATCTTTTTATTTTATTACGAAAATCAAAAGTATAATCCAGCATTAAAACAACTGTAGCACTAAAACTTTCTTATGATTTATTTTTCTGATGCATTCAAAATCTGCACGCGCCGGCACCGCCCAAAAACGCTCTATATTAAACTGGCTTATGCTATGACGTCACACCATATATTCTCGGCGCGTTTACTATGGAGTAAGTCATTAATTTGCAATTATCTCCACAACATTTGCGTTTAAGTGTATACTTGTCGTACAAAATATTATTTACGTCATACCTGGCCATAAAGTAGGAATTACCGCACGCTGGAAAACCCCACTTCCTGGCCAGATACAGACGTAAAATGTTGTACTCACCACGGGCGGTAATAAAGAAAGCCTCAGAGCGCATATTTATCGCCCTTGCCTTCGGCTCGGGCGTCAAATACCTGCGATCTGAGACATTCTTTGTTTAACCGCCCTAGGTAAGTAATGTACTATTATAATTCAATACTCTGTGTAACTGTTATGTTATTTTATCGAAAAATTAATATATTATTTTCGTAATTTTAACGTTTGTAACTAGGTAAGTAATACAATCGTTTTTTTTAATTTTTTTTTCTTCTGTATGATACTTCTACGTATATCCGCATCAATTGAGTGCAATTTATTCGAAATTAAAGTCCCATGCAAGTTCCCCATTGTGAAGAGATAATAAACGATCTACGCAGCTAGCAGTATTTGTGTAGAGAATGGACTTTTAAATCCTTTGAAGTGGACCCCTCGAGAGATCCGCAAACAATTCCCAAGTGCATTCTTCTGGTCAGTTCGGCTTTGGAGCTGAAAGTAGGTTTCATTCAATGTCCATTAAGTAGATATTATTGGAAAAGGAAAAAAAAACCGACATAAATAAATGGATTAGACTGAATGAAAATAAAACTACTGAAGCCATTAATTATGGAATGGTCATGATAGGAAAAGGAAAATAACTGATGGCGTTAGTATAAAACAGAATTGGACCAGGATTGCATCCTGTATATACTTAGGTACGTATTATGAGTACTTAGTTATAGACAAAGCAGTATAAGCAGTAAGGCCATTAATATCCTGTCTGAAAGTATAAAACATTTAGAAGCAGGTTCATAAGTTCATCAAATTGTAGGTGTTTATAAAATTACCTATAATATATGCCCGCGGCTTCGCCAGCGTAGAACTCATTCCCGAGGTAGATTCTCCTGTTAACAGATTCCTGAGGTAGATTCTCCTGTCAACAGATTCCTGAGGTAGATTCTCCTGTCAACAGATTCCTGAGGTAGATATCCCTGTCACTTTGGTAAGGTATATATTAGTGGGTGTTGGTTGTCGTATAAAGTTTAGTTCAACAATACGCAAAAATATAAATATGCATAAGTAGATGTAAGTAACTACCTTCTTAAGTGTATAATTACTTTTAAAAAAAGTTTTAACCGACTTCAAATCAGTAGGTACCCAAATCGCTTCAAGTTAGCGTATAGAATTTGAATAATTCTCTCGATTTCTCCAGGATCCCATCATCAGATCCTGACCTGATGACCACGGGACCACCTGGGAAGGATAACCCTTCCGAACAAAAAAAGAATTTTCCATATCGGTCGAAGCGTTTGCGAGTACCTAATCTTCTCCTTTTTTGAAGTCGGTTAAAAATGGTGTGAAGTCATAAGATAAGTGAGTATAAACATAAGATAGTGAGAACGATAGTACTTTCCTTGACATACAAAAAACGCGGATATAATTAGTATCAACGTTAGCACATAAGTGCAAACATAGGTATATGTATCTCCACTTATAAGAAAACTCTGAATTGAAAAAAGAATCAGCCAGTATCATTCCAGACGTTACTTTGCCATGAATGATCTCCAGCTTCCCATGAACGAATAAAAATGAACTTAAGGTGGTTCGATTGCCATACAAAACGTTATTTGACATTCGCAGGCCAACGGCGTGATATTTTAAGAAACTTATGTAACAAACTTTCATAAATTGGCTTCCCATTTGCGCCAAATTCCCCCTTTTCTAGAATAAACTTGTATAAACTAGATTAATTTGAGAAATTGGTTTGGGACGTGATATTTTGGAAAAACTATTTTTCTCAAATTAATCTAGTTTATACAAGTTTATTCTAGGAAAGGGGGAATTTGGCGCAAATGGGAAGCCAATTGATGAAAGTTTGTTACATAAGTTTCTTAAAATATCCCGCCGTTAGCCTGCGAATGTCAAATAACGCTTTGTATGGCAATCGAACCACCTTAAATTCTCTCTCAAATAAAACTCTTAAAATTTTTCATTTGTATGGAGCTCCGATATAAACGAGTTCCGCGCGGACGAAGTCGCGGGCAAAAGCTAGTGTTAAGTAGGTATATGTGGGGCACAACGGAATTTCGTTTTGGTCAAATCCGGAAAGCACGTCTGGGGAATCACCCATACGTTACGGAAAACCGCAGCCCATTATCGCCATTATTGACAAATTACTTATTCAGTTCAGGGAAATAAAACATTTACACATCTTGTACATGGTCCCATATATTTGTCCTTGTAGCTGTGAATAACTCTTTTCTCAAACTTGCAATGAAATATTCACTTTACGTTCCTTATAATAGACTCGGAAGTATCCTTTTTCGGGCGCAGCATCTCGAGGCGGCCTGAAATGGGATTTCATACAATTTTTCAGGCCTAGGCCTGCAAAGTAACTTTTTAATTTTCATTCGGCTATTTGTGGCACAGCATCACGACATTCAGCCATGAAAATTAGTTTGATTTGAGGATTTTTATTTATATATTTCATTGTATGTTTGAGAAAAGCACTATACATGACGCGGCGTGAAAACGGATTCCCGGCCTCGTATCTCTATTTATATACCTACCTACTTGGCCGGAAATCCGTGTTTTCCCGGCCTCTGATGTAACACTGAAACAAATAAATTTTAGCAAAGGACCTTTTTAGCTCGGTTAAGAAAAAAATGGTTACATATAACCATGATTCATTTAAAACGCGCAATAAAGGTTTGCTAATGGTAAACGAGCAAATACTGCTAAACTTCCTCGGTTATTTTAACACAATACTTATTTATTTCCAAATGATTGTCTCGGTAAATCCAATCCATACCCGATTCGGTTAAAAATGGACAAGTTTACATTGTTATATGCTGACCACAGCCTTGTTTAATTATAGACCTTGAAATACTTGGTTAAAATTTGATAAGTTGTTTTGTTGCAAGTAACCGTGTGAATGGTTAAGAAACAGACAAGTGGCTTAAGTAAATATAAGCCTTTCTTTATCGGTTAAAAATAGACAAGTTGACACTGTTATTTGCTGTCAACTGCGTTATTTCATTTCAGACCTTGCATACTAGGTTAAAATTAGATAAATTGTTTTGTTGCAAATAACTGCGTAAATGACTAAGAAACAAACAAGTGGCTTAAGTAAATATAATCCTTTCTTTATCGGTTAACAATAGACAAGTTTACACTGTTATTTGCTGTCTAATGCGTTATTTAATTCTAAGTCTTACAACACTAGGTTAAAATCTGCTAAGTAGTTTTCCTGCAAATAACCGCGTGCAATATTAAAAAACAAACAAGTTGCTTATTTTTAGTTAAACAAGCACAGCTCGGCAGTTAGCCACCGAGTGAGCTATCACATTTTTACGACAGTTACTTATTTACAATTAAACCAGAAATTTACTAATTTGCCTTCGCAGCCGTTTTGCAGCAAAGTGAGGCGGCCATTATGTAACGGGACTTGTAGCCGTGCGGGTGACTTATCTTGTTGCTCTTGTAAATTTTATTTGTACGTATAATATTGTAAGCAGACACTGTCAAGGTCCGACCCTGGAACCCCTCCCGTGCCGCTGGAAGTATAAACAAACCACGGGAACCTCTCCGAAGGCACTCTTGCTTGGGCCGCGTTATGAGCGTTCTGTGCTGTGGTGTGATTTGGGCAATCGTGGTGCTAATTAGTGATTGTTAGTTTTGTGAAGGCTAAACAGACATTACAAAAGTTTAGAATAGTGATAGTGTTAGATTATAGACATAGACATCTATTAAATATAACAAGTCTGATTAACAGCAGACTTGTTATATTTAATAGATGTACCAATGGTTTTTACAAAGAAGATGTTTCATTTACTCTTTTAGCTTATAATATTATAAGTTCTGTTGTGAATTGTGAAGCGCCGGCCATCAATAGACCTCTAGATTTATTCGTCAATGGTAATACTTACCTGTTTTCTCAATTTACCTTATTCGTTTATTTTAATTTACCGTATAGGTATGTGATTGTGATGTTTAAATAAATCTTAGTTCTTTGAATTCAGTTTTCTTTTGTATCTCCTAAGATCGGTTGTACAAACCTACACAATGCAACCGATCTACTTGGTAATTCCAGCAAACTACAATTTGGTATAAGTAGCCAAGTTACTCAGTACTGACAATTGTCTCTATTGTGTAGAAGCAACTTGCATCTACCCAATAGACACAATTGATAGTACTGAGTTACTTGGCTACTTATCTTATACCGATTTGTAGTTAGCTGGAATTTCCAAGTAGATTGGTTGCCTACCCAATGGACAAAATTGACAGTACTGAGTAACTGGGTACATACACTCGTTTTAGTTAGCTAGAATTACCAAGTAGATCGGTTGCATTTACCCAATAGACACAATTGACGGTACTGAGTAACTTGGCTACTTATACTCGTTTTAGTTAGCTGGAATTACCAAGTAGATCGGTTGCATTTACCCAATAGACACAATTGACGGTACTGAGTAACTTGGCTACTTATACTCGTTTTAGTTACTTAGCTGGAATTACCAAGTAGATCGGTTGCATTTATCCAATAGACATAATTGACGGTACTGAGTAACTTGGCTCCTTAAACCGAACTTTCCGGCTGAGGCTGCAAAGTAAAATTGGCTCAATGCAGCCAACTTTGCATTGTTGTGTCTAATGTTACTACTATGTTATTAAGAAACAAGTATTTTTAACCAATTATATAGGTTACTATTTGTCAAGTAATGTCAGCAAAGTTGACGTATTTGTTTTTAGCAACAAACTTTGCAGGTGCTATATTGGCAAACATGCTTAGCTATTTCTAACAGTAATTTGTTTATTTTTAACCCATGCGTTTTTTCAGTGAATGTACTAATAAACAGCTTCCAATCAGACGGATCGTACGGTTGTTAGCCACTATCATATAACAATAATTTCGTGAAAAATATCATATTCATGCTTCAATTAACAGTCAGTTATTCAGACGATTCCCTTTTACCGAGCGTTATTAAGTCGAGGAAGATATACGGCAGCGGGTAGTGTTGTGCCCATTCCGGACCACTCGTCCTATTACATGCATTATTCATGGCGTTTATCTCAACTACATTCGCAGGGACTCATTTCCACACGCTGCCTTGATAGTTCACACTAGGTAATAGGTAGGTACTAGGTAGACTTCGTTATTTACAATTCAAATGACGGAATAACGAGAATTGACGACATTTCATAATTCTAAGTCCATGATTTGACTAGCTCCTTGTATTCTAATCGAAAAGAGGAACACGCTGGTAGGTATATTTCCAGTATTATTTATGTTCAATTTTTAACGAATTTTTAAAAATGCACTCATAGCAAATCCAATTCTACTGCAGAAAGGGCACCTTGCTTTAGTCTTGTTTACATATACCAAATTAAAAACAAACATTGTCAAGATGGCGTCAATGTAACCCACCCGAAAATAACATTTAAACTTTTTAAACGTTTTCGTCGAAACGGGACTAAAGCAAGGTGCCTATTCTGCAATAGAATCGGATTTGCTACGAATCAATTTTAAAAAAATCTTAAAAAAATTAACATAAATAATACTGGAAATATAAAACTACCAGCGTGTTAGGTACTCTTTTCGAGTAGAATACAATGAGCTAATCGAAATAAGGGCTAAAAATTATGAAATGTTGTCAATTGCTGTTTTTTAGGGTTCCGTACTCAAAGAACGGGACCCTATTATATACTAAGACTTCGCTGTCCGTCCGTCCGTCCGTCTGTCTGTCACCAGGCTGTATCTCAAGAACCGTGATAGCTAGAGAATTGAAATGTTCACAGATTATGTATTTCTAATGCCGCTATAACAACAAATACTAAAACACAAATAAAATATTTTTTTAAGGGGGGCTCTCATACAACAAACGTGATTTTTTTGCCGTTTTTATAGATACTGGTACGGAACCCTTCGTGCGCGAGTCCAACTCGCACTTGGCCGGTTTTTTTTAAATATCACGACGAAGACAAGACTTAACTAGAGTATATATAAACTAGTTTTTAAGAACTATTGTCATACCCTACCAGGGTCCATGAGATACATTTTTATCTTGTAACATCTATGTAAAAAACCATGGTTTGCAATAAAAAGAAGAAAAAAAAATTATAAAAAAAAAAAATTGCTGATGGGAAGCAGACACCTTACCTAGCCTACGGGCTCTTGCAACTAAAGAAGAATAAAATTATAAGCGCGCTGTCGACCCTTTATTGATTTGAGGACATTTTGTGTTGACAGCTAGCGACAAATACAGTTACCATGAACACAACACCACATTCCTAATTTCCTACAGAGGTGTTATTATGACTTTATGACTGCGGTTTTCTGTAAGGTGAAGATAGGTACTTCCCCAGTTGTGCTGCTCCAAATATTACCATACTTCGAGCAATCATTACAAATACATATCAGAATATAATATTGCCAATTGGTACGACATAATTCTAGGAATTGAGTCATACCGAAATTCTTTCAGCGCGGCGTTGTGTCACTTAGGACTCGCTCAGCCCATTTTAATAATATCCTAATGTAGGTACTGTTAGCAGAGAAACGGCGCTCTTCGTGCATAGAAGTTTGTTATGAAGGGCGGGAGTCAGTTTTCTCTGCGGCTGACTGTACCTACTTATGTGGTGTTACAGGAACCTGCCGCGAGCGATATGGATCGCCATGCCAATGGTCACCATCATCTACGCGTTGGCAAACGTGGCGTATTTCGCGGTCGTGGCCAAAAACGAGATGATGTTCGCGGCTGTTGCTGTGGTAAGTAAACGATTTACTAATATTAACTTGTAATGGTCGTCGACAGTGGTAGACTAGAGCAACGGCTTGCTTGGTGGTAGAATGATACCGTCACTAATCAGTATATGGACGCTTGCAACATCGGGGATATCGACATGCACGTCGCCGCCACAAATGGGTCGTTTGTCGTTTGGGATAGTCAGTACCTGGGTGACCGAGCTCTGCTCGGGTGAAAATGGAGAAAAGACGGAGAAAACGATTTTTTCCGGACATGAGACCACTCTAGATCGTTGTCGCGCCCCCGTAAACGCCCGTTTTCCAAATTTCATCGAAATCGTTAGAGCCGTTTCCGAGAACGTGATTGCAAATATATTTACAAATATTGCTCGTTTAATAGTAAAAAAAAATTGTATAGGATAATCATACATTTTTTTTTAATCTAATATTTAGTACTGGCCCCGTAGCATGGATGGCCTTGTCACCCGATAAGTGACAGGATAGAGCATCCGTCCCTGGCTGACACCGTTCGATAGAACAAGACGACGCGCTTATCTTTCTCGCGTGATACATGCGCCATCCATGCTACGGGGCCTGTTTTACTAGGGGTCTGCAACTAGAGCCTGCCAAAAAGAATGCCGCCAAAACTGTAAAGCCAGCAATATACTTACTTACTTACATTGTGAAAAATATGTGTACAATATCACCAACATCGAATGTCGAAGTTCATATATGTCCATTTCTATCGCTCTAGTAGGTATTATAAGTGTGATACAGATGGAGATATCTGAACATCGAATTTAAATTTTCGTGGTTATTTCGCGACCAAAGATCATAACAACCTACATATGAATTATGAATGTGCATGAATTTGTAATATACCTACTTTATTTGTTAACACGAACTGCCGAAATGCAGCTTCTGCGTAGGAGTAGGTCAGGGTAATAAATAAAAATGCCGACATAACACCAAGATCGCTTTCAGTTTATTGGTGCAATAAAGTTGGACGTCATGTTTAAGATCGGTAGGTATGTTTATTGACGAGATGGTTTTATTGTACGTGTTGGACCATGGTCAGAATTTCAGCCAGTCAAAAATTTGCAATGTACCTACGGTCGAGGAAAATGATGGTTTGGCACAATGTCAACTCTATTTGAATGACGTTAAGGTCCAAAAGTGCTAAACATTCAATTTCCTCGACCATACAAGTTGCAGACCAATCTCAAAATAAATGGAAATTTCCGAAAACTTCCACAAACCGTTAGGAAGTTTCAAATGGGATTTTTTCATGGATGATGTATTATTGATGTATCATTAATTTACATATATAACCACATCTATAACCTAATTATCATTAAGCAGGCAATTAAGACAGATGCAAATGTAATATGTACACTCGAGGGTGAAGGAATACGTACATAAATATCTGTACACGCCTTTATGACATCGACAATAGAGTCCTTTACAGATATTTATGTCCTTATTTATGTACGTATTCGTTCACCCTAACCTGTACCATGTTTTCAGTGTTTGTAAAATGAAAGCTCTGAGCACTGTCCATAGAAGAAATTTCGCAACTTTAGAAACTTCGCCACGGTGCATTAGGTGCGTCCACACCAAACGCACGCTCACCCGAGCGGCTCGCCCGAGCCCTCCGCACGCTCACCCGAGCCGCTCAGGCGAGCGTGCGGAGGGCTCGGGCGAGCCGCTCGGGTGAGCGTGCGTTCAGTGTGGACGCACACCGCCAAAATATTTTTCACGTTATTCATTTGAAAACGATAAATAAATAAATAAGTACATTGCCAGTAGCATGGCGCCGCGGCCCCTTTGATTTCACCCAAAAAGCCGACAACGCTTGGGTGAGCGTGCGGCCACACAAAACAACCGTCCACACCGGCTCGGCTCGGGTGAGCCGCTCGCCCGAGCGTGCGGACGCTCGGGCGAGCGGCTCAGGCGCGCTGATCGCCGTCCACACTTAGCGCGCACGCTAGGGCGAGCCGCGCTCGGGTGAGCGTGCGTTTGGTTTGGCCGCACCTAGCCAAGTAGCCATTCATAATTTACTTTAAAAACAAAGTTTTAACCGACTTCAATTCAGTACTCCGCCAAGCCACATGAACATTTCCATATTTATTTTCCAAATTACCACATGAACTGATTTCCGAGAGCAAATACGTTGATTATTAGAGAAAATAACCAAATCGCTGTATGTGGGCCGATAATATTTGAGGATTTCCGTCAATTCCTCAAGGATCTCAGAATCACCTTTGGCACTTCTTTGTTTGCTATTTCAACGGAATGATAACAGAATCGGTGACGTACTTTTATAGTTTGAAGTACATCATTGACAAGTTCCACAAGCCATCTGTGGTCTTCATCATCACTTCCACTTCACCAAATTTATGATTTCTGGATGTAAATACACGAGTTATAATAGAAAACACCGAAATTACTACACGCGTGCCTTATATATTTGAGGAGTTCCCTCAATTCCTCATGGTTCCCATCATTCAACTGGAGATTTGAAAACAATGGGACCAACCTGGAAGCATATACTTTCAATTAAAAAAAGAATATTACGAATCGGTTCATAAATGACGGAGTTCTGTTCTGAGGTAACACACATTAAAAAAAATAAAAAAAATACAACCGAATTGAGAACCTCCTCTTTTTTTGAAGTGGGTTAAAAATATAGGAACATTTTTAATTGGATGTTTAGGAATTTTGAATAAATTAGCAGTAAAATTAGGTATTAAAGTTAAGCTATTTGCCTTTACATAGGCAGTTATGTAATAACCTATGTTTCATTGTGAAGAGGAGCTCATCCGTTTTTGCGTAGGTACAGTCGGCCTCATAAGTTTCTGAACACCTAAGTACCTTGTCGTTTTCACTCGTTTGACAACTTCATATTGCAGTTTAACATGACGTTTAATGCGACACGGTACAAAGGTGTTCAGCCCCTTGTGAGGCTGACCGTACCTACATATTATTAGGTAAAGTGGATAATGAATTCAAAGATAAAAAATGTAAACAAAGAACTGTCAATCAACCAGGTTTTGGTTTTAACTAATTAATATATCGTCACTACTTTTAAAACAATCTTATATTTTACTTTGATCACTTTAATGTCGTAGGTTGGTATGAATAGGTACTTAGTAGGTGACGATAGTCCGGGTACGATATACAGCAAAAGCCTATTGCCTGCAGCCACTAGAACCACACCAAGCGATGGAAGCAAGACGTGCCATTATTATATGTCTTATTAGGACAGGAAAACACAAAGAAAAATAACACTAGATTTTTAAATTTTTATTTATTCACTTCCACTCTCGCTTTTACTATTAATGTCTCTGTTACATTTATTATTAATGTCTCTGTTACATTGTCTATTAGGTGGTCGAGATGGCACATTTTATCCTCTACTTTTATTACATGAGCCACACAATCACTCCATCTTTGAGGCGTCACCAATTTTAAACCTTCTTCGAACATTAAGAATAAGGAATAGGAATATCCAGGTATATTAATTAAATTACGAACCAAAGGTTTACAATTCCTAACCATTGCCAGTGGCGTAAATATAAACTGCACATATTTATGAATATAAAATAATTACGTTTTCATTTTGCTTATTTAAATATTTACGAATATTTTCCAGGCATTGTTTTACGTATAAATTAGTCGCATTATTTTTTATCTCGCGTTTTTAACGAATTTTTAGTTTCCACTTCTTGGGATTGATTTTATTGCAGTGGCAACACATTTGTTTACATTTTTTATCTTTAATTTCATTATCCACTTTAGGTATATTATTAGATAGTAAATGACAACTGTAGGCATCTATAAATAACGGAAAATGTCCTATAAGTAAGTGAACATAACTCGCTACATATTGGAAGGTAATGTGTATAGTTTAGGGCCAGATCAAAATTAAAAAATAAAAAACATTGCAGGTCGCCTGGAATGTTACATATAAATTCCTTTATTTGTCAAGTGCCAATCTTTTTAAAAAGTAGAAACTGGCATATAAAAGACAGCACAGGCCGTATTCAGCCAAATCAAGTCGTATTTTTCTGTTGCAAACGCTACATTTTTGTACGCGTCTTAAATAGTTTGCGTTTTTCGGTGGAAAAATACACTTGCGACTCTGTTTAAAAAAAAATATTATGACGTTTAATTTTATGTACTTTGCAGTATCCTCAATTTGTATTTAATAATAACGCTTGATTTCAATGTAGTCTTTTTTATTCCCCCATTTTTGAGAAACGCACTATATTAGCATCAGCCGGAATGGCAATTGCAGGCTTCGTATTATAATTAAACGGACTCGCAAGCTCGTCCGTTTAAACAAAATGCTCAGCCTGCAATTGCCTCCTTCCCGGCCCCGACAATAATGTACTATTATCGTGCTATATTTTGTAATGATTAATGATTAGATAGTAAATGACAACTGTAGGCATCTATAAATAACGGAAAATGTGCTATATTTTGTAATGATTAATTATGATGACGATTCAGCCAGATCAGATGTTATTATTAGACCGATAACAGTGATATGACCTGTCACCGTTTATTATATCGTGTTTAATTCGTTGTTGCTACTTTACATTATCTCTGTGTAAACAAAGAAGATAACTGTGAACACGTGGCGAATGTTACAATGTAGTTATCTGAAGACGTGCTGTCTTTTGTGAATTCTGTGAGGGACTGTTAACGCATTAATCTGCATAAACACTACCTAATTAATCCATTCACCTACCTCACTTTCCTGTTGGTGAAATTATGACTAAAATAGACTACTAATGTCATTAAAAGTCTATTGTTCGATTGATAGGATTATAAATACCTAACCTTTTAATGAATTGTAGACTTATGTTTTGTGGTCCTAGAGGCGTTTGGATAGTATGTCCAACTATTACTTATTCTGTGGTATGTCGTTAAAATAAAAGTAGGCCAAAGCTGCATCATTGAGAAACAATACAAGTTTACGATACTTGGGCAGGTAAAGTTCGCTAAGGAGCGCTCTCTTCTAGACAACGTTTGGGTAGCGGGGATAATGCAACATATTCATCAGTTACCTACAACAATTCAATTTAAAACAACAGTAGTAAATTGTTCGTTACTATTATCTTAGTTTCGTTGTTTATATGTTCAGATATTCGGCGACCGTCTGTTCGGCGCGTGGAGCTGGGTGATCCCCGTGTTCGTGGCGTTGTCGACGTTCGGCGGCGTCAACGGCGTGCTCTTCACGTCGGCGCGGCTCTTCGCCACGGGCGCGCAGGAAGGCCACATGCCCGGCCTTTTCACACTCTTCCACATCGAGCGGCAGACCCCCATACCGTCCCTCATATTCACGGTAAGACATTCGTTCTGTTGACGCCATCATCATCGTATAAGAGTGCCACCTTAGAGCATAGAATACTAGAGAGAGGACAAGCCGCCGGCGGCCGCGTCGCAGTTGTTAGCTCAATGGGCATACTCTGCCATACTGTGCAGTGCACAGTGTGCACGCGTGCTGATCGCAGAGAATATTACGTTTCTTCCCAAAATGACTGATATGAATGTATTATTGTATTGTCCAATAAGAGCGTAGGTATACTAGTGTGTGTTTTAGATGTGTGCGTGCTGTCTTGTCAATTACTTGGGCTTTGTGTGGGTTAATGTATTCTAATGTGATCAGTATTTGCGACTTTTCACCACATCGGTGAAACAAGGGCACATGCCTGGCCTCTCACACTCTTGCTCACCCAGCGGCAGAGCCCTATCCCGTTCCTCATATTCACGTAAGGCATTCACGTTTAGGATGCACACGTCTTTCTTACACCCAAGTAAAACTATTTGAATGGATTTTATCTCGTATATTATTTGTTAAATACAGTCGTTTTATTTTGTGCCTTATGACTCACTAGATAAAGGTCGGGTCGACCGATCGCGGAAACCAAAGATAAAATAATTTATGCAAGGTTTTGTATATTTTCAGTGTCTGTTCTCCCTGCTGATGCTGTCGACGAGCAACATATTCGCACTGATCAACTACTTCTCTCAGACGCTGTGGCTGTCCGTCGGCGCCTCCGTAGTTGGCATGCTGTGGCTGCGACGCGTGCAGCCCGATATCCCGCGTCCCATCCGAGTCCACACCGCCATCCCCTATATCTTCCTCATCGCCATCGCTTTCCTAGTCGTGGTACCTGCCATAGACCAGCCCGTTGACTCGGCCATAGGCCTCGCGATCCTTCTCTCCGGCGTACCTGTCTACTACCTCTGCGTAAAATGGCAATCTAAACCGGAATGTTATCACGCGTTCTCTGGCTACATTCTCAGATTTTTCCAAAAATTATGTTCCTGTATTTACGTAGAGTCGTCCGAGAAAATGTCACAAGGATGAACGGGGAAAAGTTATTACTTACCAAAAGAGAATTTAAAGGACCAATGATGTTATTGTGTACCTATATGTTTACGCTTAAGTATTATGAAGAACTATTTTGGGTATAGGTACTATAAAAATAAATTTTGTCAGTGATTTGTATTAGCGAGGAGAGCCGTCCCTTTATTTGCGTTCGTCCCAGCATCGTAAATAGGGCTTCCGATCCCGGGATTTTTAGTATGATCTATACCGGGGTTCTGTGGTTTCTTATAAGAATAAATACTTATACTTATTAGTATAAATATTAGGTCCTTACGTATGAAATTGGCGGTGTGTATGGAGAATTTTATGAAAACTGTGATTTTCATACATTGAATTTTGCGGATTATTCAGCAATGTCAAATTCAAAGCAAACTAAATTTTATATTTATAGAAAACTTTTAAGCTACTTTACACATATCTTCATTCCTTATAAATAGTTCGCATCATAAAACTATACGTAATTGAAACACTTTAAGTGGCAGCACATGAAAAGGGCGGTTTTCAAGCTTTAATTTGAAACACTAAATAAAAAATTCAAACTTATTTTTTGTATTTAAACCTTTGTTACATAGTCTTATAATGAAATTAAAAAATAATTTGGAAGTTGCAATAGAAATGAATAAATTACGTACAAAATAATATCTGTGAAAAAACCGCCAATTTCATAGGTAAGGACCTAATACTAAAATCGTAAAACACAAATACATGGACTCAGTATATTGCAGGTTATCGGTACGCATGCGCATTGTCGAAATATATCGAATTTCATACGCATACGCATAGAAAAGCTGTATTGTCTTAATGTCACCTGATTGTGGTAACCACAGTTGCTAATTTCGTGCACCCCCTTAATTACTTTTTGTAACTGTGGTGTCTGTGGTTGCCAAGCGAAGTATGGGCTGCCTTGATAAAAAAATAATGCAGTTTAGGCACCCTTTTTTAGAATCCGAAAGCAAGTGAGCGGTAAGTAGGTCTTTCTTGAACGCAGTTGCTCAAACCAGATAATCTCGGTTAAACACAGAAATATTCGAAAGTACCCATCGAACGTTTGTAAATATTTAGTTTGGTTTGACAACTAGTAATAGGGGTGTAGACACTAAATAAAATAATCAATAATGTTGCATTTTCTCGAAAAAGTATTAAAAATGTAGTCAAATGGAGAAAAAACAACGCAAGAAGTCAAATAAACTAGCAAGCAACATTAAAACGGTTGTTGTAGCTTCGTAATTTTTTGAGATATTTGATAGGGATTTTCGTCATTAGGCATAATTTTTTGCCGTCTTTCTTTTGAAGTAATAATAATTTTTGAGTCTACATCCCTATTATAGTCTAGGTTTCCCTGCATATGGTCAGAGAACATTACAGATAGTTTAATGTCAGAAATCTATAATATCTGATCAAGTATAAGTATATGATTAATTTATATGTGAATGTTAAAAGGCGAATTCATTAAAATTGTTTGATGGTACCAACTCTGGCTGAGCCGGATTACTTACTAGACCTAACTTAACACTCAAAATATAATTATGGATTACATATAAGTACCTATATGTTATACCTGTTCCCCAGTGGCGGCGCGTGAAAATTTTCGATATGCAACCCGGAGCAAAAAAAGTTATGAAAGAGTTACGAGTATATAATCATAGGCTTGCCTAAAAGAATTGTAGGCAAGCCAGTGGGAATCGGTTTGTATGGGCGCTCCGCCACTGCTGTTCCCAACCAAAGTGACACTGAGGCCATAAAGAAAGACAATGAAAGACAATGCTAAAGATATACGCGAGCCTATGGTTTTATGGCCTCAGTCGTCACTTTGGTTGGGAACAGGTATAGTTAGTATCATTTTATACTATAATATATTAATGACCTGTGTTCTTCGGCTCGATTGCTCTCTGTTTATTTAAAAGTTACATGTTATACTTAATGTGTCTGTATTTGTAGATCAAAGCGTGATTTAGCTACTTAAGTATATGTATATCATATATAAATATCATATATAAATGTAGTTAAGTATAGTCACCGTCCAATGTGACCAATGTGGGG
Organism: Epinotia brunnichana; assembly: GCA_963854355.1. Classification (NCBI taxonomy): domain Eukaryota; kingdom Metazoa; phylum Arthropoda; class Insecta; order Lepidoptera; family Tortricidae; genus Epinotia; species Epinotia brunnichana. The sequence goes on along the minus strand of OY977939.1, from coordinate 12,821,864 downwards.
TGCCGTAGGTAGAGTAATGAAAATCAAGACATTGAATTAGGTACACTCAGCATCATATAGTTAGTAGCAGCCAAAGTACACGTCTTTGTTACTGTAAGAATAAGGGTGTGGTACAATATATTTGGCTACTCTAGCTGCTACTAAATATACCTACGATGCTGACCGATATCTTATTAGAAAACTGAGAAAGAGACGTATAGTGGGAGAAAAATCGAGAGAGCTCGCGGCGCGGTAACCCGCAAATTACATGTACCTAATTAAACTTGCACGCAATTTCTTGCAAGTGTACTTTGCGCTTTATATTCGACGCTGACTGTACAGTAGAATAGGTATAATAAAAAAAATATAAGTATGGGAACCAATACATTCCAAATAAAACAAGTATTCTTGGATGTGTCTATGAAATATTAGTATAAAAATACTAGTACTAATAAGCGTTTTTCGCAACCCGTAGGTAAATATACCTACATATTAAGTGTACCTACCTCTATATTTGGTAGGGAACACTTTCTCATGCAAATATTTAATAAAATCATGTGCGATTTGACTGACATTACCTAAAAAGCTGCTTTCTCAAATTATTTAGGATAGGTGTCCATATCGACCATATTTATTACCTTATGCATACCTACTATGTACTTCCTTATTCGTACATATCGGTTAAGTACCTCGTTTTGCAACTGTTATTTATTTTCTGCTATTGCAGTTTTTTGATTGCATGAAACTGTCAAGCTAGTAATAGGTATCTACCAAGTACAGATACTAGCTTCACAGTTTCATTCATATTCCGAAAACAACGACCATTTGGGATCTCCCACGATTACCTACTTACCCAGGTACTTTCTAATGTTACCTACCTACTAGGTACGCTAGCAATCATGATGTTATATAGGTACCAACGTACCTCCCTACTTGTTATTTATTGATAATTGTAATTTTTGGATTGCTTTTGAATAACCTGCGTCGGAAAACGATTGTTAAATAAATTATTTTCACGCAACCGACTGTATTATCATTTCAGCAATTCAGACATAAAATTAAACCTATAAAAGTGAACAGGTTCAACGGTCAACGTCGCCAAAAACCACATCTATACTAGCGACTAGTATAGCTATATCAGCTAGCATGAGTTGTTTGCCCATGACTGCGATGCCCGCCAGGTGCAGGTAGGAACAGGCACGCAGCCCCACGCGGTAGGGCCGCGACGTACCGTCCGCCACCATGTACAGCCCCAGCTCGCCTTTCGGAGCCTCGATGGCGGTGTACGTACTTCCCGGCGGAACCGGGTACCCCTCTGTGCACAACTTGAAATGATGAATCAGAGATTCCATTGACGTTTTCATCTCTATCCTACTTGGCATAGAGTATTTCGAATCATCCGTTTTATATTCACCTTCGGGCATAGTATTGATCACTTGATCGAGGATTCTTAAAGACTGGCGCATCTCCTCCAAACGTAAAAGATGTCGATCGTAAGAATCCCCATAGGTACCGACCGGAACGTCGAAATCGTATAGGTCATAACCGTCATAAGGATGATTTATTCTTATGTCATATTTCACACCCGCGGCACGCAACATCGGTCCAGTGAAGCCTAAATTGATCGCTTCATGAGCGCTTATAGCACCGATACCTGCCGTTCTAGCGTAATACAGGCGATTACCCGTTACCAAGTCTTCGGTTTCATCGAAACGTTCTCCAAGTTTATTACAAAGCTCATGGATGTCGTCAAGATATCCGATAGGAAGATCTTGTGACACGCCGCCAACTCTAACGTAGGCACAATGCACCCGAGCTCCGCAAAGCCTTTCAAACAACTCGTACATCTTTTCTCTTTCTTCGCACATCCAAAAGAAGGGTGTGATGCCACCTGCGTCAAGCACAGTGCCGGATACATTAAGCATATGATTGGCTATCCTAGTAAGTTCAGAGCACAGTACTCGAATTGCTTTAGCTCTGGGGGGAGCCTCAATGTTGGCTAATTTTTCGACGGCAAGTGCAAAGGCTTCTTCATTGCAAAGGACCGATACGTAGTCCATGCGGTCCATAAAGGGAAGGCTTTGGTTATAATGTTTATTCTCCATCAGTTTTTCCGTCGCCCTGTGTAGGAATCCAATATGGGGATCAGCTCTAACTACAGTTTCACCATCCAGCTCGAGGATCAGTCGAAGTACGCCGTGTGCGGCCGGATGTTGAGGTCCAAAATTAATCCACATATTTTTCAGTTTGCGTTCTACAGGAGGAAGTCTTCCATGATATACTGGCCTGTAATATTTTTCCATTTCCGGTGTGGTCCATATAGCTGGACCACTTAACTCTTTCACATACTGCACATCGGGGAACCATTTGTGACCATAAACTGACGTACTTACTGTAAATTTACGAATATTTTTTGGAAAAGCAATATTTCTAATAATGTTCATTTTGACTGACATTACTACTAATGACTTTGAGCTTTGACTTTGAGTTACTAACTGTTTGTTTACAACAATGTATTTATGCCAGTTATAATTAAGGTTGGCACTCTAGCCAGGTTCTGCCTGAGTATAACACTGAGGCAAAAGAAAGATATACTAACGACGTATGTACCTATAGCCTATATACTGTACCGAAAACTCGAGCCGAAAGAGATGTCCTGTTCAACGAAGGTATAGATGACTACTGTAAGCCGTAAATATAGGTATGACCCAGATCGCGGAAATTTCGTTCGTTGCACCGTAAGATGAAAGCGAGCTATGGAGTCGACAATAAAATTAAAATGTAACTCCTATTAATAATGACTATAGACTCATTCATTATGTAATCAATACTTAATATGATATTGACACCTAAGTCAACTTAGAATTCCTAAGGAGGGTTAACGTCAGGCAGGCGGCCGGTTGTAAAAAGAAAATTGCCAAATCATCTCAGCATCATGGATATTGAACGAAATAAGATATGTGACAGGGCAAGGGCGTACCCCATATCGGACAAGAATAGGTCTACGGTCTCCCCCGCCTGTCGTAGAAGGCGACTAAGGCACTTGTCCCACCGCCGGCGAGTAGCGAGTACTCTCATAGTAATTCTTACTCGCGCGAGTAAAAGCGAGTAAGAATTACTATGAGAGTACTCGCTACTCGCCGGCGGTGGGACAAGTGCCTAAAGGGGTCGCAGTGTTCCTGGCGGGGGGCGGGGCACTCACCTAGAAACCCCAGGGAAGGCGACTATTATCCTAGGACGAGCCAAATGTGGCGAGGCGCGAGGGGGGCTCCAGTGCGTTCAGAATGAGATCCTGGAGTCCTACGCATGAGAGCGCAGATGAGAGATACGCAGTTTTAGTGGATAGAAACACCACATAACTTAGTCATCCCCCGATGATTGGGTACATGGTTCGCAGGTTTCCTCCAAGAAAAAAAAAAAATGTGTATGAATATGAATAATCGAGGAACATACATACTCGTACATAAAAAAATAAAGAACCCGCGGAATTGAGAACCTCTTCCTTTTTAGAAGTCGGTTAAAAATATTATGTAAATTAGTTCCACTAAATATCCATGAAAGAAATGGTGAGGGTTAATAAAACCGGCCAAGTGCGATTAGGACTCGCACACGAAGGGTTCCGTACCATTATCTATATAAGCAGCAAACAAAATCACGTTTTTTGTATGAGAGCCCCCTGTAGCCTAGTTAGTAGTGACCCTGCCTACGAAGCCGGAGGTCCCGGGTTCGAATCCTGGTAAGGGCATTTATTTGTGTGATGAGCACAAATATTTTTTCCTGAGTCTTGGATGTTTTCTATGTATTTATTTATCTATATAAGTAAGTATGTTTATCGTCGTCTAGTACCCATAGTACAAGCTTTGCTTAGTTTGGGATATAAAAAAAGAAAAAAAATATAAAAATTTATATATATATTTTTTTAGTAGGTATGTATGTTGTTATAGCGGCAACAGAAATACATCATCAGTGAAAATTTTAATTGTCTTACTATCACGGTTGTTGAGATACAGCCTCCCAGTCAACAAGGGACGTGATTAATGACGTCATATCAACGTGATTCTTACAATAATGACGTCTTTCTATCAATACTCACGTCATTTATGACGTCCAATACTGACCTAACAAGTAACAGGAATATATTAGACGTCATTAATGACGTCATAAATATACCGAACACGTAGTCGGACTAAATCTGGCGTCATTTTAGACGTCGAAAATACACGTAATACGTCACGGGATATAAATGTCGTCCCTTATGACGTCATGAATATACCCAACACGTAGTCGGAATAAATCTGACGTCATTTTAGACGTCGAAAATACACGTAATACGTCACGGGATATAATTGTCGTCCCTTATGACGTCATGAATATACCCCACACGTAGTCGGAATAAATCTGACGTCATTTTAGACGTCGAATATACACGTAATACGTCACGGGATATAATTGTCGTCCCTTGTCTTAACGTCATAAGAGATCAGACAGACAGACAGACGGACAGCGGAGTCTTAGTAATAGGGTCCCGTTTTACTCTTTGAATACGGAACCCTACAAAGTAACTTTAGAATATTCACAGTAAATATCGATATCGATAACTTGTAAGGAAATATCTTTCGCTGCACTAAATCTCGAGCGAGCGAGAGAGCGAATTACATCGTGTCAGCGAGAGAGCGGAGACAATGACGTATGAAGACTTGGCAGATAACGTGGTTCGATCCCTTTCTTACTTGTTGTTCAGTACCTAAGTTTAAAGAGATCAGATGTATAACAAACGTTCAATTTATTAGGGCTAAGCAAAGGGGCTAAGGGTTCAATTTATCATGCAAATGTTCCACATTTACATGACGACCGCTTTAGCCTAGTTGGTAGTGACCCTGCCTACGAAGCAAGAGGTCCTGGGTTCGAATCCCGGTAAGGGCATTTATTTGTGTGATGAGCACGAATATTTGTTCCTGAGTCATGGATGTTTTTTATGTATTTAAGTATGTATTTATCTATATAAGTATCTATATCGTCGCCTAGTACCCATAGTACAAGCTTTGCTTAGTTTGGGACTAGGTAGATTTGTGTAAGATTGTCCGCAAATATTTATTTATTTATTATTTATTATTCACACTTACACGCGTACACGCATATATAGAAATGCATGTCATAGAAATTAATTTAATTTTTCAAGGTTTTGGAAGGAAGGTAGTCTGCCGCCCTACGGCGAAACGAAAACGAAGTTCGTTCATGTATTTCCCTCTCTGTCGCACTTGCACATTCAAGTTAGAGAGGGAGATACATGAACCTTCGTTTTAGTGCGGTTACATACGTTACAGTATGGTATTTATTTGACTGGCTCGTCCGGTTACAGTATTTATCTGGAGTTTGCACGTTTGAAACGATGTCTTGAACAGTCTCAGTAACATTTGTCAACTGTCACTGTCATCATGAGCGAAGGCTTAGTGAAGGAAGGTGTATCATTCATTATCATTACTCGTCTCGTTTACACTCGATCATTGTTATTGTTTCGCAAGTTGATTGTTGTTGTTAATTTCCATTGGTACAACTAAGAGGAAGGAACTTCGTTAATTCAGCTTTATTAAAATTCATTATAATGATAAAGTTCGAGATTGTGTCTTCTAGAATTGCAACAAGCAATGGGATGGAAAAGAAGTTTGTTGTGTACATGTTACAAGTCAGACAGAATATCAGTAGACTTGATTCGGACCCAGTGAATGTAGAAAGGAGATACACTCATTTTTTGGATCTTTACAATGGACTGAAAAGGGATTTCCCTAAGTTTTTAAACAATATATCATTCCCCAGAAAGGTATGAGTCATGTTTCATTAATTAAACAACAAAGAAGTGCTGTAATAAGTGGGCGTTTCTTCCTTTATATCACAGTATCTATTCCGAATTTTATCAAAGTATGTTCATGTAATTTTTTTAATGTATGTACAACTAACTAAACTATGTTCACTGACCAACCTCATTAGTTGCATACATCATTTTAAATAAAGATTTAATTATAATACCTACATTTCAACACAGTGCAAAATGAGCTATTTTTCATACTAAAATGACTAATGATTTTAAAGTGTTTTCCAATTGTGTGAATTATTAATTATTTTATGTGAAATGCCCATTTAACCTTACAGCTCTGCACAACCCTATATTGATCTTACTTTTCTCACCTCTGTATTATGTTTGGTTAATCTGGTTTATTCCATTTCAACACCAACCCATCCTTTTTGGAAAAACCTATATCAGTAGTTGAGATGTTTATCTCTTTCAGATGTTAGTAGGTAATTTTGATCCAAACCTAATAACAGCAAGAGCTACAGCATTCGAGGCATTGTTGAAGTTGCTATCGGATGAGTCACGCCTCAGGGAGTCCTCTGCAGCCATTGCTTTCTTCCAGGATGTGGAATTAGCCGAGGCGAGACAACTAATCTGCGAAGGATCTTATGACATGGCACTTGGTGTGCTAGAAACTAGCTTCAGATTATTGAATAAGGTGATCTTTTGTTTGTTAATGACTAATGTAATCACAAGACAATGCAGATTAATGACTACTATTAAAGTAGGACGTGTTTACACTTGTGCTGATTACTTGTATATTGCTGCAACATAACAAGACTATCAATATGGAAACTGTTTACTTCCCTTTTTACAAGCTTTCTATTAACTTGCAATGTATGTACAGTAGACGGCAAACTTCGTGCGCAAATGAGGGGAAGTGGGGGGGCAGCTTGCACGTACAATTCGCCTTTGCGCAGGCAAGGTCATTTGCGCACGAAATTTGCCGTCTACTGTACCTAACTATGAATGTATGTAATTATGTTTGTTCGGGTGCATAGTGTTCCCTTGAACCACATTTTAAGTCAATCTAACTTTATTAAATGATCGAATAGAGAAAGATGTCACGAATGAAGGACAAAAACTCCCTCATGGCTCACTATCATAGTTTTGAAATGAATGCAAATCTTTTTTGGCATTGTGACGGGGAGGGTAAAATAACTCTGAGTTTCGCCCTAAAAGATACAGTGCCTGTCAGCGTACAAATCATACTTTTCTTTTTTGCCTACTAACACTACTAACGCTTTTAAATTATTTTATGTACTAACAAACTTATGGATTCTTTGAGTCTGAAATAAATGATTTTTATTTTTTTTATAAATCTTGATTTTGCACTGTGATGAAAAGGCTTACTGTAAGGCTAAATTATAAACCATTTGTGGCCAGGCTAGGGCTTCTCAGTTTCAAGATCGCGAAAATGTCAAAATCGTATATTTTTTTTGTGATAAATGTCTTTAGTATTCGCAGTTTATTTTGGCTTTAAAACGTAGCCACAATAATGGACTACTACCACAAAAAATCCGATTGCATATATCACGGACTTCGGGAGAAAACATTATTTTTTTTATGCCGGTTTCCGGGATTTTGATGAAAGAGCGTAGCCGTGTTTTCATGGAAAATCGGCCCTTCCACCAAATGGTTACTGTTTTTTTTTTATTAAGAGGCCTCATGGCAAGTATTATTTCCTGTGAGTTTCAGCTTCCTATCTTTGTTATTTTCTGAGATATGATTTTTTTAAACTTTTTACTAAAACAAAAAAAAACCCACACTGGCTAATGCGATGTACTTACGTAAACTTTTGGTACAGTAATCTATATATAGAGACTCACGTATTCTTTAAATAATATTTTATTTTTTCAAAAAAAATCTTGGATAAATGTAGGAAATAAAACTTCAGTATTTTTCTCTGGCTTTCTAGAAAAGCGACACCAACAGTTCTTCGTTAAGTAATTGCTTATATAAAGATCTGCAATGTGTATTTTTTTCAAAATAATCCAGTTGGTACTTCATACTAGAAAATGGAAAATTAAAGGATAAGGTATTTACCATACCAGATATTTTAGTAACAAAAGAGATTATGCACATTGTAAGCTCTTTATTGTTAACGTTATAGGTACTGGCAGATTGCATTCTTAAGGCCTGCAACACACTGGCGCGGCCTGCGGTGGCGGACCATAGTAAATTTGACAGCTAATGACAAGTTTTCTATTGTCCGCCGCGGCCAGGCCGCGCCAGTCTGTGAGAGGCCTAAGGGTATTTATTACGTATATCAATGTCAAACTGTAATAATTGCACGTAATACCCTTAAAAATGCAATCTGCCAGTACCTATAACGTTAACAATAAAGAGGTTGCAATGTGCATAATCTCTTTTGCGACTAAAATATCTGGTATGGGTATACCTTATCCTTTAATTTTCCATTTTCTAGTATGAAGTACCAACTGGATTATTTTGAAAAAAATACACATTGTAGATCTTTACATAAGCAATTACCTTACGAAGAACTTGGTGTCGCTTTTCTAGAAAGCCAGAAAAAAAATACTGAAGTTTTATTTCCTACATTTATCCAAGATTTTTTTTGAAATAATAAAATATTATTTAAAGAATACGTGAATCTCTATATATACATATATTACTGTACCAAAAGTTTACGTAAATCGCATTAGCCAGTGTGGTTTTTTTTTTGTTTTAGTAAAACATTAAAAAAAATATATCTCAGAAAATAACAAAGATAGGAAGCTGAAACTCACAGGAAATAATAATTGCCATGAGGGCTCTTAATAAAAAAAAAATCAGTAAACATTTGGTGGAAGGGCCGATTTTCCATGAAAACACGGCTACGCTCTTTCAGTGTTATTTATTAACGATATTATTATTTTTAGTGAGCCACGCGGGAGTTTTTATCCTTAATTCGTGACATCTTTCTCTATTCGATCATCCAATAAAGTTAGACTGTCTCAAAATGAGGTTCAAGGGAACACTGGGGTGGAATCTTGCAACTCGATTTTGAAGCAGATATCTTCAACCAATTCAGTTGAAATTGTGGGTAAAGGTATAGTTTGGATGACAATTCAATATTATGGTACCATCAAGCTGATCTGATGATAGAGACAGAAGTGGCCATGGGAATTCAGTACTTAACCCCGTTGAGTTTGGGCTCGTTATCATCTCAATTAGTAGTTGATGATGATGATGATGGTGTATATAAAAGTACAGTCGGCAATAAAAGCAACTTTGTAGGAGCCAGCTCCACGCACGCCTTTCAAATGTCCACCATTGTCTCGTGAGCGGGAAATACATTAAACGCAAAATGTATTAATACTCCAAAAGAAAGAAGGCAAAAAAATATGCCTTGTGACGAAAATCCCATTCAGATATCTCAAAAAAATACGAAGCTACAACCGTTTTAATATTGCTCATTATCCACGAGCGTCATAGTAAATGACAATCGTTTCATATGAAGGTGCGTTTTGTGGAAAAGGGACAGAATATGCCCCCTTTTAAAACTTTGAACACTTATAACTTTGTGATTATTTATTTCCTTGCTTTACTTTTTTCTCCATTTGACAATATTTTTAATCCTTTTACGAGAAAATACATCATTTTTAGTTAGTTTATTTGGTGTCTACACCCCTAATGTGGGAACATCTTGTTGTGTTGAGGCTTAAAGTATTTGTTGACTATGTGTGTATGTGTGTTGCAGGTGTACATGGACCGGTCGCGGGTGGTGCTGAGCGCGCTGTGCCGCGTGGTTGGCGTCGCGGGCGCCAGCGAGGGCGCGCTCGCGCTCGCGGGGCCCGTCGAGCGCTGGGCGCAGCTCGCGCTCAAGCGGTACGAGGCCGTCAGTGACTCCGACCTGCTGCTCATTTACATACCGTTGCTGCACACCTGTATATCTATATGGTGAGATTACTTCACTTGGGCAGTACTTAGCTATAGCAGTAATTATCTCAACTAGAGTCACTTAGGACCTTTTTAGCCTGCGCTCCTTTTACAACCAGTTCTATGTACACTCGTGCGGCGCTTGGACCGCCGCGCCGGCTACCTCGACTTGCACTTAAATTTATTGTAGTAGCAATGCGTATCTGTGTGACTGCGTTACATCGGACTTTTGTACGGATTTATTGAACTGGTTTAATTTAGTATCTACTGTGACTTGGGGCTTTTTAACAGAGCTGTCAACACTGCTGCCTTTTGGCTAATATTTTGTATTTGTTCTAATCCCAATAAGGTCTGGTTTTCCCTTTGGGTTGGAAAATCAGATAGCAGTCGCTTTCGTAAAACTAGTGCCTACGCCAATACTTGGGATTAGATGCCCGTGGACCTCGGGCTCCTTTAGGACACAACCGGGAAAAACGCTAGAAGGATGATGTTGACCTAAAAGCCTGGAGAGAGTATCTGTGAAGTGGTTCCACTGGAATAAACTGATTAAAATCACAATAATTTTGTATGTATTGAGCAGCAAGTTTAAGTAATTTAAACTTACTTCATAGTATTTTTTTAGAGTGGCAAGCGATGGAGAAGCAATGGATCATTGCACTAATGTCCCAAGGATGTTAAAGCGCGGGAAAGGTTTGCGTGTGCTAATAAAATGGAAACTCGACGTCTTACAAACACTTCCTATAGGTTTTTTTTTAGTACCTATAGACTTACTTACTCAATTACGTTTTGTATTGAACTGTCAAGCAGGTTTTTTAACCTCGAACTGTGTTTTGACTAGTGTCCGACCGAAGGTTCGGTTTCGGCCAGTTTCGGCCAAAAAATCATGTTTCGGCCGTAGCTTCGGTTTCGGCCGAAAAACGGTCGAACCTTTCAGCTAGGCCGTAACTTAAGAAACGGTACTTCGGGTCGCGTACTGAGGCTAACTTCGGATGCGCTCGTGCCAACCGGCAATATGGCGTAGCTCGCCGGCCACCGGCTCAGTGAAGTGACGCTTTGTGTGCTTGTTCCCGGAATTATGGTAACTTGTAGTAAACCTTGTTTTATTTTATACAACCTTCACGAGTTTCAGGTGTTACAATGTTAATATGTGTATTAAAGCGGTTTTACATCATTTTTGCAACGATTTTAACAAGTGTACAAAAGGTTCGGTTTCGGCCGAAACTAGAGCCAAAGCCGAACCTTCGGTTTCGGCTTCGGCAAAAAAACGTTTTTCGGTCAGACACTAGTTTTGACTATATACCTGTTTGAATATAGGTAGTAGGTACAGAAGGATCACTGCCTTGAGGTTATAAAACCTGATGTTGATGATGACTCTGTGCGTGCTGTATCAAATTGGCTAAAGTTTATCATCTGCGTCACATAATTTAGACACGATTTAAGAAAAATTGCAAGGGCGTTTCAACCCTATAAAAATAGACCCAATTGAAAAGTTTGCCGATGCAATTGTTGATTAGGCCAAAATAAATGCGTCTGTCTAGACTATAAATTAGTGGGTAGGTACTACATGCACAATACCTATTGTATTGACAGTGTTGAACCGTAGGTATAAATGGGTCAGAAGTTGAATAATCACATGACTAACTGACATCCAACTGATCTTTGGCCTGGACATTATCGTCATGTGACTTAATTTATGTGTTTACATAGATGCAGAGCCAACGTAAATATTTTGTATCTAAAGAGAAGGAAAGCCTTTGCAGTTCTTATTGATATCTGATAGTTGTGTCTTCATAGTCTTCTCACATCAAAATATTTTCATGGAACTAAAAATGGGTAAACATAAACATATCTTATATTTATGGCCTTGTAGGTTGTATATATTATCATAGTCGTGTTTACTGATTAGCAGTTTATAATCAGATGTCCCGAATTCTTTATCAGCACGTACCGTAAATCAGTGAACAGTTGATCAATTTCATTAATTAAATATAATTAGTGGTATGATTCCTCCTAATTAGCATTATCCCGGTTGCATCCCGAAGGAGCACGGGATCCGTGCAACATTAGTGTTTTGATTGGGAAGCTCAACATTTTTCTTGAACCTCAATGTGCAAAATTATAGAGTCCAAAAGGGGTAGACCAAATTTTTGGCTGACTGTACCCAACAGTGTGGCTCAGGAGGAGTAAAAGTCAAAGAAAACATTAAAAAAACTCCCGCTTGTATTGAAGTTCGTTGTGTCAACATTTAACACTTTCACTGCCAGGTACCCGCCTAGCGGGGGTGGCCACGCCGTTGTCACTTTCCGATACTTACGAGAAAAACCACAGGATCGATCGGTTGCGATCTTGGCAGTGAATGTGTTAAGATCTAAAGACTAATCTGGGGTATTAGTTGAAATTAAAACGTGTGGCCAAGCCTAGCTCACCCCATTACATTTCGATAATGTAGGATAGGATAGGAACGTTCAGGAGCTATGTAAATTGGTGCTTTCTGTTTTCTATTTCTTCACCTGTCGCTCATACAATAGCAAATTGCGGAGAACTCCACGATTGAACGGGGTAGTCCAAAATGTGGGTATTCGTTTGGCTATTCTCTATCTTTGGTATTCGTCTATAGATGGCTTCGCACATTCACAAAAAAACAGAGGCATGTTAATATGGTACCTATTTGCTATGCTAAACAGATGCTTAGCGAGTCACGAGGCTTGGTGACGTAATATATATATACTAACCTAGTTTACGTAACCTACTAACACAGCAACTAAGTTGTAAATACACTGAAAAAAATGGTTTGTTGGATTTACCAAATTAGCTAAGGTTGGCTGAATTACATGGAAACTAAGATAAATATAACAAAACCTCGCTATTGGACTTACAAAACTAAAAAGGTTGAAGTCGCTACCAGACTTCTGGTGTAAATCAACAAAGAGTATTTTACATTTTACAAAACAAATCTCAACAATTTGGTTTGGTTGATTATATCATAAAAATATAATAAATATAACAAGGCCTCGCGGTTGAACTTACAAAACTAAAAAGGTTGACGTCAAAATATAGTCCTTACCAGAGTTCATGGTGTATATTAACAAAGAATCTTGTACATTTTACCAAACAAATCTCTACAATTGGGTTTGGTAGATTTTATTATAAAAATATGATAAATATAACAAGACATCGCGGTTGAACTTACAAAACGAAAAAAGTTTGAGGCCAAAATATAGTCCCTACCAAAGTTCATGGTGTATATTAATAAAGAATATTGTAAGTTTTACCAAACAAATCTCTACGAGTCGGTTTGGTAGATTTTATAAATGAAATATGATAAATATAACAAGACGTCGCGGTTGAACTTACAAAACTAAAAAAGGTTGAGGTCAAAATATAGTCACTACCAGAGTTCATTGTGTTAATTAACAAAGAATATTGTACATTTTAACAAACAAATCCCTACAAATCAGTTTGGTAGATTTTATAAATAAAATATGATAAATATAACAAGACGTCGCGGTTGAACTTACAAAACTAAAAAAGTTTGAGTTCAAAATATAGTCACTACCAGAGTTCATTGAGTTAATTAGCAAAGAATATTGTACATTTTACCAAATAAATCCCTACAAATCGGTTTGCTAGATTTTATAAATAAAAATATAATAAATGTAACAAGACATCGCGGTTGAACCTACAAAACTAAAAAAGGTAAAGGCCAAAATATAGTCCGTACCAGAGTTCATGGTGTATATTAATAAAGAATATTGTAAGTTTTACCAAACAAATCTCTACAATTTGGTTTGGTTGATTTTATCATAAAAGTATGTTAACTATAACAAGACCTCGCGGTTAAACTTACAAAACTAAAAAGGTTGACCTCAAAATATAGTCCCTACCAGAGTTCATGCTGTTAATTAACAAGAATATTGTACATTTTACCAAACAAACCTCTACAATTCGGTTTGGTTAATTTTATATTGTAAATATGATAAATATAACAAGATTTCGCAGTTGAACTTACAAAACTAAAATGGTTGACCTCGAAATATAGTTCCTACCAGAGTTAATGCTGTTAATTAACAAAGAATATTGTACATTTTACCAAACAAATCTCTACAATTTGATTTGGTTTATTTTATAATTAAAATATGATAACTATAACAAGACCTCGCGGTTGAAATTACAAAACTAAAATGGTTAACGTCAAATTATAGTCCCTACCAGAGTTCATGGTGTAAATTAACATTTTTACCAAACAAATGTCAAGAATTTGGTTCGGTTGATTTAATGATAAACATATGATTAATATAACATGGCCCTGTGGTTGAACTTACAAAACTGAAAAGGTTGAGGTCAAAATATAGTCCCTACCCAGAGTTCCTGGTGTTAATTAACGAAAAAAAATGAACATTTTACCAAACACGTCTCAACAATTTGGTTAGGATCTATCAAAAAGCTGGCCAAGTGCAAGTCGGACTTGCGCATGAATGGTTCCGTACCATTATCTATAAACATATGTATTTTATTCTGTTTTTAGTATTTGTTGTTATAGCGAAAACAATCATTAGTAATAATATTAATATTAAAGACAGACGGACAGCGGAGTCTTAGTAATAGGGCCCCGTTTTACCCTTTGAGTACGGAACCCTAAAAACGAGTCATTTAGGGATTACGCGGTATTTTCGATTTTCGGTAAAGTGACGTTCGACGCTCGAGATCACAAACTTGTATTATTCATTGCGCCAACTTCATAAACAAGTCTGCAAAAATCAGAACTACCAACCCCGCCAACTACCCCGTAGTTTCAGGCGACATAGTTACTTATTAAGAAAAGTCGGATCATTTTTAATTACCGCGATGAGTACGAAGAAGGCAAAGCCCATGGTTGTAGGTATATGTTTCAGTTTAAGTTCTAGTGACATTGTTACAAGGTTTATTATTCCAGTTTAACAGGGTTTTACAAAATAAATATCACGGAACAATATACTTAACACAAATATAATGCGGATTTCAGTAGCGTTGATATCTTTAGATATTCAAATGCATCTTTTAAAATGCAAGTAATTAATAGTGTTAAGAATAAGCAGCATAAATAGTATTAGAAATAGGTAACTCACCTCTTATCATCTTTAAAAATGTTGTAGTATTATACTTAAGTTACTAAATCTATTTGATTCACTCTAAATATGGGATTTATACAATAATATTGTCATTAGGATAAACTATAGCAATATATTCTCATTTGCGGTAACCTATATAGATTTACATGCTTGGTTATGCTTTCATCTTCAAAACAAAAAAAAACAATTACTCACACTTAATTAAAAAAAAAAATCATCTGTCATTCACAAATGTTGTGATAGTCCGTTCAATTATTTACATATCAAGTTATCTAGGTAAACCTGTAATTGGCCATACTACTGTGTATTATAGTATAAGTTACGTACTTTGTATCGCTGTTGGTTTTCTGAATAAATAATAATAATAACTAATGCACTTGCTAGTTAGAGCAACAAAGAGAGAGATAAACGAACTTAGTTTGTTTTCGTTTCGCGGTAGCTCCTCAGACTACACTACGCTAAATGGAATAAGTAGGTACCTATTAGGTTTATTATGTAAATACGTAAATATGAAGTAAATCGAGTTTTCTTTCGATTTAAATTATATACATGTATATAAAATATACTCTTGGTTTTATTAGTATATAGGTATAATAGTTAATGTAGTAAGCACAATTATTAGAATTACGTACGACTTAGTTTTGCTTCAATCATTATTAAAACGACATTATTTAAGTATCATAACCGATAAGGCATAGGTAACTGTATGCAATTGTATGTAACATTTATTTAACCTAAACCTATTTTCAAATTAGTAATTAATTAATTATTAACTCTGTACTTATTATGATGTTTATAATCACACAGACAAACTGTTCCGACAGTTTTGCGAGACCATGTTAGTTATAATGTGTATATACTCTGTGTATTAAATTAAATTAAATAATAATCTAGGCCGCCTTTCACGTTGTATGTAGGTACCTACCTAGCTAGACTATACCCAAATTAATAATTTGCAGAGCCATACCACAGATTGCCATACCTATTCCGAGACAAAAAAAGTAAAGTTGCGTAGGTACTTACTTAATGATTATCTATGTAGTAATTAGGTTTTAACGACGTTAAAGTTTTCATATTCATATTCATTTATTGCGATCATGTTCATTGCTTTCGTGGCTTTTCCTTAATACGAGTAGGTAATATCCTTCCTTATCCTTACTAATAGTATGAATGTGAAAGTGTGTTAATTGGTTGGTCCTTCCTTGGTGTTTGTTTGGACGTCTTCATAAATAAGCAAAATACTTACGTTTGTCACGCGGGCCAAGCCGCTGACAAAACTAGTAAGTTGATACTACATGGTGTACCCATGTAGGTACAGTCAGCAGCAGAAGTAGCAACACAAAATAACACGCTCGAAATTATCTAGAAAGTCCGTATCCTCTTGACATTAGAGCCATGTGTAGGCTACTTTTGCTGCTGGATGTACCTTTAACTTTATCATCGATTAATTGACGTCTTAAAATATACAATTGGTAAATTACCTAAATACCTAATCATTACATAGTATACAACAAATTCGCTTACGTTTTTTTCAATAGATAGAGTGATTCAAGAGGAAGGTTTATATGTATAATTCATGCATGTATTTTACATATAAATCCGTGCGAAGCCGGGGTGGGTCACTAGTTATAAGTATATAATCAAGTAAGAAATCGTTTTGTCTTTACTTGTTAGTCGTAGGAATGAGATTCTATTGCTTTGTTATTTTGCAACCTTTCACGCCACACAAAATAGTATTAAGTACTTACCTAGTCTATTTTTTCCAACAACATTAACACGAAACATTTGGCGTTTAGTAGGTACATAGGTAACTATCTACTCGTACCTTTTGAGAAAGCGCTGCAGTCACTACCAGACCTATACCTTGTTAAAATTACCAAAGAGTTTGGTAATTTTAACTAGGTAAAAGTCTGGTACATTTTACAAAACAATACCGCTGCATGCATAGTTCCATCCTACTCAATTTATAAACATAAGAGTGAGATGTGACTATTCCCCTCCCCGACTGCCCTGCGGAGGTGCGCCCCTTCCCCCGGCTACAGCATCTTGCGATGCGCGCGCGGCGGGGCAGGCTTCATTGCGTTGAGGTAGTTCATTGTATATAGTCACTTTGTTTTGTTTGCGTTTTAATGAAATTTTCTTGGTGCGCCATTTCATTTCGGCTGGTGCGTGGTGGATTTAGTTTGCAAAGTGTAACCAACTATGGATAGTGATCTCGACGATGACTTAAGTGTGGGGGTGACTGAATATTTGAAGGAATGGGGATTATCTCAATCTACCATAACAAGTTTTGAAGGTAAGCATTAGAACGATATTACACTAAAAGTGCTAAATTTGCAACACTGATACCTTACTAATTAATTATGAATAAGAATTATATTGTATGTGAATAACGTACTTATTCCATTGTTAGTTCTTTTTTGTCTGAAACACAGGGTAACCTATAGTTGACACCGTATATGGATTCCCCACCCATACCTCCTTATTATTAATGATAAAAAATAATAATTTTGTGATTATAGTTTAATATGAATAGGAAGCTTAACTCAGGCTTAGATATTGACCTAGAAATATTGGTTACGTATTATCTACCTAATTAATTTGATTAATTTACAAAACAAATTTCAGTAAAATTTACCAAATCGGTTTGGTTGGCCATCGTTGCGTTTGTATTATGTCTAACTGAACATTAAATAATGAGTGATGTATTACATATATGTCTTATTTTTTAGAAAATCAGATTTCGTTAAATTTGCTCGACTCCATTCAAGAAATGAACTGAAGGAGCTGATTCCCAGTTTAAAGGAAATAATATTATTCAAGCGGGGGTTGAACAAACTCCAAAACATTATTCATGTAAGTATTCCTGTCTGTTTAACATTTATTATCCATACTACATTTCAATGCGAAAGTGTGTCAGTCTGTCTGTTGCCTCTTAACGCTTAAACCGCTGAACCGATTTAGATGAAATTTGGTATCAAGATAGTTTGAGTCCCGGGGAAGGGCATCGAATAGTTTAAGTCGGTGAAATAGGTGGTAAAAAATTGTATGGAGCTACGATATAAACGAGTTCCACGCGGACGGAGTCGCGGGCAGAAGCTAGCAAAGAAAAATATAAAAAATCCGAAATTAATAAGAGAAAATAATAAGAGCCCGTTCACGCGCTCACTAGGGTCACTGGTAAATTATTGAAATTATTTAAATTTAACGATACATATTTAAAAAAGTAGGCCGCTGATAAAATCAAAAGAAAAACGGCCATCATAATTTTGGACGCATAGATTGACGAATCCAGCAACGTAAAAACTAGTACATCAAACTTATTCATAAATTTAAATAATCTCAAATATTTTCCAGTGGCGCTAGTCAGTACGTGAACGGGCTCTTTTTAGATGAAATTTGGGATGTAGATATTTAGCTTGAGTCCCGGCAAAGGACGTAGGATACTTTCATCCCGGAAATCAGTCCGCGAGTCTGACTCTTGACCGCTTTTTAATGTATGGTAACACCCCCTGATAAATAGTTTACATACTTGAATTTCTTATTATTCAATATTTGTTTTTGGCTGACCAAAGCCTGCATCTCGACAAAACGTGATGGATGAAGAACAAGGCATTTCGCACATTAAGTCAAATACCTAAAATCGTTTTTTTTTTCAGATTGAATTGGATTTTGAAACCAAGTTTAAAGGATCAGAGCTCCTACTATTCAAGAAATGGCCCAACTTCTTAGAGAATGCGTTTAATCATTTGAAAACGATTAAAGCTGCTTCTGTCTACATTAAATTGATCGAAGAAAATCCAAGCAAAGGTTGGTTATCATAATATTTATTGAAAAATCACGAATATCACCCCAAAATCGAAACGTCGAGAAAATGGCAATTCGTGGATTCGTATTTACTGACGGATTAAGCTACACTTCGTCCGTCAAACTCTACCCATCCACGAATTGCTTTTTTCCGGCCTCTGCAATAATGTACGTTTACGTGATTGGTTATCATTATTCTGATGTTTAATTAGTGTTGAATAGGGTGTTGGCACCAAATAAAATAACCAATATTGTATAAACATAATGTTTGATCTAATTAAGTCAACAAATATGCATCATACATAACTAAATATTTATTTTTATTTTCCAGATATAAAATATAATAATAATTGGATATAAAATAGTTCCACCTGTGAGATTACACTACAAAGATACAGATGGTAAAAAAAACCGTTAAGCCAAGCATTCAAGAAGCTATGAACAGTTTCATTCTTCATGCAAAGGTATAATTTCATTTTTAACACTATTGTGTGATGACGACTTTCCATACAAACGGCCATAAGGATTTAATATAAACTCCAATACAAATTTTCATTTCCCATTTTACTTCCTTAGGGGATGATTTTCAGGATAAAACTATCCTAATCAGTTCTATCGGAAGACCAGCGCTGGCAGCAATGCCAGCATTATGCTGAGATAGAACCGTTTCGTGACAAACGCTGTGTGTTGTTTGTCTCGAATAAATGTTTCTTTCTTTCTTTCTATCTCCTTCCTCGGGACTCCAATTATCTCGATACCTACTTAATTTCATCTCCTTCAGCTCAGCGGGTTAAGCGTGAAGAGGTAACAGACATACATATATACAGACAGACACACTTTCGCATTTTTAATACTAAAAGGTACTAAATTTGAAATAAATTATAGCCTGTCATATTCTGATATATACTCGTAAGGTACATAACTGGAAAGTTTCTTAAAAATTCGTCCAGTAGTTTTTGAGATTAATTGAAACCTACATTCATCCATACATCCAAACTTTCGCATTTATAATATTAGTAGGATTAGTATGGATACGGTTAAAAGTAAACAATATATTTTAATTTACAGAACGAAAGCGAAGTCCTCACCCAGCTGGACTATTAGATAAAAGCCCAAATGGCTAATGGACTGCGGTGCCAACCCATCATCATTGCTGTCGGACCGACCATCGATGCCCTAAAGGACTTTTATGTTGCTTATGACGACATCCTTCATAATATCGACTCATTCCTGAAAGCGCTGGACGTATGCTTCAAAACTTTTCACTGCCTGGACGCAGAATATGGTTGGCAACATCTCGCTGCCCCAATATTATAAACTTCAAATTTCAAGTTGATAAAATTGCAACATGGAACCTTATAATATTGGGGCAGCGAATTCTGTTGATGTTATGTCTGGAATCTACACAAAGACGTCAGAATACGGTGCGCTATTTTTGCAAACGATACTCCACTGAGAGCCCAGTCTATAAGACTACTCAGCAAATTTTATCATGACTTGTAACTCAGCCTATAAGATTCACACTTACTACGTATACCGTGAACAGGGTATCTATCTCGTAAACTTAAAGTTAAGATATGTACATCCAAGGAATTTGATTCACGTACGGTCAGCCGCAGAGAAAGAATGTGGGCCGCAACCTGGCAGCCTTTTGACTTTTATTATAAGAAAGGTATTGTACCCTACTGAGTCACTGACATAATTTTAAAATAAGTGATCTACAGTTTATTGTATCGATTCGTAAAATAAATTTTATTACATGTACCAAAATTCGGACTATTTTTCTTTAAACCACCGTATTTATATAACCCTTATAATATTAAATAAGGTTACTGGTAAATCGACGTTATTCCTTTTAACAGTGTTATCTATTTAAAAAAGGCAATTTGTAAATGTTCACTCTCTAGGAACTGCTGATTTTCGGATAGCCTTCATGACCTTTTTAATTGCAAATGAGCTTTACTATATCTCCCTAAAAAGAAATACGTTGGTTACCAATAAGCCTGCATATTTTTGAAGTGTTTGTCTTTAGCTTTTTTTCATCTAAAATATTTTTAGGGTGTGGCTACGAATAATCTTTAATCTACATAGAAAACTACGTAGTTTGAAAATCTAAACTGCAATATAATTTTACTCTCATACCATGACAGCAATATTGCAAGTTTCTAATTTTCAATGATACCACACCCTATTTATACTCTGGAAATCAAAAATGTGTTTGGTGATATATACCTAAAAAGATGTGTACATTTTACTAGTGTTAGTTTGATAAATTAACCAAACTAACACTATTAAACTGTACACTACTTATTTGGTACGTTTTACTAAACTAAGACCGGTACAATTAGCAGAACAAGCACTGATAAAATCTTGGTAGATATTACCAGTAAACATTTGGTAAAAACCACAGTACAAATCTGTTAGATATTACCAAACCAATTTTAGGAAAAAATACGAAACACATGATCGATAATACTTAATTATATTTGATAAAATCTGCGATCCACTTATAGTAGATAATACAATATTATCTTTGATATAAAGCACGATCCAATCTGATAGATGATACTAGACTAACTTTGATGAAAACTGCGTTACATATCTGGTAGATATATCAAACACCTTTAGTAGTAACTAAAATATAAATCTGGTAAATATTACCAAACTAAAGCTGACAAAATACACAGAACGTGATAAGTAAATATTACTTAACTTTGTTTGTTAGAGTTCACCAAATAAATTACATTATACTTACAAGTTAAGTTCAGCTCTTTCAATCAAAATGATTTAATACATTGTACCAATAGAAAGTGCTATATCTACCAAATTGTGTTGTAGATTTTACCAAATTACTTTTGCATTTTCTACTGACTAACTTCGGTAATTTGTACCAAAAAATAGTAACAGTAGAACATGCCAAAGGTATTTGGTAAAAAAAGACGAGTATGTTTGGTAAAATGAAAAATATCCGTTTGGTAGATTACACCAAACTACATTGAAAAAAATTATACTTAACTACTTTGGTAAAAAGGTTACTAAAGTACTTTGTTTAAAAATGTACTAAAGTTCTTTGGTGAGAAACGTTACTAAAGTACTTTGGTAAAAAATATACTAAAGTACTTTGATGAGAAATGTTACTAAAGTACTTTGGTAAACAATTTTACTATTTACTACAAAATATAGGTGTAATCTACCAAATAAATTTGGTACAGCACCAACTTATTTAGTTTGATAAAATCAACCAAAATTCGTGATAGGACCGAAATCAACCGCTAACTTTGGTAACATTTACACGGAATCTGGTAAATCCAACCTAACATTTTTTTCAGTGTAGGAATCATTTGAGCAAGTTTATATTTATTTAAACTTTCACGATTCTCACATATTATTTTTACTAAACAGGACAATAAGTTAATTATACCCGTTTAGTAAAAAATATTTGCGCCAATTTAGCGCCAGTTTTGAACTAATTGAATTAGTGGCCTTCCACCCCACACCATAGAACATGCTGGTCTTTTTTATACCACGTCATGGGAAATCAAATAAGCATACCTACGGCGCGCCTACAACTCCAGGGATGAAACAAGCGCGTGGCCGACCCTTTAATAGTACATTGTTTAACGAGGGGCGTAAGAGGAATATTGCAAACGAGAGTCTATCAGAAGCCCGACGCCGGAGTTTTTCATCACATTTGCGAGGAAATAAATAACTACAAAAGACAGAAAAATCTATGTTTCACACAAGCGCACCAATCAAAAATTTACGAAATTGACAACTTCACTTCCAGATCGGAGCGCGCAACTTCATTATTTGAACCTATCACAGAACAGTATTCTTGCAGCGCATGGCCTAGTAGATTTTAATTTAACAGAGCAGAATTCTTCTAGCGCGCGGCCACCTAGATTTGCTTTAACCAATCAGATCACACACGCTCATAACTCCCTAGGGAGTTATAAACATCCATAACTCCCGCGGGAGGTAAATCGGCTGTACCTGCTCTATACAACTACCTATAATACACCCTTTACGAGCAAGTGTGATGAAAAAATGTATACACTCCTTTCTTGAAGAATATACATATTATACATGCCATCCTGTAGTCCCTCGGAAAAACCTCGGCAGGAGGAGCTCATTCCACAAACAGAGCCTTTGAGATCTTCTCCTTAACCTTGTCAATGCACCTCGCATCGATCTGCCACCGCCGCATTCTGTCATACTTTGGTCAAGTTGGGAGGTGCGGAGATGACAGCATCGAGAAGCTGATGGTCATAGTTGGGAATGTGGAAAACAAAAGAGGTAGTGGTAGATTATGGAGTGGACCAGCCGGTTGTATGAAGTGGTACTTTTATTTACGTATACTTTAATCGATATTTTTAATTTCCAGGGAAACGCTAGGAAAAGACAAATCAAAGCTGGAGCAAGAGTTAAACGAGATGCGAAAAAAAGGTATGAAAGTAGATTCAGTGCCCAGTCTTATGGAGGCAGTGGACAGCTTACCCACTGTTATTTAATAGATCTCGTATCAGATATACACATTATATTTTAACTCTGGTACCTAATTGTATCATAAGGTTATAAAAAATCCTCCAAGAAACAACGTGATTAATAGCAACCCAAATACCGACTATTTAGGTATCTTTTAGTATTAAGCAATTTGACAAAAAGCATGTTAATCTTCAGCTATTAGCAGATACTTAAAGCTGTATGTAGTGTTCGGTAGTGTGGCCTTGTTACCTAGTAATGCCATAAAATTTTCTTAAAAACTAAGACTAAGAGTTTACTAGATGTTTACGCTCTTGTGGTATCAAAGAATCTTGTGGTTGAGTGTTAGGTACTATATATCATTCTAAATTATTATAATACCTAAGTAGATATTATTTACACACGTTATATATAATATTCTAGTTATGTTTGGTTATCTGATTAGTTTCTTATTTATTAACTCATGATAAATAGGTACTCAATCAATCAACCTCTGTGTTGCGGTTGACAATTTTGCTTGTAATAAGTTTTGTTTATTTTTAGTATACATTTTTTAAATCAGTGTACGATGAGTACATAAGATAAGGAGTATTCAATAAAACGTGTTTTAGATGAATTTTTCGTCACCTATCATATAATAACACATCTTTACTTTAACTTTATCACGATTAGATATTATTATGTATGAATTAATTAATTTAAATCTTACTTACTAAATTATAATAATTAAACGGTAGAAAGGAGATTTTTTAGGTACCTACATCAGCATTATGTATATTTTGGACTACCAGTACGTCTAGCACAACTTGCTGCTAAGTCGTGTCGCGCGCGACTCAGCGACTCCTGTCTCACTCGTATTGTGCAAATTAGAAAGAGGTGGGTAGATTCTCTCGACTCGCGTCGCGCTTGTTGTGTCAGTTGTGCTAGGCCCCCAGGAGACGTTGATGTTTCCACTAGGAGACACGGAGACACTTTAGAGCAGTGGTCGGCAAACTTTTAGCAGCCAAGGACCATAATAGGCATGATGCCTCATGCATGTTGCAATTGATAACGTAGTGCTGCTAAATGGATAGTAAAGCAAGTTATTGTAATTAAGTATAATCTATAAAATATAATTAAAATCATAAAAAGCTATGGACCTTGAAAGTTTCTAAAAAATATGCATTTATTTGTATTGTTCAAGAGTAAATTTAAGGCTACCAATAGAATCCTTACGCTTTTATAGAAACAATTTTTTATGACAACTATGTACCTACGCAGTATTTCGCGAGCGAAACAGCAATTTACTTGATTTTCCATACAAATAACAGGTGTGACGTCATACCTGTGTGTCAATTAGTATGAAGCGTTTATGGCTGCCGCCAGCGAGGTCAATCTTTGTCTCAATTTTTGAGTATTTATGATCTTTAATTGTAGTTGCTCCCATACAAACATTTGTTCCTCTCCAAAAACTGGTTCGAATGGCATCGTAAAAAAATGTAAGTCATCATCCCTATTATAGTAACTAAGGAAATTGACGCGGGCCGCACTAGTTGATAATTTGTGACTTTATCAGGTAGACGCTGGTCGCCCTTGTAACTTTATCATGCAAAAGGTGTACATACGAAACAGGCAAGTAAGGGGCTTCAGGTCGAATGCGGCCCGCGGGCCGCCTGTTGCCGACCGCTGCTTTAGCCTCCTGGATCCCCGCATCCTTTACAAAGGACGAAATGGACGCTCACTTGAAGTCCTTTTTTTTTTTTTTTTTTGACGGAGTGGAAATGCACTTACGCATCACCCCAGCCGGGAAGCTATAATGGGGAGTATGTGGGACTCACACCCTCCAGCCATCTCTATTTAAAGAGGTGGGGGAGGGAGTCTACCCACTAAAACCACTCCGGCGTTTCCGTCCCTGCCGTTAATGGGAGCGCCATGGGATCGCGAACATGTCACCACGACGCCCCCCGCACTTGAAGTCCTGACTCTACGCAAATAAACTCATCCGAAAAAACCAAGTGTACTTCATAAAGTACATAATATGTATGTATATCTATGTATAATATTTACCGCTAAAAAATGTGGCCAAAGTGGCAAAAACGGTAACAATCATTTTAGACCTTAAATCCAGCGGTGGAAGGTTCAGGACTCAAGGCCAAAGTACTTTATAAAGGACTCTCGGCTTTTATGACATCTTTCATGTCAGGAATGTCAGGATCCAGGAGGATAGAGCAAAGTTGCACCTAATATAAGATATATATGTATACCTATGTTGAAAACGTTGGCGACCCGATATAGTACGGTTAAGTCTGATAATTTGAATAATGCACATTTTTTTTGACGACACGTAATCTAAGAATATACAATTTAATATTGCTCCCAGATAATGACTTTGATGTTACAAAATCATCACCGTCGTTTAATATCAGTTTTCCTCAAAACAACTAAGCTAATGATGCCATTATGTGATTGAGGAAGTTTGCTATTTAATTTGAGTATATTAGATAAGTAGATGAATATAATGATATAATTAACTTATTGCTTATAAGCAAGTCTAGGTAGTAATGATGCATATTACAATTAAGGCAACATTAAAATAAGAGAAGATACGTCACACTCAAGTGGACATTTGATATGGTCCGTTTTCTATTGGGAAAACCCTTAATCTCAGGAACGCGTCAAGTTGGAATTAAAACCATATACTCAAGTCTACAGTCTCTTGAAGCTGTGAAAAAATCAAACTTCTAATATAACGCATACGGCCGTTTATGTATAGTTCGGCACTCTTAAGAGAATCAAAGTTTATAGGGTACCTAGTACCTACTTTCCGTTGTCCTAGAACTATGAAATTTGGCAAGTAATATCGTCTTATACTAGAAGTACCGGAAATAATCTGAAAGCTATACATTTCTAATCAAATCATTAAATATTATGTTTTCAAAAAAAATACGTACTTGCCAAACTTAACTTAACCGGGCCCTACCAGTTAAGATGGAATAAATAAAAAATTGTACGGAACACACGGTGCGCGAGTCAGACTCACACTTGGTTGTTTTTTTTTGTTGGTAGTAGTTAGATACTTGTTTTTCGGGTCTTTTTGCCGTCCCCTACGCTGTGCTGATGAACGTCGCAGTACTTACAATATAAATAAATAAATAAAATAAAAATAAAAATTGTTTATTAAAATAATACATTTTTACAGTACAGCTTATCCTGCGGCCCCACACTAGGCTATGCCTGACACGTGGTGGCCAGATTCGGTTTCAACATGACTTTACTACAAAAGTTACTTAAAATTATTTGTCGGTTACATACAGTCACAGATAAGGCTTATATTTTATTTTACATTGGAAATAGTCAAATTTATATTTACTTACTGTTAATGTTGTTAAATGGGCTTTCGGACAATATTTTCTATAAACCAAGTTTAATACAAAAATATGAAAATATGAGGGTTTGTTTGCATTTCGTTACTACTAAAAGTTAATATTTTAAGCATTGCGTCATATTTTGCTACTGGGGAATGAATTGAGCATCATCTAGTTACCTGATAAGTTGATAACGACACCAAACTTGACTCAAAGGTCCAATCGAATCCGCCAGAAAAAAAATCTGAGCCCCGGGAGCTCTGTACTTTGAACCCCCCCCCCCCCCCCCCCCCCCACCTCGCCCCAACTGTCGCGGAGTTCAAACTGGCTACCGGTTTTGGGCTTGGGTGGACATGTATAACATTCGTACCAAATGGCATTGCTGTACTCCAAAATGTCATACTATTTCCCAATAGAAAACGGACTATTGGCATCGGAGCGACCAATGAGAATGAGCCATATATGTATGAAGACAGCTATTAATTCATATTGAAATATATCTAAGGATGGCTGTATACTTTGAATATACTATGTTGTGTCAATTTTAAAGAAATTCAATGAATTTAGGCTTACCGGAGTCGTGGGTATAACATTAGTCAATGAGTCTGTGATTGGTTAATATTAAAATATTACCGCAATTGATTACGTAACGATGTCCTAAAAAAATAACAGGTCTTGAGTTATTGCAACATCAATCGTAATTTCAATTCATAAAATATACAAGCATATTATTAACCTTAGAGTAATACGACGGAGAATGCTCTTTGGTAGCTTTACTCGCATATTGAGATTACGGCGTACAATATTGTGAGAAATCTGTTCGCGAATCCTTTTTATGTATAAGTTGGTGCTGTGTATTTACTGTATACCTACTTTATTTTGTATTTATTTATAACAAATGTTTCACCGAATGCATGGTTTTGCCGCATTTTCGTTTTTTCGAATTTATGTTACCTACTCAGAAACCGTTAACTTTTTAGGTAAGATGTCATTCTGTAGAACCCATTACTTAGGTTAGGTTTGCTTTATAATATTCCTGAAAAGTTTACTGATACTGAAAAAAATGGTTTTCGGTGAAATGACAATTCTGCGAAACACATACGATGGAACAATTGTCGGTAAAATAAGGTACAACCATTTTATATATATAATAGCATGATGGATATCTGTATTTATATGTTTATTTATCGAGGTATGTATTTGAGCTCTACTATTGTATAACGTGATGTCCGTTAAACTTAGATGCAATTCTTATTATACTTTTCTTGATGTATTCTTGCACTCACAAACCAAATTTTCGTGCTACCTAAAGGCGATCTGGAATATATGTAATATAATATCTGATTATTATTCATTCTCGTGGTGCATTAATATTACAAGCTTTTATTTAACTTGCAATGTACGTATGTTTGTTCGGATGGAATCTTGCAACTCAATTTTGAAGCAGATATCTTCAACCGATTGAGCTGAAATTTTGGGTGACAATTCAATATTATGGTACCATCGAGCTGATCTGATGATGAAGACCGGGAACACAGTACTAAACAGACCCTGTTGAGTTTGAGCTCATTAGAATCGGCTCAACGAGTAGTTGATGACGGTATACAGAAAAGTACAGTTGGCAATAAAAGCTTGTACCAAAAAGTTTTTTTTGACAGAAACTTATTTTTAAATTACCTTTAGCCTCGTAGGCGTGGCCCTGCCTACGAAACTGATGGTCCTGGTTTTGAATCCAGGTAAGGGCCAATATTGGTGTGATGAGTATGAATATTTGTTGCCGAGTACTGGACGTTTTCTGTATATAAAAGTACCTATGTATATTGACGTCTAGTACTGTAACAAAAATCTTATTGAACTCACTATGGGGCTAATTAGATCTGTGAGAGATTGTCCTCGTTATATTTAATTATTTTATATTATTATATTAATCTTGTTTTAAAAGCGTTAGCTATGTAAATTCATCATAACATAATTTAATATAATAATCCCTCAAATTGAGGTGTCTAACTCGTACGAACATGCATTTGTTGTACTGTATATACTTATGGTATTTTAACAATCAACTCGGGCAGCCTGAAGGAATCATGTAATTTTAAGCGCAAAATGAATGGCTTAAATTAAAATATGGCTAAGTTTATATATGTGGGTTAATCTAGTAGATAGTACCTGTAAGGACATACTGTTCACGCCGTTGCGTTGCGACGTCGTTCAAATGTGATATTGGCTTTGTATAACTTTATTTGTATAGTGTGATTGTTTTATCATGTATCTAATTTTGATTTATGTTATTTTGGTGTACAAGAAATCTTTCTAGTCTAGCATTTGTCTCTAA
Organism: Epinotia brunnichana; assembly: GCA_963854355.1. NCBI lineage: Eukaryota > Metazoa > Arthropoda > Insecta > Lepidoptera > Tortricidae > Epinotia > Epinotia brunnichana. Next base: position 12,793,082 of record OY977939.1, on the reverse strand, counting down.
ATAGTATTGTTACGTTTATAAGTCCAGGGGCCTATTGCATAACAACTTGTAACTTACACCGTGTCCAATAAGTTCGCATACAGTTTCAAACTCTCATTAAAACAAAGTGTTAATAACAATTGCAATAAAAACTATATTTCGTGAAAGATATTCTTATATACAATATTCAAAGAAAATGTTTTGGGATAACTCCGCCTTTAACCTTTATCACCAGCTTCAAACGTTTTTCAAATCCGTCGCACGCGGCATGCACTGCCTCCATCGGCATTTCGTCCCAAATTTGTACGATAACTTTTATGAAATACTCCAAATACTTTATTTTGTAGTTATTAAGTTTCGAGAGCATATATGACCATACAAAAAAGTCGAGTACATTTTAACTCTGGAGAACTCGGGGGCCATTAATTTTTTGGCGAGAAATCCGTTAAATTGGCCTGACACCACGCTTGGACTGAGTTTGCCGTGTGGGATGGAGCTCCGTCTTGTTGGAAACAATAGTAATCGTTTCCATACAACATTTTTAAGTTTGGATTGGTTTGGAGCAACATTTTTTTCCAAAACTTCTGTTTTATAGTAATCAGCATTGATCGACCCCTTTGTCGATAAATACCAAAGGAAGTTTACCCCGCTTACAAACTGCTCCCCAAACCATCACTGATGGTGCACTCTGGAATCTTGGCACATTCCTCTGATTATCTGGAATATCTTGGATGTTAGCTGCCCACAAACGACCATTTTGAACATTGAGATGTTGCTCTAATACGAAGAGTTTTTCGTCCGAAAAAACGAATTCATCCCCCGCGTGCCAGGAAAGTATAGTGTTTGATCGACCTGATCTTTTTTTCGTTATAGCTTCGAAAATGCCGTGTACTTTTCTTTTATTTTAAGCGTGACACCCGAGGTCTGCTCTCAAAATGTTGTGTACTGATCCTCTTGAAATATTTAAGTCTGCAGCTAATTTTCGGATCGAACGGTGTTTTTTCCGGCGGAGACGCTCTCTCACGAGTTTCACGACCCTATCCGTTCTTGCTGAACGCGGGCGACCAGATCTCTTTCGGTCTTCTAATGTGGAGGTCTCTTTGTATCTTCTAATTCTAGTATAAACTAGGTTACGCTTAATTCCAAAAGGTTTCAACGCCGCAAAAAATGCACTCACGCTATCGCCCTGAAATTTTGAGATAATAGGTTCCCGGAATTGCTTCATCATGGATTTCAAGTTAACGACGCGAGATATATATTTTTTAAATATTGTTATTTGTTCATGACAATATAATCTTCAAATAATAATGACAAAACCTTCTGAAAGTTTTCTATTTATTTCAAACCAGTGTTAGAAAAAGTGTATTCGAAGTTATTGGACACGGTGTATAATACAAACGGAAGCCACTTTTCAACTCCTCGCATTAGAAAGAGACTTCCGCTTGTACCTATTATAAGTTGTAAATTGTTGTGCAATGGACCCTAATGATTATAAATGTCATGAGATCCATATTTACAAAAGTTTGGCCCACGAAAAAACAAGGGGGCTAGAACAAGGTGATTAGTCCAAAGTTATAAAACTACACATGTTTGAGTAGGTAATGCACATGTTATAGTGTATAAACAACATTTAACAACACCTCGTATAAGTGACTTGGTTATCGCGCTGTGAGGTTGTTTTGCAACAGGTACAGCAGCTAAGGTCACCACCCAGGGGACACGTGCAGGGTGTTAGTGGCAATTCCTGCGGAAGTGAGTAACTTCGTCCCCCAACGTGTTCCCGTCGTGTGGGTGGCGCGATTCTCCGAAGTGTGACTGTGGGGCATCCATACAGTCAACCTATCACATTATCCAGGAGTGCCCAAAAAGAAAGTACACTGGAGATCCTCTGGACTTATTATCATTAAGTGGAAACGCAGCCCAATGGGTGAAAACTTAGATATTAATTTGTAAACATGTAGACTCGCTGACTCAGTACTAATGCCATACGATTAAAAAAAAAAAACAACACCTCTCATACATCAAACATAAGCTAAGAACAATCTCAACAGACAAAACTTTTGAGAGCTGCGAGGGCACAGACAGATATAAAGTTTTTCCTCTCACTGCCTCGGAAAGCCGTCTGTTATCCTTTAAAACCAGTGAGCAAAATCGCATTTTATCCACTAGTGAGCAAAGTAATTTGACTTTGGAGCAAGGGGCTTGCAGTGGGTGGAGCGCGTCGCGTTAAATACCTAGCGCTCGCGAAACCTCGAGGAGCCAGTCAGTCGTAGGCTGGCGCCGCTCGAGCGAGCACATGTGCGTCGTGCCGTGATCCGCCGCCGCCGCCGACTTGAACGCGACGAACCGCGCGTACTTATTATTAATTGTTCGGTTCTATGTCCTTAATTTTTTGACGTATGGGTCTGCAATTAAAAACATGAAGTCCACATATTCATACCTAAACCGTATACCATATTTCACAAAAAATCCACACTTTTTTTAATTTTTATTCATTATTTACGTCTAAAACCTGGCTGCTCAAGTAACACTCGCTCTCGTTTACTACGATACAGATAGACAGTGTGCGCGTTTTTGGTGTTGACAGCGCCTTAACGGGATACCTACAGTAATTTTCTTCAAAATGAAGCACGGGTTTGAAAATGTATTTTACTTAGCTAGTTATAATGGTTGTCCTGTCCTATTTTAATTAAATGAGAACGTGCTTATAACAAAATACAACAATATATACATATATTATACATATAGGTAAGTCGGTGTAGGGCTTCATCACTTTTTTGCCAGCAGGCAAGTGTGACAGGGAAAAATGCTTACGTCGTCGAAAAACGCTCGTATATATATGTACCTACTAAGGGGCTTGTAATGTGTAGGTACAAACCAAATGATAATAAACTTCTTTCTCAATCACAAATTTTGGCCCTCATTGCTGTTTTCTTGGCGTGACAGCCCTAGCGCTACACGTGCCGTGCGTGAATGAATACAAGTTATACGATAGACAGAGAAGGAGAGAGTAGGCATGTTTCTTATGCCTAAACGCCGTTTTTGCTAGGGAGTGCAACTTCTGTACTTGTAGGTACTATTACTTATTCTGTGCTTGGAGCGTATCTCATGTATCTCATGAACCGTGATAGTTAAGACAGTTGAAATTTTCACAGATGATGTATATGTGTTGCCACTATAACAACAAATACTAAAAAGCGGTCAAGTGCGAGTCGGACTCGCACATGAAGGGTTCCGTTAAATAAATTGCTTTTTACGATTTATGACGTATTAAAAAAAACTACTTACTAGATCTCGTTCAAACCAATTTTCGTTGGTAGTTTGCAGGGTAATGTACATCATATATTTTTTTTAGTTTTATCATTCTCTTATTTTAGAAGTTACAGGGGGGGGGGGACACACATTTTACCACTTTGGAAGTGTCTCTCGCGCAAACTATTCAGTTTAGAAAAAATTATGTTAGAAACCTCAATATCATTTTTGAAGACCTATCCATACATACCCCACATGTATGGGTTTGATGAAAAAAAATATTTTGAGTATCAGTTCTTAGTATGGGTAACCCCAAAATTTATCGTTTTTTTTCTATTTTTGTGTAAAAATCTTAATGCGGTTTACAGAATACACCTACTTACCAAGTTTCATCAGTATAGCTCTTATAGTTTCGGAAAAAAGTGGCTGTGACATACGGATGGACAGACAGACAGACATGACGAATCTATAAGGGTTTCGTTTTTGCCATTTGGCTACGGAACCCTAAAAACAGAATACAATAAATATTTAATGGGGTCCGATACAAAAAAACTTTTCAGAATTGCTTGTTGCTTTCAACAGGCGCTGGGTCTCAAAATGTATGGGAAAACTAAACTCCGACACGCACTTGACCAAAAAAAAAGCAAAGAAGTTATTTGTTATATTTTTTTTATACAAGGGTATTTATTTATTATTTAAATTAACTAAAGTTATTTTGCATGTTGCACTTTTCTCGCTACAGTGAGGTGAAAAGTTTTGTGTTACACACGGGTGCAAATGTGTTTTACTTCTCGTGTGTTTAAACACTCGCTACGCTCAGGATTCTATTTTAGAACCACTCGCTTCGCTCGTGGTTCAACTATAAAATCCTATCGCTTGCTCGTGTTTCAATTACACACTCGCGGGTAAAATGAGCGTTTTTCAAAAAAAGTGTACAAAGCCATTTGTTTTTCAGAATTCGTTTTTTTTTTGGTTTTCTTATTCAGAATCTTTGATACTATCGATCCTCATACAAGAGAAAAAGCGTCCTAAATATTCCATTCCAGATCGTCACATTTTTGTATGCAGTCTTTTTTTATTTATATGGTCACGCACTGGAAGAAAAAACTTACATAGTAAAATCTGGGACACATTTTTTCCCGTATGAGGATCGATAGTATCAACGATTCTGAGTAAGAAAAACCAAAAAATTTCAAATTCTGAAAAAAAAAAAGCTTTTCAACACACCTGCTCGTAAAGTAGGTCTTATTACAGCGTATTTACACTGATAATGCAGAATATTACCCATGCCGTGCTTTTTACATTACATTATCGCACTAGTGCCTTTTCATTACATATCTTTTTAAATATTAGCAAAATAATGCAGAATAATACCCATGCCGTGACTTTTACATTACATTATCGCTCTAGTGCCTTTTCATTACATATCTTTTAACATTTTCATTTTTTTTTTTTCCTCGCAAATGTGTTGAAAAACGTCGTATGAAACACGTGAGCATTGGTCATTACACTTCTCGTCTCCATTAAGCCTTCGCCTTCGGCTCAGGCTTAAAAACCGACTCGAGTGTCACACTTGTATCATAATGTACTATTGTACACTCTTTTTGAAAAACGCCCAAATACAACTTTGCACCCTTGTATAACATAGGTATAATTATTTCACGCCGCTGTTTGGAAATGTGGCAATAGATGGTCTAAAACCATGCTAGAAAGTAGGCAAAAGCTGTAGCACCTGAACCATGTTTCATTGTAGTAGTGATTGGATAAAAATCAATAAAAGGTCTTTTTTTTGGCGGAACTTTATCCTTAAAAAATAATATTAGGTTATTTATAAGACCAATTACTGCACGAAGGGTTCCATACCATTATCAATAAAAATATTTATTTTTCACGCCACTGTCTTCAATTAGGAACTTAATTTTGATTTAATAGTTATTTGTTATTACAAGTTGTACTTTACCTGCGAGTGTTCATTTGAAACACGAGCTAGCGAAAAGATCGAAGCGAGTGGTTCAAAAATAGAATCCTGAGCGTAGCGAGTGTTTCAACACACGAGACGTAATAGTACATTTTACAACTAGTGTGAAAAGAATGTCTTTTTACCACTAGTACCGAGGTATCTTGCCACGAGCTGAAAGCGAGTGGCAAGACTCGGTACGAGTGGTAAAAGACATTTCACACGTGTTGTAAACGACGTTTTTTAATACAATTGCGAAAAAATAATAAATTAATATTCGTCATTTATATATTAATGAATTCTTTAAATAAATTTATATTATTGTACCTCGATCTCAACTGTTAGTGGCTGCATCGAAACTTCTGCTTGCGTATGCGCTCCTGGTACCTATAGGTGGACCGTTTAACTCGGTCCTCGCCTGCGCGGCGCGCGGGTGCAGGGGTATGACTATAACGGGCTGCGGGCGACGTGCGGAAGGCAAACCCCGGCGCCCGCACCCCGTTATCGTCATACCCCTGCACCCGCGCGCTGCGCAAGCGAGGAATGAGTTAAGCGGTCTACCTACAGATGCGTACATTTTCAGCTTCAAAAATGACTTTCATACTAGCGCGATCAAAAATAAATACTCCTAGTATTCGTAAGCGTTTTTAATTTCATAATTTCCAAGTAAAAAATCTAATATAAAATTACTGCGTTTCGAAAGTATAGTTTGGAACTAAAAAGTAAAAAGCACTAGTGCGAGAAATTGAGCTTCTCGCACGCTACGCAGCCACAAAAAGTACCACTTTTTGAGCAACTGTATTAAAAAATAACTTTTCACCCGTGTATAACACAAATCTTTTCACCTCACTACAGCGAGGAAAAGAAGAACAAGGGTAAAAAAAAAGTAATAAAAAAGTTAAAAAAATAATAAAAAAAGTTAAAACAAAGTTGAAAAAAAAGAAAAAAAATATGTCTTAAAATATACAAAAAACATTTAACGTTCTACGTCATAGTATACTTTTAACGTTCTACGTCTACTTTCTTCACATGTGGATAAAAAGCGATTTTCTCAATAGATATCAAACAAACAAAAAGGCCTTTCCGAGCTAGTGAGGTGAAAAATTATGATTATTTGCAATTTCCTCGCAGTAGACGTGAAAAGCACTATGTTAAGCATCGGCCGAAAGTGCAATAGCTGGACTCGTACTTCTAGCCTCTACAACAATGTACTATTATTTTGTTTTTAGTATTTGTTGTTATAGCGGCAACAGAAATACATCATCTGTGAAAATTTCAGCTGATGATAGTTCCTATCACGGTATCAGTGAGATACAGCCTGGTGACAGACAGACGGACGGACGGACGGACGGACGGACGGACGGACGGACAGCGGAGTCTTAGTAATAGGGTCCCGTTTTACTCTTTGAGTACGGAACCCTAAAAAGAAACGTCAAAACCATTCAGTTCACGCTCGGAGACAGACTCGCGCACGAAGGGTTCCGTACCATTGTCTATAAAACTATTTATTTTATTCTGTTTTTAGTATTTGTTGTTGTGGCAACATAAATAAATCATCTGTGAAAATTTCAACTGGAACTATCACGGTATCAGTGAGATACAGCCTGGTGACAGACAGACAGACAGATAGACAGGCGGACAGCGGAGTCTTAGTAATAGGGTCCCGTTTTACTCTTTGAGTACGGCACCCTAAAAAGGCGGGATCGGAAAATACTTAGTGTTAATATAAAACTACGCTATAATGTACTATATAGTTATGCAAATATTTTCTTATTTCCTCGCAGTAGTCGTGGAAAGCAATATGTTATGCCTCGGCCGGAAACGCTAAAGACTCACTCGTCCATCTTTGAGCGGTTGTCCGGCCTCTCCTACAATGTACTACTGTTTTAAGCTTTTAGGTACGTAAACCAAAACATTGATTGTCTTATAGCTATATTAGTATATTTACGGAAAAAAAATATTCGATGGCTGCGTTACCACGCATGTAACAAGAACGAAATTTAAATCTTTATGATAAACATTGCTGTATGAATTATGTACGCGGTTTATCTGTTTCAATTATTATTGCAAGTGGGGAAACCATTACATGACTATTGCCCAATAGCGGCAGAAAATACACCGACAAGAGCTAGGCTCTTAAATATATGATGCTTATGATCTATTAAAATAAGATAACAGCATATTATTCACTCTTAGCAAAGAAATCTTTGCAGTTCCGTTTTTCACTATGTCTTATACCTAGTACTACTCGGTATTAATATAACTCTATGTAAATAAATGAAATGATAAACTAGATAGATTAAAGATAAATAAATATAATATATATGTATACAATTAAGTAATTTTAATTAATTAAACATCACATGTTTATTGCAAATATTACTATGTATTCCTGAACTACCCGTAAACTGTCGTGAAGTATAAAATATGGTGAAGACTTCACAGTGTTGATCAATTATGTTAATTAAGTCATTACCTTCTATTTATAATGTTTCATATTATAGTTATATAATCCATACTATGCGGGTTAACTTAAGTCTTTTAAAATCTGCAAAATAAAGTGAAAGGCATATCAAAAGCTCAATGTAATCGTACTTATATTTATATTTTAAACGATGTCGATATTTATTATTTTCGAGTTAAGTTTCATAGGAAATCACTTTTAAACATGATCCAATATTTAGTTACAGTCAGCATCAGAAGCAGCTAAGCGGGCTGGGTGTTCAAAATGACCTACACACGCTCTTAACTTCTTAAGAATAAAGTCGTGTGCAGATCATTTTGAACACCCGGCCCCGCTTAGCTGCTTCTGATGCTGACTATACTTACTCGATAAAGCATTAAAAACGGTACATTTTGTGTCATCATCATCATCATCAGCCGAAAGACGTCCACTGGTGGACATAGGCCTCCCCCAAGGAGTGCCAAAGTGACCGGTTCTGCGCCACCCGCATCCAGCGAACTCCCGCGACCTTTACCAGGTCATCAGTCCACCTTGTCTACCCACGCCGCGCCTTCCGGTACGTGGTCGCCACCCAAGAACTTTTCCGCCCCAACGGCCATCGGTTCTACGAGCAATGTGCCCACTGCCACTTAAGTTTAGCGATTTGGAGGGCTATATCGGTTACCTTAGTTCTGCTGTGGATAGCCTTATTTCTGATGCGATCACGCAGGGAAACTCCCAACATAGCCCTCACCATTGCTCTTTGGGTGACTTTGAGCCTTCTTATGAGGCCCATAGTAAGCGACCACGTTTCAGTGCCATATGTCATCAGTCATCACTGATGTAGTGTTTGTACTATTGAGCTATGACGTTGTCTCGGGTCCACGGGTGGTGGGGCGGCAGTCACGTGAGAGCCGGTGGTGAGAGCGGACGTGTTGATGACCCCCGCTACTGGTGGCGTAACGAGCCAATAAATCCCCTGTGCAGCCTCACTACAACTGGCAAAACCCACTGGTCAAAGACTCTCGTCTTGAGACACTGCGGAATATTTGATGAGAAGATGTGCCGTAGCTTCCCGAACGCTGCCCAGCCGAGTCGGATTCGACGATTGACCTCTTTCTCGAAGTTGGACTTACCTAACTGGACAGTCCGTCTTAGGTATACATAATCGTCTACAACTTCGAGCGTAAAGTGTCCGATTGTAATAGGAGTTGGTACTACATGGGCATTTGACATGATCTTCGTCTTATCCATGTTCATTCTTAGACTAACTCGCTCGGAAGCTTTACTGAGATCATCGATCATCGTACTTATGTCCTCCATGGTCTCAGCCAAGACTACTATATCGTCCGCAAACCGAAGGTGAGTGATGTACTCGCCTTCTCTAGTCCAGATTTTGTGTATCTAAATTTTATTCTAGGTACTGTTACGATTGATCTTGAATAACGATATCGTAGGGTAGGTACATAGGTACAAAAATCGGACATAATAACGTAAACCAGGGTGACTTTGTACCAAAATTATTGTCAATATATTAACTAGAAGACTATTTTTTTAGATTAATATTTTAACCACGTAATCAACAAAGCACGGGGTTACGAACTCTTGGAAATCAACGGCCGCGCCTGATTTATATTATATGGAGCAATTTAAACTGCTGAGTCTTTTGCGCAAATGATTAATACTGGCTCGTTCATATATAATTTAGGCCAATTACAGTTTCTAATGTCTTGATGACAACCTAGTTTGAGAGTTTAAGGGATGCCTGAAAGTGTAACCAGTATGATTTTAAGTTGTTATATTGATCCAATTCCAGTATAAAATACACAATTGATGATGGGTTGTGATCTTGGAAAACTTTGTTAGATTTAACAGTGTATTGTCCAGGTCATACCTAACATGGCTGTCACAGCGACAGGTTAACCAGGTAATGTGCCATGTATGATAGTCACGGCATGATAGGGTTATGCCGGGAATACACCTGCTTGTACAGTCGCCATCACATACATCGGAGCAAACAAGCAGCTAACAAACATCGGAACACACCTCTATTGTCAAGGCATTAGGGTGCATGTGCCGATATTTATGAACACTTATAGTGTACCTATGTATGTGATGGCGACTGTACCTAGCTGGTGCTGGTACAAATTCGATTTTGCAATAAAGTATTGTGGACGATCTAACCCTGGTTTTCGGTGACCATCCTCATTTCACAAACGAAACCAATGAGTTAATTTCATACTAATTATAATTTAACGAAATAATGATATACAATAATATTCATACTTACATGTATCCTTATAAAAAGATTTATTATTTTTTCACCTCGTTACAACGCAATAAGCTGGAAAATCCACACATCGTTTTGTAGTCGACTCGTACATAACTATGTAGGTAACTACTTACGTTCATTTGAATATTATAGTGATATTTTTTAATATAGCATGAGATTGAGTTTAGGGAAAAAAATGTATTAGAAAATGTATTCCAAAGTGATATCTAACATCTATTACAATCACCTTATCTAGCGACTATTGCTTGATAAATAACCTTAGTATAACATATTATATCAATCATAATTGTAAGTACCCAAATCGTATATAAGGTGACTGATATTTTATACATTTGTAGTATGTCACATAATATATCCAGATTATAACTACCACTGTTGTTTTAATTTCTTCCTTCTTCAAATCATGCTGGTAAATAAATATACCTACATGTTTAATTCAATTCAATTCAATTCAAGACATTTATTTCGACCAACTGGGATCATAGATAAAGTTAGTTACAGTTTCTTAGCCTAAAGTTAGTAAGTACTATAACCTAATACATATAAAATAAGGACAGTACTTAGTAGGGCTTGACTGTCAGTACGTGGATCATATGGCAGTGATTCACATACTCACAGTCAAACCTCTCCGCAATTGCCCTCAGGATACCACTAGAGCTAGCCCGCACCCTGCGCGCCAGGGATGTGCAGCGTTTCCTCATAGTTGTATAGAAACAGTCAACTCTGGCATCCGCGAACATCCCGGACGCACTACAGAAACGGGGCAGCCCCAGTAGCACCCTGAAGGCATTGTTGTACTGTACACGTAGGGCGTTGTACTGTTTTTGCGTATAAGAGACCCACAGACTGCTCGTGTAGAGGGTCGTACAGAAGTAATGGTTTACCTACAGTAACAGACTTCAAACAAGGCAAAAGAGCTTCTCAGTCTTTTGTCCACGTATTTAAGATCGTATATCGTCATAATATAGGTGTATACAATTAATTTAGTGTCGGCAACGCGCATGCGAGTTTCCTGGAGATTCAAGCGACCATAGGCTACGGTAACAGCTTACTAAAAGGCCGGAAGCTTGTTTGCCACCGACGTGGTATAAAAAAACCGGCCAAGTGAGAGTCGGACTCGCGCCCGAAGGGTTCCGTACCATTAACTATAAAAAACTATTTTATTCTGTGTTTTTAGTATTTGTTGTTATAGCGGCAACGGAAAAAATGAAAATTTCAGCTGAACTATCACGGTATCAGTGAAATACAGCCTGGTGACAGACGGACGGACGGACAGCGGAGTCTTAGTAATAGGGTCCCGTTTTACTCTTTGAGTACGGAACCCTAAAACTAGTAAGGCATCGTAAGACGTTAGTATTTAGTTTTGACACTTACTTTGATTTCTTTGCCGTTTTTCTCCGTCAACATTTGGCTTTATTTCGATATCAGTGGAAATGTTCAGCGTACATACCTAGGTAGTTTCCATGCAGTAAGTTTTCCACTAAATAACGTTTTAAAACGGAATAAACAAAAAAACCCAACTGCTTTTTCAATTATTATAGCCTGTATTACTTCCACGATTATGAGGAATCCATCGACACCTTATATGCCAAAATCCATCAAGCCGTTTGGACTGTACGTAGGTATTGGATATAATAAGCGAAAATTATTATTAAGCCAACTTTAAATCGTTATAAATCCTAAATGGTTATTTTAACTAAAACATGTTTTAAGAAACCTAATAATGATTTTGAAATACCTATTCAACGATATATACATAGTTCGTTGACTTATATATTTTTCTTTTTTACAATATATGACGTATGGTGGGCATGGTGGCCACCATTTGAATTTTGATTACTGTCGTCTTCAGTGACCAGCAAGATTAAAACAAATCGATTGACGTACGATTCATTAAAAGACGCGTTTGCTCGCGTTCGCTAGATTGCCACAAAGGAACAAACATACATACATACTGGTATACACATTACTCTCCGCGTCGCGCAGTCCGGTAAAAATACAACGAAAATAAGTAAGTATAGGTTCCTTTCTACCTTCCTACTAACTAACTCACGGCACCCTTAGACCGACACGTGAATGTAGGTACTTAGATACAAGTCGACTTGGTTATAGAGGGAGCATTAAGGGTTTTATTGACTCGCTGGCCTGACACGCAAAGGTACCCTCAAATCACCTAATTGATTCGTGTGGCCCGTCCGCAGCCCGGCCCGCGGGAGCTGTTCGCGATCTAGTCACTGCCGAGCTTGTTAACTCCGTGAGGGAATGTTCCACGGCACGCGAACTGAGGTACCACTTACTCAATTAAACTATGATTGTTTTACCTAAGGAAACATACAGTCATGCAGCGCTTAAGAATCGTATATTAATGTGTAAATAGTAATTCTGTTGTTTACGGACTTACGGTACAAAGCGGAGAGATGCTGCTACGAGCTACGGCGTAGCACTCGTGGCGTTCCTGGTTGAATGGGTTGTTAGGACTTCAAAATTCAGTGCATCTATTTCACATCCCGGTAAAAATTTAATTTGTGTCACTTATGTGAAGCGACCGAAACAAATAAAATATATTTGAGATCGGAAGCGATGAACAAAAATAGACCTCCAGGTGTTTCTGGAAAGCAATGATTAAAATCTCATGCGGTGAGCGTTCTCAGAGAAAGGTAGACTTACCTTTTATTAAGTATAGGTACGCTTCAGGTACCTGTACCTGAAGCGATGAACAAAAATAGACCTCCAGGTGTTTCTGGAAAGCAATAATTAATTTCTCATGCGATGAGCGTTTTCAGAGAAAGGTAGACTTACCTTTTATCTACCTACATATATTGAATATGTATAAAACGTTTCCACAGATCTTATTTAGTAGGTATGTCTGTAGGTACCTAACTTTCACTGTCTAAAGTGAGAAATGTCTATCCTCGTCAAAATCGTTATGACATTGACACAAGATTGAATTTCACTAGGACTTAGGGTGAATTGCAAAAAAATTGTACATAGTTAAGAGCCTTAATCTAATCTACGCTTTAACTTTTTTCCATTGTGTAACGGCAATTACCCATACATTTTATATGGGTAACTTTCGTTACACAATGGAAAAAAGTTAAAGCATAGATTAGGTCCTTAATTATGTAAAATTTTTTTGCAATCCACCCCTATGGAAAAGGTCTTCTCATTGTACTTGTACCCTAAGCTGCCAATATACCCACCTAACCTCAAGAGGTTGGTTTTACTATCGAGATAAGATCACGATCTGTTTACGTAAGGAAATAAAGAATGGAAATAGGAGTTCTTAAGAAGCAAGTTGGTTTTAAGCGCGCCCTGTAACCGCTATAAATCGGCCGCCCAGAATTTACGAGGGTCCTCCGCAAATCGGTTTATATTTTCGATAAATAAAATTGGCGCGGGTTTTGCGAGGTAAGCAGAGACCGTTAGGAGCGCGTCGCCGCCGCCAGCTGCCGCGCTCACATAAACCCGACTACCCTCGCGTTTTCTTGCTGACAATTTTTTCCTGCCCTGGTCATTACACAGCTGGGCCCGAGACAAAACGGCGAATCGTTTAAGCCCTCTCCGGAGACCGTCCAATTTTATTGTGTGTACCTAGTGGAAATTGATATGCCACGAGAGTGCCTGTCGTCGTAGGCCGCGCCTGTGATGGACTCCGGCTCTATTGGCGGCCCATTTGCCGACGAACAACTCTACTGAAACTCATACATGTTCTATGTATCTTACAGCTCAACATTTACTGAGAATTTATGTCTCGCAAATATATTACAACTATGGATAACCATCAAATGATCCGATTCATTGCGTCTTCCATTTTCGAAAACTTTTGGCTGTGGCGGCGAACAATTATTTCATGTGCCCAGAGTTGGGCGTTATTTAGATAATTTCTTATCTAGATAATATTTCAAATAAAATAATTTGAAATAAATTTATTCGAAGATAAACTCAATCGCAAATAGTGCGTTGACAACTTTTTTATTTAGATAAATTATCTAGATGAAGATAACCGACCTCGTTTGTTATTGAAGTAAGCTTATAATAATAAATGTATACAGAATGTCACGTCGGGTCAAACCGTCACACTGACATTCATCTTTTATAAATTCCAACTAATTTCTCTAGATAAAAATGAAACTTATCTAGATAAATTCAAAATAACAAATGACGGATTATTTAGTTACTTCAAATAAAAGATGATTCTTCCCGGTTTTTCGTAAATAGATAATTTTTGCCCAACTCTGCATGTGCCTAACGCCATAGAATATGATGGCACGCCTATCGTGTCATCAGCCATGTGTAAGAAATTATGTACTTCTTTTGTTTTTTGAAGTGGATACTTCTTTGCTCGCGTTCTTGTATAGGGGTACAGTTAAATGTATCACGTGACTTCCGGAATAACTTTTTGCAGAGAAGCCTAATCTGATTTGAAATAATTGTTTGTTACATGTTTTAATCCTTCTTTATATGCCATTAGTTGTTAATCACAAAATGTTATTTAGTTTATGTGGCGGACATGAAAATAATGCTGAAATGACCGCCATTTTCAATGCATCGCGAGTCAAATGAGCTACGCCAGTCAATGTTGCCATATATACCGATTTATCTTATACAGAGTTTAGTGAATTAATTCAGATATATATTTTACGGGTACACCATAGCCAACAAAGAAGTATCCACTTAAACTTAATTAACGGTTGTATCTCCGACACAACCCGCTTCTTTTTCACTGATTTAGACTTGATTGAGTTAGTTGACATCAAACCAAGGAAGTGAAATGATTAACATTGTTTTTAATTATTAGTAGTAAGTCACTTACCATCCATTTCAAGTAAAACACGTACTAGTTTAGTTTTACTTGAAATGGATGGTAAGTGACTTTAAATTCAGATGTTACAAACATTTTCTACTAAGTATTATGGTTCCCGCCAATCAACTTTTTTTTTCCTTTTTTTTCAGTAGCTAAGTGACACTTGACTTAGGTCGTAACATGCTGCCCAGTTATAAAACACTAGCTGTTGCCCGCGACTTCGTCCGCGTAGAACTCGTTATCGTCTTAGAAAATGATTTCTCTCAATACAAACTTTGAACCCTCTTTTAGGGGATAAATTAAAAAAAACGTTAATGTTCATTTACTAGTTTGTGAACAAACAGTCTAAAACCGAAGTTAGAAATCTCATACTTTAAAAATGTCTTGAAATACACAAACTTTAAACCCCCTTTTAACACTCTTCGGGGATGAATTTGGACTGGTGTTACATGTGACAAGCGAATGCCGGTTAAACTTAAAGGTTTGGTCTACAAGAGCATCATAAGGCCGGTTCTCATGTATGGCAGCGAGACGTGGGCGTTGACTCAAAAGCATGTCCATACCATCCAAGTTGCCGAAATGAAGATGTTACGGTGGATGTGCGGCGTTACCAGGCTCGATAAAATCCGCAACGAGTACGTACGAGGAAGCCTGGGCGTCCGCGACATCGCCGATAAGATCCAAGAAAGCCGGCTGCGATGGTATGGTCATGTGAAGAGGAGGCCACCAAACTATGTTGGTAACTTGGCACTACAACTTTCCGTCTCTGGTCGAAGATCCAGGGGCAGACCCAGAACAAGATGGAAGGATGTAGTGCTAAGAGATAAGAAAGAGCAAGTTATCCGAAACCGATGTCGAGGACAGAGCGAAGTGGAGAAGTAAGACGAGGAAAGCTGACCCCACCACCATGTGGGATATATAGCTGGGAAGAGAGAGAGAGATAGAGGGGATGAATTTGGAAAAACTCTGAAATTAGGTTAGTTTACTTTAGTTATTTTCATAGCATCATGTGCCACGGTATTTTGTTATGGGGTAGAGCTGCCGATGTTAACACTATTTTTGTTTTACAAAAACGTGCAATCCGAGCGATATATAGCTTGAAAAGCCGTGCCTCCCTAAGAGAATTATTTAAAACTATTGGGAGTATACTTGGCACGGTGCCAAGTCAGTATATTTATGAAAATATTATGTATGTTAGGAAGAATCGAGAATTATTTCTTAAAGGATATATTTATGACATTCATAAGATAAATACTAGGAATAAATTTAAATTGATAGCAGTAAGTACTAGGTTACGCAGAGTTCATAAGTCATTTGACTACAACAAGTTACCAGACCAAAATAATGTCTGAAAATAAATTTAAGTCCTTTTTAAGGAAAACTTTGAAAAATAGAGCTTATTACAGATTGGAAGAATATTTGCCAGATAAGGATATATGGACAAATGTCAATGCCATTACTTAAGTTACCTCTTGTATAAAACTATGTATGTAAAACTAGACATTCAAAAAGTGTTCGCCATGAATTTATTTTGAATAAAATATTTTGAAATTTGAAATAGTCTTTTACCGTACAGAATAAAGAATAAGAATAAGTTTATTTTGGAACAACAAAAGGCATATACATCATATAAGGCTTAGATCTAAAGAAGGAATCTAAATAGTGTTGCTTCAAAAAAGGAGTCCACTCAGCATGAGGCGAGACACAGTGCAACGACGATGATTTTCAGTGGATCCGTTAAACTAAAACTAACTTATTAACCTACTAGCTGTTGCCCGCGACTTCGTCCGCGTAGAACTTAATACTTAGAAAATATAATGCAAACAAACTTCTACCATCTTAAGGGATGATTTCCGAGGCAAAAACTATTCTATATCCTTTGAAGGGTCTCAAATTATCTCTATACCAAATTTCATCTAGGTACATGGATTTTATCCAAAATTTCACCCCCTATTTCATACCCTTTGGGAATGATTTTCGGGATAAAAACTATCTAATGTCATTCTTCGGGACTCAAACGATATTTATACCAAATTTCATCTAAACGGGATTCATCCAAATTTTCACCCCCCATTTCACCCCCTTAGGGAGTGATTTCCGGAATTACAACTATCCTATGTCCTTTCCCAGAACTCAAGCTATCTCTATACCAAATTGTATTAAAATGGGTTCCATCCGAATTTTCACCCCTAATTTCACCCCCTTAGGGGATGAATTCTGGGGTAAAAACTATCCCATGTCCTTTCCCAGGACTTAACCTATATCTACACCAAATTTCATCAAAATGATTACATCCAAATTTCACCCCCCCCCTTTCACCCCCTTAGGGGATGATTTCCGGGATAAAGCCTATTATATGTCCTTCCCCGGGACTCAAACTATTTATATACCAAATTTCATCTAAATCGGTGCAGCGGTTTAAGTAGCTCCATACAAATTTCCACCCCCAATTTCAGCCCCTCAGATATAAAAACTACCCTTTGTCCTTCCCCGGGGCTCATTTCATCTAAATCGGTTCAGCGGTTTGGGCGTGATAACAGACAGACACACTTTCGCATTTATAATATTAGTATGGAAGTATGGATTATTAGTATGGATAGTATGGATTATTTCCGCTTGTCTTCCAAATAGAGGTGTAGCTGTAGACTCACTTCAAAAGAAAGAAGAAACGAAAAACTCATTCAAATATCTCACAAAATTACGAAGCTACAACCGTTTTAATGTCGCTTGTTAGAGTGAGAAAACGTTCAGGGACCGTGACGTCACGATCCTCGAGCGTCATAGTAAAAAACAATCGTTTCATTATTAAGGTGCGTTTTGCGGAAAAGAGACGCAACAAACCCCCTCTTAAAACTTGCGTTGTTTTTTTTTCGAGATAATACAACATTATGATTATTTTGTTTAGTGTCTACATCCCTATTTTCGATAAGATAAGATAAAATAAGATTTCTTTATTGTCAGAACTGTGTACATTTAGTTGTTTTGGGTAAAATAAAGTCCAACAGCTTGCCCATTTCGGACGTACAATATTAAACTTAAAGCTAGTCAAATATACTAAAACAATAACAACAATAGTATTTCCAAATAATTTTAACCATATTTACACATAAAATATTAATTTAGATCTATCCGACATACGTATTTTCTTTTAAACCACGAACTTCGGAATTCGAAAATATTCGGGTATCTCTATCTCTATCGCATTAACAAATGACAGGAATGCAGATATACGAACTTCGAGTTTCGGTTTTTCGTGGTTTGGCTGAATACGCAAAGAGCGCGCGCGCGTGACATTCAAAAAAACCAAGTTTATATTGTTCGAATTTGTTGTAACATTTGTACAAATTACGCCTTAATTCGACATTTGCGCATATAAGTTCGCATATCAAAATCGATTAATTTTATATTTGCTTTTGGTACCTATGTGTCTCGTCAATGTATATCGTAGACGGGATTAAAATTATTAATAGGCGAAAGAAAGGCAAAGCAATTCCGCCATTTTGTCCGTAGTATTTCTTATTACTGTGATTTTGACGTTTCTTTTAGCTGACAGATGTGGCGGCGATATACTTTAAGAATAATAAATGAAAAATTAAATGAAGTCGTATATTACGGAAAATAAATTAATTGTCGCAGTCGGATAAAAACTATCCTAAGTTGCAGCTGGAATAATAATATACCTATATAAAATGTTTCATATTTTTCCGTCCATGGGATGCTGAGAACATTCGTACCACAGAAAGCTTAGTTTCAAACTGGCTGATTCTTTTTTTAATTTAGAGATTTATTATAAGTGGAGATAAAAGAGATATTAACCTAAGAATATACATACTGTACGGTATACATAGATACTTAGTCCACGCTATGTCCAGCGAAAACCAAACCAAAACCTGAGTTGCAAGTACTATAACATAACAATATCCTACTCAAAATAATATTCTTAGCACAGACGCAGATCGAGACGCAGATTGAGACGCAGATCAGCTAGGCCAAAGAAATTTGTTGCTTTAGTAGGTGGAGTTTAAGCTTATTTTTAAATGTAAACAGGGAAGGAGACTTTCTTATTGGCGGTGCGATATTATTCCAGCAACGTGTGGCAGCGTAACGAAAGCTGCCACGGAAACTAGCTGACCTGCATAGTGGACAGATGAGGCGAGGGGCTTGTCTAACATGCATACGGGAAAATATCAATTTATCGTAGAGGTAGGAGGGTTGCTTGCTATTAGCAATTCCAAATAATAAAGAAGAGAGGTGAAGTGTCCTTCGGGCATTCATTTTAAGCAATTTGCTGTTATTTAAATATGGTGTTACATGAGCTCGGTGTGGAATCGGAAAAAAAATCTAGCACAGGCGTTCTGAACCCTTTGTATCAGCAGTTTAGTACGTGATAACAGACAGTCTCCAATAACCGTGTCCGCGTAGTTAAGCTTTGATAGAATAAGTGAGTCACATAGTTTAATACGCATGTCAGAGTTTAGGTAATCACGAATTCTATATAAGACTTTAAGGCGATAAAAACAATTTCGAACTATTTCAGAAACATGATTTTCAAATTGCAGTCGACCATCCATTAGTACCCCTAGATTTCTGGCTTCTGATACTCGAGCAATGCTTTCATCTAGGATACGGACTTGAGGATTGCGAGATATCGTGTCGGCTATTTGGAGTTTCGTGCCGAGTACCAGAAACTTCGATTTTAAAGGGTTCAAAACCAGGCTATTAGTCTTAGACCAGTGCGCAATCAGGTTTAGATCTTGATTTAATTTTCCTACGGCTAGAGCAGTATGTTGAGGTTTGAACGATATATACAGTTGCAGATCATCTGCAAATAGGTGACATTTACAATTACCTTTATTATTTATGATATCTGCACTGTATAATATGAATAAAATGGGTCCCAAAATGGATCCCTGAGGAACGCCCCTGGTGACAAGGGCCTCCTCAGATACCATTGACAACCCCTCAGAATTTTGCAACTCAACTCGGTGGGTGCGCTTCTCAAGGTAGGTAGCAAACCAATTTACGGCTTTGGAGTCAAATCCATAGTAGGACAATTTGGATAACAGCAATGCAGTATTTATAGTATCGAAAGCGCGTGAGAAATCCAAAAGAACGAGAATTGTGGCTTGTCCGTCACCCTGAGCAGCGAGGATATCATCGACGACATCGAGAAGGGCAGTTGCTGTACTATGCTTCTTCCGAAAACCTGATTGCTTAGAAGGGAGAATATGGTTACTTTCCAGATATACCACAAGTTGCATACACACTACCCTCTCAAGTATCTTTGACATAATAGGGAGAATACTTATAGGCCGCAAATCTTTAAAGTTTGTTGGTGACGTTTCTTTAGGGATAGGTCTTACCACGGCTCTTTTCCCGGATTCGGGGAAGATGCCCGTTTTGAGGGACTGGTTAACAATTGCCGTGATAACAGACAACGTACGTGGCAATGTCATTGACAACATATTGAGGGATATACCGTCAATGCTCTGAGCTTGGGTGTTGATGGATTTTATTATTTTACCAACCATAGCTTCTGTTACACATTGAAGTGTGAATTGCGCATCACTGTGCCTGTTGAACTAATAGTACGTCAACTCAGATATATTGATTTGGATTTCGCCAGGAACATCAAGAAAAAAGTCATTTATGCCATTGGCGTCTAATAGATGTTGGGGTATATCAGTATTATTTTTAGAAAAATTTGCTATATTTTGTTTAATATGTTTCCAAAGAGCGCGCGGATTTTTTTCTTGATATACTATGTTCTTACTGAAGTATGGCGTTTTTTCATTATGTATGGCATCGATGACCATCCTCTTCATGTCTGTATAATATAATTTTTGGGTATCAAGCCCGCTATTTCGGTATCGTGCATGAGCCTCATTTCGTTTGTCTATCATTTTCTTAAGATTATATGTTATCCACGGGTATGAGCGCTCTTTTAATACAGTAGATTTTAAAGGTGCATGCCGATCAAATAAAATTAGTAGTAAAGCATTAAAAGTAGTTACGGAGTTATTAACATCACCTGACATTAACGCTCTTTCCCATTCGATACGACCAACGTCATCTTGGAAATTTTCAAAGTCGATATCTTTAAGCGGTCGGTAAGCAACACATTTTGGAGAAACTTTTATCCTATTAATGTTTACTTTACAAGATATAAAATAAGACCGAAGTTACAAATCACTTGATCATACTTTAACATTTTCTTGCTCTCCATATACAATTTGAACCCCCTTTTAACCCCCTTAGGAGTTGAATTATTCTAATCGCTGAAAAAACTTTTTTAGTATTTTACTAAGTAATAAACACACCACACACACTAACTTTTAAGTCTCTAGGTCAGTAAAAGTGTTGCCCGTACAAAGCTTGCCCCCTTTTTAACCCCCTTAGGGGTGGAATTTTCTAAAACTCTGAAAGTGCTTTTTTGTAATTTAATAAGTAATCTTTCTAAAAGTTTTATAAGTCTTTAGTTAAAAAAAAAGTGTTTCCCACACAAAACTGGCTCCCCTTGTTAACTCCCTTAGGGGTGGAGTTTTCTAAAAGTTTTTTTTAGGATTCTAATAAGTAATCTTTTTGCAAAGTTTCAAGTCTCGAGCTAAAAAAAGGGTTGTGAATAATTTTATAAAAAGCTTTATGTTTTTTTTTGTACTTTAATAAGTAATCTTTCTACAAAGTTTCAAGTATCTAACTCAAAAACAAACTTTCCCTCATACAAACTTTGCACCGCTTTTTATCCCCCTTTGGGATGGTCTTTTCTAAAACGCTGAAAGTACTTTTTTTGTATTTTTATAAGTAATCTTTGTACAAAGTTTCAAGCAGGGATTGTAACCGGTTTTTTCAAAAACCTCGAAATAACCACATATCTCGAACTATTTTATACCTCATATGTAGGACTCAGTTGTGTTTTGAGGTAACGCGTATTATTAGATTGCCCAATTAGAAAATGAAATAATTAACAAAGAACGAAAATAACCGGTTACAATCCCTGGTTTCAAGTCAGCTCAGAAAAAGTGTTCCCTATACAAACCTTGCACCCATTTTTAACCCCCTTAGAGAAGGATTTTTGTAAAATGCTGAATGTAGTTTTTTCATGTTCTAATAAGTAATCTTCCCTTATAGAAACTTTGCAACCCTTTTTAACCCTCTTAGGGGTGGAATTTTCCAAAACGCTGAAAGTGATTTATTTGTAATAACTAATTTTTCTACAAAGTTTTAGTTCTCTAGCTCAAAAAAAAGTTTTCCTTATACACACTTTGCACACCCCCTTAGGGGTGGAATTTTCCAAAACGCTGAAAGCACTTTATTTGTATTATAACAACTAATCTTTCTACAAAGTTTTAAGTCTCTAGTTTAAAAAAAAGGTTCTCCCATACAAACTTTGCACCCCTATTTTACCCTCTCAGGGGTGACATCTTCAAAAATCCCTTCTTATCCCTAGCCCACGTCATAAAAGCAACCTACTGTGCAAAAATCAACTCTCTAAGATTTTCACTTTTCCACGTGTATCGAACGACGTTTTTTAATACAGTTGCGAAAAAATAAGAAAAGCAACAAGTAAGGAATTTGAAACTTTTATATTATTCATTCTGTAACTACCCTAAGAAAATTACGGAAATAATTAATTGTCAGGCTGATTATTTGTATACGGCTTTTATATGTTATCTTAAAATACTTTTACTATGGAAATCAATAATTCTATGGACCGGAAGTTAGGAAAAAAAATTAACCCGCAAGCAAA
Source organism: Epinotia brunnichana (assembly GCA_963854355.1). NCBI lineage: Eukaryota > Metazoa > Arthropoda > Insecta > Lepidoptera > Tortricidae > Epinotia > Epinotia brunnichana. The sequence goes on along the minus strand of OY977939.1, from coordinate 12,770,607 downwards.
AATGCTATCAGTATTTTTATAATGAAAACATGTTTGAGGACACAAATTTGGAGACTTACTACCTGAATATTTAAATACTGTTTTTTCCGGGTCTAACGCGATATTTATTTACTACCTGAATCCAAAAATATATGCATCAGGAAATAACGGCATTTTAATTAAATATTTACGACCTTGAGATAATATTGAACTTCATCTGGCCTATAGAAAGGTTTATTCATAAACAAAAATAAGTGGATTATGCGCGGATCCCAAAGAACGTATATAGACGTAGTCAATTATAAAGTTAAAAAAAATATATCATTTTCGCCTGATTTTTACGGAATTTATGAAGATTACTTTTCATTATTTTTTACCGTATCGGTATTAAATTTAAGTGGATTATTAATGAATATTTAGTCAAATTACCCAACCTATTTTTTGGTGTTAAAATAAGACTCATATCGATATATTGTTGTGTTTTCATAGAGCGAAACCGTCAAGTTCTCAGGGTATAAACATCATTGTAATACAGTTGAAAAAAATGAAGTTGTTCAAAAATATTTTTTTTTATACAGTTCTTCCTTACTTGTTGTTTTTCTTATTTTTTCGCAACTGTATTAAAAAACGTCGTTCGATACACGTCGGAAATGTCATTCTTCAATCGTCCCGAGTCTTGCCACTCGCCTACGGCTCGTGGCAAGATATCTCGATGCTCGTGAAGTAATGACATACTTTCCGCACTAGCATCGAAATGTACTATTGTTCGGGGTAAACCCTTCTGAAACTGAAGTAATTTGAAGAAGTTTTAATCGATTTTAAAATGACACTTCTCGTGTGACACGTTAAGGTGGTTCGATTGCCATTCAAAACGTTATTTGACATTCGCAGTCCAACGGCGTGATATTTTAAGTAACTTATGTAACAAACTTTCATAAATTGGCTTCCCATTTGCTCCAAATCCCCCCTTTCCTAGAATAGACTTGTATAAACTAGATTAATTTGAGAAATTGGTTTGGGACGTGGTATTTTGGGAAAACTATTTTTCTCAAATTAATCTAGTTTATACAAGTTTATTCTTGGAAAGGGGGAATTTGGCGCAAATGGGAAGCCAATTGATGAAAGTTTGTTACATAAGTTTCTTAAAATATCACGCCGTTAGCCTGCGAATGTCAAATAACGCTTTGTATGGCAATCGAACGACCTTAAAAACATTGATGTTGATGACTGACATTGATGACTGTCGTGCCATCCGCACCGAATCCGTTAATTAACCTCTTTCAAGCAGAAAAGAAAAACATGAACAGCTACATTTTACAGTCAGTTGCTGTCATAGAAGTGTCACGCACTTCACGCGTTATCAAAATTTCCAATGAAATAAACAACGCGAGTTTAATCAATAGTCATTCGTCAGGCATCTAGATTAGCGTAGCTTGTACTTATGTCGGATAGTTATAAAGAATGGGACGTGGCCAGTATACTGGGAGCGCTCCTGGCGTTCGCGCTGCCCCTTACCCTCCTGATGCCAAATTTCTCTTTGTCGACGGTAGTTCCTAAAGTACAAGTTACTCGCTTCCACGTCATTGCCCAGTACCTTACGTGGCCGCAGCTAAATGCTGTCATCTTCTCTCTCTTACCGATATTGTTCTGTATTCATCTTGAGATAAGGAAGCGGAAGTAAGTATACCTACCTGCAAATTGAAAGGTTCCCAACTCAAGTAGGTATAGCATAATTATCTACAGATGTGGAAAGTTTCAAAAAATATGAGAAAAACTTCTCAGAAATTTCAGGAAACTTCACACAAATATTTAAGAAATTTTCGAGTTTGACAGATTCCCCTTGAATTTATTTGAGAAATTACCATTGTGATTTTTCCATTTGGAAAGCTTCGCAATTTTGGAAACTTTCCGCCGGCACATCAGTAAGCATAATACTTGTAAAACTGATCTCTTAAAGTACTCGTAAGAATGCCTAGGAATAGATGTTGCATTTCAAGAAGGCGTTGGAAGACGTTAAAGTCTAATTTCGTCAATTCCACTCCTTCATGGTTTCATGAAATGCAAGAAGTATAACAATGCGATGAGGAATGGATGAAAATTTTAGAAGTGTCTAATTATTTTTTTGGTGATAGGAATAACCTTCCTTAGCACCAGAAAAAAGTTGACGAGTTTTCATCTGAGTCAATTATTTTTGAAAAATATAAACAGTTTCCTCAGTTTTGGGTTTAGGACGGCGAATGAGACACAAGTATAGATGAATTATCGAGAACATGGAATTGCATTTGTAGTGGTTGTACCGTTTGCAACAAAAGGAGAATAATTTTCTCTTAATTTTTCTTCACAATTTGACACTGACATTATTTTGGTAGGTATTTACTTTTTCAATATGTAACAAACCTCTTTTTATGCTGATAGTACGAGAAAATAGAAAACTCAAATATAGAATGCCTGTAAACATATAGTACTACTACATATGCACCTCCATGCTCTCGTTAATTTATCATAATATGAGACGGATCAAGTAAAGTCTGTTATTCGCCGTCCTAAACCCAAAACCTAAGTAAGGAAACTGTTAATATTTTTCAACAATAAATAATTGACGCAGCTGAAAATTCTGCAACTTTTTTCGGGTGCTAAGGAAGGTTATTTCTCATCATCATCATCATATCAGCCGAAAGATGTCCCCCAAAGAGTGCCAAAATGACCGGTCCTCCACTCCCCACCAAAAAAATAATCAGGCACTTCTAAAAATTTAATTCATTCCCAATTGCTTCAGACTGGACGAGATGGTGGAAAGAGTGATGCTCCTGAGCCAAGAGACGGACAAGACTTTAGAGGTGGAGGGTGAGAAGCAGGAGGCGGCGATGCGCGCATGCGTGAGGCTGCTGGACGCCTCGGCCGAGCATTACGAGCACCTCGTGCTGCTGCGCGACGACCTGCGTCAGCGCACGCACCAACACCCGCCCGGCATCGAGGCCAGCTCGCAGGATATCTAAATGTAAGCTCATATTAACTCGTTGTCGTTGTATGTGCGTTCACTATTTGGAATAACTTTACCGTGTGATTATAGTCGAGGATATATTATAAATTTCACCGATGCCTCGAACAAATTGTATGGCGACCCTTAGTAATTATTATATTTCGTAAACCATCCCTGATTGTGATTACATTACACGACACGGTATTTATATACCTACTTTATGGCTGAATATTAAAAATAACCAATGTTACTTTTTGCGAAATTTAGAATCGAGTAGGAATTGAAAACATGTAGGTATGACACCGTATGTTTAGTGAATTCTAAATAAATACTCAAGATTCCTTCTCACTATATTTTTCCCTAAAGGTAAGGAGTTTTTCCATGACCAACGACAATAGGTACGAAAGCCGTAAACTCTATATAATAACCTCTAAACACATTTTACATACCTATAAGAGTACCTACCTAGTTAAGTTTTATCCTATTCAGTGATTAAAGTTAAGAGAACCATTTTTAGCAGCACACCCGACTACGGTACCCGCATTTTACGTCGTTAAGAGGACCGCTGCGGAGGAATTCGATTTTTATTCAACGCTCTCAGCGCTAGAAGTGTTCATTAGACTGTACTGGGTCCCGCGGGACGTTGTCGACGCGAAAAAACCAATCTGGAGCCGGCAATTATGGCAAATGACCTAATTAGACTCCGGTACGCTCGCCACCGCAAGATTATTCACCACGCGAATCTTTGCGGTGTTTCACGAGAATTGCCTTTTAATAAGCGGTGAACGATAGTTGTTTGTTCGGTTTGGTTTAAATTAAGTCGCGAGGATAAACTAGATGATATTGTGATGTGACAGTGGATAAATAAAAATATAAAAATACGCGTAGGTAAGTGAGGCACAGCGCGCATCCCACGTAATGTCCCTAAGATTTATCCCAGAGCAACAATGGAGCTCACTGAATTGAAATTAAAGTACCTATATATAGTTCTGTATAGTTCTAATACATAATACCTACTGGGCTTGTCAGATATCGAATAAATGTATTAATAGTTCATCTGTATCACGCTTCGAACTTGTAACGGTGTTCAGTTTACGACATGAGTCGGAATTACGAGAGCGGTGTCATTAATTCGCGACCGAATAACCGGCGGTGTCCTCGCAAGTTTGTCGCTACAAAGGAACGCTTTATATTCCAGCCAGCCAGTGTTAACAATTAATTTGATTTAATGCGGCAATGTGTTCCGCCATTTAATTGAAGTCCTAACGAACGAAATAAGCGAGCTCTCACCCCCAATTCATTTCCGTTTAAATGCCACTTAAAGTTATTTAAACATTATATATCCGGGACATTCGGTACGCGATACGCGATTAGGTTAAGAATTTCTTCTTACTTTGTAAATGATTGTTTTGATTAGTAAAATAAATAAGGCCACCTTAATTCTAAACGAAACATTTTGTAGATATAATTAGTTAAATAAAGAATAAGAATAAAACATGGGTCGATACACTAATGTTCACTTTATTAACATTCTGAAATGGTAATACTTACATTATTTTATTAGGGTTCGTTCTTCAAATCATTTTTAAAACTCAGGTGCTTTAATAATGACCACATCTCAATTCGAATCCTAATACGACCTTAATATATTATGGTTTAAGAACTTTATTCCCATTAAGATTTTTTTACAAAGTTCACTTACATGAGAGTTACAATATAGGTATATAAATAAAACTCAAACTAGCATGCAGTCAGCAGTGCTAATTGTTTATAAGATACCTAAGTAATGCATCTTAGTAAAAAAAAGTGTAGGTAAGTGCAAAAACTTACCTTTGTTAGCAGTGAACATTTTGACTCTACAATCGAATTTCCTTGTAAGTATTAGGTACCTATAGGTACATATAGACTTTTCAAACACTCGATAGTCAACAACCGCCCCAGGGCTCCGGATGAACATTCGGCTACCGCCAAGCCAACGTTGCATTAGCTTATTCATTGATCTTTCAAATGTGCGCATAAGCAGAATCTAATATATGACACACGTAATAAAGTGTAAATTTTTGTAATAAAGTAGCCCTTGCAAGACGACGTCTCTTGCCGCTGGTACCTTTTGTACACTTAAAAAAGGTGGTATATTTAAGCAAAACATAAATCTATCCATTCTATCTAATCGAAAAACGCTCTACGCTAGACAAATGTCCAAAGTGTACGAACGTACATTACAAAAACCTGAATAATATTTTATGCATTTGCAAATACCGCGTCGTTCCCATCGGAACAAGCAGCTTGTCATTTGCAATTCGCGTGCGACGCGGCTCGGGCCGCGAGGCGAGACGCAGACGAGCTCGCGGCCGAATCGTCTGAGGCGGATGCGGAGCGGAACATCTTCCTCTATTTTCATTAGACGCATCCGCGGGGAGGATCAGAGTCTGGCAAAAATAAATAAAACTGTTATTGAGATAAGCATCTGCGCGGCACGGCTTTCCGCTAAGTCCCGCCGTGTCGTGCTGAGAAATGTACCAAGATATGTCCGGATTACGCGCCCGCCTTCCGCGCATCCGACGCTTTTCCGCTGAGTGTTGTTATTGGAAACTTTTGTTATAAACAGATTAATATTTATTTTCACTGTACTAAATCTACCTATTGCTTGCAACACAATCTTGTAATCGTTCAAACTCAAATTCAAGGATTCGAGTTCTCCACTTAGGTACCTGTTTCTCGCGATACAATAACCAATGTTGACTTGTCTACTACCGTCTAACAAACAAAGTAAATAGTATCAAAGGGAGCACTTAGGCACTCATAAATGTTTGAGCTTCATCATATTTCCAGTGTAAGTTATTAGTTTTTTTCCAAAATGCTGTGCTTACTGTGATTATTAGCAATGTGATGTAAATAATTACTACATGAATTAAAATTCGAAAACATCTCCGACACATCAAACATACCCAGGTAGTTAATATGAACCATCTCAACAACCAACTTTCGATTTCGGCCTTTTCCAGGCAGAGGCGTTCTATCGACCACATACAGCCTGTCAAGCACGTAATATCTTAATATCCATAAATTAGACAGACATTCGATTGTCATTTTTCAACAGCCCAGGCTGGCCCTTTTCCAGAAAAGGGTTAAAAAACCGCACTGAAGTCGGTATTTTAACCCGTTAGGAGGCCATGATGCCACAGACAGAAACGCATACACAGATACGCATGTTAAACTCATAACCGTCGGTTGCGTCGGGGCTTGAAAAGGGTAATCCTACAATGGACTTGAATCCCCGAGAAGCTTTCCTAAGACAAAGACTATAAAAATCTTATGGCGTTGCGGTATTAGTCGAAGACGTATCTGTCCGGATTACGGCGCACATAGGCGCGGGCGCGTCGCGCTGGTTGTCGCAAATTGGCCCACACAGCACCTGCGGCGACGGCCGGCCACCTGCCACCCCCGGATTAATTTCTCATCATGCCGCCCGCCTTCTCGAGAAATAATGAACACGACATCCTTGGAGAAAAATGCCACTGAGCCCAGAGACGCTGCACTTGATTAATAAACTCCTTGAAGACCCACTTCAGCCTTTGCGCCGCTTATCTCTGGTGAAATTGAACAATAAGAGTGTACAGGCAGGCTGCTTTGGAAGTAAGAATACTTATTAAAATATATATTTTTGTCACGGCAAGTGACAATTAAATTTTTACTAAAAGTCTGTTTTAGTTATTGAAGTCTTCAATGATCGAGAGCTTGCACGTAATAAGTAATCTTGTTATTTTAAAATCTTGCCTGGGTAAGCTTTTATTTTTTGATGATGTTTACTTCAATGTTATTTTATCTAATCTAGCCCAACGACAATACCTATCTCTCTAGCATGTCAGTATTAATTCTAAACCTAGCTCTATCTTGTATAGATCTACTAAAACAGTGCTGAGTGGAAAAAATAATACAGCATAATCAACACGTGGTATACCCACGACATTTCATTATCTAAGGCCTGTGCCGTAATAGTATTTTTCACAATCGTGTTATAATAGAGAGCTTTTTAGTCGAGTACCGTGTTTAGGCCACAAAGCTTGCTGAGTGGCCTAAGTAAGGTACGAGATTAAAAAGCTTGATTATAACACTATTGTGAACAATACTTTTTGTACGAGTTCATTAAAATTAATTTTCTACGAGTCAACTGAACTAATTAAACAAACTCGATACTGTTGTAACGAAGTGCAGCTCATCGCTCGTACGCTTGTTGATATCTTAAAAGACATCAACGAGCGTACGACATCAAAGCGATTTTATTGGTCCAATTCATTACAGTTCAGTAAAGCAGCCACGTGATTGGTCGAATTTATTTTAGTTGTCTGGAGCGTATCGAAAAGTAGTTATTTCGATTGTTTCGACAGTAACATGAACTACAACTATGAAAAGAGTGACGTTGCAGTATTCTCTATGAAATCTTAATACACATATTTTAATCGACGAGTACAAAAAGTATTTTTACAAATATTTTTGGTGATATTTCATTTATTTTCCATAGATTTTAGGTGTGTATACAACAAAATAATTTGTTACACTATAAAGATTAAGTAATCAACATCAATTACCAATTTTCTTTAAAATTTAAAGAAGGAGCGATTGTTTCCCTTCAAGGCTCACTTTAAAATTTGCGAAGCACTGAGTTGAGCTTAAACTGCACGCCAGGGCTATATTTTTTATTTCAAATGACCATTGATGGTGGTGAAATAAGGATCAGTAATTCTTTATCATGTTGGTATCTAAAATTCACCATCCTGTTCAAGATTAATGCAGTTACGAGGATTTGCGTACATCGATGCCCTCAGTTTTTCTGATAATTTTAGTTTGTATGAACTAGTGCTCGTGGTCGTGACCGTGTTTCGTGTACCCGTAGCCGAATCTCCGTTGCCGTGTTACTCGGTTCTTTTATTTATATGTGTATATGTAAAAATACTTTTCGGTACAGGCCTTAATAAGTAAACGAATGGCTCTAAAACGAACAACGTTATATAAAAAAATTGTGTTTCAACGCTAGTTTCTTTTGCGTTCCTTCATGTTTATAACCGACTTCAAAAAAAGCGGCCAAGTGCGAGTCGGACTCGCACATGAAGGGTTCCGTAAAATAAATTGCGGTTTACGATTTATGACGTATTAAAAAAAACTACTTACTAGATCTCGTTCAAACCCATTTTCGGTGGAAGTTTGCATAGTAATGTACATCATATTTTTTTTTTAGTTTTATCATTTTCTTATTTTAGAAGTTACAGGGGGGGGGGGGGGGGATACACATTTTACCTTTTTGGAAGTGTCTCTCGCGCAAACTATTCAGTTTAGAAAAAAATGATATTAGAAACCTCAATATCATTTTTGAGACCTATCCATAGATACCCCACACGTATGGGTTTGAGGTTTGAGGTCAATCGTCGAATCCGACTCGGCTGGGCAGCATTCGGGAAGCTACGGCACATCTTTTCGTCCAATATTCCGTAGTGTCTCAAGACGAGAGTCTTTGACCAGTGTGTGTTGCCAGTGATGACATACATATGGCACGGAAACGTGGTCGCTTACTATGGGCCTCATAAGAAGGCTCAAAGTCACTCAAAGGGCAATGGAGAGGGCTATGCTGGGAGTTTCTCTGCGCGATCGCATCAGAAATGAGGCTATCCGCAGCAGAACCAAGGTAACCGATATAGCCCTCCGAATTGCTAAACTTAAGTGGCAGTGGGCGGGGCACATTGCACGTAGAACCGATGGCCGTTGGGGCGGAAAGGTTCTCGAGTGGCGACCACGTACCGCGGAAGGCGCGGCGTGGGTAGGCCCCCCGCAAGGTGGACTGATGACCTGGTGAGGGCTGCGGGGGTCCGCTGGATGCGGGTGGCGCGGGACCGGCCATTGTGGCACTCTTTGGGGGAGGCCTATGTCCAGTAGTGGACGTCTTTCGGCTGATATGAAGATTTTTTTGAAGAATGAAGATTTCAGTTGTATGGGGACCCCCAAAATTTTCTGTTTTTTTTTCCATTTTTGTGTAAAAATCTTAATGTGGTTCACAGAATGACTACTTACCAAGTTTCAACAGTATAGCTTTTATAGTTTCGGAAAAAAGTGGCTGTGACATACGGACGGACAGACAGACAGACAGAGAGACAGACAGACATGACGAATCTATAAGGGTTCCGTTTCGGTTGTATTTTTTAATTTTTTTTAATGTGTGTTACCTTTGAACTAGTTAGAACTCCGTCATTTATGAACCGATTCGTACCATTTTTTTTTAATTGAAAGTACATGCTTTTAGGTTGGTCTTATTGTTTTCAAAACTCCAGTTAAATGATGGGAACCATGAGGAACTGAGGGAACTCCTCAAATATATGAGGCACGCGTGTAGTAATTTCGGTGTTTTCTATTATAAATCGTGTATTTACATTCGGAAATTATTTTGGTGAAGTGGAAGTGATGATGAAGACCACAGATGGCTTGTGGAACTTGTCAATGATGTACTTCAAACTATAAAAGTACGTCAAAGATTCTGATATCATTCAGTTGAAATAGCAACCAAAGAAATGCCAAAGGTGATTATGAGATCCTTGAGGAATTGACGGATGTCCTCAAATATTATCGGCCCACATACAGCGATTTGGTTTTTTTCTCTAATAATCAACGTACTTGCTCTCGGAAATCAGTTGTGGTAAATTGGAAAATAAATGTGGAAATGTTCATGTGGCTTGGCGGAGTACTCTACAAAATTTCTTGTGTTTTTTTAGATACAAATTAAGTATGAAACTATTATCATAAACCTGAAATATCACGGTGTCAGGCACTGACCGAGGTTTGAACATTGAAATACGGTAGAAAAACACTTAAATTAGCTATCATTTTAATGTCAACTTCAACCTTGTATCATCGACTTAAGTAATAAGATGTTTTATGTTATGTAGGTGCCAATAATGATTGCCCGGCAAATTTTAAGGAGTAATTTGGACCCGTGAACGAGGGCGGGAGTTCACGCATAGTGGGAGAGTGGTGGTAACGCGCGTGTCTGACGCGTGCATTTACCGATGTTCGCGACGCAGATGGCAATAATTTCACGCTACACAACCTCTTGTCTCGTATGCTTATACGTATTGTTTTTATGTAAGTTAAGTGTTTTGTTAAATCTGTGCTGGGCAGGTTTTAAGGAAAAATTATACTTTCGTATTTATGATGCGGTTTCTTATTACCTAGTTTTTTGTCGATTCTCATTTGCGTTGTTGGTTTTTTGAGAAAAAAAATTCCACTTTTGCTCTTGTCTTAAGGTGGCTCGATTGCCATACAAAACGTTATTTGACATTCGCAGGCTAACGGCGTGATATTTTAAGAAACTTATGTAACAAACTTTCTTCAATTGTCTTCCCATTTGCGCCAAACCCCTTTCCTAGAATAAACTTGTATAAACTAGATTAATTTGAGAAATTGGTTTGTCACGTGATATTTTGGGAAAACTATTTTTCTCAAATTAATCTAGTTTATACAAGTTTATTCTAGGAAAGGGGGAATTTGGCGCAAATGGGAAGCCAATAGAAGAAAGTTTGTTACATAAGTTTCTTAAAATATCACGCCGTTAGCCTGCGAATGTCAAATAACGCTTTGTATGGCAATCGAACCACCTTAAAATAAAAACTAAAATGTAAAGCTGTAATACTAGATAATCATTAATGTCATACATTACTTTCGTGTATCTTTTCTAGTTTGGCCGCAAAGTCTGAAAGTCCTTATTTTTTTTTTGTTTTTTAATACTTTTGCTAATAGTACTTAAGGGGACGTAGGTTCGTGGTCTTCTCTCCCTCTCACTGAGCATAAGCGTGAGCGAGATGGACGTGCGGGTTTGGAAGCGCGGATATCATGTTTTTTATTTTAATTTTTTGTTCGTGTTAATAAATATAAAAATAATAGCTGATTTCCCTCAAACATGACATTGCTGATTTTTAGAACCAATTTTAATATGTTTAGCTGTTGTGCATAATTTGTTATAATTTTTTTAAATGTATTTTAGACCCATGTTCGTGATTTTTTTCTATCGAGCGAAAGTCAAAAACTCAGGATTCGAATAGCTGATTTCCCTCGAAAAAGGCCTCAAGATTGCTAATTAAATTTAGGGCAGCCCGATTATAATCCAAACAAGAGCTACAATTTTTTAAAAATCTGTTTTTGGAGCTCACGTCGCCTTAAGGTGGTTCGATTGCCATACAAAACGTTATTTGACATTCGCAGGCTAACGGCGTGATATTTTAAGAGACTTATGTAACAAACTTTCATAAATTGGCTTCCCATTTGCGCCAAATTCCCCCTTTCCTAGAATAAACTTGTATAAACTTGATTAATTTGAGAAATTGGTTTGGGACGTGATATTTTGGGAAAACCATTTTTCTCAAATTAATCTAGTTTAAACAAGTATACCTTAAACTGGCGTAGGTATGTAATAAAATATAATGTTTAAATGACCTGTTGACAATCTATTTAGCGTTTAATAACAAGTGTATGTACGGTCAACCAATTTGATTCCTAGGCCACCGTAGAACCCTGTCATTTTAACTGATACATAGCGACGCAATAATCCTAGTAACCCGTACTGACATAGCATTTACAACGGCAAGGTTCTATGGTGACTTAAGGAAACATCCAAAACTGAAGAGTTAATAAATAATCTGCACATCCTACTAGAACATATATATATAGTTGATTGTATATAGGTTCTCAAAAATGGCCAACTGTTTTGATGAAATTCAATACAGAGGCTTACGAGGGTGAAAAATCAATCTAGCAAAATCTCATTTCCGGGAAAATTCGTTTTCTCCGGATTTTCACTCACGGTGCCGAGCACTGCTTGGTCTTCAAGGTACTTTATTTAATCGTATGGCATACATTATTTGGCCTTTGAGTTTGTCACTCTTTAGTACCACCCAGGGGACACGTGCACGGTTGTGGTAGGTAGCTCCTGCGGACGCAAGTGACAGTTGTCCCCCCTTTGTCAAGTGAGTGGGAAAGTGAGAGGTTCTTAAACCGCCCGTAGACTTCAACTCGTCTTAACGACTAATGTCATAGACATCAGCCGGGATCAACTGCTTAGCGTGCCCAACAAATCACGGAGTCGCTCATTTATAGTAACCACTCAAACAGGCGGTCACCCATCCAAAGATTGACCGCTGCCATCTTTGCTTAACCTACGTTATCGTTTCCGACTCGCAGGCGCCGCTCGGCTATGAACGCTTCGTTCTAGGTACTTACACACTGATTAGCCCATAGACTCACTGGAGGTTGAACCCCGGTATATGGTGTGCAGGTACCTACATTATATCATCCTCATCCTCCTATAGCGTTATTCCCGGTTGTGCCCCTAAAGGAGCCCGGGGTCCGCTTTGACACCTAATCCCAAGATTTGGCATTGGCGCTTGTTTTACGAAAGCGACTGCCATCTGACCTTCCAACCCAGAGGGAAAACTAGACCTTATTGGGATTAGAAGGGTTTCCTCACGATGTTTTCCTTCACCGTAAAGCTAACGGTAATTGTTCCGTAGGTACACAAGTTCCGAAAAACTCATTGGTACGAGCCGGGATTCGAACGCACGACCGCCGCTGGACAGCCGCATGCCCGAACCACTACGTTACCGTAGCGTTGTAGCGGTACCTACATTATATAAATTTCATAAATAAACGAAGTAACAGACCGCAACGAAAATCTACAAATTACGCCGTTGGTAGTAGTCATATGTCCGACGCCTTGCACCTTTTGGCTGGTATTTCTGGTAATTTTGTAAATATTACTAAAATTTGATTTTAAATGGAGACATTGTGACCACAAAGTCACGAAGCCGTCAGACAATGGCACGTCGTAGCCGCAAGATGGCCGCGAGCATCTGTCGGTTTGTCGCTCTTTCCTTTTAATGACAGTACTTCGGTTACAATTATTTGCTATGACGTATTATTGCGGTTAAAGTTCGGTCGAGTAAACACTTATGTCGTAACCGAACGCGCCTTGAGATATGTAAATTGAAATAACAATCGCGAAATGTCACGACCGAAATGGTTGGTAACCAATAACTTTCTCTACTTAAGTAGATGCCTCCAGGTCTGGTTCGTCAGACTACAGGCACAAATCATTCAATTTGAGTTTGTTGCCGGTACTTAAGACAGTATGTTCTTTTCAAACATAAATTTGAATTGTCTTCTAGACCTTCGGGCAGAATTATTTATGTCAGTATTTATTGTATTAACATAAATTGGACATGAGTTATTTTATTGCCCCGAATGCGCCGAGAATGCGCTGGATAAAGGTTATGATTGTAATTCGGATTTGTCATAGCTCGTAAACCCCTGATTGTTTATTTGTATTTATAAGCATGAATTGGATGTTCTTCGTTGTATACCGTGTAATGGATACCAATGACACGCATTCTAAGAAGATTTTGTAAATCCGTTCCCTCGGTTTCCTGTCTCTGATGAATACAATAATTATTTGTTATACAAGGGGGCAAAGTTGTATGTTACCTGCGAGTGTTCATTTGAAACACGAGCTAGCGAAAGGATTCCATGATTGACCACGAGCGAAGCGAGTGGTTCAAAAATAGAATCCTGAGCGTACTGAGTGTTTCAACACACGAGACGTAAAATAACTTTTCACCCGTGTATAACACAAAAATGTTCACATCACTATAGTGAGGAAAATAAGAAAAAGGCTAAGACAAAAAAAAAGAAAAAAAAATGTCACATAAAATATGTCAGGAAAGAAACAGCTTTCAAGACAATACAGATTTTATTGAAATAACAAGAATGTACATAATCATAACATAACCCAGCCCAACTAAAGCTAATAATTCATGTACCTAAGTATACTGGGGGCTACCAGAGCTTTTCATCGATTTTTGAATCGCATCCGCATCTCCTACTCTTGCACTACAGGTAGAATTATAAGGCAAACGGCTATCGATTCTTCAATCTTTAATAATCTCCATTTTGGGAGACCATATTTTGAAAGAAATGAATAGTAATTTTTTTATGATTTTTTTAAACATTGTCCATAAAAACACCTTTTTCGTTTCTAGATTGCTGTGAAAAATCAAACATGTACGAAATCTACATATTTGGGTTCGTCTCTGATGTCTCTATTGAACGTGTGTAAGGTTTTATTTTAAACTAATTAACACAAAAGTTATGGCCAGAAAACCAGTTTTTTGGTCTAAAATTGTTCAACTTTGATGCCAAATGTCTCCAAGACAGTGATGTTTGAAGTAAATATGGGATACTATATTGCTTAAAGCTGTTGTTGTTAATACGATAAGCTACAAAAAAACATTAGAAAACTAAGGGATTCAGATCGAAGGTCATTGGGGCATGGAATCCCCTTAATGAAAACCGAATCCAAATCGGGCTTCGAGAGAGTTTTCGAATTTTTCGTAAATTTAGAGAGAGAGAGACAGGCAGGCGGCCGGGGTCTTTAATGTATTATTTTACTATTTAATACTTTATTCGTGCAAAATAAATACCTATATATTCATGAAGACGCCAATTAGTCAATTACCATTATATTTTACTACCTTTCCTATATCAGTAATGTATGCCACTAACTGTAAGTGCAGAGTTTAGTCCTGTGCCATAGATCTGCAGTACTTATCCATGTTTCTTCTGGTCTTTTCATAACTAAGGCATACCTACAACACAACTCGTCACCTCAGTCAGCCGTCCATTTTGCAATTTGCACTTAGTAACCGGTCCGCGAGCATAAATAAACCTAATTTCCAATCCCATATCAACTATAAAAAATATGCCTGGTTTTAGAGTGCGTAATTTAAGTTTTTAATTGTGTAAAATTAAATTCATATTACTACGAGTATAGAGGAGCATCATCTATTTTCAAAGATGTCCCTAAACGCCACTTCACCCTCATTGACATTTTGTTGTCGCTAACCGTTCCATCATCCTTGTCCAAACACAAACACGAAATATCACATTGATATTATCCCGACACAAATCTGTGTAGTGGTCGAATGGAGCATATTTGTGGGTGAATAGAATGGCCCTAGAGCGGCGGGGGTCCGGCGTTCAACGGTCCTTGTGCCTTAATTTAATAATCGCATTTTGAACATGACGCTAAACCCACATAGCTGAACGTCGCTGCGAGTTATCATTACGGTTTCCATGAACTTTATTACACGCGCATAAAGTTCAAAATCATTGATTTGCAGTGCCATGATTGCCTGTCGTGTGGCATAGGACATCGATGCGACAGTCTATTACTGCCTTGGTTGATTGTTTATCTCTTAGTACAGAGAACGTGTGGGATTCAGAGGTAGCGAAATATTTGAAACGTAGAGAATGGAAATTACTCTTCATTTGCGAATTTCATTAGGAATATGTCTTAGCATAATTAAGTACCTATCTAAGTATAAATGCATTTTAGTCATTCTGACGTTATAAAATTGGTCATTCTGACGTTAAAAAAGGACTGAATTTTGGTATTGATATTCGAACTACGAGGATCCGACCAATCCGTTGTTAAGTACGTATAAATGACATGAATAGTGTAAGGCTGATGTAAGTTGTAACAAAATAAATGAACGGACATACCTATCCGTTTTTTTATGCCCTTCTCCAAGTCTTGAGGAAATTAAGTACCTACAGTACATCATCACTAGCGTCGAAACCCGTTACGTCGCCTATGTATCTTATCCCAGTCTCATTTTCATTGAAAGGTTACTTCGCCTGTACAATAGATTACTGAACCTGAGGATTGTTCGTAAAGTTTGGTTGCTCTGTGCGTAATGGCGTATTGTTCGCGGTGGCGCCACGTGGCCGAGTCCATCCGAGTGTTGTGTAATATATCTCAGCATCATCAATGCCAGCTCCGTGTTACGAGCCTTGGCCCACGCTCCCTTCTATTACACACACGTAACATATACAATAATGGTACATTCAAATTAAGGATAATGACCATTAGGTATTAACCGTGTGATACCTAAAGCAACTAAGGTAAATGTCCGATTGCTCGACGCTGTAAGTATATGGCATGGCACTTTATGTCAAAGCAATATGGGTTAAATTCGAACTAAGAGGATTTTTCTTTATTCGAATTTAAGCCATGTCACTTTGACATAGAGTGCCCATGCCATATACTAGTAGGTACAGCGGTCAGCACTCGGACTTTTACCTTACCACAAGAAACAGGTAAATCGTGTTCTAATATTTAAAGTATTTTGCCATCCCTGACAAAAATACATTAGAAATTGAGAAAAAAATATTTATATCTGATACAGAAGAATAACTACCTATAACTACGAGTATTAACTACATAAGTAAGGTACAGTCGACGCCAAAAATATGTTTACACTTTTGCACCTTATTCCATTGTAATAAGCCGAAACGGTTGACGTCGACTGTACATGCACATCCATATTGAAGCTGAGGTGGTGATAAACATTCAATGATTATGTTACGTTCTATAAAAGCAAACACCCAAAATATGGAAAATTAATTTAACGGGATCATTTCAGATCTATCTTTTGTTAAATTTTGAATGCGTGTATATAAAAATCTTTGAAATAACTCGTACTCGCCACCACACCATAAACAAAGTAAGTGGACGTTAATCATCACTAAATGTCTCTATAGTGAAGTACCCCCATTTTATTTCAAATGTTAACGATTCAGCTCCGGCAGTCTCCGCATCATAAGCCTTTTCATCTGTCAAGTCTTAACAGCCATGGAATTGGGCTATAATTTACGATTTTATCTCACACGGCACCCCGCATAGGGGCACTGGTCAGTGTTGTGAAAAAAAGTTGCAGCGGGTGATAGAGGGATAATGGTGAGCGGTGACCGCCCGCAATGACCACCACGCCCGCTGTTGTGACTTGCCAAAATAGAGTCGTAATAATGAGAGATGGCCCGCGTATATTGCGCGTAATTTAGAGTGATCGCCTAACGAGCGCCTGTAGGCCGCGGCTCGGGGCTGTTTGTCCGGCTCCTGTTGAATTACTGCTCGGGGGTGACTCGGTTTCACTTTTGTTGGCCACTTTACGTCCATATTGTATTTATTGTTAACCCAGGTAGATAATAGATTAAGTTGTGCGGTTACGTCAGCCAAGCCTTTTATAAATGCGGTCAGTTGTTATGGTTGCAGCCCATATGACTAATGTCGATAGTGCAGAGAGAGACGGATGGGCAGCTGCGCGGGTCCTGACGGGCGTCGTCGAGGTCGCGCTAAGCCAACATCCGAGATTGATGCTGTGCGGCTTGCAAGTGCCTGACAAATAGTTGGTCCGGCGGAGGCGTCGCAAGGCGTCTTGCCATAAATAAGGATTACTCTCGTGACCACGCAGTCTTGCGGAGTGGACGCAGCACGAATCCTGTGACGTCTTCCGAGCCCGCTCAAGGCGTTTTATGTTCTCGTGTCAAATGTCGCTGCTGTCCGCATCGTTTATAACATATCCACTTGAGCCTACCCTGCTCTATACAAGATTATTTAGCTACATACCCGTGTCTGTATTGAACTGTTTAATGACATAACATAACGGTTCAGCTTCAAGATTTTGTCGTCCTTAAGTCGTGAATTTGCGTTATTTCGGCACCCAAGCTTCGAATCACAAGTTAGGAGACGGGTATTGAGAGAAGTGCGGGATGCGCTAAGCCAGGGCCGTTTGAAACTCGGCGGCGATGTTTCAATTGCAAGTGCGCCCGCGGCTTAATCTCACCCCGCGAAGGAGGCGGCGAAACGTGCGTCAAACCCCATCTTACTTTATACTCTTCTGTTAAAGGCTCACTGCGACGCACAGCTAAGCTACACAAACTTCACGTGTACGTTTCAATTCGCATCCCTTCAAAATGTAGATAGCTTCGATAGTCTGTATGGCACACGCTACGCTATCCGCGTAAGAAACAATATTAAACTGTGCTGGTCTCTGCGCTGCGTTCTCAGCGTTCTCACTTTTGATCGACCGCTAGGATATAGTTAGGGAGGCAATTAACTTAATCGCAAGAAGTAGATAGGCTGCTTTTACCCGTCGATCGTTGCCATTTGCTAAATTAGCTGTAAATTGACACGCTCGATAGATCTGGTCTCAAATTGGTTGGGTTTGGGAGTTGAAGTTGGTAAGATAATCTCTGCTTAGTCTCTGGTTAGTGAGTTTCATTGAAAAGGTTTAAGGTTTAAGTTTCAATGTGAAAGTAAATTCATCCAGGTTTACGTTACTCTGCGAGCTTCACTTGAGACGAAGATTGTATCGTAGGTATCATAATTAGTTAGGGTGTGTGTGTTATCTTGTCAAAATTCCAATTACGTAAACTATATATCGTAGTGGGCAGTGGGCAGGCGGCGGGGCCCGAGGACCGACCGATGGCTAGTCTTCTCACGTCGTGGCGAGGGCCCAATTAGAACCCGCGTCGCCCCACTAGCAATATAGCCTTATTACATATAGTTATGTCTATGCGCACGTAACTATAACTATAACTTAACCTTATACAACATGTAAACTCCACGCAAGCTTAATTTCGTCAGTAGATGCAGTGCAAAGACTCGTACCTGAAATAACGTCGTATCAAACACGAACCCTTCCCTTTTTATACATCAGCGTCAGAAATTAAAGGGTTACGTTAATATTACACCTACATATTGTGAATTCGTTACTTTTTTAATGCCTTAATCACGGATCTACATAATAATGTGAAACGGGACTTCCCGTCCATCTGACAAGTTGATTGATGGCCGCTCCTAGATTTATTTGCTCAAAAAAGTAGCACACGCTACACGTCCGCGGAGCCTTTACAGAAACGGGCGCTGTAATACCTTTGTTTCATTTTAAATACGGGCCTTCATAATTAGCGTAATAAATTACAAAATGATAATAATGCGAGGGCCATCTTGTGAAACGCTTAATGCCGCGCGTCGGGGGGCGCCGCCGGCGACCGCGTGTCAATCACTCTCCCGAATGTAGAACAATTCTTATTTTGAAAAAGAATAAAAAATACGTATCACATTTATTTTCCATCTTGCTCTGTCCAGTTCGCATTTCGTTTGTGCGAGGGGAACGGGGTAATAAATCGGTCTTGTGGTAACATCTGTGCTTTATAATAGACGCTTACGTAGGCTTCTTTTCGGGGATTCGATGCGAGCCCGGTGGGATCATTTTAACATGATTGATCTGTTTATTTTACATTTTAAAGGAACATTTTTACGGTTGCTTGTCAACTTAATAACAAAGTGTTTTATTTCGGGACACGTTAAGTTGAGTTTTATTGATAGGTTTCTTTTAACGTTATTATTTTATTCGTTGTGTCGGGTCGGAATCGGAATGTCTCAAATATGCGCGGTATTAAAAGGTAGACATTTTGCATTTGAAATATATCTGCCATGTTCGTTATACTTCATTCGTTATCAATTATCATACTTAGTAATGTGCGCAAATTCGTCTTCGTTTACTTATTATCATGTAAAAAAACCTATTAGGGATCACTGTTTATTTTCATGCCGCCACTAAAGTCGGTCCTAAAACAGACTCCTGTAAGTCAAGTGTCCGCCAAGCATTAAAACGCTACTGTCTCTAAGTCGATAGTGTAAACTTTGAAGACGCCGCGGCGTGTGCGCTCGCGCCGATAACGCTATCCTAAAGCTCGCCAGACTGACAGGTGCTCGAATTACTGCTTATAATAGTATCTTAATTGGACGATTGTTAAATTGTATATGATAAGGGAATGATTTTGAATTTTACGTATGTAGGTAATACGGTTATCTGTGAGGTAGTACCTACCTACAAAATAAAAGCAGATATATTTTTATAAGAATGATAGAGCTAAAGCGATTGCAGTTAACTAAATACAATGTAAATCCCATAAAAAACATTTCATGTAAAAAATAGGCCAAGTCTCGAAACTCTTTTGTGAAAGAGTGGTAAAAAGTGGTGAGATATTACGTAGAGCCAAGTCAGGCATTCTTATTAATCTTTATTTGCTTGCTAAATAAAATTCTGCAACTTGGGAATCACACAACTTTACTGCGTTTACTAATTTTTGCATAGGTACCGTAAAATGTGGCTATTTGGGACAATTTTTTGACTAAAACATCAGTAAGTTCATGTTTTATGTGTTTATCAAATATGTAATATTTTTAATAGATAAAACGCATAATGCTTCACCATTCTATATACTGCGAGTGTCTTAATTGTTAATACAGGATGAGTAGGTAATATTTTTTTAAAGAGGTGTTCTAAATAACCTCGTATTTGGGGCCTTATGGGAATCGACGGGTTTCGAACTGGTTTTGGCTGAATTTTGAGGCTTTTGTTATTTAAAACATAACTAGTGATATTTAAGACGCTTTAGAAACGACCGCCAAAGGTATTAAAAGCAGAGTAACCATATTTTCAGAAAAAAAACGGGAGAAAAAAAATCACAACGTTGTACTAACAAAGTCAAGTATTATTAAAATCTTTTTTCACCTGTAGCACACTTTTAAGAACCCGTAGTTACATTTATATTAACCCAAAATGTGCTCTTTTATATAAACATAAAATAAACGTCCTTTAAGACAGTAAATCAAGTATATATATGTAAAAAAAAAAATCTTAGTCAACTTTAGATAGAATATGTTTCTTTGTTATTTCCTTAAGTACCTATAAAATGTTTATAGAAAAATTACTTAACTGTATTTGGTAACTCTACATATTACTTAAATAACAACAGGCATAATTAGCAGTATCAAAAACAGTCATAATTTAAATTATGTTTCTCGCCAGCTTTTGCCAAAGACGGAGCTGCCACGTCGGCAATAGCATTAGCCAATGCTTCTTAGGTATAGGTATGACGTATAGGGTTGATTTTGTTCCCTTCCGACAATTACGGTACGGTACTCTCGCACCATTGCACTGTTGAAAAAAAAAGATGGTCAACCTACCTTTACAGTAAGGGGGATATTTGGTACTAGTAACCAAATAACCCCAGAAGCCGTCTAAAATAGCCTCATTTTAAAATATCTCATTCAAAATAACAGCTAAAATTATATATTATAGCTTAAAAAACTCCCGAGAATATGTACTTTTAGATATGTATACTAAAAAAAATCAAACCCCACAGCCAGCCAACATTTGAATAGAAGTAGGACGGTGTTTAATTTCACTGATTTTCCACCGACACAATCAAGATTTTTTTAAGCACGCATGCTAGGTCCTCGGCGCTTCTGCAACCACTAATAGGCCAGCCCGTAGAGGCTCAAAGCACCCCGGGGTACGTTGCAAGTGGTGGTGTAGAAGACTTTTTTTTAAATATTGTTGACATCGATACGACCGATCAAATATCAAAAATGGTTACACGAGATATCTTGGGACAACTTTTGGCAGCCAAAAATCCTCGAAATTTTGAGACATTTTTTGGTTTCTCACTCGTGGCTTCTATACGGTTTATCCTAGCCAAAAGTAACACACTAAGAAATTAAAGAACATGAAATTATGCGTCTAATACATACTAATTCGGTTCAGCGACATAGTAGAAAACCATGGTCGAAAATTAGGCTTTCCTCAACTTTGTTAGTTATTTCAAGATAGTGGTTTTTAGGCTTCTGCGTTTCAATTTTGAATTTAACTATAGGTTTTAGTTCCTCAATTGTAGGAATTTACAGAATCGACAGTCATTTCAGCATTAGTATCACCATAACTGGTAATCGAAGAGCTGGCAGTTTTCTCGTGCAACGCATCAGCATTGCAGTTCAACGAAGAAATACTGCCAGCATACTCGGTACAATGCCTAGAGGGCCTTTTTAGGGTTCCGTAGCCAAAATGGCAAAAACGGAACCCTTATAGTTTCGTCATGACTGCCCGTCAATCCGTCTGTCCGTATGTCACAGGCATTTTACTCGAAAACTATAAAGTGTATATGAATAAAATTTAGAGGATAGGTGTATTTTATTAGCCGCTACGTAATTCTAAAATGAAATGACAAAAAAAATATTCTTTTAGAGGTGCACTCCATACATATAACTGCAAGTCAAAAAAAAGAAAAACATCGTATGTCCACGTGTGGCACATCAATCGATAAGTCTTTTAAAATAAATATAAGGTTTGTCAGCAAGTTTTTCGTTTAAGTGAAAATAGTCGGAGATAATCGCCCCTCCTCACTGAACTGCAATGCTGATGCGTTGCACGAGAAAACTGCCAGCTCTTCGATTACCAGTTATGATGATACTAATGCTGAAATTACTGTCGATTCTGTAAATTCCTACAATTGAGGAGCTAAAACCTATACTTAAATTCAAAATTGAAACGCAGATGCTTAAAAACGACTATCTTGAAATAACTTACAAACTTGAGGAAAGCCTAGTTTTCGACCATGGTTTTCTACTATGTCGCTGAACTGAATTAATATGTATTGGTACTCATTAGACGCATAATTTCATGTTCTTTAATTCCCTAGTGTATAACTTTTCGCTAGGATGCACCGTATAGAAGCTACGAGTGAGAAACCAAAAAAAGTCCCAAATTTGTGGCTGCCAAAAGTTGTCCCAAGATATCTCGTGTAACCATTTTTGATATTTGCTCGGTTGTATCGATGTAATATTAAAAAACAAAATCTTCTATACCACCATTTGCAACAAAGATATACTCTACGGACTGGCCTATAACCAACTTCACATTAGATTTAGGCTTGCCAGACGAAGATCTACGTTTCTACCATTACCAGGACAAAAAATATATGGACTCAAAACTTATAACTTTTTTTTCCAAATAGCCTCGCATGTTTCAATTAGCCCCGTTTTACGGAACTAAATTAATTCTGAAGTTTGAACCGCTCTCCTTTTTCTTGTATATATTTACGAATTTTTCCGAAAAATGAATTGCACGCGGCGGCACGCACTACTTTTTCAGGTAGTTCGTTCTGAACTGATGCTTGAACGCATCTAAATTCTGGCCATGGGTACTCCCGATCTTGCTTAACATCACTCCATATGAAGAAATCCAATGGGTTCAAATCTGCTGAAGCTGCAGGCCATTCATTCCAAGATATAAAATCGGTTATATTTGTTTAGCACCGGTCCTGAGTGCGTCGAGCTTTGTAGGACGGAGCACTACTCGTATCTTGCTGGAAGCAATAACAATCGTCCCCATACAAGTTTCGTGCATTCTCCAGCAAATGATTCTGCATAACGTTCTCAATGTAATATTGATGAATTATGACTCCTCGCCCCTTGGTCTATGAAAAGTAGCGGGATGTTACCGCTTGGAGATATCGTAGCCCATACCATGGCCGCCGATGCACTTTGGAAACGTTGTACAGCTAATTTATCAACAGGAAGATCCCTCAATGAAACGCCATACATACGATCATCCTGTTGATTGTGGTGATTCTGCTGGTGGTGGTGTATCTTGTAATAAGAACTTTTTTTAGTCCGGAAAAACTGATGTCATCACCTGCGTGTCAAGCTAGTAGCTCCCTGCATTTTTTCACTCTTGCTTTTTTTAGAGCTGCAGTCAGTCCATGAATTATTTCGTTTTTTGTAGGCTTTGAACCCAAGATCGTCACGGAAGATGCGGCTCATGGATCGCCTATATATTTTTATATCTTTTGCGAGTTTGCAAGCACTCTGAGCCGGATTTCGTCGAATTCGCTCTCTAACACACGTTATCATCTTTTCGACACGAATCGATGGTTTCCGACCTGGTTTGGGCCTGATTCTCGACGTTCCTGTTTCTTTGCATCGTTTTATGGTCCACGATATGAATTTAATATTGATACTCAAGTGTTTCAGCTTCTTTAATATCTCACACGGTCTGAAATTTTGTGGATGTATTTTCACCATGAGTTCGCGTTTTGCTTTCATTGTTGTAAAATACATAAAACATAAGATACGAAGCTGTGGCCTGACATGCATACTAAATACAAACTCATCTTAAACACTACTGTCAACTAAAAAGTAGGCATATTATAAATGAAAAGGCAAGAGATAAAACTAGGACACTTAATCTGCCCAACCCTGTAATTTACAAGCTTTCGACATTCTGTTTATTTTTAAAGTCGAGAGACAGCAACATTTCATTTCATTCATATTTCGTTATCCCATAGCATATGGTATTCAATGGGAAACAGTGTACATATGCAATCATGCATAACAACAACAACAAACACAACAATTATTTTTCTTTACCTTTGTAATATACTGTATTTAATCGATGTTTATAAGGATGCACGCAATCGCTTTAAGTTGTTTGTGTAGCTCGTTAAGCGGCTGGAAGATGCGATGCGCCCGCGCCGCTATCGGAAGCAATTACACGTCGTTCACTTTATTAATTTTCATAACTACCCTCGCGACATCAAAGCATGCCGCTGGCCCGCGCCCTCGGTATCGGCTGTGCCACAAGTGGGACTAGCGAGCGGTTTTGTGATGCCTTTGGGAAGTTACGAAGCTAGTATAATTAAATAGTCTTATACGTGTATCATTCATTACATCTGTCTATTACTATTTATTTAAGATTTTGTATTTAATATTAATGAACAATGTATACGTGAGACATTTTTTCTTATATATATTCATCGTCATCATCCTATATACTTACATCTCACTGCTGGGCTCCGGAGCCCTGTTGTTTTTCAGCAGCCATATGATTTTTTGTTCACATTTTGATTCAGTATTCAGTATTCATTATTTATTGCAATTAAGGACACGTCCATGCATTAATACATAATAATCAACAATAATATAATTAACAATTAGACAAAGACATAACAAAATAGGCTTAAACTTAGAAAAATATATGAAACAGGGTTATGATTAAGATAATTAGGTACATTAATGTCAGGTAAAGAATAAGATAATAAAGTCAGTTTAAATATAGGTACATTACAATTGCATTAAATCGTTACAAACATGTCAAATAAGATAATTAAGGAATACAATAATTGAGAAGAAAAAAAATATATATATAGAATACATTATTACATACATTATTGGGATACATAAATTAAATTAAACTGAGGTAATCAATTAGTCAAATATCTTACCAAAGTATTCGTCCAAGTTATAGAAAGGCCTACGTATTAAGTATGATTTTAACTTCCCACTAAATTCCCTTATGCTGCTAGAGTTCTTTATGTCACTATCGAGATGATGATAATTTTTTATGGCTATAAAATTGAAGCTTTTATTACAATGAGCAAAATGTGACACGGGCAGTAAGAGGTCTAGCTTACGACTTAAGGGATATCTATCACAAACTTTTCTTAATTCGTACAGATTTTGATTTTTATAGACGTGAAGACCAATTTGATATATGTATAATGAATTTACGACAATAGAGGATTCCTGATCCTGGTCGTTCAATGTTTTAGTTTATTTTCCTCTAGGACACATATTCCCTGCTTAAGTACTATACTGGCTGGCTCCTTCCTTCCATATCCCTATATTTTGAATGAAGTTCATTTGACTTGCGCCGCATAGTCTACTTTGTACGGACGGTGCTTCTGTTTATCTCTCCAAAACCCTTGAAGACGCAGCAGCTCTCGGCCTGGCACTATCCTTTGATCTCGGCGCGACACTTAAATGTCCCTACAGTTCCTTCTTTTAAACACGCCCGTGGTCATATCTGTGACTAGTTTAGAATCTGGGCATTGAAATTGAACCTGCTGCTCACAATTACCTACGAGGTAACACCATTATCAAACTACATAAATGCATATGACGCTATTGTTAAAAATTATGCAGCTATCGTTAGGTAGACTCTAGGAGACAATCCTGACCCTGATCCTAAGCAATCAATCTCATGATATTCTCAATAACTAGTACTCTCGTAGTTATACGTATTTTACTTCTAAATGATAAACAAAGGTAAAACGGATAACATAAATCAATAGGTATTCCCAAGCAAACAAAATTTACATGCATCACGAGAGGTGAACACTGAAGCACAAGAGACTTATCTCGCTAAAACGATTCCCACATAAATAAAGCTCATTGGATATGAAACCGTATTTACATAAGAAAAATATAAAGAGGCCTAAACGATAGGTCCATAAGGGCGGCGTATCGGGCGGAGTGCTTGAGACCCGGCGCACGTCCGCGGGGAGCGCCTTTAATAACAATACGAAATATCAGTTCGTTCCTCCGATCGCAAATCTACGTCAATAACATATCCAATAGTAGCGCTCAATTCATTTCGACATAATCTAATATACCGGGGCACGTTTCCCGCCTAAATCTACCGCCACATGTCGCCAAGATGGCCGACCGGGCGAAACTAAAGAAAAAGGAGACCACGAATAGGTAATATCTTTCAAGTCCATAAACTTAAACGTTTATTTGTAGCGATATTTTGTCCTTTTGCAGATATTGCTTTACTACGTAAGCACCGGGCGCGGCTGGGCATGCGGATAATAAGCACCTATCAAATATTTACGATTAGGCAGTAGGAAGTACTGCCGGCCAATGTTTGCCGAAGTGACCCTGCGATCGGTACCAATTGATGTAATTACTTAATTCGGATTGCTGCTTCTTATTACTCAGGTTTTTATACTTGCAGGGTGGTTGTTTGTGTGGCTTTGGCGCTGTATTTTCATCATATAAGTAGCATTTTAACGTACATAGACCTGGCCAACTATCATAGGTACTGATAAATAAAGTAGGTTATAAAATAACTATCGATTGGACAGCATATGTAGTAAGTAATTGTAGTAAGTAATCACACCCTTTTCAGCGCCCATGACTCGTATACACGTCATGTTTGCTGTGACAGTTTTCGCTACTTGAGGCATATTATATAGATAGATATAGATAGATATTGTAAGCGCTACGACGTTCTCCTGCGTAGCACCGCCGCACCGCCAGGGTCTATTAGAGTAAACGTAAGGGTTTATAACAAACTTATAATTGGTGAACTGAGCCATTACGTTGAGTTATGTAGATCTCAGAGTTATTTAGTACTCAGAGATTCATTAGGCAGAGTTAGTAGAGTGAGGTAGAGATATATGAAATACGATTCAGTCTTTATATATTTATGTACCTTAATCGTCATGCGATTTCAAGGGAAACGATTTTGAAACGCAAAAAAATGAGTATTGTTACGTTTAGAAAGCACTTAATTTTGAGTGAAATGCGGGTGAAACCTCAATTTTACCAGAACAATTGTTAAAAACACAAAGCTATTTCTTAACCTAATTACATCGGTAGATACAGTTGAGGTAGCCACGTAGCTTCTTCAGCAACGATAGCTGCACTTACAATGGAAGGGAGCAATTTGGACCCACCGTCGCGTTCGTCAGTACAAATAAACGCACGAAATTGCCTCAATTAAGCCATCCTTTCTAATGTACTGATTGATCAATCATCGGAGTCCACAATCGAAGGCAGTGTTGCTTTGTCTTGGGCCGCATTGTACGCGGACGTGCTTGCTCCGCTCGTTCTGAAATGCGGCAAAGACTAATGAAAATGGGAGATGCGATTCATTTTGTAGTAGGGTTATTTGCCAATTATGCAACTTTTTTTCTGTTTCTTAACTTCATAATAATTTATTCAGTGGCTTTTTATTCTTACCCTTGTGCGAAGTTACGATCAAAGAATTTTTACTCTTTGTACGAAACTTACTTAGTTATGTGTTTCGTGATCGCGACGGGTTTCCTATAAGGAAGAAAATTCCTCGATAGCAACGGTTATGAATAAGGGGGTTATTATTCATAAAACTTAAAATGCGTCTGCTAAATAAAATGTGCTTTGTCACTTTCTTACGAACACAAATGTCAAAGTGACAGATAAAGACAAACAAATTTTAACGCCATTTTAGTTAAAATAGGGTTGTAGAACGTTTATAAATTAATACGACCGTTAAAGTTTTTGCAGCGTTAATGAGATAATATGGTACTTACGAGTACATGTATTCTGTGTGTATTTTTTTGCTGATCCCAAAAAAAATAGAAGTATTTCTTAAATAACTTAAAAAAGTTTTAAAGTTTTGTTAAATTTTATTTTCAACATAATAAGAATATCAAAATATTTGGTGTTTCTGTTCCTAAATATAATGTCTGTGATCAGAGAGACTGCTATTTCGATTAATTAGATTGTGCCAGAGAGTGTGATTTCAGTGAGGTCTATTCTACTGGGTTTCCTTGATGAATTTATGCAATCTTAATAATTAGCCCTACAAAAAGAGGTAGCCTCTTTTTGTAGGGCGTAAGATAAGGCGATTACAGTATTATCAGTATCTTGTGCCGTCAAATCATACACTTTTTAACTTATATAATAAAGGTCTATCAAAGGAACAATCAATCACTCAAAGGGCAATGGAGAGGGCTATGCTGGGAGTTTCTCTGCGCGATCGCATCAGAAATGAGGCTATCCGCAGCAGAACCAAGGTAACCGATATAGCCCTCCGAATTGCTAAACTTAAGTGGCAGTGGGCGGGGCACATTGCACGTAGAACCGATGGCCGTTGGGGCGGAAAGGTTCTCGAGTGGCGACCACGTACCGGAAGGCGCGGCGTGAGCCCCCCACAAGGTGGACTGATGACCTGGTAAAGGTCGCGGGAGTCCGCTGGATGCGGGTGGCGCAGGACCGGCCATTGTGGCACTCTTTGGGGGATGCCTATGTCCAGCAGTGGACGTCTTTCGGCTGATATGATGATGATGAAAGGAACAATCATCTGTTTTCTGCATTCTAGACAAAGAACACCCAACTATAAATACAACCAAAACAGCCCCAGTTCCACCTGTTTTCCACGCGGCCGCTAAACAAAAACAAGACAATACCAAACAAATCCAAGCAAATAGACGAAATCAATCGCGCCTCAATCAGTGGAAATGAAGGCGCTGAAGGTGGATGCAATTTGTCGTTGATGGCGAGTCGGGCAGCGCGGACTAGCCACCGGCACGCGTCGAATTAAATGGGAATCAATAGCGATCGTGCACGTGACCGACGACCCTTACATCTCGCCGACCAGAGGAACTGAGGCTACATAGTTGCTGCACGTCCACCAAGGGAAACGACTAGTGCCTAATGTGCACCGGGTATGAGTTTCATACATTATTTTATTACTAGGTACCTTTACTGTTTGGACCCGTGCGCAATGTCTGTAACTATACTTATTAAAATTGTACTTATTAAAATCATCCTCCTCCTAGCGTTATTCCCAGTTGTGCCCCTAAAGGAGCCAAGATTTGGCATAGGTACTAATTTTACGAAAGCGCCTGCCATCTGACCTTCCAACCCAGAGGGAAAACTATATGTACCTTATTGGGATTAGGCCGGGATTAGAAAATTGCTCTTATTCAAATACATACTAGTATTCAATACGCATAAAGATATAGCTGCGATATTTTTGAATAGAGGAATTAGAGGAGAAGAATCACTGCTTTAAGCTAATAACGGGACATATTTCTTTGGTTTGTGCCGAATAGAGTACAGTCGGCCAAAAATGTGGTCTACCACCCTACGGTCGAGGTTCATTTGAACGTCATGAAACAACAGGTCGATTTCTACTTGCAATAGTATTATGACAGTTACCTTAACGAGAATCAGATCTCACAGTAACTTTTGCCAAAACTGGTAGACCACTTTCTTGGCCGACCGTACCTTTATAAGGACACTGCAGTTGCTTCAGCAGAAATATGCGCAGAGGCAGCCAAATGCCTATAATGAAGATTTCAATGGGCTTGTGACCTTAAATTTGTTTACGATGCCATTCTAACCAGTTTTTGTAGAGGAACAAATGTTCGTATGGAAGCAACTACATTTAAAGAACATTAATACCCAAAAAATCAAGTTAAAGAAGGACCTCGCTGACAGCAGCCGAAACGCTTCATACTGATTGGCTTTAAAGTATGACGTCACACCGTTGCAATTTGTACTAACCGTTGCATGGAAAATGAAGTAAATTGCTGTTTCGGTCGCGAAATACTGCGTTTAGGTCCATAGTTGTCATACAAATTTGTTTCTATAAAAGCGTAAGGATTCTATTGGTACCCTTAAATTTACTCTTGGACAATAAATAAAAAAACTTTGTTTCTTAACTTTCAAGGTTTATATCTTTTTATAATTTGAATTATATTTTGTAATTTATAATTTATTAGAATCATTTGATGGTTTACTATCCATTTAGCAACACGACGTTATCCATTTTAACACCACGCAACAAGCCTATTACGGAGATTAATAATTTTTTTTATTTTTTATTTATTGAACTCGAAAAAAATACTTAAAGCTTATAGTTACATATTTTACCTCGCCAAACTGTATTCACAGTTTGTTGGCGAGTGATGCGCTCTCTCATTTTAATACATTTACAAATTATACCTACTTATTTAAGATTAGGCTAAGTCATGCAAACTAACTAAATACCTATATGTGTATTAGTGGTATATTATGTATTAATCCGTACACAATAGACCGCCAAGTACCCATTTTAAATTCAAACCTACATTTAACAGTATCGATTGATTTTAATCCAACCTATCCAGCAGTGCCTTTTTTAATCTATTTTTAAATACTTGTTTACTACTACATTGTTCTATTGTTGTAAATAATAAATAGGTAGTATATATCCTATTGAATCCAAATTGCATTCTATTATAAGGAAGAAAACACAATGTACAGGTAGCGCCAATTTGAACTAATCAACGGTATTATTTCGAAATTGCCCAGTAGTGATCTTACAGAAAGTGATTGTCGTCGGTCATTGAAACAATGGAGCGCGTGATTCCATCTCGGCGGCGGCGGCCTCCGAGTAGGTACCTATTGCCGCGGGATTACGGGGACGATCACTGACCGCTATATGTAATAGCAACTTTCCCATGACATCTTCAGCATACCAAATTTTAAATTCATAATAAAATATCGATTTTTCTAAAGGTAGGTACTTCGATTGGTTCTTACTACGCCGTAGCTAATATTCCCCAACATTTTTTATTTCGGTTAAAAGTTCGCTAATTGAATGCCGTCGTTTAGAGCGTAAAGCTTAGCTACTTGATCAATTACTTTTTAATATCTACCCTTTTTGGAATCGAAATTGTTTTTATACAGCCCAGTAAATTTAGAGATGGCTTACGCCGCCCAAAAATTAATTGATCGGATCTCGGTTCTCAGAGGAAACGGCGCGGAAGAGTTTTAATTAGTGAAAAAAAAGCACCACGAACTTCCGACGTAAAATGCGGGAGACAAGGGTGGGCGTAGCGGAATAAAAATCTCCCGCCGTAATGCGGGCAACATTTGTGTTAGGAAGACGCCTAGTAATGGAAGACAAATTTCAATATAATTTGCAATACATAAGCGTGTTACTTTAATAGCCCAGAACCACCCTTCAAATTAAACGGGGCTTAAGTTTTATTTTATTTTTTCCTCCGCTCAGCTGGATCGTGTTGCGGGCGCGTAAGCAAGTGCCGGGCCCGGGCGGGGCGCGGGACTCGCACAAGGCGCCGGAGAAAAATATAATCCGGCCAAATTAATTGCTCCTACTGGCAATAGTGGCGCCCGCGATACCGCCAAATCAAATTAAGGACGCGCTGTAAAAACCAAATTAGTGCCCGCTTAAACCGTGAGAGGGTATTTAGTTACAAGACGTTAGTTCAAATCCCGCCATTTTCATTAACAATAAATATCCCCTCGCAGTCGCGCGGAATCCTTATTGTTTTACTTTTTACACCCTTGTGTCCCGGGCGGGATATAGCTCGGACGACGTCTTCTACTAAGGCCCGAACTAATTTGTTCTTTTTGTTTACTTACTTACAGGGCGAAAGTAATAAAAATTTGTGTTGCGCGAATTGTATGGACGTTAAATTTTATATTGCTGGTCCAGGCGAGTTTTGCATTTAATTGGGAAAAATTTAGGGTCGGCGACGCGCTTCTGTGCGGAATCTTAAACTGTAATTGAACGGCCGTTACAACTTTTTTTCTTTTTCAACGTTTGCGTACTTAAAAATAGGGGAGCAGAGATTCAACAGAATAATACCGTTCAATTCCAAATTGTATTGTATAAATAGTAATATTGGTACTAAGTAAGGCTTTGGGGAGTCTTTAAAATTGCCTCATGTTAGGTAGGTAACCGTTAGATGTCGATCGTTCGCGCGGCGACCACAGATGCAGTTATCACAAAAGGGTGAAGTTGATGTGTTTTTTTTCGGCACATTGGTCCTTAATTACAGGCGATGCACTGAATTAGAGGGCGGCGGTGATCTAAAACAATAAAGTGACTGACATTAGCGCCAGCCGTTGCAGATCATTCTCTCCATACGTAATTTGACCACATTTAGCCTCATTAGTAAGTAACGATCTATTATTAATCACGGGTTCACAAATTAGATGACAATACCCCGTCATTATGCCCATGAATTTACTGGAGTGAAGTTGATATTTCAAACAATTTACGAAATTGGTCATGTTTTCTCTAAATAAAGTTACTTTTATGACTATAGTGTTCAGCGGGCTAAATTTAATATCAAAGTGGTTTAAATATACCTAACCCACTGTCGTTTATAGAAGTCTTTAATATGCGAGTTTCTTCGCTAAACCAAACTAAAACAAAACCATTCACGCAGAATCCATTTCACAGCCTATAAAACACCTTTGGGGTGAGATTTATTGTGATTATTATGCCTGCCATTTTGACCATCTGCCTGAATCGTTCCCTACTCTACAGTAATTAAATTAATTTAATTTTTAACGCAGAATAAAGTGGCTAGTTCCGTAGCTAACACATTAGATTGATACTTTGAGGAAATTAGAGTTATTAATTAACAAAGAGCAACGAGCTTATAGCAGATACCAGCCATCAGCCGAAAGCCGTCATCACGGCCGCGTGGAAAACAGGTGGAACTGGGGCTGTTTTGGTTGTATTTATAGTTGGGTGTTCTTTGTCTAGAATGCAGAAAACAGATGATTGTTCCTTTCATCATCATCATCATCATATCAGCCGAAAGACGTTCACTGCTGGACATAGGCCTCCCCCAAATAGTGCCAAAGTGACCGGTCCTGCGCCACCCGCATCCAGCGGACTACCGCGACCTTTACCAGGTCATCAGTCCACCTTGTGGCCTACCCACGCCGCGCCTTCCGGTACTTGGTCGCCACTCGAGAACCTTTCCGCCCCAAGGGCCATCGGTTCAACGTTCAATGTGCCCCGCCCACTGCCACTTAAGTTTAGCGATTCGGAGGGCTATATCGGTTACCTTTGGTTCTGCTGCGGATAGCCGCATTTCTGATGCGATCACGAAGATAAACTCCCAACATAGCCCTCTCCATTGCCCTTTGGGTGACTCTGACACATAGTTAAGCTAAACCTTTGCACATACGTACCTACTTATGTATCTATGTACTTATGTACTATATTAAATGCTCATATGAGGATGCCCTCTGTGAGTGATAAATCCTCTAATTGCCTAATGTCAAAAAAGTTACTCGCAATTTTCAACTCTGCCATTATAATTCAAGATAGAGAGACGATAAAGAGTAAGTTGTATGTATTTAGATTAGGTATTCGTTGAGGACCTGATAGACTATTAGGTAGGTACTAATTCTGTGCTGGTAGTGACCCTCCGCCTACGAAGCCGGAGGTCCTCGGTTCGAATACCGGTGACGGCATTTATTTCAGTGATGAGCACGAATATAAAAAATATAAAAACAAAAATCATTTAATTCAGACTAAAGTCCATATATGTCCATAATATTAGTTCCCGAGTCTTGGATGTTTTATATTTAAGTAATTAGTAATCTGTGTTTACATAAGTACCTATGGATAACGAAGTCTATAGTACACATATACTACAGTACTATAGCGGACTTTAATTGTTGAGCCATTAAGAGCTCACTTTATACCTACTGGTCACTTCAAAGCTTAACTAAGTATAAAAATTACAAAATTAGTTGACACCTAAATGGGCTAACAGTTATGACCGTACAAGCTTAGTTACTTAGTTTTGAACAAGTTTTTTTTTTGCGTAAGATTGTCCTGAAATATCTGTTTATTTATTTAAGTATATGTTAGGTATTTGTCAAAAATATTGCACGTCATAATTATGAGGTGCTATATAATTATTCTTGCTAGAATAAGATAGGTTTATATCGGTTTCGCAGGATGCGGGAAGCGCAAGACCGGCCACTTCAGCACTCTTTGGGGGAGGCTTATGTTCAGCAGTGGACGTCTTTCGGCTGATATGATGACGATGATCGGTTTCAGACGTATATACCTACAAATATACAAAATACAAATACAAAATAGTTTATTTGACTTTTTCACACGTTATTAAACAAACAAGGTTGGAACCTTCCATTACCTAAGCATATACTCGTAGTATGCTTGTATCGGAAGATCCCGCTCTTCCATCACTCGGAGATGGTAACAAAAACCAAATAAATTAATTTTAAGTTTAAGCACTACATATAAGCAACTTAATTATATAATGTGTGTGTGTGTGTGTGCTTGAGTGTTTGGTTCACAAGTACTAACTTAACAATGTTAACTTATTATATACACTTATTTATTTTTATTTATTATTTATTTATTTTTTGTTTATCGATGTACATTTTGTTGAACTAAGGTACATAACTTAAGAATATCTCTGTTTCTTCATAGTTTAAGTTCTTTATCCACGTAGAAATAGCTTTCTTTAGGCCTGCGCAAACCGGCGGAGCGCAGCGCAGATCACCTAGCAGGGTTTACTCCGCGCACTGCACACCGACGAGGGAAAATCCCCCGCGATACCGCGAGCGCCCGCCAGCGCAGCGCCAGCGGCCGGCGCACCTGGGAGCACTTCTGCGCATACCGGGGCATGCCGCGGCTGTATCCTCTCCCCGCGGCGTTGAATAGCGCCGACGATACTGCGGCGGCATCCCCCAGTATGCGCCGAAGTGCACCGGGCCTACAAATCACCGACCATGGCATGCCGTGGGATGTCGTGGGATACCGCGGCATTGCGGTATCAAAATTCGTGTTCACCCCCGTCGTCCGCCGAGTTGCGCCAAGCCTTCGCCTCCCGCAGCCCCGCTACCTCGGCGCACTCGGGAGGCCTCGGCGCATAGCGGGGGATACCGGGGCATGCCGCTGCCTCTAACATGCTCCTCGATGCCACAGAGTAGAAATCCCCCGTGATGCTCCGAGGTCGGTCTCAGAGCATTCAAATTTATACCTTAATGCAATTAAAATAGAAAAGAATACACCATGATAAATTTAAAGTGATCTGCCCTGCGCTCCGCCGGTTTGCGCAGGCCTTTACAGGTATGCTTGCTTAGAGCAGCATCAGGTAAATATTTAAATGGGCATCGATGCGATTGTATAAATGGGCGGATTGCGCAGCAGATGGTTTCCTTGCTAAATTAGATTTACAGACTGGCATAGGGGCATTATGGGGCAATGCCCTACCTTAAGAAATTGCCTCACACAGATTAGATCATGTTAAATTTTGACTTGTGCCCTACCTGTAATGTGTGGTACCTAAATAATTTAAGGTATGGTGCAGTTTCGATAGACTTAAGTACACTATATAATTTACGCATGGATAGTAACTCACATTCCTTGTACAGTTCAGTAGTAGGATACCTGAAGGGCTTTTTGAAAATAACTTAGAGTAAACTCATTTGTGCTCACTTCAATAAATTTAGATTTACTAGCACATCCCCATATTGGTATACAGAATGACATTACTGATAGAGCTCATGATATATACAGTTGCTTTAAGAGTACATTGGAAGCGATATGTTTTAAAATCTAAAATTTATTTACTAGAATTATAAATAATCTGTGTAAAAATTGTATTATGACCTTTTTAACTAGGTCGAAATAAAAATATCACATTAAATTCAAGGTAACAGTTGGCTTCGTAAAATATAGCGCAGCATAATCGGTGGATATCAATAGCGATATGTTATTTAAACATCGGGGTGTTTTGTTGTCCGTCATTAGAGGCTGAAAAGCCGCCGAATATCGTAATTATAATTTATTAAAATTACCACGATGATTGCAGGAAACGTGTTATTTAACGTGGAGCGATACGATCTTATCGGCTCGATCCTAATTCTCGACGTGTGGATATTATCGTCCGACCTGCCGAAATCGGACGCCCAATACAATCACCCGTACCTACGCCAACGTGCCAGCTTTACCATTTGAACTGTTTTGTATAATACATCGTGTTCCTTTTCATATCAGATACAAAGATACATCTATTTGTTTAAGTGTTTTTACTATTATTTAACATAGGTACCTAAAATCAGGAATTTATTTAAGCTGTTGCCTACTTTATACACTGTGAAACATAAAACAGGATATCTAAATAAGTACAGTCGGGGTAAGAAAAGGTTTGCTTGCACCAAGGCAATTATCAGTCCTGCCAACGTTTCATTTCAAAAGAAACAGAAATATCGCATTGACGTTTGCATTTGCAATAACAGGCTAATCTCAGGTACCTACTCCAGAGGAGACGTCAAATAGTGTCTCTCGTAGGTAATATTCCGATTTAAAGATGTTTCGCTAATGTTATTATAGCTTCATGATCTGCAATAATTGCAGCTCTTTCATGGTTATTGAAATTCCTCGGCATAATCAAATTAAATACGACGCAGAATTATTAATGGTAATATTCATCACAAAAATTACAAGAGACAATATTGACACTGACAAACACTGACAATTAAATATACCTAATATATTTGATCCGCTGAATGCGGGTGGCGCAGGAACGGCCATTGTGGCACTCTTTGGGGGAGGCCTAAGTCCAGCAGTGGACGTCTTTCGGCTGATATGATGATGATGAATATATTTGATTAGAACATATACGTAGTTGTTTATTTGACTAGGTCATTAAAAAGGTTTGATGTTGATTCGAAACTATATAGATATAGGTCAGAAGGTGTGAACTATTTTGATCCTTGTTATCATAGCAAATAAGTATAATTTTATATGCACTTGTGTACTTAGTACTTTGCTTTCAAAAGGTACTAAGAGTCTATGACCCTTTAAAGGAATGCATTTAATAACTGACGAAGGTTTTCGTATACCCCGACTGCTGTATGTACAAGCCGCACAGCAATTTGTCATTGTGACGGAGCGCGGTAGGTAAACAAGTGAAACACGACAGTCCTCGCCGGGACACCCCCTATAAGGCGTTATTATCGAGACAAAGCGGTCTGTTTGTCTATCACGATAATCTGTGGACTGCTCATTTCAATTCCGTGTTGTGTAAACGCCCTAATGGACGCCGGTAATGTGACACGCTTGACGATTTTACTCACAAAATTGTTGTACGAAACTCTATTACAGTCTAATGACAGCCACCGTCTAATTGCAAGGTTATTACGTTTTGTTGTGCACGCGGCTTAATGATAGTGTCGGTAATTATTGGGCGAGGTGAAACCCTGAAGATGTGTCGAATTGAATCGTCGGGCGGGTAATGACGGCTCGCGGCCGGCGCGGCCGCTGCCGCCGCTGCCGCGCACTCGCCGGATGCCCTGCCTCCAATTATACCTACCCATATCAATGAATGCATACAAATTAATTTAACACTGTTTTTACCGGAGGCCATATAACGTAATTTAAGTACTGAGATTTCAAGCTTCAGTTAATATAAAACCTTCCTGAGCCATCCAACTCATCCATCGTAAAGATCCGCATATCTCATAATTTGACGTTTTCGTGAAAGCGACATCATTATTCCGAAGCAAAAAGTCAATATTATGCTGTCACGACTGTCATTAAAAGGAGGCTCTCTGTGAAATATGGAAACGCGTGTAGGTAATATCCCATATCGCACGATCTCGTCGAAGATTTGGAGCGTCGAATAGTTTTCGTGAATAATTTACCAGACAATGGACTGTCAACTCTTCTATTCCATTATTTCGTATTGTGGCATCGCATGTCACGAAAAAGCCCGTCGGTAAATAACTTCCCATTATTTGTTTGCGTAACGCCGTAGAAAATAGTTTTCAACTAGGTATGTACCTACTATACTACTGATACAGTATACTAGAAATGTTGTTATCTATTGCCCGTCATTTTATCAGTAGGTACAATCCCGACCCTCATGCGTAAGTATATGTATTACTATAATTGTAGCTGTCCTGCTAAGTCCAGGACCCTTGATTCTCTTTCATCTCATCCCAGATTCAACTCATTTTTAGTGTTCCGTGCCAAAATTGATCCAACGGAAAAGGTATGCGATCACTTGGAGTCTGTCCGTCTGTCACAGACAGTGATGTTAAAAAGAATATATTATCCACTAGTTTCCACCCGCGACTTCGTCTGCGTCGATGGGATAAAAACTATCCTTAACAGCTTAAATAATGGAAATACATACCATTCTTTCTTTCCTTTCTAAAGTCCATGAGCGCCAAGTTTCCCAGCAACTCAAATCTTTTCTAAATCAAAATTATTTCCTTAATCATTTTCAGTCTGGCTTCCGCTTTGGTCAGACGTACGTACAGTCGCCAACACATACATCGGTACACTATAGGTGTTCAAAAATATCGGCACATGCACCCTAATGCCTTGAAAATAAAGGTGTGTTCCGATGTTTGTGACGTGCTTGTTTGCTTCGATGTATGTGATGGCGACTGTACATAGTACGGTTTCTGCTCTCGTCAAAATTACGGATGAAATAAGGTCAGGTATGAATGATCAGAAGTTACAGTGTTAGCGTTGCTTGATTTCAGCAATACGTTCAACACTGTTGATTTTGACCTTATTTTGGGAATTCTGCGTTCTCTTAAAATATCTCCTGCGGTCATTGATTGGTTTCATAGCTATTCATTCCTAACCGGTCGTCGGCAGCGTATAAAGGTAGATACTTCCAGTTCCTCATCGTGTAGCACGTTAGCCGGCGTTCCGCAGGGCGGCGTGTTGTTTCCACTTTTATTTTCCATTTTCTGCAATTCCATTACTCGTAATTTATCTTCATCATATCACCTTTATGCCGATAACC
This sequence comes from Epinotia brunnichana, assembly GCA_963854355.1. Lineage (NCBI taxonomy): Eukaryota > Metazoa > Arthropoda > Insecta > Lepidoptera > Tortricidae > Epinotia > Epinotia brunnichana. The sequence continues at coordinate 12,731,759 of OY977939.1, read as the reverse complement.
TTCTAATTTAATCCCAGGATCAGGTCAGCGATCTGCCATTAGTCGTATCTGCAACAAATTCCGATCTAGTACGCATGTCAAACTGGAGTAGTAATTATGGTCTCAATGTTAATTTAGCAAAGACCCAGACAATCATCATTGGTAGCGCTATGGTTGCTGAATGGTTGCTAAAGTTGACTATGTTAATCTTCCGCCGATTTTGTTCAACGGCGGATTGATTCCTTACTGTCTGCAAGATAAGAAACTTGGCGTTATTTTGAACCGCACTCTTTCATGGGTGCCGCAGATGAATGAGGTTAGCAGAAAGATGTTTGTTGCCGTGGGTTCTCTGAGAAGGCTCCGTAATTTCCTTTCCATTACTACCAAAGTTGGGCTTACTTACTTAATCGCTACTCCTCCCTATTTTGGATTATGCTAACGTTTCCTGTATTGATATCTCAGAGGAACAACTTAACAAGCTTGAGCGTATTCAAAACGTATGTATCAGGTTCATATTTGGGTTACACATAAATAGGTATATGACCACGAATCCAGTTTCCATTGTCCGTCAAGTGGCTTCCTATCCGATTCAGACGTAACTCTCACATTCTCGTCGTGCTTCATAGATTTTTTTATAACCCTGCAACTCCCCGCTACCTGAAGGAACGTTTTAAATTAGGTACTTTCTTCTGCAAGATCTGCTAAAAAGTTGCTTCTCAGTGTTCCACTCTAAATTTTACAGCAGTTCTTTTACTTTCCGAGTTGTTTGATTTTGGAATTCTTCGCCTATTGAAATTAAACGTGCTAAGTATCTTTCCATATTTAAAACTGGATTAAAAGAGTACAATTTATCTCTTCCGTAACTACTAATGCCTACTTTGTGTGTGCTGCTTTGTTTTCGACTGTAAATGATACTGTTTCCTTGATATTTAGTTATTGTATTTGTATGTCTATATATATATATCGATGTAAGTATTTATGTAATGGTATAGTCTTTCTTATCTATAGTTAGGTTGTTTATATACTCTGTTTTTTTTCTGTTTCTTCTCAAATCATATAATTATTTTGCATCGTCCCCACTATCCAAAGGTTGTCTGGAAGAGATCGCTTTTTAGCGATAAGTCCGCCAGTTGTCTAATATTATTTGTGTGTAATTTACATTTGTTTTCTATTATATACACTATTTTTGGTGAGCAATAAAGTATATTCGTATTCTATTGTTGAAAAATCAGGGCAGGTGGCTATGTTGGCGCCGTGCATCATCATATGTCCATCCACGATGAAAACACTAATAAAATAAGGGAATTTTTAAACACCACACTCATTCACTGTGCGACTTTGTTACGCTACGCTCGTAGCAAACTAGCGTAGCCGGTATTGATACTCTGTAGCACAGAATCTTTGTCAATACCTATCTATATATCTCTGAATATATAGTCTGACAAGATTTTCTAAAAACCATCCATCCATCCATTTTGTACTTAACAGAAGAATACTGACCCCATGTATTTATATGGCAGCGGCACTTAGCTGGAGTACCGACACCTGAAGAGCAAGACACCCCGTAGTATTTCACGCGCTGGCTCGAGTCGATCCGGCACAGATATATTGTTACTAAACCGTGTGTGTAAGCGGATTTCAGTGGCGACTCCGTGGTACCCGGAGCAAGGCTCCCGTAGTCGACAAAAAAACAGCAGGGCATCGGTTTGAACTAAATTGGATTTAGTATTCAACTTATAATTATAATAAATGTTCTTTATTGCATCACATGAGAGAAACATCTTACATTTTTTTAAATAATTATAACAACAGGCGGTCTTATTGCTTATATTACTTTACAACGATATATATATATATAATATGTCTTTTTTTTCAGCCTCACGAGTAAGAGCTGTCCAGATGTTACTCAATAATCTGCCAGTTTTATACTTTTACAAGGCGCGGCGTGGACCGCGTATTGCAAAAAACTCAGGCAAACCCGCGGGATAACACATAACCTATGTCCTTTCAGAAAGTTCACTCTATACACAGGTGAAAGAATTTTTTAAATCGGTCCAGAGATTTCCTAGATTACCCATTATGTACAAACTTATAAACTTAGAAAGCTACAATCTCAGTCTTTTCCTCGTTATACTACTAATAAGTAGAAATTAATTATTAATTAATTAGTAAATTAGATTAGTACCCATAGATAAGAGCGAGATGTCATTCCGCCGTGCCATATGCCTCGTACCTCTATATATACCTACTGGTTATAGTAGCTCTTAACATGACAAATAAAATAAAATAATAGTACATTGTTTAACAATGGGCGTATGAAGAATATTAAAAAAAAAAAAAAAAAAAAAAAAAAATTTGAACTGTTTATTTTCAGATCTGTGATTAAATTATATATATCAGTTACATTTAGTACAATCTTTAATATTTAATGGATTTTTATTACAAACGATAGTCTATCAAGAGCCAGACACCGTAAGGCGGAGGGCTTTTGATGACTCGAGTTTGCAATATTCTTACGCCCGTGTTATACACAATGTTTTTCATCACATTTGCGAGGAAATAAATAACCACAAAAGACAGAAAAACCTATGTTTTTTACAAGCACATCAATCAAATGTTGACGAAATTGACAACTTCACTTCTAGATCAGTGCGAGTGGAGGGCGGAGCTTCAATATGTCAACCAATCACAGAGCATGAAGCATGTGGTTCTTGCAGGGCATGAACCACATGCGCCATGCTCGATTTTATTTTCCAACCAATCACAGAGCAGAATTCTTGCCGTCCAGATTTGCGTAACCAATCAGATCACACACAAGCTCATTACTCCCTTGGGACCATTATTTCCCGCGGGAACAATTTAGGCCATTGTCCTTCTGTATACAGGCAAGGAATAACACCATTTATGCGCAAGTGTGATGAAAATAAAAAAAAATCGTCTAAGAGCGAGATGCTCGCCTACTGGAGTTAGCTGAGCCTGGGAGCCCCAGCGACCTTTTATTTTTGCCGCGTCGCCTGAGACGGACGGGATTGATTTACGGGACGAAGTGAGAGATACCCAACCCGGCTTAAAGCTAACTAAGCCTGGCCGGGCACAAAACACACGGCACACGCCGCACGTCACCGTGACGTGGGTATCATCGGGCCCCATTACACTTTCGATCTAGCTCTGTCAATCCGCGATTGAAATTCAGGATTTGTTTAAAAATATACTTATTTAAAAGCGGTTTACACTTTTAACGTACCGCGGCGAATCTTAGGTTTCAGTACGTCATTATCATTACAGTACGTTTTTAGGTTATAATCAACAGCTGTCATAGGGATCAAGATTCGCCGCGATACGTGTAATGGGGAATGGATGAAAATTTTAGAAGTGCCTGATTCTTTTTTTGGTGATAGGAATAACCTTTCTTAGCACCAGAAAAATTTACAGACTTTTCAGCTTCGTCAATTATTTTTGAAAAATATAAACAGTTTCCTCACTTACGTTTTGGGTTTAGGACGGACGGCGAGACACTTTCCTTTATCCGTCTCATCCATTCCCAGTTGTCGCCTTTTGGATTTTTATTGAACTTGAGCTGCAGGTAAATTACTTAATTTGCTGCGTACCTAATAAATGAGTGGTTGTGTAGGTAGGAGTGTATGAGGCATACCTATGAGTCCTATGACTCTTATGAGCGTATGCGCCACTTCGTTGTAATAAAAGTTGGTAGTAAAGACATAACTATTCTGTGTTTTATGTTGATATTTTATTTTATTTGGGATGCTGAGTGCTTGTATACATTAACTAAACTAACCCAATAACTAAAAGCAAATTACAAGCTTCCACAGATATATAAATATATTGTTGTATTAGGATTCGTATCAAAACTACTCTCTATTTTGACTAGATTCATACATAATGTTTCTAATGCACAGTCAGAGACTAGTACACAAAAAAATCAAGGAAATATTTTTTTAAGATATAGTAGGTACTACGTACTTAAATCATAAATTTTACTAAGCTGATACTAGTGATCATAATTGTTGGTTCGAAATTTCAGAATGAAACACATATTAAACAATACAATTTTAAATCAGTTACAGAGTTACAGTAAACCCCACTCATGTTTCCACCGTCCCCAGTGGCTGCGGTATTTCTCTCACGGCTAAAATCGGGACTTTAATTTGAAATTTCGCTTTTTAAGTTATTACACCTATTAAACGAAAAGTAAGAAGACACGTTCGACCATTAAAGGAAGTCTTAAGCAAGGCGGGCTGAAGCGCGGGATATTATCGCGCCGCTTGTTGCCCGCGTAAAATAATAATGGCCGAACTTCCGGCGCCGGCGGCGCGGAAAACTCCGGCGAAAAAGTCAGGAAACGCCCCCGGCTCGCCGTTAACTTTGTTGACCGCTCAAATGTGACGTCACTTAATTTATAAACACCTAACTCTTGAGTTCCTTCGGTGGTTACCTAATGACACTCTGCTTGTGGTAAGCGGTATGAATGTCTTTGATAATCGCTAGTACTACTTACTTAGTACCTACTTATTTTATGAATTGTAGTTTATGAGATTAAAAATTTCATATTAAACTATCTACATGTTATGTTATGGTAGTGTGTAGGTAATTTGAATGTAATTTTAATATTTTTTAGACGTAAATAATATAAACCGAGTTGCTCTGAGAAAATTAAATGTGTTTTTTTTTAAGTATCACCCGTAATTAAGAAATTTTATTTTTGGAAAGGTATACCCAATAAATGTTAAACAGGAAGATTAAACATAGGAATCGTATCTATAAATAAAGTTTTGTAATAATTTTAGCGCAGTTTTCACGCAATTACAGTCCGTATCGAATGACATTTCGCCAGTGGGTATTTTAGTTTGACATTCCAACTCGCAATATATCATGTCACGCGTCGAGTCCACTTCGATAACGACAAGTGAAACTTTGACTCGGTACAAACAGTCGGAAAATCAATAACAGAAACCGCAGAGAGCCGCGGCCACTCGAATAAATACTGCAGCCCGACTATCCAATAAAACACGTGAATCGTTTACAATTAAAGCTTTAAATCGGCAATAGGTGTTGCCATAAATTGGACGAGAAAACAATCAGCGAGCGCGCGTCGCTCGCAATTAGCGCTGCGCGGCTCGATAAATTTGCATTAATGCTCTCGAAAAATCCGAGCGGCCATAATTTTCACGTGCCATCTGTACTCGTACTGTATCGACTGTAACAGTAACGTACCCCCGACGCAGAGCTCGTACGTTTTGCTTCGCGACCAATGCCAAATACAGCATGTGTTTTAGGCACTCAAATTTTTATTGACTGCGCTCCGATGGCCTATGTCCGACTGTCCGTGTGACGGTAACGGCCGCTTGCTCGCGTGGAAATAGGAAATTGTTAGCCAGATATTGGCTACTCGCGATAGAACTATCAGTTTTATCATATTTATTTTGTCAATTTATTTATTTATTTCATAAGAACAATTACACTTTCTTATGAAATTTGTGTTAGGAGCATAATTATGCATTATAATATAGTTGAGAATAAATTTTAAGTATCTAGGATGATTGACTCTAGAGATTTGTTTGGATTTATAATTGCATCTTCATATCTATATCGCCGTCTAGTACCCATATTCCTAGTAGGCATATTATACAATGATGCCCACAACAAATACCGTTATTGTTATTATATGGGTAATAGGTAACAACATACGTTCGCGAATGTATTCCCACTATTACCAGTCCTGTTGTTTTTTAAGGTATTTACTATTTAACGAGAACAATTTCAGAAGCGGGTACCTTTGGTGAGGGTCCGTTTTTGCATATGCTATGATTGCTGAGTATGTCATTTCGATTAGTAATAGGTATTATGCTGATTTTAGATATCTCCTTATATACAGTTTGCTTCAAACGCCCGTGCCCTATATATTATAGTATATCTATGGGTAAGCAGCTAGGTGAAATACCCCCCATTTCAGCGCTGTCGATTTACGCCGCCGTGATTTACGAAACGCCCCCCGCCTCACTGCACTTTACACTTTTGCAGCTCCGCGCGCCCCAACGCCTATTAATTGATATTCGGTACGACACACTCGCTCTCTGATATAAAACCCGCGCCAATAAAATCACACCGCTTCACGCTTTCGAAATGTTGCAAAAAATCTACTACATTTGACAGTTAGGAAATACTGTCCGCGCTGGGACGGGATAGATATGCATATTATGCATGCCTAACAGTACCCGTCGAAGAAGTTACGCCTGAGCCCGATTTGACCATAATGATGATAATTATAAATCACGAAATAAGTAGCACTAATTAAACGAAACATGGGTGCGTCACATCAGAAAAAATCTTGACTGATACAGAATTTGCTAGGGACCGGAAGAAAATAAATTCATATAGAGGTACCTAAATGTATTCATTCCTCCAAATTGATATTTTCATCACATTGTGGTAAAGTCGTAAAGCAAATGGCGTTCGTTTTATATTCGGCAATTATGAGTATTTGCATGAATTGATTTACAAATGCCTGAGAAACGGTACCCCGTTGCGATATCTACGTTTAACGTAGGCGGTGAAAATAATTTGGCGTGCTAACTAGTCGCCCCCTGCAGCGCGACATCTCTAGCTCGATTACGGCACATCCGGAGCCATCTCAAACGGCCCCGGTTCCCTAACTACGTCTCCAGCCGATAAATAGTCAATCAAAGTGCGAATGTAAGAAAACATAAAATTTCTGCGCCTTAAAAACTCCGAGAAATTCTTCATTGCTTTTTGATGGTGTAATTATTTAAAACCCAGATTTGTTTTGTAGATTTGTTTCAATTCGAAACCCAAATAGGGTGAGGGACGGACGTGTGGTGTCACTGCGGGCGTCAAGTGCGATACGTTCTCTTGTTTATGTCTGGGCTGCGTGTTTATGTGGGCTGATTGGTTCGGCAATGAATAAACGAACGGCTCATTTGTCTACCCAAATAGGACGTTAAGCGAACACTTATTTTGCATACATTACTCTAACGGGTGTGTGTGTCACGGTTACCGAAGAATATTATTCTTGATGATTGCCCTCTTCTCTTCTTTCTTGATAACCGATTTCCAAAAAGAAAAAGTTGTCATCTTCTTTTCGCCATTATTTGACGTAAGACGTTTGAATCTGCGCTGACTAACTGTTAACGCAATCAAGGAAGGTTTTAGTATCTTACTTCTTTCTGATTGCCGTGACAATTGCACAGGCAGTAAGGCTATGTATTATATTCAAATTTATAAGAATATTATCATACTTGAATGAACCGAAACTTATTAAAATATTCGTGGTTATGCTGACGACGAAGCTAAATAACATCTCTATTCGTTATAAAACGTATCGTAAAATGTTATATTTGTGGGTAAAGGACAGACAGCAAGTGTGCGGAAGACGCATAGACGCTGCAGGGGTAAGCGTATTAGGTAATATATGGGAAATATTCAATTTTATAACATTCCAGGGCGATAACATCTTCGCTTGTCGATGCGAGGTGTTCGGTGGTAAAGTAATATAATATTGAATGGAGGCCGGGGCCCGCTGCGCGCGCCTGCGGACGTCGTAACTTAACACTTAATCATTTACATGGACACTTTAGCGTCGAACGAGGACCAAAACGATGCCCACTTGCCCAGCCAAAGTGCTGCTCGGGGTTCAGACTCAAATGCTGAATCAAATCAAAGAAATTTATTAAAAATTTAATCCCACTACTTATCTATTACTGATGAGAAAGTTTGTATGTTTGTTAATTCAATCATGCTAAAACAGCTGAACGAATTGGATAAAATTTGGTAAGTACAGTCAACTAATTTGATTCCTAGGCCATCATAGAACCTTGCCGTTGTAAATGCTATGTCAATACGGGTTACTTAGGATTATTACTTTGCTATGTAGCAGTTAAAATGATAGGGTTCTACGGTGGCCTAGGAATCAAATTGGTTGACTGTACCATACTATTTATTTCCCCTTCCCCAAGAGGATGAAATGAGTTAAAATGTGAATGTGAATGTTTATTATGGGGGTTAGGTACATCGGAATCGCGAGCAAAACCTAGTATTTTAATAAAGTGAAGACATTATTTATTAAGGAAAATATCGATACAATAAATTTAAAGGATGTAACAAACTTACTTGCAAGTAAGTACGCTATTTGCTAGTGTTCCGTGGGTTCCTCGTGATTCCTAATGAAATCTTCGTTTTTCTTCGTGACGTTTTTGTACCAACGTTTGTTACAATACAAGTAAGCCCTAGACCCACAAAAGGTACCGAGCGGCCACCATAACTCACACAAGCGGGTTGTAACTCCGGGCTGCTCCTCGTATTGCGTGTCAGGTCACTCACGCGTGGGCGCTACACGGCGGCGGCGTAAAGCACTGTCCTAAACTAAACATTGTTGTAGGTAGTTTGCCGCCTCACCATGGTAGGTATTGAATGAATGTCTTGAGGTTCAGATAAATAATGTTAACATTAACTCATTGCCTGGGACTTGACTGTCCTGGTAATTGAGACTTAGGCACTTGTCCCTGGGTACCAATAAAAGCCAATAAACAGTTGTGAGGAAATACTACAAATCATCCACAACCAGCTGACTCACAATTAGAATTACAATTAGAATTATATTTTATTTGTTTCCTATTAAGAAATAACTATCCCTGTTAAGATTTCGTTATCTATATTTTTATGTTTCTGTTTTATGTTTATTTAAGACTAAGCTATAGTAAATGTTTATTCCTTCTTTCCGTCTAAAACGTGCTTGCCACTAACCGCTTATGTAATATTTTTTTAAGTGAACCGTATTTATTCCCCCACGGGAGTCACGGGACAGGCTACGCGTAGTGTGGGGGTCAGCATAAAAATAACTGTTTTATAATATTTTTTTTGAAATAAACTATATGTATTTCTTGTATTTGTATCAACATAATATAATCATATTAACAGCGTAGATGATTTTTGGATATTGATTGAAGAAAGGCGAACTTAAAACTTGTTTATTATATAGGCACACAAGTAACACACATAGTTCTGTTTGCCACAACGCGACGTACTTCATTAGGTATCTAATAATTCTATATTCACGTGTAGGTTAGGTAGGGTAGACTGGGTACGATTGAACCAATATTTCGTATATCGTCATTATCGTCCGTAGTATTGCTTTTTATAATCTGTGAGATGAGATTATATTAAATGAAAGAGCGTGTTTTTATCTACTAAACGGCAATATAATTTTGGGTCCAGGTGTTTTAGTTTTAGTAGTAGATCAAATTGAAGAAAAAAACGATTTGTTTGAACTGTTCCCCCAGGGGCGGTTGAAACAGTGACAAAATATAATACTTTTATGTGTTATATTCGTGATTTTTATAAGATTACATATAATTTAAGAACTGTTTTTAATCAGCTAGCGTTTTTGCGCTTACAAGTTAAACTCTACGTATATTATCAGTCATTTATCACCTTATTTAAGCAAGTTAACTAAACTAAAACAAAAATAAACGGTTTGCATTTTAAACGTAACAAGAATACTTAAATAAAAACACATGAAAATAAACTAAAAGAAAACTTACGTTAACTTTCCTTAGTCTATGTCTTTAAAATACAAGCAAATTACTCTGTTTCAACCATCCCCACCTCCTACTTTCGGAAAAAAGCCGTTGTAGTAATAATGAAAATAATGATACAGTAAAACTAGTTACGCTGACATGATCCACAAGCTTCACTTCAAACATAAACACACACTCAATACTCTCACTTAAATAGAAACCAGAATAATTGAAAAACTATAATACTTGTCGGATGTATTTCGTTGCGAAATATTTGCGTTGTTTAAACCATAGTATAAAGAGCGCAAAGTATGTTATCTTCATACAAACGCACCGCGCGCGGCTTGTAAGTGTGCGCCACAGTATCTGTCGCACACTCAAACAAAATCTCGACCTGCTTCGCGTGCAAAGTACCCAGTCTTACCCTACCATATTATTATACAGGATGGGCCAAAAATTGTTGTACCTACTTTTGAAACTTTGATGACAATAAAACCATGAAAGTTAATTTCCTGATCATTTCATTTTTGTAACTAACATCTAATGCAATTTATTTTTTGAAAATAACATCTTTGAGATGACCCCCATCTCGTCGCTGGCACTCCTGCAAACGACTACGCAGATTTTGGGAGACTCGCTGACACCATCTCGCCATCAAACGTAACAGTTTGGCGAGAATATAAATGTTTTGTTAGATGTAATTTGAAAATATAAATAAAAAAAAAAATATATATATATATATATAAAAAAAAACACATGCTGCGACGCTGCTAGGGATCTCGGCTATCTCATCGCGGATGTTTTGCTTGAGTTTGGATATTGTCTTCAGTTTTTTAACTTACCTACTAATTTATGGCGATAATTTAATGGTTTACATCAGGAGTCAGGACACTTCACACTATAGTGTTTCAACCCACGTAAAGAACTCGAAAATGAAGATACGTAATGACTTGTATAGTTATAAAGAGCATAAGGCGCTATAGTATCATGGTCTTCCCTCCCTCTCGCTGAGCATAAGCGTGAGCGAGATGGAAGTGCGTGTTTGGAAGCGCGGATATCATGTTTTTTAATTTTATTTTTTTGTGCGTTTAAATAAATATAAAAGTAATCACTAAGTTCCCTCAAACATGATATTGCCGATTTTTAGAACCAATGTTAATATGTTTAGCTATTGTGCATAATTTGCTACGAATGTTTTAAGTGAATTTTAATATGTTTAAGACCTATGTTCGTGATTTTTTTCTATCGAGCGAAAATTGCTTAATCGTGTTTCGAATCACTGATTTCCCTGCAGAAAAGCCTCAAGATTTCTATTCGTATTTTTTTGAAACCATATTATTATAAACAGACGCATTATATTGTTTCAAAAACTATGTTCGCTTCACTTCGCTGAACCTATAGCGCCATAAGGTATATTTTTGAGTTTTGAAAACACACTTATTATGTAACAGAGTCCATCTATAGGTAATACCTACTATAGTGACACCATGTTATGAATGAAACATAAACAGGAAACTCGACGATGTTGTTTTATTAATTTAAACACATGTTGGACAAACAAACCCAGACCTCTCGCAGCGAAGGACTGCAAATAAAAAGTTAGCACTATAAAGCCATCCTCGAGAATCGTACCTACTACACATCAGAATTTAAATTTATGCTGCAGTAAAATTTGCCACTTTTTCATACATTTTAGCAGTTTTCGTTCATTTAGGCAGCAATAGAATGCATTATATATTATGAGAAGGTTATTAACACGTTATATTATCTGGTATTTACTTTTTCTTAACTTTATTTTGTGAAGTTAGAATATATTTCGAAACCTCCCCCATGCTTGTATGTTTTAAATAGGTTTCTATACTTCTAGACTGAACAGTGAGAGAGGAGAGAAGAATTTATATATTTAGCACTTTAAAAAAACATTATACAATTAGAAAAAATATTATAACAAGAGAAAAAAAAACTAGAAAGTCTAAAAAAAATACAAGCTATGTACATACAAGTATGTTTTTGTTATTAACATTTTGACAGTGTAAACTGGATTTGTATGAAATGTTATTTAAAGTTTAAAATGGCAATTCCTGTGGTACCTAATTTGCGACTTGAGCCATGCTCTCGCGGCGACCACCGGCGCTCCGGACAACTTACGAGTCCGCTAACAAAAAGGCTGTTAGTTAACGCTGTGCTGCTGCTTCCAGCCAGCCCATAACACAGTTCATTATTTATTTTAACAGTTTAGCAGTCAGTGGCCGCGCCTGATCCCAACTTATAGCCGCGTGAATATGCGTGGGCATTATTTGTACCCTTGTTAAGCGCTGAGGATATTATAAAAATGATTCCTTTATCCGTGCTGTGACACTCGCTGGAAATTGGTCGTTTAATTTATGGTTATCATAAAAAAGGATTCAAGCTCGGGTTGGAATTTCATTCATAAGAAGGTAGAGGCGTAGGTACGGGTCTTTATGGATGGATGTGTTCATTAATTTAAGGAACCAGGGAATGCCACCGAGGTGTCGGGTGTCGCGGACAACATATTGAGATACGGCTCGTGCTGCGACTACTGTTCCCGCTGCTGGGCATTTGTCACTCAGGATTAATCAACGTCATTGCTACCAACGACACCTTGTGCAGAAAATGCCAAGGGTTCCGGCTTAAAGTACCCATCGAATCACCTTGATACATCTGACGTGAATAAGTGCAAGTCGTGATCGAAGCATGTGTATTTAAATATTAAATGTAACGTCATTCCTTAAGAGTCAAGTGCGTGACTTAATTCATTGCCACGACCGATGAAGAATAATTCTAAGATATTTCAGAAGACGAATCATTAGTCACGAACGAGACGGTGGCGATACATAGTGGAAGCGCGGCGGGCGCCCGCACCGCGGCTGCGGGTGCCCTTGCCGACAGAAAGCTCAAGTCGCGCTCTGGACCTCAGGACAACCATCTGATAAGCGACAAGTCGCGCTCCACATAATCTCGGGGGCGCATTAGTCATCGCGGTGACCGAACGCAGCTCACCGACACAGACGGTTCGCCTAATCCACTAAATATATTCGGAGACGAATTTGTCGGCCCGCTCCGGGGATCGAGTGATCGATAGCGCTACTCGCCACAAAACGATAGATAAAGGCCGATAAGTCACAAGAAATATGACGCGAACAAAATCGGGAGATGTACGTAATAAGATAAAAGTCAAACAATGATTCGACCGCGGATTCGCCGCGGCATAATTTATGTGACAACGCGTGATGGACGAGCGGCGACTTTCGGTAAACTATTTACATACGGCGGCGGCCACGCTGTCGGATTGGGTTCTGTTGTGACAGAGGGTGGGGCTTAGTACCGAAAACAAATGTCACTGTTATTTATTAGGTTACAGTGCTATTAAGCCTAAGACGGGAATTATGGTCCTTGGGACGCCGAAGTTCGAATTACGGTGGCGTAAGCCTTTTGGCAGACAAAGAAATGCTTATAATTGGCTCGCACCCCTATTCTTTCTAGATATATACGTATACGTAGGTAAGTTCTATGTATTTAATTGTGGAGTGTCTTCGCAAAATAAACGTGGTGGTTGCGAGCATGACTGTGAGATGCGCTCCCGTGGCGATGGTTCGGTGGAAATTGAATCTAGACGCGGCCCTCACGGCGCGGCCGGCAATTCCCTCAGCGCGCCGACTTAGATTGCTTCCTCCAGATTGTCTTCTGCTAACTGTTTGTACGCACATGAATTTCATAGGTACAAGAAAGATTTATTTATCATTACTCATTACCTAGCTAGTAACAAATAATTTTACTTATTGAATAAATCTCAACGAGGATGCAGTAGTGTTGGATTCGGAACACATTCCTGGTATTTAGGATAAGCCTGTCTGCGGCATCGTTAGTTTGTAGTACCTAAATAGCAGACAATACTGCAGGTGAGCCAGTAGGATTTTCAGTTTGGAAGCTGCAAATATACGCTTGTTGTGAATTGGCGAGGTAGCATATGACACCGAAGACAGCGTGTCGCGAGGTGACCCCTTTAGCCGCGCGACAAGCCGGCGGAGGCCGGAGGCGCGTCATTTTTATCTGCGCTCCTCGCCGGGCTCGCTCGACCGTGTAATTGGATGAGAACGACGCGATCCCAATAGCGCGCCCTTATCTGTTCGCGGCAAATCCACCCCCGCTTACTACCCCGCCGCACCCCCGCGACGCCTGCCGACGCTCCGGCAATAAGTTTTTAGTGAGTAATTCAAGATAACCCCTTGATGTTGTTCATTTTCACACTTCCTTTCGCGAGAACAGCTCTTTATTGCGTAATATGTAACTGTCTCCTTGCCGACGGGCGTCCCGGGGGCGCAGACAAACTTCGCCCCTTTTATGATGTTAATGCGATCGCCCCCGACCCTCCTATCTGGATAATGATAATTGCTTTTTCAAAAATTATTGTTTGATGTTGTCGTTTAATGTGATTTCGGGAAGTTCCGTAAATTGCGTTCTGACTTTGTGACGTTAACAGTTAATAGATTATGGTAATCTCCTTCAAATATCTCTACATCAAGAGCAGTAACCGCGATTATTATTTGGTCATTAGGTAACTCGTTCTTAATGAAGTTTGGTCTGATGTCTAACGGTTGATAAGTGATAACGTAGGGGTATAAGTAGGTTAACTATCAGAAGGTCTATATCGTTTTCATTCGATTAAATACATATTCATATTGAATACGACATCTAATTTAAAAAGAACGAACAAATCGCAATTTGTCCAGATAACACGGGTTATTCTTAAAAGTGCGCAATCGATAGAAAAATAAAAGAATTCCGAGGGCCGGGTACAAAACGGGATACTGCGAATTGTCGTCGTATTAGCCGGTATCAGATGGGCGCCGCTCCCGCCTCCCTGACCCGCTATTCTGTAACTTGTTTTAAGCTCACCTCAACGCTCACTCACAAATATATCATGACGCTATACATTCTTAGTAACGAAGCGTAGGTAGAGGTCTAGTTTCGTTGGGTATGACCGTTGGGGCGAGGCGCATGAGCGCGTAAAGAATAACAGCCCTGCTGCCCGCTGCCCACTGCTTGCTGCGCTCACTGCCCAGTTGCCGTTCCCGTTCCGTTATCTACGCTAAGCCTGCTTTACAGCGAGTATTCGTCGAGACACTGCGCGGCTCTTCTTCAATTTCTCCACCGAATACAATGTATTTAAAAGGCAAAGCGCACTCGCCTGGGAAAGAGTCGAGAATCGAGAATGTTTATGTTTACTAAGTAGGTACGAGTACATTTGTCTTAAAAAAGTATTATTATATTTTTTTTATCCTGTTAAGAGCCTTGCAGCAAATAGTAAAATGTATACCAATTGATATTGACTGAGTAGGTAGTAATATTACATACTATACATTCTAAGTAAAGCGTTATAATGCATGTGGTAACCTCTGACCTGAAAGACGATGCAGACATTGAAAGAGATCGGAGGGCGTTGTCCGTTAGAGCGAATATGGTGGCCCATAGGTTTGCTCAGTTGAAACAAAGTTGACACTCTTTAGAGCATTCTGCACCACCTTTTCTATACATCGAGTCTATGGACACAGTATACGCAAAAACAGCCCTACGTGTACCTACAATATAACAATGCCTTGCTACCCCGTTTCTGTAGTGCATCAGGGATGTTCGCGGAGGCCAGGGTAGATTGCTTCTATGCTACAATGAGGAAACGCTGCACATCCTTGGTGCCCAGGGTCCGGTCTAGCTCCAATAGCACCCTGAGGGCATTGGCTGAGAGATATGATTGCCATTGCTTGAATCATTGTCATATGATTGTATGTTATTTATTATTATTATTATAAAATATTTTGTCTTGCACATACTTAGTGTCGCAAATAAATATTTTTTCTCTAACATTTGAACATGTCGATTTGTGGAGGGGTATCAATTTTAGTATTGATTTTACCTGTGGTGTCCTGGGCGGGAAGTACCAATAAAACTCCAAATTTACAGGACACGCTTGTGCTACCTAATACATTTAGCCTTACAAATGCGTTAATTTGGTTCTACGGTTTAGTACCTCAAGAAAAGGCTTGCTTAATTGCGGCCGTGTGATAACAAAATATGCAAAATAATACTGAATTAAAAAAAATGTGACCATATCTTAGGATACTTATAGTTGTTATTTTCATTAGAACTAAAAAAAAACAATGTGACCGCCATCTTTAATTTCTTAAATGGTATTTTTTCTGTTGATTATAGGTGTCAATACAAATTGATTGACTCCCCAATCACTGAAATCGGTGCAGTCGTTTTGATCGTATGATAATAAATAAATAAATAAATAATAAATATTACGGGACAATCTTACACAAATCAACCTAGGGCCACGGTAAGCTCATAAGGCTTGTGTTGTGGGTACTAGGCGACGATATATATAATAGATAAATACATATAGATACTTATATACATATGTAACATCCGTAACTCAGGAACAAATATTCGTGATAGACACACAAATAAATGCCCTGACCGGGATTCGAACCCGGGACCTCCAGCTTCGTAGGCAGAGTCACTACCAACTGGGCTACGGAGGCCGTTACATGATGCATCACATCACGTGCAGTGACGGCTTTCAAAACGACGCGCTTGTTTTGTAATTAGTATAGTTGAAAAACTACTCTACGGATTGTCTAGCAGGTATTGTATCATGTCAAAACCCCAAGCTTTTTTACGGATGCCGATGACATCGGCGGATGTAAATGGGTATCTTTGCAGAAATACGTGTGCTGCGTGTGTTACGTAGGTACGTATTGTCCGTATGTGGGCTAGCTCGCTTATCGCAATTCGCAAGCTCCGCGCGGGCTGCGAACTGTCGTCGTATTCCATCGCTATCAGATGCTGGCGCCTATCTCAGCCCTCGCAAACTAGGACGGACCCGACTCCATGTTTTGTTGACGTGTGTTATCTAGCTTGTATGTTTTTGCCGTGGGTAATGAAGGCTTTTATTTTATTTTTAATGTGTAAGTGAACTCGTCCTCTGAATGTCCAACTTAGGACATTGACGCATGTGTTTTAACAGCAAGCAATAGGTACTATCGCCCAACGGTACGGGTTCACACTTTCTCACCAAAATCGCCTGCACACACATACAATGCGGTCGAAGAATGACCCTAGAGGTGTGAACCCATAGCGTTGGCCAATAGTACCATAATATGCATGGCCCACACTGAAAAAAATGGTTTGTTGGATTTACCAAATTAGCTAAGGTTGGCTGAATTACATGGAAACTAAGATAAATATAACAAAACCTCGCTATTGGACTTACAAAACTAAAAAGGTTGAAGTCGCTACCAGACTTCTGGTGTAAATCAACAAAGAGTATTTTACATTTTACAAAACAAATCTCAACAATTTGGTTTGGTTGATTATATCATAAAAATATAATAAATATAACAAGGCCTCGCGGTTGAACTTACAAAACTAAAAAGGTTGACGTCAAAATATAGTCCTTACCAGAGTTCATGGTGTATATTAACAAAGAATCTTGTACATTTTACCAAACAAATCTCTACAATTGGGTTTGGTAGATTTTATTATAAAAATATGATAAATATAACAAGACATCGCGGTTGAACTTACAAAACGAAAAAAGTTTGAGGCCAAAATATAGTCCCTACCAAAGTTCATGGTGTATATTAATAAAGAATATTGTAAGTTTTACCAAACAAATCTCTACGAGTCGGTTTGGTAGATTTTATAAATGAAATATGATAAATATAACAAGACGTCGCGGTTGAACTTACAAAACTAAAAAAGGTTGAGGTCAAAATATAGTCACTACCAGAGTTCATTGTGTTAATTAACAAAGAATATTGTACATTTTAACAAACAAATCCCTACAAATCAGTTTGGTAGATTTTATAAATAAAATATGATAAATATAACAAGACGTCGCGGTTGAACTTACAAAACTAAAAAAGTTTGAGTTCAAAATATAGTCACTACCAGAGTTCATTGAGTTAATTAGCAAAGAATATTGTACATTTTACCAAATAAATCCCTACAAATCGGTTTGCTAGATTTTATAAATAAAAATATAATAAATGTAACAAGACATCGCGGTTGAACCTACAAAACTAAAAAAGGTAAAGGCCAAAATATAGTCCGTACCAGAGTTCATGGTGTATATTAATAAAGAATATTGTAAGTTTTACCAAACAAATCTCTACAATTTGGTTTGGTTGATTTTATCATAAAAGTATGTTAACTATAACAAGACCTCGCGGTTAAACTTACAAAACTAAAAAGGTTGACCTCAAAATATAGTCCCTACCAGAGTTCATGCTGTTAATTAACAAGAATATTGTACATTTTACCAAACAAACCTCTACAATTCGGTTTGGTTAATTTTATATTGTAAATATGATAAATATAACAAGATTTCGCAGTTGAACTTACAAAACTAAAATGGTTGACCTCGAAATATAGTTCCTACCAGAGTTAATGCTGTTAATTAACAAAGAATATTGTACATTTTACCAAACAAATCTCTACAATTTGATTTGGTTTATTTTATAATTAAAATATGATAACTATAACAAGACCTCGCGGTTGAAATTACAAAACTAAAATGGTTAACGTCAAATTATAGTCCCTACCAGAGTTCATGGTGTAAATTAACATTTTTACCAAACAAATGTCAAGAATTTGGTTCGGTTGATTTAATGATAAACATATGATTAATATAACATGGCCCTGTGGTTGAACTTACAAAACTGAAAAGGTTGAGGTCAAAATATAGTCCCTACCCAGAGTTCCTGGTGTTAATTAACGAAAAAAAATGAACATTTTACCAAACACGTCTCAACAATTTGGTTAGGATCTATCAAAAAGCTGGCCAAGTGCAAGTCGGACTTGCGCATGAATGGTTCCGTACCATTATCTATAAACATATGTATTTTATTCTGTTTTTAGTATTTGTTGTTATAGCGAAAACAATCATTAGTAATAATATTAATATTAAAGACAGACGGACAGCGGAGTCTTAGTAATAGGGCCCCGTTTTACCCTTTGAGTACGGAACCCTAAAAACGAGTCATTTAGGGATTACGCGGTATTTTCGATTTTCGGTAAAGTGACGTTCGACGCTCGAGATCACAAACTTGTATTATTCATTGCGCCAACTTCATAAACAAGTCTGCAAAAATCAGAACTACCAACCCCGCCAACTACCCCGTAGTTTCAGGCGACATAGTTACTTATTAAGAAAAGTCGGATCATTTTTAATTACCGCGATGAGTACGAAGAAGGCAAAGCCCATGGTTGTAGGTATATGTTTCAGTTTAAGTTCTAGTGACATTGTTACAAGGTTTATTATTCCAGTTTAACAGGGTTTTACAAAATAAATATCACGGAACAATATACTTAACACAAATATAATGCGGATTTCAGTAGCGTTGATATCTTTAGATATTCAAATGCATCTTTTAAAATGCAAGTAATTAATAGTGTTAAGAATAAGCAGCATAAATAGTATTAGAAATAGGTAACTCACCTCTTATCATCTTTAAAAATGTTGTAGTATTATACTTAAGTTACTAAATCTATTTGATTCACTCTAAATATGGGATTTATACAATAATATTGTCATTAGGATAAACTATAGCAATATATTCTCATTTGCGGTAACCTATATAGATTTACATGCTTGGTTATGCTTTCATCTTCAAAACAAAAAAAAACAATTACTCACACTTAATTAAAAAAAAAAATCATCTGTCATTCACAAATGTTGTGATAGTCCGTTCAATTATTTACATATCAAGTTATCTAGGTAAACCTGTAATTGGCCATACTACTGTGTATTATAGTATAAGTTACGTACTTTGTATCGCTGTTGGTTTTCTGAATAAATAATAATAATAACTAATGCACTTGCTAGTTAGAGCAACAAAGAGAGAGATAAACGAACTTAGTTTGTTTTCGTTTCGCGGTAGCTCCTCAGACTACACTACGCTAAATGGAATAAGTAGGTACCTATTAGGTTTATTATGTAAATACGTAAATATGAAGTAAATCGAGTTTTCTTTCGATTTAAATTATATACATGTATATAAAATATACTCTTGGTTTTATTAGTATATAGGTATAATAGTTAATGTAGTAAGCACAATTATTAGAATTACGTACGACTTAGTTTTGCTTCAATCATTATTAAAACGACATTATTTAAGTATCATAACCGATAAGGCATAGGTAACTGTATGCAATTGTATGTAACATTTATTTAACCTAAACCTATTTTCAAATTAGTAATTAATTAATTATTAACTCTGTACTTATTATGATGTTTATAATCACACAGACAAACTGTTCCGACAGTTTTGCGAGACCATGTTAGTTATAATGTGTATATACTCTGTGTATTAAATTAAATTAAATAATAATCTAGGCCGCCTTTCACGTTGTATGTAGGTACCTACCTAGCTAGACTATACCCAAATTAATAATTTGCAGAGCCATACCACAGATTGCCATACCTATTCCGAGACAAAAAAAGTAAAGTTGCGTAGGTACTTACTTAATGATTATCTATGTAGTAATTAGGTTTTAACGACGTTAAAGTTTTCATATTCATATTCATTTATTGCGATCATGTTCATTGCTTTCGTGGCTTTTCCTTAATACGAGTAGGTAATATCCTTCCTTATCCTTACTAATAGTATGAATGTGAAAGTGTGTTAATTGGTTGGTCCTTCCTTGGTGTTTGTTTGGACGTCTTCATAAATAAGCAAAATACTTACGTTTGTCACGCGGGCCAAGCCGCTGACAAAACTAGTAAGTTGATACTACATGGTGTACCCATGTAGGTACAGTCAGCAGCAGAAGTAGCAACACAAAATAACACGCTCGAAATTATCTAGAAAGTCCGTATCCTCTTGACATTAGAGCCATGTGTAGGCTACTTTTGCTGCTGGATGTACCTTTAACTTTATCATCGATTAATTGACGTCTTAAAATATACAATTGGTAAATTACCTAAATACCTAATCATTACATAGTATACAACAAATTCGCTTACGTTTTTTTCAATAGATAGAGTGATTCAAGAGGAAGGTTTATATGTATAATTCATGCATGTATTTTACATATAAATCCGTGCGAAGCCGGGGTGGGTCACTAGTTATAAGTATATAATCAAGTAAGAAATCGTTTTGTCTTTACTTGTTAGTCGTAGGAATGAGATTCTATTGCTTTGTTATTTTGCAACCTTTCACGCCACACAAAATAGTATTAAGTACTTACCTAGTCTATTTTTTCCAACAACATTAACACGAAACATTTGGCGTTTAGTAGGTACATAGGTAACTATCTACTCGTACCTTTTGAGAAAGCGCTGCAGTCACTACCAGACCTATACCTTGTTAAAATTACCAAAGAGTTTGGTAATTTTAACTAGGTAAAAGTCTGGTACATTTTACAAAACAATACCGCTGCATGCATAGTTCCATCCTACTCAATTTATAAACATAAGAGTGAGATGTGACTATTCCCCTCCCCGACTGCCCTGCGGAGGTGCGCCCCTTCCCCCGGCTACAGCATCTTGCGATGCGCGCGCGGCGGGGCAGGCTTCATTGCGTTGAGGTAGTTCATTGTATATAGTCACTTTGTTTTGTTTGCGTTTTAATGAAATTTTCTTGGTGCGCCATTTCATTTCGGCTGGTGCGTGGTGGATTTAGTTTGCAAAGTGTAACCAACTATGGATAGTGATCTCGACGATGACTTAAGTGTGGGGGTGACTGAATATTTGAAGGAATGGGGATTATCTCAATCTACCATAACAAGTTTTGAAGGTAAGCATTAGAACGATATTACACTAAAAGTGCTAAATTTGCAACACTGATACCTTACTAATTAATTATGAATAAGAATTATATTGTATGTGAATAACGTACTTATTCCATTGTTAGTTCTTTTTTGTCTGAAACACAGGGTAACCTATAGTTGACACCGTATATGGATTCCCCACCCATACCTCCTTATTATTAATGATAAAAAATAATAATTTTGTGATTATAGTTTAATATGAATAGGAAGCTTAACTCAGGCTTAGATATTGACCTAGAAATATTGGTTACGTATTATCTACCTAATTAATTTGATTAATTTACAAAACAAATTTCAGTAAAATTTACCAAATCGGTTTGGTTGGCCATCGTTGCGTTTGTATTATGTCTAACTGAACATTAAATAATGAGTGATGTATTACATATATGTCTTATTTTTTAGAAAATCAGATTTCGTTAAATTTGCTCGACTCCATTCAAGAAATGAACTGAAGGAGCTGATTCCCAGTTTAAAGGAAATAATATTATTCAAGCGGGGGTTGAACAAACTCCAAAACATTATTCATGTAAGTATTCCTGTCTGTTTAACATTTATTATCCATACTACATTTCAATGCGAAAGTGTGTCAGTCTGTCTGTTGCCTCTTAACGCTTAAACCGCTGAACCGATTTAGATGAAATTTGGTATCAAGATAGTTTGAGTCCCGGGGAAGGGCATCGAATAGTTTAAGTCGGTGAAATAGGTGGTAAAAAATTGTATGGAGCTACGATATAAACGAGTTCCACGCGGACGGAGTCGCGGGCAGAAGCTAGCAAAGAAAAATATAAAAAATCCGAAATTAATAAGAGAAAATAATAAGAGCCCGTTCACGCGCTCACTAGGGTCACTGGTAAATTATTGAAATTATTTAAATTTAACGATACATATTTAAAAAAGTAGGCCGCTGATAAAATCAAAAGAAAAACGGCCATCATAATTTTGGACGCATAGATTGACGAATCCAGCAACGTAAAAACTAGTACATCAAACTTATTCATAAATTTAAATAATCTCAAATATTTTCCAGTGGCGCTAGTCAGTACGTGAACGGGCTCTTTTTAGATGAAATTTGGGATGTAGATATTTAGCTTGAGTCCCGGCAAAGGACGTAGGATACTTTCATCCCGGAAATCAGTCCGCGAGTCTGACTCTTGACCGCTTTTTAATGTATGGTAACACCCCCTGATAAATAGTTTACATACTTGAATTTCTTATTATTCAATATTTGTTTTTGGCTGACCAAAGCCTGCATCTCGACAAAACGTGATGGATGAAGAACAAGGCATTTCGCACATTAAGTCAAATACCTAAAATCGTTTTTTTTTTCAGATTGAATTGGATTTTGAAACCAAGTTTAAAGGATCAGAGCTCCTACTATTCAAGAAATGGCCCAACTTCTTAGAGAATGCGTTTAATCATTTGAAAACGATTAAAGCTGCTTCTGTCTACATTAAATTGATCGAAGAAAATCCAAGCAAAGGTTGGTTATCATAATATTTATTGAAAAATCACGAATATCACCCCAAAATCGAAACGTCGAGAAAATGGCAATTCGTGGATTCGTATTTACTGACGGATTAAGCTACACTTCGTCCGTCAAACTCTACCCATCCACGAATTGCTTTTTTCCGGCCTCTGCAATAATGTACGTTTACGTGATTGGTTATCATTATTCTGATGTTTAATTAGTGTTGAATAGGGTGTTGGCACCAAATAAAATAACCAATATTGTATAAACATAATGTTTGATCTAATTAAGTCAACAAATATGCATCATACATAACTAAATATTTATTTTTATTTTCCAGATATAAAATATAATAATAATTGGATATAAAATAGTTCCACCTGTGAGATTACACTACAAAGATACAGATGGTAAAAAAAACCGTTAAGCCAAGCATTCAAGAAGCTATGAACAGTTTCATTCTTCATGCAAAGGTATAATTTCATTTTTAACACTATTGTGTGATGACGACTTTCCATACAAACGGCCATAAGGATTTAATATAAACTCCAATACAAATTTTCATTTCCCATTTTACTTCCTTAGGGGATGATTTTCAGGATAAAACTATCCTAATCAGTTCTATCGGAAGACCAGCGCTGGCAGCAATGCCAGCATTATGCTGAGATAGAACCGTTTCGTGACAAACGCTGTGTGTTGTTTGTCTCGAATAAATGTTTCTTTCTTTCTTTCTATCTCCTTCCTCGGGACTCCAATTATCTCGATACCTACTTAATTTCATCTCCTTCAGCTCAGCGGGTTAAGCGTGAAGAGGTAACAGACATACATATATACAGACAGACACACTTTCGCATTTTTAATACTAAAAGGTACTAAATTTGAAATAAATTATAGCCTGTCATATTCTGATATATACTCGTAAGGTACATAACTGGAAAGTTTCTTAAAAATTCGTCCAGTAGTTTTTGAGATTAATTGAAACCTACATTCATCCATACATCCAAACTTTCGCATTTATAATATTAGTAGGATTAGTATGGATACGGTTAAAAGTAAACAATATATTTTAATTTACAGAACGAAAGCGAAGTCCTCACCCAGCTGGACTATTAGATAAAAGCCCAAATGGCTAATGGACTGCGGTGCCAACCCATCATCATTGCTGTCGGACCGACCATCGATGCCCTAAAGGACTTTTATGTTGCTTATGACGACATCCTTCATAATATCGACTCATTCCTGAAAGCGCTGGACGTATGCTTCAAAACTTTTCACTGCCTGGACGCAGAATATGGTTGGCAACATCTCGCTGCCCCAATATTATAAACTTCAAATTTCAAGTTGATAAAATTGCAACATGGAACCTTATAATATTGGGGCAGCGAATTCTGTTGATGTTATGTCTGGAATCTACACAAAGACGTCAGAATACGGTGCGCTATTTTTGCAAACGATACTCCACTGAGAGCCCAGTCTATAAGACTACTCAGCAAATTTTATCATGACTTGTAACTCAGCCTATAAGATTCACACTTACTACGTATACCGTGAACAGGGTATCTATCTCGTAAACTTAAAGTTAAGATATGTACATCCAAGGAATTTGATTCACGTACGGTCAGCCGCAGAGAAAGAATGTGGGCCGCAACCTGGCAGCCTTTTGACTTTTATTATAAGAAAGGTATTGTACCCTACTGAGTCACTGACATAATTTTAAAATAAGTGATCTACAGTTTATTGTATCGATTCGTAAAATAAATTTTATTACATGTACCAAAATTCGGACTATTTTTCTTTAAACCACCGTATTTATATAACCCTTATAATATTAAATAAGGTTACTGGTAAATCGACGTTATTCCTTTTAACAGTGTTATCTATTTAAAAAAGGCAATTTGTAAATGTTCACTCTCTAGGAACTGCTGATTTTCGGATAGCCTTCATGACCTTTTTAATTGCAAATGAGCTTTACTATATCTCCCTAAAAAGAAATACGTTGGTTACCAATAAGCCTGCATATTTTTGAAGTGTTTGTCTTTAGCTTTTTTTCATCTAAAATATTTTTAGGGTGTGGCTACGAATAATCTTTAATCTACATAGAAAACTACGTAGTTTGAAAATCTAAACTGCAATATAATTTTACTCTCATACCATGACAGCAATATTGCAAGTTTCTAATTTTCAATGATACCACACCCTATTTATACTCTGGAAATCAAAAATGTGTTTGGTGATATATACCTAAAAAGATGTGTACATTTTACTAGTGTTAGTTTGATAAATTAACCAAACTAACACTATTAAACTGTACACTACTTATTTGGTACGTTTTACTAAACTAAGACCGGTACAATTAGCAGAACAAGCACTGATAAAATCTTGGTAGATATTACCAGTAAACATTTGGTAAAAACCACAGTACAAATCTGTTAGATATTACCAAACCAATTTTAGGAAAAAATACGAAACACATGATCGATAATACTTAATTATATTTGATAAAATCTGCGATCCACTTATAGTAGATAATACAATATTATCTTTGATATAAAGCACGATCCAATCTGATAGATGATACTAGACTAACTTTGATGAAAACTGCGTTACATATCTGGTAGATATATCAAACACCTTTAGTAGTAACTAAAATATAAATCTGGTAAATATTACCAAACTAAAGCTGACAAAATACACAGAACGTGATAAGTAAATATTACTTAACTTTGTTTGTTAGAGTTCACCAAATAAATTACATTATACTTACAAGTTAAGTTCAGCTCTTTCAATCAAAATGATTTAATACATTGTACCAATAGAAAGTGCTATATCTACCAAATTGTGTTGTAGATTTTACCAAATTACTTTTGCATTTTCTACTGACTAACTTCGGTAATTTGTACCAAAAAATAGTAACAGTAGAACATGCCAAAGGTATTTGGTAAAAAAAGACGAGTATGTTTGGTAAAATGAAAAATATCCGTTTGGTAGATTACACCAAACTACATTGAAAAAAATTATACTTAACTACTTTGGTAAAAAGGTTACTAAAGTACTTTGTTTAAAAATGTACTAAAGTTCTTTGGTGAGAAACGTTACTAAAGTACTTTGGTAAAAAATATACTAAAGTACTTTGATGAGAAATGTTACTAAAGTACTTTGGTAAACAATTTTACTATTTACTACAAAATATAGGTGTAATCTACCAAATAAATTTGGTACAGCACCAACTTATTTAGTTTGATAAAATCAACCAAAATTCGTGATAGGACCGAAATCAACCGCTAACTTTGGTAACATTTACACGGAATCTGGTAAATCCAACCTAACATTTTTTTCAGTGCACCAATTGTATGAAATGAACTTACAATGAAGTAGGAGTTAAACTTTTTTATCTATCCAAATATCATAAACCCTCCATGATGCGTTCAAGAACCGCACATTATGACCACCATAAAAACAGACTGTTTTGTTAGAACAAATTTCTTATCTGTGAAAATGTTATTATTGCTAAATAATAACATCGATTTCGATAATATTATTTCATTTAAATTTCGAACATCTCTGAAAAACAAAGAAATTGGATTTGACCTCTATTCTAATATCAGTCGAGATGACGTTTAGTTCGAAATGAATTGTCAATTTGCATACAAATTTGACAAATGTCGCACGTAAGTAAGATATCGAACGATATGATGGTTAGAGCTGAATCTAGTTTGTCTCTGAATTAAAAAAAAAACTATGACAGCTGCCAGAAAACAACGCCGCCATGCCGGTCTTAATATGCGGCTCCTGAATGCATCATGGAGGCTTATTATATGTGGATAGATAAAGCAGTGTATGTAACTGCACATAATTAGGCATTTAAAACACTCGTGTGATATTATTATGAAACTCGCCTTCGGCTCGTTTCATAAACCCACACTCGTGTTTAATGCCCTTCATTATGTACAGTCACATAAACTACTATTATTATAAGTGTTCATTTACCAAATAAAGGATGGTTAAATAGGTTTGGCTATTACTATCTTTAAATAGGTACCTATCATAACGTTCATGTTCTACAGACAGAAATAGTAGGTACTTATTTCAAGTGATGATCAATTGGCTTGGCAGGTGAACGCGACAGTTCTAGCTACCTAAACCTTTTGTCATTGCCGTCATTGGTCTTCCACGAATCTTTGAATATCAATGAATGTGATATTGATTCGTTTCCTATTACTTACTTTCGACATAAATGAGAAAGCAATGTAAGGTTCTTGGAACAATTTAGCGAGATCAATTGGAACACGGCTCATCTCAGGATCAATACCTACGTGGGGCTGGGACGAACGCGACGCGCGCGGTACTGGACACACTACGTAGTTCGAACACTTCGAATATTATGTCTTGTTCCGCAGTTCGAAGTTTAAAATTGGGATACAACTTTTGCCTTAAAGCTGTGAAAATTTGTTGTAAGATTATAGGAGATGTTGTATATTATCATTTAGCTTTTCTAAATTGTAACACACTTATTAATCCTACCCTAACCACAAATTGACAATATTTAATTTTTTCAAGTGGGCCATTTTATGGTTTATTTCGCTAGAAATAGTTATTTGTGCAACAAGAGAGCAAAGTTTATTTTTGCTGCGAGTGCTGATTTTGAGTCCCGAGGAAGCGAAAGATCCTAAAATTGAATCACGAGCGTAGCGAGTGATTCAAAGTTAGAATCTTGAGCGCAGCGAGGGACTCAAAAGCACGAGACGCAAATATTTTGCTCTCGAGTAACACATACTTACAACTTTTCACCTCAGCATTGAGAACATATTTTACACAAAAAAAATCATAAGTTTTCACGTACCTATTCTTTTATGAATATTCACGAAGAAAACTTGTTCTGACGTTATTTGCTGCTTGTTTTAACTCCCCAGTGCGGCTAAAAGGTACCTACTATAGTATCCTAAAACCAAACGGACAGTCGTCTATTTGGTTTGAGGATAGTATAGACGCTATCCTTTGGATCCAGAACTTATTTGATAAAATAACATTATAATTGAAGTATCGAACGACTGTATTAGTGCCTTACGAATAAATAAATAACCTACTAGAAGCATGCGAGAGCGTGGGGCGAGACAAGGCGCAACAAACCAAAGCATATTTTACTAATCTACAAGAGTCTCGTGTGACACTAATACAACACTAAACACTAACCATATTATTGTTAAAATACTGTCACTCGTGTTCTCACGTTTCATTCATATTTTCGAGCAATTTTTGAAATATTCAACACTAATGTCTGTTTCGCTTACGCTCACCAAAAACTAGCCGTATTTTTGTTTAAATAGGTACACTACTTACTGCTTTCTTTACCGGTTTCACTATATTTCTTATTGGATAAATTTATTTTTATTTATTTTCTAGTCGTATTTATATTTAAAACTAATATCAATAGCGCAAGAATGAAGATTAATATATCGAATAAACTCTAAAACAATTTAACAGCGCATTTTTTTTAAAGGGGTGGTGCGCCAGGCGTGATCTCGGAAACTGTATGTGTGTGGGTACCTATAAGTTCTTAAAAATGAAGATTGTTAAAACTAGAATCATTAATTGGTCAGCATATGAAAATGTATGTTCACCTATTTAAGCAAAATGGACTTTATTCTGAGATGTATCGTGTTTTTCTTCTTCAATTTATAATATTAATTTGTATCCATTTTTTGGTAATTTAAACTTATAAGTAAATATGTTAAGTGTGTTTTCGAACGCGTTACTTGCTTCGCGCTGTTTTGAGGTTCTACTTTGAAATGCGAATGTCGAACTATATATAGGGCTATATAGGGCGAGAATACTAGCTACCAAAAATGAAATCTTATCGTTGGTGGCTCGTGATTTCAGTGACGTATTCAACACATACTGGCGCAAACTGCACCGGTCTGAGAACGGCCAAGTGTGAGTGTTTTATTTCAGTGTGTTAGTACGTAGGTTTTTTAATATATATATATATTTTTTCCTGTATTTTATTTCATTTATATTGTTTGCTTTTATTGTGTATTTTATGGGTGTCTTGCCTGTCCAATAAAGAATTATTATTATTATTATGTCTTTCCCGCTCACGGGACAATGATGTTCCTGACCTTTGGGAGGCGTGCGTGGGGCTATTAGGTACCTACAAAGTACCAATTGAGCCAACACGTAGAGGCCCTTTTGACAATTTAATGAAATGCAAGGAGTACACCGAGCGGATGCTGTCCCTGCCCGTGTCATGGGACGCACACAGAGACAGCACCCGCTGGGGTGTATAGGGACTATTGCTGGTTGATGGAATCTAAAGAAAACGGGTTATTGGGTGAACATGATGGACTAGTGGCTGGGCTATTGGGTGAAACATCGGACGCCTGCCTAATGAACTGTCTCATTTTTTATCTCTGGCAGACGGTGACTCGCCAACTGCTAGATGGGCCCCTATTAATAGCGACATTAAAAAATGGCCTAAGGGCAACACCAGTCAGAGAGGCTGGGGGGGGGGGGGGGGGTAGAGAGGTGGCACTGGACTTTAAACATATAGCCAACTCGCCACTTAGGTGTCCACATCTACCCTCGAGCAACAGCTCTTGCGACTCCACTCTGGACAGCCAGTTAAGGCAAGCCAGAGGTGGGGGGCCTGTCCAACCAACCACCCGATCGGCTCAGCCTGACCACAGGACACCCCCAGGAGCACTCAGGTACGTAGGGTCGCTACTCCCTAACAGCCCGCCACAAGCTGCCTTACGTTGCCTTGCCTTATTATTATTATGTATCTCCGATTTAAATTCACGGGACAAAGCCCGGTCATCTGGAAGGCGTGCGTGGGTATATAGATCCAACACGTAGAGGCCCTATGGAGACGAAGTTTAATGTGATGTAGTACACCTGTGAAATGGATAGATAACTGGGTCTATGGAGATGAGATTTGGGTGGGCAATAAAATTGGGCTATTGCGTAGAGGTCCGGACACCTGCCATAACATTGTAATTTACAAGGTTATCGAGGCAGGCGGTGACTCGCCACTCACTTATAAGATGGGTCCCTGAAAGTGCCGTAGAAAAGACGGCCAGGAGCAACACCGGCGTGAGCGGCTCAGGGGTGTCGAGAGATGTTGGTGCTGCGCTTTCTCCGAAGTTACTCGCGGCGTTATGCCCTTTAACACTTCCACCCCTGGAGCATATAGCCCTGACGACTCCTCTCTGGACGGCCGGTGAAGGCAAGCCAGAGCTGAGAGTCCTGCGGGCCCCCTTGGGGCTCCACTCCGACCGACGAAGACACGCCGGAGGTGGAGGCCCTGACTGACTCTCGGGAGCACTCGGGTCCGTGGGGTCGTTACTCCCCAACAGCTCGCCCAAGCTGCCCTGCGGGCAGAAGCTGCCCTGCGGGCTTTATTATTATTATATATGAATCGACCTATTCCTGTCGTATTCTTTTTTCGTAATGAAATGAAAGGGACAGAGCTCATGAAGTTCAAGAATTCTGAATTTGTAATAGACCCCACACTAGGAAATGTCAGTGCTCCACATCAAAATTAAATAGCTACTTTGACTCACTCTCTCATCTCATTTTGCTCACTGATTTCACGCAGCAAAATATGCTTGTTCGAGCTGCTGATGTAAAAATGTTTTTTTTAAGGGGGTTCGATTGCCATACAAAACGTTATTTGACATTCGTAGGCTAACGGCGTGATATTTTAAGAAACTTATGTAACAAACTTTCATAAATTGGCTTCCCATTTGCGCCAAATTCCCCCTTTCCTAGAATAAACTTACATAAACTAGATTAATTTGAGAAATTGGTTTGTCACGTGATATTTTGGGAAAACTATTTTTCTCAAATTAATCTAGTTTATACAAGTTTATACTAGGAAAAGGGGAATTTGGCGCAAATGGGAAGCCAATTGATGAAAGTTTGTTACATAAGTTTCTTAAAATATCACGCCGTTAGCCTGCGAATGTCAAATAACGCTTTGTATGGCAATCGAACCACCTTAAGCGGCACGTGTTTTTTTATTTCTCCCTAAATCTAAATAGCATTTTCATTCAGAAGCCTTCGGCTCGTTTAATAAATTCACAAGAAGAAAGAATTCTTCGTATCAGTATCCGGCCTCCCGACGGTCGGCCGTCTATACCTACTCACCCGGCAAGCCCTCTTCACGGCCAGGCATGTATAGTGCTTTTCTCAAACATGCAATGAAATAAATAAATAAACTCCAAGAAATTAAACTAATTTTCATGGCTGAACGCCTTGATGCTGTGCCACAGATTGTGGATTGAAAATTAAAACAAAATTACTTCCCGGCCTAGGCCTTCAATTTCGTATGAAATTCCTTTACAGTTTTCTCGAGTTGTTCCGCCCGAAACGTGATACTTTGAAGCCTGGTATAACGCACGTAATGACGACATTTCATTGCATGTTTGAGAAAAATGTATTATTGGAAGCGCGAGATCTCCCGATACAGGTAGATAATACATGAAACCTACCTAGGACTAGTAGGCCTAAACCACTATTGTAAAAACTAATTTAAGTTGTCCAAATAAACGATTTATTTATTTATTATTTATATAATGATGTTTCTGTTTTAGTTTATTATTATTATCTGTTAAACCCGTGCGTAGTAGGTAGGTATATCTACTTTACCCCGAAAACTGCTCCGCGACTCGCTGATACAACTCACTATTCACCGAGATCCCTCAGGATCTGCCGAAAACGTGTTTTTTTATTGTGTTCATTATGTTGAGTGAAATTGCGAGAGCATTAAGTTGAGTATAGGGTGGAGGCGACGGCCCTTATTACGCGCGCCTTGTAATCAGCTGTGGCCGCCAACGCTCGCCACATACCTGTATCTGTATTCATTTGTTTCCTTCCAACTAAGACAATGGTGACAAATAGCCAATAAAAATGCTATTAAAGGGTAAAATTTGCATTCCACGAACCAAAGAGTCGAGGATATTAAAACATATGTTTACCCCACCTACCATTTAGGTTAGCTTTATTTGTTACGTTATTACTTAAGTGTTAAGTAGGTTTTTGTTATCGTTATGTATTTATATATATACTATCATATATTTATAAATTATAAATAATAAGTAACCTAAACTTTTAAATTGAATTTTTGTTATCGATATTATCACTAAATTGACGTTTTTGTAATTACTTATAGATAAGAAATATTTTTAGGTGGTTTGAATTTGATTATGAAATAAACTTTTGTAACGTGAAAATCATCGCGGAGCTCACTCCTAGCGTGTGTCTGGCTAGCCACTGTATTTCTGTTCATAGATAGATAGATAGATAGGTTCATTTATTTTGTTAGAAAATAACATATTATTTTACATTAAAAATAAGAGTCACTAAAAAATCGCCAATATATCATATCATATCGTATCATGAGCATTGATGTTGACAGGAATCCTGCAACACCGAAATTCCTTCGCAGCTCACATTCCAGAACTTTTTTTTCAACTACTTAGGGCTCCAGAAGACCTTCAGACTCAAGCGTTACGCATTGGGTTGTCTTATCTTGTTCCGGCGTGAAGATATGTTCGCATCCGTATTAACTTTTGCGATCGAAGCCATTATCCCATCTCTGCCTCATGTCAGCTAGATGCAAGTGGGTTGACGAAAAGTCTCAACAAGATAAGAACCTTCTATATTTTATGGGGTCTTCCTTACGCCATCTCCATCACCCGGTCAATTGCTTTATCCTGACTGACACGAACCCATTACGTATATAAAAGTATGTAAAATACTTCAAAATATCATATTTTGTTGTAGTGGACTTTAAATAGCCTATTTTAACAAAATTTTAACGGATCTATAAATAACCACCTATCAAATTTTATTCCTCTCGGATATCCGTTGAAGGTTAATAGTTTATTCAAGTCAATTTTAACACTTTCAAATATGAGGCTAAGTTATGGTTAAGCCCCACTTTATAACATAAATAATTCCAGAGGGTCCTTTCCATACAAAGCTCGCGTAGCAGTTCAAAAATGCACAATTCGTTCCTATATATTAGGTATTCTTTGTAAAACGTTAAATACTGCGCAGGTAGTACCAAAGAGTATAATAACTTAATAAGTAATTTATGTAGGTAAGTACGGATTTTCAATCACAATAGCGTGTAATAACTAAGTAATACGTTTTCGGGAAAATTTGATTTTTTTTTCCAGAATTTCACTCCAGAAGCAAATCATATTCCAATTCTTATCGTCTACCATCAATGTATGGTTGAGATTACTTGTGGCCGAAATTTTATAAAACTGTAATCAGAATTGGAATACCTATTCTTCCTTGGGCGGTATTGTTGCTTTTTGAATGGAGTACTTTGATGCAATTCTGCAACTCACATAATCTCAGCAGGGGCGGCTCGGCTCACTCCGTGATTTGGGCCCGTTTATCAAAAGCTTGTAACTTGTAATACAAGCGAAGTCTCTTTCTAATGAGAGAAGTTGAAAAGAGACTTGTATTACAAGTCACAAGCTTTTGATAAACGGGCCCTTTTGGTCGCGCCACTACAAGTACTGAGGGCCTACCGCGAACGGCATTCGAAGTTTTCCCTCTCTGTCGCACTTAAGTATGAACTCGCAAGTCTGACAGAGAGGGAAAACTTCGAATACCTTTCGCGGTAGGCCCTCTGGCTATGCGGCATGCTTCTACCGGCCCCAGGAGGTATGTTACAGCTGCTACGACACGTACGAGTTCTGTCGCAGCGCGTTGCATGCGATAGAAAGGGATGGCCACGTTTAGGTTCGTTCGGCATACCTAAACAGCACGGCTATCACAAGACGGCCGCGACATACTCTCGAGCTCCCTCGCACTATCCGTCTCTTTCTAAGTGGGCTAATATAAGAGAGATACGAGTATTAGCGCGAGAGAGCTCGAGAGTAGGTATGTCGCGGCCGTCTTGTGATATAGCCGTGCAGGGGATTTCTTCTGTAGCGCCCTCTGTTCTTGTTTGTCTGTGGCCCGGGCACGGCAGCGGGCCGTTAGTCGCACAACGCGCCATCGGCGCTCCAGCCCTATAATTTCCTTCCTAATTTGCCCATTTTAAACCTGTGATCCAAATTCAGATTTGCATAAAAATGTTAATGAGAGTTAACGCGATATTCAACGTGTTAAAACAGCGGTAGACAGTTTTTATTAAAGAATACCTACCTAACTTTATAAAAAATCCACTTTTTAGGAACTCAAACGACGATTATAAACTAGGCACGTATTCAAATTATGCAAATATCAATCTATTCGCATTGCAATGTTGCGCTATTTCGACGGTTAATTTTGCCTCTTATATCTACTACGTACCTAAGTCATAATTTAGAACTGGCTATAGTTGATTATTAAACATAAGTATAAGTACACCCAATCAATTATATTCCATCATAGCGAATAATATAAACAGTAGATCTTAAAAAAAATATCAATTTTAGTGTAAGCATTTACATATTTAAAAATGTAATCCTTAGTAAAAACACTTCTATGGTAAAAGCACGTTGGGTGGCGGAAACTCTGCTCACTAACACTTTATTGTAGTCAAAATAATGATCACAAGCGAGAGCTGGCGTGTCTCCGAGGCTGAGGCCTGTAATCTGAGGCCGGCCCCCAATCATGCATTTCTCACCCGCGCGCGTTGAAAAAATAATACCTCCCGAGTTTGTCTATAATTTGCCGGACGCCGCCGGCCTGGCGTTGGTAACCAATATGTAACAGCTGAATCATTCCTATTCCATTATTTTTATTTAGACAGTAGCTTTCTAATACACACTCTATAATTTTCTGTAAGTCGATACTGTCAATTACGAACGTTTTATTACATCGGTAGAAATAAATAAAAACTATACTTTGATTCGTAAGCAGTTCATTTGACTTCAAAAGGAGTTGACGAATATTTTATTCCATAACAAAAACACAATTTCAAAGAGCATTATCCGGTAAAGACCTATTCAATTATTCTTTTATGCTTGTTGTTGTGACAACATCAGAAATGCCGATGTTTAGGGAAATTAACCGCGGAACTCATACACGCGAGTGATATTTTGACATTTGAGTGACAGTTACTTTCAATGACGTATTATGTGTAACCGAAAACTGACATAAAGTTGACGTAAAATTGTTATTTTCTTTATTCGCGTAACAAAAGGTAACACCCGGGCTCACAGACGCATATTACCTATGTGATTGTATTGGTATAAATTATTTGGAACACTGCTAAAGAGTGCAGTCAAAGTGTGAATTGTATACCTGGGGACCGATTTTAGACTTTCGAGCGCTCGAAAATTTAATAAAAGTAAATACGATTCTAGTGTCAAAATTGCAGGCACTTACTTTCTACCGATCGAATTAATTACGAGTGGTGGATAACACTCGTTTTTAAATTTTCTATGTCTATTTTAAAATAGAATTCCATCTTTTAAGACCGTTTTCGATTGAAAGAGTCGAGCGCTTGAAAGTCAAAAATCGGTCCGCTGTACTGGTTACCCTTACCTAGCTAAAGTATTTAATTGTGTGAGGTTATAGGTAGGAATTTTTGTTTTACCCGGCTACCGTTTCTCCATTATTTTTACTGAAAGCACATCTTTTCACCTAGGAATTTGTTATTGATGGTGGATGGATAATCTTAGTGTTTACTATTTTCTCGCAGTCGAAGTGAAGAGTAGAGTGTATAACTCTGGTCTGGTCTAAAAGCCATATTAATTACCACTCGATTAATTATTTTCCTTCACTTCGCTCGGAAAAATAACTCGTGGTAATATGACTTATTTTAGACCCTTGTCATACAATCTACTAGTTTTATTTGTGCAATCATACACAATGGGATTAAATTACTTTATTTATTAAATGTGAACACTATTTTGCAATAGCCATCGTGCTGCGTAATAGCGGATGTGGTTATTTATACTCGTAGGTAGGTATCCCTTTGCTTTGAAGTGATTTTTCTGTATTTATATAACTTTTCTTAAATTTCGTAATATTCACCATGTAACAGAGTCTTTGCGGAGTGCGGCTGCCATTCTTCCCAGCACACAGCTTGCGCTGTCAAAGTGTATGAAGGATTGCTTTTGTCAGCCACCGCTTACCGAAGTTGTCCATTCACATGAGAAGAAATCGTGTCATTATGCCAGAAAATCGATGTTAATCTTTTTATAATGGGAATCCGTTTTATTATCATTAAAAAATGATATCGAAAGTTGCGGCAGGTACGATGATCGACGGATGATAGCGAAATTGGAGCGACAAGAGCGTGTCGTAAAAAGTTATTGTGATTAGCGGCAGACGACACGCAACTACCGGCTCCTTACTGCACGCGTAAAAGCAGCTAACGTTCAACGCACCTTACGTATTAATGTATGTATGTGGTTATGTTTTGAAGTCGTTCAAGCAGTTCCTCTGACTCATACAATCCAACGGCCAGAGTTTTCAGAGAAGTTCTTATAATCAGAGCCCGGACTTTTCAAAGCAAAACAAAACACTATCATAATCTAGCCAGTGATAGAAACATTATTTTATCGATATCGAGTATTAGGTATAAAAATAACATACCGATATAGGTATATTTTTACATTATTAACCTTTTTATATTTTTTAATAAAAAAATAGAAGTGTGTTTTTCTTCCGAAAACGCCATAAGGTATTTGAGTGAACTAAAAAGTCTCGTTAATGACTATACCACTACCACCTCATTGAAAATAATAGACAATACAGTCAGACACTTATTACTCCATAAGACTTTAAATGTCATTCCATTACGTTTAAAACATAAATTGTGTCTAGATATTATTTATTTCTTATACCGCTTTGAAACCGACGTGTTTCATATACGTATAATACCTTAATATTACAGTTATTAATAAAAAAAAATTAGTAATGTGCACGATCGGATCAAAACGTGGATAGAGTATCACCCTGAATTAGTCTGTAATGAGTGACCTCTACTATATACTGCTCTATGTGCGATATACATCCGTAACTGAAGAAATGCAATATTGACAATAATCTGAAAAGCAACCGCCACAATAACCGTTCGGGACAACCAAATACAAAACATAAATTTTAATTGGTGACGTTTTTTCTTCTACTACAATTATCGATATCGATAAAATAATGTTTTTCCCACTGGCTAGATCACGATAGTGTTTTGTTTTGCCGTGAAAAATCCGGGCTCTGCTTATAATAAATACATCTACCGCTAAAAATTGCGCAATTGCTTCGCTTGAATATCAGTTTCGCATTATCTACTCGTAAAGTTGTAATGAGTAACATTATTAGTAATAAGAATAAGTTTTGTAGAAAACTAGTGTGGCGAGGCGGTGTGGCCCGGGGCGAGTTGAAGTTACTAAAGTCTTATTGTCCCTGCGCGGACCTCACGTGTCATATCCATATCGCTTACTGACGGATTACCGAGTTTTTAGCCGCTTACTGATGCGCTTCTATTGTAGAAATAGCTTTGGTTCGAGCCGACGAGACGCTTATCATTCCAAATGATGTGCATTCTGGTGACAAACCGTTGATGATTGTAGGTTTCTCGTGTGTACTTATTGTAAACTATTTTACAGGGTCTTACATAGATTTCGGTTTGTACCCATCTTTCTTGCGGACACAGTGAAGTCAAAGACTACATTTTGGGTAATCTCGTAACCGTTTCTCGTTTGTTATACCTACTGTAAGTGATAAAAACATAACGTATACCTGCACATCAGCTATTAGGTAGGTACAGCAACAGTGAAAAAACTTTTACCACTGGTCGGTCAAATTTCGATCAATAATTCCTTAATTTTATGGTATCTGCTATGTACCTACTTGTTTTTTGTGTGTGCAATTAAGTGTTTACTACTACTACTACTACTAACTACTACAATATGTCATGAAGACTGACAGGGATTTCTTTTTCTGACTCCATCTGCACCGTATGGGAAAGACGTTTATTTAACCCTCTTTAAACCAATGCACCTTGAATAAAATTGCAAATTTGTGGACAAAATAATGACAATTTAAGTTCTGACATGATTTAGATCCGTTTGAAACGAAGTCACGTATCATCTAAGCTTAGATTAAGGATGTGGCACTCGAATGACCCTTGCGATTAGCAGGGCCGGGTCTCAGCAGTATTGGAACGCAAAGCTGCCGGTAATTGCGGCTTCGACGCTGGCCCCGGTAATCCCTCATTTAGCCCCGAGGATGTTTGTCAGTGAAGGCCTTGCTTGTGGAAAAATACTACTAGGTGAACTAAATTGCTTTATTAATTAACGCGTTATATGGTTATTGACGAAGGTAATAGAGCATTTATTTTGATTAACTTATTTCAGTGCCTTTGGTGGTTTTATGGAGATTAATTCAGCATTTCAAACATTGTCGATACAAAAAATTTAAACAAGGAGTGTTATTTTTCTATTTAATACCTAATTGACCGTGACACTAACAAACTAAGCAATTATCAATTCAAAAATCGAATAAAAGCCTGGCTGAAAACCTTAAATTGCAAAGAAGAGCAATTATATGTCCTATCTATACACACACGCACACGCACACGCACACGCACACGCACACGCAAACGCACACGCACACGCACACGCACACGCACACGCACACGCGCACGCACACGCACACGCACACGCACACGCACACGCAAACGCACACGCACACGCACACGCGCACGCGCACGCGCACGCGCACGCGCACGCGCACGCTCACGCGCACGCGCACGCTCACGCACGCTCACGCGCACGCGCACGCTCACGCACACACGCACACGCACGCTCACGCACACACGCACACGCACAAACACACGCACACGCACAAACACACGCACAAACACACGCACACACGCACACACGCACACACGCACACACGCACACGCGCACACGCGCACACGCACACGCGCACACACGCACACACGCGCACACGTACACACACACACACACACACACACACACACACACACACACACACACACACACACACACACACACACACACACACACACACACACACACACACACACACACACACACGCACGCACACGCACACGCATACGCATACGCACACGCACACGCACACGCACACGCACACGCACACGCACACGCACTTGACGTGTCCTTCAGATTTGCCCATCAAGAATATTTCTGAGTAAAAGAGTAGTTAAGCAAGTGAGATGGTATTTTATCCGAGTACAAATGGTCCTAGTTCCATCCTAGTTTACGCTTGCTAGTCATGACTGTCATGAGTTGATAGAAATCCCATATACTCGAGGAGACAAAAGGCGTAGGTTTGTGCATAGGTACCACAACTTTCCTGTGGAATTCTCCCGAGTAATGCTCAGTCACGGCCAAGGGATCAACAACGATAGAAAAACAATGGCTCCTGATAAATTACCCTGGCCACTAACTAACTGAACAGCAATGTTATGCGTGCCATCTTTCAGCGCCAGTCATGCCTCGGCGGCGCGGCGGCCACAAATTACCGCCACAAAGCTGGCAGCGACCTAATCTGACATCGCATCGGCCCGATCATCGATGAGCATGATTTACCGACGTTCCTGCCGATAGACAACTACAGACGGAACAAACCATCAAGTGGCCACACAATATTTCGTAGTTACAGTCACCGGCATAAATATATGATGGAACAAAGGACGCAAAAATATCTGATGACAACTCTATTCCTAGAGCCGTAAGAGCGTGGCAGATATGTTTGCGGCCTGGATCATCATAATATTGATGCCGGTGACTGTACAAGAAATTGAATCAAATTAACTACTACTGAATAGGTATTTCTGATAAAGAATAATTGACTTTCAAAACAATGTTTTAACCGACTTCAAATCAGTAGCTTCAAGTTTGCCTATATATATATATATATATATATATATATATATTTTTTTATAATATTTAGAACACAAACAGTCACATAAACAAAAGTATAAAGGGTACATAAAGAGAACCAATAGACATATAAATCAAAAGACCTGGAGGTTCATTAATACATAAAAACTATGTTAACATAACAAAATAGGTAATCATAAAGAAACAAAGCAGAAAAGATTAAAAAAAATTGAACTTAATAAATTCTTTAATATAATACAATACCGGTCGTCGACGCAGTATGCATGCACAATTTAAAGAGTTCCCTCGATTTCTCCAGGATCCCATCATCTGAACTGGATTTTGGTGACAACGGGACCAATCTGGAAGTATATGCTTTCAAACAAAGAAAATATTTTTCAAATCGGTTCATAAATTACCGAGTTATCGCTTAACAGACACACATAAAAAAAAACACATACAGACGAATTGAGAACCTCCTCTTTTTTGTGAAGTCGGTTAAAAAGCCAACATCTTTTTTCTGATTGTTGTGTTGTGAGGCGTAAATATGTATTAGGCTGGATTTAACCAAAAAGTAACTAATAGAGTTTATTCCGAAATTATTGTATAAAATTTGGACGTTTAACCTAATTCCTTATATTATATACCTACCTATACTATACCAACTACATTTTCTGAGAACTGTTTTGACCCATCCGAAATAAGGACTCAATCTGAGGTTAAAAGCCAAAATAGTATGAAATCTTCGCACAAACCTTGTTCTTATTTGGTCGAATCCGGCCTTAAAACTTTACAAAGAAGTGAACCGACAGTTGCACGCTATTGGCAGTTCGGTGATAGGTGATCTAACCTGTAACAATTGGTTCTCGATTGTTGAACTTGCGCGCGCTATTCATCCATCTTCTTGTGCCTTATTTTAAGAATCTCGAGCCATCTGCCCCGCAATCAAAAAACAAAGGTGTACCAACAACTTAAACTCTTCCCTAATGTCGGTAGATAGTAGACGCGTTGTTGGCTATTAGCGAGTGTTTTAATTCAAATTCAGTGATTATAGTGGCAATTTCTTTCATTCTTGCGGTTGTACCGCTCTGTCATACATAAAACTATATAAAGTGAAGTGTTATAAACTAGTACACAAAAGATTAATGACAATATTACGTAAACATCACGAAATTATTCTAAAAACATTGAAGTAAATAGTGCATTGCGGCAGTTTGCGCAAGCGACGCGATCTGCACCTGCGGTTACGACGTTTTGGTCTCGACGACGTTAGACTGTTAAGCTGTGCTGTGTTTGTGGGATTCCACGAGCAAAACAAATAAATACACTACCCACCCACAAAAAAATAAAAATAAAATGCCACCTAAAGGCAAGGTTTTGTGCTCGGGATGTCGCGTCGAAATAAAAAATAAAGACTATCTGAACTGCCCCCAGTGCAAAAACACCTTTGACCTCTTGTGCGCTAATGTACCTAAGGAACAACTTCGTACAATGAGTCAGGAACAGAAAGATAAATGGACCTGTCAGGACTGTATGCGTCATTTGCCGAGAAATAACGAAAACAATACTCCCGTAATTGGTCATCTGGAAACAAACAGAATGCAGGAAGAGAAAGCGGGAGTCTCTTCGCTTACGGGCAATGAGCTTATGGAGGGGGACGAGCAAATACATTCTACACCGCAAAATGTTGTCCAGCGCAACCAAAAAAGGGCGCGCGACAGCCCAGGGACGGACTTAGACAATTTTAAAGAAGAAATGAAAGCGATGATCCGAGACCTAATGAAATCACACGAAAGCGAACTCAAAATTATCACCCCTACTCTCCTTCAAATAAAGGAGTCAAATAGCAACATTGAAAACTCTATTACGTTCCTCGCGGCCCAAACAGAAGAACTTAAGAAAAAAGTAGAGAAATTGGAGACTGAAAAAAAGGAAGATAGGGAGTATGTACACCTGCTGGAAGAGAAAGTGGAAGACCTGCAAAGGGACAGCCGCAGGACTAACCTAGAAATAAAAAACGTTCCTAAAATAGTAAAAGAAACGCGGGGAGATTTAGTCAAAATGGTTATACGACTCTCGGAATCTATAAACTGCAAAATCACCCCATCGGATATAGCGGACATATACAGGGTGCGTGGAAAACAGGAAGACAAGCAAAATACACCAATAATCGTGCAGATGGTGTCCGCTATACTGAAATCAGATATACTACAAAAGTGCAAGCAGCACAATATAAACAAGCCCGATGATAAATTATGTGCCAAGCATATTGGCCATACTACCCAAGAATGTAACCCCGTATATGTCTCGGAGCAGCTCACCCCTAAGGCTGCCCGTCTTCGCTACCTGGCCCGGGACCTGGCTAAATCGAAGAACTACAAGTACTGCTGGACAACGTTTGGAAGAGTTTTTGTCCGGAAAAATGATACTTCGCGGATTATACACATAAATAGTGAGGCACTGGTACAAAGGTTATTGCAAGAAACCTGACTGATGATAACTCATACGATTGGGAACCAACCTTACTGCTACTTTATTCAAGTTACTAAACTATGCAATCGACTTTGTTGGTATTATATCTTTTTATTAATCGCTCTTAATAGTTTA
This sequence comes from Epinotia brunnichana, assembly GCA_963854355.1. Lineage (NCBI taxonomy): Eukaryota > Metazoa > Arthropoda > Insecta > Lepidoptera > Tortricidae > Epinotia > Epinotia brunnichana. The sequence continues at coordinate 12,689,472 of OY977939.1, read as the reverse complement.
CTCAATGTACTGATAAATACTCAATTTCATACTCTAAACACTCCACACTCACACACACACATATACAAAAAATCAAACAACCCAAATTTCACTACAATTCTCACACACAGACATGCAAATAATATAACAAAAGAATATACAAAAAATATATTTATGCATTTATTATGGCCAGCACACTATCAGTTAACTAATCACTTTCGACTACCACTAAGTTCTACCCATCGCTCTTTGTCACTCCTATATAATGGATAGCACTATTACTACTCTAAACCAATTAGACGACTTAAGCATTGCCGAATCCACAAGCTGTAAAATTGAAGAACTTTCACTGGTTACAAACTTTCAGCGCACTGACTTTACAATTGTCTCTCAAAATATTAGAAGCGTATATAGCAACATGGATGACCTCCTCTCAACCCTTACCCAATTTAAATTTAATCCTGATGTAATTATATTAACCGAATGTAGACTGCACTCAGGGAAAACTATCCCTTCTTTAGATAATTATTTAACCTTTAGTACTACCCATCACCTTAATCAAAATGATGGGGTGGTAGCTTATATCAAAAACACACATAAAACCAAAGTTCGTGAAGTAAAACTAGTGCATGCCTCCTGTCTGGAGATTACGGTTTTTAATGTGAAGATTCTAGGTATATACCGCTCGCCATCTAACAGTAACGCTGACAACTTTATTTACTCCCTAAGCTCACATTTAGATACCATTAAAACATGTAGGACTATAATCTTAACAGGGGATATTAATATTAACATTGCACATAAAAACATTGAATACCCATATGAAAAAGCGAACAGACTTAACTACCTAAACATGCTTGCAACACACGGCCTACTTCCTGGACACCTGTTACCTACAAGAGACAAAACTTGCCTTGACCACTTCATAATTAAAACTAATAGAATCAGATCGGAGGTATGTATCTTTGTTTTAGACACAACAATAACCGATCATGCGACGATATTATTAAAGTTAGGCAGTACTAAAATAGTAAAATCTCTGCCAAAAACTAGATTAAAAACTGACTTTGGGAAAGCTCTCAGTGACCTGTCAAATGATACCTTCTCCGATATTTACACTATCCCAGATCCTAATATATTAACTGAAGTCCTAATAAGTAAAATAAGGAAATGCCTAATGGAAAACACTATACACATCTTGATACCAAGGAATGAACGTATTATTAAACCATGGATAACCATAGGTATACTCCGATGTATAAGAAATAGAAATGACATGCAGAAAAAACTACGGTCCGACCCTGATAATGTAATATTACGTATAACATATCGAAGGTATAGAAACTACTGTAATGGTCTAATAAAAAAGCTTAAACGCAAATATGATAAGGAACAGCTTGAAAAGGCAAGTAAAAACACAAAAAAATTATGGCAAACTATAAACAAAATAACATACCGCAAAGTAAACAACAATGACAATATGGAATTATTAGATATCAAAAGCACACCCCTTGACTCTGTTGATGCGGTAAATGAGTACTTCTGTCATGTTGGTAAATCTTTAGCGGAAACTATCTTAGCCGGTAATGATCCTCCTCGCTTACACTCTAGCCACTGTTCGACCACTTTTTCGAGTACGTTTGTTCTCTTTGAGGTGGATACTCATGAGGTTTTTAATATCCTGACAAACTTAAAATCAAGCAGTGCCCCGGGATGGGACAATATACCAACAGCTTTTTTAAAACTTGCCAGTGGAATAATTGTCCCCATACTTAACATACCTAGCTAATTTATGTTTTGATAATGGAATATTTCCTAATGTACTAAAACAAGCTATCATTACCCCGGTGTACAAGGGAGGGAACAGAGACAACATGTCTGACTACAGACCTATATCCGTACTGCCAGTAATAGCTAAAATCTTACACATACACATACACACACATACACACACACACACACACACACACACTCACTTGCATTACAAATATATACATATATTACCCACATTCAATTACAGACTCCTTCAATTGTTCTTGTTTCTAACTTTATATAAATTGTGTACTCCTAGAACATATTATAGAATTAATTAAGTAATCATTAATATATATTAACTACTTGCATCGATACCTGCATATGGAAGAGCGGTGCCCCTTAGCACAGGTATTACTTTTACTTAAAAAGGGACACCAGAACATGTTAAATTAGTAGGTACTTCAGAAAACGAATAAATAATTTTTCAATTTTCAATTTTTTTTCAAAAACTCATGATTATATAGAAAGAAAAAAAGCTTAGCTCTAAATAGCAAATCAAATCAATTCCTCTAACAAATCATTTATAATATAAACATTTCATATGCAGTTTATTACTGAAAGTACGTTGTGTAATGGGTCGATCTCTGAGTAATCTCAGGCCTCTGATGAATTATGATTGATGAGCTTCAGTTTGCGTTGCAAAACGTAGTATTGTTCGCTATTTGGTAAACAAGGTCAGCGGTTACATTATACGGTATGATATGCCGAAGAGAATACGGTTTAATTACGATATCTTCTATTCCATCAGTATATATATACTTATAGTTTGCCAAGTTTGTCTAACAGCGATGTTGGAATATGAAAGTGGGAATATCGATCGATCACACACAACGCCCGGGTGTCTGCCAAGATCGGCGCGGGCGGCCGTCAGCCACCTGTCCGAGCACCATCACCTCTATTGTGAGGCGCGCCTCGCTCGCTGCCGGCATGCTACAAATTGAAATCTGTTTCGTTATGCCCCAACCCTGTCAAAGTATCTAGCTGACATATAAAAATGCCGCTGCTACAAGCCGATTATAAATTAGAAACAACCGATACGCCATCACACAAGGCCACAAACAGTTGCGTGCTACATTTTAAAATCAATCAACATGATAGTCACTCAACAATATCAAATTTCCATTAACGTGCAATATCGAAACAATCGATGCCTTAATTGATTAGAAAAACATGGTTAGGGAGCTCCATCGTCATTGACGAGCATGCGAGTGTTTACTGCTCTACGCTGCATACGAATATTAGTCTAAATTAAAAGTAGCGACGGATACCAAATGCCGACCATTTAGCCGGACGGCCCTAGAGACTCCATTAGGGGCAATAAAATGCCTATTATTATCGAGGACCGAAAAGCCAATGCACGCGATGCAATTACTTGATTGGCGGTGTTCTGGCCTGCTCTGGCTGAGCCGTGATTGATGGTGTACGTAATTAGAAAATACTTCAGCATGTGTCTTCATCGGCGCAATCTTAATTGCGGGCAGCACTTACCTCGCTGAGTCAGCCGGCCCCAGCGCGTGCGGCTCTCAGCCGCCAGTTTCATGTCCACTTGAAAAATATTCACATATGATGCGGCTATTATTGAATAAGTACCTACAGGAAACTCCGCTCTGAAAGCGCCATACGTGATCAGAGAGTTGTAAATCGAACAGTGTTTCCGAGGGATTACGTCTGAACTGTTTTTTTTTCATTCGTACTAAATGGAAATTCCCAGCACGTGTATTCATTTTATCCGAAGTTTCAGGACTACCTAATAGTTACAATAATAACTCTGAACCTAAAGTAAACCTACTTATTATACAACAATTACAAGTAATCTACCGTACGAACGTGTCGAATTCAATCACCCGACTTCCTACATATGTAGGTAATAAAGTCCGGCAGTTACTACTTAAAATGTTTCATAAGCTGCTTTGCAAATGATAGAAACCATCAGGCAGAGAGTGAGCGGCCGATAGCACCGACACCTCGCAGATTTATGGGCGCTGCGCAGATATCGCGGGTATTTTCAGACAAATTGATATTTTCAGCTCGCTCCATCATGTGGCTATGAACTCCCAACACTCTCAAGTAGGTACTTTATGCTGTATGGAAAACCAATTATTGGTTTACAACACTGTTTCCGAGCATTCAGTCAGACCTCGCGTTTATTATATTTAGTGAGATTTCTACTAGTTTTGCTTCTTGTACGTATTAATTATTCATTTCAGGCTACTGTCACTTATTACGACGACGTGTCTATTAGCCTAAAATATTTTCCAGTAATCAAAGTCTAACTATACTGATAGACTGATAGTACATAAAAATGTTTTTAATATCATACTTATGTATAACATAACGGGTAAGTATATTGTGTTATTACTTCCGCAACTGAATTTGGATTGGGTTAGCATCTTGTGTAATCTCGGAGAATATCCGGCGAGTGTGGAGGCTCGGCGCGTCCTGTGCAGCAGCCGCTATCGCTAGCCGCCCGCAAGTAATCAACCTATTAATAAGGGGCTCAGCGTTAAATACAACTAATTAAAACAGCGACTACCATCTTAAGACGCCGCAGTTTTTGGGCACACTCCAGCCGGATTAGAGGATCGGCGTTTATACCGCGCGACAGTAACACCACATTGCATTTGCAATATTTTACCCGTAATACGCTCTACACTGTTTTCGTTAATTTTTTATGCAAATGCAGCTATCAATTCGAGTGTAACGCTCATCACTCGTAATTTTAGCCTGAGGGAAACGTTTAGTACGGCCCGTGACTGTGTTGACAGGGCTGGGAGCGCGCGCGGCGTCTTTGTCGGCGTCGTCTTTGATCGGCGCGGGCGCCGGTAGCGATGGCTTCGAGTGCCAGTTTACGAGCACTGACGCGTTTTATTGCTCGTCTGCCAGCTTTAATCAATGAGAGCAAATGGCCATTAACCAACATACGCGGCGGTAAATGCATCGCTCAAATTTTGCGCGCCTGATCCAAGGATTTCCCAATTTTCCGGATTTATTTAGGTCTGGCAGCGTAATACCCGTACATATCTACGGTATATATCTACGGATAAGAACATTCCAGTTACATGTTTACAAGTTGAGGCTCGAAAGTTACGCTATCTAAGTGCTAAGTAAAGTAAGTACACTTAGGCTCGTATAATACAACGTACCTACTTAGCTAATTGCTTCCCGCACGGCAAGCCCGCTCGACAGAAGGTGTCGCCATGTTCGCGTCCTAGTAATTGACTCCTTGAACGTTTAAAACAATTAAGCCGGTCCGGGCTCATGCGCTGGTTGTTCGGTGGAGCGAGTTCTCGAGAGCAATATATTTAGCGTCATTAAAGGGCGTACCGTTTATGCGCTATAACACCACTACCGCGAATCTGCGCGCAAAAACGATGTTTCATCAACACCAATCCCGGTCGGCGAGGTAATTAGGTAGCTTCGATTGGGAATAAAAATGGCTTTATGCGGGAGAAGGACATTCCAGTGTGTCACTTTGAATAAGCTACGTTCGTCGTTACATGAGGGAGTACTTTATGATAACAATAAAATAAAATAATACCGGATATATCGGAGCACGAACGGCCTTTAAACTTATATTTTCAACTAGCTGTTGCCCGCGACTTCGTCCGCGTAGAACATGTTATCGTCTAAACTAAATGTTTGTTTAAGGCTCCGCACGTTCATGGTCTTCTCTTCCTCTCACTTAGCATAAATACGCGTGAGCGAAATGGAAGTGCGTGTTCAAAAGCGCGGATATCATGTTTTTCGGAATATTTCAGAAAACGGGAAGAAATTTAAGTAAGTAAGAAAATAAAGTTATTGTTCATTACCTACTTTATGAAGAAGATTATAAAATTTCATCTTTTTCTGATAAAAATTGGAGCAGTAAAATGGTTACAAGTGAAATAATAGGGTTCACTGAAGTTTTTTTTGTACTTTACTTTCTTAAACACGTTAAGTTTTTTTTATTTTAATAAGTATTTTTTTACAAACTACCAAGTCTCTAGCTCAAAAAAAAGTGTTTCCTATACGGACCTTACACCCTTTTTTAACCCCTTAAGGGATGGAACTTTCCAAAACGCTGGCATTATTTTTTTGTATTTTAATAAGTAATCTTTCTACAAAATTCTAAGTTTCTACCTAAAAAAAAGTTTCCCCTCTTAGGGGTGGAATTTTCCAAACCACAGAAAGTAATTTACCTATATTTGTATTCTAATAAATAATCTTTCTACACCATTTCAAGTCTCTAGCTCTAAAAAAAAGATTCCTTCATACAAAATTTTCACCCGTTTTTATCCCCCTTAGGGGTGGAATTCTCCAAAACGCTGAAAGTACTTTATTTGTATTGTAATAAGTAATCTTTTAACAAAGTTTTAAGCCTCGTGCTAAAAATAAAATATTTCCTCCATACAAACGTTGAGACTTATACACCCCGAATTTTCTTAAACGCTGAAAGTATTTTATTTTTATTTAAAAAGTAATCTGTCTAAAAAGTTTTGAGTTCCTAGCTCAAAAAAAAATCCCCTAAGATACCAACATTGCACCCCTTTGTCATCCCCTTAGGGGTGAAATTTTCTAAAACGCTGTTTTTTTTTTATATTTCAGTAAGAATTCTTTCTGCAAACTTTTAAGCTTCTATCTCATTAAAGAAGTTCCCTCATACAAACGTTTGCACCCCTATTTAACCCCTTAGGGGTGGAATATCCAAAACTCCTTTCTTATCCATTGCCTATGATGTAAAAGGTAGTTCTGGTGTAAATTACAACTCTCTAGCCCCAGTAGTTTCGGCTGTGCGTTGATGAGTGAGTGAGTGAGTCAGTCAGGATATAGGCATTTATATGTAGCTATATAGAAGACAAAGGCGTTTATCTATCCAAATATCATAAACCCTCCATAATGCGTTCAAGAACCGCACATTATGACTACCATAAAAATAGACTGTTTTGTTAGAACAAATTTCTTATCTGTGAAAATGTTATTATTGCTAAATAATAACATCGATTTCGATAATATTATTCCATTCAAATTTCGAACATCTCTGAAATCCAAGAAATTTGATTTGACCCCTATTCTAATATCAGTCGAGATGACGTTTAGTTCGAAATGACTTGTCAATTTGCATACAAAGACAAATGTCGCACGTAAGTAAGATATCGAACGATATGATAGTTGGATCCGCCTCTTAGTATGTCTCTGTATTAAGAATAAACTATGACAGCTGCCAGAAAACAACGCCGCGATGCCGGTCATTATATGTGGCTCCTGAATGCATCATGGAGGCTTATGATATGTGGATAGATAAAGTAAAATAGTGTATATAACTGTACATAATTAGGCATTAAGACACTCGTGTGATGTTATTATGAAACTCGCCTTTGGCTCGTTTCATAAACCTACACTCGTGTTAAATGTGTACAGTCACATAAACTACTATTATACAGATTAGGATACTTTTTAGATCAAATTAACTGCATACTTTTATAATTCATGGTTCCTTCTCGCTACAACGATTTCTTGGCAATAAAATTATATCGTTACAGCTTAAGGCTCGCTATATAATAGGCGAGACCGATCGCCGCCGAATTTGCAAAAAACTCCTCTGCTTAACCCAGGAGCAGGCTGATTGCATTATAGCGTCAGAAACAACACTGATTTTGTTGTGCAGATGCAAAACTGGAGGTTACGGGCACAATTTCTGTTGCGAATAACGTCTTAGAGGTCAAGGGAGGTTTGGATTTATTTATATCCCGCCCGCAGTCTGGATTTCTTTTTTGGGTACTACCCAAATAAAAAGTAAGTACCTAAATAGGAAAAAACCGGCTAAGTGCGAGTTGGACTCGCGCACGAAGGCTTCCGTACCATTATCTATAAAAACGGCAAATAATCACGTTTGTTGTATGGGAGCCCCACTTAAAAAATATATTGTTTTGTTTTTAGTATTTGTTGTTATAGCGGCAACAGAAATACATAATCTGTGAAAATTTCAACTCTCTAGCTATCACGGTTCTTGAGATACAGCCTGGTGACAGACAGACAGACGGACGGACGGACGGACAGCGAAGTCTTAGTAATAGGGTCCCGTCTTACTCTTTGAGTACGGAACCCTAAAAAGGATCCCTTGTAGGACTTCATTGTGCGTTTGTCTGTCAAGAACCTGGTTGGTTGCGTGCATGTATGTATGCATGTATGTCTACTCCTTTTGTCTCTGTGTGTCATTTGTGTAGTAAATAAATCACTTCTTCTTCTTCAGGTAATAAGTTGAAATGTAATATCAAATAGTTAAGTCTGCAGTCGCTTGGAGCTGCTATTAATAAAATATGAAACAAAAAGTTAAAAATTTATCCTTCTCGGCATTATTCCTTTGCTTGTAATGTACGACGGGAACTACCTACTATATGTATACTCATACTCACTCAGTACATTATACGTCAAAAAAGAATAATACTACTACTACAAATACATATGATTAGGCTTTGGATGGAAAATGTAATACTGATAGTATACCGACGAGTAAAGAAATCTGGGCGACATCAGTAAGCACGTGTAAAGTGTAAAATACAGCATACCAATTCCGCACCGCCAACTGCATGACCAAAATTTGTAAATAAAATGTAACTTCGACGTCAGAGATGCATTTACACTTTTGCATCTCATTCCTTTGTAATATTTAAGGCAAAATAGGTATACATATTTACATATCCTTTCCTAGGTCTATAAACTGTCGTGCGTATCAAATTTGCCTAAGTTCTCAATATTTGTCACACTAATTTGACGTATTACCTACTCCGTTATTAAATTGAAATCATTACAATTAGCATAGGTTACAGATTTGTAATAAGTAATTCGATCTGTAAACCCTTTAAATGAGTTTGCTGACGGTAGTGTGAGAGCGGCTGGTACAAAGAACGGCTACGGGAGGTGTACACTGTAGGTACAGGGTGCTTAAATCGCGATCAAACATAATCGGGACGAGCCCATCGCTGCCCTGTTTTCCATCCCACGTGATCAACTATCATACTATGTAGGTAATTCATGATGCCTACTTACGATGTATCTAAGCCATGATTAATTTTGCTAAGTCATATTGCTATTGTGGGCTTTTACTATTCAGGGAAAATGGAAATGCAACTACTTATACAATTACTTTTGACGACCGCTTTAGCCTACTTGGAGTGACGCTGCCTACGAAGCAAGAGGTCCTGGGTTCGAATCCCGGTAGAGGCATTTATTTGTGTGATGAGCACGAATATTTGTTCCTGAGTCATGGATGTTTTCTATGTATTTAAGTATTTATTTATCTATATAAGTATGTTTATCTTCGTCTAGTACCCATAGTACAAGCTTTGCTTAGTTTGGGACTAGGTCGATTTGTGTAAGATTGTCCGCAAATATTTATTTATTTATTACAATGCATTGGCGTACCTTAATAGTTGTTGTTAGTTGCCTTAATTAAATGCATAAGGATATACTTTTTATATTACGATATGAAAATACTATCAAAATAAGTAATAATCAATGATCAATTTATTTTTGTTTTTCGTTTTAATCGTTTCGTACATGTATCTCAGTTTGCCTATAGGTATCTCATTTTCACTCAATTGCTCGAAGGTTAGCTGGAAGGTTAGAGAAGTCCCTCTCAGGGATTAGCTCGCCTATTTTGCATGTGTCAATAAATTCATTTCTTTCTTTCTTTATTTCTTTCTTTCTTATCTGTTCTTGTAATAAGGTACCGTCGCCTAATAAGGCCCACCCATTTTCAAAGCCTTGTAAAATAATTACAGTAGGTACTTATGATTAATAAAGAAAAGCCATTCACAGGACTGCTAATGATTTATTTAACAAACGATTTTTAGGGTTCCGTTCAAAGAGTAAAACGGGACCCTATTACTAAGACTCCGCTGTCCGTCCGTCCGTCCGTCTGTCTGTCACCAGGCTGTATCTCACTGATACCGTGATAGTTCCAGCTGAAATTTTCACAGATGATGTATTTCTGATGCCGCTATAACAACAAATACTAAAAACACAGAATAAAATAGTTTTTTTATAGATAATGGTACGGAACCCTTCGTGCGCGAGTCTGACTCGCACTTTGCAGGTTTTTTATTTATTTATGTTATTTGCGTTAGAACAGAAAAAAACCTATTTCAAAAAAATGTTGCTAGTGGGCCATCTTAGGCACCCGGTCGCCTAATAAGGCCCGTTATAAATTATTTAAAACAATCTTTTAATTAATGTTTAAACATTACTATCGTCTAGAACTAGGCGTAAAATATATTTTTATTAAATCGATTTAATAAAATATTTAACCTATCCCAAAACTATAGCTTAGGAGTATGAAAATGAAAAATTGCTATAATACGATCACAACTTTTTAAATTAGAAAAAACCACATGTTAGATATTCTTTTTATCAGTCTGTACAACGTGATATTTATACATAAATCGGTTCTTTATTCTAACAGTTTTTTTACATACTTTTAGTTAGGGATACGTACGAGTATACAATGGGCCTTATTAGGGGACTCTTACTTCAGCTCAATTGAGTGTCGTAAAAATACGTAAATAAATTTAAAATAACAGTATTTACCTATAATTAAATGTTAAACAGATTAAAACCTAATTTCACTAAAAATACTTAGGTTATTTTTTAAAATTTTGGATGATATGTAAAGGTTGGAAAATAATAAAACGTGCAATATTTTAACACGCCACAGCAAACTGTAACTTTTGTACAAAATGGCAGCACGCTTGAGTAAAACATTAAATGCACGTTTGTTTGTGATCATAAACGCATGTACTCACAAAATTTGACGTAGTTTAGAAAACCATAATTGCGTGTTTTTAAAGGTGGGCTTTTAGGAACCGGGCCATCCTTGGTTGTTCTGTTGTTGTGTTCTGTTCCATGTACAATAAAGAATTTACATGCATACTTAGTCTGATGACTACGAGTATCTTTTTGATTATGAGTTCACTGAAGAATTCTTGAGAAAGTAGATTTAACACATACACCCACGCGCATACGTTGAACACTAGTTGCACCTACCCAAATAACACACACTCACACACACACACACACAGTACACACACACACACTTTTTATCTGCTTGTAATTTTTGTTCTTTTTTTTCACTAGATTTGTTATCTATCTTCATTTGTTATTTTTTAATTGCTCGTGTTCCACCGTTAAGCACTCCAGGGATCCCAAGATACAGGCATTGCCTAGTTTGGGGTCCACAGGATATAGGCTATGAATGTAACTCCTTGTTTTGCCAATAAATAATAATATTATTATTATAATATTATTATTTATTCTAGGGCCGACTCCTTGACCTCTTCATACGACGTGACTGCTACTTTTTCTTTTATTTGTTTCATGTAAGTTATCCTTGGTCTTCCCCTTCTTCGCTTTACATATACCGATCCTTCCATGATGTTATTAGTAAAAGCGTAATGTCGTATAAAGTGACCAATCATTTTCCCTCTCCTGTTTTCTATCGTTTTTTTATCAGTTTTCTTCTATACGTAGATAGAGTCAGATGTAGGGAGCTACACCGATAAGAGTCTTACTCTTAAATTTATGATGACTATCAGACTAAAAATGGGCTTCGTAGCAATTTCAGAAGTAGATATAGTCAATAAAAAGCGTCACGTAAGTGACGTAATACCCGTTGAATTGATTTACTGCAACTTAGGATCAAAGAAAATTAAACAGGCATCTTTTACCTGATTGTCAATTTGAAAAGATGTTTAAATTTTCAATCCTGGTATAAATATTTGTTAAAACGCACTTGGCTAAATTATATGCTACGTAGGTATAACAAAATTATTTGACCGGGCGTTTATATATGGTGATATCTGTAAATCTGTTCGCTACAACAGTTATGGACTTACCTAGGGCATCTGTGATCCCTTTATCCAGCACAATAACGTATTTATTTATAGTTACAAAGCGGTCGTTTAGTTCATTCTGTAATACGAGTTTTCAGAGAACGTTTTGTGTTTCAGGAGCCGTAATCTTGAGAGATTAACACGAGGATCTCCCGTAACTAACACTTAGTGTAAAACGCCGACAATCCCAGTGTCGGGTGGCTGGCGCCAGATCTCTTAGCCGCCAGCAAGTGCTCCTGGACATTATCTTTATGTCTGAAGCCGCCGAATCCATAACCCTTGATAAACGAAAATAGATATTATGAGTACCTACTCGTAGAAAAACTGCAGCTTGCATATGGCCTTACAATCTGAAGATTTATTACACTGGAATGTCTGGAATGCACCAAGCTTGTTGCGATGATACTTAAATGAACATCAATAAATAAATAAATATTTGCGGACAATCTTACACACATCAACCTAGTCCCAAACTAAGCAAAGCTTGTACTATGGGTACTAGACGGCGATATATATACTTATATAGAGAAATAAATACTTAAATAGATAGAAAAACATCCATGACTCAGGAACAAATATTCGTGCTCATCACACAAATAAATGCCCTTACCGGGATTCGAACCCAGGACCTCTTGCTTCGTAGGCAGGGTCACTACCAACTAGGCTAAAGCGGTCTCAATAGTTAAATACTAAATATCTATCACTCGTCCTTGCGTAAATAGGTACATACGTAGATAGGTTCTGCTAAATATTTACGATTCAGTACGTTTGATAGATATCTTATATGAAAGAGCTAACAATTACTGCTTTACACTTAATACTATAGCAATTTATAATAATACGAACTTAATATATGGGAATGTTGTCATAAAGAACAAAATAATTCACGATAAAAAATGTTCATAAAAACAGTCATTATTATCACATCTGTTGCATGGAAACATCTCTCTCCACCCGAACGGTTGGTGATCACAATTGTCACCAATTAACAGTGTGGGCGTGTGCAAAAAAACTAGACCACCATCGTGGAAAACACCTTGGCTAATGTGCCAGTTGACAAACCAAGGCGCTCCGGGAAAGAATGCGAGCCGCGGGGGTGCGCGCCCTAATAGTGGGTGAAGTGTCCAAACACGGACCTCGGTCGACCACGTGGCGCTAGCGATATAATTGTTTTTTTTTTGCAAAAACACATGCGTTAAGTTTTTTCTGCACTGGATTCAGGGAAATTAGTTTGGTCACTGGGTAGTATCGGATGACATTTTATATCGTATTGGGGATTCAGGTAAACTTTTATTTAGCTCTATTGCAATTGAACTAGCTTTTCCAACAAGTTGATACAACTGTTTTTTAGGGTTCCGTACCTAAAGGGTAAAACGGGACCCTGTTACTAAGACTCTGTATGTCTGTCTGTCTGTCTATCTGTCTGTCCGTCTGTCACCAGGCTTTATCTTATGAACCGTGATAGTTAGACAGTTGAAATTTTCACAGATTATGTATTTCTGTTGCCGCTATAACAACAAATACTAAAAAACAGAGTAAAATATTTTTTTTTGCCTTTTTTATTTATAATGGTACGGAACCCTTCGTGCGCGAGTCCGACTCACACTTGGCCGGTTTTTTACATGTTTGGAAACTGTCTTTAGATACACTCGCTAGCTTCGACTGCTGTAAATAATTAATGAGGTACCCTCCTCAATTTCTAGCTGACGGAATCAACAATAGTTACCTACTTAGACAATAACAATTTAAGTCACGCGTTGTGTTAGTAAAATAAATATGAATATAAACCTATTCAATGATATTGTATCATTAGAAATATGACGAGCTTTAACTTAATAATGATCAAGAAGCAGGACCACACTTCACGAAGCTATATAATATTTTATGCAATGCTTTATGGGTAATCACTCACTCCCAATATATACATCAGTAGCATACAATCAGACCACTGAAACGTTTTTGTAATGTGCCGAGAAGTTGTGGGAGAAGTCTATGACTTGACATTGTGCTACGTGGCTTACCATGACTTGTAAGTGGTGAGAACCTTTACTGAAATATGGTGGTATTATGACGGTTTACACAGTTACGTACAATTTCGGAGGAATAAACAAAACGAAAGGCATTATTGCCTAATTGCAGGTCAGTACCTACTTAACGACATAAAGAACCGTTAAATATGGTTTTCACATCAAGTACCTAGTCGTCGTAACTATATGCCAGCTCCAGAACAACTGGTTAAAGTCACACGATAATTACCCGTAAGGAAAGGCTAAATAATACTTACAGCGTCATTTAATAATTAAAGAATGCTGTCATACCTTTTTTTACTTAAGTACTTAACTGGTTCCTTTATTCTGTTTCATTATTTTCACATGGTTATTTCAATATCAGCAAGACAAATGGTATCATATAATTCAAAGTTTATAGGGTGACAAAGTATGTCATAAATGAAATCCACTCTAATACTCCTACCATTTGTGGGTTATGTTAAAACGAGATTTTGAAAAGAAATCAATAACATTCTTATTAGGGTAAGAAATGCAATTGTCACAAAATATTTTGACAACATCATTTAAAGGGCTATTCAGTCAACAATGCTGGAAAGTTTTCAATGAAGTGAAGGATCAGTAACAATGAGAAATAAAAGGACTGCACTCAAAGATGGTGATACATCAGGTTACGAAGAATGGTATCTTGCAGAGTGGTTTCAATTATCCCGGTATGTTTAATTGTATGAAATGATTTCCTCAAAATAATGAACCCCTTATTTCCCATGTACATATTATTTAGTGCTGTAAATTTATTTTTTGTAAGTAGTAAGGTAAATGTAAAAGAAGTATGTGTGCAAACATAGAAATCGAAATACAAGACATTTTAGTTATCCTCAGTTTCTTAAGAAATCTACGTCATGTTGTTCTGCTGTGACATAATATTTTCTTGTACTTAGGCATGTGGTGATTTAAACCAAATATTTTTATCTTTCTCTCTTTCAAATGGCTGACAAAATCATTCAATTTGAATAATAGATTTCGTGAGTGATGAAATCAATGTCTTCAATATGGGCATCTAAGTATTAACTGTGTAACATCAATATTGATATCTGAGTTCAGGCTTAGTTATCTGTGTAACCCTAAAAAAACTGTAATGTTTTATTTCCGCCATCGGGATTCATGTATCTATGTAAATAAACATCACTTCTAGTAGGTACCTTAGGGTGTACATTGTACAACCTGAACCCAATTATGGCCAGCACCCTAGATGTTAAAGACGCAGGCACACTAATCATAAAATATTTATAGCCCTAATAGATTAGGTACGATAAATTTTACATTTTTTATAGCAAATTTTACATGTAGCTTCAAGCAGTTAAGGAACATTATCTATATTAATCACTAATTATGAGGGCATAGGTAGGTATAAGAGGATACCATTCAGTCCAATAATATGAATATATACAATGTAAACGTCCCAATGTGTGACACCTAGTTGCCTAATAGTTGACACCTCTATTGTTAGAGATTAAAATTGAAAGTGTCAAGTATTGGGTCAGTGTCAATTACTGGGACGTTTACCTTAAGTAATATATGTTCAATGTTGCGATTGGATTTAGGCAAGGCGTACTTGACGTCTGTACCTACTAGGCATGTGGTTTGGTTGGTATTTATTAACGAATGCATAGTAAGCTTATTTGGAATGCGCGTCGTGTGGAGTGAAGGCAGCTCTGGCCGAGATAGATATGTCTTCGTCAAAATTTACATAAATGATGTATGTGATCCGCCTAATGCCGTCGGTTGGTCATTTATTAAGCAGTTAGAGCGAGGTTGTGCGCATAGCGCGCGTGCCGGCGTGCGCGCCGACAGCGCCGGCGACGCCGGACCACACTGAAACACCTCGCACACCGCTCAGACTCGAGACAACTCAAACCTGTTGACGTCCGTACGCCAACCTTATCTCAAACATCAAACAAACCAAATTGATGGACATACGATCCGTACTCAGCGTTTCATAATGGAAGCAAAAAGTGTTTGTCTACAGTTTTTGCAACATTAGTAAAAAATGGGACTTTGGGTAACATCGTCCACGTGTGGAAGCGCACACGCCCTCGGGCCGGTGCGCGGGCGACGAGCGCCCAGCGCGGGTGGTCTGCGCGCGCCGCCCGCAGGAGGCGTCAGCTTCACACGTCTACACACCACACATTTCTACTACCATTCATACCACACTCTTATAGATCCTATAACAATCCACATAAGGCACTGTTCCACTTCACCAAAATAATCTCAATACATCTTCTCAAAATATCAAGCCGATATGAGCAACTCATTACACATGATACTAAGTCTACCAAAGTAAAGATTTGGGTGTAATAACAGATGGGTGTTAATTGCTATCATGAGGCGTCAATAATTGTTTTTTTAGCCACTAATGGCAATGGAAGTTCCGGGTTATGAAAGTTTTTGTAGGGTATAATCAAGTCGTAATCAGTGGGTCGGCTGCTAGAGCGTGTGAGCTACTCTCCGCGGACTCACTTCACCGCGAGGAAATTATTAGTTTGGTGAATTTACTCGACACTAGTTTCGTGTTGAAGCGCTTGTGAGTATCGTATGAAGACATTAGAGGGATCTTTATGATCCGTTGCGTGTGGTGCCTCTGTAATTCATGGTGCAATCACATATCTCGTGTCCCTGCAATTTACGACTATGAACAGCGGGTAGGTTACGCTATGAAATCGAGAATAAATTAGCTTTTGTTACGCGCCGTCACTGAACGGACATTTAGCAATGCATAACGTGATTTAGACTTAACGCAGTTTCATTCTTCATACAAAACTTTAACGGCCCTAATTAAATACATGTACCGCAAATTAGGACTAAAATATAGAAAAACAATTTGTTTCTAAAATTTTACAATCGTTAATAAATCAAGTATGGGTCTCTTCCGAGTATCTCAGAAAAAATGCATTGCTGAAATATTTGAAGTCTCATCTGTCAGTTCTTGAACAGTTTTTGTGCAGTTTGTGGAGGCATTTTTTGTTGAAAGGAAGGTGGTTTGAGTGCTAATGAGGCGAATTTGGAAGAGGAAACGTTAGATTTGAATTGTAAAAAATTTAAGAGGTAAATTAATAAGTGTTGTAACGACGCGTGAATTCAACAAGGTAAATATTGCAGTGTTGTGAGTTCGTGACCCCAGGGCCACCCACGCTCGAGCCAGCTCCGGCTCCGCGAGTCCACGACGCGTCACTCGCCGTCGCTCCTCATCTGACACCAACATTAATAACACCGCGCCGCTCCTCAGCGGTTTATGGATAACATTTTCGTCACGAATTTTGTATAGATATTAAAATAAATATTAATATACCTAAGTAGAATGTACGCACACTCCTGAATTGTACTGTTGTAGAACGTTTTGTAAACGTGATTGCGGTGGGAATAAAAACCATATAACAACAATGACAAACAGGAAAACGGTCTTGAAAATAAATGGGATCCTATACCTATTTACAATAAGCGCGATCCGACAGATCCTATCGCGAAACCCACTATTTTCCATCAGCGTCAGCCATATTTTTGTCAATTTTTCGTCTGACATATCCCATTTCCTATTCAGAAAAACACGGAGCAGACGTGAAGTTGGAAAACAAGGGAATAGAAAAAAGAGGTTCTCGGTTGAAACTACAGATAATCGTGTTAGCCGGCCGCAGCGGCGAATAACTGATGCGGCCGCCCGCTGCACCGAACCCAATGAGATTGCGGTGTTTTTTTCCGCCGACGCTCCGCGGGGACAAACAAGGGATGCAAATTCGTGTTGACACCGCGATCCATCTTGTTCGCCTCTCCGGAGACCAGTTCCTGAGCAAATAGTGCCGTGATTGAAACGTCTACGAGCTTTATTTGTGCAAGGCTTCGCATGTTTTTGTTACCGCGTGCCACCTGGCTATGGTTAGCTGGGTTCATGAATCAATCAATTCTAATATTTCGTGGCATTGGTAGCTCCAATTTGGTGATTCGCGTTTAAATCAGATTTAAATTCGCTCAGGAAATTTTTGGCGCTTTTAGTCAGACGTATGACAGAAAATGGGTCAGTATTAGTCAGTAATCGATAGATACCGGCAGTTCCGTTTCGCTTAATCTTAAAAACAAAACAGTAGCTATGTCGTAAAACAGGGTAGCGCGGCGGCGGGTAGGACAAACTGTGACCTTACTCACATGATGGACGGTCTACGCCTGGCTGCACCGTGCCGCTGGCGTCACTGGCGAATGCTGAAATATTCACAACAAAATTTTTACAGTAGAAATGAGTGCTCACATCGAATTTTTAGCGAGGCCTAAGTAGTTTGTACCCAAAATTGTACTAGATTTCCCAGAGGAAACAAATTAAAAGACTTGATAATCAAATTATATTATTTACCTACATGGTTACATACTTACGTACGAAGAGAGCAAGTTAAATAAAATCTCGTAAAAATACCTACTTAACCCCTTCGAGGCGCGTGCGCTACGCCGTAGCGTGTAGCAGCGTTTTTCCCCTCTGTAGCGGAAATCGCTCGTAGAGGCATTGCTCATATGTGAGTCATTGGCCTTGAATGGGTAAATCATAAAAGATTCTATGAACTTTGCAATTAGTAGCTTTCTCGCGGTTATGATACGATGTTGAGGGCATTTCAGATTCCTCTATACGCAAGTTTCTATAGCCCGACATTGTTACAAACGAACGTCATTCCGATCTCTTATATAACTTTTGGCTCATGGTGCAGTGCAGTGGCAACGAAGGTGTGTAGAATAGATCATCCACAGGATCGGGCACCCTGCTGTCCAATAAATATATTGTTTCCAGTGCGCCAGCTCAGATAAAGCAAGCTCGCGCCTCGTTCTGCCTCGGTACCCCCGGGTGGACTCACTGCCAGCGAGTTCGCTAAAAAACATAATCTTATTTTACCTATTTGAATATGGAATATTCCGTTACGAGACTTACGAGTAGTCTTAATTCATATGCCCTTTAATTGACCTTCATAACATCCAAATCAATAAGGAGGAGATTTTGTCTAAGTACGTATTATATTTAACTTAATTGACGCAACTGAATCGCCTTGATATACATCTGTGTCATAGTCATAAAGTCATAACTGAGCCAGGTATAGTTATACCTACGTGCATGTAAGCTGTTAATATACTAACCACAGGAAAGACGAATTTTGTTTTCTCCAGTAGGTACGAGTAGGTCCCCTATACAACATCAGTAGGAAGTAGGATATTTCATGATGAAGGGAGCAGCTAGCAGTGGCGACACCGCCGCTAGCCGGTGTCAGCCAAACGCGGAGAGCTTGGCGTTTGCACATTATGACTTTGTGGACGCTGTACGTGTTGTTTATCAAGCCAAATGTTTTTTATCCAAAGATAAAGAGAAATATACACAAAGGCCTAATATCATTGGCCATAATTGTAACTGAGCAAATGTATTTTCATCTCTCCTGTTCTGAAAGTTGACTTTTCATGGCATATAGCCGGGTGGAAAATAGTGTTTTCTCCCCTAGGGTGGAAATAATTTTTTTTTTAATTTTACCGGTCAGCCACGGATTCGAAGAATTACTTCATATTATTAAAATAAAAGCTTTAACTATATCTAAACTCAGCTATACATTAAGCGACGGGTTCATTAGGACGATGTTGATAAAAATCCTTTTACAGTTGGTATTTTTTTTCTAATTACAGAAAATCAACATTCAAAATCATTTCTGTAAATATCAGCTGCCCGCCATAATGCTATGAAACTTTCTTTTCACGATTCGGCATGGCTTCTAGATTCGTTGCGTCGCAGCCTACTCGATTACAATCGAGTAGGCCGTGGCAAGTGGCCAGTGCAAAGAGGTTGGAGGTGGGATATAGTTTTAATTATTTTATTTAGGTATATCTAAAATCGAATAATTAATTTATTTCATATAAAGCAAATAATTCTTTACATTTATTTATATAATTATACAAATACAAGAAATAAGATTAAAACTATTAGATCATATAAGTTTTTAAAGTTTAAGTTGGCAGTATGTGTATTGTTTTACTTTCCTCACAGTCGAAATGCAGTGCAATATTTTAGTATTTTACTTTCCTCACAGTCGAAATGAAAATTAGAGTGTTCAACTCGGGTGAAATTACCCATTTCACTTCGTTCGAGCGCCAGAAATATCTCGGGTGAAATGGGTCACTTTCAACCCTTGGTTAACAATCTACTATTTTCGCGATATAAGGTGCTAATTCAACAATTTAGGTAGGTACCAAGACTTTTCGAGACGTTACATTACATGAAAACAATTAACTTTAAAAAAGAACTCTTAATACGATTTTATTGTTTTTATTATCTGAATTAAATTAATAAATTAAAATTCTGTCCAGACATAATCACATGTGTATTAAACTGACAAGATATTTACTTTCTGTCAAGTGAACATCGTCAAACATCATGACTCTAAGCTAAGTCAAACATCGAACAAATAGTTAAATAATTATTTTATTTATCTAAGTGAAGTGGCCAGTAGGGCTTCCAATCCCGGGATCCCGCCTTTTTTAGGACTTTTTTCAATCCCGGGATTTATAACTACAATACCGGGATACCGGGATTCTTAAAAAGTTGCAAAATATGCTAAATAAGCTTTATACCGTCCACCAAAACAACTAATTTTGGCTGCGCCACGGAGTTAAGTCGCTTGTGCATGTGTCTAGAATATCTAAATAGACTTTTCCCTTTTGTGTATAAGCCAGCAATTGTCTCTGTAAGTCAACATCTAGACGTGCTTTCCAAAGTACGGCAGATGTAACCAGCAAGCAGAAAAACGGTCAACAAAACCATAATGTGCCTATTGAGTTCAATTTTGAGTGAGCAAATTCTTAATGTTTTACATATTTTAAAATCTCAACTACATAATAAGGTGTAACATTTGATATTTATAAACTATGTCATGTAGAAGAGCCCATGAAGTAATTAAATTGAATTTTTAATTTGAATCTCGACCGTTGAACGACGAGTATATTTACTTGGGCCAGCTAGTCAATTTCAGTAACAAGTAAGACAAGGTAGTTGAAAGCCGAGTCGAGAACGCCTGGAAGAGCTACTCTACTGGTCCATGAAGGAGCTAATAAAGGGCAACCTTCCTGTGTCACTGAAGCGGAACGTCGTCGACATGTGTATTTTGCCTGTCCTAACCTATGCACACACATGGTCGCTCAGAGAGAGTCAGAAGTCCAAATTGAAGGTTTGCCAACGTGCGATGGAGCGCAGGATTTTAGGTGTTAAAAGGTTGGATCGGTTCGGGTCCAAAACTACACTGGACTCCAAAACAAACATAACTGTCGTGGGTGCAAACATTGCCAGGCTCAAGTGGGACTGGGCCAGCCACGTCGGCCGGATGCATCCAAACAAGTGGGCTAATATAGCTACCAAGTGGGTATAACGGGCGACGCAGACGGGCCCGACCTAGACAAAGACGGCGGTACGGTCTGGAGGCATTCCTCACCGATTGGGCAGAAAAAGCACAGTGTAGGGACTCATGGAAATCACGGTAAGATCCTTTGCACAGCAGCGGGACACTGAATATGCACAGAAAAAAAACTTGCATACATTTTCATTTGTCAAATTAGGGTACAGCGACATCACTAATCCTGTTAGAACTGTTTTGATGAAAAGATTGTCAACTAAATGTGCAAAGAAACTAAAAGACTTGTTTTAAAACGAAATTTTGAATGAAACTTTTTTTGTACCATGCAATCCCGGGATCCCGGGATACCGGGATTGATGAAGACCAATCCCGTTTGTATACCGGGATCACGAAATTTCCGGTATTTGGAAGCCCTAGTGGCCAGTTAGGAGGTTCCTTAAGATAATCAAATAGGTATTATTAATCACTGTAGGTGTTTGACGTTATTTCCCTTAATATCTCTAAAAACAAATATCAAATTTTAAATGTTTTATACTTAAGTCTACTCTAAGAGAAGAGTACTTTCAGTTCTAAAAGTATTGGTACTTAACTAAATGATTAGCACCTTTTATATTAGGAAACCCAACTGGCTTACACACAAAAGTTTTCTTTGTGAACAGCAGAGATGAAAGTAAATATTTCCAATAGGTGCATTTCTGATTAAGTACGTAAAAACTTCTGCGCTGAAAAAACACCTAAATAAACAAATTATAGGAAACCAATACGATTTAGAGCGTCCCCTCGAGACAGGCCCGTTCCGCTTGTCCGCCGCTACGAGGAGCGCATTGTCACCCTACATGCCGAGATGTAGGTAAAAGCATATTATACCTTACGGATAGCTGTCGCAAGAAGCTCAGCAATGTCGTATCTATGAAAATTGACATAAAAAGTAATTTAGTTTACAAAAATAAGATAAGCATTGGTATTTTAATGTATTACATCAAAAAGGACTCTTACAGTAACATACTTAATATACGCGTTTGCAAGTGACAGCAATTTTTCACTAATTTATTTATTACTAATTTGATTTCACTCTGTTTTGCTATTCTGCCACTAACAGTTCATTGGTAAACTCGCAGTACTTAGAAAACGGCAGAATGGTTCTTAATCACGATAAAAGTAGTAGTCGTATGTGTCGCACATTAATTAAGATCGGACCGTCCTAATTTATTCAGGTGACGTGTGGCCACCGCCGTGCGACGTTTTCCGTTGTTCGGAGCCTTGAGTGTGTTGTGTTGGACTCTCAAGTTGCCACGTCAAGCGCTGGACGCCTGTATCTACTAAATATACGAGTTCTTGGGAAAGTACATGTATGTAAGTTTACATACTATTGTTGTATACAATACAAGCTGCAAGAACCTTTGTTAAACATAGATCTATTTGTGAAAATGTAACAACTCGTTTTAGCATTTTTATTAGTTAATTGTAAATTCAGTTACTTAACCTATCAGTTAGTAGTAGTAACAAGCAGTAAAAATCTTAATTTTATGTTTAGCAGTAACGTCGCCTAACATAAAATTAAAAAAAAAAAAGGGAATACTTAATTTAAAAAAAAACCGGCCAATTGCGAGACAGACTCACGCACGAAGGGTTCCGTACCATTATCTATAAAAAACTTTTTTATTATGTGTTTTAGTATTTGTTGTTACAGCGGCAACAGAAATATATCATCTGTGAAAATTTCAGCTGGAACTATCACGGTATCAGTGAGATACAGCCTGGTGACAGACAGACGGACGGACAGACGGACGGACGGACGGACAGCGGAGTCTTGGTAATAGGGTCCCGTTTTACTCTTTGAGTACGGAACCCTAAAAAGTACCTATTTGGTATCCGAGCGACCAACAAAGCTATCGGAACCGCGCCGGGTTCAACTGTTTTTTGACCCATTTCCCTCTTATTACCTACCTACTCATTCAGGGATGTAGGGGAGTTTTCCCTTTCATTTGAAATGTATAGTAAGAATTTGCGTTAACTGCCGACTTGATATGACAGACTTTTTGAAAAAAAATATGTTTTTAATGCCGCGGGCAAAATATTAACTTCATGTGATAACTATTCACAACGAACTTGTTAAGTAGTTGTACACACGTAATATTAAGCGTGGAAATCCAATACGAGCAAACCTTTAAATGGTGGTTAGTACATGACCTAAGAAGCGTATTAAGAAAATTTTTGTCTTAAATTACAACGAAAAGTTAACCATACACAATAATTCAGCCCGCAATGTAACGTTATATGTTCAAGTTAAGTCTCGTTGACTGTTAGGTACTTAGTTTGTCACCACCAAGAATCATTTCCGTTACATTGCTGCTCGGAATTTTTTCAAAAATTAATTATAGGATTTTAATGCAGTGTAACTTAAAAAGCCCCGTTAATTAATGTTTACGCTACTAAACCCTCTGTCCGGTTGAATTATTTGCTCGTATTGGATTTCCACGCTGTAGACCGTCGTAGACAATCTGGTTAAATACTAGCACTGAACTTGTTTTAAGCTGACCCCTCTTGCTCTTATAACGACATGTCGTAGCTGAGTTATTGTCCACTCCACTGTGTTCGCCATTCTGATATCGTATGCTAAGAACAACTTACGTTGGCCCAATATCTGTGTAGGCCGATATATGCAGCATGTTTTGCATGGTATGTTACACATGGTTATACGTCTAGCTAGAGGATATTTTTAGATAGGTGGATGTTTACTTTTGTTACAAATATGAACAACATGCCGTATGTGGTGGACTTAATGAATTGCCTAAAGTGGATAATGAAATTAAAGATAAAAAATGTAAACAAATGTGTTGCCACTGCAATAAAATCAATCCCAAGAAGTGGAAACTAAAAATTCGTTAAATACGCGAGATAAAAAATAATGCGACTAATTTATACGTAAAACAATGCCTGGAAAATATTCGTAAATATTTAAATAAGCAAAATGAAAACGTAATTATTTTATATTCATAAATATGTGCAGTTTATATTTACGCCACTGGCAATGGTTAGGAATTGTAAACCTTTGGTTCGTAATTTAATTAATATCCCTGGATATTTCTATTCCTTATTCTTAATGTTCGAAGAAGGTTTAAAATTGGTGATGCCTCAAAGATGGAGTGATTGTGTGGCTCATGTAATAAAAGTAGAGACATTAATAATAAATGTAACTGAGGAGGATTCGACGTCTTCCTTAGAAAGCGAGAGTGGAAGTGAATAAATAAAAATTTAAAAATCTAGTGTTATTTTTCTTTGTGTTTTCCTGTCCTAAAAAGACATATAATAATGGCACGTCTTGCTTCCATTGCTTGGTGTGGTTCTAGTGGCTGCAGGCAATAGGCTTTTGCTGTATATCGTACCCGGACTATCGTCACCTACTAAGTACCTATTCATACCAACCTACGACATTAAAGTGATCAAAGTAAAATATAAGATTGTTTTAAAAGTAGTGACGATATATTCATTAGTTAAAACCAAAACCTGGTTGATTGCCCCTGAGACGAATCTTTAAATTCATTATCCACTTTAGGTATGTTCCTACTAGTCTATCTGTCTATCAAACCCAAACTTAGGTACCTACTTGTAAATTATGGGAATGCAACTTACCTACAAAAATTTACTTTAAAAACAAAGTTTAAACCGACTTCAATTCAGTACTTCGCCAAGCCACGTGGTACATGAAAATTTCCACATTACCTTTCCATTTACCACATGAACTGCTTTCCGAGAGCAAATGCGTTGATTATTGCAGAAAAAACCCAAGTTGCTATATATGGGCTGATAATATTTGAGGAGTTCCGTCGATTCCTCAAGGATCTCAGAATTAACACTTCATTAGTTGCTACTTCAACGGAATCATGTCATCTTTGGCGTACTTTACATCTTTGAGGAGTTCCATAAGTCA
Organism: Epinotia brunnichana; assembly: GCA_963854355.1. Classification (NCBI taxonomy): domain Eukaryota; kingdom Metazoa; phylum Arthropoda; class Insecta; order Lepidoptera; family Tortricidae; genus Epinotia; species Epinotia brunnichana. The sequence goes on along the minus strand of OY977939.1, from coordinate 12,664,457 downwards.
TCTGTGGTCTTCATCATCAGTTCCACTTCACCAAAATTACAATTTCCGAGAGTAAATACACGAGCTATAATAGAAAATACCAAAATCACTACACTCGTTCCTATAAAATTTGAGGGTTGCCCTCAATTTCCCTGGGATCCCATCATCAGATCCTGACTTGGTGACAATGGGACCACTTTTTTGAAAAAAGAAAGAATTTTGGAAATCGGTAGGTACACAATTGACGGATAAATCGGCGATCATACATTACATCTTTGAGGAGTTCCATAAGTCATCTGTGGTCTTCATCATCAGTTTCACTTTACCAAAATTGTGATTTCCGAGGGTAAATACACGAGTAATAATAGATAATACTGAAATCATTACACGCGTGCATATACAATTTGAGAGCTGCCCTCGATTTCCCTGGGATCATCATCAGATCCTAAATTGGTGACAGTGGGACTACCTCGGGAGTATACTCTTTCGAATAGAAAAAGAATTTTGGAAATCGGTCCACAATTGACGGAGAAAACATACATACAGTGGAACATATATAACCTCCTCCTTTTTTGAAGTCGGTTAAAAAGGGGCATCATTGTACTTAGTTTCTACTTAACATATCTAAATTCTGCAACCACGGGGTAAATATCTTATGATAAGTATAGGTAGAGGAAAATCCCCAAATATGGCCCAGGTACAGTCGGGGTACGAAAACCTTCGTCAGTTATTAAATTTATTCCTTTATAAAGTCATTCCATTTAAATCGGCGGGAGAGGACGGTATTTTTCGTGCATTAAAACAGCAAGGACAAAACCTAGTCCTCCCGCACCTGGTAAAAATATTCCGAGCTAGCTTTGCTTGGGGTACCAGTACCATACCAGAACGATGGACCAGAGTCAAGGTACAGCCCAAATCCTTCAGACCAACTAATTAGTCTATCATCTTTCCTAGGTACTTAAAACGATGGAAAGAGTCATTCATCAGCACATTAGAGCGAAATATCTGGTAGTCAGACCACTAAGTCTGAACCAACATGCTTACCAAAAGTAGAAATCTATGGAAACTGCACTACTAGATCTGGTCGACAAAGTGCAAAAAACCCTAGAGGATAAGCAAACGGCTCTATGTGCATTCCTTGACGTCGAAGGTGCTTTCGACAACACACCCACAGATACTATCCTTAAGGGATTGGCATCAAAGGGCGTGGACGAAAACACCATCAGATGGATCCCGAGCATGCTTTCAAATAAAATAGTCATTCTGACCCTCAATACAATTGAACATACATTTTACACCACAATAGGATGTCCAGGCGTACTATCCCCACTATTAAGGATCTAGACAGGCAAGAATATTACCATGTAGTCATAATCAAAGGTAGTGCCTCCACACAATCTCGCACCTAATGCAAGGAGCGCTCAACACCATAAACAAATGGTGCAAAGAAAATTACCTGTCCATCAATGCGAGATAAACAGTACTAGTGCCTTTTACTAGAAAAAGGAAACTAGATAAGCTTGCCGATTTATAACTGAATGGACAGGAAATACCCTAAGTAAAATGAGGTCAAGTACTAGGAGTTACTTTTGACCAAAGGCTAACTTGGAACGCTCATTTAAATAACGTAATACAAAAGGCAAAAATGACTATGTAGACTTGCTGTCGAATGGCAGGAGCAAGATGGGGCGGGGCATAAGACCCAAAATTGCTATGTGGCTTTTGCAGCCTGGTGCAACAAAGTCAATCAAAAGACAGCCCTCGCAAAGTTAAGCAGCCTACAGCTTACAGCTTGCTTCACTGAGAAAAATGTGGCACTATAAACTAATGTGATTGCACATCTTTTTGACCAATCGTGCAAGCACATAAAGTTACGCTGCCGGCTGTGGACGAAAAAATATGATTCCACCGTGACGTCATCAATCTAGTGACGTCACAAGCTCATGCGCAGCTCGCAATATAAAAGATAGTTCCAGGAATCATAACGTATCGTCTTAGGCAAGAAAACTTATAGTGGCACTTTATATTATATTATAATACATTGCGATAACTTATAGTTCCGTATCGTAATACTATTATGTGCGTTTGCATTTTACTAATTGGTGCCTATCAAGTCGTGCCCCGTAATATTTCGTGCCTGCCCACGATATTATTTGATTCTTTGAAACTATGTTTTTACATGCAAGTGCACTAAATGTTTTAGTGCTTTTCTACCTCGGCATCGTCCCTTTACGTGCTTGAGCACTATTTTCCGCACTATTAATTATCGTGATAGCATAATAAAAACAGGATTGGCATCAAAATGTATACAAGATAATAAATAAATAAATAAATAAAGATTACCTCAAAATAGTGAACGAAAGTTCACAGGGTGTTTCTAGTGCTCATTCCCAACAACTTTCCCCAAGGGCACTGCATCGAAATCTCAAAAAGAAAGGTCCCCCTTTCGTACAAGGTAAGTTGCGATCAGCTGATTGAAGTTTGTATGGGTCGTTTTTAGGGTTCCGTAGCCAAATGGCAAAAAACGGAACCCTTATAGATTCGTCATGTCTGTCCGTCTGTCTGTATGTCTCTCTGTCCGTCCGTATGTCACAGCCGCTTTTTTCCGAAACTATAAGAGCTATACTGTTGAAACTTGGTAAGTAGATGTATTCTGTAAATCGCATTAAGATTTTCACACAAAAATAGAAAAAAAAAATTTTTGGGGTTCCCCATACTTAGAACTGAAACTCAAAAATGTTTTTTTCATCAAACCCATACGGTATCTATGGATAGGTCTTCAAAAATGATTTTGAGGTTTTTAACATATTTTTTTTGTAAACTGAATAGTTTGCGCGAGAGACACTTCCAAAGTGGTAAAATGTGTGTGCCCCCCCCCCCCCCCCTGTAACTTCTAAAATAAGATAATGATAAAACTGAAAAAAATATATGATGTACATTACCATGCAAACTTCCAACGAAAATTGGTTTAACGCAATTTATTTAACGGAACCCTTCATGTGCGAGTCCGACTCGCACTTGGCCGCTTTTTTTTATTTGAGATTTCGATACAGGTCCCTTGGGGAAAGTTGTTAGGTATGAGCAGTAGAAACATCCTATGAATTTTCGTTCACTGTTTTAATGTAATCTTGTATAATTCCAGTGTTGCGATATTCAAAGCTTTTTAAATTTAAAGTACCTACTTAAAGCAATGCGACGTACACGTACCTACGACGTAAAGTTTTCAAAAAAACTAAACGAGACAGTGGCACATCACATTGCTTCAAGATGTACCGTCAACCAATTTGATTCCTAGGCCACCGTAGAACCCTGTCATTTTAACTGCTATATAGTGACGCAATAATCCTAGTAACCCGTATTGACATAGCATTTACAACGGCAAGGTTCAATGATGGCCTAGGAATCAAATTGCTTGGCTGTACACCTATTTGCTTTGGAAATTGCAAGCCTGAAACTATACCTACAGCATTAGTTAGCTGAAAAATTAAGTATACAATGTCATCACAATATTATATAGTACAGAAAAAAATGTGCTGAAATTTACGATACATGTAGCAGTATGCACACACAAAGAATTTAAGGTAGAAAAAAAAATTAAATTACCTATTACTAGCATTTATTTGTTTCAACTTTAGACACTACGACAGGCTAATATAAAAAAAAAAACATTAGAACTTATACGAAAATAAGTAGAAAATAGTAGCCTAATTTTACACGCACAACGCTCTATTAAATTTAATCACTAATTTGACAGTGATTTGATGGATCTGTATCAACAAGAGCTTCATGCTCAACACCGGGGGCAGCCTTGGATGCACTGCTCGATCTAACGCCACTCCACCTGCAAGTGCAAAACGACGCTCTCAAGCGCTAATCAAACTTGAGTCCCTTGTTTTTGATAACAAAAACCTAAGCATGCCCACTGACGACACGAGGATACGTGGCTAGCAAATTCACCAAACTGTATCCAGTGGAAATACCTCAGAGAGACAAATGGACAAACGACCAAATGGACTTCAAGGAGGGAAGGTTTTCTTTAAAATCCTGTCTTTTATTCAGTAATATGTATAAGGTGATCCATTTGGGGATTTTCCTCTACCTACTCATACTTATGTTATTAGTATTTACGTTCCGTTTATTGCAGGTATATAAAAGGTTTAAGTCATTTCTATATTTTAAAATAATTCGAAAAACATAATATTAATTCTACAACTGATATTTGAATGTAACACGATAAATAATGACGGATATGCATAAATGCAAGCAGATGCATGCTATTTAAATATATTCAAATAGATTACTCTACTTTGGGAGATATAAGGTGTCTTGTTGTCATGAATAAAGATTGAATGTCGATTACTGGGACGTTTCCGTTAATACGGCTATGAAAGAAATGCTCCAATGCGTTCTCAAAATGCAACCCCATTTCAGAATGCGGCCGTGGATGGATGTGCCCCGAATGTGTTCCCTGCGGTTAATTTCGCCCGCAATAAGGGGCCGGTGCCCGTGACCGTTATGCAAATACGATCTTAAAATGGAATATCTTCGGCTAAATTAATACCTAGGTAGTGAAATGTAGGAAATTTTTATTTTAAATATTTTATTCGGGATGAGCTGGCATCCAATGCCCATCGTTTCGTCGGCTTTCCATAGAAATCGGCCCGTACAAAAAATAGTAAGTATCTGTTTTTTTTTGTGTTAGCACACCTATAGTGAGGATTACAAATGCTAAATATCAAAACTTATCTAAATGTGACAGATTTTGGCTTAATAAATAAATAAATATTATGGGACAATCTTACACAAATCAACCTAGGCCCACGGTAAGCTCAGTAAGGCTTGTGTTGTGGGTACTAGGCGATGATATATATAATAGATAAATACATATAGATACTTATATACATATATAACATCCATAACTCAGGAACAAATATTCGTGATAAACACACAAATAAATGCCCTGACCGGGATTCGAACCTGGGACCTCCAGCTTCGTAATAATTTTGAAAGGTAATATATATGGATATAGGAATGGACTGATGACCAGGCCCCGTAGCATGGATGGGCCTTATCACGCGATAAGTGACAGGATAGAGCATCCGTCCCTGGCTGACACCGTTCGATAGAACGAGACGACGCGCTTATATCCTATCACTTATCGCGTGATAACGCCATCCATGCTACGGGTGGCGCAGGACCGGCCATTGTGGCACTCTTTGGGGGAGGCCTATGTCCAGCAGTGGACGTCTTTCGGCTGATATGATGATGATGATGATATGGATATAATATATACACGTACATATCTATACCTATACTGCAATCGCAATCCAGCGCGGGAACGCTGCCTGCGTGATGGGCACCCTACCAAGAGCACCAAATTTTGATAGGTAGGTATTTTTAATTTTTAGCTTTAGTTATTTTAATTTTAGTAAGTTTTATATTCAAGTTATGTGTTTTTCATAAGTAGTTTGTATAATATTACTAGCTGACCCCGCGAACTTCGTTCCGCCGTACAAAATACATGAATTTTTTTTATTTTTTTTTTAATTTTTTTATAGTTATTCTGCTATTCGGGGCGATGACAAATCCAACAACTCAACAATCATCAAAATCGTTCCAGCCGTTCTTGAGTTATAAATGGTGTAACTAACACGACTTCGTTTTATATATATAGATTATTGTTAATAAATTATGTTTTCTATATACTTATTAATTTGAGATTTATTAAAGCATTTTTTTCGAAATAATGTTCTTTATTTAGATGCGTTTTTTGAAATAATGTTCCTCATCGAACGAGCGAGCGACGCGAACGAAGTTCTATGCTTCAGCTTGGGCTGAAAATCGTTCGTAGGTATGTCCGACCGATTATCAACCGATTCTCGTGGAATTGTGTGAGCAGGTTCGTTAATTATATTTTTTATGTCACGTCGCTTTTGCGATTTTTTTTTGTTTTTTTTTTTAATCATGCTCGCCAGTTCTACATCTCACCGAGCCACTATAGTTTAGGTGCGTGTCACCACGAAGTAGACCACTACTGGTTATCTTAAATAATTACTTTAAAAACAAAGTTTAAACCGACTTCAATTCAGTACTTCGCCAAGCCACATAGGTACATGAACATTTCCTTTCCAATTTTACCACATGCACTGCTTTCAGAGAGCAAATGCGTTGATTATTACCGAAAAAACCCAAGTCGCTATCTGTGGTCGCTATTTGAGGAGTACCGTCGATTCCTAAAGGATCTGAGAATTACCACTTCATGAGTTGCTACTTCAACGGAATCATGTCAGAATCTTTGACGAACTAAAAATCTTTGAGGAGTTCCATAAGTCATCTGTGGTCTTCAGTACCTATCAGTTCCATTTTACCAAAATTGCGATTTCCGAAGGTAAATACACGAATTATAATAGAAAATACTGAAATCACTACATGCGTGCCTATAAAATTTGAGGGTTGCCCTCAATTTCCCTGGGATCCCATCATCAGATCCTGATTTAGTGACAATTGGACCACCTCGGAAGAATACTCTTTCGAATAAAAAAAGAATTTTGGAAATCGGTCCACAATTGACGGAGAAATCGGCGAACATACATGAAAAAAAAAACATACATACAGTGGAACATATAACCTCCACCTTTTTTGAAGTCGGTTAAAAAAGAAGAATAATCTGAAATAAAAATGTTCAATTCTTTTTGTTGTTCAATAGCGACACCACTAGATTTTTTAGGTCATTCAGATACTTTATAAGCAATCTAAAAATGTTATACGAAAGAATATAAAAGGATAGGTATGTATTCGTCTAATAAAACCAAATGATCGAATAAAGATCTTGGACGTCTTAGTGCTTATTTGTAGACGTTCTTTGCGAAATGTAGATATTAATTGTATTGTAGAGTAGGTCTAAGCCTAGTGTCTAAAAAGCTAAAGTACCCTGTAAATATTATTTATTTAGCAGAATTACAGTCAGAAAAGAAAAGCGAAGTCGCATACTTATGATTTAGTTGGACTAATATCGAGGAACTAGGTACTAAAATTTTATCACCTCTAAGAAATTTCATCTGAATCTATATGAAGCACATTACATTTTGCATAGGTACTCGTAGGTAGACTGCTGTATGCATCTCGAAACTATGATGTAGAGTGTGCAGAAAAAAATCGTGGAACTTAAATATCTGATCCGGAGATGATGCTTTAGAGAGCAAATGCGCATAAAAATATATAATGTTGACGATTCCCATCGTTTTAACATAGATCCCATCATCAAATATGAGTTTGATAAAATGGGTCCATTCGGAAGGTTCAACCTTACAAATACGTACATTAGGTATATCAAATAAAAAAAGCTTTCAATTCCGCCCATAAATGGTGGAGTTATGTAGGTACTAAGTTAATATTAAAACAAATAAAGGTCATAGTTGCCTTATTTTTAATGCTTTCTATAAATTTTTAATAAAATAAAAGGAGTTGTAAACTTTTTACCTTTTTAACCCGAAAAAAAGAAAGAGGGGTGTTATAATTGTAACATGTGTGTCTTGTGTGTGGCATCGTAGCTCCGAAACTGATAACCCGATTTAAGTGTGTTTTGTTTTTAAGTAAAAGGTATTCAGTTCTCATTGAAACTTAGTGGCAGGAGTTCAGCCAATATTGCAGTTAAGTTAAGATTTCCAGATGTTGTTTATATTTAATGTTTAGTTTCAGTACCATTTTCTATACCGTAGGTAATCTAAAAAGTGTATCATGATGACTAGCCTATTAGCCTACTTGTAAAATATATGAAATAATCATTAAATTAATAACTTTAAAAGCCGCTAAAAATAAGACAAGGAATAAATACCTATTACTACCTACCCTACTACCTACGTTTTTGAAATGTGTAGTTAATACTAGTAAAATATTTATTTACAGGTTTTTGTGTAGGATTTCTATTAAATATATTAAAATACAATTTAATATAGGTGCACTACGTGAGTGTGGATAGTTTTCAGAAAAAGTATATAGTTGCTTACACTATTCATGAATCAAAACTAAGGAATAGCGACAGCCAACAACGAAAATGACAAAATGTACCTAAATAATTGATTCGCGATAAAAACTCGAGAATGTGTTGCAAAACGCTGGATTCTATAATGAAAGGCTAAAAAATCCCGATCACCGTAAGCTTGAAAGCTACTTAGCGAACCCCTCGCTCATACCAGCGACTTGCATTAAATGCATCTAAACATAGGTAATAAAATTAAACTGTATTTGTAGATAAATAGAGTTGTATTTGGTTTGCGTCGCGGTCGACCCGCCTACTTGGGGCGTCGTCCCCCCTCCGTGGCCACAGTGAGAGCGTTCACACGACAAGCTCGCCTTAAATTTTTAATGACAATTACAATTGTAGTTGGTTTTGACAAAAGTGAAATGGATAGTGACATTGCGCAGTGGTACTGATGTATGAAGAATTTAAATAATCTACAAGAGAAACCTTACAGGGCAAACCTTGGCTAATCTGTGATATGAAGTTATTCGGTGATAGCTACTTTAAGGTCTAATAGCGGAGTTACTCGATATCTTTACGGCTTGTAATAATTTGCAGTAGGTGGCAGCACTGTCATTCAACTTACTTACGTGCAGCAAGTATCCGAACGCATCCGTCAAAATTAAGAAAAAAAAAACTAAAAAAAAAACTCATTAAACCTAACTATCACTGATTAGCTAAGGTTTGTGAAAATTAAGTAAGTATCTACATAATAGTTAAATGTTTGGTATCAAGTCATTTTAAATATTCAATACTAAGTAGAAATAAAATGTGTTTTTAACATAAGTAGGTAGTTACTTATAAGTAAAATACATTATTAAAATTCAAGTTTTTTTATTTGCATTTTAACTTGTTACCTACTCATCCACTTATAGGTACTAGTGGCTCTGCGAGCTGTAGTTGTATTTTTTCAAAATTATTCTTTTTATTTTTTTGAAAATGTCTACAACAAAAATCTATACAATTACCTAACGAACCTGCTCAAAAAACTTCACGAGAATCGGTCGAGAAATGCGACATGTAGAGGAGAACAGCGGGACAGACACCAGCCACCGGAGACTATACGAGTATATAGACGCCACAGAAAAACAAACGATTTTCGGCTCAAGCTGAAGCATAGAACTTCCTTCGCTTCGCTCGCTCGTTCGAATACATATTGTCAAATTAGACCTAATTGTAATTATTTTCAATATAAAACATATATTTTAAGGACAAAAGAACAAGCCCTACTAAAAAAAAATTGTCAACAGATTAATTCAGCTCGCAATCCATTGAATGGATAGGGAGGGAACCTGAAAAATAACAACAAATTAGGAATAAAAATACCTGTTTTCCAACTTTTTATCACCGTAATTGATTATGATTAGTTATTTGTTTCTTAGTTTATCAATTATGGGTGTTACTTTAAGGATTATTAAAATCCATGCCTCTGCAAAAAAAAGTGAACTGGTGAAGGTAGGTACGCAGGTAGTTTCCGACTAAGATTTTTTTTTCCATGTTGCATTTAGTACGACATTGTGGCTACACTTTGACGTGACGTTATAAGTTACAAATATGTAGGTAGGTAGTAGGTACAGTCGCGGACTTTAATTGTTGAGCCATTTAGAGCTCACTTTATACTGGACATTTCAAAGCTTACTATGAAAACCAAAATTAGTTGACACCTAAATGGCTCTACAATTAAAGTCCGTATAGGGTAAGTGCACCAGTGAATGAACGCTTAAGGATATTTTTGACTTTAAAAATTGTTTTATGTAAGATAGCTATACTTAATATCGGCCGTGACTGTTTGTACAGCTCAAACAAGTATTCTAGTTTGCTTAAATTACTTTGCTTTTGCAATAAGTTTCCATAATTTTAAGTTATTTGACCTTTTAGGTCTTATCTTATCTTATCTTATCTAGGTGAGGGCCCTTTCGGATGCACTTCGACCCAGTGGGATCTTTTGTGCATTTGCTCTCTCCTTTATACCTGCTCCCAGGCTTGCTCCATCATTTCCACAAAGCGGATGATGCAGTTCGCCGGGAGCACCTTGAATTCCTTTGGTTGCGGGTAACCGTTGCCAAAGTAGTTCATTCTTTGTCTGGCAAGGGCATGACATTCACACAATAAGTGTTCCATAGTCTCATCCTCCTCGCCACACATTCTACAGTCTAAACTATCAGATAGTCCCATCTTGGCCAAGAGATCCTTGACCCCGAAGTGACCAGTGAACACCCCAGATATGATTCTGAGTTGCTTCCTACTGGATTTCCAGAGTTTTCTGGTCCAGCCCGAGTCCACTCCTTCTATGAAGAGCTTAGAGTGCCTTAAGCCAGCCTCATTCCTCCACTCGTGTTGGTGTTTGGTTTTGGCGTAGGCTTTAAAGGCCGATATTATGGTCCCCTGCGAGAGTCCCACAAATGGTTCTGGACCTACAAAGTGATTTGTAGAGCCCCCTCTTGCAAGCTCATCTGCTCTTTCGTTGCCGATGAAGCCCTTGTGCCCTGGTATCCAAACTAGTTGCACCTTATTGTGCCTTCCAAGTCTGTTTAGTGCTTGGACGCCATTATAAATTAGTCTAGAGTCCACTTTCGGCGCCGTAAGCGCTTTAAGGGCCGCTTGACTGTCACTGAGTATATAGATAGTCCGCCCTTTGGTTCGCCTGTCTATATTCTCCTGTACACAAGCAATTATGGCGTATGTCTCCGCTTGGAAGACAGTTGCCAAACTACCCATGCTTACACTACTACTGTAGTCATTTGCATAAATGCCTGCTCCCGTACCGGATCCCATTTTTGATCCGTCCGTGTACCATATACTGTCTTCGATACCAGACTTTGGTGGTTCTAGACCTTCGGCCCACTCAGCCCTGGTTGGAACTTTTGTTGTGTAGTTCCTGTGGAATACATACTTGGGTAGCATTTTGTCGCTTCCCATGTTTGTTATTCTGTCTAAGAAACCATCAGTCTCCATGTTTGTGTGCTTAGTTTTCGGCTTGCTATCGCTCCACAGTCCAAGAGTTCTTAATCTGTAGAGCGATTTGCGCGCCTCTGACTTAATCACCATGTGAAGTGGCGGTAGGTCCAGTAGGACTTCTAGCGCCGCTGTAGGCGTGGTACGAAACGCCCCTGTTATAGCCATGCATGCCGTTCTCTGCACCTTTCTCAGGGCCTCTCTGCATGTGCTCATTAAAGTCCTTGGCCACCATACCAGGCTACCGTACAGTATTATGGGTCTCACCATCATGGTATAGATCCACTTCAGTACCTTGGGGTTCAGTCCCCATGTTTTGCCATACGCTGATCTACACATTCCAAATACCCTCAGGGCCTTTGTAATGGTGAGATCTGTATGCTTCTTCCAGTTCAGTTCCTTATCCAGTGTGACACCTAGATATTTCACGTCATTGGACATTTCTAGTACCCTTCCGTACAGCTTTAACTGCTGTATTCCGCGAAGGGTCCTTTTCCTAGTAAAGGGAATTACTACAGTTTTGCCTGGATTAATGGATAATTGGTGACAGTCGCACCATCTCTCCACTTCCCTCAGTGCCTTGTTCATGATTTCTGATACCGTACTTGGGAATTTCCCATTAACCAGTATCACTAAATCATCAGCATATCCTACCGTGTGGATGGGACCTTTATTGAGTTCTATCAAGAGTGAGTTCACCACCAAACTCCATAGAGTTGGTGAAAGTACCCCACCTTGTGGACATCCCTTTGTGGCCGTGGCCATTATCTCATCCCCTAAAAGAGATGACTTTATCAGTCTGCCATTTAGCATGTTGCCTATCCATTTACATATGGTCGGCTCTATACCATGTTTTGCAGCTGCTTCACTAATAGCATTATACGTGGTACGATCAAACGCTCCCTCCACGTCTAAGAAAGCCGCCAGACCAAAAAACAACAAAGTAACAAAGCCGCCTTTTAGGTAGAAAAATGGAAAATCACCAGTGAATGAATTCTAGTAAATGAACAACTAAAAACCAGTGAATGAACTACTTTTGTTGGTTTAAATTGCTGTTTAGCGATTTTTTTGGAGTATCTCGATATACCAACACACGGGGTGGTAGTTAATGGTTTACTTTTTCTAAAACAATTAAAAAACTGTAATAAATGTTCGTTCATTAACTGGTTCCAAAAAACCAATAAATGACCTAGGTAATTATCGGTCGATGTTCATTTACTGGAAATCTATACACCAGTGAATGAACTAACTTTATGTTCGAAAATGAGGTTTGTTCGAACACTGGACCAACGATGGACAAACCATTGGTGGTTATGCTACTAATAACTAAATCTTATTACAATAACTAGAACATAAGATTTTGCGAAAACATTAAAACAGGCGTTGCCAGTGAATGAACACTCCTGTTCATTCACTGGATTTAGGCGGTTTTTAATTCTAGTTATAGAACACCTTCTAAAAAACGAGAATCTAACCTTAAATAACTTAAAAAGATATTTGAATAGCACAATTTGGCTCTTATGATTTCCAAAAACCACACACCATAAGTTACAAGTTTATAAAACTAGTACAATGGCACATCAAATTAAAGGCAACAATCTTGTCCCCTTATTACCGGCTCATACAAAAAATCCACGCCCATAGCCCGTCAACTTTAAGCTTCGCTCATTTAGTAACTGTTGCGACTGAGTTGATATAAATGTTACAAAACCCTTACAGTGAATGCTTCTAATCGAGAAAAAAATACCCGGTATGCTAGGAATATACAGAACTCTTAATTTAAGCAAATAATCAGGTTTTCGTTCATTCACTGGATTCGTTCATTCACTGGTGCACTTACCCTAGTGCTCTATATTGCAGTTGGCCACCAATACGATATAGATATTTGATCTTCATAAAACTACAAAAAAATGCCATCATGCCAATTAATAGATAATTTTGACTAGGTACTTAGGTACATCATTTTAACAAGAAATCGGGTAGCAAATTTTGGAGCACGAACTAAGAAAATACTTAACAATAAATGTTGCAGAATGTAACTTCTTACATGGCTCCACTGAAATTTTCTCCATCACACTTTGTTTTTATTTTTAGTTCTAGTTAACATATCTACTACCTAAATAATGGCCACCAATACGATATAGATATTTGTTCTTCATAAAAACTACATACAAACTCTTCCAGGCCGGCAATTGAAAAATGACACTGAAATGTCAGTCTTATTCATTGACATTAAGATACACGTTTGACAGTCTGTATGTGGTGTGGTCGATATAACGCATCTGCCTGGAAAAGGGTTAATTAATAGATAATTTTGACTAGGTACTTACATCATTTACACAAGAAATCGGGTAGAAAATTTTGGAGCACGAACTAAGTAGTCCAGCTTCGCAGAATGTAACTTCTTACATGGCTCCACTGAAATGTTCTCCAGATAACGTTGAACTTTTTTTTATTTTTAGTTCTAGTTAACATACTACCTAAATAATGTCATCGAATAGTTTCTATGGCATAAATTTGTGCATTTGTGCAATTACCTATTGCATATTGTGTAATAAAATCAACTATATTATAGTTATAAGTATAAGTATATGGCCGTCAGAGTCTCCAACCCGTTAATGGATCGGTAGTCGTAAACTTGTAAGGAATCTCGTTAGGTACCTAACGTAGTCAAAATATTCGTCTTTTTATTTTATCAATTAACATGTAGTCAATAGTTAAACTTGTAAGATCTCAGGTTAAATTTCAGTTTCCATGGGAATGCAAAAAGAAAAACAACACTTAAAAGTATATGAATACCATGAGAATTAAAAAGTACCTAAGTAGTTATTAAAATTATTATGACTTAATCCCTATACTCGTATCTGCAGGAAAGAAAACCATTAGGCAAATAGGCACTAGCATTAAAATCATTACATCACCTTGATCACCTCGCGTCTAGCGGAATTGCCCCGATGATATTAGCGGGTGGCTTATGGGACACCCTGTATATATCCATTTTTATATTGGGTGATTATTTGGGATGCTGTCCACTGAAATAACTTTGAGTGACCACAATGTAAATACCTTCCTACAACGTAAGCGTGTAGAACCAGCAGGTGATACTTCTGGATATGTTAATTTCGCTATTTAAGTATGGATTATTATTTCATTTTAAGTCTAGGAACATAACCTAGGGTAGATAATGAGATATAAGACATCAAAAGTGATTGAGGGAGAAAAGAAGACAAATATCTCTACTACTGTCATCAATTCATCATGGTGGTCCATAAGGGAGAAATCTACGACTGTCAGTAAATATGTAATAAATATATATACGAGTATATTACTCATTCGTCATTACCTATCGAAAAGACAGTCGACATTGCATTTACTTTTCTCATTTTAAACCTATTGGATCTCAGGAATATTTAAAAAATCGATGAGCAATCAATTCTCATTTACGCTATACTTATAATATATCAAGATCTGCGTTTTTGATGATGACTGCTCCAGGAACATGTAAAGTTAAAATATGCAACGTGTTCTAGATAAGTATGTAGGTATTGATGTAACAAATACTTTAATGTACACAAGACATTGATAAAAATACAGACAAAATATTCAAGTCACCATCTTTTATGTATAATAAAAAGTGGAAGTCTAAAAAGTTCATTTGACATTTGTATAGGTGGCAGGTTATTCAAACTGGTAAAATACACAGTATACTGCTACAAACTTGCATGCTGATGTGAACGCTGCAACAGGTTGGTAGAGTATATGCAACGGTTTACTATTGCTTCTACTTTAATGACTTCACATACCTATTTAGGTACTTTGTTGTAATTAGTTCCACTGTTGGTAGGTACAAAGACAAGCACTCAAATTATTATTTACAAGTACCTTGAAATGCTGAAGGGACAATACGGTTTATGGGCGGAAGTGAATTATTAGGCATCAATTTAAATTGGTTATAAAAAATAAGTTATCAACTGTTTCAAAGTTACTGATTTAAACATCATGTATATAACTACCTACCTAAGCAATTGTACCTACCGGATCGGGATTGTATAGGTACCTACCTAAATTTAATAAATCGAATTAAATTACCTGGATAGGTACTATTACCTATATTAGGTCTAGATACTCAAGAGCAATACACTTGTTCATGTACATTTAGGTGTCGAATTTGTTTAAATTTGTACCTACTGTACCTACATGTGCGTAGTCGTATAAAACTGCAAAGTTTTAACTGGTACGCAATTAAGTTGATATCAGTTGGCAAAATAATTATTCCAATTCGTCACAAGCCGATCGTGGCCATTGAGCGGCCATTACCGCTGGCGATAAGCTTTACTGCCGTCCGGCATGGTTAGTTTGAGCCCCTCGCACGTAATAAATTATTTTATACAAATCTAGGAGAAAGTCTAAGTGCAATTTTCCGCAAATTTGATCCCACGCCATAAAGCCGGCCGATTCGCCAATCACGAGGCGCGCGCGCTGATTGCCACCGCTTGTTTATTCTGCCTCGCCCGACCTAATCAACTTTATAAAGTCATTCTAATTAAATGCTTTTAAACGAGCAAACGTAGAGAAAAGTGAGGAAGCAATAGTGCTGCCTGTGCCTATAATGAAACTAGTGAGTTTATAAGTTGGCTACTCATTAACGAAGAGTGGCGCTGTTGTGGTGATATAGGTATTATGTTACTCAACGTACCTACGTACATTTATGACAAACAATTCAAGTTTGTAAACTATCGATCGCAGTTTATCACAATTTATTAATATCTTATAAGAACGGTAATAGCCTATCCGCTCGGGGCCATTTGCGTCATGTAATAAAGCAAAAGCTTATTTATTTATTCATATTAATATAAGCGCGAATATTCTCATTGAAGTAATCGGTGGTGCGGCGGCGGCGCGGCATAAATAGTGATGCGAGGCGTCGGCGCAGCGAATAAATACCGCGATACGATCGACTCACCGTTTAACGAGAGCCTTTTCCGCGCCGCGGTGAGCCATTTAGCGAATTTCAATAGTTATCGCGCGGAGAAAAACTCGCCGCTCCGAAGACGAGTGCGAGGAGCGAGGCGCCCGAGCAGGACGGACGTTATAAGAAAGAAGTAATAAAAAAATCAGTAGTGTGTGCGTGGTCGGAGCGTGGTGGCATAGGGCGGCGATGCAGGCCCCTCCCTACGGCCCGCCGCCTGGCGCTCCGCCGCCGCCTCAGTCGAGTCGACATCGCGCCGCACCGCACCGGTCCGCCCGAGCCGCCTCGCAGACGCGCGCGTAAAAAGTTTCCACGCACTGAAACTTCTATCGCGACGACTACGCGAACAAACATTTCACGAATATTGTTTACTGAATTACCTATTCAATTAGGGCTCGATAGTCCGTTTGTGAGCATTTTCCCTGGTGTTTTTAAGTCTGGAAAATATTGTAAACAACTTGTAGCTCCTTCTGAATCTGTATCAGTAGACACAGATAAGCTGACTTTTTGATAATTGGCAACGGATTATAAGAGTTAAGGTTGTATTGAGACTATGTTCAGCATCGATGGGATGCGCGGACGGTGACGTCGTGTTGAGCTGTGGTCCGGTCGGGCTGGGGTCGAGTGGTGCTAACTTGATGCTGCTGCAGCGAGAGCGCGAGCGGGGCGCCGTCGCCATGGAGGAGGAGTGCTCGGCGCGGCCCTGCGCCACGGACTTCTCCATCGCCGCCATCATGGCCCGCGACCGGCAGGAGCGTCGCGAGCGCAGGAGGCACAGGGACCCCAGGGAGGACACCTTGACGCCACTAGGTTCGTATCCTCTAATCACCCCCTAAGTCGAACGACGAACCTGGAAAAATGTGTGTGTATGCATCTACGAGTAAGAGGTTTAAAGGTTTCATTGACGTAATCGAACACCTAACTAATGATAGGTACCTACCGACCGACCCGACCAAACATTTGACATGTTAGTGTTGTTGAGATACATTGAATTGCATTGTAGTCTTCTTTTTACCCTGTTTACACAAAAATATCTATCTACCTTTTAAACATTTAGTATAATTATGTAAAATGACATTGTGGGTAATAGTCCTGCATTTCCCAAACTAGTTCCAGGTTTTTATGGTAGCCCTAAATTGTATTGAAGAAAAGTTTTGTAAACATAGGCCCTGAGTAATTTGAGCGGTCGTTCAATTCGTTCATGCCCCTTTTTACTTTTAGAGAGTCAATGTTTAAACGCGTCGACCTAATCAAATACAATACCTACTTAGGTACCTACGATACTATACGAAAAATCCCTGTACCTATACGGGTAAATAAAGACGATACCAAGGTACCTATACGATTAATTAAAATTGCTGTTTCGCTTCTTAGTTATTCCTAACTGTTATAAGAAGGTTAAAGGTAAGCAATGGTTAAGTTATGGCGGTAATTTTCCGGCTAAAAAGTTCCGACACGAAACAAGTTAACTTAGCAACTTCTAGGACTTTATTTTACTTCTTACTCATTCAAACTGAATTATGTTTTATTTATTTATTTATTATACGTTTCATTTCCCGTGATTAATACAAGAATGTTGGCAAACATAAGATCCTACGGTTATTACCTACCCCATCAAGTTTTCATATCTGTAAACCAATACAAAGGTATAGCTTGAATTTTAATATAAAATTACCTATATGTATACATTAAGTTATGGCGGTAATATTCCGGCTAACAAGTTCCGACACGAAACAAGTTTACTTAGCAACTTCTAGGACTTTATTTTACTTCTATTTATTTATTGATACATTTCATTTCCCGTGATTAATACAAGAATGTAGGCAATTATAAGATCCTACGGTTATTACCCATCAATAAGTTTTCATATCAGAAAACCAATACAAAGGTATAGTTTGAATTTTTATAAAAAATATATGTATAGGTATGTCACCGTTAGATTGTGAACACCGTCAGTTCATAATCTTACTCGCGATATTATAAAAACTGTCGAAAAATTGTGAACTGTCAAAACCGTTCACAATTTAACGCAATATTTTTCGTTAGTTTATAAACTTTCAATGTCGAATCGTCAAATTGTGAACTGAGATCAAATCGGCTTGCTACGGAACGTACACAAATACTAGGTAGGTTAGGTTAGTTAGGTTTCTTCAGTTGCCCGAAGGGCAAACCGCCCATAAATAGGAGCCCCGCGCAGCGGGGCTCCGTCAACACTGCTGGATGCCGAATTAAATGGAATAAAATGTCTGAATAACAAAAACGCACGAAGGGTTCCGTACCATTATCAATAAAAATATTCATTTTATTTTGTTTTTAGTATAACGGCAACAGAAATACATAATCTGTGAAAAATTCAACTGGAACTATAACGGTATCAGTGAGATACAGCCTGGTGACAGACAGACGGACGGACGGACGGACGGACGGACGGACAGCGGAGTCTTAGTAATAGGGTCCCGTTTTACTCTTTGAGTACGGAACCCTAAAAACAATCATGTTCTGACGTAAGTGGAAACTGATGCAAGTGGAATAATTCGCTCAACCAAACAGCGCACAGGATGCGTTCCGAATCAGGCAAATTTGATTCAGTTCACAATTTGACGATATGACATTGTTAGTTTATAAACTAACGAAAATGAATGCGTAAAATTATGTATAATTTTGGCAGTTTACAATATTCCTTTACAATATAACGGGTAAGATTATAAACTGACGCTTTTCACAATCTAACTGTAAAGTACCATTGTTTGTAGGAAAATATTATATATAAATCGTAAGTAATCAATTCGTGTAGGTTATCTAAAGAAATTTTTTTAATTTTAGCACTTACCTGTAAGAAAAATATATGTTACCTCACTATCTCATATTGTTTTGTGTTACCTCGAGCAAAGAATTATTCAAAATATACTGGGCTGCAAAAGAAGGTAGGTATAACACTCATAAATATACGTGACGATAACGAAAACTGTTATACCTTCTTTTGCAGCCCAGTGTAATAATAAAAACCAATTGCAGTTTAGAGTTCATGCATTATAGGTAGGTATACAATAGTATTTTTCACAATCGTGTTATAATAGAGAGCTTTTTAGTCGAGTACCGTGTTTAGGCCACGAAGCTTGCTGAGTGGCCTAAGTAAGGTACGAGATTAAAAAGCTTGATTATAACACTATTGTGAACAATACTTTTTGTACGAGTTCATTAAAATTAATTTTCTACGAGTCAACTGAACTAATTAAACAAACTCGATACTGTTGAAACGAAGTGCAGCTCATCGCTCGTACGCTTGTTGATATCTTAAAAGACATCAACGAGCGTACGACATCAAAGCGATTCTATTGGTCCAATTCATTACAGTTCAGTAAAGCAGCCACGTGATTGGTCGAATTTATTTTAGTTGTCTGGAACGTATCGAAAAGTAGTTATTTCGATTGTTTCGACAGTAACATGGACTACAACTATGAAAAGAGTGACGTTGCAGTATTCTCTATGAAATCTTAATACACATATTTTAATCGTCGAGTACAAAAAGTATTTTTTGTCAAGTTGTGTTTGTGTTTTAATCAAGCTTTTTAATCTCGTACCTCGCTCGTACGCTTGTTGATATCTTAAAAGACATCAACGAGCGTACGACATCAAAGCGATTCTATTGGTCCAATTCATTACAGTTCAGTAAAGCAGCCACGTGATTGGTCGAATTTATTTTAGTTGTCTGGAGCGTATCGAAAAGTAGTTATTTCGATTGTTTCGACAGTAACATGGACTACAACTATGAAAAGAGTGACGTTGCAGTATTCTCTATGAAATCTTAATACACATATTTTAATCGTCGAGTACAAAAAGTATTGTTCACAATAGTGTTATAATCAAGCTTTTTAATCTCGTACCTTACTTAGGCCACTCAGCAAGCTTCGTGGCCTAAACACGGTACTCGACTAAAAAGCTCTCTATTATAACACGATTGTGAAAAATACTACCTATTGTTTTTGAGGCGCCGTAGTAGGGTCAGCGAAGTTAAGCGAACAGAGTTTTTGAAACAAAAGAATGCGTACCTATGTTTGTATTTAAAAAAAATACGAATCTTGAGGCTTTTCTGCAGCGAGATCAGTGATTCGAAACATGATTAAGCAATTTTCGCTCGATTGAAAAAAAAACACGAACATAAGGTCTAAAATACACTTAAAATATAGGTACGTAACAAATTATGCACAAAAGCTAAACATATTAAGTTGGTTATTGGTTCTATAAATCGGCAATATCATGTTTGAGGGAACTAAGTGATTACTTTTTTATTTATTTAAATGCATAAAAAATAAAAAAAACATGATATCCGCGCTTCCGAACACGCACTTCCATCTCGCTCACGCTTAGGCTCAGTGAAAGGGAGAGAAGACCAGCATGAACCTACGGCGCCTTAACAAAACAATTGACTGCTATGACAGTTGCATCAAAACCGAAAACATCTAGTTTAATGTTACGTCAATGAGTTTAATGCACTCACTTGGAACGTCATAGGTATATTCTTACATACGAGTATAAAGTGAATTTAATGTATAACTAGGTTAAAATAATATCTGCCTCTAATTTACTACCTATAAGAAATAAATTTCATTCTTGCCCTAATCTTATAAAGGTTAATTATTTAATGTCATCAAAACAGTTTGAGTGAGAATCATATGTGTGCAAATAAATATACATCTTAATTTAACGTAAAGTACCTATTGTGTGATAAACGATATGGCTCGTAAAAATATGCCGATAAATATGAAAACCACGCAACCTAGTTTAAAGTTTCCTCGATTTTAGGTTCGCCAATATCTCTTATAAGAAGTGATACTTACTCTTCAGGAATAACCTATATTCAGTAACTAGCTTTTGCCCGCGACTTCGTCCGCGTAGAACTCGTTTATATCGTAGCTCGATACCAACTTTCACCCTCCATTTCCCTTTTAGGGGTAGATTTCCGATATAAAAACTATCCTATGTCCTTCCCCGAGACTCAAACTATTTTTATCATCATTATCATCATCATCATATCAGCCGAAAGACGTCCACTGCTGGACATAGGCCTCCACCAAAGAGTTACAAAGTGACCAATCCTGCGCCACCCGCATCCAGCGGACTCCCGCGACCTTTACCAGGTCATCAGTCCACCTTGCCTACCAACGTTGCGCCTACTAACTACCTCTATACAACATTTTATCTAAATGGGTTGTATAGTAGCTCCATACAAATATTCACCCCCCATTTCACCCCCCTTAAGAGATGATTTCCTGGATAAAATCTATCCTATGTCCTTTTCCGGAGCTCAAACTACCTGTAAACCAAATCTCATCTAAATGGGTAAAAGCCATCTGCTGCTGTCCTTCCCCGCGGCTCAAACTATCTCTATACCAAATTTCATCTTAATCGGTTCAGCTGTTTTCACGTTATGCGCGGTCACATAAACAGACAAACAGATAAACAGATAAACCGATAAACAGATAAACAGACAAACAGACAAAAAATCTAAACGTGTTCTGTTATCGATTCTAAGAATCCCTAGCCAATTTTTTTTCGAATATCTTCCATGTACAGACTTTCGACCCTCTTCAGCTTTATTATATGTATAGAAGATATAGATAGTTCTACATGAACACAAAGACAATATATTAAAACACGACAAAATAATACTTGTGTTAATTCGAATAGGTACTTACTATACATATGCCCAGTCATATTAGCCAAAACAAAAAGTTAAAAGTACAAAAAGTCTTTAAAATATGCACTTTGCGATAAAATACACATGATAATATTTCATTAATTTCGTAGACTTAGGGCGTTTGAATTTTTAAAAAATATACAATTTTTGGAATTTTTTGGGGGAGGCCTATGTCCAGCAGTGGACGTCTTTCAGCTGATATGATGATGGTGATGATGATACCATTTTTACGAATTTTGAAGTTTTGTTTCTTATAATATAACAGTTTAGCGATTGGTTCTCATCTGATATTCCTGCAGTGTGACTTTTTCATACCTAAATAGGTAAATTTTCTTGCCTAGCGCAAACCTGAAAAATGTGTATGTCGAATTGGGCACATTTTTGTTACAGAATGAGTAGAAGACTCCCGTAGAAGACTTAATTCACCTAAGTGTACACACTAACAGTAAACTGAATTCTTCTAAATAATCATCCCATTTTTAATCCCTGTTATGTCGATGTCCAAACTATCCAATCAAAATCACTTTGAGATGTAAAACAATATGGTTCAGATGTGTGGCCACAGATATGTGATGTAGCATACCAGGGATTTATATTCTGGAAGGTAAATGGTTTTTACCATGCTTATACTTACACAATTTTTCAAAACGATTAATAGGTACATTAATTTGGACATTCTTAGCAAAACATTAAACAATGTTTATTAGTAACATCATCTACATCAAATTATTTTAAAATATAATCACAAGCTAAAATACTTACACTTCAGGCGGGAAGCCATTTTCTTCATATTATAGTGGTAAATATAATGCAGCTGCCATGTTGGTTGCCTGAAACTTCACGCCTGCATATTTAAAGCTGTTTTCGCTGGGGAAGTACTCTATATTCGTGTTTTCCTTTGTTTTTGATGGAGTAATGCGCTAATATGATGAGAAAATTTAATAAAAATTTAATGTACGCAACTTTTCCAATTAGGATAAGTAGTTATATGGTATGTGAGTATGTAACATGTTAAAAATTATATACTTATTTCGGCGGCCGATCGTAAAATCCGGCAGATCACGAAGTTCCTAGGCATATCGTGAAATGCCGCCATTTCATGATTTGGCTAATAGTGTATAATATCATGATGTGCCTGATAAAAAATACGGCAGATCGATTAGAGCAACGTATTCGTCGATAAACCTCTAGCTCTTAAGTATACCGGGCACATTGTGAAAATCCGGCAGATCACGAAATTACTAGGCATATCGTGAAACGCTGCCATTTCATGATTTGGCTAAACGTTGACCAGGCATATCATGATGTGCCTGATAAAAAATACGGCAGATCGATTTAGTGGCAACACCGACTCGGTTCGCGGATAGGTTAGAAGGTCGTCTTCGAGGTAATTTTTTTTTATAAAAGAGCGGGAAAACTTGTTTGCAAATCCTATAGTTACGTATAATGGCGAGTATTGAACGATATGGCAGCGTTTCATGATATGCCTAGAAATTTCATGATCTGCCTAAACGTCATTAGACAGATCGTTAAACGTTAAGTTTTTAACGATATTGGCGGATGTCATTTAGCCAAATCATGAAATGGCGGCGTTTCACGATATGCCTAGGAATTTCGTGATCTGCCGGATTTTATGATCAGCCGCCGACATATATTGTATATTGCGGTCAAGATTCAGTCTTAACTTATCTGACATGCTAGTCCAGTTTAAAAATAAATAATATGCGATCTTCTTTCAGTATTAGGTACATAATTGTTTTTGTGTATCTTACTGTCTTCTAAGTAGGTAAGAGTTAAAACATTGCTAGTTATTTTTATTAAACGTGTGCATTCGCTGTATAGATACGTTACTGTTTTAAACCCGTCGCATTGGCTTGGCCTCGATGATAGTGCTGATCTCCCAATATATACTGACTAATAAATAAACTAATGGCTGTAGAACTCGCAAGCCTGTGTTTTTTTTTAAATAGAATTGAGAAGTAAAATCTGTATAATTATTGAACCTGCTCACAACATGTCTAGAGAATCGGTTAAGAAATGCGACAGGGGCCGATTTTTGAGTTTCGAGCTCTCGAAAATTGCTCACGAGTAAATACGATTGTAGTCTCAAAATTGTAGGCGCTTACTTTCTACCGAATACGAGTGGTCAGTACCACTCGCTTTTCAATTTTCTATACCTATTACAAAATAGCATTTCATAATTTTTGACACTTTTCGAGCGAAAGAGTCGAGCGAAGAGATTTCGGCCCAAGCTGAAACTGAGAATTTCGTTCGCTTCGCTCGCTCGTTCAATAATAATTTATTTGGTCTCCCTTGACAATTATAGCTTATAAATAAACATGTAGGTAATAATTTAAGATATAAAGTTGTTTCTGAAAATAATAATAGGATAGGTTATCGAATTTATTTTTAATTATGCCATGAAAGTTAGAGAAAAAACCGGCCAAGTGCGAGTCGGACTCGCGCTCGAAGGGTTCCTTACCAATATCTATAAAAAAACCGGCCAAGTGCGAGTCGTACTCGCGCACGAAAGGTTCCGTAAGTACCATTTATCTATAAGAACGGCAAAAATATCACGTTTGTTGTATGGAAAAAAAACAAATAAAAAAATTAAAATATTTTATTCTGTTTTTTAGTATTTCTTGTTATAGCGGCAACAGAAATACATCATCTGTGAAAATTTCAACTGTCTAACTATCACGGTTCATGAGATACAGCTGACAGACAGACAGACAGACGGACGGACGGACAGCGGAGTCTTAGTAATAGCACTAATAGCACAGTGTAAAGAGTAACAGTTGACTGACGCCTTTGACGTTTGCGGGTTTGACAACGTCATGTCCCAAGCTACATCGTAACATAAGCTTGGACTCGCCCTATACGCCCCTCGCCCCTCACACCCCGCACGATTGCCCTATCTAAACGGCTTCGTCGACTGACTGTATTGGTTTATAGACTCTCATAGAGGGTCTCGTTTTACCCTTTGGGTACGGAACCCTAAAAAGTTTCCTTTCCTTTTTTTTCTGCTACTTTCTGGAACAAAGTCACAACGATACAATCTTTTCATTTGAGTATACCTAACTTATCATAAAATGTATTTCTTATGTTATTTCTTATCATACCAGTAATTCAAGTCAGTGCCCAAACCAAATAAATTAATATATTAAAATTCAATTAATTGTACAAAATCTATCAACATACGGTTACATTTGGACAATACACTATCGCTTAGAATAGGGGTGTAGACTAAGATTTTTCTACGATGCCATTAAAACCAGTTTTTGGAGAGAAACAAATGTTTGTATAGGAGCTACAATTAAAAAACATAAATTGGGTAGGTACCCAAAAATTTAAGGCAAAGATTGACCTCGCTGGCGGCAGCTCAAAACGATTCATACTAATTGACTTAAAAGTATGTCGTCACAATCCGCCATTTGTAGGTACTAATCGTTGTATAGAAAATTCAAGTAAACTGCTGTTTTGGTCGCGAAATACTGCGTTTAGGTCCATAGTTGTCATACAATTTTGTATGTATAAAATTTTAAATTTACTCTTGGACAATAAACAAATGCATATTTTCAAACTTTTAAGGTCCATATCTTTTTATGTTTATTTTTTACAATAACTTGATAGTTTACTATCAATTTAGCAACACTCGTTATCAATTTTAACATGAGTCTAATACACCCCTATCCTATTGCTTCCATCACTAAGCTCTCCATATTCATTATCTCGAATGATAAACCTCTATGCATGAAACAACACTGGCCACTAAGAAAAAAAGAACAATCTCATTTGTTTTCCGGCACATTTTTCAGAATCTTGGCACACAGTACCTAATATTTTTTTAAAGATAATCAGTTACAGATAAACGTGCGTTTTTTTCGAACTACCCGCATTTACTTATTAGTTAGTAACTCGACTGTTCCATTTTTGTACTCACCTTCCACATTTTGTCAGGTATGCGATGATATATTTCATGCTGAGGACTGGATAAAGAATTAATGTCATTGATACTCTAAAGCCCCTCATCAACCCTCATCATTGATATAACTCCATTATTCACTTCAATTTACTTTTACTTTCAGAAAAATTCGTAGACGCAGCAGCGGCAGGGTCTGCATCGCCGTCGCCGCCTCTAGCCGAGTACGAGCGAGACTCCCCCGTGGACGTGTCATCGACATCGGAAGCGGGCTCGGCGAGCGGCGCGGCGGGCGGCTCGCGCGCGCTGTCGCCGCCGCCGCGCAACCCGCAGCTGGCCGAGCGGTGGTCCAGCGAGGAGATGCGACACATACAGTGCCACCTGGAAACTAAGGAGCTGTGGGACAAGTTTAACGATCTGGGGACAGAGATGATCATCACTAAAACTGGCAGGTGAGTTGCTTACATAACAAACTACCTAAACATAACAGCCCTTCAGATGTTAAAAGTTTCTGTCAAAATTTTAATTTTTGGTACAAGCTTTTATTACCATCAACTACTAATTGAGACGATTCTAACGAGGGGGTTCTCGATGGGGTTGTGTCGTTTTATTGCGGAGTTCCTATGGCTACCTTCCAGCTCCAGCATCATATCAGCTCCATGTCATCATAATATTGCATTGTCATGCGATATTCATATGCATACAAAATCGGAAACCGGGAAGTGGGTCAAATTTAACTTGAAAGATTTGATTACAGACAGACAGACAACGGGACAGGTGAAAGTAAATAAAAACTTGTAAATAAGACACCTGAGATTTAAGCTTGTTCTGTAACGGATAGATTAATTGCTGTCTTTTATTAGACTTTGAGAGAGGTTATGAGCCGGGTCATCATGGAGCAACTGTGGTAGTCAAGTATTAAAGCGGAACCGTTAGTAGCGGTTACAATAGTTGGACACCAATCAGTTACTTAACCAATTCTCATTTACAAGCAGCACGGTCATCATAAGTCATAACACATGCAATTTCTTCAAGCATCTTAAAGTTGAATGGCACATCAGACCACAATAGAACCTACCGCGTCGCCGCTCACCGCGCGTGATTGACTACATTTAGTCAGCGACTTGTAAGCCATTAAGCTTTACAGCGAAATTAAAAACTCGGTGGTGGGTAATCGAATCGATTGTTGGTTAACGAGATCAAGGCAAAATCGTCAATCGGAGTCAAAGGCGATAAGGTAGGTGGCATAGTGGCGGTCGAGCGAAGCGTGTCGGTCGCGCCGCGAACGCGCACAATGGGCAATCGGCCGCCGCCGGCGCGCCCGCGGTGGCCGACTAGCCGACTCAACTTGCTCGTCGATCAAGAGGAATTTTAGTCGCTGAAGTTATATTACTGGTTGTCGACATTAGGCTACTATTAAGTTATTTAGTTGGGCTTATAGTTTTCTAGACATTATTTAACCATTATTATTATTTCTGAAACAATCTAACTGAAAACGCCTAATTCTGCGTAAATCAATCTTTACTTAAATTGTTCATGCAAATCCAACACTTATAGAAAATGCAGGTGTCTCCGAGATGTATAAAACCTACCGGACCGTTTTGAGTCTAAATATTTGTTGTTAATTTTGAGCTTGACGTTATGCGTACTTAATGTGTTTATAATTTCTGCTCATCTTGACCATACTATTACAATGGAGTTGAATATTAAAGGTTTCACGTCCCTAAGTTTATACAGCAATCAGTTCCAACACCAAGTGATTTAACAAAAAAACTTTTTTAGATGTACCTACTTATATGCATGCCTGGATTCTTTTACTTAACACATTCAGTGCCGGGAGCCCGCCGAGCGGGCGCCTACGCCGAGCGGGTGCCTACGCCGTAGTCGCTTTCGGCTACATACGAGGAAAACACGGGATCGGCTACGAGCGTAGCGCGTAGCGATTCGCGGCACTGAATGTGTTAACTGGAATACAACCATTATTATTTTACATTTTAAATTTGCAAACTGTTAAAAACATTGCATTCCTTTTCGATGGGTCGTGTAAAAAAAACAAAAATTGATGGAAAACAAAGACACTACGACATAAATAAGTGCCCAGTGTTCTTCCAAGATATTTAATGAGTAACATGCTACGATATCGTGATGTCTCATTACTTATAGATCACAACTTCAAATACCTATCAATTATTTATCCGAATTCAATAATTTTGGAAGACTGGGACCGATATAGAATAACTGCGGATATTCTATGGAAACATCCTTTAAATTTATTTGCTCCTATTACAGGCCACACCCAGTATATGTATTTTCAAATATTCACACCATTTAAATAGCTGTTCGTTATCAATGCGCCGGCGTCGTTATCGGCGGTTGTAAATCACCGCGACAGCCCGCCGATCGTGACAAATTCGTGACCTAATCTATCGATAACGACCAACTTCCATCGCACTTTTCCTATTTCCTCTTGTAAAAAATTTACAACCCTTAATTCTTAAGGAGGCGGTCCTAGATAGAGTCAGATGGGGCTACACCGACAAGAGTCTAACTCTTAAATTAATGATGAATTCTTAATCGGTATTGTGATAGCTAAAGGATTTCCTTAATTAAAGCGAGGCTGGGGGAGTACCTATTTAATGAATGATAACCTGACGACGAGGATTTTTTACTTTAACACTTAATTCCGAAAGTAATAAATGAAATTGTGACAACCCGTGCAGTGATGGTAGAGGTGAGTGCCATAACAGGATGTTTTAACTACTCTGTGTTGTAAAGAGTGCTAAAACTACTACGTCACCGCCAAACAAATATAAACGGGCACAAAGCCCGAGTACGGAGCACTAAACAATGCACGCTCTTTCACGGACTATAAAGCAGTATTAATACTTTACTTATTTATTCCTTATAAGTAATGTTCTCGAGTTAACGACGCCTCGGGCATTCAGTTTTTTCTGACTCACGCCATAAAATACGACATATGGGAACGTATTCAAATCACAAATATTTTTATTCCGTACCTTAGTAGTCCACGACCATTTTCAAGCATGTTATGATGTCTAATAATGTGCTGATTAGTATTAGCTATCTCTATAAGAGAAATGAATGAATGACACATTATAGACTTCAATACTTCCGATACATATTTTTAATGGTACGGGGAGCGATATCTCATCATAATTCGCCCACGTTATCTCTTTTTCTGCATTAGCGATATATTCGTTACGGTCGTGCGAGTTAATAAAAGATTAAACGCGATAGCGAATGCTACAAAGAGCTTTGGGAAGTCGCAATGGGAGACAATTTGCCACACACCGTCACGGGAGCTTATCTGAGTCGGCCCCGTCGATTAGCATAAATCTCGCCAACTAACCGTCACGAATGTGTGTCGGACGCGACGCTAGTCGAGCGGCCGCGGCTGGCAGGACGCGGGAGCCGTGCAAACAGGAGGAGGCGAAGCTCGGGACGACGCGTCGCTCGCATGTCGCGGCGACGATGCGCGACGAATCACGGCCGTCGCCCGGCCACATAAATCAGCATTATCTCGCGAGATACCCGCCGGACCCACCCCGCCATATCACGCGGCCCCGTGTCGTTCGAAAAAATTAATGACTCGGAAAAACGATTCGCTTATGAGGGATCTTTCACTGTAATTGAATTGCCCCGCAGAGATCTGCCGAGTTGTCGGGTCATACCGGGACCTGAGATGACATTCTGTGCTTTAACCGTTGTAGAGAATAAAATAGGATGTCTTGACTATGTATAACAGGATAAATGGTTATTTGTTTATGATTATATACCCACAGAATCAAAGTCCTTTGACAGTATGCATATGGGACCAATAATTTGATTACATTTGGTCTTTTATACGTACCTAAGTAACGTAGGAACCAAAAATTCGAAACATTTCAGCAGATATTTAACCAACCAAAATAAAACAGCATTGGCCTTGATTGTGGTATTGACCGTTATTTATGACAAGTGCATCACCAATTGAATGGAAGGGCTTAATCCGCACACATTAGCCCGCTTCACCCCGAAGAGATTATCATAACAGCCGTAATAGAATAATGTAAATATCCAGTAGTTGGTATGCTAATCGGGTTGGAGCGGTAAGCTGCGTTTTAAAACCTGTCTCATTGTGTGGCTTTTTCGAACTTTATTCAACTGGGGGCCATTTTTCATCCAGTGTGCAAATATTTTGATGTTTGTCAGCTTCCCGATTACGCGTCCAACTGATGCTCGGGCGGGCTTTTTAGTTTTAGCGAAACTAACACTTGGATTTACGGCTTTTTGATAGAATTTATATTCATGAATATGTGTCAATAATATGATTTAAAGTAGTTACCTAATATTATGGATTCAAATTTATAAACGCAGGTAAGCTGGTTTGATTAGAAAGAGGACTAACGAACTATATTTAGTATCGTAGCTAACCTCTTAATAATGGTGGCTTTGGCTAAGCAATAATTCATATCCAAGAAAGAGTGAACACTAACTAAACACCATACGGCCTTCTTATCTAATGGCTGGGCTGATTGGAAAATGTGGAACCGCCCATGCCCCCCTCATTAGGCTCATTTGTCAAACCCAAACTGAGCACGAGCAGCTATCTAAAAATGAGCAGTGTGAATGGGAAAACAATACTTCAATCCTGCGCTTCAAAATCTATTGGTCAAAATGTATTATACTATGTGGTGGAGTTCCGACTAAAAGGTTCTGGGGTAGTTTAGGCGATGCGAGCGAGCCAGCTCGGTGAAGATGTCTGCCGGAAGGCTGCCAACGCTTTAATCGGCGCACGGACTTGGCAGACAACGCGCTCTTTGATTTACTTCTCAACACCATTCTGTTAATATAGAGATATACCTATTTATTCGTACTATAAAATTAATAGCTTTTCGCCGCGTCTGATCTGCCCGCGATATTTTCGTTTACAACTATTTAATTTGAAACGTTTGTCTAAAATAAAATAAAAACATTTTAGCAGTGAGTAATAGCGGGATAAGATATTACTTCATTATTTTTCTCTTGTCTAAAGACGGGTTTTATACTTTAGAAATTTATACGTATTTTATCACGCTTCGTTTGAAGATGTTCTGAATTAAAACACTAAGCACTAATACTTCATGCACTATCACAACCAAGTACGTAGCTCAAATAATATTTACTACCATAATAAAACGACTCAAAGAGACCATTTATTTACATCCGTTTCAAACACTGTAATGTATGTCCTCGCGACGGTAGCAAAACTGGCCAACACGTTTAATGGCTGAATGCGTTTAAGATAGTTAAATATCTGTTTTAAAAACTATAAACAAGTATCACATAAACATTGAGTGGTGCAAGTAATGTATTTGCCAGTGTTTTATTTACGAACGAGTAGTACCGAGCTCGCGTGTCCAATCCGCAGAACTAGCGGACAATTTATAGAGCGATACCGTGCTCGCGTCCCACGTGTCCGTAACATACACGTACAGTCGTACACAAGTGCTACTCGGAAACTCGCCGTTTGTCACGGCGGTGTGAGCGTCTTCTTAAAAAGCTATGATTAGACAAGACCTTCAAAACGTCAACCAGCCTGCTAATACCAGTGTTGTGCATTAAGCTTATTCGTACCCCATGACTTGGACATTAGCAATACGCTTTTGCGCAGTACCTATACAACTAATTTCCACCTGGGACCGCCTAAGGCTGTAGGTCTGACACGAGTGCATAAATGGTTCAATGGTTCTGATAAAAGTTTTCATAAAGTTGATTTTAGTGAGTGTGGGTGTCGATGGTCAGGTAGCGAGGCTGTGCGCTGCCTGCGCCGCACTTACAGGTGCGCGGACACCCGCTCGCCATTTGTCGCGCTCGCACGATAATTGTTGATATACGATCGCGACCCGACACCGTAATTGTCAACGCTTAATCTTCTAATTGGATCGCATTTAACATGCCAGCGTGTCGCCTCCATATCGATGTGCCAATAGTAAACTCATGCGAAAAATTCATCCCCGATTTGGGTTACATTCGTAAAACATAAATCCACCATTGCTATATAAACACTGAACGGGCGAAGTCGAAAAGCAATTCGCAACGCCAATTTCAAGAACAGTAAAAAGTGCGATTCACAAGTGCAACTTGAAACGGCGTTTAAGAGCGAACCGAGGGCGGCGCCCACCGGGGGCGAGAAAACAATTTGGAATTTTATCGGCGGTGCCTTACCGGCGCGGGTGGGAGGGGGCTGTTACCTCTGATTTATGGCCGGACATTAGGCGCGAGGTGGGCCAACGCGCGAACTGCACACACGCCGCGACCATTGCCACGCATTCTATGTCTCAACACTCATAACCGTCATAAGCTGCCTTTCACTATTTTACAACTACCCCCGCTGCGCTGCTTTCAGCCCACCCTTTACCCTTTCTTTATGCCTTTAATTCCTTCTTCCTATGAAGCGCCGCAATAAGTTCAGCTTCCTTTTGAATAAATACCCGGATTAATATTGTCTCCTAAAAGTTCTACCGAAACGCAGCGGATATTCAGAAGTAATTTCAATTCAAAAGCTAATTTCACTAAAACCTACTAAAACCTTTAGATGAATCGAGTTGGCCGCAACTCGCGCATTATTTAACTTGTTCCAAGTTTAAATTGAAAACGCCACCGAACTCTTTGCGGGGCTGAAGTCAAATTTTGAACTTTGCTGCTGAATCGGAAATTTCTTTATAAATATCTAATTAGCTTAAATTCAGTTGGTGTCACGCTGCCGACACTAATTTTATTCGTGAAAGACGGCGTCGGGGGGAGAGTGGGGCGCATTTTCACCTAGGCAGGGTGGTTCGGTGAAAATGTATGCAAACGGGAAGTGCGATATTTGACGGAACTGAAAACGACAAAAGAATGAAGGAAGCGCTACGCGGCGCATTGATGCTGGTGCGGCGACGCACTACGCCCCGTCCTTCGCACCGCGAATTTATTTTGCTTTGTGTTTTGTGTCTTATTACGAAATTAGCTGTCACTCGTAATGCTTGGTGCTTAGAGCCCTTTCATTTTATAAAGAGCTCTCAA
This sequence comes from Epinotia brunnichana, assembly GCA_963854355.1. NCBI lineage: Eukaryota > Metazoa > Arthropoda > Insecta > Lepidoptera > Tortricidae > Epinotia > Epinotia brunnichana. The sequence continues at coordinate 12,631,867 of OY977939.1, read as the reverse complement.
TTTAATTACTGGTATACGTATAGTATACGAGTAGATATTATTAGTTATTTGGTGTACTAGATATGTAATTAATGTAAATTCTTTATTGTACCTATATCTATACTTAGTATTGATATTTAAGTATATAGGAGTACGAGATCTCATTGAAACTTATAATCATAATGGGTCTACGTTAGGTAGTAAGCAAAGCTACAAGAATTGCGTAATTTGTATATTTACTAGAATTTTCGGTTGCAAATTCCATATAGATCTGCATAAATAAAATCATACATTTTGTATAATTGTTGTACCTAGTTATAATGCTCGAGAGTGATCTCCCCTCCGCCTTCCTTGGATTATATACAGATAATAATCGTCAGAAAAAATAAATTAAGTCTATTTTTAATTTCCGATGCATTCATTTGTAATTCAAGCACGCAACCCTATCAACTATTATCTAGGTTATGTGAAGAGAACACATGCAGGGTATTTGAATAGACCGTGTACGAGTAATAGATGTGTGATTCATGTAAATGCACCCTTAGCATGTATATCGGCGGCTAATCTCGCCCCGCGGTCCCCGCCGCGCCGCGCCGCCGCATATGCCGCGGGCGCGGGCCCCGTATCCCGAGACTCCGGCGTGGCTGAGGGTGTCGCGGAGAAAACGTGTAAACTAATTATGTATATTTTCGTAGCCACTTATTTACATAACCACGGGCTGAACCCCGCTTTCACCGTGAATATTTCATTTGTAATCTTTACTTTGACGGTTTAATATGACAGCTGTTGGTTTGTTTGGTGGAAACTTTTAATTTCCTTCGTTTTCTTCCGGTGCCACCCTTTGTGTGCGCGCTGTCTGACGCCTCCCGCCAGTAATGATAGGTGATTATCGAATAAGTTTTTTTTCGGATAAACGTTCGGGAAAGTTTGGAAGGTGTAATTTGTAATTTTCGCTGAGGCGCGCGGTGTCGGTTGTTGCCTGACAAAACGGGAAGGTGCTTATTATATTGATGACTGTTTTGTCCTCGGAAACGGTGGCATACGTGTACGGTGGTGTATATTTGGTCCGCGACCGATATCGACTATTAATGAGGGTAAAAAGGGTTTCGTGGGCCAAGCTATTGAAGCTATTCCGCTTTCGCTTGGGGAAGCAATAATTTGGTATCGGAGTGGCGCGGTTGTTGTGGAGCGCACAGGAAGCCAATAAATAAAACTATTAGTGTACCTTAGTAATGAGCGAGTGAACTGTGGCGTTTCGCGGGTATTTATACCGTGCCTTCACGGGAACTAATTTATGGAAGTAAGTACGCGGAAAATGTTTATGTAGAGACTTTAGCCCTTTCGCGTTTAGTTGTTGACATCCGGTAGGCTCTCGATGTGCCAGGCATTACTTAACGACTGAGCAATGTTTCTCATCATGTTGTTAGCGTTTATTTTCATGGCGAGCGTACAGATTTTGTTCTTATTTCGAGTAGGTATAAGAATTGTGTCGGATAATAATAGGCTTAGAAGCTTTAGTGATAGCGTTTGTAAACCTCTTACAATTACCTGACGTCACGGAGATATTTGCAATAACTGACACCAACCATTTACTAAACACTATTAAAACAATTCATAGAACCGTATACAATATGAATTATTGTTCAGAAACCATAAAGCACGGTCTAGACAACTTTAGTCATCATTCAAGACAGTGGTGCATTTCCTTTGATCTCCCGGCTCGAGTTAAGTGTCGACGGACGCGCTGCAGTAACCGGCGCACCGGTGTGGGCTGCTGTCGTCGTCTGCTCCTGTGTCTGATGACAATTTGTTAGCCCACCGACCGTTAAAACACATTACTCATAACGACAACTGCAACTCCAAATTACTATTCTATTTACAAAACAAGTAACTAAAATTGATTCCTCTGTGAAGGTTACAATTACGAAATTTCTGAAAACTACACTGCGATGATCCGATAAATCAAATTTGTGACACATCTGTTTAAGCTTGATGTTTACAAGCCGCCGTTAATCGAGCAATGACTGAGTATGCAAATAATCGCGCGGTAGTTTGGCCCAACCCCAATAATCTAGCGTAGAGGTCACGACATTATCAACGGACCTCCGTCGCAGCGATTACAGCCGGGAGCCGCCCGCTCCCCGTTGACATGTAGCGTTTTAACAGTCAGTACGTGCCTCCCCAGCCACCCCCGCCCCGGCTGCGGCCCAGAACTGACGACATTAGCAGCCGCAGACATAGGGCACGTCTCCAGCCAGACGTTGACATAGGTAGCTATACTGAAGATTCTTGAGACATGGCACACGCTTTATACTACGTCGTCTTCTGAGGATTTGCGTCGTATCTTGGTTTTAACTTGTCAAGCGACTGTAAGCTGGCAGTCATCAATCTCGCGTCTTAGCGTACGTTTTCTTTATTACATATCACAATATTCATAGTTTTCCTTGACAATGGCTTGTCAGATATTTCTTAAACATACAAAAACATTTGCATAATATCTATTATCCACGGGTTTACACTGTCTCAATAGGCTGTTAACGCCTACTTTTTTCAATGAGCAGCTGCGCCGTTCAATAGGTTCATCTTACAGCATGTAGTGACAAACCCAATACGCTTTAAATAATTTAAATCAGGTAGCATAAGCAGTTTTTTTAACCAATGCCATTGTTCCCTGTAGTACGTTCCACAACACATCATCAGAAGTTTCTTGCACGGGTTCACTTGAATTGAACACCACGAATGCTGCCATATTTATGAGCCAACTGTTTACTGTTACCTTAATTGAAGGTTGTGTTTTGAGCTATTTCAGAATCACATATATAATATAACAGCTGACTGTGGTTATTTATATACAGTAGCGTATAATATTACCATAAGCATACATTATCATACCTACTTGACACCCTATCGGATTGAACAAATGCTGTCATTCGTGTTTTCTGTAAAAATTAAAATGTATTTACTTACCACTTCACATTCGTAGCATTAGCAATGACAATGTGAAAGCATTTGTCATAGAATTCGTCTCCGTATTTTTTTAGGTGCGTCTTGTTTCTTGTTCGAAACAAAGAATATATTCACATACAAACAGGCGACTGGAATAATCAAAGGAAAGGTGGCGCGAGTGCTAAATTAGGAAGCGTAAGAGGGGGAACAGGCGACCGTTTTCGCAATATTGTCGCCAAAGTTCCCAATTTTGGTGTCGAGTTGCGAAACTCCTCGCCGGGGTTTGTGAACGGAAGTACACAGGTGTAACCATAGAGCACAAAAAGGAGAGGGGCCAATTGGTAGGTATTAAATTTAGTCAAAAAATCGCTTCAAGAATTTAATTTCCCTACTTATCTGATATTTCACGTAATTTTTACCGTCATCGGCAATTTTCCAGCAATAAACCACGATTTTTTCGATCTTAATTTAATGAAATCCTCTTCACGTATGTAGCAGTAGGTACTTAACTGAGACTATCAATCCCGTCGAAGTGACAAGTTGAATTTCATGTGCAAATAACGAGTCATCCACGACACCGCAACACCTCGTAAAATTTACAACCGACCGAAATACACTAGAAACAAGAAGAGTGTGGCTTGGACGTCGCTACGCAATGTGACACCATTACCGCGGGAACCACTACAATAGGAGCAGAGAGAGGAGGAATTTCGCGGCCGTCGCCGTCGGCTTGACGCCCCCGGCACTCCGGCACATCCTGCATAACACTATTTGTTTTACAAGCCGTTACTTTTATTTACCTACATTAATTACTATTCTGTAGTCTAAGGCTTTGCCGATATGTAACATAGTATTGTATTCATTGCAGTTTTAATGAGGTACTTACAAATCTTCTTTGAAAGTCTTTTGGGGAGGCCTATGTCCAGCAGTGGACGTCTTTTGGCTGATATGATGATGATGATGATGACTTACAATTTACATACTAGGTACATACATACCCGTACACATGCACAATACAGGCCTTAGGTATAATTCACGAATAGACAATAAAAACTAAACACACAAACCAAACTGTGATTATTTATATACAATATAATCCATTCATGTTTCTATTATCGACAATTATTTTTGTTCTTTTACTACATATATAAGTGCCAATCCGACCAAATAGAAATAGAGTCTATTCCGAGTTAATCGCGATCAGTTCATACATTTTAGACCATAGATATAAAATGGTAAAATTTGGCAAAAGTATACTTTAGAATTCGATCATTTTATGAAAACAAAAATACGCGCGCAATATAGAATTGAATCAGAGGGGTAATCACTAATCACGTAACGTTCCGAACGCGCGTCGGTACAATTTAACTGTCAATTTTGCTGAGCTACTTTGATATAGATAAACTGTTTTAATAAAAATCTAGTACCACGATGTAACACATAGTGTTGAGACTTATGAGTGTGAGTCGCGAGGCATTCCGCGGCGGATTCCTCGCCCCGCCTCCGAAGCTCCTGCCACGTATTCATAGTAGGGAATGTTAAGAGGCCCATTCGGCCACTGCGACCGAGTTCCCGGTTTTTTGAGTCATGTCATGTCGGAATTGGATTACGTTTTTTTACCGTTGTGTTGTTACATTAAGTAATGGGTTCTGGGCTTCGGTGAAAAATTGGCTTTTTGGCAATGAGATCGCGTGAAAAAATGTAATTGAATAAATCATTTTATATCGTATATCAATTATAATAAACTGACTTAACGTCGTTAATGTCGTTATGTCTCATTTGTTTGTCATCGTTTTGAGACTAAGAAGGGTTGTTTTCATATATATTTGACACCTAGCTGTCAAGCATGCTAGATTCTAAATATATATTATGAAAACACATCTTTGCACATCTCTGGTGGAACGGTGAAATACCATTCAGCTGTTGGAAATGTGTAATTAAGGCGACGTGAGCTCAGAAAACGGATTTTTAAAAAGTCGTAGCTCTTGTTTGGATTACGGCTGCCCTAAATTTAATTAGCAATCTTGAGGCCTTTCTCGAGGGACAACAGCTATTCGAATCCTGAGTTTTTGACTTTCGCTCGATAGATAAAAATCACACATAGGTCTATAATATACACTTAAAAAATCGTAACAAATTATGCACTGGTAAAATAAACATATTAAAATTGGTTCTAAAAATCGGCAATATTATGTTTGAGGGAACTTAGCCATTACTTTTTTATTTATTAAAAGGCACAATAAATTAAAAGAAGACCACGAGCCTACGTCGCCTTAACGTAAAAATGCATAGTTGAGGTAGACCAGAGGAAATGATTTACGTTTAACCGCCGTTTTTTAATTTTTATAGTTAGAAAGATATTTGCCTAAAATCTTAAAGTTTATTTCTTTAGTTCTTATATAAATTTCGTTTGAAAGGTCCTACTGCCCATAGTTATTGAATATATATTTTTTAATTAAATCGTATTTAATATCGTTTAATCTATTTCAGTAATTTAATTGTTACAAAAAAATATGTCTACTAATTACTTAGCGCAATCTCATTTTTTTAAGATTATTTGCTAAGCTTAGCTATTTATCTATCAAATTTCTAAGTTTAATCTATTTAAGTGTTCGCATAACAATATTTATTTGTTTATTTTCTATTATTTTACTTATCACACATGATCTTCTTCAGGGTACATTTGATCTTCTGTGGTTTATTCTCTATAATATCTATAACCTCGCTGGGTAAACTATTTAGGATATGCGGTAAGTAAGTGACTGGACCATACTCTTTGTCCATATATGTTAGTACTTTTTGGTACAGTGAAGTTCTTACTTTTTTCTAGTACACGAAATGTAGCGGGTCTTTTATACCTAATTAGTTTATCCAGGTTATGGCTATATTCTATTATAACGGCCATTTTGGCTTTATCAAATACATTTAATACTTTACAGAGCTGGAATAATTTATCATATTTATTTTTAAACTGGTATTTAATTTTAAGCGGTACAATGGTTTTCAACATTCTTATTTGTATATTGTATATTCGCTGTAGGTAAGTTTTATAGGTTCTTCCATAACAAGATATTCCATAATTTATTATCGAGTCAGCCATGGCCATATACAATAGTCGAAGTGTATTATAAGGCATTTTATGTTTAAGTATGCTTAAGTTGCTTATAGAATGGCTCTTAGTCTCTTGCATACGTTATCTATATGAGGGCCTCAGTTAAACTTGCTATCAATTACTAGACCAAGGTAAGTATGCTGATTTACTACGTCCAGAGGTTTACAGTTGCAGTTGCAACGCGAGTTCAAGTCATGTAATGATAGGGAATTAAAGAGAATATGGGAGAGTGGTTCACTTGACCTCACATATGAGTGTCAATTGAAACACTATGTGACGTTATTTAAAACACCTATAATTATATTCGGAAAAATGAAAGAACTTTTATTATTTCTAATCTTATTTCATCACTATCACGGTAAACAATGAGATCAGCAAAAGTTCGCGATAATTGTACTTACAAATATTTTACAATCTGTCAGCGTCTGAAGATCAAAAAAACGGATGTAAAAACATAATGTACTTACGACTTCTAGACTTTTTTGTTGGGGTTAGCTTATGAGTAAATATATGTAGCTTAATCAAAGTAGTTTTAATTTAACAATAAGATATGGAATTGTAGTAGCATAGCATTATTTCAATAATAACAATGTTTCAATTCAACTCTCACTCTCTTTTCCACATAAATACAATATATTTTTAGAAATAACTACTAGCAATGATCAACTTCAACTTACTAAGTAACTACCACTACTAACTACAAACTGCTACTACTAAATTCAATTAACTTTTTCTTCTTCAACTTCTTGTAAGACTTTTGAAAAATTATTTTACGTTCAACGTAAAAATGTACCTTATAAAATTATATATTCTCTATTACACTCAATAAAAATACGTCATAGTCTACATACATTACGAGTGTCATCATTTGTTTAGCATGTTAGGGACTTGGTGTATTCTTAGGTACGATTTTATTTTGTAAATATTGTCTCAAAATCAAAACCTTATTTTACGATTAAGTCGCGGGGACGTTGAAACGTTTCAATCGTCGTCGTCGTCGTGGTGTGTCGTCGTCGTCGTTTCGTTGTCGTTTGTCGTCGTCGTTTCTACCGTCACCACGTCACATGTTTTACTTTAAGGTCAAATATTATTTTTTCTACTCGTACTACTACTTTAATCTTTGAATTAAGATTTCGTACACGAAACTAAGATCACACACTTTTTAATCCTGGAGCTCTACCAGCTGGTGACGGAGCTCGTATGGTTTCATAAGATAACCGCCAGCAGCTGTATAAGATAACTGTGAAGACATCAACGCGCAAAATTACTAAGCTGCTGCGCTTCATTTCAGCGGGGCGATTTTCAATAGATACCAAGTTTGTTTAATAAACATACATCGGGGTTTTCGGAGCGGGAATGATTTGAGAAAGAGTAGAGATAAACAGATATGTTAGTCTAAGAAAATATCTTATTATGCCTAATGAATAACTACCTCTCTGTGAGTTGTATACAATCTGTGACAAAGTTTTATTTTAATTTCCGTAAAAGTCTTATAACTTATAAGGTAACAATAAAAATAACTTTAATTAATTACCTGCTGTAAATTGAATAGTTGACACGATTTTCAGAATAAACTATTAATATTTTTTCTATATTTGGGACAGTTAATCTACGGCGTCTTGCTGTAAATATCCATTTCAAGGAGCTAAATGATCTTTCCACGTCGACAGTTGTAATAGCCATATTTAATTTTTTTGTAGGAATCAATTGATGCACGAGAAGTTTGAGATTGAAGTTCTATTTCTTTACCTTGTACCAACTCATTTAGTATAATTTTTAGTGTGCTATAGCCAGAATTCTTCTTTAACACCAACTTCAGTTTATCATAAATCTGTTTTCCTTTTACGCTCATGTTTAATTTGGAAACATCTCTATAGGTTTCATGAACTATTTTTAAACTATCGCTGATGGACAGCTTCGCATCCTGTAGTTTTTAAATAGCATTTGGGATAGTCATCAAATGATTTGCTATGAAATTTAAGTCGCTTTTTATATTTGCATTTCCAAACGCTCTTTTTGCCTTTCTAATACTCTGGGCTTCGGTGGGACTGAATGTATTTAGAACACGTTTCACTTCATCGTAATGTTTGCTGTAATACGTTGCAGCTTCTATCCAGGTTCCCCACCGAATAATTGTTGGTCGAGGTGGTAAAGGCACTCCGGGGAGCATTTCTTTAAACTTTTGTATTCTTTTAGGAGATTTCAAAAATGTCTTCTTAACATTTGCGATTAAATCATTCACATCTGGATAAAGTTTTCTTACTAGTTCAGCCACTCTATTTAAACCATGAGCCAAACATGTGACGTGTAAAAGATTGGGAAAAATACATTTAAAATTTCTTCCAGCCTTTAGCATGTAGCCCACACCGTCAGTTAAAAGTAAAAGTACTTTATTGTGATTATTATGGTTAGCACCCCATAATTCATCAAGAGCACTTGTGACCGTATTGGATATTGATACATTGTTCGTGCTGTCTAACCGTTTACTGGATATCAAGTGTTGAGTGCCAATGTGATCATCACGTAATGCTCCCACTATTACGTTAGCTATTTGACGACCATAATCATCCGTGGTTTCGTCAACACTCACATATATATATTCATTTTTTAGCTCGCTCCGTATTTTATTAATTTTTTCATCGTAAGCTTTATTTAAATATTCCCGTCGCAGTTGACATTCCGAAGGAACTTTTGCAGTTTTTCCAAATTTACCGGTAACACAATTTTCGATAAAATCTTTAAATATCGGATTGTTTACCTGCGTCCATGGTATATTACAGCCCACAACAAATTTCAAGAGCTCACTATTGAAATCATATTTCATACCTGTATGTTTATTAGATGCGACATGTCGCGTTACACTAGATTTCGTTTGAGCGAAGCTCACATTGCACTTGGTGCAAAATAATAAAGAATCTCGAACCTCTATCTCTGGATTATTTTCTATCCACGAACGCATAAACTCGTAACGAGTTTTTTTTCTCGGAGGCATATTTGTGTTGACTGATTATTTACAGTTTTTTAAAATACAATTGCATATAAGTTTATCTACTAGACAAGCAAGGGTAACGGTTGACAATAGGTGTTTAAACACCTGTCAATCTTGACGCTCGATATCCTAGGCCTAGGTTGATTTGTGTAAGATTGTCCCGTAATATTTATTTATTTTATTTTATTTATCTATGAAGCATTTTCTTATAAATGAATAGACTTAACTGAAGAGGTTGATAATGAATGACCAATATAAAATATGTACCTATATGTATGATTAATCTTTATTTATTTTTCAATCAATTATTCATTCGGTAGAAACCTACTAGGGTACGATCTGTTTTTAAGTAAATACCTACTCTTTGGCTAATGTCAAACGTTCCCGCTCCGAAAACCCCGATGTTTGTTAATAAATTATTATTTCCGTTGACTCGTAGAAAAAGTATTGTATACAATAGTTATATAATTAGCTTTTTAAGTCTCGTACGTCAGCAAGCTTCGTGGCCTAAACGTGGTACTCGACTTAAAAAGCATCCATTATATAACGATTGCATTAACTACTATAGGTACAAACACCACTCCATCGTTGTTTAATAGCAGTTAAAATATTCGAAAGCACAAAACACTAAAAGAATTTAATTCGTCAAACTAGGTAAGTACACAAGTATTTCAACAAAATTAGACGAAAATGAGCACAGATACTTAATTGGAAGAGATCGCTCTCTAGCGATAAGACCGCCTGTTGTTTGCCACTACTTGTGTTTATTATGTTCTGTACAGTGTTCTTTAAGGTGTGCAATAAAGAGCTGTATTTGTATTGTATAGGTAATTATTTTTTAACGGCTCCTGAACACTGCCACGTTGCCTGGGAGCTCGAGCGCTAGTGGCCCAGGATTCAAAAATGGCCGATCGCTGGCCTGAGTTATTGTGGCATATGCTTGGTAGCTTTCGAGAGAATTGTTTCAATCATAACGTGCTCCAATTGTCCCCGGTCTACCCTACAGTTGACGTCAAATATATGATAACTTTTGCACTTTATTCTATTGTAATTAGACCAAAATAATATCATACATAATTTTTAACTTGACTGTACAGTTTATTTTATTTAGGACGCGTGTGACTGTACTTGGAAACTCTACACAAACAGAACAAGGACTTTTATGGTGCTATAATGTTATGGAAAATTATTGCATAGACAGGTAAAGGTCAACATCTCTAATCATTCTGCCCGTTAGTATAGTTACTCTGGAAATATACAAGATATATACAAGAAGAGGAAGAGAATTTACTTAAGTAAAATATACAAGATAATTTACTTTAAAAACAAAGTTTTAACCGACTTCAATTCAGTACTCCGCCAAACCACATAAACATTTCCACATTTCTTTTCCAATTTACCACATGTAACGATTTCCGAGAGCAAATGCGTTGATTGGTAGGGAAAAAACCGGCCAAGTGCGAGTTGGACTCGCGCACGAAGGGTTCCGTACCATTATCTAAAAAATCGGCAAAAAAATGACGTTTGTTGTATGGGAGCCCCACTTAAAAAAATATTTTATTTTGTTTTTAGTATTTGTTGTTATAGCAGCAACAGAAATACATAATCTGTGAAAATTTCTACTATCTAGCTATCACGGTTCTTGAGATACAGCCTGGTGACAGACAGACGGACGGACGGACGGACAGCGAATAAGTCTTAGTAATAGGGTCCCGTTTTACTCTTTGAGTACGGAACCCTAAAAAACGAAATTGCTGTATGTGGGCCGATAATATTTGAGGACTTCCGTCGATTCCTCAAGGATCTCAACTTTGGCACTTCATTGTTTGCTATTTCAACAGAATCATATCAGTATCTGTAACGTCCTTTTATAGTTTGAAGTACACCATTGAGAAGTTCCACAAGCCATCCGTGGTCTTTATCATCACTTCCATTTCACCAAATTTATGATTTCCGGGTGTAAATATACGAGTTATAGGTAATAGAAAATACCGAAGTTACTACACGCGTGCCTAATATATTTGAGGAGTTCCCTGAATTCCTCATGGTTCCCATCATCCAACTGGAGTGTTGAAAACAATGAGACCCACCTGGAAGCATATACTTTCAATTAAAAAAAAGAATTGTACGAATCGGTTCATAAATGCCGGAGTTCTAATGCCTTAGAAACACACACATTAAAAAATAAGATAAAAATAAAACAAATAAACAACCGAATTGAGAACCTCCCTCCTTTTATGTGAAGTCGGTTAAAAATAAAAACTAAGGTTAATGTTTGGTTTTTAAACTACTTAGAAAGAAGTTGATGTTGAACGTTGCCTACCTACTGCTTAAAATTTAATCGTTGCGTGAAAAAGTATTTATAAAAGCTTACTTCCGGCATCCTACCCACGGCCGTAGGGGTTTCATTACCCTCACCACACTCAACAATTAAAATTGCTCGCTTTGAGTAGTATTTGTTTAAATTCACTAATTAAGTTGCCACTAATACGCAGTTATATGTAACATCTGCGCCGATCGTCGTATTCCATGCTGTTTAATTTGCTACTTGCACCACGGTTACCCACGCACCTAGTAATTTCCTATTTGTGCGAACATAGTTTTTACCTCAAATGCACTACATTAGGCACACAGTTCTGTTCGGGGGTTGTTAAGGCTGTATTGTTCGATGGGAAACGGGAACTGGCACTCCGCGGTAATATAATGCTATTTAAGTACGAGTATAATAATCCGAATAACACACGTCTTATCATTTGCAAGTTTTCAGCAAGTATGTTATGCAACAAAATAATACGGATGTAATGTTAATAAATACAACATATTAGACAGTGGCCTATATTTCCTTTTTAAATTAAGGAAAAAACGGTATATTTCTATATTAGAGCTAATGAGCTTGGGGGCGGGGCCGCTGCGGGTGAAATATCGCTCATCTTGGGAGGTCTGGGCGCGGAGCCGCGTCAAATTTTCGACACTCGCACGATTTTGTCAATCCTATTGATTAATATCTCTGTCAGTACGGCGCAGATCACAGATAACTACTTACCGTCGAACAACGCCGGCCGTCATGCCCGACCACTGATGCGGTAAAAAAATCGACCAGGCCTTCGATGTTTCTTTGGTTTAGTAACAAACTTGAATACACGCGTAGGTAATATATAGATACAAAAAAGTCTAAAAGTCTGTAAACTACCTACCTAAAACCTGGTTTTTGTAGACATTGAGAGTTCATCATCATAATCCTGTTAGCGTGTTTTCGGTTGTACCCTAAAGGAGCCTGGGGTCCGCTTATAGGAACCTATAATCTGATCCCAACATTTGGCGTCGGCACTAGTTTAACGAAATCCGTAAAACTAGTGCCTACTGATCTTCCGATGAGACCGGTTTCTTAACTGAAGCTAAGGCTAGAAATCAAATGATATTTCATACAAAGTTTTTTTAATCCGTCGTACGAACGAAGCCGCAGTTCGAACCCACGACCTCCAGATTGAAAGTCACCGCTTAGCTACAGTAGCTCTCTGAGAGTTAATAAAGTTATAATACAGTTAATTAAATCACTACATACACGATCATCATTTGTCATCATGTCTCAACAAAGCATATCATTATCGTTGAAGCCTTTAATTAATAAATTAGCAACTACCGGCCGTGGTCATTGTGTCATTGCAGTAGGCAATCCCGGAGGTCGCCGTCATTTGTCATCGGGAGTGACGCGTCAGCGCCGCGCTACGCCCTTTTCCGTCATAATCGCGACCCGTCGTGGCTTAATGTGTTGTCGCACAATTTATCTGTTTAGACTTTTAGGAATTCCGTATGGAAACTTTATTAAGACATCAGTTAACACATGTGAAACTATTTTAACAATCAGAATAGTAGGTACCAAATGCAAAATAGGTACTTATGATTGTTTAAACTTGGCCAAGCTTTTGTTTTTTAATGGTTGTATTTATAATCCTTTTTGGTAACTTCTATACGGAAGAGATTACTTTTCTTTGGCCGTACCTACTGAATAACTTCTGCTCATATGACGAATAGTTGTTTGAAAGGTTTGATAGCATTTCACAAGGAACCCGTAGCATGTGACACCAGCCCACGAATGTTGCAAATCATCAGCTAGTATGCCAAGAGCTCGCATTTCACCAACCCGTCGCGTCACGGCGTCATCTTGTGACGGATGGTCGGGGTGTCGCGTGGATCCGAGGCGTCACGGCTTGGCGCCCCGCGCGATAGACGCGCGTTTGAAACCGTAACACTATGACAGACGCGACGCTCCTTTGAAACTTGACCCTTGACATAGATTTGTTACGAATAACATAATATAGCGACAATCATTGACTTATTTTATTTATTTTAATAAGGCAACAAAGGTCCATACTACAAATACCTTAAAGACTAAAATGCACATCAATAGGTATAAACTTATTTGAAAACTACAAAAACACACTAATAACTGCGATGTGTTACGCAATTTCGTGGTGTCAGGTAACCGACCGCGAAAACGCCGGAACTTGACTCCTTTCGGTAGTTCGACCAAAACTGTTCCTTAGTGAAGGTCGATATTATGGTCTTTAGGAACTCTCACCACAAAGGATTTAAAATTCACTTAGACCGTTCAGTGTAAGCCAGGTAGGAACGATAGCTACAACATTGCTAACAGCTTATCATATATAAGCGTTATCAAATGTCATTTAATAAACTATGAAATTAACTGCAAGTGGATTGATTATACCTGATGAAATATGCATAGGCCACCAAGGCAGATTGTTATCACCGGGCGCTGGAATCACTTAGGCAGTACTTAGCCAGTATTACCGCTAATTCATTCTAATTCGCAGTAATGCCCGTGCATGGACCGGCACACACGCACTGGCGCAGCCACCATATCAGTGGTTATCTAAGCTGTAGCCACCTAATAGATGTGTATCTTTGGGATGTATTGCCAATAGTAGCGTTTGCAAATGCGTTTAATATTCCTCACCTTATAGTAGATTAATATTAGTAATTTCGGAAGAAACTTGCTCTCTAAGTAAGTAGTGTAAGTACTGATACATACTGATCAATGGCTTTAGAAGCAAATGCAATATTTTATAATCGAAATCGGTAGCTGACGTGAAATTTTCATCAATTTGGTATAAATAAATACAACAATGAAGATAAGTATTGAACGAATTAGCAAATGTCACTGATTCATAAATCAATTTATAAAAAGAGGTAGATAAAAGTAATTATACATAGACACAGTAGGACGCGTAGGCAAACACGGCAGCTAACGCCAAAATTGCGCTAATGAGCGGCTTCGGATCAGCAATCTCGCGCCATCTGTCTCTAATCAACGGATCGAGTTAATTAAATCGCGTCGGCAATATGGCGGCGGCTGTAATTGCTATTAATAAAGCGTTCCTGTATAATTAGACGCGGAGTGCGCGGATTGGCTGCGCAGACCCTAATCACGACACGACGTGATAACACTGCGCTAATGACGGCTTCCTATCGCATAACCGCGTCCACACAACCTATTCGTGCTACACAATCAATCTTTATGTACTGCACACTAATTGATAATTTGCTTTATTAATCACTCGTAACATATAAGGTAACCTACCTATCATGCGTCGAAATGTAAACAAACTATAGTGGCCCAATTACGTTATATTAACTTTTATCTAACAGCCTTCGTTTATTACTTACGTATTAGCATAACTGTATGCTAGTTTGTAGTACCTACGTGATAAAACATGCCCAAGAGCAAATAGGTACCTATACTTGTCTTGATAGTCTACTTAATGATCTTGATCATATCAAGACAATTAACTTGATATTATCACAGGTCAGTCATTAAATTTTTTAAACAATAGTTGTTAACGTTAGACTGGTGCGAAATGTTGAAATGAGATAGATAGATACTATATATTAAGCGAAAAAAAAGATGGTTTAAAATGGGAATTATTGGCTGAGCCTGAGTCAGTAGGTCAGTACTTGGGCGAGGGATGACATTTACGAGTTTGCACCTCACTTGATTTTCTAATTAGAGTACCAACCCACTCATGATTTTACAAAACAAATACTTACTAATAGACGCGCTAACTACCTACCTGTTGAAAAACTAGTGATTTGCGCGAGGAGTAGAAAAGCTCAAAAGACAGGAAAACTGTGCTTAGAGGTACCGTACAAATTAGTAATAGTTTTGTGGTGGATTTCTGTAATAAAACGAGAAGTGCTGCAAGGTGCTGCACTGGGATAGCGGGAAATAAAATAAGGTGCCTGTAATTGGCTATAATTCGTTTAAATAAATTAAACAAAGGATGCATGGTCGAGAAAATTCCAATAGTCCATGACACGGCCGGGCGCAGAAGCGAGAAACAATGATTGACGAGTTCGCACCTCGCCTGCTTTCTAATTAAGACGACATGCCCACTCGCAAGTCTTCGCGCTCGCTTAGTTACAAACCTACTAATTTTACCCTTGTATCTCGACAGTGCTGCAAAGCAATCTGCATTATTTGTGTTATACATATCAAACTAACTAAATGATTATAGATATATAAGTAACGTTGCAGTTTTTGATTCGATCTAAAATCACAATCCTCAGTTATTGGCTAGGCTACTGTTTTGATTTTTTAAGTCTTTAACAGAAATTTGTAATATGTATTAGGTACCCGTTAAACAATAACATTTAAGTAGGTAGGTGCGATATAGTAGACTTATTTATAGAGTTTATGTCTAACTGAAACAGAAGCTGATTCGCGAGAACTTAAAACCAAGATTAATTATTAATTAACATAGTGGGCGCTTTGAAATACTGTCATTCAACCGTACAATACCCACAGACGTACGTACTGGGATTAATTTATGGCGACAGTTTGAGATTCCTAGCATAGACATGTGTTTTAACAATGTCATAACAATAACGAGGCGTTGTAAATAGCACCCCTTATTTCTGTCCACGGTATCTGCTCATTAAATCGGTTCAAATGCGTGTCTCAGCGTCTTTTTAGTCTCATGCGCTTTTCCGCTAACTTTTGGGTGGTAGAATGATGAACGACGTCGGTGGCCATATATCATTGCGGTAATATATCGCACGGTGCGCCGAGTGTCGCCATTAACGCTCTGCGCAATTGCTCGCGCTCCGGCGACGCATGCGCATGCACCATCCTGAGCTCTATAAGAGGCGTCTTGCAAATCGAAGCGCGCGACCACGTCCAAACGCGCATAAATCTTATTAATGCTTTTCTTATTTTCGTCCTCCCTCGATCTTGTAAAATCGTTAGAGTGCTCGTATACTGTAAGAATGCTTCAATGAATTCCTAGTCAGTTAAATCACACTGGACGTTTAGCCGTATATTACATACCCGTATACAATTTGCTATAGAAATCAATCCAATCAAAATCATATTGTAAATTGAGCTTGTCTGCACAAAATGTAAACGACTTGGGTGGGCGCTGATCCCGTGTTATGAATGTTCTTATGCTAGTTTGCGGGTCAGAAGCCGCATTCCGTAGTGACGTTGCGCAAGCTTTGATAGCGAATTGTCAAGCGCTCGCTCCGCTGCGGGCGCCGCCCGCGCTGCCGCTGTCGACTAAAAGTGAGAGGCAGCCAGCCGAAGTGGCGTATCAACTTACAGTTAAAGATTTGTTGTTTCCGCTCTCGCCGCCTCAATGACTACCATTTTATGTCGATTAGGAGATAGTGTTTCACGCGCCCGCTACCGACACCACTTTTTGTGACACTCCTTTCTGCTTATAACGAGTTTATTATCGTAGATCGATGTTTGTTCATTGTATTTATTTTTTATTTTAGCGCTTTTGAAAGGTCTGCTAACTGTCTTCGGCATAAGTAAGTAGTGTAGTTATGAAGCTTATATGAAAGCGGGTTTCTCCCTTTCAATTTCAATCATTTAATTCGTCTAACTACATGACACATATTATATAAATAAAACTAAACTAAATACAAACTACAGTGATATTTTGCCCTTTGCGTTTCTATTTAAAATACTACGACAGGAAACCGCAGTGGTTTTGGAGCTGTAATAAGAGCTATTATATCGACCAACCACAAACAGTTTTACTTACAATAAACAACAAAAACATACACTTCTACAAAATGTGCACCCATTCATCTTTCTCCAACGGGTGACATTAAAAATGTCTCCGTAAGAAGGGTAAGGGGGCTGTTCTGCAGAGTGAAAGTCGTCTGAAGTGGTTCCCATCGCAGGCTTACAATTTATTTACAGATATAACTTGTTGCCAAACGATTTTTGTCTCTACTGTGGTTCAATTTTATTTTTTACGCCTTAATATTTATCATTGCTGACGATGTCTCAGCTATAAGGGGAGAATAAATATATACGCCCTTGTTATGATACATATACCTACCTTGTTTGTACTTATGTTTTGAGGCATTATGGAACAAAAACTACGTGCACGCATGAAAGTAGAAAAAAACACGCGGCCAATGATGTAGTAATTGTCACGTACTCTGTGGATTTCTCTGGGCATTTTAATAGTTTATTACACGCGTTAAAACGCATGTAATGTAACACTTATCCGGTGCAGTGCAATATACTAATTACTCGCGATAATGCGCGATAACCCGGACTCTAATGAGCGGCGACGATTTGCCGCGCTCTCAGCAAGCGATAATTGCTACGCAACCAAGTAATTGTCCAATAATTGCGTTAACGCGAAAATGTACGCTTTAACGAAACAATGGATTGAGGAAGTCCACGCTTTAAAACTAAATAAAAATAAATTGCACATGTGTTACTTACATACAACCTACACTTTGGCGCGAACGTCTATATGGAACGACACGTACCTACTCACGATTACTTGACGAATATGTTGCATTAAATAGGTATATTTGGCTAAAAGAGAAGGATTGGTGGACATTTAATCGACGATTTCTAGAGTCTTTGCTACCATCATTCTCGGTAGGGATATGTGTAGGTACCTACTTGCCTGAACACTAAACTTATGTAATGGATTTTCTGATGGCACAATATTTCGTAAGCTTTGAAATTTAGGGACTTCTTGATATTTATGAGGTCGCGTTAGCTTCTACCTTTCTCAGCTCAGGTTGGGGATAAACAAAGCTACTTTTTACATTACTTACTATGGTTTTTGATCATTATAAAATCACCATTCCATCATTGTTCATCACAAATACATTTTTTGTTTAAATTTTTTTCGTTTTCAACTGGTGCTTACTTTAAGTCACTCTGTTTCAGACGCATTTTTCGATGCAATATATTTTTTTAATTTCATGTCTTCTAATAAGTGTCTGTGTTGTGTGGCAGGCGGATGTTCCCGACGGTGCGCGTGTCGTTCGCGGGGTGCCGCGCGGAGGCGCGCTACGCCGTGTTGCTGGACGTGGTGCCGGTGGACGGCAAGCGCTACCGCTACGCCTACCACCGCTCCTCGTGGCTGGTGGCCGGCAAGGCGGACCCGCCCGCGCCCGCGCGCCTCTACCCGCACCCCGACTCGCCCTACTCCGGCGACCAGCTGCGCAAGCAGGTCGTCTCCTTCGAGAAGGTCAAACTCACCAACAATGAAATGGACAAAAACGGACAGGTAATCACAACACAACTGCTTATTTCTTCTGCTGATGCCCTTGTATTTTAGATTTTATAAGTTCGGAACGGGAATACACATGAGATTTTGTAAATAGCAATCTTTATTTATGTGTCCAGTTGGTGCTGAACTCAATGCACAAGTACCAGCCCCGGATTCATCTGGTGCTGCGGCGCGAGGGTGCCATTAACGCACCGATCACCGACCTCGAACAAGAGGAGTTCAAGACTTTCGTATTCCCCGAGTGTGTCTTCACCGCTGTCACCGCCTACCAGAATCAACTCGTGAGTATCTACCCCCTATGAACATAGGTAAAGAGAGCGTTGACAGCTGAAGTAAAATACAGTTACCTACAGGCTTCCATTTCCTTAATGTCGCTCTTAAATTTTCTTTCTTGACGACGACATATAGAGATAATAAACCGATAGCTATTAAAAAAGCTAGTTAGTAGTGCTGTATTCCCAGCGAGCGACAGCTCCGAATGCTTTATGCGCGTGGTACTTACACGCCGGTGTACTAAAAGGACTGATTGATTGAACTGCCTAGCTTATCTATTTGATTCCCAAAATAGATCAGAGAGCTAAACGTTTGGGATATCTGAGCGTCGTCTGGCAATCGACGGGTTCTATTTCCGCGACACTAATTGCATCTCGCTGAAAGTTATGTCCAGTGGAACAAAGGGAGGTGGCACATAATTTTTTGTATATCAGACGGCCACACGCGGGCGAGGCGACGACGGACGGATAGCGCGGCTGACGCGTGCCCGACGGTGACGAGTAAAGTTTTCACGCGCGCTAAATATACCTAAAGCTTTAAAACGATGTCCAGCTATGCATGCATGTGACTTTACTGAGTGATTTCCATACAAGCGTTCAGTTCCATCATTTGTACTAAGTAGTCCAAGTTACAAATACCGGTCTATTTATACTTCCATGCTAATAATAAAGAGGAAATGTAAGTTGTTATAGTACGTCCGAAACTGTAAGAATAAGTCCTGTCAAAAAAACGCAAGCAAAAAACGACTTCATTGTCAGAGCACAAAGTTGTTTTGACGTGATAATGATAACGTCTTATAAATCGATGAGCACCGGCAGCACGCACGAAAAAGCATCTCATTTTCCCGTTCCGCCTGAGCCGAGCGTTCGGCTTTATGACGTTATCACGTAAAATTATCGTCCGTAAACCGACTTTATATATACAACCAATTTTTAGATTGTGTTTTTTTTTGACTGAATTTACTCTTACAGTTTCGGATAGAGTACCTATAACTATATCCGAAACTGTAAGAGTAAATTCAGTCAAACAAACACAATCAAGAATTGGTTGTATATATAAAGTCGGTTTACGGTTTTGTATTAAGAATTAAATACATAGTAGTTATGTATGGCTACGCACGCACTGCGGTGCGGCTAGTGGCGGTGCGTTTTTTTTTAAATTGCAAAGTTAAGCCGGGGTTATATTAGAGCCACGCCGCGTGTCGCAACGCAATCGGTTATATACATTTTGTATGAACGTGGTTACATTAGCTCAGTCCCGCGTGTCGCCACGTTCAATACAAAGTACGCGTTGCGACACGCGGCGTGGCTCTAATATAACCCCGGCTTTATATCAAAAAATATTTTCCGCAGTGCGTGCACTTCAAGGAGGCCCCATACTTCACAGATTTTGCGGAACAAAAACGCACGGCAGAAATCCGTAGTGCACGCTTAGCCTAATATCCGCTGTCGCGTCCGCCGCCGCCGCACCGTGGCCGCAGCCGCACGACGCACATGTCGCCATGCACAATTAATCCTCTGTCACAAGAGCGTTTGGGCGTCTCCGCGCTTCTTTATTTTGTATCGCCCCGTGTAGTAAAATAATTAGGACGTTTTGAGGGTTCATAAAGGAAGCTACTTTATATCGACAACGCGGTACATAAATCTTCATTCGCTCCTTAATTAGCTGCTCCGGCCCATTTGTATGTTTAACATGAAACATAGTGAAAGCTTAGTTCTTTGTATTTCAAAATATATACTTATAAATTGGTCATAATTTTATTAATTATGAAGCAAACGAACACCGGACAAGATATTCGTCATAAATCAGCTTTGACGTTTTTAGACGCCAGATTAGGCTGAGATGATTAATATGAGATAAAGTCCTATAAAAACATTACAATACTGCTAGGCACAAACCTATACCTGCCTAGTTAATTAAGTGGGACGTAGACGTAAGCGATGATAGTGCGAGCTCCACCTACGATAGCTACAAATGACTCCCCCGGGCCGCTGCACATTGATTTCCATTGATTCTAACGCGCTCCTAGATTTACTTACTAGGAGAATCTGACCTTACCAGAGGACATCCCTAGCTTTAGACGTAAACTAAACACTAATAATACTTAGTTTAATGTAGATATACATAGGCCTGCCGTCAGTAGCGTCACAATGACCAAGTCATTTTTAGAAAATAAAGAAACCGATTGCTTATTCACGGCAATTGTATAATCAGTATTTCATAGCAAATCTAAAATACCTGTCTACTCACTCCACAAAGTAAAGAGCACGATATCGGCGGTTCGATCGCGCCGCGCGCGCACCGCTCTGGCCCGATTTGGCTGACGTCACATCTCTGACAGCTAATACATTTGTCGAACAGCTAAGATAGTGTCACTGATAAACAAATCCCTTACAACAATAAGAATACACTTAGCATGTTTGCACCTGCGCGCATAGAGATGGATATGGTTCAGCCCGCATAACTTAAAGCTTTTAAAAACAAGTTGAATACGTCGTTATAGATGAGTGTAAAAAAAATTAAAAACATTATGCAGACGATGAAACACCAGCCTAATTTTGAATGGTTACTGTACAACAGACTCGGGTTCCTTTACCTACCTAGCCCGTATGAAAAAAATGTCACCACAATTTTATATCGGCGCGACGTTGTTAAATCGGTTTGGAATGAAACATCATTATTGGTGCTTTATCACACTGGAACGCTGATATAAGACAAGATAAAATGTTTTAAAAAACGTGAATTGTGTTTTTTTGTGTGTGTCGCGGTGTGAGACTGTGCGTCGCCAGGCGCGCGGCGCAGGCGCAGCGCCGCGGGGTGGTTCCCGGGAATCAGGCGCTCGCGCTCCAACCTGCTTCAATATTTATACGTTTTTACACCCACCGGGCCATTGTCGCTTCGCTCGTTTTGTGAGAAACCTTTGTCCAGAATTCGATTCGCCGTAAGGTGACAATGTTTGTTAGCGTTCGCGCATCCCCAATGCACACAATGTGTTTTTTAATAGCCGATGACTTGTGAATTTGTTATGATTGATAGCTCCACTGAGGATTCTGGAGTAAAAACTCGCGGATGGTAACATGCAGAGTTGTTTCAAGCATCTATAAATGTTGACTATTTCTTATGAGAGAAGTAAAAAAACGGTAATCCTTTGAAATAAGGTATTCAAACCCGGTGTCAACAAGACCAATAGTAATAGGATTAAGGTGGATGCTTAGTACAAGACAAATGTGGCATAAAACGATTACAGAAATGGTGTCAGTATTTTGTTAGTGACGGTACACAGCGGCATTACGCGGCTCGAGGAGATGATCACGGAAATAACGCTCCAAACATCAATGTTCAATAGACACTTAATTGAAATTTATTCCTCATTTCTCAGTAGATATCAACAATCAATATTCTAAAATCTCAAAGCTATTCTCATATTGAGCAGCTACAAACGAGTTCCACTCGAGCATAATCGTACAACATAATGAAGGAGTAAAGGCAAACACAATTTCAATAACAAAGGGCACCCATGACAAATAAACATATTTCATGGGCCAAAATGGCTGCGGTCAGGTGTCACTGCGCTCGCGCCCGCTCCTCCCGCAATTCTTTCTTCCCGATAATCGATTCATTCTTTATTGTGATCCTTTTATGCTTGACAACGTTTAGGAAGTATAACGATTATATAGAATTATTCTTAGTCATAGGTCATGCCAAGCACATATTTCATGTGAATACTTATTCTGTTTCTGTTTTTTTCCCCAATAAAGAAAATAAAAAGAATATCTAAAATTAAAATAAAACACGTTTGTCGACTTGTTAACGAGATGTTTAAATGCACGAGGTGCTTGTGTTGATGATTTCGTATATCTAATTAGGTCAAGTATAATGATTAATGCATTTAATGATCTACAATTTTATCTGAAAACTCATTTCAATACAAGATTTTTTTTATCTACGGAGTCTTCTCAACAAGTCGAAAATAATTTGGTCTATTGTAAAATTCATTTATTGATTTTAGCCTGCATATAACTACACACAAATGTTACCTACCAATGAACATATTCAGGAGGATCAGTTTCGAATGAAAATATTGTTGGATAAATCACAGGAGATCACGAATAGGTTACACATATAAAGTGGTTTGTAAAATGTTATCCTGTGCTGTGCTATTAAACGAGCAATATTGTATTACCTATGTATATATTTGTAATTACGTTCTTGAAAACGGCTCTAGGGATTTACATGACATTTGCAATATAGGGGTTTACGAGGCCAAAAAATCGATCTAGCTAGGTCTCATATCCGGGAAAATTCGTTTTCTCTCGGAAAAACACGATAGACACCGAGCCAAGCTCGGTCGCCCAGGTACTACTTGTAATTGTTCGTGCATTCATTTCATTGCCTTGGATAAAAAAACTTCACGGATCATAAATCGTTATTATTTCAAGAATTAATAAGGTTCGATAACAAGAAACGCACATAACTCAAGAAAACAAGAAGTCGACGTACTTTCGTTAAAAGTGGATTTAAAATAATTTGAATGAGTTTATTTATTGATCTTGCATCTCAGTCTTACGTAGTTTGTTTTTGGTGAATGAATTGATGCTGTCCCGTTCGTTCCCGCCATCGATCACGCGGGTGTGCCGTCACGCGGAGCCGTCGTGTGCGGCCGGCTGGATTTATGGCGTCTGCGCACCCTGCCAGCCTGCCACCGGCACCAGGGAAAAACTAAACATTTTGCTGAACAACAAGTCCAATTAATAACTAGTTGTTAAATGGCACCCTTTTCCATCTGAAAGTACACATACAGATTGCTTTCTAAATCAGGTGTGCTAGCATACCTAGTACAAGACCAATGTAGATGTCTAAGACTAGACTAGCTACAATACGCATAATATCATATGATGTAATACGACGAGCATATGGTATGGTTAAAAATGTGCATGCACAGGTATAGTGAAAAAACCATTTTCATAAATTCAATTGTATGTTAATATAATAGACTTTTCAAACGAGAAACCTCACAAGACTGAAAAATATACAACCTTTATAATGCTGAAACGAATTGCAGTAGGTACGAGATGTTTATGATTTAAACTCATTGTAGTAAATATTTGAGACAAAAAAGTAGGTAAAATAAACGCTGATGGCCCAAACCATCACCATGACAGGCGATGTCAGATAAATTTGCATTCAATTACAGCAACAAATAGGTACCAAATCAGATCAGACATTCAGCAAATAGAATAAGTTTAGTCCGTTTCATTTGAAATGTGGCAAATTGCTTATTCTTTAATTTTCCGAGTGTGCAGCCAGGATATCGGACACGAGTGTAAAGTGGACCTGATACTCTCGGTGGGTCCCCTGAAGGATCTTGTTGCTAAACTAAACCAGGAAAGTAACGATCGGCTGTACATTAACTAGACAAATATCGTCCGCGATGAAGCTAACAAATAACTTAAGAAATCTGCTCAAAATTATACCTGCCTGTGAACCAGCCGAACTTGCGAAGAGTTATGTGGTTGTGCAGAATGCTTATAAGGATCATGGCGGAGATGGCGGACGACCTATACGACTTGCACGACGTGTCGCTCATCGTGTCGGTCGGCAGCGTTAGCGACAGTCTGCAGCTCATCGAGTTGTTGGATGAAGATGATGCCTGAAACTGGCTTGCCTACTTGAAATTACTGGTTAAGAAACTAAATACAGCTTAACAAAACTCTTGTGATTATGATTTAGTACAATACCTAGTGTAGACATTTTCATAGTGATTTCAATTTGCAGTGATACGAAATGATAATGCACGTTTTCAAGGTAAGTACCTACTTACCTAAATTAGCTGAATGGCGGGAGCCTCTCGATATTGGGCACATTATGCCACATGGAACCGGTCCGGCCGCCACATGCAGCGCGGTTTCGAAGCACTCGCGAATTATTGTCAATAAAGCATCGGTTTTCTGGAAAACGTCGTTAAATAAAACAGCAGCTTGTAGCAGTGGGCCGTTCCGACGCCATGAGAGCATCTTCGCTCGAACCTTGTGCAACTTTCATAGTCTCGAAATGTTCTCAGACCAAGAGCTTCCTTATTAAAATTTGCAAAGTTATATAAGTTGGTTATAGAAACGGCTTAGGTAATAGAAACCGATTAGCGACTGTAACTATAATACCAAAGTATTATTCCGAATTATGCTACATTCCTTTTATTTATAAATAAATATTAACTATAAATTGTAATCTTGCGTTAAACACTGGTAACTGGTAACTGAATAGAAATCGGTTGTAAACGCGTACGCACAAGTAGATAGTGCATCTCCGTCGGCGCTACCCTCCTTACGTCCATCAGTGAGATGCCTAGCGGTACAGGAACGTTGGCATTAATTTATCCCTCGGAATGTCCCGCCAAGTCCCACTCGTCGACGGACTTCCCGCGTGTTTACATGACAACCCAACACTCTAATTCGTCAAGAGAGTTCAAGAGATAATAACATTATTTTGATGCTATTCAATCTTCGGACTCGTGTTAGATTATCATTGCACAGACTTTTGATATTAATCAAGTCTGAACAAAGTCAAACTTACTGAAATAAATTTAGTTCCGTATTTAGCTGAACGAATAAAAATAGAACTCCGTTTGTCGAGTGCACATGTATCTGTATCTTGTTCCATACAATACATCACCACCCCAATAATTAGAGCATCGTTTGCAACGTGCGCAGGCGACGTTCGTCTCTCTCCTTGACGCCTTTTTGTGAGATTTTTTTGTTTCCCGCTCGGGAATAATGTCATTATGGCGCCTTTAATGTTGTCAGTGAGCGCAGCCGCCGCCCAGGGCGAACGTTTGTTGATACTTAAATTAGGATGTTTTGACACGCCTCGTTCTTATGTTTGTACTAAATCTAATAAACGTCGGTAGTGAGAAAGCGTCTCATTAATTACTTCATGGCGCTTGCCCATTGATATATTACTAAAAAGCTTCGCATAGAAAACGCTGTGCGTCTGAATGACACTTTTACGTAAAAGCAAATCACGACACGAACAGTGTCAACCCATTGAAAACAATTAAAGGCGGCTCGACAGGCATACATAATGTATTAATGTATAATGCGTCAATATTGCCAGCTACTACTCGCATTGTAGGCGCATATTACGTCAGGCGCAGGCGCGACGAGGGCGGCCATTGTAGTCAATGGAGCCAGGTGGGTGTGCAAGCGTAAGTAGCTGCGCCGGCACGGTGACCCGCGACCCCCAGCCCAGCGCCCGCGGCCCGAGGCAGGCCGGGGCCCGTCATCTTGGACTCTGCGTAAATGTTTATGTCACCTCTTCATTACATGTGCATTTATGTAAGGTACGAATACGATATACAGACATACAGCAAAAAGTGTTACGGCATCCAAATGTATGGATAGCACGGCACAGACTAGAGCCAATCGCAAACAAAAATTCCGGCTTTGAAGTCTGCTTCATGTAAGTACAGTCAAGAGCACCAATATGTATACACCACAAAGTCTCAAAAATATGTATACAGAACTTATTTCTGCAACAATAAGGTTGTAGTACCTATACATATTTAAAAAACTTTGAGTGAATACATATTGGTGCCCTTGACTGTACATGAAGCAGACTTACCTTAATACCAATTTTAAATCATAACATTTTACATGGCATTCGGTTACCTGGGTATATGCAACCTAGAAGTAAGAAGACACTCATTAATTTTCCAAAGCTACTGTTTTATTTCAGTGTTACGACATTCAAAGAAACAATTTACTGAATGAGTAACTTACATGATTCTTTGTTCAGCTTCTTATTTATTTTCGTATTCATTAGTCGGGCGACACACTGTGTGTGATGTTACTGCAGCAACCGAAGATTTGTTACGGAGTAGTCAATATCTTGTAATGTTTATTGTTTTTCTTTGATCCGTTACAATGTGATTCCGGATGTATTAACGCGTCTCCCAAACACACTACTTCAAACAATTTAAAATAATAAATCTCTAATCAAATATCTACATGCCTCCGCCAAAAGTGGCGCATCCTGTTTTTTTAATTCATTGAATAGATAACATTTTTGATGTGTGTAAAAACCCGGGCAAACGTCTATGTACGAGTACCTACGCTCATTTAAAAGTTTTATTATAACACAAGCTGTTGCCCGTGACTTCGTCCGCGTATAACATGTTATCGTCTAAATGTTTGTTTAAGGAATGATTTAAAAAAAAACATTGAAATTAGTTTTGTACCTAGTCTTTTAGTAATAGACAGAGAGCTGACGAACCACCCCCACGCCAGTTGTCCCAAAAACTGGCTGACTGACGGCAGGCTATTGATATTCGAGCTATTTATGACCTAATATTAAAATATCAGCCTTTATAAAACTGTTGCAGTTTTGGTCCCTCAGCTCTCAGTCTATATAAACAGTCTAAAACCGTAGTTACAAATTTCTTACTTTTAAAATGTCTTGCGCTCTATACAAACTTCGAACCCCCTATTAACCTTCTTAGGCGATGAATTAAAAAAAACGCTGAAGTAAGTTTTGTAGTATTTTAGCAAACAGTCTAAAACCGAAGTTACAAATCCCTTAGTTTACAAATGTCTTGCTCTCCAAACTTTGAACACCTTTATAATCCCCTTTAGGTCCTTTGTAGTCTAAACAGGCTAAGATCGAAGTTACAAATCTCATACTTTAAAATTTTCTTTCTCTCCATACAAATTTTTAACCCCTATTAATTCAGGGAAAAATAAAAATAATACATTTTAAGTTTTTTTTTTATTGTAATAGGTAAGTGTTTTTTCTACAAACTATCAAGTCTTTAGCTAAAAAAAGTGGTTCCCATACGAACCTTGCACCCCCTTTTAACCCCTCACGGGTGGAATTTTCCTAAACGCTGGCAGTACTTTTATGTATTTTAGTAAGTACTTAATCTTTCTACAGAGTTTTAAGTTTCTACCTAAAAAAAGTTTCCCCATACAAACATTGCACCTCTTTATCCCCTCTTAGCGGGTGGAATTTTCCAAACCACTGAAAGTAATTTACCTATGTATATTTGTAATCTAATAAATAATTCTACACAATTTCAATAAGCAATCTTTAAACAAAGTTTTAAGTTGCTCGGCAAAAAATAATATTTCGTCCATATAAACGTTGCACCCACACCCCTAAGGGGTGGAATTTTCTAAAACGCTGAAAGCGTTTGATTTTAATTTTATTATGTAATCTTTCTAAAAAGTTTTAAGATTCAAGCTCAAAAAAAAATCTTTTACCAATATTGCACCCCTTTTTCATCCCCTTAGGGGTGGAATTTTCCAAAACGCTGAAAGCACTTTATTTGTATTGTAATAAGTAATCTTTCTACAAACTTTTAAGCTTCTATCTCAAAAAGGAGTTTCCCTTATACAAACTTTGCAACCCTTAGGGGCAGAATTTTCCAAAACGCTGAACGTACTTTATTTGTAGTCTAATAAGTAAGCTTACTACAAAGTTTACAGTCTCTAGCTTATAAAAAATGTTTCCTTCATACAAATGTTGCACCCCCTTTCAACACCCTTAGGGGCAGAATTTTCCAAAACGCTGAAAGCGCTTTATTTGAATTCTAATAAGTACTCTTTCTACAAAGTTCAAGTCTATTGCTAAAATAATAAAGTTTCCCGCATACAAAATTTGTACCCCTTTTTAACCCCCTTAGGGGCAGAATTTCCCTAAACCTTGAAAGTACTTTATTTGTACTGTATAAGTAATCTTTACACAAAAATTTAAGTCTCTAGCTCAAAAAAAAAAAACTCCCCCCAAACAAACTTTGCACCCCTATTAGGGAAGGAATTCCCAAAAATACCTTATCCGTTGCCTACGTTATAAAAGGTAGTTCTTGTGTAAATTTCAACTCTCTAGCCCCAGTAATTTCGGCTGTGCGTTGATGAGTGAGTGAGTGAGTGAGTGAGCCAGTCAGGACATATTAGGCATATTATATGTATTGATTTAATGTTTGGATTTTACGCAAATTGCCTCGATTGTGGATTTTTCTTCATTACGTGAAAAGAGTTTTCCTCATACAATCTTTGCAATATTTTTAACCCCCTTAGGGGCGCAATTTTTCAACACGCTGAGAGTGCTTTATTTGTATTCTAATAAGTAATCTTTCTACAAAGTTTTAAGTCTCTTGCTAACATAATAAAGTTTCCCGCATACAAAATTTGTACCCCTTTTTAACCCCCTTAGGGGCAGAATTTTCCTAAACGTTAAAAGTACTTTATTTGTACTGTATAAGTAATCTTTATACAAAAATTTAAGTCTCTAGCTCAAAAAAAAAAAACTCCCCCCCATACAAACTTTGCACCCCTATTAGGAAAGGAATTCCCAAAAATCCCTTATCCGTTGCCTACGTTGTAAAAGGTAGTTCTTGTGTAAATTTCAACTCTCTAGCCCCAGTAGTTTCGGCTGTGCGTTGATGAGTGAGTGAGTGAGTGAGTGAGCCAGTCAGGACATACTTAGGCTTTTATATGTATTGATTTAATGTTTGGATTTGACACAAATTGCCTCGATTGTGGATTTTTCTTCATTACGTGTAACGTATGTAATGTACAGTCAGAGGCATTATATCTTTACCAAAATAAGGACATAAATTTCTGTACCGACTCTATTATCACTGACATAAAGGCGTGAACAGATATTTATATTCTTATTTTCGTACAGATTTTAATGCCCCTGACTTTACCTACCTGCTTATATTAAACAATAACACTTGCTCGTAAAGGTTGTATTGAGGCAGGTGTATGGAGCAGCTAATAGCCGATTTACCTCCTGGGGGAGTTATGGTTTTTTATAACTCCTGAGGGAGTTATGAGCTTGTGTGTGATCTGATTGGTTAAAGCAAATCTAGTTGGCCGCGCGTCACTAGAATTCTTCTCTGTGATTGGTTGAACAAAATCTAGTAGGCCATGCGGAGCCACGCCCCCTCGCCCTCCACTCGCAAATCTGTAAGTGAAGTTGTCAATTTCGTAAATTTTTGATTGGGACGCGGGCGGTTGTATGAAACTTAGATTTTTCTGTCTTTTGTAGTTATTTATTTCCTCGCACATGTGATGAAAAACATTGTGTGTATCACGGGCAGTAAGAGGATTACAAACTCGACTCATTAAAAATCCCCTTCTTACAGCGCTTAATGCACAATGTACTATAACACAACTAACTATGAACAAGACGACTTTCGTGTTATCGATGTCAAGCGTAGCGCCTATGACCAGGAAGTGCTCAAACTGGCTTCGATAATAAAATTATTGGAATTATTCGTGCAGTCCGGTCGGACCTTAGGACCGAAGTGCCTTAATGGTTTAAGGTTTACTTAGAAGGTTTACCTTAAATATTATTATGAAATTGTGTGACCGCAGCGGGAGCGGCGCAGCGGGGCGATTTCTCATCGACGCTGCCTCCGCGATGCCAAACACATTTTTTAACACCTCGCCCTACCTACCTTAAATCAAATGTTTGCTTTATGGGTGCATCGACTTAATTCCACACGGGTTTTGATTCGCAAATTGTTGAAGTTGATTATTGTGAGTCATAGCATCGTCACATTTTAAATAATTATAATCAGATTTTGATTGGATAAAGTATGATGCAGTGGCTATACCTAATTCTAATACAATACATAATTGGAACATTATAAAAAAACCATTTTAACGTTATTAGAACAAGGTTAGAACTATTATTTAGGTATAATTTGGAAGAGCCAGGTCTCCTGACACAGGTAGGTACCTAATAGGAGGACTCGACCACAATGTATTTAACACCTATAAAATAAAATAAAATCTCTTTACGTCATACCTGGCCATAAAGTAGGAATTATCGCACGCTATGCGTGCGGAAAACCCCACTTCCTGGCCAGATAGAGACGTAAAATGTTGTACTCACCACGGGCGGTAATAAAGAAAGCCTCAGAGCGCATATTTATCGCCCTTGCCTTCGGCTCGGGCGTCAAATACCTGCGATCTGAGACATTCTTTCTTTAACCGCCCTAGGTAAGTAATGTACTATTATTCATATTTCCTTTTAGGCTAGGTTTATACATGTACCTAATAATTATATAAAAAGTAAAATATAAAACTATACATACAAAACATATAAAATCATTATAAAAACCTAACCAAGGGTGCCTTATTATGATTATTATACAGGTACTAAACTCATCCAGGTTTGGTTGAATATCCTTTTATACCCTTTCCAGTTTCGATTCATTTCAGGCATTATTCAACAGGTCAGCGAAATGCCGTTTATTTAGAATACGTTTTTATATATTTACATCAATTAATATAAAATAATGTGGTTTTAATTCAATGCAATCATACCCTACTGTTGGTTGTAAGATAAAAGTAGTATCTCGCCGTGAAGTAAAGTGATAAACGAAGGTGGATGTCGTCAATAAGTTAACCTTATTAGCCGGAGCGAGCGCTCTGCGGGCGGTGCGCTCGCGCCGCGCCGGCCCGTTCACACTGGGGCACTATCTCCCTATTTATACTAGGACCTTTATAAGATCAGCGACAAAACTAGTGTCAAATATCATTTTACGTTGTGCGTAATTAAAATGTAGGTACCACCTCGCATTATTGGTATGTTTAGTACACATGTCTTTAACTTTAATACTTTTCCGGATTCCACAAGCAGGTTTATTATGAATAGCTAAGTAGCGTAATAGTCGTTAAAGCTTTAATAAAAAACACCATAATTAGAATGTGTAAATGACTTAGAAAACAAAGGAAGCATACAGCTATTAACAGTACAAAGTAGAGACGAAACTTCAATAAGTACCTAGGTAACGAATTAGCTAGACATTAGGTTGCTATAATTATAAAAAACTTTGTATGCGGAACGCTATAAAGTGATACATTATTGCGTTGCATTAGTATTTTTATTGATTAGACGGCCACAGTTGAGAACCTCCAATGTGAACTCCTACTTATGGTAATTTTACTCCATGGGGTATAAACATAACATAAGTTTCTACATAGCTTCTAATTGAAATTAGATCCCAGTTATTAAAATTTGTATTTCTTTTCTACGGTTTCGACAAACCCTTCTTCATTCATTTACTTACATGTCATTTTTCACACATGCTCGTTGGTTTGGGGTACTCTTGACATGACCTTTCTTTAGGATGAAAAAGTTGGTCGGAAAATGTTGATCAATAATCCGATTTTCATTATTATAACAATGGTTTATGCCTACTTCAACCATTTCATGATTTTGACTCTTTTAGCATTCATAACTTTAAGATTTCACAAGTGTTGAAAATTAAGTGGAAGATTTTTACTTTAATTATCGAATATGCGATTGTATATGGACAAACCTTTTATAATTTAAATGATTTTTATGAAAATAATAATTGAATAATATGTATAAACATTTATAAAATTGAAATGATTATAATATGAAATTGTGAATAATTATGTGACATGTAATATTTTTTTCATCTCTCCTGTTCTGAAAGTTGACTTTTCATGGGCATATAGCCGGGTGGGAAATAGCGTTTTCTCCCCTAGGGTGGAAAGTATTTTTTTTTTATTGTTACGGTCAGCCACGGAGTCGAAGATAGTTGAGTTACTTCATATTATTAAAATAAAAGCTTTATACATATATCGAAACTCAGCTATACATTAAGCGACGGGTTCATTACGACGATGTTGATAAAAAATCCTTTAACTGTTGGTATTTTTCTTCCTAATTACAGAAAATTAACATTCAAAATCATTTCTGTAAATATCGGCTGCCCGCCATAATGCTATGAAACATTTTTTTCACGTTTCGGCTTGGCCCTCTAGATTAGTTGCGTCGCGGCCTACTCGATTACAATATTTACAATCAATTACAATCGAGTAGGCCGTAGCAAGATGGCCAGTGCAAAGAGGTTAGAGGTTGGATATAGTTTAATTATTTTACTTAGGTATATCTAAAATCGAATAATTGAAATTTAAAATTACCCATTTCACTAGAAATATATCGGGTCACTTTCGACCCTTGGTTAACATATAATATTATAAATAAATGAGTATGAGTACCTATGTGATAGAGGTTATTGTGTGTCAGTCATATATCGCAAGTTTTATAGAGATCTAGGTATTGTGATTACTACAAACATACAGATTAGTTCAGTGGTTTATAGCGGAGAATAAGCATCGCGACTAACCGAATCTCTTTTGTTTCAGATCACGAAACTGAAAATCGACAGTAATCCATTTGCAAAAGGATTCCGCGACTCGTCACGTCTCACTGAATTCGAGAGGTAAATATCATTCTCAAATATCCGGTACTGTTGTCCCTAATTAAAACATATACTCGTATTTACTTACCGAATTGATTTGTCAATCAAAATAAAATACGACCCGAAAGTTTCCGTTGAAATAGTTATGCGGCAATGACGGATAATAATCGGACAGGTACCTGAAACGACAGCTGCGTATCATTCATTCACGAACATTCATTAGCCTCATTCATTACGTGCACATAAGTACGACAGAATTCGGCCCGTCTCTACACACGTACAGCATTGAGAGTGCACGTTCACAGAAACAAACAGAACCGGTGACCGACACTGATTGATGCCTCCAAGTGCTCAATTACACGTGTTTCCATCTTTATTATTTCATAGCCAATCCTATCGGTCTAATTACAAGCACAGACCTATAAAACGATTGCAACCGTAAAATGTATAATTCTTCAATTTCTCTTATTCATCCGCTCTTTAAGTCTGACAATTATATTGCCACATTACTTGAAATGGTGAAATTGTATAACATAATCGGACATTAGGTACATTCTGCAAATGTTTTATTTTGAATGTTTTCTTTGTCGAGATTTTATATCACGGGCGAGCACGAAAGAACATCAGTCTTCCCCGATGAGGCGCGCTTCAACGCCGCTAATCATAGGTAGATACGATCATACAATCATATTATACCTACCTACTACTTGCATTAAGGTAAAGATACGATAAAATAGTAAAATTTGCGAAAAACTTATTCAAATTGCGGTTACATGTTCTTACAGAGAGACAATGGAGTCGATGTTAGCGGAGCAGCACTATCTACGGTCGCCTCTACGGCCTTTTGACCTGGATCAGCACAATAACAACTTGACTTTGGAGGAGAAGGCGATTCTGGCAGCGCGTTCGCAGCTATTTCTGAGGGCGGCGTACCCGCTGTACGGAGTGCCAGCGGCGGCGCTGTGGGGGCAGTGGGCCTGCCTGGCGCCGCAGCTGCTGGCGCAGCAGCATCTCGCCGCTTCGGGGTCGGGGCTACAGCTGCCGCGCCCAGTGTACCCGGGCGGCGCGGCGGCGCCCTCGCCGCTCGCCCAGCACCGGTTCTCGCCGTACCCTCCCCGCCGGGCCTCGCCGGGCTCCTCGCCCGACTCGCTGCGCGACGCCAGCCCGCACCCCGTGCCCCTGCCGCCGCACACTCCTCATCCGCCGCACAGTCCCACTTAGTGATAGAGTAGAGCATATAAATATTAAATCCCCAAGATCTCCGTAGAAGCGATATCGTTGTAAGGTCCTCGCTAGAATGCCTGGTGCGGCGGCGGTGTCGGGTGGCGGCGCGCGCGACTCGTTCCACTGACTTTAACGACGTGGGTTATTAACATTGTGCTGACTCGAGTGAATATACCCACTGTATCGCGAATGCATTTAAGAATAGAACTAGCGCTTTACACGTGTTGTGAATGCCTAGTATGCCTACGTATCATAGAAGCATCGGGATCCTTAACATTTTTGACATTTGTGACGATGTCTCTTTCGTTCTTTGTGAACTCTTGTATTATATTGTAAAATAATATTTAATTTTAGCTGTATGTAATATTGTTATGATATGTTCCTAATAGTTTTGTCTTGTAGTGATGGTTTCAGCAAAATTCGTGTTATAATTATAGCCAAGGGTTTAATAAATGCATTAAATGACAGTATTCAAATCTAATTGGGTTTCGTTAGTAAGTACGATTTGGCACAAGTTTTTTCCTTGAGGAATACGTTTGCTGTTCTGAGCACTTGATTTCACATATTAGGTAAAATGTGCAATACATCAAAAAAAATTGTTTTAGAAAGCCTAGGTGTTTATTGTAAGAATAGATGTATTAAATAAATTGTAGAAATGATATTTAGTGTCGCAAAGAGGTTTCGATAGCTGGAATCATTTGAAGCGCGGACACATAGAAGTACCTACATAGAGTTACATTGTAGTTAAATTATAGTTATTATTATCTATGAATAATATATTGCTAAACGATAAAAAATTAAATGTTTGTTAACATAAATGTGTGTTGTTTTTGATTTATAAATATCCTGATTTAAATTACAAGTACCAACTAACTATACTACATCCATTTTCGCTCCGAAAATAAATATATACATACATACCGTTGTTACTGACGGTACGATTTATTAAATTCACAAGCCAATGAGATCACCTAAAATGCTGCACATTCATACGAAGTTTGCTGAGTACGTACATATTACCTTAACCTTTTCACACTACATATGCGATGACCGATAATAACGGATATATCCGTCGTGAGAATATAGGTACCACCAGAAAAAAGATTTTTCGTGCTACATTGGATAAGTATAGAGTTTTCTGCGATGCATAAATCATAAGTGTTAATAAATATTTAGAGCATTACAGTCCGGTCATACTTACACATTTTTTTTACAGTTGATCCTTGGTTGAATTTCATAACCCATCAAGATTATGGTCGGTATAAGACGTCATTCTGAATATACCCTTGAGGATCACTACAGTTACCCAAGGAATCTTGCTGGAATGTAGAATGAAAGCATTGATATATTTTGTGTACCTACTTTTTTTAACCTACATGGTAACCATTATTTTGCTTTATATAGAACATCAAAAAATTTACTAATGTGTGTCACAGTTAGTAATCTATCCAGTTTATTACAAAAACATTCTCAGTAGGCAACAAATACGAGTAATGGATGACTCACGCTAGAACGGGCCGTGTCCGGCCCGGGCCGTTTCCTAAGAAAAACGACGGCGTTTTTGAGCGGCCGAGCCATACCCAAGCCCGGCTGACCCACGGCTGGGCCGTGCCGACACCGAGCCGCTTGCGAGCCTCAGCCGTGAATCGGCCGGGCTTTTGTATGACTCGGCCGCTCAAAAACGCCGTCGTTTTTCTTAGAAAACGACCCGGGCCGGACACGGCCCGTTCTAGCGTGAGTCATCCTTAAGTATATATTTTGTTTTCACCGTGGAAGCGTGCTGCGCCCATATTTATATATATATATATATATATATATATATATATATATATATATATATATATATATATATATATATTTGTTAATTAGACCACATATTTTATACAAAATATAAGGCAGAGTTTATGCATACAGGAGAAAAAGTAAGACATTCACAACAGTGACAATCATAACAATGTGACAATACCTGCGGAGTATGTCAGGACTAGGTCAAACAAGAATAATTAAACCTCCAACTGTAACCGTAATTCTTGATCTGCGTGATATATTTTAGGACAGTTAACTAAGAGAGGCCAAAAATTATGTTAAATGTGAAATTATAAATAATTTACTTTAAAAACAAAGTTTTAACCGACTTCAATTCAGTACTCCGCCAAGCCACATGAAAATTATCACATTTATTTTCCAATTTACCACATGAACTGATTTCCGAGAGCAAATACGTATATTATTAGAGAAAAAAAACCAAATCGCTGTATGTGGGCCGATAATATTTGAGGACTTCCGTCAATTCCTCTAGGATTTTAGAACCACCTTTGGCGCTTCTTTGTTTGCTATTTCAACTGAATGATATCAGAATCAGTGACGTACTTTTATAGTTTGAAGTACATCATTGACAAGTTCCACAAGCCATCTGTGGTCTTCATCATCACTTTCACTTCACCAAATTTATGATTTCCGGATGTAAATACACGAGTTATAATAGAAAACCCCGAAATTACTACACGCGTGCCTTATATATTTGAGAAGTTCCCTCAATTCCTCATGGTTCCCATCATTCAACTGGAGTTTTGAAAACAATGGGACCGACCTGGAAGCATATACTTTCAATTAAAAAAAGAATGGTACGAATCGGTTCATAAATGACGGAGTTCTGAGGTAACAACACACATTAAAAAAAAATAAAAAAATATATATATACAACCGACTTGAGAACCTCCTCCTTTTTTTTTAAGTCAGTTAAAAATTATAAAAAGAAACTCAAATGTTGCTTCATTTTAATTGTAATTTTATGGTCTTTTTCCACTAGTTCTATTTATTATCTGTTCTATTGATGGAACTAGTTGGAATGTTTCTTCCCAATAGTCATAGCCTCATTAAAGTTACAACTAAGTACTTAGTTCCATTAATAGAACAGATAATATAACTACTTGGAATAGATCAATTCTATCGATTACTGGGTGAAACATCAATTAGAAAACACTGTGTAGGTATATAATTAGCCTTTAACCCTGTCACTTTTCTCAAACACCGGCTGTCATGGAAAGCTATAACTATAGGCAGCAATTAATGGCCTAATCCTGATACTTGATTATGGTAACTAAGAAAGTAACTGTTCCATAATATTTTGGACTGTTTTTGCTTTTTAAGAGAATTGAACGGTGGCTTACTGCTAGTTTTATTTCATGTAACTTTACTCCCTTCTGCTTGATCAGTTGCATTGTGTGAATTGAAGAAAAAAATATAATTGTTCAATTATTGTTTTTATCATTATTATTTTATCGCAGTGTACACAGTGTTGCAACACGCTGTTTTTAGGGTTCCGTACTCAAAGAGTAAAACGGGACCCTATTACTAAGACTCCGCTGTCCGTCCGTCCGTCCGTCCGTCTGTCTGTCACCAGGCTGTATCTCACTGATACCGTGATAGTTCCAGTTGAAACTAAAAACAGAATAAAATAAATATTTTTATTGATAATGGTACGGAGCCCTTCGTGTTCGAGTCCGACTCGCACTTGGCCGGTTTTTTCTATTTTGCCGCTCTTTTCTAGGCTCATCTTTCCATGGCCAGACTAACAACATACCAGTAATTTGTCCGCTTACTTTATTTCTGTGTTGTTCTCATATCCCGCACCAGCTATTATTATATTTTCTGTTTGGCCTAAATGTTGACTGGTAGAGAATTCCTTATGGCATTAAATTCGCCTTTTGTATTTGTAACTTGTTACTGTGCAATAAAGTTTAAATAAATAAATATCACGATGTCGAACCGCTGCAACTTAGCGCAATTTCACCATTACTAAAACCAGCAAAGAAAATTCATCTACTTACTACGTTCTAATCGCCACTTTTAAAAGCAAATAAAAGTCGGATGTTTGTGTGCCATTTTTATAGCGTAGTCATCTATGCACCTGTTTTAGTGCTGAATTCAGGAAGGGGCAGTCATCTGTAATAATTATTATATGATGGAACGTTCCGCGTAAAATATCTGGCACAACTTTAGTTCTAGAGATGTTAGTTTCGACGTGTCAGATATGAATGCAAGTTACCGTACTTATTTATTACGTTACACGAGTATGAAGTCCCGAATTGTTTCAGCCACTTGCATACCGACTGCGCGTCGTCGAACTATTTCGTTTGCCCGCGTACCGCTAGATGGCGTTATGTGTCTCGTGGCGAACGGTGCCGCTGGTTTCATGAGCTTTGAAAAGCTTTCATTTTGAGCATCTGCAAATGGGGAAATACCCGATCTATATCCTAAATCTGGAAAGAGCACTATTAAAATAGTTTTTTCCGTCAGAAAGTTGTAGACTCAAGTGTAGTATGTAAGTAAACAAGTTTGTAATTTAATCTGTGGTTTTAGATAGAGCGTATTTGACTAAATGCATTAAATTGGAATCAGTTTGGAATTTGTCATATGCTCTTTTTTTATGTATGTGGAATCAGAACGATAGCGTGCCGATTGGTAGGTAATTGCACTTAGGTACTAAGCAAGCATATTATTATATACAGGGTGGAAAGTTAAAACGGGGCAGTAAGGGCAGCTACTAGATCCCTTGCCGCCACGCAAAAATGGCATTAGGATTTCATTCCTAACTTTTTAAGTGATGACAATCTACATTCACAGATTTTTGAAAAAAAGTACAGTCAGCGAGAAAATCATCAATATAGACGATTTTTTTTTTATGCCATTCGATCCCATTCCTATTAAGGATCAAAATACTCTTTGGGACCGACTAAGGTTTGACTACTAGAACGCCCAGAAATCAAAGAAAACTTTTTCTATACAGTTAGTATGGGAATTGCCAGAATGGGGGCCATTGCCATAATTAAAATTTTCTATAAATTTAAATTATCATTTCCTCTGCATTCAAAGTCGATTTTAATCGAGTAAATTCTTAGTTTAGACAGAAAAAATGAGAGATCGAGCTTGAACGCGACTGGACAGTTTGAATAGCTTATTTTTACATCGCTGGTTTTGAACACACGCCAAGTCTGTCTCGTCAAATTAAAGCCGCAATGGAAAACTAGCGTTGGATACAATATGTTTTGTTAAAAATAATACAGAGCAATAATTAAATTGTTTTTTAATTAATTACAGATATTTTAGGACAAATAGTACCGATGAAAGGAAATACCACGACTAAAAGCTTCAATTTTATTAGTGGTGTTTGCACAGTTAATTACTTATCGAGCAACAAATTTCCTTTTTAAAACCTGACGTCACAAGCGGATCGCGGTCGGGAGCGGACTAAAGTTGGCGGCGAGCAAAGAAGACGTCGCGTCGTCTTTTCGCCACGCGAGGTACTTAGGTACACTATTTCGTTCTATCTTGATACAGTTCTGTGACCTAAGGACTATGCAAATGCTATGCATACGTATTGATTAAAATGTGATGACACCGCATGCATTCTGTAAATCGGTTACGAAATTATACATTTACAAGTTTACAATGATCCTTTGATGATATGTTAAACGAATTTAAATCATACAAATAAATACATATAGGTTACGAGCCGCCAACAATAGGTTTCAATAAAAAACAACAATGAAATATATTGTCTAAACAAAACTCGCGACAGCTTGCGAAATTGCAGCAAATTAGAGCGTCACGCTCGGCAATTATGCAAAGCGACTATAAAGTTATCTTTAGGAAAACAACGACACCCCACTATTCAATTATGGCGACACTGGCGAGTCATTCGAGTCACATACCCGAGGGTCGGAGGTTCCATCGAATTAGTGTGGCGCGTGGCCGCATTACCGTCACAATACCAGCACCACCTAATCTGAAAGAGCTTAACTAAGGAACATTCCCAACAAACATACCCCTTTTAGTTCCAGAGCACATGATACCCCTCTAACGGTCCTCCGAGCCCGGGATGCAACGCTAATCTAATCTGGGTTGTAGCTAATAAATGTTCAAGATACCCCCTGACGGGTGTTGCAACAATTTATTGCTTGTAAAACTGTTTCCAATCGCAGAAATTGCCGGGTGACGCCACTTTCTGCGCTGATTGAATTTGTCGTGTGAATGAATTTTTCATTAGACTAGTGTGACGTTCCGGTATCGCTACGGTAATTATAGTCATTGAAAGTCTCCGCGATTATAGAAGGAAAGATTTATCTATATAATTTACCTGGTTTTTGTTTTATGCCTTTCATAATTTATGATGGGTTTTGAACACTGCAAGATTTAATAGGTGAGACAGAGTCACCTAAGTGTATCTATAATATCTAAGTGTAGCGCCGTGCTTCTATATTTTAGACCATTCTGCTGAAACTTAATCGGGAGGTTATTAATATGCATATTACGGGCAATAATATTAGTAATTTTTTTATACATATACCTACCTAACTATTATCTAGGTAAATATATTGAAACGAAAAGTTTAAGGACAAACCGAATAGGACACCGATAGTTTTTGATTAGGTAGGTACCCAATTGTCCAGTAGAATTCGTTGGTTTCATTCTAGTAATACGAGCTGAAATCTGTATTCATTGCGCTATTATTTTCCTGATAATTCTGCAACAATGTTGGCTTCTACAGGTTTACTTGTTTCTCGTGTGAATCAGGCTGATATCCGTAATTATTGAGGACGATTATACCAGCAAGTAATATTTCATCATACACTCTTGATGTTAGAAACTATAACAAATCTGCTACTTTTCTACGTAAAAGCGTACGTGAAGCGTGTCCTAATAAGGTACACATTCCAATGTTTGACACCTTCATGCCTAATATGTAGTTAATACCGTGGGTTACCTCTATTATTATATTTATGGAATGTGTACGTAAAGTATCGGGTCAGTGTCAAGCACTGAGACGTTTACCTTAACGTCTTAATAATAGCTTGATAAAGAACTAACGTTAGCGCACGGGCATAACTCTGGCATGGCGTTTATAATAGAAGTCTATTCCCACCTGCTTAGCTATCTCATGACATATGAGCTTATCGATCTGCTCTTGAAGAAGAAAGTAAGTCAAATTAGCTCTGGTTTGCCTAAAAATATGTTTGACGCTACACTACTGTTCTTTGGAGAATTTGTGCCCGCGTCGTTACCAAAAACAAAAGCTTATGTACCGAAGTCATCTTGCGGGATGCGACGTGTGATGGGCCCTCGGCTCATAATCCCCTTTTAACTGGGGCTCGCGGCGCAAACGTGCCGCGCATTGCGATGCGGGCTCGAGAACATTCGCACTCCTTACAAACTCAACTCACCGCCGAAATAACAATGCTTGAGTTGAGGCCTACTTTATTTACCAGAATGCTACTAGTTTGCGCTAGATTTAAACTGCGGTTCATTCATCTCAATCGACAAGATTTGGAGGATATACTAACTTAGGCTGGGCTACCTTTTTTTACCATCGGTAGGTATCATATAGGTATGTAAATGTCACTTAAAACCACATAGCCGTCAAGGCGTTTAGGAAATCAGTCAATAACATTGGTTTCCATAATTCCGTGTTAGTCAAAATGGTTAAGTCAACTATATACTTAAGTTTATACAAAAACAACCCGAATCGACTTGGATACATAAAGTATTAGCAGGTCGGGAAATTCTACCCACATCAGCCTGTATTTTTGAGAGCCGAAGGTAGTTAACATGGTCACCAATCACATTAATTACATTGATAAATGATAAGATAGTCACACTAAACATGATGAGGAATATAATAGTGTTGTTACAGATACGATCGCGCGAGGCAGAGAGCACAGGGAGGCAGCTGGCGCTAACGCGCAGCGCCGTTCCGCTCACATCTCCACATTTCAGTAAAACTGCAAACGTAACTGGGTAATAAATTCACGTTTATTGCCGCAAATATAAGTAGGTATTCCTTGGCTTGGCAGTCGCTACCGGAACAAATCGGGGGTCCGCCGTTTACGCGGAACTTGTCGAACGTGCGTTATGAAATATTAACGTTTACGCGCGCGTTGTGCGCGAACAATTCATGCAGTAACAACAAGCTTCATGTTAGGGCGGATATTATCAGGATGTAGCGCTAATGAAATTGAACGATTTCATTCATAGTTACAACATCTGCCGTGAACAATAATGATGAGCCCTCAGTCATGAAGTTTTAGCGAAAAGGTTATTTTGTACATTCATTTTCGCAATCGTTTCCCTTGCACTAATTTGTGAGTTTGAATTATGTTACATACTACATAGTTATTATAGTTTTTTCCCTTGACTGCGTCCCACGTGAACTTCTATATCAACTTCTACTTTCACAACCACAACGTTACTTCTTCTTTACCTATACGCTTTTATTAACGGCGTCATAAAAAGTTGCTTATTGTAAAAAAACT
Organism: Epinotia brunnichana; assembly: GCA_963854355.1. Taxonomy (NCBI): domain Eukaryota; kingdom Metazoa; phylum Arthropoda; class Insecta; order Lepidoptera; family Tortricidae; genus Epinotia; species Epinotia brunnichana. The sequence goes on along the minus strand of OY977939.1, from coordinate 12,589,221 downwards.
GTGTACTAGGTAATAGGTATCAATATTTATAATATTAGTAGGTACATAGGTATTTGTCAGTCACTTAGAAGGTATAGTCGTCGCAACTCAGCTTAGTTATTTGCGTTCAATAACACGAATGATCTGACTTTTCTCGTTTTTCCTCCACGAATGGCCCTCCCTGTTCCCTCCCTAACCCCCGACACCCCCTTGCGGTGCAAAGTTGAGGGCATTAGCGTGTTATCGGCGGCGGCGGCGTGAAGACGGCGCTCACCTGACCTCACATCACGGCTCTGCGAACAACGCCTGAAAAAACGACCCAACCAATTCCTTATCTACACATTGCTGCTTTCTAATTCCTAAAGCGAACTTTCTACCATATCAATTCGGCAGTGTATTGTGTGCTCCATAATGTAGCAGCTGCGGGCTTAGGATGTAATAGGTGTAACAGATACTATCTATAAGCGTTGAGATGTGGGGATAGGTGGCAAGCGTGAACGTGTTTTGCAAGCCAGCCGAGGAAATAAGGTGTCCCTAATTTTAGGTACTTACTTTTGTTGGTCGTCGCTTATTGCACATAATGTAGCTTTATGGAGGACAATAAGGTAATGTTATATTTATTGCATCAGGTATCTGATGTCTGTCGATTTTACTGCCGGCAACACGCTAGACTGGTTTTCAGTTCGTAGACAGTTTTCGCCACAAAGAGGAAACCTCATGGGTTCTGCTACGCACCTAGCGTAGCGCTACGAAAATGTTAGCAGTGAATGTGTCACAAAAGAAAAGTACCTGCATAAGTTTATTACCATTGCCTGATAGCTTTTGATACTATCGTCATAACAGTTTTTCCCTTCTCCTTCAATTCATGATAATGATATTGCAAATTTCGCACGACTATCGTAATTCGTTAGAATAGTTTCCTAATCAAATCTCTGCGGTCTGTGACCCACCGCGGCGGGTAGAGTTCCCTGCGGAGTGCGAGTCCATTGACAGGTTATTGATACAAATAGTCCCCCTGCCCCTCCCCGCGGCCTCTCCCACCCCCGCACCGCCCCGACAACACCAATAAAACTTGATTGATATTGTGTAAGTGCGCTCGGAAAATGTGGGAATTCGATTGATGTTACAGCCAAATTCGATTGGCGGAAAATTGAAAAGAACTTTGATCTCAAACAAATTATTACTCTATCAGTTGCAGATAAGACTTACTTTGCCTTGGGCGCTCCATGTATAACCGCGTTCTAGCGTTTCGATTGTACATCATTGTACATCGTTAGTTGTAGCGTCGGTAGTTGAAGGCGTGAATAGTGTCTAAGCGTTGCTACATGTATGCTCCCGAATAACGTTGCGGTGCTGACAGAAAATCTAGTTATTAGCATTGTACATTTAGTTAATTCGCAACATGACCTTTTTGTTTACACTCTTACACCTATGAATTTAACCATATTCAACTTAACTGGGATATTAGGTACATCCACATCAGGCGTGCATACATCACATATGTACCTACGTATCTGAACTGGCACAAACAAAATACTATTATAATAATTCATTTATTTATTCAACCAACTTGGATCGTACACTTAAATACTATACACAGACCATAAAAATAAAACTACATGTCAGGGTTAGTAGGTAAATTTCATCTTACATCTAAAGTGTTAGTAGACATTATTTCCCATTACATGCAGTGCACTGCAATGATTTGGGTAGGCACCATCCAACCTGCCTGCAAACATTGCCAGAATGCTGTTGGTGCTGACCCTTACCCTATTGAGCAGCGATGCGGCTTTTTTACGTATTATGGCAGACTGTTGTTAGACTGCAGCCGTTTGTTGTGTCGTACTAATTATGTAACTTCGCTATTTGATGATTTCACGAATGCTAGAAAGCTTACTTACCTATATGTCTCTCCAATTGTTTGAAACAATGACATCTCATAGTTTGCTTGCTGTATAACTGCCTTTTTGTACCACTTTCATGAATAAATATGTGTAAATGTATGACACAAAAACTGACGGTGTGTGGGCGTCTGGTCAGCATTAGTAAGTTTCGAAGTAGAAGCTGTCGATCTGTCGATCCACGACTTAAGAGTTCGCGACTGACAAGACAGTACGACAGTAGTGAGTGAGACTAAATTCTATAAAATATAGAATTACCTACGTCAACTGCCTAAGCAAAGGGAATAAGAGCGATATTCGGATAGCTGACGGTGCATGAAAGATTATAGCGAGCCAATTGTTCCGCGAGTGGGCGGCCATCGACAGGCTAGAGGCGGAACGGCTCTTGGACAGGAGTTCCTGACATATGGAACAAATGTAAAAATAAATGTTTTCTATTAGGATTGAGGTCATTCCATATATGGCTGGTATTTTAAAGCTGCTTTCGCGACACAGACTTATCTAAGTATAGAGTAAGATAGTTAGGTATATTAATTATAATGTTGGCAAACTTAAATAGCGCAGGTTCTTATGTTTATAGACGTGTTACTTACAAATAACCTGTAGTAGATACAACCCTCTTTATGGTAAATACTTGTAACTTACATTATCTGCTATAAAAATACTATACCTTAAGTAGTATGTTCCGAAGAGAACGCGTAGGTAGATACAATATCGCCGTGTAAAATTAAATGTAGAAATCATTCACACGAAAACCGCTTACAAACGATGAGAATGCTGTCAGTATTCCTAATGGGATGAAATAATTTGGCAACAATAAGTGGAACAAGCAAATAATTTTGCTTAGTAAGCTCAGAGGGTTGGGATATTTATGCGATTCCGATCGGTCCCAGTTTTACGGCGCTCTTGAGGGTTAGCGGGTGTGAATAGCCACCCCATTGTGGGAAAATGACTATTAAATATTTATGATCTTTATATTGCGGCGGAGTATTACCTACGCGTATCGGCGAACGCCTCAGTCAATAGGTACCCTGAATACGAAAACATCTACGAACCTTTTAGAGGCCGTATCATCGGATGCGTTAAGAGCATCCGCTTTATTGCGGGCCGGAGCTACTTAACATCTTTACTGAGGGAAAGTAAATAAAGCTCCATACATAGTTATCGTAGCTATACGCGCAATTAGGCAGGTAAGGCGATCAAGGCGTTACACTTCATAGATGTAAGCTTAGTGAAGTACTTATGGTATACAGATTTGAGTGAAGCTTATAGTATTGTATACCTAACCTAAATATACTTACATACCAAATGTTCCAACTAACACTAGGCAGATACGTAGTAAGATACCTAATACAATGAAGATAAGAACAGAAAATCCTAGAGAGCAATAAAAATCAATCGTTAACAATTATTTTACGCCAATCCCCCAAACTTGCTAGTAATCACAGGGCCATAGCAATAGAGACAGAAGTTATGGGAGCGAATAAATCAATTAAAAGCACCCACCACGACAATTACACTTGTAAACTTGTTCCGGAGGGATTTACCCCACGCTCACACAACCACACATCACTCGTCAGAGTGTAACTCGTACACACACGCGCGCAAATGTCCCTTAACGCTCAACGCGCCTGTAATAAGTGCATCAGTGCCGTTGTCTGTTTCAAAATACACTACACGTTTATGATACCCTAATCACTCGACCCTCTGATTTACGCGTAGGTTAAATTTTGTATAAATGTGAACTGAAATCGACTTTAATTACTGTGGGATACAGTTGGTTTCTGGATGGCAACTGGAGCAGGAATCACCGCAAGCAGAGCAACGGATTAAGAGCGCAGCAATTTTAGTATTATTGAGTAAGTGATGTTGAGTTCTACGTTAACTTTTTGAGTCGAGATTTTGTTAGTGTCAAGCTGTTTAGATGTTTGCGTCAGGTTAAAGTAGGCAAATAAAGATTTAAATAAAAAGAGAAATGGATAAGTAGTTCTTTATTGTTTTGCTATTTTGAAGGCTGCTTACAAATATACTAGCTGGTGCCCGCGACTTCGTCCGCGTAGAACATGTTATCGTCTAAACTAAATGTTTGTTTAAGGAATGAATTTAAAAAAAAACATTGTAATTAACTTTGTAGTCTTTTAGTAAACAGTCTAAAACCGAAGTTACAAATCTCTTACTTTCAAAATGTCTAAGCTCTCTATACAAACTTTGAATAGCCTTTAGGGGATGAATTTCAAGAAACGCTGAAATGATTTTTGTAGTCTTTTAACTTACAGGCTAAGAGCGAAGTTACAAATCGCATACTTTAAAATGTTCTTGCTCGTCATACAAACTTTGAAAAAAATATTTTTTTTTTTTATTCTAATAAGTATTTTTTCTACAAATTTTCAAGTCTCTAGCTCAAAAAAAAGTTTTCCATTCGAACCTTGCACTCCTTTTTAACCCCTTAAGGGTTGGAATTTTCCAAAAACGCTGCCAGTACTTTTTTGTATTTTAATAAGTAATCTTTCTACAAAGTTTTAAGTTTCTACCTAAAAAAAGTTTCCCCCATACAAACATTGCACCTATTTTTCCCCCTCTTAGGGGTGTAATTTTCCAATCCAATGAAAGTAATTTACCCATAAATATATTCTAATACATAACCTATCTACACAATTTCAAGTCACTAGCTCAAAAAAAAAGTTTCCTCCATATAAATAGTCACCCCTTTTTATTCCCCTTAGGGGTGGAATTTTCCAAAACACTGAAAGTACTTGATTTGTATTGTAATAAGTAGCTAATCTTTCCACACAGTTTAAAGGCTCTCGCTAAAAAAAAAATCTCCATACAAACGTTGCACTGCACCCCCTTAAACACCCGTAAGGGGAAGAATTTTGTAAAACGCTGAATTTTTTTTTTTTTTTTAATAATTAATTTTCCAAAAAAGTTTAGAGTTTCTAGCTCAAAAAAAAAATCTCCTATACCAACATTGTAGGTACCCCTTTTTCATCCCCTCAGGGATGCAGTTTTCCAAAACGCTAAAAGTACTTTATTTGTATTCTAATAAGTGCCTTCCCACTTCTTTCTACAAACTTTTAAGCTTCCATCTCAAAAAAGAGTTTCCCTCATACAAATTTTACAAACCTTTTTAACCCCCTTAGGGGTGAAATTTTCCAAAACGCTAAAAGCACTTTAGTTGTATTCTTATAATTAAGTTTTCTACAAAGTTTTAAGTCTCTACCTAATAAAAGATGTTTCCTCCATACAAATGTTGCACCCCCTTTTAACCCCTTTTTGGGGTGGAATTTTCTTAAACGCTGAAAGTTCTCTTTTAGGGTTCCGTACTCAAAGAGTAAAACGGGACCCTATTACTAAGACTCCGCTGTCCGTCCACCCAAATCTCATCACCATAGAACCCGTTCTCTATCCATATAACCCACAATAGCCCCAACGCCTGTTGGAACCGGTTCACGGGTATCTACCGATGAACCCGTGAATGGGTTCTAGCAGGTGTATTACATCACATTAAACTTCGTCTCCAAAGGGCCTCTACGTGTTGGATCTATATCCCCACGCACGCCTTCCAAAGGACCGGGCTTTGTCCCGTGAATTTAAACAGGAGATACATAATAATAATAATAGGCCGTCCAGAGAGGAGTCGTTAGAGCTATATGCTCCAGGGGTGGTTAAAGGGCATAACGCCGCGAGTAACTTCGGAGAAAGCGCAGCACCACCTCTCGACACCCCTGAGCCGCTCACGCCGGTGTTGTGCTCCTGGCCGTCTTTACGACGGCACTTTCAGGGGCCCATCTAGCGAGTGGCTAGTCACTGCCTGCCTCGATAGCATCTCACAATGTTATGGCAGGTGTCCGGAACTCTTGCAATAACCCATTATTTGTCCATCCAAATTTCATCCATAGCCCGTTACTCTTTTCTCTTAACCTACAATAGCCCCAACGCCTGTTGGAACCGGTTCACGGGTATCTACCGATGTACCCGTGAATGGGTTCTAGTACGTGTTGGATCTTTATCCCCACGCACGCCTTCCAAAGGACCGGGTTTTTTCAATTCAATTCAATTCAAATAATTTATTTCGGAACATTGTCCATAGTTGTTAGTAAAAGCAAAAACATATGAAAAACTTAATTCTAGTGTTAGTGGGTACATGAAATATAAACATTAGGTATTAAACTAAACAATGAATATCGTTCCAGTGTTTCTGGATACGGCCTTCAAATCTGTCAACAATGGTACTCAGTAGAGTGTTTGGGCTGCCCCGAATTCTGCGCACCACGGATGCTACCCTTTTGCGCATAATAGCGGCAAACCCGTCAACATGCGCATCAGCGAACATCCCCGACGCGCGTTTTGTCCCGTGAATTTAAACAGGAGATACATAATAATAATAATGGCGTAGGGATGTGACGGCCCCATCGCCCACCAGATTTCTGGTGCAATCAGTCAACGTAAGGCAGCTTGTGGCGGGCTGTTAGGGAGTAGCGACCCTACGTACCTGAGTGCTCCTGGGGGTGTCCTGTGGTCAGGCTGAGCCGATCGGGTGGTTGGTTGGACAGGCCCCCCACCTCTGGCTTGCCTTAACTGGCTGTCCAGAGTGGAGTCGCAAGAGCTGTTGCTCGAGAGTAAGATGTGGACACCTAAGTGGCGAGTTGGCTATATGTTTAAAGTCCAGTGCCACCTCTCTACCCCCCCAGCCTCTCTGACTGGTATTGCCCTTAGGCCATTTTTTAATGTCGCTATTAATAGGGGCCCATCTAGCAGTTGGCGAGTCACCGTCTGCCAGAGATAAAAAAATGAGACAGTATATTATTGCCGACGCGTTCACACGATGCAATTTGCCGTGCCACTTTGGCGTCGGATTTGTAATAGTTTTAAGATATATTGTGTTTAGCGTAGGTATTTGTTTTGTGTTGCCTTCCAGGAGGTAACTCAGGTAAAGGCTCTGACGGAAGACCAGCGCTGGCCTTCTAGGTTAGCACCATGCTGAGTCGGGGCCTTTTCGTGGACCATGTATTTTTTTTTTTTTTTTTTACGTTCTGTGTTTTGTTTTTTACACCCATTGTTTTGTCCACGAATAAATGTTTTCTTTCTTTCTTTCTTTCTTTATTAGGCAGGCGTCCGATGTTTCACCCAATAGCCCAGCCACTAGTCCATCATTTTCACCCAATAACCTGTTTTCTTTAGATTCCATCAACCAGCAATAGTCCCTATACACCCCAGCGGGTGCTGTCTCCGTGTGCGTCCCATGACACGGGCAGGGACAGCATCCGCTCGGTGTACTCCTTGCATTTCATTAAATTGTCAAAAGGGCCTCTACGTGTTGGCTCAGTTGGTACTTTGTAGGTACTTAGCCCCACGCACGCCTCCCAAAGGTCCGGGACATCATTCTTCCGTGAGCGGGAAAAACATACATAATAATAAATTCATTTATTTCGACCAACTAGGATCATACAAATTACAAAAATACAAAACACAGCAAAAATGTATAAGATAGGTAAAATTAAATATGTAAAGTACGGCGACAGCTGGACGCATATGACCACATTATGTGGTCACTTACCCCCCACTACCGACGCAGTTTACTAAGATTTGTTTGTCATTATATGAATCATATGACAATGATTCAAGTAATGACAAACAAATCTCTCAGCCAATGTCCTCAGGATGCTATTGGAGCTAGACCTGACCCTGCGCACCAAGGATGTGCAGCGTTTCCTCATTGTAGCATAGAAGCAATCTACCCTGGCCTCCGCGAACATCCCTGATGCACTACAGAAGCGGGGTAGCCCCATCAACACCCTGAATGCATTGTTATATTGTACACGAAGGGCGCTGTACTGTTTTTGCGTATACTGTGTCTATAGACTCGCTGTATAGAAGGTGGTGCAGAATGCTCTAAACAGTGTCAGCTTTGCTTCAACAGAGCACCGAGCAAACCTATGGGCCACCATATTCGCTCTAACAGACAACGCCCTCCGCTTTCTTTCAATGTCTGCATCGTCATTCAGGTCAGAGGTTACCACATGTCCTAGGTACTTAAAACGATGAACCCTGTTTAGCGGCGTTGCGTACAACTTAACAGGAGGTACAGGTGGCACAACTTTACCTCTGGCCTGAAACACCATACATTCACTTTATTTGACATTATATATCAAGCCGTGACTGAGCGCATACTTTTCACACACGTCCATAAGATTGGACAGTCCACATGGGAAGGCACTCAGCAGCACCATGTCATCTGCATAACTAATATTATTTACACAAGTGTCGTTAATGTGGCATCCAATATGAGTGCTGCTGAGTTCCTCCAGGAGCGCATTGACATACAGGTTGAAGAGTTTGGGTGTGGTCACCCCCCCCCCCCCCCTGCCTCACCCCACACTCCAACCTGTATGGCTCGGAATATGCGCTCGACCATCGCACAACATTACTCTGGTTGAGGTACCAATATTTAAACACCCTGAACAGTTCTACTGGAATATTGGTGCTTTTTAGTTTCCGCCAGAGAATGTTGTAATTTACCAAGTCGAACGCCTTAGACAAATCCAGAAAACATGCGTAAACACTAGTTTCTCGTTCGGTATAGTACCTGATAGTCTGCTTTAGGCACAATATGGCAGATTCAGTAGAGAGACCAGGCCTGAAGGCGAATTGATTTTGGTGGATGTTTAAATACTTATCAAGTTGTGTACTAAGCAGACTATCAAGTACTTTCGCTATTACCGTCGCTAGTGAGATAGGTCTATAGTTGACCACAAAGAGCGCGTGCCATTGCCATTCAAAAAAAACAAATTCGTGTTAATTATATTGTTCAAATTTGTTGATATATTTATTGAAATTACGCCATAATGCGACATTTGCGCATATACGTTCTCATATCACAATCGAATATTATTTTATGGTTTAACTTTTGGCATGCGTATCGTAAAGGTCTATCGTAGACTGGATTTAAATTATTAATAAGTGAAAGGCAAAGCAATCCGCCAATTTGACGTTTCTTATAGCTGACAGTTGGAGCAGCGTTTGATTTCAATAAAAATAAATTAAAAATTAAATGAAGTCGTATATTTCGGAAAATTAATTAATTGTCGCAGTCGGATAAAAACTATCCTATCCTAAGTTACAGCTAGAATAATAATGTACCTGTAAAAAATGTTCAAATATTTTTCCGTTCATGTGATGCTGCAGAGAACATTCGTTACATCACAAAGCTTAGTTTCAAACTGGCTGATTTTTTTTTTAATTTAGAGATTTATTATAAGTGAAGATGAAAGGCAACGCAATTCCGCCATTTTGACGTTTCTTATAGCTGACAGTTGTAGCAGCGTTTGATTTCAATAAAAATAAATTGAAAATTTAATGAAGTCGTATATTTCGGAAACTTAATCAACTGCCGCAGTCGCATAAAGACTATCCTACGAGTATGTGACAGCTAGAATAATAATGTACCTATAAAAAAATGATTCATATTTTTCCATTTTTTCCGTTCATGGGATGCTGAGAAGTGAGAACGTTACAGCACAAAGCTTAGTTTCAAACTGGCTGATTCTTTTTTTAATTTAGAGATTTATTATAAGTGGAGATGAAAGGCAAAGCAATTCCGCCATTTTGACGTTTCTTATAGCTGACAGTCGTAGCAGCGTTTGATTTCAATAAAAATAAAATAAAAAAATTGAAAGAAGTCATATATTTCGGAAAATTAATTAACTGTCGCAGTCGGATAAAAACTATCCTATGTGGGTCATTGTCAGATTTAGGTTCGCGTCTTTTCGGTGGACATTGCCAAAGTTAAGGGCTATAAAGCCTAATTTTTGGTTGAAGTCTGAATCCGCATAAACGGCGTTGCCCCTTCTATAATTCTATGTGATAAAAACATACATGACGACCGCTTTAGCCTAGTTGGTAGTGACCCTGCCTACGAAGCAAGAGGTCCTGGGTTCGAATCCCGGTAAAGGCATTTATTTGTGTGATGAGCTCGAATATTTGTTCCTGAGTCATGGATGTTTTCTATGTATTTAAGTATTTATTTCTCTATATAAGTATCCATATCGTCGTCTAGTACAAGCTTTGCTTAGTTTGGGACTAGGTAGATTTGTGTAAGATTTTCCGCAAATATTAATTTTAATTTTTTAATATTATATGTGAGCGTAAGCCCTTAACTATTGACCACCGGAAAGATGATTTTTGTTTTTGTGACTGACAATGACCCATGTGTAAAGCTTAGTTTCAAACGGGCTGATTCTTTTTTTAGTTTAGAGATTTATTATAAGTGGAGATGAAGATAATAAAGACGCATTTTTTGATTAGGAGTGGGCTATTTTAACCTGAGTGCAGTGGTAATATTCTGTACTTTCGTGGTCTTATTGTAAAATTATCTCGACTAGTGCAAAACATTTATTTAACTTTTTTAATCATTCATTTGATTAATTGAAACGATGACCATGTCATAAACTGGCATTTTGGTTGTCCAATGTAATTTTGTAAAGATAATTAATATGCATCGGTACATGTTTTTAAATAAATAAGTATTAATAGAGAACAATCTTATAGTAAACGTATCTAAATCGAACTACCCATACTACGCTCAATAGGACTTGTCTTACGGGTACTTAATGAAACAAATATTCCCTTGTTCCCAGTTTATTTACGTCAAGTCATACAAGTAAATAGACTCATAATGCCGAACAAAAATTTCTAGAAATGTGCCCCAAAATGACAATTCTAGCTATATTTCAGTAGTTGCTAATAGCTAACTTTTTTTTTTTTTTTTTTTTATAAGTAATAGCTAACTTATAACCTGCATGAAGATATATGTTTCATAAAAAAAAGAATTCCGTTTTTTTGACTTTGAGCACCCATATTAGCAAATCAACATCAACAGATAAAATACTTTTTAGTTTATTGAGATTTTATCATAATACTAGCTGTTGCCCGCGACTTCGTCCGCGTAGAACTTTTTATCGTCTTAGAAAATGATTTCTCTCAATACAAAATTTGAACCCTCTTTTAGGGGATAATTAAAAAAAAAGTTGATGTTCATTTTCTAGTTTGTGAACAAACAGTCTAAAACCAAAGTTAAAAATCTCATACTTTAAAAATGCCTTGAAATACTCAAACTTTGAACCAATTTTAACACTCTTAGGGGATGAATTTGGAAAAACTCTGAAATCAGTTTTGTAGTCTTTTAACGTACAGAATAAGACCGAAGTTAAAAATCTCTTACACTTTAAAATTTTATTGCTCGCCATTTAAAATTTGAACCCCCTTTTAAACCCCCTTAGAGGTTGAATTTTTCTAATCGCTGAAAGAACTTTTTTCGTAAACTTTTAAGTCTCTAGCTCAAAAAAAGTGTTGCCCATACAAAGCTTTCTTAACCCCCTTAGGGGTGGAATTTTCTAAAACTCTGAAAGTACTTTATTATTAATTTTAATAAGTAACATTTTGAATAGTTTTAAGTCTAGTAAAAAAAAAAGTTTTTCCCACACAACACTGGCTACCCTTCTTAAGGATCTTAAGGATCCCCTTAAGGATGGAGTTTTCTAAAACGCTGAAAGTTCTTTTTTAGTATTCTAATAAGTAATCTTTTTGCAAAGTTTTAAGTCTAACTCAAAAAAAAGTGTTACCCATGCAAAGCTTGCTCTCCTTTTTAACCCTATTAGGGGTGGAATTTTCTAAAACAATTTGTGTTCTTTTTTTGTATTTTAATAAGTAATCTTTCTACAAAGTTTCAAGTCTCTAACTCAAAAACATAAACTTTCCCTGATAAAAACTTTGCACCCCTTTTTATCCCCCTTAGGGATAGATTTTTTCAAAACGCTGAAAGTCTTTTTTTTGTATTTTTATAAGTAATCTTTCTACAAAGTTTTAAGTGTCTAGCTCAGAAAAGTGTTCCCCATACAAATCTTGCACCCTTTTTTAACCCCCTTAGGGAATGATTTTTGTAAAACACCGAATGTAGTATTTTTCATGTTCTAATAAGTAATTTTTCGTCAACATTTTAAGTCTCTATTAAAAAAAAATATGTTTTTCCCATACAAACTTTGCACCCTATTTTACCCCCTTAGGGGTGAAATTTTCCAAAACGCTGAAAGTACTTTCTTTGTATTTAAATAATCTTTCTACAAAGTTTTAGGACTCTAGCTAAAAAAAATAGTTTCCCACATACAAACTTTGCACCCCTATTTTAGCCCCCTATTTTTAGGGGTAGAATTTTCTAAAACGCTGAAAGTGCTTTATTTGTATTCTGATGACTAATCTTTCTACAAAGTTTTAAGTCTCTATTTAAAAAAAATATTGTTTCCCCCATACAAAATTTGCACCCCTATTTTACCCCCTTAGGGGTAGATTTTTTTAAAACACTGAATCTAGGTACTTTATTTGTATTCTAATGAATAATTTCTCTACAAAGTTTTAAGTCTCTATTTAAAAAAAAGTAGTTTTTCCCATACAAACTTTGCACTCTATTTTACCCCTTTAGGGGTAGAATTTTCTAAAACCCTGAAAGTTCTTTATTTGTATTCTAATGACTGATCTTTCTACAAAGTTTTAAGTCTCTATTTAAAAAAAAAATGTTTCCAAACCTTGTATTTTACCCCCGTAGGGGTGGAATTTTCCAAAACGCTGAAAGTGTTTCATTTGTATTCTAATAACTAATTTTTCTACAAAGTTTAAGTCTATAGCTCAAAAAAAAAAGGTTCTCCCATACAAACTTTGCACCCCATTTTACCCCCTTAGGGGTAGAATTTTCAAAAATCCCTTTTTATCCCTAGCCCACGTTATAAAAGCAACATACTGTGCAAAAATCAACTCTCTAAGATTAGTAGTTTCGGCTGTGCGTTGATGAGTGAGTGAGTGAGTGATTGAGTGAATATGTCAGTCAGGACATAGGCATTTATTATGTACTAGCTTTTGCCCGCGACTTCGTCCGCGCGGAACTCGTTTATATCGTAACTTTCTCCCCCCTTTTCACCCCCTTAGGTGATGAAATTCCAATTAAAACTATCTTTAGTAAGGACTCTTTGGGAAGGCCCCGGAATTCAAAGTATCTCTATACCAAATTTCATCTCAATCGGTTCAGCGGTTTAAGCATGAAAAGGTAACAGACAGACAGAGTTACTTTCGCATTTGTAATATTAGTATGGATTGTATGAAGGAAAGGGTATCGATGCATGTAGGCTTTTTTCAGTATTATTTTGCATATTTTCATATCACACGGCCGTAAAGACCTTTTCTACTAAACCGTAGGATTAAATTAACTGACTTGTAATTTAAACATTTTATATGTTACATCTAATAGTTTTCAAAAAAGCCATAATCAAACGTCTTTTTTACCCCGTTTTAGAAAACATCTTCAAAGCTAAGACCGCCATAAGGTACCTTTTCCCTTGGAACGTCAATTTACTTATGTAATGTTAATGTTCCTATTCCCCAGGACTCCCAACTACCGCTATACCGTAAATGGGTTCCATCCAAATTTTCACCCCCAATTGACCCCCTTAGGGGATGATTTCTGGAATAGAAACTATTATATGTCCTTTTCCAGGACTCAAACTATCGTTCAACCAAATTTTATCAAAATGTGTCACAAACAAATTTCCACCTCCAATTACACCCCCTTAGGGGATGATTTTCGGGATAAAACTATCCTATGTCCTTCCGTATCTATCGCTATACCGTAAATGGGTTCAATCCAAATGTTCATCCACCATTTCTCACCCCCTTAGGGGATGATTTCCACCTTTTATGTGTTCCGGAATAAAAAAAAATCTATGTTCTTTCCTAGGACTCTACCTCTCTCTATACCAAATTTCATCTAAATGGGTTCTATCCAAATCTTCAACCCTCATTTCACCACCTCAGGAAATGATTTTTCGGGATAAAAACTATGCATTGTCCTTCCCTAGGACTCCTTCTATCTATTTACCAAATTTCATTTAAATGGGTTTTATCCAAATGTTCACCCCCTATTTTATCCCTGAGGGGATGATTTTTGGGATTAAAACTATCCGTTGTCATATTCCGGGACTCAAACTATCTTTCAACCAAATTTCATCAAAATGGGTCACAAACAAATTTTCACCCCCAATTACACCCCCTTATGGGATGATTTTCAGGAGTAAACTATCCTATGTCCTTCCCCAAGACTCCAACTCGCTATACCGTAAATGGGTTCCATCCAAATTTTCATACCCCATTTCACCCCCTTAGGAGATGATTTCTGGACTTAAATTATCTTTAGTCCTTCCCCAGGACTCTGAACTATCTCCATACCAAATTTCATCTAAATCGGTTCTATCCAAATTTTCACCCCTCATTTCACCCCCTCAGGAGATGATTTAGGATAAAAACTATGCATTTTCCTTCCTTGGGACTCCTTCTATCTCTATACCAAATTTGAACTAAATGGGATTTATCCACATTTTCATCCCTATTTCATCCCCTTGGGGGATGATTTTCGGGATTCAAACTATCCATTGTCATCCTCCGGGACTCAAACTATATTTATACCAAATTTGATCTAAACGGAGTCCATCCAAAATTTCACCCCCCATTTCACCCCCTCAGGGAAAGATTTCCGGAATAAAAACTATCCAATGTCCTTCCCCAGAACTTAAACTACCTCTTAACCAAATTTCATCAAAATGGGTTACATCCAATTTTTCACCCCCCCATTTTACCCCCTAAAGGGAAGATTTTCGGGATGAAACCTATTCTTTAACCTTTTCCGGGACTCAAACTAATCATATACCAAATTTCATCTAAATCGGTGCAGCGGTTTAAGTAGCTCCATACAAATTTCCACCCCCCATTTCATCCCCTTAGGGGTTGATTTCCAGGATAAAAACTACCCTAAGTCCTTCCCCAGAACACAAACTATCTCTATGCCAAATTTCATCTTAATCGGTTAAGCCGTTTTCACGTGATGCGCGGTCACATAAACAGACAAACAGATAAACAGATAAACAGATAAACAGATAAACAGACAAACAGACAAAAATTCTAAAAACTGTTGGAACGTGTTCTGTTATCGATTCTAAGTATCCCTAGCCAATTTTTTTTCGAATATCTTCCATGTACAGACTTTCGACCCTCTTCAGCTTTATTATATGTATAGATAGATAGATAGATGGAACCGTGAAAAACTTTAGGAAGATGATAAATGATTCCTCAATTATTTGTGATGGTAAATACAATTTATTGCCTGCATAGCACAATAATTAGCTCAATAACTATTTTGAAATTACGTACTGTAAAACGGGGGGAGAAGGGCACATGCGTCACGTTGATTTTTATACATAAAAAATATTCCGGTCGTATGAATTTTAGTTTTTTAATGATTGTCTCTCGTTTCATTTCATAATTTTAACGATAAACACAAAATAGTAGGAGATCCCACCTCACCCCGTAGTTGGGGTCAGTAGGGATAGCAATGAGGTAAGTTGGGAAAATTGCTAGGGTTGACACTTTCGGATTATGAACATTACAAATATTACAATAGCTTGAAAGACTTGTCAAGATAATATTTTATTTACGTAGCGCTATATTATGTTATATTTATGCTCCTACACAAAACGGTTTAATTATTTAGTTGGGTTAGCAAGTTGGAACCTTTGCCCCTGCTGATTAAAATTAGTAGTTTATAGTAAATATATCGAGATTTCTTCAAATGACAAAAAAATAATTGTGGATCCGAATGTACGAGTAAATGACACAGATACTTTTACTAACTTTTATAGGAATAAAACGAGGAGATTTTTGGCATAGTCGTGCTTAGATTACTACTACTAAAAATGTTTGTCTAAAAGCGTGTCATTGTCGTTTCTAGATAAAGCAATGATGTGATTTTATCTGGTTCGAAATGAAAAACATCCTTTACTCAGACCTACTGTATCAGAAAGAGACGAATGTATATACCTATAAGACCTTAGTGAGATGATGATGTTGTTTTTAGTTAAATAGGTTGTTTTAAGTTATGGATTTAAAAAGGGAGTAAAGTTTGGCCTAGGTAGCGATGCAGACAGTTCTGCATCGCTACTCTCATACTTTTCTCAAAGTGAAAGCTATATAAATAGCTAAATATTGTTCCAAAAATGGAACAATATCTTCTTGTACTTATTGTGTCAATGCATGGACTGATGTAATGTTGAGGCTTTGCTAAGATCGAGCAGATGATAGAGCTTCTTGTGTCTTTGTGTACCTATACATGTCATTCAATGCGCTTGCACATACATCAATAGTGCTGACGCATTTCAGTTTCCTGGTACGTGCAATATGTACCAGGAACAATGACGTCATCATTGTTTGCGCGAGTATATTGGTAAGATAAAATCATGGGTGACTGAGTATTGTGTAGGTGTGGGTGCAAACCAAGCATTTTTGAGGAGTCATGTTCCCGCGTTCGGCCTGCTACCTCCCTCATACAATGAGGTTAGGTAAAAATATCCACCGAAGTTAGCGGCCTCAAGTTTTAGCCACCTTTTAAAAGGGTTCAAAATTTAAGGGCCTACACTAGATAAAATATTGCCCGCGCTATAGAAAACTATCAAAGAGTCCCAATATCACAAGTAAGTAATACGTTCTCAAGCGGCCGCGTACGTTTCCAACTCAGAGCCCTCGCAGGCTTCTGTTGCTGTAGACGACAACTGGGATCAACGGCTTAGCGTGCCTTTCAAAGGGACGTTTTGTTAATACCATTTACAGTAACAACCATCTGAAAAGAGTTCTTCCCCTACAATAAAAAAATCACAGATCTCGTGCATTTCACGACCTTCTGGTACATTGAAAATAAATTTAATGAATTAAACAAAACTAAATTTACTCATGGTCTGTTGCGTTATGAAGCAAATATAATTTTTTAACTTGAAAAATGAAAATGAAAATGTTTTATTTCATAGATTGCTAGGTTACATTGAAAATAAGGTTGGGTCTTCCTAGTAGGTAAAAAATACCTGTGTCAGGAAGACCCGCTCCTCCATAAAAAAGCAGTTAATGTTAATTTCTTATATGTAGGTAAATATTTATAACATAAAATAAAAACAAAGACGAATTAGGTATCACAGGCATAGTGTCGTGACCCTAAAGTTGAGTGTGTGTGTGTGTGCGTGTGTGTGTGTGTGTGTGTGTGCGCGCCTGTGTGTGCGCGTGTGAGTGTGTGTGTTAGTGTGTGCGTGCGTGTGTGTTAGTGTGTGCGTGCGTGTGTGTTGTTTGATAAAGTAGGTATATATTATATATAACATTTTCCATTTTGTTATGTTTTACTAACTATAGAATTAAATTTAGATTAATACAAGATTAAGTAACAGTTCAGTATCTTCATAACTTAGCATCTTTAACCATTCCGTTAGAGACCTCTTACAATTATATTTATTTTGTTGATAGATATTAATTTTAACATTTATTTTATTACTAGCTGTTGCCCGCGACTTCGTCCGCGTAGAACTTTTTATCGTCTTAGAAAATGATTTCTCTCAATACACAATTTGAACCCTCTTTTAGGGGATAATTAAAAAAAAAGTTGATGTTCATTTTCTAGTTTGTGAACAAACAGTCTAAAACCAAAGTTAAAAATCTCATACTTTAAAAATGCCTTGAAATACTCAAACTTTGAACCAATTTTAACACTCTTAGGGGATGAATTTGGAAAAACTCTGAAATCAGTTTTGTAGTCTTTTAACGTACATAATAAGACCGAAGTTAAAAATCTCTTACTCACACTTAAAAATTTTATTGCTCGCCATTTAAAATTTGAACCCCCTTTTAAACCCCCTTAGAGGTTGAATTTTTCTAATCGCTGAAAGAACTTTTTTCGTAAACTTTTAAGTCTCTAGCTCAAAAAAATTGTTGCCCATACAAAGCTTTCTTAACCCCCTTAGGGGTGGAATTTTCTAAAACTCTGAAAGTACTTTATTATTAATTTTAATAAGTAACATTTTGACTAGTTTTAAGTCTAGTAAAAAAAAAAGTTTTTCCCACACAACACTGGCTACCCTTCTTAAGGATCTTAAGGATCCCCTTAGGGATGGAGTTTTCTAAAACGCTGAAAGTTCTTTTTTAGTATTCTAATAAGTAATCTTTTTGCAAAGTTTTAAGTCTAACTCAAAAAAAAGTGTTGCCCATGCAAAGCTTGCTCTCCTTTTTAACCCTATTAGGGGTGGCATTTTCTAAAACGATTTGTGTTCTTTTTTTGTATTTTAATAAGTAATCTTTCTACAAAGTTTCAAGTCTCTAAATCAAAAACATAAACTTTCCCTGATAAAAACTTTGCACCCCTTTTTATCCCCCTTAGGGATAGATTTTTTCAAAACGCTGAAAGTCTTTTTTTTTGTATTTTTATAAGTAATCTTTCTACAAAGTTTTAAGTGTCTAGCTCAAAAAAAGTGTTCCCCATACAAACCTTGCACCCTTTTTTAACCCCCTTAGGGAATGATTTTTGTAAAACGCCGAATGTAGTATTTTTCATGTTCTAATAAGTAGTCTCTATTTAAAAAAAATATTGTTTCCCCCATACAAAATTTGCACCCCTATTTTACCCCCTTAGGGGTAGATTTTTTTAAAACACTGAATCTAGGTACTTTATTTGTATTCTAATGAATAATTTCTCTACAAAGTTTTAAGTCTCTATTTAAAAAAAAGTAGTTTTTCCCATACAAACTTTGCACTCTATTTTACCCCTTTAGGGGTAGAATTTTCTAAAACCCTGAAAGTTCTTTATTTGTATTCTAATGACTGATCTTTCTACAAAGTTTTAAGTCTCTATTTAAAAAAAAAATGTTTGCCCCATACAAACCTTGCACCCCTATTTTACCCCCGTAGGGGTGGAATTTTCCAAAACGCTGAAAGTGTTTCATTTGTATTCTAATAACTAATTTTTCTACAAAGTTTAAGTCTATAGCTCAAAAAAAAAAGGTTCTCCCATACAAACTTTGCACCCCCATTTTACCCCCTTAGGGGAAGAATTTTCAAAAATCCCTTTTTATCCCTAGCCCACGTTATAAAAGCAACATACTGTGCAAAAATCAACTCTCTAAGATCAGTAGATTTGGCTGTGCGTTGATGAGTGAGTGAGTGAGTGAGTGAGTGAATAAGTCAGTCAGGACATAGGCATTTATTATGTATAAATAAATAGAAGATAATGAAACTCCCATTCAAATATCTCAAAAAATTATGAAGCTACATCCGTTTTAATGTCGCTTGTTAGAGTGAGAAAACGATGAGGGACTGTGACGTCAATATACTCGAGCGTCATAGTAAAAAACAATCGTTTCATATGAAGGTGTGTTTTGCGGAAAAGAGACAGAACATACCCCCTCTTAAAACTTTGGACTCTTATAACTTAATCATTACCTATATAACCTCTTGCTTTGTTTTTTTCTCCATTTGACTATATTTATTTTAAATTCTTTTTCGAGAAAATACATTATGATTATTTACCATATTTTCGATTCCTGAGCTATAACCACGAACTTCGGAGTTCGAAAATATTCGGGTATCTCTATCTCTATCGCACTAACCATACTCGAGTGACAGGGATGCAAATATATGAACATTGAGTATCGGTTTTCGTGGTAGCGCCGCAGGTACTTTGGCTGAATGCGCCGAGCGCGTGCCATTGTCATTCAAAAAAAACAAATTCGTGTTAATTATATTGTTCAAATTTGTTGATTTCATTTATTGAAATTACGACATAAAACGACATTTGCGCATATAAGTTCAAATATCAGAATCGAATATTTTTTTATGGTTTATATTTTAGCATTTGTCTCGTAAAGGTCTATCGTAGACGGGATTTAAATTATTAATAAGTGAAAGGCAAAGCAATTCCGCCATTTTGACGAAAATTTGACGGTTCTTATAGCTGACAGTTGGAGCAGCGTTTGATTTCAATAAAAATAAATGAAAAATTAAATGAAGTCGTATATTTCGGAAAATTAATTAACTGTCGCAGTCGGATAAAAACTATCCTAAGTTGCAGCTAGAATAATAATGTACCTATATAAAATGTTTCATATTTTTCCGTTCATGGGATGCTGAGAACATTCGAACCGCGCAAAGCTTAGTTTCAAACTGGCTGATTCTTTTTTTAATTTAGAGATTTATTATAAGTGGAGATAAATAGATAGAAGATAATGAAACTCCCATTCAAATATCTCAAAAAATTATGAAGCTACATCCGTTTTAATGTCGCTTGTTAGAGTGAGAAAACGATGAGGGACTGTGACGTCAATATACTCGAGCGTCATAGTAAAAACAATCGTTTCATATGAAGGTGCGTTTTGCGGAAAAGGGACAGAACATACCCCCTCTTAAAACTTTGGACTCTTATAAATAATAAAATAAATAAATAAAATATCTTTATTTCAGATCTTTAGTCGATCCATATGATGTTAGTAACAGTGGAGACTTATGAACTACGTTAGTGACAATAATGACAATAAATTAATGATACTTAAATGACAAATGACTTAACGCGCCGGCTTTGCACGGGTTTATATGCATGAATTATACATATAAACCTTCCTCTTGAATCACTCTATCCATTAAAACCCGCATCAAAATCCGTTGCGTAGTTTTAAAGATCTAAGCATACATAGGGACAGACAGACATTATAACTTAATCAATACCTATATAACCTCTTGCTTTGTTTTTTTCTCCATTTGACTAAGTATATTTATTTTAAATTCTTTTTCGAGAAAATACATTATGATTATTTACCATATTTTCGATTCCTGAGCTATAACCACGAACTTCGGAATTCGAAAATATTCGGGTATCTCTATCTCTATCGCACTAACCATACTCGAGTGACAGGGATGCAAATATATGAACATTGAGTATCGGTTTTCGTGGTAGCGCCGCAGGTACTTTGGCTGAATGCGCCGAGCGCGTGCCATTGTCATTCAAAAAAAACAAATTCGTGTTAATTATATTGTTCAAATTTGTTGATTTCATTTATTGAAATTACGACATGAAACGACATTTGCGCATATAAGTTCTCATATCAGAATCGAATATTTTTTTATGGTTTATATTTTAGCATTTGTCTCGTAAAGGTCTATCGTAGACGGGATTTAAATTATTAATAAGTGAAAGGCAAAGCAATTCCGCCATTTTGACGAAAATTTGACGGTTCTTATAGCTGACAGTTGGAGCAGCGTTTGATTTCAATAAAAATAAATGAAAAATTAAATGAAGTCGTATATTTCGGAAAATTAATTAACTGTCGCAGTCGGATAAAAACTATCCTAAGTTGCAGCTAGAATAATAATGTACCTATATAAAATGTTTCATATTTTTCCGTTCATGGGATGCTGAGAACATTCGAACCGCGCAAAGCTTAGTTTCAAACTGGCTGATTCTTTTTTTAATTTAGAGATTTATTATAAGTGGAGATGACTTGACTGCTCACGTCAAAACTAAAGAGCGAATGAATGGAGTCGCGTTATAAAATTATTTCAACAATATTTTATGTAGGAATTTAAACAGAAAGACCAATACCACAAATAAATCAGGTTTTTTTATTTTACAAGTGGGGAAAAAACAGTTTCAAATTTCCAAATGATGTGTTGATATTGGATTAAACAATTATATTATAGTAAATTAAGAGTCCGCAGTAAGCTCAATTGTCCATCCAGCATTACGCTCTCATTTTAAAACAACTAGCTAGTTTGCTCTAAAACTTTGGACTTAGAATACCGTCCAGGTCTTTAATTAGTTTATGTAGCTTCAGTACCATAGTAAAAAAATACAGCAAATTTAAGTTTTTCATACAAAACTTGTTTTTGCTGTATTTTGTTTGTTTTATAAACTGAATCCATATAAACTAATTAATCTTGCCTGACAAATTATTGGAAAGAATTGAAATTAAAATATGTAATGGAAAGAAATGGACTCGTTAGTCCATTTCTTTCCATGACAGGTGTGGCAGTTTTAGTTGGCTGTTTATTCCATTTTTTGTCGTATATATTATCCGAAGCAGGAAAATATACTAAAACCAATGCGTCAAGTGTAAACAGAATTTAAATGCATGTCAAACATTATCTGATGGCCTTGTTCAACAGTACTAAACGGCGATATATGTAGCACATAAAATACTTAAATACATAGAAAACATCTCAACCTCCAAAACAAATATTCATGCTCATCGCACAAATATTTTGCCACTACCGGAACTTGAACCCAAAATCGTCCGCTTCGCAGGCAGGGTCAACTCACCCTGTCATCATCTTTCAGTAGGTAAAGTGTTTACTTTTCATGAACTCCCGCCATATATATATATCTACATCTTCCTACATATACCCAAGTCTTCAATTAATCAAGTAACTCAAACCTCGACGACCTCAGCACGATGAAGTTATAAATAATTTAGCAAAGTTCATATCGATTGAAGCGAGGGTAGGGTTCACGAATGAATTAGGCAGCGCGCCATCTGTCGGGAGTTTCATCCCCTCACTCTATAGTATATAGTATAATGTAACGACTATATTATAAACCGAATCGGAAATTAAAGTCAGCTTTCGTTCAATATCAATGGGTTTCAAAAAACCCATGCACACAACCGGGTATCACCCCGATCAAATACAGTTGCGAAGAGAGTCTCCTTCTTTTTTGATATCGTTCATATGTTCAGGCATATTTTAAGTACTAATTACGAATTTTTGTGTTTGAAGTGGATACATTTGTGGGGGTCGCTATCACGGTTTCGAAATTTACTAATCTGGACATTGCCAAATAAACATAAGGTTTTGTTATTGAAGCTAGTTTGTTATTAAGAAGTGAAGTGTTTTGTTTATACCTATCTATTAAATATATCGTCGTCTAGTAGGTACCCATAACACAAGCCTTTTGAACTTACTATGGGACTACTTAGTTCGATTTGTGTAAGATTGTCCCATTTATTTCTTAATTAAAATATGACTTATAGGTATTTAAAGGTTTACACATATTTTGATATATTATGTATCTTATATTTACGGAATAATCGCCTATAGCTACCCTTAACGATTATAACTTACATAGTGAGTGATTTTAGAATCATTCGTTAATACTTAGGTATGTTTGTCCGATATGATACTCCCACGCAAGCGGTAAAGCAAAATGTAGTTGACAGAGTGCCCTTGCGCGGTACTTTGTAGCCGTCGCATTCTTCCCGCTATCGATACGTATCGGATTTCCACCCAACTGCCACTAAATCTATGCACAATTGCGCAGACTAGCACAGACTAACAATAACTGCTCCTAATAACGCGTACGCGCTTTCAATCCGACAAAATTTTGTAAAGAAAATGGTATGGGTATTTGATTACGCATCAGTGCCGTGGCGATGGCGTGAAACATGGATTGTCTTTATGCAAGCCGGTGTTCATTTAGAACTTCAGAGCGCGCCATGCACTTCTACGCGTATAACGAGCACGTGCTTCAAATATCAAGCCAATTATTAGTCTGAAGGTTGATGCTGCTTGCAAGAAAAGGTACATTACGCTTTTTATTTAGCAGGCCATTTTGTAAATGCATCACATTCTTTAAGAAATATTGAAAAAAACTCTACCAACGTACCTACCTAAATACTATGTTGCGATTTTTAACAGTTTAATCGTATTTATGCCTATACTATAACGTTTAATGGGCCTAACGGAATATAAGGTATTGTACATAGGTACACCATAATTTATTAAGACCTTTATACAAACCTTTACAATGTGACACTACAATAGTTTGGTACCATAGAGTTGATGATAGAGCCAGAATGTGCTAAATAGTAAAACCCTCGAATACGCACGGTTTGATAACAACATTACGCATGTTTCAGTTTTAAAGCTTGTTATGCACAAACAATATAGTTTTTTGCAAATGTAGGTCTTTACTCTGTGCAAAGCTCTAAGCGAGAAATGACACCGCTCTCATAAAACCTGAGACTTGCTTGAGGCATTGGAATGTCAACAAACTTTGTGTTATAAATAAGTAAGTATTAGGTACCTTACATCCGTTCACGTTAAAATAAACTTTTACTTGGTATTAAATATTTATTTACTGAAGGTTAGTGACAATTAGTTTCCTCATACGATTTAAATAACCTGTTACAAGTTACAAGTAAGCAAACAAACTGGATTTTATAATTGCTGATTACATACGCGTGTGTAAGATAGTTTAATTTTGCAGTCGGACAGCTGTATATGCCCACGCCGATAACCTTTTTCAATGAGCCCGCAAGTTGGGAGGTTTTTGCAATTTGTTCAAACAACTCCAGACAGAACGAAGCTAATTACTTTTATAATTAAGCGAATGTCGTTGCGTTAATTGGAGTTTTGCGGTGAAAAATTGAGTGTTAGCATGTTGATAAATTAAACGCAAATAAAAATATTAAATGTGGCTGCTTGAGCCGCCCCGAACTACGGTGAAATTAATGGACATTTGCTTTTTTAACTCTTTACATTTAACAATACAATACGCGTGCATGTACCTATTTACAATGGATATTAAAATGTTTGTATTTATGAAGATTCATGAGCTTTCGCCTTATTTAAAGAGCTACGCTTGCATTTAAAACTCCTTGTGTAAAACATAGTACTTAACAAACATTTCAAGAGTGCATCTCGAGGGATTGGGACTGTTAGGACAAGCTATGAAATCGATCACACTCAAAAATAATCTACACGATTCATAGTTAAATCATTTTTATCAAGCGTTTTGCTAAGTCAGCGGCACCGATTTCTTCGGTGGCGGTCCCCTTGAGGACTTAGGGCGTTTGATGGATGGGACAACAGGATCAAGTCGGTGTCGGACAGGTAACAATGCGTGCTTTGGGTATTACGATGGATGGCCAGATAACTTTCGGCGAAGCTGCGACGTCAGGCCCGAGATGGTATCGCGGAGATGCGACAAGTCACCGCGCGGCCGCCGTTGCGCTAGTACACGCTCGAGGACGTGTCAGTTCGTTTGTAAAACTTAAGGAGATGTTGTCGACTATTTAGGAAAACTTCACCATCTTTCTAAATTTTATTAAGGATTACATGTTATATTTAGAAGCTACTTGTGTCAAAGCAAGTGGTATGTGGGATGTTACCGAGGCTGTTTTTGGCTTCCTCTAAAGTAATATCCAGTGCTCTAGGATCCCGTATTAGAAAATATAAATCAGGTATACTTGAGATTATCCATGTAAAAAGCAACTCTACAATACAATTTAGAAGATTTTAATTCCAATGACAGTTTTATAAAAATTCAGCCACATTAAATAATCTTAACCATATATGTATACTTACCCTGATATATTATTGATGATGACAAAGATTATAAGTCAGATAGTAAAAAAAAAACCAGCCAAGTGCGAGTCGGACTCGCGCACGAAGGGATCCGTAAGTACCATTATCTATTATTATTTTTCCCGCTCACGGGACAATGATGTCCCGGACCTTTGGGAGGCGTGCGTGGGGCTAGGTACCTACAAAGTACCAACTGAGCCAACACGTAGAGGCCCTTTTGACAATTTAATGAAATGCAAGGAGTACACCGAGCGGATGCTGTCCCTGCCCGTGTCATGGGACGCACACGGAGACAGCACCCGCTGGGGTGTATAGGGACTATTGCTGGTTGATGGAATCTAAAGAAAACGGGTTATTGGGTGAAAATGATGGACTAGTGGCTGGGCTATTGGGTGAAACATCAGACGCCTGCCTAATAAACTGTCTCATTTTTTATCTCTGGCAGACGGTGACTCGCCAACTGCTAGATGGGCCCCTATTAATAGCGACATTAAAAAATGGCCTAAGGGCAACACCAGTCAAAGAGGCTGGGGGGGGTAGAGAGGTGGCACTGGACTTTAAACATATAGCCAACTCGCCACTTAGGTGTCCACATCTTACTCTCGAGCAACAGCTCTTGCGACTCCACTCTGGACAGCCAGTTAAGGCAAGCCAGAGGTGGGGGGCCTGTCCAACCAACCACCCGATCGGCTCAGCCTGACCACAGGACACCCCCAGGAGCACTCAGGTACGTAGGGTCGCTACTCCCTAACAGCCCGCCACAAGCTGCCTTACGTTGACTGATTGCACCAGAAATCTGGTGGGCGATGGGGCCGTCACATCCCTACGCCAAATTATTATTATTATTATATAGCCTTTTATTTCAGACACACTTTCTTAATTACTCTAATATATCACACTTTCTTATCTTCTGTGCGTCAGTTTGCCAATCGGCAAAGGCCTCCTACAACCTTCTCCATTCCTTCCTATCTTGTGCTACTCTGTTCCATGATGTCGTCATCCCATCTTTTTAATGGTCGGCCTTTCTTCCTTTTGTTTCCTCTGGGGTACCATTGAGTAACACGTTTGCTCCATTTGTTTTCTCCTCTGATAATGTGAGCAGACCATTTCCATTTCAGCCTCCTTATTTTTGTTGTTATATCCTGCGTCTTGGTTTTTGATCTTATATTGGTTGTTCTAATGCGATCAGTTTTTCGGATACCTAGCATGCTCCTTTCCATTGCACGTTGGCAGCATTCTAATTTGTAAGTACAATGTCTAGTCATAGCCCATGTCTGGCTTCCATACATCAGGACGGGTAGTATGCAGGTATTGAATTTTGTTGTGGAGATTTTTGTCTTAAAAAACTTCTTTTAGACTCCAATACCGTTTTCGTCCATTTGCTGTTCTTCTTTCCAGTTCTTTGGTTAGTGTGTCCCTCGGAGATATTATTTGGCCGAGTAAAGGATGACTCACGCTAGAACGGGCCGTGTCCGGTCCGGGCCGTTTTCTCAGAAAAACGACCGCGTTTTTGCGCGGCCGAACCATACCCAAGCCCGGCTGAGGCTCAAAAGCGGCTCGGTGTCGGCACGGCCCGGCCGTGGCTCGGTCGGGCTTGGGTATGACTCGGCCGCGCAAAAATGCCGTCGTTTTTCTGAGAAAACGGCCCGGGCCGGACACGGCCCGTTCTAGCGTGAGTCATCCTATAGATGTATTCTTCTACATATTCGATGACATTTCTACCTATGGAAATGCTGGTTTTTTTTTCATTTGTCATTACTTTCGTTTTCTCATAATTAATTTTTAGCCCCACTCTTTTACTTTTCTCCGACAACCCGTTTATCATACTGTCTAGCTCTTCACATGTTCTGGCAAACAGCACAATATCGTCCGCGAATCTGAGGTGTGTGAGTCGGTGCCCATCTATATTCAACCCATATTTATCCCAGCATAGGTTTCTAAATACCATTTCCAAGACCACAGAAAACAGTTTTGGGGACAAGGGATCACCTTGTCTCACGCCCTTTTGGATCGTAATTAGGTCTCCTTTCTTTTCAAGCTGGATACTCGATGTGCTATGTTTGTAGACGTTGTTGATTAAGCGTAGGTATGTATTTGTGGTCTACCCCTTGTTCCTTCAGAGCGTTCCATATCTCCTCGTGTATAAGTGAGTCGAATGCCTTACTATTTATAGTCAATAAACCCTATATAATACGTAAGTTGGTATTCGTTGTATTTTTCAATAATTTGTCTCACAATATGGATATGGTCAAGTACAGAGAATCCTCTACTGAAGCCGGCCTGCTCTATCTGCTCTTCTGGCTGTTCTTCGTCTAGTCTTACTTCCATTCTCTTTAATAGGATTTTAGCAAAAATCTTGTGCATGTTTGATGTCAGGCTGATGGGTCTGTAGTTCCCGATGTCCTGATGGTCTCTTCTGCTGCTTTCTTGAGAATTTCATTTCTCATTCCATCAGGACCTGGGGCTTTTTCGTTTTTTTGGGATTCTAAAGCTCTCCTCACTTCCTCTTGTAGTATGGTGGGAACCTCCGACTGTTCTTCGAGTTCAATTTCACTGCCGCTTGTAGTTGCCTCGTACAAATGTCTGTAGTAGGTTGTAGCAGTTTTAAGGATTTCTTGCCTTCGGCTTACTTGTTTTCCCGTGTTGTTTTTTTTATGTTATCAATCCATTCTTTATTTTGGCTTAACTACGCCTTCTTGATTCCACCAGTCCTAATTATGTGGGATTCGATTTTTTCCATTCTTCTCTGTTTTCTATCTTTTCTCATACTCATTTTTACAATTATCTATAAAAAAAAGCAAAAAAATCACGTTTGTAGAATGGGAAAAAAATAAACTTTTTTAGTATTTGTTGTTATAGCGGCAATACACCAGAAATACATCATCTGTGAAAATTTCAACTGTTTATCTATCACGGTTCATGAGATACAGCCTAGTGACAGACGGCCAGAGAGACAGACAGACAGACAGACAGACAGACAGACGGACAGCAGAGTCTTAGTAATATTGTCCCGTTTTACTCTTTGAGTACGGAACCCTAAAAAAGATAGATCGTAAATGGATTGCCTAGCTAACCAAAAACCGAATTCACTGATTTGCTGTTCCGGAAAATCGAGAATTGTTGTAAAGCAAGCATTATAATAATATGACCTCATCACCTCATCAGTTATTCAAAATGTTTTTTCATGAAATTAATGGTTATTATTAACCCCCGACGCGAAAAAGGGGTGTTATAAGTTTGACATGTCTGTGTGTCTGTCTGTGGCATCGCAGCTCCTAAACGAATGGTATTTTAATGTGGTTTTTTTTTGTCCGAAAGCTGACGTGATTGAGATGAACTCTTAGCTACGTTTCAACAAAATCGGTTTAGCCGTTTTTGAGATATTGAACTTTGAAATGAAAATGTTGGGGGTTTTTCAACGTTTCTAAGTAGTAGTTATACTTATTCCCTACCCATCTAGGATCCTAGGGAAAAGTTTATCACTTATGGTTGCCTATATTTCAAACGTTAAAGATTCGAGCGCGAAAGTTGAGAGTGACAGCGAACAAAAAAGGATGCAAGTAGTTCTTCAAAGTTAAAACCATGTTGCTATTATGTATATTGTAGTCTTTGTTGCAGAGTTGCAGAATTCCAGACAACATTGACAAATTCTAAACGTTCTTTCCGTCAGTAAGCGATTATTACGTACACTGTCCAACATAAGTTCGCTATATTAAAGGCCGCGTCTTAAAAACGGCTCAGCGCGATGGGATCAGACAGCAGGTGCACTTGATTTACTTCCCATAAACCCTTACAAAACTACCGTATCCAGCATTTTGGCCCGTATTACTAAAGTCGTAAGGACTATAATAGTGAATCGGTTTTGGATTTATCAGAGGCCCTGCGGAGACAGAATGGCGATCTCGAATATCGAAGTACCGCGCCGATATCGCGCGGGCATCGATTGGACCCTTGCTGGTCTTCCTTCCTGTCCATACTTAACATCTCTATCTACATATACATGTAACACATTCTATAATTATATATTCTAATCAGATGCAATCTCTAGACGCATTATTTAACTTTCACATTTTAGTGGGTGATTTTCGGGACCATGGGTCGGAAATATTATGCCAAAAACGTTTAATTCAAAAATTTGGTATTCTAATGCAATGTTATTCAAATGTAGGTACCTATAACTTGAGATAGGTATCTATTTCATAACAGCGCCTGTCTACCTTAACCGCACTTTCAAAAATATGTTCTGGTGGTGTGGAACACAATTTTGGACATGTATCGCCATAAATTACATATTATCGTTAGTCTCGGTGTGTGCCCCGACGCAAAGCCCGTGAACCCGTAAAACATAGAACAATATTTATAACGTATCTACCTATCTATATCCACGAAAATACAATAGAAGCATCAATATCAATACATTGACCAAGTGCTTAGGTAAAGCGTTTTAATCCACAGTAATAAAACTGTACTGCCCATGCAACCTAATTTATAGATTTAATGATATTATAGGTAAGGATAAGTATAAGTTACCTAACCTAGATTTACAGACAGAAACGAAGCACAAACGAAGCATCGGTAGTCAGTAGGTCCAACCCTTTCGGCAATGCTACGTATTCTACGCCGTAGCGCGTAGCAGCATTTTTCCGCATTGTAACGGTAATCGCTCGTAGAGGCATGACTCATATGAGATTCATTGGCCATGAATGGGTTAATTCAATAGTTTGAACCTAAACAACCAAGCAAGAAATAACAAGAATTGACCAGCGTTTCCACGAAGTCAAGATACTGTATGTATACCACACGTGTTGTGTCAGCAGCGCGCTGTCAAACGTTAGCAATCCAAGGTGTCCTGTTATTACTTAGAAGCATTCGCGCCACATCAAACGGTTTGCTAATGAAAGACCGCATTTACGGCCGAAGCCCGGAAACTCTAATTAAACTATCACATTTTTCATTATTTTATCGTCGATTGAGGAATTCCCCCTCATCGTGACTTAGACACCGTGACTAGGGACACCATGGTATAGCGATCGATAAAAGTGTTTAAGATGGGTGTATGTAGGTATGAGTAGATACTTGTACCTACTGTATATACCTACCTACTATAAACTCCGGATTAGTTCAAACTGGTATTCTGTCTGAATTCTTAATATGCTAAACGTCAGAATCGTATTAGCATTCTTGAAATAAACAGTTTTTTAGGGTTCCGTAGCCAAATGGCAAAAAACGGAACCCTTATAGATTCGTCATGTCCGTCCGTCTCTCTGTCTGTCTGTCCGTCCGTATGTCTCAGCCACTTTTTTCCTAAACTATAAGAGCTAAGTATACTGTTGAAACTTGGTAAGTAGATGTATTCTGTGAACCGCATTAGGATTTTCACACAAAAATCTAAAAAAAACATTAAGTTTTAGGGGTCCCCATACTCAGAACTGAAACTCAAAAAAAATTTTTTCATCAAACCCATACGTGTGGATCTATGGATAGGTCTTCAAAAATGATATTGAGGTTTCTAATATAATTTTTTTTCTAAACTGAACAGTTTGCGCGAGAGACACTTCCAAAGTGGTAAAAATGTGTGTGTGTGTGTCCCCCCCCCCCCCCCCCTGTAACTTCTAAAATAAGAGAATGATAAAACTAAAAAAAATATATGATGTACATTACCATGCAAACTTTCACCGAAAATTGGTTTGAACGAGATCTAAGTAAGTAGTTTTTTTTTAATACGTCATAAATCGTAAACCGCAATTTATTTCACGGAACCCTTCATGTGCGAGTCCGACTCTTTTTTTATTTGGTCCAATTATTACTTTGTAAGATTACATAATACCTACTTATTTCATTGTAAGAGAAACAACTATGTAAACAATGTTTCTCTTACAATGAACTAAGTAGGTAAATGTATTATGTAATCTTACAAAGTAATAATAATCAAACCAAATAACTTACTATGGTAAATTAAAGGATGCTTCCTAAGCACTTCACAGTTTTAGGAGTTTTTATATTTTCTAATCTGAATTCAATAGTGATTCTATCCGAAGAACACAAAACGTGTGGTATTACCTATTTAACCAATACCTGCCTACATTAGCATACCTTTGAGAGTGATGTAAGTGCCCCCAGATTCTTAATAAACATATGCCCTTTTGGGTCTACAGCGGTGTTCGGCTCGGATCAGTAATCGCGACGATTACCGCATTAAAATAAAACTAATAAACGTTACAATGTCCATTCCGTTACAGTTTACAATCGACCAGTTGTTATTTTTCCTTTCACGGTCTGTGGATGAACGGTGCGATTATCAGCATTGTTGGCCAGACGGGGTGGGGAATGGAGACTCTTAGTTTATAATCGTCAGCCTAATTAAGTACTTAATTTATATTACTTAATCTTAACATGAAAAGTCACCATATTCGCACTATGAAAATCTAAGTTACTTTACATATCAAACAACACACAAACATAACATGCAAAGAATAGCTGAGGATGTTTTTTGAACGAGCGAGTGAAACGAACGAAGTTCTCCGTTTGAGCTTAGGCCAACAATCTTCTCAATGTCTGGATGTCCAGATGCCCGGCTGTTCTCTTATACAGGTCGCATTTCTCAACCGATTCTCAAATAATAAAGCCTCTGCTAGACGGTCGCCAACACGCCCCTCCGACCCTTGGTCGGCACCGACCGCTGTAGTATGAAATTTTACTGCAAACAACTGTCTACACGGTCGGTGCGGACCAAGGTCACTCGGTCGGAGTGGCGTATTGGTGACCGTCTAGCAGAGGCTTTATAATCAAAAAGACAGGCGCGCGAGTTATTCAGCTCATAGGGCCACTAGTTTATTACCTGCCATAATCCTCGGAAAACACCTGGTCATTCCATAGCCGGAGCGTTCGTGGAAGGAAATTCCTCTGGAACCACACCGTGCGTCCATTTAGGCTCCAAAGTGTGTGAAGCTAGGAGGAATGCCCTGCTGACGGCGATTGGAGCGAGAGCAGAATGTGTCCATGGGCCAATAAAAAAGGAGCACTATACGAATAAGCGGTATATCACATGTGTGTTTGCAGGAGGCAAAGTGTTTCATTAGGCATAAGGGAAAATAATGCTATCAGGAAAAAGAAGAATTTATATAACTAGAGTATTTTCAGTTTGCATGATTAAGATTACTAAAGGTAAGTATTAGTATTTAGGTATGTGAGGTTAGGAATATTAGGTCCCCCGTTTGCTACCTATTAATTCAAATGAAGAAGGTAAGTTTTAGCTTATTCACGAAATAAAGTAGCCATAAGAAAATGTAAATAAATCTTGTTTTTCTCACAGCACTTCAAACAAAAAACAGTCAATTATATCACTAAACATTGTAAAAAGAATGTAAAATGCAAATTTTTGTAAAAACCCTAAGAGTTGGCAAACTGTCTGACTTTCTTTCGAATGCCTGCCATCAGCGTATTTATTGATTTTTTTGTGAACTGACGAGAGGCTGCGTTCCATATTTTTTTGAAATCAGCTTCATTGTCAGCCACTGCCCCCTTCTTGAGCAGGTATCGTTTGATATTTGCCCAATACCTTTCAATCGGGCGAAGTTCTGGGCAATTTGGTGGGTTAATGTTTTTCGCGACATAACTACTATTCTTGTTATCAAGCAAATCTAAGGTGGCTTGAGCGTAATGAGCAGAAGCTAAATCAGGCCAAAATATTGGAGGACGTGTATGTTTCCGATATAAGGGCACAATTCGCTTTTTAATACACTCCTGTGGGTAGACATCTCCGTTTATTGTACCGATAGTGAAACAGCTCGTACTTTTAAGCCCGCATGAGCAAATAGCTTGCCATACAAGGATTTTTTGGGCGAATTTTTCAAAAGCCACGCTCTTATGTTCTTCTGGAACGTCCTCGCCAGCTGCACACGAGAAAAACTGGGGCCCCGGTAACGTTTTCATGTCTTTTTTTACATATGTTTCGTCATCCATTAAAATGCATCGGTCGTTATTTTGAATTAAAAACTTGTCCAAATCTTTAGCTCGAGATTTCGCTCTTTCAAGCTGGGCAGCAGTCCTTTTTGGCATTTTCTGTTTCTTCCTGGTCTGTAAATTATTTCTCTTTTTGGCGTTTTGTACGTTCCCGACCGAAGTTTTTAACTTTTTGGCTACATCGCGAATAGAGGCCGATGGATTTCGACGGAAAGACGCTACTATGTCCGTGTCCAATTTTGGCTTCACGCAGCCTTTTCTGCGACCGCAACCTGGTAGATCACCTAGAGTATTAAATTCCCTAAACATTTTTATTACTTTTCGTACACCATTTTTAGATAATTGATACCGTTTTGCGAGTTGTCGCATCGCAATACCCTTTTCTGTACAGTAGGATATTATAATTAATTTACGAGTTTTTTCATTTATCCTCGGCATCTTGATTTTATCTAGTCAATGACATTTATTATAAAATTTATCTTCAACTTAACAATACATGTGTCAAAATATCATGCATTGGCATAGCAAAAGCTTTCTATATAATTATGAAGGCCCAACTTTTGGTGGCTACTTTATTTAGTGAACAAGCCTATTTCTAAAATTACAGACTTTCAAGAGCAGATATCTCGAAAACTATACAAGATATCGAAAAACTTGGTCGAATAGAACTTGTAGCAAATTTAATCTAAAGCTTTCATTTTGTAACAGTAGTCATGTCGCTAGAGCGCATAGTTTCTGAGATAAGCGTAAAACCGAAAACTGGGACCTTCAAATCCCCCCTCCCCTCCGGCTCAAGGGCTTCGGGCAAGGACTTTTGATATGTTGATCTCCTAACTAGTCAAACAAAGTTACGAAGTCAAAAATTGCGTTCCAAGCATTTCCCTCTATACCCTCTCGTTTCCTGACCTAATATGTATGGCACATGTTTATAAAACTGGTTTATAAATGACAATATACATAAAACCAGATTATGCAAATACTGCTTTTAACCGTCTTCGATAAAACTGATAACAAATCCATAATCTGATGCAACGAACAATAATAACTTGCAAATTTTCAAAATTAAAACTTTACAGGTGCAAATGCGAGGTTAGCGACGCGGCATCGTATATCCACTTTAGAGCAATAAAGTTGTAAATTTAATTATGTATGCTCATTGTTGAGTGCAAAAAGTTGGCTTCGTTTATGGCTGCGGATGATACGATCGGTAGTAAACTGAGGAATGCTTGCGGTTGGCGTATCGTCAAGGCGTGTCTCTAACTCCATATACATGAACGAATAGGTGTGATTTTTTTAATAGGAAAGTTTATAATTTGCCGACAAAAGTGATACTCTGCTCTGCTACATATGTATCTAAGTAATTCAGTTCAGTTCAGTTCAGTTTCTTTATAGGTAAATATCACTTTACAGGTCATAATGAAAATTTTAAAATTTATATACTAAAGTATATATCTACATTTATAAATTTGGACAGAACAATACATAAAATATGCAGGAGCAATACTTAGGTACAATTAATAATAACATAGTTATAAGATTATGGTCAATTACCTTACCTCTAAAAACTCATCTACTTACACTGTAACATGCTGAATTTATAAGAATTGATTTGAGCTTTTTTGTAAATATCCTGTCACTTTCAGATGATATTATGTATGTGGATCGGAACCATATTATAAATTTTGGGGCCAATGATACTGAGCGACTTTCGGCACTTGGCTAGTTGCCGCATATATAGGAGCGAGCAGCAATGGCCGTCTACGGTTATTACCTTCACGGTTAGAGTTCGTCTTATACTGTGCGAGATTTGACCTAACATATTGGCACGCTGACAATATATAAACCGAGAGAAGTGTTTATATTCCGTACTTTTTAAATAGTGCCCTGAAGGTATGTGGTGCAGTGTTCATGGTGGTGAATAACGTCGCCAAAGTTCCTGAGGATGCGCTGGTCTGGGAGTGAGGAGTCTCTAGCTGCCAACACAACGAATCCTCAAATTAATAAAGTATCGTCAATGTGATTGTGACTCTAATGATTCGTCCGTAGGCTACGGTACTGGCTTACCAGTGGGCTGTGGTATTAAAAAAAGATTTCAAAATTTTCTTATCCAACCGTAGTGTGCTGATCATTTGAATAAATTGAATAAATAGTGTTACACTAATTATTTGTTGGAATTATGGAAATGTTTTGGGTTGTTGGCAGCACTCATTACCTTTATATTTTCATATTATCTATTAAGCTCGAAAAAACGTTTGCAACACTGATGCGGTATAAAAGAAATAAGGAGGAGGTTTCGCGATGGCGGGAGGGATGGCTGTCAAGTGGCAATGTCAGAGAGGAAAACACGGATTACGCATTGATATGTGATTGATAATGCTAATAAATGGAAGGATTACAATAAACAGAGGCAACTATTGAATAGTTTTATAATAGGTAGCACTTGCTTATTGACGTTTAACAGCGCAAGCTTAGCTCTGCGGGCGTAGCATGGTTGCCATTTTATCACTTCTGGCTGTGGATAGACGTCCGTTACGTTCTGACGAGTAAGTAATATGCGAGAGCGAGAGTGATGGATGTCTCATCGACAGCGATAAGCGATAAAATGGCAACCATGCATGCTACAGCCGCAGGGTCTGACATGAATCTATACTATCTAATGTCTTTTTTCGATTAAAAATATTCGTTCAGTTTTACTGCAGTATCAGCACGTAATAGCCCACATAATATTGTCATTCGGTCCAAACTCTGATCTTTGACGCATGAACAAAGAGCGTTTGTCTAATATCTGTGGAAATTGGGTCATGCACAGTGTTTTAAAACAAAATTCGTCTTTCCTGTGATCAATCGTTTTTTTTTATTCTCAAAAAAACAACAATGGCAAGTACATCCCTTCCTGCTTCGCTAAACTGAGGACAGTTTGTCGGCGAATGTGCGCTCCCTTCCAAAAGTCAAACATTGTTGTGTTTACCTACTTACTAAATTACCTACTTAATTTACTAACACTAAACTTAGTGTACCATCGACGACACACTCAGCCGACCATTTGTGAACATTTGTGTGTGTGTGTGTGTGTGTGTGATTTTGTGTCAAGAGCTTACGTGCATATAAATAATGTTTTTATCAAATAATTATATAACAGAGGAGACGCCGTTTATACGGATTAAGAGTCCAACCAAAAATTAGGCTTCGTAGCCCTTAACTTTGACAATGAAATGAAAATAATTTAATCCAGAACAAGTCCATATTGGCGAGTACATTAGAATACACAAAAGAAATTAGATGATATAAAA
The DNA here is from genome assembly GCA_963854355.1 of Epinotia brunnichana. Classification (NCBI taxonomy): domain Eukaryota; kingdom Metazoa; phylum Arthropoda; class Insecta; order Lepidoptera; family Tortricidae; genus Epinotia; species Epinotia brunnichana. The sequence goes on along the minus strand of OY977939.1, from coordinate 12,552,836 downwards.
GACGGGAACCTAAATCTGTGTAGGTATGATGGGTCATACCTACACAGATTTAGGTTCGTGTCTTTTCTGTGGATAATATCAACCGAAGTACCTGCCCAGCTGGCTTTTAGGCAAATGGTGACCATATTAGGCAATAGTGGGCTATTGCCTAATATGGTCAGCGTTTTCCCACCCGGTTACCATGCGCCTAAAAGCCAGCTAGGCAGGTACTTCGGTTGATATTATCCTCGATAGTTTTTAATTCTGGGCATTTAAGGGCACTGTAATTTCTGTATGTGTATAATTGTATTTTTTGGTAAATAAATATATTTTGATTTTGTTTTTTTTTTTTGATATAAAAGTGGGTGTAGAATGGTACCTAAATTCGCGACGACATGACCGGGCACGGTGCCGTACCGACCGCATCGCGGCCGAGGCGTGGTCGCGCGATCTTATCACTCCCATTAGCGGCCGCCGCGCCCAGCCACTATCTGCCGCATCTCCACCACTTGCATAACAATACATCACAAACTCACCTCAAACACAAACAAATATCAACGCTCACTCAACGCCCCAAGAATCATATTACTATATCATACAACGAGCAACGTGCGCGATGCAATTGTGCACGAGAGAACGAGCCTCATCTTTCTTCGTTAATACTCATTCTCTATATTGTTCGCCGGTTTTTTTCCACGTTAGTGGATTTTCATACTATATCGCGATCTGTATCGCGTCGTAATTTGCGTGATGCAGCTGTTTTCGATGATGAGAAGCCCACAATATCAAAGAGCGACGAGCGGCCTGTCACTCTCTCGTTAGGTAGCTATCCGAGGAATGTGGCACCCACACTCCGAACCTACGTAGGTGCCTAATGGGTTTACTATTGAATCAAGTCTGATATCGATCTCGTTCCTGGAATTTCGACGGTGTTGTTGTTGGAGAAATTAATGTCATAAATAATAATATGTGGTACGCGGAATGATTTATAAACGAACGCGGTTTGACCTCGGGACGATTAATATTACAAGATGTAGGTAAGTAGGTACCTATTATCTGCTTACACTGCAAAAGCTTTATTACGAATGTAGATACCATTTAACCAACAACAAGGACCAACTAGGCTTGAAGTAATTGCAGTTTGAATTGTCATCTAAATAAGTAAGTAATTAAAAAACGACTAACGTGAGGGCGCCAGTAATGGATAGGTACTTTAAGGAGGTCGTGTATTTTCATCAACAATAAAATAATAATGTTTGTACTTGAAACAATAATTATGAGTAAAAACTATAAAATATATCCGTAAAAAATGAAATATTTGCTTTTTGCTAATTGAAGCGACATACTTAGATTAAGAGAAAAATTGGAATAAGCAAAAATATGTCAAAGCTCCAGTTATGGTCACCCTTTCTCCAGTAATGGATACTTCTCGAGACCCAGTAATGGTTTTTTTTTTTTTATTAAGTACATCCACATCATATATATTACAATTCACTCAAAGCTAGCATATTAAGAGGTACTATTTATTTCTGATATATACAACAATTACGGAAGTACATAACATTGGCTACGCATGTTGCATTGATACCAATAAAAGTTATAAATCCTACTAATATTATAAATGCGAAAGTTTGGATGGATGGATGGATGGATGGATGTACGTTCCATTAAATCTCAAAAACTACTGGACGATTTTTTATGAAACTTTCCAGTAATGTACCTTATATAGCAGAATAGGACATAGGCTATAATTTATGTAAAATTTCATCCCTTTTAGGGACGAAAAAGGGGATGAAACTTTGTACTGAGACCAAATATTTTTATGTTGCGAGAGCGGCGTTCGTTATTGTTGCCATGGTAACGTCATTGTCAACAAATTAGAAAATGGTTCTAGAAAGAGTTAGTGAAATGAAGATTCTATGCGTAAGGAAATTGATTTATCCATGATTTATCCTATTTGTTATCAATCACGCAATAACGGCAAAACAGATTAAGACATATTTTGGTATACAAATAGTTCATACCCTATATAGCATATTTTTTTTCCTGGAAAACATCTCTCAAAGGGATAAAATCTGAGGTGCAAGGAGGGTCCATGAATCGGAGTGATTCCCATCAATGTATTATATTTAAAATTAAGAGAATAATATATAATAGAATATTATATTTAAAATGAAGCTTATTGAACATATTCTTTATTCGTTTCCTTAGTCCACACAGCGTGAAAATGAGCTATTCCAAATGTAATATATCTATTAGTCACTAAATAATTCGAATAAATATTTGAATTTGAATTTGAATTTGAATTTAAATGTACTTCCTAATTCGTTTTTATACGTAATGGCTTCAATTATTTCAATTGATTTACCACGTTCACTGCATTACGGGGTCTATCGAAGTAAGGGTAACTATAATACAATCAGCAATCCAGCAATAACCTTTAAAAATGGAAATATGCAGTAAGGTACGTAACGTACGTACCTACGTATTGTAGTTTTATTATATTTGTAACTAATAAAATTATAATTAACGTTTAAGCAGTGCTACCAGTGACTTTGTGATACAATTCTTGCGTTAGATATAGTTTTTCGAAGACAATGATTTAGTTACATATTGTTGCAGTAGATGGCGCTTTTCACATTCCACACATTCCTACTTCGCGCTGTTAAGATTTTTCCTGGTTTAATAGGGTCACTTATGCTAATGCCTCCACAAAAACAATTATCTCCACTTATAATAAATCTCTAAATTAAAAAAAGAATCAGCCAGTTTGAAACTAAGCTTTCTGTGGTACGAATGTTCTCAGCATCCCATGGACGGAAAAATATGAAACATTTTATATTGGTACATTATTATTCCCGCTGCAACTTAGGATAGTTTTTATCCGACTGCGACAATTAATTTATTTTCCGTAATATACGACTTCATTTAATTTTTCATTTATTATTCTTAAAGTATATCGCCGCCACATCTGTCAGCTAAAAGAAACGTCAAAATCACAGACTAATAAGAAATACTACGGACAAAATGGCGGAATTTCTTTGCCTTTCTTTCGCTTATTAATAATTTTAATCCCGTCTACGATATACATTGACGAGACACATAGGTACCAAAAGCAAATATAAAATTAATCGATTTTGATATGCGAACTTATATGCGCAAATGTCGAATTAAGGCGTAATTTCTACAAATGTCGTAACAACAAATTCAAACAATATAAACTTGGGTTTTTTGAATGTCACGCGCGCGCGCTCTTTGCGTATTCAGCCAAACCACGAAAACTGAAACTCGAAGTTCGTATATCTGCATTCCTGTCATTTGTTAGTACGATAGAGATAGATATACCCGAATATTTTCGAATTTCCGAAGTTCGTGGTTTAAAAGAAAATACGGATGTGTCGGATAGATCTAAATTAATATTTTATGTGTGAATATGGTTAAAATTATTTGGAAATACTATTGTTGTTATTGTTTTAGTATATTTGACTAGCTTTAAGTTTAATATTGTACGTCCGAAATGGGCAAGCTGTTGGACTTTATTTTACCCAAAACAACTAAATGTACACAGTTCTGACAATAAAGAAATCTTATTTTATCTTATCTTATCGAAAATAGGGATGTAGACACTAAACAAAATAATCATAATGTTGTATTATCTCGAAAAAAAACAACGCAAGAGGCTATACTCGTATAGGTAATCACTAAGTTATAAGTGTATAAAGTTTGAAGAGGGGGTTTGTTGCGTCTCTTTTCCGCAAAACGCACCTTTATAATGAAACGATTGTTTTTTACAATGACGCTCGAGGATCGTGACGTCACGGTCCCTGATCGTTTTCTCACTCTAACAAGCGACATTAAAACGGTTGTAGCTTCGTAATTTTTTGAGATATTTGAATGAGTTTTTCGTTTCTTCTTTCTTTTGAAGTGAGTCTACAGCTACACCTCTATTTGGAAGACAAGCGGAAAGAACCCATACTATCCATACTAATAATCCATACTTCCATATTAATATTATAAATGCGAAAGTGTGTCTGTCTGTTAAACCGTGAACCGATTTAGATGAAATTTGGTATACAGATAGTTTGAGCTCCGGGGAAGGACAAAGGGTAGTTTTTATATCTGAGAGGCTGAAATTGGGGGTGGAAATTTGTATGGAGCTACTTAAACCGCTGTACCGATTAAGATGAAATTTGGTATATAAATAGTTTGAGTCCCGGGGAAGGACATATAATAGGTTTTATCCCGGAATTCATCCCCTAAGGGGGTGAAAAGGGGGGGGGGGGGTGAAAATTTGGATGTAATCTATTTTAATGAAATGTGGTGTAGATATAGGTTAAGTCATAGGCAACCCTCAAAAATCACCCCAGAAATCATCCCCTAAGGGGGTGAAATTAGGGGTGAAAATTCGGATGGAACCCATTTTAATACCATTTGGTATAGAGATAGCTTGAGTCCTGGGAAAGGACATAGGATAGTTTTAATTCCGGAAATCACTCCCTAAGGTGAAATGGGCGTGAAAATTTGGATGAATCCCATTTAGATGAAATTTGGTATAAAGGTCGTTTGAGTCCCGAAGAATGATATTAGATAGTTTTTATCCCGAAAATCTTTCCCTAAGGGTATGAAATAGGGGGTGAAAGTTTGGATAAAATCCATATACCTAGATGAAATTTGGTATAGAGATAATTTGAGACCCTTCGAAGGATAAAGAATAGTTTTTGCCTCGGAAATCATCCCTTAAGATGGTAAGTAGAAGTTTGTTTGCATTATATTTTCTAAGTATAAGTTCTACGCGGACGAAGTCGCGGGCAACAGCTAGTAACTTAATACAAAACAAAATATGAACTAAACTAATATTAACAGAATTTATATGTAAATATCTATAGAACTAATATTATTTGCAATAATGGCCACAGAATTATTTCAGTTTTGGCAATGATGTCGATTTAAACTTAGGTAGACGGTCGTGGAAGATATCGATACATTTATTTTGGCTGACAAAGTCATTAAAACTTGAGCAAATTATCACCATAGGAGACTGCAAGCCAAGTTAGTTAGTGGATATACCCCAATAATGGATACCCCAGTAATGTGCACTAGGATAACAAAATGTTTTCGTATAGGTCGTTTTTATTCTGGCTTATATTTTACGGGACAGGACAGGATACGAAGATATCGTGTATTTTTACATTTACAAGCTTTTATTTACTTTCACCTGTCCCGTTGTCTGTCTGTAATCAAATCTTGCAAGTTAAATTTGACCCACTTCCCGGTTTCCGATTGAGCTGAAATTTTGCATGCATATGTATATCGCATGACAATGCAATATTATGATGAAATGGAGCTGATCTGATGCTGGAGCTGGAAGGTGGACATAGGAACTCTGCAATAAAACGACACAACCCCATCGAGTTTGGGCTCGTTAGAATCGTCTCAATGATTAGTTGATGATGGTATACAGAAAAGTACAGTCGGCAATAAAAGCTTGTACCAAAAATATAATTTTTGACAGAAACTTATTTTCCTATAAGGTACTGAATTATTTATAAACAAATTTCAGGCACAACTTAGACCTTAGGGCCATGGGGCACCAGCGCTTTAAAAATTTACAAAACACTTTCGCAGCGCCTTGTCGACGCTTCTGGTGACCAGAAGGCTGGCGCATACCTAGCCCAGCGTATAAGTATTGCCATACAACGTGGCAATGCCGCCAGCCTTCTGGGCACCCTGCTGCCTGGAACCGATCTGGGCCAAGTTTTCTATTTGTGATGTTATCTTTATTTGTTTTATTTTATTTAACTTTTATATTGCCAATAGATCTTTAAAAGATATCGGCACAACTTGAATCAGAAACAGTAGCAAATATGTGAAATGCGTTCATATTAAAATCTCATTAACATTTTTATTAATTTTCATGTAGGTATAATACTTTTAAGACTGATGTTTTGATTGTTTTTAATGTTTCTTATATTATTTCAGTTGAAAGCGGCATAATGAATCAAGCCGCGTTTAAATACTTAAAAATATAAGTTGGGCGGATATTATAGCCGCGAAATACGATACAGGACGAAACTAGGCGTTAAAGGGAGAAAGACATATGTACCTTCATCTCATTCCATTGCCTGTTGTGTGGAGCTAGCTTATATCACGTTCTGAAGCGCTAGCACAAGACCGCGTGCGGGCTGTTTCACGCCGAGGTAGTCTATCCGTCTCTTTCTTAGTGTTCCAATTAGAAACAGACGGATAGATCTCGCCACGAGATAGCTCGCGGTCTTGTGCTTGCTGTGCGGACGTCTGAGCATGGAAGACAGCGTCCAGACGTCTGAGCGCGGCGTACTGTATACGGGTCGTTGTTGTTCTACGCCCGTAGGAATAACCCTAGAAACCCTACACGTGACCTCCGGGTGGTGCTAAAAGAACAACAAACTCGGCAGCTGCACTGTTCCTTCTGAACCTCGCAGCGCACACTGGAACTCTATCAGCGACATCAATACGAATACTTATATGTACCAGTGTGTAACCGCCATACGATAAATAAAATAACTGTATACGGGGCAAACGATATAAGATAGAGCGATATAGAGAATATAATGTTTCCTGTCTCGCTCTATCTTATAGCTTTTGCCCCGTATACAGTCAGCCGCGCTCGGACGAATAGACTCGCTTTTTGTTATAATGTACAGTTAAAAATCATAGTTATCGATCAGTATCCATTATTGGAGAAACGTAACTTTAGCGGATCCAATGACGGACACTATCTATTTCAAATTAATTAACCTAAACTCAAATTGTTCAATTACAACATTATGTGAAGTATATTTATAGCAATCCATAAAATAAACTGAAATTCAAATAGCTTTCATAGTACATATTTAAATATTTAGCAAAAATGAGTGTAGATTTTTGCTAAATATTCGGTAAAGAAATCATGATTTGTTCACAGAAGCACTGACCCCACTTGATTTTTAATTCACCATCTTTAAACAAAACGACCTGTCTCAATGATATTGTGCTGGATGAAAGTAGGATAGACACTGTGTATGGTTCAGTGTTGCCATATTAGAAAAAAATGTTGCTAGTCTTTATTTATAATGGTTAAAGAAAAAAAGTAACCATTACTGGTGCCACCACGTTACGATGTGATCCTACACAATGTACGTATAATCATAAAATGCATCCGTCGTCATTATTATTGAACAAGTGAACGCAGCGAACGAAGTTCTCCGTTTTACTTTGGGCAAAACTGCTTTCGTATGTGCGGGTGTCCAGATGGCCTGCTATTATCCCCTACAGGTCGCCTTTCTCAACCTATTCTCGCGAAATTTTGTGAGCTGGCCCCGTAGCATGGATGGCGTTATCACGCGACAAGTGACAGGATAGAGCTTACGTCCCTGGCTGACACCGATCGATAGAACGAGACGACGCGCTTATCCTGTCACTTGTCGCGTGATAACGCCATCCATGCTACGGGGCCAGGTTTGATAATTATATGGAGACTCGCGAATGCTACAGCTCATTGAACCCTAGTTGTGGGTTAGGTTAGGATAGCTACAATACTCTTTATTGCACACCTCAAAACATGAATCACATACAGGACATAATAGTACATTGTTTAACAAGGGGCGTATGAGGAATATTGCAAACGAGAGTCTATCAGAAGCCCGACGCCGTGAGGCGGAGGGCTTTTGATGACTCGAGTTTGCAATATTCTTACGTTATACACAATGTTTTTCATCACATTTGCGAGGAAATAAATAACTACAAAAGACAGAAAAATCTATGTTTTATACAAGCGCACCAATCAAATGTTGACGAAATTGACAACTTCACTTCCAGATCAGTGCGAGTGGGGGGCGTAGTTTCAATATTTCAACCAATCACAGAGCATGGAGCATGTGGTTCTTGCAGGCCATGGCCTGCTCGAGTACCAATCACAGAGCCAGAATTCTTGTCGTACGCGGCCGTCGAGATTTGCTTAACCAATCAGATCACACACAAGCTCATTACTTCCCTTGGGACCATTATTTCCCGCGGGAACGATTTAGGCCATTGTCCTTCCAGGCATAGAATAACACAATTTATGAGCAAGTGTGATGAAAAAACTTAAAAATAGAAGTTAATAACAGGCGGTCTTATCGCTAAAGAGCGATCACTTCCAGACAATCATTTAGTTTTTAATTTGTGGCTATTAAATACGTTAATAAATTATAATTTGAAAAAAGTAGGAATAGTACCTACCTACACCTACCTGCATTCATATGTTCATGTAGGTTGTCGGTGGTCTTGAGGCCCTAGCACGATAGGTTTTATGTCACGTTTTACGTGACGTTTCAGTAAATTTTCGCCGTAAAACGTGGCGATACAATCTAGTGTGCTAGGGCCTCTGTACATGACATATGCTCAGTAGGTAGCAGTGGCGGAGGGCCCATACAAGCCGATTCTCACCGGCTTGCCTTAAATTAATTTTTAGGGAAGCCGATTGTTAGGTATATACTCTGAACTCTTTCACAACTTTCTTTGTTCCGGGTTGCCCATCGAAACATTTCACGCGCCACCACTGGTAGGTAGACTAGGTAGTACTTCGTCGGTTCTTAAGTCGGTTATAGAAAAATATACTCACTCCTTGTGATGCATAGAATGTTGACTGTAGATTAGTGTTGTGGATAACGCTCATTTTGAGGCTTAAAGACTCGAACCCTAAAGACTCCCGAGGCTTAAAGACTCAAGTGACGAAAAGACAATATTTTGCATTCATAAGCGTAAAATAAACCAACACGGCACAGCATCGAGTCTTTAAGCCTCGGGAGTCTTTAAGGCTAGAGTCTATAAGCCTCGAAATGAGCGTTATCCACAAGACTACTGTAGATGCATAGTTATAGTTCAGGCAATGAACTGACAGCTTGTATGGAAAATATGTCAAATTTGGAAATAATTTATAATAGCAGATTTTTTTTATGTAATGGATATATTATCAATTAAATAGTTACTTAGTGACAAAATCCAACAAAATTTCAGACATCAAAAAAATGATAACTTAACTACCTTCTGAAAAGTCAGAAAAAATATTAATAAATGGTTTTATCATTATTTTGGTTCATTTACATTTGCTCTATAATATTCAAGATAAATAATTAAAAAAAAACAATTCATTCTTTTTTTAAATCTACCTATATAAATACTTCCGGATGGAAAGTTTGTTGGATTCTTGAATAAAGCATCTTAGATCAATGTTTTAAAATGATATAAAGAAAAAAAACGCTATTATAAATTAATGTTTTTCAAAACCGTATTTTGCCTGGAGTATTGCATGTACCTACTCGAGCAAGCGTGTTAATTGCTATTACTCGCTGCAGTTCGTACTGTTCGTACCTAGTATCCAATGCGCCTGCGCAGCATACAATATCAACTTGTAAGGAAACTCCCTTTGAAAAAACATGGATGTGCGTGACGTTACATTGTGGTCTCTCGACGATTACTTACTTTGTAATTTAATTATGTGAGTTGAATTACCTTATTGTGGTTTTATAATGGACAGTGAATGTCGATGTTGCATTAACTTCAAAGAGTATATCCTACATAAATATACTTAAGTATTAATTTAATAGAAGTTTGTCCTAATACATAAACGAAATACTTAGATATTGATCCTACAATGTTGTGTCAATCTAAGTAAGGTTTAATTAATCTAATAAAAAGGAGTAGGTAAATAGAAATGGAAATCAGACAGGCCTTTGATAAGATCATTCTACTGAGATGATATAGGTATCGAAAGTATCTTAAACAATTTTCTATTAAAACTGGCAGTTTTGTGTTTTTGTGCACAGTAGCTCTAGTTTTATCGATACATAATATACGTTTTCAAACGCGTTTGCGTTTCGTTCCGATTTGTATGGCAACGCGAACAGTGCCTCTGGTGGTAACTATTAGGAACTACGCGTTCTACGCGTCTTTTACACATAACTATAATATTCGTTTAGATTGTAGAAAACCTCATCTATTCGAATGTTTTGTAAACACCATTTAAAGTTATTTCCTTCCAGGTATTTTATTTCTACAATACACTATGTAATTATAAAAAAAAAACTTGATGCTTATAATAGGTTAAGCATTTAGTTAGTAAACTTTTTGAGGATATTTGTGCTAAATAGCTTATTTCAGGTTATTTAAATATGTTTTATTTTAAACATGTCAGTAGATGCATTTTAACTAGGGTTTGGGGCGTTTCCGTGTGGCAGTTACTTTTCGTGTACTGGACGTATTATACAAATCTGTACGTCAAGTAAGCAAATGTAGATGTAGGTACTTTTGATCGAAACTAAACCTTAGCAAATTCAATTTAAGGTTTATTTTTTATTTTATGGCCAAATATATTTTTTGGGGCTATTCCGGCCTGTTTTGAAAATCAGAAGTAGTAGGTAATAAACCTTTCGTTGAACTTCAAAATTACCTTTTTAATTAAAACAACGACGTGTTTTGTTTGTTTGACATGGTGCTATTTTGCCTTTACAAATCGAATCAGCTTCAAATTCAAGAATACAACATACAGAATTTCGGTTCTTGGATGTCGATCACCTCTGCTATTTTAGAAAATACAATCGACACATAGTTTCGTACTGTATAAGTAAATTAAAAAAAACTGGCCAAGTGCGAGTCGGACTCGCGCACGAAGGGTTCCGTACCATTATCAATAAAAATATTTATTTTATTTTGTTTTTAGTATTTGTTGTTATAGCGGCAACAGAAATACATCATCTGTGAAAAATTTAACTGGAACTATCACGGTATCAGTGAGATACAGCCTGGTGACAGACAGACGGACGGACGGACGGATGGACGGATTACTAAGACTCCGCGGAGTCTTAGTAATAGGGTCCCGTTTTACTCTTTGAGTACGGAACCCTCAAAAGGTTGGCAATATATGAAATGGGGATATTATGTGACGGTCTTGACCGATTCATACTGGACGGCTTTTCCCACTTGAGAGTTGAGGAATTATACATTTTTAACAAACTGTAGTTTCACATCAAGTGACGATAATGTAAAATGGACCAAACTACCAATAAGCCTGATTAACGAACAATATAATAAACATACTTGCTAAACCGTATTCCACATTTTCTGATCGCACTTTCAAAAAAAGGAGCAATGCTCCGAACTCGCGTCTCGCGTGTCGACTTTGGAACTCAACGAAACTTTCAAAGCCATTTTATTGCATGTGCTCCCTACAGAGCGCCATCTATTTTTGACTGTTGGTTGCAAATACAGTCCTACTGTATTTGCAATAACTCGATACCTAAAGCAATACTACCTGCTTTAGGTATCGATTGCGTCGGCAAGTGGGTATTGTAGTTAGAATTGCCGCAAAAGCCGTCGTACGAAAATACCCCGTAGATGGAATTGGCCACACTGACCTTAAGGCCAAAGATACAAAAATTAGTACACACGACTTTTACCTATTACTGCCTTAAAATTAAGATCGTTTTTAAAGAGCATATTTTTGTCGATGTTTCTGTAGTGGACTGTAAGTAGATAGGTACACACAACATAACACAAAAATATACGCAGGGTTAAGCTCTATGAGGCTAGTAGGTAGGTACTCATTTATCAACTGCATGTATGGAGCATGGACAGTAGGACAGGTACCTACAATTTAAATACTACGCAAATATATTATGATTGTGGACACAAGTTCGCCCAGCTAGAAGTAGGCAGACGAGCTGGCACTGCGCAGGCGCATGGAGAGGCTGGTATCGCACAGGCGCGAAGTGATCCCTCAGGTGCGCGCGCGACTCCGCCCCCTTGTTTATTGCTTATTAGCGGCCACGGCGGCGGCACGTTTGAACACAGCCTCTTTGTTCTCGCCGACAACCCCCCCCGACCCTCCCGCGTCCCGCCCGCGCACGCCACCCCGCGGCCGGTCACGACGTGTACACTACGCGAATCATAAATTCTTGCTATTTGACGTCGGTTGTGTAGGTGATATCGATCTTGGTTCAATGATATCGACCGGAGGAAGTGCAGCATCTCGAGATAGGCTTTCGTATTAGGCATTCACATGCGATTAGCTGGCGCGGTATCCGGCTTAGATGCCCGGTCTAGATTTGTTTTTGTCTCTAACTCTAGGCGTGGTAGTTTTGTACCCTTGCGCGCGGACTTAGATACCTAATTCATTCACATTTCTAATAATAATAAGCTGTGTCGCTAGCTAATAGGTATACAGTCAGCAGCATTAAGTAGTTCCAAGAGTAGTTTTGAGTAGGGCGGAGTGTTCAAAATGACCTACACAGTAACACGCTTATAATTTCTTAAGAATAAAGTCGTGTGCAGGTCATTTTGAAGACCCGGCCCGCTTAGCTACTTCTGCTGCTGACTGTACTATCATTAAAACCCTGACACGTAGTAGGTAAATGCTTGCTGTATCGTTGTGAACGTTGTTAGTCCTTCTTTTTGTCTAGGCTAACCTAGACAAAAAGAAGGACTGAAAACGATCTTCCTAAGTTAGTCTTCTTAAGTCAAAAATAGTAGTTAATGTATCATGAAGTCGGAGTCAATGTATTACCTACAGGCACGTGTTCTCAACGAGCCATTCCGAGTTTGACTGCTAAAGTAGATACACTGGAGTACCTACACCTGTACATCGCTATATCAGTAGCTAGGAACTTACCTACGTAGGTACATAAATTACCTAAACACGTAAGTTTCTCATCATTCGATACCATACGAAATTCTTAGAGGTGCTTTTTTCAAATAAAGTCTACAATAACTTATCTTGAATCACAAATATCACAATACCTTTAAGTAGGTACTATATAGAAAGGCAATAGTAGGTAGCGTGTTTTCTAGGTGCGCGTAGATTACAGTGTCGACAGTTGCATTACCACTACCTACCTATTGAGGGCTGTCGGTCCGTCTGCACTAACACAGTACGATGGTTGTGCCGTGCTGTTAGCCTGTCAGTCGCGCACAACTTAACGACGGCTCCTCTCCACGCGACCTCTACTTCTCACCAATTGTCGATATAATCATGATAATTTACAACAACTACTCTGTCAATCAAAGGCGATAAACATAGTTTACGTTGTCTTAAATCAGCTCGAAATGCAAGACGTAATAGTGCCTACAAGTCTTGGGAAACCATTTGAATATCTGCTCAATAGGTCTGTCGTTACTTCTGACACGAGGCAGAGGTTAGTTCCAATAGCCCTCTATTATAGATTCACAAAGTTCGCACAGATGTCAAGTGGCATCACTCGATCGAGCCTCTATCGCCAATAACAAAAGCAATCGTTGGGAGCGCCGTGACGGAGTAATTCATTGTTTCCCTTTCGACGATTAGCCTGGCCCTATTTACTTGTCTCTCCCGTCGGCTAGAGCTGGCAGCTGACGCCGGACGCGTCCGACAGACGGACACCGTTACAAGAACGACTTAGAAAAAGGTTTGCCACAAACAACCGACCTGTCTGTACTGTACGTCCGAACGGGTAAACGACACGGACAACTAGACCGTTCCTTGATTGACCGCCGCGAAACGTAACAGCCAATTGCACGAAACGGGAAATAGTTCAAAGGTGGGTCATTCCGCTAACGTTCATTACAATTAATTGTACCTGCCTCTAATTGCAGCCTCGAACACGAATTGATCATTCGCAGATAGTGAGAAACTTGGGCAAGTAGGTATGTATTGATAAAGAGCGTTCCCACAGGCGCGATATGGGCAGATCGCAATCTCACCCAGGGCACGACCGGGCACAGGGCTCGCACGTGGCCCGGAGACGTCTATCGCCTGTAACCGGCGATAATCTGCGGTGCTTCGGGAACAATACCACCATACATCCGACAAATGAGCGCAATTAATGCCAATAATTCGAAACGCTCTGCCGATCATAGTCGCCTCGAAAATCGCTATAAATATCCGTAAACTCGATGCGTTTCCATTAAATTGATGTCAAAGTTTAAAATTAGTTACCGGTCTATGTTATTTCGCGCGTGAATAGGCACTGGCACCGATTAACAATGCCTTTTGAACAGTGCTCAGACAAGGCATTAAATTCTCGTTCCTTTCTTCGAACTAGTCTTTCCCTTGAAAACTAATCAGCGCCGCCTTTATAGCATCAACCTTCGGCTTTACGTTCGGCGATATATCTCTCTTCACACTCCTCGGGCGAAGAGTGCTTTCGTCCCCGAGAAATTAGTTCCTACAACACCACAATAGTCCATAATTATGAAATGTGTTGTATTCCAGAAGGATTTGTAATTTTTTCTCGAGCGCCGAACAATGCAAGTCAGTAATGAAAGGAGTCAATCAGCCCGTGTCTGCGAAATGCGTATTCCGCGTTAATTTATGCATCTTCGCGGCGAGTCGAGCCAACCTGTAATTTTCTTCTTTAATATCTCTCCAGGACAAAGAAATTGTTGTATAACGGTTATTAAATTAACAAAATATACGTCATCTAAATAAATGGAATTTGTTTAGTTGCTTACCTATTTCTATCTACATATGTACGTAGTAGTGACTCTTTGAGCTGTAGAACAAGCGAGCCTGTCAAATAAAATAAAATTTGTTTAGAAAAACTGAATCAATAAAAAAGTCTATAGTTATAATTATTGAACCTGCTCACAAAATTTCACGGAATCGGTGGAGAAATGCGACCTGTAAAAGAGAACAGCCAGACATACGAAAAAAATTTGCCCAGGCTGAAACGGAGAACTTAGTTTGCTTCTCTCGCTCGTTTAGCAATAATAATCAGCAACACAGCCTCTTACTTGCATGATCCAACGCGAGCAGGGGACAAAACTTATCTGCATTTTCATGTATGAATTTTAACAAAAACTGAAGTGGTAAGTATCATAGAGTAAGACAGAAACAAACGGACATGCCGTCATCTTGTAAGAAATAGGTAAAGTCCGCGCCAGTAGAAAACAAAACAAATATGGCTGACTTATACTTATACAAATTGAATCTATTAAAAAGCTTTAGTTGGTAGTCATGGAACATGAAGGTGGTTCGATTGCCATACAAAGCGTTATTTGACATTCGCAGGCTAACGGCGTGATATTTTAAGAAACTTATGTAACAAACTTTCATCAATTGGCTTCCCATTTGCGCCAAATTCCCCCTTTCCTAGAATAATCTTGTATAAACTAGATTAATTTGAGAAAAATAGTTTTTCCAAAATATCACGTCCCAAACCAATTTCTCAAATACATAAGTTTATTAAAATATCACGCTGTTGGCCTGCGAATGTCAAATAACGTTTTGTATGGCAATCGAACAACCTTAACGTACTTATATCTCGGGCTTCAATCCTACCCAATGATTGGGCAGTAGAACTTCTGGCTTCTAGACTGTGTCTTCGTACCGAGAAAATTATCTTGACGTCATCTGAGTCGTCTTGGAGTCGGTGTCGGTATGTACCATGGTACAGACGGATTTGCTGCGTGAACTCCAAATTACCAATTGGCAAGAGCGAGTTAACAGCGATAATAGTTTTGTAGTTGCAAAGGCATTTGAGAATACGTATAAAGCAGAAGCAGAAACTAAACCTTCTCGTAGCCGTTAAGTAAGAACAAAATATTGACGGACGGGGGGCAGGGCCGTCGAGACGCGAGCTTCACGCAGGGACGGACACGGCGTGCATCCTAGCCTCTTATGAATTTATAGCGAGCGCGTATTATTTACTAGCATTATACGCATAATTTGCGAAGCTGTCGCAAGGGCCGGCTATAATTTCACGATGGCAGCAGATCCATCAATACGCGCCTCGGGCCGCGGCCGCTTTCAATTTGTAGGCCGCTTACATCCACGGCAATTACCCGACGGACGGAAGGCCGATCATCATCGATATACGCGCTTAATAATGCCTAATGACAGTTAATAAAGACGGAAAATAAAAGTGTGATGATTACTTATTACCTGCCATGTAAATGGTAACGGTCCATGGCGAGTCGAGAAATGGCATAGCTTACCTAAATACCGGATGGATACATCGCTTCATAAAAACTTGACAGTGCTATTAATGATGAGAAGCTTCGTTTTACTAAAAATGGCATTAAAGTCACTGAAATTATCCTACCTATTATATTTATACACAAGCACAAAAAGTGCAAAGTTAGTTTTTTGTCACAAGTTTCCTGCGTGCAACTTGTGTATGCACAGGTGAATCGGATTGCAATAATAGGTACTTTTTAACTGTTCTTATACACAAATTAATGCGGCAATTATATGCAAATGCGTACAACTTAATAAGTATTGTAACTCAAAGCAAAGATAGTTTACAAATATACCTTTTCTTAATAATCTTTGCTCAAAGCAAGCAGAGACATCGTCGCCGCCGACATACACGTCTGTGTTAGGGTTTAGGCAAAGCGTGTCGCGTCAATCGTTCAGCGTTAAAAGAGTCTTAACGCATAATAACGTCTTAACTTAAGACTACTTAATTTGGCTTACATTTTCTTCAAAAGTTTATAGAATAAGAGCTTGCTTGGTTGCAGTTGGGAATCAAGCAGCTATAGGTAGGTACTTCTGAGTAAACTGGCGCTTCGCCACTGATGTCTGTCTATTGGGCGCATCGTGACATAATAGTAGGTACATTGTGATACAAGTGAGCTATGTTGATCATAACATCAGAGGCGGAATTGTGTAATTATCAAAGCTCACGCGTGTCATACGACGTTTTTCGACACATTTGCGAGGAAAAAATCCTTTTAATAAAATGAAAATGTTACAGGCTCCTTAGTTGTTTCCTTTAGTTATTGATGACAACAGGTTTTTACTCACATACATTTGTACATCTCCAAAACTACAGTGGCGTCAATTCTATTTATCACTTTTCTATTCACCACGAGTCAACATTTTTAATAATAACCAAACACGCATCATCAATGTTTACAAATATTTGTGAAATTACTTATAATGGCGCGCAACTATTTTTTTTTCGTGAAGTTCGCGCAGTGCGCCTGCAGCGAGGCTTAGATGAAATTTCTACACAGCCTATAGAAAATAAAATAAATATTTTCTTATTCAATATAAATTCATGTAAAATGTTATCAAAAGTAAATCGTTTTACTAAATGAAACGTTTCTTTATCATATCTAAGAAGAAATAATCAATTAATTCACAAGAAGGATTTAATTTGTTTAGTCGAGTAAGAATCCATTTGCCGAGAATTAAAAACAAACCTGTATAACCCGGTCAATTTAAGCATGCGCCGAGTCCATACATACACCTTGCTGCAAGGTGCCAACGTATCTTAATCGGGATATAAACATAACTACACGAGTGTCGTTATGTTATAAAACACGCGTGTTTAATACCCAGGATTATGAGCCTAAAAGCGGCACAATAAGAGGCACGTTACGAGCAAATGTGTTGAAAATAAATAAATATTAAGGGACAATCTTACACAAATCGAACTAGTCCCACAGTAAGTAAGCTCAATAAGGCTTGTGTTATAGGTACTAGACGACGATATATTTAATAGATATAAATACTTTAATACATAGACATCCAAGACTCAGAAACAAATATTCATGCTTATCATCCAAATAATTGCCCTTACCGGGATTCGAACCCAGGACCTTCAGCTTCGTAGGCAGTGTCACTACCCACTAGGCTAACCAGTCGTCAAACAAACAGAGTAGGTACTCATCCGCAGGCAGGTACCTCTGTAATTTGAGTTATTTTTCTTCGAGAGGAAAAGTAGCTGAATCAAATAGATCTTTCTGTATGAAGAAAACTCTCATGTCATGCTGGTTGTTGCTATACCACACCAACTGCCAGCATTTACCCAAAAAGTTTACTGGCAGTTCGCCAATAGAATTTTGTTGTATTGCGCAATAAAGTTACAATATTGACGACCGATTTAGCCTAGTTGGTAGTGACCCTGCCTACGAAGCAAGAGGTCCTGGGTTCGAATCCCGGTAAGGGCATTTATTTGTGTGATGAGCACGAATATTTGTTTCTGAGTCATGGATGTTCTCTATGTATTTAAGTATGTATTTCTCTATATAAGTATATATATCGTCGTGTAGTACCCATAGTACAAGCTTTGCTTAGTTTTGGACTAGGTTGATTTGTGTAAGATTGTCCGCAAATATTTATTTATTTATTTAATAAATAAGAACTCCATATGTACAAAATATCTTCTACGTAAGTACCTACGTGTATAACAATAGCATAAAACAATACTTACTTAAGTACCTAAAGTTGCAAATGACGAGTCCGTATGCACCCCTGTTTGATAGGTTTTATGCAGAGAGGGTTACTTTTCCGTATTGGCGGGTGTGCGTTTTGAGGAGGGGTAAGAATTATAATTTTCACAATTGATTTAAATTTTGCGCAACTATACCTTCTACCTATTCAATCAGACAGGATAATTTGACAAATTATTACAAGTAGGTAGCAAAACAAATACGAGTAGGTATGCCAATCAATTACGAAAATTACCATCGTATCCCTTTGATTTCTACCAATTCGACACTATGTATAATGTTAAGAATTAAAGGCCTCCACACACCGGTCGCGGGCCCGCGCCCGACGCGCGCCCGACCCGCGCCCGCGACCGGTGTGTGGAGGCCCTAAGGGACACCACGCGCTTTTTGATTTTCGACTAGTTTTGAGTTGCCGTCATAACAATAGATATATTTATGGCACAAACGATGATCGGTTCTTCAATCCTTTATCTACAATTTCACGAGAGTTTTTAAAAAACTAATGTATATGTTAATGATTTATTCAAACATGGTCTAAAAAGCTCTGTTTTCGATATAACTTAGTTGTTTATGTACTTTTATGTATTAAATTTATATGTAACTGTACCCTATTGACGTCTCTAACAACCCATGAGATATTTTTATTTTTAACTAATTTTCACAAAAGTTACGTCCGAAAAACCGTTTTTTTGGCCTAGTACTGCCAAAGTTTGGTGCCATATATCTAGAAAACTGTGAGTTTTGAAGTAAACATGGGATACTGTTTCGGTAAACCTCGTTGTTGCTAATACGATAAGCCATAAAAAACAGATATGACAGTAAAAGATCGAAGGTCATTGGGAGCTGTGAGCCATTTAAATAAATATCAACGTTAGGTATAGGTATACTATAAAATAAATCTCCTCATTTGGCCTAAGGGGCTTTCTTGTAAAATAGCGAGTAGGAATGGACTGGCTGAATTTTGAACATGCTCGGAAATACAGCCTCAGCTCCGACTCTATAATAGGAAATAGAGTGGTGTCGGTGTTTTTGAACTTTTGCAGTTATTTTTACCAATCAGAGGCTCCATTTAAAGTTAACTTGATGTAATGATTGCATATATAACAAAAAAGTGGTTGATAACGTCATAAGAAAACATTGTGCTGCCATACAAACTTTTGACCCCCATTTCACTTTTTGAAAAATCCTTTCTTAGTGCACCCCTAGACCTTATAAGGAACCTACGTGCCAAATTTGGAATCTCTAGAACCAGCGGTTTGGGCTGTGCTGTGCGTTGATATTTCGTGCGCGCAGCCGGCGTTCGGAACGGGACAATGAGTCACACTAGTTCGTGCGTGCAGCCGGCGTTAATCGATTTATAAGACGTTATTACGTCAAAAATAAGAGTTAAGAACTGGATAGGATGAGTTGTTGTGGAATATTGTATCCCTAATAAGAGGGCCGCGTCATGAAAAAAGTTGAAAAACACTATTCTAGCGCAAGCGAGGGGCACCAATAAGTACACACAAAGGAACAGCGGTATGTTACCTCGTTCATAAATAGGGAGCAGCCCAACTGGGGGAAGACCTCTACCTTACCGAAGACCGCAGCCATAATAAATATAAATAAATATTAGGGGACAAATCGAACTAGTCGCATATAGTAAGCTCAATAAGGCTTGTGTTATGGGTACTAGACGACGATATATTTAATTTAATAGATATAATACTTAAATACATAGTGAACATCCAAGACTCAGACTCAAATATTCATGCTCATCACACAAATATTTGCCCTTACCGGCATTCAAACCTAGGACCTTCAGCTTCGTAGGCAGTGTCACTACCCACTAGGCTAACCGGCCGTCACAATAACCGTGATAATGGGCTTGTGACCTTAAATTTGTTTACGATGCCATTCGAACCAGTTTTTGTAGATGAACAAATGTTTGTATGGAAGCAACTATATTTAAAGGACATTAATACCCAAAAAATCGAGTTAAAGGCGGACCTCGCTGACAGCAGCCGAAACGCTTCATATTGATTGGCTTTAAATTATGACGTCACACCGTGCAATTTGTACTAACCGTTGCATGGAAAATGAAGTAAATTGCTGTTTAGGTCCATAGTTGTAATACAAATTTGTTTCTTTAAAAGCGTAAGGATTCTATTGGTACCTTTAAATTTACTCTTGGACAATAAATAAAAAAACTTTTTTTTCTAAACTTACAAGGTTCATATCTTTTTATGATTTGAATTATATTTTGTAATTTATACTTTATTACAATCATTTGATGGTTTACTATCCATTTAGCAACACGACGTTATCAATTTTAACACCACGCAACAAGCCTATAACACCACTACCTTGCTCTTTAGGTACCTATGTAGTGTTGTTCTTAGTGGCGAGTAAGGTCGCCAGAGCTGTGTGGGGGACTCAGAGCATAGAATAGATATTCATACATCTGTGGTGGGGGACGTGCATTCGTGTCTAGCTCATCATTACTGTCATTAGTTTATTTATTTAAACATAGTTATCAGCACTACAAATCGTCAAATTAATAAATGGGGCTTTCGATTATTCTGAACTCACTAGCGTCCATAGGCTGCGGTGTCTGCTTGCCATCAGGCCGGCGCTACACTCGTCTGTCACCAACGTATGAATAAAAAAAAACCGGTCAAGTGCGAGTCTGTCTCGCGCACCGAGGGTTCCGTACAAACTTTCACCACACAGATAATTCATTATACTTACTAGTAAAGTGAACCGATTTCGATAATTCTTTTTTTATTTGCTAGAAGGTACTTTTAGAATACTTCCATACAAATTTGAAGGAAAAAAATTCAACACAAAAGTATAAAATTACAAACTTAAATATTAAATGATTTTTGAAAAATAAAAAAAAATAGGGGAATGGTATTTTTTTCTACATTTTCCTTTGTAAATCAAAATTTTACCGCCATATAAAAAAACTGTTTTAGAATGTGCAATTCAAGCCCTTTCACGTGGTTTAGCTTCGTTTACAACTATTCCAAATTTCAACTTGATCGCATTAGTAGTTCTTGAGATATTTAACTTTATGACAGACAGACGGACGGAGTCGCACCATAAGGGTTCCGCTTTTACCTTTTTGGTCCGGAACCCTAAAAATACACACGCCTCCCTAAGGCGTTGTAAGAAGGAACTGATTGAAAGATTTAGTGGCCGAGACAGATTGTTCCGATAGCTCAGTTGGTTAGTAGCGACGGGCCATGATGCCTGTGGTCGCCGGTTCGAATCCGGCTTGGAGCCAAAATTTTTTAATATTTCCTTTAACACATTCAGTGCCGGGAACACGACTATCATGTGCCTACGTCGTAGGCGCTTTCCGCTACATACGAGGAACAATAAGGGATCAGCTACGAGCGTAGCGCGTAGCGATTCGAGGCCCTGAATGTGTTTGAAATTTAAAAAAAATACGTCAGCAGCGCGTGCCGGAACGGAACCCAAAGGCATGCTTTCAATTTCTCTATAAATGCCTTTAGAGTCCCCAGCAAGCTCGGTTCTCCATACAAACGTAGTTACGCTCTCATTTTAAAACGACTAGCTAGTTTGCTCTGAAACTTTGTACTTAGAATAAGTTAAGGTATATCCAGGGCTGTAATTAGTTTATGTAGCTTCAGATACTATAGTAAAAAAATACAGCGAATTGAAGTTTTGAAGTGAATACTTCTTTGCTCGCGTTCTTGTATAGGGGTACAGTTCAAAAAGTATCACGTGATTTCCGGAATAACTTTTTTGTAGAGAAGCCTAATCTGATTTCAAATAGGTAATTGTTTGTTACTTGTTTTAATCCTTCTTTATTTTCCATCGTTGTTAATCACAAAATGTCATTTATTTTATGTGGCGGACATGAAAATAATGCTGAAATGACGCCATTTTCAATGTATCGCGAGTCAACTGAGCTACGTCAGTCAATGTTGCCATATATACCGAGTTATCTGTACTTTACAGATTTTAGTGAATTAATTCAGATATATATTTTACGGGTACAGCCAACAAAGAAGTATCCACTTAAACTTAATTAACGGTTGTATCTCCGACACAACCCGCTTCTTTTTTCATACAAAACTTGTTTTGGCTGTATTTTGTTTGTTTTATAAACTGGAGCCATATAAAAACTAATTACATACCTAGATACGAGTATGCCTCATGTCATTGTATAAGCAAGTTTCGTTACAATCCAACTCGTACTTTTAAAATGAGAACGACACTCCGTTTGCATGGGAAGGTGAAATTCGGCCGAGCTTGCCGGGGACTCTTAACCCATTCACTGTCCCCTTAAAAAATTATCTGACTATGTCACACGTCCAAGTGTACTTCTAGTTATAAACTGTGAATCCATTATAGAAGCCCGGACTCCTGAAAAGTAGGTGCATGACTTGATGACTCATCATCAAGTACCTATAGTAAAAATAAAACAACAATGGAATCAGTTTTAGTTTATTAGCACATAGGGCCGAGCCCTGATATGTTGCTACCTTGCGCGCTCACATCTCAGCGCACCTTACCAGTGAATATCATAAATCATAAATAAGTCAGAGGAAGTCATTCTCAATCATCATTATCATCATCGTCATTCTGAATAATTGATGGTGGAAATTGTAGTAAATATCTAAGGCTCGCCACATACTGGTCTCCGCTGGGCTGATTCCTAGTCGCCAAATTCATCCGCTTGTCTGCGGTAGGGCCATTGATTTTGTATGGAGTAGCAATGGTGGGGATCAGCCCAGCGGAATCTGGCGACTGAATTTAGGTCTCGGAATTAAGCCTAATACTTATGTGGCGAGCCTTATTCGTTGCATCTATGAGTATGTAATATCGTTGTTTCTATCTTTCTTCGCGAATGTATTTCTCAAAGTAATAGTGTATCTATATTAAAATTACCAGCAATCTTTGAGGTTGACCGGTGCCACACAGCAATTAATATACCTATCAAAAGTATACTTTGACAAGTTCAAACGGTTCGCAATTAAACTACTTTACACCAAGCACCCAGAGTCAACTTTAGATCATACACAAAACTGTAAAATTTACCACACAAAGATTACAATATCAATGTACTAAACAATGTACCTATTTATGTAATATACGCAATAGAATATCAGAAGCTATAATAACTATTTTGGGAATATAAAACAAAAACCTAATAGGTACCATTTGCTACATGTACAGAAACACAGCAATCACCTGACCGAAATGGCACTACAAGATATGTGAAAAAATTTGACAGAATTTGTGGAAACATTCGATGTGTCTGATATTTTTGTGCGCTCTTTGACAAAATATTAGTGCAGAGGCCCTAGCACCAAAACCACTAGGTTTTATCGCCACGTTTTACGGCGATACTGTACTGAAAAGTTATTTAAAACGTGAAATTAAACCTAGTGTGCTAGGGCCTCAGGTCACCGTTTATATAGTCCTGCTGAGCGTTTTTCAAATAAAGTGTACGCTTTTATTTGAAAAACACTCTGTAACATTTAATTTCAGGAACTGAATGTAAAGAAACAAAAGCTAAATGCTTCTAATAAGATAGGTACTTCATGTAATAGAAAAAAACCACATTATATTATATTACATTTTCTATATTCAGCGTTCATGAAACCTAGCTTTAGCAAAAATGGCGTTAAGATTAATCGTTTTGACATTTGCGTAACTAGGTAAGTACCTATGGGAAAAAGGCCCAAAACACATTTTAGTTAACAGAGGTTTGTTACGTTGTATCAATAAGAGGGTCAATCTCTAAAATAACTAAGGCTGGCGCAAGTCGTGCTTACAAATATATTGTGTGTATATCTTTTGTGATTCTCTGACATACTGAAAAGACTGGACGATGACATTAAACAAAGATCAAAGCACTAAAAAAACAGACACTGAATAACAGAAACCGGAATTTTGTGCTTTAATTTAATTATTAAAGATACTTTAATGAAGGTAGTTGTATTTTCTCATTAAAAATTACGATACATGATATGTTTCACAAGCTTATAGCGATATATATTTTTAAAAGGTGGAACCTGCCTGTCCCGTTGAGAACTCGCCAGGATTACATAATTTATCCCTAACTCTAAGATGTTCTGAAAGATGAACGCCTAAACGCTTTACCGCGACGATATTGATAGTATCCTCAAACCGAACTAACAAACTGAGATCATAACATAATCTTTTTCGCACTAGAATAGGATTGCGAAGTACGACTGATCAGTTTGGTTTGCGCACACTAAAATGTCTTTTTGACTAATAAGACTCGTTTGGATATTAAATTCGAATGATTGTATGATTGTATTGAATTTATGTATTTTGAACTTAATACTCAACATCTATGTTGCCTGGGAATGCGATATTTTAGAAATAGGTAACGTATAGATTAGCTTTCAATAAACCCGAGGTTGCACATATTTTAAAATACAAATAAAATATGAGCTTACAAAAATGTGTTAGGCATTAAAAGTACGTATCGGTTTATGAGCATTGGTAAATATGCTCAAAATCATTCTCCCAAAAGTAGGTAAGTACACATTAAATGTCCTCTGATTTAACCCTGAAACATCTTAATAACAAAATTTTGATAGGTGCGCGTACAACGTGAGCGACGTAGTCCCCACTAAAACATTTCCATAACTTCTTATTTCAATACAAACATCTAAGTGATCTCCAGGTATGTACAGTGCTTATCCTACAAAAATAATTTAATCAATCGCTATACAATACATACATCTTCGTAAGGTACAATACTAATGGAATATAAATATTACCTACCTATTATTAATATTATCTTCTATATTTTACACACGAATACACAATACGATTAGTTGCGGTGAAAGTGAATTATATTGCCTGTGCAGGAAAATTGTTGGTAATTCTAGTCATTATGTAGATAGGTACCTACATACATGCTATTTCAAGCCACGACACGAGCCGTGAAGCCGTGACAACACTTAATATTCATTGAATTTTAACAGTACCTATAATGTCGATAACGTACATATCGATATTCCAATATTTGGTTGAAGTTATCTTCAAAATATACTCCCAATTAAGAGAAGAGGTTGCCTTATTATTACAATGAAGGTCCATTAGACACTGTCAATTGTTTGGTAAAATCATTTTTAGGACCACACAAAGAACTACACAAAGTGCACGTCCTTACTTCAAACGTTTATTTTCTTACCCTCTGATGCAACAACGATACAAACGCGAACAGTAAATATTTACTGGTAAATTGGTTTGGTCTGTTTTTTAGTATGCATCGGCTTAGTAGATACGGCTTAGAAAATTAATACAAAAGATGTTGTACCGTTGCCGACGAATATTATCGATTGAGATTTTTCCAATAGACACTAAGGTATGCTCAAAGAATTAGCATGATTTTTACGCTTTGTTGACAATGGTGTTGATAGGATGAGATAAATGTAAAATAAATAAGGCAGTTAGTATAGTAGGCACCTTATCCAAACATTTATAATTCACTGACATCAACTTTTTACAAAATTCGCTATCAGAGTTCAATTAAGTATTTTCAGACTACTCCATGTTGTTTGCAAAGCCATTGCGCTTTTACAAATTCCTTTTTATAAAGTGAGGTCACGATATATCAAGCCCGTTGATTTCTAAATATTACACTAAAGTCTTATTGGAATGTTATAAAACTTCTTCATATTTTCCATAGATTAATGAGGGGTCTAGTCACTAGTTCTACATATAGTTATTGTTTACAAAATTGCATTTAAGTTATATAATGCTCTTTGGTTCAAAAAATTTCGTCATGTGTTTACTTTTAGTTAGAATTAACAAAACATAGATGACTCGAAAGATAACCCTCGCATCAAATAATACGATAATCGGATACCTAGCAGGTAACTTATATTAAAATCTGATCTATAGTAACAATACATTTTAAATCTTTTCCGGTAGGAACCATGTAATTACTTTCTTAACAGTACCTTCTTTGATACTCGTACTGATAACTATAACTCACTAATAAGTAGGTAGGTACAACGTGTGGATTCGAATCGGCTATACATATGTATGTACATATAGACGATTCGAATATCCTCACAGCACATTTTTGATTGTTTTTAATCTAACTGCAAAATCGCAGATCGTCTTTTGGAATGTCTCAGGAACGTTAGTCTCTCAAGATTCACATGGGATGCCTCGGGGAGGGCGCGTGGTCGGGCCGCACGGAGGGCGCCGGCGGCGGGTAGGGGCAGTAGCGCAGCGGCGTCGGCGGCTTCTGCATCCACAGCTCGGGCGGCAGCGCCAGCGGCTGCGGCCAGGCCGCGGGCCAGCCGCGCCCGCCCAGCGCCAGCAGCTGTAGCGCGGGCGGCGTGCGCGCCCACGCCGCGCGCTTCTCCGCCTCGTCCTCCGCGCCGCCCGCGTACAGCCGCAGCGGCGACCGCAACAGCTGCTGCTCCATCAGCATCAGCTCCATCGGATCTCTGGGGAAAAACAAGCAAACTCCGTTCAGACACCTGTAAGTGTATATATCGGCCGACTATTTTCAACAACATATTATTATTCTGAGAATGATACGAGGGAAGCCCTTACGGTTGAAATAGCTTCCGAGATAGCGAACTTCCAGCGAGCGATGCGGTCGCGGGTTCCGCGAACGAGCGCATTTGCGCGTTACTTGATCGTTGGCTTTCAGCGGGCCGTGGTCGATAAACTCACTTCTTGGAAAGAGTGACCGGCCGCGTTGCTGCTTTTATTGACACGATTTTAGTAGGTAATAATAATGTAATTTTTTTTTGTGATAACTTATTCAACATAACTGAAAAACAAAAACCTCTTGTTAGAATTAAAATTAATTAGACCAATTTCTAAAATTTGACACGTACTTACACGTACACGTACTTACTTTGTTGCAAAAATACAATTTTGGTGGGGTAAATGCCGTTTCTTTGTGTTTTTTTTACATTTTTAACCTCGTAACCTGATCTAATATTGCTAGAAATTGTTTCGTCGAAGCGATTTATGTTTGCGGAGCGCGTTAACGAGGCGCGCCGAGCTCGTCCCAGCCCTTTATGACGGCGTGGAGTGTGCGCCCTTTATCGGTTCCCGGATTTGGCCGCCGCCGCCGCACGCGCTTCGCGCGAATTCGCTATTTTCGCCACTCACAGAACTATTCGACTAGCGCACTCATAAGCGTGCAATAATCCATCCTTCACGCCCGCTCAATGGAAATCGAACGAGTTCGTAACTCCTTAAAGATGTACGACGTTGTCGTGCGCCCGCGCGGTGTCGTGGCGTCATTAATAATGGGAGGTGTTGGGATGCGCTCTCGGAGCGGCAAATGAGCGTGACGACATGCCGGGCTCGAGGTGAGACTCAAAATTGGCATGACATCATGAGATGCCGTGTCGAATTTAATCTATCACCGATGCGCCGCAGCCGCGGGCGCCGGCCCGGGAATTAATACAGTATACATTTTTTTACTCGCCATCCTAATTTCTAACATAAAAACTAATAGTTACTTAATAGCCGGCCCTGGTGTTACCGAAACCATACATTAACTTCCACGTGCAACTCCACCATCCAAATCATTTCCCATACCCATAACATGCGACATAAAATTTTGATTACCTACCGCACAGAGTTAAGTGTATAATTTACCAAAATACCGACTAAATTAACAGGTCATTTTACCTTGGTTATATCGCAATTTGCTTTTGGTTTCGTTTCAATAACTTGAAAAAAATTGCTGCACAGTTAAATAATTTGTTACGGCCTGTTAACATGTTGGCAGTATTTAAAATCAACATTTACAAAGTTCATGAAAGCTGCGTAATGGACATCTCGCGACGATTACGATCGTCGGCTACAACAGTGCGATTAATTTTGAGGTGGAATAAATTGGTTAATTTTTAACTAACACATAGGCATCGCGGCAGTAATGTTTCGAAATTTACACGTTTCCGAACGGGGCTTGAGGAAAGGTCGTAAGCGAGCCGGAGTGAACGCGTGGAGTTCTTTTAGTTGTCATGTTCGGTGGTTATGCCGTTTCGGGTGCCGTGGGGGCGTTAATGGCGTATTTATTATGATCTCGGTATCAGCAGTAATAGCCAACACTCTCCGGCGGCAAATTACAGGGCGGTGTTCTTAGAAGGCCGCCGCTAGGGACGGCCCTCGACTTTATCGATATCTCGTCTCAGACTTCTTATCGATGTACCTATATATATTGCACTCGTGAATGCGAAATGAGTATTTCTATGTGAATCTTTTTTTGAAAAATTTATTGCTGTCTTTACCCGCGTATTAGCGATTTTTTTACTTAACTATAAAAAAATATTTATTTATAACAATTGTAAGTAAATTAAACAGTTGTTACTGAACAAATTAAGTTGACGGCAAAGTTGATTTAATCAAGTTATTATCTATACACAGCGTGGTTCTTAGTTATTAGATGCCTACTTACAAGTCTTACAACCCACATTAAGTACAATGTGGGCGGATCGGCGAACAAAATAATATAGGTGCTAGCCGCTACTTTGTATTGCCTAGATGCATTGCTGCTAAGTTGGATTGCATTCGCTATTGGATCCATAAATAATGATGCAAATACCTACCATATAAATTTTAGTGCTAAACGATTCAGAAAGAGTATCAACATACTTATTACATGAAAGAATTTGTGTGGTGTGTAAACGCTACTCGGATCATGCAAAAGATATTCGTGGCACTTGACTTTCATCCTACAAATTATTTTTAAGTAAGTAGGTACCTAATCCCGTGCAGCCATGTAGCCCCTTTAAAAATATGCTAAATACAGCGACATCCGAGATCAAAAGGTTCAAAGTGTTAACGGTAAAACGAGGACCGCCCCCGGCCAAGTCGCGGTTGTCGTTAAGGAGTCTAGCGCCGCCGACACCTACGCCTAAGTGAATCGCGCGCAATTAACGAAGAGGTGCGTTGGCGCATAAATATCGACTCAGTTCTCGCTAAATATCGGCCCTGATTGAACGCGGGGCGTGGCCTATTAATTAATGTTCTCGGCCACCACGCCAAATCGACTGTATAAACTCACATCTTCCGAATGCGGCGTCTTGTAATGCAATCTTTATTTCAACCACAGAAAGGTTGCCTTTGCTGTTATAGTTTTACCAGAGATGAGAAGTTGAGAAAGTAAGCTGTGAAAATCCCACACGTTCTCACACAATGGCAATCCATCACACTTATTGTCTGACGATTTCGGACGTCAGCGAAGGAAGTCATTAAGGCTAGGCCAGTTGTTTCAAACATTTATATTTGTCATTATAATTTGACTGTGGTAGATTTATTGCTGGGAAATGGCACCTTTAAGCCATGCTTGCCGATGCGATGTCCGGTCACAAATGTCACAGCCACATCGAAAAGAGACAACAGCCATTTGGAAATTCCATCCATCATTGTTTAGCAAACTCTTGCTTGATTTGAGGTCAGCATACTTAACTATCAAATAATAAACAACTAAATGCTAGACAAGCGTAAGACTCAGAGACCGATTCCCGGTTTTAAAAACATTATTTAGACCTAATGTCAGTAAGTACCTAATGTCTAAAAATGCACTGAGTTACTAAAATTTTACCTGATATTTGGACTAACGAATCTTTATGAAACCGGGCCTAAATAAACCTAGAGAGATAAGGTAGGGGGATGTATATCTTATGACAGTTCATAGAAACGTACACTTTTGGATATGAGGTTTCCTGATTGAAAAGCAGCTCGGATCGGAAAGCCATTAATACCTCGTAAATATCTGTTATTTTCAAGAGGTCCCATTAGATTAAATGCGTGAAATCTTGAAATAAGTATTAATGCAGCGGAAGAACGAGCAAAATATTTCTCAACCTGTAATCATTACGTCAAGCGAGAGCAACGTGACAGGGGCTGGGGAAGTGTTCCAGGGATAGGATAGATCACTATACCCACGCAATACTATCTTGCCATATTTCATGTTGCAGAAACAGATGTGGTGAACAAATTTAATTGTATTTAGACACAGGGCAAACAACCAAAAATATACATAATTATTTATACATAACACCACGTAAAATATATGAACTATCTTTGACTCTAGCGATTTATCCGTAGCGATATGTTTAATTAATCCCGTAGAAATTAATCATGTCCATAAAATAAATAATCAAAATATCTCGATAGATATTGAATTAAACATATAAACTACGGAAGCGAATAACCCACACACAATAGTTACCTAAGCGACGATATGAAAACGGGCGTAGAAACTTTCTAAAAAACGAGAAGAAAGTTAAATTAAAACTAATCGTTGCACCGACGCGTAATAGACTGAGTGCACAGTAGCACACGTCAGGCAAGCGCATCTGATAGGTACGGGCTCTTTAATTATTCGGCTTTCAATCCGCTGCCACTGAATGTACGTGGGAGCTGCCGCGCTTCGCACATGGAACGGAAATGACTCTTCTGAACCTTTACGTCCATTTGAGTTTCATTGAATTTACCTTTACTGGTTATTGGCCATCATTTGAAGTAACTTAACATTTACTCACCCCAGATCATTGCCGGGTATACACGAACGATTTTGACTAAAGTCTATCGAAGTATTTAACTTTGGTTATAGAATTTCGATAAAATAAATTACGTTTAGGTAAGTAAGTAATTTAATTACGAACCGCTTAAAGTTATTATATTAACAACAGAAAACCAAGAGAGCAAATATTTTTTTTTTTATTGCGGCATTTGAGTTTCAGGTCAGTCACAACTTTAGTGACTATAGCAAAGACCACGGTAATCGTAATTGTAACACGGTGGAACTACTGCTTCCTAGTAAATCGTTAAGAATTAGCGAGCGAAGCGAACGATGTTCTATGCTTCAGGTTGGGTCAAAATTCGTTCGTATGTCCGATGTCTCGCTGTCCGGCTGATCTCCTCTACTGCCCCTCTATTCTGTAACTTGCTTTAGGCTCACCTCAACGCACTTCCACAAGTATGTCTTGACGCCGCCATTCGTAGTAACTAAGTGTAGGTAGAGGTCTAGTTTCGTTATAGGCGTGAGGGGTGGGGTGAGCCGCATGTGCGCGTAAAGAATAACAGTCCAGGGCTGTTATTCGCTACGCGTTAATGCGGCTCACCCCGCCGGTCATCCGTTGCGAAACTAGACCTCTACCTTCGCTTAATTACTACGCATCGCGGTGTCAAGGTATAATTGTGGGTGAGCGTTGAGGTGAGCTTAACACAAGTTACAGAATAGGGGGGCAGGTCGCATTGCTCAACCGATTCTCGTGAAATTTTGTGAGCAGGTTCGATAATATATATTTTTTGGAAAATACACATGCTCGCGAGTTCTACACTATTTATTTAGTCGATGATGCGGTTAAAACTTCATGCCATAAGTAAGTACCATAGATAGATATATTAGATATGTACCAACGTTTAGAAGAGTGTGAAAGCGTGGGTACGCGGCGCAGTAGCGAGGACGCGGGCGGTAATTGCGCGATAACATCTGGAATTAGCCGTCAATCACCGCCGCTCATCGCGGCGCTCTATCAATTAATACAAATCGGTAGTCACGTACTGCGGTGTCGTGCCGTGTCGAAGATTAGAGTAATAATGGCGAGTAATTCCACCGATCATGCTGACACCGTGGTCTAAGTATAGCCGAGCGCACTAGGAGCTTGATAATATCTGAGTACCAGCGTAGGTACATACAAACTTAAGTACCTACAGCATGACACACAAATTCAGGAACTTAGCAGGTTTTCAAATTGTTATACAAGGTAATGATAATGAGTCATAAAATCTTCAACTAAACAATATCGACTGTGGAAACTTATCAAGTTTTATAGACAATACACAACGAAGTAGATAGTTAGCGATCACATAACCGTTAACATTTTATGTTTTCCGAGATCCAAGAAAATTATACGTTACTCGGTTTTACTTAAATGACTTTCTATGCAGTTTAAATGTGGAGATAATTATTTTTGCATAATTCAGCAGGCTGTTCGCGAGATAACCGGCGGGTCAACCGGTTTGTGCACATGACACCGATGGGAGATAATAGAAATGCGCTTTAATTTGTCGTTTAGGGCATAATGAGGCTCGCGCCCTGTGATTACTTGCCGCCGCGCCGCAGCCGCGGGCCGCCGTTGACGTGAGGCTGTTCCTACACGCCGCGCACGGGCCTACTATTGGCTCTCGCACCCACTTCTCGCGTCTGCACCTATACCTTTAATTCCAGCGGTCTACTTCCCCGTGCAATATCGCCAACTTTCCTGTGCCAGGGCAGCGTTGCGTGAATATCTGACAAAAATTACGCGCTGAGTTGCCCTCCCTAGAAACAAAGTCACTTCCATAGTTTTTCAATTCTGATACTTTTCATCTTGTGTAATTGTATATTTATTAGTAAAGTATTTTATCTTTTTGTAGAGTTGAAACACGTCTCGTTCTATGCTAACCACAACCGTGAAGAAGTGAATTGTACACAAACAATTATTGAAAGTATAATGTCACAACTACACAAAATGTCCCATAGTAGTGGTATCTCTTGGGAACGCCTGCTCGCCTGCCTCCCGGCAAATTCTCGCCTCTGCCATCGCCGATCACATTCGACTTAATCACGGCAGTTCTCGAAACACGCTGTAAACGTTCACGTAACTGTGACATCAACGTTGTAATGATAACTTTTTACAAACGCCAGTTCTGATTACATTTTCTTGTGGCGGAATTGAGTTTTTACGTCGATAACCGCTCTCTAATAATAATCAGATCGGAGTACAATGCGCGCGATCGCTTCCCACGCTGCTCGCTCCACTTTCTTAGTGTAACACTGGGTTGCTGCTACTTTATTCGTAGTATTAGACTCGCTTATTTTAGTTATTACTCCGTGTAATATTATGAAAGTAATATGAATTTAACATAATGGCCAAGCTTCGTGAGCTTGATAAAATTGCCTGTAATATCTCGTCTATATTGTGGATATCGCTCAAGCTGCGATTGTTAATTTGCCTCCCTGTAGTTGATAGTAAGTACCTAGTTGACTTTAAATCAAATCATTTGAGACAATAATATTTTATTAGTATTAGGTATGCCAAGAGCTTCTTGGTTATATGAAAGTGCGATTTTAGTTTAGGTTAGCCGAGATCGACAGATTCATAACACCCAAAGTCGATCTTTGACATTTGTATATGTATATGGGTATGTCCGCGAAAAATTGTACCGTTATATTCGTGACAATCATATCATAACACATTACTGAATATATTACGTGCATGACAATTATACAGTTTAGTTCATGACATCGATGTATATATATAAGTATCAAGAAATGGAGTATTTATATATTTAATAGCGCAATTTTTTCCAGATTTTGTAGTCTCATCCGCTCCCTCTATATCGTATTTGCCTTTCATCATTTGTCCACGTTATATTTAAAATTTGCGTAAACCTGTATATGCGTATGTGTGCGTGAGCACTCATTTTAACAATCGGTCATGACTGTAGCGTAACACATTTCGTAACACATTGTTACATTCATTCCAAAAAATTGGCAGGACATAACTTAAAAAAAAGATAGCACTCAATTGCGAATAGCAATGGACTGCGAATCACTTTAATGATATTATTGAATTGTAAATCGGCATAATTACGTATAAAAGAACAATATTGTAATTCTACGTGCAATTTACACACAAAAAAATACTTTTTTCGAGCCACAAAACTGTTGTCGACACAAAACATCATTTCACTCAGCAAATATGGGTGCTCTTTTTTTAGGGTTCCGTACTCAAAGAGTAAAACGGGACCCTATTACTAAGACTCTGCTGTCCGTCTGTCTGGCTGTCCGTCTGCCACCAGGCTGTATTTCAATCAATAACCGTGATAGTTAGACAGTTGAAATTTTCACAGATGTTGTATTTCTCTTGCCGCTATAACGACAAATACTAAAACACAGAATTAAATAAATGTTTATAGATAATGGTACAGAACCCTTCGTGCGCGAGTCCGACTCGCACTTGGCCGGTTTTTTTTATATGTTGCCATCATGTTGAATGGTGTTGCCATTCGAGAAACATATTTACCGGTGGAAGGATATTCAGTTACTGTAGGAGTAATAAGCGTTACATTCATGACGTCACATAACAAAAAAATTTAGACAGGTTTTAAAAAAAACCGGCCAAGTGTGAGTCGGACTCGCTCACGAAGGGTTCCGTACCATTATCTATAAAAAACTATTTTATTCTGTGTTTTTAGTCATCTGTGAAAATTCAGCTGGAACTATCACGGTATCAGTGAGATACAGCCTGGTGACAGACAGACGGACGGACGGACGGACGGACGGACAGCGGAGTTTTAGTAAATTTCATAAAAGCTTTTCATAAACGTGTGGAATAAATATCACAGGACTTAATGTTAACTTGAAAAACGGGATAGCGATTCCATTTCGTAAGTGATTGACAGTTTTTGCTGCAAGAGTGGTAGTTGGACAAATAATTTTAGTATGTGAGTGAAAGTAGAAGTGTAATTAAATTCATGAAATTACATAAAATAGCACAATATTCTATTCTTTACAATATCACACGGATTTGATTATTGTCGAATAACCATATCGCTAAATTAAAACAAAAATGGGTCAAGCAAAAAACACGAATCTCTAAAGTAAGCACCAGTTGAAAATAATGTAAACAAACAATTTTTACAATTTTTTCGTTTTCAACTGGTGCTTAGGTACTTTTACCTACAAATGTTCGCGGACATACCCGACGTATTACTAAATTTTATTATCAACAACTCTCAAAATCATGAAAACCATTTGCTCTCTGTAAGTTTCGTACCCCACTTAAATGAAAAACAAAACCCAATAGATAGGTATAAGTAGATATCGATTATTTTGAAAGTCGATTAAGCAGATACGGCGTGTAACAACGGCGCGCATCCCTAAATCGGCGCTGCGATCAGCATTCAGCCGCGTATCAGTCGCAATCAGGCGAAGAACACCTGGCTCAAAGCCGATTGGTCTTATATATTAGGGAATCGCATCAGCACATCCGACCTTTGCGTTCCAAGGCGTAGTTTTTAATCTTTTATTCATGTTAAAGCCGCTCGCCGCGCAAATTGCAGGGCGGCCGACCTAATGCCTTTCAACTGTTGCTAATAACCTGCCAATTTATCAAAGTTGCCCGGAGCAGCGCAGCATCGATTCGGTCCACTTTTGAGAGTACGGAACACGTGGCTCGAACACGTCCGTCACTTTTTTACAGTTGTGTACAACTTATTTTGTTATGCATATTTCTTAGCTACCAACCTACTGATTAGGTAAATATTTTGTCTTTACTTTATTACCATTATTGAAAACGTTAATCGCAATTCAGGGAGAATTATCATGAGTTCATCTCGAGTTATACGAGTACACTATTGTAATTTATTTAATGATGGAAGTGCTAAACCAAATGGAAGTTAAAAACTCGAGTGTAGGTACCTAATGCCTTCAGTCTTCAATGTTAGCATGGAATTTAAGATTTATTTATTTATTTAATTTTACCAACAATTGTTAACATTACCTAGTTTAATTCATGATTCGCAGGTTGATATATTGTAAAGATAGATGTCTCAATCACTTAGGTACAGTGGTACAGGTAAACTCCAGATGGGTTATAATATAATTTATAAATAAACAGTGAAAGAAAGAAAAACCTTAGAATATTGATAAATATAGAGCACTTATTTAAAAATGTAAATAAATATAGTTACGTGTTACGATGTATTTTTTTACATTATGCTTTATTTTGATAAATTTACCACGAGAGCAGGAGTGGATACACTGAAAAAATACTTTGGTTGATTTTACACAAGTTTTACTAAATTTTTAGGTTGATTTGGGACCTACACACGATATTTGTTGATTTTACTAAACATACTTTGATTGACTATTTACAAAACCAGTTTTGTTAAATTGTCTGACTTTCTACGAATTT
This sequence comes from Epinotia brunnichana, assembly GCA_963854355.1. Classification (NCBI taxonomy): domain Eukaryota; kingdom Metazoa; phylum Arthropoda; class Insecta; order Lepidoptera; family Tortricidae; genus Epinotia; species Epinotia brunnichana. Next base: position 12,516,699 of record OY977939.1, on the reverse strand, counting down.
ACTTGAGTAGGAATGACTAGTTTGCTTTTGTGTTTCTTACAAAACTGTATTTGATATATTTACATTAGATGTTTAGTGCAGTTTACCTTACTTATCGACGTAAAATCCATGAAATTGGTTTCGTAATTATTACAGAATTTGTTAAGTATGTATGACATGCTGAACTTTCATAGATATCACTAAACATCTTTAGTAGGTATCACGATACTAAATAATGTATATTTTACGAACTTCATGTAGGTGATTTCTACGAAATAACTCTAGTATAGTTAGTGAAATCGATGTTGTATGTTTTACAATATCGTAGTTAGTATTTTTAACTTTTTTTTTCGTAAATTTTACATGATCACTTTAGTATTCTTTACTTGATATAGTCACGTGCATTCTACTAAACTACTCTGGTACCGTTTAGCAGCCCAATTTAGTAAATGGGAAAATTTCACTAAACAATTATAGTATTTTCAACTATACCGAGTATCGTATAATCTACATTATGTTTTGTAAAACTCATTACTGGACTTTAGTATAATTTACCCTGTGTACTTTATTAAATTACACTAAATTACTTTTGTGTATTTTACGATTGCTGATTGGACGATTTACTGAACTAATTTTGTTATTATTACTACTTTACTTACGGGCTATTTACAAAAGGTACTTTTGTTGTTTTTAATATTGTACTTGCGTAAATTTTACTAAACCAGATTTTGTTATATCAAACTATTGTCTTGTATATAATACGAAACATTCTTTTGTATTTCTGACTAAAGTAAGACTGGTATAATATACAATACAATATTATTTTGTCTAGTATATTATACAAAACATACTTTGGTATTTCTGACTAAAGTAAGACTGGTATATTATACAAAACAATAGTATTTTGTCTAGTATATTATACGAAACATACTTTGGTATTTCTGACTAAAGTAAGACTGGTATATTATACAAAACAATAGTATTTTGTCTAGTGTATTTTACGAAACATACTTTGGTATTTCTTACTGAAGTATGCTTCGTATATTATACTAAACCAAATATGTTGTTTTGTATATTATACCAATCACACTTTAGTATAAAATACCAAAATATGATTCGTATAATAAACAAATCAAAAGAGTTGTAGTAGTTAATAATATGATTTATTACTAATATGATTTATCTATACCCATATCACAAAACCTAGGTATATAGATTTTTCAAAATGGGTGTAGATAAATCATATCCCTAATAAATTATATACTACCTACTACACCTGTCTGAAATATCAGGGTGGGCAAGAAAATAAACAATAACGAGATTTAAACAAGAAAGTGTTTTATTACTCTCAAAAGGTAAGGTAAGGTAAGTAGGTATAATAAAACAATGTAATGATATACTGGTACCAGACTTGCACACCGAGGGGTAATACAATTAGGTATATACTTATGAAGTTTGTGACATGCGAACACAAAAATCGATCACCCGGTATCTATATATCATTTGCATTTTAAACGTGGTGCAAATATAATTCAACTGAGTTATTGAAATCGCAAAGCGCAATACGAGTACAATAATTCAAATCTAAAATATGTATATATATGTACCGCTTGCGCTTTGATTTATGATAACTTCAAGCGGTGTTAGCAGATATTAATTAGGACTAGGTACCCTTAATTTTAATGGTCATATGGAATGCACACGCTGTATATATAATATTACTCTATGTACAGCCTTATGTAGACCCTAAAATATATAATGTGTTACAAATCCAATTACTAATAATCAGTCATGCCTTCTAAAATTAACAATATTTTTACAACGCTAAATAAATTTAACGGAATTCTACAAACAGTTTTTTGCATGTATAAAATAACAACGACTAACAATAAACACGCAATTAACAATAAGCCTACCATTTTTATTAATTAACAACAATACTGTGTCGTAGATAAATCATATAGACATAGCGTAACTAATCATTATATAATACAGGTTTATGATAAAATTAATTACGCTCTATTAGAATAGGTTTCGTATAAAAAAGTGGCCAATATTTATGAACAAGGCTACCATATTTCAAAAAAAGCTTAGATTTTAACATCCATACTATTATAAAGTTGTAAAAAAATCCGGCCAAGTGCGAGTTGGACTCGCGAACGAAGGGTTCCGTACCATTGTCAATAAAAATATTTATTTTATTCTGTGTTTAGTATTTGTTGTTATAGCGGCAACAGAAATACACCATCTGTGAAAATTTCAACTGGAACTATCACGGTATCAGTGAGATACAGCCTGGTGACAGACAGACGGACTGACGGACGGACAGCGGAGTCTTAGTAATAGGGTCCCGTTTTACTCCTTGAGTACGGAATCTTAAAAATGACAATTATGTCGGTACGTTAAAAAAAATATTTCGGAATTCTTGTACGTTTGTATGTATGTCTGTCATAAAGCTGTATCTAATGAACCGTAATAGATAGACTTGAAATTTTCACAGCTATAACAACAAATACTAAAACACAATAACATTATAAATTAAAGGGGACATTCATTCATTTAAGAAAGGTGTGTCAAACCGACTCGCTCTTGGCGGTTTTTTTTTACTTATTTCAATAGAATAAAGACTATAATTGCATACATATTTATGACATTGATTGTACCTATACCTACCAGATTTGGCAGTTAGAAGGTGGTTATTAATCAATGTTACATTGCCTGTTTAAGAAACGTATATAATTTTCAGATCCTGAAATATTCCTCTAAATCATACATTCCTTCCAGGGAGAAGACAGGTACCACAATCAAAAAGGACATTAAGGAAAAACTGGGGTTGTCATGCCTAGCCATAAAGTAGCAATCCTACCGCAGGCTATAAAAAAATATAAAAAATGTATCGCCCCTATTAAGGTATAAGATTAACCTAATAGGATTCCCGAACAAAGAATCACTAGTAAGGGGTACCTTAACGTCAATGGAGTCCGCGTGGCCGTCGCTGGAAACCAATGCATCTAGACCTACGGTAAACTTACGCTAACCTAAAACTAACTAGTTGCGGAACCTATGTTGCAAGGCCCGACTTTAAACTTGTAACCGGTATTCTACAAAAAAAAAGTAAAAAAAAAAAAAATGTAGACATCGCCCCGTTATAGGAGCGATCCCAGAGCCACCTTTTGGCAGTAGGGGCGGTGCACACCCTACGCCAAGGCCTAGATTAAGTTAAGTTAAAGAAAAAAATTGGTGGTGGGCCTCCCAAATTGCATTTATTCATAATTATACTCCAAAACGATTAAGTGCGGGCTAAGGTAAGACGTGTGAACTGTATCACCTGCGGGCATGGATATCCGCACAGATGGGTGTGTTACTGTATTCCGGCTAGCACGTGTTGTATGCATGTAAGTGTGTGATGAGAGAAAAAATACCTATATTAGAGAAGCCTTACCCCCCCGGTACGCATCTCGTATTACCGACACCCTATTTCTATGATCTGAGGCCGCGATATTTAGGACTCCATTTGCATGAACGGCCCGATAGCCTAGTTTGGCAGGTGCGGAATAGCGGAATTATGCTATTCAATTCAAGACGTCGTGTCGGAACTCGGCGTCGGGAACACTTACAAAACATATTACAAAACTTAAAATTATTCAACATTACACAATTAGCCACGAATTTCAAACTTGCCCCGTTCAGATATCAATTAAAGATTAGGCAGTCAATGATTTCAACTGGTTTCCAGAACAAAACCAATAAAAAAAAACAAGAAATCCTTTACTTGAAATTTACCAACTTCATCCTCCTGGATTTTGATCCATAAACTCACGCCTGTATTCCCAAAAGGGGTAGGCAGGGCACATTAAATTTATTTTCAGTGCCACTTAGCAATTGTAGTTTTAAAAATGGAGAAAATGTGGTAATGCAGTGATAGCTTGCTAGCCCATCACCCGCAACATACTTCAACCTCGGTTCCCATAGTCATATTATTTTCAAAAGATCGCGAGTCCTGCTAATACTAGAACATAAACTTTATAACAGTATAGATGTTAAAATATACGTTATCGAAAACATGATCAATATCTTGTTCGTCTAAACTAGGTGTTGGAGAAATTACTGAAGTTACGTTTGATGTCGAAACATATAGCTCAAGAAAACTAGATTCAAATGTATGGAAAATTTGGCAAAATTAATGGAGAAGTTTTATCTATCAGGATATGTAGGTTATAGAGCCAAGTTAAATTTTATCTACTCTCCCCCTCCCTCTGTGGCGAGTTTCACCCCCCGCGTCCTTGAAAATGTCCCAGATCGCGGTATTTTCCATTTTAAAAGAAAACTGTACACGATAAACAAAAACTGTGCAAGACCAAACGAATCCTTTATTAATTTACTATAAAACCTTTAATATGTACATACAAAAGCGATATCACTTATAGTTTCAGCGCAATCTGACACCAAAGACGAACGTTTTTAATAATTTTTATATTTTTTCAGCTGTTTGTTTAGTTTTCTCAAAAGCTTCACACTTTATCGCCAAGATTTGTATAAATGAAGTAAAAATAGAATATTTTCTTTTTAACAAGGTATAATTTATTTCTAAACTCTTTAATTTACCGTTTTTATGCTTATTTTTTCAATTTAAATCATTGGGCCATTCAGCGAACTATACATATTCGTACTGCTTAAACGGTGTTACTTTAAATACCATAGACTTTTATATATATCGTGTGACATATTAAATGAAAGAATACATTATAAAGATCTCAAAAATATTTTTTTCATAATTTTAAGATAAACAGTTTTGAAGTTATTTAAGGAAATAGGCGAAAATTGACCATTTCCTCGCCTACCTCTTATCTCCTATTAGTACTGGGCATAAAAATTTGGAAAAAATACAGAAAATAGTTTTTTACCTATAGATTGCAGAAAAACCTATCAAAGTCTATAGTATTTAAAGTAACACCGTTTAAGCAGTACGAATATGTATAATTCGCGGAATGGCCGATTGGAAAACTAAACAAACAGCTGAAAAAATATAAAATTTAATAAAAACGTTTGTATTTGGTGGCACATTGCGCTAAAACTATAAGTGGTATCGCTTTTGTATACATTAAAGGTTTATAGTAAATTATCAAAGGTAATTTCGTTTTTACACACTTTTTATTTATCGTGTTTTTATCTATACTGTTATAAAGTTTAGTTCTGGCATTAGTAGGACTCGCGATCTTTTAAAAAAAATAATCATACCCATATTTGCAATAAATAGCCTCGTTTGTGCCTGCCTACAATGCCTACATATATTTTAATCTGCAGTACAAATCTCCGTTACCCATAATATGAGAATGTGTCGGTGCATAAATGAGATCTTCTGGCATAATGAACCTGAATAAGCCAGTCTCTTAGGATTGAGCTGATGTGCCTGTAAATGACAATTGAATCCAATATAATCAATTTGTTCTGATAGAAAATATATGCTTTTATTTGATGTAGACTCAAAAATAAATTCTATTCTAAAAAACTGATAGCATGCCTCATTCGATGTTATTAAGATCATTCCAGGCACATATTTAATCCCATTAAAATAAACCCAGTTAAAATAGATTGCTAAATTTACATCATTAGGAATGATGACATCTTTTATATGAGTATCAATACTGGATTCAGAATAGAGTTCAGATTTCTGGGAGCCTAACTCTATTCTACTTTCACATCCTTTTCCTATGTAAAGTTTGTGCGCAAAAGCCAACTGTTCTTTTATTAACAAAGTCAGTGGCAAATTTTTCCTTGACGTTATAAGTGATGCTGTTTTTTTCAATTGTTTATGTTTAGCTTCGAATCGCATACACCATATTAGTCTCAACGGTCCTATCTGTTTTATGATATGCGGATAATGCAGCATAAAATGATGTTTCGGTTTTAAAGTGTCATGAAACAGTTGGATGTAACTTTCGTGATGTTCGCTTATTAAGGATTCTAAATACAATACAGTACTGTTATCGATGTTTCTACAAAGAAGAATGTCAATTATTTTTAGCAGTGTAAGAAAAAAATGCCATACATTATCATCTTCAGGTATTAAATCTCCTATCAACAAGGGAAATATATGAACAAATGACATCATTTCAGACGCGGACATGTTAAACTTTTTTTTCATTAAATGTTCCGGTTTTATCATACCACATTTATCATTGAGCTCACCACAGGTATAGTCAAATAAACTTAATCTATTATTCAAATAGTTTAAATTGAATATAGAAATGTTTTCCGTAAAATACAAAATGATATGAGTCAAGTCATAATGGCAAACTCCTTCGAATATGTCATGCATTATATCAACACATAAATTATCAACAACATGAAAAGTATTAATATCATTAAATGCACAACGCTCATTTATTCCTGTCATTGTTGCATTGTTAACTTCGACATCAGTGTCATAATTGTGTTGGTTTCGTAGGAAATTGGGATCTTGTTTGCATTGCTTTTGCATAATGTTTTTATGAGTCTTACATATTCGACAGTAATAGTTACTTGAAAAGGACTTTGCAAATCCAAGAACAGTATTAAGTCCCAAATTGTCCCCAATAATCATTCCTAATATGAAATAGACTTTAAAATTACCTCCTGTTGTTTTTAAATCTATTCCAATTTCTTCTAAATACTTTAACTCCTTAATAAGTTCGTAATAAGTTGCAGCATTCCCATGAACTTTACTGGATGATTTATGTAACATTGCAACAAATATGTTATCTAATAGTGAGGCGTATTCCCCTTTTAAAGTAGGAAATTGGTAATACGTGGCGGCAATTGAATGTATCCCTGCATGACTTCCTAAAGGGTTGTTACATTCGAAATCATCAAAATACAAGAAATATGGAATACATAAGGTGTTATTGTCGTCGACTTTTCCGTATACTTTTTGTTTCCATACATTACCTTGGGTAATGTATGGAACAATATTCGAAAAAATTTGGCAATCCAAAAATTTTTTGGAAAATTTCTCTGAGTGGTACTATTGCTCCAGTTTCCGACATAAGCCTTAGCATCACCGTGGAATTTCCTGTACTTATAGTGACATTTTCATTTATAATGAAATTCCTAGGTGGGATATACAAATTACTTTCAGAAAAATATTTTATAATTCTACTCTCTGTATTTAAATCATCGAAAGATTGAGATATTGCACAAATTATGTGTTGTAGAGCATTGTCATTATCTGTGGAAGCACTCGGTAATAATTCAGATAACATGGTTCCAATAACTCCGGTTACGAGCTCAGAAACCTCGTTGATTATTTTTGTAGCACATTTACGGTTTAACGAGGGATTGCTATATAAAGATAACGCTAAACTTGCAGTAGACTTATGTAAATGTTCATTGGTTTTGCTCAAGGTATCGGATCTACGAGTAGTTTCCAGGTCACTATCACGTTCATTAACGTTGTCGAAAACATGATCAGTATCTTGTTCGTCTAAACTAGGTGTCGGAGAAATTACTGAAGTAACGCTTGATGTCGAAACATAATGACCAACTAGATGACGGCAAAATGATCTTAAACTTTGAAATGTTCTAAAACAATTCGACTGTGCGCATCGATACGTCGAGTCTAGACCTAAGTCGTGGCTAGATCTGTAATGTTGAATAAGTTCTTTGTGGTTGTTTGCCACCTTCGAGCAGACAAAACAGACGAACATTGTGAAACGAATTAAAAATATCCACTGTTGTGAATAAGCGACAAATTTACAAAAGATCAGATAAGAAACACGAAACTGACGAAATTTTCTTATCAGTCTTGCAGTCAATATCATAAAAATATTTTTGAATGAACGTCCAAGTACTTATGCTTTCCGTCGGGTACTGAGCGTTGAGAACATGTATGACTTTGAAACATACGTCTACTGCTTTCAGCAGAGAATCCATTTTATATAAGACATGTTCGACTGCCACGTAGAAGTCCTGTATGTCCTTGGAAGTCGGCCCGACGGCGATGATAAGAGGTTGGAATGTAGTTCCTCTGCTCAGATGTACCTTCTGGCACTGCTCCAGTTTATTTCTTATTTCACTTTGGTTCTATTAAAAAAAATGCCAATTAGTGACCTAATTATGATTTCTGCATGAAAAGGTAAACAAACACCCACACTTACAAACTTTATAGCGATAAGGGCAAAATTCAATTACAATCATTTAAGCTAAAATGCACTGACAGCGGTATAGGCGCGGCGCGGAGGTGGTACCGGTTGTAAGGCTACGCGCGCACTGCGGTGCGGCGAGTTGCGGAACGTTTTTAAAATCGCAAAGTTATATCAAAAAATATTTTCCGCAGTACCTAAATCCGTAGTGCGTGCTTAGCCTTATGCTCAAGCTAGTATGAAAGGATCCGTACTCCCCACAGAACGGCGCGGCGTGGCGCGGTATTCTGTGCGGACCCTTTCGTATAAGCTCGAACAATACAACCGGTACGGCCTCCGCGCCGCGCCGCCACCGCTGTCAGTGCGTTTCCAGTAGCCGTGAAAACGCGACAAACTCTCGACTTTTCGTCATATGCTATGTAATATAGGATTAGGGAGGACGGGGTCAGTATCCTCAGAGAGACAATTTAGCCCATTTCCCGCACATTGACGCGCAGTTTTTTATTGATTTGATAAAGCAAAAAATACGTGTCCATTGAAATTTAAGTGACTTACTAATATGAATGTATGAATATGAAATAATTTAATCCAGAACAGAACGTTAGAATTATTACTTATATTGTTTCCCCAGGAAACATCCCAATGGGGAATGGATGAACATTTTAGAAGTGCCTGTTTTTTTTTGGTGATAGGAATAACCTTCCTTACCACCAGAAAAAAGTTGATGACTCTTCAGCTGCGTCAATTATTTTTGAAAAATATAAGCAGTTTCCTCAAAACATTTTAAATATAGCTGTCAATATCATTGCCAGTGTCAGTTTACCACGGATTTTTAAGATATTTTTTTGTAATATGAGACGGATCAAGCAAAGTGTTTTATTTGCCGTTCTAAGCCCAAAACGTACGTGAGGCAAATGTTGATACTTTTCAAAAATAAATGACGCAGCTGAAGAGACTGCAACTTTTTTCTGGTGCTAAGGAAGGTTATTCCTATCACCAAAAAAAACAGGCACTTTTAAAATTTTCATCCATTCCCAATTGGACAAGTACCTACTAGTTTAATACAAATTTAGAAATTAACATTATTTGATTAAATGTACCTACCGTTACATGCAAAATGAACGCATTCTGCGACTCCACGATGCTGGGTTTGTAAAGCTTCTTTTTTTTGTCATTGTCTCTTATTGGCACTTTCACAGTTGGTGGCATTTTGTGAGCCATTAATTTAAAATAAATGTAGTCTCTGGCATCTAAAATGAATAATAAAACAAAATAAAAACCTAAATTCAATTATTTGACGACCGGTTGAGGAAGTGACGCTGCGTACGAAGTTGACGGTCCTGGGTTCGAATCCATGTAAGGGCAGATATTAGTGTGATGAGAATGTTTTTTGTTTTACAACTTTATATATAGTACAGATGTTAAAATCTATTACCTTCCAATGGATTTTCCTCAAGTATATTTAATTCACTTGATTTAATTTTTTTCAAATGTGGTAGAGCTTTTTCCATAAACTTCGGCCACTTCCTTAACAAATTTAGCCCACGGTCGGGATGAGTCGCATCAAAGTCGGTTTCAATCTGAAAATAAGTCGAATTAGGCATTTGAATGAATGAATGAATGATTTATTTGATAAACACAACCACAACATTAAGTACAAATGCTTAAAACTAGGAAAAAATAAAAAGAAGTACAATGTTGAGGGTTGTCTCAAAAAGGAGTCCACTCAGCATGTGTCGGAGCATGGAAAACCCCGACGCTGATTTTCAGTGAATCCTTTACACAAATTACAAGACACAAATAAAAGCAGATCTAAATACAAATATTAAAGAGAGTAGCGCAGATACCTACAGCTTGATTTTTAAAACAGGATAAATACATACTAGTAAAAAATATAAATGACTACGTAACAATCAATTATGTTCGACGTATATAAAATGGATGTATGAATATAATATATAGACATAGACATAGACATAATTTATTGGTAATAACACATTATATATAAAAAAAAAGTAAAGGCTTATCACATACAGGAAAAAAAAACGCCTAAGTGCGAGTTTGACTCCCACACGAAGGAACCCTAAAAAAGAAGACTGGCCCAGGAAAAAAGCCTATATACATGACTTAAAATATCGCATAGGTACCTACCAGTTTGTAGCCTAAGCTTATTTTTAAACTTGGCCATTCAGAGAGTATATCATGTATTGTATTTTCATGACAAGCCAAGTATTTCAATCGATAATCTCTCGTTTTGTGCCACTTCTCCAAAATTTCAACAAATGGCTCCTTATTAAATTTGAGCCATAACTGGTGCTCTTCAATATCTGCTGATGTGACAGTGGTACTGAATCCTGACTCTGGAAATATAATTGCTAAAGATTAATAATTTCACAGGACAATGACTATGTTACATTCTTACAACTTGCAGACAAAAAACCTGCAAAATTATTCGGTAAATATTCGGCATTTGAACCGAATAATTCGGCCGAATAACGAACATTGAAAAACGTGCCGAATATGCCGAATACCGAATATTTACCGAATATTCGACGCATCTCTAGTTTTTATGATATAGTGGGTGGAAATTTGAAAGAAGCTACTAAATAAAATAGTTTCACGCGGTCGGAGTCGCGGGCTGAAGCTAGTACCTACAAATACACTCAAGAGCAAAAGTTTCGGGTCACCCAACATTAAATAATCGCAATAGGTTTTTTTAAAGTAGTTTATGCTACTGATACATAATAATAGGATCACACGAGTGTTTTAAGGCCTAATTATGTACAGCTGCATACACTACTTTATCTAAACACATATCATAAGTACTCTAAGATGGGTTCAGAAGCCGTAGGAAAATGACCTGCATTGCTACGTGTGCTATCTGTAAATAATCTTAAAAAAAAAAGTGAAAATAATAATAAAAAAAAAAAGTGATAAAAGTAAAAAACAGCAAAAAAAATTTAAAAAGTAACAAAAAAAGTGAAAAAAAATGATACAAAGTAAAAAAAAAGTGAAATAAAAATGTAAAAAAAAAGTTATAAAAAGTTTTTTTTTTTTTTTTTGTTAGAAAAAGTTAAAAAAAAAGTAAAAAAGTGCAAAAAGTTAAAAAAATATAAATAAAGTGCAAAAAAGTGAAAAAAAGATAAAAAGTGATAAAATTAAAAAACAGCTAAAAAAGTAAAAAAAGTAACAAAAAAAGTTAAAAAAAAATAAAAATAGTGCAAATATTAAAAAAGTGGAAAAAAGTAAAAATGTTAAAAAAGGGAAAAAGTAAAAAAAGGAAAAAAAAAATGTTAAAAAAGTAAAATGAAAAAACATAATAAATTGACGTTTTGTATCGATAACTGTTTTAATATCTATAGATAGGTACTAGAATAGAGACCCACTTGAGTTTTGACAGCTGTTCCAAATTTAAACTCATAACGATACCAAAATCTGTACTGTAATAACATTACAGTACAGATTTTACCTACTTACCACAGACAAGAAAGTTGTCATAGTAAAACTGGTTGTAATAATGCTGGTCATTACCGACGGTTTCTGAACGCATTTTAGAGCACTAATGATATGTGCGTAGATAATTTTTTTTTTAATACAGTTGCTCAAAATGTGGTACTTTTTGTAGCTGCAAATCGTGCGCAAAGTTGTATTTTGCGCACTAGTGCTTTTTACTTTTCCACGTGTAACGAACGACGTTTTTTAATACAGTTGCGAAAAAATAAGAAAAACAACAAGTAAGGAATTTGAAACTTTTATATTATTAATTCTTTAACATCATTGTAATACAGTTGAAAATTAATGAAGTTGTTCAAAAAAAAATAATTTTTAATACTGTTCTTACTTGTTGTTTATCTTATTTTTTCGCAACTGTATTAAAAAACGTCGTTCGATACACGTGCGGAAATGTCATTCTTCACTCGTCCCGAGTCTTACCACTCGCCTACGGCTCGTGGCAAGATATCTCGGCTCTCGTGGAGTAATGACATACTTTCCGCACTAGCATCGAAATGTACTATTACGTCATACCTGACCATAAAGTAGGAATTACCGCACGCTATGCGTGCGGAAAACCCCACTTCCTGGCCAGATAGAGACGTAAAATGTTGTACTTACCACGGGCGGTAATAAAGAAAGCCTCAGAGCGCATATTTATCGCCCTTGCCTTCGGCTCGGGCGTCAAATACCTGCGATCTGAGACATTCTTTGTTTAACCGCCCTAGGTAAGTAATGTACTATAAAATTTAATTGAGATCATGACAACATTAAAGACTGTACAACCTTGCACTGTTTTAGAAAATATAACGGTATTTCACCGGCCCGACACTTTTGCTCTTGAGTGTATAAAGCAAACGGCCACACTTTATTGTTTGTAATGATCAGTCTATTTTTTTATTTTATTATTTAGTCTATGCCTGCCTACCTTCAGTAGTATCACTTTTGTCCGACGGCGTGTTGGGCAGTTTTCAGAACCCCACTTTTTCTCAATGTTCTTTTTTGGTTGTGGTACCTGTCCACCAACTTCCCCCTGGCAGGAATGTATGATTTAGCCGAATATTTCCGGCTTGGAACATAATACGTCTCCTAAAATGACAACATACAATGTCACATTGATTACTTATTACCCACCTAAGTAATAACTGCCGCACTCTGGTAGGTATAGGTACAGTCAAGGGCATACATATGTGTACAATTATAGTCCTTATTCGCACACGCACATGCCTTTCGTGAATATGAGGGTCTCCTTTAATTTATCAAACAGTAAAACGGGACCCTATTACTAAGACTCCGCTGTCCATCTGTCTGTCTGTCTGTCTGTATGTCTGTCCGTATGTCTGTATCTTATCAACCGTGATAGTTAAACAGTTGAAATTTTCATAGATGATGTATTTCTGTTGCCGCTATAACAACAAATACTAAAAAACAGTTTTTTTTTTTTTGTTTCTATTTTTTATTTCACAATCTTATACACAAATCGACCTAGTCCCAAACTAAGCAAAGCTAGTACTATGGGTACTAGATGACGATAAACATACCTATGCTTATACAGATAAATAAATTCTTAAATACATAGAAAACATCCGTGACTCAGGAACAAATATTTGTGCTCATCGCACAAATAAATGCCCTTACCAGGATTTTTATAGATAATGGTACGGAACCCTTTGAGCGCGAGTCCGACTCGTATTTGGCCGGTTTTTATTATTTGTTGTTATAGCGGCAATAGAAACAAATATATATTCTGTGAAAATTCCAAGTCTCCATCTATTACGGTTCATTAGATACAGCTTTGTGACAGACGGACGGACAGTGGAGTCGTAATAGCAGTCCGTTTGCCACCCTTTGGGTACGAAACAATACAATACAATAAGGTTAACATATTTATGCCCTTAACTGTACGTATTTAATGAAAGATTAACGCTTTGGCAATGATTTGATTTCCATGCCATATCTATAAGCTTTTACTAGAATACTGCAAACTACATTTTACTACGCATTAATTTGCTAAACTACCTACTTAGTAAGGAAACACACGTAAAATGCGTTACTATGTGTACTATGCAAAATGGATTCTAGCTTTAGCTGCGGAGGCCCGCACAGACAGTTTTCAGGCACTTATATATGCAAAAGAAAATCGCCTCGCTACTGAACAGGCTTAGAGGAAGCTCCAACAGCATCCTGGGGGTCATGTATGGAAATAAGTAAATAAAATAAAATATAAATAAATACTTACAAATAAGCTCATAACACATTTACCTATAGTATGATATATTAATATACAGGGTGTATGGCATATCGTCTGCTAAAAGACTGTAGGTAGGGTCACTTGCAACACGTTTGGGCCAATTAACACTTGTCCAGCCCACGGTGTATTTTATGCCATACATCCTGTATATTACAGCTCGAGTGTGTCGACTCTGCCAACTACGACCGGCGTTCAATAAGTTCTCGGTATATCGTCATTAAAAACAGAAGTTATTCGTATCGTATAATTTTTAGTTATTAAATATACTTTTTCTTGTTTTACGTGCATACAAAATGTGATTAAATTAATTTAATAAATATTTTTACATACATTTATTGTATTCATGAACAGTGATACAGTGCGAAAAATAATAAGAAATTATTGTCATGAATCAGAAATCACGTCTATCATGCCGATACCGAGAACTTATTTAACGCCCCTCGTAGTACGGAAAATATATCATAAGATGCCATGCTGTAAATATATATGTTTTATAAGTGTGTGACGGTTTTAGGACCTCCATAAGCATTCTCTGTCGGCTTCTACTTTCTTCTACTTCTACTCATAGGTATGAAATAATTAAAAACCTTGCATTCTGAAGGAAACAGTATTGTTATTTGGCTGGACATGTCATCAAAATCTCGACTTGACATAGAACCATACTGTTTAATGTAATATTCGACTACAGTTTTGGTAATATGGTTTCTTATAGTCATGTCAATGCTTTTGTTCACTGAAGCTAGACATAACTCTCCACAAGTGGTTGTCTTCAAAATAGATTTTAAATCAGTTTGTTCCTATTGAAATGAGATACAATTATTAAAAGAAGGAACGACACAGCGAAAACGATACATGGATGAGATCTAAGCAATAGCGTGAAAATCTTTGACGAGGGTTGCTATTGAGGCAAAATACTGGCCAAAATAACTAAAAGAAAGAAACTTACATGAAATTTTTCAAGGGCTGCTACTTTCTTGACATTCAACTCTGCACTACTTCCGCTACTGACGCTACATACATCAATTGAGCACAAGCTATTCGTATCTTCAGATGCTGTGTCCTGTAAATAATAATTTTAAGTGTGTCAATATAATCTACTTACAAGGGTAAAGGGTATTAATTTGCTTTTATAGTCTCAAATACTCCATACATAATGTTCATAAATACCTATTAATTTAATATTTCCAAAACGGATGGTAACAGAGAAAAGTTTATTTGACATTTTATGCTTCTTGTAGATGTTCTATAGAATACTTTGATAAAAATGAGGTGATATATTGGCATCAATTTCCCAATACCGAAATTTTCTGTTAAAAATGACTTTTGAACACAATTATCTCGGTAAATACCGATCTGAGAGAAAAAGTTTAAATTATAAAACATGCTTATCTTTACGCATTTTTTATGATAGGAAAAGACAATACAACAAAAATGAGAATTTTAAAAAACTATGAGAATTTTTTAATGTCCAAAAACCGGCCACCCCTTCATACACCCCAACCCATAATTTCTAGGTTCAAAATCATCTAAATCTGTCATACATGGGCCAAATGGAGTTTACATCATTATCACCTGTGGAGAATTTATAAATCTTTCATTTGGTAGACGTATTTAAAATGATAACATTACAGTATAAAAAATGGTATCCAGTAGTCAGCCCTCTCAATTTATAGGTTAAATAGTGATATTTATTTTAAAATACAATGTTATTTAATAGATTAACTAATAAATAAACCAATCATAAACAAAAAGTAATAACTCTTAAAACATTAAAACATGGTTTTCATACCTGTTAAGACCATGTGCAGCAAAAAAAAAATGGCTTCCTCAACACACCTCAAACGACTCAAAAGGCTGACCACTGGTCCCTGGCTAGCCACTTGTGCCTTCACCAAATCACAATCATTCATCAGTCTCGAGATTTTTTTTTATAGGTAGAAAGGTACTTACATGAATAATTTCGTTTAGCTTATGGAGTCCGCGTCTGAAAAGTATTCTTTCTTTTAAACTCGGCACGAGTTCTTTCAATTCAGATTCCTGAATGTCATCCAGCAACTGGAATGTGATCTCGTTGACTAAAAAAATCAGAAATAATCGTGAGATAAGACGCTCAAGAGATACAGATGCCGTCAAACTTCTTGAACAAATGACCTTGCCTGCGCAAAGGCGAATTGTACGTGCAAGCTGCCCCCCCACTTCGTCCCGCATGTTCAAGTTGTTTGCCGGGAACTGAACTTACACTTCGTATTCCACCAACAATGATTTAAAATTAAAAAAAAAACACTACAATCGCACAACAGTTTTAGATAATTTCAAGTGTTTGAAAACGTACAACACGTGTCATCATGTTTTGCCGTAATTCGCCATTTCGAATTGCATAATTTGCATAACAAACACATAAAATTACACTAGACTAGTATATAGCCGTGTGTTGCGATCTCAAATTATTTGTTTCTATGATCAGCCAAGTATTTCATACGATAATCTCTCGTTTTGTGCCACTTCTCTAAAATTTCAAAAAATGGCTCCTTATTTTTTTTGAGCCATTACTGGTGCTGTTCAATCTCTGCTGATGTGACAGTTGTACTGCATCCTGATTCTGGAAATAAAAATGATGTATTATAAAACTACTAATAATTTGAATTTGGGTAATAATATATATGTAGGTAGATTATTTAAAAACATATCAGTTTAGTTATATAGCGGCGGTGGACGGACAAACGAATGGAACATAATAATGGACTCGTGAGTTTGATTTCGATGCTAAGTTAACTTTATATTTTTATGTATAATAGTTGTTTTTTTTAATTCAAATTTGACCGTAAAAAATACTAAAAGAAATCTGCCTGCATGCAAAGGTCTCAAAAACGTATTATCTACATACTCGAATTCAGTGTTTACTCAGACTAAGAAAAACGATAGACAGATCATTAGGAACAATCAAGCACACACGCTCACGCATCCATACCAATATTATAAATGCGAAAGTGTATCTACCTGTGTGTCTGTCGGTCTATTACCTCTTCATGCTTAAACCGCTGAACAGATTTAGATGAAATTTGGTATAGTGATAGTTTGAGTCTCAGGGATGGACATTTGAATGGAGCTACTATATAAAATAGTTCCACGCGGACATATTCGCGAGCTGAAGCTAGTACCTACACATATAAAAACTCTTGAGTAGTTCATGAAATCGATGTTGTATGTTTTACAATATCGTAGTTAGTATTTTTTTTTTTTTTTATAAATGTTACATGATCACTTTAATATTTTTTACTTGATATAGTAAGGTGTATTCTACTAAACTACTCTGGTACCGTTTAGCAGCCCAATTTAGTAAATTCCACTAAACTACTATAGTATCGTTCACTAAACACAATCATTCATCAGTCTCGAGATTTTTTTATAGGCAGAAAGGTACTTACATGAATTATTTCGTTCAGCTTGTGCAGACCGCGTCTGAACAGTAAGCTTTCTTTTAAACTCGGCACGAGTTCTTTTAATTTAGATTCGTGAATGTCATCCAGTAACTAGAATTTAATCTTGTTGTCTAAAACAATCAGAAATAATCGTCAGATAAGACACCCAAGAGATACTTACACTTCTGTGTCTTCTGAACATGCAATCTAACGCATTGTTAAACAGTATCAGATATTTGTGAGCGATCGCTCCGATTTATCTGATGGCGACTGTACATGCAGTTAATAGATTAATAAAAAATATGTTCCCCTCATAACTATATATTTAAAATTGAAATTAAATCTGTTACAATGGTTTAAATTTAAATAACCACTACAATCACACAACAGTTTTGGATAATTTGAAGTGTTCAAACACGTACAAAACGTGTCACGATGCCGCAGATCGCCATTTTGAATTGCATAACACACACATAACATAACACTAGACTAGTCTATAGCCGTGATCTCAGATCATAGAAACAAATAATTTGAGATCGCAACACATCGAAAATCTATCAACGTAACTTAAATAAGTACTTATTGTAGAGGTTCATCTAATAGTAAATCAAATTACATACCTTGAAAATTCATAATCGTCGCTGGAGACAACCCCCATTTCATCAGATAATGTTCCAACAACGGCATTAACGTCACAATATAGTCACAACTATGTGGCGTAAATACGCCACAACGCGCGTAGTGAAAATTCACTTGACATAATTTTAAATGCAACAAGACACCGCCGCGTGGCTGGTTACGATAAACAAATGAAATACACTCAGCACTCACTACAGTACAAACAGACAGCCGCAAGCCGCTATCTCTGTTCCGCGCACCGATACTACCTGCGCGCGCGCGCCCCCTTCACTCCCCACAGTCAGTTTGCTCAACCTCGCAACGTAATTCAACTTTTCCCTCTCCGTCTGCCGCACTTACGTACGAACGCATATGACAGAGAGGGAAAACTCTATCTTACAAAACGACTTTCGTAGAAATTACAAAACTCTGTTAATAAAAACGGCGGTTTGGCAACATGTTTTAATTGCCTTGCGAAGTTTTTGATGTAAAAAAAATGCTTACTAATATATCAATATATTATTGTTTTTTTGTATGTGTATAGCGCGACCGTATCTTTCTTAAGCCGAGTCCGCTGCACCAATGTTTTCCATGTTTTTAAACATTTAACATGTTTTCCGTCAGTTTCGGCAAACAAATAGGGTATATTGTTTTGATTGGCAAAACATGTTTGACGTTTAAAAAACCACGAAAACCTGGCGCAGCGGACGTGGCTTCAGGCTATTCGTAGGTATATGGTGTTTGAAATAAACATGGTTGCGCGTTGCAGACCAGTAATAACTCTGACCTCCGATTATTTATAATAATTTGGAATCTAGCGGTCTAATAACATCGGTGCCAAGTCTTTCTCACATCAATGTTAGTTACCTATATACCTAAGTAATTAAAACTATTAGTACTTATAGAAAGCATTCGTTTAGGTACCTGATACTCTGAAATTGGTTTGTTGTTGAGTATAGGGGAGACTTGGGACACTTGATCCCAATCCGTTTTTACTTATCAAACAATTAATATATATGAATAATAAAACTGCCGATATAATATTGAATTGAATTGAATTGAATATTATCTATTTATGTCCCACTGCTGGGTGCATGCCATTACAAATAAAGCAAAATGATAATTCATATTATCAAATACAAGAGCAGTTTACGTTACCCAAACATAAGTGTTATGTAAAATTGTAACATAAAATTGGTAGGCATAGAAAAATTATTCTAGTACTAACTGGTAAATTTGATAGGAAACGGGGTAATTTAGTAGAAATATTAAGTAAAAATGTAATATTGCTTTAACTTGTTTTTTTTTAACCTTGCTAAGTGTGTCACGTGACCCTAATAACTGCTAATAAGATCAATGTGCATTAGCCCTTTTGTCTGTTTTACGTAATACTAACGTAACGTCAGCTAAGGCGTGACGTAAGTTATACGTAAGTGTGACGTAAGTGTTATGTAATTTACAATAAAATAACGATATCTCACTAGATCTTTCACAATTCCTAAGAAAACAAATACTGTTGTTGGGGGAGGCTTATGTCCAGCAGTGGACGTTTTTCGGCTGATATGATCATGATGATGATGATACATCAACGGCAGTATTGCCTTGATAGGAATTTGGATACTACCAAGTGGCTTAGTAGAAAATTAATAATAGATACTGATTACGTAAAACATGTAACGTAAAACGTAATTTTTTTACAAAACAGGAATTCCTCTAAAATTTCCGACTTGTAATGTCAGTGGAGCATTGAAAAAAGGACTGAAGACAGCCTATTAATACAATACTTTACAAATATAATCATACACACAATAAAGTTAAGTAGAAGCCCACAGTGTTTTAGAATATCAGGTAACTGACTAAGGGGACAAGCAAATTTTAAGCAAATTGCACCATTTTTTTTTAATTAAAATATTTATTTCTAACTTAATTTCTGTTAAATAATTATTAATTGCTTTGCCCTTGTAAGTATACATATCGTTACATAGAATAAAATTAAAAATAACCCCATTAAACGTCACAGGTAAAAAGTGGCAAAATATACGGCCTTACCCATAACTCATAGAAAATGGTGTTTTTTTATTTTATTGAATCAGAAAGGATTACTTTTTCAAAAAAATTAGGAGACTATGCTTTTTGGGAAAAATAAAACCAAAACTAGGACAATTCTATTTTCGATACCTTTTGCCGGCAATTATAGATTACCACATACCAAAAAATAGACTAGTGAGGGAAAGGACGCTTACTTGTACCTATGTATGTTTTGTTAAATAAATGTTTTATCTTGTCAATATTTATACTTACTGTCATGACAAAATTAAAAAAAAGATAATTTACAATGTCAACTTGACGCCAGAATACAATAATGAAATAGTATAATAATGTGGAACTAGGGAAGTACTTCTCAATTAATTAAATAATAATAATGTCAAATCCCTCTAGCGGCCCACCATACGCGAGAAATTGGCAATTAAATTTCAATCATTACTTTAGCAAATAGAGTAGTTTGTTTTGTTTTTAAATCGAACGAAACGAAACAAATGCAACACTGCTTTAATTTTAAATGATACTCCATTGAAGAGGAGGATGCCTTTTTATAGGCATTTCGGCGGCTAGACGTTAATACTACTAACAATCGCTAATAAAATGGAAATTGGTACCATATTAAGAACCTTTCAATTACCAATCTCGTTACAATGTCAAATCTTTTAATAAAAAATAAATAAATAAAAAATAGTAAATAAAGAAAAGTCATATCAAATTCTTAATTAAATATTTTCTTTCAATTTATTATTTTACCGAGTAAAGTGACTTTTCTAATAAAACGTTCTGAAGTTTCAAGTATTTTGCTAGCGCTCCTAATCAATGGGTTACACAGATGAACCTTTTAACCTGCCTTTCCCCTACGGCGTAGGTCCTACGTATTAGGATTCGACTCCTACAACTGTATTCGAAAGTTAAAATAAAATAAGTGACAAATATATTTGAATTAAAGATAAGTACCTACCTAATGAAATAAAAACAAAACCGTGAAATATTTCTAGACATCAATAAAGGCACGGCACAATTTACATAGGTTTCAAATAGGTTTCACTATTGACCTTTTGAGGGACTGGTAATCCATAAGACACAAATTAATGAATTCACCCGGAAGACTTTTTTATATATAAATCAATGTGTAACATAAATAATTTACTTTTATCCAGGTTTGAATTTCGATTTTGTCCCTACTCAACTCATTTTACGGTACATACATAAGCTGATAAACACATTAAGTACCCTTCTTTGCGTCGCACAGCCGGGTAAAGAATAAGTAAAATGATTGATCATTTATTGAGTTACTTCATTCCGTATAAGCGATCTCATGCTTATATATGGCTATAACTACAGAGATAGGTATGTGGATCCCTTGAATTATAAACATCGCCATGAATAAAGACTCTCGTTATCGGAGTGGGTTTAACGCGCAATTAAATGTCATAAAGAAGGTATTGCTATTGCTCAAGCAAGAAAACTTGATATATAGAACGACTCACAGGACCAATAATGTAATTTTCACGAAATATCTCTCGTAAGCGCAACTTGGCTGTTTCTTAAAATTTATTATCAGATTGAGCATTAATTACTAAACTGAAAAGGTAACATTTTTAACCACCTGGGTTTAGTAAATCCAACGCCAGTTCGTAGTTAATTAAACATATAATTTTTGTAGCGACACCAATGCCATCTATTGTAGCTTCTGAAAAGCCCTTACAAGACCAATAATGTAATTTTCACGAAATGTTTCTCGTAAACGCAACTATTCTGTTTCTTAAAATGTATTATCTGATTGAGTATTAATTACTAAACTGAAAAGGTAACGTTTTTAACCACCTGGGTTTAGTAAATCCAACGCCAGTTTGTAGTTAAATTAACACATAATTTTTGTGGCGACGCTAATGCCATCTATTGTAGCTTTTGAAAAGTCGTTACAAGATCAATATTGTGATTTTCACGAAATGTTTCTCGTAAACGCAACTATTCTGTTTCTTAAAATTTATTATCTGATTGAGTATGAATTACTAAACTGAAAAGGTAACATTTTTAACCACCTGGGTTTAGTAAATCCAACGCCAGTTCGTAGTTAATTAAACATATAATTTTTGTAGCGACGCCAATGCCATCTATTGTAGCTTGTGAAAAGTCCTAACAAGACCAATAATGTAATTTTCACGAAATGTTTCTCGTAAACGCAACTATTCTGTTTCTTAAAATTTATTATCTGATTGAGTATTAATTACTAAACTGAAAAGGTAACATTTTTAACCACCTGGGTTTAGTAAATCCAACGCCAGTTTGTAGTTCATTTAACACATAATTTTTGTAGCGACGCTAATGCCATCTATTGTAGCTTTTGAAAAGTCGTTACAAGATCAATATTGTGATTTTCACGAAATATTCTCGTAAAATTTACTATCAGATTTAGTATTATTTACTAAAGTAACGGCTGTAGTGGCAACCGGAAATGTTTTGTAAATTATACTATATGACTGTTATAAAATAAACTGTACAGTCTTGTAAAATCTAGTATCAACTTACGTTATAATTACTAAAGTATTTGTTGTAGAATCAACATCAAGGATTTGTAAATGAAACGTTGTGAGTTTATTAATTTTAACTTTGTTGTTTCGTAGAACCTACACACATGTATAGTATTTTTTACTAAACTTGAACTGTCGTAATTGTAACCTTTACAGATTAGTAAGCTTAACACTCGTGTTTGTGACATTTACTAAAGTAAATTGTAATCGCCGATTTTGATGTCAACATAGAGATGTTTCGTAATTTTAATTTTGTAGAGATTGTAATATTAACTACAAAAAGGGTCCATTATACAAAATAAAATTCAACACACGCGAGTTTAGTTAATTCAACCGACGCTATTTTTCCAGTGTATCCACATCATCACTACAGCTATTGGCAATTTTGCTTAGCCTGCATATCGGGGAGTTACTGCCTCACACTGACTTTCTGAGCGTGGGTAGGTATACCTATACATACCTATACAACCAATGCTACAACGGAGAAATAGGATAACAAGGATAAGATGAAGGAGCGCAAAAGGACAAATGCGATAGCAGATGTGGCCAATCTATTTTGTGGGCGATTAGTTTGTGCAAAAGGGCTGCATCTAATACCGTTCTGCGCGTTTCCAATATTCTAATGTGCTGTTGAGATCACCGTTTCAAAATAGATTGTTATCAAAAAAATATATACAAAGGGAAATGGAGAAAGAAGATAGGGAAATTATACTACATCAATATGAAGAGGGAACTACGGAGAAGGACACGTTTCGAAGAATGAACTCACCTATCAAAATCCGTAAGCCTGGAAGAGTCCCTGAACCCCTTCGCGAAGGGATTCGAGTCGATCTTCAGCTTCGTAATGAGCTGGTTCTGGTAGGCGGTGACGGCAGTGAAGACCGTCTCCGGGAAGACGAAGGTGCGGTGCTGCTCGCGCGCCAGGTCGGTGATGGGGCCGCCCCCGTCGCGGACCTTCACTAGGTGGATGCGCGGCTGGTACCGGTGCATCGAGTTTAGGACGATCTGGGGGGAACAATGAGCTTTTGTTAAGTATTTTTTTAGAAACATAATGTGTAGACATATTATACCTAAGCTTGTAAACAAGTTGTTGCCTTCACAATTTTTTTTTAATTTTGATTTAATTTTTAAGTGTATTTTATGAGCAACACACATGTATAGATTAGATTAGATTAGATTAGATTATTTATTTCATGATAAAAAAATACATTACAAATTTGCTGTCATGTCCAAAAAAATAAGATTATTTATCATGATCGTCAAAAACAAAGAAAAAATAAAGATATAATATTAAATTAATACAATGTCAACAAATTTACTCAATAACGAGTACATATAAAAATAAAACAAAATCAAAAGAACAAATATGTCAACCACTAGGTATCGTCATTCAATTTACAATATAGTGTAATGTGCATTAGAATATAGGTGATATTTAATGTCAAATCATATTAAAACAAATGTAAATAGGTAAAAATAATAATTTAACATGTCAGATCAAGATCCATATACTCTTTAACTGAGTATAATGGATTTTCCAATAAAAGGTATTTCAGGCGGCGTCTAAATGCTTCGTCAGATGGTTCCAGTCTAAGATCAGCGGGTAGTCGCTCGTAGTAGGTAGGCCCAATGACACGCGGGTTCTTTTCTGCAAGTGCCATGCGACGGGGAACTGTTCTCAAACGCCCAGTGCGGCGGAGTGTATAAAAAGCGAAGTAAAGGAAAAGTATTATTTTGTGAACGCGACAGGTTTATGATATTTCGACACATATTTTGGAAAGAAAATACCACTACGATTAGAGTACCGTGTGAAATTAACCAATGATTAACCACTGAATAACCCAAGTAGGTATTATTGCAAAGTCAATCCAACTCATGTTTGTGAAGGCAGCGTCATCTAAGACATTTAAAATCAAATCTATTCAATCGGATACCCAATATATTTCAGATATCATGCGCATGCAACCTACCTATAAATTAAGCATAATAGGTAACTACTTATAAGGACTTTAAAGTTGAGTCAAATCACATATCCGGATGAACAGATCCATTTAATTGGGCATGTTGATTGATACATAAAACTAAATTCGAGAAGACCTTGATAACAGAGACTTAAACTTAACTTAACGCGTCCCTGGATACTTCCAGAGTTGGCTAAAATTATGCAAATCAGCTAATTCACATGAGAACAGCTGTTCAGCGAGCTCACTCACGAACATGTTAATGCTGAGTTAGGGCTTGATTTGAGATATATATTAGGTACGCATTTCCATTCGATTACACTGTGTTCCGCGTTCCGCGCTCTCTTTTCCATACCTATAAGCCGAGCTATCGTGTCAGAGCAAACAAGCGAAACATATTGAAATTAAATTGGAATGTGTAACGTATGAATCGACTCTGGAGCACCCGATCTTAATCGCCCACGTCATTATATTTAAGTAGCTTATCACAAACGACAGTGAATTTGGATTCATTTGTCCAGTTAGGGCTAGAATGGGTCCGAATGACCGTCGTTTCAGGCTGGTTTTGGGATAACAAATGCCTAAAAGAAAGAGTTATTTATTTATGTTACGATATTGAATAGCGTAAATGGCGTGCCTGTTTGATGATACTTTTGCGTAGGTATTATCCTTAAGTTCTTGTTGAAAACAAAAAGAAAAATGTATTAGCTCCGGTTTGCCTGCGGATATGTTTCTCAGCACACCACTGTCATTTACTTTTTACCAGAAAGCAATTATTTATGAGAGAATTATTTTAGAGATTGAACCTTCAGCAAGTATCAAAGGAGTGTTCAGATTGGATACACAGAGCTGGAAATGCATACATACTTTGATATGGTCGCGCTCTTTAATTTAAAACCAATTTCGCAAAAATATTTATTTAAATACTTATGACACGACTTAAGTGCTGGGTCCCAAATTGAAGTTCGTGACTATATTTAGTACCCAGATCATCATCATTATCATCATATCATCCAAAAAATGTCCACTGCTGGACATAGTCCTCCCCCAAAGAGTGCTACAATGACCGGTTTTGCGCCACCCGCATCCAGCGGACTATTACCGCGACCTTTACCAGGTCATCAGTCCACCTTGTCTACCTACGCTGCGCCTACTAGTGCGTGGTCGCCACTCGAGAACCTTTCCGTCCAGACTGTCATCGGTTCTACGTGCAATGTGCCCCTCCCACTGCCACTTAAGTTTAGTGAATCTGAGTCCGAATCGCTAAACTTAAGTTCCTAGATAGTTTCACCTAAATACGAAGTGGCCGATTTTATTCTTGGTGCTGGATTCTGGTCTCCGAATTCTAAGGCCCACGCCCGTGGGCCGGGCTGTCCATTAATTACAATCCACGCCATCAATTATAATAATAGTGTCGGTGATTTCTCATTACATTGTAGTAATTAATTGGCCGCTCCGTCGCGATGTGACGCGTCGATAAGCTCGACGGCAAATTGTTCGCTGGCCGACCTAGAGGTCGTAAATGTGTAACCATTTTAATACACGTACGCCCTTTTATTTTAAAATAACGGAATTGTTCTCGACTCTCTGATGAGATAATTAACGTCCATAAGTTAATTAATTCGACTGTCTCGTTATGAAATTGTTTTAACGGCGGCAAAAGTGTCGATTCATGCCTGAGCGGCGGCCTTGGCGGCGGTAACGTCGATTGTTTCAGTGTGAACGCTTGCTCAACCCGCCTATTACCTACTAATTAAGATATAGCTGTCTAGTTACGATTTATAGCGCGTTTAAGTATGACATATGTAAAAATTAAGTTACAATTACTAGAAAAAATATAAGGCGGTGTTATGATGAACATTTTAACTTTACTGAAAATTGTAGAGCTGTTTTTCATGCTTAGGATTGCTAAATCTACTACGCTATTTCTGGGACACATAAGTAAATGCCTATATTTGTGCTAGTTCACGATATACCTAGGTATCACGGAGAAACCTAACAAAAAAAAACCAACAAACCCAAACATATTTTAACTGTCGAACCTTTAGAAAACAAAAATCTAAGTTATCTAAGCCATGAAGCCGCGTGCAGCAAGCTCCTCATCACAGTGAAATGGTTTTTTAATTACACGAATCAAGATTTATTCAATAAATAAGAAACACCAGCCACCACCTATGGAGACCCGAACTATGATTAGTTCGGGTCTCCATAGGCCAGGCCCGGGGCGTGACCTGCGCCCGCGCCGCTTAATTAATTAACCGTGGCTAAGCCATCATCGGTGGCTATCGTCCGTGTACCTACGTAGGTATCAAGTTGCTGTAGATTTATTTGTTTGATGGTGACGTGATGAAAAGAGGTTGGAGAATTACTTCCTACAAATATTTTTAATGTGATCGATCGTGACCAGTTGATATACCTATACTACGTAATAAAGGTTTAATACATAATAAATCATCCCAAGAGAGATGAAATAGAGACCTATTTTGGTTAAAATGCCGTTAAAATGTTGTTTGTCTGTAGGTACCTATATAGGTAAGTATACTGTACCTATCAGGCCTGGTTACGTTATATGAATAAGGGGTTTAATGATTGTTATTAGTTATTTAGTAAAACTAGTATATCTACAGGTACCTAGTACCTAAAACCGGATCTAGCCTCATTCCGATCTGCCCTTAAAACCACACAGTAAAATACTTTCTTAACCCAAGTGGCGGCGCGTGAACATTTTTTGATGGACAACCCGGAACATAAATTTATGAAAGAGTTTAGAGTAGGTAACTATAGCCTTACCTAAAAAGAAATTTAAGGCAAACCGGTGGGAATCGGATTGTATGGGCGCTCCGCCACTGTAAACCCATTGCAGGCCACGGAACGCTACGTGTGCTACGCCATAGCACGTGCGTAGAAGCATTTTTCCGCTCTGTAGCGGAATCACTATGTAGAAACAGAGACATGACTCATATGTGAGTCATTAGCCTTGAATGGGTTAAAATTAATTCGTATGGCTGATTTCACAGCATACCAATTAAACTTCCAATGTACCTATTCTTGATGTAGGAAAATCTATTTGTTGTGTCATTATCCACATTACCGTCATGTAGGTACTTATTATTAGATTCTTATAAGAAATGCATCTGCAATGCTGCATCGTACGTCCCTACATCGCCTTGCCTTGTTAATAGATAACTGGTTTATTACAACACAGTAAATAATAGCTCAAAGCAAATAACTACAACATTTCATGTCAAGTAAACAAGTCTTCAATATTACCTATCTACGATTACAAAGAGTATCAGCCGTTCATATTTCGTGAAAGGTATCTCAGCTGCACGGTATCACGTACAGTGTAGGCGACGACACGAATCGCTCTGAGGGGATGTGGTAAGCTCACAACCCACCCGAGGCCCCTCGCTGCGCTGCTAAGCGATATTAATCTTTAATATTTGGGCCGTAAGGAAATGTATGGGTCGGTGGTGAAAGGGCCAGATAGGTCTAATTGCGGTGGGGCGGTGGGAGGGTCGCTAGGAGGAGCGGAATATGGCGGCCGGTGGGGGCAGCCGAGCCGTTGCCAGATGGCTGCGGCCCGTCGCGCCGTGTGCATGTATCCATACTTCAAAGTCGCTCATGTTTTACAAACAATAAGATTTAACTAAAAACCTTTCAAAGATTAAAATCACACTATGTTCTTATAAGGATTCCTAAACGTTTCAATTCTAATGAACTTAATAACCTCAAGTGTTAACAAATAGCTATTTAAAATTTTACAACAAACACGAATGTTAAATACTAGCTGACACGTATCAACATTACATGTGCATAACATCTTACATTGTATTCATGATTCTACAACATGACATGATGTTTTAATAGATGTAAACTTTAAATACCTATATGATAATACGTTTTAAGATTCATGGGTTTGGTTAGGTACTTACAATTTTTAGAACTCTATTTATCTTTACTTCGAGTAGTACCTACCTGGACATTGGCCAAAACAAAACATTTATAGATCTAATAACATGTTACGTATTTGTGAATGACTGTCAGAGATAAATGTGATCAGTTACAATTTGAATAGATTAGGTAGGCCTAGTCCAGCTGTAATTAGCAGACCTCATAGCCATCCTCAGACTAAAATCAAACTGAGGAGTGAGGTATCTACAAACCTTGACAGTGCCCAGAAAATCTGAGTTATTCATTCATATAATCTAACATTTTAAACCTAGGTTTCTTACGAGGATAATTACGCAAGCAAAAGAAAAACAACCATTAAATATACATAATAAATAGGATAAGTAGTGTCTCTAATGAAAGAGAGAAAAGTTTGAAAACAACGACAAAAAATGGGGGAAAAATATGGAAAAGCTAGAATCCATTGATTAAAAAATACCTACGTATGAAGCTTGTTTGACCCGACGCCACTGAATGTAATGATCGGCGGTCTATACTTTACAGGTATAGGAAGACCAGACGGCAGGTAGTGGAGCATGAGGTGTCAGTGGAGGCAGGTTGTCAATGAGCGCTCGATGAGTGGATGGGCGGATTACGGCGGCTTGTCGCCTCGCGTCGCACGACAAATCGCCCCATTTGTACCTTCCACCGCGGCGCGCCTAACAACCCGATGGACAGTATCATTTGGACAATGTTGTACAGTCACCTGCGTTTATATCTGACACTTTCCAACAGCTCTACCATTATGTATACACATTATGTGGACAGTATCATTTATTGATAAAATATAAAATTTTACAAGTCAATAAAAAATTCTACTTATGTCTAACAAGCTTGATTTTTCCAATTAGATCACATTATTTATGAATTACCAAATGTTTCTGAGCGCACTGTCGTATAACATATTATTATTGCAATTGACTGAAAACATCGGATGTCACTGTTTTACAATCTGCCATATCTACTGATACACGGATTCCTAACATCATCTCGAAACCATTCCAAGAAAAAAAAAACCACTTTCAACTTCTATATAGGTATACATAAGTTGCTGTTGATAGTGATCGATCTTATTACCAAGGTAGCTACTATTTAACGATTTCACGAGACATATTATTTGTTACAACTTCATAAATTTGATTGAGATATCATTTTAGTATTATCACGATCACGACCTCACGACATTGTGTGGATACCCGTTATCCCAGTCTAGGTAGTTAGCATACTTTCAAGCTCCATTTAGGCGGGACATTCCTTGATATACGTATCTACTGAATCAGTAGTACAGTCACCGGCATCAATATATG
This sequence comes from Epinotia brunnichana, assembly GCA_963854355.1. Taxonomy (NCBI): domain Eukaryota; kingdom Metazoa; phylum Arthropoda; class Insecta; order Lepidoptera; family Tortricidae; genus Epinotia; species Epinotia brunnichana. The sequence goes on along the minus strand of OY977939.1, from coordinate 12,487,024 downwards.
ATGGAATAAAGGCCGCAAAAATATCTGATCACAACTCTATTCCTAGAGCCGTTAGAGCGTGTCAAATATTTTTGCGGCCTTTGATCCATCATAATATTGATGCCGGTGACTATACCTACTGATTAATTAGAATAGTGCCCGTAGCATATAGGTATTAGGTACCGTAGGGCGTGCCTTTGCAAATTGATATTAGTATTACCTACTTTGTATAGAATAATATCTAATTAGAAGTTAATACAAAGTATACTTCTTTAGGTAAGTTACCAACAATTTACGCTGAGCGTTCGAAACCCTGTAAATATAACAGCAATGTTATTCAACAAGTCCGACAAGGTTGTGATCCGCACAATAAAATATTGCAGTGACTGTGTTAAATAAAAATTGGAATATGGTGCGGGATATTGTCGAGTATGCACAAAATGTGGAACGTGTATGACTTTATTTATGCTAATAGCTCGCGAACATTCAATACCTACAGTATGTCAACAGATCGAGTGTGGGCGAGTGGGTACACTCGCGATTAACGGGGTGTTATTATATTTGTATTATTTATTTAAATGGGTGGTTTAATCCTTTAAATCAATTTATTTTATTTTATTCAAGTTTACATTTTTTCTGATAAAAACTCAACAAACAGGTGATATTACGAATCAAACCAATATGATTACTAAAAAATGCTTGAATAAAACCAGTCAAATAATTCTATATCATGTCATAATCATAACCCAATAAAAGGAACTGACTATTTGTAGCCAGCAAATAATTAGGTTGTTTATTTTTCTCGAACACTTTTACAACCGACTGTCCTGCCAGGGACACCGAGGTTAAGTCAACAGAGAAGGTAAGCGATGAGAAATGATCTCTTAAAGTAGAGGATTTGGTTGTATTTGCATTAGTTCTCAAATAATGTAGGTACTAATTTTACGTTGCGTCTACCTATTTTATCCCGCCGTAGTTCCAATAGCTGTTAAACACTATTTACCTAAAACAAAGCTCAATTGAAGTCTAAGTTATTTATTGGCAACTATAAAGCATAAACAACCTACTTCCATGCCTATATGCTAGGATATACTGAAGAACGTTAAAATCTTTATTATCACAGTAACCCAACCGTCTCAAGTTCACAATTGTAATAATATAACGTTCGTCATAATAACGGTGGCAGTAAAATACATCCAAATAAAATGCTCAATCGTAAACAGAGTGACATAGGATGAAATACTGGTAAATCGTCATTTAAGAAGGCGAGCGAGCGTCACCGCCCGTCGGGGAGGCGCGTTAACGTCACCTCGGAATGAAAAAAGAGAAGATTATTAAAAAACGACTCGCTCAAAATGAAGTGAGACGAAGAGAAAAACAAATAAGGCTACAAATTGAAGTGAGAAATGTGATGTCGCTGTGCGCCCCCCGCGAGGCTGCCTCGCTTCCTAAGGCCGTCGTTACTGGGCTTGATTGATGCACGACGCTATCATTGCTGGATATTAGATGCGCTAGATTACGATCAAAATCACGCTGGACTTTCCAGATACGAGGGCGGGCTGCATCGACTACTCGTTACCATCCAGTAAATGTTTACTATGGCGCCGCAAGCTGTCACCTCATAGAGAACTGTCAAACCTCCCAGATAGGGGTAATCACGTCAACTCAACTGTCACTTTTCCATATAATAAATTACATTTGGATCTACCTAACGTTCGTACAATGCGTTAATCAACCTGCAGAACCAAGAAATCAGATTTTGGCGGTCTTTCCTTACAATCTGACGGTTTGAAACCGGCTAAAAGGTACCTAACCTAAGTATTTAAATGCAACTTTCACCAAGGATCAAATGGACAACCAATTAGGCTCAAGATGTAACAATGGGTCAAATCAGGACATTACAAATATTTAAAATGCAGGTACGGACTCCAATACCTAATACCCCAGCCAAGTTTTGGAGAAAGCGACAACACTAATGTATCGTGCAGTGTTTGTTTGAAATAGTCACTTTAGGCTGCGCATCCACCAAAAATGTAGGTGCCAAACTGTGTTTCCGTTACGGTGTGTCCCCATCATATTCCCTGTTATTCTAATTTTGAATGGCTTAGAGATGAAGGTGGGAATATACCTATGCAATAGGGGCGGGGGCATGCAACATTTTGAAAGTCAAATCGCAACCATTATCAAATTTTTGGTAAAAATTAATGAAATAAATTTATTATGTATGTGGTAAATGGGTACAATTTGCAGTTACAGTTGCAGTAGATCTGTTGGGCTCACCACACCCTACCTTTTCAAGTGTACATACATCTAATTACACCTATATAAAAATAAATTAAATGTCAAGAAATTGTTAGCAATACAATTAAAAGGAATCATTCAAAAAGTCATTGATATTATAATAACATTTATACATGAGATTTTTTTTAACTAGATTCTTAAATAAGTTTAGCTTCTGACACTTAAAACTATCGGGTATCTTATTATAAATTGTGATGCACATCATATAGCAATTTTTGGAGGTAAGTGGTAATTTAGCTGCAGGTTTATGTCGCTTATGTTTATATTGTGCTCGAACGTTACGGGTACTCATCTACTTTGCTTCTATAAACTGGGTTTTGTACTTATGAACAAAAACGGCTACCTCCAAGATTAAACCCGCTTTTAAAAGTGTTCTTCTTGTGGTTTCAAAAACTTGCCGAAGATTGTCAACTTTAACCCTGAGCAAGCGCCGATGTGTTGTTTAAAAGCAAAGTTCATTAGCAATAATTGTGATTTTACGAAGTTAAGTAAATAACGAGACAAACGCTTCAGTCGGGGCTCCATAAAATGGCGAGTTTAGTGCTCCTGTGTTCGCCCGCCACGACAGGGTTGACACCTAACTATAAATACAACATAAATACTCTGTATTGTACACCTCAATAAAAGAAAACAGCATAGAACATAGTAAACACAAACTTATCGCTAAAGAGTGATCTCTTCCAGACAACCTTATTATAATGACGAATGTTCTGTAATCTGGGGCCACGGCAGTGCCCCCGCCAAGTCGAGCAAAACAAAGAGGCACGGCCGTACCATCCTTTTCTCGAAGCCATTCAGGCCATTTTCAACATAACATTTAATATCAATAACATTCAATTTGAACTTTTAGTTTAAGAACTATTGTCCGTCAAAGTTCGTTAATTTTGTCACTGACATGCTCACTGATAATGATCACGCTAATTCTAAGGTACTTCCAGCAGACCCACAAGCTCCAAATTTCAAACGTAATTAGTTTTTAGCCTAATAATTCATAAAAAATCTAAAAATATTGCAACTTCAGTCTCGTTTCAGAGATATACAAACTGCATAAGTAAGTGTGTAATTATATACAAATACATGCGATTACAAAGTTACTTTTGCAGTTCTTTCCTGCAAAACTATACAAACGTCATTTGCGGTTGGTAAAATAACATTCCCATACAGTCTACGAAAAGAAATGAGATCCCATAACAAACATTCCATGTAAAAAATAGGCCAAGTCTCGAAAATCTTTCACAGTAAAAATTGGTGAGATATTTCGTAGAGCCAAGTCAGGCATACTTATTAATCTTTATTTGCTTGCTAAATAAAATTTTGTGACTTGGCAATCACACTTACATAGTTTTAGGTACCTATGCAAAAATGAGTAAATGCAGTAAAGTTGTGTGATTCCCAAGTTGCAGAATTTTATTTAGCGAGCAAATAAAGATTAATAAGAATGCCTGACTTGGCTCTACGAAATATCTCACCACTTTTTACTGTGAAAGAGTTTCGAGACTTGGCCTATTTTTTACATGGAATGTTTTTTATGGGATATAATATACACGCATGAATACTTCTACTCTTTTATTTGATTTCGAAAAAAGGGTGTAGTATAAATATTATTCGTACATTACATAGTTTTTTCGTCTCATACTAAAAAGTAGTAGGTAAAAGAACAGTTCATTCGCAATATTTACACATTTTAAGAAACTAGAGACAACCCTAAGGTCGACAAGGCGAGTCACAACAGACTGGCCCGTAAATCCAAGCGGTGCCTTAAAACCTTCCAGCGCAGCGCTGCTTTAAATCAATCATTATGATTATTTGAAAAGCATTCTTTGGATTTTCACAATGTACTCAGGAATGATTCAACGGAATATTTAAGAAACGATTTTCCCATCACAGAACAGAACTATGTTCAATTACGTAAAGAAATTGCTAACAAAATAAATTGTTACCATAGTCTATTTGGCTGCAAGACCAGTGGAAGACTCTCTCATTACAATAAGCCTGTATTGGATGGTAGATTGGAAGTCGATTAACAATTATTGCATGTGTGAAAACTAATAAGGCCCACCTTATTTTAAAAGCCTTGTAAAATAAATACAGTATTAATAAAGATAAGCCATTCATAGGACTGCTAATGATTTATTTAACAAACGAAATATAAAAAAAACTTTAATGTTATTTGCGTTAGAACAGAAAAAACCCCATTTAAAAAATAATGGTTGCTAGTGGGCCATCTTAGGCACCCAGTCGCCTAATAAGGCCCGTTATAAATTATTTAAAACAATCGTTTAATCAATGTTTGAACATTACTATCGTCTAGAACTACTCGTAAACTAAATCTTTTGATTAAATTGATTTGATAAAATATTAAACCTTTTCCAAAATTGTAGCTGTGGGCCTTAGGAGTATGAAAATGAAAAATTGCTATAAAACGACAATAACTTTTAAAATTAGTAAAAAAACACATGTGTGAGATTCTTTATAACAGCCTGTGTCATGATATTTATAAATCGGTTCTTTATTCTAACATTATTTTTGACGTACTTTTAGTTAAGGATACATAACATAACAGTGGGCCTTGTTAGGGGACTTTTACTTCAGTCCAATTAAGTGTCGTAAAAATACGTAAATAAATTTTAAATAATAGTATGTACCTACCTATAATTGGATGTTAAACAGATTAAACACCTGATTTCACTAAAAATACTTACAAAATTTGCGATATTTTTTAATTTTGGATGATATGTAAAGGTTGAAAATAATAATACGGGAACTATTTTAACACGACACAGCAAACTGTATTTTTTTTACAAAATGGCAGCACGCTTGAGTAAAAACTTAAATGCAGTAAATGCACGTTTGTTTGTGATCATAAACGCATATGCTAACGAAATTTGAAGTAGTTTGGAAAACCATAACTGCGAGTTTTTAAAGGGGGGGGCCTTCTTAGGAACCGGGCCATCCTTCGTGCACCTACCTTATAGTGTATTTGACTGCAAGACCAGTGGAAGACTCTCTCATTCAATAAGCCTGTATTGGATGGTGGATTGGAAATCGATTTACAATTATTGCATGTGTGAAAAACAAAATTGCTCGACGTCATTTTCTCAACGTGCGATGTTCCTGGATGCGAGGAAATTAATGTCGTACCTACTTACAACGGACCCGGATTCAAAATGTTCTCCTCATCTCGCCTCAGGTAAACCAGTGTAAGTCAGAGCTCCGATTTGGCGTTGTTATTACGAATCCCGGTTACAAAATATACTAGGGGCGATCAATGAGGTGAGGTGAAACAAGTTGTGAAAAGTATTAGCCGAAGAGGGCCGGGAGTAAATGCTCAATTATAAGCAATAAAACCCACTGAGCAAGCCGCACAAAGCTGCCCGCCCGCTTCCGCCGGCTCACGCCTGCTCTCTTTATTTCGATTGCCCTTATTATGATATAAAACTACTTAATTCATGAGACTGTGTTAACATTGCCACAAAGTGTACATTAACGGCCTATACCGTATTTGAGTTAGCTCATCCGTGGACAGGAGCTTATCTCTATTTACGAGATGTGCTTATAATTATCGTTACGATAATTTGTGATGTGGATAACCGCCCGCGCCCAGATTCTTTACATAAAAAAAATATATTACTACATTTCTCACACTCGTGACTTGTCGTAAATATTGAAGTGTAATTAAGACTACAATAAGTAATGAAACAATAATAATTCAGGCACAGTATAGAAAAAACCAATACATTAACAAAGCGACAATAACGGTAATTTGCTACGTCTTTATAACACCGACGATTTGAGTGATTTACTTTAAAAACAAAGTTTGAACCGACTTTTATTCAGTAGGGTCATTTCGCCGGTTAGCGACCACCTAATTTCATGTGCCGGTTAGCGACCACTTAGCTGAGTTGGTGAACTGAAAGCATATTTTCTCGTTTTTTTAGTAAATTCCTATTCTATACCTACAAACAAAAATACATACGGCTAACTGTTTCAACAGGCTCCGTAGCATTGATGTTATCTTCAATTGTAAAAACCATGTTCTTCAGGTGGTCGCGTAACCGGCGAAATAACCCTACTTCTCATAAACCTTTCCTTTCCACTTTACCACATGAATTGCTTTCCGAAAGCAAATGCGTTTATTATTTAGGTACAGAAAAGACCCGTATGTCGCTATATGTGGGCGATAATAATTATGTGACGAGTTCCGTCGATTCCTCAAGGATCTCAGAATCACCTTGGGCACTTCATAGTTGTTACTTAAACGGAATCATATCAGAATGTACGGCCGTAGATTTTGCCACTTTTCTCTCGTTCTTACGCTACGGTACATCTACGTTACTTCTATGTTACCGGTAACGTTGATTGTATTGTATTCGTAACGTTGAAATTCAATACAAATCCTGCGATTTAGTGTACTTCTACGTTACCGTAACTTAGAAGTATCTATGTTACTCTATGTTAATAAGTGGCAAGAGCTACGGCTTTACCCATATATGCGCCGTACTTTACATCATTGAGGAGTTGCACAAGTCATGTGTGGTCCTCATCAGCACTTCACAAAATGTGTGGTTTCCGAGTATTTAAATACATACACGAGTTATAATAGAAACTACGGAAGCAAAGCTCCCGCTTTCGTCTTCGAGGTTATTTTTTTTATAAAAGAACGGAAAAAACTTTTATTAAAATTTACTACTAATGACAATCAGGCAATTTACTACTAAGTAAACCATAGGCTAAAATCAAAATTTTTAGATTTTAGGGATTTTGAACGTAGGTTATTCAACGTTAGTTTTTTTTTAATTTTAGTCATTGTGATACGTACCTACCCCTTTTAATATGATAATAGCGTTATGCATTTTGATATGATGTCAATTGATTATTATGGGTATTCATGTTTATGCTTTTTGTTATTAGTTTTAATGAGGGTTATGCTTTCTGTATTTATGCTTTTTAATATTATGCATAAAAAAATATGCGAAATGTGACTTATGCATATCTTATTTTCGGCGTAAAGTAATTATGCGTTAGTTACGCATAATTACTTTAGTATTAATGATTTTATGCCTCTCAATAGTAAGCCGCTAAACACCTAAGTACCTTGTCGTTTTCGCTCGTTTGACAACTTCATAAAGCAGTTTAACATGACGCTTAATGCGACGACCGTACCTACGTATCGGGCTAAATGATAACTGGAGTGATAAGCTAGACAATAATAATAAATAGAAACGGGGGGGGGCTAGAGTTCACCAATAAATCCCACCAATCAGTAAGTATATTGACGACCGCTTTAGCCTAGTTGGTAGTGACCCTGCCTACGAAGCAAGAGGTCCTGGGTTCGAATCCCGGTAAGGGCATTTATTTGTGTGATGAGCACGAATATTTGTTCCTGAGTCATGGATGTTTTCTATGTATTTAAGTATGTATTTCTCTATATAAGTATCTATATCGTCGTCTAGTACCCATAGTACAAGCTTTGCTTAGTTTGGGACTAGGTTGATTTGTGTAAGATTGTCCGCAAATATTTATTATTTATTATTATTTCCTTTATTTAATTTCTTTCTTAAGTTAGGTTTTTACAATAACTATATAAAAAGTAAAATATAAAACTATACATACAAAACATAAAATCATTATAAAAACCTAACCTAGGGAGCCGCCGGCAGCGAGGCGGGGCCTAAGCTACCGGTGGTCAGGGCGACAGAGACAGGAACCTCCTGACTATCCTCGCAGTATCCAGGAGTACCGCCTTCTGTATCTGGCCCTTGATCCAGCCATCTAGCGAGAGTCTCTTGAGGTGATGGTCGAGACTCTTCGCTATTAAACCGTTCGCCGAAACGACTATCGGGACGATGATCGTCGAATCAACATCCCACATAGCAGTTACCTCGTGTGCCAGGTCTAGGTACTTGCTGGCTTTGTCCTTCTCGGCTTTCACGAGGTTCCCGTCATGGGGGATGGTGATGTCGACGAGCACTGCCTGGCGTTTCGATCGATCTGTCAGCACGATATCAGGCCTATTGGCAAGAATAGTCCTGTCCGTGATGACAGATCGATCCCAATAGAGCGTGGCACGATCATTTTCGAGAACTGGCGCAGGTGTGTACTTATAGTAAGGCACCTCAGAGACCACAAGACCGTATAGCAGAGCAAGTTGCTGGTGAATAATTCTGGCTACAAGGTTATGTCTGTGCAAATACTCGCCGTTAGCAAGATGACCACAACCGGAGATAATATGCCTGAGTGACTCCCCGGGACGGCGGCATGCCCGACAAATGTCGACCGTACCGTCCTTCAGGATATACCTCCGGTAATTGTTCGTCATGATAACTTCGTCCGCAATTGCACAGACAAAACCTTCGGTTTCCCCGAAGAGATCCCCGAAACGTAGCCAATTCACCGACGCGAGCAGATCTACATCGGGCCCTGTGAGGGCCTTGTAGAACCGCCCGTGAAGCTCCTTGCTCCTCCACACCGCCCTGCGGTCATCGGCGCTCATTACTTTAAGTCTGCGCCAGTTCTCGTTTGCCAAGGAGAGCGGGGTGAAGTTTCCGTCTACTGCTACTACGTCGCGATGCATCCCACACTCGTTGCTTAGGAAATAATCCCTGAGACTGCACACCTCGCGGTTGTGGAGGTCTTTGGCATTTAAAAACCCGCGACCTCCACACTTCCGCGAGATGTACAGTCTCATAACAGACGAGCGTGGGTGTAGCATGCGATGCGCAGTAAGCAGTACACGAACTCTTCGGTCCAGGGCATCCAGCTCAGTCTGAGTCCATCTTAGTACGCCAAAGGAGTAAGTAAGCAAGGGCATCACCCAGGCGTTGAAGGCGCGCACCTTGTTGCCGCCCGACAAAAGACTATTAAGTACTTTTGTCAGGCGACAAAAGAAGCGCTCCTTCACCGCCCGCTTTACGGCCTCACCCTCATTATTATTATTATTATTATTATTTTTTTCCCGCTCACGGGACAATGATGTCCCGGACCTTTGGGAGGCGTGCGTGGGGCTAGGTACCTACAAAGTACCAACTGAGCCAACACGTAGAGGCCCTTTTGACAATTTAATGAAATGCAAGGAGTACACCGAGCGGATGCTGTCCCTGCCCGTGTCATGGGACGCACACAGAGACAGCACCCGCTGGGGTGTATAGGGACTATTGCTGTTGATGGAATCTAAAGAAAATTTGGTTATTGGGTGAAAATGATGGACTAGTGGCTGGGCTATTGGGTGAAACATCGGACGCCTGCCTAATAAACTGTCTCATTTTTTATCTCTGGCAGACAGTGACTCGCCAACTGCTAGATGGGCCCCTATTAATAGCGACATTAAAAAATGGCCTAAGGGCAACACCAGTCAGAGAGGCTGGGGGGGTAGAGAGGTGGCACTGGACTTTAAACATATAGCCAACTCGCCACTTAGGTGTCCACATCTACCCTCGAGCAACAGCTCTTGCGACTCCACTCTGGACAGCCAGTTAAGGCAAGCCAGAGGTGGGGGGCCTGTCCAACCAACCACCCGATCGGCTCAGCCTGACCACAGGACACCCCCAGGGGCACTCAGGTACGTAGGGTCGCTACTCCCTAACAGCCCGCCACAAGCTGCCTTACGTTGACTGATTGCACCAGAAATCTGGTGGGCGATGGGGCCGTCACATCCCTACGCCATTATTATTATTATATTCATTATAAAACGACATTATCTCGTCAATCGTTGATTACTGACAACTATGCGTAACGGAGGTAAGAGATACTGGTTTACCTACAACCAGGGGCGGTTTACTCTGTGATTCCGCTGCGCCGCTACAAGTACCTACATGCCGGGCGGCGGCCGCCAAATTGGCGTCCCATTACTAGCTGCCGCGCGTTGGTACGGGACGCTCGCACGGGTCGCAGCGCGTTGCATGCGATAGAAAGGGATGGCCACATTTAGGCACGTTTGGCGTACCTAAACAGGGAATTTATCAACAGAGAACCTTCTGTACGTAGTACTATTACTTATTATGTGCTACAACGCAGGACTGACCGGATTGTTCTCCAGAAGGATCCCATTGAACGATCGATTGGAACATGACACTTGGTCTGTTCTTCGATATCAATATATCGTTATTGTAATTATAATAATATATGAGTGTATGTGACAGTGGACACTCGGGAGTGTGTAGTGTGGGTTGCGATGTGCTTCCTACCTGCGGCCGCGCGGCGGGGGGCCGCCGTCCACGTATAACTTATTAATTTATATTACACTTACCCATAACATAACCACTGCCTACTCGAATCACCTGTCTACAATATTTGTTTTAATAACCACCTTATCTCTGACAGAAAACGTTAATTATTAGAAATATTAACAGTGATCGAAAAGACAAATGATGGTTTAAAATAAAAAGAGAGATGATCGTTTATTAAGAGGAACGGTGAGCGTTTTATTGAATTTTATTGGTTTGTAAATCCAAGCCATGAAAATCACCAAGCTGTTATAAATTATACGCGAATTGTTAATGAAAGTGAGTAGGTACTTTGTATGATAGAATGGCTCGGACAGGTAGTGCCGTCCGGCGCTCGGCAGCAACAACCTCGTTAATGGCATCGGCTTTTGGCTAACGACCGGCATAAAGTTCCACCGTTCCTATTAAAAAATAAAAGCTATGCGAACATTTTAAGAACTACACAAAAATAAGCCGCGGCCAGATTTGGCAACGGATTTAGGAAAAATAATTGAATGCTTATTAATCTGAAAATGTTCATAATAGTTATTCGCAATATTAAGTTTTCTGTTTCTTCTGCGCTATGTGTTTTTAAATTGCTCCAGGTGTATTTACTTGATGTTACAGTAAATACTAGGATGGTAGACGAAAGTAACGATATAATATCCAGCGTGAAAAATGGAATAAGTGGTTGTGATTACGCGACGTGTGGCCCGCGGCGTGTTTCTGAGTGATTGTTATCGCGCTCCTTACCATTAATTATCGTATAATCTATGACTTAAGGAACCTATTTTCGCCTTAACTACAATAAATTACATTAGGAAAAAAATAAAATAAAAGCTAGCATGGATCGAGGTACAATCGATTGCAATATTGCGTTGTTAACGAGAAAATTGGTGCCGCTTCGTGCTACTATGAAGGTGAAAGCAGTCAACAAGGAAAATTTCTTGAAGAATGTGTGACAATTTAATCAAACATACCAAGACGAGGTATAAGTATAAATATATATTAAGGTAGGTAAATATGTTTTTACGTCGCGATGAGGGACGTTAAAACATATAGTAGGTATCTAGCAACTAAATAGCAACACTACAGCAACATCATTGCGGCACTATCGTGTCCGTCGTCGCCGCGCTTTCGTGCCACCCTCGTTACTCTAACCCGCTTATAGCTCACGAAATTATAAACCTTCTAGCTAACCCTTCAACTGTAGGTATCTATACTAACTATACTTTAGGGAAGAATTAACCACCTAAGTATGCACAAAGATAGAAACATTGACCTTCGAAAAGTATTCCCAAAATGGTATCCATCCATACTGTAAGAATGTTTACATACGTCAGTGAATAGGTTTACCGGTGAAGTGTATTTTGGCAAGCGGCTTCTCGTATTGACGTAACACAAGTTTTCCATTCCAAGGTGCATTTAAAATACACTCAAGAGCAAAAGTTTCGGGTCGATGAAATACCGTCATATTTTCTAAAATAGTGCAAGGTTGTATAGATTTTTAATCCTACCATGATCTTTATTAAATTTTACATCTAATCTGCAGAAATAACAGTAAAAAAAAACACGTTACCAGGTTTAAATTGGACTCGTAAAAACCCATGAAAAAAACAACATTAACGGAGCGAGATATCGCAAAAATCGTCATTTTTGGATGTTGATATTTTTATGATAGGATCCCGGAAGTTGCTAATACATTTGGGTATTACGAAGAATAGTTTATTATGTCAATAAGACTAGTGTAAAATATTAAAATCCTATTGCGGTTATTTAATTTAGGGTGACCCGAAACTTTTGCTCTTGGGTGTATTTAAATACAATTACGATATAAAAGTGCTTGTCGAAGTCTGAATATTGTTACCTCTAAGCTAAATGCAGTTATGATGTAACGAGTACCCGATTAGTTTGCACATGACGGCATGCAAAAATACAATAACGGAATGATGCCATTTATCAACAAGATGCAGCCTAGGCGAAGACAAGAATATTTGCTTATTACATTATGCATAATTTGACATACTCTATACAAGGTAGTCGTTGAATGGTTGTAATCAAGCTGCAATAATTCTAGCACCTGGACGCTCGTTACCTTCGTGTTACGAGCAAGTCCCGCTACGTGCTCCAAGTGCTCCAACAGGGCAGCATTAGCGGGGTTAAGAAATTACAAGGCTTATGAATGCGGCAGTTATTTTAGTATTATTCGAATACAGGTAGTTAAGTCGTGGCCGATGATTAATTCGTCGGTTTCATGGAGTTTTTGTTCCACAATTAGTGCGAGTCGCCGCGTGCGTGCGGTGACGACTTGCGTGGCCGATACTACATTGTTACTAATATTAACGAGTGACCCACAAGAATTTCGTGTTTGATAAAATATTGCTAATTAGACTTTTTACGGTTTGGGACCGAAATTGTACAAGTCCCCGAAACATAAGGAATGGTATGATTTAATATTGATAAAGATCTCGTTAAAAAAACCCGGGTCCCAGTCATGTTGGAGTCGAGAACGAAGCCCAGTGGTCGCAGAGGACAAAGGGGTAACGAAACGGAACGTCAGGGGCGGGGCGCGGTGATGGATGGTGGTCGGTACTCGTCGAAAAACAACACCTAATTGGCTTTCTGGCGACCGACCTATAATAACAGAAAAGATTACCGCGGGCCGCCTAAAACATTTCAGCACGGTCTCATTCATAGTGAATTAGTGATAGTGTTGGGATAGCGAGACAAGACATGGCCATAACGGTATTAAGTGCAAGTAAGCCAACATAATTTGCACTAATTATCACTCTAGCGCTGTCCACAGACTGTCAGCTCTAACTCCTAATTTACATATCGCCACTGTTTTGACTGTGTCGTTCATTTCATTGGCAACATAATCATGGATAGCAAATAGATCAACCAGTAAAACGTGATCCGCGATCTAATGCAACTTGAATTCCATTGTTACGCCAACGGTTAGGCATTGAAATATGGTTCTTATTGGATGGATTTACGGTATGTATGATGTATCGTGATATGCGTAACGAAGTGTTGGAGAGTCCTCATAACAGTGGTGACGGTGTGACATTTGCATCGGGCGCGGCGGCACCTGCGCTGCGCGCGCGCTGCCGGCTGTCGGCCGCACGACATGTGCGACTCATTTGGAGTACTCATTACAATCTCCAGACGCCCGAGGTGTCCCCGGCACCGGCAATTTTACCCATAATTCTATAAATTGCCACCGCTTATGTTAAAGGAAGTGAGCCGTGGGAGACGAGAGTAGTGAAGGGCGTGGTATTCAAACGCTTTTGTACTGTTTTAGTTCGAGCATAAATTGTATGTTTTATCAAAATATTAATTAAACTAAATACAGCATGAATCTTTATATGGTTCACAAGTCATACATAGTAAAGGTTTTTATTAAAAAAGATGGTGCTAAAATCCATATTCACGATTACATTAAAACCAGTTTTAAAATAAATAAACATCAATCATTTCTCTAGTTAATTAAATCCGTTCAGATATATAAATTTAATTTGTGTGAGTGTTATCGCGAAGGAGATCATTTCATTGAATTCTGTGGTGGCCAGCGTATAATTAAACGTTGACGGATAATTTATAAACATCGCAATGTGCACGGACGCTTTAAACAAAAGCTGTTATAAGATTTATAAGTGACATAAAGACTATTTCTACACTTAATCACATGACAATAACCGTGAACGATCATCTCCACTTATAATAAATCTCTAAATTAAAAAAAAGAATCAGCCAGTTTGAAACTAAGCTTTGCGCGGTTCGAATGTTCTCAGCATCCCATGAACGGAAAAATATGAAACATTTTATATAGGTACATTATTATTCTAGCTGCAACTTAGGATAGTTTTTATCCGACTGCGACAGTTAATTAATTTTCCGAAATATACGACTTCATTTAATTTTTCATTTATTTTTATTGAAATCAAACGCTGCTCCAACTGTCAGCTATAAGAACCGTCAAATTTTCGTCAAAATGGCGGAATTGCTTTGCCTTTCACTTATTAATAATTTAAATCCCGTCTACGATAGACCTTTACGAGACAAATGCTAAAATATAAACCATAAAAAAATATTCGATTCTGATATGAGAACTTATATGCGCAAATGTCGTTTTATGTCGTAATTTCAATAAATGAAATCAACAAATTTGAACAATATAATTAACACGAATTTGTTTTTTTTGAATGACAATGGCACGCGCTCGGCGCATTCAGCCAAAGTACCTGCGGCGCTACCACGAAAACCGATACTCAATGTTCATATATTTGCATCCCTGTCACTCGAGTGTGGTTAGTGCGATAGAGATAGAGATACCCGAATATTTTCGAATTCCGAAGTTCGTGGTTATAGCTCAGGAATCGAAAATATGGTAAATAATCATAATGTATTTTCTCGAAAAAGAATTTAAAATAAATATAGTCAAATGGAGAAAAAAACAAAGCAAGAGGTTATATAGGTAATGATTAAGTTATAAGAGTCCAAAGTTTTAAGAGGGGGTATGTTCTGTCCCTTTTCCGCAAAACGCACCTTCATATGAAACGATTGTTTTTTACTATGACGCTCGAGTATATTGACGTCACAGTCCCTCATCGTTTTCTCACTCTAACAAGCGACATTAAAACGGATGTAGCTTCATAATTTTTTGAGATATTTGAATGGGAGTTTCATTATCTTCTATCTATTTATCTATATATATAAAAGAAGACTTCCTGACAGATCATCAACGCACAGCCGAAACTACTGGAACTAGAAACTTGAAATTTACACCCATACTACCTTTTATAACGTAGGCGACGGATAAGAAGGGATTTTTGGAAATTCCACCCCTAAAGGGGTTAAATAGGGGTGCAAAGTTTGTATGGAGGAAACTTTATTTTTTGAGCTGGAGTCTTCAAACTTTGTGGAAAGATTACTTTATAGGATACAAATAAAGTACTTTCAGCGTTTTGGAAAATTCTACCCCTAAGGGGGATAAAAAGGGTTGCAAAATTTGTATGGGGGAAACTCTTTTTTTTTAGCTAGAGAATTCAAACATTGTAGAAAGCTTACTTATTGGAATAAAAATAAAGTACTTTCGGCGTTTTGGAAAATTCCACCCCTAAGGGGTTAAATAAGGGTGCAAAGTTTGTATGGAGGAAACTTTATTTTTTGAGCTAGAGCCTTCACACTTTGTGGAAAGATTACTTATTAGAATACAAATAAAATACTTTCAGCGTTTTGGAAAATTCCACCCCTTAGGGGGCTAAAAAGGGTTGCAAGGTTTGTATGAGGGAAACTCTTTTTTGAGATAGAAGCTTAAAAGTTTGTAGAAATATTACTTATTAAAATACAAAAAAAACAACTTTCAGCGTTATAGAAAATTCCACCCCTAAGGGGGTTATAAGGGGGTGCAACTTTTGTATGGAGGAAACATGTTTTTTTAGCTAGAGACTTAAACCTTTGTAGAAAGCTTACTTATTAGAATAAAAATAAAGTACTTCCAGCGTTTTGGAAAATCCACCCCTAAGGGGGTTAAAAATCATTGCAAAGTTTGTATGAGGGAAAATCATTTTTTGATACACAAGGTTAAACGTTTGTAGAAAGATTACTTATTGAAATACAAAAAAAGCACTTTCAGTGTTTTAGAAAATTCCACCCCTAAGGGGGTTAAAAGGGAGTGCAACATTTGTATGGAGGCAACGTTTTTTTTTAGCAAGAGACTTAAAACTTTGTAAATAGCTTACTTATTAGAATATTATTAAAGTACTTTCAGCGTTTTGAAAAATTCAATTGAAGAAAACTCCACCCCTAAGGGGGTTAAAAGGGGGTGCAACATTCGTATGGAGGTAACATGTTTTTTTAGCTAGGGACTTAAATCTTTGTGGAAAGCTTACTAACTAGAATAAAAATAAAGTACTTTCAGCGTTTTGGGAAATTCCACCCCTAAGGGGTTAAAAATGGTTGCAAAATTTGTGTGAGGGAAACTCTTTTTTGAGATAGAAGCTTAAAATTTGTAGAAATATTACTTATCGAAAGGAAAAAAGACTTTTCAGCGTTTTGAAAAAAAAACACTCCTAAGGGGGTTAAAAAAGGTTTCTAAGTTTGTACCAGGGAAACTTTTTTTTTGAGATAGAAGCTTAAAAGTTTGTAGAAAGATGACTTATTGAAATAAAAAAAATACTTTCAGCGGTTTAGAAAATTCCGCCCCTAAGGGGGTTAAAAGGGGGTGCAACATTTGTATGGAGGTAACATGTTTTTTTAGCGAGAGAGCTTACTTATAAGAATAAAAATAAAGCACTTTCAGTGTTTTGGGAAATTCCACCCCTAAGGGTTGTTAAAATCGTTGCAATGTTTGTGTGAGGGAAATTATTTTTTGAGATACAAAGTTAAACGTTTGTAAAAAGATTACCTACTTATTGAAATACAAAAAAGATCTGTCAGCGTTTTAGAAAATTCCAACCCTAAGGGGGTTAAAAGGGAGTGCAACATTTGTATGGAGGCAACGTTCTTTTTTTAGCTAGAGACTTAAAACTTTGTAGAAAGCTTACTTATTAGAATAAAAATAAAGCTCTTTCAGCGTTTTGGAAAATTCCACCCCTAAGGGTTGTTAAAATCGTTGCAATGTTTGTATGAGGGAAATTATTTTTTGAGATACAAGGTTAAACGTTTGTAGAAAGATTACCTACTTATTGAAATACAAATAAAGTACTTTCAGCGTTTTGGAAAATTCCACACCTTAAGGGGTTAAAAAGGGCAAGATTCGTGTGTTTTGGCTATAAACTGTAAACTTGTGTGTGATTAATAAATAAATAAATAATAAAAAAAAAATGGAAAACACTTTTATTGAGCTTAAATACTTGATAGTTTGTAGAAAAAATGCTTATTACAACAAAAAAACTCTTCTTCCTTATTTTTCCTTGAAAAGCGTTAATAGGGGGTTCAAAGATGGTATGGAGTGTCAGAAAATTTTAAGGTATGAGATTTGTAACTTCGATCCTAGCCTGTTTGTTAAAAGACTACAAAACTTATTTCAGCGTTTTTTTTAAATGTTACCTCTAAAGGGGATTGTAAGGGTGTTCCAAGTTTGTATGGAGAGCAAGTCATTTTTTATGTAAGGGATTTGTAACTTCGGTTGTAGACTGTTTGCTGAAAGACTACAAAACTTATTTCAGCGTTTTTTTTTTAATTTATCGCCTAAGAAGGTTAAAAGGGGGTTCGAAGTTTATATAGATAGCAAGACATTTTTAAAGTAAGAAATTTGTAACTACGGTTTCAGACTTATACTACTATGAGGGTTAAAAGAGGGTTCTAAGTTTGTATAGAGAGCAAGACATTTTGAAGGTAAGAGATTTGTAACTTCGGTTTTAGACTGTTTAAGTAAGTTGTAAGACTACAAAACTAATTTCAATGTTTTTTTTTAAATTCAATCCTTAAACAAGCATTTATTATGTTCTACGCGGACGAAGTCGCGGGCAACAGCTAGTACATAATAAATGCCTATGTCCTGACTGACTTATTCACTCACTCACTCACTGCAAAAATCAACTCCCTAAGATTAGTAGTTTCGGCTGTGCGTTGATGACAACGCACAGCCGAAACTACTAATCTTAGAGAGTTGATTTTTGCACAGTATGTTGCTTTTATAACGTGGGCTAGGGATAAAAAGGGATTTTTGAAAATTCTACCCCTAAGGGGGTAAAATGGGGGTGCAAAGTTTGTATGAGAGAACCTTTTTTTTTTGAGCTATAGACTTAAACTTTGTAGAAAAATTAGTTATTAGAATACAAATGAAACACTTTCAGCGTTTTGGAAAATTCCACCCCTACGGGGGTAAAATAGGGGTGCAAGGTTTGTATGGGGGAAACATTTTTTTTTAAATAGAGACTTAAAACTTTGTAGAAAGATCAGTCATTAGAATACAAATAAAGAACTTTCAGGGTTTTAGAAAATTCTACCCATAAAGGGGTAAAATAGAGTGCAAAGTTTGTAAGGGAAAAACTACTTTTTTTTAAATAGAGACTTAAAACTTTGTAGAGAAATTATTCATTAGAATACAAATAAAGTACCTAGATTCAGTGTTTTAAAAAAATCTAGCCCTAAGGGGGTAAAATAGGGGTGCAAATTTTGTATGGGGGAAACAATATTTTTTTTAAATAGGGACTTAAAACTTTGTAGAAAGGTTAATCATTAGAATACAAATTAAGTACTTTCAGCGTTTTAGAAAATTCTACCCCTAAAAATAGGGGGCTAAAATAGGGGTGCAAAGTTTGTATGTGGGAAACAATTTTTTTTAGCTAGAGTCCTAAAACTTTGTAGAAAGATTATTTAAATACAAAGAAAGTACTTTCAGCGTTTTGGAAAATTTCACCCCTAAGGGGGTAAAATAGGGTGCAAAGTTTGTATGGGAAAAACATATATTTTTTTAATAGAGACTTTTGACGAAAACTTACTTATTAGAACATGAAAAATACTACATTCGGCGTTTTACAAAAATCATTCCCTAAGGGGGTTAAAAAAAGGTGCAAGGTTTGAATGGGGAACACTTTTTCTGAGCTAGACACTTAAAACTTTGTAGAAAGATTACTTATAAAAATACAAAAAAAAGACTTTCAGCGTTTTGAAAAAATCTATCCCTAAGGGGGATAAAAAGGGGTGCAAAGTTTTTATCAGGGAAAGTTTATGTTTTTGAGTTAGAGACTTGAAACTTTGTAGAAAGATTACTTATTAAAATACAAAAAAAGAATACAAATCGTTTTAGAAAATTCCACCCCTAATAGGGTTAAAAAGGAGAGCAAGCTTTGCATGGGCAACACTTTTTTTTGAGTTAGACTTAAAACTTTGCAAAAAGATTACTTATTAGAATACTAAAAAAGAACTTTCAGCGTTTTAGAAAACTCCATCCCTAAGGGGATCCTTAAGATCCTTAAGAAGGGTAGCCAGTGTTGTGTGGGAAAAACTTTTTTTTTACTAGACTTAAAACTATTCAAAATGTTACTTATTAAAATTAATAATAAAGTACTTTCAGAGTTTTAGAAAATTCCACCCCTAAGGGGGTTAAGAAAGCTTTGTATGGGCAACACTTTTTTTGAGCTAGAGACTTAAAAGTTTACGAAAAAAGTTCTTTCGGCGATTAGAAAAATTCAACCTCTAAGGGGGTTTAAAAGGGGGTTCAAATTTTAAATGGCGAGCAATAAAATTTTAAAGTGTGAGTAAGAGATTTTTAACTTCGGTCTTATTCTGTACGTTAAAAGACTACAAAACTGATTTCAGAGTTTTTCCAAATTCATCCCCTAAGAGTGTTAAAATTGGTTCAAAGTTTGAGTATTTCAAGGCATTTTTAAAGTATGAGATTTTTAACTTTGGTTTTAGACTGTTTGTTCACAAACTAGAAAATGAACATCAACTTTTTTTTTAATTATCCCCTAAAAGAGGGTTCAAATTTTGTATTGAGAGAAATCATTTTCTAAGACGATAAAAAGTTCTACGCGGACGAAGTCGCGGGCAACAGCTAGTATTTAATAACCATATTCGCAAATACACTTTCGTTCATTTTACTCGGATTTTATTATTCGGATCAAGGTAAACGTGCTAAACGGACTGTGGACTGATATAAATACAATTTTAAATAAGTCGCTCTTGTTCATCAATCAAGCAATAATTAAGTTATTTAATGTCCATATCGTAAATGTTATCTCCATTAATCCTTAACGACACAACATACTTTATCTCTAGACTAGCTACAGTGTAAATGTCTTAAACGACTATGAAATAATTCAGTACCTACCTACCTCAGCTTTTATAAATCGGCTGCTTCGTCTTCGCGCTTTATGGCCTCATTCCTCTCAGCACTTTTATTGTCTAGTCAGCAATACAGAACAGCACTTCCGCAAATTTACCTACGTATGTCATGACGACTGAATACAATCGTTCATTTCATAAGTACACTCTGCATATCCAACTATTAAAATACAACTATACTCATGCAAGTGTATTCCTACATCATCTAGTTATTTCTCACTATGATTATCTTGTCCATTACCGTATCTTGCAGTGTTGTATCTATTGTGTCCCACGTTAATCTTGATTCTTGATTATAATGTTGTCACAAAAAAAAACTCAAGACAGATTCAGCATGCAAACAATTGGTCATAAATTATGGTTTACAATACCGACACGGTAATTAACAAAAATTATAACCTATTCCTTGTTCAATTTAGAATTTTGACGTTTAATGTAACGACTTATGAACAAGTTCCTATTTAGCTGACTGACTCTTACAGCTAAGTCATATCAAGCTACAAAATAGTAGGAGAAGATTTATTTATATTACACAGCTGTATCTAAATAAGGTAAAATTACGGAGTAGGCATATATACAATTTGATTGAGTGGTAGTCAGAAACATACCTGTCCACTTTTGTCCATTTCATTGTTGGTGAGTTTGACCTTCTCGAAGGAGACGACCTGCTTGCGCAGCTGGTCGCCGGAGTAGGGCGAGTCGGGGTGCGGGTAGAGGCGCGCGGGCGCGGGCGGGTCCGCCTTGCCGGCCACCAGCCACGAGGAGCGGTGGTAGGCGTAGCGGTAGCGCTTGCCGTCCACCGGCACCACGTCCAGCAACACGGCGTAGCGCGCCTCCGCGCGGCACCCCGCGAACGACACGCGCACCGTCGGGAACATTCGTCTGTAACAACAATGTACACATTTCAAGTAAAACATATAGGTAAGTACCTACACTCCTAAGGCAACACCTTTGCATACCAATTCAACTAATCGTTACAACTTCATAAGGTATAGGTCTTCATAGTCATTTAATCGCCTTTTTTAAGGAACCAAAATGCAACTGCAATTAAAGTCCAAGTCATAATCGTTTAATGGGAAGGAATATTAACGTTATTGCGACAAATTATAACGGCATAAAACATGAAAATTTCAACTATAAATTTGTGTCCCTACAAAACGGACCTCGCAGCGCTAATGACCTCATAAGGACCGACCGAAAACCGAATTAGACATTAAGAATACAAAAAGCCCGAAAGTGCTTTACGAGACCAAAACACATGCTGGCAATAAAAAAAGATAATTAATGCATCTCCACAAAAACTGGCCAAGATCCGGCCACGGGCGGTGACTTGTATAATTACAGGGTGAAACGCGAACTAGGAAATCAAACAAATATGATGTATTCGATTTTAATGCACCCTTAAATGGGCTGAAGCGCTTCCTGCCTGCGGCTCGATAACATCTCGCCACTGCTTATTTACGAGGAAACACGTTTCTTATTTTTTTTTAATATTAAACGGCACATTTGTAAGGTCCCAGCCGAACAAGCTAAGCTTGTCAGATTAGATAACCGTCAAGCAATTTGTTCGGCGAACGGCCGTGTGCCCCGCCGCGTCGTGAACCCGCGCTACAGTTATGACACATTTTAAGGGCTCATCAAACATGTCTAACGAGCTACATATAATAATGGGAATTTATTTATTGAATACCTTAAGTGCGAGTAATAAAATCCAGGAGTGAAAGAAATAATTATTAGCATCCATAAAACACGGGCCGATGTCATCCCTCCTATAAGAAAGTATGATAATAATAAATAGAAGAGACCTATAAAATTCTCAGAGGCCGAACGCGCTGGGGCACGACATCGATAAAGCAAGCGTATTGAGGGTCTGTCGCGAGTTAAGCACTAGTCATAAATAAATCGTATTAAGGTGTGTTTTGAATGGTTCCGTATCGACGGTGGATCTCGGGACGTTCGACAATAAGTCCGTAAATGTCAACCTCGTTTATGAGTGTGTCGTTAAGCGAGTGTCGCGACGCGCGAGCCACCCACCGCGCGCGCCGCGTAATGAGCCGCATCCATCATGGATAACCATCGATCCACGCAGCTTCCATACACGCGTATGCTATTGCTACACCCACCAACTCCTTGCTCAACGTTGCATCCCGACAACTCACGTCTTGACCTAAAACAGCGTGCACAATTTCATGAAACATTTAAATTGCGTATTAAATAAGCTCGAAAATATCCTTTCCTTTCCAGAAATGATTACTTCCTCAATTGTAAATAAATATGTATCTGACAAGAAATCAATGAAAGTAAACTCCAACGAAGAGCAGCTCAGTGTTTAAATCAGCTGATGACGGCAAATTTTCAAAAGAATTACTTTAACCATTAATTTCAATGAGCAATTAAAGTCAATATTGGTAGAACAAAGGTAACAATTGCGATATTAAAGTGGCATTTCACGAGTAATAAAGCTGGTAGGACCGTCGGTCGGTGGCGTATTTACATAATTCATTAATAAACGTCGGTTCGCGATGCCCTCGGATAAGCTTAACAAATACCGAATATCTACAGCGGACTCGACAGAACAGAGCTGCGCGAACTTTGAAATATTATACACCGTTATTTTACAAACAACGAGAACGCAGGGTGTGGACGCTTGGGAACATTAACAGGCCCGCAACTTGTAAGTGATGAAATTCCACGCCGGAGACAACGTCAAAACATTGCTTATTAAAAATGATTAACGTAGCCTAGCAGGCTGTCGTGTTGGCTACCAACAGAAAAACGATCGTTGAAGTCTTTTATACGGCTAAATTATCCTGAGATATCTTGCGGTTTGAAACGCATACACGCTTCCGTCAATAATGAAAACTTTTGTATCACATGAATTGAAGCAGTCGCAAGACTGCTATGAAATTACTTAAATTGGTTTCAATGTGAAATGTCTCTTCGAAGGCGAGGTCACAGTCGCTGTGTTTGTATTAAGTGCAATTATTTACTTATAGGTTGCGGCTCACCGCAGTTTCGCGACAGTAGCGCGGCAGAGGGCACGTAATGTAGCGGGGACCGATTACCGACAACCACTTCCGGAGAGAGGCGCGAAACCATGCCTCCGTCTTCCACCCACATTTTTCACTCTTCATTCATAATGATAGTTATATTTATTCGCGACTTGTAGGTATAGTGTACATTACATAAAATATCAACAAAAGTTCACAACGAATACTTTTTTGTTGTAAGAGTAGAATTTTAACAACGCTTGGATATAAAGGAATTGTAATGCCTATAACACTGTTTTAGGTCTTCCAAATTATGAGCATCGTTTTCATATTTTGTTGCAGAATTTCAGAAAATTACCATATTTGCTGTAAACTCGCAATGTCGGTAAATTCTTGGACCCAACGTGTGCATTGCAAAACCGACACTCGGTCATTTTATAGATCACGATAATAAAATGCATAGCCCACAGCTTGCGTACAACCTTTTGCCTTTATTGAATATTTTATACTTGTTACACTTACTTTGTCTACAGAAAGAGTACCTGCACGCACATGTAAACGTAATAGATTTAATGTTGTTTGTCATTAAACGTAACCTTTAAATAAATGATGTTAAGTTAAATCATGCGAGTACATAACTTGAATCAACTCTTTGATGGAGTCCATTAATATATGGAATAATTGAAACGTATTAATAAAGTAGTAACGAGTTTTTGTGAGCCGTTGATGCGTTCCTGGATTGCGTGCGCGCAAGGCGACGTCATTATGTATCGTCGAGTGTTAAAATATGCCGCGTTTTTGTTACAATTACTGTGCGGGAGAACCGGCCCCGTTTAGCAACCATATTAATTGGCTTCCGATAATTAATAAAAAACTAATATGCGATTGCAATTTAAGGAATACAATCATTTGCTTGATATGGGCATAGATCAGCGGTCTAGTTGGGAAAAAAATGCTTTATGACATTATCAATCACTCTGTAATTACTCGCGTTTAGCACCAGCGAGCCGTCGATACGGGCGTGGCCTTTGTATTATGGTCAGTGGCCCCTTTGTACATAAATATGGCTTCTCTATAAAGCCACACTCACACTTCCGACGACGTGAATGTGTTATGCATGATAAATAGCAATAAATGTAGGTAAATAACGTAACAAGAATCCCTACATACCATTTTGGTATGTTAGCATTACTTCGTAAAAACCAAGTAGGGATTGTATTTTATATCGTTGTCATTGAAACGTAGTGGTGTTGATAGATTATTATTCAATCGTTATGATTAATTAATAATTTCGTATAAAATATTGTCTTTACTAGGTACTGAACCCTTTTGGAATATGTACGACTTTACCACCTTTTAACACCGGGTTTAAGTCAGTGTTTTATAGAGGAAATAACACCAAGCCTATAAAACTGTTAGCCGATACTTCAAGAACACCCACATTTCTGACACATCAACCGCAAACACAATAAAAATATAACCGTTTGTGCCAAAATATTTAACACTTTAGAGCTGGCAAAAAACCGATTCGTCACGAGGGACTGACAGACGGACCACCTATATGAATTCGCATACCCGTGAGTTGTAAAAATGAATCGGCCTGCAATATTATTATTTATATCATAACTATTACAAATACCTGTCTAAGATTAAATGATTATTTTCGTCTATTTAGTCGTCTAGTATCCTGTAGAATCGATAATGGGAGGAGTACAGTCAGGATAGTAGTCAGAGTAGTAGTTGCTTTAGGTACTTAATTACTTATCATTATATCTACAGTGTAGATATAATGATAAGTAATAAAGTACCTAGATGAAACATCAGAAACTCAATCCCTTTCTTTTCTACGTGAGATGTTATTAACAAACATTAGAGGCAACTGTGCAGAAACACGTGTACATATTAGGATTAACACAAATACATTATCTATACATAAGGAATAATTAATACTTCCTAGAAGCGAGTGATTGATCAACTAATAACAAATTATCGGTTTACAGGTTGTCGACTCAACTATTCTAATAACTATAAAAATCATGTCGGAAACAAATCAATGTTAATTTAATTGATACTTAAGTAAACCCTATTTTACGGAGTTATTATAATTGAAGGTACGGGACGAACTCCCTACCCCGGCCGATTCACACTTGACTGACTTTACTGTAAATACTTAATTTACATACATAAATACCATTTACAGATTTTATGAATAGGTTAATACCTAATTATTTTGTGAAAACAGGGAAACTTGCGCTTAATAAACATAGATAAACGAAGTACATGGATCCTTAATTACTACAATTACCAGTGACCTTCTAATTCCTCTTTACGGATAATTTTACAACGTTGTCTCAACCGGGCGCTATCATTATTTTATTGGCGTACACAATCATTAGCATATTTATATGATCGTGCTTAAAGGTGTTAAGCTGTGAATTTGAACTATCTAGGTATAGGTATAACTGTTCCGCTATTAAGCTCAACTCAACA
The DNA here is from genome assembly GCA_963854355.1 of Epinotia brunnichana. Taxonomy (NCBI): domain Eukaryota; kingdom Metazoa; phylum Arthropoda; class Insecta; order Lepidoptera; family Tortricidae; genus Epinotia; species Epinotia brunnichana. The sequence goes on along the minus strand of OY977939.1, from coordinate 12,461,265 downwards.
CTCACCCACAAATATATCTTGATGCCGTGCTTTGTAGTAACTAAGCGTAGGTAGAGATCTAGTTTCGTTAGGCGTGACGGGTAGGGTGAGCGCGTAAAGAAGTCAAAGTAGAAGCGCTCACAAATTTCACTATGCAGCACTTAACAGAACTTGAACCACATGACGTTTTGATAGGGTGCTATTTTATTAAATAGTTCACATGGTGGATTTTGCAAGCGCGACGAGGCGACGTGGTCTAGGCGTTATTCGCCAGGCATTAGTGTCGCGTGCACTGCGTCAGCTGTCACTCACGCGTCACGTTACGTCGGCACGCGGCACGGCAGCGGCTCATCCCAAACAAATATCCAGTTACAAGTCTCCTCGTGTGAAATAGATGAAACTTGCTTATTAGAGTGGCAGTGCTCCTAATTCATCTAAGTACGCCTCAGAGACAAATATGTGATGTACCTATCACATATTTGTAGATGCTCTTTACTTTATTCCCTAGTAAGTTTGTCCTAATTGAAGAATACCCTAAAGAGCTGGAACGTATGCTATGGGACCTAGCAGAGAAAAGCAGGGTTGTGTGACTAGAACTAAATTCAAGCAAGACCAAAGTGATGACAAACTCCACAGAGCAGGAAATTACTGGCAATGGCTGTAAACTGGATTATGTCGAAGAATATGTAATAACCTGTAATACCTGGGACAAATAATCTCACCCAAATAACAAATGAACATTTTTTTTAAAGAATAGCATATGGCTGTAGGCAATACTGGTCCCTTAAGGAGATCATAAAAAGCAATTGCGAAAAAAAAGGTAAAAAAGGTACGCATATAAAAAATTCCTAACATGTCTAACCTACGGTTGTCAAACCTGGTATCTAAAAATCAAAGGGAAAAATTAGCAAAATGCCAAAGAGCCATGGAGAGGAGTATGTTGGGAGCTAAGCTTCAAGACAGGATTCCCAGTTCAGACATAAGATCTAGAACCAAAGTGCATGGTAGACATCCTCACTTGCACTGTAAGAAGCAAGTTAGAAATGTGGAGTCAGAAAATCACCATATGGTACCCAAGAGACGGTAAAAGAGCAAGAGGTCGCTAATTCAAGAGGTGGGAATACGAACTAAAACTAACTGCAGGCCCCTACTGGACTAAGAATGGTGGTGGTGAGAGATATGAAACTCGGCAAACCGAACTAAGAGATTTTATATAAGTAATCAAGAATTGTGGAAATTTATGTTCGGAATAAAGGGTAATGCAATGTAAGTTTAGGGACTATGTTTAACGAGTTGACGAGAGATTAAATAAATAAATAAATAATAAATAAATATTACGGGACAATCTTACACAAATCAACCTAGGCCCACGGTAAGCTCATAAGGCTTGTGTTGTGGGTACTAGGCGACGATATACATAATAGATAAATGCATATAGATACTTATATACATATGGAACATCCATAACTCAAAAATTGAAATGGTATTGTATTTCTCACGCGTGCGATACCAAAGCGGTTCCAAATCAATACGGTTACGCAGGTTGCGCTGGTCACTTGTTCATAAAAAATAGAGCCCCAGGGTAATCAGGCAACCACTATCACCAGCACCAACGTGGGAACTAGGTATAACCCATTATGTTTTCCCACTGTTTTCCCATAAGAAGGGATCTAACCTGTGCCCAGTGAGGGGACGCATAGTTTCACTGTCGACGACATGCGACATCTGCGCAGCCGCAGCAAAGAAGGTGCTCATCGCGTGTGCTGACTTCTGGCCGAAGGGTATCGTGTTTCGGCGGTTCCGGGGCAACCTACTGAATTCGACACCGGACTTAACGACGCAACGGAGCCACGCTGTTTCGTCGCCTAAATAATAATTCGTTTTTAATTATATAATTGTATATATGTTAGTCTTTAAGGTAACTCTATGGGCCCCTTAGATGCCTGAAATAAATGGTTATAATAATAATATAGGCTAATGATGATGATTGCACTATCATCGCAGCCAAGCATGCTGCGTAAGTAGTAACAGTAGGTATCATGCCACCGATGGCTTACAAACAAAAATTATCTTCATTGAAAAAAAGATGAGTTCTTAAATTGTACGTAAACAAAAGAAGCAATTTATTGCAAAACTGGGCCCTTGCGCGTCCAAGCGTGCGCCACGCGAACTGTCATCTGTCGGACCGCCATTTTAATTCCTGTGTAAATTATACAAATTGACACTTGATGTGTTTTGTCGTCTCCCGGGTAATCGTGCGAAATGGAACTCTTCATTTTATTACTTTTGTCAAGTGGAGGAGGGTCTCGTCTCGAGCTATCTTGTCGTTCAATCTCGTTTTATATTTTCATTCTGTTAGCTACCGAGACGTGGTAGTCGGATTTGTCGAGGTGTCGAGCGCGTTGATTTATTTTAAGGTTTATAAGTGTGTATTAATTTAAATCGTAAATATACCGAGCCTTCATCAGCGAAATTTCAATTTTACGATGTCGTTATACATGAAAAATAATGGAGACATAAATATTATGAAAAGTGACGTTTAGTTAACGACCTCAACGCAATGTGCGTAAAGTAGCCGCGCCGCGGGGCGCCGCGCTCAGGAAAACGCTCTGCTAATTAAAAATAAACTTCTTTGTTTTGGATTTTTAGCTGTACACCAGTCAACGCTGAGAATAACAACATACCTAATAATAATATCCCGATACAAATATTTCGCACAAATAATCTAAAATTAACTTCGTGTGGCACGTAACAAAAACACATGAATTAATTATTTGATATAACTAACATACTTGTTGCTAGTAACTTTTAGGTATTGTAGAACTATATATTGTTGAGAGTCTAAGCCCCCGTTGATTGGACTATTAAGAAAGTATTCTGAACACACGCTGATTTACATACCTGCTCATTGTTACCTAATTTCTGCTTAGTAGGTGAGGTTTGTTTCGCGTTCCGAGTAATTAACAAGGTATAATATAGATATATATTTCTACACCAAAGTAGTTATTATAGACCTGTATGCATAGAAGATAACTATATCAAGGCGAACAGATACACCTACGTACAACTGATGTATGATTAATTAAGTCAGTGTACATATTTATAAGGTGTGACTTTCAAAATGTTAAGTCAACGTTACGCAAATAAAATTACCTGATATTTTCGAGAACATAGAATCGTTACCACCTTTAGTGCTGTAAAGTTTGGCAAGTGGTTGAGGGAAGGTAGTCGGAAATGATTTAAGAGTGTACATTAAAGTTTTATGACGCGCCCGCTGGTCGGCGTTATTTTATTATCGGCCCCCCGAATAAAACCGCTTGCGCCTCGAAAATGCACATACAACTTTCGGAGATCAAAGATAAATCAAGCGAACAACGCCGCGAAGCGATTGGATTGCCCCTCCGTTAAAAATTTGCAATTATATTAGTGCAATTTACTCGTAGATTATCATAAACCCTCCCAATAAAAACGAAGAAAATAATAGTTTTTAAAGCTTTCATTTCAATTTAGATGTCAAACCACATATAAATGATAACGAACAATGAAGATAAGTTACACTTTGATTAATGATTGTTTCAGCTCTATTAACTATGTTAGTAGAATCATGGGCTTATCGGTTGAACATCGTTTTTTAATATTTCGCTTTCCTGTACAATTACATTGATCGCGTGTTAGCGTTTCGATGGAAAGGCCTGTTATTTCGCTAAGCACAAAAATTGCACACAACTCTGTAGTCCGGTGGCGAAACGCCGTAACAATATAAGAAACAGAAACATTGTTACTGCTTTTATTGCGTTCGCCATAAAAGCAGCATAGGTACTCCGTTTTTCTGGCGTTGGACGCGGTCTGTCCGTAACGGACTCTATAATGTTAATTAATATCAAGAAGCAATTATAAAACGGTTAGCATTAACAAGGCGCTCTTAATTATTATCGCCGGAATCTGAAGATGACGGGGTTTTACGACACTTCCGGTCCTTCGCCGTAAACTTAACTGCAGTCATTGTCAGAATGCATTCGCCATCGTAAATCTACAAGAATGCTCATTCTTGATGGTGTGACTTCAAATACAAACGATCTGATAAAAATACACATCGTTAAATGGATAGTAACTGCATTGGTGGTTAAGGATACGCAGCGATCACAGATACAATTCTTAAGGGATACTATTGAATGAATAAGTTTAAATTTCATTGCTAGTTGGCTAAAATTTGTTATGCAGAATAATCATTTTGTGAACCCATGCTTGTGTTTTATAATATCGTGTTAAGTCACGCGCGTCTACATTCGTGTCAATTCTTGTAACACGAAATCTTTCTATAGGGATTAGTCGTATCGAATGTCGTAGACTCGCGGGTGTTGATGGGCGGGCGCTAGGATTATCACCGCCCGCCCAATTGTCGCCTGTCGCCGTCACGCAACCGATGCCTGATCGATAACGACTTCTACAGACATCCATTTCCTAACAGCAACGTTAAAAACATGAAGGACCAACATGAGCTCCCGGGCTCTAGTGAAGTCTAGAGTGCCGTCAGTGTGAGTTTAAGTACTTAGGTACACATAACGCCTCCAAATATGTAACGAATTTATATGGTCGTAAACTCAACTCTCCTCTTAGAAATGTTTACGACTAAATATATGTAGTACATTGTCAAACACCGCCAGCACATGGAATTCATATTTTATCGCTATTTGATCACCGTATCGAAACGTCGCTTGCAACATCGTCATACATTCGTCAGCCGGAAAAAAAACCCGAACACAAACAACAATGTGGGAAATTAATAAAATAATCTCCGTTTTTACACGCGATATAAACTTTAATGATTGTCGATCGTCCGATAAATCAACCACTGATATACAATTAAACCATTTCTCATGCTCATGATGGATTCGCGTGTCACGGTGTATCCATGTAGATATTCCTGTTTCGTGCATGAGGCTGCGCAATTTCTACGTCAATTACATATGAATAGTAGGAGGTATTCGTAGAGCGGCGGTGTGTGGCGGCGAGGCGGTGGAGACCCTGCGTCGCCGCTAGGGATGGCCGCACAGCCTTTCATCCACATAAGTACCTAAGTGGCCCTGCTATACAAATACCACTACAAATCGTCTACCTTCTACCTAGTGTTTAAACCAATTTTCATGCACGCTAATTAGAGACGAGAAATCAGAAAAGGCCAATTTACCTACATGTTAATGGCTCCACATTTCAATTCACTCTAATTGGATATCTAATTGTTATACGACTTCTTTAATAACAAAGGTTCACGTATATTGGTGAAAACAAGCGGTGTGAGGTGACACGGGAAAAATATTCCGGGGAATGCACATCGCTAATCGCCCTGTCCGCTGCGATTATCGCACGACTAACATCCGCCCGCCAGACACCCGTCCGCCATTCGTACGTGATAGGTCTCCCTGTGTACGTCTGTAATTATCGCAATATCGCTAGATTACTACATGCAATAAAACGTCATTCTATATAAGTATAAACTAACAAAACATTTGATACCCGACATGTTCGTCGACCTGATTAATGTATAGTTTAAAATGAATATACCACGGACGAGATATAGGTGAAACAGAAAATATAGACATGAATGAAAATATCAGCCTTGGTGAGAACGGGTAGGTAAATTAGGTACGTTCCATTTTCCACAACATTAGCTCTCTGCCAATTCCACATGACCTCAGGTTGAGTTTATATTTTTCAGTGCGTCTAAGCGTAAAACATAAGCATAAGTAGGTACCTACTTATTTGGGTGAATTGCAAAAAAAATGTTCAGATATAAGAAGTTAAATATATGCGCAAATTTGGTATGAAGGCGTAATTTCAATAAATGTATCAACAAATTCGAACAATGAAACACGATTTCTTTTAATGGCATCGCGCTCTTTGCGCATTCAGCCAAAGTGCGAGGAAAGGAGATTAAAAAAAGCCGGTCAAGTGCGAGTCAGACTCGCGTACGAAGGGTTCCGTCTATCTATAAAAAACTATTTTATTCTGTGTTTTTAGTATTTATTGTACGGCAACAGAAATGCATCATCTGTGAAAATTTCAGCTGGAACTATCACGGTATCAGTGAGATACAGCCTGGTGACAGACAGACGGACGGACGGACGGACGGACGGACGGACAGCGGAGTCTTAGTATTAGGGTCCCGTTTTACTCTTTGAGTACGGAACCCTAAAAATACGGATAAATCGAAAATTTTGGAAGACAAGAGAATAGCCAGGAAAGTGTAGTATAATATAATAAATTTATATTTGATGTTATTTAAAGATTTTTTTTATAAACATGGCTTTAAATTTACATACAAGGATGAGTCTTTTATATACAGGAGTGAAGGAATAAATACAGGAAAAGTAGCTTAACAGGATAAAGTATAACATTATATGTTAGGAACATATGAGACGTTCCACGGGTAAAGGTTATATTATTTATATCTTATGGCGGTAGTTTCGAAGATATTGAATGTTTTCTAAAATGGGGTAAAAAAGACATTTTTTAAACGGGAATTGCTTTGGGACGTTCTCTTCACCCGTTCATTCAACATAAATAAGTAGTTTACATTGCAGAAATATCATTCAGTTCCAAAATAAACCCCGGCCTTAGAAATAGGGGATAATATTCTGTCATTATCCGGTGTTCATAATAACTGGCAACATCTCGGAGGCGAGATTACCCGCCGTAATTAACTGTTTTACACGCTCCTAATGGCTTCATTTCGCTAATGACCGTCTCATCTCGTCCTTTTGGTATCTGCATACCGAGCCCGCACACCCCGTGCGCAATTCCTTTAGTTCATTTATTCGTTTTGTGACCAAAATGAAAAGTATAAGTTCTTTTTTAGCTAACTGTGATAGATATGTGCTCGTGGTCTAAAATTACGACGACAAAAATAGCTTTTATTATTACAGGTGGTTTTTCGGTGAAGGAAAACATCTATCAAAAGGAACCCCGCCTAGGTACATCTGTGAAAAAAATAAAGGTGTATGTCTGCAACCAGCACTCTGCCAGTGTTAGGATTATCTACAGCCTATTCCCTCTTATCTATTAGAGTATTAGCTCACCCAGAAACAATGGGACGTATGAGTATATATTTAGGTTGATGATGATCACAGGCAGGATGATCATAATTTTACTAGTTGCGTTAGCACGGTTACACGGTTATCATCATTAATAGCCTGAAAGTTTAACCACCTCATATTTCATAAACCCACATAATTAATTGCGATCCAATAAAGATAACATTTGTGTCGAATGTGCAGTAAAAAGCACGCCGTTGCTGTCGGCGGGCCTGCAATTATCGCATCAACGTAACATAATGGCGTCGGAGATATCGTGCACAATTATTACTGCATTAGCCGCAGTCGGCCACGGATCCGTTGCTACCCGAGCGACCATCGCAAAACGCTCCTGTACCTTAGTGCTCAGGATAGTAAGAGCACGTTGCGTGGTATCTCCAAGGGTCCATGCCACTTTGAAAATTGTAGGTGTGTTGGTACGCGTTCGACCAAGCGGACACACAGCAAGAGCAATCGACAAATTGCTACTTGCGGCCGACGATCGCAGCACGTTAATCAACCTGTGACAACCCGAACCACACCGTGCTATTTGACGTCGAGCTCACTCGCAATTACGGACTTTTTATGCCAATGTCCGTTTCACTTACGGTACTGACATAGACATAAAATGTCTACAATATAACTTTATAATTTCGTTGTTAAATTACACACCCGTTGCTTTTTTAATGGGGAACGTTTCCATATTTTATAATTCGATGTTGTATTAAAGGGATCGAGTTAGCGTCGCATTCTTACGATGCTTGCGTAACAAGTTCGCGCTTGGCGGGTTTTATTGCAGCAGCGGCAAGCGCGGGCGCCGCCGTTCGGCGTGCATCGGAAATACCAAAACGCAACGGTCAGAATGTATATTTAACGCAAATGTTTACACGTTTTGTAACGAGATTTAGATTACTTTAATAATGGCGAATTTACAACTTCACAGTGCTATTTAGTCTGAATGTAAAACACTCCGATTACATTCAACAAAATAATACGATTGTCTATATTTATTACATTTTTGCGGGAGTCCGCTGGATGCGGGTGGCGCAGGACCGGCCATTGTGGCACTCTTTGGGGGAGTCCTATGTCCAGCAGTGGACATCTTTCGGCTGATACGATGATGATGATTACATTTTTGTAACATAATTTTTGCAATTGCAATTGGTACAAGCAACAAAACATAATATAATGATATACTCGTACCTACGAGTACAAGCTAGGACTGTTCCTGATTTAAAGCTTGTGTCATTTGCGGATGACACTAATGCTATTTTATCGGATACTAATATACTTACCTAATCTTAATTCAAAAATCAATCAAGCACTTAGTGCTATTGATATATGGTTTAGTGCAAATAACCTAAAGCTTAATATGAGTAAAACAAACATTATGCTTTTTAAAACAAACTCCAAGGCAAATGACAAACTGTCTGTAAATATTAATGGCAGTAAAATAAATCAAGTGGACGGCGTAATTTCTTTAGGAATACGTATAGACTCGCATCTAAATTGGAATGGTGAGCTGCAGGATATTGAAAACAGCATATGTTCCGCTTATGCTGTTATGCTATTCGAAGTTTAAGAAATGAGCTTAACTAAGAACATCTAAAAATGGTTTGGTTTATCACGATTTAGTAGAATCCAAATTAAGATACAGTATTCGTTTCTGGGGACAAAACAGAGCTTTCGTATTGCAGAAACGAGCCATTAGAACAATGGCACGCATTCCGCAATGGGTATTTAGAAAAATATTCTCTTCATGAGTAGAGAATATTTTTCTAAATATAAAACCCTTACACTTCCTTGTTTATATATTCATGTACTGCTAACGTCTTTTGTTAAAAATCCTCATGAAACGGAGGAGGAAAAGCAAGATCGGTTAGCAACACGAAAGAAAACCTTTTGCAACAGTTTTTGTCGAAAATTGCAAGTGGCTAAACACTCCACACGTTATCTTATCAGGCAGTAAGCTTATACAATAAGTTACCAAGTGCGTTGAAAGTTATACGAGAGCCCCACATCTTCAAGAAATATCTCAAAATGTTTTTACTGAATGGTTGTTACTATAATATTGAGGACATATTCCAATAATAAAAAGTACATTTGACATAACTTGTTGTTCGAAATTAATTTAATTATAAATTTAATCTCATTGTATGTTCCATGCTTTTAATTGTAAATATAAATTAAGGCTCCGCACGTTCATGGTCTTCTCTCCCTCTCACTGAGCATACGCGTGAGCGAGATGGAAGTGCGCGTTCGAAAGCGCTGATATCATGTTTTTTAGAATATTTCAGAAATCGAGAAGAAATTTAAGGAAGTAAGAAAATAATGTTATTGTCCATTATTTTATGAAGAAAATTATGAAATTTCATCTTTTTCTGATAAAAAAATGGAGCAGTAAACTGGTTACAAATGAAATAATAGATGGATGGACTTTAGATTATATTTTCTATACTTTATTTTGTTAAATTTATTTATAAATATACAACACAAAGAAGAAAACAATACAATACCTAAAATTAAATAATAAAAACAGCTACATTGAGAATTAAGTGTTAAATTGAATTCTTACGAAAACTATGTTACTTCTCATATCTTATGCAGATTATGATATATTTTTCCGACGGTAAATTGTTACGTCATAATGTATAAAGTGGCTACTAAACAACTCATTTTTACGAAAATTTGAAAGGTCAAGCCTTAAGTTATTATTTGATAATGTAATTATTATTATTATATCGAGCCCGCTATGTCCCACTGCTGATCAAAGGCCTCCCCCCTCCCCTTCCATTCATCGCGGTCTTGAGCAATAACTGGCCAGTCTTTTAAAAAGGAGTCCAAATTATCCCGCCATCGCCTTTGCGGTTTGGCCCCAAAGCCAAACAAGCTATGCCCGCGCCGAGCAAAAGGGCCCAGCAGTGGCCCGGCTCGTAGTAAGTCAATTCAAAAAAAAAAAAAAAAAAAAAAAAAAAACCCGCCATCGCCGACGAGGTCTACCGCGTCTCCGTTTTGAGTGTTGGGGCTTCCACTCCGTGGTCCCTTTGGCCCACAGCTCATTCGGCATGCGGTAGACTAATGTAATATTTCACTAATTTATTTTCATTGTATTACGACATGATAAATATCTGTGTTGTGTAATTTTTAAGTATTTTTAAAATTATTGCAAAACTCGTAAGGGTTCGTGCATTATACTGTATAACTGTGTAATCTTGATTTCAAATAAATAAATAAAAATAAAAATAAGCAACAAAACTTTAAACGTACTTTTACCGTTTTATTGTTTTAACATCCACTATTTGCATCTCACTTCGACGCGACGTCTGAATGCTAATATGTACTTATGTGTTGCTATTGTATTGTAACGCATGTAGTAGTTCAAGCAATACTACAATTAACGCCAACAACGCGTAACGATCGTTTCCTATCGATTACGCATGCAGCACATCCGACTTAATGACACAAGGCATAATATACGACTCAATCACAGATTGATACGAGTGAAAGGCACAATGTAATCACAATTACTCTTATTACTTGCCGGCATTAATTACAATATAGATATAGTAGTCGGTGACGGTTGGGCATTTATTCAGGGCGCATTAAGGCATGTTTCCACTTAGGTAGCATGCGCATATAAGAATCAAGATTGATATCATCACTTAGTCGGAGTCTGCTGATGTAATTAGTGATGCAGCGAGTTTGTCCATCAGTACATGTACAATTTTTCACTAGTTTCAATTAAGTAGTGAAAAATGGCGACCACTCACTGCGCTTTTTAATACCACAGCCTTAGGCGGTTGGCCGGTGGTGTTATATATGTTTTTAATCGCATTTCATATAGGATTTTAATTCGGATGTTTTATAAATTGCGCCAGGAAACGAGGTCTTGACAGACTGTCTCCATTATTGTAATGAAATGTTGCGGTTTGCGAGTAGGTCAGTTTAAAGAACAAAAACAAATAATAATGAAAGTAATTAAGAAATAACTTTCTAAACTTAGAACGGTTCTGAATAACCCTTTCCATAAAATTATAACTTGGTTGCTCTACATTAGGAAATACATAACATAACGTGAATTATCGTATGCATACATAACAGATACCCTTTAGTAAATAGATATTAGGTACATTAACGTTGTATTATGTCCAAGCTGAGATCTTAGCTAATACTTGTGATGGATAAACATGATAGTTATTTATTTAGTATGCAACCGGCAGTTGAAATACTAGTGGTTTAAACGGGGTTTGAGTGACGTATGATATGACGTTATTTCTTAAATATTTCATCTCGATGCTTTATAGGACTTAGCATGGATTTAAAATAAATTTTTTTATTTTTATATTAAGTCGTTTTATTTGATTGTTGGCTGTTGTAGGTAGTATCCTCAAACTGTCTATGAATAAAACTAACGTAATACCTTTTTAATATTAGACATACTCGTATCATATCACTAACTTGATCACCAAATATCGAAAAAACCACTTGAAACGGCGTGTCAGAGGCGCTCAGGGCTGTTATTCGCTACGCGTTAATCCGGCTCACCCCGCCGGTCACCCGTTTCGAAACTAGACCTCTACCTTCGCTTAATTACTACGCATCGCGGTGTCAAGGTATAATTGAGGGTGAGCGTTGAGGTGAGCTTAAAACAAGTTACAGAATAGGGGGGCTGAATGCTTGGTCAAGAACGTTAAGTTTCAGATCCAGCACTACAGGAACATGTGCTGTTGTGGCACTACGACTGTGGTCGTTAGTGTGCGCGCCATTACGGATGATCGATGGCCATGGCGCTCCGATACCCGACAAATTTCATTTAGACCACTAATGTCGTGTTACCTTAACTGATAAAGTGATTTATAGCGACAAATGCAACGCTCTTGAAATAAAATATGTGACCTTCCATAACCAAACTTGATGAACATGAACAACCTTGCAAAAGCAGTTCGAAATGTAATTTAATTAAGTACTTTATCTGAAATAAATATATTAAAAAAAAAAAAAATAATTGGTTATCCGATGATTTCTATAGTGAACGGCTTTGAAACTTACTTCATCTGGTGATTATACCGCTACTTGTTAGGTATGCAGCGTGTAAAAATTTTACGATTTCCGCTTCAACTAACACGCAATGTTTAAGTTTGTATTGTTTTCTGTCAATAAGCTTATTTACCTTTTATCTGCGTTTTATGAACACAACATTTTTCATACATTGTAACCACACTAAGTACCTATGTTTATTAATGTGTGCGCACTGAGGAAATGATCGGAACATAATTCTTTGAAATACGGGTTAAAGGACGCGTAAAACATACGACGCAATTCAATGTTAATGAGCAAAAATAACATTTTACAGATCGCTCGCAAAGAGATGTAAACTGCTTTAATTGCACACTTCGAGTTGCCGCGATCGGCGAATCAACACCTCCGTTCCAAATTGCCGTATAACCACTATACTGCAATAAACGGGATTCCAATTTTATTAAGAACTATAACCTCTTTCCCGCTACTGTGCTTGATGCTCGGAAGAGAGCTTGTAGCTAACTAACATAACTTCATTTGTCGAATATAAAATAAATGTCTTTTGTCGGATTAGGTACATCTAGGACTTACTTCCGCCACATATCATCACTACATGACGTGAAGTACGAATACGAATTAGAAAAATATACTATAGAATAGTGAAAACACATACACATTAACGTATAAGAAAGGCCCGAAAACACTATCTCATAATGTAACGTGTCGTGCAGGAAAGCTTCGTAGTCGGGATAACAGGGAATGCAGCGCGTGCCAGAAGGTTTTAGTGTAAATATTATTCACGTAGACAAGGTAGGGGTAGTTATGTATGGGGGGTGGTAAATGCAGTCGGTCGGGGCGCTAACGTGCGCGGGGTGCCGGCGCGGGGGAGCAGACGTCGTCGAGAAACGGAGGCTGCGCTGGATCGATGAAGCGCGGACACGCCTCGCGCACCACGCGACCACGCTATGCCAATTCATACAACTGTTTCTCCTCAGGACAAGACAACGTTATTTCTATAGATGGCGACATCTATAGAAAGAACGTATCGCGAGACTTTGACATAAGTATTCGCAATATAATGGATCTAGTCAAAGTTTCAATCTTAACGTCTTCTTTTCTGATACGTTAATATTAATATCGTTAATTATGAAAACAGTATTAACATTCCTTTTTCTATCATAGGTATAGTCGAATACGAACTATTGCTTCAATTGTTCATAATTGCAAGTAACTGTATAAATGTGATAAACTTAGGATAAATGAAGGCGGAATGCGACAAAACAGGACGCATTATCAAATTAAGCATATTTAAGAAGTCCAATGCACGTTATTTCTAAGAGAGCGAAGGTTGTCCCTAAGCGGCATGGGGCGTGGGATATTATTATATTTCATACTTGATTGTTTTCCTCCGTTTGAATTGCTTACGCCCTGAAAGATTGTAGGTAGAACTTGTTTCTCAACAACGATTAAAACTTGTATCCTAGCGTAGCTTAACCACATCAACGAGGAACGAACCAATTTCATACATCAAAGAATCAATCAACGCTTCTATTTCGTGTCGCGGCGAGAGCGGCCGATCCAACTTGAAAGGATACAAGTCTATACAAATGTAGAGCCGATATACATCGTTTTCACATGGGACAGCAAAGCGCGGCTCGTATTTAAGCAGATGAGCTGTCAGGAGATGTTCCGAATGCGACGAGCGTGTTAAACGACTGTATTGTGGCTGTCACTGGCGGTGGTCGGTGTCTTTGCTTCGATCGTATCTCGCGCCTAGGCTGATGGGAGATTATAAGATGATAGAATACCATTTAAAATCGATATAATTATAAACGGTAATGTATCGTTACATATAAACTCAGGGTATATTGAATTTTATGAGGCACATTTGAATTTTACAAAATTATACTTATTTAGAGTGTAATTAGCGTGTCGTAATGAGGATAACCAATATTGTCCATCTATATTGATGGACAATATTGGCAACGAAATGGAGAGGCCCTATTGGCAAAAGGAAGGTGGGAAAGCCATATAAACGATGGCTAGACGATATCAAAGAAATCACAGGGAAAGACTGGCTAAACAAAGCGGAAGACCGGCAAAAATGGAGTGAGTTGGAGGAGGCCTACACCCAAAGAGGGGTCCAAATTAAATAAAATAAAAATTAGTAAGCAATATAACACTAACACAACATAGCTATAAGAAACTTACTAACAAACACAGAAGATAACTTATGTAAAAAATAGGTAATTTGGAAATAAAGGCTTTTTTATTTATTTATTTTAATGAGGATAACCAGTGTTTATTTGCTTCCCCAGGGATAAAAACAAAAGAATGTAGGAATTTAATGTTTTAGCCATAAGGGTACCTATAGTTGTAACCTGTAACCATCAAGTACATACGTACCAACTGATTGAAATTCTCTGAAGATTAAATGAACAGACGTAAAAGCGATCTAAAATATCTCGCCGCTACATAAAGTCTTGTCAAAACGGTTAGCTAAGCGCGAGATTAGGCGACGACTACAAAACGAGCGACACGTCGCGGCCGCGCTGCATGTCCGCCGATGCCCCGACTGCGACAACACGCTCTTAATACAAAGCAATAAGGTCTAACCTGGCAGAACACTCGCCAAGATTAAGTTTGGTACGCGTCATTCCAATTGCATTCCAGAGGACACAGATCCGTCACCGATAACGCACTTAGCGTTCGGTGACAACTCACTTATCCGCTTGTAATCCGATGGATTGAAAATATCTCTATTAATTGCTATAAGTCCACCTACCTGAGGCGCGGCAACTCCTCAAGTTTCCCGTCAATTAACGCCGACAGAAGCGAAACATGAATATAAAATCTATAAATTGTTCGCCATAGAACAGCTGGTCCGTAATTTACTATAATAAAATAATAACTACACACAGTTAAGCAGCTATAATGAGACATCAGTCCAAATTATCACGGTTAGTAGAACGCTACATAGGCGTAAACAATTGCCCGAGGGCCAAATATGAACATCTAATGTATATTTATGTGAGTCCTATGTGAGGTTCCAGCTCGGTAGGCATCGAGGGCTGCGGCGAGGGAGTGGACTTGTGTATGTCAGTTAAATGTGTAAATTACGGATCGAACGCTTATTCCGGCGTTACGAAGGCAGATAAGAACAACTCGCCGTAGGCTCGGGAGTGTTTATTTAACATTAGACATGGCTTCTACTTGTACCGGGCGAGACGCGAGGGTCGACGAATGACCTCGGGACACGCAATATGAAGACATTTAAACTTATCAAGTCCGAAATGGACTTAATTAGGCCTACGCTAATTGTTAAGTGCTAAAGGTTTACAAGTGGAGGGGTCTGTCATTTACTTCTCTGCGACATGACTTCCTTGGTTCTCCCCTAGTTACAGGTAAAGTACATGTAGTAGAATACCTACAGCCTGATAGGTATATTTATGTAGAAAAAAGACAATATAATAAAAAAGTATAAACATTTTAATCTGGAGGTTATATTTTATTTTAACAAACAAGGAACCAGATAGATTTATGTAAATAATACAATTATGAAATTCATCATTCACAGTCACAAATCGATCAACCGGCCTCAAGCTGATTAACTATTCCGACAAGGCTAAACAAAAAACGATGTTAGCAAACCAAATCGTATCCGTTTATTGGAGTGCTATTAGCTACTAAACAGCAGGATTACGGCGCTGATAGTGTCATGACGTGTTCTCAATTCGATGGTTTGACGAGACAGCCTGCACCTGTAGATACGGCGATCTAATTCGTGTGAGCTCCGAATACTAATGAGCGATGCTCGGCCGCTGGTAACCCAACGCTCCACCTGTCCGGTCCGGCCCCGATATGAAATAATTTTTATTTACGAAGCCCGCCGGAGATTATGAATATATCGCCGGCTATCGTGCAACATCGGCCCGCATATAATGTTACGGCGAGTAACCTATGGCAATCCATAATTTACACGGCATTCAGAAAATATTTCCTCTTGACACCTTCTCCAGTAGCTTTGACAGAAATATGTGGGTTTTGTGTTACACGGATTTCTAAAGAATTTCGATGAAACGTTATATCATATTGACACGTTCTAACGGTAATTATACGTTTTAAATTTACAAAAAAGTATTCATATATTGGACCTAGGTCGTTCATTTTGCATATACAATTTCCTCCTGATTAGCGAGACGAGTACGAGAGAGACGAATGCTTTTTGTCGGACATACAATTTATCGTGCTACCTAGTCTAATATGAATACTACGTATGTATATAATTTTAATTGCTTCTTTGCGATAAATAGCTGGTAATTCCTTACAGCTATAGGCTTAGATGCCGTGGCCATGTCGGCCTGACATAAAGGGCACATAACCAGATGTGAATCCGCATACCACAGAGCAAATACCTGCATTAACTAATGACTAACCATAAATATAAACTGTCTGGTTTCCTTGTAAAATAAATTTACCAGATCGCACGCATTCATTGATTGCTTACAAATACTCAGAATATTTTGTGTCAAGTTTCATACGTATTCTTTGAAAACAAGAACTGTAAAAGGACTTGAACTCAGTCGTGTGAGCTGCGTGATTTCTTGCATTTGTATAAATTGTCACTATCTTGTAATATTTTTGTTGCAGCGCGGCGTCGGGATCTGCGCGAGCGGTTTCTCCTGGTGGAAGGGTCATCAATCATGGCGCCCGCGCCCCGAGCGGCGCCCCGTGACGAATGCCAACGCAAACACCTTTGTTGCCCTAACACTCACACAACCTTGCCAACCAAATAGAGTTAATAGTTTACAATACTAGAGGAGGAATAATATAATTAACATAAATAATTTAAAAGTTAGCCATGTGTTGTTTACACTAAGTATGGATATATTTCAAAATGGAATTTGCTTGGGTATCAAAAAAGTCAAATACGCTAAAGCCTTTGTGAAAATAGCAAAGGCTGTATTAATATTCTGGGCAATTACTTTTCACAATAAAAAAGTATTTAAGTATATATAGGTATTCACAGCATTTATGACGGCCAAACATTTCGCAATGAAAACTGGCAGCAAGTGCACTATATGTACGATCTGTCCTCGCCAGCTTATTGAGGCAAGCCTTTGTGGAGGAGGTTGACAAGCCTATTGTCCCATAATTAATAGCTCCGCACCTCAGCCGCGTTCCAAGAAGCCACCCGCCGCGATCTACTATCGAATGAAAACTAAAACGCTGTAAATGGTTGGATGCCCTTTATCTGCTGTAGCCACACACAGTGATGTAGCAAAAACTCTTGCAACAGTCCATACAAAAGTTATATTTGTGTTTTTGAAACATTAATCTGGCGACAGTGCCAACAGTAAGGTGTTCTGTTTAATTGTATTGCTTGTCGCAAGTGTTATTCAATAAATAATGGTGCTCCTATTGTACAACAGTTCGTACCATAACTTGCAAATAGACTGCATTTTTTAATGGCTATGTAGCAGCGTACCACAAGTGCACGCGACTAGCGCAACTACTAAAAATATTTATATGTCGCGCTTTTTCTCGCGTCGTGCGCGCTCACGCTAGTCGTGCTGAAAAAGTCTCTCTCGTTTGCGTATTAAACGAGCTAGACTTTCTTTAGTTGTCATTTCAATAACAGTTTGTAATCGGATTGTATGCAATACCTATTCCTAGCGTTGTTATATTGATAAGGGACCGCGAACGATTGAATCAGGCACGGCGCACCTCGGGGAATATAGGCTGCATGTGCAATTAATTGCCTTATCGCAGCCTTATTGATTCGGTAAGGCGATCCGTTTTAATTACCGACATCGCTCATTTGCTGCTGATTGGTTCCCATAACTCGATATAAATTGAGTTTTCGTTAGACCAGTCAAATAAAGAATTGATAATTTCTCTCATCTGTTGACTTTATTAAATGATTATAAGTAGACATGCATGTCTTTTTTTTCAAAATTATTAAGGCGTAAGCTGAATCTGAATCATCGGTAGCAGGTTTATTTCGGTACCGTAATAAGCCTTAACTGTGAAATCGTTAACATTAAGTTTAGGTAGGTATTCCTTTTCTAAAATAAATAGGTTTAGGTATATTTAATGACATATACCTCTATGTATATGTCATTAATTATCCGCATATGTGTTCCCATCTGTTAGCATGATTATTTCCCAGTTGTCCCCAACTGGGAAATAATCATTCCCATTTGTCCCCGTGGTCACACCTTTTCTTTTCCAATTTTTACTTTTAAACAGAATTCAAATTATATAGATACATTGTTGTATACATGTTACATAAAATTGGCCTTCCAAATGAAAGTACAGGTACTTGAAAATTTAAATAATTTAAAAGTTTCTTTATGTTTACCTAACCATTTTCTTGGTCAAAATGGGCGGTAACAAATGGTAATGATTATTTCCCAGTTGTCCCCAGTGGTAACAGATGGGAATATTTATTCCCATTTGTACCAAAAAGGGGTAACAAAAAGGCGGGAACAAATGGAAATAGCTCCTTAAGAGTCAGTACATATTAGATTCAAATTTTTCATGGAGTCGTAGTTACGTAAATTATGGGTTTCAATTTAAAATTCCCAAGAAATCCTCAGTGACTAGCAAAGTAGGCAGCAGTTAAAGCCCGAGGAGACGTCGACGACTTTATCGAGTGTTTATATTTCAAGTTTATATAAATGTGGTAAAATAAATGTTGAACTAATGATAAATACCTAGATTCTATGATTTAGTAGTAGATAATTAGGTATGTGCATACCACTCTGAAATGATCTACCTACATTCCTAGTTCTTGTACTTAGTTCTTGTTACCTTTTCACTAGCCGTGCGTAGAACTTTTTAACTCTATCAGCTACTTACACTGGTAGGTATATATTACGTAATGCCCACCGAACAATGTTGTGTACTTATTTATAATAATTTTGAAAGTGATTAGGTATTTTTTGCTTGTAAAATAAATAAATAATCCTGATTTATTTGTGCTCAATTCTTGTCTTTCTGTTTCAATAAATACAATAGTATTAAAATAATTTTAGAATGCGACTCCATTCATTCGCTATTTAGTTTTGACGTGAGCAGTGAAGTCACATTATCGTAAAAATCGTAAAATCTCAATAGGCTAAAAAGTTTTTAAACTGTTGATATTAATTTGCTGATATGGCGCTTAAAGCCTAAAAACTAAGTTCTCATAGATTCACGCATTTATTCCCAAAAGGGATAGGCAGAGCACATGAAACTTATGTTCCAGTGCCACTTTTAGCATAAACGTGGGTATAAAAGATCGACAAAAATCTTAATGTATATTATAAGTAAACGCTATTAGCAAATACTGAAATATGGCAATGTGAGTCTTTTTACTTTATGTGACGTCAATAATCATATAATAATGTAGTTGTAGTGTAGCAGTTGCTATAGCAATAAATTTGGAATTAAATTCTGAACTTCAATTTCAAATTCCTCGTTGGTTGGGGTATAAGTAGTACGGTTTCATAAGGATTTCCGATTTTATGCGTCAGTTTGATCAATGCAAAACTGAGTAGACGATAATGTGAATTTTGTGCTTGCGTACTCACTAAGAAATTGATTAGTGGCAGTTGCGACCGAGCCAATGGCCAATAGGTACCTACTATAGGTAAGACAACTACCAATTGGATTTCCATTCCATAAACTGGCAAATTGATGGAGATACGAACGATTGGACAAGCTTATAGCAGCAAACCAATCAAAGGACTATAAAAAGTTATATCTACTGCGGACGTTGAGCACACGAACAAAGCCGACTATAAAATAGCGATGTTCTCGGCTTTGTTACACGCAATAACTATCTAACATTTGCGTTATGTGAGTGCGAAAGTAACATACGTAGAATATCACCGTGCCATATAATTTTGTATCGTAAAAAGGGTAACAAATATAAAAGTTGTTCGTTGAGCATATGTCGCGGGGGCTATTACGGCTAATTGACAGTCGGCGCACGAGTTGTGTTTACTACTGCATTTGTCACTTCCCCTCCTCTAATAACATACTACGCGCCGATACTCCAGGAACCTTTTCAAATAAACAAATAACTGCCATATACGTAATAGCACGAATACACAAGACGCATATACCTACCTACGTTTAAACGGTTTCAAAATAATGTGAATACGCGATAGTCCGCGTTACCTTCCAATCAAAATAATGTGAATACGCGATAGTCCGCGTTACCTTCCAATCAAAATATTGTGAATACGCGATAGTCCGCGTTACCTTCCAATCAAAATAATGTGAATACGCGATAGTCCGCGTTACCTTCCAATCAAATTTTCGTAAAAATTAGTTGTTTTGTAACCATTTTATACATTCTGACGTAACAATTTTAGAGTCGGAAAACATATGGGTGAATTGCAAAAAAAATTGTACATAGTTAAGAGCCTTAATCTAATCTACGCTTTAACTTTTTTCCATTGTGTAACGGCAATTACCCATACATTTTATATGGGTAACGTTCGTTACACAATGGAAAAAAGTTAAAGCATAGATTAGGTTAAGGTCCTTAATTATGTACATTTTTTTTGCAATCCACCCAATTATCATAATCTGCAAGATATGAGAAGTAACATAGTTTTCGTTGAAATCCATTTTAACAAAAGAAAGTAGAGAAAAACAAATTTCACTTGTAACCATTTTACTGCTCCATTTTTATCAGAAAAAGATGAAATGTTTATAATCTTCTGCATAAAGTAATGAACAATAACTTCATTTTCTTACTTACTTAAATTTCTTCTCGTTTCCTGAAATATTCCGAAAAACATGATATCCGCGCTTTCGAACACGAACTTCCATTTCGCTCACGCGTATGCTCAGTGAGAGGGAGAGAAGACCACGAACGTGCGGAGTCTTAAATACAAAGTTGAGTCAGGAAATACTCGTATAGGGTAGGTACCCTACCGCTCATACTCCATACTTTGCAATAAATATGTGAAAACTTAACGTCTCTCTAGCAAGGAACAAGAAAGCTTGTCTACTACACACACACCCATAATAACACAATGTATTTGATTGAGATACAACGAAGCTATACTATGTAGGCACGTGTCAGACCCCACTGTCGCGTCGAGTCGTAAACAAAGTTATCAATAATCACGATTTCGTTAATCGCCAGGGGCAGTCGTTTCCGACAGACTCATAATAAAGATATAATATGCTCTCCCGAGGGTGACGAATCGCTCGTCCGATTAACTCTTAAACGACAAATAGAGGAACCTCCCGCGCCCTCCCGCTTGGGGGAAAACTAAGCCACGACTTCCGCTAATTATTCGGGGAGCTGCTTCACGAGTATCGCCGTCCCCCTCGCACTACGCGAGCCGATGCACATCTCCGCAAAAACTCTCTGAAAACCAAAAATTTCCCTTCTCCCGACGGGCGGTCATATTTCTTCCCTCTCACTCCCATTAAACACACCGTAAACGCTTTCCTTTTTTCACGCCCTCGCTCTAATAGAAAGGCAAATTACGAACTTACAGGCGCGGACGGGTGGCGATGTACGAAACCGCCGCAGCCGCGGGTGTTGCATCTCGCTCGCTCCCGCCGACAACCATATTTACGTGCCGCTCTGGAAAACAGGGGTCGACTACGTGAACTTTCACGTCATATGCTTGTACCTAGTGCCGAGCCGCTCTAGTCTAGTATTAGCGAAAATGTGAAGCCTTGGCTTGCACAATCTCAACTATTTCTACGAAAATTCTGTCTCAAAATGCATTTTAATATATTTACTTACTGAGACATTACTTATTTAAACATGACTTTGATCTTATAAAAATATACCTCCTGTGATTATCAGTTTTAAATTCTGTGGATGTGCGTTACCGTTACCCAATTTGTAAGTAGCAAAATAATGGAGGAACAACATTTTATACCTGCCTACATTTAGTTTTATGATACATATAGTCTTATCAGACATCTCACTCGTGACAGTGATATCTACATTTTAACTAACCACAATTTGTCTACAGGCGTGTATTTTCCTCATAACTTGTCAACCCCGAGTGAGTTATAAAGCTGTAATAAAACAATATCAATAAACCTGACGAGCCGCTCGCGTGACGTCACCAATAACATTGTCGCTGCAACCCTATGGAACAACACATTTCATATTTTAGACTAATGACTTCTTTAACAGTCGCTCGACCCTCGTAGATTTTCCAGGGAATAGAGCTAATGAGCAGCTTAATGCTATACCAATAGGACGTTGCGTGGCCTAAATTACCTCCTCGCTGACGTAAAGTCAAAGTAGCGTCAAGTTTCATGATTCGGTAATGAACACGTGCCGACAGATTACTGCCTTGTTGATACGAATTGCCGTCATTTTCGAGTTATCGACTTAACACCACCGCGGAAATGGAAAATAATGTCTTCATCACTGGGCGGCGCCCGACGACGAATATAATTTGATCGCATTAGACGTCATTTGTACGAAAACTTCACTGCCGACTTTCGTGGCGATCATTATTTACGCAGTGCCCTGTGCTAGCCGACCGTTACCTACCAGACCCTTAATAGTAATGTTTAATAGCAGTAACAATCCCGGTGATTGCAATAAAATAAGAGGACGAACGGGAGCTCTTTAAATAGTTTAAATTATCGCAATGCATCTGCCTGTTCTACCTACACTAAGCGGGTCCTAACAGTCCTAACCCTTACTTCCGCGGCAAACAGAGTAACGATTACGTTTTTGTTACTCAACAGTGTTGGCCACCCGGAAACGAAATAAAAATAATTTATTCGAACCGAGGGGTGGCTGTGAAAATTCTCTGGCTACGTGAAAAAAGTGACACCACATGACGAAGTTTAATGTGGTTTTTATCCTTTAATTTCGTGTAGGTACAGTGTGAAAGGAAGGGCGAGATCGTTTTTTGTAAGATTGCTTTGCCTGCAGCGGTGACTATTGCGATTAAAAAAGTTTACGGTGCAACTGTCGCGTACTTATTGCTTCCGTGTGTCGCGTTGTGTGGCCGCTAACAAACCGCCATAATTAGTAACTGTGTATACGTACTATACGTAATTCGGCAGATGACAACCGCTTGGTCCCACTCGCACTAGTAAAGGAACTAGGTCCTTATAAAAACTAGGGCCGTGATCAATACGAGTAAATAGTAATCGCATGTCTTTTACGCTCGTAGTCCGGGCAGCAATTTGCGTTGCAACAAATTAAAGTACAAGAACCGGAATTGAAAAAAAGTTGATTACGGAATGTATAAGTAATTAATTGGACGATGCGACGATAGCTTAGATCCATGTCGGGATGCAGTAGGTAATAAGTAATGCTCGGTTCATGGAACAACCTTATAAATACTTAGTTTGATTTGTAGTTCTCTGCTACGCCCTTCGTTAACTTCGTTAATGCGATAAAACGATTGCTTTGAAAAGAATATGAAAGAGTAAAGGATGAGTTAGTTTTCTAGAAATATTGGCTAGTTTAGTAAACGTGTTCTCAGGAGGTCTGTTACTCTGTATAGAGCGCTAACAAGAGTGTCCAGTTTCGGGGCTGGAGGTCGCGCCCGCGCCGTAACGAGCCAGGTCGCGGGTCGCGCGCACAATGCCTCGTTTGCCGCACAATGCCGCCCCCTCGCGGACCACTTCATTACGCGCACATTGTGCCACACACCGTGTACAGAGCGTCGTGTACTCAGTTGGACACTCACCTACCGCCGTCGCCGCCAAACATCACAGTGTTCACGAAACAATTAAACCGGCACCTATGCCTGTGTCGGACTTTAAACAACTAGAGTTGCTTGGCTCCCACAATTAATAATTAACGAAGTTTAGACGATACTTTTAATTACTTCCTTGCAGTTCATGCCTAGACGAAGCATTGTACGCTAATTGTAATGCATCATCATCATCATCATCATATCAGCCGAAAGACGTCCACTGCTGGACATAGGCCTCCCCCAAAGAGTTCCAAAGTGACCGGTCTAGCGCCACCCGCATCCAGCGGACTCCCGCTAATTGTACCTAATTGTGATTTTGTTATTACAATATACTTAGGTACCAAGGCTGGGTGGCAATGGCGTCGCGTGTATGTATAAAATGCGATTCGAAACGGCTTGCCTATTTAAAGACTAGAAATTTAATTAATTTTATTATGAGTTGCTACGCCCTAACAGGGCCCTTGTACTGTACCTACTTAGCATTAAGTTGCATGTGTTTCATGGTTGCAAATAAATGAATTGAAAAGACTAGAATACCTTATTGTTTAATTTGTACAGCCCTTGGAGAACAAAATATGACCTTTACATACATTTTTTCGCCTCTTTAATAGGCCAGTCCGTAGAGTATATCTTTGTTGCAAAAGGTGGTGTAGAAGATTTTGTTTTTTAATATTGTTTACATCGATACAACCGAGCAAATATCAAAAATGGTTACACGAGATATCTTGGGACAACTTTTGGCAGCCACAAATCTGGGACTTTTTTTGGTTTCTCACTCGTAGCTTTTATACGGTGCATCCTAACGAAAAGTTATATACTAGGGAATTAAAGAACATGAAATTATGCGTCTAATGAGTACCAATACATATTAATTCAGTTCAGCGACATAGTAGAAAACCATGGTCGAAAACGAGGCTTTCCTCAAGTATGTATTAAGTTATTTCAAGATAGTCGTTTTTAAGCTTTTGCGTTTCAATTTTGAATTAAACTACTTATAGGTTTTAGCTCCTCAATTGTAGGAATTTACAGAATCGACAGTAATTTCAGCATAAGTATCATCATAACTGGTAATCGAAGAGCTGGCAGTTTTCTCGTGCAACGCATCAGCATTGCAGTTCAGTGAGGAAATACCGCCAGCATACTCGGTACACTGCCTAAAGGGCCTTTAGGGTTTCGTAGCCAAAATGGCAAAAACGGAACCCTTATAGTTTCGTCATAAATGCCCGACAACCCGTCTGTCCGTGTGTCACAGGCATTTTACTCGAAAACTATAAAGTGTATTTCAATAAAATTTAGTGGATAGGTGTATTTTATTAGCCGCTACATAATTCTAAAATGAAATGTCAAAAAAAAATTTTTAGATGTGCACTCCATACATATAACTGCAAGTCAAAAAAAAGAAAAACATCGTATGTCCACGTGTGGCACATCAATCGATAGGTCTTTTAAAATAAATATAAGGTTTCTCAGCAAATTTTTCGATTAAGTGAAAATAGTCGGAGATAATCGCCCCGAAAGTCACAAAATTTCCAGGATTTGTAGCTGCCAAAAGTTGTCACGAGGTATTTCGTGTAACTATTTTTGATATTTGCTCAGTTGTATCCATATTACATGACATAAAAAATAAAATCTTCTACACTACCTTTTGCAAAGTACCCCGTGCTTTGAACCTCTACTGACAGACGTAGGCGATTATCTCCGACTATAAATTCCTACAATTGAGGAGCTAAAACCTATAGTTAAATTCAAAATTGAAACGCAGCAGCCTAAAAACCACTATCTTGATATAACTAACAAAGTTGAGGAAAGCCTAATTTTCGACCATGGTTTTCTACTATGTCGCTGAACCAAATTAGTATGTTTAGGTACTCATTAGACGAATAATTTCATGTTCTTTAATTTCTTAGTGTGTAACTTTTCGCTAAGATGCACCGTATTGAAGCAACGAGTGAGAAACCAAAAAAAGTCTCAAAATTTCGAGGATTTGTGGCTGCCAAAAGTTGTCCCAAGATATCTCGTGTAACCATTTTTGATATTTGATCAGTTGTATCGATGTCAACAATATTAAAAAAAAAATCTTCTACACCACCACTTGCAACGTACCCCGGCGTGCTTTGAACCTCTACGGACTGGCCTATAAGGAGAGTAATCAGAATTAGCTGCGGCTCGCCTATGGACACCTTTGACGCCACGTCATTACTAGGCGCGTAGAATAGAGGTACCTACACATGTATTTATGTAATTAAATGAATAGCTCCAATCATTGATCATCTTCACACAGGAGCTCCCGGCATACGTCAATTATTAGGCGAATTAAAGCAATCAATCACAATGAATCGACTTGTACTTAATATACAAACGCGAAGGCAATATTAAATCACAGCCTATTTAAACATCGAACGTTCGGCTAATAATGGTTGGGTAGATAATATCTCATTGAGTACGAGTGGAATGGCATTGCGCGATTGAGTGGATACAATGGGCGTAGGAGCCGAGCCAGCGGCGCCCGCGCAGGCAGTCACAATGGAGAGCTAATTGTGCGTCGACAGCCGCCAGATACTGCCTTTGTTACTCGCACAACTCAGCCTTTCCTACTTGTACCTACTTTTGTTTATAATAAAGTTTATGATCAAAAGCACATCACAAAAGTAGCCAAATTTGGTTCTAGTTAATTGAAAGTTTATTGGGTACCGTAGGTAACGTATGTATCTATCGGGGTGAAGGAACTAATCATCATCAGCCTATCAGCCCATACGAGGAGGCTTGTATGGGGACAATTGATGAACCGGGTCAAAGTAACGTCCTATTCTTGAGTAAATAAAGTGGCTGAATAAAATAAAGTACTACTTAAACATCAACAATGGGTGCTACCACAATAACCAACTTTATGGCTCCGAAGATGCACGGACAGAACACGAACAGCATGAATCTCCCAAATATGGCATCAACGAGCCGTGAGATTGATGGTGATTACTCTCTATGAGATTCCCGAAATCACCCGTTGTCCATGATTACGTAATCAATCTCCGTCGCCCGTCAGCCTTTCATCGCGGCGCGGGCGCATCTCTGTATTCAATAGCCTTTTACACCTTTTTGCGTAATTATTTAAACTCGCTTATTATGTTTAGGCGTTAATGGCTCTTAAATGAACACCCTCTCCTGATGATGCATCTCCTTCATTCGACCTCATTTTAAATAATCGACATTAACGTCTGCGGTTAAATTTTAAATTGCATTTTTCACGGACAAAAAAGGAACATCATCACAACGTTAATTGCATATGTAGATGTCAGTATTTCATTAACAATCGAGTTAAGTTAACAGTTTATAGAAAATAATGCCAACCTACATTGTAACTTCCAGTTGGCATTTCACCATACGATTAAGTAATGACTGCAAATAGTGCAAAATGACAATCAAATAATCACGATGATGAATAACCAGCGTCAAAACTCACCAAGCTCAAAACTTGTCTTAAAATCACCAGTATAGAATTTGATCCCGAGATTAGTAACAAATACGCGTAATCGGAGGTCACACTTAATGCCTGAATGCTATTCAATACTTTCATTTCATCTCACCACATCGCTTGCCCCTAAATAATATATATTGACGCCGGGAATCGTAACAACAACGCGTAGGTAATCAAATGTCTGGTCTTACACTGGTTTTTCACGTGAGGTGAAGGATTGTGATTAACAGCCCTGCGTCATGCTTGCGCAAGCGGCTCCCGGTAGCTGACAGCTCACGGCGCGTAGGCGCTGTCTCATTGTGCACTTCATTTTCTCTCATTGACACCAATGGAACCAGGAGCTGCTTGACATTAGTCACGGAGAAATTGCGAATTATATTCACGGATTCAAATGCTCTTTTTAGGGTTCCGTACTCAAAGAGTAAAACGGGACCCTCTATTACTAAGACTCCGCTGTCCGTCTGTTTGTCTGTCTGTTTGTCTGTCTGTCTGTCTGTATGTCTGTCTGTCTGTCCGTCTGTCACAGGATGTATGTCAACAACCGTGATAGTTTAGACACTTGAAATTTTCACAGATGATGTATTTCTGTTGCCGCTATAACAACAAATACTAAAAAACAGAATAAACAAATATTTTTTTATATTTTTTTTCTTTTTTTTTCTTTTACAATCTTAAACAAATCGGCTTAGTCCTACACTAAGCAAAGCTTGTACTATGGTAGGTACTAGACCATGATAAACGTGACTTATATAGATAAATAAATACTTAAATACATAGAAAACATCCATGACTCAGGAACAAATATTTGTGCTCATCACACAAAAAAAACCTGGATTCGAACCCGGGACCTCCGGCTTCGTAGGCAGGGTCACCACTAACTGGGCTACAGGAGGCTCCTATATAACAAACATGATTTTTTTGCCGTTTTTATAGATAATGGTA
This sequence comes from Epinotia brunnichana, assembly GCA_963854355.1. Taxonomy (NCBI): domain Eukaryota; kingdom Metazoa; phylum Arthropoda; class Insecta; order Lepidoptera; family Tortricidae; genus Epinotia; species Epinotia brunnichana. The sequence goes on along the minus strand of OY977939.1, from coordinate 12,433,087 downwards.
CGGAACCCTTCGTGCGCGAGTTCGACTCGCACTTGGCCGGTTTTTTAGATTATATTGAGCAGTGATATATCATTGAACGCGGTCACGAACGCAGACAAACGAATTAAGTGGAAAGTAGGTGCACAGATATGAGCCCGTTCACGTGCTTACTAGCGCCACTGGTAAATAATTGAGATTATTTAAATTTAACGATAGATATTTAAAAAAGTTACGCTACACCCTGTATTTTGTATATAAGTACCTTGTGAATTCATCAAACTAGTTTTAAGGTTGCTGGATTCGTCGATCTATGAACTCAAAAGAAAAACGGCCGTTTCAACTTTGTACCCATGCAACGGGCTCTTAACAGTCTTAACTTAACCAATATCATCTCCACTTATAATAATCTCCACTTATAATAAATCTCTAAATTAAAAAAAGAATCAGCCAGTTTGAAACTAAGCTTTGCGCGGTTCGAATGTTCTCAGCATCCCATGAACGGAAAAATATGAAACATTTTATATAGGTACATTATTATTCTAGCTGCAACTTAGGATAGTTTTTATCCAACTGCGACAGTTAATTAATTTTCCGAAATATACGACTTCATTTAATTTTTCATTTATTTTTATTGAAATCAAACGCTGCTCCAACTGTCAGCTATAAGAACCGTCAAATTTTCGTCAAAATGGCGGAATTGCTTTGCCTTTCACTTATTAATAATTTAAATCTCGTCTACGATAGACCTTTACGAGACAAATGCTAAAATATAAACCATAAAAAAATATTCGATTCTGATATGAGAACTTATATGCGCAAATGTCGTTTTATGTCGTAATTTCAATAAATGAAATCAACAAATTTGAACAATATAATTAAAACGAATTTGTTTTTTTTGAATGACAATGGCACGCGCTCGGCGCATTCAGCCAAAGTACCTGCGGCGCTACCACGAAAACCGATACTCAATGTTCATATATTTGCATCCCTGTCACTCGAGTATGGTTAGTGCGATAGAGATAGAGATACCCGAATATTTTCGAATTCCGAAGTTCGTGGTTATAGCTCAGGAATCGAAAATATGGTAAATAATCATAATGTATTTTCTCGAAAAAGAATTTAAAATAAATATAGTCAAATGGAGAAAAAAACAAAGCAAGAGGTTATATAGGTAATGATTAAGTTATAAGAGTCCAAAGTTTTAAGAGGGGGTATGTTCTGTCCCTTTTCCGCAAAACGCACCTTCATATGAAACGATTGTTTTTTACTATGAGGCTCGAGTATATTGACGTCACAGTACCTCATCGTTTTCTCACTCTAACAAGCGACATTAAAACGGATGTAGCTTCATAATTTTTTGAGATATTTGAATGGGAGTTTCATTATCTTCTATTTATTTATACATAATAAATGCCTATGTCCTGACTGACTTATTCACTCAATCACTCACTCACTCACTCATCAACGCACAGCCGAAACTACTAATCTTAGAGAGTTGATTTTTGCACAGTATGTTGCTTTTATAACGTGGGCTAGGGATAAAAAGGGATTTTTGAAAATTCTACCCCTAAGGGGGTAAAATGGGGGTGCAAAGTTTGTATGCGAGAACCTTTTTTTTTTGAGCTATAGACTTAAACTTTGTAGAAAAATTAGTTATTAGAATACAAATGAAACACTTTCAGCGTTTTGGAAAATTCCACCCCTACGGGGGTAAAATAGGGGTGCAAGGTTTGTATGGGGGAAACATTTTTTTTTAAATAGAGACTTAAAACTTTGTAGAAAGATCAGTCATTAGAATACAAATAAAGAACTTTCAGGGTTTTAGAAAATTCTACCCCTAAAGGGGTAAAATAGAGTGCAAAGTTTGTATGGGAAAAACTACTTTTTTTTAAATAGAGACTTAAAACTTTGTAGAGAAATTATTCATTAGAATACAAATAAAGTACCTAGATTCAGTGTTTTAAAAAAATCTACCCCTAAGGGGGTAAAATAGGGGTGCAAATTTTGTATGGGGGAAACAATATTTTTTTTAAATAGAGACTTAAAACTTTGTAGAAAGATTAGTCATCAGAATACAAATTAAGTACTTTCAGCGTTTTAGAAAATTCTACCCCTAAAAATAGGGGGCTAAAATAGGGGTGCAAAGTTTGTATGTGGGAAACTATTTTTTTTAGCTAGAGTCCTAAAACTTTGTAGAAAGATTATTTAAATACAAAGAAAGTACTTTCAGCATTTTGGAAAATTTCACCCCTAAGGGGGTAAAATAGGGTGCAAAGTTTGTATGGGAAAAACATATTTTTTTTTTAATAGAGACTTAAAATTTTGACGAAAAATTACTTATTAGAACATGAAAAATACTACATTCGGCGTTTTACAAAAATCATTCCCTAAGGGGGTTAAAAAAGGGTGCAAGGTTTGTATGGGGAACACTTTTTCTGAGCTAGACACTTAAAACTTTGTAGAAAGATTACTTATAAAAATACAAAAAAAAAGACTTTCAGCGTTTTGAAAAAATCTATCCCTAAGGGGGATAAAAAGGGGTGCAAAGTTTTTATCAGGAAAAGTTTATGTTTTTGAGTTAGAGACTTGAAACTTTGTAGAAAGATTACTTATTAAAATACAAAAAAAGAACACAAATCGTTTTAGAAAATTCCACCCCTAATAGGGTTAAAAAGGAGAGCAAGCTTTGCATGGGCAACACTTTTTTTTGAGTTAGACTTAAAACTTTGCAAAAAGATTACTTATTAGAATACTAAAAAAGAACTTTCAGCGTTTTAGAAAGCTCCATCCCTAAGGGGATCCTTAAGATCCTTAAGAAGGGTAGCCAGTGTTGTGTGGGAAAAACTTTTTTTTTACTAGACTTAAAACTATTCAAAATGTTACTTATTAAAATTAATAATAAAGTACTTTCAGAGTTTTAGAAAATTCCACCCCTAAGGGGGTTAAGAAAGCTTTGTATGGGCAACACTTTTTTTGAGCTAGAGATTTAAAAGTTTACGAAAAAAGTTCTTTCAGCGATTAGAAAAATTCAACCTCTAAGGGGGTTTAAAAGGGGGTTCAAATTTTAAATGGCGAGCAATAAAATTTTAAAGTGTGAGTAAGAGATTTTTAACTTCGGTCTTATTCAGTACGTTAAAAGACTACAAAACTGATTTCAGAGTTTTTCCAAATTCATCCCCTAAGAGTGTTAAAATTGGTTCAAAGTTTGAGTATTTCAAGGCATTTTTAAAGTATGAGATTTTTAACTTTGGTTTTAGACTGTTTGTTCACAAACTAGATAATGAACATCAACTTTTTTTTAATTATCCCCTAAAAGAGGGTTCAAATTTTGTATTGAGAGAAATCATTTTCTAAGACGATAAAAAGTTCTACGCGGACGAAGTCGCGGGCAACAGCTAGTACACAATAAAGACACAAACAAAGTGGAGAGCGTGTTTTCGGCATGGAAACACTTCGGTATTTGCGAACTTACCCTTACCCACACTCGTAACCTAAACACTTATTAAAATGTAGGTACCTACTATCCCGATCAAATACCTACTTTATGAAAAAAGCATCAAAAAAATAAAATAAATGTATACGGCACCTCTGGAGTCTGGACGTCTGGACACAGCAAATCATACCGATATTACGAGCACCTATACTTAAAGAGGAAAAGTCTGTGACTGTTACAATCGTGTAGCGTTGTAAGTTTTTATGTACCTAATGGGTAATCTCCCGAACCACTGGTCCGATTTCAAAAATTATTTCAGCTGTGTATACAATACTTAGATTTTCTGGATAGGCTATGTTTTAAGGATAAATCCCGCGGGTTTGCGTTAGGGTAGAGGAACCAAAAGATGAACACCACCCAATAGTTGAACGTTTTGTCGTAAAATTGAAATAAAAAAATCGCGATACATTTTACGCCTTCGGGATATTTTTTTCCTAACGCATCATCCCTTTGCCAAGGCTGGCATTTAAACTCCCATACAGTTCCCACACACACACGGCTGTGAGCGGTTGTCGCGTCGAGGTCTCGCGCCAAAATCACCGTTTGTATGGAGATTTACTTAAGGAAAGCGCTCTTAAATTTAAGCTCTAAATTATGTATAAAATTGAGTAAAACGTCTACATGGATTGTTTTGCGTGATATAGATTCTTGATTAATGCCTTTAATGGATTATCTATCACAAATTGCGTATTTATTGTTAATTTAAGAGATATTTAGCGTTCAACTAACGGTTCCAACTTTTTGTACCTGAGCCAATAGATGAACGGTGTTCATCTACTGGGCAAGGTATAGTTTTTTCAAATGCTTATATAAATTCTTATTGAAAAGGTACATAACACTTTTATGGCTCAAATTAATCGTTTTTTAACTGTTGATTTTTGAACCAAAAGTTGAACGTGAGTATCCATTCGCAACACGGTTATTTTGGGCTTTGTTTTACTATGAAAAGCACGATTGTTCAACAAAGAACCGCTGCCCAGAAGATGAACGAATAAAATTAGTTCGTTCAACTTTTGGCTTCGATTCCAATAAGTGAACGCTCTGTTAAATTTAGTCCGTTCATTCCTTTGCCATCGTGCCCAATACATGAACGAACAAAATTTATTCGTTCAAGTTTTAGGCAAGGGTTATTACAATGAACATCTTAATAACAAAAGATACGTAATCAATATGAAATCTGATTTATACATATAAAACCCAACAATTTATCTATTTCAATCTAATGATAAATTAAAAAAAAATGTTTTAATGATAAATATGTAAAAAATAATCTCTTATAATTGTAACCATATGAAAAGGGTACATTTGAACTGTTTTATTCTGTGTTTAGTATCAATATTAAGATTGTTAACTAGTATAAATTGCTATAACAATGATTATATAATAACTAGACCAAAAGTCAGAGGCTGCGCGGTGTTACGTTTTTCTTCGTTCAACTATTGGTGTCAAAATGTTCAACTATTGGGCACAGTGTTCATCTTCTGGGCAAAATGACATACTTCAGCATAAAACCATTTTTAATAAAATACTGTATTGTAATAGGATGGTTTAAAATAGTCATATCCAATCTCGACTATATACGAAATCGTATAAAAAAATTAAATGTAAACAAACTAAATCACCACTCCTCGAAAAAAAATTGTAAAGTTGGGATAGTCGCTTAAACGTTCATCTTTTGGTTCCTCTACCCTAGTATAATATAAAACCTGCTTCATTGACAGCTACAGCGAAATAATTTTCTGGTATTCAAGCACTAACTATGCCAGTAAAATGGCAGCAGACTGATCCTTGATAGATCAATAAACACGTTGCGAGAGTGAAGTTTAAAAGTGCAGGGCATTCGTGAGCCAATTAAGAGAACATAATTGTGTTTTATTGCGGAGTGCCGGCTGATCGATTTCGCACTTATAAATTTACAGTGGCGTAAACGGGTACTTTGAGGTAAAGGTATTTAGGACTTTGTTCTTTTGAGGGCGAGTTATCGAGTGGCGCATCGCAGCCGTTACAGCGCGTGCGCAATCGCAACACGAAAGGCCTCAACACCTCGATGTATCTCGCATACACAAAAAGAAACATACGGGCAAATTATGTAATTAATAGATAGTATAGATACCGATGATTGATGAAGGTAAAAAATACGGATGGTTGCCTAACTAGTACGGAACGAACAATGCAATGCAATCGATTTCCTTTAATTGTCAAGCGAATTATTTTGCATACCTATAGAGTTTTATTCACCTCTTCTTCAGTACTATTAAATAAATGCAATTAAAAATATAATAAAGCCTATCTCTAAAACGATAACAATTCAAGCAATTAGGACATTTTCATAAGTTCAAAATGCACATGGCCGCCGCGCCTGTTCTGTGCGCGATTTATTAAACCCGATTACCGCCTAAGCCGACGACCGCTTGAGTTCGCAATTGTCTTTATCGCTGTCACTGCGTTTTATTCCATGATACGGTTGGTCTGCGATAATAACCCTTTTCTTCTACGTAGATACGTACGTATATTGATTTGTCGTCTGCGATACTTTATTACTTTTATATACGTCTAACTACAGGGATAGAAAAACCTTTTCAACAGGCCAGGTGAAATTAATATTATGTCAGTATCATAAAGACTGACTGGGAAAAACTTTTCTCCCTTTATCTGTAACGTATTTGTTATTTATCCATACCTTCTTGCTTATGTTAATCCTTTAGGCAACAAAAATAATCCTGTAATAAAGTACGGCAGCGTTTTATTGTTGGGCTAACATGGGCACCTGTTGGAGAACGCCCTAGCGGCAAAAACTGCATTATAACCGCTCGTAATCGACAGTAATCATTGACTGCAATAACTGTCAAAACGGCACTAAATATTGTTTGTTAAATGCCATAAGTTTTGTATTTTTTATAACGGTCAACACCTTTGTAACACAAAGGAGTGGAAGCTAATCAAAAGGTGGGCAGGTCAGGTGCCAGGCGACCCAGGCGTTCCGTGCTCGGCGACGCTTAATGGAAGCTTCGATGCTCAAATAACAGACGAATCATATTTCAATTGTAATGGTAACTGTCTTATTACCGAGACTTTTCATAAAGCATGTTCAAAAGGTAACTGCGTGTGTTATAAATCGTACTGTTTGGCGTTTTAACCCGGGACCTCCAGCTTCGTATAGGCACAGAACAGTACTCACAAACAAGCAACTCACTAAAATCTGAACACAAATCTATTTTCAAGGCATTAGGGTGCGTGTTCAGATATTTTTGAACACTCTGTAGTGTACAGATGTATGTGATGGCGACTGTAGGTACCTAAAATAAAGTAAGCACGAACAAAACATTGTTCGGTCCCAATCAGCACGCGGCATTATGCCGAGGTCGCTCGACCACAACTTGAAATATAGCTATAAGGTTGTTAACATATAAACGCTTCGGGACGTAAAATGAGCACGTTATGGCTTAACATTCAAATATTTTGGACAAACTCATTGTCCCGAAAGGTGGAGCATAAATCGTCCGCCAGTTAGTTTCCTGTAACAAAGTCCACGGCAGTAAAGTGGCCGCTTGTAAATCAAAACGACAAATCGAAAAATCAAAAATAAAGAAATCGGGACCGGCCGACATTTCTCGCCACTAGAGGAGCGACATATACCTACTCGCGCGATATTATCGATATGACATTTCAAACAGGGTCTTTATGGAGCGTTAATGTCTAAACTTCTGGACTTGAACTTAGATTTGCATTTACTTTCGTCAAAAATATATAGGTACGTGAGTACGTGACTGTATACACAGATTAGACGTTATTAGGTACTATTACCTAGATGATAAAGTACTTACTTACTTAACTTAATCTTTCAGCCAATTTTAAATGAGAGCAACCTCTTTAGGGAAGATAGCTTTTTAGAATTGAATTATATAACAAAGCTCTGAAAAGTTATTTTGAGAACAAAATAAACAGGGGCAGAAGATAAAATAATTCGCTAGCAAAATTAATAGACAATACATTGTAGAGCAATTTAAAAACACGCTCCGGCGCCCTCCCTCATGAAATTTGTCCCTGATATCCCATTTTGATTAGACGGCTGATTTATCTCTTGTTCTGCCCGGGTGTGAAGATTACACGTTTTTGATACTTTATATTTAATTCTAACCAAATACTTTACGCGTCTCTACAAACATTTACGTATAAATGAATGGCTTAATTATGCAAAGTAGGCATTCCGATGCGTTTAATTTTAAAAAACAACCGAATGCCGTTTCATTTTCTATAGACACACATAATTTACAGTAGCCCCGTTAGTCTAAAACTTTAAGATTATTTTTTTTCACTACCCATTAATCAGAAATAGGCGTATCGGAGCAAAATTAACAGATGTTTATAGATATGACACGAACTAATCGTACCTACCTATTTGTTTTAGCTACCTGCAATCAGGTCCCCATAGGACATTGTGTATTTGTGTAATTAGAACAAATGTGCGATATAAATACGTCAGTATCAAGATGTGACAGTTCCATTATATGTGTCGGATGAGGGTGGAGCACCCCTATTCTCTGGAGATTGAATCCGGCAAGTACCGGCCGGCCAGTGATTTAGACTAACTGCACTTGTTGCGATACCCCGCGCGGCTATGACACGGGGCTAATAGGAGGCTTAATACCGTTGCGTACACTTGCTACACTAATCGCTTTTGTTCTACACTGCGGTGCCCTTTATTAGGTAGTTTGTTTGTTGCCATGTTCCACTTCTTTTTTCAGGTTACGGAATAGGTTGGTTAATAAATTTTAGAATCGCTTTTAACTGGTATGCTAACCGTATAATGTATGTCTACCTATATACTTACGAGTACATACCAGCTAGGCTCAAATGAAGCTATCATTACATAGGCAGACGAAACTTCCCGAAAAGTTCGCTTCACACGTAGGTATATAGCACTCTCTCTTGTTATGGTTATGGGTTATTGTACTATTACTTATTCTGTGGTTATACTAATAATTACTACTTAAAACTCTTCTAAGACCTTCAGAAACACCTACTACAAAATATAACCCAAACCTGCGCCCTGCGCATAACATAAACTTAATAAATTTAATAATACTCGTATATCTATAAGTATGACTATCATCAAAATAAATTGTCATAAACCACGAAGAGCAAGGATAAATATTAGGTAGTAAAAGTAAAGCTCGTGTTAAAGATAGCAATTTGTGTCAGAAAATATCCGATGCACGAGCGAAATTAGATACGTTTAAAAGTCAGTAGATATTACAATATTGCATGGGTCTCGAGAGACCGCGTCGCGCCAGCGCGAGGGCCGGCTAGCAGTCGAGCGCCGCGCCGCGCCGTTCGAAACTTCGAACCCCAGACCGTACACAATGTCAATTTTCCGCTCACCGCCGCCGACTACGCAATTATTTAGATAAACCTCTCGGCGTGACTATAAAAACATCTTCCCCTCCCCCCACAGCGCTGTTTGTTGTCTTTGGGGCTTTGGGAATTTATAGCCAGGCATTAAGCCGCCGGTTAGGAAAAAATGTACTTTTAATTTATCTCGTTAAAGGGTTGAAGGACGGCCGGTTCGCGAAGTAATTATTCCGGAATTGGCCACTTTGCCTGATGAATTCATTCCGATGAACCCTTTGTTCGGGGGCGATTTTAGAGTGAATTAATTCATTTTAACTCTGATCTTAGCGAAGTGAAAGATTGCATTAGCTTGATGAAGAAATTAATTCTTGCAAATTGCCAGGATTCTTGTCTATACCTAATAACACGGCTGCCCAGCGAAAAGGAGTGTAATTTGTTATATTTTATTGTAGAGATTTCATTAAAACCGACGTATCTTATAAATGGCCTTTGAGCCAATAGGCTTGTTGCGTGGTGTTAAAATTGATAACATCGTGTTGCAAAATGGATAGTAAACCATCAAATGATTGTAATTAAGTATAAATTACAAAATATAATTCAAATCATAAAAAGATTGAGAACCTTGAAAGTTAAGACAAAAAATCCTCTTTTTATTTATTGTCCAAGAGTAAATTTAAAGGTACCAATAGAATCCTTGCACTTTTATAGAAACAATTTTGTATGACAACTATGGACCTAAACGCAGTATTTCGCGACCGAAACAGCAATTGACTTCATTTTCCATGCAACGGTTAGTACAAATTGCACGGTGTGACGTCATACTTTAAAGCCAATCAGTATGAAGCGTTTCGGCTGCTGTCTTTTGGGTATGAATGTCCTTTAAATGTAGTTGCTCCCATACAAACATTTGTTCATCTACAAAAACTGGTTCGAATGGCATCGTAAACAAATTTAAGGTCGCAAGCCCATTCTCCGAATCACGTATAGAGTTTAATATTAGATTCGACGTTATTACAAATTTGACGTTTAATCACAGACTATGTTCTTATTTCAGTTTGGTCAAATCAGACCGAAGAGAAGAAGTTCAATAAGAGAACCACCAATCTCGCTTTGTAAATGACTTACCTCCCAGTCTTGGTGATGATCATCTCCGTGCCGAGGTCATGGAACTTGTCCCAGAGCTCCTTGGTTTCGAGCTGGCAGTCCACCGCCAGCAGCTCCTCGCAGTTGCAAGAGGTCGCCGGCGGCAGCGGCCGCGCGGGGGACGGCGTGTCTCGCTCCCCTAGCTCTGAACCCAAACAAACAATGTAAGTAAAGTATCAAGTTTATTGATTGAACTACACATACCTACTTTATACTTAAGTATACGCGAATGTTGGTAGGTTAGGTATAAGGTATAAGGACTACAATATTATTAGGGCCCGAAAACAACCGGTCGGTCAATATGAGGACTAAGAACTCCCTCAATTAGGATATAAGATTCCCTAGTTGTCTCGACCGCAATCGGGCGGAGCATGACTTTGGTAGGTCGCATACTAATTATTTACTTTGATTTCACACAACAAGTTTCTGCCAACAAATTATTTTTTGGTACAAGCTTTTATTGCCGACTGTATTCTGCATACCATCATCAACTACTCATTGAGACGATTCTAACGAGCCCAAACTCGATGGGGTTGTGTCGTGCATATTATGCATGCCAAATTTCAGCTAAATCGGAAACCGGGAAGTGGGTCAAATTTAACTTGCAAGATTTGATTACAGACAGACAGACAGACAACGCGACAGGTGAAAGTAAATAAAAGCTTGTAAAAACCAAATGCTACGTTCATTTGCGAGCAGTCTGCTAGGTTGTATAATGATTAATGACTAATAAAATACTTGACTTTTTTACTTGGCTTTTGTCTGTCTGTCTGTGTCTGTGATAGGTTCCAGTTGAGATTTTCACAGATGATGTATTTCTGTTGCCGCTATAACAACAAATACTAAAAACAGAATAAAATAAATATTTTTATAGATAATGGCACGGAACCCTTCGTGCGCGAGTCCGACTCGCACTTGGCCGGTTTTTTTCAATTGCCCTTATTAATTTTATTGAGTGAACCGGGTTCTTTACGATGCCATGCAATAACCGACACTGACGATATCTACGTATCTACACGCACTCAATCGCACATTATTGTGAGAACCAAATTGTATGAGAAAGCTTGTTTACTATGCTAACAGTAGCTTTAATCACAACTTCAATTAGCTTTTTGCGTCACAATTAATGAATAAAAAGGTAAAATGCCTTTCGAAAGAACTTTACAATTTTAGAAATCATGAAAAAGATTGGGGCAAAGATATAATATAATAGAACCATTAACATAGATATGATATGATTAATTAATTCTAACAACAATTTACGTGTATTTCGAGAAGTAGGCCTACTTAAAAGGCAACAGCTGGGGTAATAAATTGCAATTTTCGATGTTATGAGCCGTTATCAAGGAGTTTAATTTTTGTAATAGCCGCTGAATTTTGTATAAGATAACCATTACACATCTCTAAAACCGTGACTTCGCAAAACTTACCCCATCAAATACACCGTATTTTTGTTAATTAATCTTCTAAATATAAGTTAACTGTTGTTTTTTTAACACGGTTTCAGCCATGCGGTCTTTTTATTATTAACCGACTCTAAAAAAAGAGGAGGTTCTCAATTCGTCTGTTTTTTTTTTATGTGAGTATGTTACGCGATATCTCGGTAATTTATGAACCGATTTGAACATTGTTTCTTTGTTTAAAAGCATATACTTCCAGATTGGTCCCGTTGTCACCAAAATCCAGTTCTGATGATGGGATCCTGGAGAAATCGAGGGAACTCTTCAAATTGTATAGGCAAACTTGAAGAAATTTGGCTACTGATTTGAAGTCGGTTAAAACTTTGTTTTGAAAGTACAGTTATATTCGCCACTGTTTCGGTTTTTATTTAATTTATTGACCAATATCTTTAGAATATAGTATTACATTTTGGTATACATTTTTTTCACCAGCGGAAACCTTGTTCACTATCTCGTTATCGACATATATATATACGACATAGAGTTAACTTTAGACTCGAGCGCGTACTACCGTCATACGAACGAGGTCTCAAGTTAAATCTTGCGGGTTATACGACGATAGTCAATTTCAAATAAAAGTAAACCTTATATGCACCATGGAAGGGGTGTGCCTTAGGATACTTAATACACTGTCACCTAGGCTAATCAAGGGATTTTTGCAGCTCATATCTACATAAATTGCAGAGGTGCAGGAACTCCAAAATTAGGTATGCAGGTCTGTATTGATGTTGCTGCACATTAGGGTTGCCAACCGTACTATATTATATAGTATTGTACTATATTTTGACTCTTTGTACTATATACTGTTGAAGAAATATATAGTACGCAAAAATACTATATTTCAGGGGTCCCTACGAAGTGCTTCAATTTTCCTAGGTTTCAATTCAATTTTATTAAATAGCAACAATGCCCAGTCAATAATGTCAACAATCACACCTTGCGCCAGTTGCATTGCGTCTTTGCATAGCGTGTTTCTGAACGTGAACTGTCACTGTTATGTCAAGTGTCATTTGTCATAGTTGTCATTGTCAAGAAAGGAACATGGCTGATATAAATTTAGGCGGAATCATCGGCAATACAGATGGGGCCATAACACAAAGATTAATTGATTGATATAAATGTAATCAAATGTGAGCTTCTTATTTATACCAATATAGACCATGAAAGTAGTGAGTCCTTCACACTTTTTTATGTCCAATCAAAAATTGTTAAAAAGTGCACTAAGTGAAAAAAATAAGAATTAAACAATAAATATTATGTTGTATTATGATTTTTGATTCTGGTTTTATTGTTTAACCTGTATTGTCATTTCTCACAAAACTGACTAGGTGATGAGTGAGCGAGTGATGTGTGATCACATAAATAACATGAAAGTGGTTGGACTCAAGAAAAGGTTGATGCCAAGAAGCCAAGAGTTAGCCTTATGTAAAGGGAGTTTTTCACAGAATGCTAGTAAGTACCTATAACTAGTTGCATAGGATATAGGCTTAGTATATAGGCTTTTATATCTTAAAGTACTATAATTTTTTAGAGTGTACTATATTTATGACGTATTTTTCTGAAAAATACTATATCTCTTCCAAAAAAAGTTGGCAACCCTACTGCACATACCTATATTGTCCATTACTAACGAAAAGGTTATATATAGGCAGCAGGCAAGGTTCGTTTTGAACTACTAATACTGAAATGGTACATAGGGTCATAGTGGTAGGTAAGTGGTGGTAGGTAGGGTAGGAAGTTGATGTGTATGCGACAGCTACAGGCGGATAGCTGACTGCGGGTTAAATACCTGAAGAAGCCGCAAGGGACCGAACGGCGTGGTCGGAGCCCTCCTCCCCGTCAGAACATTGTTCCACGTCAACTTCCACGACCTCGTCGGGCGCGGGTGACCGACAGCTGGACCCGAGAAGGCTGATAGCTGGCTATGGGCTACCTAAGGAGGGCGCAAGGGACGGTGTGGCCCGTTCGGAGCACTCCTCCCCGTCAGAACATTGCTCCACGTCAACATCTGCGCCCTCGTCATGCGCGGGTGACCCACAGCTGGAGGCGAGCAGCTGATAGTTGACTTGTGGGTTACCTGAGGAAGGCGCTGGGGACGGAGCGGCGTGATCGGAGCCCTCCTTCCCTTCAGAACATTGCTCCACGTCAACATCTGCGCCCTCGTCATGCGCGGGTGACCCACAGCTGGAGGCGAGCAGCTGATAGTTGACTTGTGGGTTACCTGAGGAAGGCGCTGGGGACGGAGCGGCGTGGTCGGAGCCCTCCTTCCCTTCAGAACATTGCTCCACGTCAACTTCTGCGTCCTCGTCATGCGCAGGTGACCCACAGCTGGAGGCGAGCAGCTGATAGTTGACTTGTGGGTTACCTGAGGAAGGCGCTGGGGACGGAGCGGCGTGGTCGGAGCCCTCCTCCCCTTCAGAACATTGCTCCACGTCAACTTCTGCGCCCTCGTCATGCGCGGGTGACCCACAGCTGAAGGCGAGCAGCTGATAGTTGACTTGTGGGTTACCTGAGGAAGGCGCTGGGGACGGAGCGGCGTGGTCGGAGCCCTCCTCCCCTTCAGAACATTGCTCCACGTCAACTTCTGCGCCCTCGTCATGCGCGGGTGACCCACAGCTGGAGGCGAGCAGCTGATAGTTGACTTGTGGGTTACCTGAGGAAGGCGCTGGGGACGGAGCGGCGTGGTCGGAGCCCTCCTCCCCTTCAGAACATTGCTCCACGTCAACTTCTGCGTCCTTGTCATGCGCAGGTGACCCACAGCTGGAGGCGAGCAGCTGATAGTTGACTTGTGGGTTACCTGAGGAAGGTGTAGGGGACGGAGCGGCGTGGTCAGAGCCCTCCTCCCCGTCAGAACATTCCTCCACGTCAACTTTTGCGTCCTCGTCATGCGCGGGTGACCCACAGCTAGACGCGAGCAGGCTGATAGCTGGCTGCGGGTTACCTGAAGAAGGCGCAGGGGACGGAGCGACGTGGTCGGAGCTCTCCTCCCCGTCAGAACATTGCTCCAATTTAACTTCCACGTCCTTGTCGGGCGCGGATGACCGACAGCTGCAGGCGAGCATACTGACAGCTTAGTATAGGTTACCTGAGGAAGGCGCAGGCGATGGTGCGGCCCGTTCGGAGCACTCTTCCCCGTCAGAACATTGCTCCACGTCAACTTCCACGTTCTCGTCATGCGCGGGTGACCCACAGTTGGAGGCGAGCAGCTGATAGTTGACTTGTGGTTTACCTGAGGAAGGCGCTGGGGACGGAGCGGCGTGGTCGGAGCCCTCCTCCCCGTCAGAACATTGCTCCACGTCAACTTCCACGTCCTCGTCGGGCACGGGTGACCGACAGCTGGAGGCGGGTGAGCTGAGCGACGCGGGGGAACTTTGGCGCGACAGTGAACCTGCCAACGACAACATATTATTAGTATTTCTTGTATAACGCTGCGTTAACACCGAACCAACGAACGACAATTAATAGGGACACAACTAGGTATTTGCCATTCTATAGATTCATATAAGTAGATTAGATTAGATTAAATTATTGCTTATTAGTTATTGAAACATGTCAATACATTAAATTTTACAAAGTTTCTTTGTATATAAATGAAATGAATTCACAGAAAACTCGTCAGGTAAGTATAGCCATAACCTGGATAAACTAAATTAGGTATAAAAGACCCACCAAATTTCGTCCCTCCGGCCGTTTTCGCAACTGCAGGAAAAAGTTTTCTTGATTCGCAACTGGTTGCGAACAAAGAATAATTCTACATTCGCAACTGGTTGCAAACCGCATTTGCAAAAACGGCCGGAGAAATAAAAAAAAACCAGTCAAGTGCGAGTCTGACTTGCGCACCGAGGGTTCCGTACAAACGTTCATACACCATACCCGTCACGACCCTATTCATTCTAGAACAATTACCGTTGTACAGCGCCATCTGCATTTTTGCAACCTATTATGTTTGTTTATCAGCGATATTTTTTTATTACGCGTAATGATTTCGATTATTATTTTTTTTTATTTGAAAGAAGGGACTTTAACGATAATCTGTTTGGAATTTGAAGACATAACATTTCAGACAAAAGAATTTAAATTACAAACTTAGTTAAGAAATGATTTTTGATAAGTAAAAAAAAATTACGCTAGATAGAGGTATCGTTTTATTTTTCCTGTATTATTTATGTTACTCGTAATCACATGTAATAATTTCAGAATTTATGCTTGGTAAACTTCGAAGATAAAGGGGGGGGGGGGGGTGGTATTTTTTTCAACATATTCCTTAATAAATCAATATTTAACCACTGTAGAAAAAAAATGGTTTTAGAAAGCGCAACTGAAGCCCTTTCATATGATACCCCACTTGATGTATTAACTGGACTTTAAAATTTTAACCCCCCTCATATTCGTCATTTACACAGAAAATAAAAATGTAGTATAGGTATATAATTCTTTCATTCTCCATACACGTGCCTTAATCTTCTTAACAGTTGTTCCAAATTTCAAATTGATAGCTCAAGTAGTTCCTGGGATATTTAACGTTGTGACAGACGGACGGACGGACAGACGGACAGACGGACAGAGTCGCACCATAAGGGTTCCTTTTTTACCTTTTTGGTACGGAACCCTAAAAAGCAACAACTTCATTGTACCAAAAAGTACCAACATATATGGACAAAGATTATGGTCCAGTCACTTACCGCATATCCTAAATAGTTTGCCTAGGAAGGTAATAGATATTATAGAGAATAAACCACAGAAGATCAAATGTAACCTGAAGAAGATCATGTGTAATAAGTAAAATAATAGAAAATAAATAAATAGATATTGTTATGCGAGCATTTATATAGATTAAACTTAGAAATTAGATATTAGCTAAGCTTAGCAAATAATCTTAAAAAAATGAGATTGTGCTAAGTAATTAGTAGAAATATTTTTCTACCAATTAAATTACTGAAATAAACAGTTTTTTTATAGGTACAATAAATGTCTTACAATAATTTCTAACAATAATAAATAACTTGGACAGACAGAAATAGTTACCAATAGGGAACATTACTGCAATGTACTGCCGCCAGAGGCAGCACTGTGGTAGTAAAACAGTATAGGAATATAGGGATTCACACACACACATGCACAATTGATTGTCAAATGAGTGACAAGGATGCTTGCATAGACAATACCGCAAGTGGGAACGAGATACAATGTCAACGCTGCTAGTGTCGCCACCTATGAAGAGTTTTGCGTAATGTTCCCTATTTAAAACAATATTTATCGTAATCATAAAAAATGTATAATAAAATGTCAGAACATATCAATTTCATGTCAAATAAATGAATAAAAATAATTGTCAAACGCTAGGTACGTTACTTACAAGAAATATAAAACGGAAATTACAGCAATAATAATAAAATATCTCATGCTGACAGTAGCTGCATCCCTATTCGTATTTTATCGTTAATATGCAGATAATTAAATACAAACATATATAGGTATAATACGAGTATTATATCGGTTGGAGACTTCAGGAAGGTACGTATTTATATTCAACGTCCCCATAGCGTTGAAAAAGAATCGGTTGCTGATTTGCAGAATTGTATGTCTGTACTTGTTGTTGAACTGAAGCTGAACGGTACTATTAAAGGTATAGCTAACAGCATTTATATGACCAATCCAATGTAACCTCGAACCATTTTGTTATGCTGGATTGACAAGCTTGACTATCCAATAAATTCTGAATTATCGAGTTATTTTGATTCATAATAAATATAATAATTTTACCTACTTCCATTCAATCCACATCATGTCCATTACCTCATAAAGGCGAGTCCCACATACCCCCTGGGCCTTCCCCGGGTCCGGGGGATGCGTAAAGGCATTCCCTCTGCGTCAACAAAAAAAAAAAAAAAAAAAAAAGGTACTATAATTTTACGTAGGTTTTAATTAAACAGCATGTAAGAATTATCATTTATTTGAATAAACATGAAATTAATTTGTCACATTAAAATAAATGAATAAAAAAACAATTAAATAATTTCAATAAACTGACACCACAAAAAAGACACAGATATATCTGGCACCTACCTAGCCTTTACAAAAAAGGCAAATTAGAATTCATATTCATGTTTGAAGAGTGGAGCTGGTGTTTATCCTTACAAGTTAAAACAACAAAGCCAAAATGTTTTATGTCTCAACCAATTTTTTTTCCAATGTAGACCTAGTCACGACTCGATTGAGTGTTAAAACTTACGTGGTAACTTAAGAAATACTTATATTTTTAAGGAACGCGCATGATGCCTGTCATCCGTTTCGTCAGCATTCCAAAGAGAACAATAACATGAGTTCAAAGTGTTAAGTAATTATTAACTCTGTACTATGATGTTTATAATCACACAGATAAACTGTTCCGACAATTTTGTGAGACCCAGTTAATTTACCCATGTTTATATACTCTGTTTATTAAATAATAATAATTATCGGTGTACTCCTTGCATTTCATTAAATTGTCAAAAGGGCCTCTACGAGTTGGCTCAGTTGGTATAGTCCATTTCAAATACGAAGGCCCTATGCACTTGAAACTTAACAATAGGGCTCATAATGTTTGCCTTTGAGTATCTTTTGTTATCACTAATCCTATTGTTAACGCCCATTGACCGTCTCAAGTGCATCGGGCCTTCGTATTTGAAATACACTATACTTTGTAGGTACCTAGCCCCACGCACGCCTCCCAAAGGTCCGGGACATCAATGTCCCGTGAGCGGGAAAGACATACATAATAATAATAAGTGTTCAAACATTGGGATTTTTCAAACTTGGTCCCTGAGGATAAACATTTCTTTTAAGCGGAACGAAGTGAAAAAACTATTTACTTAGCATATTTTTTGCCGATTGGCAGTGAGAGGTGACTGCAGCAACGGTAAATGACTGGTGCATGTCGACACGCCGGTAAAAAGTGCAAAAAAAAAGAAGAAAAGTATAGCGATAAGACCTGTTTTATGAATTTTGAAGCTCGCTTAGCGCTCGTAATAAGTTACCTTTACTTATTACTACACTCTTTAATGTTTCCCATAAAATAATGTATCGGTTATTTGTTTGTATGAGATGCCATGCCATGCCACTGAAACACACATATACTAAGTAAACAAATTAACCAAACTACATAACCAGCCCTCGCAAATTCGCGAAACTGTAGGTAGGTTAGGTTTGTTAGGTAGCTTCAGATGTCCGAAGGGCAAACCGCCCAGAAATAGGAGCCCCGCGCGGGGCTCCGTCGAATATTTCGGACTACGTACAAAATGGCGAAAATGGCATGCCGGTAATGTAACTTGTGTATGGAGAACAAGTGTAAATTTCTGTCATTCAAACATCATCATTTTGGTACAAGCTTTTATTTCCGACTGTACTTTTTTATCATCTACTACACGTTGAGAGGGTTTCAATGAGCCCAACACTACTGGTTTATCTTGTGTAGTTTCTTTCTGCCTCCATCATCAGATCAGCTCGCTGGTATCATAATATTGCATTTTCGCCGAACTTACGTAATTAGTTATGCCAAATTTCAGCTCAATCGGATATAGTTAGGGTAGGTTGCACCAACTTGGCCAAGAGAGGAGGACACCGTCCCACCAATTCGTCCTGCCGAGCTGAGCGTGGCGATCACCCGGCTCCGTGCTAGGAACACGGCCCCAGGGCCTGACGGCATTCCGGGCCGTGCTTGGGTCCTGGCCATGGACGCGTTAGAACCGAAGTTGATGCGTCTCTTGACCGCGTGTCTGGAGCAGGGTTGCTTCCCCAAGGTGTGATATTGGAACAACAATATATCTACAACATGGAACATTGGGCAAGGCATGTATAGTGCTTTTCTCCAAATATGCGAGGAAATAAAACGATATCTTAAAACGTTATATTTATTTGACACATGTTTATCAATCTAAACAAATTTAACACTTGAATAGTAATAAAAATAAACGTTACTAATAAAAGATGCTACGCTACGAGTTGGAGTTTTAATTGAATGTTATAGACACATTGTTCATATTAGGGCAGTTTATATTAGGGATCATAATACAGTGTATTTAGACACAATGATCTTCTCGGACTGATAAATATTTTGTAACAAAGGTATGGTTTTTTTTTATGTTGGGCGTTTAGGAATTGTCAATTTAACTAAATGTAATAATGCATATATTTATATTTACTAATCCTATAAGTTTTCTATATATTTATTTCATTACTATATTTTATGCTGAACCAAACATACAATTCGGACCCAAAAAATTGAGCTTTAATACAACCTTAAAAAAATTGAGGCGGCAACGTGAATTTCATTTTGTCAAAGATTTTCTGCCGTGTTATTTTTACGAAAATAATATGAGTTGTACAAATAGTGACAAAGATATTTTATCTCAATGGGTACACCACCAGAATTGGCAGCAGAGGCAAAGTTGGCGAGAGCTAACTTGCTTCCACCTAAGTCCGAAGAAAAATATTTAAGGACGTTCGAAAATTTCGAATCCTGGCAAGGTCGCCATGTGATATTGGAACAAAGTGGTGGAAAGGTATGGCCCGGAGTCAATTAGTAGGCTGGTGAAGAGTGGCTTATAGAGTCCTTTAATTTAATATATTACCTATATATTTATACACGTTAGGTTGCGCTGCACATGCAATATGCGTTTATGTAGCAGTAAACTATTGTGTTACTGCTAAACACTAAATGTGGCCAATCGCCATACTACAAAGGAATGGAAGTCAGGGAAGCTGGTGTTGCTCCGGAAGGAGGGGCGACCAGCAGACTCTGCGTCCGGATACCGGCCAATAATCCTGCTCGATGAAGTGGGTAAGCTCTTCGAGCGAATAATTGCTGCTCGCCTCATCAGGCACTTGGAGTGCGAGGGGCCGGATCTAGCCGAATGCCAGTTTGGCTTCCGCAGGGGCCGTTCAACGGTCGATGCAATACAGCAGGTGAAGACAGTGGCGAACGAGGCCGTGTCCCGGGGTAAGGTCGTCTTGGCGGTGTCATTAGACATTGCTAACGCCTTTAACACTCTACCTTGGGACACAATAAAGGAGGCGTTGCAGTATCACCAAGTACCCCTCCATCTGTTTCGCATCATCAAGGCATACCTTAGTGAGAGGTTCATTACCTGGCCCGGGCAACGGGAATGGGGCAGGAGGGAAATGCGCTGTGGAGTTCCACAGGGGTCGGTCCTAGGGCCACTCCTTTGGAATATAGGTTACAACTGGGTCCTGCGGGGGGAAAACTTGCGTGGAGTCAACGTCATCTGCTACGCATATGATACGCTCGTAACGGCCCAGGGACCCAGCTATCGCGACGCAGCCGTGTTGGCGACGGCAGCAGTTGCCCACTGCGTGGGAAAAATCCGTCGGCTGGGCCTGGAGGTGGCTCTGACGAAGTCCGAGGCCATATATTTATATGGTCCACGGAGAGCGCCTGCAGCCGGCACAGTGATTGTGGTGGGAGGAGTTCCAATTGCTGTTAAGCCGACACTGCTCTACCTTGGCGTCATGCTTGACAGTAAATGGAACTTCAAAGCATATTTTGAGCGCCTTGCGCCCAAGTTGCTGCATGCGGCGTCAGCCTTTGGGCGGATACTACCAAATCTGAGAGGGCCCAAGGCCTCATGTCGCCGCCTTTACACGGGGGTTGTGCGCTCTATGGCGCTCTATGGTGCCCCAGTATGGGTAGACACGCTCAGCAGCCAAAAAATCGCTCAGCTGCGCCGACCGCAGAGAGTGATGGCTCTGAGGGAAATCAGAGGGTATCGCACCGTAAGTGCGGAAGCCGCATGTGTGCTAGCCGGAACCATGCCCTGGGACCTGGACGCGAGGGCCCTCGCGGACCTGTATCTGTGGCGCGAGGAGGCGCGAGACCGGGGGGACCTGCTAGCTCCACAGGAAATAAGGAAGCGGCAAACCGAGCTGCTGCAGGAGGCGATGGACGTATTGGAGCAGCGGCTGGAACAGCCGAGCGCCGGCTCCCGCACCATAGAGGCGGTTCGCCCAGTCCTCCATGACTGGGTTGAAAGGTATTTCGGGGTTCTCACCTTCCGGCTGACGCAGGTGCTATCGGGACACGGTTGTTTCGGCACCTTCCTGCACAAACTCACACAGAGAGAACCGACCCCGGAATGCCATCAGTGCGGAGTTGCCGTTGGCCGACGTTGGCCGAGTGTCCGGTTTGGAGTGCAGAAAGACAGGAGGTGGTCGCCCGAATAGGGCAAGATCTGTCGCTGCCAGCCGTAGTGCGGGCTATGGTGTCCAGCAAAGCAGCCTGGAAGGCGATGCTGGACTTTAGCGAGCACGTTATGGCCGAGAAGGAGGCGGCAAAGCGCGAGCGGGAAGCCTGGGCTGAGGCTGACCCAATGCGCCGCCGCAGGATTGGACGCCTTAACGAAGACCTCTGGGTGGCAGTCACGGGGGCGACTGCCACCCATAGGGAAGAGGTCCTCGAGCTACCAATGTTATTCTGGGGACGTGTATCTATCTCCTCCCCTCCCGCGCCGGGTCTCACATGGGGACAGCTGCTGGCGGAGTCGCGGAAGTGTGCGTGAGCGTTCCCGTGGCTCCGCCATAAAGCAGCGCGCAGAGCACCGTGGGGTTTTAGACGGTAGTCCGGGCGGTTCCCGGGAGTCCGTCATACCCGTTCTGGTTCCCCAGCCAGGCGGGATGTGTAAATGCATTTACCCACGAAAAAAAAGTTGCACCAACTTATGATTACAGACCGGTCAACGTTAAATATGGCGCCGGCAGCTGTCATTCCATATTTATAAATAAACTTGTCAAACTTGGTTTCCAACCAGCTTTCAGCTGAGGCTGGCAACGTTCTTAGAACTGAAGCTCAAAAAATTTAATAAAAAAAATTTTTTTGAGCTTCAGTTCTAAGTATGGCGAACCCCAAAAATTTATTGTTTTTTTTCTATTTTTGTGTGAAAATCTTAATGCGGTCTCTACTTACCAAGTACCGGTAACATCTACTTACCAAGTTTCAACAGTATAGCTCTTATAGTTTCGGAAAAAATTGGCTGTGACATACGGACGGACAGACGGACAGACAGACAGACAGACATGACGAAACTAGAAGGGTTCCGTTTTTTGCCATTTGGCTACGGAACCCTAAAAAAGAATGATGATAAAAATATCGAATAATAAAATAAATACAACAGAATTGTTGAAAAGGAATTCAATTCATTACCTATACCTACTCGTACCAGCTGAATTAATTTAAATGTCAAGGCCGCTCGACGGGTATTTGTTGTTTCATAATATCAAAGTTGTGAGAGAATTTTGATTATCAATCCAAAGGGGTCGTTTCACCAATATATTGATTGAAAATTTTCGATTTTAACACATTATCATGATATCATGTTTATGATTTATCCTGTTTTGTGTACAATGAAGTGCTTACATAGGTACCTACATACATACATGTTACATAAATGTTACCAAAAGGGTATAATTAAATCAACTTATTTACATCGACGTTTAGAAGTGTTGCAACATCCTTGGTTGCGAGAAGACTTCTTTATTTCACCAAGTTTTCAGGAGTTTGTAAATTTTCTGTAACATCAATGTGGGCGTGGCCAGACGCGGCTCACTCGCGATTTACGATAATCGCTACAAGTACATGACGGTTGCCCTTATGAAGGGTACTATTCAGTGGCTGCCACGCTGTGCATCGGATCGCACGCTTACGTAAATCGTAAATGTATCGCAAGTAAACGTTTCGTCTGTTTGTTTGTTGCATTGTTTCTGTTGAAATTAATAAAAAGACACCTAAAAGAGTGAGAGGGTATCGCAGCGGGTTGCAAAACCAATGATAAAAAACATACATACAGTGGAACATATAACCTCCTCCTTTTTAAAGTCGGTTAAAAACCCAAATCACGACAACAATACCCACGCCACCACGCCGAACTATCCCTATTTTTACACGACTTCAAAAAAAACCGGTCAAGTACGAGTCTGACTCGCGCACCGAGGGTTCCGTACAAACTTTCATACACCATACCCGTCATGTCAGGACCCCATTCTTTCTTGAACAATCTTAAACAGCTCATATTTAATAGAAGTTACCGTTGTACAGCACCATCTGCATTTTGGTACTAACAACTTACAACCTAGTATATGTTTGTTTATCAGCGATAGCTTTTTATCACGCTTACTTTTTTATTTGAAAAGAAGGGACTTTAACGGTAATCTGATAGGAATTTGAAGATATAAAATTTCATACAAATATAAGTTAATTACAAATTTAATAAAGAAATTATTTTTGATAAAAATATATATATACGCTATATAGAGATATCGTTTTATTTTTCCTGTATTATTTATGTTACTCTTAATCATATGTCATTATTTCAGAATTTTCGCTTGGTAAACTTCGGAGATAAAGGGGGGGGGGGGGGGTATTTTTTTCTACATTTTCCTTAATAAATTAAATTTAACCACTGTAGAAAAATATTTAAACGGTTTTAGAAAGTGCAACTGAAGCCCTTTCATATGATACCCCACTTGATATATTAACTAGACTTTGATTTTTTAACCCCCCTCATATTCGTCACTTACACAGAAAATAAAAATGTATATTTAAATTTTTCATTTTCCATACACGTGTCAACCCTCTCAACAATTGTTCCAAATTTCGAATTGATAGCTTAAGTGGTTCCTGAGATATTTAACGTTGTGACAGACGGACGGACGGACAGACGGACAGAATCACACCATAAGGGTTCCTTTTTTACCTTTTTGGTACGGAACCCTAAAAAGGAGGAGGTTCTCAATTCGGATGTTTTTTTTTATTCTTTTCGTTACGTTGCATGCTAACGTAACGCATTCGTTGCATTATTATTTTTATTATACATCTTAAAATGTTTAAAAATAAAGCAACAAGATTTTTCATTACCTGCTGTGGGTTGCAGCAAAGCCAATATAATGTGGTGTATTCAATTCGTCCAAATTGTGAGATTTATTATTTTAGAGATAAATAATCAAATAATGTACATTATGTATGAAGAATATACATTTATCTATATTGATAAGTGTAAGCTTGGAATAATAAAGGCTTTTTTTATTATTATATTGATTGCAAGAAATAAATGGGCAATACATTATTATTTTGTTTTAGTCGTTGTGACAGTCCTCAGTATCGGCGACGCGGCGAGTGAGCTTTTGTAAAGATCAAAGGAGTGTGCCTTCTGTACTTGTACTACTACTTATTCTGTGGCGTGGCTTTAAACGTAACGCCAGAAAACCCCATTCAGTGAGATGTAAGTAGCATTCGTCTTATCTACGTAGATACTCGAAAAAGTCGAAATGACATATAATAGTAACTACGTAGGTTGTATTGCAAGATTTGCAAGTATCGTATCAAGCTCCTTAGAAAACTACGTAAGTAGTATTGCAAGATTTACAAGTATCGTATCAAGCTCCTTAGAAAACTACGTAGGTAGTATTGCAAGATTTACAAGTATCGTATCAAGCTCCTTAGAAAACTACGTAGGTAGTATTGCAAGATTTGCAAATATCGTATCAAGCTCCTTAGAAAACTACGTAGGTAGTATTGCAAGATTTACAAGTATCGTATCAAGCTACTTAGAAAACTACGTAGGTAGTATTGCAAGATTTGCAAGTATCGTATCAAGCTCCTTAGAAAACTACGTAGGTAGTATTGCAAGATTTACAAGTACTGATTAAACTTTCCGCACAGACAGAATTTAATCATTAAAGTCTGTCTGTGCGGAAAGACAACGTTCGTAGCATAAAAGCATAAATAACATTATGCTTTAAATAGCAATCTACCCTAACGCTCTGTCGTATGTCAAAATTGTCAAACTTATTGTCGTGCCAGTGTTGGTGTAAGTATTTAAAATCATTTATGTACGTAGGTACTTAATAATTATGTCGAAATTGGGTAAAACCATGCATAGCACGGTGAAGGGCTAGGCTATTGTACAATTTTTTTATATGTTTTAAAATGTTCGTATAGATTCGATAGTCAACTAGTATTTTTATGTCCTCAAAATTATATCGCTTTATGCAAAGAAAAAATTGTTAAAATTTGAACGATATGTATTCGCGCCAAAATGCCAGCTATCGTGACGTCATCAGGTCCCGTAGCATGGATAGCCTTATCACGCGACAAGTGACAAGATAACAGCGTCGTCTCGTTCTCTCGCACGGTGTCAGCCAGGGACGGATGCTCTACCATGTCACTTATCGCGTGATAAGGCCATCCATGCTACGGGGCCAGAGCAGAAACATAGACCATAGTGCATGTCTTTTAGACATAGAAACTTCAAATCTGCATGTCCTTTACAACGAAAACTTGTTTCTGCTAGACTGACGTCACTCACGAGTTACGACATAAAAATGGCGGGTTTTTTTGCCATTTGGCTACGTAGCCCTAAAATAGTTAGGCTGTAAATTAGACCGAAGCTTTAGCCATGTTTGCAAAAATCGTATTTGATTGCAATGTCAATGTTTTAAAAGTGACGTAAGAATGGTTCAGTATGTCTGTGTCACCCGTTACAACACTGTTTACGAGGAACACAACAAACCAAAGTGTGTAAGTTACACACGATATTATACGTATTTATTGTATTAAAGTAATTTGCGTGTCGCAACAGTCGCCGCAGTGTTCGTTCCACGCAATTAATCGGAAATAACGAACGCTGCAACACGACGCCTGCGCTGGTATTCACCTTTACCCACAATTTGCCCTACGGGATCCAGGGTAAGCCTCACCTCCGATTACAAGCAGTTCTTACAAATCTACGGGTCAAGATATACTAGACATGAATGAAGTGAGTCGAAGAAAGGTTATGAATAGCTAAGCTGCGCCAGCGCACACGAGCTCCAATTAGCATTCAAACCCTTGTACTTCCCGAGGGAGTTTTATAGGTTTCTTACGAAATCCCTCTCGTATAATAATAGCATGGGATAATGTAGGCTCTATAACATTATACCGTTTGTTTATTTGATTCGTAGACTGCTATCTTTTTTATTACATATTGACTATGCAATAGCCACCTATATTTTGTGTTCAAATAGAAAAGAACGCGTTCACTATATCGTTGCACTTTTTACAGATTTAAAAAAAGGAGTATAAGCCTCGGCAGAGAGTACAGCTTTGTAACCCTTTGGCGTCGAGACCCTAGGTCCGTGGGGTCCCAGTGCGCTTAAGTTATTTGCGGAAATCGCGAAACGTCTGGTTGATGTAACTGGTGACCGAAGAGCTGGCGGCTTTCTTGCGCAACGCATCAGCATTGCAATTCAACGAGGAAATGCCGCCAGCATCCTCGGTACTATGCCTCGAGGGCCTTTTTAGGGTTCCGTAGCCAAATCGCAAAAAACGGAACCCTTATAGATTCGCCATGTCTGTCTGTCTGTCTGCCTGTCTGTCTGTCCGTCCGTATGTCACAGTCACTTTTTTCCGAAACTATAAGAGCTATATTGTTGAAACTTGGTAAGTAGATGTATTAAATATGTAAACCGTATTAAGATTTTCACACAAAAATAGAAAATAAACAATACATTTTTGGGGTTCCCCATACTTAGAACTGAAACTCAATTTTTTTTTTTTCATCAAACCCATACGTGTGGGGTATCAATGGATAGGTCTTAAAAATGACATTGAGTATGCCATATCGGAATATAGAGTGGGCGTATTTTTAAATCTGTTGCTTTTTAGGGTTCCGTACTCAAAGAGTAAAACGGGACCCTATTACTAAGACTTCGCTGTCCGTCCGTCCGTCCGTCCGTCCGTCCGTCCGTCTGTCTGTCTGTCTGTCACCAGGCTGTATCTCAAGAACCGTGATAGCTAGATAGTTGAAATTTTCACAGATTATGTATTTCTGTTGCCGCTATAACAACAAATACTAAAAACAATTTTTTTTTTTTTTTTAAGGGGGGCTCCCATACAACAAACGTGATTTTTTTTGCCGTTTTTTATAGATAATGGTACGGAACCCTTCGTGCGCGAGCCCAACTCGAACTTGGCCGGTTTTTAAATTTATACAAGGCATATGTGAATCTGGATAGTTTCGAGAAAGATATAGTAGAAAGAGAAAGTACCTACATTATTATCACCTTGTCAAACAAAGGTCACCTTGTAAAACATTGTATTGGGTAGACGAAAGATCTAACGCAGTGTTTTTCAACCTTTTTCATAGCGCGACCTCTACGCTGTTCTTTGATAAGATTTTCTATTTTGTAAATAGGAAATCCCTACATGCCTTAACTTACAAAATTCAAGTAGCCGCGACCCCCTTGGAGTGGCTTCGCGACCCCCCTGGGGGTCGCAACCCACAGGTTGAAAAACACTGATCTAACGGATCAGAACTATTCAAAGGCAAAGAATTTAAGAAATTTCAGAAAGATGAATTTTCCCGTGCCTAGATAAAGATTCTAACATGGAATCCTGAGCGTTGTGAAGGATCCAAGCCGCCTCATCGGAGATCTTCCTTTGTTTTTTTGAATGATTGATGATCATTCCTCATTGGAGAGATTTAACAGTGACAAACATAACTGTCCAATCTCCCGAAGTTTCAAAACTTTCAAACCGACGACACATTATAAATTGCGAACGTACCAATACACGTATAAAGCCTCGAATAGGTACTTTATAAATTGAAACCACTACAAAAAACACAATGCGTAGGTATACCTGCTAATAGTGACTAAACGTCATCCAAGAGACAACGTCTACGTATAGGTACCTACTACACTATCTATTCAGTGTTTAGTCTAAATTTGGTTGTGTCCTATCTACACGCACAACTAAACTACAAATAGGTAGGTACCTAGTATATGAGCGTTTTTCAAAAAAAGTGTACAAAACAACTTTTTTTTCAAAATTCATTTTTTTTTTGTTTTTCTTACTCAGAATCTTTGATACTATCGATCCTCATACAAGAAAAAAAGTGTCCTAAATATTCCATTCCAGATCGTCACATTTTTGTATGCAGTCTTTTTTTATTTATATGATCGTGACGCACTGGAAGAAAAAAAATACATAGTAAAATCTGGGACACTTTTTTTCTTGTATGAGGATCGATAATATCAACGATTCTGAGTAAGAAAAACCAAAAAAAATCGAATTCTGAGAAAAAAACTTTGTATATTTTTTGAAAAACGCTCAAATTAAGTTTTTAATTGACTTCATAAAAAGGAGGAGGTTCTCAATTCGGATGTATTTTTTATTTTATTTTTAATGTTTGGTACCTCAGAACTCCGTCATTTATGAACCGATCCGTACAATTCTTTTTTTAATTGATAGTATATGCTTCCAGATTGGTCCCATTGTTACCAAAGCCCCAGTTGGATGATGGAAACCATGAGGAATTGAGGGAACTCCTCAAATATATTAGGCACGCGTGTGATAGTGATTTCGATATTTACTATTATAACTCGTGTATTTACACCCGGAAATCATAAATTTGGTGAAGTAGAAGTGATGATGAAGACCACAGATGACTTGTGGAACTACTCAATGATGTACTTCAAACTACATAAGTACGTCACAGATTCTGATATGATCTCGTTGAAATACCAAACAATGAAGTGCCAAAGATTCTGATGAGACCATTGAGGAATCGACGGAAGTCCTCAAATATAATCGGCCCACATACAGCGATTTGGTTTATCTTTATTGGTCTAAAAATCAACGCATTTGCTCTCGGAAATCAGTTCATGTGGTAAATTGGAAAAAAAATTGGAAATGTTCATGTGGCATGGCGGAGTACTGAATTGAAGTCGGTTAAAACTTTGTTTTGAAAGTAAATTATTATAATACCTAATACAAGTGGGGCCCCATACCTAGGTTATAGAAATGATAAGGACAGGATGAAAATTTAGTAAGTATGTAAGCTTATTGTACTTACAGTTATATATTATAAGTTAAAACACTATACATTGTCACACAATTTTATTTTATTTGATTTTATTGACATTTTATATTTGATTTGGTACCTTGTTAATCTTTTTAGGGTCCCTTACTCAAAGAGTAAAACGGGACCCTATTGCTAAGACTCCGCTGTCCGTCCGTCCGTCCGTCCGTCTGTCTGTCACCAAGTTGTATCTCACTGATACCGTGATAGTTCCAGCTGAAATTTTCACAGATGATGTATTTCTGTTGCCGCTATAACAACAAATGCTAAAAACACAGAATAAAATAGTTTTTTTATAGATAATGGTACGGAACCCTTCGTGCGCGAGTCCGACTCGCACTTGGCCGGTTTTTTTAGTTACATTTTCAAGTTATCTGATTGATTTGGCATGTTTTATCTCTTTCTTAATTTTTTTTATATATTGCTATGCTTGCACGTATGTAGGTACATACAACCATAATATTATTATTATTTTGTAGCAACGATCACTGTACGACAAGTAATATGATCTGAAATGTATTATATAAACCTTGTATAATGAGATTAATAAAAACTAAACTATACTAAACAAGAAAAACTCTACAAAGGCGAACATCACCTTAAAATAGATTTTATCCAGCTACTATATGAACAATTGAGTGGTTAATGGGAAAACTTAGATACACAAACTTACACCATGTACCTACAATAAACGTCTAAATATGTGGAGATAAATAAGATAAGATGATTTATTCCATTACATTTGCAATACCTATCCATAGGCTACGGTAACTGCTTAACATCAGGCAGGCCGTGAGCTTGTTTGCCACCGTTGTTGTATAAAAAATATATATAAATTTGCATTAAATCAAACTTAAACGCATTCACTTATGTAAATATATGTAGGTATGGTCGACAAGAATAACATGTACTTAGTACTTATAGTTATAGTAGGTATGAGAGTAAGAGATTAAACACCTACTTACGTAGATAATAATTGTAATACATACTCACTAGAATTATAGATATTATTACGCATTATTATCGTTGGAAAGCCTCATTTTTTTTATTTACTCTTCGAGTACCTAATCTTGTCCTTAAGTAGCCAGGTAATAGAGTACTTACCAAGGGACAAAAAAGTCGCAATTTATTATGTAAACCACTAAACTATAAAGTATCGATTTAAAAAACTCTACCATTGCATAGTTCCACTATGTAGGTTATACAGATAACATAACTGCTAAAATCAAAATGCTTCAAATTTTATTTGTAAACTATCGCAACTAGGACCTAAGTAGGGTCACTATGCCGTTTACGGGACAAGCTTCAGTTAACGACCACCTGAAGGACAAGGTTTTTCAATTAAAGATCATTAACATTTCTATAGACCCTAAACAGACAGAGAGAACGAAAAAATATCCTTTCAGTTCTCCAAGTCATCGAAGTGGTCGCAAACCAGCATAAATTGGGTGGTCGCTAACTGGCGAAATGATACCTAGTAAGTAGATTAAATAAACGGCAAAATTAAACGAAAATGTAAAAAAAAACGAAAGTGTATTGTTTTTTTTACATTTTGCAACTCATATTATAATAATAGGTATATTATGCTAGTAAAAGCCAGAAGAATTTTATTCAAGTATAATGATGAAATTGATGAATATTAAAATCATATATTTTTTTTTACATTTTTAATAATTTGGAAAGGACAGCTTTAATGCCATAAGGCATCCTCTACCAATTAACCCTTCGGGCCAACGGGGACAAATTAATTATTTTCGTTTTGAATACCTGTGAAAGTATGTTTACATTTTTAATTATGGCTGTATACCGATTTGTCCATCCACGCTGTGTCAAAAATTGATAAAACGGAGAACCAACATTTGTAATTTTTATTGTGGTTGTGGTTACCTTTTTGTTTTATAAATTTGGCACTGAATGCGATGAAAAACAATATGTATGTATCACCGACGGTAGGCAAATTAGGTAGGTACCTATACGAACGCGGTTTATTAAAACCGTCTGCCTTTGACATCAGACATCGGGCGGCTAGAATTCTCATGAGTACGTAATAACGTCCTAAACATCCTTGGTCCCTAATGAATGTATGTAATTGCAGGACGATCGTGAAGATTTTAGCAAAATAAACACTCAATGCATACCTCAAACCCTACGCTTTCCGGCGGCAACCGTGCGACGTCCAAAATGTTTTCAGATTCTACATCGTTACTCTTTCATATCTCCAACCGCACGACTAAGGCTATATTATTTTATTATCATAAAGAAAAATATGTACATGATTTTATCGATTTTCTAATTAAATACTGTAGTTTACCGGTGCGCGTCGGCGAGCCGCCGACGGGGCTGCGCGGCCCGCGGGCCATAATGGCCGCGATGCTGAAGTCCGTGGCTCGGGCCTTGCTTTCCTCCGCCACCATCCTCGCCCGCGACCAACTCTCCGCGCTCTCCACATCCATCAACACTCAATAACCCAGTCTTCGCTCACACATTTCACCTCAACAACTGTCTCCGTTTTAAAACCATTGTCCACTGAAGAAGTCCAATAAGATTCCTATTCCAAAATTCACTTATTAAACATTGTTATTAAAGAAACCGAAACAATCAGCGTACGCTACCCACTTTTTTTAGAGCACACATTTTTTCGCGTATGTTTTGTTGAGCGTTTAGTAGCAGAGCCGTTACGAGCGGGTAGCGTGGCGACGAGCGCGAACTGAGCCGCGCGGCGCGGAGCGGGCGGGGCGCGCAGGCGGGGCCGTCCCCCGGCTAACCACTACACGCGCTACCCGCTGTTGCCTTCCCTCCCCACCTACCTACCTCTCCTTCGCACACGTTAAAAAATAATACTTTTGAATGCGTTCACGACTATTATTCAAATTTTAAATTAATGTAACGCCGTTGAACAGCATATTAATAGAAATCTCGTTGAGAATATTCCGCTAAACTCTATTATTAAAATCTTGAGCAATTTTGTAGCTGCAGAAAGTCATTCATTTTCATAAATATAATTATTTTTTTTAGCATTTAAATTATCAACATTTGTATTAGAAACGGAAAATAAATAAAAAAAACACTTGAAATCATCATAGACGCCATAAATTAGCTTGAAAGATGTTGAAAGAAAATTTGATAAAATCTACTTAGTTGAAGTAAAAACGCGCGCGCATCGAAATGAGTGCGCCCGCCCATTAAACAGATGACTGCGGGGACCGAGAGAGCGCGAGCACTGTTTACGGCGCGGAGGCGAGTGGGAGCGAGACGCGATACGTCATCAATGCACCGTACCACAAGCAGTGCAGCGCGAGGGTTGAAGTGTAATGGCGGGAAATTCCGAAGGTAAAAACGATTTTTTTATTAGAAATCCAGTGAATAGCTAGAGCAGAAAACTTGATGAAATCCGTAAATCCACGCGATGTGGTTGTAATATATAAAAGAAAATTTTGTTAATGCAATCAGTAGTTTTGCCTATTAGGTAATTGCTGATGCTATTTTCTCAAAACAAGTCACTTTACCGGTTAGCGACCACCTAATGTAGGGTGCCGGTTTGCGACCACTCTGGTGAATTGGTGAACCGAAAGGATATTTTCTCATTATTTCAGTAAGTAGATTCCTGTTTACTATCAAACATTGCATAAGTAGTATTAGTTGATAAATATAATGAGTGTGTTGAACTTATCTTTAATTGAAAATACCTTGTCCTTGTCTTGTTGTGTGGTTGGTGGTCACTAACCGAATTAAGTCGCGTTACCGGCGTAATGACCCTAACTCACGAGTAGGTACTTCGGCACTTTTAGAGCACACCTAAGTACCTATACCTACTTAGTCGAAGCCAAATTCTATTAAACAGGGTCAAAAAATCTGTTCACGCCTTTGAAATCCGAGTCGTGTTCATCTATCTTTTACTTGGGGTCTGTGTCAGATGTAAATGTTTACGACTATAAGTACCTACCGACGTGTATTACTATATATATACTACGGACAACGTACATCGAAGGATTCCGTCCTTATTAAAAAGGTCGTATCGTCACAGAAATCTTACGGCACATACCTACCTACTTACTTACCTACGTCCTTTTATATTTATAAGGAAGGCAGTTTTTCTGCAATATCTCGAAAACCTTTAAGTCGATCATGTTTAAAATAATTTTCGGTGTAAGAAACTAATTAAGCACTTAAGCATAAGCACTAATATGACCATCTTTTTTTTATTTTTTTTTAATATAAGGTTTAATATACCTTTCGAAAATTAGGGGACTCACAATTTTTGTGACTTTCGTGGCGAATATCTCCGACTATATCAAAAAAAAAATGCTGAGAAACTTCATATTTATTTTGAAAGACCTATCGATTAATGTGCCATACGTGGACTTACAATGTTTTTTTTTACTTGTTCTGACAAGTAAGTACCTACCTATGCAGTGCGCCCCTATTTTTTTTTGTCATCTCATTACAGAACTATGTAGCGGTTAATAAAATATTATTAAATATAAATATTACGGGCCAATCTTACACAAATCAACCTAGGCCCACGGTAAGCTCAGTTAGGCTTGTGTTGTGGGTAGGTACTAGGCGATGATATATATAATAGATACGGCCTTTTGGCTGGGGCGGTAGTGTGTAGCGTTTCGATGTACCGCGATAATATTATCTTTTTATTTAAGTGAGCGAATCGCCAACAAACTGCTTTGCAGTTTGGCGAATCTTTAGGTTAAGTTACTAAAATTGTATTTATTTTTGATTCCAATAAAAAAAAAAAAATATATATATATATAGATATTTATATACATACATAACATCCATAACTCAGGAACAAATATTCGTGATAAATAAGTACACAAATAAATGCCCTGACCGGGATTCGAACCCGGGACCTCCAGCTTCGTAGGCAGAGTCACTACCCACTGGGCTACGGAGGCCGTTGACAATACATCTATCTTCCAAATTTTATTCAAATACACTTAAAAGTTTTCGAGTAAAATGCTTGTGACATACGGGCAGACGGACAGACGGACAATGGACATGACGACACTATAAGGGTTCCGTTTTTGCCATGTTGGGTACGGAACCCTAAAAATGAAAGACCGTGCCAGGATAAGCTAAGTGATTCTGCCCCATCGAGTTTGGGCTTTTAATTTTTAAGGATCAGTCTCTAAATTAATAATGATAATGACTTAAATATTTAAATTAACTACCAACTCTCTTACGATTTCTTTAATTGAATGTTATGGTTTGTGTATTACTGAATTTTTATAATCATTAGTATCATTACTAATATTAGCTTAAGTAGTAGATACTCACTAACAAGAACAAGTTGGTCCATGAATAAATTAATTTATAGGTATTTATTAATTTTATTAATAATTAATGTGCAAAATATGAGCACCCTAAACTTGATTTACTTATTTATTTATTGTATTTAAACTTTATTGCACAAACAAGAAGTACAAAAGGCGAAAATATAATTTTTCTTCGATGTTTTTTTTTTCTAGCGAACCGATTTTAGCGTGCTTCATATGAGATAAATTATTTATTCAGATTTTTTATTGTGTCCATAAATCTGGGGGCACGGCAGTGAAAATAATAGAAAAAAAAAGCTGACTAAACTTTTCATGTTTTTTCTAAATTTACTTCGAGGTTAGGCAGAGACCGCTCCATTTAAAAAATGTATAGGTATATTTCGTTATATTTTTTTTAAACAATATGTATAAAGATTAGGGTGCTCAAATTTTCCACAAGCCACAACCGCCCATAAAAATTAGGTACATGCCCAAACTCGAGGGGGGCAGAATCGTAGCTTATCCTGCCACGGCCTTTTGAGATATCTTTTAAATTTTCATACTTTCTAATTTCTATAACGATAGGTAATATTTTTTTTCTACTCCTGTACCGTCATCTGTCATTTATATAGGCTGTAGCTCAATTACAATGACACCACTAATAAGTCGTCGAAAAGCTCTATGCTCTATGGCCCAAAAACGCACTGTTTAAGCGTACTTTTTTGGTCCATAAATTTTTCATAAAAGCACTGTTTTACTTTTTTTTAATCGGCCGCTATATTGCAGTGGTGCCAACTTCATAAACAAATAGTTCGAAATAAAAGTATTTATTTACGATTTAACATTTGTATATTATAAATTATTTACTACAATAATAATAAATATCCATCTATTGTGTGTTAAATTACATGTTTTATAAATTCTTTGTATTATTTATAAAAATAAACAGTTCGAATTCGGTCCGGGTCCTTATTCGATTTGGTTCGAATGACAAGTGCAAACAAATTAAAAACAAAACAAACCGTAAGCAAGAGTTGTCATATTTCCGATTTCCCACAAAAATACAGTTCAAAATGAAAAGATGAAAGACGATAAACTATTAGTCCTAAACTATTAAAATTTTATTCGTGTTTGTGAAGACAAAAGTGTTCATTCCTTTTAAAATGGTCGAAGAGATTGACAACTGCATTCCTGAAAAAATTGCGTGAGTAGCAAAAGTACGAAAAGAAAACTTGCTGCCTGAAAAGTTTAACTATTCTGCAGTCTGCTATTTATTTAAAATTTGTCGTAGTAAATGTATTGTATGCAACGGTGTAAAACTGGTCTAAAAACGCTCGTGGCGTCTTTAATTGCGACCCACGCCACTCACATTTTAAGACCCTTTTTATACAACAGTTGCATAAAATACTATTATAGCTCTTCCTTTTTACAGTACTGTGGACATTAAGTGGCACAATTTCACAGCCGTGGATGTCACTACGATGTCTGTAATTTTACTTTCTATTTAGAATTCTACTTAGGTACCGTATAGAAAAATACTCGAATTCATTTCTTATTTTGTATACTAAATAAATTAACCATTCATTACATTTTTATTAACAACTTGGAAATAAAAAATTAAACTAAATGAAAACTACTCAAACAACCCACCCCGCGCCACTCCCGGTGCAAAGGTGCCCATCACGCTCGCCGCATTGCCGCGTTGGATTGCGATGGACAACCTTTGCAATAAGAATGACCCGGAGCGGGGGTCGAGGCCTCTTTCCCGCATGCGGCGCCCCACCTCCCTAAGGAAAGACTTTCCCTCCGAGCACCAGCATCCCGTGGTCTCAGCGGCAAGAGGGACAACTAAGTAGTGTGAGAGCACTGCGTATTTGTCCCTCTTACGTGCAGCCGCCCACTCAGCAGCAGCTCCTGCCACTCGTATCGTGCGGCCCAGGTGGGATGCTGATTATTATCATTACATTAGCATTGTATAATTGCATCCACCTTAGTGACATCCACGGCTGTGAGTCTGACAGTTTGCACTGAAGTGAGAATGGACCACAACTGGTACTTCTCCCCTAATTTTTTTAAATTATGAAATGTGCAGTAGAAAATATTAATTACATATTATGTACAGGCATCTAACATAAAAAATATAATAGGTACTAATCAGATATACCTACTGTCTTCTAACAGATAAACCGAGTTCGATAGTTTATTTTATCAGCTCTACGCTCTACCTGATGATCTGATGAATCAACTGTATTCTAATGGCGTTGTGCTGTGCGCTGTGGCGTTTAGCCCATAATCCATATTCATACTAGGTAATATTATAAATGCGAAAGTGTGTCTGTCTGTCTATCTCCCTGTCTGTCGGCTGTCTGTAACCTAAATTCATGTTTAAACCGGAGAGTATGGAGATACGATATAAACGAATTCCACGCGGAAGAAGTCGCGGGAAAAACTAGTGATTAATAAAAGTTTAAAAAAAGTATATGATTAGGTTTCTTTTTTATAACTAGATATAGGAAAGCCTCGGACGGAGTACCTACAGAATATTGTAATTTTTGACGATCATGAAACATGATATAAATTATTATATTTAGTTTTGACATGTAGGTAGGTATACATACTAGATATACATGCGAATTTATAGATACTGTAATTTCTCATCATAAAATAAATTATCTTATCTTATCTTATTGACCTAATTATTTATAACTAAGAGACTAAAAAAAGTTCATCATCATTATCATCAACATCATCATCATTTTGACATAAGCGGTGCCTAATTCCAAGATTCGGCGTAGGTACTAATTTTTATGAAAGCGACTGACATCTGACTTCCTTGTTGGGATTACTCCGGTTACCTCACGATGTTTTCCTTCACCGAAAAACTACTGTTGAATTGTACAGGTAGGTATCAATAGTAAGTACATTGTGCCCCAAGTACGGTAACATACGTTTAACGAACGAGAGTCTATTACAAGCCTGACGCCGAAGGCAGGTAAGGAATGTAAGAAGAAACTGCTGAACAAGCGAATCATCATCAGGGATAAGAATGTGGTGCTGAGGTCGCCGGCGCTGAAGAAGATTGTGATGCCACCTACTGTCAGCCCTGAGGCGAGTTTTTTGAGTGTTGACAACAAAGTCTCGCGCTTATATAAGATTTAAGTTATTGGGTCAATCAACTTTTTTTTGTTGTTATTCTGTCCCGGTAAGCCTGGACGACGTATGCGAAACAAGAGCGACGACTTAACACTTTTCACATGCGCTGTCTACGTAATATCTTAGGCATTACGTGGGAGGACAAAGTGACAAATCAGAGGGTTCTTGACATAGCACAGCTGCCCAGTTTGACTGCTATTCTCAAACAGAGACACTTGCGGTGGCTGGGCCATGTGCACCGGATGGAACCTTCTCGAATACCTCGACGTACCTTGCTTAGTGCAGTAGCAAACGCCAAGATAAACGTTGGGAGACCGATGTTGCATTTCAAGGATTGCGCTAAGATTGCCGTGTTTAAAAATGACCACCAAATTCTAACAGCATTCGTTTCCATTGACGACGCGAAACTTTTTCATTCATTTCATTTATTCCTTTATAAAACGTAGTTTTACATGTCAATTTATAGATGTTAAATAACATTATACATAATACTATCACATTAAGGTGAAAAAGTATGTCTTATATTATATTACAGCAGGTTAGGTAGGTAAGTATGTCTTAGTTTAGGTACACTGCAGCGTGTAGTCAACGAATAATTATTATTAGTACATTTATTTGTCAAGTCACTACTACACATCTTTAAAATGTCCTTAAATATTACATAACCATTGATTGGGCAGCGAGCCTGTTGAAAAGTCGTTCGGTTTTCAGCCATTATTGAGAAATTCGTCAATGGAATAGCATGAATCGGATGCTAGTTTAATTTTAAGTCTGTTCACAAAACACCTCATACTCGGCGCGCTTTTGACTTCTTGGGGCAACTTGTTGTATATCTTGGGCCCTATCGAGTGGAGACATTTTTGGGCCTTCGCAAGACGTGTGGCGGGAGCGCGCAGATCGCCGCACCGCCTGAAGTTAAAATTGTGTGAGTCACCACGCGTCGGGAACTGTTCAAGGTTACCTCTCACGTACTTGGCTACTTCTAGGACGTACAAGCTAGGAAGGGTGAGAATTTTGGTTTCCTTGAACAGCTCACGAGCAGGATGATCCCAGGAGACACCACATATGCAACGAATGGCTCGTTTTTGAAGTCTGAATGGTCTCTCACGATTAGCTGCGCTTGCCCATAAATCGATTCCATATGTTAGGAGAGAATGAAAATACCCAAAGTAGGCTTTTCTTACATTATTGTGATCTAGACTGGGACGCAGCCTAGTGAGTGCAAAACACGCGGACGACAAACGATTGCATAGTGAGTCAATATGGGGACCCCACGTTAAACCAGAATCTATGACAAGACCCAAGTATTTTACCTCGTCAACCTGAGGAACGAGTCCATCGTTGCAGTATATATTTAGATTGTGTTCTTTTTTTCCGCGGAGTGAAAAGTGCATGATATTGCAAGTAAAGAAACTATGGCAAGCCGTGTCAGTTAACCAGGTTTTAGTGTGCCACTTTTGTTTTTTGGAGCGCTTATAACAAGGCTTATAACATATCTAACTCTTTTTAGGGTTCCGTACCAAAAAGGTAAAAAAGGAACCCTTATGGTGCGACTCTGTCCGTCTGTCCGTCCGTCTGTCACAACGTTAAATATCTCAGGAACTACTTAAGCTATCAATTTGAAAATTGGAACAACTGTTAAAAGGGTTAAGACACGTGTATGGAAAATTAAAAAATTAAATAAACATTTTTATTTTCTGTTTAAATGAGGAATATGGGGGGGGGGGGTTAAAAAAATCAAAGTCTAGTAAATATATCAAGTGAGGTATCATATGAAAGGGCTTGAGTTGCACTTTCTAAAACTGTGTTTTTTTGTTCAGTGTTTAAATTTTGATTTATTAAGGAAAATGTAAAAAAAAATACCATCCCCCCCCCCCCCCCTTATCTCCGAAGTATACCAAGCGAAAATTCTGAAATAATTACATATGATTAAGCATAACATAAATAATACAGGAAAAATATAACAATATCTCTATCTAGCTTATTTTTTTTATTTGTCAAAAATAATTTCTAAAATAAAGGGAAGTTGTAAGTTGTTAGGACCAAAATGCAGAAGGCGCTTTGCAACGGTAACTTCTACTATGAGCTGTTTAAGATTGTTCAAGAATTTGTCCTGACATGACGGGTATGGTGTATGAAAGTTTGTACGGAACCCTCGGTGCGCGAGTCAGACTCGTACTTGGCCGGTTTTTAGGGTTCCGTAGCCAAATGGCAAAAAACTGAACCCTTATAGATTCGTCATGTCCGTCCGTCTGTCTGTCTGTCCGTCCGTATGTCACAGCCACTTTTTTCCGAAACTATTAGAGCTATACTGTTGAAACTAGGTAAGTAGATGTATTCTGTGAACCGCATTAAGATTTTTACACAAAAATTGAAAAAAAACATTAAGTTTTAGGGGTCCCCATACTCAGAACTGAAACTCAAATTTTTTTCTTTCATCAAACCCATACGTGTGGGGGGGTATCTATGGATAGGTCTTCAAAAATGATATTGAGGTTTCTAATATCATATTTTTCTAAACTGAAGAGTTTGCGCGAGAGACACTTCCAAAGTGGTAAAATGTGTGTGTAACTTCCCTGTAACTTCTAAAATAAGAGAATGATAAAACTAAAAAAAATATATGATGTACATTACCATGTAAACTTCCACCGAAAATTGGTTTGAACGAGATCTAGTAAGTAGTTTTTTTTGAATACCTCATTAATCGTAAACCGCAATTTATTTCACGGAACCCTTCATGTGCGAGTCCGACTCGCACTTGGCCGCTTTTTTAAATGAGAATCTCATTGTCGTCCAACTGCGTGAAAACAATAGGCTTGTTGCGTGGTGTTAAAATTGATAACGTCGTGTTGCTAAATGGATAGTCAACCATCAATTTATTGTAATAAATAAAGTAAAATTACAAAATATAATTAAAATCATAAAAAGATATGAACCTTGAAAGTTCAGAAAAAAAAGTTTTCTTTTTTATTGTCCAAGAGTACCTACATTTAAAGTTACCAATAGAATCCTTACGCTTTTATAGAAACAAAATTGTATGACAACTATGGACCTAAACGCAGTGTTTTGCGACCGAAACAGCAATTTACTTCATTTTCCATGCAACGGTTAATATAAATTGCAAAGTGTGACGTCATACTTTAGAGTTTAGCCAATCAGTATGAAGTGATTTGGCTTCTGTCATCGAGGTCCATCTTTAACTAGATTTTTTGGGTATAAATGATATTTAAATATAGTTGCTCCCATACTTACATTTGTTCCTCTACAAAAACTGGTTCGAATGGCATCGTAAAAAACTGACAGATTTTTTTTAGAAACCTTACGGAAGTGTTCACCTCTAAAATTATTTGTACAGTATAGGTGGCAGTCAAGCCAAGCTGCAGACGTGAAGGGCAGAGGGCGCTATTTCGGTGCTCAGGCGCAGGCAGGGAGCAGGAAAGTAAGTAAGCTGAAACTAATCCGGGCGCGCGGGTGGCCGCAACCCGACACCGCGCGCGCTTACATTTGTCATTTATAATGCGCGCAATTTGTTGCTCCTCACCAGCCAGCCTTTTTATGTTCACTTATTCTTTATTCAAATATTCAAACGGCGCGATGTTAGCAATATTTTTTATGACACTTTATGGCGTTTTTGTTGGCCAACCTGAGCTGTGATATGTTTTGGAATAAAAAATAATGAGGCACTGAGGAATGTAGTGACATTGTAATGCTGAGGCATAGGGAGGGAACGTACATTATACCTACTTTAGATTCATGTTCATCCGAATGGTTTATATTCTATGCGACATATTAAATTAAATCTTGAAACTATAGATCTATGGGCATCTGAGCTAATTAAATCAGTTAAGTCACACGTGCATACATAAACCACAATCGATTATCCAAGCATCAGTCGTCGGCTAAACACTTCATTTCACGGTTGACGTGTAGCTGATTTGATTTCATTAACTTTTTAGGCGAAAAGTCATAACTTTCTGCCGCTTTCTAACGTTGCACAATCTGCGGCCTGTGTGGTCGCCATGTGTGTTCCATCGGACGGAACAAATATTTGGTATTCAAAAGCCTCATTGATGTTTTGACGTTCAATTTTCAGATTGAAAAAATGGGCGCCCATACGTAGTTTTAAAACCAAAAAGGCTTAAGGAGATATGAGCATGATAAAGACTTGCTACTTTGTATAAGTGTGTGGGCTCTTTGCGCAAACGCGTACGCAACAATAGGGCAGGCTTTGTGCTCTACGATGTGCTACGAGGCTCCGGCGCGCACTAGTCGCAGTTTTACGAGCTGTTGTTGGTGTTGATTTTGAGAATGAGTTACGACTTCCGACGTCATGTCGTTGTTGAGTTTCTACTATTCGTTATGGCCAAGTTTTTTTTTATATTGACAATAAGTACCCCTAGCTTGTTATGGTATGGAACCCAACAACTAGGTGGGGAGGGAATACAATAGTACATCATTACTTATTTACCTAGGGCAGCGAATCCTCAAGTAAAATAAAGGATCGGCAACGCGCTTGTGATTCTTCTGGAGTCACAAGTGTCCATAGGTGACGGTAGCAGCTTAACATCAGGCAGGCCGTAAGCTTGTTTGCCACCGTCGTAGTATAAAAAAAAAAACAAAGAACAGCCGAAGGCAAGAGCGATAAATATGCGATCTGAGGGCTTTCTTTACTATCGCCCGTAGTGTGTACAAAAATGTACGTCTCTCCCTGGCCAGGAAGTGACGCAAAATATGTTTCATACTAGGTAGATATATATAAAAAGATAAGATTTTATGGAGGTGTATCCAAATAAGAGGCGTGTTGTTAAAATGTAAGTACCAACTTCTTGGTACCTATTTACAAATCTCCATGTGTATAGGTTCCACCCCACCTTTTGAAAGTACTAGCAGTCATAAAGGCGAACTGCAGACACCATTTCACCAAATTGAAAAACATCCGAGTGCCTCATAATGCCTCTTAATGTCTCACCCGGAGAGTTATTGGCCCTTAAGCACGCAGTATTTTTCATATTTTCTCAAATAATGCGAGTGTTCGGCAAGAGCGGCCTAAGGGTTGTATAGGTTTTTATTCTGCGGTAAACGTACAGTCGGCATCAGTATCAGATATCCCCAAGCAAGTAACGTGTATATAGGTACAAGGTACTAAATACTTACACAAACGTATGAGTTCTACAAGGAAGAAGTACAAAATGTGTACAGAGTTGTACATATTTTCAAAGTCCGTAATAAAAATACCTCAAAAAACTTTAGTATAGCCTGACAAGTTTATATTTGACCCTAGCCACGTACAAAACGACACTATCTCAGGGTCAAATAGCGGCTTTAATTAAACTAAAGTTTAAAAGCGTTAAGTAATTAAGTTATCAATGCTAAAGATAAAAAATATTACTACTTTCTATTCTTACTTGAATCTCTTACTTGCAGTCTCAGAATCTTTCCAAATTCCCAATGGTTAAATCCCCAACGGAGTCCTTCCTAACTCGAGTTTAGCCAGTAACTTGGCAGACATGCAGACATTCTTACTCCACGATCAACGTCAGTCAGATGTAGGTACCTATATCATTTTATCCTGCGTAGAAACTGGGGTTCAACTCTCACAACGTTTAATTCAGATTCAATTTAGTGTTTAATTATATTTGGTAACG
This sequence comes from Epinotia brunnichana, assembly GCA_963854355.1. Taxonomy (NCBI): domain Eukaryota; kingdom Metazoa; phylum Arthropoda; class Insecta; order Lepidoptera; family Tortricidae; genus Epinotia; species Epinotia brunnichana. Next base: position 12,389,704 of record OY977939.1, on the reverse strand, counting down.
ACTCTCTCCCGCGACCTTTACCAGGTCATCAGTCCACCGCTGGATGCGGGTGGCGCAGGACCGGCCATTGTGGCACTCTTTGGGGGAGGCCTATGTCCAGCAGTGGATGTCTTTCGGCTGATATGATGAACGAATCTCTCACAAAATCATCACCACCATCCATCTGCATAAAAATCTTTATGTGAAGTAAGAAACTGCATGATATTTAGTTAATAAAAAGCCAGCTAGTCTTGCAATATTAGCTGTCGACTGTATAGGTACGAGTACGTCACAATGTTTGGAGGTATGTTCCTGCCTGTTCTCATCGACTCGTACCCGCCTAGGACGCGAAATGGAAGGCGGCGCGGCTCGTGGGCCGTCGAGGAACTCGAGGAAGGCAATATTTCACGGTTTATACCTAATACATGAACTCGCGCGACGCCTGAACAGCCGCGTTGTTGTTCTCTCATTTCACTTAAAGCGGAATGAATTACTAAAAGCCTTTATGGATGTCGAGTCGTGTGCCGTAAAGTATGATACATTACAAACAGATAGGCGCACAAGACTGCGGCGTTTTGTAAATTTTCTGCACTAATATATGTATTGACAATGCTTGCTGGTTTCATTTCATACGTTGTATATACACCTGCGTGCGTATATTTATTCAAGGCAAGTCAGGGCTGCTCTTTCACAACGTAATACTGATATACTTTTTTTTTACAAATATTTGTGGACAATTTTACACAAAACGAACTAGCCCCAAGGTAAGCTCATTAAGGCTTGGGTTATGGGTTTTTTACATACCCTTCTCTTCTCTTTTCTGCCTCTTTACTCTTATTCTTGTACTGATTTTTCCCTTTTCTTCCTTCTTCTCCCTCTGAGAGGCCCTTCAGGTCCCCAGAGAGGACATACCGTAACGTATCCGTTACTGGCCGCGATGCAGGCCAAACGGGGAAAAAAAATTTGGTTATGGGTGCTAGGCAATGATATATTTAATAGATATAAATACTTTAAGACATAGAAAACATCCAAGACTCAGAAACAAATATTCATGCTCATCCATCACACAAATATTTGCCCTTATCAGGATTCGAACCGAGGACCTTCAGCTTCATAGGCACTATTCAATTCAATTCAATGCATTTATTTTCAGATTACCAAGATCCATTATTTGTTAGTAATATCCTTAGAAAGACTATGTTAGTAAATACACTATAAATATAAATAAACAAAAATTAAACTTTACACAGCTCACTTCACTGAGTACGGCGCATGTAGCCGACTACAATGAAGCAAGTAGGGGCAGTCCTCAGAGCATAGAATAATAGAGAGAGGACAAGCCGCCGGCGGCCGTGTCGCAGCTGTATGCTCAATGAGCATACACTGCCATACTGTGCACGCGTGCTGATCGCAGAGAATATTACGTTTTTCCCAAAATGCCTGATATGATGCGCGTAGCGATAAGCGTGTAGGTATACAAGTGTGTGTGTTTTAGATGTGTGCGTGCTTTGTCTTGTCAATTACTTGGGCGTTGTGTGGGTTAATGTACTTGCGACAGGCTCACTCTATACAAATCGGCCGCCATGTCCGATCTCCTTATATTCATACATCTGTGGGGCAGTCCAATCTGTCCCCTATCATCCTTAAGATGTTGTTGGGGCTGGCGCGCACCCGACGCACCAGGGATGCAGCTCTCTTGCGCATGGTGGCATAAAAGCAATCCACTCTCGCTTCTGCAAACATCCCTGATGCGCTACAGAAGCGCGGCAGCCCCACCATTACCCGGAACGCGTTGTTGTACTGGACGCGGAGGGACCCGTAGGCCCGTTTTATATACAGGGTGGGCCCTGTAACTGGAGCAAAAAATTAAACGGTAGATTATTAAGCTTGTGAACAATTATTTCGAAGTGGTTTTATGCAAAAAAAAAATGTTTTTTTGAAAAAAAAATCTTTAAAATAAGTTTACTTGTATTTTTTTACTCTTCTGGAGTGCTATGAGTAACTTTTTATTTTAAAAACACAAAAAAAAAGAAAAAACAATGAAAAAATCACAAAACTATCTGTTGAACACAAAAATGCAAAAACTATTATGACTCATTACATGATGTTACCTCAAAATCTGCATTGACTGCCGTGATATGATCTCGTGGTGCCAAGATACATTACTTGGAGGTCATAACTTTAGATCAAAATTTCTCCGTAACCAAAAATTTTGAAAGTGAATGATACACAAGGGGTTACTGCAAATGCTCTAAGGAAGCCTCCTTTTGAATATTTGCTCGTGTTACAGGGCCCACCCTGTATAATCACGCCATAAGCTGCACGAGTACATGGTACACGAGTATAGGTAGTGTCACACCCTCTGGGCTAACCGGTCTTGCCTGAGATAGACCAGTATTTAAGTCTAGCGTCAGTAGGTATACCAAATTTCAGCTAGTTATAAGGGATTTTATGTATTTGGTCAATTTTAATCTAATAGTAAACTCGACTAACTATTTCAATGACAAACAGAAAAAGCTCGCCATTTGTACTTTTTTTTGTATTTTGTGCAATAAAGTTTAAATAAATAAATAGATAATAAGCAATCAAGGTATTTTTGTGTAGTTATGTAGTAGGTAGGTACAAGGTATTACTACTCAGCTCAAGCACAGCATGTAAGTTAGAAGTTTAAAGTGAAAGTGAGTTAGGCGTGTAGGGTGTGCAGGGGTAGCTATTTTTAGAGGTAATCTGAGATTAAGAAGCTTCGTTGTTAGAGCAGTAGGTGTGTACCGTTCGAGGGCGGCCGTGGGATCACGCCTGGATAAAAAACAATTTACTTAGTTAGTTAATATAATTACAAAGTGCTGAGAAATATTGAACAGTATTTTTTTTTAATATAATGTACTTATATGTATTTGAGGTAAAGGGTACGGTTATTAAATGAACATAACTATAATAGTGCCACTATTCACAGATGTATTTTTGGAATTGCATTTTGGCTTTCTTATAACATTGACTAAGTAAACGTTTTTTTTTTGTTATGAGTAGGTGTTCAAGAACTAGACTTTTTGTAGATTTACAAGTATTACAAGAACAATTAAAACTCTCGATCTCAAGAAGACTGACGAAGCTATGTAGAAGCGAAGTAGGTCTGTAACAACATCTCTTTAGCGAGCGAGTTTTTCGGCAAGTCCCGTTTAGTTCTAAAACTGTGGGAAAATCGTGTGAAACTCGATATTTTCCATTTGCTTTTTCTGTATGCTTTTAGCAATATTTACCAGCTTTATAGGAAATTTGTATTTACAATTTTCCGCATCAGCGAAAGGCTTCACCAAAACAAAACACGGTGGAAAAATCGTCTGTATTCTGTAAGCCCATTGTAGACGAACGCGTGGCGATCGAGCGCGTGGTCGGACGATTTGTAAGGTGAAACCTGGGAAATGGGCGATAATCCCTCATTAAGCGGCGCTGGCTCGTGTTGCTGAGCCTGTTTAAACTGCCAGCCTAAGCACTTTCTAATGGACCGAGTGAGCTACAATTTTTACAAATGAGGGTTTATCAATTTACTAAGGTACTGAAATCTTTTCACGTAGAAATTACTTTCACGTTACATGTTGACTTTCTTCATGCACATAAGCACACGCACACACACACACACTCTCTTATTGCAAGCACGTTAGGACAATTAATTAACTACTCGAAATAGTTTTTAGGGTTCCGTACTCAAAGTACATAGAAAACATCCATGAGTCAGGAACAAATATTTGTGCTCATCACACAATAAATGCCCTTACCAGGATTCAAACCCGGGACCTCCGGCTTCGTAGGCAGCGTCACTACCAATACCAACTCGGCTACAGGACACCCATACAACAAACGTGATTTTTATGCCGTTTTTATAGATAATGGTACGGAACCCTTCGTGCGCGAGGCCGACTCGCACTTGGCCGGTTTTATTAATATATATGTGATTCATTCTAAGCGGCATGGACTTACGAAGGACTCCATTTTTTTGCTCTAGCCTAGTATGGGACTAAACCCAGGTGGGTACTTTGTTTCTGAATGTATGTATATATGCGTTAATTAATATTTCATTTTGTTTCATGTTCTTTCACGATACAACATATTATGCGTTAAATGCGGAAGTGTCACTGGGGTCAAACAATTTAAGTCGAACATTCATTTTGATTCCGCTATGGCTAGTTGCCATTTTGAATACGACTCTTCAGGGTCATAGTAGATCATCGGTTCCTATTAAAACAGCAATTTTTTTTGGGACATTAGAATCTCTCTTATCTATTCATCCATATTATGTATAGATACCAAGAAGTATAAGCGGCTGTTTAAATTAGAGGGTAAAATCAGTTTTCCTATTAGGTCATGGGGGTAATGATATTAAAAAGTTTAAGAACCACTGTGATAGATCAATCAATGAATACTGAACAGACACTCTTTTTGATAAGAAATAAATAAATAGCAAAAATACAGCGTTCCGGAAGTTTTTGTATCCGTCACAAATATCACAATGGAGTTGAGACGTTGAGAATATCGAGTAGGTACCTAAAGAGAGCTCAGACTTTCTTTATTCAAGATCGAGTGCCTGCGAAACCGATAGAACAGTACCTACCTATCGTCTTAGTGTTAGGTAGGAGAGAAGGGCAGAGGCGTCAAACGGAGGCACGCGAAGTCCATCCCGCGGCCCATTGAGCAACTCCCGCGCCGGCCACACAATGGCCAGCTCCACAATCGCGTTCCATTGAATAATTCCCACTTGAGAGTATTTAAAGCTTTTATCGGATACGGCCATAAATCGGTGCGCAGACGCATAATCCCCGCCCCCGCTCCCCTCTGTCAGCTATAAACAGAAGTCAACGTGTTGCCCTTATAAATCGTGCGCTTAACTATTGTATCTCACGCCACAATAATGAAGTTAGCTCGTTCAGGAAGAAATACGGCCACCACGTGGGTGGCCGACGCGGTTGGAATAAATCCCAACAGATTATTGCGTATGAATCCGTTTAGCTGATTTTTTGTGTAAGGCGGTAGTGCCGTCGTCACCCAGGCCGCAGCCGGTGAAAGGTCCCTTGAAAAAACAAATGTCGCCGCCTAACGAGGAACGAGCGATGACGAGGTGTCGGGTTGCGGTCGCTCGCTGTTTTACGCCAACGTTATGTGCTTTATCTCCCTGCTCGTCGTCCGCTTATGATATTTGAACACCAATGGACCTTCGTAAAGAACTTATATAGTTACACCCACCACCACCGAATTGTTATTAGTTAATTACATGCCTGCTTAAAACCTAGGTTTTCTAATAGAAAATAAGAACTTGAAATATAAATCTTTACATTGGCGTAACAACACATGTCTATAGTTAAAGACAGAATAGAATGCTGGGACGTGAGAACGATCGTGACGAATGTCACCATTGAGCGCAGAACGCGTGGAGAGGCGTGCGTAATCGGCCCTATAAACAAACACTCACAACACTAAACCTGATATATTTCACCAAACTTTTATATCCGTTCTCTCCAACTTAAAATATATGACTTTTTCTTTAGCACCTTTTGTATCTTTTAATGCGTTGTCCCCGCTTTTATGGCGCAGGCGGTTCGTAAATCATTATAGTGGAAGTGCTAGTAAACAAGGTGCGTCCCGCGGCGTCGCGCGCCAGCCGGTCTCAGCGAGGAAACATGGGATTCGCGCCGTAATCTCACTGCATGCCTAGCAGTAAAACGTACTAGTAATGCAGTTGTCATTTGTAAGTAATAAATAGGTAGGTACGCCTTTGACTCGAACTAATGCATATCTAAAGAACACCAATTATACCTATCTTCACAGTAGATGTTGCTGGAAGTCATCGTCTAGGCCGTAGGCTCATGCACCTACCCTACCATTCATATAAGTACCTATCGTAGGATCACCAACGAAATGATTAATGTCTCGTTTAACGTGCAAATGCAGTTGGAGTACGTAATCGACTCGACGTAACCATTCAGCTATCATGTCGGTACATTTTTAAGTAGGTAGGTCCCTTACAAACTTAATATTTTGTTGTTAGAATTTTCAAGATATTTAAGTTCCTAAAATATATTGACGGCTCTCGAAATATTTATCTAACAATAGGATTATGATAATTAGATCTCAGAATGGAGACGCTGTCGCTGGCTGTGCCCGGGTCTCGACGGGTCGCTGCAACACTGTAAATTAACCTTTATATCATTTTTAATGACCGTCTCAACGGTGTTTTGATTACGACGACCGCGGAGGCGGTGGAGGCGTCGACAACTCGACACGGCGATAAGGCGACATTTAACGCGCAACACAAAAAACGCGCGTTTAATAGCCAAAAAACGTATTCCCACGCAGAGCAGGCTCAATCCATCCACCCATAACCTAATACTTTTATGTGGATTCCAACATCGCACACTTCACTTTATGAGTTGATTTTATGGCTCATCGTTAATACATTTTAAGTACCTGTCTAATAGCTGGATTTTTAAAGACCTAATGCCATTCCATTTTTTCACATGAAGTATAAAGAGCTTTCGTAGCACGAGCTTCTTTTTAAGAAAAATTTCACGGTCTTTCATCATTATTTTAACATAATTGATAACATTAAACCGTGAAACGAGGCCACAAATGCGTAAAGACCGGATAATGATTAACAAAAACCGGCCATTAATCAGTTATTGTGTTCCGACGGCCCTCAGTGTTTGCGGACTCGTCCCGCAATACAAACAGCATTTTGTATTCTACACAGTATTCTACACCACTAGTCTGCTTTTGTCGTTTTCAACTGGGTGTGAGCGCACACAATGAAAGCTACAAATGGGGCGAGAATTACTGTCTATACATCATCGCAGTGTATACAGATCGTAAATTAAAATCCTATACGAGCAATATTTGTGTACCTATATCTAATATTACTGCAATCACGTTCTCGGAAACGGCTCTAACGATTTCGATGAAATTTGGAATATGGGGGTTTGCGGGGGCGAGAAATCGATCTAGCTAGGTGTCAAATCGTTTTTTCCGTATTTTGTCTACTTTCACCAGAGCAGAGCTCGGTCGCCCAGGGACTACTTAGTAGTCAGACCAGAAATAAACTTAGTTTAATACGAGTATATTATACAGCTCTGCACACACGCGAATAAATTAGACTTAAATATTAGGTACCTTATTGATATTTAATGAGATAAGTTGAACATGGCCTTAGATCGATTATGAGTAAGTCATCATCATATCAGCCGAAAGACGTCCACTGCTGGACATAAGCCTCCCCGAAAGAGTGCCAAAATGACCGGTCCTGCGCCACCCGCATCCAGCGGAGTAAGTATGAGTAAGTACCTAGGTACTATGTAGTTATTAACGAACCTGATAAAATAGGTGAAATACTGAAGTAAGTTGAAAGTAAGTATACATATATGTATAACATTTTAACAATTTTTATAACAGTTATACCGGACAGTGTCAGCTAAAACTCGCTTTGGGGCTTTGGGACCAATCCTTCATCAAGCGGAGGAATGCGTGTAATATTTGAATTCTTTTGACAGTCCGGTACCGTTGATCCCACGAGGTCCCCCGAGCCCGCTTCCTTCTCATGCTCCGCGATTGACAGCGCCTGACATGTGACGGCCATTGTCACTCTGACATGTTGACACTGTCAGAACTTGACTTCTGTCCGGATTCCGCATGTAAATCATAAATACGGAAACATTACCCGGCAGCGGCAAAGGGACAATGTAACGACAAATTAAATAATGGAATAATAAACTTCACAAGTTTCGCGTAACAGCTGCCGTTTGTTTGCTTTTTTTAACGTAATGTCAGCAATCGCATTGTCACACAGTTAGACTTTTAGCCTTATTTACGTTTGTATAGATACCTAAACTAACTAAGGTAGCCTGAGGCTGCGTATATAGAACCCATTCCCATCGACAAGACTCGCCATCCTCCTAGCGTTATTCCCGGTAGTGCCCTAAAAAAGCTCGGGGTCCGCCTTGCTTGACACCTAATCCCAAGATTTGGCGTCGGTACTAGTTTTACTAAAGCCATCTGGCCTTCCAACCCAGTGGGAAAACTATAGAACGTATGGGTTAGCCCGGTTTACCACGATGTTTTTCTTCACCGAAAAGCGAACTTTAAATATCAAATGATAATTCGGACACAGGTTTTTGACAAGACTAGAAGGTAGGTTAAGGTAGGTTCACATACTTGCTTACTGAGTACCTCCAGTTTTGTTATATTTCAGGTCAGTAGGCATTTAATAAATCAAAACAATCAAAAATGTTAACTGGCAATAGGGGAGTTAACTGATAAGTTTTACCGAAAACCAGCAACTTTTTATGAAACTATACGAAGTAGTTAATTGTTATGCAAGGCTGCAAAGTTGTTGTTTGCCGAAAGTGCTTGTATTGAAAGCCGAGCTAGTGAAGGATTGTAAGGATACACCATGTGCGAAGCGAATTGTTCTAAAGTATAATCCTGAGCATAGCGAGGCTTTCAAGAAACGAGACGCCAAACAACTTTGCTGAAGAACGAAACACGCAAAAACATTCACCTCACCAACGCTAGGAAAATAGTAAATGTAATGCAAGTCATATATAGATCTTATACTCATTTTCAGGAAAGGTTTGTTTAAATCAAAGTATTTAATAATTATTTAATGTACCTAATATTTAAAAAATTGCATCTTTATTGTATCCACGCTTACCTGTATGTAAATTTTCGAGATATTATTGTTTGGTTACCTACTCACGGGTAAAGGAAGGCTCAAATAAGCATATTTAGTTTTTCTGCTAACTTAGCAGATATTAAAATTCATATATCTGATATATATCTTCTTCACTGAAATCCTTAAATAAGATTTAAATTTGATTTTACTGCAGCTTTAGAACAAAACAAAACCCAATTAAATGTACAAGAGATTTTTTTCTTAAATTAAGTTTTTAAACGGTGCAGGTCGAATTACACGATGCGAAAAATTATTGATACAAATTGTATATTTATAAGTGATGCTATTATTATTAATTTATAATGTTTTATTAAGTAAGAATAAGTAAAAAAAAAAATAAGTGTTAGATATAAATTTAACTTTATCAGAAAATAATAATCCCAATAAGTTTCTGTACGCATTTCAAAATTCAAAATCACTTTCCACGCTACCGGGTAAAAAATAGGCTTTTGAACGCAGATTTCGAGCGATAAAGTACCTAAGTCTAAATAGCGAAAATAACTTGAAGTTTTCCAAGTATTTTTTGTTAAAGGAATTGTTCATTCAGTTTGTTGAAGCTTTCATAGCCCGGCGGCGCCTGCGTATCGGAAACGATAACGCAGGTCAAGCAAAGACGGCAGGGGTCAGTCTTTGGATGGGTGACCGGCTGACCGCCTGTTTGAGTGGTTACTATAAATGAGCGCTTCCGTGCTTTGGAAGACACGCTAAGCAGTTGATCCCGGTTGCTGCCTATGACAGTAGACGTTAAGCCGAGTTGTAGTAGTGTAGTTGAGTTTTCGAGTTGCCCACTCACTTGACAAACTGTCACTCGCGTCCGCAGGAGCTATACCTACCACAACCCTGCACGTGTCCCCTGGGTGGTACTAAAGAGTGACAAACTCAAAGGCCAAAATAATAATTGCCATACGATTAAATAAATTCAGTTTGTTTAAAGATAAATTTATCGTCTGGCAAAATTCTCTACCTTTTTTTATAATAAGTAATAGATTTAATGTAAGCGATTGCATTCCTTGAAAGAATCTTGAAAGCCGTCGTTTTACCGCTAAATTTAAGTAAAGACATACATATTCAAATACCGAAATAGTCAAGTGAATTATAACGATTGTAGATAGGTAGGTACATATTTTTCTTCAGCAATTCCTCCAACACCATAAACTTTAACGAAAACTATACAAACGATGATGTTTTGTTCTTCCAGTGACATTAAAACTCCCATCATTATGATGACCAGCCCATTTAAAAGAATTTACATATTTTTATGTTGACAATTTACCAACGTTAAAAAAATCTTGGTGACAAAAAGTTGATATTTGAGACGAAGTCAATAGATTGAGGACTAGATGATCCACGAGGCACCCCGTGGTGTCTCCTGTATACCCTCCGGCCGCCCGAGGCCCATGGTGCCTTTTCTCGACCACGGTGACAAAGTGTCAATTTACTCATTCAGGCCTAATGTTGTTTAGGGGTTTTTGAATGGCTAAACAATTCGATTTATTTATGGTCGTGTTGTGGGTGCAACAATGAAATAGTGGTCTTTGTTTTTTATTGCAATTTCATTTCCGGATACATCACAACTTACAATTTTGTGAGGTTACAATATTTTCTTGTATTTTTGTAAATGCATATGTAATGCAGTAAGGTTAATGTCCCACTCCCAAAGCTCGACGCCTAATTGGGCAGCTATTGTTCACCTCTATTGTTTTGGCAAACGGCGATTGTCATGCATTAGACCATTTAGAACAGTGACGGGCACTGGGAAGTTTACCTTATCACTTGTAACGTTCACCATGCCTACCTATCAGCAGCATGGTATCAAACATGATTGTGGGCAAGCCTGACCAAATTACACTTACATTTTCTTCAAAGGTATTTCAATACCTATAGGCCTACACCTACATTGCATAAATTATGTAAAAACTAGGCAAGCCGATGGTGGCGGATGTAATACCTAGGTACGTTTATACGAATTTGTTCACGAACGAAACAATATAGCATTATCCACTGAGACGTCCAAGGCAATTATTGGAACGGGTATAAGTATTTCCTGGATGAGACTAGCACGGGACCGGGATAAGATAGCGTAGGCACTCTGGCGTGCTCAGCACTGGCCGATTACTGACTGATTATGATGATGATGATAAGTATTCTATATATACAAAATAATACCGTAAGAAATATTCTTCTTTACATAATTGACATAACATTTATATATATCTCTAGTGCTTATAGGTACATGAGTTAGTACCTACTAAACTATGAAATACATTCTATAATTACGAGGACTTATGTAAATCGTATCTATTGATTAAAGATTGCAGCTTTGCCGCATAAGTTACTAGCATAATAAAATGCGAACCAACATCCCCGTGGCCCCAAGTTTCGATTGCGACTTGGTCGTTTCAAGTTCCGTAATCCCTCTAAGTCACACAATTATTGTAGAATAGATCTCGCATCTCCGCCCCTCCTATTAGCCTCACTTACTTTATCTATTCGATGTGCTCCCCTTGCCTTTGTCCGCCACTGATCCGGCGGGGAAGTGGCTAAATATCTTGTGCAAATAAACATTCGGCTTGTTCCATTGTCAGGGGACGAGCAGCGTTCTAAATCGGATTAGGCGACCGCGGCGTAACGCATCGCTATCATAACTACTGTTCATAATTAGTTTATGTTTGATTTATTGTTATATTGCGAGTATCGTAATGTTTCATCTGACCTAGATGCTCACTCTCTTTTGGCATGAGATTTTTTCACTATCAATCCCCGTTTAGGCTTGGTTGTTGTAAACCGCCGTCAGTTACGTGCGTTCATTTCTGATTATGGGTGGGTTACACCAAACCGTCTGTAGACGTAACTGACGTTCGTTAAAATCTGAATTATGAACAGTTTGATTAGTTTATATGGAATGACAGCTGCCAGCGCTATATTTAATGTTGATCTGTCTGTAATCTAAGTTGGTGCAACCAGCCCTTAGCTTTTTTCTGGTGGTTTTATGAGCATCTATGTATAATAGGTATAGGTACTTTGTACTCTGCGTAGCTTAATGAGCTTCAAACAAAGCTACTAACTCGCATACCAACAAGGTGTTTGTTTAACGCTGCCCATTAGTGAACAATGCCGTGGAATGATCATTGTTCGGACGAGGCGCGCGAGACAAGTCTCCGCCCATACGAGGACTCCTTGCCACTCCAACCCGTGACAATGAAATATTTAATATTTTATGTTAATACACGACATGTAAACTTATTGGCTCGATTTGCATAGTGGCGCTGAGTAGAAAATATCGTAAAGACACACGACACTGTAAAAGCATCCTACGTTTTGCTATACCAACTTCTTAGCGGACTTAGCCTGGATTGGACCAGATTTTTTATCTGGGGTGTAACGCTTATTCTCAAATACTGATGGCAAGAGAGCATGCCATTGTAACATTATTTTTAGTATTCAAGAGCATAGTAACAGTTTTGCTAATCTTCTATGTAAGTATATAACAACATGAGCTGGAACTTGATAATCGCTCCCGTTCAAAATTCCACCTCCTATTTCACCCATTAGGAAATGCATGACTATCGGGATAAAAAGTTTTCTGCCCACCTGCGGAAGTCGAATGATGTCCGTTTGTACCAAATACGTATGAAATGTGTGTGTGAAATGATGACAAACAGACCTTTGTAATGGACGAGTATAGATTAATTGTAAAAAGGCATAAAGAGCACTGGCTCTATTTGTCAGTCCTGTATTGATTTCCCTGTTCTTGTCTCAATTCTCAATCCAATTTCTATTCCTTTTGTTGTTAAGAAAGGTTCAATCTTCCGCAGTGGATGTTTCCGTAAATGTAAACTACCCGCATAATGCAAGTTTCTCATTTACGTTGGAACACAAATTTGCATAAAGCTTATAGTGGAGCATCGCACATCCGCAGCCGAATTTGTAAGAGAAGGCTCGTGACGGTGCACATAGCGAGGAAGGCCGCCATGCCTATTCATGAGGTGCAACGGCTGTGCTCACCCCGCATTTGAATAAATACAATTATGTAACTTGTTTGTTTTACTCGCTCGTACGCGACCCACGGCTGCGGCGACCCGGCGGGACGCATTCCTCTTCCCGTCACACGGACAGACACTCTGCAACCCGATATGCAGTCTGCGGAAATCCCATTAAACTGCATAATAGCCGGCAGATGCAATATTGAAAATTTCGCATTTAGGATAATATTCAAATTGCGATTGATGGTGATATTCGGCAGCGGACGGCGGCGACTCAAAGGCTGGCAAGCGAGAGCCGCGCTGTTATTATCCCACCACCATCGCGCTCTCACCTATCTTATTTCTTTTTCCCAGGCGCCTTCGTCTCCCTTCTTTCCTCCCGGGCCGAGCGAGAGCTCCACTCCTTCACTTATACTAAATTCCACTCATGGGCGTTCCCTTGACGATTTATCATTTAGCGTTGCCTACAGACATTATTTGAAACGCATCAAAATCGAGCTTGTGGAAAATTTGTCGGTAACGAAATTAGTACTTCTCTCCGAGTGCATAATTTATCGTTTATGCCACATCCGGCGGGCTGCGAGTTCTAATTAGAAATTCATTGACGTTGATGATCTTTCGTGTTGTGGCAGATAACGTTATTAATTCGATATTGATTACCTCCCCTTGCACGCTCATGACCTTCATCTGTCTTCGGAACTGGTACTTTTTTTATCGTGCTTCGTGCATGTTTATAGACAGACTGTAGGTACCTACAGTCTGTCTGTAATAACGTAACTAAGAAAAATACCTACCTACTTAATAAAAAAATTGAAGACAAGTCACAAGATGCTCTCCTACCTCTGCGAATTTGTATTCATATTTAACAAAATAATAAAGCATGTTTCGATAACCCGCATGTATTCGATGCATCCTAAGTCATGTCCGCTTAAAGAAAGTCAGCAAAGAGCGCGCAACGAAGCGAGCTGGCCGCCCGGAGCCTGAAGAAGCTGTCACGCGCGGCGCGAACACGTGATGAATATGTATCGGCATCCGCGGCGCCTTGTAATTTGAGACTCGCCGGTAATTATTTACGTGAGAATGGACCATTGCTCCCCCCTCCGCCGGAACGAATCGCTGATTGCGAGTAGATGCCGACATCAGATTGCAGCGCACGCTCCGCTGGCCAGCGTGGCCGCTCGAGCTAGCCTGCTTAGGGACTCTCATCGCATGTCATCAAACTTATAGCCAACTAGAACAGCCGTTGCCGAGCTAATAATCTGTCCGTAGCTACACCCAGTAACGATTTAGTATCTACATTTTGGTCAACCAATTACATTCAAATTTCCAATTACACTCAAAAACAAGATTAGATTAGTAGGTACCTAAACTATTCCCTTTAATATAAAATAATAAACACATAAAACAAAACCTTTGACCAAACACAAATACTTACGTCTAAATTAGTTAGACGCAATCTTAAACGTGTTTAGATAAAAATAATAAGGGAAAGACAAAAACAAAAGGAGCAAAAAATGAAACATCACATCTCATTAGCACGGCAAATTAGCAGCCGCGAGATAAGCGAACATCCCGGGACCTAAAAACCTTTATCGTTTACAGGAATCAGTTGCCGGTGACGACGGTTGTTGTGACTGGCCCTGACACTTGGAGTTTCGCTCGCTACCTGAGAATGAGGCTGCGTGATGAAAACTTGGGATGTACTTACGAGTCGATGTAAAATGTAAATGTGCATCACTGGAACCTTATACCTACACGAGTTTTTAGGGTTCCGTACCAAAAAGGTAAAAAAAGGAACCCTTATGCGACTCTGTCCGTCCGTCCGTCTGTCACAACGTGAAATATCTCAGGAACTACTTGTGCTATCAATTTGAAACTTGGGTTAAGACACGTGTATAGAAAATGAAAATTTTAAATATACACTTTATTTTCTGTGTAAATGACGAATAGAATAAAAAATCTATAATATTTCTAAAACCGTTTTTTTTTTCTACAGTGGTTAAATTTTGATTTATTAAGAAAAATTTAGAAAAAAATACCATCCCCCCACTTTATCTCCGAAGTTTACCAAGCGTAAATTCTGAAATATCAGACATATGATTAAGAGTAAAATAAATAATACAGGAAAAATGAAACGATATCTCTAACTAGCGTATTTTTTTTAATTTTCAAAAATAATTTCTTAATTAAATTTGTAATTTACTTACTTTTGTATGTAATTTTATAACTTCTCAGATCAGATTATCTTTAAAGTCCCTTCTTTCAAATAAAAAATAAATAATCGAAATCGGTGCGCGTGATTAAAAGCTATCGCTGATAAACAAACATACTCTGACATGACGGGTATGGTGTATGAAAGTTTGTACGGAACCCTCGGTGCGTGAGTCAGACTCGTACTTGACCGGTATTTTTTTCAATCAATCAAATAATTTATTTTTCGTTTTAATGATTTTGGGTGGATTGGATGGAATGGAACACAGTCAGTCGTCATTATTTTTACAACGACTACATTAAATGTAGTCGTTGTAAAAATAAGTTTGTGTCAAAAATTTCATTTTTGGTACAAGCTTTTACTGCCGACTGTACTTTTCTGCATACCATCATCATCATCATCATCATCGTCATTGAGACGATTCTAACGAGCCCAAACTCGATGGGGTTGTGTCGTTTTATTGCGGAGTTCCTATGGCCACCTTCCAGCTCCAGCATCAGATCAGTTCCAAGTCATCATAATATTGCATTGTCATGCGATATACATATGCTTGCAAAATTTCAGCTCAATTGGATAACGGGAAGTGACTGAAAAATGGATTGCAAATTTTGACGGACAACTTACATATTTACTTACATACTTAGGTACATATTTACATACATACGAACAAGTGCAAGTTAATATAAAGCTTGTAAAAAAGCGCCAGATATCATTTATAGGCCAGTCCGCAGAGGTTCCAGGATACGTTGCAAGTGGTGGTGTAGAAGATTTTTTTTTTAAATATTTTCGACATCGATACAACCGATCAAATATCAAAAATGGTTAGGTACACGAGATATCTTGGGACAACTTTTGGCAGCCACAAATCCTCGAAATTTTGAGACTTTTTTTGGTTTCTTTTAGAATTTGTTAAGTTTAAAATTTATAAATCTTTGTTTATGCGACTGTTTGTGTTCTAAATAAAAAAATAAAAAAAATTGTTTAGTCAGATATTGATGCGGGTGAAGGTGACTGTACATCCAAATTCAAAACTGCCTACACCAACGCTTTCAAATAATTAAATAGAGATTAAGTCTTACGTTTCATTAAAATAAACTCGGTGTCAAATGATCCATTTCCGTAGGTACATAAAACTATGAAATGCCGTATTTTCTTGAGATCCTTACTGGATGTAAGGAACAATTGTTGCCAAGGAAAGGAACCATTACTAGTAAGTACTTTACACAAAAAAACGAACTCAGACTTTAGACAGATTTGACCGGGTTCGAGTCCCGGCCGTGTATGAATTGCATGCAAATGCAGGTTTTATTTTTTCTAAAATCGATCTCGAGTCGTGACTGTTAACAGCAAATTTGCTTATCTCTTGTAGTTTGCAGATTTTCCTCACAGTGCTCACTGCCCCGTTTTAACTTAATACATCCCGTAGGTTTGGGCTGTACCTACTGAGGGCCGATTTTTGACTTTCGAACGCTCGTAAATTAAATACGAGTAAATACAATCCGAGTGTAAAAAGATTGGCATTGCTTTCTACCGATATAATTGAATACAAGTGGTCTATTAACACTCGTATTGAAATATTCTATCGCAATTTCAAACTAGCATTTCATCGTTATTGTCAGTTTTCGAGTGAAAGAGTAGAGCCCTAAAGTCAAAAATCGCCCCCCTGGGCTTACACGAGTAGCTTCAAAAACCAACAATAATTTCTTGATACCTTTGAATCCTTTGATACTGCTTCTAAGCGCCATCTGTCGGTTATTAAGGACACTGCGTGTGGGATGCCGGCACACATGGGGTTAACTGCGAAAATGGCTTTATGTTTCGTCCCGAATTGCTCCGAAGTGGGAATCCACCGTTTTCTGCTAGGCTAAAAATAAAAGGTTGTGGATTAAAGAAGCAATGATCAAATACAGTTATTCAGTGAAACATGTTGTGATAAATTAAAGGCCATTGATTTTCCTATAGAATTAAGTTCATGCTGTGACAATTTTTGTAAGGACACTGGACATCATCAAATAATAGACAATTTATAAACTGATATTATAACTACTTTACAGTCTGCCTCTAGGATAAGTAAAACTATTGTTAGAAAGTGGAAGCCAAAGCAGGTTACTGGATGGAATAAATATGTAGTCTGGCTAACCAAATTTTGCCCAATTTTTTTGACGGGAAATTCAAAAAGCCTTGGGCTGGTCACACTTTACGTAATATGAATTATAGTTTTGATACCTACTAGAAAATATTTTTGATTTTCTGTGCACACGTAAGGTACCTAAAACAATAAGTTAAATATAGGTACGTTGACGTGCACTCAAAGTCAGCTCACATAATTTCTACCACTATATACAGTACAGTGAACCACAAACGCATATGTTTACACTTTCTCACCGTAAATATATCATTGTAGCAAGGCGAAAAATTAAATGTAGTGTAAATAAGACTTATCTCATAATAAGTATACTATGCCAAATATCAACTCAATCGGAAACCGCGGAGTGGATGAAGTTCAACTTACTACATTTGCATGTTTCTTGCTGGCCACTTTTCTCTTCGCGATACTCCAAATCAGCTCAATGGGCTTTAAGAAACAGTGGTATGGTGGCAGTCTTAGTAATAAGTAACTCCTTACGTTCCAATGTTTTGATTTTATTTATATTTTCTAAAACTCCTAGTTTATCAATTTCTTTACACATTCCTGATGTTTATGAGATTCAGGTATTAATATGTATGTTCACGTACCTATTCAAACTATTCATAGTTATAGGCAAATGTTAAAACCAGTACATAAAGTATCAAAATATTTATACTATGTTGTTTACGACATTACGACTTGTAAACATTGCAGTTTTTCGTTATACAACGCTTCAGTTCGGGTTATCACATTGTCGTAATTATTTACGAGCTTAAACAATAGTTTTCCGACCTTACTCAGTATAGTCATTGTTAATATTATTTCAATTAAAATAAAACGTAAACTGCGAACCATTTGAATGAATGACATAAATTGATAACTGACTTTAAGTCTTTTTTTAATCATAGACAATAATTGGTGATACCACAAAGAAATATCTGTCAACAAAATTTCGACAAACGAGGTGCCTCACGAGTGAGTTACCCAACACTAATGCAGATGTCGAGAGGGAGGTTTGCACGCTGTGATGGGAATGTCAAAAAGACTCTTTTCAAGGCTGTTTGTCAATCCTTTTACACGTGCAGCCTATGGACGAACTACAATAAAAAGTCGCTCAATGCCATGTAATGAGACATTTATAAGACATAGGGTAAATCAGTCTAGCTATATACCTAGCATGATCGCGTTTGTGTCGGACATAAAGCATTCCTCCCTACCTATTCCATACAAGATTAGAAAAATGGGGGGCGGGCGGGCGGACGGACGGACGGACGGACGGACGGACAGATTTTTTGTTATTCTTCCAGCTAAGACTAAGTAGGTTACATAACATTTTTCAATGAATAAAATAACTACACAATTATACATAAACCAAGCTACATCCAGAACTGTTTATAAAGTTAAGCGATGTTTGCCATTTTAACACTAGATATCCAAACCGACTGGTATTACCGGCCAAATATAATACCACGCTTTGTAGTCAAAACTGTTATCCAATGGCAATAAAAATTTATAATCATTTACCAAGTGACATAAGGCAACTTTCTCTCAAACCTTTCACTGCACAATTATTATACAATTGGTTACTAGAAAAATGGTTTTATTCAGTGCAGGATTATTTTAGAACCTAATTATTATTTAATATTGATGTCATTTAATTATATTTATTCTTTAAGTATGCTAATTGTAATTTTGTATGGGGAATGACAAATAATATTTAAATATTAAGTTTCAAAAAAAATTTGCATGACCAAAAATTTTGGCGAGATGTGCTGATCATGACTAAAATACTGTTCCATCTATTGTTGTACCATGTCTCTAGCAAATAAATTTATTTCTTTCTTTCTTTCTTTCTTTAAAACAATGTAGTATTTCAATGTGTGTTAGGTCTGAGCCAACTCACGCTTGACGCATCTTTTATCGACTCCATAATCGAACGTGTCACATCACTAGAGGCATGTTTCAGGATTGACTTCATAGCGGCGCGGCGGGCCACATAGACATGTTATTTCCGTGTATTGTATGCTGTATGCATACTACAAATTGCTTTTATGTAAGTAGGTACCTAAGTGTGCCTAATATGTAGGTATTAAGTAACATGTATTCTTTTCTGAAGAGTTACGTTCTTCCATTCTGGTTCTTCCTGATAAATTAACAATCAACCATTAATTTAGTAAGGTTAATTTACCATCGTCCCTTTTGGGTATACGCTAGGACGTCATCTATTATATCCTCTATTTACGTTATAGTCCGGTACGCGAACACTTTAATTAGTCGTCAAACTAACATAATTCACAAGTCAGTTTTTTTTTTGTTATCAGCGTAAGTACATTAAATACTAACAGCGAAAAATATTTTTTAACATTGTCTAACGTAGATTAACGTATAATATTTTTTTTGTTAAGAACACGTGTACAACTTTGAAAAGATTATACAAGTCATTGTTTTCTCCAATAATGCAACGCATTTAATTATTCTAAATGTTACCAATCGTTTTCTAATAGTTTTGTTAATAGATTACGTCAGCAAAACCGGATACGATTTAAAAAATTATAAATCTCCTTAAAGAATATTTAAGTGACTAGTGGCTACTAAAGTGTATTCAAAACTATCAAAAGAAATGGCAGCATTAATTTCTAACAGATTTATCAATAGTGTTTCTATTTATTAGGAATGATATCTTGAAACCATTCTCCTTCCCATAAAATAAATCTCATAATTCTCAAGTCGGCGTAATTCATTTCAGTTCTATAGACGAATCTATGAACACAAATTCTAACGGATTCATCAATAGCTCAAAAATTTATTAGCTTATCAGTTATGTCCCAAAATATTTCGCGCGATTGGTGTGCAGCGTGCTGGCAGCAGCCGAGTAGGTACCTACCCCGCCAAGGCCGTACGCACGGTCAAACGTGTAGGCACAAACATTAAGTACTAGATTTAACTTTATATATTTAGTTACTTGGGTGTTTTGGTTTGAATGACATAAATATCTATTTTATTTTACCAATATTAGCAAATAAAGAATAGGGCCCATTACTCAAAGTCTAATAATCTAATCTAATCTAATAATAAAAGTGTTTTGTCTCGTAAATAAAACCAAAAAATGTGACAAAACACTAGTAAGTATTATTAGGCTAATACTTTTTGAGAAATGGGCCCCTGGTAAAGAAAGTTATACCTATAAATACTTAGTGTTATTAGCCCACCCAGTTTATAAACCCATTACTTCTGTACTAATTATCGTAACGAGTAGGTAAGTAAATTAGTAAAGTTTTTGAGTTTGAGTGTACGGGGCAGTATCCAAAACTACTCGTTCGACTTCAAAAAAACCTTCAACATTATAATTGTATAGTCACAGTGGTGGCGCGGATGGAACTTATGGATATAAGGTCAATGTGGGCAAGTCCGGCGGCATACTTTATTTAAAGTTATGTTTGATCGGATTATACAATGTTATTATTTGCTGACTTATAGGATGTTACATATTATATTTTACAATGTCGCTTTAACAAATTGACAAAATAACTTAAACTTATGTAAAAAATGATGTTTTTTTAAAACTCCGCGAGTAGACGGTCTTCCCGTGATATATAAGGTAAGGCCGTCTAGTACTCCTTGCCGCGCTGTTTGAAGGTCAATAGGTATGTAGATCACATTGTTGGAATCGTAATTTTATGCCTTTCAAATTATTTTCCGAGTTCAGGGAGATAGAGTTGCAATTTAAATGTATACATATATTTCTGTTTTAAAGGCAACATCGGCATATCCGTGGAAGAAGAGATTGTAAACCTTTTCTTAAAAGTTTAAATAAAACAATATAATAAACGCAAATCCATACTTCCATACTAATATTATAAATGCGAAAGAGTGTATGTCTGTCTGTTACCTCTTCACGCCTAAACCGCTGAACAGATTTAGATGACATTTAGGAAAATGCATAAATTTATCCCGAAAATTATCGCCTGAGGGGAGGGTGAAGATTTGGATGAAACTCATTTAGATGCAATTTGGTACATCAATAGTTTGAGACCCGGAGAAGGACATAGAATAGTTTGTATCC
The DNA here is from genome assembly GCA_963854355.1 of Epinotia brunnichana. Taxonomy (NCBI): domain Eukaryota; kingdom Metazoa; phylum Arthropoda; class Insecta; order Lepidoptera; family Tortricidae; genus Epinotia; species Epinotia brunnichana. Next base: position 12,368,626 of record OY977939.1, on the reverse strand, counting down.
CATAAATAAGCCTTAAAGGGGGGGAATTGGGGGTGAACATTTGTATGGAGCTACTAGAACCGCTCTGCACCGATTAAGATGAAATTTGGTATAGAGACAGTTTGAGTCCCGAGAATAAGTCCCGGGAAAGGACATATAGATTTAATCCCGGAAATCATCCCCCAGGGGTAAAATAGGGGGTGAAAATTTAGATGGAACCCATTAAGATGAAATTTGGTATAGAGATAGATTATGTCCCGAAAATCATCCCATAAGGGAGTGAAATGGGGGTGAATATTTTAGATGAAATATGGTTTAGAGATAGTTACAGTTTTTATCCCGGAAATCATCACCTAAGGGGGTGAAATAGAGGGTGAACATTTGTATGGAGCTACTATACAACCGCTGCATGGCTGCATCCATTCAGAAAAAATGTGGTAAATCAACTCCTAAAGGGGAAATGGAGGGTGAAAGTTTGTATCGATTTAAGATATAAACGAGGTCTACGTGGACGGAGTCGCGGGCAGAAACTAGTTTTTAATAAAATTACATATGGTTGTTTAAAGCTTTTTTAGTAATATCACAGATTATATAATAGTTCTAACGAACAGATGCTCGACTTTGAATAAAAAACCGGCCAAGTGCGAGTTGGACTCGCGCACGAAGGGTTCCGTACCATTATCTATAAAAACGGCAAAAAAAATCACGTTTGTTGTATGGGAGCCCCCCTTAAAAAATGTTTTAATTTGTTTTTAGTACTTGTTGTTATAGCGGTAACAGAAATACATAATCTGCGAAAATTTCAACTCTCTAGCTATCACGGTTCTTTAGATACAGCCTGGTGACAGACAGACGGACTGACGGACGGACGGACGGACAGCGAAGTCTTAGTAATAGGGTCCCGTTTTACTCTTTGAGTACGGAACCCTAAAAAGCGCATACCTACCGCTTTCCATGCCTACTAAATTTAACAATGGAGCGACCTTGAACACGCCGGTCGTTGCCCGCACTTGCCGGCCAATAGACGCTAGGGTTGACACCACTTAGAAATAATTTTATAATTAATAGTTGAGTGAAATAAAAACACCCACACATTCCATGCACTTCACTGATTAGGGTGATTAGGTTACCTAATTGAATTGCTATCGTTTTTCAATTTTTATTTTCAAAAGACATAAGTTTTTCCCGAGATTCTGCCAGTATCTGAACTGCATAGTTACTTACATTCATACATACATACCTTCATTTACTCGACGTCAAAAGGATTGCACCTTTCCTACCTTTATTATATTACCTTTCAAAGGATACTAATATCGACAGGGTACAGTAAATATCTTAGGAGTAAACGAACGAAACGAAATCATGAAACGAATTTTAGAAAAGGTGCGATACTTTTGACGCCGAGTGTACAGGCATATCAACGCAGCATGTTAAATAAATTTTAACGTCAATTATCTTTCATCCTGTATATGGTTACTACAGTCAAAATGTTGGTCAAGTCAAATCTACCAGCTACCACATATAACAAAAAGAAACTTGTTGTGCAGGTAACTTCATTAAAGTAGGTGTATCCCGACGACAGTACGAAATAAAGTTTGGTAGGTAGGTACCTACGAGTACCTATCTTCGTTATCTATAACGTAAGTTAGTATATAAATAACGTCATATTGTGTATATGAAAGTTTAAAAGTAGCATTGCAAACTTGGAATTAGTCACTAGGCATAAGTTGTTTTAAAATATTTTGATTAAGTACCTACGTTTCATCCTCGCGAGTGCATTCCAAGCCCTTCCAAAAGGTTAAATAAAGTCCCTATAGCAACGACGATGTTAACGCCCTTTCTTAGGTCGTGCAATGCATGCACCCCGCAAATCTTACAAAGTAAAATATTATACTAATTGCTGCTAGACAGGAATAAATATAAACATGAAATCAATACAAACAACTAAATAATTAATTTGGACATAATGGCAGTGGCGGAGTACCTAAACTTACGGCTACGCCTCGGGGTAGGTAGGTAGGTATACCAAATTACCAAAACCAAAGCAGGCCTTAAAAATGTATTACGTAAGTATTTGAAATAGGTATTAGATGTTCCGTAAAAAAACATTGCGCCTTTGTTCAAACTCACTAGTTTGTACCTGTCATGGAAATAATTAGTAGGTACTTATGTATATAAAGTAGGTAAGTTACTAACTTTTTATCCGTTTCATCGTCTGTCGGTAATGCAAAAAATGATAAATGTCAATTTTTTTTATTGTTCATACACACCACAAGACTGCAGTGCGCTGAATTTATTCGCAACGAACTAATTTTTAAAAAATTGGTAATAACTTTTATTGTGCGCGTAAGCAGCGTCCGGCTGTGAGCGCGTGCGCCAGCCCACTGGCGGATGTACCGGTACCGGTGCGCAAAGTTTAGGTATAATTCTGAGTTCCCACGACGCAGTTAGGTAGCACTGGTAATATGCTGTCTCCTGCTGTTATTAATAGTAGAGTAAATCGCCAATAACTGACCACTTAAGAAAATGTCATTCACTTACTAGCCACCAATTTTGTGTGCAGACCCCTTTTACAAAATAATTGAAGTCGCTCTAGTAGTTTATTTTAATTTAATTGCAGAAATAGCAACACATTGTGTGTATTTTTGCGAAATGGCCGGTTATTGGGGGGGGTGGCCAGTTATTGACGATTTACCCTATTAATTCATCACATATTTGTATCAAGATACTAGTTAAATATGCAATCTACAATCTAACCTCTATTGGTTACTCTATACATATTCATTCATACGCAATAACACAAAGATTATATATTATTGGCCAGTACTGTACGTAAATAGCGTAGTACACAAAAAACAATACTGAATATGTTTTAAGTAATTTAAAAAAAGTTTTACGTGTAAGTATCTAATTTAACGAGAAGATATTTGAACTGAGATTATTTCAACGCAAAAGGATAGCTAGATCTGGTTTAAGGCAAGACCGGCACATGACGGGCCTCCCTTGAACGTTTCAGGCGGACTTTCCAACTAGACCAATTTTAAGGTTTGGCATTTCGAAACCAAAAACTACAAAAATATAGCGTTTTAGCTAGATTAAAAGCGTTAGACAGGAAAAGCGGTTATTAAACTGCAAAATTACTCACCTGAATAACAAATACTGCAATTTTTAATATTTTTTACGATTCATTTTCTGGACCACGTTGCACTCACTTAAGCAGTTCGAAACACGACCATTGTGTTCGTCATAGTGACATCTATGTTAGAGAAAAGAACTAATAGGACGAAACACCGCTTCACTGACCGAGTTATAGTTGGCGTGCGTATACAATACAAGAGTTATGGCATGTAGACGGGCTTGCCTTATAGACGGACTTGCCGACACTGACCTTAATTATGTTTCTTGCGTAGGTACGTACTTTGTGATACGCGGGCGGAGCCGCAAGGGCAGCTGCACTCAAAAGCAAAAAAAACCGGATACCTACTTACATTTTGTATTAAATTTCCATACATTGAGTCCCGTTCTTTTTGCTCTTGAGTGAAGTTTGATATGTTAAGTTAACTTCCAAGTCAATAATTTGCAAATGCAAACAAACTGTCAAGTCAATGCCGGCACAGAGGGGAGGCTACCGCGTAGGCAACAAGCAACGGCGTGCTGTGATTGGTCATGACGTTCTCGCCAGACTCCCGCGCAAATCGCCGTGCGTTCAAATTTAAAAAATAATTGATAAGAGAATAAAATATGGAGCTATTGCTGAATCACTTAGATTTTTCATCAATACATTGCTATAATAAAGCTGGATTATATGCGCCGACTTGAAAATTATGAGATTTATTTTAAAACAATAGGAATGCTTACAAAATTAAAATTTACATATAAATTTAACCTATTGATGAATATATTATTAATTCAAACTGTCGTTATCTTTGATAGTTTTTAACACAATTCAGTTACCAAAACTCACTTGAATAATCTTTTAGAGGAAATATTGTTTTTTTAATAGTTTTGGATTATACTGACGTTATCCATTGACGAAAGTTTTAGTAAAATATAGGGAAGGTTGTAACAGTTAAATGCGACACTCTATTGAAGAAAAATACCACTTGTATAATCTTTCCCTGGATTTACAAGGGTCATTAAGAAAACGCTGTGTCATACCTAAATCCACGTTAGAATTCACTTTATCTTTTTACTACTAGTAGTACTCATTATATTCTAAATATTAACAAAAAATCGCGCTCTTGTGAATTATCGAAGGTGCATTTTGTTTACGTACCGGACTATTACCTGCGTTAGAAAAGTTGATCACGCCTCAGATATTGCATGACGGGGGCAACACTCGAATTGTCAACCTCGTCCTTTTTGGAAAGTCGATTGAACCCAATCAAGGTAAAATCCACGAAGGTTCGATAGTCTATCGTATATCGGTAGATTGGTACCTTCACTAAAATATGTGAACTGTGCAACCGACTTTACCATGATGGTAACTTTAAGTATTGAACGTTAAAAATGCCCTAGGTATATGTTACTTTGTTCCGGTAAATATGATAGGTAAGCTTAGCCCAATCTACATTACCTACACCGTTTGAAGAAGGAGCCCATTTGGTTGGAGGCACCCGCACTCTAGACAACCAACATCTTCCTAAGTTAACTAAATAATAACATCACCAGCATCTCATCACTACTATTAATCGACGGTAGCCTTTTGTGATAAATTTACTCACCACAAATTACCTTTCTAATTTCAATTATCCTGTCTAGAGAGTGTTTGTTTAAATAACAAGTTTAAATTGGCTGCTTTCAATAACTGGGCAAGCGAGCGCGTCGCGCGGCGCACCGGCGCCCCGCAGCGCAGCCCTAAACATACACAGACAGACCGCGGGGCGCCTGCCCTCTTCACTAATAACACCGTCTTTCCCTCTGTCATGCCTTATTTCATCCGTACATCTCTTGTTTTTCAACTCTCCGTTTTTTCACCCCGCTAACCGAACATTAACAACAAAACGAATCAGTGATGATACTAATCCTTCACTCTCATTGTCTTTTGGCAGTTTCGAGGGATAAAATATGTTGAGCCCTGCGACGTGATATCTGAACGTCATAGTTATAAATGGCGTCGCTTAAAATATTTTAATACCCTCTACATCACGGCAATATTAATTTTGTACGCTTGAGTTGAGCAGTCCGTGCCACCACCGCTTCGGAATTTTAAATGACGGATTACCGGCCGCCGAGATCGAGAGATATAACTCGAGATCTTGTAGATTCTATCACTGCCTGCCCTTTGCTCCCCTCCCCCCTCTCTGGCTCCCCAACGCTGCAAGTTGCAACGTACTTATTTCATTAATTACCTTTAATGTTTGACAGGAAAATTACTAACTGCACTAATTACGCATTAAAAATAGGTCGCTGGTAATTATGTTACCACTAGCATGGGGCTGGTTAAGGTCAGGAACAGTTATTAAGCAATTAGTAATGTTGTATATAAAGACATAAACTAATGCTAAACTGAAAAACATTATAGAATGTTAACGTTGTGGTAAAATATTGCCATAAAAAATAAATTCACACTATTATCAAATAAGTGCCCTCATACCTACAATCGTTATCAAGTATTTAGATCCAGTAGATACTCCAAGTCTCTAACGTTTGTAATGAGATTGTCGGGCAGGCTTTAACAAAACTTGTCTATCTTATTGATGCTACACTCATCTGCCTAAAATTCCTCACTAGGTACTAACGTATTAAAGATATATGGACACTAGACTCGGTATTCATTGAAAGAGAGGCTGTATCAGTTAGCAAGATATGAATGAGCACGTTTTAATTAACGTTAATAATATCTACCTAGTCCTAGTCAAAACATTTTTATTGCTGACTGCACTACATTAAACTACTTAAGTTTAATCATTATTTATATAGGTAATCATACTTGCTCAGTGAAAACTGATCGTCTTGGTTTACATTGAGTTAGTCACTGGCGTTAGGTTCACGACCAAGTCCGAATACCTATACTACCATATCATCGTATAAACTGATTTAAAGTCACTACAATGCTGTCGCGACAGTGCTGGTTGACTTAAATATACCTACAGTAAGATGTATTTTGAAGAGATAAGACTGAATGTAAGCCTAAGCTTTACGTTCGTTATATGAACGTACCTTAGGTACAGTCGCCATCACATACATCGGAGCAAACAAGCACGTCACAAACATCGGAACACACCTCTATTTTCAAGGCATTAGGGTGCGTGTGCCGATATTTTTGAACACCTATAGTGTACCTATGTATGTGATGGCGACTGTACATACCTACTGGTTATATTCGGTATGTATGCTCTAAGTTATATTCTTTACACAAGTTCACAGTTTCACACACGTAGGATACCTTATTTATTACCATGGTTACGGTTGCGATGACATTGTTTAACGCAGTATCGTGTCAATTTTGTGGATGTGATATTTTATGTGCTATCTGCGGTGTCATTTCAAATATACTGTTAGTAATAAATAATGGTGCGAATAACAGTAGACATGGTGCGCGGCAAGGCCGAGCACCACGAGCGCCTGCTGGCTCCGCTGGAGGAGATAGCACTACACCAGGAGAACATAGAGAAGATAGAGTACCTCCAGGACTGGTGCCCCAAGCTCAAGATCCTCCTCATGCAGAACAACCTGATCGCCAAAATAGAAAACTTAAACAAACTCAAAAACCTCACGTACCTCAACTTAGCTCTCAACAACATAGAAATTATAGAAAACCTGGAAAGATGCGAATCACTCGAAAAACTCGATTTGACTCTCAACTTTATCGGAGAAATAGTCAGTGTCGAAAGCCTTACAGGCTTATATAATCTTCAGAATTTATATTTAACCGGAAACCCTTGCACTGACTATGACAACTACCGGGACTTCGTAATTGGAACTCTACCTCAACTCAGCTTCCTCGACGGAACTGAAATAGAGCGATCGGACCGCATTAAAGCCCTACAAAACCTACCAATAATAAGACAAGACATATTGTTCGAACAAAACGAGTACAGACACAGGCGCAGAAAGCAAAAAGTTCGCCTCGAACACGAAATTCAAGACAAATGGGAAAACGAATACAAAGACATGGATCCAGAAGAAAGAAATAAGAAATTTTACGCAGAGAAGTGCGAGCATTCCCCTGAGGTTCGCTATGAAATGGAGCACATGCGCCAACTAAAGCTGAAGAGCTATGAAACTGAAAAAAAACCGGAGGAAAAAAGACAATTCAAATTCTTTGCACCCGATGGCAGACCCTTCAATATTAATCAGGCTAAAATTCCTTTTACGTTCACCGACACTGACCCTGAAAATTTTGTCTTGGATCTGGCAGTGTATAAACATTTAGATACTAGTCTAATTGATGTAGATGTTCAGCCGAATTATGTTCGAGCAACAATTAAGGGAAAGTTATTTCAACTCCATCTACCGGAGGAGGTGAACACCAGTAAATCAACGGCGCAGCGCTCACAGATAACTGGCCACCTCGTCGTCACGATGCCACGTGTGAATGTAGTTATAAAACCACAGATGGCGCCTAAAAAGGAAGTTTCAAAACGTGCCCAACTGTACACCGAACATCGCGTTGCTGATTGCCATGAAAGTTCAGGTCAGTCAAAGAGAGAGTTTCTAGAAATATGTCCTTCGGATAAAGTACTTGACCTGTCTAAAATGACTGCTGCGAGAAAAGCGCCTGATTATATTGATCCGAGACTAAAACTTGGGCTCAAAAAGCCTTCGCCTGATTTCGTCGATAATCCTGAAGTTCCTGATCTCATATAATTTTTTTTTAATGGATGCCTAGTTCGTAGTAGCTAATTAGCTAGCGGGAGTAGCTGAACATTTAGTACCTTGTGTTAATTATAATTTCACTTTAATGAGCTGTTTAGTGATTGCCGAGTTCATACATTTGCTGCAAGTGCGAGTAGGTACTTGGGTAGCTTTTGTATCCATTACGATTAATCAATGTGTAAACAGGGCTTTAGACCACAGTCATAAAACTCATAAATCATCTTTTGTAGATGTTAAATACCAATAGAGTCATTTCGCCGGTTGGCGACCACCTAATTTCATGTGCCGGTTAGCGACCACTTAGCTGACTTGGTGAACTGAAAGAATATTTTCTCGTTTTTTTTGTAAATTTCTATTCCATAACTACAAACAATAAGGCATACGGCTGACTGTTTCAATAGGCTCTGTAGAGTTGATGTTATCTTCAATCAAAGATAATTAAGACAATCTTCAATTGAAAAAACCATGTTCTTCAAGTGGTCGCTAACCGAAGGTGGTCGCGTAACCGGCGAAATGACCCTACCACCACAGTAATAGCTTAGCTAGGTACGGTCTACGTTTTTATGGTAAGACTAGCTGTTGCCCGCGACTTCGTCCGCGTAGAACTTATACTTAGAAAATATAATGCAAACAAACTTCTACCATTTTAAGGGATGATTTCCGAGGCAAAAACTATTCAATATCCTTCGAAGGGTCTCAAATTATCTCTATACCAAATTTCATCTAGGTATATGGATTTTATCCAAACTTTCACCCCCTATTTCATACCCTTAGGGAATGATTTTCGGGATAAAAACTATCTAATTTCATTCTTCGGGACTCAAACGACCTTTATACCAAATTTCATCTAAACGGGATTCATCCAAATTTTCCCCCTCATTTCACCCCCTTAGGGAATGATTACCGGAATTAAAACTATCCTACGTCCTTTCCCAGGACTCAAGCTATCTCTATACCAAATTGTATTAAAATGGGTTCCATCCGAATTTTCACCCCAGATTTCACCCCCTTAGGGGATGATTTCTGGGGTAAAAACTATCCCATGTCCTTTCCCAGGACTTAACCTATATCTACACCAAATTTCATCAAAATAGATTACATCCAAATTTTCACCCCCTTCATTTTCACCCCCTTAGGGGATGATTTCCGGGATAAAACCTATTATATGTCCTTCCCCGGGACTCAAACTATTTATATACCAAATTTCATCTAAATCGGTGCAGCGGTTTAAGTAGCTCCATACAAATTTCCACCCCCAATTTCAACCCCTCAGATATAAAAACTACCCTTTGTCCTTCCCCGGGGCTCAAACTATCTGTATACCAAATTTCATCTAAATCGGTTCAGCGGTTTAGGCGTGAAGAGGTAACAGCAGACAGACAGACAGACACACTTTCGCATTTATAATATTAAGTATGGAAGTATGGATTATTACATTATTAGTATGGATAGTATGGATTATTTCCGCTTGTCTTCCAAATAGAGGTGTAGCTGTAGACTCACTTCAAAAGAAAGAAGAAACGAAAAACTCATTCAAATATCTCAAAAAATTACGAAGCTACAACCGTTTTAATGTCGCTTGTTAGAGTGAGAAAACGATCAGGGACCGTGACGTCACGATCCTCGAGCGTCATAGTAAAAAACAATCGTTTCATTATAAAGGTGCGTTTTGCGGAAAAGAGACGCATCAAACCCCCTCTTAAAACTTTATACACTTACTAGCTGTTGCCCGCGACTTCGTCCGCGTAGAAATTTTTATCGTCTTAGAAAATGATTTCTCTCAATACAAAATTTGATCCCTCTTTTAGGGGATAATTAAAAAAAAAGTTGATGTTCATTTTCTAGTTTGTGAACAAACAGTCTAAAACCAAAGTTAAAAATCTCATACCGTCAAACCACACAACTATAGTCCAGGTCACCCAAGTATGGTCCAAATCAATTCTCATATTACTTGCTCAGGTGTGACTATTTTCGTGGATGAACTTAGCAAGAAGCAATATAATAACACAAATGTAAAATGAAGTTAGTCTCTACACACTTCATTTAAATTTGCTGCGCAATAGTTTTAAGGATGCCGTTTGGTCCGCTCTGAACTGTGGCGAACATTGACAGGTGACAGATCAGTTGGATGGAAATTGCAATGTCACGAAAGTGCATCTAAAAATTAAATAAGATTATGAATATTAAGGAATTGGAGAAATAATAGCTTCAAATGTTGTTTCTCTTTACAGGTAAGAATTGTACTTATCCTATAAGCATAGAATTAGATAAATTGTAGCTGTAAACTCGTTATTAATAAAAAAGTTTTCTCTTTACAGAGCAACACAATTCAGTTTTTATTTCTTCGTTCGTGTCCAGAACAACACATTATAAAACAACATTTGAAGTTTTCCTAGTGAATTTTTCGATCACAAACTTTTCAGTTAAATTTCCCAAATTCTTAGGCACATCCTTCTGCTTCTCAGCAAAACTTTCCAAGATTCTTGTCAGTGCTTCTTCTGAAATTCCAGCAGCTGCAGGCTGTTCCTGTTTTTTTGGTGCTATCTCTTCCAGTAAAAATCCCTTAAACTGAATATTTCCGTCCTCATCTACATACATTTTATTTATCTCGGGAGTTATTGAGATCCAAACCTTCCTTCTGTCATGCCTCTTTTGTAATGTAACTTTAACTTTTTGAAAAGCCTGTGTTTTTACAATTGTCTCGTGCAATTGCACTGGTTGGAGATGTTCGGGGAACACGAAGATACTGTTATCTGCGTCCGTAATTGAAGTCACACAGATTATATTCGATTTTGGATCCTCAGCCGGTTTTACTACAAATTCAAATCGTAATCTTTCCATCTTCCTTATAACAGCTGAATAATGTTGTTTTATAATGTGTTGTTCTGGACTATGCTATTAAGAAGGAGAGACTTCTGTTGGAGATAAATAAGTGCATGGATAAGTCTACTTTGATTGATCTTATTGCTACGGGGTTGCCAAATTTTGTAGCCGATAGAATTGACCGGAATGCCCTAAAGGAGACGGAGGATTTATTTAACAGTATTAGAGGTTTAGAACATATGGTGGAAAAGAAAATATGGGAAAAGAGAACGCTCGTATTTGATAACAAGACTAAGGACAAGAATGGAGGAGACCGGCCATGCAGAATATGTGAAAAAGAAAATAAGGGCAACCGCTATCATCCCGAATCTTTATGTTGGTTCAAAAACAAAAGTACGGATAGGCAAAGACGGGATCAAATAAGGACGGTTAATAATTCTCAGTTAGAAACCGAGTTAAACAACTTAGACCCAAAAAACTAGTGATCCCGCCATTAATTAAACTAAACTTATTAATAAATGATACATTACAGGTTTCAGGGATTTACGATTCAGGATCGAATGTTTCCTTGATAAGTTCAAGATTCTTGTCCTTGAGAAATAATCCAATAAATCCTAATATTAAAACAACAGGGTTAAAAACATCTTGTTCAAAATGATAGATTTGAAATTTCACAAAATATTGAGGAAAAAAAACATCACATTGAAAAGCTCACAGAGAAAAAAAATGAAGAAATAATTTCTGATCCTAATAATAACGACGAAGCACACATTTTGTGTAGTAAAGATAAAAACCTGGGCGTTGTTGATAAGACTAAGACCCCAGAGAAAAATGAATATAAAATAAACTTTAATGAGAATATAGAAGTGGAAAATTTTGATATTTCAGTAAACCATCTAAATCATCAGCAACCGGCAGGGATAAATAAATTAATTTCCAAATATAAATCGCTATTTGCGAAAGATAAATATGATGTGGGGACGGTGAAGGACTACGAAGCACACATAGATTTGATAATGGATAAATATTGTAGTAAAAGGCCATATAGATGCACTATAGAAGATAGGAAGGAAATAGAGCAGCAGGTATCAAAGCTTTTACAAAGGAATTTAATTGAAGAGTCTTACAGTCCTTTTGCTGCTCCAGTAACATTGGCGTACAAAAAAGAAGAAGGTAAGAAATCGAGACTATGTGTAGATTTTCGTGATCTGAACAAAATTGTTGTGCCCCAATCACAGCCCTTTCCCCTGATTGAAGATTTGATGGTAAAGACGAGAAACTGTAAATTCTACTCAACTCTTGACATTAGCTCAGCTTTCTGGTCGATTCCTTTAAAAATTGAAGACCGAAAAAAAGCTGCCTTTGTAACTCAGGAAGGCCACTTCCAATGGACTTGTCTCCCATATGGTTTAAAAACTTCGCCTGCAATATTTCAGAGAATATTGAGTAGTATAATAAGAAAACATGGGTTGTCTGATTTTACTGTGAATTACATAGATGACATACTAATATTTTCTGAAACTTTTGCAGAGCACATTAGACACTTATCATTGTTACTGGAAGCAATTTCAAAGGAAGGTTTTAGGTTGAAATTCTCTAAATGTAATTTCGCTCAAGATTCCGTGAAGTACTTGGGCCACATTATAAAAGACAATACAATTACACCGTTAAAAGATAATCTAATAGCCATAAAAGATTTTCCAGCACCACAAACACAAAAAAATGTACGACAATTTTTAGGCAAAATTAACTTTTATGGAAAATATGTGCCTAACATATCAATTATATTGGATCCATTGCATAATCTACTAAGAAAAGGTCAACCATTCAGTTGGTCGGAAAAATGTCAGAAGTCCTTTGAAACAATAAAAAAATTGCTTTGTTTAAAACCAATTTTGGCAATCTTTGACCCAAATTTACCAATACGTATTTATACTGACGCTAGTATACAAGGCATAGGCGCGATCTTAAAACAAACACAACACAATGGAGAGGAAAAGCCTTGCGCTTATTTTTCTAGAAAATTGAATGACTCGCAGAAGAAAAAAAAAGCTGTTTACTTAGAGTGCTTAGCAATAAAGGAAGCAGTAAAATACTGGCAGCATTGGCTAGTAGGAAAACAATTCACGGTTTTCTCTGACCATAAACCTCTAGAAAAAATGAATATTAAAGCAAGGACAGACGAGGAACTAGGAGATCTCGCATATTACCTATCTCAGTTTGATTTTGAGGTAATATATTCCCCAGGGAAATACAACTTAGAGGCGGACTGTTTAAGTAGAAATCCTGTGTTAGAACCAGGTGAAGATACTGATAATCATGATCAAAACTTAAAAATTGTTAACTTCATACAACTAAAAGACATTCAGGATGACCAAGAAAAAAATGAACATATAAAACAAAATGAAAATAAACTAACATTAAAAGGCAAAATATACTATAAAAAAGTAGGAAAAAGAGAAAAAATAATACTAACAGAAGACTTTAGTAAAAAGCTTATAGAGAAAATACACTATTATTATTGCCATATAGGAATACAACAAATGGAGAATAAGTTAAAACCATTTTATATAGCTAAAAACTTAACTAATAATATCAGGAAAATTTGTCAGAACTGTGAAATATGCATAAAGAATAAATCTAGAAGGAAATTTGAATTTGGATTAATGTCCCACTTGGGCCCTGCTACTTACCCTTTTGAAATAGTATCCATTGATACTATTGGTGGGTTTGGTGGCTCACGCTCCACAAAAACATACTTACACTTGCTGGTGGATTTTACACGATATGCTTTAATTTTAACTTCCAAAACTCAAACATCTAATGATTTTATAAAGCTTATACAAAAAGTACCACAAGGAAGTAAAATTGGTATGATCTTGTCTGATCAATATCCAGGTATAAATTCAAAAGAATTTAAAAACTTTTTAAATAGAGAAAAGATACCAATAATCTTTACTGCAGTAAATGCACCATTTTCAAACGGTTTGAATGAAAGATTAAACCAAACTTTAGTAAACAAAATTAGGTGTAAGATAAATGAAAGGAAAGAAAAAATAGCTTGGACAACTGTTGCACATGAATGTACCAAAAGATATAATGAGACAGAACATACTGTAACAAGATTTTCACCAACATATTTGTTAGAGGGTATAAGTGATAATATTCTACCAGAGGAAATAAAAAAAAAAAAGATCGTTTAATGATTTATCGCAAGATAGAAAAATAGCATTGGTAAACACAGTAAAATCACATAATAATAATAAAAAACTATTTGATAAAAACAGAAAACATTGCCAAATAACAGTAGGAGATACAGTATTTGTTGAGAATGGAAATCGATTAAACAGAAAAAAATTAGACGAATTAAAGATAGGACCATATAAAGTGATAGAAAAAATATCTGATTCAATTTATAAGATAGATACCGGACATAAAAAGTCGGAATCTAATTTGTTTCACATAACCAAAATAATTCCGGTACTGAAAGAAATATAAACAAAAGAAAATATTTCATAAGCACATGTAAGTATTAAAAAAAAAAAAAAAAAAAAAAATGTGGGGGGGGAGATGTAAAATGAAGTTAGTCTCTACACACTTCATTTAAATTTGCTGCGCAATAGTTTTAAGGATGCCGTTTGGTCCGCTCTGAACTGTGGCGAACATTGACAGGTGACAGATCAGTTGGATGGAAATTGCAATGTCACGAAAGTGCATCTAAAAATTAAATAAGATTATGAATATTAAGGAATTGGAGAAATAATAGCTTCAAATGTTGTTTCTCTTTACAGGTAAGAATTGTACTTATCCTATAAGCATAGAATTAGATAAATTGTAGCTGTAAACTCGTTATTAATAAAAAAGTTTTCTCTTTACAGAGCAACACAATTCAGTTTTTATTTCTTCGTTCGTGTCCAGAACAACACATTATACAAATTTAAATAAACACGTATAAAATCACTATTACGAAATCGGTATTGATGGAAACGAATGAGTTTACTTTTGGACCATAGTTGGGTTAGTAGACTATAGTTGTATGGTTTTACGGTACTTTAAAAATGCCTTGAAATACTCAAACTTTGAACCAATTTTAACACTCTTAGGGGATGAATTTGGAAAAACTCTGAAATCAGTTTTGTAGTCTTTTAACGTACAGAATAAGACCGAAGTTAAAAATCTCTTACTCACACTTTAAAATTTTATTGCTCGCCATTTAAAATTTGAACCCCCTTTTAAACCCCCTTAGAGGTTGAATTTTTCTAATCGCTGAAAGAACTTTTTTCGTAAACTTTTAAGTCTCTAGCTCAAAAAAAGTGTTGCCCATACAAAGCTTTCTTAACCCCCCTTAGGGGTGGAATTTTCTAAAACTCTGAAAGTACTTTATTATTAATTTTAATAAGTAACATTTTGAATAGTTTTAAGTCTAGTAAAAAAAAAAGTTTTTCCCACACAACACTGGCTACCCTTCTTAAGGATCTTAAGGATCCCCTTAGGGATGGAGTTTTCTAAAACGCTGAAAGTTCTTTTTTAGTATTCTAATAAGTAATCTTTTTGCAAAGTTTTAAGTCTAACTCAAAAAAAAGTGTTGCCCATGCAAAGCTTGCTCTCCTTTTTAACCCTATTAGGGGTGGAATTTTCTAAAACGATTTGTGTTCTTTTTTTGTATTTTAATAAGTAATCTTTCTACAAAGTTTCAAGTCTCTAACTCAAAAACATAAACTTTCCCTGATAAAAACTTTGCACCCCTTTTTATCCCCCTTAGGGATAGATTTTTTCAAAACGCTGAACGTCTTTTTTTTTTGTATTTTTATAAGTAGTCTTTCTACAAAGTTTTAAGTGTCTAGCTCAGAAAAAGTGTTCCCCATACAAACCTCGCACCCTTTTTTAACCCCCTTAGGGAATTATTTTTGTAAAACGCCGAATGTAGTATTTTTCATGTTCTAATAAGTAATTTTTCGTCAAAATTTTAAGTCTCTATTAAAAAAAAATATGTTTTTCCCATACAAACTTTGCACCCTATTTTACCCCCTTAGGGGTGAAATTTTCCAAAACGCTGAAAGTACTTTCTTTGTATTTAAATATTCTTTCTACAAAGTTTTAGGACTCTAGCTAAAAAAAATAGTTTCCCACATACAAACTTTGCACCCCTATTTTAGCCCCCTATTTTTAGGGGTAGAATTTTCTAAAACGCTGAAAGTACTTAATTTGTATTCTGATGACTAATCTTTCTACAAAGTTTTAAGTCTCTCTTTAAAAAAAATATTGTTTCCCCCATACAAAATTTGCACCCCTATTTTACCCCCTTAGGGGTAGATTTTTTTAAAACACTGAATCTAGGTACTTTATTTGTATTCTAATGAATAATTTCTCTACAAAGTTTTAAGTCTCTATTTAAAAAAAAGTAGTTTTTCCCATACAAACTTTGCACTCTATTTTACCCCTTTAGGGGTAGAATTTTTTAAAACCCTGAAAGTTCTTTTTTAAGTCTATAGCTCAAAAAAAAAAGGTTCTCCCATACAAACTTTGCACCCCCATTTTACCCCCTTAGGGGTAGAATTTTCAAAAATCCCTTTTTATCCCTAGCCCACGTTATAAAAGCAACATACTGTGCAAAAATCAACTCTCTAAGATTAGTAGTTTCGGCTGTGCGTTGATGAGTGAGTGAGTGAGTGATTGAGTGAATAAGTCAGTCAGGACATAGGCATTTATTATGTATAAATAGATAGAAGATAATGAAACTCCCATTCAAATATCTCAAAAAATTATGAAGCTACATCCGTTTTAATGTCGCTTGTTAGAGTGAGAAAACGATGAGGGACTGTGACGTCAATATACTCGAGCGTCATAGTAAAAAACAATCGTTTCATATGAAGGTGCGTTTTGCGGAAAAGGGACAGAACATACCCCCTCTTAAAACTTTGGACTCTTATAACTTAATCATTACCTATATAACCTCTTGCTTTGTTTTTTCTCCATTTGACCATATTTATTTTAAATTCTTTTTCGAGAAAATACATTATGATTATTTACCATATTTTCGATTCCTGAGCTATAACCACGAACTTCGGAATTCGAAAATATTCGGGTATCTCTATCTCTATCGCACTAACCATACTCGAGTGACAGGGATGCAAATATATGAACATTGAGTATCGGTTTTCGTGGTAGCGCCGCAGGTACTTTGGCTGAATGCGCCGAGCGCGTGCCATTGTCATTCAAAAAAAACAAATTCGTGTTAATTATATTGTTAAAATTTCTTGATTTCATTTATTGAAATTACGACATAAAACGACATTTGCGCATATAAGTTCTCATATCAGAATCGAATATTTTTTTATGGTTTATATTTTAGCATTTGTCTCGTAAAGGTCTATCGTAGACGGGATTTAAATTATTAATAAGTGAAAGGCAAAGCAATTCCGCCATTTTGACGAAAATTTGACGGTTCTTATAGCTGACAGTTGGAGCAGCGTTTGATTTCAATAAAAATAAATGAAAAATTAAATGAAGTCGTATATTTCGGAAAATTAATTAACTCGGATAAAAACTATCCTAAGTTGCAGCTAGAATAATAATGTACCTATATAAAATGTTTCATATTTTTCCGTTCATGGGATGCTGAGAACATTCGAACCGCGCAAAGCTTAGTTTCAAACTGGCTGATTCTTTTTTTAATTTAGAGATTTATTATAAGTGGAGATAATAAAAAGTTCCGACTGGAAGTTCTAATGTATTTAGAATACAAACAAATACTGATTATTTGCGTGTAACCGTATTTATTCATAAAAAATATATTTATTGTATTCACTTAGTGTTACCTAATTAAAACTCTAAATAAATATTACATTAGTTTCAACTTACACCAAGCTGCAACATTGCCTATGAAGCCTAACTTTGAATACTTAGGTGTTTTCACCGTGTTTTTGTTATTTTTAGAATCCTTTAATGGCAGAAGAATGCGAATAGCTGCCGGGTGGATCATATATCACAGTAAGTCTCATGCAGCTTTTTAAGGAAGGCAAAGTTAGACTTCATTGGCAATGTTGCAGTATTTCACGGCAGTAAAATAACTACCTACTGATTAGTTTAGTACTTACAGTCAGCAACAGGTCGAGGACATTAGTGGTCAAAATTATATGCACAAGCTCCTCTCTTCTCCCTAGCTAGGTCCTTAGCTGGGCAATAGATACGAGTCGTGTACATAAGTATTTTAACCTCCTCATCCGCCGTAGCTAATGGCATCTGCTACGGACGGTACATACATAAGTAATCATTACGTTTAAAGCTCTTTACAAGGCACCGAAGATACAACATACATGTTTTTAAAATACTTAACTTACTATTCTCGTAGTACGACCTAGTTTCTTTTATCGACTGCAAATTTTAAATGCTGGTATGAAGTGAACACGCTCTTCCTAGCGGGCAATGCAACTATAGGTACCTACCTATAAATAGTAAGACTAGAAAATTATGTTATGAGGACTGTCAATATCAATAGTAGGTAGGTACTAGATGTAGTTGAATAAGCGAGGTTATAGCGCCATAAATATAGTTAATATTATATATTATGTGGAAGTAATCAACAACATCTTGTGATAAGTTTTCTTTTTTAATTTAGGTAGGTACTACCTACTGACTCGGTTTTACAATTATCAGTTAGACCGCAAGTCAAGTTCAGTTTAATAAAACCAGATCTAAATATGTTCTTGTACTTCATTCAATTAAAATCAAAATTAAATTACAATGCCTATATCTAGCAAATCTATCACTTTTAGTTTCCGTCCTCTCCGTTAAGAATTTGAGCACCCTTCGGCAGGGATCGGAACCGGTTAATTGCTAAAACCTCGGTTTACCACAAATCTCGAACTATTTTATACTTCACATGTAGGACTCAGTTGTGTTTTGAGGTAACGAGTGCGTATTATTAGATTGCCCAATTAGAAATGAAATTATTATAAAAAGAACGAAAAAGAACCGTTTTCGTTCCCATACAAACAATACCGGTTTCCGATCCCTGCCCTTCGGCACCAAAATGGCGTAAACCAATCCTTCGACATTCGTTAGTCCACTTTATAAAGCTAAGTTCAAAGTCCGTTCGTCTCCGAGTAACCATTAGTCTCCGGTGGCGCGACCATGATGACGAGGAAGCCGTCGATGTCGTGGACCTCCTTGGAGGTGAACTTGGCTGAGATCTGATGCCGTCCCGCCCATGGAGGCGTCAGCTTGAACTGGGCGGTTGCGAACTCGCCGGGGGGCACGTCCTGTAAGCACCATAACTTGTTATCAACTTACTTACCTTTAACCCCTTTGCAGGCAGAGGTTATATCGACAATAAACTGCCTGTCAAATACCTATGTATCTAAATTTGAACGTTCGATGTTTTTTTTCATCTACCGGCCTGAGAAGGGGTTAATGAAAAAAAACCATTGTCAAAATATGATGGATCGGAACTATCGGAAGCCTTAAAGAAATATTTACAGGGATATAACTTTGTCATGACGTCTCCATTATATCGACTGGTTAAGTGGTGGTTAATTAATCAGCAAATGTGTCCTACGTTACAGTCGGAACACTCGAAACCAATGCTGGGGAAGGGCTTTTGCTTACAAACCGACCTATGATTGGTTCATTGGTTCGGTAATACTTAGCCTATTCTTACTCTTCGTATACCTACCTACATAAAGTTATCCCAATGAGTTTACCACAAGCAGTGCCCAGTATAAAGCCAAACTATAAGGCCCCGGCATTTGGACGTTGAGTGAAACCAGCATGCTGAGGCAATCGAAACGGGTTACCATCTTACTTAACCTACTCGCTAAATTTCCGCTAAGCTGCAGTAAGTAGCAAATGACACTGTTGAAATCCAGTTTAGGGATTAGGCGAGCAGCAAACCTTCTTGATGCTTTAGTCTGCTAACGCATTTACGATCACAATTACACTCCAGGGTCCTTGGAGGCCGAACTCGGTCTTTTCCGTGTAAATTTTCCTACCAAAGAACTGTATATTCATTAATCAAAATAGAGGTTACCTCATCCAGAGCGATCTTGAGCTGCTCATCCAGCCCCGGTCCCTGGATGTAGAACTTGCCCTTTCTCAGCGGCACAGGCAATGGGTTCTCAAGCTTGACAGTGACAGTGAACTCCTGGCGCGACACCGGCTTGCCTTCCACCGTGATCTTGATGTCGGGGTTGCGCACTCGGAAGTCGTCCTGTGCGAAGTAGTCGAAGTTCTTGTCCACTATTGACGCGAGGCAGGCGATGTTGAAGGATGCCTGAAAAGAACGTGTTTGAGGTTATTTCAGGCAACTTTGTCAGTGAAAAGATATCGGTGTTTGTACATAAATGTTGAACATAGGTCTTCCTAAAGAACGCTGTCATGTCATAAACGGTTTTCCTGACCTGCGCTATTTGCGACTTTCGGTGACAGAAGGAATAGTTTTCATCATCATTTATTCATAATTAATTAATTAGAGACGTCCTTCCTACGTCGCCGCATGTTCTTATTTAAAGTTATACGAGTATAGGTGCGCGCTGGTGGTTACATGACATTGACATGTGTTGACACATGGTTGCTCTAAAACGATGCTTAGGTACTGGTGTAACCACGTTGTACCCATGAGGTAAATGTATTTGCATAAGTTTTTAGGCTTCCGTACTCAAAAAGTAAAACGGTACCCTATTACTAATACGTCGCTGTCCGTCTGTCTGTCTGTCTGTCTGTCTGTCTGTATATCTGTCCGTCTGTCACCAGGCTGTATCTCAACAACCGTGATAGTAAGACAGTTGAACTTTTCACAGATGATGTATTTATGTTGCCGCTATAACAACAAATACTAAAAAACAATCACTACAACAATCTTTCACAAATCCGCTTAGACACAAACTAAGCAAAAATTGTACTATGGGTACTAGACGTTGATAAACATACTTATATAGATAAATAAATACTTAAATACATAGAAAACATCCATGACTCAGGAACTAATATTTGTGCTCATCACTCAAATAAATGCTCTTACCTGGATTCGAACCTGGGACCTCCGGCTTCGTAGGCAGGGTCACTACCAACTAAAAAACGTTTGTTGTATGGGAGCCTCCTGGCTGCAGGAGGCTCCCATACAACAAACGTGATTTTTTTTGCCGTTTTTATAGATAATGGCACGGAACCCTTCGTGCACGAGTCCGACTCGCACTTGGCCGGTTTTTTTAATAACATAATTCCCATGTCCGTGTGACTCACCTGATCTACAAGTCGCTTATAGTACTCATCGAATGTGACGAGCATGGTGACCTGTTCCTTGGCTTCGGGCGCGAGTGTCGTGTCGAACTCGTGTCGCTTCACGGATTCGCCAGTCTTGCCCGTGTACGTGACCGTGTCTACTCTCAGTACTCCTTTCACTTGGTGCTTATTCTCCAACGAACGGTTGTTCATGTGTAGGATCTGAAACATGTAAAAACACATGCGTAGAGTATCTCTACGTGGGTTCCGCTACAGAGTGGAAAAACGCTGCTACGCACTACGGTATAGCACACGTAGCGATGTGTTGCGTCGAATGTGTTAGCACATTCAGTGCCAGGAACCCGAGATCGAATCCCTACGCCGTAGACGCTTTCCGCTACATACGAGAAAAACCACAGGATCGGCTACGACCGTAGCGCGTAGCGATTCAAGGCACTGAATATGTTCATCTAAGTATTATCAAACCGCGATTAGAATAGGATTGGGATGACAGTTTTTATCCATTCAAATATGTCAAAGTTTATATGAACTGACAGCTATTCCAATCCCATCACTCATCGCACTTGAGTAACCTAGACATTGTCCGTACAGGAAATTAAATATTTTACTTAAGGTGGTTCGATTGCCATACAAAGCGTTATTTGACATTCGCAGGCTAATGGCGTGGTATTTTAAAAAACTTATGTAACAAACTTTCATCAATTGGCTTCCCATTTGCGCCAAATTCCCCCTTTCCTAGAATAAACTTGTATAAACTAGATTAATTTGAGAAAAATAGTTTTCCCAAAATATCACGTCCCAAACCAATTTCTCAAATAAATCTAGTTTATACAAGTTTATTCTAGGAAAGGGGGAATTTGGCGCAAATGGGAAGCCAATTTATGAAAGTTTGTTACATAAGTTTCTTAAAATATCACGCCGTTGGCCTGCGAATGTCAAATAACGTTTTGTATGGCAATCGAACCACCTTAATTAACTGACTTAACATTCCCGCATACTCATCAGAGTCGTAGACATAGTTATACGAAATCGACTATTCCGCGTATATCAAACAGTAAATATTCCGTACATAAGTTCCGAAAAACTCACTCCGTATTACCTACATATTCCAGCGAACCTCGGGGCAAATTTATAAATACCTACCTAATAGCTGAGAATGCAACCGGCATTAAAACTAGGATGAGTTAGGTGAGGAATATAATTGTAGATGTTATTCTTGGAGTAGATACTTAAACTTGTACTCACCACGCTAAAGTTCTGCCCGATCTTGATATCGTCTCGCAGCTCGAAGTCAAACACCACATCGTTGAAGGCGTCGTTGAGGTAGTACCGCGCGAACATGTTGGATGAACGTCGCAGAGCCTTCTCCATAGTCGCACGCTCTTCCCACGTGCGCTCCGGGTATTTGTATGTGTTCGTTATGTCCTACAAATCAATTTAGGAATGTCAGTAATCTGTTTACATTATAATAACAATTTCATGGCATAGCATAAATTTTCACCTTTCGTAAATAAACAGCGCCTACTAGTTTTATAAGAGCAATTGCTACCTTGTGTCATTACAAAATCATTTAGCCCAAACAAGGCGTGACGGAGCTTACCTCACGTTCCATCTTTCCAATGGCTTTAGTAGATATGTTCTGCCCAACGGATGTCGTATCCCGAGCTAGCAGCTTGAGTGGTTGAATTTCACCGGAATATTTCCATAGTACCTGGAAAACAACGTGCAATTTCTGAGAGTAAGCCCGCAATAGCGAGGTGAGGTGACCTTGCCTAATTGGCTAAAAGATACCGTTTTATATGCGCAGCTGGCGCGCGATGAAACAACGTGTTAAACTATAGTGAAGTCGCTATTATGAATGTAAAAATAAGCCGTGTTCATGTCCTTCTAAGCTAAGTCATCGAATATTTGCCTAAATGGTTACACAGTATTTACTTGTGTAGGTACCATTCTGTATTAGGTAACACATATTTGTTTTCCACCTAGCTACACATGCATGCCTATTTACCTAGTTCAGGGGACCAATTTTTGTCTTTCGACCGCTCGAAAATTAAATAAAAGTAAATACAATGTTAGTGTCAAAGTTGCAGGCACTAACTTTCTACCGATAGAATTGAATACGAGTGGTCAATAACACTCGCTTTTAAATTTTCTATCGCTATTTCAAACAGGCATTTCGTAATTTTAGTCCGTTTTCGAGTGAAAGATTAGAGCGCTCGAAAGTCAAAAATCGGTCCCCTGGTCTCTACTATAGCTTTGAACCCGGGACAATTTGATTAATGGCCGGGACACAGGGACACCACGCTTAAAACCGGGACATGTCTCGGCGTACCGGGACGTATGGCAACCCTAACCTAGACCCCATAATAGTGGTTATATTATATTATAATATAAATAAATAATATGTTATATTATTCATAAATATTCATACATATTTATGGTTATGGTTGTTATGGTTAAATACATATTTCATAGATACAAACTTTAAATACATGGAAAACAACCAAGACTCAGAAACAAATATCCGTGCTCATTACACTAATATTTGCCAGTACCGGGATTTGAACACAGGACCCTTCGGACTAGCTTTATGAAGGGTACCTATTATCAACTAGGCTAAAGTGGTCGTCAAGCATAGAATAGAACTGTAACGGTTTAAAATTGAATGTATTCAAGTAGAAATGTAAAAACGTCAAAGAATAAAGTGCCTACCTACACGTAAAAGTTACGCGATAGGGCAATGACGATTAGTTCGTCCTCTAAACAATTCAATTGTATGCACAATTATCATCACATCAATATACCTTATCAGCATTGACTTGCGCAAAAACGTATCCAGCATCATATGGCTTCTGGATGTCGGCATCGCGGACCGCGCGGATCGAGGCGGGTCCGCAGCGGTACAGGTCCTCCGACATCTCTTGAGGGGTCGAGTCGATGGCCTGCCACCCGCCGTACTCGGGACCTAAGTCTGGCCTCTCCATCCATACCTGCAAAACAGTCAGAGAATGGAAAAGTCTGCAAGAGTTCTAAGCAATTGTTGGACAGTACCTAAAATAAAACATGAAATTTAAACTTTAGCCAAAACTTTATATAATTTGGGTGGTCTTACTATTCTAGAGTCTAAAATTATCAATATCGCAAATATTTAGGCAAACAGGCTCACAATAATTAATTGAGTACCAAGGCGGAATGACGAATCACTCAAACTTTGTTGCGTTGCGCTTGCGTCATAAGCTTGCGCGTAATTTATATTTACACTGAATGAAGATGATTCAAAGTGGACGCATTGAACCGCATGACCCATTTTATTCCCCTTTTACGTTTCAGTCGAAGAACTGATAGGGAGAGTGCCGGAAAGTGCATTTATCAACAAAAAAAAAATACATATGCAATAGGATCATCCTGGCGTGGACATGTGCGGGCCGTTAATCAATTTACTTCTTGATGTGTTCTTGGGTACTGGGTGTAATCACATGTGTACTTTACCGATCGATTTTTTACTTTTAATGAGAGTGTTGAATTAATATATTATACCATCGGTGGTGTTTCTGTTACTATTAGTAGTTTTTTTTATATTATTGTAAATCCTTTTAGTCCAGGTTTAGCTTCGTCTGACTTTATTTTTTAAGTTATGTTAATTTAAGCTGTTATTGAAGTCTAACTAACAGTTGTTTTTTTTTTTTTTTAGCGTCTTGTTAATTTTTTAGTTTTAGTTTAAAACCTGATTGAACATTTTCACTATGTTTGACTTACCTTGTTAATAGTTTCTTAAGTAATTAATGGATGACTGTTATTGGCCTTGTATTATGTAATTACCAAGTATTAGTTATATCTACGGCTGTTGTTATCCTCAATACCAATAAATAAATAAAAATAAAATAAATAAATAAATCAAACATTTGTGGAATGATTAATTAATAAACTACTAATAGTAGGCCTACCTATAGCTTCTGCCCGCGACTTTTTATGTAGGTATCGTACAGTCAAATGTAAAAATATGGGTACCTAGTGTACCTACAAACAACTTACTCATAAATATGTTCCATCGCTCTTATGTCAGCGGATTAAGATTTTGGTACAGTCGACTACAAAGAGATGTATCCATACAATGTTACAAAAATATGTATACATAGACTTTACTACCATAGTAATAAGATATACATACTTACATAATTTTGTAACATTAAAAAACATACTTATCTTTGTAGTCGACTGTACATATGTATGAGAGGATTTTGGTACAGTCGACTACAAAGATAAGTATGTTTTTTAATGTTACAAAATTATGTATGTATATCTTATTACTACTACTACTAGTCTATCTATACATATACATGCCTATGTACTACTATGTATGCCTGACTGACTTATTCACTCACTCACTCACTCACTCATCAACGCACAGCCGAAACTACTAATCTTAGAGAGTTGATTTTTGCACAGTTGGTTGCTTTTATATTATAACGTGGGCTAGGGATAAGAAGGGTTTTTTGAAAATTCCACCCCTAAGGGCGTAAAATAGGGGTGCAAAATTTGTATGTAACAACCTTTTTTTTTAACTAGAGACTTAAAACTTTGTAGAAAGATTATTCACTAGAATACAAATAAAACACTTTCAGTGTTTTAAAAAAATCTACCCTTAAGGGGGTAAAATAGGGGTGCGAAGTTTGTATGGGGGAAACAATATTTTTTTTAATAGAGACTTAAAACTTTGTCGAAAGATTAGTCATTAGAATAAAATAAAGTACTATCAGCGTTTTAGAATATTCTACCCTTAAGGGGGTAAAATAGGGGTGCAAAGTTTGTATGTGAGAAACTTATTTTTTGAGCTAGAGACATAAAACTTTGTAGAAAGATTAGTCATTAGAATACAAATAAAGTACTTTCAGTGTTTTAGAATATTCTAATCTTAAGGGGGTAAAATAGGGGTGCAAAGTTTGTACGTGGGAAACTTTTTTTTTGAGCTAGAGACCTACAACTTTGTAGAAAGATTATTTATTAGAGTACAAAGAAAGTACTTTCAGTGTTTTGGAAAATTTCACCCCAAAGGGGGTAAAATAGGGTGCAAAGTTTGTATAGGAAACACTACTTTTTTTTGAAAAAGAGACTTAAAACTTTGTAGAAAGATTATTCACTGGAATACAAATAAAATACTTTCAGTGTTTTAAAAAATCTACCCTTAAGGGGGTAAAATAGGGGTGCGAAGTTTGTATGGGGGAAACAATATATTTTTTTAATAGAGACTTAAAACTTTGTCGAAAGATTAGTCATTAGAATAAAAATAAAGTACTATCAGCGTTTTAAAATATTCTACCCTTAAGAGGGTAAAATAGGGGTGCAAAGTTTGTACGTGGGAACTTTTTTTTTGAGCTAGAGACCTACAACTTTGTAGAAAGATTATTCATTAGAATACAAATAAAATACTTTCAGTGTTTTAAAAAATTCTACCCCTAAGGGGGTAAAAAAGGGGTGCAAAGTTTGTATGGGGGAAACAATTTTTTTTTTAATAGAGACCTTAAACTTTGTAGAAAGATTAGTCATTAACTCATTAGAATAAAAATAAAGTATTTTCAGCGTTTTAGAATATTCTACCCTTAAGGGGGTAAAATAGGGGTGCAAAGTTTGTATGTGGGTAACTTTTTTTTTGAGCTAGAGACATAAAACTTTGTAGAAAGATTAGTTTTTAGAATACAAAGAAAGAAATTTCAGCGTTTTGGAAAATTTCGTGCAGTTTGTATGGAAAAAACTACTTTTTTTGAATTAGAGTCTTAAAACTTTGTAGAAAGATTACTTATTAGAACATGAAAAAAATTCAGCGTTTTAAAAAGTAATTCCCTAAGGGGGTTAAAAAGGGGTGCAAGGTTTGTATGGGGAACACTTTTTCTGAGCTACACACTTGAAACTTTGTAGAAAGATTACTTATAAAAATACAAAAAAAAATACTTTTGTTTTGGAAAAAAATATCCCTAAGGGGGATAAAAAGGGGTGCAAAGTTTTTATGAGGGAAAGTTTATTGTTGAGGTTCAATGTCAGCGCATCTATATATATTGTCTGTGGTAGATTTCGTGTTGTCAATGTGAAAGATGTGATTTCGGTTAGGATTATTTAAAATAGAGAAAAGTACAATGTAATAGTTTTAGCTGTGATGATATTAAAGAAGATAAATGATAGAAGGCGTTTTAATAATTGATTCAGATATCAATAGTGGTAGCAGAGCGTGGTTACGCCGACGATTTGTATTTGCGAATATATGAGAAAAAAAGACGTACGATTATGACGGAAACAATTAAAATAAAGCAATTTGCGGGAGATGATTTTGCTATTTGGAAATTTCGTTTAAGTAGTATACTAAAAGAAAACGAATGCATAGGAGCGATAGAAAACAAAGACTTCGCGGCCACTGAAGCAAACAAAAAATTGGAGGCTCGAGCTCAAAGCCTCATAATAAGTGCCGTTGCGGATAGTCACATTGACTACATACAAGATGAAGACACGGCTTTTAAAATGATGTCAAGATTGGAGAATCAGTTCATGAAAAAAGGAACACGCAGTAAGCTGTTCTTAAGACGCCAGCTCAATGACATGAAGTATAAAGAGGCAACGTCGCTGGCGGAACATTTTGTGTCACTATCAAAAATATTCGGACAATTAAGGGATGCAGGAAGTGCTTTATCGGAAGAAGAAAAGGTCAATGTACTGTTGATGTCCATGCCAGATTCCTACGAAATGGTAGTGACAGCAATAGAGTCGCTCCCCGACCTGACACTAGATATAGTCAAAGATAGACTGCTTGGTGAAGAAGAAAAGCGCATGAAAAAGGTTTCTACAACAGAGCATCACAGAAATGCGTTTCTATGCTATGCATGCGGAAAAGAGGGACACAAACGATATGAATGCAGAATGAGATACCAAGAAAGAAGAGGACAAAGTTTTTCCACACCAGCTCGAGGATATGGACGAGGCATACAAGCGCCTCAGAGGGCAGGCTTTAGAAGTCCAGGATTTAGTAGAGGACGAGGACAAAATTTTAGAGGAAGATCTTGGAGAGGAAATCAAGACCAGAATTATTCACAATCATATACTGTAAGTACTGAAAATGAGAATGCTTTTTTGGCGGGAACTGAAAAATGTCAAGGACCTGGAAGCGATGAATGGAACTGTATCACATTTTGTATGGACTCAGGATCGTCTGATCATCTGATAAATAATAAAAATGCGTTTACTGAGTATCTTGAGTTGAAGCAGCCCAAGCTGATAGCAGCGGCCAAGAATGGAGTTAGCTTGGTTGCAGTCGGAGTCGGCAATATACAGGCAAGATGTATGATTGGTAACAGGTATGTCGATTGTACTATTAATAATGTATATTATGTGCCTGAACTGAGAAAAAACTTGTTATCTGTTTCTAAAATTGAAAGTCATGGGTATAGAGTTGAATTTTTAAAAGGGAAAGTCAGAGTTTATAAATATGATCTGTTGACAATGATCGGTAATAGTGAAGGATCATTGTATACGATCCAAATGGAAGTATTATATAACGAATGTAACTTAAGTACCGATCACAATAATCAAGTAAGGCAGTTGTGGCACAGACGTTTTGGTCACCTTGGCATAAGAAATTTAACTTTACTTTCACGAGATCAAATGGTAGATGGCATTGATGACCTGACTAAATGTACAACTAAGGAGTCTGTATGTGAGCCATGTTTACTAGGAAAAATGACAAGACAACCTTTTAACAGACTTGGACGTAGGGCGACTAGACCATTGGAATTAGTGCACACTGACGTTTGTGGACCCATTAACCCACCAACTGAGGAAGGATATAAATATTTTGTGACGTTTATTGACGACTACACCCATTTTGTTTGGGTGTACCTGATTTTAAATAAAAGTGAAGTTTTTGACAAATTCAAACAATACTATTTTTATGCGACCAACCATTTTAATGCTAATCTTTTAAGGTTAAAATCTGATAACGGTGGTGAGTATGTTTCGAGGGAATTTCAGGAGTTTTGTTATAATAAAGGTATTCAAATGCACTACACAGTACCGTACAATCCTGAAATGAACGGTGCAGCAGCTTTAATAGAGAAGGCGAAAACCATTCTAATAGACTCAAATCTGGGGAAGGAATTCTGGGGACATGCGGTGTTGTTTTCAGCATATGTAACAAATAGAAGCCCAACTGTTGGAAAAGATAAAACACCATCAGAGTTATGGGAAGGCCGGAGACCTAATGTGTCAAATATGCGAGTATTTGGCTGCACAGCTTATAACCATGTACCAAAAGAGTTGAGACAAAAGCTGGACAATTCCGGTAAGAAAATGATATTTATAGGATATGTAACCTCAGGATATAAACTGTACGACACTGACTCAAGGAAAGTTATATCGGCGCGAAACGTAATATTTGACGAAACAAAACCGGAAAAGGACAACACTGTGAATTATAAAGTGGACATGACAGAGAAGAACCAAGATAATGTAAGTGACCAAGAACAAGAAGATGATGATGAAGATGATGAACAATATGAACCAGCAGATGACATGGAAGAATCAGTAAAGGAACATAATCAAGCAGCTAAGAAAAATGAAAAAGAAGAAGAGACCGAGAAAACAGAGAGTTCAGAAAGAGGGAGAGGAAAAAGACAAATAAAGAAACCAGTATGGCTAAAAGACTATACAATTGACTTAGATCAGAATGATGAAGCATTATATGCCTTGTTGTCAAGTCACCAAGATGCTCCATTAGATTTTGAGGACATCAAAGGAAGAAAAGATGAAAAAGAATGGAACTTAGCAGTAAAAGAAGAGTTTAAGGTTTTACAAGAAAATGAGACATGGACGTTTGTACCTATACCAAAGAATGATAAACTACTAGATACTAAATGGGTTTTTACAAATAAAAACGTCGGAGACCAAGAAATATGCAAAGCAAGATTGGTAGTGAGGGGCTATCAACAAAAAGACAAGTTAGAAAATATATACTCCCCTGTATTGAAGTTACAAACATTAAGAGTGCTTTTATCAGTTGCAGCGCAGAAAGACTATGATATCGATCAAATGGATGTTAAAGGCGCATTCTTATACGGACGGATTGATGAGGCAGTATATTTAAAACCTCCAAAAGGACTAAGAGTCCCAGAAGGAAACGTTTTAAGATTACAAAAGTCCCTGTATGGATTAAAGAAGAGTCCAAAATATTGGTATGAGAAATTTACAGAAGTTATAACTGAATGTGGTTTTATGCGCTCTCAAAATGACTATTGTCTATATAATAAAGGGGATTTATACTTGATTTTATATGTTGATGATTTATTGATAGTAGAGCCTAGTAAATCGGATGTTGAAGGTGTCAAAAACTTCTTAAAAACCAAGTTTAATATGAAAGATTTGGGGGACAGGAATCTAATGTATCTCGGCATTAGTATTCAGAAACAACATGATGCGATTTATATAAATCAATCTAAATATTTACAAAAGGTCATTGAATCTTATAATATGGACAACTGTAGAGGGACTAATTCTCCTATGGACCTTAATTTTAAACTGGACTTTGACACGACTGAAGTTGACATGACTTTGGAACATCAGTGTAGATCTCTCATTGGCTCTCTGATGTATGCAATGGTGAGTACTAGACCAGACTTAGCTACAGCTGTGTCATATTTGAGTAGATTCCAGTCACAGCCAACTTTAAAGTTATGGCAAGCTTTGAAGCTTGTTGGCTAATGAAATTATTATTAGACTTTAATATTGATGTCAAAAATACCATCATTTTTGAGGACAATATTAGCACTATGAAAGTAGTACAGAATCCAGACCAAAAACGTTTGAAATATATGGATGTAAAATTTAACTTTGTGAAACAAAAGGTTGAGGAAGGAGTAATATGTGTTAAATATGTTTCCACAAATGATCAATTAGCAGATATATTAACAAAGCCGTTGGCTGGCGAAAAATTTGTGAGATTGTGTAATTCACTTAATTTAGTAAAATGTTAGAATGATGTGCAAACATTGAGGGAGAGTGTTGAGGTTCAATGTCAGCGCATCTATATATATTGTCTGTGGTAGATTTCGTGTTGTCAATGTGAAAGATGTGATTTCGGTTAGGATTATTTAAAATAGAGAAAAGTACAATGTAATAGTTTTAGCTGTGATGATATTAAAGAAGATAAATGATAGAAGGCGTTTTAATAATTGATTCAGATATCAATATTTATGTTTTTGAGTTAGAGACTTTAAACTTTGTAGAAAGATTTTAATTAAAATACAAAAAAAGAACAAAGCGTTTTAGAAAATTCCTCCTCTAAGGGGGTTAAAAAGGGGAGCAAGCTTTGCATAGGCAACAATTTTTTTGAGTTAGAGACTTAAAACTTTGCAAAAATATTACTTTTTAAAATACTTAAAAAGAACTTTCAGTAAACTCCACCCCTAAGGGGGTTAAGAAGGGGAGCCAGTGTTGTGTAGGACACACTTTTTTTTGAACTAGACTTAAAACTATTAGAAACTTTACTTATCAAAATAAAAAAGTACATTCAGAGTTTTAGAAAATTCCACCCCTAAGGGGGGTTTAGAAGGGGGCAAGCTTTGTATGGGCAACACTTTTTTTGAGCTAGAGACTTAAAAGTAAGTAGTAAGATTACTTACTACAATACGAAAAAAGTTCTTTCAGCGATTAGAAAAATTCAACTCCTAAGGGGGTTCAAAAGGGGGTTCAAATTTTAAATGGAGAGCAAGAACATTTTAAAGTGTAAGAGATTTGTAACTTCGGTCTTATTCTGTAGGTACGTTAAAAGAAAGAAATTCATCCCCTAAGAGTGTTAAAAGGGGGTTCAAAGTTTGTGTATTTCAAGACATTTTTAAAGTATGAGATTTTTAACTTTGGTTTTAGACTGTTTGTTCACAAACTAGAAAATGAACATCAACGTTTTTTTTTATTTATCCCCTAAAAGAGGGTTCAAAGTTTGTATTGAGAGAAATCATTTCCTAAGAGGATAAACAGTTCTACGCGGACGAAGTCGCGGGCAACAGCTTGTGTATACATATTTTTGTAACATCCTTTGGATTCATCTCTTTGTAGTCAACTGTACATATATATGTTTGCACTTGACTGTACCTTCATACAAACTTACGTCCCCCATTTCACCTCCTTTAAAGAAAAGGTAACAGACAGACAGTATTACTTTCGCATTTATAATAGGTATTAGTATGGATCAGTGACTAGAAATGGAATGCTTTGTATGGCGACGCACAAAAACTGTACATTTTTGAAGTAATTTGGGGCATGAACAGGCTGTGAGGTGGATTAATTTTAAGTGTAGTCTCTGTCCTTTACGATTTTAACCGTGAGGCTGCTTTGCCATGAGGACGAATCATTTTTGTACTGTCCTCGTCCTTGACTATGTCAGCGTAGAGGTTACTCTGGCTATGAGTCCTTGATGATGACGATGGTGAGGACGCTACAGGAGACGAGGAGTGACAAGGGCGACGTTAAACGACGCCAACGTGTAGTACCTCGTTCCAGACGTGGTAGTTCCAGACGGAGTCCTCCGTGAAGTGTTCGAGGGTGTTCCCGTCTTCGTCCTTGATGATGTCGACGGTGAGGCTGCCCTGGCTGTCGTGGGCTGCGTCGTAGCCGGTCACCGGCCGGCACGGGATGCCCAGCGCTCTGCAAACTGAACACAGGTTTCTAGGTTTTAACCTAGGCTTTGCCAATCCCAGCCAATTGCCAAATCAGGGTTTGAGTAAATTAAAAGCCGCTTCATTCGTTCAATGCATTCAAATTACAACCGCATGAAATGTGTATCCACATTACGAACAATATTTAATTCCCTTTGCAAACGTTGTACAAACAATTTGGACTATGCAAGTTGGAATCAGCATGCATGAATATATGTACTTTACTATACTTACTTACTTAAAGATGGCTTACTAATATGTTCTAATTAAACACTGTTCATAGATAACTTACTTGTTGTGAGAACACCTGCGTAAACCCAGCACTGAGCATATTTGACGGGCTTTTTCTTGGCGTAATACTTCTGCAGTATCGCGAGGGAACCGACCCACTTCAGCGGATGTGTTCCTCCGTCGTAGTCACTAAGCTCAGAGCCCCAATTTCCCATTAACACACCGTTGTCATCCTGGACGTTTATGGCTGCGGACAATGCCCTCACTGTCCGAATGGGATCGCTTCGGGCGCGACCTTTCACCTGGTTAAGAAATAAATGACTGCTGATTATTGAACACTAGCTGTTGCCCGCGACTTCGTCCGCGTAGAACTTTTTATCGTCTTAGAAAATGATTTCTCTCAATACAAAATTTGAACCATCTTTTAGGGGATAATTAAAAAAAAAGTTGATGTTCATTTTCTAGTTTGTGAACAAACAGTCTAAAACCAAAGTTAAAAATCTCATACTTTAAAAATGCCTTGAAATACTCAAACTTTGAACCAATTTTAACACTCTTAGGGGATGAATTTGGAAAAACTCTGAAATCAGTTTTGTAGTCTTTTAACGTACAGAATAAGACCGAAGTTAAAAATCTCTTACTCACACTTTAAAATTTTATTGCTCGCCATTTAAAATTTGAACCCCCTTTTAAACCCCCTTAGAGGTTGAATTTTTCTAATCGCTGAAAGAACTTTTTTCGTAAACTTTTAAGTCTCTAGCTCAAAAAAAGTGTTGCCCATACAAAGCTTTCTTAACCCCCTTAGGGGTGGAATTTTCTAAAACTCTGAAAGTACTTTATTATTAATTTTAATAAGTAACATTTTGAATAGTTTTAAGTCTAGTAAAAAAAAAAGTTTTTCCCACACAACACTTGCTACCCTTCTTAAGGATCTTAAGGATCCCCTTAGGGATGGAGTTTTCTAAAACGCTGAAAGTTCTTTTTTAGTATTCTAATAAGTAATCTTTTTGCAAAGTTTTAAGTCTAACTCAAAAAAAAGTGTTGCCCATGCAAAGCTTGCTCTCCTTTTTAACCCTATTAGGGGTGCAATTTTCTAAAACGATTTGTGTTCTTTTTTTGTATTTTAATAAGTAATCTTTCTACAAAGTTTCAAGTCTCTAACTCAAAAACATAAACTTTCCCTGATAAAAACTTTGCACCCCTTTTTATCCCCCTTAGGGATAGATTTTTTCAAAACGCTGAAAGTCTTTTATTTTGTATTTTTATAAGTAATCTTTCTACAAAGTTTTAAGTGTCTAGCTCAGAAAAAGTGTTCCCCATACAAACCTTGCACCCTTTTTTAACCCCTTTAGGGAATGATTTTTGTAAAACGCCGAATGTAGTATTTTTCATGTTCTAATAAGTAATTTTTCGTCAAAATTTTAAGTCTCTATTTAAAAAAAATATTGTTTCCCCCATACAAAATTTGCACCCCTATTTTACCCCCTTAGGGGTAGATTTTTTTAAAACATTGAATCTAGGTACTTTATTTGTATTCTAATGAATAATTTCTCTACAAAGTTTTAAGTCTCTATTTAAAAAAAAGTAGTTTTTCCCATACAAACTTTGCACTCTATTTTACCCCTTTAGGGGTAGAATTTTCTAAAACCCTGAAAGTTCTTTATTTGTATTCTAATGACTGATCTTTCTACAAAGTTTTAAGTCTCTATTTAAAAAAAAAATGTTTCACCTATACAAACCTTGCACCCCTATTTTACCCCCGTAGGGGTGGAATTTTCCAAAACGCTGAAAGTGTTTCATTTGTATTCTAATAACTAATTTTTCTACAAAGTTTAAGTCTATAGCTCAAAAAAAAAAGGTTCTCCCATACAAACTTTGCACCCCCATTGTACCCCCTTAGGTGTAGAATTTTCAAAAATCCCTTTTTATCCCTAGCCCACGTTATAAAAGCAACATACTGTGCAAAAATCAACTCTCTAAGATTAGTAGTTTCGGCTGTGCGTTGATGAGTGAGTGAGTGAGTGAGTGAGTGAATAAGTCAGTCAGGACATAGGCATTTATTATGTATAAATAGATAGAAGATAATGAAACTCCCATTCAAATATCTCAAAAAATTATGAAGCTACATCCGTTTTAATGTCGCTTGTTAGAGTGAGAAAACGATGAGGGACTGTGACGTCAATATACTCGAGCGGCATAGTAAAAAACAATCGTTTCATATGAAGGTGCGTTTTGCGGAAAAGGGACAGAACATACCCCCTCTTAAAACTTTGGACTCTTATAACTTAATCATTACCTATATAACCTCTTGCTTTGTTTTTTTCTCCATTTGACTATATTTATTTTAAATTCTTTTTCGATAAAATACGTTATGATTATTTACCATATTTTCGATTCCTGAGCTATAACCACGAACTTCGGAATTCGAAAATATTCGGGTATCTCTATCTCTATCGCACTAACCATACTCGAGTGACAGGGATGCAAATATATGAACATTGAGTATCGGTTTTCGTGGTAGCGCCGCAGGTACTTTGGCTGAATGCGCCGAGCGCGTGCCATTGTCATTCAAAAAAAACAAATTCGTGTTAATTATATTGTTCAAATTTGTTGATTTCATTTATTGAAATTACGACATAAAACGACATTTGCGCATATAAGTTCTCATATCAGAATCGAATATTTTTTTATGGTTTATATTTTAGCATTTGTCTCGTAAAGGTCTATCGTAGACGGGATTTAAATTATTAATAAGTGAAAGGCAAAGCAATTCCGCCATTTTGACGAAAATTTGACGGTTCTTATAGCTGACAGTTGGAGCAGCGTTTGATTTCAATAAAAATAAATGAAAAATGTGCTTCTGGACTTGGAGTCACTGATAGTTGCTGAATGCTAGCCCGGTGACTAGGTAGATTATGTTAATATGCCTAGTCATACATTGGACTAGGGCTGCCATCCGTCCCGATATATCGGGACTGTCACCGTTATTGAAGTCTCTGTCCCGACGTCCCGACATATACCAAAATGTCCCGATACTGTGCAAATCGTAATCGCGGGGTGAGGGGGCGGCCCCACCACACCGCACCGGCGACCGCCCGCGTGAGCCAGTACCCCGCTAGCCCCGCTGCCAACCGCGCGCAAACGCATATAACGGTTTTGTGTTTTAGTCGAGGGAATCCGCGATTTGAAAGCCACGATGCTCACAATCGATCTGTCCATATACCAATCGAAAAAATGTTGAGGACAAAGATTTTCAGCTCGACGAGCTAATTACAAATATATAAATTTTGTGTGAAAAAAACGTGGTGTGGTGCCGGCAGTTCATAATTATTTAAAGTTAAACGAGAATGTCTACGGCGAAAAAGAGGAAGTGTCATTTCTCGGACGATTATACAAAAGAGTGGAGTTTCATAAAGAGAGGACGTACAAATGAAGAAGCGATGTGTAGTATTTGTAATTGTTTTATATCAATTTCTCACGGCGGTAAGGGAGACGTAAAACATCACATTTCTACAACCAATCACAAAACTAAATTCATGACAGTATCGACAGCAAGGCCCATATCTGGATTTATGATTAAAGAAAATACCCAAGAAGAAGTACTTATTGCTGCAGCGGAACTAACGACAGCATATAAAGTTGTTAAACACCATCAGTCATTCAAATCTCTTGATTGTACCGTGAAATTGAATTCCACAATGTATCCCGACTCAAAAGTTGCTGCAAAGCAGTCTACAGCTAGGACAAAGGCTACAGCCATTGTAACAAATATTCTCGCTCCACACTCCGTGAATGAAACTGTAAAAAAAATTCAAGAAGTTTCTTTTTACGGTATAGGCACGGATGCGTCCAATCACAAAGCTGAAAAGATGTTTCCTTTACTTGTTCAATATTTTACGGAAACTGACGGTATCCAACAAAAACTGTTGAAGTTTGATTCTTTAAAAAATGAAACATCGGAAACAATATCGAACTATTGTATTAACTCATTAAGAGAACTGCAGATTTCTTTGGATAAACTAATAGCTTTTTGTGGAGACAACGCCAATACCAACTTCGGAGGACTTAATCGACATGGTCAAAACAATGTTTTCAAGAGAATGAAGGAAGAATTAGGAAAATCGTTAGAAGGAATTGGGTGTCCGGCCCACATTCTGCACAATACAGTATCCAGCGCTGCTGGAATTTTATCTGTGGATGTTGAAGTCATTGTCCTAAAGATTTTTCACTATTTTTCGATATACACAGTTCGCACAGAGAGGCTGAAAGAGTTCTGCTCATTTATTGATATAAATTACCAAACTCTTTTGTCGCACTCAAAAACAAGATGGCTGTCGTTAATGCCCGCTGTTGAGAGAATCCTAAAACTTTGGATTCCGCTTAAAGATTTTTTTGACGCTGAAGAACGGCCACCTAAAATAATTTCAGATTTCTTTAGAAATCCGGTCAGTGAAATTTATTTTCTATTTTTGCTGTCCAATTTGAGCTTATTCGAACGAAATGTAAGAAGTGTTGAAAAGAATAAAATATCTATAATTGAAATAAAAACCATCTTAGATGAAACACAAAAACAACTGCTTGAAAGAAAAGCTGACAAGTTTATTGGCATGCAAACTAAAATAGAATTGAATAAACTTAAAAGGGAAAATCCAACACCTGAAACAGGAATATTGATTTCTAAATTTGAGGAGGAGACGGTACTGTTTTATAATACAGCAATAGATTATCTGAAAAAGTGGTCTGTTTCATTTAATAAATATGAAATTTTCAATTGGATGACGCTAACTGAAATCCCAGAATGGGCGAAGATTGAAGACACAATTCTATATCTTACTGAACATGGTGTGGAGATTTTGGGTGACAGATGCTATGAAGAATATACGTATCTGAAAACCTTTTTGGAGTCTGAACGGGCATCTGAAGAATGGAAGTCGAAGAAGTCTCTGGAAGAGAAATGGATGTACTTTTTGAACAAAACCGAAAATCCCGAAAGAAAGTGCCAAATGCTTAAACTATGCCAGTATTTATTTGCAATTCCAGCCCACAACGCTACAGTGGAAAGGGTGTTTTCTTTAATGACGGCTCAGTGGACTTATGAAAGGAATTCTCTGCTGCCGAAAACAGTGGAGTCAATATTACAGTGTCAGATAAACTATAATATGACATGCATTGAGTTTTACCATTATGTTAAAGGCAATATAGCCTTGCTAAAAAAAGTTAAGTCCTCGGAAAAATATAACATGCCGAGTACTTCTTCTGCTAATTCCTAAGTTATGTAATAAGAAAATAAATATTTGTCTTGCCTTGCCCTAAAATTTGTTTTTTTTTCTTACTCGCCATTTCAGCCAGCCAAAGCGTCCCGATGATACCTTACCAAAATATGGCAGCCCTACATTGGACCAATCTAAGAGGTCGCGTTATCTCACCTTTTAAATGAAACTTGCTATGAATGACCCTGAGCGTTACAAGCGTCTAATCAATTGTATTCGCTTAATACCTACAAATGGTTACGCTATACTTTTAACAAGTTTAACTTGATTAAATGTAAGTTTACCTTTCCGATTTCTCTGACTAGATAAAGCGCGCAGTCCAATATTTCTTTCTCGTACTGAGCGTAATTCCATGGCGTTGGTTTTATTCGATTATAAACGCCTCTATACATTAGACCACCATCCTCTTGTACGTATTCTTCGCGATGACTGTGACCTACAAATACGTAATAGTTACAAAACAAAACAATATGCACAACATTGAAAGCATGCTGTATTATTTTGCTACAAACTGCTAAGCTATTGAAGACCTGCATTGTTATCTCTGTACAAAGAAAAGTCCACAAAAAGAACTTATGACTCATGATTTGCTAAAGATTACGTCAAAAATATCAAACAATATAAATAAGTATGTCAAAGTTACCTGGCATGTAAACTGGGTCATTCAAGCACCATGGGTTAAAAAGCACATAGATTGGCTGTGGATGCGTGTAGCTCAAAGACCCTCCGGTCTTAAGCCTCGTGTCCACGTCGATTCTCCAAGCAGCGACTATGCAGTCTACTGAGGCCGTGACGGCTACCATCAGATGCGAGTCCATTTGACTCTCGTACACCGCCGTCCAGGCACCGGGCATTTCTGATCCTTTGTCCAGCAGTGGGACTGCAGCGGATGTGTCGTCTGATGGCCCGCGTTTCTCCACATCTGTTGCGAATAATAATTTAATGAGACAAGATGTAGGTATATCATGATCATGATATATGAAATTGGGGTACCTATACCTACGAGTAGGTACATCAATTAAATATGGAGATGATATATGATGATGATGATGATTTGTTTAGCCATTAATATAAGAACGAAAGTATTTGAAATGAGACGATTGGGTCCGGTTAGAGTATTAGAATGAGAATGAGTAAACCACGTGAAAAGGTTTTTCATCAGCAAACTCATCATTCAAAATGTTCTTTGCGCTCTGATGTCGTACCAACGGCTTGGTGTGTGCTTTATGAGCGTCTCGATAAAATATGAGTAAAATCTGAAACTAGGAAGTTTCCGTTCGAATTAAAACAACAATGTGTACTAAACACTAGCATATGCGGCGTCGATACTAATTTTGAACGTGGTATGCTCAACAATCTAAATCGGTTTAAGTACTAACTGAAATGCATTGATTCATAGCGGTCGATTTTAAAACGAAGGTCGCATTCTGAAGTCCCTTAAGGCGACTGTAACCCTTAAAATGCAGTCTCGCTCGCTCGTTTATATGTTACTCTGGTATGCTGTGCTCTTCGCCCGCGGTCGTTAAGTTTGTGACATGTGAATAAAAATTCATGTTCATTCAAGAACCGCGAAATTGTTACTTGTATACAGTGTGTCTCTGACGTTGGGGCTTTAAATGCAAATATCGATTATGGTCCTGAAACTGAACCACTTTTGTTCCGCAACTTTGTAAAATAACTATCAATTCTATAATTTGCTAGTGTTTGAACTTTAACTGTACCATCAATGTATTGCAAACACGGCCTCATTATTTGACATCCATGACACTGACAAGTATGAAAACTAACTAATGGATGATGTACATTGAAAATTTAATTTAATTTGTATGGAATAATGAAAATACAAAAAGAATGTATTTTTGAAAAGTTGTAGAACAAAAGTAGTTCCGTTTCAGGAGCATAATCGACATTTGAATTTAAAGCCCCAAAGTCAGAGACACGCTGTATTTGAAGTACCTATACAGGGTGATTTAGGGGTCGTGTAGCAAGAAGACCAAAAGCGAATAAGATGGTAACACTGAACTACTTTTCCCAAGAAACAGACCACGAAATCGCAAAAAAAAATCAGCTGTTCCATACATTAACTCTCAATTAACTCACAGTTAACTCTTAATTGGCTCTTATTTTTTTGCGATTTTACGGGTGGTCCCATGGGAAAAGTTGTTCAGTATGACCATCTTATTCGCTTTTGGTCTTCTTGCTCCACGACCCCTAAATTACCCTGTGTACATAGGGTAGTAGCAATTTTTAGGTTGAAAAACAGCCTTTTAATTTTCTACTAAAAATCTGAATGTTCAGATTACCTAATAAGAATAAGATATAATTTTGAGACGTTTTAACCGGCTCAATGCTTCAAACCCGAATATTACGGATATATCTACTAGTACTCACCTTAAACTATTCGATTGCTACTATTACATTTCGATTGGCATTTTGACATGAGTATAAATAAACCTAGTTACCGTGCGCGCCATAAGACATACGATATCCCAAATTTATCCGATATTCAGTTCAAATCTATATATTTATTTTTCCAGTAATAAATATATTTACAGATATAGTTGTCACAGACCACTGCAGTTTCTTGCAATAAATGATATCATCTATCCACCCACTGTAGTCGTTGCGTAGGACAAAATATGATAATCATTAAGTATAATTTGTGTTTGTTCATACCGGACACGTAGAATATAAAGGACAGTGCGTCTCTAGAGGCGTCGTAGGGCCGGTTGAGTAGCAGGTCGAGTTTAAAGGCCTGGCCACGCCGGACCACGAGGCACCGGTCCACGGCCTTCGTCATCAGGTTGAATTTGCTTGTGTGGTGGTCCTCCCCATTAGTGTCGTTGCAAAAGTCGATGCCTTGAACGGCGAGCACGCCCAATCTGGTGCCGTCAATCACATCTGGAACAATATTTTGTTTTATGATCGGAGATTGGATGCGGGCCAAGTTTTTTATAACGCTATACTTAATATTGATGAGTTTGATATTTAACAGTGGCTTTTCGGTTAAGGAAAACATCGTGAGGAAACCGATCGAATCCGCCTAGTTTTCCCTCTGGGTTGGCAGGTCAGATGGCAGTCACTTTCGTAAAACTAGTACCTACGCCAAATCTTTGGATTCGGTGCCAAAGCGGACACCGCGGGCTCGTTTGAGCGCTGCCGTTTGAACGCTAGGAGGATTACTTAATTTATCTTTTATATACATACAAGCAATGGAGTGACACGTTTTATAGAAGACTCTATTTTCAATTTGTTTTAATATCCTATGTCTTTAGTAAATTGAAATAAACATAAGTATCGCAATATAATGTAACATCGCTAAAACTGCAAAGAAGGCAAAATCGCTTCAATCCGATACGGCCAGCAATTATTTTGGACAAAGTACCTATTTAGAACAATAATGCTGAGTATGACAGAAAAATAAATAAATAATAGAAATACCTGGCTGAAATGGTACGATAATATACTTATGCCGCCTTCCAAACCGTTGCCTCCACCAATTTTTAAAATACTCCATGGTGTTACTGGATATTATTTAAACAAATCCCGATACTCTATTAATTTATCAAGTAGTCACGACAACGCATAATATTATTTGAAACTGTCTGAAAAGGTGCGTTCATAGGGAGCGGGCGTGATGGTCTAAACTCGAAACTCGAATCGGCACTTGTTAATTGTTACCACAAACGTGCGGTTCTTTTGCCATTCTGGTGTGCACTGTTCTCAGCGTAGGATTATATCTCACCATCGGCAGTACGTACGTCTAAACTGGCCAGATGATGTCATGGTCTCATAGTCAACAAACGCGAAAAGCTTCCCGACACCCGGAAACAAAAAAAACATTGACAGAACCAAGGTCCGGTGGACGTAACTCACAAGTCGCTCTTTTTCTACGAAAGCAGATCTGCCAAACATGGATGACCTCATGACAAATGACAATTCCTTGTACATCATGATAATTAGAACATAAACTAAACTGAATCATTTCGTCCATACTACACTGAAAAAAATGGTTTGTTGGATTTACCAAATTAGCTAAGGTTGGCTGAATTACATGGAAACTAAGATAAATATAACAAAACCTCGCTATTGGACTTACAAAACTAAAAAGGTTGAAGTCGCTACCAGACTTCTGGTGTAAATCAACAAAGAGTATTTTACATTTTACAAAACAAATCTCAACAATTTGGTTTGGTTGATTATATCATAAAAATATAATAAATATAACAAGGCCTCGCGGTTGAACTTACAAAACTAAAAAGGTTGACGTCAAAATATAGTCCTTACCAGAGTTCATGGTGTATATTAACAAAGAATCTTGTACATTTTACCAAACAAATCTCTACCATTGGGTTTGGTAGATTTTATTATAAAAATATGATAAATATAACAAGACATCGCGGTTGAACTTAAAAAACTAAAAAAGGTTGAGGCCAAAATATAGTCCCTACCAAAGTTCATGGTGTATATTAATAAAGAATATTGTAAGTTTTACCAAACAAATCTCTACAAGTCGGTTTGGTAGATTTTATAAATAAAATATGATAAATATAACAAGACGTCGCGGTTGAACTTACAAAACTAAAAAAGGTTGAGGTCAAAATATAGTCACTACCAGAGTTCATTGTGTTAATTAACAAAGAATATTGTACATTTTACCAAACAAATCCCTACAAATCGGTTTGGTAGATTGTATAAATAAAATATGATAAATATAACAAGACGTCGCGGTTGAACTTACAAAACTAAAAAAGGTTGAGGTCAAAATATAGTCACTACCAGAGTTCATTGTGTTAATTAACAAAGAATATTGTACATTTTACCAAACAAATCCCTACAAATCGGTTTGGTAGATTTTATAAATAAAAATATGATAAATGTAACAAGACATCGCGGTTGAACCTACAAAACTAAAAAAGGTAGAGGCCAAAATATAGTCCGTACCAGAGTTCATGGTGTATATTAATAAAGAATATTGTAAGTTTTACCAAACAAATCTCTACAAGTTGGTTTGGTAGATTTTATAAATAAAATATAATAAATATAACAAGACATCGCGGTTGAACTTACAAAACTAAAAAAGGTTGAGGCCAAAATATAGTCCCTACCAGAGTTCATGGTGTATATTAATAAAGAATATTGTAAGTTTTACCAAACAAATCTCTACAATTTGGTTTGGTTGATTTTATCATAAAAGTATGTTAACTATAACAAGACCTCGCGGTTAAACTTAGAAAACTAAAAAGGTTGACTTCAAAATATAGTCCCTACCAGAGTTCATGCTGTTAATTAACAAGAATATTGTACATTTTACCAAACAAACCTCTACAATTCGGTTTGGTTAATTTTATATTGTAAATATGATAAATATAACAAGATTTCGCAGTTGAACTTACAAAACTAAAATGGTTGACCTCGAAATATAGTTCCTACCAGAGTTCATGCTGTTAATTAACAAAGAATATTGTACATTTTACCAAACAAATCTCTACAATTTGATTTGGTTTATTTTATAATTAAAATATGATAACTATAACAAGACCTCGCGGTTGAAATTACAAAACTAAAATGGTTAAGGTCAAAATATAGTCCCTACTAGAGTTCATGGTGTAAATTAACAAAGGATATTGTACATTTTTACTAAACAAATGTCAAGAATTTGGTTCGGTTGATTTTATGATAAACATATGATTAATATAACATGGCCCTGTGGGGTTGAACTTACAAAACTGAAAAGGTTGAGGTCAAAATATAGTCCCTACCCAGAGTTCCTGGTGTAAATTAACGAAAAAAAATGAACATTTTACCAAACACGTCTCAACAATTTGGTTAGGTTCTACCAAAAAACTGGCCAAGTGCAAGTCGGACTCGCGCACGAAGGGTTCCGTACCATTATCTATAAACATATTTATTTTATTCTGTTTTTAGTATTTGTTGTTATAGCGAAAACAATTATTAGTAATAATATTAATATTAAAGACAGATGGACAGTGGAGTCTTAGTAATAGGGCCCCGTTTTACTATTTGAGTACGGAACCCTAAAAACGAGTCATTTAGGGATTACGCGGTATTTTCGATTTTTGGTAAAGTGACGTTCGACGCTCGAGATCACAAACTTGTATTATTCATAGCGCCAACTTCATAAACAAGTCTGCAAAAATCAGAACTACCAACCCCGCCAACTACCCCGTACTTTCAGGCGACATAGTTACTTATTAAGAAAAGTCGGATAATTTTTAATTATCGCGATGAGTACGAATAAGGCAAAGCCCATGGTTGTAGGTATATGTTTCAGTTTAAGTTCTAGTGACATTGTTACAAGGTTTATTATTCCAGTTTAACAAGGTTTTACAA
This sequence comes from Epinotia brunnichana, assembly GCA_963854355.1. NCBI lineage: Eukaryota > Metazoa > Arthropoda > Insecta > Lepidoptera > Tortricidae > Epinotia > Epinotia brunnichana. Next base: position 12,324,222 of record OY977939.1, on the reverse strand, counting down.
AATAATACTTAACACAAATATAATGCGGATTTCAGTAGCGTTGATATCTTTAGATATTCAAAGGCATCTTTTAAAATGCAAGTAATTAATAGTGTTAAGAATAAGCAGCATAAATAGTATGAGAAATACATATCTCACCTCTTATCATGTTTAAAAATGTTGTAGTATTATACTTAAGTTACTAAATCTATTTGATTCACTCTAAATATGGGATGTATACAATAATATTGTCATTAGGATAAACTATAGCAATATATTCTCATTTGCAGTAACCTATATAGATTTACATGCTTGGTTATGCTTTCATCTTCAAAACAAAAAAACACAATTACTCAAACTTAATTAAAAAAAAATCATCTCTCTTTCACAAATGTTGTGATAGTCCGTTCAATTGTTTACATATCAAGTTATCTAGGTAAACCTGTAATTGGCCATACTACTGTGTATTATAGTAAAAAAACGTACTTTGTATCGCTGTTGGTTTTCTGAATAAATAATAATAATAACTAATGCACTTGCTAGTTAGAGCAACAAAGAGAGAGATAAACGAACTTAGTTTGTTTTCGTTTCGCGGTAGCTCCTCAGACTACACTACGCTAAATGGAATAAGTAGGTACTTATTAGGTATATTGTGTAAATACGTAAATATGAAGTAAATCGAGTTTTCTTTCGATTTAAAATAATACTCTTACGATTTAATATAAAAGATACTCTTGGTTTTATTAGTATATAGGTATAATAGTTAATGTAGTTAGCACAATTATTAGAATTACGTACGACTTAGTTTTGCTTCAATAATTATTAAAACGACATTACTTAAGTATCATAACCCATAAGGCATAGGTAACTGTATGCAATTGTATGTAACATGTATTTAACCTAAACCTATTTACAAATTAGTAATTAATTAATTATTAACTCTGTACTTATTATGATGTTTATAATCACACAGACAAACTGTTCCGACAGTTTTGCGAGACCATGTTAGTTATTATGTTTATATTATTATTATATTAAATATATTAAATATTTATTCCGCAAATAAATATTTCATTTCATTTCATTTCATTATACTCTGTGTATTAAATAAAATTAAATCATAATCTAGGCCGCCTTTCACGTTGTATGTAGGTACCTACCTAGCTAGACTATACCCAAATTAATAATTTGCAGAGCCATACCACAGATTGCCATACCTATTCCCAGACAAAAAAAGTAAAGTTGCGTAGGTACTTACTTAATGATTATCTATGTAGTAATTAGGCTTTAACGACGTTAAAGTTTTCGTGGCTTTTCCTAAATACGAGTAAGTAATATCCTTCCTTATCCTTACTAATAGTATGAATGTAAAAGTGTGTTAATTGGTTGGTGTTTGTTTGGACGTCTTCATAAATAAGCAAAATACTTACGTTTGTCACGCGGGCCAAGCCGCTGACAAAACTAGTAAGTAGATACTACATGGTGTACCCACGTAGGTACAGTCAGCAGCAGAAGTAGCAACACAAAATAACACGCTCGAAACTATCTAGAAAGTCCGTATCCTCTTGACATTAGAGCCATGTGTAGGTCATTTTGAGCACTTTGACCCGCGTAGCTACTTTTGCTGCTGGATGTACCTTTAACTTTATCATTGATTAATTGACGTCTTAAAATATACAATTGGTAAATTACCTAAATACCTAATCATTACGTAGTATACAACAAAGTCACTTACGTATTTTTCAGTAGATAGAGTGATTCAAGAGGAAGGTTTATATGTATAATTCATGCATGTATTATACGTATAAATCCGTGCGAAGCCGGGGCGGGTCGCTAGTTATAAGTATATAATCAAGTAATAAATCGTTTTGTCTTTACTTGTTGGTCGTAGGAATGAGATTCTATTGCTTTGTTATTTTGCAACCTTTCACGCCACACAAAATAGTATTTAGTACTTACCTAGTCTATTTTTTCCAACAACATTAACACGAAACATTTGGCGTTTAGTAGGTACATAGGTAGGTAGGGTAGTAACTATCTACTCGTACCTTTTGAGAAAGCGCTGCAGTCACTACCAGACCTATACCTTGTTAAAATTACCAAAGAGTTTGGTAATTATAACTAGGTAAAAGTCTGGTACATTTTACAAAACAATACCGCTGCATGCATAGTTCCATCCTACTCAATTTATAAACATAAGAGTGAGATGTGACTATTCCCCTCCCCGACTGCCCTGCGGAGGTGCGCCCCTTCCCCCGGCTACAGCATCTTGCGATGCGCGCGCGGCGCGGCAGGCTTCATTGCGTTGAGGTAGTTCATTGTATATAGTCACTTTGTTTTGTTTGCGTTTTAATGAAATTTTCTTGGTGCGCCATTTCATTTCGGCTGGTGCGTGGTGGATTTAGTTTGCAAAGTGTAACCAACTATGGATAGTGATCTCGACGATGACTTAAGTGTGGGGGTGACTGAATATTTGAAGGAATGGGGATTATCTCAATCTACCATAACAAGTTTTGAAGGTAAGCATTAGAACGATATTACACTAAAAGTGCTAAATTGGCAACACTGATACCTTACTAATTAATTGTGAATAAGAATGATATTGTATGTGAATAACTTATTCCATTGTTAGTTCTTTTTTGTCTGAAACACAGGGTAACCTATAGTTGACACCGTATATGGATTCCCCACCCATACCTCCTTATTATTAATGATTAAATATAATAATTTGATTATAGTTTAATATGAATAGGAAGCTTAACTCAGGCTTAGATATTGACCTAGAAATATTGGTTACGTATTACCTACCTAATTACTTTGATTTATTTACAAATCGAATTTCAGTAAAATATACCAAATCGGTTTGGTTGGCCATTGTTGCGTTTGTATTTTGTCTGCATGTAACTAACTGAACATTAAATAATGAGTTTAAAGACTGATGAATTACATATATGTCTTATTTTTTAGAAAATCAGATTTCGTTAAATTTGCTCGACTCTATTCAAGAAATGAACTGAAGGAGCTGATTCCCAGTTTAAAGGAAATAATATTATTCAAGCGGGGGTTGAACAAACTCCAAAACATTATTCATGTAAGTATTCTTGTCTGTTTTACATTTATTATCCATACTACATACTACATTTAAATGCGAAAGTGTGTCAGTCTGTCTGTTGCCTCTTAACGCTTAAACCGCTGAACCGATTTAAATGAAAATTGGTATCAAGATAGTTTGAGTCCCGGGGAAGGACATCGAATAGTTTAAGTCGGTGAAGTAGGTGGTAAAAAATTGTATGGAGCTACGATATAAACGAGTTCCACGCGGACGGAGTCGCGGGCAGAAGCTACCAAAGAAAAACATAAAAAATCCGAAATTAATAAGAGCCCGTTCACGCGCTCACCAGGGCCACTGGTAAATTATTGAGATTATTTAAATTTAACGATAAATATTTTAAAAAGTAGGCCGCTGATAAAATCAAAAGAAAAACGGCCATCATATTTTTGGACGCATAGATTGACGAATCCAGCAACGTAAAAACAAGTACATCAAACTTAGATTGACGAATCCAGCAACGTAAAAACAAGTACATCAAACTTATTCATAAATTTAAATAATCTCAAATATTTACCAGTGGCGCTAGTCAGTACGTGAACGGGCTCTTTTTAGATGAAATTTGGGATGTAGATATTTAGCTTGAGTCCCGGCAAAGGACGTAGGATACTTTCATCCCGGAAATCAGTCCGCGAGTCTGACACTTGACCGCTTTTTAATGTATGGTAACACCCCCTGATAAATAATTTACATACTTGAATTTCTTATTATTCAATATTTGTTTTTGGCTGACCAAAGCCAAATCGACAAAACGTGATGGATGAAGAACAAGATACCTAGGCATTTCGCACATTAAGTAAAATACATAAAATCGTTTTTTTTTTCAGATTGAATTGGATTTTGAAACCAAGTTTAAAGGATCAGAGCTCCTACTATTCAAGAAATGGCCCAACTTCTTAGATAATGCGTTTAATCATTTGAAAACGATTAAAGCTGCTTCTGTCTACATTAAATTGATCGAAGAAAATCCAAGCAAAGGTTGGTTATCATAATATTTATTAAAAAATCACGAATATCACCCCAAAATCGAAACGTCGAGGAAATGGCAATTCGTGGATTCGTATTTACTGACGGATTAAGCTACGCTTCGTCCGTCAAACTCTACCCATCCACGAATTGCTTTTTTCCGCCCTCTGCAATATTGTACTTTTACGTGATTGGTTATCATTATTCTGATGTTTAATTAGTGTTGAATAGGGTGTTGGTAAAAAAATAAAATAACCAATATTGTATAAACATAATGTTTGATCTAATTAAGTCAACAAATATGCATCATACATAACTAAATATTTATTTTTATTTTCCAGATATAAAATATAATAATAATTGGATATAAAATAGTTCCACTTGTGAGATTACACTACAAAGATACAGATGGTAAAAAAAAACCGTAAAGCCAAGCTTTCAAGAAGCTATGAACAGTTTCATTCTTCATGCAAAGGTATAATTTCATTTTTAACACTATTGTGTGATGACGACTTTCCATACAAACGGCCATAAAGATTTCATATAAACTCCAATACAAATTTTCACTACCCATTTTTCTTCCTTAGGGGATGATTTTCAGGATAAAACTATCCTAATCAGTTCTATCGGAAGACCAGCGCTGGCAGCAATTCCAGCATTATGCTGAGATAGAACCGTTTCGTGACAAACGCTGTGTGTTGTTTGTCTCGAATAAATGTTTCTTTCTTTCTTTCTATCTCCTTCCTCGGGACCCCAATTATCTCGATACCTACTAAATTTCATCTCCTTCAACTCAGCGGGTTAAGCGTGAAGAGGTAACAGACATACAGATATACAGACAGACACACTTTCGTATTTTTAATACTAAAAGGTACGAAATTTGAAATAAATTATAGCCTGTCATATTCTGATATATACTCGTAAGGTACATTACTGGAAAATTTCTTAAAAATTCATCCAGTAGTTTTTGAGATTAATTAAAACGTACATTCATCCATACATCCAAACTTTCGCATTTATAATATTAGTAGGATTAGTATGGATACGGTTAAAAGTAAACAATATATTTTAATTTCCAGAACGAAAGCGAAGTCCTCACCCAGCTGGAATATTGGATAAAAGCCCAAATGGCTAAGGGACTGTGGTGCCAACCCATCATCATTGCTGTCGGACCGACCATCGATGCCCTAAAGGACTTTTATGTTGCTTATGACGACATCCTTTATAATATAAACTCATTCCTGAAAGCGCTGGACGTATGCTTCAAAACTTTTCACTGCCTGGACGCAGAATATGGTTGGCAACATCTCGCTGCCCCAATATTATAAACTTCAAATTTCAAGTTGATAAAATTGCAACATGGAACCTTATAATATTGGGGCAGCGAATTCTGTTGATTGTATGTCTGGAATCTACACAAAGACGTCAGAATACGGTGCGCTATTTTTGCAAACGATACTTCACTGAGAGCCCAGTCTATAAGACTACTCAGCAAATTTTATCATGACTTGTAACTCAGCCTATAAGATTCACACTTACTACGTATACCGTGAACAAGGTATCTATCTCGTAAACTTAAAGTTAAGATATGTACAGCCAAGGAATTTGATTCACGTACGGTCAGCCGCAGAGAAAGTATGTGGGCCGCAACCTGGCATCCTTTTGACTTTTATTATAAGAAAGATTTTGTACCCTACTAAGTCACTGACATAATTTTAAAATAAGTGATCTACAGTTTATTGTATCGATTCGTAAAATAAATTATATTACATGTACCAAAATTCGGACTATTTTTCTTTAAACCACCGTATTTATATAGCCCTTATAATATTAAATAAGGCTACTGGTAAATCGACGTTATTCCTTTTAACAGTGTTATCTATTTAAAAAAGGCAATTTGTAAATGTTCACTCTCTAGGAATTGCTGATTTTCGGATAGCTTTCATGACCTTTTTAATTGCAAATGAGCTTTACTATATCTCCCTTAAAAGAAATACGTTGGTTACCAATAAGCCTGCATATTTTTGAAGTGTTTGTCTTTAGCTTTTTTTCATCTACAATATTTTTAGGGTGTGGCTACGAATAATCTTCAATCTACATAGAAAACTACGTAGTTTGAAAATCTAAACTGCAATATAATTTTACTCTCATACCATGTCAGCAATATTGCAAGTTTCTAATTTTCAATGATACCACACCCTATTTATACTCTGGAAATCAAAAATTGTGTTTGGTGATATTTACCTAAAAAGATGTGTACATTTTACTAGTGTTAGTTTGATAAATTAACCAAACTAACACCTTTAAACTACACTACTTATTTGGTACGTCTTACTAAACTAAGACCGGTACAATTAGCAGAACTAGCACTGATAAAATCTTGGTAGATATTACTAGTAAACATTTGGTAAAAACCACAGTACAAATCTGCTAGATATTACCAAACCAATTTTAGGAAAAAATACGAAACACATGATCGATAATACTTAATTATATTTGATAAAATCTGCGATCCACTTATAGTAGATAATACAATATTATCTTTGATATAAAGCACGATCCAATCTGATAGATGATACTAGACTAACTTTGATGAAAACTGCGTTACATATCTGGTAGATATATCAAACACCTTTAGTAGTAACTAAAATATAAATCTGGTAAATATTACCAAACTAAAGCTGACAAAATACACCGAACGTGATTAGTAAATACTACTTAACTTTGTTTGTTAGGGTTCACCAAATAAATTACATTATACTTACAAGTTAAGTTCAGCTCATTCAATCAAAATTTTTTGATACATTGTACCAATAGAAAGTGCTATATCTACCAAATTGTGTTGTAGATTTTACCAAATTACTTTTGCATTTTCTACTGACTAACTTCGGTAATTTGTACCAAAAAATAGTAACAGTAGAACATGCCAAAGGTATTTGGTAAAAAAAGACGAGTATGTTTGGTAAAATGAAAAATATCCGTTTGGTAGATTACACCAAACTACATTGAAAAAAATTATACTTAACTACTTTGATAAAAAGGTTACTAAAGTACTTTGTTTAAAAATGTACTAAAGTTCTTTGGTGAGAAACGTTACTAAAGTACTTTGGTAAAAAATATACTAAAGTACTTTGATGAGAAATGTTACTAAAGTACTTTGGTAAACAATTTTACTATTTACTACAAAATATAGGTGTAATCTACGAAATAAATTTGGTACAACACCAACTTATTTAGTTTGATAAAATCAACCAAAATTCGTGATAGGACCGAAATCAACCGCTAACTTTGGTAACATTTACACGGAATCTGGTAAATCCAACCTAACATTTTTTTCAGTGTAGGGACCGCACAAGAACGTTGCCATGTTATAGAAAGCGTAATGAATTACATTAACTTCATATTCGTAATGTATAGTTAACTCGGTACTCATAAACACAATATGGGAGGCCATTTATCGGAGACATAATATATTGTGCATACAATTTTTTTATATGAAGCGATTACGTTAATATTTGAAAATGTGGTATTTGTTCTAATATTCCCTATTAACATTCCCGAGCAACGACATAAGTGGGCATAATTTGCTATGATTTGCTAAGATTGGCTTAGCTGTATTTACTGTGACAATGTTTGTGTCAATCAATTAGTTATTGAGTATCTAATGTTGTGGCTCACTAGGAAAACTTAATTAACTTACTCTACTTTTACTTAATTTAGCTTTATATGGCTGGGTAAACGGGTTACTAATGCCTTAGAACTTACCTATTTTTAGGGTTCCGTACTCAAAGAGTAAAACGGGACCCTATTACTAAGACTTCGCTGTCCATCCGTCCGTCCGTCTGTCTGTCACCAGGCTGTATCTCAATAACCGTGATAGCTAGAGAGTTGAAATTTTCATAGATTCTGTATTTATGTTGCCGCTATAACAACAAATACTAAAAACAAAATAAAATAAATATTTTTATTGATAATGGTTTGGTGGAGTCCGACTCTCACTTGGCCGGTTTTTTCCATTTAGGTACGTTTTGGAGATTTTCGTAAATTACCTCTGCTCTACCTCACACACATGTATATGCCAAGCCATTTAAAAGAAATCAAAGTAATTAGGTAGGTACAGTCGCCATCACATACATCGGAGCAAACAAGCACGTCACAAACATCGGAACACACCTCTATTTTCAAGGCATTAGGGTGCATGTGCCGATATTTTTAAACACCTATAGTGTACCTATGTATGTGATGGCGACTGTACACAACTTTTATTCGCGGATAACTTATATAATTGCGTTTACGTAAAAGTACAACCTGCGTTTGACGGAATAAGGATTACTGGATTACAAATTATACGTCGAAATCAACAGTTTCGCAAAACTTACAAATGAAACTGACATAACATTACAGAATTTTATGACAGTACATGTTCCTATTTGGTCTTAATTACTATCGTGGGTGAATCGTACTGGGACATATTGCCTTGAAATAATAAGCGTTTAATAGGTTTTCCCACACACGGAACCGGCATCCGCGTGGGCCACTAGGGTATACAAAAGGAATCGTAGATAAGTCATAAAAGATGCCAAGATGCGCTTTGATAACATTATTGCGGTATTGTTATGACTTAGCCTTAGCCATGTCTGACGTGGCTATCCGCGGAATGCTTAAAGATTACAGGACTCAAATTTTGTAGACCGTATTTTGTAGTCAGGGAAGAATATTGCGAAACAATATTTTTTTTAAGTTTCGTTCAAAGAGGAAAATTGAAAGATTATTCGCCACGAGCTTCTTTTTTTTTCGCTCTTTGAACGAAACTTAGAATGTCGTTTCTGCTTAGTATAAATTTAATATTTTTTAGTTAGGTTAGTAGGGTCGTTTCGCCGGTTAGCGACCACTTAGCCGAGTTGCTCACTTTAGATTAGTAAATGTATACCTATTCAATGTATACACATAATAGATGGTATTCGTATAGGTTCTGAGTATAGTCATGTTTTGAGACCTACAATAAAATATAGCACTTTCATCCATAGATTAGGAAAAAATATGGAAAAGGTTTAAAAATAGCGAATTTGCTGGATAGCGACCGCTTTAGTCGGTTTGCGACCACCTGTTAGCTAGTTGGCGACCACTCTTGCAAATAGTGTTTAAGTAGTTAATAAAACGATGCATCATCATCATCATCATATCAGTCGAAAGACGTCCATTGCTGGACATAGGCCTCCCCCAAAGAGTGCCATAATGACCGGTTCTGCGCCACCCGCATCCATCGGATTCCTGCGATCGTTACCAGGCCATCAGTCAACTTGTGGGGGGCCTACCCACGCCGCGCCTTCAGGTACGTGGTCGCCACTCGAGAACCTTTCCGCCTCAACGGCCATCGGTTCTACGTGCAATGTGCCCCGCCCACTGCCACTTAACTTTAGCGGCTTAGGGCTATATCGATTACCTTGGTTATGCTGCGGATAGCCTCATTTCTGATGCGATCACGCAGAGAAACTCCGAGCATAGCCCTCTCTCCATTGCCTTTTGGGTGACTTTGAGCCTTCTTATGATGCTTCTTATGATTTCTGAAGCGACCACGTTTCAGTGCCACACGTGATCACTGGCAACACGCACTGGTCAAAGACTCTCGTCTTCAGACACTGCGGAATATTAGACGAACAGATGTGCCATAGCGTAGCTTCCCGAACGCTGCCCAGCCGAGTCGGATTCGACGATTGAACTCTTTCTCAAAGTTGGACCTACCTGACTGCCCTTATACTACTACAAATTGTTACTCTTCTAAATCTACTTTACATTGCTTGTCAATGCAAAATAGAATCGAAAACGGCGCGCCATCTCGCGTACACCATAGTGCTATTATATATATTGCTATTACGGTCACACATGTCGTTCATAGTAGGTATCTAAATGCCACCATTTTACAAGCTTTTATGTAACTTTTATATTAAATTCTACTTACCTACACTAGCTTCTGCCCACGACTCCGTCCGTGTGTCTCGTTTATATCGTAGCTCCATACAAAATTTCAACCCATATTTCAGCCTCTTAGGGGATTATTTCGGGGATAAAAACTATCCTACGTCTTTTCCCGGGACTCAAACTATCTCCATACCAAATTTCATCAAAATCGGTCCATCGGTTTAAGCGTGAAGAGGTAACAGACAGACAGACACACTTTCGCATTTGTAATATAACCATATCATATAATCATATGAATTATTCATTTTATTTATTATTATTATATTACATATACCTACTATAGACATAGCATGGATTGGCGCGGCTTATATACCTACCGACACAATTGGCTTGCCAAGCTAAATATCGCGGGTGCCGCAAGAATCCATAAGGAAAGAAAAAGAAAAACGATGTGGTCGCTATCCGACTTCTTTGGTAATAATTTTTTTGGGTACGCGACCACCCCATTTTATTTAAATCTACTTTTATAATATGCCGAATTTCAACGAAATTATTACAATAGCTAAATCATTTAAGCAATCAAGTAACTAATTTCAGCATAATAATAAAATTAAGTGACGTAACTAAAGTTTTCGCGCCAACTGTCGCGTTATTTTTTTTACAGATTCACTGCACGTCAACACTTTTCGGAAGCAATGTGTGAAATGTGTGAATTGAGGTTATTTTTTCTTGCTTTGGATTAAGCTTTGGGTTTTAAAGTGTATTTATTCTTATTCTGACACTATTCAAGAATAGTTAATAACTAATTAGTTTTCTGTTGGGTTTGTAGAAATGTTAATATCTTTAATTGAAGCAGCCTAGTCCGTCAAGTGGTCGCCAACCGAAGGTGGTCGCGTTACCGGCGAAACGACCCTACGTAGTTACATCGTTATCTTATAATCAACATCCATAATCTATGGTATTTTTTTAGAAACTGCATTAATTTAATTTAAAATCTAACTATGTACTTATGCAAGTACTAACTCACGAAAGCGGCTGGCCTCTTGTGAACCCTTATTATTATTATTATATCGAGCCCGTTATGTCCCACTGCTGCGCAATGGCCTCCCTTTCCGGCCGCCCTCCTTTTCCACTCAACACGGTATTGAGCAATATGTGGCTAGTCTTTTAAAAAGGAGTCCAAGTTATCCCGCCATCGCCGATGAGGTCTACCTCGTCTCCATTTTGACTTCTGAACCCTAAGTAATAAAAAAAATATAAAGACAAAAAAATAGTAGACAGTTTCTTAGGGTAAATGTACGGTCAACCAATTTGATTCCTAGGCCACCGTAGAACGCTGTCATTTTAACTGCTACATAGCGACGCAATAATCCTAGTAACCCGTATTGACATAGCATTTACAACAGCAAGGTTATATGATGGCCTAGGAATCAAATTGGTTGACTGTACATTGTACAAGCACGCGGTCAAATGCTGAACGCGATCCCACGGCGTTCCTCTACAAGGCGGAGCTGGCACTCGTTGGGGTTTTAGACGGTAATCCAATGTTTTTACCGCGGTTGGCCACTTCCAGTGATCGGATTTGTTTTTACTTTGATACGCCTGTCATGATTCGATGACATGAGATCGCAATAAAGGGTCACCAGTGTGAGGCAACCACTAGTTTATGTTTAAATTTAAATAGATTAGTATAAGTAATTAGTTCCCTGGAAAATAGATAAAGCTCTGAGATTATCAGATTATGCATAACAATTTTATTTTAAAGCTATTATGTTAGTGGTTATCATAATTAAAATTAAATAAAAATGTTTAGATACCTACGTAGGTTTTATGTATTAACGTTAATTAACCATTTCGATTGATCGTTACTTTAACGTGTAAAGTTTCTGTCAACAATTAAATTTCTGGGATAATCTTATATTGCCGACTGTACTTTTCTGTATACCGTCATCAACTACTCATTGACACGCTTCTAACGAGTCCAAACTCAACGGGATTACGTCGGTTAAGTACTGAATTCCCATGGCCACCTTCTGTCTTCATCATCAGATCAGCTCGATGGTAACATAATATTGAATTGTCACCCAAACTATTATATATATAAACTATAGGTACCTTTACCAAAAATTCCACCTCAATCGGTTGGAGATACATATCTGCTTTCCACCCGAACAAACATTTATATCTCCACTTATAATAAATCTCTAGAATCAGCCAGTTTGAAACTAAGCTTTGGGTTGTCACGAATGTTCTCAGCATCCCGTGAACGGAAAAATATGAAACATTTTTTGTAGGTACATTATTATTCTAGCTGCAACTTAGGATAGTTTTTATCCGACTGCGACAATTAACTTAAACAAACTTTTAGACGATGATATGTTATACGCGGACGAAGTCGCGGGCAACAGCTAGTAATTAAATAAGTTTCTGTAACAAGCTGAGGTAGCCTAGTGGTTCAGGCATGCGGCTGTCAAGCGGCGGTCGTGGGTTCGAATCCCGGCTTGTAACAATGCGTTTTTCGGAACTTATGTACGGAATATTTACCGTTAGCTTTTTAGTGAAGGAAAACATCGTGAGAAAACCGGTCTAATCCCAATATTAAGGTCTAGTTTTTCCTCTGGGTTGTAAGGTTAGATGACAGTCACTTTCGTAAAACTAGTGCCTAGGCCAAATCTTGGGATTAGGTGACAAAGCGGACCCCGGATCCTTTTAGGGCACAACCGGGAATAACGCTAGGAGGATGATGACTCGGCAGACAATCCCTTTCTTCCCGGCCTTTGTAGTATATATTTACGTACTATAATGTACTATAGTTACCTACTTAATTAAAATAAGCAGGGTATAATTAGAACAAGAAGTTTTCACTGAATTTACTATCAATAGGTAGGTACTTAGTTACCTACCTATTTGTGTCATCTCAGAGAAATATACTCGTAGTTGTAATATATTGTGTAATCAGTACATTCGTCATTATAGTTTATTAGGGTCGTAAATGTAAATGAAGACTTTGTTTATTAACGACTTCACATTACACGAAAACAATAAAGTAGCTGGTTCCTTTGTAGTGCTACGAAATAAAACTTTTCTTTTCTACTACCTATGCAACTTGATTGGCTTTCATCTGATCGTCCATGACATATATTTTGTAGACTGAAATAGTTTAGTTGGTTAACATTTTGTAGTGTAATACTATTTTAAGATGAAAATGATAATTAATTTACAGTTTTTAATATTTAAAAATAACAAAATTGCTCTCACAGTTTTATTGAGAGTAATAATAAAACGCCCTTGGTATCGAGCAGCTGTCATGGACTTTCGAAACGTCGAGGTAAAAAAAAAATTATAGGTGGGTAAATATCTATATGCAATGCGGAAAATGCCTGTCACAGGTTACGAGATCGCGCTAGGAAAGGAGTCACGGTCACGACGTAATGCAATGTTTTTCAACCCGTGGTTCGCGACCTCAGAGGATAGAATACTAGAGAGAGGACAAGCCGCCGGCGGCCGTGTCGCAGCTATTAGCTCAATGGGCATACTCTGCCATACTGTGCACGCGTGCTGATCGCAGATAATACAATACAAAAAATACAATACAAAATAATTTATTCAGTAACTTAAATGTTTTATAAAAATGCAGGTTGGTGTCTCTTTTTAAGCATACCAAGACACTTGTGATAAGAGACACCGCTCTTCGAGGAGGTGTAACATAATATGCACAAGGTGTAAGAATAAGATTTAGAAAAATGATAAACTATACAAAAATTTACAGATATTCTTTTTGGTTTACAATAATACTAGATAATAATTACTAACTAGTACTTTGGTGAGCCGTCGTAGGTGTGTGTGTGTGTGTGTGTGTGTGTGTGTGTGTGTGTGTGTGTGTTCATGTGTGTGTGTGTGGGTGAAACACAAATATTCGTACTTATCATTAATATTAATTTTATTATCTCAATATATTACGTATTTTCCCAAAATGCCTGATATGATGCACGTTTATTGTCAAATAAGCGTGTAGGTATACTAGTGTGTGCGTTTTAGATGTGTGCGTGCTTTGTCTTGTCAATTACTTGGGCGTTGTGTGGGTTAATGAACTTGCGACAGGCGTACTCTATACAAATCGGCCGGCATGTCCGATCTCCTTATATTCATACATCTGTGGTCGCGACCCTCTGGGGGAGTCACGAAGCTTTTTGAAGGGAGTCGCGGCTACTTGAATTTTGGGTCATTGTCAGATTTAGGTTCGCGTCTCTTCGGTGGACATTGCCAAAGTTAAGGGCTATAAAGCCTAATTTTTGGTTGTACTCTGAATCCGCATAAACCGCGTTGCCCCTTCTATAATTATATGTGATAAAAACATATTATATGTAAACGTAAGCCCTTAACTATTGACCACCGGAAAGATGATTTTTGTTTTTGTGACTGACAATGACCCTTTTGTAAGTTAATACATGTAGGGATTTAATATTTGTAAAATAACAAGTATAATCTAAGAACAGCGCAGAATGGGGGGTTGTTTTCTTACTGTACAGGGGTCGCGGCATGGATAAGGTTGAAAACACTGACATAATGGATAGTAGCCACCCATCTTAAAAGAGATATTTTGACCGCCAATAGTTCGAGGTTATGGGTGGTTTTCCTATAGTTAACCCATTCGAGTTCGAGACCACGCATCGCTACGTGTGCTACGCCGTAGCGCGTAGCAGTGTTTGTCCGTTCTTTTTCGAAATCGCACGTTGATACATGGCTTATATATGTTTTATTGCCTCGAATGGGTTAAACGCTCTACTTTTTATCTCCACTTATAATAAATCTCTAAATTGGGTCATTGTCAGTCACAAAAACAAAAATCATCTTTCCGGTGGTCAATAGTTAAGGGCTTTACGCTCACATATAATATGTTTTTATCACATAGAATTATAGAAGGAGCAACGCCGTTTATGCGGATTCAGAGTTCAACCAAAGATTAGGATTGATAGCCCTTAACTTTGGCAATGTCCACCGAAAAGACGCGAACCTAAATCTGACAATGACCCAATTAAAAAAAGAATCAGCCAGTTTGAAACTAAGCTTTGTGTGTTGCGAATGTTCTCAGCATCCCATGAACGGAAAAATATGAAAAATTTTATATAGGTACATTATTATTCTAGCTGATACTTATGATAGTTTTTATCCGACTGCGACAATTTATTAATTTTCCGAAATATACGACTTCATTAATTATTCATTTATTTTTATTGAGATCAAACGCTGCTGCAACTGTCAGCTATAAGAAACGTCAAAAATGGCGGAATGGCTTTGCCTTTCACTTATTAATAATTTAAATCCCGTCTACAATAGACCTTTACGAGACAAATGCTAAAATATATACCATAAAAAAATATTCGATTCTGATATGAGAACTTATATGCGCAAATGTCGTATTATGACGTAATTTCAAAAAAATGTATCAACAAATTTGAACAATATCATTAACACGAATTTGTTTTTTTTGAATGGCAATGGCACGCGCTCTGCGCTTTCTGCCAAAGTACCTGCGGCGCTACCGCGAAAACCGATACTCATTGTTCGTATATTTGCATCCCTGTCACTCGAGTATGGTTAGTGCGATAGAGAAAGAGATACCCGAATATTTTCGAATTCCGAAGTTTGTGGTTACAGCTCAGGAATCGAAAATATGGTTAATAATCATAATGTATTTTCTCGAAAAATAATTTAAAATAAATATAGTCAAATGGAGAAAAAAGCAACGCAAGAGGTTATATAGATAATGACAAGTTATAAGAGTCCAAAGTTTTAAGAGGGGGTATGTTCTGTCCCTTTTCCGCAAAACGCACCTTCATATGAAACGATTGTTTTTTACTATGACGCTCGAGGATCTTGACGTCACAGTCCCCGATCGTTTTCTCACTCTAACAAGCGACATTAAAACGGTTGTAGCTTCATAATTTTTTGAGATATCTGAATGGGAGTTTCGTCATCTTCTATCTATCTATACATATGACTGACTCACTCACACACTCACTCATCAACGAACAGCCGAAACTACTGGGGCCAGAGAGTTGAAATTTACACCAGAACTACAAGAAGGGATTTTTACAAATTCTACCCCTAAAGGGGTTAGATAGGGGTGCAAAGTTTGTATGGGGGAAACTTTATTTTTTGAGCTAGAGACTTACAATTTTGTATAAAGATTACCTACTTATTAGAATACAAATAAAGTTCTCTCAACGTTTAGGAAAATTCTGCCCCTAAGGTGGTTAACAAAGGGTGCAAATTTTGTATGGGGTAAACTTTATCTATCACTCTAGCAAGAGACTTAATACTTTGTAGAAATATTACTTATTAGAATTCAAATACGTAAAGTACTTTCAGCGTTTTGGAAAATTCTGCCCCTAAGGGGGTTAAAAAGGGTTGCAAAGTTTGTATGACCGAAACTCCTTTTTGAGATAGAAGCTTAAAAGTTTGTAGAAATATTACTTATTACAATACCTACAATGAAAGCATTTTCACTGTTTTGGAAAATTCCACCCCTAAGGATATGAAAGGGGGTGCAAAGTTGGTAAAAGGGATTTTTTGAGCTAGAATCTCAAAACTTTTTAGAAAGATTACATAATAAAATAAAATAAAATACTTTCAGCGTTTAAGAAAATTCCACCAGTTAGGGGCGTATAAGGGGGTGCAACGTTTGTAAATATTTTTTTTAGCGAGCGACCTTTGTTGAAAGATTACTTATTACAATACTTGCAAATAAAGAATTTTCAGCGTTTTTGAAAATGCCATCCCTAAGGGTTATCAAAAGGAGTGAAAATTTGTATGAAGGAATTTTGTTTTTTGAGCTAGAGACTTGTAATTGTGTAGAAAGATTATTTATTAGAATACAAATATACAAGGTGTCCCAGAAATCGACGTCAAGCCGAAAACGGATGATAGACCGAGTCATAACAGTTATCAGAAAATTTAAAAAAAAATCCAACTCATGTTCTTTTAAAATTATGGTCACTTTTAAAATTGAAAATTTACGACGATTGACCATTAATTAATTAATTAAAAAAAAAACCAACACGAGTTGGATTTTTTTTGTGTTTTTATGATATGACTTTGGTCTATCATCCGTTTACGGCTTGACGTCGATTTCTGGGACACCATGTATAGGTAAATTACTTTCAGTGGTTTGAAAAATTCCACCCGCTAAGAGGGGGATAAAGAGGTGCAATGTTTGCATGGGGGAAACTTTTTACTAAGGTAGAAACTTAAAACTCTGTAGAAAGATTAAGTACTTGCCTACTTATTAAAATACAAATAAGTAATGCCAGAGTTTTGGAGAATTTCACCCCTTAAGGGGTTTATAAAGGGGTGCAAAGTTCGTATGGGAAACACTTTTTTTAGCTAGAGACTTAATAGGTTTTGGAAAAAATACTTGCCTATTACAATAAAAAAAACTTAGTGTTAGGTATATTTTTAATTTTTCCCTGAAAAGCGTTCAAAGTTTGTATGGAGAGCAAGAAAATTTTGAAGTATGAGATTTGTAACTTCGATGTTAGCCTGTTTAGACTATAAAACTTATTTCAGCGTTTTTTGAAATTCATCGGCTAAGAATAAGGGTTTCGAATTTTGGAAGTAAGAGATTTGTAACTTCGGTTTTAGACTGTTTAAGTGTTTACTTAAAGACTAGGTACAAAACTAATTCCAATGTTTTTTTTAATTCATTCCTTAAACATACATTTAGATGATGACATGGTAATACGCGGACGAAGTCGCGGGCAACAGCTAGTTTCGAATAAGAGGTAAATATAACTAAACAAAAGTTAAATATGAAAAAAACTTTTTTGTAAATCAGCTGGATCATAGAACCCATTTTAAAAGAGTTATAGTCAGGACTATTTGGCGGGAATTGTTGACTGAATTTATCGTATTTGTGTGGAGCATTTCCTGGAAGCTGTTACTTATATTGAAAAATGACTTTCAGAGCAGAGAGAAATGAGAAAATAAAAGAATATAAAAATCCACACTGTTCGTTTGTGCCGATATCCGGTATGGTTTATTGGCCATTGGCCAATGTACCTAGTACCTACCGAAAACTGGGCACCCGGTTCGCAGGTTTTGTCCATGAAAAATGGTATTCCATACTTGTACACACAATAATAACCAAGTAGGTAGGTATATATCTTTTCACTTCTCATGCTCTAAAAGTTCGTCTTTATGTCGTGCGTAGGCGACATAAAGTCGCTTTTTATGCTCTAGAGCATAAAGTAAAATCTTCGTCGAAGACCAAGGCAATCGCTGCAACAGCCACACGAACATCTTTAACTTCATACAACAACCTCTTTATTTTATTTCGTTTCGTTCGTATTCTAAGACCAAGGCAAAGATACCAACAGCCAAAGTACACAATAAAACTTCATGAAATAAACTTATAATTTGTATTTCGTCTCATTTATTATTTTACGTGTTGCTGTTTCATTTCCTCGCAATCGAAGTGAAAAGTAGAGCCACCATTTTACAAGCTTTTATGTAACTTTTATATTAAATTCTACTTACCTACACTAGCTTCTGCCCACGACTCCGTCCGTGTGTCTCGTTTATATCGTAGCTCCATACAAAATTTCAACCCATATTTCAGCCTCTTAGGGGATTATTTCGGGGATAAAAACTATCCTACGTCTTTTCCCGGGACTCAAACTATCTCCATACCAAATTTCATCAAAATCGGTCCATCGGTTTAAGCGTGAAGAGGTAACAGACAGACAGACACACTTTCGCATTTGTAATATAACCATATCATATAATCATATGAATTATTCATTTTATTTATTATTATTATATTACATATACCTACTATAGACATAGCATGGATTGGCGCGGCTTATATACCTACCGACACAATTGGCTTGCCAAGCTAAATATCGCGGGTGCCGCAAGAATCCATAAGGAAAGAAAAAGAAAAACGATGTGGTCGCTATCCGACTTCTTTGGTAATAATTTTTTTGGGTACGCGACCACCCCATTTTATTTAAATCTACTTTTATAATATGCCGAATTTCAACGAAATTATTACAATAGCTAAATCATTTAAGCAATCAAGTAACTAATTTCAGCATAATAATAAAATTAAGTGACGTAACTAAAGTTTTCGCGCCAACTGTCGCGTTATTTTTTTTACAGATTCACTGCACGTCAACACTTTTCGGAAGCAATGTGTGAAATGTGTGAATTGAGGTTATTTTTTCTTGCTTTGGATTAAGCTTTGGGTTTTAAAGTGTATTTATTCTTATTCTGACACTATTCAAGAATAGTTAATAACTAATTAGTTTTCTGTTGGGTTTGTAGAAATGTTAATATCTTTAATTGAAGCAGCCTAGTCCGTCAAGTGGTCGCCAACCGAAGGTGGTCGCGTTACCGGCGAAACGACCCTACGTAGTTACATCGTTATCTTATAATCAACATCCATAATCTATGGTATTTTTTTAGAAACTGCATTAATTTAATTTAAAATCTAACTATGTACTTATGCAAGTACTAACTCACGAAAGCGGCTGGCCTCTTGTGAACCCTTATTATTATTATTATATCGAGCCCGTTATGTCCCACTGCTGCGCAATGGCCTCCCTTTCCGGCCGCCCTCCTTTTCCACTCAACACGGTATTGAGCAATATGTGGCTAGTCTTTTAAAAAGGAGTCCAAGTTATCCCGCCATCGCCGATGAGGTCTACCTCGTCTCCATTTTGACTTCTGAACCCTAAGTAATAAAAAAAATATAAAGACAAAAAAATAGTAGACAGTTTCTTAGGGTAAATGTACGGTCAACCAATTTGATTCCTAGGCCACCGTAGAACGCTGTCATTTTAACTGCTACATAGCGACGCAATAATCCTAGTAACCCGTATTGACATAGCATTTACAACAGCAAGGTTATATGATGGCCTAGGAATCAAATTGGTTGACTGTACATTGTACAAGCACGCGGTCAAATGCTGAACGCGATCCCACGGCGTTCCTCTACAAGGCGGAGCTGGCACTCGTTGGGGTTTTAGACGGTAATCCAATGTTTTTACCGCGGTTGGCCACTTCCAGTGATCGGATTTGTTTTTACTTTGATACGCCTGTCATGATTCGATGACATGAGATCGCAATAAAGGGTCACCAGTGTGAGGCAACCACTAGTTTATGTTTAAATTTAAATAGATTAGTATAAGTAATTAGTTCCCTGGAAAATAGATAAAGCTCTGAGATTATCAGATTATGCATAACAATTTTATTTTAAAGCTATTATGTTAGTGGTTATCATAATTAAAATTAAATAAAAATGTTTAGATACCTACGTAGGTTTTATGTATTAACGTTAATTAACCATTTCGATTGATCGTTACTTTAACGTGTAAAGTTTCTGTCAACAATTAAATTTCTGGGATAATCTTATATTGCCGACTGTACTTTTCTGTATACCGTCATCAACTACTCATTGACACGCTTCTAACGAGTCCAAACTCAACGGGATTACGTCGGTTAAGTACTGAATTCCCATGGCCACCTTCTGTCTTCATCATCAGATCAGCTCGATGGTAACATAATATTGAATTGTCACCCAAACTATTATATATATAAACTATAGGTACCTTTACCAAAAATTCCACCTCAATCGGTTGGAGATACATATCTGCTTTCCACCCGAACAAACATTTATATCTCCACTTATAATAAATCTCTAGAATCAGCCAGTTTGAAACTAAGCTTTGGGTTGTCACGAATGTTCTCAGCATCCCGTGAACGGAAAAATATGAAACATTTTTTGTAGGTACATTATTATTCTAGCTGCAACTTAGGATAGTTTTTATCCGACTGCGACAATTAACTTAAACAAACTTTTAGACGATGATATGTTATACGCGGACGAAGTCGCGGGCAACAGCTAGTAATTAAATAAGTTTCTGTAACAAGCTGAGGTAGCCTAGTGGTTCAGGCATGCGGCTGTCAAGCGGCGGTCGTGGGTTCGAATCCCGGCTTGTAACAATGCGTTTTTCGGAACTTATGTACGGAATATTTACCGTTAGCTTTTTAGTGAAGGAAAACATCGTGAGAAAACCGGTCTAATCCCAATATTAAGGTCTAGTTTTTCCTCTGGGTTGTAAGGTTAGATGACAGTCACTTTCGTAAAACTAGTGCCTAGGCCAAATCTTGGGATTAGGTGACAAAGCGGACCCCGGATCCTTTTAGGGCACAACCGGGAATAACGCTAGGAGGATGATGACTCGGCAGACAATCCCTTTCTTCCCGGCCTTTGTAGTATATATTTACGTACTATAATGTACTATAGTTACCTACTTAATTAAAATAAGCAGGGTATAATTAGAACAAGAAGTTTTCACTGAATTTACTATCAATAGGTAGGTACTTAGTTACCTACCTATTTGTGTCATCTCAGAGAAATATACTCGTAGTTGTAATATATTGTGTAATCAGTACATTCGTCATTATAGTTTATTAGGGTCGTAAATGTAAATGAAGACTTTGTTTATTAACGACTTCACATTACACGAAAACAATAAAGTAGCTGGTTCCTTTGTAGTGCTACGAAATAAAACTTTTCTTTTCTACTACCTATGCAACTTGATTGGCTTTCATCTGATCGTCCATGACATATATTTTGTAGACTGAAATAGTTTAGTTGGTTAACATTTTGTAGTGTAATACTATTTTAAGATGAAAATGATAATTAATTTACAGTTTTTAATATTTAAAAATAACAAAATTGCTCTCACAGTTTTATTGAGAGTAATAATAAAACGCCCTTGGTATCGAGCAGCTGTCATGGACTTTCGAAACGTCGAGGTAAAAAAAAAATTATAGGTGGGTAAATATCTATATGCAATGCGGAAAATGCCTGTCACAGGTTACGAGATCGCGCTAGGAAAGGAGTCACGGTCACGACGTAATGCAATGTTTTTCAACCCGTGGTTCGCGACCTCAGAGGATAGAATACTAGAGAGAGGACAAGCCGCCGGCGGCCGTGTCGCAGCTATTAGCTCAATGGGCATACTCTGCCATACTGTGCACGCGTGCTGATCGCAGATAATACAATACAAAAAATACAATACAAAATAATTTATTCAGTAACTTAAATGTTTTATAAAAATGCAGGTTGGTGTCTCTTTTTAAGCATACCAAGACACTTGTGATAAGAGACACCGCTCTTCGAGGAGGTGTAACATAATATGCACAAGGTGTAAGAATAAGATTTAGAAAAATGATAAACTATACAAAAATTTACAGATATTCTTTTTGGTTTACAATAATACTAGATAATAATTACTAACTAGTACTTTGGTGAGCCGTCGTAGGTGTGTGTGTGTGTGTGTGTGTGTGTGTGTGTGTGTGTGTGTGTGTTCATGTGTGTGTGTGTGGGTGAAACACAAATATTCGTACTTATCATTAATATTAATTTTATTATCTCAATATATTACGTATTTTCCCAAAATGCCTGATATGATGCACGTTTATTGTCAAATAAGCGTGTAGGTATACTAGTGTGTGCGTTTTAGATGTGTGCGTGCTTTGTCTTGTCAATTACTTGGGCGTTGTGTGGGTTAATGAACTTGCGACAGGCGTACTCTATACAAATCGGCCGGCATGTCCGATCTCCTTATATTCATACATCTGTGGTCGCGACCCTCTGGGGGAGTCACGAAGCTTTTTGAAGGGAGTCGCGGCTACTTGAATTTTGGGTCATTGTCAGATTTAGGTTCGCGTCTCTTCGGTGGACATTGCCAAAGTTAAGGGCTATAAAGCCTAATTTTTGGTTGTACTCTGAATCCGCATAAACCGCGTTGCCCCTTCTATAATTATATGTGATAAAAACATATTATATGTAAACGTAAGCCCTTAACTATTGACCACCGGAAAGATGATTTTTGTTTTTGTGACTGACAATGACCCTTTTGTAAGTTAATACATGTAGGGATTTAATATTTGTAAAATAACAAGTATAATCTAAGAACAGCGCAGAATGGGGGGTTGTTTTCTTACTGTACAGGGGTCGCGGCATGGATAAGGTTGAAAACACTGACATAATGGATAGTAGCCACCCATCTTAAAAGAGATATTTTGACCGCCAATAGTTCGAGGTTATGGGTGGTTTTCCTATAGTTAACCCATTCGAGTTCGAGACCACGCATCGCTACGTGTGCTACGCCGTAGCGCGTAGCAGTGTTTGTCCGTTCTTTTTCGAAATCGCACGTTGATACATGGCTTATATATGTTTTATTGCCTCGAATGGGTTAAACGCTCTACTTTTTATCTCCACTTATAATAAATCTCTAAATTGGGTCATTGTCAGTCACAAAAACAAAAATCATCTTTCCGGTGGTCAATAGTTAAGGGCTTTACGCTCACATATAATATGTTTTTATCACATAGAATTATAGAAGGAGCAACGCCGTTTATGCGGATTCAGAGTTCAACCAAAGATTAGGATTGATAGCCCTTAACTTTGGCAATGTCCACCGAAAAGACGCGAACCTAAATCTGACAATGACCCAATTAAAAAAAGAATCAGCCAGTTTGAAACTAAGCTTTGTGTGTTGCGAATGTTCTCAGCATCCCATGAACGGAAAAATATGAAAAATTTTATATAGGTACATTATTATTCTAGCTGATACTTATGATAGTTTTTATCCGACTGCGACAATTTATTAATTTTCCGAAATATACGACTTCATTAATTATTCATTTATTTTTATTGAGATCAAACGCTGCTGCAACTGTCAGCTATAAGAAACGTCAAAAATGGCGGAATGGCTTTGCCTTTCACTTATTAATAATTTAAATCCCGTCTACAATAGACCTTTACGAGACAAATGCTAAAATATATACCATAAAAAAATATTCGATTCTGATATGAGAACTTATATGCGCAAATGTCGTATTATGACGTAATTTCAAAAAAATGTATCAACAAATTTGAACAATATCATTAACACGAATTTGTTTTTTTTGAATGGCAATGGCACGCGCTCTGCGCTTTCTGCCAAAGTACCTGCGGCGCTACCGCGAAAACCGATACTCATTGTTCGTATATTTGCATCCCTGTCACTCGAGTATGGTTAGTGCGATAGAGAAAGAGATACCCGAATATTTTCGAATTCCGAAGTTTGTGGTTACAGCTCAGGAATCGAAAATATGGTTAATAATCATAATGTATTTTCTCGAAAAATAATTTAAAATAAATATAGTCAAATGGAGAAAAAAGCAACGCAAGAGGTTATATAGATAATGACAAGTTATAAGAGTCCAAAGTTTTAAGAGGGGGTATGTTCTGTCCCTTTTCCGCAAAACGCACCTTCATATGAAACGATTGTTTTTTACTATGACGCTCGAGGATCTTGACGTCACAGTCCCCGATCGTTTTCTCACTCTAACAAGCGACATTAAAACGGTTGTAGCTTCATAATTTTTTGAGATATCTGAATGGGAGTTTCGTCATCTTCTATCTATCTATACATATGACTGACTCACTCACACACTCACTCATCAACGAACAGCCGAAACTACTGGGGCCAGAGAGTTGAAATTTACACCAGAACTACAAGAAGGGATTTTTACAAATTCTACCCCTAAAGGGGTTAGATAGGGGTGCAAAGTTTGTATGGGGGAAACTTTATTTTTTGAGCTAGAGACTTACAATTTTGTATAAAGATTACCTACTTATTAGAATACAAATAAAGTTCTCTCAACGTTTAGGAAAATTCTGCCCCTAAGGTGGTTAACAAAGGGTGCAAATTTTGTATGGGGTAAACTTTATCTATCACTCTAGCAAGAGACTTAATACTTTGTAGAAATATTACTTATTAGAATTCAAATACGTAAAGTACTTTCAGCGTTTTGGAAAATTCTGCCCCTAAGGGGGTTAAAAAGGGTTGCAAAGTTTGTATGACCGAAACTCCTTTTTGAGATAGAAGCTTAAAAGTTTGTAGAAATATTACTTATTACAATACCTACAATGAAAGCATTTTCACTGTTTTGGAAAATTCCACCCCTAAGGATATGAAAGGGGGTGCAAAGTTGGTAAAAGGGATTTTTTGAGCTAGAATCTCAAAACTTTTTAGAAAGATTACATAATAAAATAAAATAAAATACTTTCAGCGTTTAAGAAAATTCCACCAGTTAGGGGCGTATAAGGGGGTGCAACGTTTGTAAATATTTTTTTTAGCGAGCGACCTTTGTTGAAAGATTACTTATTACAATACTTGCAAATAAAGAATTTTCAGCGTTTTTGAAAATGCCATCCCTAAGGGTTATCAAAAGGAGTGAAAATTTGTATGAAGGAATTTTGTTTTTTGAGCTAGAGACTTGTAATTGTGTAGAAAGATTATTTATTAGAATACAAATATACAAGGTGTCCCAGAAATCGACGTCAAGCCGAAAACGGATGATAGACCGAGTCATAACAGTTATCAGAAAATTTAAAAAAAAATCCAACTCATGTTCTTTTAAAATTATGGTCACTTTTAAAATTGAAAATTTACGACGATTGACCATTAATTAATTAATTAAAAAAAAAACCAACACGAGTTGGATTTTTTTTGTGTTTTTATGATATGACTTTGGTCTATCATCCGTTTACGGCTTGACGTCGATTTCTGGGACACCATGTATAGGTAAATTACTTTCAGTGGTTTGAAAAATTCCACCCGCTAAGAGGGGGATAAAGAGGTGCAATGTTTGCATGGGGGAAACTTTTTACTAAGGTAGAAACTTAAAACTCTGTAGAAAGATTAAGTACTTGCCTACTTATTAAAATACAAATAAGTAATGCCAGAGTTTTGGAGAATTTCACCCCTTAAGGGGTTTATAAAGGGGTGCAAAGTTCGTATGGGAAACACTTTTTTTAGCTAGAGACTTAATAGGTTTTGGAAAAAATACTTGCCTATTACAATAAAAAAAACTTAGTGTTAGGTATATTTTTAATTTTTCCCTGAAAAGCGTTCAAAGTTTGTATGGAGAGCAAGAAAATTTTGAAGTATGAGATTTGTAACTTCGATGTTAGCCTGTTTAGACTATAAAACTTATTTCAGCGTTTTTTGAAATTCATCGGCTAAGAATAAGGGTTTCGAATTTTGGAAGTAAGAGATTTGTAACTTCGGTTTTAGACTGTTTAAGTGTTTACTTAAAGACTAGGTACAAAACTAATTCCAATGTTTTTTTTAATTCATTCCTTAAACATACATTTAGATGATGACATGGTAATACGCGGACGAAGTCGCGGGCAACAGCTAGTTTCGAATAAGAGGTAAATATAACTAAACAAAAGTTAAATATGAAAAAAACTTTTTTGTAAATCAGCTGGATCATAGAACCCATTTTAAAAGAGTTATAGTCAGGACTATTTGGCGGGAATTGTTGACTGAATTTATCGTATTTGTGTGGAGCATTTCCTGGAAGCTGTTACTTATATTGAAAAATGACTTTCAGAGCAGAGAGAAATGAGAAAATAAAAGAATATAAAAATCCACACTGTTCGTTTGTGCCGATATCCGGTATGGTTTATTGGCCATTGGCCAATGTACCTAGTACCTACCGAAAACTGGGCACCCGGTTCGCAGGTTTTGTCCATGAAAAATGGTATTCCATACTTGTACACACAATAATAACCAAGTAGGTAGGTATATATCTTTTCACTTCTCATGCTCTAAAAGTTCGTCTTTATGTCGTGCGTAGGCGACATAAAGTCGCTTTTTATGCTCTAGAGCATAAAGTAAAATCTTCGTCGAAGACCAAGGCAATCGCTGCAACAGCCACACGAACATCTTTAACTTCATACAACAACCTCTTTATTTTATTTCGTTTCGTTCGTATTCTAAGACCAAGGCAAAGATACCAACAGCCAAAGTACACAATAAAACTTCATGAAATAAACTTATAATTTGTATTTCGTCTCATTTATTATTTTACGTGTTGCTGTTTCATTTCCTCGCAATCGAAGTGAAAAGTAGAGTGTACAACTCGTCCATAAAACCCATTTTACACTCGACTTTATATCTATCCTCGCTCGCAAGCTCGCTCGGATGGATAAACGTCTCGAGTAAAATGGTGCGTTTTATGCACTTGTTGTACAATCTACTATTTTATCCTTTTTTCTGAACTTAACATCTATAGGGATAGGTAGGTGTGTAATAGGTACATTTATCAGTTCCAATATTTTACTACAATTTTTGGTACTAACTCTATCTTGGTACGAACACATATTACTGACATATTGGTTTCGTAAAACGCCAGTGCGGCGCACGTACTCGTAAAGTCAACATAACGTTTGGCATTGTGTTGCCGAAAGACGAAACGTGTTAACCACAACTGTAGCTGGTGAATTCATTCATTCATAATGTGTACATTGAATAAATGTTTGTACTTACCTATGTACTTGCTATTGAAATAGAGGTATTAAATGTATTACTACTTTATTCAAGTATAGGTACCAACTATTCGGGATGTTTTCTGTGACTGCCGGGATTTTCAGCATCTAATAGGACATTATTATTTATTGATACCGAGCCGGTACAAAAGGTATAATAGAAACCAAGAGTTACGTGTTGTATTATTGTCGCCATATGTCTTTTCTCATGACGTAGGTATAGACGCGATGTGTAGATTCTCTCGTCGCGTCGTCGTATCAGGTTTCAGATACATTATTGTGTACATGAAATCTGCTTAAAATCATCATAAGCTTTTATTTAATCACGCTATCTGCTATAGCATCACGGCGTTCAGCCATGAACATTAGTTTGATTTCTTAGTTTTATTTATTTATTTCATTGCATGTTTGAGAAAAGCAATGTACATGCCTGGCCTTCTTTCCCGGTAGTAATGTACTATTATTGCTCACCAGAAATAGTAGGTACTTAATACATAATAGAAAAACAGAAGTACCTATGAGTACCTGCAACACAACGGACACGAAGAGACAACTGTATCTTATGCATTTATATGATCTCGTCTAGTATGTATTAGTTGAGAACTCGTGACTGGTCAGTCATCTAAAGTTGACCAAGTAAACAAACAAGACAATTTAGTGGGTAGTTGATTGGTTGCAGTGCTCTTCATTTCACAACTGAAATTTCCATTTCGAATCTATCTGATAATCATTGATTTGGCCGCTCACACACTTGGTCCCTCATCAGGGGGTCAATCTGGGAAAAACGACTCGCATGCCAGTGTGAGCTTGATACGCGTTATGTTGTTGTACCTACCTACCTATAGATTATCTATATATAATAGCGCGTTCCAAAATTGAGTTCCAGTCATGGCACTAGACCAGCTGGAGGCCAATTCTCACGGGCCGATCAAGATCATGTCTAATAGACATATCTCGAAAAAAACGGCGGATGTCGAACGAAAACCAATTTCTGTATTCTCAAAATCTCACACTCGAGATATAAAATTATGTCTACCTACTCCCATCGATCGAGATAAAACAAATTTTGGAGATCAATTTTTCGAAGTTCGTGGTTATAGCTCAGTTCAGGTTACATGCACGAGATTTCCAGTGGGAGATCCGTCCCCCAACGACTCATGCTTATTATATTATGAGTTACTCGTACCAATGCAACAAACACATCGAACTGAGAGACCACCCTGCAACCTTCCTTAAGCTTGTGCATGCTCTGTTACGTGGTAAATTTGTAAGTATATTTTGTGGCCGAGCGCTCTTACGGCCGTAGGACGCAGGCGCAGCGCGGGCGCCGCCGCGCGCCGCCTCGCCGGATCACCTTGACTGCGTCTGCGCAGCCTTACGCGACAAGTCATCGAACATTCCTCGAATTCACACTAGGCCATCGAGGCCCTGACTTATATTAATGCCCAATACACGATTTAGTTATGGAGTTAGAGATTGGGTAATTCGCTAAAATGTCTTAAGAAATTTATTTAAACTTATTTGTACATAATTGATACCTATGTCAAATATAAATAAAATCATAGGTATCAAGAGATGTTAATGTGCTCAACTCATACCTAACTCCTCAGATATAAGATATCCCATAAAAAACATTCCATGTAAAAAATAGGCCAAGTCTCGGAACTCTTCCACAGTAAAAAGTGGTGAGATATTTCGTAGAGCCAAGTCAGGCATTCTTATTAATCTTTATTTGTTTGCTAAATAAAATTCTGTAACTTGGGAATCACACAACTTTACTGCATTTACTAATTTTTGCATACCTTAAACTATGTAAGTGTGATTGCCAAGTCAAAAAAAATTATTTAGCAAGTAAATACCTAAAGATTAATAAGAATGCCTGATGACTTGGTTCTACGAAATATCTCACCACTTTTTACTGTGGAAGAGTTCCGAGACTTGGCCTATTTTTTACATGGAATGTTTTTTATGGGATCTCATTTCTTTTTGTAGGTTATTGTGTTATCAACTTTGTATGGAAATGTTATTTTACCAACCGCAAATAACGTTTGTAGTTTTGCGGGAAGCAACTGTAACTTTGTAATCGCATGTATTTGTATAGGATTACAAACTTACTTATGCAGTTTATATATCTCTGAATTGTGAGAGAAGCTGCAATATTTTTAGGCTTTTTATGAATGGATAGGCTAAAAACTACTTATGTTCCAAATTTGGAGCTTGTGGGTCTGCTAGAAGAACCTTAGAATTACGATGATCATCTCCACTTATAATAAATCTCTAAATTAAAAAAAGAATCAGCCAGTTTGAAACTAAGCTTTCTGTGGTACGAATGTTCTCAGCATCCCATGGACGGAAAAATATGAAACATTTTATATAGGTACATTATTATTCCCGCTGCAACTTAGGATAGTTTTTATCCGACTGCGACAATTAATTTATTTTCCATAATATACGACTTCATTTATTATTCTTAAAATATATCGCCGCCAACTCTGTCAACAGCGAAGAAACGTCAAAATCACAGACTAATAAGAATTACTACGGACAAAATGGCGAAATTTCTTTGCCTTTCTTTCGCCTATTAATAATTTTAATCCCGTCTACGATATACATTGACGAGACACAGGTACCAAAAGCAAATATAAAATTAATCGATTTTGATATGCGAACTTATATGCGCAAATGTCGAATAAAGGCGTAATTTCTACAAATGTAACTACAAATTCGAACAATATAAACTTGGTTTTTTTGAATGGCACGCGCGCGCGCTCTTTGCGTATTCAGCCAAACCACGAAAACTGAAAATCGAAGTTCGTATATCTGCATTCCTGTCATTTGTTAGTGCGATAGAGATAGAGATACCCGAATATTTTCGAATTTCCGAAGTTCGTGGTTTAAAAGAAAATACGGATGTCTGATAGATGTAAATTAATATTTTATGTGTGAATATGGTTAAAATTATTTGGAAATACTATTGTTGTTATTGTTTTAGTATATTTGACTAGCTTTAAGTTTAATATTGTACGTCCGAAATGGGCAAGCTGTTGGACTTTATTTTACCCAAAACAACTACATGTACACAGTTCTGACAATAAAGAAATCTTATTTTATCTTATCTTATCGAAAATAGGGATGTAGACACTAAACAAAATAATCATAATGTTGTATTATCTCGAAAAAAAACAACGCAAGAGGCTATACTCGTAATCACTAAGTTATAAGTGTATAAAGTTTGAAGAGGGGGTTTGTTGCGTCTCTTTTCCGCAAAACGCACCTTTATAATGAAACGATTGTTTTTTACTATGACGCTCGAGGATCGTGACGTCACGGTCCCTGATCGTTTTCTCACTCTTATTATTATTACATTTATTTAATAAACAGAGTATATAAACATGGGTACATTAACTGGGTCTCACAAAACTGTCGGAACAGTTTGTCTGTGTGATTATAAACATAATAATACAGAGTTAATAATAAATAATTAGGTACTAATTTATAAATAGGTTTAAGTTAGACACATGTTTAACCTAACCTAAACCATGCATACAGTTACTTATGTGTTATGATACTTAAATAATGTAGTTTTAATTTTCTTTTAAAGTCGTTTTTTATTCTTTCACGGCTGATAGTTTCTGGTAGACTGTTCAGAAGGTAAGGGATACGTTTTTTTAAGGTTCTGTCGCCATAAAAGTTAATAAGCGACATTAAAACGGTTGTAGCTTCGTAATTTTTTGAGATATTTGAATAAGTTTTTCGTTTCTTCTTTCTTTTGAAGTGAGTCTACAGCTACACCTTTATTTTGAAGACAAGCGGAAAGAACCCATACTATCCATACTAATAATCCATACTTCCATATTAATATTCTAAATGCGAAAGTGTGTCTGTCTGTCTGTTAACTCTTCACGCCTAAACCGCTGAACCGATTTAGATGAAATTTGGTATACAGATAGTTTGAGCTCCGGGGAAGGACAAAGGGTAGTTTTTATATCTGAGGGGCTGAAATTGGGGGTGGAAATTTGTATGGAGCTACTTAAACCGCTGCACCGATTTTGCTGAAATTTGGTATATAAATAGTTTGAGTCCCGGGGAAGGACATATAATAGGTTTTATCCCGGAAATCATCCCCTAAGGGGGTGAAAAGGGGGGGGGGTGAAAATTTGGATGTAATCTATTTTGATGAAATGTGGTGTAGATATAGGTTAAGTCCTGGTCAACCCTCAAAAATCACCCCAGAAATCATCCCCTAAGGGGGTGAAATTAGGGGTGAAAATTCGGATGGAACCCATTTTAATACAATTTGGTACAGAGATAGCTTGAGTCCTGGGAAAGGACATAGGATAGTTTTAATTCCGGAAATCACTCCCTAAGGTGAAATGGGGGTGAAAATTTGGATGAATCCCGTTTAGATGAAAATTGGTATAAAGGTCGTTTGAGTCCCGAAGAATGATATTAGATAGTTTTTATCCCGAAAATCTTTCCCTATAGGTATGAAATAGGGGGTGAAAGTTTGGATAAAATCCATATACCTAGATGAAATTTGGTATAGAGATCATTTGAGACCCTTCGAAGGATATAGAATAGTTTTTGCCTCGGAAATCATCCCTTAAGATGGTAAGTAGAAGTTTGTTTGCATTATATTTTCTAAGTATAAGTTCTACGCGGACGAAGTCGCGGGCAACAGCTAGTAAGTGAATAAGTGAGTGAGTGAGTATGTCAGTGACAAAACTAAGGAACTTTGACGGGGCTTAGTTCTTAAACTAAAAGTTCAAAATTTAATGTTATCTCCACTTATAATAAATCTCTAAATTAAAAAAAGAATCAGCCAGTTTGAAACTAAGCTTTGCGCGGTTCGAATGTTCTCAGCATCCCATGAACGGAAAAATATGAAACATTTTATATAGGTACATTATTATTCTAGCTGCAACTTAGGATAGTTTTTATCCGACTGCGACAGTTAATTAATTTTCCGAAATATACGACTTCATTTAATTTTTCATTTATTTTTATTGAAATCAAACGCTGCTCCAACTGTCAGCTATAAGAACCGTAAAATTTTCGTCAAAATGGCGGATTTGCTTTGCCTTTCACTTATTAATAATTTAAATCCCGTCTACGAAAGACCTTTACGAGACAAATGCTAAAATATAAACCATAAAAAAATATTCGATTCTGATATGAGAACTTATATGCGCAAATGTCGTTTTATGTCGTAATTTCAATAAATGAAATCAACAAATTTGAACAATATAATTAACACGAATTTGTTTTTTTTGCATGACAATGGCACGCGCTCGGCGCATTCAGCCAAAGTACCTGCGGCGCTACCACGAAAACCGATACTCAATGTTCATATATTTGCATCCCTGTCACTCGAGTATGGTTAGTGCGATAGAGATAGAGATACCAGAATATTTTCGAATTCCGAAGTTCGTGGTTATAGCTCAGGAATCGAAAATATGGTAAATAATCATAATGTATTTTCTCGAAAAATAATTTAAAATAAATATAGTCAAATGGAGAAAAAAACAAAGCAAGAGGTTATATAGGTAATAATTAAGTTATAAGAGTCCAAAGTTTTAAGAGGGGGTATGTTCTGTCCCTTTTCCGCAAAACGCACCTTCATATGAAACGATTGTTTTTTACTATGACGCTCGAGTATATTGACGTCACAGTCCCTCATCGTTTTCTCACTCTAACAAGCGACATTAAAACGGATGTAGCTTCATAATTTTTTGAGATATTTGAATGGGAGTTTCATTATCTTCTATCTATTTATACATAATAAATGCCTATGTCCTGACTGACTTATTCACTCAATCACTCACTCACTCACTCATCAACGCACAGCCGAAACTACTAATCTTAGAGAGTTGATTTTTGCACAGTATGTTGCTTTTATAACGTGGGCTAGGGATAAAAAGGGATTTTTGAAAATTCTACCCCTAAGGGGGTAAAATGGGGGTGTAAAGTTTGTATGGGAGAACCTTTTTTTTTTGAGCTATAGACTTAAACTTTGTAGAAAAATTAGTTATTAGAATACAAATGAAACACTTTCAGCGTTTTGGAAAATTCCACCCCTACGGGGGTAAAATAGGGGTGCAAGGTTTGTATGGGGGAAACATTTTTTTTTTAAATAGAGACTTAAAACTTTGTAGAAAGATCAGTCATTAGAATACAAATAAAGAACTTTCAGGGTTTTAGAAAATTCTACCCCTAAAGGGGTAAAATAGAGTGCAAAGTTTGTATGGGAAAAACTACTTTTTTTTAAATAGAGACTTAAAACTTTGTAGAGAAATTATTCATTAGAATACAAATAAAGTACCTAGATTCAGTGTTTTAAAAAAATCTACCCCTAAGGGGGTAAAATATGGGTGCAAATTTTGTATGGGGGAAACAATATTTTTTTTAAATAGAGACTTAAAACTTTGTAGAAAGATTAGTCATCAGAATACAAATTAAGTACTTTCAGCGTTTTAGAAAATTCTACCCCTAAAAATAGGGGGCTAAAATAGGGGTGCAAAGTTTGTATGTGGGAAACTATTTTTTTAGCTAGAGTCCTAAAACTTTGTAGAAAGATTATTTAAATACAAAGAAAGTACTTTCAGCGTTTTGGAAAATTTCACCCCTAAGGGGGTAAAATAGGGTGCAAAGTTTGTATGGGAAAAACATATTTTTTTTTAATAGAGACTTAAAATTTTGACGAAAAATTACTTATTAGAACATGAAAAATACTACATTCGGCTTTTTACAAAAATCATCATCAATCAAAAAGGGTGCAAGGTTTGTATGGGGAACACTTTTTGTGAGCTAGACACTTAAAACTTTGTAGAAAGATTACTTATAAAAATACAAAAAAAAGACTTTCAGCGTTTTGAAAAAATCTATCCCTAAGGGGGATAAAAAGGGGTGCAAAGTTTTTATCAGGGAAAGTTTATGTTTTTGAGTTAGAGACTTGAAACTTTGTAGAAAGATTACTTATTAAAATACAAAAAAAGAACACAAATCGTTTTAGAAAATTCCACCCCTAATAGGGTTAAAAAGGAGAGCAAGCTTTGCATGGGCAACACTTTTTTTTGAGTTAGACTTAAAACTTTGCAAAAAGATTACTTATTAGAATACTAAAAAAGAACTTTCAGCGTTTTAGAAAACTCCATCCCTAAGGGGATCCTTAAGATCCTTAAGAAGGGTAGCCAGTGTTGTGTGGGAAAAACTTTTTTTTTTACTAGACTTAAAACTATTCAAAATGTTACTTATTAAAATTAATAATAAATGACATTCAGAGTTTTAGAAAATTCCACCCCTAAGGGGGTTAAGAAAGCTTTGTATGGGCAGGGGTTCAAATTTTAAATGGCGAGCAATAAAATTTTAAAGTGTGAGTAAGAGATTTTTAACTTCGGTCTTATTCTGTACGTTAAAAGACTACAAAACTGATTTCAGAGTTTTTCCAAATTCATCCCCTAAGAGTGTTAAAATTGGTTCAAAGTTTAAGTATTTCAAGGCATTTTTAAAGTATGAGATTTTTAACTTTGGTTTTAGACTGTTTGTTCACAAACTAGAAAATGAACATCAACTTTTTTTTTAATTATCCCCTAAAAGAGGGTTCAAATTTTGTATTGAGAGAAATCATTTTCTAAGACGATAAAAAGTTCTACGCGGACGAAGTCGCGGGCAACAGCTAGTTAAGAATATATGTAAGCCATATTATGCCCTATATGTAACTAAAAATTCAGGGTTCTGGTTTTAGCTAGCACGAAATTACAGGATATTGAAAATGGCCTGAATGGCTTCGAGAAAAGGATGGTAACGGCCGTGCCTCTTTGTTTTGCTCGACTTGGCGGGGGCACTACCGTACCCCCAGATAAATAATCATGCAAGTGCATTGTGACTGCAGCAATTTATGATCGCATACCTAAAGTAAACAGTACTTTGAGAACCAAACAGGTTTAATCCATACCTAATCAGATAGGTAACAGTAGAGCATTTTCTCACAAGACTTAAGGCAGAAAAGCGATATTTATTTTAGGATTTTAATCGGGAAATGTATTTCGAGCAGAACGGTATCCGGCGCGAACGTGAGCGTTTCAAGTCGAGGTGATGCCAATGATTGTGATACCAGCTTCGCTATTCTCTAACTGGTTTTAAACTCACCTTACCCGTCACTAACTAATATATCTTGACACCGCGATTCATAGTAACTAAGCTGAATGAAAGGTTTAGTTTCGTTAGGCGTGACGGGTGAGGTGAGGCGCATGAGCGCGTTCAGAATAACAGCCCAGATTGCACGCTGCCTCCCGTCTCTCTATTTCTGGCTCTTTTAAAAGTTTAAAAAAGTTGCTGTTGTTCGACTAATAAGTCCTTGGAAATAAAATGCCGACTGTTAATATAGTTCGTATCGGACACGGGTTACTCGTCTCTGGTTGTAGCGAACATACCTACCTACCTTGTATATGTGTTGTACTTGGTGCCAGTGCATTGCGTGTAAACAACGCAACAGTAGGTATGAGAAAAAAATCTTTCAGTGTATAAAATAACATGTATATATATATATATATATATATATATATCTTACAGGGATGAGTTTGCCTTTGTACAAACTTAACCTATTTTATTTTTGTCTGTATTTTTACCAATGTCTTGTGTACAGTCACCGGCAAAAATATATGATAGATCAAAGGCCGCAAAAATATCTGACACGCTCTAACGTCTCTAGGAATAGAGTTGTATCAGATATGTTTGCGGTCTTTGTCTCATCATATCATATATTGATATATACATACATACATATCATAATAATATATTAACTGTTTCTTTTTGATAAAATTATCTTGTTTTACTCTTGTACTTTGATCAGATCAACGACCTAATAAAGAGCATAGTACATACCAAGAGCACTTTGGTCGTCCAGATAGAACCTATCGGTTACATCACGATACAAAGTACTTTTGCAACTTCTGCAAGTAAAACAAGTACAATCAGCGTCTAAAGTCATCCCTACAATTTTATACATTATGGCATAGCCATAAGGAACCCATGCCGTGGGAAGAAGCTTGACTGTGACTGACCACTGACTATATTGCATCTGGTTTATTTTATAGGGTCCGGTCCGGCTAATCTATAAATAAAACAGATAAAATCAATGAATTAAGCGGCACTTCACTTATTGTTAAACTTAAAACAACGACAACCTTTGAAAGAAACATACATATCTGGCTCTTCCATTGTAAAAAGTTGTGAGATATTACGTAGAGCCAAGTCAGGCATTCTTATTAATCTTTATTTGCTTCTAAATACGATTTTGTGACTTGGCATTCATACAATAGGTACTTACATCGTTTTGGGTAGACATGCAAAAATTCATAAATACAGCAAAGTTGTTTGATTCTCAAGTTACAGAATTGTATCCAGCAAGCAAATAAAGATTAATAAGAAATATTGAGAATGCCTGACTTAATATCTATCTGCTCTACGTAATATCTTACAACTTTTTACGGTGGAAGAGTTTCGAGACTGGTCTATTTTTTACATTGAATGTTTTTTATGCGATACTCTTTAGCAGTTTATGCACTAAAGCTTCAAATATGTGCATATAGCTTTAATTAGCTTGTAATTAAATGACACCTCAATCAATAAGGTAATTCAGGTCAATATGTAAATAAGAGCATCTATAAAAAGAGAATTAACCATCAGAATTCTAAGACTCTACTTTAATAGCTTTAGTCATCTAAAAATGTTTAACATATGTTCTAAATTTCTAATAGATAACGCAAATAAAGATTGTTGTGCAATAAAATACCGAACTTGTATAGCTAATGATTTAGGTAGTATATGTAAATATGTAACTGTGTTATTTGAATAGGTGTAGTGTAGGCACCTATGACGTAATCGCTATACGGCTCCCTACATATACTATGTGAGAAATACTTCACAAATATTAGTGCTAGTTCGGGTTTCTTTTTAAAGCAGATTTATAATGATGATGATTTTTGATTTGTAATGTTTAGTATAAAAAGAAAACTAATGAGGAGGTTCTGGATTTAGTCAATGAAAAAAGAAATCTGATAGAAATGATTGAAAACAGGAGAGGAAAAATGATAGGACACATGTTACGCCACGACGACTGGATGAAAACAATAATAGAGGGAAAAATAGAAGGGAAAAGAAAAAGGGGAAGGCCGAGGATATCTTACATGGAGCAAATAAAAGAGAAAATAAACGCTTCATCGTACAGGGAACTAAAAAGACAGGCAGAATGTAGAACAAGTTGGAAATTACTCCACCGACAAGAGCCTAGCTCTTAAATAAGAAGAAGAAGAATGTTTAGTATGAATTTGGTATAAAATACCTTAAAAAATATTCTACTTAGTCATGGTATTCGCTTTTGAGTAGATAAGTAGAGTAGGTACATATTTAATCATCTGGCTACTCATCATTATTCTATTATACAGCGTGGAAATCCAATACGAGCAAACCTTTAAATGGTGGTTAGTACGCAGGACCTAAGAAGCGTATTAAGATAATTTTTGTCTAAAATTACAACGAAAAAGTTAACCATACAAAATAATTCAGCCCGCAATGTAACGTTAGATGTTCAAGTTAAGGCTCATTGACAGTTAGGTACAGTGGCGGAATGAAAAGGTGTACTTACCAGTTTTCAAATCAAATAATTTACCCGTTGCAAGCACATGTTAACTTTTTAAGCTGTGTATCAGACGAGAGTGTTGTATTGAAAATTATGTTCAACAATTTGACGACAAAGTTCAAATTTACTCAGACGTTTTCCTTGACTATTAATAGTTAAAATAAAACCTTGTTATTAGTTTGATCTTGCCATTACGTTGTGTCAAGTTTGATAAATCTATAATGATTAAATCCTCTTCGCTTAAAATTATTAAAACTATAAATGTGAGTAACAGGTCCTGTCAATGTCATCATTGCTATTTCTTGTGTACGTTTTTTTCTTTCTTTAACTCGTTTTTCAAATTTCAAAGAGGTCAATTCTCATAGTGGACGTTGTAGGCCATGTAGTGAAAATGGCATTAATTATGACGGAATGTGTTTGACACTCGGTCGATTAAGCAGATACTGATAACTTATACTGAGCAAGCAAAAACAGATCTTAACGTGGTCAACCTTTTCATTCCGCGACTGTACTTGTAACCACCATGAATCATTTGCGTTACATTGCTGCTCGGAATTTTTTCTAAAATTCATTATAGGTTTTCAATTAAGTGTAACTTAAAAAGTCCCGTTAATTAATGATTACGCTACTAAACCCTCTGGCTGGTTTAATTCTTTGCTCGTATTGGATTTCCACGCTGTACACATATATATATATTGTATAATACCAATTATTAATGTGAATAACCGTTAGGATATTTCGATAATTGGATGTTACAGTCACGTAAGATGGAATGTTCGTCTGAACGTTATATATTAACCGCCTAAACCGCCTTATTTATAAAACTTAAAATGCCTCTGATAAATAAAAGCGGCCAAGTGCGAGTCGGACTCGCACATGAAGGGTTCCGTTAAATAAATTGCTTTTTACGATTTATGACGTATTAAAAAAAAACTACATACTAGATCTCGTTCAAACCAATTTTCGTTGGAAGTTTGCATCGTAATGTACATCATATATTTTTTTTAGTTTTATCATTCTCTTATTTTAGAAGTTACAGGGGGAGGACACACATTTTACCACTTTGGAAGTGTCTCTCGCGCAAACTATTCAGTTTAGAAAAAAATGATATTAGAAACCTCAATATCATTCTTGAAGACCTATTCATAAATACCCCACACGTATGGGTTTGATGAAAAAAAAAATGTTGAGTTTCAGTTCTGAGTATGGAGAACCCCCAAAACTTAATGTTTTTTGTCTATTTTTGTGTAAAAATCTTAATGCGGTTCACAGAATACATCTACTCACCAAATTTCAACAGTATAGGTCTTATAGTTTCGGAAAAAAGTGGCTGTGACATACGGACGGACAGACAGACAGACAGACAGACAGACATGACGAATCTATAAGGGTTCCGTTTTTTGCCATTTGGCTACGGAACCCTAAAAATGGGCTTTGCCCCTGTCTTACGAACACAAATTTTAAAGTGACAGATTAAGACAAACGAATTTTAACGGCATTTTAGCTAAAATAGGTTTGTATGACGTTTATGAATACGGCCATAAGGGCTTATCCATTAATTACATTACACCTATAGGGGAAGGGAGGGCGAATTTCGTAACATCACAAACTATTTATAAAATCTAAAGTATGTTAAACTTTTCCTACTTGCTAAATAGTGTAAATAGTAGTACTTAGTAGTGGATCCAGACTCCATGGAATCGAGATGACTAAGTTTGTTAATTGGGTCAATGTCAGTCTCAAAAACAAAAATCATCTTTCCGGTGGTCAATAGTTAAGGGCTTACGTTTGTCTTTATCACATAGAATTATAGAAGGGGCAACCCCGTTTATGCGGATTCAGAGTACAACCAAAAATTAGGCTTTATAGCCCTTAACTTTGGCAATGTCCACCGAAGAGACGCGAACCTAAATCTGACAATGGCCCATTTACTCTTTATTGTGTTCATTTTCTCTTTATTGATTTAATAAAAACATTTTTCAATTGTAATTGTAAGTTCTTTTGGAAGTGTTGGTATGATTTTTACTTTCCTAAATTGAAAATTGCTAAATATGTGATGTCACACCAAGGGGGCGGGGGTAGCCAAATGTGACCACGTGTGACAAGGAGGGAGGAGTCAAAAAGCCATGAAATTCGCGTGACGTAATCAATGGATGATCCCTAAGTAGGTATTTATATGAAATAAGACATGGAGATAGTTTTCAATCTGGATTAACATATGGAATACTTTCCCCGCTTTTTATCCCGAAAATCATCTCCCAATGGGATGGAAGATCATAGGTACGGTAGGTACCTACATATTAAGATGAAACATATACAATACAGCTGCTACATACCTACAGGCACCGTCACTTTGTGGAAAATTAGAAAAAACTGATAGTAGGTATGGAAGAGTATATATCCTCACCGACTCTATTATCAAATTTCCATACAACTCGGTGTCAAGAAAACGCGTTAGATAATTGTCTGTCTGTACTTTTAATGTTGACTATACACGGGTCTTAAACCATATTGAAATTAAAAGTGAAGCGATAAAGACAGCCTTGACCTACCGTTGGAGGCGTTGAGCTGCGGCGGGCGCGGCAGCTCCCGCAGGTCGTAGGAGTCGGTCCTGCCGCAGCAACCTGGAGGACACCAGCCCGCTACCTTGCTCTTCACACTACCCATGGCTCTCCACTACACACTCACAAACCTCACGGCCCGCAGGTGAGGATTACAGGTCACCGCTTTATCACTAATTATCACACAGAATTCCACAATAAACGATTAGATCATAGCTGATTTTGAACCACTCGCGGTGTAGCTTGTATAGTCTGCCACGATGTAAACAAACGATCAACTGTTCCGTCTATTAATCGGTTTATTATTCGAAGCGGATAAACAAAGTTCTTAAAAACGATGAGTATTATTTTAGCCGCGTTTTTCGAACGCGTGCGCACCTCCGCGCAGACTAGATTCGTCTGCGTCGCGCTACCTTCGTGGTGCTGCCCAGTATGACCTCTTATCAAAAATTGCGAAACTATTTAAACTAAGAACCCACTCATCCAGAATTCTAGAATGACGCGTGCAGTAATGAATTATACTGAATTGTATGGTTGTGGCGCGAGTAATTTTTCTGCGAGAATCACCATTGCAATGACGTTAATTCAGAAAATGTCAGTGAAAACAAATTAAGTACTTGAAATTACGATAAATAAAATGAATTTTCGACTATTTTATACGGCTGAATTAATGACGACCGCTTTAGCCTAGTTGGTAGCCCTGCCTACGAAGCAAGAGGTCCTGGGTTCGAATCCCGGTAAGGGCATTTATTTGTGTGATGAGCACGAATACCTATTCGTTTCTGAGTCATGGATGTTTTCTATGTATTTAAGTACTTATTTATCTATATAAGTATGTTTATCTTCGTCTAGTACCCATACAAGCTTTGCTTAGTTTGGGACTAGGTCGATTTGTGTAAGATTGTCCGCAAATATTTATTTATTATTTATAATAATACATTGAATTGTAACCATTTTTTAACCGACTGTCTCAGAAGGAACCTATTATACTAATTACATAAAGTAAAACGGTAATTTTAACTGACTTCAAAAAAGGAAAAGGTTAATTATGTTCCATGTATGTTTTTTTTTATGTATGTTCGCTGATTTCTCCGTCAATTGTGGACCGATTTAAATTTTTTTTTTATTCGATAGAGTATACTCCCAAGATGGACCCATTGTCACCAATTTAGGATCTGATGATGGGATTCCAGGGAAATTGAGGGCAACCCTCAAATTTTATAGGCACACTTGTAGTGATTTAGGTATTTTCTATCAAAACTCGTGTATTTACCCTCGGAAATCGCAATATTGGTTAAGTGGAACTGATGAAGAAGACCATAGATGAATTATGGAACTGCTCAAAGATGTAATGTATGTTCGCCGATTTCTCCGGCAATTGTGGACAGATTTCCAAAATTCTTTTTTTATTCGAAAGAGTATACTCCTGAGGTGGTTCCATTGTCACCAAGTCAGGATCTGATAATGGGATCCCAGGGAAATTGAGAGCAACTCGCGGTGGAACTCCTCAAAGATGTAAAGTACGTCAGAGATTCTGACATGATTCCTTTGAAGTAGCAACTAATGAAGTGTTACTTAATTCTGAGATCCTTGAGGAATCGACGGAACTCCTCAAATATTATCAGCCCACATATGTGGGCTGATAATATTATAAATGCGAAAGTGTGTCTGTATGTCTATCTGTCTGTCTGTTACCTCTTCACGCTTAAACCGCTGAACCGATTGAGATGAAATTTGGTATTGATATAGTAACCCCGACGCAAAAAGAGGGGTGTTATAATTTTGACGTGTCTGTGTGTTTGTGTGTGTCTGTCTGTGGCATCGTAGCTCCTAAACGAATGAACCGATTTGAATGCAGTTTTTTTATCCGAAAGCTGACGTGATCGAAATGGTTCTTAGCTACGTTTCAACAAAATCGGTTCAGCCGTATTGCCATATTGAACTTTGAAATGAAAATAAGTTGTTAATAATTATCCCAGAAATCCTTTCTTAAGGGGGTGAAATGAGGGTGAAAAATTGTATGGAGCTACGATATAATCCATACTAATATGTCTCTGTATAATG
This sequence comes from Epinotia brunnichana, assembly GCA_963854355.1. Lineage (NCBI taxonomy): Eukaryota > Metazoa > Arthropoda > Insecta > Lepidoptera > Tortricidae > Epinotia > Epinotia brunnichana. Next base: position 12,281,584 of record OY977939.1, on the reverse strand, counting down.
TGTCTGTCTGTATTTCTGTATGTCTGTCTGTCTGTCTGTTACCACTTCACGATTAAACCGCTGAAACAATTTCAATGAAATTTGGTATAGAGCTAGTTTGAGTCCCGGGGAAGGACATACGATAGTTCTTAACCCGGAAATCCTCCCGTGGTTGAATTTTTTTATGGAGCTACGATATAACCGAGTTACACGTGGACGGACTCGCGGGCTGGAGCTTGTATGCAATAAAGTGATATCGAAATTATTGAACCTTTCTCATAGGTGAGGTGGCTACCTAACTTGTTTGTGAAAGATATACCAAACCATGCATGTAAAACTCATCCCATAAAAGTTTACAACTTTATTAGATACTGTGCTGTACCGCACATACCATACTATATCTAACGGACGAATAGGCTAATTTACTACTGCCTATGCGATGACATCATTCGGTGACCGCGAGCGGCTACGTAATATATTTGTCACTTTTGTCGGCGAGAGAGCACACGACGAACGACACGACGCACGAAATGAAGGTTTTTATGGTATTTTCCTTGGGATCCGTCAAATACCTAATACATTGTATCCGCGAGTTGACCCATATTAGTCAATTTTGAAGAATTGTGATTAAAACATAATTGACCAGTGAAGAAATATTTAACACGTTCACGGACACAGCACCATTCTGAAAATTATGTGATGTGACACATATAAAATTAATAAAAAAAAATATGTGGCAGTACCTACGCCTCATTAGGCCTGCATCACACTGGCGCGGCCTGCGGTGGCGGACCATAGTAAATTTGACAGCTAATGACAAGTTTTCTATTGTCCGCCGCGGCCAGGCCGCTCCAGTCTGGGAGAGGCCTTAGGCTTGCATCACACTGGCGCGGCCTGCAGTGGCGGTCAATAGTAAATTTGACAGCTAATGACAAGTTTACTATTGCCCGCCACCGTAGGCCGAGCCAGTGTGAAGCAGGCTTCACTGTTTAGTCAAATATTGTATGAATGAATGAATTAATGAAATATTTATTTACAATTACTACTTAAAATAATTACAGAATCAGTATTCGGTCGACTTAAAGTCAACATGCAAAATATAGTATCAAATTAAATTAAGCTCAGAATGATTATAAAACAGAATGGAAATGATAAGTATAATAACATGTCAAATATAATTTACTGTGCATTAAAATTTAAGTAGTCCTTAACATTATAGAAACAATGATCTTGTAGCCATTTGTTTAATTTTGTCTTAAAAACTTTCGCATGCAACGTCCTCAACTCATTTGGGAGTTTGTTAAATAAGACTATACACATGTTATATGCATTATTTTTGTAGATATCAGATCTACAAATTGGCTGATATAACAAATTTGTATACTGCGCTCTCAGCGCTCTAGTGAACATTGCCTCACGTTTATTACTCCAGGCAAAATACGGTTTTGAAAAACATTAATTTATAATAGCGTTTTTTTTTCTTTATATAATTTTAAAACATTAATCTATGATGCTTTATTCAAGAATCCAACAAACTTTCCATTCGGAAGTATTTATATAGATTTAAAAAAATAATGAATTGTTTTTTTTAATTATTCATCTTGAATATTATAGAGCAAATGTAAATGAACCAAAATAAAGTAAAACCATTTATTAATATTTTTTCTGACTTTTCAGAAGCTAGTTATCATTTTTTTGATGTCTGAAATTTTGTTCGATTTTGTCACTAAGTAACTATTTAATCTCCACTTATAATAAATCTCTAAATTAAAAAAAGAATCAGCCAGTTTGAAACTAAGCTTTGTGTGGTACGAATGTTCTCAGCATCCCATGAACGGAAAAATATGAAACATTTTATATAGGTACATTATTATTCTAGCTGCAACTTAGGATAGTTTTTATCCGACTGCGACAATTAATAAATTTTCCGAAATATACGACTTCATTTGATTTTTCATTTATTTTTATTGAAATCAAACGCTGCTCCAACTGTCAGCTATAAGATCAAATTTTCGTCAAAATGGCGGATTCGCTTTGCCTTTCACTTATTAATAATTTAAATCCAGTCTACGATAGATCTTTACGATACACATGCCAAAAGTTAAACCATAAAAAAATATTCGATTGTGATATGAGAACTTATATGCGCAAATGTCGCATTATGGCGTGATTTCAATTAAATTTTTCAACAAATTTGAACAATATAATTAACACGAATTTGTTTTTTTTTTAATTGCAATATGCCATTGCTCTTTGCGCATTCTGCCAAAGTGCCTGCGGCGCTACCACGAAAACCGAAACTCGAAGTTCGTATAACTGCATCCCGGTCACTCGAGTGTAGTTAGTGCGATAGAGATAGAGATACCCGAATATTTTCGAATTCCGAAGTTCGTGGTTATAGCTCAGGAATCGAAACTACACCCCGTAAGCCGCGTCCGCTGCGCCATGTTTTCGTGGTTTTTAAACGTCAAACATGTTTTGCCAATCAAAACAAAACCCTATTTGTTTGCCGAACCTGATAGGAAAACATGTTAGGTGTTTAAAAACATGGAAAACATTGGTGCAGCGGACCCGGCTGTAGGTAGACACTAAATAAAATAATCATAATGTATTTTCTCGAAAAAAGGATAATAGAGAAAAAATCAACGGAAGAGGTTATATGTATAGGTAATCACTAAGTTCCAAAATTTGATGTTCTGTCCCTTTTCCACAAAACGCACCTGTAACGATTGTTTTATACTATGACGCTCGAGGATCTTGACGTCACAGTCCCCGATCGTTTTCTCACTCTAACAAGCGACATTAAAACGGTTTTGAGATATTTGAATGGGATTTCCGTCATCTTCTATCTATCTATACCTACATATAAATGCCTATGTCCTGACTGACTCACCCACTCACTCATCAATGCACAGCCGAAACTACTGGGGCTAGAGAGTTGAAATTTACACCAGAACTACCTTTTACAACGTAGGCAAGAAGTAGATACGTAGATAAGAAGGGATTTTTGGAAATTCTACCCCTAAAGGGGTCAAATAGGGGTGCAAATTTTGTATGGGGGAAACTTTAATATTTTAGCAAGAAACTCAATACGTTGTAGAAAGCTTACTTATTAGAATACAAATAAAGTACTGTCAACGTTTTGGAAAATTCAGCCTCTTAGGGGGTTAAAAAGGTTTGCAAAGTTTGTATGAGCGAAACTTCTTTTTGAGATAGAAGTTTAAAAGTTTGTAGAAAGATTACTTATAACTTCTTTTTGAGATAGAAGCTTAAAAGTTTGTAGAAACATTACTTATTACAATACAAATAAAAAAACAGCGTTTTGGAAAATGGTATGAAAATGGGGTACAATGTTGGTAAAGGGGATTTTTTTGAGCTAGAATCTCAAACCTTTTTAAAAAGATTACATAATAAAATAAAATAGAATACTTTCAGCGTTTTAGAAAAGTCCACCCCTTAGGGGTGTATAAAATATTTTTTTTTAGCAAGCGACAAATCTTTGTTGAAAGATTACTTATTACAATAAAACTTTCAGCGTTTTGGAAAATTCCACCCCTAAGGGTGATTAAAACGGGTGAAAATTTGTATCGAGGAAACTTTTTTTTTTTGAGCTAGAGACTTGAAATTGTGTAGAAAGATTATTTATTAGAATACAAATATATAGGTAAATTACTTTCAGTGGTTTGAAAATTTCCACCCGCTAAAAGAGGGGGATAAAAAGGTGCAATGTTTGTATAGGAAAACTTTTTTTAGGTAGAAACTTAAAACTGTGTAGAAAGATTAAGTACCTACTTATTAAAATACAAAAAAATACCTACTGCCAGCGTTTTGGAAAATTTCACTCCTTAAGGGGTTAAAAAGGGGTGCAAGGTTCGTATGGGAAACACTTTTTTTTAGCTAGAGACTTGATAGTTTGTAGAAAAAATACTTACCTATTACAATAAAAAAACCGAGTGTTTTATTTTTAATTTTTCCCTGAAAAGCGTTCAAAGTTTGTATGGAGAGCAAGAAAATTTTAAAGTATGATATTTGTAACTTCGATCTTAGCCTGTTTAGACTATAAAACTTATTTTAGCATTTTTTTAAATATATCCCCTAAAGGGGATTATAAGGGTGTTCAAAGTTTGTATGGAGAGCAAGATATTTTTAAAGTAAGGGATTTGTAACTTCGATTTTAGAGTGTTTGCTAAAATACTACAAAACTTATTTCAGCGTGTTTTTAATTCATCGCCTAAGAAGGTTAAGAATAAGAATAAGAATAAGAATACTTTATTGCACTCATGTCAGGTCTTAAATATCTTACAGTCTATAGTAGGTACAACATGACACCCTGTAAGGGTATTGCAAATCCTTCGTCTCAAAACGTAGGTACACATTACAAATTATAGTACTTAAACTAAGATTTACATGTAGGAATATAATCTTTATTTTGAGAAAATTAAACATTGAAAATTAAATCTAAATTAATTAAAATTAAATAGGTTTACAAGTCAATAAAACTTAGTCAAATAACCCGCCCCGTGTCATTCCGGGTGCAAAGGTGCCCATCACACTCGCCGCATTGCCGCGTTGAATCGCGATCGACAACCTTTGCAACAGGAATGACCCGGAACGGGGGTCATGCCCTCTCAGTCGCAAACGGCGCCCCACTTCCGCCAGGAATGCCCTGGCCTCTGAGCACCAGCATCCCATAGTCTCCACCGCAAGAGGGACAAATAAATAATTCACCAATGCAGAGTATTTGTCCCGCTTTCTAAGCGCAGCCGCCTCGGCAGCAGCTCCTGCTGCCCCAATGGTGCGACCAAGGTGCGAGGCAGCGAAAGTGCTCACACAAGTGGCGTCCCACAGCAAGCATCTACCCTTCTGCCATGGCACCAGGGTCAAGCCATCCGGCCTCTTGCCATCGGACCGGCTCAGGCCTGAAGGCTCCAGCACACATGGAATATTGGCCGAGACTAACGCCCTCCGGACAATATCATTGAGGGCATGGTGACGAGAGAATCTCCCAGCACAGCGACAGCAACTCAAGGCGTGGTGCCCGTTGCTCTCCACCATGGCGCCGCAGATGCATAAATGAGGTTCGCATACATCGCAGCCCAGGCGGAGAGCCACCGCCACCCGCATCGATTCGTCGTCAAGCAGAGTGCCCATGTGTGGAGAGGGAAGCGCATGCAGCCATGCCCCAGACTCTGGCTTAGAAACTGCCTTCAGTCTAGCCTTATCCACTCCTTGTGCAGCCTCCACAAGAGAATCCAGTGCCTTACTCACTCCTATATCGTCCCACGAACGCTGGCGATCGGGTTTTTCCGGCCTGCACGCACCTGGGTTTAGAGCCACCCAAGCATCCCAAGCATCAGACGCGTGTGGTATGGTTACCTTGTCACCCTCCATGGATAGTATATCAGTAACAAGGCCCACAACACCACTCGCCGACGCCAAGAAAGCCGGAAGGCTGATGTCACGCGCACGCCGAATTCCCAATCCACCATTCCGGATAGGGAGAGACGCAAGTTCCCATTGGTCCTGATTTAGGGAAACATTCAAGATGGACTCTAATGTGTCCTTCAGCACACTATCGAATGAATCGACATCACCGGGGTGCAACCAAGCCGGCACAGTGCGCAAAAGGTAAGTGAGCTTGGGCACTGCGAAACAAAACCGCAACAATGTGAGAGCAACGTGAGCCGAAAGATTTTTTAATCTAGTCGCCGCCGCCAGGAGGAGCTGCCTCCTTACTTCAAAGGCATCAGGAGTCGCTGCTGGAAAAATAGGAGACCCCAGAAGATTAAACGTTTGCTCCGATAACACTCTAAGGCCGGGAAGCAAAGCGTGAAAAGAACAGAAGGACGCATTGGATTGGGCACTGCAAGGGAAGAATTCGCACTTGGCACTATTAATCTCCAGGCCCAGCTCCTTGAATCGAGGAAGGAGGGTGATGAGGTCTTTCAATACCACCTCTGGTTTCCCCCCGAGGGTGCCATCATCCAGGTACCACACATTCATAGGGGACTGCAACTCTGATATAACCTTTTGAATGGCAAGACTAAAGACTAGAGGGCCAAGTGGGTCCCCCTGCTGTGCACATACTAGTACATGTAGGTAGGTAGGTATCAATATCTAGGATAACATTTGCGAAGATTATCTATGGTAACTATTTACATTGAAGAAGTCTTTCAGTGAATAAAAACTGTTTTCTATTAAATATGATTTTAATTTTTGAACAAATTTAGTATATTTGACCTCATCAGCTATTTCTTTAGGTAGGCTGTTGTAAATGCGTATTGTTGTCATATGGGGGCTTTTATTTCTCATTTGTAAGTTACTTGTTGGGAGGGCTATTTTATCTATATGTCTTAGATTTAGGGTGCAAGTGTGACGGTCTTTGGCTTGAGTGTATAAATGTTGATGCTTCCGTACAAATTTACAAGTTTCCAAAATATAGAGAGAGGGTAATGTTAAAATGCTTAATCTTTTAAAGTGGGGTTTGCATGTTTCAATATTTTTAATATTTGTGAGTATTCTTATGCACCGTTTCTGTAATACGAATAAATCTGGTAGGTCTGTACTATTGCCCCATAAAATTATCCCATATTGCAGCCAGGTCTGGGTAAACGCATAATACGCACTAACTGCAGTTTTAAAATCTGTGGTTTTCTTTATATTTCGTAAGGCATACGTAAAACGAGACAGTTTTGTACAGATTTTTTCAATATGCGACTTCCAATTAATGTTTTCGTCGATATTAATTCCAAGTAGACTGCAATTGTTAATAAGTTGAAATGTATGGCCTGAATATGTGTAATCAACATCTAACGGGAGTCTCTGATAGGGTCTGAATTGAATTAAATTTGTCTTTTTTAAGTTTAACTGCAGGTTATGGTCCTCAAGCCACTTTAAAAGGATATCGAGTATTGAGTTCATATTTAGTACAAAATCGGTTTCTTTTTGACTCGGGAAGACTATGGAGATATCGTCGGCGTATATAAAGCATTTTATTTGATCTGAATTTATAATCTTTGGTAAGTCGTTTACGTATATTAAAAATAGGATGCAACCTAGCACGCTTCCCTGCGGAATAGAACATGTAACTTGTCTTTTTTTATAGAGAGCAAGACATTTTTAAAGTAAGAAATTTGTAACTACAGTTTCAGACTGTTTACTATGAGGGTTCAGAGAGGTTTCTTAGTTTGTATAGAGAGCAAGACATTTTGAAAGTAAGAGATTTGTAATTTCGGATTTAGATTGTTTTCTAAAAAACTAGACACAAAATTAATTTCAATGTTTTTTTTAAATTCATTCCTTCAACAAACATTTAGACGATAACATGTTATACGCGGACGAAGTCGCGGGCAACAGCTTATATCCTTCACATAAAAAAAATCTGCTATTATAAATTATTTCCAAATTTGACATATTTTCCATACAAGCTGTCAGTTCATTGCCTGGACTATATTAAAATATTCTGGGTGGCTTTTAACAAACAAACAAGCTTTAAAAATGTGCATGCAAGCTAAGGGAAGAATTTGAAACTTTTGGAAAAGAGTCAAATCTATCGTCAAATCTATACTCTTAGACATTTTTTTTGCTTTATAAATGCCCTCTGTACCTCCGCTGTTTCGTCTAAGTATGTATTATTATACTATGTAATTTGTTATAAACCTTCCTCTTGTGGCAGCATGGCCACAGACGTATTGTATCATTTGTATCACACCACACGTCATTCCCCTCATGTAAAATGGAGGTGACCCCTTAAAATTTGCTGCGGCTTTGTTTACGGTGTCGTCGTTGATTGGTTCGCCACCTTCCCTAACATATGGTTGAGGAGCTGAGATACGCGTCATACCTACCCTTGATCGGTTGCTGTTTGTGGAGTCCGGTCTGTTCATGCTTGCATGGGCATAGTAACTACTTAAATACTAGTGTTATTTTTATTTGGTAATGACGAGAGACATCATACTGTTCTTGACTGGTTTTATTGTTATTGTCCCTATGCATCTCCGACAATATTAGTAATGTACCTAATTAGTAATAAAAATAGTGCTTTTGGTGAAAAAAAAATGTATGAAGACCAGAGTGGCCAACTTCCTGAAAAATTGTTTTTCTAATACTGATTCTAAAAAGCTATAACACATGCCATTTACATCTTTACAAATGGAGATGTTGCTATTAATGTTCACTTTTGAACACCTTGTTTTGGTACAATTCGCTCTTCTTGTAAAAGTGCGAATATCTCGAAAACCAGTGGACTTTTACTAAACCTTAAAGTCGATTTTCTGGACCAGTCTACTTAAGGTTTCGTGGTTTGAAGGTTGACCATTAATTACCGGACACCCTGTATATTATATCTCGAATTTCTCCAGTTTGGTCTGCGCAGTATTTCCCTCCGAAATAAAAACGGTTTTAGAAAGCGCAACTCAAGCCCTTTGATACCCCACTTGATCTATTAACTAGACTTTGAATTTTTACCCCGCCTCATATTGGCCATTTACACAGAAAATTCAAAATTATTTTTTTTTCATCGCACCACCATAAGGGTTACTTTTTTACCTTTTTGGTACGGAACCCTAAAAAGATAATTATAACTATACCTACGTATCGCGGCTGATCTTGCTTGATCCCTATGACAGCTGTCATCGCAGTACAATTTTAGGTTTTAAGTTTATAGATTGTACGGAGATGACAGCTGTCATATGGATCAAGATATAAATAGAGAATTTTACAAAAAAAGTATATGGTCGTTCATTCACGCACCACTTTCAAAACGCAACGGCCATCTTTAGTGGATTTGTATGATGACGTAATTACCTACTTATTAAATAAGTACCTAGGCACATTCGTAGCTGAAATATCTTATAGTTAGTGAATTCTCCGATTAAATTGGAGAAATCTTACAGAAAGGCCAGGTCAAAAGTACCCTAAACCGACGAGCATGTATGAGAAATGTTATGAAAGTGAGTGAAGCGAAAGTGGTTTGTTAGGATCGTAGCAAATGGAGATCCGTGATCTCTGCCTACCCCTCTGGGAAAGAGGCGTGATTATATATGTATATGTATATATATGTATTTAGTGAATAGTGTACGTACAACAATTGTTCAGCTAACTGAAGCCAAAGCACGTACGGGCTATTTCAGAAGATGTTAAAAGTTTACAGTTAGTGTTTATAATGTACCTACACCGTGTTTATTTTATTTCCTTTTACGTAAGGGAATTTTCTAAAATTAGATAAATGGAATAATATGTTTTCTATTCCACGACCGTACTTACATTGCCAATTGAGGACTCATTTTAGGGGAAAGGAACTCACTTAATTTCGCCCGTTGAACAACAGAAGATTTTATCTAGGAACGATGAGATGACTACGATCGATCGCCGCCAACCACCAACCCTTACGATCTATTAATTACATCACAAGTATAGGGGGAGCGAGGGGGTCTACAAAGTGAGACATATTGTGAAAGGTGGAGAGAGAGTGAAGAGGGAGGAGTCCCGAATTTTGTGACGTCACATACAAAATATTTATAAAAATCTAAAGTATGTTTTTTTTACTTCAATTGTAAACTATGTTATTTAATAACTTTTTATTGTGTTAATTTTCTCTTTGTTGATTTTATAAACATGTGACGTGCAACATGCTTAATATGTGACGTCACACCAGGGGGGAGGGGGTAGCCAAATGTGACCACGTGTGACAAGGAGATGGGGAGGGGTCAAACAGTCATTAAATTCATGTGACGTAATTAATGGATGAGCCCTACTAGAACCTTGCGATCATGCTAGCTAGGCAGACCTGCGATTACAAATATTTTAATGTAACGGAATAGTATGACTGTTACTACAAAATTACTGTGACGAATAATTAAATGTCTAATCGAATAAATAAAAATAATTATTCAGTGCATGTTTTTTTTATTTTTGAGATCCCAAAAACACACAAACACAACCTTTTTTTGACATTTTTTTTAAATATTCTTTAAAATAAGTAGATATAGTATTTTTGTACATACACATATAAAAATGGTCTTAATTAGATTCACTAAAAATATGATCTTACGGCTACATTAAATCTTTTAAAAAGAAGTAATATGTAATATAGCAAAAATTATGGCACTTGAAGCATCGGTTTCCACCTTAATAAAAACGTAACATTTATTTATAATTATTATTGGCGTATGATTACAAGTCACTCGGTGAAAATCGTGAATAAACATTATTTTTTGGTTTTTCAATTATACTGTGCGCGTGAAAAATAACTCATAAATAATGTAATCCGTTGGCGAGTCCATGGTCGTCGTTGAAGTCATCGAAGAGGCATTCGACGCGCGTCGACAGCGTCAGCCCCATAACATATTTCCTTAAGATACATTCACAGAAACACTAAAAAACCTTTAAAGAGTTTTTAAAATAACGACTTGTTCCTCTTGAACAGTGATTTGTTCGGGCGCCACGTAGACGTAGGAGCGTTCTAAGTGTTGTGGCGCTATAGGCGAGGATGGCCCCGGCGAGCGGCGCGGCGAGACGGCGCGGGGCCCGGGCCCGTGCTAGCCGCGCACGTTCACCGTGGTGCAGCCGAAGATCTCGTCCATCTGCCGCGACGAGAACGTCACCACGATGCGCCGCTCGCCGTTCCGCCGCGGCACGAACTTGTCCTGGTAGTTCACAAACTCGCCGGGCTTCACGTCGCGGAAGCGGATCTGGAAACACCACAATTTTAAACATACGCTCATAACATCCATGTGAAGACATTTTGTCTTAACAAATTCTCTTGTAAAGCGGTTGACTCGCTTCATTGGAATTACTTGAAAACGCGGATCCTTCACCGCGAACTGCATTGGATCCAGTCAAACTGAACTTTGAGTAAAGCTGTGAAGTTATAATAATAAATAAATAAATATTTGCGGACAATATTACACAAATCAACCTAGTCCCAAACTAAGCAAAGCTTGTACTATGGGTACTAGACGACGATATAGATACTTATATAGAGAAATAAATACTTAAATACATAGAAAACTTCCATGACTCAGGAACAAATATTCGTGCTCATCACACAAATAAATGCCCTTACCCAGGACCTCTTGCTTCGTAGGCAGGGTCATTACCAACTAGGCTAAAGCGGTCGTCCTATTATCTTCCTAAAATCAGAATTACCTGTCGCGGTCTCTGTACTCCAGGCCCTTCGAATGTGAAGTAGCAGTCAGTCAAGTGCACGTTCAATGGGTTCTGGAAGCTGAATGTAACAGCGCACTCCTGGCCTATGCAGGGCTGGCCCCTCACCTGGTACAACGAGAATTTTATTGTCACGTGTGAAATTCTAAGCAAGTAAAACAATGGTTGTAACGAGGATTACCTGCACTTGCATTCTCGGCTTATGCAGCGGGAAGTCGTCTTCGTCTGACCAGGCCTGGCGCGTTTGCTTCACGTAAGCCATAGCGTGAACCTTGACCATCGAGTGATCAACCAATTTGTCCATGTATTCTTGTGGTGAGACGTGCAGCTTGAGAACCTCGCGCTGACCAGCGCGGACGATGAACTCGCCCTGGGCCCTTCGGAGACGCGACGCAATCGCGCCCGTGTAGTAGCACGAGGAAGCCGTCAACACGCACCATATGGAGCGATCTTCGTGTGATTTATTCTGTGAGATAGTTCTAGTTTAAGAATTGAAATACTCATAATATAAGGTAGACCAGATATAAATGAATCCTCGCATGTGACGAGAGAGGGGCGGGGGTAATGCCAGTGAAGGGGATCGATCGCTGTTAGTGGACGGCAGGGGCCGTCTACCGTGACTTCCGTGCAAGTGTTGTCTCGTCGCAAGCGAGGATTCATTTCAGCGGGCAGCCTAGGAATACAAAATTACATGAAATAAAATGCTGCAAACTGACCTGGATATTCATAGTACAATCGAACGGCTGGCCATAAGGTACGATATCAATGTCCATAAGTTCGAAGTACACGTCCTCGTAATTGCGGTCAGGGTATTCGTAGTACTGCTGCAGGCGTTGGTAGCCACGGCATGAGGCGATAACCGCGAGACGCTCGGGCGATGAGCTGTCCATCGTCTTGTACTCGTGTGTGATCTCCAGCATGTCGCTCTCGCCTTCGTCATCGTCGCGGTTAGGATTCTTAGTCAGGATCTTGCGGCCAACTCTGCAATATAGATAACATTAAGCTACGCAGGTAAGGCTGATGAGCTTATCCTAGTACTGCAATATCACATTTTCTCCAACTTTAACCCTACAATCGCACAATTTATAGGTTTTACCTTAAGGTTGACTGGTAGAGAATGCATTAAGTCATTAAGGTCGCCTTTCGTACTGTGGTAAGTGCTTCTGTTGTGGAATAAAGATTAAATAATTGAATTGCTAGAAGTGACACTGAAATTTGCGTGTATAGCTGCATATCCCTTTTGGGAACAAGGACGTAAATTTATATATGTACGACTATAGAGTATATATGCAGATAGACATGGTGTTCTGCCTTTTCTCCGAACTTTTTTTGACCGAATTTCATTTGCCAACCAACATTTCGCCGACGGTTCACTTTGACAACCAACTATTAGCAAACTTTTGTATGCCAACGTTCCATTTGGCAGGATTATTATAAAGCGGATTATTGTAATGACTCAATACTTTTGGCATATTGATCCTTTGTCAAATCTTTCACTAGGCCTAACAACTATATATTAAACGAATAATGTTTCGTCAGTGTAACAGTGCCCTTTTCATATATGAGGCAACTTTTTACTTAAACTAAGTAAAAGATACACGCGAAAACAAAAAAAACCGTTAAAAAAACATTTCACAGAGTCCAGTTAGGTGCGACGACGAGCGAAGCGAGGAGGAGTGTTATGAACCTACAGCGCGCGAGCCGAGCGAGCGAAGCGAGCGTGCCGCGGCAGCGGCCGGCGAAGCGCCAGAACCGACTGTTTTTTTATTCCCTCGGCATCGCGGCCGCTCATCGGTCAAAAGTCGGTTCTATGAAGCCTCACTTATTGCTTAGAATCGACTTTTTATTGTCCATAAACATTAATAAAAAAACCTGTGTAAGCTGTAATCTCCACTTATAATAAATCTCTAAATTAAAAAAAGAATCAGCCAGTTTGAAACTAAGCTTTGCGCGGTTCGAATGTTCTCAGCATCCCATGAACGGAAAAATATGAAACATTTTATATAGGTACATTATTATTCTAGCTGCAACTTAGGATAGTTTTTATCCGACTGCGACAGTTAATTAATTTTCCGAAATATACGACTTCATTTAATTTTTCATTTATTTTTATTGAAATCAAACGCTGCTCCAACTGTCAGCTATAAGAACCGTCAAATTTTCGTCAAAATGGCGGAATTGCTTTGCCTTTCACTTATTAATAATTTAAATCCCGTCTACGATAGACCTTTACGAGACAAATGCTAAAATATAAACCATAAAAAAATATTCGATTCTGATATGAGAACTTATATGCGCAAATGTCGTTTTATGTCGTAATTTCAATGAATGAAATCAACAAATTTTAACAATATAATTAACACGAATTTGTTTTTTTTGAATGCCAATGGCACGCGCTCGGCGCATTCAGCCAAAGTACCTGCGGCGCTACCACGAAAACCGATATTCAATGTTCATATATTTGCATCCCTGTCACTCGAGTATGGTTAGTGCGATAGAGATAGAGATACCCGAACATTTTCGAATTCCGAAGTTCGTGGTTATAGCTCAGGAATCGAAAATATGGTAAATAATCAATAATGTATTTTCTCGAAAAAGAATTTAAAATAAATATAGTCAAATGGAGAAAAAAACAAAGCAAGAGGTTATATAGGTAATGATTAAGTTATAAGAGTCCAAAGTTTTAAGAGGGAGTATGTTCTGTCCCTTTTCCGCAAAACGCACCTTCATATGAAACGATTGTTTTTTACTATGACGCTCGAGTATATTGACGTCACAGTCCCTCATCGTTTTCTCACTCTAACAAGCGACATTAAAACGGATGTAGCTTCATAATTTTTTGAGATATTTGAATGGGAGTTTCATTATCTTCTATTTATTTATCTCCACTTATAATAAATCTCTAAATTAAAAAAAGAATCAGCCAGTTTGAAACTAAGCTTTGCGCGGTACGAATGTTCTCAGCATCCCATGAACGGAAAAATATGAAACATTTTATATAGGTACATTATTATTCTAGCTGCAACTTAGGATAGTTTTTATCCGACTGCGACAGTTAATTAATTTTCCGAAATATACGACTTCATTTAATTTTTCATTTATTTTTATTGAAATCAAACGCTGCTCCAACTGTCAGCTATAAGAAACGTCAAATTTTCGTCAAAATGGCGGAATTGCTTTGCCTTTCACTTATTAATAATTTAAATCCCGTCTACGATAGACCTTTACGAGACAAATGCTAAAATATAAACCATAAAAAAATATTCGATTCTGATATGAGAACTTATATGCGCAAATGTCGTTTTATGTCGTAATTTCAATAAATGAAATCAACAAATTTGAACAATATAATTAACACGAATTTGTTTTTTTTGAATGACAATGGCACGCGCTCGGCGCATTCAGCCAAAGTACCTGGGGACCGATTTTTGACTTTCGAGCGCTCGACTCTTTCACTCGAAAACTGTCAGAAACGATGAAATACTATTTTTGAAATCCGAGCGATAGAAAATTCAAAAACGAGTGGTATTGACCACTCGTATTCAATTCTATCGGTAGAAAATAAGTGCCGACAATTTGGACACTTCACTTGTATTTAATTTTGGACTGACAATGAACTTAGAAAGAGATAAATAAAGATTAATATATTTTATATTATTTTTCTACCGAATTTTGTGAACTTAGTCTTTTGGCGGGTTTGTTTTAAAATTAAATAATTTAACTTGTCTGTCTCTCTCTCTCTCTCTATCTTTGCACAGGTTAAAAAGAGACATAGATATAGTAATATGTAAAGGCCTGGCAATGATTCACAACAACTCGCTATACTTAGAATGAAAAGTATGAATTGATGTCTCATTCTAACTAAAGAAAGTTGTTGTGACAAATTGTATCATTTGTAATTTGTATTAAGCCGGGTCCGCTGCACCAATGTTTTCCATGTTTTTAAACAACTAACATGTTTCCGTCAGTTTCGGCAAACAAATAGGGTATTATTTTGATTGGCAAAACATGTTTGACGTTTAAAAACCACGAAAACATGGCGCAGCGGACGCAGCTTTACTTTTATAACAGGCGGGAAACGAAACGTTTCGTTTACTAGGTATTATTTACTACGTTCTTAGTTTTTTTTGTTATGTAACGCATAAAACACAAAAAAACACTTAAACATTAATATTATAGCCTAAAATAGACCTTCTAATGATGTTTTATTTTTATTCCATGTGTAGAATACAATTTTAAATAACCAGTACTTATCGAATTTCTGCGTACAACGAAGCGCAAAAGTATAAATAGCCAAACCACTAGCTTTCGAGTGATGAATTTCAAAAATACCTATTATTGGGTTCATGCGAAAATAATCGTGACAAATTTTCGCATGCGATTATTTTCTACCGCTCGCTTTTGATTTCGAGCGCTCGAAAGTCAAAAATCGGTCCCCTGCGGCGCTACCACGAAAACCGATACTCAATGTTCATATATTTGCATCCCTGTCACTCGAGTATGGTTAGTGCGATAGAGATAGAGATACCCGAATATTTTCGAATTCCGAAGTTCGTGGTTATAGCTCAGGAATCGAAAATATGGTAAATAATCATAATGTATTTTCTCGAAAAAGAATTTAAAATAAATATAGTCAAATGAAGAAAAAAACAAAGCAAGAGGTTATATAGGTAATGATTAAGTTATAAGAGTCCAAAGTTTTAAGAGGGGGTATGTTCTGTCCCTTTTCCGCAAAACGCACCTTCATATGAAACGATTGTTTTTTACTATGTCGCTCGAGTATATTGACGTCACAGTCCCTCATCGTTTTCTCACTCTAACAAGCGACATTAAAACGGATGTAGCTTCATAATTTTTTGAGATATTTGAATGGGAGTTTCATTATCTTCTATCTATATATACATAATAAATGCCTATGTCCTGACTGACTTATTCACTCACTCACTCACTCATCAACGCACAGCCGAAACTACTAATCTTAGAGAGTTGATTTTTGCACAGTATGTTGCTTTTATAACGTGGGCTAGGGATAAAAAAGGATTTTTGAAAATTCTACCCCTAAGGGGGTAAAATAGGGGTGCAAAGTTTGTATGGGAGAACCTTTTTTTTTTGAGCTATAGACTTAAACTTTGTAGAAAAATTAGTTATTAGAATACAAATGAAACACTTTCAGCGTTTTGGAAAATTCCACCCCTACGGGGGTAAAATAGGGGTGCAAGGTTTGTATGGGGGAAACATTTTTTTTTTAAATAGAGACTTAAAACTTTGTAGAAAGATCAGTCATTAGAATAAAAATAAAGAACTTTCAGGGTTTTAGAAAATTCTACCCCTAAAGCGGTAAAATAGAGTGCAAAGTTTGTATGGGAAAAACTACTTTTTTTTAAATAGAGACTTAAAACTTTGTAGAGAAATTATTCATTAGAATACAAATAAAGTACCTAGATTCAGTGTTTTAAAAAAATCTACCCCTAAGGGGGTAAAATAGGGGTGCAAATTTTGTATGGGGGAAACAATATTTTTTTTAAATAGAGACTTAAAACTTTGTAGAAAGATTAGTCATCAGAATACAAATTAAGTACTTTCAGCGTTTTAGAAAATTCTACCCCTAAAAATAGGGGGCTAAAATAGGGGTGCAAAGTTTGTATGTGGGAAACTATTTTTTTTAGCTAGAGTCCTAAAACTTTGTAGAAAGATTATTTAAATACAAAGAAAGTACTTTCAGCGTTTTGGAAAATTTCACCCCTAAGGGGGTAAAATAGGGTGCAAAGTTTGTATGGGAAAAACATATTTTTTTTTAATAGAGACTTAAAATTTTGTCGTAAAGTTACTTATTAGAACATAAAAAATACTACATTCGGCGTTTTACAAAAATCATTCCCTAAGGGGGTTAAAAAAGGGTGCAAGGTTTGTGTGGGGAACACTTTTTCTGAGCTAGACACTTAAAACTTTGTAGAAAGATTACTTATAAAAATACAAAAAAAAAGACTTTCAGCGTTTTGAAAAAATCTATCCCTAAGGGGGATAAAAAGGGGTGCAAAGTTTTTATCAGGGAAAGTTTATGTTTTTGAGTTAGAGACTTGAAACTTTGTAGAAAGATTACTTATTAAAATACAAAAAAAGAACACAAATCGTTTTAGAAAATTCCACCCCTAATAGGGTTAAAAAGGAGAGCAAGCTTTGCATGGGCAACACTTTTTTTGAGTTAGACTTAAAACTTTGCAAAAAGATTACTTATTAGAATACTAAAAAAGAACTTTCAGCGTTTTAGAAAACTCCATCCCTAAGGGGATCCTTAAGAAGGGTAGCCAGTGTTGTGTGGGAAAAACTTTTATTTTTACTAGACTTAAAACTATTCGAAATGTTACTTATTAAAATTAATAATAAAGTACTTTCAGAGTTTTAGAAAATTCCACCCCTAAGGGGGTTAAGAAAGCTTTGTATGGGCAACACTTTTTTTGAGCTAGAGACTTAAAAGTTTACGAAAAAAGTTCTTTCAGCGATTAGAAAAATTCAACCTCTAAGGGGGTTTAAAAGGGGGTTCAAATTTTAAATGGCGAGCAATAAAATTTTAAAGTGTGAGTAAGAGATTTTTAACTTCGGTCTTATTCTGTACGTTAAAATACTACAAAACTGATTTCAGAGTTTTTCCAAATTCATCCCCTAAGAGTGTTAAAATTGGTTCAAAGTTTGAGTATTTCAAGGCATTTTTAAAGTATGAGATTTTTAACTTTGGTTTTAGACTGTTTGTTCACAAACTAGAAAATGAACATCAACTTTTTTTTTAATTATGCCCTAAAAGAGGGTTCAAATTTTGTATTGAGAGAAATCATTTTCTAAGACGATAAAAAGTTCTACGCGGACGAAGTCGCGGGCAACAGCTAGTACATAATAAATGCCTATGTCCTGACTGACTTATTCACTCACTCACTCACTCACTCACTCATCAACGCACAGCCGAAACTACTAATCTTAGAGAGTTGATTTTTGCACAGTATGTTGCTTTTATAACGTGGGCTAGGGATAAAAAGGGATTTTTGAAAATTCTACCCCTAAGGGGGTAAAATGGGGGTGCAAAGTTTGTATGGGAGAACCTTTTTTTTGAGCTATAGACTTAAACTTTGTAGAAAAATTAGTTATTAGAATACAAATGAAACACTTTCAGCGTTTTGGAAAATTCCACCCCTACGGGGGTAAAATAGGGGTGCAAGGTTTGTATGGGGGAAACATTTTTTTTTAAATAGAGACTTAAAACTTTGTAGAAAGATCAGTCATTAGAATACAAATAAAGAACTTTCAGGGTTTTAGAAAATTCTACCCCTAAAGGGGTAAAATAGAGTGCAAAGTTTGTATGGGAAAAACTACTTTTTTTTAAATAGAGACTTAAAACTTTGTAGAGAAATTATTCATTAGAATACAAATAAAGTACCTAGATTCAGTGTTTTAAAAAAATCTACCCCTAAGGGGGTAAAATAGGGGTGCAAATTTTGTATGGGGGAAACAAATTTTTTTTAAAATTTAAAACTTTGTAGAAAGATCAGTCATCAGAATACAAATTAAGTACTTTCAGCGTTTTAGAAAATTCTACCCCTAAAAATAGGGGGCTAAAATAGGGGTGCAAAGTTTGTATGTGGGAAACTATTTTTTTTAGCAAGAGTCCTAAAACTTTGTAGAAAGATTATTTAAATACAAAGAAAGTACTTTCAGCGTTTTGGAAAATTTCACCCCTAAGGGGGTAAAATAGGGTGCAAAGTTTGTATGGGAAAAACATATTTTTTTTTAATAGAGACTTAAAATTTTGACGAAAAATTACTTATTAGAACATGAAAAATACTACATTCGGCGTTTTACAAAAATCATTCCCTAAGGGGGTTAAAAAAGGGTGCAAGCTTTGCATGGGCAACACTTTTTTTTGAGTTAGACTTAAAACTTTGCAAAAAGATTACTTATTAGAATACTAAAAAAGAACTTTCAGCGTTTTAGAAAACTCCATCCCTAAGGGGATCCTTAAGATCCTTAAGAAGGGTAGCCAGTGTTGTGTGGGAAAAACTTTTTTTTTTACTAGACTTAAAACTATTCAAAATGTTACTTATTAAAATTAATAATAAAGTACTTTCAGAGTTTTAGAAAATTCCACCCCTAAGGGGGTTAAGAAAGCTTTGTATGGGCAACACTTTTTTTGAGCTAGAGACTTAAAAGTTTACGAAAAAAGTTCTTTCAGCGATTAGAAAAATTCAACCTCTAAGGGGGTTTAAAAGGGGGTTCAAATTTTAAATGGCGAGCAATAAAATTTTAAAGTGTGAGTAAGAGATTTTTAACTTCGGTCTTATTCTGTACGTTAAAAGACTACAAAACTGATTTCAGAGTTTTTCCAAATTCATCCCCTAAGAGTGTTAAAATTGGTTCAAAGTTTGAGTATTTCAAGGCATTTTTAAAGTATGAGATTTTTAACTTTGGTTTTAGACTGTTTGTTCACAAACTAGAAAATGAACATCAACTTTTTTTTAATTATCCCCTAAAAGAGGGTTCAAATTTTGTATTGAGAGAAATCATTTTCTAAGACGATAAAAAGTTCTACGCGGACGAAGTCGCGGGCAACAGCTAGTTAAAAAATAAAAACCTACCTGTGCTCTTTTTCGATCATGCAACAATTTATATCAATAAATGATACCATACCCAAAAAACACATTTGGTAATTATTAATTAATTAAATGTATATTATACCGACTAAACCATAAACCACATGAAATTATGTATTTCAAAAAGTTCCAATTTAAAACTAAGCCCAAAGATAGAATTACCAACCATTTTGTTGGGAAATGAATCAATTCCATAAAATTCAATTGGAACATGATCATTCGGCGAAATGACATTATGCGAAAAATTGGTTGCGATCTGTTGCGATGTGATATTCGTGCATACATTTTTCGGAGAGGATTTAGAGAACCATATAGACATACACTTCCTTACGTCTATATTAAATTTATGCTCGCTTTGTTATAACAGATATTGATGCTAGTGACTGTAACGTAACTAAACCACACATTAATAAAATACAACATTGCACTCACTGATAATTATTTGACGCCATCCTAATGAATCCCCATTCTGAATTCTCTTCCTCTTGGAAGTGGCATAGCTCGGCGTTGACCTGGCAGTACATGAATGGCGTATCGTACTGGAAGCCCACCTCTCCACGACGAACGGCCTCGACACTGGCAGGTCCGCAGTGGTATACGGATTCTGCTTCTTCCTGTGGTGTAGAATCGATAATCTGCCAGCCGCTGTAACCTAAAATAACCATCGTGTCAAACAGCCGCGAATACTTCATTAAAACAAATTAAAACAGGCATCATTAAAACAAATTAAGATTGACTGGTAGAGAATGCATTATGGCATTAAGTTCGCCTTCTGTATTGTTATTGTGCAATAAAGTTTACTTAAATAAATATGTAACAGTTACTTATTATATTAGTTAAAAATTAAAAGAATTGTGCACCTTGTGGCAAGTCAGGTCTTTGCATCCAAACATCGTTCCAGACGTGGAAGTTCCAGCAAGAATCGTAGCAATCCTCATCAGGCCCATTGGGCACCTCGTTTCCATCATGGTCAAAGTACTTGTCCACGGTGAATGTTCTGTTAGTATCGTGGGCCGATACGTAGTTAGTGACAGATCGGCAAGGAATACCTACAAAATCGTTCATGTTGATTAATTTCAGAGATGAAGTAATATGTATGATTACCAAACAGTAGTTAAATTAGAGTAACATACCGAGAGCTCTGCAAATTGTAACGACAAGTCCCGAGAACACCCAGCATTGGCCGTACTCAATAGGTCGACCACCGTCTGTAAGATAGCGCTCGAGAATAGCCACGGAACCGGTCCACGCATGAGGAGCAACGCCATCCTTATATTCGCCGTCGTATCGTCCCACCATGAGGCCGTCGTCATCATGATTCGAATTGATCTACCAAGTAAACATTTTAATTTACTCTCAATTAGAAGTAAGGAATTGAAAACTAATAAATTCTACTTATATTAAATATCCTTCATAACAACTTTCTTACCATTGCCGAAATAGCACGGCAAACACGGATGGGGTTTCCACGTTCCGAGTGCTCAAGACCACTACGTTCCAACAAATACATGCATGCTGGCAGTACGCAATCATCAAATTGCCCGTAAATCCATTTGCGACCCTTAGGCTGACGCCAAGTGCCGCACCAAATCTTTCCTTGTTCA
Organism: Epinotia brunnichana; assembly: GCA_963854355.1. Taxonomy (NCBI): domain Eukaryota; kingdom Metazoa; phylum Arthropoda; class Insecta; order Lepidoptera; family Tortricidae; genus Epinotia; species Epinotia brunnichana. Next base: position 12,260,199 of record OY977939.1, on the reverse strand, counting down.
TTGAGGACGTATTCCTTTCTCGAAGATTCATTGTCCATGTATACCGAATCTTCCCTGCACCAGGGATTGAAGAGCATGTAAATATCTTCATCGCACTTGTAATCCTGGCGGTTGTCCCGCTGGCCAAAGCGATTGGTCTGTACCCAACAGTTCCATGCGCCTACAGGAGCGGTGGCCGGGACATGTACTTGGAATGTTATGGTATTTCCGTCTTGACGTTGAATGCTTATGTCCCACCTATCCATTTCATGGGCAAGAGACGCTAGGTTCTGCATCGACCCATGACGTGATCCATGACGTGAACCATGCCGTGAACCATAACTACGGCCGAATGAAGAAGAGTGTTGGGTTGTTGTTCCGTAGCGATCGATCATGGGCCGGTCCATAGGGCCATGCGGGCTCAGAGGACTATGTTGGAGAGGCAAAGGTTCATTGCTAAATGAACTGCGTCGAACACCATAGGTTGTAGTCTCCCTCATTCCACTCATAGGTCCCATCGGTCCCATAGAGCTCATGTTACCCATCGTATTCATCGGCCCCATGGGGCCTATAGATCCAGCGGTAGCGATGTTGCTGCCTACATTGGAGTCTTGTACACGAGACATTCCCATACCCATTCCCATACCCATTCCCATACCCATGCCCATTCCCATGCCCATACCCGTGCCCATCATATCACGTGAGTGTTGGAAGACTCCTTGCTGGTTACTCCAGTTGACAGGAAGAACTACCCGAGTTCCTTTTGTCACGCTGGGTTTTGAACCTGAAAATATTTTGAAATCAAAATAATAGAATTTTACAAAATAAATTTGGTCAAAAGAGTCAAAACTAAGGATTTAAATTCTCACCAAAGCAAAACACAATACGGATCATATCCTGTTGCTTGTCATACGTCCTATCGAAACGAACAGCAAAGAAGAAATTTTGTCCTCTTCGGTACACTGGGTTCGGCAAAATGTTATCATTCACCAGATCATACTGATCAGTATGATGATCCTTCGAGTTATCCCTAGAATAAAACTCCGTTAGTTCAACTTTCAGGGGTTGCTGCGAGTAATAACTTTGGGGAATTACTTCCAAAGTATCTTGACGGCGACGACGCTCATTCTGGTCAGCCATCTTACAAATAAGGTTATGGGAGTATTGCGTGTTGGGGCTGTTTCTCGTCGAATGTTTCATACGATGAAGGGAGCCGGTGCTGTGAGAGCGTCCCGGCCGCTGCTGCGCCGTCGGCCCCGCCCGCTGCATGGGCCAGCGCCTCGTCTGACCAGGACGCTGGCAGAAGCTTGAAATATTGTAGTAAGCCGATAATCCCGGCACGTAGTTGGATGGCATCCCGCCAATTGTCATTTGCTGGTCTCTCATGCAGCTCAGTGTACTCATGCCTGATGTAAGGCCCGTAATCCCGCCAAGTCCCATTCCAGTCATGCTGGATGTCATGCTAGAGGACATCCTGTCCATACTAGAACGTCGGACCATGGACATCTTGGAGCAGACGTCGATTATTCACTTAGGAGGTGTATTCAAACTGCCCTAAGGGACTCCACTGCGCTCTTGGCTGACACCAGAGCGAATGTTGCGGTTAGATGGTACTGGGCCCTTTATATACGAAAGTTTTACGTAGAGATCATTCACCGTCTAGGTGTCAGTTGTCAACGCAGGCGCCGGGTTCGCTGGTTTCTAAAAGTCCTTTTGTTTATGTGCGCTGACTTGTGAACAAACTAGAACATAGGTAGGTAGGTAGTTCCTTGCTGAGTGAAATGCGTCAGTTCACTTGTAAAGATATCTGCGTGTCATTGTCTCGTTCTACGAAATGGTAATTCAGTAGGTACATTTATTATCCCTGTCAGACACTTATTTTCTGTAAGGATTTGTAAGTTCTGAAAAATTACAAATTCATCCGTCTTCTTATTACTAACTATTATCCATCTAATCATTAATCAAGAATTTTTGAGTTATCAACTAGTTTTATGATCTACCGTACCGACAATGGTAGACTGATAAGAATAGGTACCTATCGTGAATGTGGAGTACCTAAGTATAAATTTTACTACTTACAGTTTGCAAATAGTAGTTTATGTGACTGTACATAATGAAGGGCATTAAACACGAGTGTGGGTTTATGAAACGAGCCGAAGGCGAGTTTCATAATAACATCACACGACAGAGGAGACAGTGGCAGAAAGGAACGATGGCCCATTTCTGTATCACTGGAATAAATTACATGTGATATCCTTGTAGCCAAGCATGCCTTTTAGTTTGTCATATATGTATTAATGTTTAATATAAGTGGATAATTTTGTAAAGTGTACTAACATTACATTTAAGTTATTTATTGTAATTAACCAAATATGGATTTATTCCGAAATAAAATTATTGATTGATTGATTGATTGATTATAACCGGCATCGCGGCGTTGTTTTCTGGCAGCTGTCATAGTTTTTTTTTTAATTCAGAGACAAACTAGAGTCAGATCCAAATATCAAATCGTTCGATATCTTACTTACTGCGACATTGGCAAAGGCCCCTGAGGCTGCCACTTCACTTATAGCTAACCACTGCGACATTTGTCAAATTTGTATACAAATTGACAATTCATTTCGAACTAAACGTCATTTCGACTGATATTAGAATAGAGGTCAAATCAAATTTCTTTGTTTTTCAGAGATGTTCGAAATTTGAATGAAATAATAATATCGAATTCGATGTTATTATTTAGCAATAATAACATTTTCACAGATAAGAAAAATGTTCAAATAAAACAGTTTATTTTTATGGTGGTCATAATGTGCGGTTCTTGAACGCAGCATGGAGGGTGTATGATATTTGAATGAATGAATGAATGAATGAATATATTTTATTTCAGGTCTTCACCGACCCATATAAGAGGTGTTAGTTACATTTTAATTATAAGGTTAGATTACAAAGCTTACATACAATTTAACATACAACATAAACTGACATACACAGAACACAGAACATACACTTACTTACTATATTGCAAGGTAGATTTGACCTGCCCAATCCAATACAGAAGTATTGGACAGTCAAACCTACCAGCCATCATTTTCAGGATGCTGTTGGTACTTTTCCTCACTCGAGCCATCAGGGATGAAATTTTATTTCGCATAATCTACTACCTCTGCGGAACACCTAGCGAACCTGCGGGCAAGCATGTTACCTCTGACTGATAACGCCCTACGCTCCCTTTCTATATCCTGGTCATCACTCAGGTCTTCATCAATAATGTGACCAAGATACTTAAAACTTTGTACAACTTTAAGTACAACTCCACCAAGAGTGACAGGGGGCACAAAATAAGGCTTGATTTTGCCCGCCTTGAAAACCATTACTTCACTCTTTGCGGAGTTGTACACTAATCCATGCTGCTTAGCATAAGCTTCACATCTTCCAACCAGCTGTCTGAGAGCTCCGATGGAAGGGCTCAGCAGCACCATATTTGGATAGATAAAAATATTTAGGTTGGCAGTTGTTTTGCCCCAACTCCCATATTTTAGGTACTACTACTCGTATTAATTGCAGGCAGCATTTATGTTAGGCATATTGATTTAAACTTTCACGATTCTAACACATTATTTTGATCTAAGAGGTAAATAAATAAGTTAATTATACGCGATTAGCCAAAAATTGACAAAATATACTAGTCTTGTACTAGATATTGTCAGATGGCAGTCGCTTTCGTAAAACTAGTGCCTATGCCACATCTTGGGATTAGGTGTCAAAGCGGACTAGAGGACCCCGGGCTACTTTAGGGCACTCCCGGGAATAACGCTAGGAGGATGGATGGTAGATAATATACTTTAAAAACAAAGTTTTAACCGACTTCAAATCTGTAGCCAAATTGCTTCAAGTTTGCCTATACAATTTTAAGAGTTCCCTCGATTTCTCTTGGATCCCATCATTAGAACTGGATTTTGGTTACAACGGGACCAATCTGGAAGTATATGCTTTCAAACAAAGAAAGAATTTATAACACACCAAAAAAAAACTCGAATAGAGAACCTCCTCCTTTTTTGCAGTCGGTTAATAAAAGAAGAAGTCCTGACTGATAAGTGATCATCAACGCACGTCGCACAGCTGAAACTATTGGGACTAGAAACTTGAAACTTACACCAGTGTTTTCTTTTATAACGTAAGCAAGGGGTAAGAAGGGATTTTTGGAAATTCCACCCATAAGGGGTTTAATAGGGGTGCAAAGTTTGTATGAGGAAAACTTTTTTTTAGGTAGAGACTTAAAAGTTTGTAGAAAGATTACTTATTTATTAGAATACAAAAAACTACTTTCAGCGTTTTTTTTATCGCTTAGTAATACATTTTCAAAAGAATTATTTCGTTACCTAGCGCCATTACGTTTTGTTATTTCGCAACGGCTAGTCAATCAAAAGTAACCTTGTAAGGGCGTCATTTTTATACTGGTGTAGGAACCATTGCCTATGAACATTGTTTGATAATATATAGCTATACATTTGATTGTTATTGTTTCTTATACGTATCTTCTACTAATGTAGGTAAGTAGATGCATAAGAATAATGTACAAAAGAAAGTTGTTTGAAATGTATTTATTTGAACACTTAGGTACTTTATTAATATTTTCAACTTTAACGAGTCGATTCGTAGTTTATTGTTTGACGAAGAGACACATAATGTCATGTTATTTGGCTCTTATTCTATCATTTGCCACATTGTAAAGTGGTGTTGTAATTATTGTGAGCCTTTGTGGCCTGAGTATCTAAATTGCACCCGAGAATCCCGAGATATCGTCCGTGTGGTTTTTTATCATTTGGAGAAAGTAGTGTTTATGTGTATTAAAATCTTACATTTGTTACGGAAAAATCCTCTACCGCATCCCTGACAAAATTTCGTGACAAACCGTTCAGTAGTTGAGCCGTAAAGTAAATAGGTAAATATACAAACTCACTTTCACATTTCATCATCATCATCATCATCATATTAGCCGAAAGACGTCCACTGCTGGACATAGGCCTCCCCCAAAGAGTGTCACAATGGCTGGTCCTGCGCCACCCGCATCCAGCGGACTCCCGCGACCTTTACCAGGTCATCAGTCCACCTTGTGGGGGGCCTACCCACGCCGCGCCTTCCGGTACGTGGTCGCCATTCGAGAACCTCAACGGCCACCGGTTCTACGTGCAATGTGCCCGCCCACTGCCACTTAAGTTTAGCAATTCGGAGGGCTACCTTGGTTCTGCTGCGGATAGCCTCATTTCTGATGCGATCACGCAGAGAAACTCCCAACATAGCCCTCTCCATTGCCCTTTGAGTGACTTTGAGCCTTCTTATGAGGCCCATAGTAATAAGCGACCACGTTTCCGTGCCATATGTCATCACTGGCAACACACACTAGTCAAAGACTCTCGTCTTGAGACACTGCGGAATATTGGACGAAAAGATGTGCCGTAGCTTCCCGAATGCTGACCAGCCGAGTCGGATTCGACGATTGACCTCTTTCTCAAAGTTGGACCTACCTAACTGGACAGTCTGTCCTAGGTATACATAATCGTCTACAACTTCGAGCGTAAAGTGTCCGATTGAAATGGGAGTTGGTACTACATGGACGTTTGACATGATCTTCGTCTTATCCATGTTCATCCTTTGACCAACTCGCTCGGAAGCTTTACTGAGGTCATCGAGCATAGTACTCAAGTCCTCCATGGTTTCAGCCAAAACTACTATATCATCAGCAAACCGAAGTTGAGTGATGTACTCGCCGTTGATGTTGATGCCTAACCTTCTCCAGTCCAGAGTCTTGAAAACGTCTTCCAATGCAGCGCTGAACAGTTTTGGGGAAATAACATCCCCTTGTCTGACACCCCGCTGCAGCGGAATAAGCTTCGAGCTCTGACCCTGAAGTCGGACTGACATAGTGGCGTTCTCGTACAAACACTTCAGTACTTCGATATAGCGACAGTCTACTTGGCACCGCTGGAGAGACTGTAATACAGCCCAGGTATCGATCGAATCGAAGGCTTTCTCGTAGTCCACGAACGCTTAAAAGAGGGGCAGGTTATACTCCTCAGTCTTCTGTATAACCTGGCGCAGCGTGTGGATGTGGTCTACGGTATTAAAACCTCTTCGGAAACCGGCTTGTTCGGGAGGCTGGAAGTCATCAAGCCTGCGTGCGAGACGATTCGTAATGACTCTTGAAAATTTCACAATTATAATTACTTATTTATTACATAGGTACCACTATCTCTATGTGATGTTTACATCAACCACTGCCAGCCACTTCATTAATATTGAGAAAAGTCCCCCTTACAAGGTTACTCCGGCCACCCGAACGTGTGGTACGCAGTCGGAACAACAGATCGCGCCACTAATCTCCACTTATAATAAATCTCTAAATTAAAAAAAGAATCAGCCAGTTTGAAACTAAGCTTTGCGCGGTTCGAATGTTCTCAGCATCCCATGAACGGAAAAATATGAAACATTTTATATAGGTACATTATTATTCTAGCTGCAACTTAGGATAGTTTTTATCCGACTGCGACAGTTAATTAATTTTCCGAAATATACGACTTCATTTAATTTTTCATTTATTTTTATTGAAATCAAACGCTGCTCCAACTGTCAGCTATAAGAACCGTCAAATTTTCGTCAAAATGGCGGAATTGCTTTGCCTTTCACTTATTAATAATTTAAATCCCGTCTACGATAGACCTTTACGAGACAAATGCTAAAATATAAACCATAAAAAAATATTCGATTCTGATATGAGAACTTATATGCGCAAATGTCGTTTTATGTCGTAATTTCAATAAATGAAATCAACAAATTTGAACAATATAATTAACACGAATTTGTTTTTTTTGAATGACAATGGCACGCGCTCGGCGCATTCAGCCAAAGTACCTGCGGCGCTACCACGAAAACTGATACTCAATGTTCATATATTTGCATCCCTGTCACTCGAGTATGGTTAGTGCGATAGAGATAGAGATACCCGAATATTTTCGAATTCCGAAGTTCGTGGTTATAGCTCAGGAATCGAAAATATGGTAAATAATCATAATGTATTTTCTCGAATAAGAATTTAAAATAAATATAGTCAAATGGAGAAAAAAACAAAGCAAGAGGTTATATAGGTAATGATTAAGTTATAAGAGTCCAAAGTTTTAAGAGGGGGTATGTTCTGTCCCTTTTCCGCAAAACGCACCTTCATATGAAACGATTGTTTTTTACTATGACGCTCGAGTATATTGACGTCACAGTCCCTCATCGTTTTCTCACTCTAACAAGCGACATTAAAACGGATGTAGCTTCATAATTTTTTGAGATATTTGAATGGGAGTTTCATTATCTTCTATCTATTTATACATAATAAATGCCTATGTCCTTCTAATCTCTAATCTAATCTTAGAGAGTTGATTTTTGCACAGTATGTTGCTTTTATAACGTGGGCTAGGGATAAAAAGGGATTTTTGAAAATTCTACCCCTAAGGGGGTAAAATGGGGGTGCAAAGTTTGTATGGGAGAACCTTTTTTTTTTGAGCTATAGACTTAAACTTTGTAGAAAAATTAGTTATTAGAATACAAATGAAATACTTTCAGCGTTTTGGAAAATTCCACCCCTACGGGGGTAAAATAGGGGTGCAAGGTTTGTATGGGGGAAACATTTTTTTTTTAAATAGAGACTTAAAACTTTGTAGAAAGATCAGTCATTAGAATACAAATAAAGAACTTTCAGGGTTTTAGAAAATTCTACCCCTAAAGGGGTAAAATAGAATGCAAAGTTTGTATGGAAAAACTACTTTTTTTTAAATAGAGACTTGAAACTTTGTAGAGAAATTATTCATTAGAATACAAATAAAGTACCTAGATTCAGTGTTTTAAAAAAATTACCCCTAAGGGGGTAAAATAGGGGTGCAAATTTTGTATGGGGGAAACAATATTTTTTTTAAATAGAGACTTAAAACTTTGTAGAAAGATTAGTCATCAGAATACAAATTAAGTACTTTCAGCGTTTTAGAAAATTCTACCCCTAAAAATAGGGGGCTAAAATTACTCATTAGAACATGAAAAATACTACATTCGGCGTTTTACAAAAATCATTCCCTAAGGGGGCTAAAAAAGGGTGCAAGGTTTGTATGGGGAACACTTTTTCTGAGCTAGACACTTAAAACTTTGTAGAAAGATTACTTATAAAAATACAAAAAAAAAGACTTTCAGCGTTTTGAAAAAATCTATCCCTAAGGGGGATAAAAAGGGGTGCAAAGTTTTTATCAGGGAAAGTTTATGTTTTTGAGTTAGAGACTTGAAACTTTGTAGAAAGATTACTTATTAAAATACAAAAAAAGAACACAAATCGTTTTAGAAAATTCCACCCCTAATAGGGTTAAAAAGGAGAGCAAGCTTTGCATGGGCAACACTTTTTTTTGAGTTAGACTTAAAACTTTGCAAAAAGATTACTTATTAGAATACTAAAAAAGAACTTTCAGCGTTTTAGAAAACTCCATCCCTAAGGGGATCCTTAAGATCCTTAAGAAGGGTAGCCAGTGTTGTGTGGGAAAAACTTTTTTTTTTACTAGACTTAAAACTATTCAAAATGTTACTTATTAAAATTAATAATAAAGTACTTTCAGAGTTTTAGAAAATTCCACCCCTAAGGGGGTTAAGAAAGCTTTGTATGGGCAACACTTTTTTTGAGCTAGAGACTTAAAAGTTTACGAAAAAAGTTCTTTCAGCGATTAGAAAAATTCAACCTCTAAGGGGGTTTAAAAGGGGGTTCAAATTTTAAATGGCGAGCAATAAAATTTTAAAGTGTGAGTAAGAGATTTTTAACTTCGGTCTTATTCTGTACGTTAAAAGACTACAAAACTGATTTCAGAGTTTTTCCAAATTCATCCCCTAAGAGTGTTAAAATTGGTTCAAAGTTTGAGTATTTCAAGGCATTTTTAAAGTATGAGATTTTTAACTTTGGTTTTAGACTGTTTGTTCACAAACTAGAAAATGAACATCAACTTTTTTTTTAATTATCCCCTAAAAGAGGGTTCAAATTTTGTATTGAGAGAAATCATTTTCTAAGACGATAAAAAGTTCTACGCGGACGAAGTCGCGGGCAACAGCTAGTTTTTAATAAGGACAGATGTCAAGCGAATTGTTCGGACGGGCGTATCTTGTTGCCGCTATAACAACAAATACTAAAAACAAAATAAAAATTTTTTTTAAGGGGCTCCCATACAACAAACTTGATTCTTTTGCCGTTTTTATAGATAATGGTACGGAACCCTTCGTGCGTGAGTCCAACTCGCACTTGGCCGGTTTTTGAAATTCATCCCCTAAGAGAGCAAGATTATTTTAAAGTGAGAGGATACGTGACTTCGGTCATAGACGGTTGGATAAAAGAATAGAAGACTAATTTCAGCGTTTTTTTTAATTCATCCCTGAAGGAGGTTAAAGGGGTTCAAATATTTAACGGAGATCAATAAATTTTAAATTTTCAATCAATTTCAAAAACGCGGAATTTAGTTTTCTAGTCTTCAAACAGACAGATTTTGAGGACTAGAAAACTAAATTCCGCGTTTTTGAAATTGATTCCATAAGGGGGTTAAAAGACATTCATCCCCTAAAGGGGATAAAAGCAGTTGGAAGTTCGTACGGGGAACAAAAAAATTTTAAAGTAACGGAACCTGTAACTTTAGTAAAAGACTAGAAAAAAAAACGTTTTAAAAAAATAAAATAATACTATAATTTTTCTTTCAAAACTAGGTATCCAGGTAGGGACTAACGTAAGTAAACCTACCTAACGGATTTAGGAAAATAACCAATAGGTACGTAGGTTATATAGCTTCGTATACATAGAAAAAATATTCACGTTTAAGAGCCCGTTCACGTTCTCACTGGCGCCACTGGTAAATAATTGAGATTTTTTTAAATTTAACTATAGATATTTTCTGTAAGTTTCTGTCAAAAATTAAATTTTTGGTACAAGCTTTTATTGCCGACTGTACTTTTCTGCATACCATCATCAACTACTCCTTGAGACGATTTTAACGAGCCCAAACTCGATGGCGTTGTGTCGTTTTATTGCGGAGTTCCTATGGCCACCTTCCAGCTCCAGCATCAGATCGGCTCCATGTCATCATACTTACTATTGCATTGTCATGCGATATACATATGCATGCAAAATTTCAGCTCAATCGGAAACCGGGAAGTGGGTCAAATTTAACTTGCAAGATTTGATTAAGTACAGACAGACAACGGGACAGGTGAAACTAAATAAAAGCTTGTAAAAAAGTAGGTCACTACACACTGTATTTTGTATTTAAGTATAAGTACTTACCTTTTGAGTACATCATACTTTTTCTCATGCTCGAAAAGTGTGTCATATCATATTAGGCTTAGCAAGCGGGGCTAAAGTAGTACATTTAGCCCCTAGGGAAAATATGTATACATATTTATGATTTTTAAAACATTTTAAATTGACCAATCAAAACACTTCACCGGATTAAATCCACCAATCACAACCCTTTCAGAAAACATTTGTATTTGCTATCGAGCACTTAGGAAACGGAATTAATTTCAAACATTAGGCGTTTTCATTCCCTAACTCACAATCATTAAAAAAAAACAGCCAAGTGCGAGTCGGACTCGCGCACGAAAGGTTCCGTACCATTATTTATAAAAACGGCAAAAAAATCACGTTTGATGTATATGGGAAAAATGACACATAAAAAAATTATAAATATATTTTATTCAGTTTTTTAGTATTTGTTGTTATAGCGGCAACAGAAATACATCATCTATGAAAATTTCGCCTGTCTAACTGTCACGGTTCATGAGATACAGCCTGGTGACAGACGGACAGACAGACATACAGACGGCCAAGCGGAGTCTTAGTCCCGTTTTACTCTTTTAGTGCGGATCCCTAAAAATAAACGTGTTTGACCATAGAGGTAGAATAGATAGAGGGAGTCACCCACACATACACACCTGAGTGACAAAGATGTATGCATAGGCAATACAACAAGTGGGAACGAGATACAGTGTCATATTTTCTGTCCCTCATGGCGTATACGGATTTTTTGTTTGCCACCACACCTGTCAAAATTTGTACTGAAACTGACACCACCATGACGTCACCGATATAATACGACTAAATTATAAATGACATTAGACGTCAAGAGTGTATTAGCTTCTGATACTTCTTAATTTAGTATGGTTAATTTACCGTCGTCCCTTTTCGGTATACGCTAGGACGCCATCTATATATCCTCTGTCTACGCGTTTGACCGTCTATATTCTAGTGAGTATTATATTCTTTGGTTTATAGCCACGTCCAAACGTTCAAGCGTGGTTGACTGCTTACATGGCATAAGCTATGAGATTGAGCGGGATAGACTACTGTCTATCTCGCTTTATCTTATGCGATGATGTATGCTGTCCGCCGCGTTCGGCCGTTTGGACGCGCCTATAAACGGTCAGAGGCGTTTCTTCTTGGTGTCAATATTTTATATCAGTGTCAATGTCAAAGCAGTTTATTAAAAAAATCATGCCGCCAAATTGGACAATCTTTTCGCCGTGGAATTTATTATTGATTTTGATTATGATTGTGGATGAATAATCTTCGTTTTTACTATTTTCTCGCATTCGAAGTGAAAAGTACTAAAGTAGAGTGTTTAACTCTGGTCTAAAAGCCATATTACCACTCGACTACACTAACCACCTCGTGGTCATGTGACTTATTTTAGACCCAACTGTGTCATAAGTACAATCTACTATTCCGTTGCTGGATTCGTCATTACATATATGCGTCCAAAGTTAAAACGGCCGTTTTTTTTTAGTCATACCTAGATCGACGAATCCAGCAACATTAAAACTAGTTTGATGTATAGACAATGTACTTAAATACTAAGCTTGCGCCTAAAATAATTAAATCTTTCTAAGATAATATTTATTTAAGACGATAACAAGTTCAACGCGGATAAAGTCGCGGACAACAGCTAGTTCGATATAAAATACTTTTCATACAGTAGGTAGGCATGTTAGCTATCAATAGGAGGACTTTAAAAAATAAGAATATTCAGCCTGTACGTGGCGGCCCTAAGGCATTGTGTTGTGGCTAAAACAAAAGGTGGTAACTTGATATTTGTCAACGGCGGCGGCGACATAGCTTACTTACGGTACGCAGACCATTACAATGTTTTAGATATTTTGTTTTGTTTCAGTAGGTTACTTACTGCTGTGGCGCAACGACCCAAAGTGGAACTTGGCCTCCGACACTAAAAACCGCCTGGCTTCCCTATCTAATGTAATTTCTGTCCAGGTACGAGAAATAGCTATTTCAACTGAGCTCATGAGTGCCCATTGTTCTGAGCTTATGAATAGACATTGTTTGCGAACGCGTGTCATATTTTGCAAAAAAATGTTATAGCCAAGTAAAATGTTCATTGTATAATGAGCTCTATCTTCTTCTACAATAGATTGCAAATTAGCTACGAGATAAAATGCCACACACAGCGCCTTATACCTGGCTCGCTGGGAGTGTTTATTTTTATTTTAGTCCATTTTGAATCTATTGAATAAGATGATAGATTTCACTATACAATGAAAATTTTATGTGGCGCTAACCTTTTTCTTGCTAAAAATGGCACGCGTCCGACCACACAGTCGTATTGTGAGACTTGAATGCTATTGTTCTGATGATAAGAAGATCAGTCCAGTTCAGAAAATCTCAACTATACTATACTATAAAATGTACTGAAACATCACGTAAAACGTGACATAAAACCTATCGTGCTAGAGCTTCGGTGTGGTTTTATTTCTCAATCTCATTATTGGCAGCTTGCAACACTAGTTGCTTAGCAACAAAATTTTACAATTTGTTGATGGACGTTCTGTGTATTCTGCTGTCACAACAATATGTGTTCAAATAATATTTTAATCAATAATGTGTTACACAAAATGCTAACTGAATATCTAAATATTTAGTCTACATGAACTGGCCGTTAACATGATGAAGTTATTTACTTTGTTTACTTATAATGTTGAAATTCAATATAAGAGCTACCTCTTATCGAAAGCAATGTTCTTTATGTTGCTGATTAATGGACTTAATATTATCTTACCGTTTGTTTTTGCTTACGAGGGTCGAGGTAACAATTAATTTAAATGCTCTATGTGTATGTATAACGCTAAATCTGTGTGTGTTTCTCTGTGTGCTAATCAAACTCCTCTTTTTTCAGGATTTTGGTTAAAATCTCATAGTTACTTTGAACAACCAGTTATACATTTTACGTATGATTACTTGTTAGTGGCAGAGACTGAAGATCCTAGTCAGCCGATAGTGTGTGGTAATGACAACTATGATCATGATGAGTACTGTGCTGAATTTCAGGTGAATATGGTACTCTAAGTACAGCATGTTTATTATATGCAGCAAGTGATTTACATTTATTTTTTACATGAACTTTCCTACTTTCTTAGGTAAATGAGCATGACAGTAGTGGTGATGGAAAGAATGATGTTTTGGACCTAAAGTTACTACTCCATTTTCCACCAGTTAAGACAATATCTTCAATAGTTTTAATTTTAGGCCTGGACTTCCAACTAAAGGTAAATAACTTTCCGAAAATAAAATACAAATACAAAATATTTCTATGAGTTCCTTTATATTATAATACACAACTATGCCTGTATTACATCAGACTAGATATTAATAATTATTACATGTTTTATATCTTGTCAACATCAATAATTTCATTGTACATTATTATTTACAGACTGTATGCCCCCTGCAAATGCAAGGATTGTCAATAATGACAAAAGAATTTTCATTACCCGCCTCTGGATTTATTTACTATGGGGACTTAAGTTTCTATCAGGTCTCTCACTTGCCATGTCAAGCCAATATGATAGACACTAGATACAACAGCTCTTTATTCAGACACTTGGAGAAGAAGAACAAAGATGTTGTTGATGCTATCTTGGAAGATTATTTTGTCAGAGAAGGTATTAGTTTATTTTATCCTTGGATTCGTTTTTTTTTTGTATATTGTACAAATAAATGCTGTAATATATATTAATTTGAATCAAAGAAATATTAATACCTACTTTCTATGTTAAGATAAGATTTTTATGAAACTAAAGTACCAATTAAATATGTCCTGCATGTCTCTTATCTGCCAACACAGTGTATCCTCAAGTGAATAAAGGGTCGGCAACGCGCTTGTGATTCTTCTGGAGTCACAAGTGTCCATAGGCTACGGTACCAGCTTAACATCAGGCAGGCCGCAAACTTGTTTGCCACCGTCATTGACTCATTGTATAAAAATAAATGTTTCTCTTTCAGCTATTATCAACACACAGATGTTACACTCTAGGACTCAAAATGGTCACACAGGAACTATGGATATCAAAATACGACTAAGAGTACCCGAGGCACTGGTGTTGTATACGCCAAACCTGCTGCAGGAGTTTAAGTGGGCATGGCCACAGTATTTGTCTATGGCAGTAGTTCTGTATTGGATTTTCAGTAGAATTAAGAAATTTGTATTCAGCAATCGTTTGCTTATGGCTTGGGAAGTAGTGACATGGAAAAAATGTAGCTGAATAATTGTAGTTTACCATTTTAACCAAAGATAAATAATAAGCTTTCAGAGACTGGTGTACTGGTTACAAATAGTACCGCCGGCGCAGCCGGTGCTGGCGGTGGATAGTTAGTGCCATAGTGCCTAATTACTGCATAGGCTGATCTTTTAATTTCAATAATGATAATAGGCTGATGATTTAATTTAGATAATGATAATAAACTAAATGTTTTAATTTATATAATGGTTTAATTGCTCAGAAATAATAAAGAAAAGAAAAACAAATTTGTTCAACAATTTATAACTATAACAATTAAATATGTACAAACTACTTATCTAAATTAATGATTGTAATATACAGGTGTTTATTTCACTGAGTAAGAGTAAGAGTGGGTAATTGACTAGTGTAATCTTTCTGGTCCAGCTCGGCGCGGTTGTCTTCAATAATGAATGTTTTTCCACTGTAGTCATCCAATTGCACCAACAGGTACCGGCACTGGTAGTTGCCGTAGTCATTCTGAAATTAAATAAACTTCATTATTCGCAGCCTGTACTTGCCTACTGCTGAGTATAAGCCTCTCTTCCAACTTCACAATTATATTTAGGTCTGTCCACACTGGACGCATGCTCAGCCGAGCGCGGATCGCCCTAGCGTGCGCGCTCGGTGTGGACGTCGCTCGGCATGCAAATTCGACCGAGCGCATGCGGCTGAGCGTGTGGACTGCTCGGGGAGCCGCTCGGCTGAGCATGCGTCCAGTGTGGACACACCTTTAAAAGATTCTTTTCGAGCGTTTTTCAAAAAAAGTGTACAAGACAATTTTTTTTTCAAAATTCATTTTTTTTTTGTTTTTCTTACTCAGAATCTTTGATTCTATCGATCTTCATACATGGAAAAAAGTGTCCTAAATATTGCATTCCTGATCGTCACATTTTTGTATGCAGTCTTTTTTATTTATATGGTCGTGACCAGTCGTGACGCACTGGAAGAAAAAAATTACATAGTAAAATCTGGGACACTTTTTTTCTTGTATGAGGATCGATAGTATCAACGATTCTGAGTAAGAAAAACCAAAAAAATTCGAATTCTGAAAATAAAGATGTTTTGTACACTTTTTTTGAAAAACGCCCTTTCACCTCTATATTTTAATCCAGACAATGGGGGATTTGCCTTGCAAAAGGTGGAGAGTAAAATGTTTTGACTTATATTGGTCGGGTAAGAGGCTTTGAAAAAAAAATTAAGTTTCCGACCTCGGGCCATGTGTGCGTTTGCAACCATCCTCATTTTAATGGGCTATTTTTTGGTGTTTTTGAAATAGCACTTTAATTGTTGCTTCTATGACAAAAGTGTCTATGGCAAGTTTAAAGATGATTAAATTCCTTACATGTTTGGTATACAATATTTATCTGTAAGTCTTACAGAAAAAAAATTGCGAGTGGCGGAAAAAGTAGTAGAAGACCGCAGCCATAATAGCACCACTGCTTTGTAGTGTTGCTATATTATTACATGCTATGAAGTCTATGGTGTTGTGTTCCAGAGGGCCTACCGCGAAAGGCATTCGAAGTTTTCCCTCTCTGTCATACTTACGAGTTCGTACATAAGTGCGACAGAGAGGGAAAACTTCGAATGCCGTTCGCGGTAGGCCCTCTGGTAGTGAGTAAGGTCGACAGAGCTCCCTAGGGTGCATTGTGTTGGGAGTGAGGGACCTGCATGTCTCTATCTGCCAACACAGCGAATCCTCAAGTGAATAAAGGGTCGGCAATGTACTTGTGATTCTTCTGGAGTCACAAGTGTCCATAGGCGACGGTACCAGCTAAATAGCAGGCAGGCCATAAGCTTGTTTGCCATCGTCGTAGTATAAAAAAAAAAAAAAAAGTAGTATTTTTCCTAAATCTCTCAATCTAGCAATTTTCGCGCTAAAATTGTACGCTTCGGATTAAAAGTATCAAATTTATAGAGTGGTAATAGTGATCTATAATGAGTATTTTTATATGCTGAAACAAGTCGGATTCACCCCATGAGCGCGGGAAAATGGGGGTGAATGTGGAAAAAGTAGGTGTCGCCTGCGTTATGGCCTCCCCAATAAACCATTGTTGCTAGAGCTTGTAGGGTATCGGTACCGACTAATACAGACACGAGAAATTAATTTTTGACAAAAAAGGTACAGTTTCATACTAAAAAAAGAGAAAATGGCGAAAGTTTGAAAAAAATACTGCATGTCGAAGACAAGTCGAGGTATTTTGTCAATTTTCTTTTGATTATGTGTTTATTTAAAAACTGTATTTGGAAGGTCATTTAATGATGTTTATAAATATGTATACTTTTTGGGCACCTATCCCACCAAAAATACGAGAATAAAAATAATGTTAATAATGTTGTGTATATGTATAAGTTGAGGTATTATATCAATATCTTTTTGATTATGTGTATATTTAAAAACTGTATTTGGAAGGTCATTTAGTGATGTTTATAAATATGTATAGTTTTTGAGCACCTATCCCACCAAAAATACGAGAAAAAAAAATGTTCATATCAATCCAAGTTGGTTGAATAAATAAATGAATTATTATTATTATATTATAATGCAGGTGATGCCTACTTTTTCCTCATTCACCCCCATTTTCCCGCGCTCATGGGGTGAATCCAACTTGTTTCAGCACATAAAAATACTCATTATAGATCACTATTACCACACTATAAATTTGATACTTTTAATCCGAAGCGTACAATTTTGGCGCGAAAATTGCTAGTTTGAGAGATTTTGGAAAAATACAACTTTTTCCGCCACTCGCAATTTTTTTTCTGTAAGACTTACAGATAAATGTTGTATTCCAAACATGTAAGGAATTAAATCATCTTTAAACTTGCCATAGATTTTTTTGTCATAGAAGCAACAATTAAAGTGCTATTTAAAAAACATCGAAAAATGGCCAATTCAAATGAAGATGGTTGCAAACATGGCCCAATTTTTTTTCTGTAAGACTTACAGATAAATGTTGTATTCCAAACATGTAAGGAATTAAATCATCTTTAAACTTGCCATAGATTTTTTTGTCATAGAAGCAACAATTAAAGTGCTATTTCAAAAACATCGAAAAATGGCCAATTCAAATGAAGATGGTTGCAAACGCACACATGGCCCGAGGTTGGAAGCTTACATTTTTTTTCATGACCTCATACCCGACCAATATAAATCAAAACATTTTCCTCTTCACCTTTTGCAAGGCAATGTATGGAGGCCGTTCCCCACTAACTTTATTATTTGTAAAACATTGTGGTAGACTAAACAATGATATTTTTGAAGTTATGTGATAATCAACACATTCTGGAATAGATTGTTAGACAGCTGACCTGTTTCATGTCTAATTCAACAACTGCCTTGTTCCTTATTCCTTTGATGTAGAATCTCATTCTCATGTGTTTCACACCATCCTTCTCATACACCGCATGACTGACATGTGTTCGACGACGCCTTGTGGTCTCTTCTCCATAGCCCTTAATGGGGGCACCCAGTGCATCTTCTACCCTAGGATCCTAAAACAAAGTAAAAGTTAAATGAGTGAGGGGAGCATGATTTGTAAATAAACTTTTGTTTAACCGATTCACTGCCAAAGAAAAGTGTAAGATGGCACCCCCACGCCATGTACGTCTTAACTCTATTGTTTTTGGACTTCGTATAAAGTCGGTGGTGGGTGGGTGGCAATGGTTGTCACCGAGTTCAAGTCAGTGGCGGCGAATGGATTTATCTGTTTCAAACAAAATAACATAATACTTCTTTGCACTTTTCTAGAGCTGTCGAGTAGATGCTGTTAGCGCTGTTGCTCGAAAACAACTCTCTGAAGACGTAGTAGAAAATAATGCCGGTGACCCCCACGCCGAGCAAAATAACGCCTGTATAAGACACAGTTTTAGTGGTCTCTTTTATTTTTTCTCCTAGTGGTCGGACATCCGTTGATACTTCAGCCCTTTCTTGGCGTTTAGCTAAACTACTATCTCTCTTTTCAGTAGAGTAGCATCGTTTATTTATAAAATTATTCCTCTGAATAATTACAGGGGCGAATTCTAGTGTTTTCCCGTTCCGCAAACTTGGCAGAATCTTCGATATGATGGACATTATATATACAGGTGTTAAGATGTTATCGGAAATCGAAATGCACAGCAAATTTATTTTTATTGCTGATTTCAAAATATCTTGGTCTTTAAGGTTAGTTTTTTTTGAGGTATTTGACATTTGATTTGACACTTTTGACAGGTTCACTGACGCTGACATACCATAGAGTGAGTTCAGACGTCCGAGCGCGGCAGACGGCACGAGTGGTACGAAGTTATAAGATTTTCGCAGGACGCAGTGCTGACCTATCCACACGGGCCGAGAACGCCCGGTGGACTGCATGCAGAGGGCCTACCACGAAAGGCATTCGAAGTTGTCCCTCTCTGTCATACTTACGAGTTCGTACGTAAGTGCAACAGAGAGGGAAAACTTCGAATGCCGTTCGCGGTAGGCCCTCAGTCCGCCAATTTCGTTCGTCTGGCAGAGTACAGTATAAGGAGACGCTACACGGGCCGATATCGGCCGGACTGCATGCCGGCCGACGCATGATTCGGCCAGTGTGGATACGTGTCGGAAGTTGGGCAGTGCCTCCGCCAAGACGAGCCAAGCGAAGGACAAGGGCAGGGCACTACCTACCTTTTCTCGATACTAGGTTCTGAAATCCGAACGTCCCATAAGTTGTCAAATTACTGTGATGGATGAGGATGACATTGACAAGCTAGACCATAAGACCAATAATCAATTTTCATTTTCATTCCATCAGTTACTATACTATTTTACAATACAATTTTATTAAGATATTTTACGAATCTGTGTATTTGTAAAAAGAAAATGTACCAATCAATTTTTCAGAGTTGTATCCTTGTAATATAAATTTAAAATGAATTTTAGTGATAGTTCAGTGAAAAGCCAATGTGCACAATTTCTTAATTAGCTCGAAAATATATTGTAACTCATAATGGATTGGATTATTTCTGATGAGTTGGGGTTGACCGTCGGCCATCTCGTTGGATGGGGAGCAGCTGGGGCCATGATTATCGGTGGCGTAGCACCTTACATTCCACAGTATCGCCAAATCAGAAGGACACAGGATGCTGAAGGCTTTTCGCTTTATGTTTGCTTAACCCTTTTAATAGCCAATACACTACGTATCCTATTTTGGTAAGTGGTATACAAAAATAAGTATAAATCAAACTTATACCTCCTTTTTCGTAACCTACCTTTTCGTAAACGTATACCTCAAATTAACTTTTTACCAATTGTTTTTCAGGTTTGGCAAACGATACGAGTTACCTCTCCTCATTCAAAGTATTGTCATGAACATGACTATGTTTGTAATGATCCACCTCTGTGTCAGTGTTCGAAAAAAGAACCAAATTATCAGAGCAAGGGAGCGAATATTTACAGGTGAGTAATTGATTTGGCATGATAATCCTTACCTATTAAGAAAACTGAACTATAGACACTAAAATCTTACTTAGAATTATTTGAAGTGTGTATATATTCCTTTTTTTTTAGCTTTTTATCTCCTTTTTTCTGTCTATTGCATAAATATTATACTTAGACAACTACTGAAGTTGATATTTATCATCATATATTGTTGTTGATTCACTAATTTTCTTTATTGTTTTTAGCATATTATTTTATTTTTAACGATATTTATGTTTTATTTGGTGGTTGGTGTATTGATGGTGACATTAGGTGCAATATTCATGTTATATATCCTATTGTGTTGTGTGAACGGCTCAGACCAGCCGGACGAAACGGCATGCTGGCTGGAGCAACAGAGTGGAGCACCCAGCGGGGAAAAGCCCCGTCGGTTCTATGGTGAGTGCTAGTACTGTTTTCATTACTTGGTATCGGCTGCAAAAACATAGTGTCATAGTGTCTTGTCATTAAGTTTCATTTTTGTTTCAGAATCTGCTTAAAGATTTAATTTGCATACATCCAAGTTCAGTGTGGTTTTCAATGCATTTTGAAGGAGTTACTTTGCATAATTAATGTGTTTGTTTAAATGACATTTATCCATCTAGCTTTTATTTAATATACCGATAGCATGGCATGGGGTGTTCCTCTAACCGAAAACTTTATAAGGGCATAAAATTCAATTCTTTTAATTTGTGTAAACTACTTATATTTTCAATGTCAATGCACTCTGTAAGAATTATAAAATGATACAATGAATGTTATAATTGTAATCTCCACAAGTTGAAAGATTGGGTCAAATCTATCTGTATGTTACATTATTAGCTTATCAATTGATGTCATTTGCCTCGGGCATGAGAATGTTGTGTTGTTACTTCCTTAAACTATTGTTAAACTGGGAGAACTATTGTTGGGAGATACTGTTTTGTATTATCACGTGTTTCTATTGCAATGTGTAATTTTATATTTAATCTACATTTGTGATGACTTTACATTATAACCTTGGTAAATACATGTAAAGCCTTGGTCAGACACGGCGCCACATCTCCGTACAAACCGCTAGCGTGGTCAAACAGGCCATGTATGGAAATATCGCGCCGTGTGTCTGACCAAGGCTTAATAATGGTCTGGCGCTTAATTTTGCTTTAATTACAATAAGAAGTTAAACTAATCAATTGTATTATTTGTGTCCTATCATTCAAATCCTTACATTAATTAATAATTCTTAGTATAGTTTGATAGGTGATTGGTTTATGGACTGGTGTTGTTGCTTTAGTAAACCATCTCATGAACTTTACAAAATCCTACATATTTAATTTACATCCCTGATTGTCTAATCTCCCAATCACGTGGTTGTGGAATTCGTGAATGTTTCCAGAGAATTACGATAATCAAAGAGACCATACAAGGTGTAACAAAATTAGCGATGATCCATTTAAGGGCAATAATGTGTTCTCACAAGAAAAAAAAAAAAAAAAACTTTTTTTTACATTTGTAAGGAGCAGGTCGCCCTAGTCGGCCAACGCTTCATACAAATGTAAAAAAAAATCGCGTCAGAAAATATTTTCTCTTGGTTTTTTCTTAGCAGAACATGATACCTGTACGATGCCCTTAAATGATGATCATTTTTGATGTTTTAGTTTAATATTTTAATTATGTTTCTTGACTAATTTGTATTTTGGGTAAAGTTTCGCCTGTGAATAAATGATTTATTATTATTATTATTAAACGGATCATTGCAACTTAACAAGCTTTTATTTAGTTTCACCTGTCCCTTTGTGCTGTGTCTGTCTGTCTGTAATCAAATCTTGCAAGTTAAATTTGACCCACTTCCCGGTTTCCGATTGAGCTGAAATTTTGCATGCTATGTGTATCGCATGACAATGCAATATTATGATGACATGGACCTGATCTGATGCTAGAGCTGGAAGGTGGCCATAGGAACTCCGCAATAAAACGACACAACCCCATCGAGTTTGGGCTCGTTAGAATCGTCTCAATGAGTAGTTGATGATGGTATGCAGAAAAGTATAGTCGGCAATAAAAGCTTGTACCAAAACTGAAATTTTTGACAGAAACGTATTTGTTACACCTTGTATATCATAAATATTATTAATTATTTTATTTTTTTTATTTATTTATTAATTACAAGACAACTATGAGGTCCACTGGTGTTATTTATTCTTAGTCTAGGTTAGTACTTAATGGTAAAAAGGGATTTGGTACGGTCAGTAAGTATTTTTGTCAAGGGACAATCAAACTTACCAGCTATCATTTTCAGGATGCTGTTGCTGCTCCCGCGCACTCTATTCAGGAGAGAGGCAGACTTTTTGCGCCAAACGGCGTCAAAACCGTCTGTACGCGCCTCGGCAAACATAAAAGACGCACTGCAGAAGCGCGGCAGCCGCAACAGCGCCCTGAAGGCATTATTAAATTGGATGCGCAGAGCATTGTATGCCTTTTGGGTATACTTGAACCACAGATTTATACCCAAAACTCACAATTTAGTAGTTGTTTATTTTTAAATAGAATGTATTGATTGCAGATATGGAAAGGAAATATTTCTGGGCATGGACCGATTTCCAAAGCTACGTGGATTGCATGCTCGTGTTCTCCGTGATCGGGGCTGCCATCACGTACCTGCTGATAGAGTTCGGGCCCTTCGTGGAGCTGATAGGGTTCATGGCCGTGTTCACGGAGGCCATGCTAGGCGCGCCGCAGATCGCTAAGAACCATCAGAATAAGAGCACCGAGGGCATGAGGTACTCTTCATTCATTCAAATTTAGCATATTTTTCAACAGTATGGTTGTCTCGTCATGGTCCTGGTCTACCTATAACCGTGAAAATCAGCTAAGTATCCATTACTGTACAAATTAAAGATCAAATACCGATTCGAGTGATACAGATCAAGATGTTATGATAGCAGCTTCCTGGTAACCAGAGTAGCCTTCCTAAGATAGTATTATCAGTCATTGACCCCTCCGAGTTGAAATGGGATACGACCGAGTACGACGCTTCTTTTAACTAAAAGTGTCCACCAATCAATTAAATTTTTTGGCCCACCTGCCATCACTCTGGCCGGCAACAATTTGTAATAACATTCCATAATATCTACGCCAACAGTTGCTCAAAAAGTGGCACTTTTTGTAGCTGCAAATCGTGCGCAAAGTTGTATTTTGCGCACTAGTGCTTTTTACTTTTCCACGTGTAT
Organism: Epinotia brunnichana; assembly: GCA_963854355.1. Classification (NCBI taxonomy): domain Eukaryota; kingdom Metazoa; phylum Arthropoda; class Insecta; order Lepidoptera; family Tortricidae; genus Epinotia; species Epinotia brunnichana. The sequence continues at coordinate 12,236,949 of OY977939.1, read as the reverse complement.
CGAACGACGTTTTTTAATACAATTGCGAAAAAATAAGAAAAACAACAAGTAAGGAATTTGAAACTTTTATATTATTAATTCTGTAACATCATTGTAATACAGTTGAAAAATAATGTTGTTCAAAAAAAAAAATTTTTTTAATACAGTTCTTACCTACTTGTTGTTTTTCTTATTTTTTCGCAACTGTATTAAAAAACGTCGTTCGATACACGTGCGGAAATGTCATTTCCTTCATCACTTTCCGCACTAGCATCGAAATGTACTATTTAAAAACAAAGTTTTAACCGACTTCAAATCAGTAGCCAAATTGCTTCAAGTTTGCCTATAAAATTTGCAGAGTTCCCTCGATTTCTTCAAATCGGTTCATAAATTACCGAGTTATCGCGTAACGAACACCCAAAAAAAATCATACAGACGAATTGAGAACCTCCTCTGTTTTTGAAGTTGGTTAAAAAGCGTAATTATTTCACGACTTTCACATGATCCTTGTAGACTCCGAAAAAAAATCTCGTAATACTGAAAAGTGTTTGTAATATAATGGTAAATTGTATAGTATAGTTTGTACGTTATGATCGCTGCGACTAGGCGATAAAAAAGTTCCACATAAAAATAATCATGTTTGTCTTTCAGCTTAAGTATGGTGATCATGTGGACGTGCGGTGACATATTCAAGACTGCGTATTTTGTATTGAGGGAAGCCCCCACACAGTTCTGGGTGTGCGGTGCGCTCCAAGTCGCATTAGACGTCGTCATACTCTTCCAAGTGAGTTCTTCCTTCTTCCTTACCTTCTACTTCCACTATCCTAGGTACTTCCTACTATTATTGTAAATGTGAAAGTTTGGATGTTTGTTGCTCAACCACGCTACAACTGCCCAACGGATAAACATGAAATTTCGGCACAGAGATACTTTATAACCTGGATTAAAACGACCGCTTTAGCCTAGTTGGTAGTGACCCTGCCTACGAAGCAAGAGGTCCTGGGTTCGAATCCCGGTAAGGGCATTTATTTGTGTGATGAGCACTAATATTTGTTCCTGAGTCATGGATGTTTTCTATGTATTTAAGTATGTATTTCTCTATATAAGTATCTATATCGTCGTCTAGTACCCATAGTACAAGCTTTGCTTAGTTTGGGACGAGGTTGATTTGTGTAAGATTGTCCGCAAATATTTATTTATTTATTTATCTCGAAATTCAACCCCCAACTGGGTATGGAAGTCGATACGGGAGTCCACGCGGACGAAATAGCAACATTGTGAGTTCAAGAGTCGCGTAACATTACACCTAATTAAGTACATCGATAACGGAATGATTTACTATGTTGTGTGTGTGACGCGGATGATGTCAGTTTATGAACATTTTGCATGTTACACTATTTTAAATCCTATGCCTTCTGCTATAGAGACTAATATTGAGTCTAAGCCTTTATTGCATTGAGACGTTTCGATTCTAATTAGAATTAGTTTGAAACACGCATTAGTGACGTGTTAGTTGATGTAGGTATTTTAAGCTCTAATTGTAATGAGATAAGGTACGATTGTTTCGCCAGCTGGTGACTTATGTTTAAAGTATAGGTACCTATTGGATGTAATCAATTGGTTCTGTGGGTGATATACCCGACACATGCGTTCTACTCTGCTGGTCGATATAAAAACCAGGAATGATACTAAACTTTAATAATAGGCCTATTCGTTTGTTAATAGGTGGTTATTTGTTCGGCTTCCTAGCGGGCCATATTAGTATGGTTTTATGGAACTGGTCTGAACATGGCTACTTACCTCTCTGTCAGACAATAACGTAACGAGCTTAAGTTAGACATAGTTGTCTGTATAATTAGACTGTTAATAAGTTTCGGTCAAAAATATCATTTTTGGTACAAGCTTTTATTGCCAACTGTACTTTTCTATATACCGTCATCAACTACTCATTGAGACGATTCTAACGAGCTCCAACTTAACGGGGTTAAGTCGTTTAAGTACTGAATTCCCATGACCACCAAGCTCCATCATCAGATCAGCTCGATGGTACCATAATATTGAATTGTCATCCTAATTATACCTTAATGGTAGCCATACATGAAGCGATTTACTTGCGCCAATTTAGACTTGCACAAGTATACTCTATTACTGTTAAGCCTTGGTCAGACACACGGCGCGACACAGCGCCGCGACCGCGGCGCGATATTTCCATACATGGCCTGTTTGACCACGCTAGCGGTTTGTACGGAGATATCGCGCCGCGGTCGCGCCGCGCGACCGCGGCGCTGCGTCGCGCCGTGTGTCTGACCAAGGCTTTACGTGTATTGGAAGATACTTGCGCAAATGCAATACATTGTATTTGTGCAAGTCTAAACTTGCGCAAGTAAATCGCTTCGTGTATGGCTACCATTACCCAACATTTCAACTCAATCGGTTGAAGATATCTGCTTCAAAATTGAGTTGCAAGATTCCACCCGAACAAACATAGTTACATACCTAGTTAGGTGCATACCTACATACATTGCAAAATAATAGAAAGCTTATAAAAAAGTACCTACGTTCGTCAGGTTTGTTCTCATAAAATGCTTTTTTTAAACTGAAACGAATAGGTGCCCTTTAGCCGTTGTTTTCGAAGAGAATTGTAAAACGTAGTTCGTGTTCCAGGTGTGGTTGTACCGGCGCGACACGGCGGCGGCGAGGCGGTCGCGGCGCGGCGACTAGCAGTGGACGGAGAGCGACTTATAGCACTCGCATCGCTTCGCCAGCGCGGCCTGTCACTACCGGCTCTACTTCCCGCGCGTATTATGATAAGTACACATTCGGAAGACTAGACAACTTTTAAAATACCAGTGATTTTTTCGTACCGTGACGAATTTAAATAGGGCTTAATCTACACATTTCGTTGTAATTTTCAACGGTAGTCATATCAATCGCCGAGGGAATAATTTCCCTTATCTTAACAAGCCCTTTGAAATGTGTCGTCACGTATTCGCATTGAAACAAATGCACAGCCTGGAGTGTGCGTTGTATACTTATTTATTTTATTAGGTATATACATTTCCAAGAAACCTTAGTAGAGTTTTCGTATTACTAAATGTGCCAATATTTATTTTTTACCACAATGGACTTCACAATTTTCGAAACGGGCGATTATAATCGCATGTTGAAGGTGCTATAGGCTCGTGCCTATTTAATGACGTGATGAACGAGGTTCTGATTAAAGCGAATTGACAAGATTTACTTAGGTATAATAATAGGAGTGTAGTACGTGTCGATGTTAGTCAAGATGTGTCGTAGTACTATGAGTGATATGAAGAAACACTGATCTCCGTTAAATACTGGTGTGTTTATGTAGTTAAACTGAAATACTTATTTGAAGAAAAAATTCCGGCACATTTAAGATGCCATATAGAAGTGCAGTAATTAGTCGGATCCACACTGGACGCATGCCTCGGCGCTCAGTGTAGACCTGTCTCGGCGAGCCACGCCGAACGGTTCACAGGTTCAGCCGCACGCCTCGCCCGAGGCATGCGTGCAATGTGGACCCGACTATTAAATACTTAAATGGAAGAATTAGCCCTGAACAGGGTTGTGACATTGTACCTTAGCAAAGACAATGATATCCGACTATCCAGTGGATAATGTATATAGAGGTCAGTGGTAAAGAGGTGACCAAGTTAGGAATTTGATTGTTGCTTCCGTTGTGTGGGTGCAACCAACTAGTCGTACGTCCCTTTGTTTTCAAGGGCGAAATTGTATGTTTGCTATAGCTTACTCATAATTACGTTACGTACCTAAGTATGTTTATTTCTATCTCAATATATAGGTAGTTATGTGTTGGTTAGATAGATGATAGTTTTAATTTGCTAAATGTGGTTAGTTAGCTTAGATGGTGTAAATAAAGCCAATTCAGTGCAATGCTGTTTCTCAACAGTATATTATGAGTTGTATACAAGTTTCCAAACATAAGTTAATGCCTTATTCATAACCATCGACCAAATTATTTTGATTAATATGCCGAAGAAATTCGCTTTTTTTATTGCTCACTTTGACATTGTGTGTTGTGAGAAAGGGACAAAACGCATTTTAGTTAACAGAAGTTTTGCGATGTTTTATGAATAATGGGGTTAATATCTGCACGCTAGCTTGGTATGTAGGAGCAGATTTGGGACCTGACTTGTACATACATTCATGTGAAAGCATTTACGTAAGCATGTAAATCTAGACAATTTTTTGCTATCTATTATGGTTTCATTCCAGAGCAAAATATGGTTTGGTAAGTATAATTTGTTATAATTACATTCGTGCTGTTTTCTGCTTTTTAATACCAGATACTAAAATGACAGGCAATATAAGGGAAAATAATGTGACGAGCTTAAGAAAAAAAATTACCCAAACATATCCGTTTAAAAAAAAACATAATAACTGATTTACATAGAAGTCCTTCTAACCTTTTTGGGGTTCCGGAGCCAAAATGGCAAAAACGGAACCCTTATAGTTTTGTCATGTCCGTCTGTCCGTATACATTTTACTCAAAAACTATAAGTTGTATTTAAATAAAATTTGGAGGATATGTGTATTTTGTTAGCCGCTACATAGTCCTATAATGAACACACATGCAACAGAAAGTCAAAAAAAAAAAAAAAAAAATATATATATATATATATATATATATCATTATAAGTCGACGTGTGGCACATCAATCGTTAGGCCTTTCAAAATAAATATAAGGTTTCTCAGCAATTTATTTGATTAATGAAATATAATCGAGATAATCGCTCCGAAAGTCACAAGAATTGTGTCCCCCTCTCTAATTTACAAACTGTGTGATTAAAAAAATTAAAAATATCATGGTGCTTAAATATTAAATTCGTTCACCGAAAGTTATTTTGAACAATATTGGTTCAAATGTTTTCGAGATATTGCTGAAAAACTGCCTTCTCTATAGAAAAGGACGTAAGTGCCAAAAGATTTTTGTGACGATTCGACCTTTTTAATAGGCACGGAACCCTTCGTTGTGCGTGGTTCGACACGTACTTGGCCTGTTTTTTTTTACTGCAAAGGACGTGTAGATACTGGGTAAATTATACCCCCGAAACAAATACGATATAAGGTAAACGTCCGATTGCTCGACGCTGTACTAGTATATGGCATGGGCACTTTATGTCAAAGCAATATGGGTTAAATTCGCACTAAGAGTATTTTTCTTCATTCGAATTTAAGCCATGTCACTTTGACATAAAGTGCCCATGCCATATACTAGTACAGCGTCGAGCAATCGGACGTTTACCTTATACCTACTATCAAATCAAAATTTTAACATAATATGTAAACACCGGCAACACATGAAATGTCATTTTAATCTTTGGTATTAAAACAGATTACGTTAAATGATCACCTGTACGTACAAATTGGTTCAGGTTCAGAAGTATTTTCATTGGAGTGTATAAAAAAGTTACCTACTTAATTTTAATCATGTTCTTTCCAAGGCCGCTATTATAATGTAGGACGACGACCCTATTCTGTCCATTTTAAGAATATTCTGGGTGGTAGGTGGTGGAATATATCGTCGGGTGACAAGCAAAAGTCACTACCAAAACTGTCACTGCTCTTCAAAACCTCGTATCTCGGTACATAGTCGATACGACCTTTGATTTAAGTAGGTATATGTTAGTTAGTGAGTTTCGCTTGTCACCCGACGATATACACTTATTTCAAAACCACTCGAACTTAAAAATGACCCGAGCAAAAGTTATTCAGATGCCGAGTTGCCAACACAGTCCACTTGCACCAGGCACCTGTTGTTTATATACCGGTGCTTGTACTACGAGTACAATCAGGCCGGATAGCACGATAAGTTTTATCGTCACCTTTTACGCCGAAAATGTACTCAAACGTCACGTAAAACAACGATAAAACGTATCATGCTACTAGGCCAGATCGGTAGACGATGCGTGGTACGTGCTAATAATCATCTCACTTTATGATTGTGTACACGAGTGCGGTCAGGAAATTTAATATGACGTATTCTGATGTATTGTAAGTATTGTAACATACTTTCTAGTCTTGTCATTCCGAACAGAATACTCTCAACCTTGGTAGAAAGAGCGCTCTTGCGATGCAATGGTTTAAAATAATTTTATGTACAGTCGGGGTACGAAAATCGTCGTCAGTCATTAAATTCATTCTTTTGAAAGCAAAGTACTAAGTAGACAAGTGCATATAAAATTATACTTAATTGATATGGTAACAAGGATCAACATAGTTTACACCTCTGACCTACATGTAGTTTCGTATCAACATCAAACCTTTTTAATGACCTAGTCAAATAAACAACTTCGTAAGAGATCCAATCAAATAAATCTACACACGCGGCAGCGTGTCAAGCCAAGTTCAAGCAAAAGAAATGGCTAGCCAGCGCCAAGTGTAATATTACACGAACCACTTGGTGCCACTTTTGACCCTTCTATAACTCAAAACCTCTTTAACGTAAACACATAAAACTACGTGTGTTTAATTATATCCATAAAGACATCTAGAAGCCCAAATTTCATGAAGCTAGCTCAAACGGATATTAAGATATGAAGGTCAAAAAGTCGTAAATTTTAGCACTGACTGACTGACATATAGTACCTAAACCTAACCTACTTCCAGATGACCTAGAAGGGTGAAATTTGGAATCCAGCTCGGTAATTGTGTGTACGCGTAGGAAAAAATCTAAAAATAAAAAAAAGTTTAAAAATAGGGGGGGTCCCCATACAATTTTTTTTTGATGGTAGGGTTGGAACCGTTACAAGCAGATATTTGAAACTATCCCAATATAAGTTTTTATCAGAATAAAAAAAAATATATACATGTTGAATTACTTTATAAAATGACTGATGTAATAAAAACTGGCCAAGTCAAATCGAACCTACTTTAAGATCTCACATTTTTAAATAACAGCAATTGTTATAGGTATCCAATAAAGCAAAGACATAGAGTTTAATACTTGTTTATAATGTTATTTTGTTCCTATAAATACATATTTGGATTGAACTCGGCACTCATTTAGATCTCCATTCTTTTTGCGGCGAAGCCAACAGCTAAGCATAATTTTTGTATTGAACTTGGCTCTCCTTTGTTACATTTATGTTTTTGGTGGGATTTATATTACGCGAGGCCGATATTTGTACATGCCATCAGATCTACAGATATGGTCCGATTTTGATAAATGATATGTCATTCGATTCGTCTAATGATTGCAATAAGGTCGGCGTTTTTTTTTTATCAAAAAGTACCTACTAAAATATAAATTGACCGAAACTACTGTGCGCTGACCACGTGACTTTGGCTGCGTGACGTCACGTGACGTAACTCCTGTTTTGACTCGAGATGGCAATGTTAAATATTTAATAAACAAGAATTGAACTCGAACCTGTACTAAGTTCTTCAGCATAAGAAATCATAAGTGTCGAGTCGGCCACACATCGATACAACACTAGAAAATAGAAAATAAACGATATTTTAAACAATATTTACAAAAACTGACAGACATATTGTGTCAACTGTGGATTTTTTTATTGACGCAGCGCAGAGACGTCAGTATTATTTGCCATGTTTTTTCTTACTCCAAAAAAGTTTATTACAAACTTATTTTGCCATATTCGAGATGTGTGGTTTAATTTATACCTATTAATTGTCGTGGAGCCCATAGACGGCTTTGTTAACCTTATTTAGCACGATGCCGTAGGCTCGTCGCCTAATGTTCAGTATAAAGATGTAGAGAACGAAACTCGATTACTAAAATTTATTTTTGGATGCCATTTGGAACTTTGTTGACCTGACTTGAATACCATCCAAATTATTTCCGGTTCAGATAATTATATTTTGATAATTATATATGTAATTGGTCAAACCGATATGGTTTAATAATGGAAAACATAAATTAGTATTAAACTATTTAGCAGTATAATTAGTCAAATGCAACTATAACCGGCAAAAAATATTTTAATCCGTCATATGGATATTGAAAATCTGTAATAAAAATATATTTAATTTTATTTTAATTAACGGTCCCCGATTCAGTATTCTTTGATCTGTTCCGGTACTAATAATAAACAGATGTTATGTCTGTGAAATGTAAGTTTGTATGTTGGGGGTAGTCTCAAAAACTATACTCATCCTATTCTAAAACCCTCTCTTCAGTACCTATGTTATATTATATGTACAACGTGTTACAAAACACCCTGTAATTTTTTTTTTATTGATACTAAGTACGCAATAAAAAAGCGCGATAACTACAGATTTAAATTTTTTTAAATTGACTCTTTAGGGTTCCGTACTCAAAGAGTAAAATGGGACCCTATTACTAAGACTCCGCTGTCCGTCCCTCCGTCCGTCCGTCTGTCTGTCACCAGGCTGTATCTCACTGATACCGTGATAGTTCCAGTTGAAATTTTCACAAATGATGTATTTCTGTTGCCGCTATAACAACAAATACTAAACACAGAATAAAATAAATATTTTTATTGATAATGGTACGGAACCCTTCGTGCGCGAGTCCGACTCGCACTTGGCCGGTTTTTTTATCCTCGTAAGGCCCGTGGGCCTACTGGAAGGACTTATTCTGCTAAAGGAATTAAAACCATTCTGGGTAGGAATAGACTTGCATTTGTTTTGTTTTGGTCTTCTATTGAAACAAACGTAACAGTCAGTTTGTTCGTATGCTGGGCCTTAGGAGGATAAGGGACCATTTAACCCCCTTTCCGCTTTACGGGTATTTTGTAACACCCTGTATATGTAGTATGGACCTACGGGATTATGTGCTATTATCCCTTCGCTCCGCCTAGGTTCTTTATATAAGCGACGGAGCCGCGCTGGCAGCTAGTTCTATTTAATTGTCAGTGTCAATATTTTCTCTAGTAATTTTTGCGATCAATAATAACATTAATAACTCTGCGTCGTATTTAATTTGACAATGCCGAGGAATTTAAATATCCCTGAAAGAGGTGCAATTATTGCAGATCATGAAGCTGGCTATAACATTAACGAAATATTTTTAAATGTGAATATTATGAGAGTCACTATTCGACGTCTACTCTGGAGTAGGCAGGGCGCAAACGTTCGGAATCCGCGTACAACTTACAGCGCTCGAGCGCGCTCGCAGGCGTTTACAGAACAATAATTATCGCTCTAGAGGGCTGTAAGTAGAAAACCGAATCCGGAAACCGAACGTTTGCGCCCAGCCTTAAGCGGCAATTACACTTCGTCGTTCGCCGCATGCTGCATGCGGCGACCGCAAAAGTGTAAAGAACACGTCAGTCGGCCGCATTCGGCGATCGACAGCTGCCAACAAACTTACATTGGCGGACAGACGGTAAAGATGACGTTTGTTGGCCTACGTTGTTTAAAATGAATTCGGCGACCGCATTAGGTGAACGACGAAGTGTAATTGCCGCTTTACTCTGAGATTAGCATGTCGTTGTCGTCAATGCGATATTTCTGTTCCGTTTGAAATGAAACGTTGGCAGGAATTATAGTTGCCTTGGTGCAAGCAATGTCGACTTAAAGGTGACGGACCTTTTCTTACCTACCCCAACTGTACATATTAATTAAATAAATTCCATATTTGATTATTTATAGGAATTTGATAGCCACCTAATGTGGCAATTAAGGTATACTTAGTTAGTTGTGTGTTGTTATAGTAGCCAAGTACAAGTTGTATTTCCTTTGTGAAGCTTCCAAATACTATTTTAAGTTCACTATGTTAAGTAGCAATAATTTCTGTAATCGCTGTATACTATAAGTAGGATTCTTTTTAAAGTCTTCCTGACCATGTATTATTTCCAGTTAAGTACTGTATTGCCATCCTATTATTAGCTCCGCGTCGCAACCTAGGTTCCTAGTCTGTTATAGTTATTGTACGAGGTATGCCCGTTTCCGAAGTGACTATTAATAATAAACGAACATGAGAGATATTATTAATTATATATTATATAAAGAAACATATCAAATTTATATGTAGTGTATTAAAGGGTAAGTCAAATGAGATCCACATAGACATTTTGTCAATTATGGGATATAATTGTATAATGACGTACCTAATCATCGTATACTGTTGTGATTTTTATGAGTTATAATTTCTTATATGCAATAAAACTATATGATTTGTTAAATATATTATTTGTTTTTCTAAGCCCAACGCATTTAAGAACGAGACCCGAGACGTTTCTATATTTCTGTTGATTTAGTGATGTCCCCTTCCTCCTAAGGTAAAGTTATTGCAAAATCATAATCAGATTAAGTTTACTTAAAACAGACTTCTCATCTAGACGGATGTTAACAATGTTTGAATAGGAAGGAGTTTATTGTAATAGCAATTCACAACAATGAACAGTATGGACGGACGATTATACGCTTTACACTACGCCACAGAGGCCGTTAATCGTGCTTACGCGCCAGCAGCCTCGTATTATAAGTTATCGTTGACGCCGTAAAATATAACTCGTATTACACTTGTAATAAGATCTAATAACGGGGTTGCGTTGTGATGAAGGGTGGATCGATGGCGGCGGGGGTGGTGCCGGGCGCCCTCTCGCGGCGAGGCGCGAGCCCTCTGTGGCCTGGCCTCAGTGCGCGAGGCAGCCGCCGGCGCGAGCCCGTGTGCCTCGCTCCCACTCGCCCGTCAGCAGCCCGACCCACCGACGAGGTTAGTCAACTTAGTGCACCGCACACCAAACAACCCACCACACTATGGAATAATCGCTTACAACACCATGCGTTACCTTGTTTATTTTGCTTTCAGCAATCGTATTGTTTTATGTTCTCCCTTTTATCAATGTCAGGTGACGCATCGAAAATACATATGGGGTGATAACGAGGGACAAGGGAGATGCGTAAATACAAGTACTTAACTTGCAAACTTGGCTTAAGCTTAATTTCTAAAACGTAGGTCTGTATTCTTGTCATAGCTCATGCTCTTCTAATTCTAAATTCTTATCAATTGCATTAAATTTTCATAATAGGTACCTACGCTGAAAAATTAAAATAATATCTCTCCGGTTACGAGAATTAATGACACTAATTGGCTTAATGTTTGGCGTAAACTCCAATTAAGTATTAGGTAGTTAAATAAATGCTTCCATGTTTTCAACTATCGGAAATGACAAGCATATTATTAGGGTTGTCTTGGCTTGACCTACTACTTATTAGGAGTTATGTTCTTCAATAAAATATGAAATCAGTGTTGGTTTGTTTCTTATATATACAACGTGTCCCAAAACTCAACGATAAGCCGGCACCAGAGGATGGAGCTGCTTATGATTAGTCGAGAAAAAATAAGGAAAAAAATATATCTAAATAAGTAGCTCCATCCTCTGGTGCCGGCTTATCGTTGAGTTTTGGGACACGTGGTAGATATATTTTATTTTATATATTTAGATATATTTTTTTCCTTATTTTTTCTCGACTAATCATAAGCAGCTCCATCCTCTGGTGCCGGCCTATCGTTGAGTTTTGGGACACGTTGTATATATCGGAGTCACGTAATGCCTATTAAGTCGTAAAACACCCACAATGCCTATAAGTACCTACCTACTTACTGCTAAAAATAGTAATTTTAACGTTAAAACTTCGCTCTTACATAAAATAAATCACACGAGACTTTTTTTAGTTTTTGATTTATAAGTCTATGACGACATTGACGACTATCGTCTGTCGGTTCTAACACGATCTACATCGCGCTATTGAAGTTTACTGTTAAAGTTACTGGACTAAAATTATTTACTTAATTATTAATCCGTAGGTATCTCAAACGGTTTGTTTTCCTTTTGAACCCTGAAAAAACAAGCATTTATACATGACCTGGACTTTGTCAGAGATTTGCATAATATATAATCCTAATTTTATTCATACGCTATTTGTATGAAATTCTACATTCATATACAAATACCTACATTCTATAAATGTTCAGTTCAGATAGCAAAATAGCCTCAGACAAACCCAGCTCCGTTTACAATAAATAGCCGCGATAAACTTATTTGAATGTAAACACATGCCATTGTCCGGCGCATCGGAAAGGAAACCCGGCGGCGTCGGGTTCTCTACGTTTCGTATCATATTCGTTCAGTCCTACGAGTACTAGGTACATGCAGTGGCCGTATTCGGTGCAGGTTGCGAACATTACAACCACCCAAGTCAGGCGGATACTTAGATATGCAAAATGTTTGTTTTTGAAATGCTGAAGCTCTTATTATGAGCCGGCGAACAACTTAATAAATACCTATCTTATATCATATCACCGATTGAAAAAACCAGTTTTTCATTCGCTGTATCTTATTCTTAAATATTTCATATTTATCTGAACTTTTGAATTCTATTAGGGCAATAAATAGGAACCTAAGTACTTATTTCCAAATAATTCTTCAGTACCTATTCTAATTCTTGAATTTTCTTGAGTGCTGTTGTTGTTATTGGTATTTTAACGGTTGTTTCGTAAAAATCTGAACGCAACTTATTCAGAAATAATTTCGTTCTAACACTAGGGTAGAGGAACCAAAAGATGAACGTTTAAGCGACTATCCCAACTTTACAATTTTTTTTCGAGGAGTGGTGTTTAGTTTGTTTACATTTAATTTTTTTATACGATTTCGTATATAGTCGAGATTGGATATGACTATTTTAAAACATCCTATTACAATACAGTATTTTATTAAAAATGGTTTTATGCTGAAGTATGTAATTTTGCCCAGAAGATGAACACTGTGTGCCTAATAGTTGAACATTTTGACACCAATAGTTGAACGAAGAAAAACGTAACACCGCGCAGCCTCTGACTTTTGGTCAAGTTATTATATAATCATTGTTATAGCAATTTATACTAGTTAACAATCACAATATTGATACTAAACACAGAATAAAACAGTTCAAATGTACCCTTTTCATATGGTTACAATTATAAGAGATTATTATTTACATATTAATCATTAAAACATTTTTTTATTAATTTATCATTAGATTAAAATAGATAAATTGTTGGGTTTTATATGTATAAGTCAGATTTCATATTTATTACGTATCTTTGTTATTAAGATGTTCATTGTACTAACCCTTGCCTAAAACTTGAACGAATACATTTTGTTCGTTCATGTATTGGGCACGATGGCAAAGGAATGAACGGACTAAATTTAACAGAGCGTTCACTTATTGGAATCGAAGCCAAAAGTTGAACGAACTAATTTTATTCGTTCATCTTCTGGGCAGCGGTTCTTTGTTGAACAATCGTGCTTTTCATAGTAAAACAAAGCCCAAAATAACCGTGTTGCGAATGGATACTCACGTTCAACTTATGGTTCAAAAATCAACAGTTAAAAAACGATTCATTTGAGCCATAAAAGTTTTATGTACCTTTTCAATAAGAATTTATATAAGCATTTGAAAAAACTATACCTTGCCCAGTAGATGAACACCGTTCATCTATTGGCTCAGGTACAAAAAGTTGGAACCGTTAGTTGAACGCTAAATATCTCTTAAATTAACAATAAATACGCAATTTGTGATAGATAATCCATTAAAGGCATTAATCAAGAATCTATATCACGCAAAACAATCCATGTAGACGTTTTATTCAATTTTATACATAATTTAGAGCTTAAATTTAAGAGCGCTTTCCTTAAGTAAATCTCCATACAAACGGTGATTTTGGCGCGAGACCTCGACGCGACAACCGCTCACAGCCGTGTGTGTGTGGGAACTGTATGGGAGTTTAAATGCCAGCCTCGGCAAAGGGATGATGCGTTAGGAAAAAAATATCCCGAAGGCGTAAAATGTGTCGCGATTTTTTTATTTCAATTTTACGACAAAACCTTCAACTATTGGGTGGTGTTCATCTTTTGGTTCCTCTACCCTATGCATTTTTATTCAAATGTCGCAATTTGGTCCGTGTGCGGCCAAAGAGCACAGCATATCGAGCTAACATTTGCGGTAGGAACCTAACTTTTCAGGGTTTCAGTCGTCTTATAGGGTGAATATGCATCATGAGATGCGCGAAGATGTGTTACTTATGTTACTATTTTTTATTTAACCTGCCTTGTTAGTTAGTATGTGCGGGTCAAATCTAGCAACAGGATTTTCAGTCACATCGGTACCCGATTGAGCTGAAATTTTATTGGTATACTTATGTATGTAAGTTCGGTGGCAACGCGAATGGCACTAAGTACCGAGCTGATCCGATGACGGAGACAGAAGGTGGCCATTGCAACTCCTAAACTACACATAGTCTAAGCATTTTACGGTTTCGCCAAACATTAATTTAGAATAGCCTGTTTTTTTTTTCTCCGTCATAAATACGTATTCTAAGATACTATATTTATGAATCCAACAAACTTTCGACCCGGAAGTAGGTATAAAAAAATAGTTTTAAAAAAAACGCCGATTTTTTTAAATAAAAATAGTAATAGCTGTTTTTAATCGTAAACACAACAATCGTAAACAGGGCTTGGATGAAAACCTCTTAACGAGTATGATGACTGTGTAAAAAAGTACGGTCTTCAACAAAAGTTTATACGTAGAGGTAACCTTTACCTTGTAAAAACTTCGAAAGGAAAATTTGATTTGACTGAAAACGTAACCAACATAATTTAAAAAACAAAGAAGAGTAGGTATCGCATCCGACACGCGGCCCCGGACCGATGAAAAAGAATGGGATAATCAGTAACACTGGTTTTTAACTTGATGCGCAACGCGACAGGGACGACAAAATTGATTAGATATTTTTAAATTCTGACCGTATATCGAACTACAATAAAAGTACCTACCAACTCAAAAAAATATTTCGATGACAAAACATTACCTACTTACCTCAATGTACATTGCGAAATTGAGTACATTTTGCATTCGCATACCTACATAATATACTCAATGTAGGCTCGAAAGTCGAAGTAAACATCCTTAATCTTTTATAAACACATGAAATTGCTTTTCATAGTTTACTTTATCAGCATTATTTGTAAACGATTGATTACTAACACGCAAATGTTGTACTCAAAGTACCTAACTACCATCGGCTAATGCCACTTAATAACAAATTTTGTTGATCAAGCCGTTTATTAACTTCCTCAAAAATACGCACTGGAGTTGTTCACCTCTAATTTTAGTGGCCTACTCACTATGTTACGTTTATTAATTAAAGATGCCATCTCTTTGTGCTGCTCAATGCCTCAAACATGATAGTCTTTGTGTACTTAGTGCTCACTGCATATTTACAATGTTGGCGTAACGCAACAGTAGTTTAAAGTTGCTCATGCATACCTCTACAAATCAGGAAGTAGCAACTTCTCCAAGTAATTTATTTTCTGCGCAGATTACAAGTTGCTTATGTCGATCGAATAGCAATAGCAACACACAAAGACTTTGAGTATTAAGCCCACAAAGAAGACCTATGTTAGTCATAGTAATCAGCTAATAATCTTCCATGGATTTAAACGTTTAGCTCAGGCAAAGGATATTTATGTGATCCTTCGCATCCACTAGATTTATATTTTTGAAGCTATAGGTATAAGCAGGGACGGAGGGTCTAATGTTATTTTATGTAATAACAATAATCTGTTCGGTACTTTTGGAATTCGAATTTGGAAGTCCAATTGACAGCTTTGATCACAAATAAGTACGTAACGTATACGCGTATAGTACGCGACACCAAAATAAAAAAATTAAGCCCCTAAGTTAGTGCCTTTTTTTTTAGTAGATATTAGGTACAGCAAGACCCAAGTAATATGGCGCGTGTCAAAGCGCTTAATTCGTTGATCGAAAGGCTATTATTGCTTAATCCGCGCGCCATATTACTTGGGTCTTGCTGTACCTACTAGCTAATTTGTAATACTTATTAGGGAGCGTCAACTGAAGAACTGCCTCATATATATGTTATATGGTACGTCGAATTACAATTCATATCACTGATTCCTCAAACGTACCTACCTATTAGTATTATTTGAACAATATTGCATTGGATTAAAGTAGAACCTACATTGACATTGAATAGGCTCTTGACTTAATGAGAATATGACAAGTTTGCCTTGTAATCTCGTCCAAGAAGCTAAATATAGTGACATGGAGGATCGTCCCTATTGTCCTGTCCTGTAATAATAGGTACTACGTAGTTTTTGTTTCGAGTGTTTGGATAAAATATATAAATATCTAACCACCTACCACAATATAAAAATCGGCCATCGGCTAAACTAAAGCATTTCCTTTATGGGAGCCAAACAATAAGCAAACACAATAATAACACCATTTACAATTCATAATAAACATCATTAAGCGAAGACTCTATTTGCCATTCTCATTTAGCTCGCAGCAGAATGCGGGCCTCGATGAGAGTTGAAAATAAAGGATCGGACAAGTAACTAATAGGCAACCATTATAGTATAGTCTTCTGCAGGGGTACTTTATAACGTTTCTAACAATGGGCCTAAAGTAGGTATCTCACTCACCTGCCGTGGGATTCGGGGCTTGAATCGAATTTTGCGTGCATGTATTCTGGTACAGTCAGCTAGCCTGCACGAATGACAGGACAAGACAAATCGGTGGACCATGTCAGATATTTTGCGACTGCTGTAGTCGAAGTGTAGGTCTCTATAGTTTCTAAATTGTACCTACGGACAATTAATAACAGATATTTAAAACTATCGAAACGGTATTATTGAAAGCGCGAGCGAAGCGATCAAAGTTCTCCGTTTCACCTTCGAGCGTATGTCCGGATGTCCGGCTGTTCTCCTCGAACTCCTCGGCTGTGTTTCTGAACCGATTCTCTTGAAATATTGTGAGCAGTTTCAATAATTACTCATACTCATACTCATTTATTCATAATATAAAACCGGCCAAGTGCGAGTTGGACTCGCGCACGAAGGGTTCCGTACCATTATCTATAAAAACGGCAAAAAAATCACGTTTGTTGTATGGGAGCCCCCCTTAAAAAATATTTTATTTTGTTTTTAGTATTTGTTGTTATAGCGGCAACAGAGGGGTAATCACGTAACGTTCCAAACGCGTGTCGGTACAATTTAACTGTCAATTTTCCATATAAAAAGTGACATTTAGACCTACCCGACGTTCGTACAATGCGTTACGTGATCGGCCTACAGGAATACATAATATGTGAAAATTTCAATTCTCCAGCTATCACGGTTCTTGAGACACAGCCTGGTGACAGACAGACAGACGGACGGACGGACGGACAGCGAAGTCTTAGTAATAGGGTCCCGTTTTACTCGTTGAGTACGGAACCCTAAAAAAAGGCTCGCGAGATCAACAGCTCACAGAGCCATAGTTTATAGTATACTAGCGACCCGCCCCGGCTTTGCACGGGTTTATATGTATATATAATGCATGCATGTATTATACGTATAACTAAACCTTCTTCTTGAATCACTCTATCTATTAAAAAACCGGTCAAGTACGAGTCTGACTCGCGCACCGAGGGTTCCGTACAAACTTTCATACACCATACCCGTCATGTCAGAGTATGTTTGTTTATTAGCGATAGCTTTTTATCACGCGCACCGATTTCGATTATTTTTTTTTTATTTGAAAGAAGGGACTTTAAAGATAATCTGATAGGAATTTGAAGTTATAAAATTACATACAAAAGTAAGTATATTACAAATTTAATTAAGAAATTATTTAAGAAAAAAAAAATACGCTAGGTAGTTAGAGATATCGTATTATTTTTCTTGTATTATTTTATGTTAATCTTAATCATATGTAATTATTTCAGAATTTTCGCTTCGTAAACTTCGGAGATAAGAGGGGGGAATGGTATTTTTTCTATATTTTCCTAAATAAATCAAAATTTAACCAGTTTAGAAATAAAATAAAAACGGTTTTAGAAAGTGCAACTCGAGGCCTTTCATATAATTCCTCCTCCCATTTGATCTTTTTACTAGACTTTGATTTTTTAACCCCCCTCATATTCGTCATTTAAACAAAAAATAAAAATGTATATTTATTTTTTTCATTTTCCATACACGTGTACCCATACCCTGTTTCCATACCCTTTTAACATTTGTTCCAAATTTCGAATTGATAACTTAAGTAGTTCCTGAGATATTTAACGTTGTGACAGACGGACGGACGGACAGAGTTGCACCATAAGGGTTCCTTTTTTACCTTTTTGGTACGGAACCCTAAAAACCGCATCAAAATCCGTTGCGTAGTTTTAAAGATCTATGCATACATAGGGACAGACAGACAGACAGCGGGAAGCGACTTTGTTTTATACTATGTAGTGAAAGCCTTTGTTAAAGAACACGAGATGAACTAACTTTGTATAGAATGTTTATCTGCTTATATCTACTCGTAACGTCATGCTGCTATTCATTTTGCACTTGTGTATTTCCCATCAAATAATGAATACCTAAGCTGAGCAGTAATAAATTCATAATTCCATTTTCGCGACGACGGTCAGACTCAGTAGTTTCTACCCATTTTACTGCGGAATTTTCACACATTCTCTCCGCAACAACCGCAACATAATCCCGCACCTCTGCTCTGCTAGTTTTATCTTTTAGCCTTTTTTCGTCGCCGCGGGGGGCGGACTGCTCGGCCTGCGCCGAAACAAAAGATAAAAGGAAAAATAAGTGAAAAAACTTGATTTCCAGACTTATTTAACGACACAGTAAAGATTTCTATATAAGCATATAGAGAAGCTACGTTCGCATGGGAACCAAACGACGCAACATAACAATTTGCCGGCTTAATTACGTGCGGGAAGGGGTTGACGACATTTTTAGGGTTCCGTACCTCAAAACGAAAAAACGGAACCCTTATAGGATCACATTGTTGTCCGCCTGTCTGTCTGTCTGTCTATCAAGACCCTTTATCTCGGGAACGCGTGGAGGGAGGTATCGATTTGAAATTTAAGATTTTTAAGTACTCAAATCTACAGTCCCTTGAAGCTGTGAAAAAATAAAAAGATACGGCCGTTTATGCCGCAAAAAACGTATATTTCGACACTCAAGGGAATCAACATTTATATAATTACTATGCGTTGACCTACGTAGAACTATGAAATTTGGCAAGTAATATCGTTTTATACTACAAGTACCTACAGGGAAAAATCTGAAAACTATACATTAATTAAATCATACAAAATAAGTCTATAATTAAAGTAAGTAATCAAGCATAGGAAATTTGTACGGAACCCTCGGTGGGCGAGTCCAACTCGCTCTTATCCGGTTTTTTTATTAAAACAATTTTGTTTGAGGGCACCAAATTGTAAATTATAGCTGTTGCCGTGTCGTGGTGGCGGTGGGCGGGAGGGGGTCACCCGAGGCGGCCCGGCGGGGTCGAATCAACCATTGAGCGGCTTGACCGCCTCTCCAGTTCTCCAAGCCATTTACTGCAGCCCGCGCTCCGAGAGGATCCCCAACCATAACCACAGCACTCAAGTCAAATCGATTCTGAAATTGGACTGGTGGGTAGATTGCTATGTTAATGGAGGTGAATTAAGGATAGTAAATAAATAAATAAATATTACGGGACAATCTTACACAAATCAACCTAGGCCCACGGTAAGCTCAATAAGGCTTGTGTTGTGGGTACTAGGCGATGATATATATAATAGATACATACATATAGATACTTATATACATATATAACATCCATAACTCAGGAACAAATATTCGTGATAAACACACAAATAAATGCCCTGACCGGGATTCGAACCCGGGACCTCCAGCTTCGTAGGCAGAGTCACTACCCACTGGGCTACGGAGGCCGTTATAGTGTATGTTTATTTAGGAGATGTGATATAAATAGACTCAGCATGATCCGCGTCAAATCGTACGGATATTCGACACAAAAGTGTACTTACCCGTTTTCATTGCTCTTGACCATCAGGACAATGTGAGGTACATTTCGTCGTATAAATAGTTACGTCGCCATTGTATGTAATTTAAATTCAATATATGTACCTTACGACCTTATACATAGGTTGGGTTGGGTAGGTTAGGTATAAGCGTCTCTACTAGACGGTCGCCAACAAGCCCCTCGGACCGAGCGACCTTGGTCCGCACGGCACGGACCGTGTAGTGTAGACAGTTGTTTGCAGCAAAATTTCATACTACTGCGGTCCGTGCGGAACAAGGTCGCTCAGTCGGAGTGGCTTGTTGGCGACCGTCTAGCAGACGCTTTACGGGACAGGTGAGACTAAATAAAAAAGCAGCCAAGTGCGAGTCGGACTCGCACATGAAGGTTTCCGTGAAATAAATTGCGGTTTACGATTTATGACGTATTAAAAAAAAACTACTTATTAGATCTCGTTCAAACCAATTTTCGGTGGAAATTTACATGGTAATGTACATCATATATTTTTTTTAGTTTTATCATTCTCTTATCTTAGAAGTTACAGGGGGGGGGGACACACATTTTACCACTTTGGAAGTGTCTCTCGCGCAAACTATTCAGTTTAGAAAAAAATTATGTTAGAAACCTCAATATCATTTTTAAATACCTATCCATAAATACCCCACACGTATGGGTTTGATGAAAAAAATTTTTTTGAGTTTCAGTTCTGAGTATGGGGACCCCTAAAACTTAATGTTTTTTTTCGATTTTTGTGTGAAAATCTTAATGCGGTTCACAGAATACATCTACTTACCAAGTTTCAACAGTATAGCTCTTATAGTTTCGGAAAAAAGTGGCTGTGACATACGGACGGACAGACAGACAGACAGACGGACGGACATGACGAATCTATAAGGGTTCCGTTTTTTGCCATTTGGCTACGGAACCCTAAAAACCGGACAAGTGCGAGTCAGACTCGCCCACCGAGGCTTCCGTACAAAATTACAAATGTATAGTTTTCCGATTTTTCCCTGTACTTGTAGGATAAGAAGATATTACTTGCCAAATTTCATAGTCTAGGCTAACAGAAAATACCCTATAAATGTTGATTCCCTTGAGAGTGTCGAATATGTATTACGTACTTTTAAAAAACAGCAATGTAATATCACAAACAAAAAACGCATCCTGGGTACTGAAGTAAGTAATTCGTTATTTGTTCGTGTCGGAAAGTTGATAAAAATCGCATAGGTAGTCGGCAGCCTCTCGGCGTGCAATTTCAGTATGGAACGAAGACGGTGCCTTTATAAACACTATAAAGTCTAACATAAACGACAAAGAGCTCCGAGGACAGCCTAGCACGCGTTTCACGAGGTTTTATGCCGCCGCTCTGGCGAAGTAAGTATATACTGAAGAATTTTTATTATGCTTTACAGTCACGTCTGCTCACAATTCACATATCCAGTGGTTTTGAGAGTTCTTTGTACTTCAAGCGGGGAATAATAACCCACACCAAAGCCACAGCCATCAGCCACAGCGATAAAAACTTGTACTAGTATGCTAAATAGGTTCTAAGTAAATGCATATACGTGTAGATATCATGTATATTGTAGTCTTTGGTAGATATAAGTACACAATGCACACAGGTAGGTAGGTATATTTTAAATGCTTGTACCTACCTACTAATGGTTAGGTCCTCAGAGCATAGAATACTAGAGAGAGGACAAGCCGCCGGCGGCCGTGTCGCAGCTGTATGCTCAATGGGCATACACTGCCATACTGTGCACGCGTGCTGATCGCAGAGAATATTACGTTTTTTCCCAAAATGCCTGATATGATGCGCGTTTATTGTCAAATAAGCGTGTAGGTATACAAGTGTGTGTGTTTTAGATGTGTGCGTGCTTTGTCTTGTCAATTACTTGGGCGTTGTGTGGGTTAATGTACTTGCGACAGGCTCACTCTATACAAATCGGCCACCATGTCCGATCTCCTTATATTCATACATCTGTGGTTAGGTCAGATCATCTTTCCGAAATCCACAATATTTAATTCTGATAACAGCGGGACGCACCACGAGCGGGATTTGAACCCGCGACCTCTGGAATCCGTCCATTGCTCTTATCCAACTGAGCTACCGTGGGTCCCGCCAGTGGCAACGAATTTTTCTCTTTGATCGAAAAGTAATTTTGCTGTCAGAAATATAACTATACTTGTGATCCGTTTCTCACAGGCAAAGAATAAATAAATAAATATTACGGGATAATCTTACACAAATCAACCTAGGCCCACGGTAAGCTCAATAAGGCTTGTGTTGTGGGTACTAGGCGATGATATATATAATAGATAAATACATGTAGATACTTATATACATATATAACATCCAACTAATAACAATAAACAAATATATAACAATAAACTTAAAAACTTTGCCGGAAAGTTGATAACTTAGGTACTTACACCAGACCAAAGCATCGTGAAAGTATTGGGCTAGTAGGTATCGATTGGTGTCGGGGCTGGGTACCAGATCTGCACACAGGATTAATGTTTCCCGACCGTCTGTCTGTCCGTAAACAAAGACCATTTGTCTTGCGGGAGCTGAAGGAATCATTACCTGTTTCTGCCCGATGGAAGTATTTCAAGAATGTAATAAACCGGCCAAGAGCGTGTCGGGCCACGCTCAGTGTAGGGTTCCGTAGTTTTTCGTCCGTCACAGTAAGTGTGTGAAATTATTTAGTATTTTTTTTTAAAACTATTCAACGTATCTAGTTCAAAATAATTTTCCTAGAAAGTTTTTATAAAGTTCTAATTTTGAGATTTTTTTCATATTTTTAAAACTTATGGTTCAAAAGTTAGAGGGGCGGGACACATTTTTTTTTACTTCTGGAGCGATTATCTCCAAAAATATTAACATTATCAAAAAATGATATTAGCAAACCCCTATTAATTTTTAAATACCTATCCAACAATATATCACACGTTAGGGTTAATATGAAAAAAAAAAACACTCCCCACATTACGTATAGGGGAGGTACCCTAATAAAAATAAAAAAAATACTTTTTATTTTACCACTTTGTCGGCGTGGTTGATATACATATTAGTACCAAATTTCAGCTTTCTAGTGCTAAGGGTTACTGAGATTATCCGCGGACGGACGGACAGACAATGCGAAACTATAAGGGTTCCTAGTTGACTACGGAACCCTAAAAATGCGTGAACTTTAAATAGGTAGCTACCACCCAAACCAGCATCGTTGCAACACTTCTTCTGAAATGTTGTGATGTTGATATGGCCGATAAGATGCTTGCTTGTTTTTAATAAAGTGACTAACGTCTTCTAATTTCTAATGTAGGTAAAAAAACCTAAATTCACGATCACTGTTATCGTAAAAAAAACTATTTAATTATACTGCTTGGCGTAGGTACCTCTACGTACTTAGATTGAGAGGCGAACCCTTAAAATTTAAATTAGGTCATTATCATTACCAGTGATGACCGACATAGTCTTAGATATTCCAAACAATCCACACCAAGCACAAATAGAGCATATAACTATATTGTCTACTCTCTGAAAATAATGTCTTCCAAAAAATATATATTGGGCAGCGCGTTGGTGTAGCGAGCGATGACGTCATACCGGGAGAGGTCCGGAGACCCCCCCCCCCCCCCCCCCCCCCCACCCCCCACAACCCTCGACAGCTCTTGATCTACATCACCGTTTTGTTGAGGGACGTTTCACTGATTAATTCGCCTGTAAGCTGGATATGTGACAGGGACAATTTTCTGACGTATCATCAACATCAACTTTCCTGTACGGAAATTCAGTAAACATAAGTAATACGATCATCCAATTCATGTCAGATCTTTAGTTACTGGCAATGGCATGTTCACTTTCATAATGAAACGCTGTTTTGATTCAAAATACTTGTAAACTGATCGGGCGTTAACTCAGCGCAGCGCAAGTAATAAGCCTAACCTAACCTATTTATGAACCGAAACAACCAAATATAGAACATCAATTACTTTAGTTCAATAATAAACGTAAATCGGCGTACTGCAGTAGACACCACAACTATTATCTGAATCACTTACAAATCGTTTTCAAGATAACCTCGCTTGTTCTAGTTACGTCAACTAGCAGTAAGTAGTCAAGTCCCTGAGGACTAGAAAATTGAGCTTCACTATAAATACCTAACTGTATAAAGGGCTACTGAAATATCCTTCAGCGGCGGATTGGACTAGTGGGCGGGGGAGCAAAGAGCACGCAAGCCCAATCATGGCCAACAACTCACATACCTATATGAAAAATGTAATAATGTATATTCCTATTCTGATTACCTATATGAACCATGCCTCTACGTGCGAATTCCGCTACAGATGGGAAAACGCTGCTACGCGCTACGGCGTAGCGCTGCATGGCCTCCAATGGGCTAGGCTAACCTAATAAGTAAAGGACACATAGCTAATGTAACTAAAGAATAACCCCCTAATTCAATATTTCATAAAACTTGGCAAACCTCTGTTAACTAAAATGTGTTTTGTCCCTTTCTGACAAACATAAATATCAAAGCTACTGATAAAGACGAATGCATTTTAACGTCATTTTGTTTTATTTTATAAATGGTTACATACCGATACACCTAGTACCTACTACGAATAGAATAGGCAACGTATTTGTTTGTATTTAATTATGTGTGTCTTTAATGTCTCTATATTTTAATTTTGTATGTTTTTAGGGTTCCGTACTCAAAGAGTAAAACGGGACCCTATTACTAAGACTCCGCTGTCCGTCCGTCTGTCTGTCACCAGGCTGTATCTCACTGATACCGTGATAGTTCCAGTTGAAATTTTCACAGATGATGTATTTCTGTTGCCGTTATAACAACAAATACTAAAAACAGAATAAAATAAATTTTTTATTGATAATGGTACGAAACCCTTCGTGCGCGAGTCCGACTCGCTTTTGGCCATACTTGTCGGATAAAAATGTTTTTCCTGCTTTTACTTTCGTTGAGCTATTACACTTCTGATTCAATTTAATGTCACGTTATTCGAAATCGACCTATTTTTCATTCAATATTAAACAATGAGATACAATTATTTATTTTTATTTATATATATTAGGTTCTTGAGATACAGCCTGGTGGCCAGACAGACGGACGGACAGCGAAGTCTTAGTAATAGGGTCCCGTTTTACTCTTTGAGTACGGAACCCTAAAAATGGAGCGGAATTATGACGTCATTTTTTTAAATATTTTAATTAAAAAAATGCATAAAACCTAATAATGTGATATACTTATTTTTAGAACCGGCTCAGAAAGCCCTTTCATACGATAGGTTTCAGATCTTTTTTTTTTCCATACAAAAAAAGCATGACGTCATAATTCCGCTCCGTTTTTTCTTTTTTTTTGGTTCTACGGGTCAAATTGATTTATATGGACTAAAGGTTCATCGCTCCAATTTTCATGATTTTAACACCATTTGCAGCATTTTGCTGATTTTTGGGCTCTACCGATGCGAACTCTTTGTAGCGTAGCATGTCTTTAAACGTCCCAGAGCTAAGTATAACCACGAACTTCGTATATCTCCGTCTCTATCGCACTTATGGTTTACGGTACTCGAGCGACAGAGACGGAAATATACGAAGTTCGTGGTAGCGCCGCTGCACGCTGGCATAATATCTATCTGCCAAGCGTTAGGTTTATAAAAGTAATAAGTGTTGATAGACTTGAGTATTTATACGTAAAAGCGTCTGCTAGGCGGTCACCAACACGCCCCTCCGACCGAGCGACCTTGATGTTTCATGTAAGTACATTGTTTAACGAGGGGTGTAAGAGGAATATTCTTCGGCGTCGGGCAGATAGACTCTCGTTTGCAATATTCTTACGCCCGTGTTACACACAATGTTTTTCATCACATTCGCGAGGAAATAAATAACTACCAAAGACAGAAAAGTCTATGTCTCATACAAGCGCACCAATCAAATATTTACGAAATTGACAACTTCACTTTTAGATCATTGCGAGTGGAGCTTCAATATTTCAACCAATCACAGAGCAGTATTCTTGCAGCGCATGGCCTACCAGATTTTTTTTCAACCAATCACAGAGCAGAATTCTTGTAGCGCGCGGCTACCTAGATTTGCATTCTGCTTTAACCAATCAGATCACACTCGAGCTCTCATAACTCCCCCGGGAGGTAAATCGGCTATAGCTGCTCTATACACCTGCCTATAATACACCATTTACGAGCAAGTGTGGTGAAAAATAAATAAATTCTTATTCTTATTCTAAATGCTCGTCAAAAAATGTATTCTTCACAAAGATGTCTTCATGACGGTCGCGTAACAAAATTGCTCGGCTCGGCAAAAAGCTCGAAGCAAATTTACTGTCGTTTCGCTAGAATGCTCGCTAAAACGCTCCTGTTTGTGTTGTGAGCATTTACCTGTAATGTTACATTGGCTAGAATGCTCATTAGTCATTACATGTGAATGTGCAAGTCAATAATATTTTGGGGTTATTCGAACCCGTAAACGTGTAACAGGTGGGATTTATTTTCCCATCTTTTACCACTAAAGTACTCGGTGGTAACTACTGGGAATATATTTCCCATCTTTTACCACTAAAGTACTCGGTCCCGAGTACTGTAGTGGTAAAAGATATTCCCAGTAGTTCCCACTGGTAAAAGATGGGGGAAAAAATCCCAGCTGTTACCACTGGTAACAAGTGGGAATAACACATATTTACGCAGAGTTGTGACCATTTCGTTTTGTGACAAATATGTACGTGTCTATGTGTTTATAATTTGCTGTGATTTGTTTTCAACTTGTCACGAATAAATATTCACTTTCTTTCTATTTCGTCTCCATTATAACCCTAATTAAAATGTGCATAGTCTACTTTTTTAACAAGTAGGTGAGTATGTTGTAGGTACATACCTTTTCAACACACCTGCTCGTAAAGTAGGTCTTATTACAGCGTATTTACACTGATAATGCAGAATATTACCCATGCCGTGCCTTTTACATTACATTATCGCACTAGTGCCTTTTCATTACATATCTTTTTAAATATTAGCAAAATAATGCAGAATATTACCCATGCCGTGACTTTTACATTACATTATCGCACTAGTGCCTTTTCATTACATATCTTTTAACATTTTAATTTTTTATTTTTATTTTTTTTTCCTCGCAAATGTGTTGAAAACCGTCGTATGAAACACGTGAGCATTGGTCATTACACTTCTCGTCTCCATTAAGCCTTCGCCTTCGGCTCAGGCTTAAAAACCGACTCGAGTGTAATGACCAACTTAGCACACTTGTATCATAATGTACTATTATTATCTTTTCCGGTTAGCAACATGGAAAATAAACGTGTGATACAAAATTTACCTCAATCCTACCAATTATACCCACTACGTAACATGTATTAATAATAAGTAGTGCCCGGTTATTCCAGGACGTGGAGCTCATAATTTGGAATACGATTTTCACACATTATTTTTACTTATGACGGGATGTAATTAAGTCAGGGGACCGATTTTTGACTTTCGAGCGCTCGACTCTTTCACTCAAAAACTGGCAAAAATTATGAAATGCTATTTTGAAATAGCGATAGATAATTAAAAAAAAACCGGCCAAGTGCGAGTTGTACTCGCGCACGAAGGGTTCCGTACCATTATCTATAAAAACGGCAAAAAAATCACGTTTGTTGTATGTGAGCCCCCCTTAAAAAATATTTTATTTTGTTTTTAGTATTTGTTGTTATAGAGGCAACAGAAATACATAATCTGTGAAAATTTCAACTCTCTAGCTATCACGGTTCTTGAGATACAGCCTGGTGACAGATAGACGGACGGACGGACGGACGGACGGACGGACGGACGGACAGCGAAGTCTTAGTAATAGGGTCCCGTTTTACGCTTTGAGTACGGAACCCTAAAAACGAGTGGTATTGACCACTTGTATTCAATTCTATCGGTAGAACGTAAATGCCTGCAATTTTGACCTACGATCGTATTTACATTTATTTAATTTTCGAACCGATCGAAAGTCAAAAACTGGCCCCTCGGTCGCGGTCGCGACCAAGGATGTTGCAACACATCCGAAACGTCGGGTGACTTCAAAGGGCCGTCGCCCACGGCGACTTTTTGTAGTGATGCAGTAGCTATGCTGTCGCACGTCCGCATCGATCGCGGCATTTTGTAGGCATTTTGTAGCGATGCTGTCGCGCGTTTACTAACAACGACAGCATCGCTACAAAAAGTCGCCGTGGGCGACGGCCCTTAATGCAAATCCAGTTTCTTATTGAAAATAGTGTCACCTACTAGATAGCTACTAGGAAGCTCGCGAACTCTCTGAAGCTCTAGCGATTGCTAGGCTAGGCCGCTAGGCTGTCAAGGTATTTCAAAATTCGCCGTATTGTCATAAGACATCAGTAGCCTAGGGGTACAGACGGCGGTATTTGGAGTCGGTGAGCCGGGGTTTCAATTCCTGCGACCGACGCACTTTTTGTATGTTTTGTACATTCAAAGAAAAGTTTTAAGTATCGCAGAAGAGATGGCGCCTGTATACGCAAGCATTAAATGCCTTCTCAATTTGGTCGAGTTGCCTGTCTATCTCGGCCGCTACCGCCAAGCTGACATCCGAAGCTTCGTTATCGTGAATTGATCGTTTCTAACCGCGAGGATGTCACAAACGTCAAATATCCGTCATCGATAACGAACTTTGAAAGAGTGAACGATATTGTGAAAAAAAGTACCAAAAGCTTACCGCGAACTCCGATTTTCGTTTATTTTGACAGCACGATTTTCGTGAGAAACGTCAAAATCTTACGACAGCAAAATAGTTGTCGTTTTGCCATCGTTTCGTCATTTTTATATCGTCTTCTCTTTCCCTTACCGGTAATGTCTCGCTCTTGTGCAATTAGCAACACAGGTTATTCAATATAGTCTATGGCAACACATGTGCTCGATGTGCCAGTGAAGTGAACGCTTACAAGAATTTAAAGAAAATAAATATATGTAGTTAAATTGTGTTAAGTATTGATCCAAGTATTTGTCTTAACCCTCGGTGAGTAATCTGACAATGAAACGATGGTATCTACTTACTGCACGTAAACTAACCACCGTCCCAGTCGAATTATGTCCATGTATATCAACTTCTAGTAAGCAAACTTGAGCGCCTTTTATTACCTAGTTAGATATTATCACAGACTAATAAGAGATGATATTATACTTGTTTATTATAATACTCTTGTCAGTCTTTGAATTTTTTTTTGTACTTTGAGTTATACATAGACAATATTGGTTTGGGTTAGTTTAAAGTTTCGCGTTGTTTTCAAAATTATATTAATTCGGTATTAAAAACTCACTCTAAAGGTTTTTTAATTCATTATCATTGTAAATTAAGCAAAATGCTATCCATTTATAAATTTTTTGGCTTATTTTTTGTCAAATATCAATTTACCGGTTTTTTATCGCTGCGTGTGAAATCACTTTAACACTTCATCCGATCTTTCCATTCACGATAGCAAATCCGCAAGTTGTCTATGGAAACGAAACGAAAGCCTGCGATCTGAAACTACCTCGCGGTAGAGGACATTTTCTTCTTTCGTTTCGATTTCGCTTTCGTTTTCGATTTCGACGGTACTTTTCGCGGTAGCCCCCCAGGCCTCTCACAGACTGGCGCGGCCTGGCCGCGGCGGACAATAGAAAACTTGTCATTCGCTGTCAAATTTACTATGGTCCGCCACCGCAGGCTGCGCCAGTGTGATGCAGGCCTTACGCCGCCATACATACATTTCGTGTTACCAGCTTGCATTTTTTTTAATTTGCCGCTATTTTCCAGGACTCGCTTGACAGACTCTGGGTGTGGCTCTCATTTTATAACGATATGCTAGAATAACATAAAACTTTGTGTGGATCTGGATTATTATTTATAGCAACATAATTTAGAGGTAGTTTCCGACCTAGATATGGCGGATCCTATTGTGTATAAAAAGTTATTCCAGTGTGCCGTTTTAAAATGAGAACCAAACTACGTTTGTATGGAGTGTCGAATTGAGTCGACTGTGTAACACTATAGTAACTCAGAAAGAGAGGTATACCTCTCTTTCTAAGTTTTCTAATAAGAGAGAGACGGATAGTGCGAGAAAAATCGAGAGCTCGCGCGCCGTCTTGTGAATTGTGATAGCCGTGCAGCACAGTCTTAATTCCCGTTTAGTAGATATAATTTAGATTCCGGTAGGTTTGCTTGTTGCCGACCGAATCGGTTAATTCCTTTCACTGGGGACAGCTCCGGGCAAAGCCTACGACGCCAGGCACCTTTACGATTTGCTTGTTGCCGACCGAATCGGATAATTTCGTTCACCGGGGACAGCTCCGGGCAAGCCCACGACACCAGGCACCTTAAAGATTTGCTTGTTGCCGACCAAATCGGTTCATTGCCTTTACCGAAGATAGCTCCGGGCAAGCCCACGACACCAGGCACCTTTACGATTTGCTTGTTGCCGACCGAATCGGTTAATTTCCTTCACCGGGATCAGCTCCGGGCAAGCCCACGACACCTGGCACCTTTAGGATTTGCTTGTTGCCGACCGAATCGGTTAATTTCCTTCACCGGGGACAGCTCCGGGCAAGACCACGACACCTGACACCTTTAGGATTTGCTTGTTGCCGACCGAATCGGTTAATTTCCTTCACCGGGATCAGCTCCGGGTAAGCCCACGACACCAGGCACCTTTACGATTTGCCTGTTGCCGACCGAATCGGTTAATTTCCTTCACCGGGGTCAGCTCCGGGCAAGCCCACGACACCAGGCACCTTTAGGATTTGCTTGTTGCCGACCGAATCGGTTAATTTCCTTCACCGGGGACAGCTCCGGGCAAGACCACGACACCTGGCACCTTTAGGATTTGCTTGTTGCCGACCGAATCGGTTAATTTCCTTCACCGGGGACAGCTCCGGGCAAGACCACGACACCTGGCACCTTTACGATTTGCCTGTTGCCGACCGAATCGGTTAATTTCCTTCACCGGGATCAGCTCCGGGCAAGCCCACGACACCAGGCACCTTTAGGATTTGCTTGTTGCCGACCGAATCGGTTAATTTCCTTCACCGGGGACAGCTCCGGGCAAGACCACGACACCTGGCACCTTTAGGATTTGCTTGTTGCCGACCGAATCGGTTAATTTCCTTCACCGGGGACAGCTCCGGGCAAGACCACGACACCTGGCACCTTTAGGATTTGCTTGTTGCCGACCGAATCGGTTAATTTCCTTCACCGGGGACAGCTCCGGGCAAGACCACGACACCTGGCACCTTTACGATTTGCCTGTTGCCGACCGAATCGGTTAATTTCCTTCACCGGGATCAGCTCCGGGCAAGCCCACGACACCAGGCACCTTTAGGATTTGCTTGTTGCCGACCGAATCGGTTAATTTCCTTCACCGGGGACAGCTCCGGGCAAGACCACGACACCTGGCACCTTTAGGATTTGCCTGTTGCCGACCGAATCGGTTAATTTCCTTCACCGGGATCAGCTCCGGGCAAGCCCACGACACCAGGCACCTTTAGGATTTGCTTGTTGCCGACCGAATCGGTTAATTTCCTTCACCGGGGACAGCTCCGGGCAAGACCACGACACCTGGCACCTTTAGGATTTGCTTGTTGCCGACCGAATCGGTTAATTTCCTTCACCGGGGACAGCTCCGGGCAAGACCACGACACCTGGCACCTTTAGGATTGAAAACTACCCTTTTACCCATTTTTATTTGTGACTAATCTAAGTGTTTGGTATTGTATCCAAGGCGTGCTTTGAATGTATTTTTTTTGTTTCACTTTCAGGTGTTCGGTAGAGTTCTATCGTTATCATCTTTCTTATATGTAAAACGTGTGTACCTATATGAGATGTTCGATAGCTAACTGAAGGGTTTATAATTATAAATATTATAGCTTTTAGCTATAACATTTGTAAACCTTGCCCTGACAACCTTGACCTGAAAGGCTGAACAATGTAACCTACGTTTTCAAAATAAGTGGATAACAGATAGGTAATTTGGCGTCAGATATAACAAAAGTTTCCGCTGCTTTTAGATTACTTTCGTGAAAATCTGCTTTCATTAATTGAAACCCAGTCTCTTTATTAAATTTACTGCTAAAAGCATTCCGACTTATTCGTCTGAAACGAACAAAGCAAAAGCTTCCACGCGAACATTTCGTTGTTCTGAAACAGTTGTACAACTTCCATTACGATTACGTCAAGTTAAGCACTTGTAGGTATGTAAGTAAGTATTAGAGGAAAGTTCTTTTTGTCTGCTTAGCAGCTTCGCAACCTCACTCGCCTCTTGTGTTTCCAGATTGACATTTCTGTACCTGAGAGATCAAAGTTGTACCTGTTACTTTGCTTCTCTGAGTCTGCTATATATCAATTTTTGTTAGTATGCGCTTACGGCGCCGAAAGTGGACTCTAGACTAATTTATAATGGCGTCCAAGCACTAAACAGACTTGGAAGGCACAATAAAGTGCAACTAGTTTGGATACCAGGGCACAAGGGCTTCATCGGCAACGACAGAGCAGATGAGCTTGCAAGAGGGGGCTCTACAAATCACTTTGTAGGTCCAGAACCATTTGTGGGACTCTCGCAGGGGACCATGAGATGTTCGATAGCTAACTGAAGGGTTTATAATTATAAATATTATAGCTTTTAGCTATAACATTTGTAAACCTTGCCCTGACAACCTTGACCTGAAAGGCTGAACAATGTAACCTACGTTTTCAAAATAAGTGGATAACAGATAGGTAATTTGGCGTCAGATATAACAAAAGTTTCCGCTGCTTTTAGATTACTTTCGTGAAAATCTGCTTTCATTAATTGAAACCCAGTCTCTTTATTAAATTTACTGCTAAAAGCATTCCGACTTATTCGTCTGAAACGAACAAAGCAAAAGCTTCCACGCGAACATTTCGTTGTTCTGAAACAGTTGTACAACTTCCATTACGATTACGTCAAGTTAAGCACTTGTAGGTATGTAAGTAAGTATTAGAGGAAAGTTCTTTTTGTCTGCTTAGCAGCTTCGCAACCTCACTCGCCTCTTGTGTTTCCAGATTGACATTTCTGTACCTGAGAGATCAAAGTTGTACCTGTTACTTTGCTTCTCTGAGTCTGCTATATATCAATTTTTGTTAGTATGCGCTTACGGCGCCGAAAGTGGACTCTAGACTAATTTATAATGGCGTCCAAGCACTAAACAGACTTGGAAGGCACAATAAAGTGCAACTAGTTTGGATACCAGGGCACAAGGGCTTCATCGGCAACGACAGAGCAGATGAGCTTGCAAGAGGGGGCTCTACAAATCACTTTGTAGGTCCAGAACCATTTGTGGGACTCTCGCAGGGGACCATAATATCGGCCTTTAAAGCCTACGCCAAAACCAAACACCAACACGAGTGGAGGAATGAGGCTGGCTTAAGGCACTCTAAGCTCTTCATAGAAGGAGTGGACTCGGGCTGGACCAGAAAACTCTGGAAATCCAGTAGGAAGCAACTCAGAATTATATCTGGAGTGTTCACAGGTCACTGGGGTCAAGGATCTCTTGGCCAAGATGGGCCTATCGGATAGTTTAGACTGTAGAATGTGTGGCGAGGAGGATGAGACTATGGGACACTTATTGTGTGAATGTCATGCCCTTGCCAGACAAAGAATGAACTACTTTGGCAACGGTTACCCGAAACCAAAGAAATTCAAGGTGCTCCCGGCGAACTGCATCATCCGCTTTGTGGAAATGATGGAGCAAGCCTGGGAGCAGGTATAAAGGAGAGGGCAAATGCACAAAAGATCCCACTGGGTCGAAGTGCATCCGAAAGGGCCCTCACCTAGATAAGATAAGATAAGATAAGATAGTATGCACTGGAAAAAACTATGTTAGAACTTGAAAACTAAATTTGACTTTACTTGAGTAACTATGTGCGCCAATATGGGGCAACAAACATGACCAGCAATCATTTTCAAAATGCTGTTTGGGCTTCTCCTCGTCCTAATCAGCAAAGACGCCGCCTTTTTGCAATTTCGTATTCGAGAAAGAGTAATTTTTGACCTCAAATGAGGGATTTCAATTTTCCGCATAGAAAGTGTGAAAAACAAAGTGTCGTCACTTGGTAGCATTTTTTTCCCGTCTTAGCCGTAAAACCTTGAATCTCTCGTTACACTCAAGATTCAATAGGTAACCGCCCTCGCTGTAAATATATTATTTTGGTCCCTTGAGACACAATCTACTATTGTCTTCACGTCATCGGTTGTAGTTGTTACAAGCTAGTGGCTAGTGATCTCATTCGTCTCTGCTAAGTTCTCTGTGTCTCCCTAAATCAGAGAGGTATGTTCTTGTTTTTTCCTGTACTCATCCTTAAAAAGTAACCGAACTAACCTACGCTCAAAACGGCTAGCTATATGACCCAAACTTTATGACGCTACTATTTGATTAAATATTTACGAAGATTATCTTCTTACCCTTAGAATAATAACGCATAGAAGGATAGTTAAATACGGCCGAAGCGCCAAGCGTGAGGCATAAAATGGATTCATGTAGTTGTGATCAACTCGTATTCACACGCGCCAATACGCACACAAACGCACCAATTTTGTGCCACCGATCGGCGTACTGGGCCATTTATGGCCTAGTTTTAGTGGCCTCACCTCAGACTAATTAAACTATATGGACACGAAATACCTACGAAATGAGCGTGTATACCTAATCCTGGCGCATAATATGGCGGCCTGTCAATTCGTGGCTGTAGGGTTGTCATCGATTAGAGACAATTATCGATATCAACTTGGACTTTGAAAAATATCGACATCAATATTTGAGTTTTCTCTGTAATTGAAACTGACCGAGACGAATAATAATATGCAAGTACACTACTCTGTTACCGTAATCAGATTATTTGTGAATTGTTTTACCAACATTGCATTTTATTGGTACAACCGATAAGGTCGCAGCTGCAGCTATAGTGTGAATGACACGGTAAGAACAGGTGTAGTCACTTTTTTTCAAATTGAGGTTTTAATGTCAAGTTTTCATAACGAGCTCAGCATTTTGACATTAGAAACTCATTTTGAAAAAAAAAATGAGTAGACATGTTCTTTTCGTGGACCCTTCCAATATGGTCAGAAATACAAATAAAATCTGTCGGGTTATTCAGGCCCAGCCCACTGTATACTATGATTACTATATGAATGGTGCAGAAGTGAATAAAACAATGGTATTTTTACAAGCTTTTATTTAGCTCACCACATTTGTTTTTATTATTTATTCTTGTTTCTTGGGTCAAATTTAGTAATTGAAATTTCACCCTCTTCCTGTCAACGGATTTATCTGAAATTTAGCATGCATATGTATATAGCATGACAATGCAATATTATGATGACAGATTCCAAATTTTCTTTCGGGGTGTTTGGCATAATATGTCTTGATGTTGATGGCTGAAATGAAAACAGTATTAACAACAGAAACCAAACCAAATTGATTAACATGTTGGATAACCAACATCTTAATCAATAATATAAATTAAAGTATGATACCTACAACGAAATGATGATTAAGTGTAATAATGTTAATGTCCCACCGTTTGACACCTATTTGGTAATTTGAGATAACCACTTAAGGAAATACATTACCTCATTGTTCTCATTAAATAACGTTGGTACGGCATTTTCACGCAATCTAGTGACTTCTAGAGTTTTGTTGAATTGCGATTCCTCAAAATGTAATGAACAGATGTATTTTTGTACATGTCGAGGATTTATATTTTCGATGCCGATGACATCAAGCCATTTCCCACGCAAAAATTAACTTTTCAGAAATCTGAAACATAAAATTACTCACATAGTCATTTAATTTAATAGCAAGTTGTCGATATCAGAGCGCAGCACTAGTCAAAATAAGATGTATGATTTAAATGCTAATAATACTGCTGTAAATATAGCGAAACGTGTATTTTCTTGTTGGGAACGATAAATCCATTTCAAAACTGACTATCATTTGGCGGATAGTGCGATTTACTGGCAGTTAACAAAGAAAAACGGCTACTAACCTATGAATTCGGTTGATTTCTTGATTTCCGTGCACCACATTGCTTTATTGAGCACGCAGGCATTTTACGTTCACATCTATATGTGTTCACTACACAAAACCAAGTCCAAAAAAACTATTTTAATACGGAAAATTACGATTTTAACTCTGAGTTGTTTACCACTTGACAGCGCATGTACTACAAAGACATTTGGCGCATAAAATGGCGCATGGCACGCGGCTGTAATGTCTGTTTCTAGTATCGGAAGTAAGAGCAACGTAATATCATGCTATCTCTTTCACCATACGCTATCGAAAGTTAGAAAGAAAGAGATAAGTTGTGTTTTTGACCTTCTATGTAGCTTTCATGTATATTTGCATAACATAAATGTATCTATAGTAGAATAGGGCCTCTCCATGTATTTATCTACTCAAAGGGCCTCACCGTTGCGCGTGAACTGCGTTTCTACGCGTTATTATTCTAAGTTCTTACCTACCTACCCCTACCTACCTACCTATTATTTTATATATATTGATTTATTTTGTGACTACTAGTGAAGTAAACTTGTGTTAATTTCTAGTCAGTTTAGTCACAGATATCACTCGATACGTACCTACTAAGTAGCAGGCATATGTAGATAACTTGTTTGTATTATTATACTAATAGGGCACTAGGGTGATGCGATTCCGAAGTCCGTGCCTAATAGGACCGCGACAGTCCGAAGGGATTCCTTATTCTAAATGGCAATTTGCCAAAGTCTAATCGAGTAGCTATAAGCTTGTGCGATCGTCCTTCCCCACTGCCAAGGGCAAGTCAAGGGCACAAATCCCCTAGGTAGGTATATACTTACCTATAGCTTAGTATAGTATCTAACTAGTATCTATAGATACGGCATCTTTCTATACATATTTCTACGCAATTTGTGTTGTATGTGTATGTAAACAGGGGTAAAGCGCAAAATACACATGCAAGAATTTGCGTGCAAGTTTCATTACATTACAGGTTACCGAGGATGCTGAGGTCAATAAAATTGATCTATCAAACCCTGCAATGTAGTTAAACTTGCATGCAATTTCTTGCATGTGTTAATTTCGTTTAAAAAACGACGACATGGAATACCACCCAGGAAATAGGAATAGGTACCTAGTCAAAATACGAAAGGTTGTACTTGCATAGCTAGAAACAAAATTAATAAAGACCATTGTTAACTTTGATAATAATAAGTATCTTATATAAACCAACAGTCTCCTGAAGTTAGTGGTGGAGTACCCGGCCAGTGCAATGTGGAAACACTAGGATACTATCCACATGGAGTCCAGAGAGGGAGTTTTTACCATTTATTATGAACTAGCTGTTGCCCGCGACTTCGTCCG
Source organism: Epinotia brunnichana (assembly GCA_963854355.1). NCBI lineage: Eukaryota > Metazoa > Arthropoda > Insecta > Lepidoptera > Tortricidae > Epinotia > Epinotia brunnichana. Next base: position 12,199,713 of record OY977939.1, on the reverse strand, counting down.
CGTAGAACTTTTTATCGTCTTAGAAAATGATTTCTCTCAATACAAAATTTGAACCCTCTTTTAGGGGATAATTAAAAAAAAAGTTGATGTTCATTTTCTAGTTTGTGAACAAACAGTCTAAACCCAAAGTTAAAAATCTCATACTTTAAAAATGCCTTGAAATACTCAAACTTTGAACCAATTTTAACACTCTTAGGGGATGAATTTGGAAAAACTCTGAAATCAGTTTTGTAGTCTTTTAACGTACAGAATAAGACCGAAGTTAAAAATCTCTTACTCACACTTTAAAATTTTATTGCTCGCCATTTAAAATTTGAACCCCCTTTTAAACCCCCTTAGAGGTTGAATTTTTCTAATCGCTGAAAGAACTTTTTTCGTAAACTTTTAAGTCTCTAGCTCAAAAAAAGTGTTGCCCATACAAAGCTTTCTTAACCCCCTTAGGGGTGGAATTTTCTAAAACTCTGAAAGTACTTTATTATTAATTTTAATAAGTAATATTTTGAATAGTTTTAAGTCTAGTAAAAAAAAAAGTTTTTCCCACACAACACTGGCTACCCTTCTTAAGGATCTTAAGGATCCCCTTAGGGATGGAGTTTTCTAAAACGCTGAAAGTTCTTTTTTAGTATTCTAATAAGTAATCTTTTTGCAAAGTTTTAAGTCTAACTCAAAAAAAAGTGTTGCCCATGCAAAGCTTGCTCTCCTTTTTAACCCTATTAGGGGTGGAATTTTCTAAAACGATTTGTGTTCTTTTTTTGTATTTTAATAAGTAATCTTTCTACAAAGTTTCAAGTCTCTAACTCAAAAACATAAACTTTCCCTGATAAAAACTTTGCACCCCTTTTTATCCCCCTTAGGGATAGATTTTTTCAAAAAGCTGAAAGTCTTTTTTTTTGTATTTTTATAAGTAATCTTTCTACAAAGTTTTAAGTGTCTAGCTCAGAAAAAGTGTTCCCCATACAAACCTTGCACCCTTTTTTAACCCCCTTAGGGAATGATTTTTGTAAAACGCCGAATGTAGTATTTTTCATGTTCTAATAAGTAATTTTTCGTCAAAATTTTAAGTCTCTATTAAAAAAAAATATGTTTTTCCCATACAAACTTTGCACCCTATTTTACCCCCTTAGGGGTGAAATTTTCCAAAACGCTGAAAGTACTTTCTTTGTATTTAAATAATCTTTCTACACAGTTTTAGGACTCTAGCTAAAAAAAATAGTTTCCCACATACAAACTTTGCACCCCTATTTTAGCCCCCTATTTTTAGGGGTAGAATTTTCTAAAACGCTGAAAGTACTTAATTTGTATTCTGATGATTAATCTTTCTACAAAGTATTAAGTCTCTATTTAAAAAAAATATTGTTTCCCCCATACAAAATTTGCACCCCTATTTTACCCCATTAGGGGTAGATTTTTTTAAAACACTGAATCTAGGTACTTTATTTGTATTCTAATGAATAATTTCTCTACAAAGTTTTAAGTCTCTATTTAAAAAAAAGTAGTTTTTCCCATACAAACTTTGCACTCTATTTTACCCCTTTAGAGGTAGAATTTTCTAAAACCCTGAAAGGTCTTTATTTGTATTCTAATGACTGATCTTTCTACAAAGTTTTAAGTCTCTATTTAAAAAAAAAATGTTTCCCCCATACAAACCTTGCACCCCTATTTTACCCCCGTAGGGGTGGAATTTTCCAAAACGCTGAAAGTGTTTCATTTGTATTCTATAACTAATTTTTCTACAAATTTTAAGTCTATAGCTCAAAAAAAAAAAGGTTCTCCCATACAAACTTTGCACCCCCATTTTACCCCCTTAGGGGAAAAAATTTTCAAAAATCCCTTTTTATCCCTAGCCCACGTTATAAAAGCAACATACTGTGCAGAAATCAACTCTCTAAGATTAATAGTTTCGGCTGTGCGTTGATGAGTGAGTGAGTGAGTGAATAAGTCAGTCAGGACATAGGCATTTATTATGTATAAATAGATAGAAGATAATGAAACTCCCATTCAAATATCTCAAAAAATTATGAAGCTACATCCGTTTTAATGTCGCTTGTTAGAGTGAGAAAACGATGAGGGACTGTGACGTCAATATACTCGAGCGTCATAGTAAAAAACAATCGTTTCATATGAAGGTGCGTTTTGCGGAAAAGGGACAGAACATACCCCCTCTTAAAACTTTGGACTCTTATAACTTAGTCATTACCTATATAACCTCTTGCGTTGCTTTTTTCTCCATTTGACTATATTTATTTTAAATTCTTTTTCGAGAAAATACATTATGATTATTTACCATATTTTCGATTCCTGAGCTATAACCACGAACTTCGGAATTCGAAAATATTCGGGTATCTCTATCTCTATCGCACTAACCACACTCGAGTGACAGGGATGCAAATATATGAACATTAAGTATCGGTTTTCGTGGTAGCGCCGCAGGTACTTTGGCTGAATGCGCCGAGCGCGTGCCATTGTCATTCAAAAAAAACAAATTCGTGTTAATTATATTGTTCAAATTTGTTGATTTCATTTATTGAAATTACGACATAAAACGACATTTGCGCATATAAGTTCTCATATCAGAATCGAATATTTTTTTATGGTTTATATTTTAGCATTTGTCTCGTAAAGGTCTATCGTAGACGGGATTTAAATTATTAATAAGTGAAAGGCAAAGCAATTCCGCCATTTTGACGAAAATTTGACGGTTCTTATAGCTGACAGTTGGAGCAGCGTTTGATTTCAATAAAAATAAATGAAAAATTAAATGAAGTCGTATATTTCGGAAAATTAATTAACTGTCGCAGTCGGATAAAAACTATCCTAAGTTGCAGCTAGAATAATAATGTACCTATATAAAATGTTTCATATTTTTCCGTTCATGGGATGCTGAGAACATTCGAACCGCGCAAAGCTTAGTTTCAAACTGGCTGATTCTTTTTTTAATTTAGAGATTTATTATAAGTGGAGATATTATAAGTGGAGATGATGTTTTAACATAGTACGTAAGTTACCAACATATTTTATGGACCTAGTCTGAATTAAATAAAGCATCTGAAAATTAATATAAAAATTACTGATTTGATTCTATATTACTTATTCTGGTGATTCTACACTGAAAAAAATGTTAGGTTGGATTTACCAGATTCCGTGTAAATGTTACCAAAGTTAGCGGTTGATTTCGGTCCTATCACGAATTTTGGTTGATTTTATCAAACTAAATAAGTTGGTGTTGTACCAAATTTATTTGGTAGATTACACCTATATTTTGTAGTAAATAGTAAAATTGTTTACCAAAGTACTTTAGTAACATTTCTCATCAAAGTACTTTAGTATTTTTTTTACCAAAGTACTTTAGTAACGTTTCTCACCAAAGAACTTTAGTACATTTTTAAACAAAGTACTTTAGTAACCTTCTTATCAAAGTAGTTAAGTATATTTTTTTTCAATGTAGTTTGGTGTAATCTACCAAACGGATATTTTTCATTTTACCAAACATACTCGTCTTTTTTTACCAAATACCTTTGGCATGTTCTACTGTTACTATTTTTTGGTACAAATTACCGAAGTTAGTCAGTAGAAAATGCAAAAGTAATTTGGTAAAATCTACAACACAATTTGGTAGATATAGCACTTTCTATTGGTACAATGTATTAAATCATTTTGATTGAAAGAGCTGAACTTAACTTGTAAGTATAATGTAATTTATTTGGTGAACTCTAACAAACAAAGTTAAGTAGTATTTACTAATCACGTTCGGTGTATTTTGTCAGCTTTAGTTTGGTAATATTTACCAGATTTATATTTTAGTTACTACTAAAGGTGTTTGATATATCTACCAGATATGTAACGCAGTTTTCATCAAAGTTAGTCTAGTATCATCTATCAGATTGGATCGTGCTTTATATCAAAGATAATATTGTATTATCTACTATAAGTGGATCGCATTTTATCAAATATAATTAAGTATTATCGATCATGTGTTTCGTATTTTTTCCTAAAATTGGTTTGGTAATATCTAACAGATTTGTACTGTAGTTTTTACCAAATGTTTACTAGTAATATCTACCAAGATTTTATCAGTGCTTGTTCTGCTAATTGTACCGGTCTTATTTTAGTAAAACGTACCAAATAAGTAGTGTACAGTTTAATGGTGTTAGTTTGGTTAATTTATCAAACTAACATTAGTAAAATGTACACATCTTTTTGGGTAGATATCACCAAACACATTTTTGATTTCCAGAGTATAAATAGGGTCTGGTATCATTGAAAATTAGAAACTTGCAATATTGCTGACATGGTATGAGAGTAAAATTATAGCAGTTTAGATTTTCAAACTACGTAGTTTTCTATGTAGATTGAAGATTATTCGTAGCCACACCCTAAAAATATTGTAGATGAAAAAAGCTAAAGACAAACACTTCAAAAATATGCAGGCTTATTGGTAACCAACGTATTTCTTTTTAGGGAGATATAGTAAAATAAAGCTAAAGCTCATTTGCAATTAAAAAGGTCATGAAGGCTATCCGAAAATCAGCAGTTCCTAGAGAGTGAACATTTACAAATTGCCTTTTTTTAAATAGATATCACTGTTAAAAGGAATAACGTCGATTTACCAGTAACCTTATTTAATATTATAAGGGCTATATACGGTGGTTTAAAGAAAAATAGTCCGAATTTTGGTACATGTAATAAAATTTATTTTGCGAATCGATACAATAAACTGTAGATCACTTATTTTAAAATTATGTCAGTGACTCAGTAGGGTACAAAACCTTTCTTATAATAAAAGTCAAAAGGCTGCCAGGTTGCGGCCCACATTCTTTCTCTGCGGCTGACCGTACGTGAATCAAATTCCTTGGATGTACATATCTTAATTTTAAGTTTACGAGATAGATACCAGAGGTTCACGGTATACGTAGTAAGTGTGAATCTTATAGGCTGAGTTACAAGTCATGATAAAATTTGCTGAGTAGTCTTATAGACTGGGCTCTCAGTGGAGTATCGTTTGCAAAAATAGCGCACCGTATTCTGACGTCTTTGTGTAGATTCCAGAATCAACAGAATTCGCTGCTCCAATATTATAAGGTTCCATGTTGCAATTTTATCAACTTGAAATTTGAAGTTTATAATATTGGGGCAGCGAGATGTTGCCAACCATATTCTGCATCAAGGCAGTGAAAAGTTTTGAAGCAAACGTCCAGCGCTTTCAGGAATGAGTCGATATTATAAAGGATGTCGTCATAAGCAACATAAAAGTCCTTTAGGGCATCGATGGTCGGTCCGACAGCAATGATGATGGGTTGGCACCGCAGTCCCTTAGCCATTTGGGCTTTTATCCAATAGTCCAGCTGGGTGAGGACTTCGCTTTCGTTCTGGAAATTAAAATATATTGTTTACTTTTAACCGTATCTATACTAATCCTACTAATATTATAAATGCGAAAGTTTGGATGTATGGATGAATGTACGTTTCAATTAATCTCAAAAACTACTGGACGATTTTTTAAGAAACTTTCCAGTTATGTACCTTACGAGTATATATGAGAATATGACAGGCTATCATTTATTTCAAATTTCGTACCTTTTAGTATAAAAAATGCGAAAGTGTGTCTGTCTGTATATCTGTATGTCTGTTACCTCTTCACGCTTAACCCGCTGAGCTGAAGGAAATGAAATTTAGTAGGTATCGAGATAATTGGAGTCCCGAGGAAGGAGATAGAAAGAAAGAAAGAAACATTTATTCGAGACAAACAACACACAGCGTTTGTCACGAAACGGTTCTATCTCAGCATAATGCTTCCGATAGAACTGATAGCTCCATACAATTGTTTACCACCTACTTCACCGACTTAAACTATTCGATGTCCTTCCCCGGGACTCAAACTATCTAAATACCAAATTTCATCTAAATCGGTTTAGCGGTTTAAGCGTTAAGAGGCAACAAACATACTGACACACTTTCGCATTTAAATGTAGTATGGGTAATAAATGTAAAACAGACAGGAATACTTACATGAATAATGTTTTGGAGTTTGTTCAACCCCCGCTTGAATAATAGTATTTCCTTTAAACTGGGAATCAGCTCCTTCAGTTCATTTCTTGAATGGAGTCGAGCAAAATTAACGAAATCTGATTTTCTAAAAAATAAGACATATATGTCATTAAACTCATTATTTAATGTTCAGTTAGTTACATACAGACAAAATACAAACGCAAAGATGGCCAACCAAACCGATTTGGTAAATTTTACTGGAATTCGTTTTGTAAATTAATCAAAGTAATTAGGTAGGTAATACGTAACCAATATTTCTAGGTCAATATCTAAGCCTGAGTTAAGCTTCCTATTCATATTAAACTATAATCACAAAATTATTATATTTAATCATTAATAATAAGGAGGTATGGGTGGAGAATCCATATACGGTGTCAACTATAGGTTACCCTGTGTTTCAGACAAAAAAGAACTAACAATGGAATAAGTACGTTATTCACATACAATATCATTCTTATTCACAATTAATTAGTAAGGTATCAGTGTTGCCAATTTAGCACTTTTAGTGTAATATCGTTCTAATGCTTACCTTCAAAACTTGTTATGGTAGATTGAGATAATCCCCATTCCTTCAAATATTCAGTCACCCCCACACTTAAGTCATCGTCGAGATCACTACCCATAGTTGTTTACACTTTGCAAACTAAATCCACCACGCACCAGCCGAAATGAAATGGCGCACCAAGAAAATTTCATTAAAAAGCAAACAAAACAAAGTGACTATATACAATGAACTACCTCAACGCAATGAAGCCTGCCGCGCCGCGCGCGCATCGCAAGATGCTGTAGCCGGGGGAAGGGGCGCACCTCCGCAGGGCAGTCGGGGAGGGGAATAGTCACATCTCACTATTATGTTTATAAATTGAGTAGGATGGAACTATGCATGCAGCGGTATTGTTTTGTAAAATGTACCAGACTTTTACCTAGTTAAAATTACCAAACTCTTTGGTAATTTTAACAAGGTATAGGTCTGGTAGTGACTGCAGCGCTTTCTCAAAAGGTACGAGTAGATAGTTACCTATGTACCTACTAAACGCCAAATGTTTCGTGTTAATGTTGTTGGAAAAAATAGACTAGGTAAGTACTTAATACTATTTTGTGTGGCGTGAAAGGTTGCAAAATAACAAAGCAATAGAATCTCATTCCTACGACCAACAAGTAAAGACAAAATGATTTATTACTTATAACTAGCGACGCGCCCCGGCTTCGCACGGATTTATACGTATAATACATGCATGAATTATACATATAAACCTTGCTCTTGAATCAGTATCTATTGAAAAAAACGTAAGCGACTTTGTTGTATACTATGTAATGATTAGGTATTTAGGTAATTTACCAATTGTATATTTTAAGACGTGAATTAATCAATGATAAAGTTAAAGGTACATCCAGCACCAAAAGTAGCTGCGCGGGTCAAAGTGCTCAAAATGACCTACACATGGCTCTAATGTCAAGAGGATACGGACTTTCTAGATAATTTCGAGCGTGTTATTTTGTGTTGCTACTTCTGCTGCTGACTGTACCTACATGGGTACACCATGTAGTATCTACTTACTAGTTTTGTCAGCGGCTTGGCCCGCGTGACAAACGTAAGTATTTTGCTTATTTATGAAGACGTTCAAACAAACACCAAGGAAGGACCAACCAATTAACACACTTTCACATTCACACGATAAGGAAGGATATTACTTACTCGTATTAAGGAAAAGCCACGAAAACATTAACGTCGTTAAAGCCTAATTACTACATAAAAAATCATTAAGTAAGTACCTACGCAACTTTACTTTTTCTGTCTGGGAATAAGTATAGCAATCTGTGGTATGGCTCTGCAAATTATTAATTTGGGTATAGTCTAGCTAGGTAGGTACCTACATACAACGTGAAAAGCGGCCTAGATTATTATTTAATTTTATTTAATACACAGAGTATATAAACATAATAACTAACATGGTCTCGCAAAACTGTCGGAATAGTTTGTCTGTGTAATTATAAACATCATAATAAGTACTGAGTTAATAATTAATTAATTACTAATTTGTAAATAGGTTTAGGTTAAATACATGTTACATACAATTGCATACAGTTACCTATGCCTTATGGGTTATGATACTTAAGTAATGTCGTTTTAATAATGATTGAAGCAAAACTAAGTCGTACGTAATTCTAATAATTGTGCTAACTACATTAACTATTAACTATTATATATATTTACGTATTTACACAATATACCTAATAGGTACCTACTTATCTCATTTAGCTTAGTGTAGTCTGAGGAGCTACCGCGAAACCAAAACAAACTAAGTTCGTTTATCTCTCTCTTTGTTGCTCTAACTAGCAAGTGCATTAGTTATTATTATTATTTATTCAGAAAACCAACAGCGATACAAAGTACGTAACTTATACTATAATACACAGTAGTATGGCCAATTACAGGTTTACCTAGATAACTTGATATGTAAACAATTGAACGGACTATCACAACATTTGTGAAATAGAGATGATTTTTTTTAAATTAAGTTTGAGTAATGTTTTTTTTTGTTTTGAAGATGAAAGCATAACCAAGCATGTCAATCTATATAGGTTACCGCAAATGAGAATATATTGCTATAGTTTATCCTAATGACAATACTATTGTATAAATCCCATATTTAGAGTGAATCAAATAGATTTAGTAACTTAAGTATAATACTACAACATTTTTAAACATGATAAGAGGTGAGTTACCTATTTCTAATACTATTTATGCTGCTTATTCTTAACACTATTAATTACTTGCATTTTAAAAGATGCCTTTGAATATCTAAAGATATCAACGCTACTGAAATCCGCATTATATTTGTGTTAAGTATATTGTTCCGTGATATTTATTTTGTAAAACCTTGTTAAACTGGAATAATAAACCTTGTAACAATGTTACTAGAACTTAAACTGAAACATATACCTACAACCATGGGCTTTGCCTTCTTCGTACTCATCGCGGTAATTAAAAATGATACGACTTTTCTTAATAAGTAACTATGTCGCCTGAAAGTACGGGGTAGTTGGCGGGGTTGGTAGTTCTGATTTTTGCAGACTTGTTTATGAAGTTGGCGCAATGAATAATACAAGTTTGTGATCTCGAGCGTTGAACGTCACTTTACCAAAAATCGAAAATACCGCGTAATCCCTAAATGACTCGTTTTTAGGGTTCCGTACTCTAAGAGTAAAACGGGGCCCTATTACTAAGACTCCGCTGTCCGTCTGTCTTTAATATTAATATTATTACTAATAATTGTTTTCGCTATAACAACAAATACTAAAAACAGAATAAAATAAATATGTTTACAGATAATGGTACGGAACCCTTCGTGCGCGAGTCCGACTTGCACTTGGCCAGTTTTTTGATAGAACCTAACCAAATTGTAGAGACGTGTTTGGTAAAATGTTCATTTTTTTTCGTTAATTTACACCAGGAACTCTGGGTAGGGACTATATTTTGACCTCAACCTTTTCAGTTTTGTAAGTTCAACCACAGGGCCATGTTATATTAATCATATGTTTATCATAAAATCAAACGAACCAAATTCTTGAAATTTGTTTGGTAAAAATGTACAATATCCTTTGTTAATTTACACCATGAACTCTGGTAGGGACTATATTTTGACCTTAACCATTTTAGTTTTGTAATTTCAACCGCGAGGTCTTGTTATAGTTATCATATTTTAATTATAAAATAAACCAAATCAAATTGTAGAGATTTGTTTGGTAAAATGTACAATATTCTTTGTTAATTAACAGCATGAACTCTGGTAGGAACTATATTTCGAGGGTTGACCTTTTTAGTTTTGTAAGTTTAATTTTAGTTTTGTAAGTTCAACTGCGAAATCTTGTTATATTTATCATATTTACAATATAAAATTAACCAAACCGAATTGTAGAAGTTTGTTTGGTAAAATGTACAATATTCTTGTTAATTAACAGCTTCAACTCTGGTAGGGACTATATTTTGAGGTCAACCTTTTTAGTTTTGTAAGTTTAACCGCGAGGTCTTGTTATAGTTAACATACTTTTATGATAAAATCAACCAAACCAAATTGTAGAGATTTGTTTGGTAAAACTTACAATATTCTTTATTAATATACACCACGAACTCTGGTAGGGACTATATTTTGGCCTCAACCTTTTTTAGTTTTGTAAGTTCAACCGCGATGTCTTGTTATATTTATTATATTTTATTTATAAAATCTACCAAACCGACTTGTAGAGATTTGTTTGGTAATACTTACAATATTCTTTATTAATATACACCATGAACTCTGGTACGGACTATATTTTTGCCTCTACCTTTTTTAGTTTTGTAGGTTCAACCGCGATGTCTTGTTACATTTATCATATTTTTATTTATAAAATCTACCAAACCGATTTGTAGGGATTTGTTTGGTAAAATGTACAATATTCTTTGTTAATTAACACAATGAACTCTGGTAGTGACTATATTTTGACCTCAACCTTTTTTAGTTTTGTAAGTTCAACCGCGACGTCTTGTTATATTTATCATATTTGATTTATAAAATCTACCAAACCGATTTGTAGCGATTTGTTTGGTAAAATGTACAATATTCTTTGTTAATATACACCATGAACTCTGGTAAGGACTATATTTTGACGTCAACCTTTTTAGTTCTGTAAGTTCAACCGCGAGGCCTTGTTATATTTATTATATTTTTATGATATAATCAACCAAACCAAATTGTTGAGATTTGTTTTGTAAAATGTAAAATACTCTTTGTTGATTTACACCAGAAGTCTGGTAGCGACTTCAACCTTTTTAGTTTTGTAAGTCCAATAGCGAGGTTTTGTTATATTTATCTTAGTTTCCATGTAATTCAGCCAACCTTAGCTAATTTGGTAAATCCAACAAACCATTTTTTTCAGTGTACCCCTGGTTGTTGGAAATTGTATCTTGAAGTGAATAAACATGTGCAATCAGTTAGAGTCTCGATTATTATTTAAAACATAATAGAAATGATTGAACATTTCACAACCATTGATTTCTTTGTTCCTTTGTCAACAAACTTATCGACCATTGACTGAGTAAATGCTTCCTTATGTCGGGTTAATTATTTTATCTGTGTGACGTCAACAAATTTGTGTCATTAACACCTCTACCTACCTATACCTTTCATCATCATCATAAATGCTGATATCAGCCGAAAAACGTCCACTGCTGGACATATGCCTACACCTTTAAATAGCATACTTCATTTTATATTTTTAAAGCACATTATCACATACCTAAATCTGTATATCGCGTATCAACTTCGCCAATGTTATGTTATGACTTTTTTCGAAATCGTACCGGGGTTAATTGGTTTCCGTTTCTCGAGTCATCTAGGTACATCCCACGCCGAGTAATTATAAGCACAAGGCCCAGATGGCCCAGCTGCCGAAAGCTTTGTGTGACGCACTGACAAACATTATGGTGTTTGTACTTTGTTTACCGCCTACCGACCTCAATCCCGCTACAATACCTACCTACCCCGCTATTCTGCAACTTGTTTTAAGCTCACCCACAGAATAAATAATAGTTCTACGTAACAGGTCATTATCTGTTACCAAATCCCCTGTTTAGGTATGCCGAACGAGCCTAAACGTGGCCATCCCTTTCTATCGCATACAACGCGCTGCGATAGAACGCGTGCGTGCCGTAGCAGCGCTAACATACCGGCTGGAGCCGGTAGGCCGGCAATGCCGGCATGTACTTGTAGCGGTGCGGCGAAATCACGGAGTGGCCTGGCTCACCTCAACGCTCATACGGGTGGGGTAAGGCGCATGAGCGCGTAAAGAATAACAGCCCTGTTGAAATGGTTGGCGAAAAATATATAGCGGCGACAAATATAATAGGCAATTACTTAGACATGTGTACGTGCAGCGCAGGTGCTGCTGTTGATTAGATAGTAGAGTTGAATGACTGAAAATACATGTCCGCGAGCTTTTAAAACAGTCTTCAGGTTGTTCAAAATCAAAACGAAAGGTTGTCTGGAAGAGATCGCTCTTTAGCGATAAGACCACCTGTACGTTCACCTCTACTATTAAGTTTATATGTCCTGTATTTGATTAATGAGAGACCAAGAAGATCTTTTACGGACCAAATCAAGGAAAAAGTAGACAGCGTGTCGTATCAAGATGTCAAGAAGAAAGCTGAGAATAGAAACGAATGGAAAATGCTCCACCGACAAGAGCCTGGCTCTTAAATCTGGGGGCAGGCAGGGCAGTGCCCCCGCCAAGTCGAGCAAAACAAAGAGGCACGGCACGGCCGTACCATCCTCTTCTCGAAGCCAGGCCATTTTCAACATCCTGTAATTTTGTGCTGGCTATATAAAACTAGAACCCTGAATTTTCAGGAACATGTAGGGCATAATATGGCTAACATATAATATCAATAACATTCAATTTGAACTTTTAGTTTTAGAACTATTGTCCGTCAAAGTTCGTTAGTTTTGTCACTGACATAACTCACTTATAATATACTGATAATGATCACGGTAATTCTAAGGTAGTTCTAGCAGACCCACAAGCTCCAAATTTCAAACGTAATTAGTTTGTAGCCTAATAATTCATTAAAAACCTAAAAATATTGCAATTTCAGTCACGTTTGGAATCCTATACAAATACATGCGATTACAAAGTTACTTTTGCAGTTCCTTCCTGCAATACTATACAAACGTTATTTGCGGTTGGTAAAATAACATTCCCATACAAAGTCTACAAAAAGAAATGAGATCCCATAAAAAAACATTCCATGTAAAAAATAGGCCAAGTCTCGAAACTCTTTCACAGTAAAACGTGGTGAGATATTTCGTAGAGCCAAGTCAAGCATTCTTATTAATCTTTATTTGCTTGCTAAATAAAATGTTGTGACTTGGCAATCACACTTACATAGTTTTAGGTACCTATGCAAAAATACTATACTATATACTATAATATTATACGAGTAAATGCGAAAGTGTGTCTGTCTGTTACATCTTCACGCTTAAACCACAGAACCGATTTGGATGAAATTTGGTATAGAGATAGCTTGAGTCCCGGGGAAGAACATAGGATAACAGTTATCCCGGAAATCATACCCTAAGGGGGTGAAATTGGGGGTAAAAGTTTGTATGGAGCTACGATATAAACGAGTTCCACTCGGACGGAGTCGCGGGCAGAAGCTAGTGGGATTATAAATAAATGGAAGGCTCCATAAATTAAGCATCTCGTTCTCTCTTTAAGGTGATACCGTGCATAACTATGTACCTAGATATGGGCGGAGCAACGCGCGGGGGCTTTCCCCGTTCCAACACGTTGCGCGGACGCCGAGTTCCCGCAATCCATCTATTTTTCGGACGCTGAGCGCAAAGGCATGGAATCGGCTTGTTATTTTTATAAGGAATAATAGTGACATTATAGTAGTTTATGCGACTGTACATAATGAAGAGCATTAAACACGAGTGTGGGTTTAATGCTAATTATGTACAGTTACATTTAATTACATACACTATTTTATCTATACACATATCATAAGCCTCCATGATGCATTCAGGAGCTACATATTATGACCGGCATCGCGGCGTCGTTTTCTGGCAGCTGTCGTAGTTTTTTTTTTAATTCAGAGACAAACTAGAGTCGGATCCAACTGTCATATTCATATCGTTCGATATCTACTTACGTGCGACATTTGTCATATTTGTATGCAAATTGACAATTCATTTCGAACTACGTCATCTCGACTGATATTAGAATAGAGGTTAAATCAAATTTCTTTGTTTTTCAGAGACGTTCGAAAGGGTCTAGCAGGCTAAGCTAACAAGAGTGGCCCCCGCAAGGGATTTGGTTTTAATTTGAGGTGCAGTAGTGGCAGGACCTAAGAACACTGTATGCGTAATATCAGCCTTCGATCTTCTTTTGTTTCAGACTTATTCACGAAAACAAACTTAAAACTGCCTGGAACATAATTAAAGATGAGACAGGTTATAGTAAACCTAGAAATGATGATATACGGTTATTTAACGAGGGCCGGCTATTTCAGGATTCAAGAGATGTGGCGGAAATATTCAGTGATTTTTTCTCCGCCATACAAACAATTTCTTCCTCAGAGCCTACTTCAGGTGTAAGCGCTCTAGACCTGATGACACTTGTTCCACCTCCCGAAACTTTGAAATGGAAAAAGACATGCATCAAAGAGGTATTAAAGGTTTGCACTAGCCTCAAAATTAAGAATACTTATGACTTATGGGGCATATCAACTAAAATTGTTAGACAAAGCATAATACCTATACTACCTATCATTACTGACATTATAAATCAATGCTTTGAACAAGGTGTGTTTCCTGGATCTCTTAAAAAAGCTAAACTTGTTCCGATATTTAAGAAGGGAGATCCAATGACTACGGACAACTATAGGCCTGTATCAGTGCTTCCTACTTTCAGTAAGATATTCGAGATATTTATGTTTTCTAGACTTGGTAGCTTTTTCACACAAAACAACCTAATTTCCTCGGAGCAATTTGGTTTCCGTAAGGGTCTTTCTACAGAAGACGCCATAGCAGCTTTTATGAAATATGTTCACACGGGGCTAGAGAAAAAATTTAAGTGTATGGGCGTATTTTGTGATCTGTCAAAAGCCTTTGACATGGTAGATCATAATATCCTATTGGATAAGTTGTCATTTTATGGTATTAAAAATAACAACCTTAAGTTAATTAGTTCATACTTACATGATAGAAATCAAATTGTACAAGTGGATGGGGCAAAATCACAATGCGTTAACATTTCTAAAGGCGTGCCCCAAGGTTCTATTTTAGGCCCTTTATTATTTATAATATACACGAACGATCTCCCATACGTAATCCCCGATCAACTCAAATGTAATATTATAGAATATGCCGATGATACAACACTTGTAACCTCTGACATCAAAATTGAAGACACTATATGTAATGTTAAATAAATAAATATTATGGGACAATCTTACACAAATCAACCTAGGCCCACGGTAAGCTCAGTAAGGCTTGTGTTGTGTAAAATGTATCCTGCTGCTTGTGAAATGTATCCTGAATTTGATTAACACTTGGTTTACTGCTAATAAATTAAAATTAAATGCTAGTAAGACCCAAATTATGCATTACAGTCTATTATCATCATCAAACAAAGAAAACTTGCATATAGACTACGATGGAAACCAGCTATTGAATACTAAGGAGACAAAATTCTTAGGTCTGACAATAGACAGCTGTCTAAAATGGGACACGCATATTGATAATTTGTGTAAAAAACTTACAAGAGCGGCATTCTCTGTACGAAAAATTAGGGAATTGTGCGGTGTCCAAGCTAGTAAGTCTCTCTATTACGCCTACTTTCATTCCCTAATGTCTTACGGAGCGCTGATATGGGGTCATGCAGCAACGGGGTCTAGAGTTTTTATATTGCAAAAAAGGGCAGTCAGAAATATTTATAATGTTTCTGCGCGAGAAACCTGCCGAAATATTTTTAAAGAAGGTGGCATAATGACATTTTACTCCTTATTTATATATAAAAACTTATTATATGCTCGCAAGCACCTGAGCGGCAGTAAGAAAAGATGTAATATTCATAATTACCCCACACGAAATAGATATAAACTCTGCCTTCCAAATGTACGCCTAGCCAAATCTAGAAAATGTTTTATTTACCAAAGCATTAAATTGTATTACCATTTACCTGACTCTGTTACCATACTAAATGACATTCAATATAAATTATACCTCAAACAAATGTTAACTGAGAATGCACTGTATAATATAAATGAGTACTATGACATAGAATTTAAAATATAAAACTTTCTCTATTAATCTCTGAAATATAAATTACAAAATGTTATGAATCTCAAATTGATAAAATGTAAACCTAAACCTGCCTAGTTTTAAGACATATTCTAGTGCATATTGTATGTCAATGGAATAAATGATTTTGACTTTGACTTTGACTTTGAAAATGTCAAAAAATCAAGGTAATTTTAAACTGTTATTTTAGCTAAACCAAGCAAGAGAGAGAGTAACTAAATAAATTCAGAATTAAGGATCATAAAATGGGGTTCATAATGCATATTTTTACAGACATTCATATCCTTGAACTTGGATGAAAAAAAATTGTTTTTTTTTCGTTTCATTTTTTTGCCACTTCTCGCGGAGACACAACTATAAAAAAAATTACTTAATGAGCCACAATTGTCACCTACGTATACATTTAAAACATTTTGAGAAATCATGGTGCGTCATGTCAAAAATAAAACATTTACGAACGTATGTTTACTATATCATATCATATCAATACTAGCATATTGATCAATGTCAATCGTCGAGTAAAACGAAGAGGCACGGCCGTTTTATCCTTTTCTCGAAGCTATTCAGGCCATTTTCAACATCCTGTAATTTCGTACTGACTAAAGCCAGAACCCTGAATTTTCAGTAACATTTAATTTGAAATTTTAGTTTAGGAACAATTGCCCGTCAAAAATCCTTAGCTTTGTCACTGACATACTCACTGACTCACTTATAATGATCATCGTAATTCTAAGGTACTTCTAGCAGACCTACAATCTCCAAACTTTTAACATAATTAGTTTTTAGCCTATCCATTCATAAAAAACCTAAAAATATTGCAGTTTCCGTCACGATTCAGAGATATACACACTGCATAAGTAAGTTTGTAATCCTATACAAATACATGCGATTACAAAGTTACTTTTGCAATTGCTTCCCTCAAAACTATACAAACGTTATTTGCTGTTGGTAAAATAACATTTCCATACAAAGTTGATAACCTACAAAGATAAATGAGATCCCATAAAAACATTCCATGTAAAAAATAGGCCAAGTCTCGGAACTCTTCCACAGTAAAAAATAGTGAGATATTTCGTAGAGCCAAGTCAGGCATTCGTATTGATCTTTATTTGCTTGCTAAATGATGTTTTGTGACTTGGCAATCACACTTACATAGTTTAAGGTATGCAACAATTTGTAAATGCAGTAAAGTTGTGTGATTCCCAAGTTGCAGAATTTTATTTAGCAAGCAAATAAAAATTAATAAGTATGCCTGACTTGGCTCTACGTAATATCTCACCACTTTTTACCGTGGAAGAGTTCCGAGACTTGGCCTATTTTTTACATGGAATGTCTTTTGTGGGATTAATTATTTCATAATGAACGAAAGAGGATGTTATACCTACTACAGACTGATTTGCCACTACTACTCTATTGATATGATATGATATAGTAAACATACGTTCGTAAATGTTTTTTTGACATGACGCACCATGATTTTTCAAAATATTTTTAAATGCATACATAGTTGACAACTGTGGCTTATTAAGTAATTTTTTTGATAGTTGTGTTTCCGCGAGAAGTAGCAAAAAAGTTAAGCGAAAAAAAAACATTTTTTTTTAATGAAGTTCAAGGATATGAATGTCTGTAAAAATATGCATTATGAACCCCATTTTATGCTCCTTAATTCTGAATTTATTTGGTTACTCTAGCTTGCTTGGTTTAGCTAAAATAGCAGTTTAAAAATTACCTTGATTTTTTGACATTTTCGAGAATAAGTCTGAAACAAAAGAAGATCGAAGGCTGATACAAACAAGAAGGCATACAGTGTTCTTAGGTCCTGTCACTACTGCACCTCAAAATAAAACCAAATCCCTTGCGGGGGCCACTCTTGTTAGCTTAGCCTTTGAATGAAATAATATTATCGAAATCGATGTTATTATTTAGTAATAATAACATTTCCACAGATAAGAAATTTGTTCTAACAAAACAGTTTATTTTTATGGTGGTCATAATGTGCGGTTCTTGAACGCATCATGGAGGGTTTATGATATTTGGATAGATAAAAATTTGGAACATCTCTGAAAAAAACCAATTTGCTTTAACCTCTATTCTACCATCAGTCGAGATGACGTTTTATTCGACATTAAATGTCAATTTCAAACAATCTGTACAAATATATCGCACGTTAGTTGATATCGAACGATATGACCGTTAGGACCCGACTCCAGTTTGTCTATGAATAAATAACTACGGTTGAGTGCAAGGAGCTTATAGACAACACTGGAGGTTGAACGCCTAACATCTGTTTGAAACAACAAAAATTGTTGATAAAATTAAATTGAGTCCGCCTCCATACAATTCAACATCAACGCTGCCGCCGAAGTTAACGTAAATAATTCCGATTCATAGACATAACATAAAGCACAAATTAGTTTAGGGATTTATTTCACAATGAATAGTCTATACTATATCAAAAATTACACATTTTCTGCAATTCACTAACGCCGATACGAGCGACACAGGTTGCACCCACGAAAGATGGGCGTCAACTGAATTGGTAGTAAGTTCTGAGACAGCGATTAGCGTTCCTGCGCGCGCGAAAAGAGTACAGAACGAGGTAGGAGTAACTCAACCATAAAAACGTATGCGCCAAATCGTATTAAACAGTTTTGCCAATTAACCAAACTAGTAACTAATATTTCATCTTTGTGAGCCAAAGTATCGACTATTACGCTACTTTTAGTACAAATTCCGATTTGATATTCCTTCTCATTGAGCTTTAAAATAGGTTTACTTGCCAAAAAAGGGCTGACTTCAAAAAATAATTCTATCGAGGTTTTTGTCTTCAATCATGTTTTCATCTTTGTCACACCTTAAACAAAAGATCAGTAATCGTCAGTCAAAATGCTGGACTTATATTTCAAATATTATACGAGATATTTCAAGTTTAAAATGAGTATGCACAGCCTATGTAGCGTCTTAAATAAACGTTGACTAATATTATTCTCCTTTGTTTCAGTATACAGGGACTGTCAAGAATTACTAGATGCCGGGACAGATGGTAGTGCGTAATCACTAGGACTTTTACTTTGTTCCTGTCGAGACGCACCCAGTTCGTTCACACAAAGGGCTGCACAGCAGCGCGAGTCGGGGCGTGCTATGCGCTGGCGCACCCCGCAGCATCGCAGCCGGCGCAGCGCAGCGAGCGCGCGATAACCGCAGGCGCCAATCACTGTGCCAAGTCTCGGTTTCATTTCAACGCTCTCACTTCGCTACACTAGCCACCGCGCGTGCGCCCGAAGACGTCGCATCGCGCGCCCTCGCCGAGCCGAGTGATGCCGATGCCGAACTCTTCAAGTTACCAAACACAGTTACCGAACACTGGCAGCTTGTAAATCATAAAATTAGAAAAATATATCTGACGTTTGTGCGTCACTGAAATGGCGCATCGAGACGTGTTGATGTAAACAAAAATTGTGTGAAAATATAACTAAAAGTTTAGTGGTGTTAGAAGTGAATAAAATAAATAAAAAAATTGTGCAAAATGACGTCACGTTCGAAGGAAAAAGTAGCAGCTGCGTTCAGGAAGCTGTTTCGGTCTCCTGAGAAGTTGGACAATGACGGAGCCGGACCGAGCGGGTCCCCGGCCAGGCGCGGCCTACTACGACGACACAGGTATATATTTTCATTCAATCAAAAATTAATTAGCACCAATAAATACGTGTAACCTAAAAATAAAACCGTCTCTCGACGCGAGTCGAGAGAATTTACCCTCCTTTTTCTAATCTGTAAGTGAGAGTCACTTACTCGCGCGCGACGCGACTCGGCAGCATGTGATAGCCCCCCCTTAACGTCAGACCCATTCAAGTTCTAACGTAAACTGCAATGGACGAATTTTAACTTAGGACTCCATTAAAATCTCGAATATCTAGAATGATATATTTTGTAAGTGAGCAAAGTTTAGATGGCACTTGTAATAAAGAGTGGTGAAAAAGGTTTTTATATCTGTGAATCATTAATTTATTAGCTAAGCCCCTACATTCTAAAAGTTACAATTACCCACGATATATCTGACTCTTACACTCCACGATTTCTACAAAACCTTTAAATTCTAACTATTCGAGTATTAAGCTTACTTAATAGCCGGTTGAATAAGGTTTCGTAACTACGGTCTGCGAATGGTTGATAGTACTACTATTTAGTAAAACATCAACATTATTCATATTCATTTAATCATTGCCTTGTGTGTACAAAAGATCTTATAGCTACATATTGGTATGTCTCAACACAACCCTGTAAGGGCACTGCAATACAGTAAGTAGTTCAAAATTTAAACTATACTTAGACAATTATTTCAGTTGCGATTTCTTAATACTAGTCATTATTATTGCGATTTAAATATTCATTTACTGTGTAATAAGCATTTGCCACTAAATATTTTTTTAAAGTATTAATAAATTTATTGTTATTAGGCTCATTCTTCATATGATCAGGTAGCTTATTATAGATCTTTATTAACATGGGGTAAGGTCAAATTAAAAACATGTGCGTAGTCACGTAGGTACGTAGGTACTTAGCATGCGTATCTCAGCGACCAATAACTTCTAGCCTTGCCTAATACCATTCTCATAATATAAAACATATAGATGGCGCCCACAATTTGCCTATGCCCAATAGGTTGACTGGTAGAGAATGCTCACAGCATTAAGTCCGCCTTTTGTACGACAAGTTCTACTTCTGTGCAATAAAGATGAAATAAATACTTCGGTAAATAAACGTTAATTAGTTATTAGATGCATTTCTTTAACATATATAAGTTATAGAGCGTATTTGAAATAGTCAAGTAGACAAAACATTTTAAAAACCAAACTTATACATCTATTCCAAACATTTTTATCCTATTCCTATCAATATCAACGCAATATGATAAAAGGAGTGTGTCCGGAAATTGCTACCTATTCTCCGAATTAATAATTACTCAGATGTTAAATTACATATAGTAACTACTTAGTCGTTTTAATCAATTAATTACAATAAATAAATAATCTGTTCTCTTGGCAGGAAAATTGTAGTTTAATAAAATTACAAAATAACTAAGTACCTACTTTGGAAGGGTCGCAAGGGCAGAGCATAGTGCGCTAAAAAATGTTTTGAATGAAAACTCTATGCGGCTCTATCTTATGAAATGATTAAAATGTTGTTAAAACGGCTTTGTGTTATGCAACTCGTGCAGGTGGCTTTTATAACCCAAATACTCTCATAGGCGAAACATAAATGTTTGAATCTTGATTACAGAATCAGATTGAGTTTTTTAATGCACTTATAATTTAGTTGTTACTAGTGAACTACTTATCTTATTAGTTGGTTATAAAGCGATTAGCTATGTATGTTTAAGCACGCGCAACTTCATACACCTTCATTCATACTGATAGTCCGCTTTAAACTATAGATAATTTCTTTTTTGTACCTCATATGATGTCCTTTTTTACAAGCTTTCTATTAACTCGCAATTTAGGTATGTACACTACCTATGTATCTATGTATTTTGAAGCAGATATCTTCAACCGATTGAGCTGCGCAATTTTGGGTAAAGATATAGTTTGGATGACAATTCAATATTATGGTACCTACCATCGAGCTGATCTGATGATGGATACAGAAGGTGGCCATGGGAATTCAGTGCTTAACCGACGTAACCCCGTTGAGTTTGTAACGGTTGGAATCGTCTCAATGAGTAGTTGATGACGGTATACAGAAAAGTACAGTCCGGCAATAAAAGCTTGTACTACCAAAAATAAAAAAAATTTACAGTAACTTATTAGTATTGACAACTACCGATATTTGCCAATCTACCCATATTTAATACCTACGTACCTGTGTAAAATAAAACCAGAACATTTTAAGCAAAAGTATCTACTTATGTGTATATACCTACTCTGTAATCGTATAAAGTACCGTCTACCTAAAGGAGACCAAGTCGAATTTGTAGTTAGCATCCTGAAAATACAACTTTTACTACATGCAACAGAATTCAATTGCAGAGTAACAGCACTGCAATTTGCAGTAGGTAAATCAAAGTAATTGTTAACTATAACTATACCACTAAACAGTGGTTAATTAACTATAACTATACCTACTATAAGAGACGTTCAGTAAGAGTTTATGTTAGGTAGGAATATTTCAAGATGCTAAATAGGTATATAGGTAGGTGCAACGTCCTAGCAGCCTATTCCAAGTGTATTGTTGATATTAAGATCAAGGTGATAAGTCAAAACACGCACTCGGTCCGAACATTGAATGGTTAAGGTCAGTTTTAAACTATGCACGTAATTAGTACCTACCTAATACGCAGCTTCCTAATAGTAAATAAAACATAAACACACATATAACGTAGGCGCGCGTAGCGCTCCATTGCGTACTTAATGCCAGCTTTAAACAAAAATAAGTACAAGATAAAATCATACCTGCTTACTTTAAGATACAAGAGATTAGGGCGCTTTAAGAATTTTAAGCGAGCGTTTTCATTCTAAACAGTATTACTTTGGCCCTTAATTGCTTCGTGTCTTTATCATTTACGATTCCCGTAGCTCTAAGACAAAGACGATGTTTGCTTACGTAGCGGCTGTTATGCATGGCCGGTGAGATTCAGAATCGAACACTGAATATACATTGGAGATTCAATGTGGAATACTGCATCAACTGCGTTCATTAGTCACAACATACTGCGGCGTACCAACAAAGATAAGCAGGCAAAACATTGCAACATATCATGGACCTAATAAGAGCCATTTATCCCTCTATTGTTCAATTACGACACATAACGACTAATTAATAGTAATGAAAGGGTAAAGGATGGTGGCCAGCAATCCGCTTCACCGGGATGACCTCTACTACGATAGCGTCCAGTCGAGTTCTTACATACATATATGTACATTCCCACCTAAGGCCGTGTGATAAGAAAATATGCATAATAATACTGAAATAATTTACTTTAAAAACAAAGTGTAAACCGACTTCAATTCAGTACTTCGCCAAGCCACATCGGTACTTGAGAATTTCCTATCCAATTTAGCACATGAACTGCTCTCCGAGAGCAAATGCGTTGATTATTACAGAAAAAACCCAAGTCGCTATGTATGGGCTGATAATATTTGAGGAGTTCCGTTGATTCCTCAAGGATGAACACTTCATTACTTAGTTGCTACTTCAACGGAATCATAACAGAATCTTTGACGTACTTTACATCTTTGAGGTGTTCCTTAAGTCATTTGTGGTCTTCAGTAGCCACTTCACCAAAATTGCGATTTCCGAAGATAAATACACGAATTATAATAGAAAATACCGAAATCACTACATGCATGCCTATAAAATTTGAGGGTTGCCCTCAATTTCCCTGGGATCCCATCATCAGATCCTGATTTGGTGACAATGGGACCACCTCGGAAGTATACTCTTTCGAATAAAAAAAGAATTTTGGAAATCGGTTTACAATTGACGGAGAAATCGGCGAACATACATTAAAAAAAATACATACAGTGGAACATATCGATACCTGCAGACTCATAGGGCGTAACAGCCTGTTGTTGTAATGGAGGTTACGCCCTTTGAGTTTGCAGGTATCGATATAACCTCCTCCTTTTTTGAAGTCGGTAAAAAAGCCTCCGCATCTATTTTACGGTGAGGAACATCAAGGTTGCGGCGGAGTCTATGTTTGTAAAAAACCAGCCAAGTGCGCACAAATAAGGGTTCCGTGCCTAATCAAAAGGCCGTATCGTCACAGAAATCTTAAGGCACTTACATCCTTTTCCACAGGGAAGGCAGTTTTTCAGCAATATCTCGAAAACCCTTGGATGAATTAATTAAATATTTTATTTCAGGTCTTCACCGACCCATATAAGAGGTGTTAGTTACATTTTAATTATAAGGTTAGATTACACAATACAGAGCTTACATACAATTTAACATACAACTTAAACTGACATACGGAGAACATACACTTACTTAACACATTCACGGCCGGGCTAATCTCGTAGCGCTACGCCGTAGTCCGTAGCAGGTTAAACCTCGTATGTAGAGGAAAGCGCTCGTAGCGCTTTGACGCATATGTGTCGTCACTGGCCATGAATGGGTTAATATATTGCAAGGTAAATTTGAGTTGATTTGACCTGCCCATTCCAATACTGAAGTATTGGACAGTCAAACCTACCAACCATCATTTTCAGGATGCTATTAGTACTTTTCCTCCCTCGAGCCATCAGTCATGAAATTTTATTTCGCATAATCGCATAAAAGTCATTAGGCATTAGGCACTACACCATTTGGGCCTTCCTAACAGCATCCTGAAAACATTATTATACTGAACGCGTAGGGCTATAAGATCGCTTTGTGTATATACTTAACCCACAGTCCGCTAGCGTAGAAAGATTGGCAGAAGACTTTAAGAGGATAGTGAACCTGTAAATTTTCATACAAAAAGCGATAACGTTTTTCACCCTGTAAACATCGTTCGATATTTATAATTTTTGATATGTTGTAGATATAAAAACGAGGTCTTTACGTTTTGATTTTTAAGAAATATTGCTTACGTTAAAAGTAATTACTTATTATTAGCATCTAAAAATCTATGTTTTTTTTTATTTTTTTTATTTTTTATTTATTTATTAAAAACAAAAAGTTACATATATACGTTGATACATTGCTCCACAAAACTAAATTTTTCAGTTTGACTGTGGAGTCAAAAATTACAGTCTCTTTTGACTTATTGACTACAAAAAAGAAAACGTACAGACAGATTGAAGTGTACTTATTCAGTAACTAGCTGTACCCGCGACTTCGTTTGCGTAGGATTAAATGTGTTCCTTCTCTTTGGACCATGGAGGACATAGGTACCTACTTATTGATTATTCATTAGGCCTGCCTAAAATAAGCGCGGCTTGTGGTGGCGGCCAGATGTATAGCTACTATGATAATCAAGGCCGCGTGTGTCTGAAACATTAATTATCATAGTAAACAATTGGCCGCCACCGCAGGTCGCGTTAGCTTGTGACAGGTTTTATAGTATTCCGACAATTCGACCGAAGTTCTGTATAAAATTTATACAGAACTTCGGTCGAATTGTCGGATTATGGCCAGCTCAGCATACAGGACGCAACTATGCGTTCAAGTTTTACTTAAATCCGTTATATCTAATGTCGGTGTAAATTTTAATAAGTCAATATTATTTTTACTTTACTTATTTACAGAAATTGACGGCTTTTAACGGATCTGTATAAAACTGAGTTTAACTATATGTGCCTATAAAAAATAGAACAATTTGTAAAAAAAGGTATAATCATTATAAAAGACATATCTACATCCTTATCTACAAATTATGGGTTTCGCATGCTATGATCTAATTTAAAAGTCGAATCAGCATTTTTAGATTTGAATTGTACAACGTAACAGTTTTTTATTACTTATTAGTATGAAAGACTGTATGTCTTCACATTAGTATTTAATCATGCCATGTACATGCAACCACGTGGTGGGTAGTGACACGTTTGCTTCTACTAAAACAATTAATTAAAAAGTATAAAAATTATATAACATTTAGCAAGTAGGCAGTAGTGTCATCTACATAATGTCTTAGGTACACATATCTATCAATATACAGCCTAAAAATAAACGTGTTACTCTCAAATTTTTTTTTTGTTTTAAGACACGGTTAACATATTGCTGTCCGAATATTTATTTACACAGTCATCAATTTCTCGCCGCAACATTGTAAGGAACATAAGTTTGGTTGGGAAACCGTATTATTCGTAGCATTATCAGATAGTTGTTATGAAAATCATCGATATCATGACCAGTAAAGCTTGTCGGTAAGTTACAATTTGATCAGTCCAAGCAACACTTTAAAAAGGCCACTAGTCATAAATATTGACTACACGACGGATTGACGTCTAAATAGACGTGTATTTTTTTTAAACTACCTTTTGTAGTTGTCTCTAAGGGTAAGGCCTCCCGTTTCCGTCATCAGACTAACTTTATATATATATATATATATATATATATTAGGTATCATTAGTTAAAAAAATACTTCTGTAAGTTGATCATATTTGATGTACACAAATTAACATTATATATTACTTAGGTACTATAGATACCCTACCGTTTAACTCAGACGGCGCGTGGACGCTGCTGATGCTGCAAAGTAGCAGGGGTGACGTCAAAAAGTAAGGACTTGCCGCCCACTAACCGCCCTACACCCTTTGACGTCTCCCCGCTTGTGCCGCGCGCCGATCAGGGACCATCTGAGTTAAACGCTTGGTCTAAAGTGCAAGTTAAATAAAAGCTTG
This sequence comes from Epinotia brunnichana, assembly GCA_963854355.1. Taxonomy (NCBI): domain Eukaryota; kingdom Metazoa; phylum Arthropoda; class Insecta; order Lepidoptera; family Tortricidae; genus Epinotia; species Epinotia brunnichana. The sequence continues at coordinate 12,173,507 of OY977939.1, read as the reverse complement.
TAAAAATGCAGTCACTTGATGAATGATGAATTACATTGTTAGACATTGTTACGTTTTTTGGGAATAATTTATGCTTTTACTATTGAATGGCAAAACCGAAGCTTGCCACGTTTACCTACCTGACTACACATTTTTATATGGACCATACAGATAGATGATATCATATGTGTATCAGCCTAGCTAGCACACTAGGTTTTATGTCGGCGAAAATGTACTGAAACGTCACGTAAAACGCGACATAAAGCCTAGTGTGCTAGCCCCCCGGATCTACATGTTATTGTAATTACGAACATGATACACGGCCCCTGTGGCGCCATCAACCCCTAATTACCGTGCATTACACACGGGAAGTGTTCCGAAACCACGTTTACCTACCTGACTACACATTTTTATATGGACCATACAGATAGATGATATCACATGTGTATCAGATCTACATGTTATTGTAATTACGAACATGATTCACGGCCCCTGTGGCGCCATCAACCCCTAATTACCGTGCATTTACACACGGGAAGTGTTCCGAAACATATATAATTTACATAATTTGACGGTACACTATTAATGACAATGATGAATCTGAGACGGTATGTTCGCTGAGTTACTTAGTAGGTACGGCATAAATTATTTAGTGCAAAACTTCTTGATAAACTATGTTAGAAGTTTTATTCTCCGGTGTGTAAACACATACATCAGCGGCATCGCTGACTCGAGAGAGAGCAACGTAGAGTTGACCGTGCGAGAAACAGCTGCTAGTGAGATCTATGCCTGCTTTGCGCAATGTCTGGCCCTGGGCCTTGTTGATGGTCATGGCAAAAGCAACACTAACAGGCAGTTGAATCCGTTTAAATTGAAATGGGTAATTATTGGGAATTATTGGAATGCGCGGAATAAAAACACATTCTCCTGCACCGCAACCGGTAAGTATTTCCGCTTCGATTACGTTCCTCTGTAACGCAACTACTTTTAAACGCGTTCCGTTGCATAATTTTGGGGGGCTTAAATTTCGCATTAAAATGATAGGTACGCCTATTTTGAGTTTGAGTTCATGCGCTGGGAGACCAGACGCTGATAATGAGTTTAAAAATTCTACCGGGTACGTTGTAGCCTCTTCTCGATCGATTACTCGGTTTATCGAGGTATAAGTGTGGAACTGCCCTTCAACTTTTTCCATTATGTTTGAGTTGATTGTTGTCGCCTGATCATTCCGAGGCGTAAGAATGGCTCGCTCGCAAAGCCAGCTGTTCTCCTGATTTATTATGTCATGTGGGTCGCCATACACCGACGAAATAAGTTCGTTGAGATTGGATACCAATTTACATATGTCGTTTGTTAAAGTTATTTTGCCTTCTACTACGGGATATCTGCCTTCGCCTATGCTTAGCAACAATTCGGAGAACTGTTGAGCATTTATATTTCCCCCCAGTAGAGCTCGCATATTGGTTGTTAAATTTAATTTGTTAACATATGGCCACAGATCAGATTTTTTAAAGCAAGCATTCACTTCATCCGCTCTCGTTCCACGGGTTACGACTGGTAATGTTTGGCGAAAATCTCCACAGAAGAGTACAGTAAGCCCGCCCATGAGTTGGTTATTTTGGCGTATGTCTTGAAGCGTTCTATTTACTGCTTCAATTGCTTTGCGATGCGCCATTGTGCACTCATCCCATACAATTAGTACACTGTCACGCAATACTTTAGCCTTTTCACAATTGCGCGAAATGTCGCAGACGGGAGTTTCAGTGACATCTAATTGTATGGGAATTTTTAGCATGGAATGTGCAGTTTTTCCTCCGGGCAGTAACGTGGCCGCAATTCCAGATGATGCCACAGCTAAGGCAATTTGACCTTGGATTCGAACTTGTGCAAGAATGAGTTTCGTCAAAAAAGTCTTTCCTGTGCCTCCCGGGGCATCCAAAAAATACAATCCTCCGGATGCATTTGAAACACTTTGGAATATTATATCAAAAACTCCTTTTTGTTCTGTTGTGAGGCTTGAAACCCCTTCAAGAGCAACAGTAAGTTCTGCGAAGTTATAATTAACTTCGGTTGCGTATTCTCTATGAGTGTCGGTTTCATTCAGGTCAGGCTCAGGCAGACCGTAGTGTGGTAACGGGTGGCCGCCAATTGAGATGACAATTTCTTGCAAGTCACACAAACAACAGTTTAATTTGATATTGCGCATGCGGTCATCGAGCTCGTGATGAGTTTCAGGACCTGATGTGCGTAAATAGTCCTCTGCCAAGTAGTTTTGGTATTTTAGCCACAGGTGATTGGCGTCGGAAATCCCGCAAAAAACTAACATCACGGCAAACAACTGTCGTAAACGATGTGGACTATCACCAAGTGATGCTTCTGATAGAGCTTCGTCCCAATGCTGGTCATCGTCCAATAGTCCGCGAGCCCGACAAGCTGCCTGGAAAGTCGGGTACTCGGTGCCATTGAAAATTTTTAAATCTGAAAAAGACGTCGGTCCTCTAACATTGTGCAAAAGCAACCGCACATAAAAACATTCTGCGTTATTGGGGTGCACGGTGTACACCCTTCCAATAACGTGTTCTCTCATGATGGAGGGAAAATTTTCAACAGGCGTTCCACGTCGCCGGCGTGTAAACAATCCGTGTTGTTTGTCATACGTATAGTACGATGGAACTTCGTCATAAAGCAATGTTTTTGCAAAATCGTCTGCCTCGCATAACGAAAAGAATGCCGTTAATGTTGTTTGCCTGGGATTCTCTAACTGTTCTGTTAAATTGTTTGTATTGAAATAAATACGTTGCCCACCTTCTACGTGAACGTTTAGGTGTATCACAGGCGGAAATCGTTCAAAAATCGGAAAACTGAATATCCGCCATGCTGCTTCCGAGGAACTAATGTAACGCCCCGTTTGGAATCTGGTTACTTCGTCACGGTCATTACTTGTAGCAAGCGTAGCCTGATCGGTTCCTTTATTTACATACTTGAAAATGTATTTAATCGATTTTATACTGTTACACAGTTCCACGTTTACATGACCCTGAAACGTTCTCGACAATACAGGTGAGAATGGTACAACCCACCGATTGTCTACTTCCAACAACCGTAGCATTGCAGTAAACCCTCCATGGTCTGGAGCACGTCGCCGGTATTTAGGATAACCATCTTCACCTGTAATTGTCTCTTGTAGTAGGCTTTTCGGAAATTTTTTAACACATCGTCCGTCCTGCATGCAAGGAGAGCTATTGTTTAAAGGGCCACAAGGTCCGTGAATCATGTGTTGCTTCACAATTGCGTGTAAAGCAGGATCTGAAATGGGATTTGGTATTTCTGCGCTTATTACTTTATCTACGTCATGGGGACGTATTTTTTCTTTAAGCCATAAAAGTATATGAGCGTGTGGTAGTCCTCGCTTTTGCCATTCAATGTTATATGTAAAGCACAAAGATGCGCCATACATTTTTTCTTTTGTGAGTAAATTAATTAATAATTTAAGTTTTAAATGAAAAACTCTACTTATTAAGTCGTGTCGGTCATACGGAACTTGACCTGGCAGCAGCTCTTGAGTTATTTCATTCCATTTAGGATTTGTAGTAGCAGTGATAAATAAGTCTGGCTTACCATATTTGCGAACATACGAAAGTGCGTCTTGCACTTGCTCGTGCATGTTACGTGGACTTCCGATGAAGCTTGAAGGTAAAATTACCAAGCGCCCCATGTTCTCGGAATTAGTATCATTTTGCAGTGCATCTTGGAGATCTGCATAATTCTCAGCTCGTAACTGCCTTTGATGAGTGCGGATATAAACTAAACGCTCAGTTTCGATTTTTGCGTACATGTCAACAATGAATTGAGAAAATAGACCGCGAAAACGTTGTAAATACGTAAATCTGTTTAGTCGGACCTGCAAAAGGTAGCAGTAAAATTGTAGCGCCGTGGCTTTTTTGTCGTTTCGTATTGCCCCAGTGGTAGGATCAAGTTGTCGTATTGCAAAGTTATAACCATCTTCACCGCGACAGTAAATAAGCGGATATTGTAATGAATCGTAAGAACGATGGGTTTCACTTATACGTTTCAGACGGTTATCTCGTGCACGTAAGACAATATCACGTTTGTCGCACTGTTGGTCTACCAGAACAACAGCTACTTCGTTGGTAGAAGGAGGGTTGTAGCGACCGCGGTGTTCTGTAGGAGGTCGTTTATCAGCACTTATAACAAATTTGTACTCCTCCTGCTGATCAGGAGGTATAGATTCCAATGCGGCCTTAAAATCGGACAAGTAATGGTTAGACTGATGAAGCATCTCCTGAAGATCAAATATGAGACCGGAGTTTAAATTTGTGAAGTGTTGGTTCCTGATATTAGCCTGCTCTTGGTAATCGGAAACAAAATAAATTTGCAAAAATTTAGGATTTTCTTCGGGCAATAAAGATCCTATTAGGTGATACACTTGTCCTTGCACTTTAAAGGTAGGCATAAATGTCCCGTGTATCACCTGTTTTGCACCAAAAGACGTCATTTGAAAAGCGGCATTATATGTACGAATATTGGCTAGAAATTGTTGTGATAATGGATGTTCTCCATTCAAAAGTGACTTTATAAGTTCAGGCGGATTTGAAAATAAATCAAAACGAACTTTGCCACCTGAACAACAGAATCCCATCGATTCTTTTGCCCACTTCAAAGCTTGACAATTACCGCAAACATTAACCATTCTCCCAACTGAGGCAAATTCTTGGTAATTAATATTAGGTAAGTAGGCAAAACCACTATTTTCTATTTGATCCCATCGAAGTTGTATGAGGTTTTCTTCTTCATTAAAATGTGCGGAGCTTGGTGTAAATGTCTGCGAAGCCCGTGACATGGCATCTTCATCGCCGCTTGCGGAGAAAGGCACCGGGCTCGGTGCAAATGTCTGCGAAACCTGTGACATGGCGACTACACCGCTGCCTGCGGAGAAACGCGCCGAACTTGGTATAAATGTTTGCGAAGCTTGTGACATGGCGTCTTCACCGCTGCTTGCGAACAAACGCGCCGAGCTAGGTGTAAACGTTTGTGATATGATGTCTTCGTCTCTGCTTGTAGACAAAGGCGCCGAGCTTGGTGTAAATGTTTGCGAAGCTCGCGCCACAGCGTCTTCACTGCTGCTTATGGAGAAATGCACCGAACTTGGGGTAAATGTTTGCGAAGCTCGTGACGCAGCATCTTCATCTTCACCGTTGCTTGCGGAGAAATGCGCCGAGGTTGGTGTAAATGTTTGCGAAGCCTGCGCCACAGCGTCTTCACTGCTGCTTATGGAGAAATGCACCGAACTTGGGGTAAATGTTTGCGAAGCTCGTGACGCAGCATCTTCATCTTCACCGTTGCTTGCGGAGAAATGCGCCGAGGTTGGTGTAAATGTTTGCGAAGCCTGCGACACAGCGTCTTCACCGTTGCTTGCGAAGAAATGCGCCGAGCTTGGTGTAAATGTTTGCGAAGCTCGCGCCACAGCGTCTTCACTGCTGCTTATGAAGAAATGCACCGAACTTGGGGTAAATGTTTGCGAAGCTCGTGACGCAGCATCTTCATCTTCACCGTTGCTTGCGGAGAAATGCGCCGAGGTTGGTGTAAATGTTTGCGAAGCCTGCGACACAGCGTCTTCACCGTTGCTTGCGAAGAAATGCGCCGAGCTTGGTGTAAATGTTTGCGAAGCTTGTGCAACGGCGTCTTCACTGCTGCTTGCGGACAAACGCGCCAAGCTTGGTGTAAATGCTTGTAACGATTGTGATGTGGCAACTTCACTGCTGCTTGCGGACAAACGCGCCGAGCTTAGTGTGAATGTTTGTGAGGCCCGTGACATGGCGTCTTCACCGCTACTTGCGATCAAACGCGCCGACCTTGGTGTAAATGTTTGTGATGTGACATCTTCGTCTCTGCTTGTAGACAAATGCACCGAGCTTGATGTGAATGTTTGCGAAGCTCGCGCCACAGCGTCTTCACCGCTGCTTGTGGAGAAATGGACCGAGTTTGGTGTAAATGTTTGTGAGGGCCGTGACATGGCGCTTTCGCCGCTGCTTGCGGACAAACGCGCCGAGCTTGGTTTAAATGTTTGTGAAGGCCGTGACATGGCATCTTCACCGCTGCTTGCGGACAAACGCGCCGAATTTGGTGTAAATGTTTGTGAAGCCTGTGATATGACTTCATCGTCTCTGATTGCAGACAAACCTGCAGAATTTGGTATAAATCTCTGTGAAGTCCGTGACATGGCGTCTTCGTTTCCACTTGTAGACAAACCTGCAGAACTTGGTGTAAATGTTTGCGATGTCCGTGGCATGGCGTCTTTTTCTCTGGTAGCAGACAAACGCGCACAATTCGATGTAAATGTCTCTGAAGTCTGGGAGATAGCATCTTGTTCTAAGTCTGAAGTCGCTGAGCTTTGAGTAAGCTCCTCTGATATTCGAGCCTCTGCTTTGCGAACGCTCTCTCGTCTTCTCTTTATAGCGACCCGAGTGCGACGTGAAAGATTTGTCTTTCTGCGAACCATTTTATTCTTTATTGGGTCATGTCTCTAGTATAAGTAGTTACTTTCGAATGCTTTCTTGACTCAAAATCGGGAACCAAAATAAACGTTCTGTTCTTCCTGTAAACAATACAACAGTTAACGGTTTATACACCTATACATATGTATATAAATTATGTTCGATAAACTGCCACTGATAAGGAGTCATTTTTGTAGCTATTGTAACATCTGTGTGAACAGGCTATGTGGGTCGTCGGCCTACCTCAATTGGAATCCATATTCCTGATCAATTTTGCTACAAATATAGTCATACATTCACAGTCGTGAGGAAACATTATTTAGTAGGATTATATGTTTTGTCGCCACAGCACGGCTATCACAAGACGGCGCGCGAGCTCTCTCGATTTTTCTCCCACTATACATCTCTTTCTAAGTTTTCTAATAAGAGAGAGACAGATAGTGCGAGAAAAATCGAGAGAGCTCGCGTGCCGTCTTGTGATAGCCGTGCAGGTCCTAATAGCGCGATAGGTTTTAGTGTCAAGTTTTACGTGACGGTTCAGTACATTTTCGCCATAAAACTTGACGATAAAAGCTATCGTGCTAGCTGGGGCTCTCGGTCGTCGTGGCATGGTATGGCATGTACGTATTATCCATTGCAGTCGGTCATATAGCTACCCACAGGCAGAATTCCGTTGCGAAATTCTGCTTGGCAGGCCACATGTAAAGGTTCCTCTACTTAAATGACGACGAACACAAACTACCATCACGGCGGCAGTACTTATGCGGATGAGATAAAAGTAGGCCCTTTCTCCCTTTAACGCATAGTTGTATCCTGTATGATGGGTCATGAGGTATTGATGGCCCATTATCAAGAGCATGCCTAAGCGGAATGACGGCTACCGCCATGGTACCGCGTATGAAATCGGTGCTAGAGGCGCTAGAGTGTATGGAGCCAATTAACATAAATACTTATGTAATACACGGCCAGATAATGTACCACTTTTTTGGGCCGTGTATTATGAGCCCGAACAAAAGTGGCTTCCAATTATTGCCCCGGACCAAGATTGATGTGATGAATTCAATTCGGCCAGGTCAATAGTAAACTTGACAGCTATTGTCAAATTTACTATTGACTGCCACCGCGGGCCGCGCCAGTAAGGCGTGGCCTGCGGTAACGTCAGTAATAAACTATACGATTATTATTACCCGACTGCCGAAGGAGAGGAGGGTTATATAGTTTACTATTGACGGCCGCGCTAGTCTGTGAGAGGCTTGAAGCCTGAATCACACTGACGCGTCTTGTGTGATTCACTCTGAAAGTAAACTTGAAATTAGCAGTCAAGTTTTATATTGACGGCCACCGCAGGCCACGCTAAGCCATCGCTAATCGCTAAGGGTTAACTTATACCATATAGGTAAGTTATATGTAACTACACCTTAAGGATCAAGGCACGCATGTTTTGTACGAAGTACAACGTACCTAGTACCTACCTACCTATTTCACTCGCGAGGAAAACACATTACATTAGATTATAAGGTACCTACTTACGTTTTCGCTGACCATTCTTTGCAGCATTTAATATTTATATTAACCTACACTACACGAGTTAAGTATGATACCTATGATATGAAATGAATAAATAATGGCGCGAACTTTTTTTTGTACCTATATACCTACTTACTTTGATATTGAAATACCTATGCGCGCGCATGTAAGACAAAAAAGGCTCCAAACAGCCAATATAATATCAATTAATTCATAGTCAGTCAAATATTTTGTGGAAATTATTAAATAATATAATGAAACGTTACGAAGTATGTTTACATTGTATTATTATATTATATATTTCGATATTTTAATCATAGGTTTTAAAAAAGTAGTAAGTACAACTTGATTATTTAAAGGCGTATATAGACGGGCGACCACGGAGGACTCTGGTTTTGCCGGACACCGTGCAGCGTGTAATGGTTCGCGTTCGTTCTTTTGTTCAGTGTGTGCCCACCATAAGAGCTGTTAGGCCTGAATTACACTGGTGCGGGCTACGGTGGCGGACCATAGTAAATTTGACAGCATTAGACAACTCTTCTATTGTCCGCCGCGGTCAGGCCGCGCCAGTGTGTGACAGGGCTTAAGCCTGCACCACACTGGCGCGGCCTGCGGTGGCGGACAATAGTAAACTTGTCATTAGCTGTTAAATTTACTATTGACCGCCACCGCAGGCCACACCAGTGTGTGAGAGGCCTAAAGGAAACGCTACACCTACGAATTTTCCGGACGGCCAAGCAACGTCACAGAAAATCTAGTATGGAGTGACCTTGATTTGGCCGGCCGCCGTGCTTCCGACACGTATCCACACGGACTGAATCACGCGTCGGCTGGTGTGCAGTCCGGCCGATATCGGCCCGTGTAGCGTCTCCTTAAACGGTCTTGCATTGTTTCGACCATGGCGGCCATTACACAGTGAGTATTATCAGGCGACCCACTCATTTTACAATCCCAATCACAGGCATATTGACGTGTATTACAGGATTGAGATAATAGAGCAGAAAATCCGGATAATTTTAAAATCCACCCAAAGATAAGAAATAATCTATCAGCGACTAAAGCCACACCACACGATTCTGTTTGATGGATGGCGCCCATACACGGTGAAGTATTATCACGCGATCCATGCGCATTCTCTTTCTCAATTACTTGATTGACACTTGAGTATTTTAGCAATATTTTTATTATAATCATATTGTGATACTCGAAATTGTACGGTGATATATTTCTAGCTTCTCTATCTTTAATAGGTTATGACAGACAGCTAGAAAAATATCACGATGATAAAAGTGGGCGCACGTTATGGCGTTCTATATTATTTGTCGCACCAACTTGCTTTAGTAAGAGCCATGAAGTCTCTCACAGACTGGCGCGGCCTGGCCGCGGCGGTCAATAGTAAACTTGTCATTAGCTATCAAATTTACTATTAACCGCCACCGCAGGCCGGGCCAGTGTGACTCAGGCCTTACACGCCTAGCAAATTGACACAACCACTTACTATAGTTGGAATGGCGGCCAATACACGGTGATTAAATACTGATGATCCACCATAGCTGTCTCTTTCTACAAAATGCAATAGAAAGAGACAACTATGGTGGATCATCAGTATTTAATCATCGTGTATGGCCGTCTATGAGGAAACCGTATATATCTTTCATTCCAAGGCCTGAATCACACTGCCTGCGGTGGCGGTCAAAACTTGCCAAAACGGACCCGGGGCTACTTTAGGGCACAACCAGGAATAACGCTAGGAGGATGATGATTTTAAGGAGTTCTATACATCTAATGCCTAGTTTACACTATGCCGAAGTGAGCAGGGAAGTGTAGGCAGAATGGGCGTAAAATGCGGTATTACGCCCGTTCTGCCCACTTCCCTTCCAACTTCCCTGCTGACTTCGGCTTTGTAAACGTAGTATAACATTTTGTCACAACAACCGCCTTCAAACTGACTTTACAGCTGCGTCGGTAGATTGCTGTGACAAATTGCTAGTTGTATAATAGCCTTAACTACATCAAGTTGGTTTGACAAATTGCATATATTTGTGCTATATATCAAAAAATAAAATAATTTATTTCAGTAACTTAAATACATATACAAGTATCTGTGCTGGTGCCTCTTTTTAAGTATATAATATACTTGTGCTAAGAAGATCACCGCTCTTCCACATGTTGTGATTTAGGTGTAGGCATAAGTAACTTAAAATATAAATTAGAAAGTAAACATTTTATATTATACTATGTGGTAAGTGTGTGTGTGTGTGTTTGTGTGTGTGTGTGTTTGTGTGTGTGTATTACATTTAACATACATTACATTATACATTGTACTCATATTATTGGGCCGTGTATTATCACCCTGAGGAAACTCGGTACGGGGGGATGCCACATTAAAATTTGTCCGGGCTGATAATGCACGATCCAATCATTCACGTACATTGGACGCGAATTATTGGGCTGTACATTATCATGGCCGTGCATTATCATGGCCGTACATAACCGGCACCTACTCTACAAAGAGAATATAAACACTACGTTATACTCTACTCCGTGATTCCCGAATAAATTATAACCAACAATAAGGATACAATAGCGAAAACGCTGGACGTGGTGTTTGTGAAGTGAAGATCATTGATTTGTAAAGGCATTTACCAAAACCGAATCGTATTCTCAATCCTACAATCGAGTGGTTACAAAACAAACGCTGATGCCTCTCATAGGACAGCTTAACCTGTCCTACCCCACGACTCGCGCACTCATTAATGAGCATAAAACTAATAATAAGATTTGGTAAGTTATGATACTAATATGCTTTATTGATTTGGAGATTCGTTGCATTGACAGTGAGAGACTTACGTAGATTCCTCACAGTGGGTGACCTTACTAACCATCACAAACACAACACTGTCTTCTGGAAGGTAGAGGTTGTTCTCCAGTTGGGCTGCTCCAAATATGAGTGAGAAGACATACTGTGCTAGGGCACAGTATGTCTCAAGCTAGGGCTTGAGCTATAAGACAAACTCACTCTTTTGTGTACCTATTTAATGTAATACTACAGTTATAAACTTTTTTGTTGTAAAAACCTAATCTATATAATAATTTATTTTAGGTATGGATTTTCATGGGCCATGGATTTTCTCAACCAAGGAACATAATAATTATAATATGATGTGTAAAGACAAACCAAAAAAAATGGAATTGTGTTCAGTTGAGTATGCAGAATAAGAAAAGGAAGAAAAACCACTCAGCAATTGGAAAGCCAAAAATAATGAACGATTTACTAAGTTTCAATTATTGTGCTTATTAAAATTGATGTTTGTTTTGTATCTAATTTTATTTTTCACTGGGCACATTATCATATTTGGCAGATGATTATTGCCGAATTATCTATCATCATCATCATCAGTCCTTCCCCCAATGCTGAGGATGGTGACTTCATGTCCTATTGTTGTTGACCAGATTACCCCATGGGCTCCTAACACCCACTTTATGCGTGGCCTCATGCAGATGTAGTTGCAAGGGTTCAGTGATTTGTATGCTCGATTTAGCAGGTGCTCTGCCGGTGTGCTGCATCATAATAATCCTCTCCAGGTTATCTGAAGAACATTGTCTATACTAATATTACAAAGAGGAAAACTTGAGATTGTAACTTTGTATGTAATGGTTGCCAAAGTAATGGGTAATCTCTGGAACCACCAAACCGATTTTAAAATTTCCTTTACCTGAGAAGAGTGACTCTAAGATAAAAGTTGATGGAGAAAGTTTAGAAATTCACAGTGCTGTCTTTGAATTGTTGTATAATATGTACTTGTAATATATGAAATTAAAAACTGCCAATACATCAGATAATTTAAGATTAACATCCTATACTAACCTTTCCTTTCATCACATTGACAGTTGTTATGTGGCAATGACAATTTGTTGTACATTGAGAGCTCTATATGTAAAGAAGATTGCCATAGAACAGCATCATTACTTATTATCTTGGCAATATTATGTCAATTTAAGGTTGTGAAATATCTCCTATCATCATCATCATATCAACGGAAAGACACCCACTGCTGGACATAGGCCTCTCCCAAAGCGTGCCACAATGGCCGGTCCTGCGCCACCCACATCCAGCAGACTCCCGCATCCTTTACCAAGTCCACCTTGTCTATCTCCTATAAAATATCTATTTGCCCAGACATAAGTGGTGAACCTTTTCTTCAGACTGAACATTGCATTGCAAAGGATAGACCTACTGGGTGAAAGATATCATACACTTTGGTTAAATAATCTATATGTTTACTATATGTTTATTTTAAAGAAAATATTCACACAATTAAAATATATTAAATTTTACTAAAAGAAGATTGTAGCTTTACAATTTTGCATGTACCTACTTAATGGGTACCTACATAATATCCAGAACCACTTATTCATTTCACCTGCATGTTGAATGCAAAGGTTATAGGCTATATTTTATCCCGCGAGTTTGCCTGCATTCTTTGCAATACACGGGTAGCTAGTAGGTATACATCGTGTAAAATCAAATGATAGGGAAGTACAAGTAATACATTTTGATAATACAACCAAAATCAATGTTGAGAGTACATAGCTGTCCAGCAAATAACTAAATTACCTATACAAGTAATACTTGTCTCGGTGTTTCTTCATAATTCTTTTTACAATTAGGTACGTCCCAGTTATAAGTTAAAATTCTTGTTAGTTTTCAATGCTTAGATTGACTCAATTCCGTCTTTACGGATTTGTTATGTTGGCCGTCTCTCTTATCTGCAAGAACAGTATCACGCCTGTTTCTCATCTCGAATATTTAATTAAGTAGCATTAACATCAGAATCTCGATTCACTGTATTTTCACCTATACTTACTCAATTTTTCACCTATATTCAATTTTGACTGATATTTCCCATGGGCCTTTTAAATATAATTTCATGATGATCATAATCTTTTGAAACTTGTATAAAATTGCCGAGATATTTTTGGTTGACAAATTTTATAGTACACATCAAATATCAGTTATATCATTCATATCATAACCCGCCATGAATATTTTGACTTCGCAGTTCGCTGACAGCTCACCTGTCAGTGTCACCTGACAGTTGTAGCAGCGTTTGATTTCAATAAAAATAAATTAAAAATTAAATGAAGTCGTATATTACGGAAAATAAATTAATTGTCGCAGTCGGATAAAAACTATCCTAAGTTGCAGCTGGAATAATAATGTACCTATATAAAATGTTTCATATTTTTCCGTTCATGGGATGCTGAGAACATTCGAACCGCGCAAAGCTTAGTTTCAAACTGGCTGATTCTTTTTTTAATTTAGAGATTTATTATAAGTGGAGATACCAGATAGCATGTTTTTAAATACCTACTTGCGCCGCGTATCGGCACTTCACAATCCTCTTTACCTCTGCGGAACACCTAGCGAACCTGCGGGCAAGCATGTTACCTCTGGCTGATACGCTCCCTTTATATATCCTGGTCTGGTGGTTTGAACTTGAACCTATCTTGTTCAAAATAATTTTCAGTGAAAGAATTTAATATAAGCACTATATATATATTTTTTAATACCTACCCTTAAGCCATACAAGCGTATATTGAAACAGGGTAACCGTTACCAAAGAAGTTCATTCTTTGTCTGGCAAGGGCATGACAATGACATTCACACAATAAGTGTCCCATAGTCTCATCCTCCTCGCCACACATTCTACAGTCTAAACTATCCGATAGTCCCATATTGGCCAAGAGATCCTTGACCCCGAAATTACCTGTGAACACCCCAGATATAATTCTGAGTTGCTTCCTACTGGATTTCCAGAGTTTTCTGGTCCAGCCCGAGTCCACTCCTTCTATGAAGAGCTTAGAGTGCCTTACGCCAGCCTCATTCCTCCACTCGTGTTGGTGTTTGGTTTTGGCGTAGGCTTTAAAGGCCGATATTATGGTCCCCTGCGAGAGAGTCCCACAAATGGTTCCGGACCTACAAAGTGATTTGTAGAGCCCCCTCTTGCAAGCTCATACATGCTAATCATCTATCATTATAATCTTGCTAGAAAAAATATAGTATAAAGGGGGTGAAAAAGGGCCGAAAGTTTGTATGGCGCTACGACATAAACGAGTTCCGCGCGGACGAAGTCGCGGGCAAAAACTAGTATTTAATATAATGTTCATTATTTCTTAACTGTTCATCATACTTACTTAGTACATAATACATAAACGTACTTAGTAGTAGAGTTTAGATTTGTGTTAGATATTATTGCAGACTGTTTGTGGTGTAGACTCTATTGGACAATCATTCATAAATAACCAAAACGACATTGTTCCTACTTTTGTAGGCAGGTAAGTACTTTGTTTCCACCTACTAAAATATTCAATATTTTCGTTTAGGATCTTTGGAGCTAGGCGTGGCTAGGCTCTATGTTTAACGCTATTAGAAACTAGGTATCTAGGTAACTTTTTCACAATTACCTAATTCAATGATGTTTTTATCTATAGTTATACTATTATCATCTGAATTATATCATTAGCTTTAGCTTGTCAATGATTCAATTAAGCTTAAAGAACAACAAACACGGAAAAAATAATGCAATTCGGTGGCTATATAAGTCCAATTAGGTAAACCTAGGGTATATCCGTTCATCAGACGTTCCTTCAACTCCATCCGAACAAGAAAATCATTTTCTGCTATTTATCTGCTATTTATAGCCAAGCCATTATAATTAAGTTGTGGCAGATGATTAAATCATCGCTAGGAACCGGATCCGGTAATTGACAGTAATCGATGTAGACAGCGATCGAGACGCGAACGTGATCGGACTGCATACGAGTGAACGCAAATCTATTAGTTCCCATATCGTCAAACAAAGACATGAAATATAAATAAAGAAGTGAATAAAGGATTATTCAAAAACCCAACTGCTTTTTCTAATATGATATATAACTAGCGACCCGCCCCGGCATCGCACGGGTGCAATTCTAATACTAAATATATATGTATTATACAAACCGCATCAAAAGCCGTTGCGTAGTTTTAAAGATCTAAGCATACATAGGGACAGACAGACAGCCGGAAGCGACTTTGTTTTATACTAGGTATGTAGTGATATCACTCGCACACGATTATGAGAAATCCAACGAGACCTCATATGTCAAAATCCATCAAGCCGGTTCGGACTGTAGCCCGTAAAATTGAATTTTCTAATTATATTGCATACTGTACCTAAATATTTCAATGCTGCAATGCTTCTCCATACTCGCCTCGCCGGTCTGCAGATGGCATTGCGTGCCTTGACTGCCACTGCCACATTCCTGCTTATACCACTTTCACTGTGATTTCCCCTAGGTGGCGGAAACTGTCCCGGTAATTCCTGGGTAATTCTATATCATGCGATTATACTATACCTACCATTTTATGCCCGAACTTGATTAATGAACAAAATTTAATTGATTTTCATATTTCCTTTTAAAATTTCCTAACCGCTATATTTAGATAGCCCTATGTGTACCTACCTACTTGCGAGATAAGCTTAATTGGTCATAACTGTCATAAGGTGCACCGATACCGCAGTTAATTTCCCAACCATAAATTGATGTTTGAATGGCTGGTTTTCACTAGAGACCGCTAACCGACATCAGCAACGTTACGCAGACTGCAACTTGCTATTTATAAACACCTGCCTATTAAGTATTTGCATAGATAGAGTACCTAAGTACCTAGGTAGAGCTACGGGTTGGCATACGGAACCTAACTCGTTCATAGCCTCATGAGAGATGCCTATAGTGTTGATACCGAGAGATAGCAACTTAATTGGTACCTATAGAAACTGATCTCTCCAACCGTCTTTGCGTGGTAAAATTGGTATAGCTCTTTGTTACGAGGGTGTTTCCTAGAGGTCAGTGAACTGGTCGACGCTTCTGGCAGTCCGTTCCTAATTAAAACGATTAGTTAAAAGCGGAGGTAATTTAGACGCCATTCGAGCTCACGTGACTTCCGCCTTCCGGCGTTCCTAGTGCTCATCACGCCGTCGATAAATCTCTCACGGCGACAATCAAGGATTATAAGTATCTTTCTGCAAAGTGCATAAAAACAAAAAGCAAGGTATTTTGCTTTGGGCCCGACGCACGTCACCGTGATCAAAATCGAGGTTCCTTTGTTCCCACAGCTTATCTTCATACAGTTTCCTACTCGTATTATTTAACGTATGACTAGTTCGATCAGTTTGCCGGGAAATTACCCATGTTATGACTTATGAACTTATGAAAGAGTCAGTGTATATGTCGACGGCCGATCGTAAAATCCGGCAGATCACGAAATTCCTAGGCATATCGTGAAACGCCGCCATTTCATGATTTGGCTAATAGTTGACCAGGCATATCATGATGTGCCTGATAAAAAATACGGCAGATCGACTTAGTGGCAAAACCGAGTCGGATCGCGGGTAGGTTAGAGGTTATTTTTTTTTATAAAAGTGCGGAAAACTTGTTTGCAAACCCTATAGTTATGTATAACGGCGAGTATTTAACGATATGGCGGCGTTTCATGATACGCCTAGGAATTTCATGATCTGCCTAAACGTCACCGGTGGGTGTTACTTAGCCAGATCATGAAATGGCGGCCTTTCATGATATGCCTAGTAATTTCATGATCTGCCTAAACGTCATTAGACAAATCGTTAAACGTTAAGTTTTGAACGATATGGCGGATGTCATTTAGCCAAATCACGAAATGGCGGCGTTTCACGATATGCCTTGGAATTTCGTGATTTTACGATCGGCCGCCGACATATACACGGTGGAATTGAATCGGTGATCAGGAATCCAAAAATCTTAATTATCAATCTACACAGAAACCAATACGTGAGATCTCGTGCAATATAGCTCACAATCTAATTAATCACACTTAATTAACATCGGTAAAATGTACACTGACTGAATAAATGGACACCCTACTTTTATTGAAGGGAAGTTACTCGTAAGTGTACATACGTCAAGTGCTTGCTGGCTTTGGCGGGAAACTAGACAGATCAGACGTCAATAAATGAAACGTCATTAAACTTTTCAGACTAAACCATTAGTAGGGTGACAATAAATTTTAATTAAAATTTTATTTTAACTTAAAAAAAAAACTTGGTTCCACTTAAGTACTACATAAACGTGACCGCCATCGATTACTGAATTAGAAAAATGGGTTCCTGTTCACCGATTAAATTCCACCGTGTATATATATATCGTTAGTTATAGCATATGTCGTTAGTTCTAAATAATCCACAAAAGGTACTTAGATAAAGACTGAGAACTATATATTATTTTGAATCCGTATAGGACGTTTGAGCCACGCGCCAGCGTGGTACCTACAAGAAACCGATGCACCTGTGTAGAATTATTTATAACCTAAGCTGAATTTTTTACATCTTTAAATACCGTCTGAGATCCGCATGTTTAATTTATAACCGAGCATTTGCGACCTTAACCATATTTGAGACTTGTGGACCGAACGGCATTCCTTAACAACAAGTCATGAAAGGTATTTCTGACAGCTACTTGTGGCTGCGTGTAAACTGCAGTATAAGCAGACGTATTGCGCGGAAGCGGATTCCATATTGGGATTCCCTTTTAATTTCGCGGAGCATCTCGGGCAGATGTGCGAAGATGTGTTTTCATATATTTGACACCTGGTTGTGTCTGGTAGAATTAGATATCCAGTATCCACCCTTGTAGTATAAGAAACGAAGAATGTGGACAAGTAGGTACCTAGTAAAATAACAATATGAATGAGGTTTAATTCATGTTCAGGGGCAAAATAAAGTATGGATTCAGGGACACGCAAGTTAAATAAAAATAACTAAGAACGTATCTAGGTTGTATTAGGCACCCAAAGGTACCTAATACAACGCATGTTTTCTCGTACGTGCGTCGTACTAAGTATGTGCTGTATTTGTATGAAATTCACAACCCTTCACCGTTCCGTTCAGCACGTACAACAAACCCACTACGTAAATTAACAGTAGGTACTTATGCTCTGCTGGACAGACAATCTATATCCGTACCTAGGTACAGTCAGGGGTATTAATATACGTACATAAATATCTGTCTGTACACACCTTTATGACATTGACAATAGAGTCCTGTAAATATGTATGTCCTTATTTATGTACGTATATTAATAGGTACCCCTGACTGTACCTGTTCCTCTGGACAGATAAGCAAATGACACATTGCCAATATAAGTAGTATATACGAGTTATCTAACTGCATTATTGGCACAAGTATGTAGGAGCACGCTTAACCAAGTAACGAAACAATGTAAGCTACCTCACGTCACATGTTTTGTACGGTCGAAGGGAAAAAATCTTCGTTTTATTTCTATATAACGACTAAAAACCTAAACCTCACAGGGTTTCTGCCCTTATAAACCTAAAGCACAAAAACATTTTTTTGGTTATGTCTTATGTATCTTCTTTCAGATATTTTCTGTCCCGTTGTTATGTGTATTTATTTAGTTGATCCGTAATTCCGTATTCAATAAGGCGTACAAGCCATAAAGTCTCCCAAGCAGGCGCGTGATTCAGGCCGCTCGTTTTGAAATCGGTATAAAACGGTATTGACCTCCTGATTCTGTTGGGTAATGTTGCACGACAACAGTAACTTCCTGTCAATGACCCATTCCGCGGGGCTGATATGACTTGTTGTTCGTACAGTTGCATGCATGCATAAATAATCTAGGTTGTTGCACTTTTAAAAGTATTGTTGCGCAAAACACGACCCGGCCGCAAAGTTATCGTCAGCAGCGAAACTGGACCGACGCGGCGACGAACGATTAAAGCGGGTGACACAATATACGGAAAGCGCTCGTAGCTCCAAGCAACAAGTACGTGGCAGATATCTATATCCAGCACTTCCGTACATTTGCGCATCCACTTAAACGAGAAGTCATTGGCAATCGCGGATTCACACACAAATAGAACTTTCATATACAGAATCGGACAACGGAGGATTGCTAAAGCCGTAGACACTTTGTGATGCCTAGTAGGCTTGCCTACTTAGGAATAGTTAGTGCAACTAGCGACATTCTAAATAGTATCTACCTGCTAATTAGTTACTAAATGAAGTTGAAGTAACTTAAACTTGGCCAAATAAGACTGTTAGGATTTTGAATGCATGGGTACCTCATGTTAAGTTTAGAACATAGGTATTATATATAATCTAATATTTCGTTGCTAAGTTCCCCATATGTATATAAACCCTATAACATAACTTACATAACACCTATATGTATGTAGTACCTCGTGCGTGCTGCCTTGCAATAGCAAAGCAGCGTCGCCACACCGACAACGTAGGTACTGACAATAACAGCTCACTCGTCCCAAAATGTTACTAGCCGTAGCCGCCCTATAAGCAGGCCTAACATGGGAAAAAAGCCAACACGCGTGCCCGCGTCGCAATTTTATTACTAAGATCAAATGGCAATAATTGAAAAGTACAAAAGAACTTTTACTAGTGGGTATGCCCCCCCACAAGGTGGACTTATGACCTGGTAAAGGTCGCGGGAGTCTGCTGGATGCGGGTGGCGTAGGACCGGTCACTTTGGCACTCCTTCGGGGAGGTCTATGTCCAGCAGTGGACGTCTTTCGGCTGATATGATGATGATGACAAAAGAACTTTCACTAAAATATGTTTGGAACATATTTACAGAGACGGTGTGAGTCCAGCAGAAGCGGCGAGCCACCCCGGCAGCCCGGCGCCCGCGGCGCTCAGCATCAAGAAGGGCGCGGGCGCGAGCGACGTGCGCGAGCGTGCCGCCGCCGCCGCCGCCGTGCGCACAAGGCGCCTCATGAAGGAGCTGAAGGAGATCCAGCGGTTGCAGGAGAGCCGCTCTGAACCATTGTTCACGGTAACTACCCTTTCGTGTATAGGGCTGTTATTCGCTACCCGTTAATGCGGCTCACCCCGCCGGTCACCCGTTACGAAACTAGACCTCTATCTTCGCTTAATTACTACGCATCGCGGTGTCAAGGTACCTATAATTGTGAGTGAGCGTTGAGGTGAGCTTAAAACAAGTTACAGAATAGGGGGGCTGTATGGCAAAAGTAACCTGGCCCGGTGTTAGTGTTTTTGTTATGTTTTAAAGTAAGGTCGGTATGTGTAAAAATGGACATTTGTAGCCTGATTTAAATGAATAAGTAAATAAATTATCCTTTCTTTGTTGACGGTTATATCACACCAGGGTTATTCTTCGGGCGGTGAACCGCCGTCATTATTGTCTTCTGTAGGTGTACGTTTGATCAAATGAGATGATGAAGATCACCACTAAAGGTGGTTCGATTGCCATACAAAACGTTATTTGACATTCGCAGGCTAACGGCGTGATATTTTAAGAAACTTATGTAACAAACTTTCATAAATTGGCTTCCCATATGCGCCAAATTCCCCCTTTCCTAGAATAAACTTGTATAAACTAGATTAATTTGAGAAATTGGTTTGTCACGTGATATTTTGGGAAAACTATTTTTCTCAAATTAATCTAGTTTATACAAGTTTATTCTAGGAAAGGGGGAATTTGGCGCAAATGGGAAGCCAATTGAAGAAAGTTTGTTACATAAGTTTCTTAAAATATCACGCCGTTAGCCTGCGAATGTCAAATAACGCTTTGTATGGCAATCGAACCACCTTAATAGAATCACTTTAAATATACCGCCCACGCCGTAAATATATAAGTATTATATTTCTCCCGTGAGACACAATCTAGATACTATTGTAAGTCTCCCAGCCACAGTACTAAAAGTAGCTATAATAGATACGAATCAGCATCGGAGCAAACAAGCACGTCACAAACATCGAAACTTACCTCTATTTTCAAGGCATTAGGGTGCATGTGCCAATATTTTTGAACACCTATAGTGTACCGATGTATGTGATGGCGACTGTACTAGAACTACTAAAGGGAACAGCTTTTTCCCCCTGATTTGGTCTGCTGCGCGACCGGTTACAGACTTGTTGCGGGACAACCGCCCTGAGCGGCCTTATGGGCACAGGGGAAGCGAACGGGTACGAAGCGAAACGATAGGAAAGATTATTAATGGATTAAGGTTTTTTCTCTTTTGTATAATAGGTGGAGCTCGTAAACGACAATTTGTTTGAGTGGCACGTGCGGTTGCACCAAATAGACCCCGAGAGCGAGCTGGCGGCCGACCTGCGGGAGCTTCACATACCCAACATCCTGCTGCATCTAGTTTTCCCTGAAAATTTCCCGTTCGCACCTCCCTTTATGCGGGTTATCGAACCTCGGATAGAAAAAGGATTTGTAATGGAAGGTGAGTCATGCTCATGTAGAAGAGTTGCCCTTGGACGTTGGTAGCATCAAATACATGGAATTTAGAACGCCGTCATGAATCTTTTGCGACATTGCGGTTAACAGTAAATGTTAACTAAGCAGAAACGTCTGCCAACGAAATTCTAAATTCCGATTTAAGTGAAAAATTATTCACCACGAGCGGGATTTGAACCCGCGACCTCTGGATTCCGTCCATTGCTCTAAACCAACTGAGCTACCGCGGGCTCTACTCGTGGTAACGAAACGTTAATCGGAATTTCGACATTGCGGTTTTGGCCGGAACATGACTTCATAGCGATCATAATGCAATCAATCTCGTATCAATATAATTCGCACCCCACATCACTTTGCGTCGTCACGTTCTTTTCGCAGTTGGATGTCATGTGGCATTTGTAAAGACAAGACATTGTTTTGCAGGCGGTGCTATCTGCATGGAGCTGCTAACGCCGCGCGGCTGGGCGTCGGCGTACACCGTGGAGGCGGTGGTGATGCAGTTCGCCGCGTCGGTGGTGAAGGGGCAGGGGCGCGTGGCGCGCGCGCCGCCGCGGCCCTCGCGCGAGTTCTCGCGCCGCCGCGCCGAGGAGGCCTTCCGCTCGCTCGTCAAGACCCACGACAAGTACGGGTGGGTCACGCCGGCGCTGTCCGACGGTTGAAGGCTCCTATTGTAAGTTAAACCTATGGCTCCTATGGAACTAGCCGGGTCAATAGTCAGTCAAAAAAACAAAAACCGGCCAAGTGCGAGTTGGACTCGCGCACCAAGGGTTCCGTACCATTGTCTATAAAAACGGCAAAAAAATCACGTTTGTTGTATAGGAGCCCCCCTTAAAAGAAATATTTTATTTTGTTTTTAGTATTTGTTGTTATAGCGGCAACAGAAATACATAATCTGTGAAAATTTCAACTCTCTAGCTATCACGGTTCTTGAGATACAGCCTGGTGACAGACAGACGGACGGACGGACGGACAGCGAAGTCTTAGTAATAGGGTTCCGTTTTACTCTTTGAGTACGGAATCCTAAAAATCGTCTTTACTATGGTCAATATAATATGTTTTTATCTCTTAGAATTATAGAAGAGGCGACGCCGTTTATACGGATTCAGAGTTCAACCAAAAATATTTTAGCCCTTAGCAATGTCCACCGAAGAGACGCGAAAATCTGACAATGACCCACCGCCACTATGATGCTGGTGCTTAGGTATCGACGAACCTTCATTAGGTAAATATTTTAAAAGAAGCAATGGAGCTTTTTCGCTGCCAGTTGACTATTCCGTATCACACCAGTCAGTATTATGGCTTATTAGGAAGTAAAATGATCTTGCAGCGTAAAAAGCTATGTATTTTCATTCAAGACTTTTCACTCGAGCTTTGTTGACTTTGCGCGAATATTTTAATGAAAAATCGTTAAATGATTCTGTTTCGCAATTGTAAAGAGAAACGATTGCGCTCATATCGAAACAGTAGCCAAAAACTCGCGACAGTGCTCTTTCAATGACAGACGTATTGCAGCGGCTGGTAACAGTGGTAACATTGACCTAGATCTAATCAAAATATCCCCGCGTAGTACCAAATACCATTCATTTATCAATTTAAACTATCAACACCAGCTGCAATTGATTGAAGTAGATACATATTAAGGTACATATGTGACGAAGAAAACATGTTGTAGCACTTTAGCAATAAGTTTTATGATACCTACTAGAAATCGTATACATTGGGAGTGTACAAAAACCACTCATAGTGGACCTTGAAAGCTACCTACTGGACCCCCGTTATCGATTTTGATATTATGATAGTTTTCGAAATATCTTCGATTTTGTGTCTCTTCAGTTCAATTCAACGAGAGTTACTTATCTTGAAAAAACATAAAGTCGAAGATATTTGGGTAACTATCCATATTAACTATTTTCTATTAACTTGCGATATAATATATGTAACTAACTAATAATAACTATGTACGTCCGGCCTATGTTTGTTCGGGTGAAATGTTCCAACTCAATTTTGAAGCAGATATCTTCAACCGATTGAGCTGATGGTTAAAGGTATATTTTGGATGCCAATTCAATATTATCGTACCATCGAGCTGATCTGATGATGGAGACAAAAGGTGGCCATGGGAATTTAGTACTAAACCGACGTAACCTCGTTGAGTTTGGGCTCGTTAGAATCGTCTCAATGAGTAGTTGATGACGGTATACAGAAAAGTACAATCGGCAATAAAAGGATACCAAAAATTAAAATTTTGACAGAAACTTATTTAAGGTGGTTCGATTGCCAATCAAAGCGTTATTTGACATTCGCAGGCTAACGGCGTGATATTTTAAGAAACTTATGTAACAAACTTTCATCAATTGGCTTCCCATTTGCGCCAAATTCCCCCTTTCCTAGAATAAACTTGTATAAACTAGATTAATTTGAGAAAAATAGTTTTCCCAAAATATCACGTCCCAAACCAATTTCTCAAATTAATCTAGTTTATACACGTTTATTCTAGGAAAGGGGGAATTTGGCGCAAATGGGAAGCCAATTGGTGAAAGTTTGTTACATAAGTTTCTTAAAATATCACTCCGTTGGCCTGCGAATGTCAAATAACGTTTTGTATGGCAATCGAACCACCTTAATAAATAAATAGGGGCTAGTTAATTGAGGCCCTCATGTGGCGGTTTTCGTTTCACCCCACTGTATATAATATTACATACATATGTTACGTATGTACTATTATTATTAATTAACTCTATACTTATTTCCAGGTCCAGTTTTCCGCTGACTACCGACAGCCGAAATGCAGATTAGATCTCTATTAGTTAATTAATCGGATATTATTATAAAGTATTCTCTTAACTTAGTGCAATTTTTAAAAAGCTGTGCCGTTAGATGGCCCTGTATATCCATTATCCAAGTGCCCGTGTCGGAGCAAATACAATGATTGATCAGTGTTTTTCGTGCTTCAATTAATGTAAATTAAGTATTAACCAGTTAGGTTACGATAAATATGTTGTGAGCGATGCAATGTCGTATTTAAAATCGCAAATGTTAAGATATAAAAAAGTGGCCAAGTGTGTAACTAACCGCTCACAGCTCCGTAGTTATTATATTGGTACGCAACAGTTTCCCTATAATAAGAAAATGCCAGCTTCATTTCATTCTTGCATCCTGGCAGCTTTATTCTGAAGTTTTGATAGCCCGGGGATGAAGAGTTTATAACTACAAATTAGAAAAGTTGTAAAAACCCCCGACATTTTCATTTCAAAGTTCAATATCTCAAAAACGGCTGAACCGATTTTGTTGAAACGTAGCTAAGAACCATCTCGATCACGTCAGCTTTCGGATAATAAAAACCGCATTCAAATCGGTCCATTCGTTTAGGAGCTACGATGCCACAGACAGACACACAGACACGTCAAACTTATAACACCCCTCTTCTAGCGTCGGGAGTTAAAAGTAACAGACGGATAATAACAGATGTTGATCTTAGATTACGGCATCTTAGGAATACAATACTCAGTGAATATAAGCATGATTTACCTACTGATAAAATTGTATGAAATTGATTATTGATTTTAATTTTCGCAAGTTTCAGACGGCACTCTTACGTAAATACATATAAAACCTGCGACAGAATATCATATCCGAAGCAAAAACCTGGCACTACTGGATAGGTACTAAAATCTAAAAGTAGTATACATTACTATACTAGTAATGGCCAAGAGATTGCATGTACAGTCAGCGTCATATAGTTAGTAGCAACCAAAGTAGTCAAATAGTTCGGTACACCATATATTTAGTATGGTGTACCCTCAGAGCATAGAATACTTATATTCATAACATCTGTGGGTGTACCGAACTATTTGACCACTTTGGTTGCTACTAACTATATGACGCTGACTGTACCTACTCATGTTAAGGATTATGTCAGAACCTAATAATACGAAATGAAATACTTGTGCGGTCTGGCGTTTCCATAATGTGAGAGGAAATTGAGAAGTAACACAAGTAAAGTGATTTCAGTCGACAATGTACGATTATTCCTCAGAGCATAGAATACTAGAGAGAGGACAAGCCGCCGGCGGCCGTGTCGCAGCTGTATGCTCAATGGGCATACACTGCCATACTGTGCACGCGTGCTGATCGCAGAGAATATTACGTTTTTTCCCAAAATGCCTGATATGATGCGCGTTTATTGTCAAATAAGCGTGTAGGTATACAAGTGTGTGTGTTTTAGATGTGTGCGTGCTTTGTCTTGTCAATTACTTGGGCGTTGTGTGGGTTAATGTACTTGCGACAGGCTCACTCTATACAAATCGGCCGCCATGTCCGATCTCCTTATATTCATACATCTGTGGATTATTCCATGACTAGCGTTGACGGCGCTAGAAACGACTTGCTTTGCGGAGTGCCATCGCAAACATATTGACGATATTTGATTTAAAACAAAAAACTTCCAGATTTATACATCGTGTATTTTTTATATTACCTCAAATTTTAACCAGAGGTAGGTGTTAGGGCTATGAACCGATATTGCAAGATTTTTTTTCTTAACTACATTTTTTTTTTCCATACAAAATAATTCAGCACGCAATGTATGACTACATTGTCTTACTGATGTGACGTCACAACTGTCACAAGTAACGCGCTTCTTCCATGTGTCAAATGAGTGTAAGCATTACATTGCTGCTCGATAAATTTTCAAAAATTAATTACACTTTGGTAGTTATGACTAAAATTCAATTTTCTTACAATATCGGTTCATAGTACTCAAAGCTACGTATGGTTAAAATTTGAGGTAATATTATACATACAGGCGTATACCTACGCAGTCTTGTCCCGTTTACTTAACTGTATCGGTGAATGTCTAATAACTTAACTTTAGCAGTAATAATCTAAGTTTTCACGACAAAATGTTCCACTTCCATTACTTTCTCCATTAGAAAATTGTATGATGTTGACTATGAATTTTCATAGTTTCATATTATTATGATGATGAGTTTTGTGATTGTAAAATAAATACTTTTTCTGAAATTTCCCTAAACCTCCTATATATTTCTATAAACAAGAGTTGTAAGTCTACATAATTTTTTTGTAATGATTCTCTCGAATACATGAATACCTATCGCTCAAACATACCTGTATTAATAAGTTAGATCTACCTAATATTTACTGTGGGTTTTGTAAATTGATTAAATGTGCCAAACTATAATTGTACATATAGCATATACTGGCGTCTGCATACATTTGAAATAAAAAAACTCATATAAGCATGCCTAATTACTTAGGAACATACAAATCATTGTAATCCTAAATGGGAAAATTATCTTCAATAGTACCTATGTCTTAGAAAAAACAGATCTATTTCGATGTTTGTCTGTTCTAGATATAAATTAAAAACATCAAGAAACTCAAAATTATAATGTTATATTATTTTTTGATTGGTCAACTAAACAAGGCAGTAT